>JADMNL010000023.1:346151666-348755833 GCA_016271365.2 Neoceratodus forsteri
TTAATTTAACAGATTGGTCTTCCACCATTTTTTCTATGACTGCAGTTTTTTCCTGCACCTTTTCCAACTCAGTTTGCAAATAGTCTGTCTCCTTCGTAAGTGCTTCGAACCGGCAGTCATGTCTCTCTGTCCAATACAACAGTTTATCAAGTGCTTTCCCAAGTGTTTCTAAAGTATATTGTTTGGCTTCCATTGGAGAGGATTGAGATACAGGTTGCAATACAATAGATGCTGCAGCAGGTGTAAAAGCAAACGTTGGCCCTTTAATTACCAGAGTATTTGGCTGACCAAGAGGCAAAAGAAGTCTCGCCTGCGGGATGGTAGGAGAGCACATCCCACTACCACTCTCTGGGCTTATTATGGGCTGAAACCACTGATCAAGCAGCACTGACTTGGTAGAGATGAACTCAGTTACCAGACAGAAATTCTTTCATCTTGTTTCAGATATATTTTAACTTTAGCTCCAAAAATGAACTCCTATAATACACCAGTCAGCATGGAGCTCAGGAACAAAGCTACTAGCAGGATACCATGTTAACTCCTGCCCATCCTGTACTGCAAAGCTCTGCCCTGTTCTTCAACTTCCAAGGTATGGGAGTCCTCAGGATCCTGCAGGGGAGCACAACTGGCTTCTCACAAGTTCGCCAGTAGTCAGTACCTATAAGTTTAAGTATGCAATAAACTGTAAAGAGCATTATTTCATGTCCAGAGTTGTTACTTATGTTGACTTCATCTCTATATCTGTATCTGGCTATGATGGGTGACCACTCCCAGCACTTACAGGCAGAAAGTGAGAGTGCGTTCTGCACTACCAATTCAACAGGGCATCCACTGTTCATTTTTTTACATTTGATGCACATGCACACCAAAGGCTTTGCTACAGTGAAAGGGAATTTTGGGTGTGTGTCACTTCTGAGCTCATTGCAGTTCAAAATAGTAGGGTCTCAGCAGTCTAGACCAGTGACCACTCACAGCTTGCTGGGCAGAAACTTCTTGCACTTCAAAGGATCAAGCCACTTTAGTCAGAGAGGGCTTCGGTCATTTGATTTGCATGAACCTGGTCAGCACAAGCAGCTTATTGGCTGTCAACATCAGGAGCCTGTGATAACAGTACTCACTACTTGCTGGGTGTAAACTTCTTATACCTGAAAGTGACTCAGTCGTTCCTATCAGACAGCATCTGTCTGCTTTCATTTATGACAGACTGCTCTGTAATCAGCTGAGCATGGGGTATTTTGAAGAAAAACCATCCTGTTCCCTCTCTGTGTGTACTGTCCCAACATAAACAAAACAAAAAACTGCCACTCCCTACCTCTCTGTGCTGTCCTCACCACCCTCCATTCAGTGTCCCCATATGAAGTACAACAAAACCCCTCCCTCTCCCTTCCACCACCCTCTGTTCCATGTCCTTATACAGGTGGCAGTTTCCCTATCCCTCTGTAGATTCTTTAAAGCAGAAATGTATGATAAGTTGAAAAAATAAGTATTTGTTTCCAAAAAAAGTGAATAAAACAAGCAAAACACTTATTGCTTTGTTTATCATTTTCCTTTTGTGTATCATGTCTGTGCCTGTTTTGTAATTTATAAAAATAAATATTAAAAGCATCTATTTTATACTGAGACCAAACCACTGACAACTGAGCATCAGTCCATAATTCAGAGTATGCGCACATGCTGAAATAATCTGCGGCTGCTTGTTCATGTGTTGTTATTGTTTTGGTAACACAGACGAGCAAAGCACAAAACAGCTGTCCCCAAGTGCTTGACAACTGTCATGAAGGCGGGTTGAATGCTGAGTTCTGTGATATTCATGTCTTGTAATTCTCCTGTGCTTTTCTTTGATGCAGCTAGCATCACAACTGATGTTTTTTTAATTGGTCTCACTTTGCGAGGACAGTTATGGCTTTATGCAGCACAATTACAGATAATTCCATTTAGATCAAAACCATGCTGCTTCTACAGCTTAACAGTTCATTAAGTTTGCAGGCTACATAAAATATATCTATTCTAACAACTTTGCCATTGACTACTTTTTTGTCTGACTAGCCAGAACATGGTTCCATGTGATAATAGTGAAGATTTATTAGCAAGCGAAATAACAGTGAGAGCTAATAACTGAAAACAAAAATCGACGATTAGCACTACACCATAAAACAAAACCATTAACACACCACAGAAAGAAACTAGGCCATCTATCTAATGAGTTATGTGGGGGGCTATGCCCCCCACACCCCTCTTTGCACCCCCCAAATAGTTAAAATCAACTCCAGGGGGAGACAGACACTGGGGTAATGAGGAAAACACTGGAGTGAGCTACTCATGGAGGAACAACCCACGGGTGGTGGTAAGAATCTCGGGGGAATAGGAGGGCATAAAAAAATAAAATAAAACAAGGTGCCAAATCAGCACCGTATATAAAAACTGACCCGTATGCAGTTCTGAACCCACGACCATATTCATCATGGGCAGACGGGTGATGACTCTAACCAGCACACCAAGCGGGCCAGATCAGCAGTTGCCTGTTCAGTTGTTTTATTTATCATGCATAGTATTTCCTAATCAGTCATTCACATGCACTATTTTGTTCCTTACACTTGCTATTTTGTCCCTTCAATTGCTATTCCTTCCTCCTCGCTATTGTCTGACGGTTGCTCTTTTGTTGAGTGTGGAAATTGAGTTGCTCATTTTGACTCACTCAAATTGCATCACCCATATCACTGGATACCCCAGAGGTTGTACTTTATCTAATTCTGAAATCAATGTTTGCGTTAGGGCACGGTAACCATGCTTTCACATTTTTTTTCTCCCAGTATTATCCACCTCCCCATAAGTCATACTTGAAAATTAGTCTTTGGACTGCAAGAAACCCGGGCTGCCACTGTTTTATGAACAGAATTGTTTTACTAAAGTGCAGACATTGTGGATAAGGCAATGTGAACACCAGACTGACCAAGTACTGTTCCACAAAATGTTAAGATGATCATTGCATGAGATAGCTGTCTCCAACTGCTTGACAGCTGCAATAAAAGCGTGTTGAAAGCTGAGCTCAGTGATACTTGTCTCTTTTTATAGCTGCTCTTTTAAGAGTTCTGTGTGCATTTCTTTGAGGCAGCAGGTATCTTCACATTGTGCACAGTATGACCATAATGATACACCCCTATTGGTGATTATTTTGCAACAGGCTTTTGTCCTCCTTCTGAGTGTGCAGATGGCCACCCTCTTTGACTTCCCATATGGCCGCATGTTGCTCCTCTGCAGAGTTTCTGTGTATTCCCCCTTCCCCTCCTTTAGGTGGGTGCTGAATCCATTCTCTCTGTTAGACCTGACAACTTCTGAGCAGGGCGCCCCCTTCTCTGCTCTTACTTCTCAGTGTTCAGGATTTGGGCTCTTTGAAGATATTCTGGCATAAAATATTCTTGGAGGATTTTACAGCAGGGGGATCCCAGATACCCCCCAGATAGCCACAAAGTTGTCTAGTGAACCACTTGTGGCTGCATGCATTCTGTCATAGCGGGTTGTTTTTCCCAATTCCACCAGCCATTCTGATAGCAATGGAGGTCTGACTTATCTCCACTGTTTGAGAATGATTCATCTAGCTGTGATGAGGACTCCCATCAGCCATCATTCAATGCCCTTGTCCATTTGGACCTGATCATGTGCATCTTCTCCTATGGGTAAGCTGAGTACTATTAGTGAGGGCAAGAGTGTCAAGGCATTGGTGGTAAGTGTCTGCCATATCTTTTGGGCAGCGTTCCAATAGTCCTTAATAGATGGACATTCCCACACTAAGTGTGTAATGTTGCCTCACAGGCTTTGGCATTGCCAGCATTAACTGTATATGAGTCCAATATACCTAATTTATGTAGCTGTGTTGGAGTTCTATGCCATCTTTGGAGGGTCTTCTGTTGGGTGAATTGATTCTTAGACTCTTTCACACCTTTAGGGATGGTTCATCAACAATCTTCCCACTGTTTATGCATGATGATCCTTTGCATTTCCAGCTCCTATTGCTGTTGGAGCTTTAAGGTGGGGTTTGGGATCACACTTATTGGGCATCCACCGGTGAGAGGCAAGTTACAAAGGGAAGGGAGTCTTTCTGGTGGAATGCCACAAGGACCAATCTTCACTTGTCTTGACCTCAAATACTCCTTCATCCAATGCCAGCAGCCTGACCCAACCTCCTCCCCACTCTCAAAAGAGCCTAACACCACCTCTCCACTATACCTGAAGATGCCAGTTATCCTTCAAGCAGGGCATACCATAAGAAGGTACTCATGCTCATAGGCCAGTAGAGTCTCATCCTGCATTAACAAACCACAGAAGTGTTGATGCCCTTCCTTCATCTGCACCCACAGGTGAGAGTCCTGTTTTTTGTGAGATTCCTCTATGTCAAGAGCATGCAGGGTATGTTGCTGAGATGACAAATTGCCTGGCTGCAGAAACAGGGCCACCAGAGAACCCACTATGCTCTGCATAACCACTGAATCTACCAGTGTCAGTCTCTGGGCTTCTGAAGAGGCCATTCCTGCAATGCTACTCATGTGTTGTTGCCTGAAGCATAGTGTCTTGCACAGGGGAGGCATGCTTCCATGATCTATCTACTTCACCTCCTCTTCCAGGGACCAACCCAAAATGGTGAGAATCCACTGCCCTCCATAAGAAAAGTGGAGTTTCCCCAGTGTTGTGGACAACCTTCACCCATTCGTTAAAACCACCAACAGCTTAATCTGGTTTGCTATCAGTTGGTTTGCATCTGTATCTCCCTCCATTACCCCACCACCACTATGGCGAGGCTGAAAACAGGATGTATTATTTAGCCCACTCTTCCTGGTCAACAAAAATAAATAATAAAAAATAAAATAAAATATAGAGTAGTTTGAGGCCATATTTACTTTGCTGAACTTGATTTTGATTATATTCCTATTAAAGAGCAGCTGACGCCTTTGGAAAAAACTTTGGAAAAGACAATAGTTGGACACAATTAAGCTTGCATTTCACATATCTTCTGAATATTTCTCCTCTTCATTATTTGTTACTGAAGAAATCCCCACAAAAACAAGATTGTTATCCATTAGATCTCATCTGCTTCTGAAACTTATCCCTACTTGACACATAATGCTCTGTTGTGATATCACAGTATGTTGCTATGGGAATAACTGTGATATCACAAGTACAGTATTATGACAGCAGGTTGGGAAGAAGCAATAGGAACTGATGAACCTTCAAGGAACAATTTTTCAGTTTTCATGCATCTGACCTCAGTAATAAATAATAGGGGACAAGAAATATAGAGCTAACGAGAAATATGAGCTGCTTTGTATCCAAATATTATGTTCTTCAAAGTTCTTCCGGTGGCGGTGGCTCTTTAAGTGCTTTGAGCTTTCTGGAATGAGTGCAATATCAAATAAAAAGCTATGATTGCTTGCTGAATTTTTCAATACTGCAGAAATGGTACATGTCCAGTTCTCTTGTGAGTGTATGTTATAATACCAGTTACAAGCTGATCAGCCTACGTATTTTTTCAACCAGCTCTTCTGTGAACTTGTTTTGTCAATAAAGAGTACAGCACAGGGCTAGGATTTGCAACAGTATTTATTTTGGCTGAGCCATTTTTCAGACTCAGCTACTTGTTTTCTCCATTCATCTCCTCTGTCTACGGGCAAAATTGTCAAAGTTGAAACTTTTTACAGACCCAGATCTGATCTCAACTTCATCATGAAAATTTAGTAAAGATCATTTAGCAGCTAATGCATTGTATTAGAGCACAGATTGTTTAACATTTCACTTTATACCACAGGTGTAGAGAGATACCACAGAATAAAACTTATTTTTGTTCCAGCTTTGCAAGATATCAAGATATCATAATTTCTTTCATTTTTGGGTAATGCACAATTGACATCTAGCACCACTAGGTACATCACAAAAGAAAATGAAACAAAAAAGAAGCAGCTTTTATAATGCTGCTGACATTACAATAGCCATGTGCAGTACTGAAACCAGCAAATGAAATCAAAGAGAAACAATTGCAATTTCATACAAGCAGAACATTTAAATAACTGTCCTGATCTGTAAGGCATTTTCCCAATAGAAGCCGTTTTTAAATACTAGTTCAAATTCTGTTATTGTTCTTGCTCTGCAGCAAGCTGTACAGATTTTTATCAAAACTTTATGTAATTGTTCTATATTTACTGGTTATAAACCACTGCAAATGAGTGCCCAACAGTTCCGTAAACCACATATGTGGTTTACAGAGCTCCATAAACCACGGGCGCAACAGTACCGCAGCATCACCAGAAAAACCACTGAACAAGCTGTCCTCGTGCTGGCCGTTCACAAGCACTATACAAGCGGTCACTCAGTGCGAGACACAAGCTTCTCAGTGGTAACAGTAATCCTCGCAAAGTGACAAAATGACAAATTAAAATTAAAAGCATTTCATTTAAATTAAAGAAATTACAGAGCTCCACGGGAATTATTTTTTTTTTTAAATGTTACTTAAATTATGTTGAGCAATAAACATACAACTGAGAGTTGCAGTCCTCTTCTATGTGAGATTCTTAACACCAGTAAATACTAAAAAAAAAAAAACAATAAATACAAAAAATACAAAAAATAAAACATGGGGAAGTGAGGTTTTATGGTGATTTTATGCACCCCCTCGGTGAGTTATGCCCATATAAACCCTTCGGGCTTCACGGTGCATTACACACCTTGGGGGTGCATAAAATCCCCATAAATCACACTTCCCCATGCATTATTCTATATTTCTTAAGTGCTTTGAGCCTGACTTGATTGCATTTCCTCTGGAACAGCTTATTGTAATTGTAAATTTTTTTTGTGACTATGTATTTGACGTGGAACCTTTGTAAATGCACACTTGTGCTTAAAGGTAATCTCTGAAGTTTGCAATAAAGAAATCAATAAAACAGTGTTTTTAGTTATCCCAAAGAGAATTTCTGAGTTAGTGACCATTTTACAATTTTGTGATATCCTTGCTCTGCTCTTCTATTGTTGGCACAATGGATTGGTGTCCAGCTGCAGAACTCTCTGATGTAGAAGGACATAAACTACATCAGGCAGT
This sequence comes from Neoceratodus forsteri, assembly GCA_016271365.2. Taxonomy (NCBI): domain Eukaryota; kingdom Metazoa; phylum Chordata; order Ceratodontiformes; family Ceratodontidae; genus Neoceratodus; species Neoceratodus forsteri. The sequence continues at coordinate 346,158,748 of JADMNL010000023.1, forward strand.
TCTAAAATGGTACTTACCACCAGAGTCTAAATGTGAAAATGTTCTCTCTGTTTACTAAGTAAGCAATAAGTTATGATGGGGTGTGCGTTAGACAATTTTAAAGCACACCTAGGGGGCATAGTGAGGCATGGGGTCACAGGCTGAGTGCATTCAGTCCCCTAGCTGTGTGTTGGAACTGTCTAATGCATATCCCCGAAGTGGCTTATGGCACTTATAAAATGGGTCTGTGTATTCTACATGGGGTTTCTAGTTTTAACCGTGAGTTAGACACTTCTAACGCATGGCTAACAACCAATCAGATTGCTTGAAATCCTTTGCCAAGTTTATAAATGGCCTTTATAGATGGAATGATAACAGAATTTGTGCCATTGCTTAAAATCAGCTTCCACTGTGAAAAATGTCTTGCAAGTTCAGTGCAATTCTCTTAAAAGCTATAATAAGTAAACTGATGTATAAATTGAATATTCAATAGATTGGCTAAAATTATGTGATGTATCATAACTTGTTAGGGGTCAGGACTTCTATTGTCCTGCCCGCTCACTCGTGAAGATAAACTACATATTTTGACACAACCTATTGTATATCCCCTCTGTCTCTCCCAGGGTTTACAATATACTTTTCTACCTTCGAGAGTGGGCATCTACTGAACTAAAATGTTTAAAACCATTATGTTCATGGCAAGTGCTTGTAATCTGACTGGTTCTAGGTTTTCTAATCCCTTGCCATTATCAGTATTTTACATATTTCAAATTGAATTAAAAAAAATAAAACAAAATATTCCACAATTTGTTTCACAAAACCTCAGTCTGTCCCTGACTGACCTCCCAGTTCCTGTGTTTGCAGCATCACAGTATGTTGCCATGGTAACAACTATTAAATGTGGTCACCGTCACAGAGCAGGTGGGGCATACAACATGTCCCATAAGTTCCTTATATATTTATTTTAATTATTTTTTATTTCACAGGTAAATGCACTACACAATCAATGCCTATTTTACGGCATAATCTCGGTGGATTCAACAGTGAACACCAGTACAAGGCTTTATAAAATAATACAAAATCACACATGCCCCCACAATGCAAAGCATCATGGGCTGCATATGCAAATCACCACAGAATGTTATGCTGGTCCAACTTTAAGAAGAATTGCATGGTGCCGAAAGGCCTCTCACACAGTTTGCAAAGGGTGCTAACAGAAGATATAGACACGTGTTTCATCCTACCAGGACTCATCAGTATGCCTCGTCTGTTTGACACCCCAGTGGAATGGACCAGCTACCCTTAAGGCAGTGTGCCTTGGATATATTGTGGTGAACCCATTAAAATAAAAACTATTTAAGACAAAAAGAACCTCTGTGTAAACACTGAGGCAAGGTTACCCAAAGGGCATTTGGCTGGGAAGCCAAGTTTCAGAAAATACAAAATCACACATGCCCCACAATGCAAAGCATCATGAGATACATATACAAATCACCACAGAATGTTATGCTGGTCAACTTTAAGAAGAATTGCATGATTGTGAAAGGCCCCTCTCACAGTTTACAAAGGGTGCTTACAGAAGACATAGACACGTGTTTCATCCTACCAGGACTCATCAGTATGCCTCATCTGTTTGACACTCCAGTGGAATGGACCAAGCTACCCTTAAGGCAGTGTGCCTTGGATATATTGTGGTGAACCCATTAAAATAAAAACTATTTAAAAGACAAAGAACCTCAGTAAGAACATTGAGGTAAGTGGTTACTCCAAAGGCATTTGGCTGGGAAGTCATGCTCAAGAAAATACAAATGCCCTTTGGTAAATTCGCCTCAGTGTTTTCAGCACAGAGGTTCTTTTGTCTTTTAAATAGTTTTTATTTTAATGGGTTCACCATAATACATCCAAGGCACACTGCCTTAAGGGTAGCTGGTCCATTCCACTGGGGTGTCAAACAGACGTGAGTATACCGATGAGTCCTGGTGACGTAAACACGGTTCATGTCTTCTGTTAGCACCCTTTGCAAATCGTGTGAGAGGCCTTTCGGCACCATGCAATTCTGCTTAAAGTTGGACCAGCATAACATTCTGTGGTGATTTGCATATGCAGCCCATGATGCTTTGCATTGTGGGGGCATGTGTGATTTTGTATTTTCTTGAAACCTGGCTTCCCAGCCAAATGCCTTTTGGGGTAACCCTTGCCTCAGTGTTTGCGCACAGAGGTTCTTTGTCTTCTTTATAAAATAATACCTAACCAATATAAACACTGGTATATCCAGATGATAAAATTACAGCGCATGACAGTGAAACTTCAGGAGTGACATAAAGTGCAGTGTATAAGAACCAGCCCCACAACTGGAAGTTAGAAGATCTGTCTTACTGTGTTAATACAGTATCTGCACATTATGATGGCATAACAAATGCCCTGCAAAATTAACAAAAAAAACCAATCCTGATCAAACTTCTGACACAGACTTCATGCACAGTTAGGGAAGATGTTCTAAAAAGTATAGAAAAAGACAAAAAAAATCATAGCACTAGATATGCCTAGTTTGCCAGCTAGTACCTCTAACATATGTTTGAGTCAAACAGAAAACCTCACTTTACTTTTTAGGAACACTATCTTGGAGCAGAGATCCTTCACTTTAATGGCAGCTTGACAATGGAACTCCTAGTCTGTTGATCATCAAGTATGTATGGCCATGATTTATTTTAAGAGTTTATTGAAATGACACTTAAACATCATCTCTAAATATGTCTGTTACCACTGATTGTGCTTGTAAAAACACATCTTATTTTTCTTTGTACTTGGCTGCAATTTTGATTGCATCTTTGTTTTCTTTTTATGTTTGCTTGCACGCATGTGCAAGAAACATAGTGCCATCATCGGAGTTTTCGGAGGTGTGTCAGCCCTCTTCCAATTCAGTCAGTGTGTTTTCAGGCGTGGTCACAGTTCTCCAATTCCTGCTGGAGCTGTGTATGACAGCTCCAAAATGCAGTGGCATACAGTTGAAAGGGGGAGCTACGCTTCAGTGAGCAGTGATCAGATATCGCCTGCTCATGCGTGCTCCCCCTACACAGACACACACATGCTGCCCTCCCAATGCACACACTGTATAGCCAATGGGGGTGTCCAATCCCCTGTCAACTGTGCTGGGCCCCCCCGAAACACAGTTTCATATGCCATGCTGGGTGCCCACCCCAGCATGGCTACATGTCGCATAGCCGACGGGGGTGGTCAATCCCCTGTCGGGCTCCACTGTGTCACCCCCGAGTACAGGGTGCCACGGCAGGAGCCCACCCAGCGTGACAACAGATGCCATGGCTGATGGGGGCGCCCAATCCACGTCTGCTCCACACTCTTAGCTGTCCTTCTGCATGCTGGAGCCCACCCTGCATGGCAAATGTCCAGCGTCATCGTAATAAAAAAAAAAACTGAAAATCGAAAATGGTCCCTTGGTGTGTCTGCCCTCACCCGCCCACCCACTGTGCACCCTCCCCACACCCCTTCACCCCATACTTACCTCCGGAGCTTGGCGTGATGATCTTCGGCGGACCAGGAACACGTCTGCACTCTTCAAAGCCGACCGCAAACTGAGGAAATGCCAGTAAGCTGTATAATGGGATAGATAGGGTGTTTTCAACTTTATTGCATATCTCAGGCATTTTTGGGAATTTTTGCACCAAATTTTCAACATGGGGTTTTTGGGACCCCTTCTCATGAATGCTGTCACTGTCATGGTGTTACTCAGGCCCAAAGGGTGATTTCGCAGCCACTGCATGAAATCACCTTTCCAGAATGATTAATGAAATGACACTACCAGTGTTCATAACGTGGGCTCTCAAAAAGCCTATTTTGAAAATGTGGTGGAAAAATTCCTAAAAATGACTGTTTTATGAGTGTGCATTGCGCAGTTCCTACGCACGCTTGTAAGTTCATGAATTTTCAATATTTTCACTCCAGATTTTCAACATTGCCATTTTACCACACCTTCTTATGAGCAGTACAGCTGTCATTTTTCACATCTCACCCAAAATGTGTTTCCACCCATGTAGTGCACAATGGCTCAGTCGGTGTGTGAAATCAATGTACAGGACACATTAAGAAAATCACAGTGACACTGTTCATGAGCAGAGGTCTTAAAATGGCTATGTTGAAAATTTGGTGAAAAAATTCCTAAAAATGACTGTTTTACAAGCGTGCGTTGCAGAGTTCCTACACACGCTCGTAAGTTCGCAAATTTTCAATATTTTCACTCCAGATTTTCAACATTGCCATTTTACCACACCTCCTTATGAGCAGTACAGTTGTCATTTTTCACATCTGCCCACAACATATTTCTGCCCATGTAGCGCACAATGGCGCAGTCGGTGTGCGAAATCAATATATGGGACATGTTAAGAAAATCACAGTGACACTGATCATGAGCAGAGGTGTTAAAATGGCTATGTTGAAAATTTGGTGAAAAATTCCCTAAAAATGACTGTTTTAGGGCGCACATTCGCATGGTTCCTACATGCTGGCAAGTTTGCGAATTGTAATGTTGCACAGATTTTCAACAGTACCATTTTACCGCACTTCCTTATGAGCAGTACAACTACCATTTTTCATGCTGCCCAAAATGTGTTTCCGCACATGTAGCACACAATGGTACAGTCGGTGTGCGAAAACAATGTTTGGGACAGATTAAGAAAATCACAGTGACACTGGTCATGAGCAGAGGTCTTAAAATGGCTATCTTGAAAATTTGGTGACAAAACTCCATAAAATGACTGTGTTATGAGTGAGCATTGAGCAGTTTCCACGCACCCTCGTAAGTTCATGAATCTGTAATATTTTCAGTCCAGATTTTCACCAGTGGCATTTTTCCACACCTCCTTATGAACAGTGCCACAGTCATTTTCCACAACATGGCCGAAATGTGTTTTCACACTTTCAGCACAGAAATGCATGGTCACTGTGGGAAATCATTGTTTGGGACAGATAAAGAAAAACACACTGACACTGTTCATGATCGGAGGTCCCAAAATGCCTGTGTTAACAATCTGCTGTAAAAATCCCAAACTAGTTACATTACGGTGTCGTTGCCAGTTTCTCACGCACGCCGTGACTTCACCAGTTTTTTAAGATTTTCACAGCAGATTTTCAACATTGCCATTTTTTACACCTCCCATGAACAGTACCGCTGTCATTTTTCACATCCTGTTCAGAATGTGTTTTGCACTAGCAAGTGCTAAATGCCATAGTCACTGTGCAAAAGCAGTTTTCGCTACCAAACTGATATTGCCACTGTTCATGAGGTGGGGTCACAAAAAACATGTTGAAAATTTGGAGTGAAAATACCAACGAATGCCTGAGGCGTTAGGGTTTCCAACCATAACGCCCCACCCTGTAGAGAATGACGGGCATCAGGGGTGTGACTTGGGATTCTTGCCTGTCATATCATACCATTCCACCCCCATCCACACCCTGCAGCCAGTGAGAGGCATCAAGGTGTGCCTCGGACTCTTTGGGCCCAAACTTCATCCCATTCTCCTATACCACACCCATCTCACCGTATTTCCTGATGGAATGGGGTGCGCATAAGGGCCAAAGACCCCAAGGCACATCGTGACACTTGTCAGTGTCTTCAGGGTAGGGTGTGGTGAAATGGCGCGGTGATTATGCCTGATGACCCAAAGGCACACCCCAATGCCTGTCACTCTCTGCAGGGTGGTGGTGGGGTTGGCTTCAGTTCAATACTTTGCTGCCATTCCTATTATGCAGCTCTGTAACTTCTACACTACCAATGCCAATGCCAGCAAGCAAACATTTGGCATTGACAAATGCTTGTTAAATATTGTGGGTCTACCTTTCTTGCACTTGTATTGGTGGTCACCCTTGAACATCTTTGCAATTTTTCCCCATTCCTATCTGGTTAATACGTCAGTGGAGACAGCAGAAGTGAGGATATACATTATGGCTTCACAACATGCACACCCATTGCAGGATACAGTACATGTTTACATCTGGTGTCTTGGGGTGGGAAAGAAACTGTGGAAACATCCCTATCCAGCAGAATGACACCTGAAAATTCCAGGCCCCACTCTGCCAGTCCACTGAGCATGATGGTTCTGTGTGATCAAAGTCAGAGCTACCAGAGTGGAAAGTCATGCCCTAAGGCATACAGGAGGAAGGGATCCCACAAAACAGGTAAGGGATCTCCTGGGATTTGATTTAGGAGACAGGGCTGGATAGTAACCTAGGACTCATAGGGCTGGATTGGGTAGAAGGTGGAGAACAATAAAGGTGTTCACTGGCAGGAACCATCCTAGTGATTAGTGCATCACACTCCCAAGTCATTGACCATGGACTCAGGAGCCAGCTAAGCAACCTGGGGTGAGCTAGGGAGGTACTGCCACATAATAGCACTGCTAGCTAGAAGAAAGGCACCAGACTTTGTTGCACTAACAACCCATCTGGTGGGTCATGGAGCTTGTCTCCTCTATGGGGGCATGCTATGTGATAGCTTGGTCTGACAGGTTGAAGTTTTGTGCTGTGTGTGTGGGGGGGGGGGCAGGATCCAGGGACAAAAATGAAAGAACTATCTTATGTCATTGAGATCGAAGGATAATGGCACTAGTACTCTTGCGTCTCACTCCATGTGGATCACAGCTGACATGACAACGGGGGAGTAGCAGATGCAACTGGCAGTTGATGGAATTCCTGATGAGAGGCATAGAAGGCTGTTAGGGGTCACAAAGCTGAAAGAAAAAAAATCAATCAAAATAAAGTGTTTACAAGTAAATTGAAATAGCCAAACAGTTTATGTTGAAATGAAATACTGAAATAACATAGAAACATAGAATTTGATGGCAGATACTGTAAGGACTGCTTGGCCCACCAAGTATGCCCATTTTTCCCTACCTACTAAAATACTGTAGAGCCTACTTGATCTCCAGCTTAGCCCTCCCTTCACTAATGACTAAGGTGCCCTTATGCCTGTTCCATGCATTCTTGAATCCTGCCACAGCTTTCCCCCCTACCATTTCCTCTAGAAGGCTGTTCCAGGTGTCTAGTACCCTCTCTGTGAAAAAGTACTTTCTTACATTTCCTCTGGGTCAAACACCGCCCCCCAGCCTCAAAGCATGTCCCCTTGTTCCTGAGTATTTGAAAGTCTCTATCATATCCTCTGTTTCCCTTCTTTCCTACAGGGTGTACATATTGAGGTCCTTTAGTCTCATATGGTCTCTGGTGCAAACCCTGCACCATTTTTGTTGCCCTCCTCTGGACTGCTACTCTATGTCCTTCTAGAGATGATCTCCAGAACTGAATACAGTACTCCAGGTAAGGTCTCACAAATGATTTAATACAATGGTATCACCACCTCCCTCTGTTTGCTGGTGATACCTCTCCCTATGCACCCTAGCATCCCACTGGCTCTCCCCACAGCCTTGGCACACTGTTTGGCCACCTTTAGGTCATCAGATATAATTACCCCCAGGTCTCTTTCCTGTTTGGTGGTTGTCAGTACCACTCCCCTCATTTTGTACTCCACCCCTGGGTTTCTATGCCCCAAGTGCACGGCTTTGCACTTCTTCACATTGAAACTTAGTTCCCACATTCTTGACCACTCCTCAAACTTTCCTAGATCCCTATTCATTTTTTCCAGCTCCCCTGGAGTGTCTACCTTGTTGCAATAGATACCTTCTCTTCGCCCATGAAAACTATATATGGTGCTTGGATTTGGTGAGGTTGCTTGACCTCACTGAACTTGTATTTATAACATCACCACAGTCCTTTCTGTGACAGCAGACTGCGGTATAACAAATACAGCAACTGTGAGGAATGTTGTTGATTTTTCTGAGGCACAAAGAGGAGGGAACTCTCAGTTTATTGACTGCTATGAAAGGGCCAAAAATAGGGTGGAGTCAAAAGTAAGAGTTGAGTGCCGTTATTGCAAACATGATGATCTAACTGTTTCAGTATATGAGCAGAATATATTCTTCCTATCAATTTACAGTGTCGTTTGATTGAGTGGTGTGTTCAGGAGGACAGCACTAAAGGGTTTAAAGGCTTTTTTTTCTATCAGAAGCCAGTACTTTCAAATTTGGCACCATGTTGGTATCTGTGGGAAACAAAGTTAGTGTGAAATTTCATCCCAGCTCATTATTAGGAAGCATTTTGAGATAATGTTACTTCTAATAAAAAAGTGTCTATAATTAATCTTCCCACCACAGAGCATACAGCCTTGTCTTCACTCCAAAGAAAAGTCAGTTTTGGATTTAACACTATCAGTTAACTCTGTGTACTTATAGCTCAGTTCTCATTCTCAGAACCATAGTAGAAAAAAACTTTCATTATTACTAAGGCATCTTGATAACCCCTTAAGTGCCTGACTCCTGAGAGCAGTCATATAATGAAAGTGTGGGGGAGGGGGCATTTTACTGATCCATGGGACTCTTCAGTGTTCCAATCATGTATGAAATTAATGCAAGTGAAAATAAATGCAGAGAATCCGTTCTGTCTTGAGAGCAATGAATGATGTTCCACTTTCTATACTTAATCCTTTAACCAACTGTACTGATTTAGAAATGCATTATCTGTTTCCCCCCTCAGCTAAAAGTATTTTTTCTAACTTAAATTAGAAAAAAAAGCATGGTACGTAATAAAAAAATGTAACCCCTGAGCATAGCCACAGCAAACAAGTATGTCTCCTCTCTTGTTTGTGCGATTTCCAGTTTATTCTTTTTACTGGTATTACCATGGAAACCATGTTGGCAGTCTGAGGCCAAGACAGAAATTCAAATTTCTCTTAATGGTGGTATTTTTTTAGAGTTTAGTGTGCTGTAAGGAAATTAGATTTCATAGCAGATTATGCAATATCATTTAAAGCTGTACAAACGACATTGTTTTGCTGATTAGTTCCCACCTGTTCTCCTTGGAGAAGGACCCTTTCATCATTTCTCACTGCTTGTTGCTCCTTCAGGTGCAAAACGCCTACATGCAGATTACTGAAATATTTTCTGTTAATACTCCATGCATGAAAGTTTAACAAGTATTGAGGGAAAACTAGGGCAGCAGTTTAATAATGGTATTATAGCAAGTCTTGTAGATGACTGAGCTGTGAGTTTCAGAAGAATTCAGTTTGCTTATACAATCTTTTCCCATTGTGTCCCTTTTGTTTCGCTTTCCCACACCCCCAACCCCCAACAATCAGGGTTGCCACATCTACAGCCTTTCTCTGACTGGGAGGGCAGGTGTATGGCAGCCTTCACAGACCAGTCATGGTTATCTTTTGTTTTGTTATAAATTATTTACCTCAGATTTTTCAGCTGAGATGCAATATCTCATTTTCTGTGGGGTCCTACTTTTACACATTTTGCAGCTGGAAGGGTGGGAACATGGAGAGGCTACATGACTTGTTCAAGGTGACACCTTAAATCAATGGCTCCAGTGGAATTTGAATATGTGATCTCCCCAGCCTCCTGGTCCCCAGTCAGTGCTCTAATCTCAAGACCACACTGCCTTCCTTTGGCAGACTAGCTGGCAGGAGGTGTGATAATAGATAATCCCCACTCTCCCTCCTTGGGTGTTATGTGCCTCACATCCATGAAGCGCTTTGATTCAGTTTATTTACTTGGGGCTAGATTTTCAAAGATCATCTAGATTGATGCAATTTGCAGTGTAAGCCCCCCAAAGTGTGCTTACCTGATGCGGAGCCCATGCGGCTCTGATGTTTCCCCCCACAGCACTGACATCCCTGTGGTTCTGGAAGGGAGTCACACCTTGTAACCCCCTGTGTAGTGCGGCTTGTGGCTGTGGCCATTCTTCCCAGGTGTCTCAGCCCATTCAGGGCCTGGCCGAGCACTGGGATGCAGTCCGTGCCTCTAGTGGGCAAAGTGGTGGTCCTTGTCCAGCTGACTATGTTGCTGGGCTCAGAACTGCCCATTTGTAAATAAATAAATATTTGATATTTAAAATGGAGGTTCCATACATTATGCGCATGTGCAGCTACCACCTGGGCAGAAATTTAAAGGAGCGGTGTCTGCTTTTATCGAGCAGTTTTTATTGCCTGCTGACACCTTTGGGGGCACAGAATAAATATTAAAGAGGGACTACAAGTCCTGCAGGGCACCAGGAAGAGCAGCAGATTTGGCGTCTATGAGAATTGGTCCTTGATTGGACCACAGTTTTAGGCACCAACGAGTGTAGCCCATAAAAGTGAGAGCTTGAAAGGGAAATATGAGATTTGTGAGAAAAGTGCAGGAGCAGGTCAGAGCAGGGCATCTGCCTGCTCGGCCATGCAGTCTTGTGGTAGTGTGGTTTGATTTTTTTTTTCAAGTATTTGTCCTGCAGGAAGTAGAAGGCAACAAGGACAGTGGTGGCTGTTTTGTTTTAGTGGAGCCCCTGTGCTTGAGCTATGGCTGCAGAACATCCCTGAGAAGAGCAATGGGGAATGATGCTGCTGCAGGCACTAGAGACGTGAGGTGAGGGGCATCCCAGGGAAAAGCTTTATCCTGGAAGGAATGTAACTTGCAGCTAGTTTGGAGACTTGTGGCTGGGACTGTTTTGGCTAAAGGGATCCAGGTGAGCCATTCTGGTGGTGGCAGGACCAAATGGTGTTGGGACCTAGGTGGCAATTGGTCCCAGGATTACCTGGATGTGACATGCCACTGCATGCTGAGGAGTTCCAGGAGGTGTGAGTGCATGGGAAGCAGGAGGAGGCATATATATATAACAGCAGTGATGTAGGTCTGCAGCACACCCAGGTTGCATCAAGGACCCTGCGCTGTATTCAGGAAGAACTGGGTCCCTATGCCACAAATCCAGGAGTTGCTGCATCCATTGCCATGCGCCAAAACTATCGGTGCACCAGCGAGAAATGATGCAGGGATCCAGCTGCCCCCCCATCCAGCACAACAGTAGAGGTGCTGGGATGGTTGGGGCTGGGGCAAACACACGCAAGGAATGCAGAGTATGGAGGCGGCATGGCACGGTGCCATAGTGGAGGTTTGGGGAGGGTTATTAGTGATGTTGCACCTGCAAGTGATGGGCCGATATCAATACTGTCACCGACAAGGAATGGTGACAATAGGGTACAGACACACAGTGCCATGGCCCCATGTAGGCACAGCTCTGGCAGCAGCTCCAGGGCCATGCCCACATGGGGCCATGGCACTGTGTGTCTCTCTGTACCCCCCCTTAGCCGTTCCTTGTCCATGACAGTATTGCTCAATAATCGACACCCCCGCTGGTGCAACATCACTAATATGCCTGCCCACCCCTCCCCAACTGCTACTATGGCACCCGTGTCCATGCCACCCTAGTACATAACTGTCCGTGCCCCCCCTGAAAACAAGTAACTAAAAAAATGATATGCTGTTAAGATTTGAGGTGGTGGGGATGTTAAACAAAAAAGCTCAAAATAGAATAGGAGATTACAGTTTATCAGTTGTTAAGTTCAGACCTTTCTTTATTGGGCTATTACTAATTATATCCGGGGATATAGAAACAAATCCCGGTCCTTTAAACTTATATCTGCATAGTGATCAGTCAATTTTGGGGAAAGGGCCAAGAGTGGCCCATTTAAATATTCATAACCTTTTTCCTAAAAAACAGGAACTTGAGGAATGGGTTTTAAAATATAAACCAGATGTTTTGAGCTTAACAGAAACTTGGTTAAAACCAACAATAACCTATGGTATTCTGGCTTATGATGGTTATAAATTTATAAGGAAAGATTGAGCTGGTAAAAAGAAATGGGGAGGCATTTTTTTTTTATAATTAAGTATACTTTATTTAAATTTCACTCAAAGTAATTTTACATACACTCTCGAGAAGTTGCAGTAGTACGTAAAGAGATATCTCCGATTCCATTTTTCATATCAGTTCTTACAGCTCAACAGATAATGGAGGGATTAACTAAAGAAGGAAAAAGAGCAACACAAAACACACCCAAATCACCCATCCCACCCCTCCCCCTCTCCCTCTTACCCCTCAGCCAAGTGCAATATCTGGCAGGTTAAACTCAGTTCTGTCTCCGTCTATTCAATATAAAGAAGGAAGAGATAAGAGTATACAGTAAAGGTGAGGGCAGCACTTCTTAGGGTTTCCAGATTGCCAGTGCAGCATCAAGTGGGCCCCACAGATCTAAATAAGCATTTCCTCTATGTCTCATACAGGCAATGTGTTTTTCTAATTGTAATGCCAATAACATTTCTCTATACCATTCTGCGACCGAGGGTATTTGACCCTCCTTCCAGTGTCGCACTATTATCAGTTTAACATTCGCTGCCACCAAAGCAATGTGGGCTCTTCGCCGTGCTGGAGTTCCTGGGGGAAATAGATGTATTAAGCAGGCTTCTGGGGTAAGCAACGACTGCAACCCAAGGAGGGGGTCCATCCCTTTCACCACAGCTTGCCAAAGGGGCTGAATTTTCGGACAGGTCCAAAGCATATGGAACAATGTGCCCTCCTCCCCCTGGCACCTTGTGCAGAGAGGTGAGGGGGTTAGCCCACACTTATACGACTTTGTTGGCGTATAGTATAAATTGTGCATTATATTAAACTGGACCATCCGGAGTCTATCCTGCTTAATAATTCTATAACAATCTTGCCAAATTCTCCTCCACACATCTATATCCTGTGTCAATTCTAGTTCCTGCACCCAATGGTAGCATACACCCTTGGGTAAGTATGGGTCTAATGTTTGCAGTTTTTTATACACCCCAGATACAGAATGGGGTTGGGATGCAGCCTGAATTAACATCTGCACCTCTGGATCTTCTACTATTTGGCCTATTATAGTTCCCTCAAAAGTAAGAATTGCTTGCCTAGTTTGGATATACTTGAATTTGTGCGAGCCTGGTATCTTGTAATGAAACTGGAGATAGGAGAATGGAACTAACTCCCCTTGCTGAAAAGAATCTATTAATCGGAACTGTTTTAATGGGGCCCAAAAGGAAGGCAGAATAGGCCTCCCTCCTATTTTAAAATGAGGGTTACCTATAATCGGCTGCAGAAGCGATTGGTGCTAGTTTAAGGAAAAGTGGCATTGCATTTGATGAATTGCTCTAAGTGATCATCCTATTGGAGTATTTCGAAGCTGTTTGGGAATGTGGGAAGGCACAGTATACATGAAGGCGAGTAGTGTATATTGGTATCTGGCTACCAAATATTTTTCTATCTCCACCCATAGAGGCACATATCTGCTCGCACCTGACAAAACATCAGCTTGCAACCAGAATACCATCTTACTCAGATGTTGAGCACAATAGTAAGTAAAAAAGGAAGGGGCTGCTAACCCACCCTGTATTTTTGGAGCCGTTAACTTATAATATGCTCTCCGGATTTGTTTTCCCTTCCATATAAATGTGTTTAGCATTTTCTGCACTTTAATAAACCAACTTTTGGGGAGATAACAGCCTATCATTCCTAAGGGGTATAGGATACGTGGCTGAATATTCATTTTTACCATACTAATTCTACCCCATAGGAAGAGGGTTAAAGACTCCACTGATCCAGGCCGGCTTTTAGGGCTTGTATCAGGGAATGTAAATTCTCTCTCGCCAGATAGTTGATGTCCCTTGTTATTTTAACACCCAAATATACAATTGACTTTGTTTCCCAGGACAAGTTGTAAGGCGCCACCTGAGCCCGTGTAAGCCAACTATTCAATGGAAGAATCTTAGTTTTGGAGTAATTTAGCTTATAGTACGATACCTTTGAAAAGGCACCAATTTCTTTTAATAAGACAGGGATAGTTTGCTGTGGTTCTTCAATATGCATAAGTATGTCTTCCGCGTAGGCTGAAAGTGAGAATCTCTTCTCCCCCACCCGGATACCTATAATCCCATGGGAATGCAAGAGTCATCAAATTAAAGGCTCTAAATAAAGGTTAAAAAGAAGCGGAGACAAAGGGCAACCTTGTCTGGTGCCCCTCCTAAGGGGAAATGGATTGGAGAGGATACCGTTACTCCATACTCTGGCCATGGGGACGGTATACAAAAATCGGATCCACCTAATGTATTCTTCAGGAAGACCAAAGCGAGATAAGGTTTCGAAGAGAAAGTCCCAGGAAACCCGATTGAAAGCCTTCTCGGCATCTAAGGAAATCAAAGCAGATGGTTTGTTAGAGTTATTTGCAACCGAAATAAGATGTAACAATTTTCTCAGATGGTCTCCCGAGGACCTTCCCATCATAAAACCAACCTGCTCAGGGCTGACAAGCTCACTCATAATAGGGGCTAACCTATTGGCAAGTATCTTGACCAATATTTTAAAATCCGAATTTAACAAGGAAATAGGTCGGTAATTCTCCGGATACATGGGGTTTTTCCCTGGCTTTGGAATAAGGGTAATTAGTGCTTCTGAGAAACTCTGCTCTGAAAAACCATTATCATGCCAGTAATTATAAACCTCCTGCAATGTCGGTATTAAGACCTCATGACACCTCTTGTATAAATTGTTTGGCAGGCCATCAGGGCCTGGAGACTTATCTGAGGGCAACTGGTTAACAGCTTGGAGTATTTCCTCTGGAGAAATATAACCTTTAAGTAACAAAGCTTGTGTTACTGATATTTTAGAGAGGTTTACCTCGTCCAGATACTGGGCGATTTCTACCTGGGATGGGGAGGTGTTTGGCTCTTCCGGGTATAGGGCCTGGTAGTAAAATCCCAAGCCTTGGGCTATCTCTTTAGGATCCGTACATACTTGGTCATTCCCAGGGAAGTAAAGGCCTGAGATATACCTGACCACTTCTGCTTGTCTCATTCTGTAGGCCAATAACCTTCCGGCTCTCTCACGGTTCCAAATATTGAATTTTAGTCGCCGCAGGGCCCAGTTCTGCCCTCTGCACCTGAAAGTCTGCATACTCTGCATGCAGCCTGCTTAGTTTAACTTTTTGGGCCTCCGTTAGTTGTGCGCATGGTACATTCTCCAGTTCCCGAATGGAACTTAGCATTTCCGAGACATGAGCTCGACACTTAGATGCCCTAATAGTAGCTAATCTAATACACTCACCATGGAGCGCACATTTAAGGGAGGACTAGATCATATCCACTTTAGTAATTGTTCCCTTATTAGTTTCCTGAAAGAAGGTAATGAAATCAGTTATGTGTTTGAGGGCATCTAAATTCTGTAGAAGTTGAGTGTTCAGCCTCCATATGGAATCCTTTTTGACTCCGGGCCCTAACAGATAGGTGATAACCACTGGGGAATGATCAGTGATCACCCTGGCATAGATATCCACTGTCAGAACCCCCAGAAGTACAAAATCACTGATCAGGAAGTAATCTATTTGAGAATAAGTACAATGTGGAGGAGAAAAAAAGGTATATTGCCGGTTGTTTGGATTTAAAACCCTCCAAACATCCAGTAATCCAGCCGAGTCCATTAATTCTTTAAGGGCTCTCTGGGTAGGGGTTAGGTTGCCCCTTTTAGAGTCCGACCTATCTATGTCAGATTGCATAGTAATGTTCCAGTCCCCCCCTAACAGTGTGAATTTTGTAGGTTCCCTCATTATTAGGTTAAGGAGGTGTGTAAAGAAACCAGGTGATTCCCTATTGGGTCCATATATAACTCCTTAAAGCACTGGGTACGCTGCTAGATAACCATGTATCAGGATGTATTGCCCTTCCAGATCCCAAACTTCCTTGTTCAGTCTGAAGGGCGTAGACTTTGCAATCAAGATGAGGACCCCTCCCTTGGATGTGGAAGCACCCGCTCCATAAGCCTGTCCTACCCAACTCCTTTTCCATAAATGTACATCCTCCCTTCTTGTGTGCATTTCCTGCAAGCATGCTAGGCTACCTTTAAATAACCTAGATGTCTGAGGATAATCTGTTTCTTACACCTGTCGCGGCCCCCTTTAACGTTCCATGTTACACAGTTGTATGGTCCCCACATAGGTTATTCAAAACTTCAGAAACGATTGCGTCCATCTGCATGAAATCTATTTAGGGTACCTTCTGCCCTCATCTTATACTGTATATGCACTGGCTTTGCACTTGGCGAACCCCCCTTCCAATACTGAAGACCGACATTTAAATCTACCCTTCCCCCAATCAACTACTACAATAACCCCTAATACCCCAGTTCTGTGCAACTGCTTCCTCACATACATGCTGTCAGGTGATGTTACTTTGCCAACCTGGCTGAAGCCATTGCCCCCTCACCCCACCCCCACTCTTCCGTATTTCTTCCAGTCGTCTAAGCTACTATAACAATAATAAGCACTAAACTTTTAGCAATCTGTTATGTACATGCGCAATACCCAGTAGCCAGCCCCGCATCTCAAATAATATTCCCCCATATTTTAACACATTTTACTATGGGTTCTTACAAAATAACGTATTAAGTGTGGATTAGCCCAATTAGGCTTATGGATCATTTATCCAACAAAGCGCCATATTCACATGATCAAGTCAAAGTCCTCCCACCTTTCTAGAGGACATAAATCTAGTTATATCTCTTGTCTATTTCTAGTGGAGCTTAGGGCTCTTCTTTTCAATATTTTTTGTCCAACTATAATCTCTCTTGAATAGATAGCTCGGCCTAGAAAAAAAAAAAGGAGGAGGGGAAGGGGGGATGAAGGGACTAAGGAAGAAATATTGCTGTGTCCATCTCTTGACATCTTGTGACTGTTAGACCTCCTCGTTCACTCCACACAAGGCTCTGTGGCATCGAGCAATTTCCTTATTCTTCACTCTCCCTTGCAGGTATACGAGCGACGCGGTTATAATGAGATGCTTACAGGACCATTCTGCTTCCTACTCCATCCCTCTTCCTCGGCTCGCTATCCTAACTGAGCTCTCAGGATCCATCCATATACATGATCAGAAGTGTAAGAGGGGAAAGGAATAGCAGGAGGAGGCGTACAATGCCGAGCGCACCTCTTGAGCGAGTCAGATCAACAACATTCATATGTATTCTTGGTATCTTGAGTTAACTGTCCAGGGATTAATACACCATCACACACTCATTACAGGGCTATACGTCCACTTTTTGTAACATCATTCGGCTACCAGTAGGAGGCATTTAAGATTCATCTGAAAAGGTCTGGCAACAGTGATCTAAGGTCTTTCTTGGCTTGGTCAGAACTCTCAAAAGAGTGCCATTGCTCGTTATGCTTAACCTGCAGAGTCGCTGGGTACTTTACCTGAAATGGTTTCCCCGCCACTATTAATTTCATCACTATTGGGTGCATTTTCTGCCTCTTGACTTGGACTGAGTGAGGGAGATCCTGAGTGATTCTAAGCATTCTGCCTTCCCACTTGATTTCCTTAAGTTCCTTGATTTTGTCAGGATATGTTGTTTATCTAGGAAATTGAGAAGTTTAAATATGAGGGGTCCGGGGGGGGCAAGCCGGAAGTTGGTGGGGGACGAAGGGCATGATGCACACTTTCCACTACATACATGGGGCCGTTGGGAGAGGGCCCCACTATTTTTTCACACAGCTTTTGGATAAATTGAACCTGCGTACTACCCTCCTCCCCTTCTGGGATGCCAATAATGACCAAATTATTTCTCCGACTGCGTCCCTTTAAGTCCTCTAATTTCTCCTCCAAACGCCGCATTCTCTTGCTTGCTGCCGTTATATCCTGCTCCACCTTTGTCTGCTTACTTTCCAGGGAAGTCACCCGGACCTCAGAGTCCCCAACCCGAATAGTTAAGGCCGCAACCGAGGATTTAATTTGCTGTAAATCTTCTGACATTGCTTCGATCCGCTCCTGTATCGGCCTCATTATTTCCAGGAACTTATCCTCCAATAAAGCTGGCTGCCCCGTCAAAGGCTTGTGTGGATTCACCAGCTGTTGCTTTTCCCATTTTGCAGCCCTGTCTTTTTCCGGGCTCGGTGGAGGAGAGTGCCACGGCGGAGCTCGCTTCATATAGACCTCCATTCCGATCTACTTGGTACACCCTGCAGGTAGGTCTTAGTTCAAACAAACACTGTCAACCATGACTGGTAGTCAAAATCAATTTTCTTGGATTTTTAAGTAGTTAGAGTCGGGTGGAGAGTGGAGCTGATGCAGAGCACGTCTTACTCCCAGACCGTCATCACGTGACACCCCATGTGGAGGCATTTTAATCTATTATAAACAAGATTTAATTGTTTCTAAATTAGAGTTAGATGGTGATCTAATTTCTGATTGTGAATGGCTATTGATTGAGATAAAACAAGGTGATTGTTATAAGCTTAAGCATTACACTGTATACAATCCTCCAAAATCTGCACAAAAAGGCTTGAAGGATTTTTTGCAGTTTGTTTCTAATTATCAATTTAGTGGTGGCTTTTTAGTTTTGGGTGATTTTAATATACATTGGAATCCTGTTGCTGCTTCCCATATTGAATCTTTATTAACAAATGCAGGTTTGTGTCATCTGATTCAAACTTTTACACGAATGAATACAAAGACTAATAACCACACAAACCTGGATTGGATATTAATAAACAATCAAAATAAAATAAAGAAAATAGGAGTTTTGCCAGATGTAATGAGTGACCATCAGGTAATATATTGTACCTGGAAATCAAAGAGAATAATCCCCCAAGTCTGACTACTTACAAAAAAATTTCTGAAGAGTTAGACCATGGACTTTTGTTTGATGTGAGTGCAGTAGATTGGTCACAATTGGATGTTATACCTTGTATAGAGTCAATAGTTGTCCTATATTAACAAGGAGAGTAAGGGGAACAGTGAATAAATGGATTACTCCAGGGATGCTTAAATTCATGAAACAAAGGGATCAAGCATTGAAGCAGTTTTGTTCAAGTAAAAATGTAAGGGATTTTCAAATGTATAGGAAACTTAGAAACGAATGTAAGATTAAATTAAGGTTATGTAAATCAGAATATTATACAAAACAACAAGATTCTAACTTGCAAAATCCAAAAAAGTTTTGTTTTTCTATTAAATCTTCAGTTTCTCCATCGATAAGTGAGCAATCTAGCGAGTTCCTTGTAGATGGAGATATCATAAACAATCCCCAAGAGATAAGTACAGCATTTTTAAATAAATTTTGGGATATGAGTAAATATAGTTTAGAAAATAAGGATCAGTATTGAAAGAGTTCATCTACAGATTCCCAAAATGATTCAGTTTTTCATTTTACAGAAATAAAGCCAAATCAAGTTTTGAAAATATTAAAACAAATTCCATTAAAAAAATGTTGGAATTGATAAAATTCAGCCACAGTTTCTGAAATTGATAGCTTTACATATTTATGTGCCATTGAAAAAATTATTGAACTTATTAATTACAGAGATTTTTCTGCAACAGTGGAAACAAACTATAATAAGGCCTATCTATAAGGGGGGTGATCCCAAAGATTTGGGGAATTACCGCCCAAATTTCTCTTCTACATCTTTTAGGTAAAATTTTGGAAAAGCTTTTTAATGAACAAATTAGCAATTACTTGCAACAGAGTGGGTTTCGGGCTCCTGAGCAGCATGGCTTTAGGAAATATCATAGTAGAGGAACTGCCTTGGCCAGGTTCACGAATCACATCAGTGAGGCTATGGATAGAGGAGAGCTCACTGGTGCTGTTTTCGTGGACCTGTCCAAGGCATCTGACCTTGTTGATCATCGCCTGCTGCTCTGGAGCCTAGCTGACAAGGGTTTATCTAAATTATCATTAGAATGGGCAGAAAGCTATCTATCATGTAGGGAACTGAATGTTCTTTATGATGATCAGTGCCAGAGGGTAGAATATTAGAAAAGGGAGTATCCACAAGGATTCATATTGGGACCCATTTTTTTTCTATATTTGTTGATATTATACCAAGCATATTGGTTAGGACTAACAAAATATTATATGCTGATGATATAATATTGTATACAAGTTCAAATTCTTTAGATAAAATAACTCAGGCTCTAACTAGTGATTTTCAGAATTTGGAAAAATGCTTGTTGGAATTAAAGTTATCCTTGAATATTTTCAAAACTAAGAGTATGATGTTTGGCTCCAAACAAAAAACAGATAATTTAGGGGAATTAGAAATAGTTGATAAAAATGGAATTAATTTAGAGCAAGTGCAGTATTTTAAGTATTTGGGATTGCATCTGGATTCAAATTTAATTTTTTCATATCATATATTGAATTTAACAAAATTTATAAATTAGAAATTTAGGAATGCTATTTAGACTTCAAAATGTGTTGACATTACAGGAAAGAAAACAAATAGCCCAAAATATATTACTTTCTCAATTGAATTATAATTCATTTTTGTTTACAGCTTTGTCTAAACATGTATTGAATAATCTTACTATGACATTTCATAGCATTTGTAGGTTCGTTTCTAAGTTACCTCACAGTACTTAACATTGAACGTTGTACCAGGTTTCTGGGTTATTACCACCAAGTCTTAAGTAAGCAATAAGACACGATGGGGTGTGCATTAGACAGTTCTAATGAACAGCTAGGGTGACGTAGTGAGGCACAAGGCCACAGGCCGAGTGCGTCCAGTCCCCTAGCTGTGCATTAGAACTGTCTAATGCACATCCCCAGAGTGGCTTATTGCACTTATAAAATGGGCCTGTGTATTCTAAATGGGGTTCTAGTTTTAGCTGTGCATTAGACACATCTAATGCACGGCTAACAACCAATCAGACTGCTTGAAATCCTTTGCCCATTTTATAATTCTATTTATTCTCTTTGCTATGTAATAGATAATGTAATGAGACAAAAGGATCTGTCCCCCTTGTATTCATTGATACCCTTTAGGGACATTTCTAGGAATTTGAGATCAAATACTACCCCTAGCCTATATTTGAAAATAACAAACACAAAAATGGGTGCTCAAGCTTTTTCAATTTAAGCCTCTAAATGTTGGAACAATCTTCCATCTGCAATTAGATCTGGAAACAGACATAATTCATTTAAAATGAAATTGAAGCAGCATCTTGACTTTTGCATAGTATACAATGTCACTGCTATTTTTAAAATGTTTGTATTATTGATGCATGTTTATGTGTATGTTCTATTTTGTATTGTTCGTAATAAGTGAATGTAAAAGTTATCTTATTCTTCTGATTTTACATCTTGTGACTGTATTACAGTCCTGGGTCGCATATGAAAAAGGGCCTTGGCTCATATGTTTACCCGGTAAAAAAGAAAAAAAAAGAAAAATAAGTAATTGTACCCACCATTTGAGAGTAATATATTTAATTTTTATTTATATTTTTTTTATTTTGCTACAATATATTTATATGGTACAGTCTCCTAGGGAACAGCCAGTATAGTGCGTACAGCCTCTTCTGCTGAAGTGTAAAGTCAAGCCTAGGGCCTACCCCAGCTAACTAACCCCATAATCCCCCCAACACCTCCTCTTATTATCCCCAAACAAAAGGAGAAGGAGCTCTACAACAACTCTATACCCTCCTCCACCCCATAACACATGCACAGTCTGGCCCATGACGTTGAGCACCACTGACTCACAATTGCTTCCCCTCTCCCACTTCTCCCCTCCCACATACCTACATGGTAGCTGTATCAAGACTATATCAAAGTACAGCCGAGAAACCCACAACATTTTCTAGGTATAACCTCTTTGACACAGAACAGACTATAACTTCTACTTAAAACAGGTCCCTCTTGTCTCTCTTTATCCATCATAAGACAGGGAGAGGACAAATATAAAAACTTAAAATTATAATAATAAAAAAGAGGAAAGAAAATTTAAAGGGGAGAAGGGAAGTGCCCTTGTCCAAGTGGGGTGTTCTGTGAACGTCAGCCCATGGTCCAGATAACTGGGATTCCTTCTTCAAAAGGAAAGAAAGGTAAATAAATCTGGGGACAGACCACCAGGTAAGGTACATCACAAAATCTGGGGCTGGCTACTTCATGCCCTTCCCATTGTAGTCTGGCGGCCCCCTCCCCACCATAGCATAGAACAAAAATTTGTATCTGCCCTTTAATGGGCGAGACCCACATATTCCCAAAGCCTTCGATCCAAAAAAATGCAAAAAGCGAACACAGCCCCTTGGGAAAAGCAGATCATGCCTGGAGAACTATCTATACCCAGTCCCCAACTAAGTGATAGGTCTA
Organism: Neoceratodus forsteri; assembly: GCA_016271365.2. Taxonomy (NCBI): domain Eukaryota; kingdom Metazoa; phylum Chordata; order Ceratodontiformes; family Ceratodontidae; genus Neoceratodus; species Neoceratodus forsteri. Next base: position 346,180,753 of record JADMNL010000023.1, read on the forward strand.
AAGTAAACAAATGCCTTAAGGGCACTAAACATCCTATGAGGAATTAAAACGGCACATCTTACAATAATAACCTTAAACTATGAGAACTGACATTCTATACATTTCCATCCTATAAACAAGTAACAGTATGACAGGGATAGAGTGTAAACTTAACTAGGAGTCTGTGTTCCCATGTATCCCCACATGCCCCCCAAACAGAAACTAAAAATGGAGAGACTCGAGGGGGCAAACTGCGCAGGCAAAGTCCAGGTTGCAAATTCCGAACTTCCATGTGTCTCCTATCATCCTGTACTCCGAGTATGCCACTACTTGATCCAAATAAGGATTAACACAGACACTCGACCTTTCCATGAAAAGAACTGTACTTATGGCCAGCTTCAGTCGCCAGGGAAAATTAAAGTGATCCGTACCAGACCAAGTCCAAACAAATAACAAACAGGGGCTGGTCGAAATCATAGATCAAAGTCACAGCAAGTCCAGGTGCTTGTTATAAGTCGGTCATTAAATATGCACAAATTAAAGTCGCCTCGAGCCCCATAAAGTGGGATGTAACACAGACTTCATAAATGACTCTACTAACTTGTAGCAGGAAAGCCAACCACATCCACTATCACCTTTCCTGAGTAATCCGACTTACACAGCCACATGCGGTAAGAGCATCAGTGGGGCTTGAACAAGTTAGGCAAGGCAACCTTCAGAGCTGATTCAGCTGCTTCTGGATCTTCATAGCTAGACCAAGCTCCATGCAGGTTCACTTGAAGTTTTGCAGGGTAGACCATGCGAAATTTAATCCCCGCAGGGATTAATTTAGAAACAATCAGGTGGAATGCTGTACGGCACTGCCTCACTGTCACCGACAAGTCCTGGGCCACCCGAATTTTGTTTTCTCTCCACTTAACTTCTTGCAGCTCCTTAACTTTTCCTAGGAAATGCTGCCTTTCCTGATAGTTCAGAAAATGGAAAATTAGAGGGCGGGGAGGAGTCCCTGTTGGTGGCATCGGCCGTAGCGCCCTGTGAGCCTGCTCAATACAGTACAAGGATCTGAAGGGGGAAAGACCAGAGAGTTTTACTACCAATTTTTGAATAAAAAGGATAGTGTTTTCACCTTCCTCCCATTTGGGCAGACCTATGAGGACTGCATTGTTCTGCCTGATGTAGCCCTCAAGGTCCTCTATTTTGGCTTCTAGTTTGGCTATTCGCTGCCTTGTGTTGGCAAATTCAGGCTCTACCTTGTCCACTTTCTTTTTCAGGAAGTGAATTCAGGCATCATTATTTCCTGTTCTTCTGGAGATGTCATCCAACACGGTAGAGATCAACTTAACTTCCGAAGTAAGAGATTTTAGCTCATCCCAGAATGGACGGAATTCTTCCAAAAATCTCTCCAGTGTTAACACGCTTTGCTCCAGAGGGTTGGGATTGCAGCGGAGTGGCCCAGTGCAGATTGTTGAGGCCTAGATTTTTTACTGGTCTTTTCCGGAGGGGCGGGGGGGTGTATGTTTCAGGAGCGCAGGCGCAGCCCGCATTTCAACTTCCATCCCGGAGCAATCAGAAGACAGCTGGACCGGCCCAAAGGTATACTGAAAACAGCAATGCTATTGAAGAGGCAACCTTAAATGGTAAACTTACTTTAAATAAAGTATTAGGAGGGGTGAAGTGGGAGCTCTACTGAAGCACATCCATCCAGCAGTCTGCATCACGTAACCTCCGAGTTGGGGCAAGTTGTTGATAAACAGAGATAACAGTAAAGGTCCAAGAATAGATCCTTGTGGAACACTAAGGCAGGTAGGGGCAGGATCGGACTTGACTTTGTTGATTTCAGTGAACTGAGTTTGGCCTGTGAGGTAGAAAGCAAACCAGGAGGTGACGTTACTGGAGAAACCAAGTGATGACAACCTGGATAACAGTAATGGGTGATTGATCAAATCAAATGGCTTTTACAGGTCAACAAAGACAGCCCCAGTGAGCTGGCCTTTATCCATGGCTAATCTTATATCCATGGCTTTATCCATGGCTAATCTTACATCATTCATTAGAATTGAATGGAGGGGGAGGTCCCAATCACCATTTCTAACTTCTCCTTGCTTTGCTGTTTTCTTGAAGTGCAATTTGCACTTAAAAAAAACCCAAAGCAATGCAAAGTTAGAAATGGCAAATTTTTAACTGAAAGGGGCAACTTTGTGAAATGAAGCACGGATGCGGGTTTGACAGACTTGTGGGAAATTTGCTTGCAAATTAAACCTCTGCTGCATCTCTAGTCCCAGCACACACACATGACTGCATTAAATGTTACAAAAAAAATAAATCAATAACTCCATTAACCATGTACAACTTACCCACACTTGACATACCTGGTGCAGTTTGTCAGTACTTCATACTTTTTCTTAAATAAATCTCACCCTCCCACTATGTTAAGCTGCTTCAAAAACCACGTAGTATGGTAGGGTGTGGTCTGGCCACCAACAAGATTTAAGCAATATACCATGAGAGGGTGTTGGTGATGTTAGGATTTACCCATGCCCTGGGGTGTTGTTCGGTCACAAGGCTTAGCCGAGTGACCAAGAACACCACAGGGGTGGGTAAATCCTGGCATCACCAACACCGTCGAGTGGGATATTGCTATTATACAATGTTTATATTTTATGTTTAGTAATTTTTAATTTTTAGTAATTTTTTTACTTTTAAATAGGAGAAATAGTGAAAGTGCTAGTATGCCACAGAAAATAGTGCATTGCGTTGCAGTTTGTTTGATGGGATAGCGTGGTGTGACTTTGAGCAGGAGTCTGGTCTATGGTGAGAATGGTGCCAAGAGTAGAAGACGTGTCAAGTTTTATTGTGTAGGAGTTCTGTGACTGCTGTTTTGTACTGTGCTCAACATTTGTTGTAGGTCAGGTTCATTCATTAATTTAAAGAAGCTATACATTTTGTGTGTGTGTGGTTTTTTTTTAATTGAAAGTTGCGGTTTGATAGCGCAGTGTCACTTTGAGCAGGAGGAGTCTAGTCGCATGATGAGAACGGCGTCAAGAGTGGAAGATGTGCTGACTTTTGATGTGGAGTTCGTGAGTGCTGTTTTCCAGTGTGCTGAACATTTGTTGTAGCTCCTTTTCCTTAGTTAATTCAAAGGAGCTATGTATTTTTAGTGTGGTCTGTTTTTTTATTGAAACTTGATGCTTGGTTTGAGAGGGAGTGTGAGTTACCGAGAGATTAAGTTGGCGGCTGCTGTTTACTGAAATGGGACCCGCAGTGATTTTTCGGTGGGTGATATGGTCGAGGGCTGCCTGGCACTTCTTCCCGTGGGGTGATTGTAGCTTTTACAATGGGAGAGGAGTGCCAGGTAGCCAATGAGAGTACAGGATTTGTGCTTAATTTTAATGCCCATTGTATAATGTTACTTAATTCTTTACCACTTGTTTCACTGTGGGAAAGTCATGTCAAACAAACCTGACAGATTTCTTTTACTGGGTGATCATAGAGGTGGATTGGGGGGAGCGGTGGATGTGGCCTACCTGGATTTCAGCAAGCCCTTCAATACTGTTTCACATAAGAGGCTGGTAAATAAGTTAGGCAGCCTGGGAATGGGTTCCAAAATGGTAAACTGGGTAAGAAATTGGTTGATAGATAGAACACAGATGGTGTTGGTAAATGTAGCTCAATCCAAGGAAAGGAGGGAGACCAGCAGGGTGCCACAGGGATCAGTCCTGGGGCCAGTCCTATTTAATGTCTTCATAGGTGACATTGCAGAGGGGCTGGAAGGAAAGGTATGCCTCTTTTCAGATGACACTAAGATCTGCAACAGGGCAGACACTCTGGGAGGGGTGGTAAAAATTAGGAGGGACCCAGGTAAACTAGAGGAATGGTTAAGAGTGTGGCAGCTATGATTCAATGAAAAGAAGTGCAAAATCATGCACTTGGGGCACAGGAACTCAGGGGAGGCTTACATGATGGGGAGTGAGATACTGACAGCCATCAAACAGGAAAGCTATCTGAGGGCAATCATATTAGATGACCTAAAGATGGTCAAACAATGCACCAAGGCTGTGAGGAGAGCCAGTTGGGTACTGAGGTGCATAGGGAGAGTTATCACCAGTGGAAGAAAGGAGATGATGATGCCACTGTACAAATCATTGGTGAAATCTCATCTGGGGTACTGTGTCCAGTTCTGGAGGCCGCATCTCAGTAAGAACATAGACAGGGTAGAGACAGTCTAGATAAGAGTAACAAAAATGGTACAGGGCCTACATCAAAAGTCATAAGAGGAGAGCCTCAATATGTATACCCTGAAAGAGAGGAGAGAGGGGGATATGATAGAGACCTTCCAATATCTCAAGGACAAAAATAAGGTACAGGAGGGTAGCAACTTTTGGAAAAAGAGATGTTCTAGAACAAGGGGTCATTACATGAGGCTGGAAGGTGTGGATTAATGGGTAATGTGAGGAAGTATTTCTTCAAGGAAAGGGTGGTGAATGCATCGAACAGCCTCCCAGAGGAGGTGATGAAGGCAAATTTGGTGAGGAAATTCAAAAATACATGGGATAGGCATAGGGCAACCTGAGTGATAGGAAAGAGAATAAAGCTGGAGATCAAGTAGGGTCTGTGGTTTTTGCAGCAGGTAGAGAAAATGGGCAGACTGGGATGGCCTAGCGATTCTTATCTGCCATCAATTTTTATGTTTCTATCTCCGTAACCCCCCTAACATTCATCCAGCCTAATCTGCATCAAGATCAGTTATAATATGCTCCTAAACGCTAGGTACCGGCACTTTGCACACCCTCGATCCTACACATACTTTTTTGGGGTGAAATAATCCTTCCGATCACTGTCTCTATCGATTTGTGGTGTCTCCTCAGGACGATCGGTGTCTCAGTGACAAAATGGTTATGGCAACTCCCAGCCCATCTGACTCTGCTCTGTAAGAAAGAAAAATGATGTCTGAACACCTTATTCAGAAATTTAACAAGTTAGAAATATTCACACAGCAACCCAATGCTGAGATAGTAACCACTGGTGACAGAATTAATGTAGCTGAGCAACAGATTGCGGGGAATGAGGTCTCAACCTGCACACTCCCAGCTGATGTACGAGTGCAAGACAGAGTAATATGGCTAATGTAGGAAAAAATTGAGGACCTTGAAAACCATGCACAGAGGAATAACTTCTGTTTCATCGGCTTCTCGGAGGGATGTGAGGGCAAAAATGTCAATCAGTTCCTGCAGAATGCTCTTGTCACATATGGCCCCATGAACTGATGGGCAGAGAGATCCATGGCACGTAGCCACTCTGCACCCATTGCACCTCCCGCACAGGATGCACAACAAGTGGCTCGCAGCCAGTAAGCACCTGATCCCCTGGCTGCATGGACAGCAATGTGCTTGGGGCAAAGGGGGTATGCTGGCAGTATACATCATGCAGGAAGGTGCATACCGCCTCACACCAGGGGGTGTAGGAGGGCACTGTCTACACCAGGGGAAACCCTGCCGTAAGTGCTCTACATTCCCAGCCCCACACACACGCCCCTGGGTAGGGTAGGGACTCCCCATGATGACTGGCAGCATGCCCCGGTCAGATGCCAGCCCCCCACACACAAGCCAGTCCTGCAACTATCTTGCAGTGGACACACCCTGCCCCACCTCAGAGCAGCATGGCCAGTACCCCCTACCTACCCAGCATGTGGCTGCCAGATCCCATGTACAATGCCTAGAGCTCCCAACCCCTGGTGGATGACTGTCCATGGTCCGCTGTAGTGCCATACAACCGCCTTCCCCCCTGCACACATGGGCACCCCAGTCACAACAACCTGGGACCCAACCCCAGTACCCCTGCCCCTCAATGGTGGTCAGTGGTCCCCACCCCTGTAGCACCCCAACACCTGTTCCCCAGTTTCACCTTCATGCTGGTGCCACGGCTAGGAATGGCCAGCAGCACAGCTCTTCTCACACCTCCATGGCTGCCATCCATCTGACCACTGCTTGGAGTGCACCCCTATATATAGGCAGCATGCTCCCAGCAGCAGTAGGATGGCTGGCAGCTGTGGAGGTGTGAGGAGGGCTGTGCCACGAGCCATACCAAACCGCAGCACTGGCATGAAGGTATGGGGCTGGGGGGTTGGGTTTTGGGTTTCAGTGCCACAGTGGGTGGGGGGGGACCACTGACCACTGCTGCTTGGATGGGGCATATGGGATTGGACCAGGGGTATGTGTATTGAGTGCAGTTTGAGGCGGCATCCCCAGTGCAGATGCCCAGCAGTGGAGGAGTGGTACATTGCAGCCTGGGTTGTGGACATGCCAGTTGGAAGGGCTTGCACAGTGCTGGGATGGGGCTGACATGTGCTGGGGGGGTTCTTGCAAGGCTCAGGGCTGGGGTGGCACTATGATTGATCGAGGGGTGCCCCCTGGACATTCAGGGATGGGGCAGTCATGTGTTGGGCAGTGTGGTCTATGGTGCCTGTGGGACCTGGCAAGGAGGACCATGCCGAATGCAGCTGCGTGGGTCCTGGTGTCAACTGATGCAATTCACACACCCAGACCTGTGCCTGCCCACATAAGACATCCACTCTGGGACCCATGCTTGGCATGCCATTGGATCCCAGACAGGGTCCATGACTCTACCTATGGTCATCCTGTGTAGTCCAGCACACAGGGGGGGGAGACCCGCAGACAGGTGGCGGCCATTGATGAATATGGCCAGTGCGCACCTGTCTGCAGGTGCAGAGCTACATGAGCTGGATATGTGCCTCTGGTGTGTAATTTCCACCCGATAGTGCATAGGGGCCAATATTAACACCAAACTGCCCTCCAAATATTGAGATTGATCATGCGCACAGATCACTCACTCCCCCACCTAAAACAGGGTCTGACCTCGACCTATCATTGCTAGATTCCTTCAATTCATGGACATGGACAACATTATGCAATGGGCATGGCAGAAAGGCAATCTCACTTGGCAGGGGCATACCATCAAAATCTTCCTGGACTTTCTATTGACCTTTCTAATTGCTGTCAGACCTACATTCTGGCCCATAAGGCCTCAATGCAGTTAAACATCTGGTATAGCCTGCATTACCCAGCCACACTATGAATTATGAACAACCGGGTCTCAAAGTCCTTTGATACCCCCAAGACTGCAGAGATATATACATCATGAAGTCCTGGCCCACTGTTGATGCTATTAAAATGGGCATCCATACTGCAGATCCCGAGATCACAATCTGCACCAATCCATGGACACTTCACCTGAGCCACAATCTACACACCAGCCCTGCTGGACTGTTAGACCTCCGCTACCACCTCCTCCCACTGAACCAGACCCTTGGTCCCTGGCTCTGAGGTATCAGAAATGAAATAAGAAATCCAAACAAAAGAAAATCCCCAGCCCATGAATCTGCAGCTGGAGTTGTAGCTGGAGTGAATATTCACACACCTCCTCTGCTACCCAGTCTCGCATGGTAGGGAACCACTATGCTCCTCCTCTTCTTGCCGTTCTGGCTGAGGAAGACCCCTCTCTCCATCTGCAGCAACCACTACAGCCTGCACACATCCCTGGAACAAGCTGGGTGCCCCCAGTCCTGGGCAGAGGCTGCTAGTTTAGTCACTGCCATGACTAACCTCCTGACAGGTGAATCTTTTGGCCAAACAAACTGTGCCATCACAACACCAGTGACTGACATGCCCAGGACCGCTCCAAGTTGCTGACATGATACTCTCCACTATGACTTGTTTGCTCAGAACATTTATACTCAGTAGTGACTCTAGGATATCTCTACTATTATCAGCCTGTCAGGAGCACTGATCAGTTAAGACTGACAAACTGTTAAAGGAGCTATTCTTGCTGTGTCCTTTTTCTGTACAAATATCTGTTCATATTGTGCACTGCTTCCACATATAGGGCCAAACAGTTACTTAACATTGCCAATTTCAGTTGATCGAGGTGTTTTTTTAACCAGGTTGAAACATAATCAGGGCGCTATTAGTGTTGGACTGAGATGTCTTAATCTGTTTTAAAGGGCTGCATGTTCATAGTTTTCATTTTTTCTTATATATTTTGTTTACAGTCCCATGAGAGTGAAGTATTGTACCGCTTCTGCCCACATCTCAGGTAGGCTGCAATACTGCTCTCTGAGTGCTGGTAGGGGAATATCTCCATCTCGGGGACTACCTCACAGATTACCTTTATTTACAGTGTGGACAAGGGATCAGCAGGATACTTATAGGAGAGGCTGTGGGGTGGGGAAAAAGGAGTGATTGCTGATGTATGCAACCAATTATGGGGTCTCATAGTGGCGCTAGCACCTACAAGGTACCTGCTGTTAGGTGGGTGGGGAATATCCACTGTAACCTCTCACCTGGTTTCCTGCACTTTCTGCTCTCCCATTTACACAGAGAGCCATCTCTCTGCTGGGACTGCGCATGCCTGCTGTCCTTCCCCTCATTGCACAGAAAAGTGGAATCAACAGTCATGCTCACACACTCGTGCAATTTTCCATTTTCAAAATTTACCATCCTTTTCCCCTGATGGGATGATGCAGTCTCAGGACTGGGTATAAGTGTTGTTCCCCCCATCTCCTCTTCAACCCCTCAGAGAGACTCTTCTCCCTTTACCTACCTTATTGTGTAGCCCCATATCCATGGAGATGTGCTCCGGGAGGGAGGGCCATGCATTCAATCAACTCATTTACCACTAGGACTCTTGTGGGGATTTGGTGCTTCAGCGACTCATGACCACTCCATAATCATTATCCTCTACCCTAGGGCATTAGTGGGTACTGGAACTGGGACTTGGCCAGCAAAGTTTTAACTTCTGACAGTAGTATAGAGTTCCAGCCTATTAAGTCCTGTTCAATTAAGTGCCTCAGTTATCCTTACATATCCCGAAGTGGTGCTATACATAATTGTCGAATATCTGATCTTTTGGGTTCCCCCTCTGCGTGTATATACTCTTCTGATATGGCCTTACAGTGATGCATGGGGCTGGATGGAGTCGAGGAGACTATATGATAACCTACAGGAATCATTTATCCATCCATCCACTGGGCCCTGCAGGTTGCCGCCACCATGGACTACACTTTATATTGTCAGTACAATTAGGACATTTTTGCTCACTAAGTGCAAGGGGCATAGCCCCTATTTTCTGAGAGGTGAATGAAATTTGCTCAGCTCAGATACTGAACCCCTTTTACCTAGACAAGGGATATCACTAGTGCAAAACTCAGGTGCTTAGCTTACTCCCAGGGTGACTGCATGGAGGTCTTTCCAGATGACTGGCTGAACTGCCTCTGCTAAATAAACTTGTTTAGATTGAATCACATATTAAGACAGACCCAGTATCACCCACCAATCTCCCTAGTAATAGGGATGGAGCTAAACCCCCCCAGTTTTGGTATCCTGTGCTTGGTTACAGTGGACAGCCCTGACACACTTACATCTATACTGATTTCTTGAGTAATACAGTAGGGGTTGGAATATCAAATATTACACCTTGCCTCATCCTCGGTTTCTATCACTTGGGTCAACCTCTTTGCCCTGTGACTATTGGAATGAAGGATCAGTGGGAAAGTGTTATGCTAGTGTCTGCACCACCTGAATTGCTGCCTCTGCTGTTTGTTGCATTGAGAGTGCAAGCCTGAATAAGAACTGCTGCATTTTCTGCCAGAGTTTCAGTTACCATCTACAAGAACTGTTCCCCTGTCCGTTGATTCTGACTGCTGTTTCAGTTTGTGGAGGGAGCTTGGCGGTGAGCCAGCAGCCAATCAACAGCAAGAAGGGGCAGAGTTGGGCACTACAAAAAGCTTGTGCCAGCCCAAGAAGAACTCTAATATCTGCACCACCTTAATTGCTGCCTCTGCTGTTTGCTGCATCGAGAGCACTAGCCTGAGTAAGAACAGTTGCATTTTCTGCCAGAGTTTCAATTACCATCTACAAGAACTATTCCCCTGTGTGTTGATTTCAGCTGCCATTTCAGTTTGTGGAGGGGGCTCAGTGGTGAGCCAGCAACCAATCAACAGCAAGAAGGGGTGGGGCTGGGCAGTACAAAAAGCTTGTGCAGGTCCAAGGAGAATTCCATTGTCTACACCACCTGAATTGTTGCCCCTGCTGTTTGCTGCATCGAGAGCACCAGCCTGAGTAAGAACTGTTGCATTTTCTGCCAGAGTTTCAGTTACCATCTGCAAAAACTGTTCCCCTGTGTGCTGATTCTGGCTGCCATTTCAGTTTGTAGAGAGGGCTTCGTGGCAAGCCAACAGCCAAGCAGTATCAAGAAGGGGCAGTGCTGGACACTACAAAAAGCTTGTGCCGGCCTGAGGCATGAGCACTCAGGCGCGAGCATAAGTAGCTGCACTACTTGGTAGAAATATTTGTCTTGGAGTGTTCTGAACTATTAAATGCTTTAGATAAGTTATTAGTATGTTAAATTATGATCTTGTGCTCATGCGTCACTAGGTATTGACATCCCAGAAGTCCCGTTGAGTATTTAAAGAATGGGTCTGGTAGGATGGATTAGAAGGGAGTAGTAGTTGTGGAGCAGGGGTGAAAGGGTTTTAAAGGCATGTGCTAACCACAATGCAATCGCTGTGGTGCATTTGTGGGTTTCTTCTCAGTTTTATAAGTATCTTTTATTTAATACTGAAGAGTATGTTTTAAAATACCTGAGAAAGACAACATATAAAAATTGAATAGGTAGTTATCTAAACTATTTTATACAGATTTATATACTTTGCAGGGTTATAAATTAAATAATTATCTAGTTAGGATTATATTTGGTTTTACTAATAATTGCATATACTGTACCTGTGTTTCTTTCTACTTGTCTTTAGAATGCTGTTGCTAAGGTTTTGTCTAGTTTTTTAATTTTTTTGGTTATCTTGTTCCACTGTTGCCAGGTTATATTTCGAATGGGCTATCTACATTGAACAGTGCTTATTTACTCATGGGCATAAGGGTACAATAACTAGTGGGGACAGAATGAAACAACCTTGGGAAGGACCAATATTGCCCAGTTTACTACAATATATTCCAATGTGGAATCTAGTTTGATACAATGGGTAGTAATGCTTAGGATTATATTGGCTGGGTGGGGACAAGATAACTTACTTATTACTTGGTGTGTAACTAGGACATCACTTAAGAAAAATACTGTAAAAGAGCAACTATACAAGTTTTGTAAAATGGCCTTCAGTGATTAGTTTAATGCTTGGTGGAGATATTCATCCTAGCCCAGGTCCTTTTGATCATTTGAAGAATGCTGAAAATAGTAACCTGACGGTGGGTAAAGATTTAACTGACTCAGCTACAAATATAATGAAACAGGATGGGTTATGTATAATACATTTAAATATTTGTAGTTTAATGAGGAAAATTGACCATCTGAGAGAATGGACCATTAAATATGGCCCTGATATTATTGTGATAGTGGAAACTTGGCTGAATGGAAAAACTATGGATGATTTATTTGCATTACAGTGTATGGGTTGTGGAGGAAAGCTAGGAATAAAAGGGAAGGGGGGATTGCTATTTATGTATTTCATTTTTTAGATGTAACACAGATTGAACAACAACAAAACTGGTGTGGCTTGAGGTTCTTGAATTGGAATTAAAATTCCCCTTCAATAAACCTATATCAATCCTAGGTGTATATCGCCCACCTAAAGCTTGATGTAATGCAGGATTTTTTTGGGGGGGTATTGAGTTAGTCATGAAATTCTATTAACCAAGGATTTTAATGTGGATTGGAAAATGGTAGATACTAGTTATACTATTATGGAAATGGCTACTAATTTAGGGATGACCCAAAAAAATAAATGAAATTACTAGAGTTAATGTAAAACAACCCAATTCATCTACAATCCTGGACCTGATATTCTCTATGGATCCAGACAGGTATGTGGACAATGGGTTGCTTCCTGATTCTTTTTCTGATCATCAAATCATATATTGTATAAGGAATCAGAAAACAAGAAAAACCCCAGGAAAAATGATCCGATTTAGATATTTTAGGAAATTTGATTATATAAGTTTTATGCTTGAACTAGACACACATAAGTGGGATGGGCTGGATTTGGTGCCCAATGTGAATGATGTGTGGTACTTATTTTATGAGGACTTCATGTTAATTTGTAATAGACATGGATGATAAAAACTAGGAAAGTGACATCAAAAAATTCCCCTTTGGTACAACACATACCTTCCCCCCCCAAGACTGTTTCTCTCCCCTGGCAGCTCATTTTCAGGTGACACTCTAGTACCATCCCCTGACATCCACCACCACCAGCTATGAACCCCAGGGCTTACCCCCCCCTGGTGGGGTCAGCAGAGGGAGCACTCACCCCCACCTCACAAATGGATCCTGTCCTGCAGGTCCAACTGGTCGGGGGTGGGACCTGTGAGTGCTGCCATCATCCAACCACTAGCAGTTTTCCTTTTTCTCCCCTGCAGAGGTGGGGCATGCAAGGACTCCAATGGCAGTGCCCTGCACACTCCTGTGTGCTGCATGCCTGGAGTCTGCCACGCCTCTGCCCCTCCTTCTATGAATGTCAGTGTGCCAGCCCCTAGCATCCGCTAGGGGCCCAGGCTAATACTAACTGCTGCTACCCCCTCCCTAGAGGAGGAGAGCTGTCCTGGGGATGCTCAATCCTCTTACTTCACAGCCGACCCTGGAGACTCACTCACACTGCGAACACAGGTCACCGGCATGGTGCGAGGTGTGGCATCCAGTGCCTCAATCTTCAGCACCACTGAGCCGGCTACACATACCTTTTTAAATTAAAGAAACAATGGGATAGGGCCAGAAGGCAACTAAAACTACTAAGGTAAACTAAGTTTGGATTAAGTATAAACAACTAAGAATTAAATATACTACTGAACTTAGGACAATCGGGCAAGAATATTATAACAAAGAGTTGACAGCCAATCTGACTGACAATCCAGAGAATTCTGGAAAGTTATCAAAAAAGTAAAAGGTGTACAAGCAATGGAGTTCCCAGAGAACTTTGAAATCAATAATACAAAAATCCCATTGGGCCTCCAGGTGGTAGATAGTTTTAATGACTATTTCGTAACTATGGGCAAAGTACCCTAACCTAAAAATCCTGCAAATAATATTGCTAACCAAGAATCAAAGTCTCAAAAAGATGAAGGATTTGAATTTAACATAGTAACACCTAGAGAGGTTCAAGAAGCTTTACTAAAAGTGAATATCAGGAAATCTTGGGGGTTGGATAGCATACCAAACATTTTACTGAAGTATGCTACTCCAATTATTTTATTTCCTTTGGCAAATATGTTTAATATGTCAATGTCTGATGAACAATTCCCAGATACGCGGAAAATGGCCAAAGTAATACCTATTCTAAAGTCTGGATCAAAACACCAGTTAGAAAACTACAGACTAAGTTAATTGTTAGCCTTAGTTGCTAAAATATTTGAAAAACGTAGCTAAACAACTGCCAGGATTTTCTGGAAAAAAGCACAATTATAATTAAACAACAGTCAGGGTTTAGACTGTTGCATGGTACTACTTCTGCCCTGTTAAAAATGACAGGTGATATTACCAGGGCTCTGGACAGGAGGATGTCAGTGGGGGCAATCTTTATTGATTTATCCAAAGCGTTTGACACCTTCAGTCATGACATCCTCCTGTACAGATTAAAAACCCTGGATGTATCGATGAAGGTGATTAATTGGTTTCAGGCATACTTGTTATGCAGAAGACAATTGGTAACTATTAATGGTTGGACATCTGGAGTTAGGACTATTATTTCAGGAGTGCCCCAAGGATCCATTTTGGGTCCCATTTCATTTAATCTGTGCATGAACAGTCTTAATTTGTCTCATCTGGGTATTGTATGGCACCTATATCCAGATGACACAATTATTTACACAGAAGGTTCATCATTACAACAGACTGAGGCTACTGTCCAAGTAGCATTTGATGAACTTCAGAATTTTTTCTGGAGTCTAAACTCATTTTAAATCCAAAAACCCAGGTTCTATTATTTTCTAGAGAGAACAGCTTTAGGAGTCCTGGCCTCTGTTTAAGTATAAACACTTTGGAAAAAATCACCCTTGAGCAAACCCAGAACTATAGATATTTGGGTTTGTATCCGGGTAATGCACTCAGATGGACTACTCACATAGATTATGTAACAAAAAAAGTGGGAAAATGTCTGTGAGCACTATATAGGATTAGAAATTGTATGACTGAGTACATAAGAAAACATATGTTTGCAACTTTGGTTTTACCCCTCTTTGACTATGGGGACATAACAAATATGGGTGCAACATCCTCACAGTTGTCCAGGGTGGATATTCTATTTAATAAATTGGCAAGATTTGTCCTAAATGTTCCAAGGAGGACCCATAGATGGTGTTTATATAAAACATTGGATTGGTTATACACAAAAGATGGAGATTATCCCATGTACTTAATTATATGGTAAAGTGTTTCAGGTGTGAGATCCCTGAATATATTTTAGATGGGTTACAATTTAAGGAAATAAGGAGTGGGTTGTGTTCCATGGATGGTATTGAATATATCCTTTCAGGAGTTAGGACAGAAAAAGGTAGATCACATTTTTTTACAGAGGTCCTCGTGCCTGGAATGCTATTCCATCTTCTCTTAGATCAATTAGAAAAAACATTCAGCTTGGGGAGATTAAGTCTTGATTTGTCCAAGAAGCACTGAGAAAAATTAGTGAGGATCCTACCTGATTAAGTATGTTTCTCCCCTTAGTAGTACCTGGGAATACCATATTATGTATATCAAACTGTTTACTTCTGGTAAACTGTGTTGCACAATTTTATGTATTTGTGTGTATATATGTATGATTATAATATTTGTTGCATTACATGTTGTATCGATAATAATGTGTGCTGTATTTTTGTTGTTGTAACTAAACCTAAGATGCATTAAGGGTCTCGCTGGAAATGAACTTGTCTCAGTCAAGTTGTACCTATTCATTGTTCTTCTCAGATGAATACAATTTTTTACTACTACTACTATTAGTGTTATTCATATTGTGTTATTTGGGAAGTTGGGAAGAGGGTGGTATGGGTAGTTGAAGTTTGTTGCCCCCATGTGGCAATGGGAATGGAGTTCAAATAAACTTTTAAAAATTTCTAGACCTAAGTTGGCCCGGTGGCATAGAGGGTTGAGGCACCAGTGCCTTACCTTGACCCACGCCAGTGACCCGGGTTCGGGAATGGACTCTGGGCACCGGGGGTTGGCAGGGGACGGAGAGCATTGAGCATCCGGCCGACTGATCTCCTTTCCGGGGTGGGATCCAGGGATGCGTCGCTCAGCAGCGGCCCCCAGTGGAGACTGGGGGGCACTGTCTGAGCATGCACTGATTGGGGAAAGAAAATCAGAAAAATGGCACCTGATGCAAATGGCTTGATAACCGTCCGCAAGTTTTGCTGGGACACCTGCTTGATCCGTGCCTGTGGGGAGTTTATGGGAGCCCATCCCTGCAGCCCCACTGTGGGGGGGGGAGCCACAGAGTGTGGTGTCTGCAGCAGAGGCGGGCGGTGGCTGGATGTCCCCCAAGGGGGGGGCAGCACAGGCAGCCAGGAGGAAAAAGAATTACAAAAAAAAAATTTCTAGATCTCAGTTGTTGCAATTTGGCGCAGCACTGCTGTATCTTAGGGGTGCATCTCCTCCTGTTTTTTTACTCTTCCCCATACATGGATCTATACATTCCACTTGGCATGGTTCTGGCATGTTATCTCCCCCTAATGGCCAAGAGTGATATTCAAATGATCACTTGGGATAGTCAAGGAATTAACTTTCCCATCAAACAGAAAAGATTTGGGGGCATCTGAATCATTTAGTGGCCCAGGTAGCCTTCCTGCAAGAGAACAGACTTACCAGGGTGATGTCAGTGAAGCTTAAGGGTGAGTGGATAGGTGCCGAGCCTCACAGTATCTCCAACATGAGGAAACAGGGGATATCCATCCTAATTCACAAGCACCTCTCATGGAGTCTGGGGTGCTGGTTATGTGACAAAGAAGTTCATTGGGTGTTGCTTGAGGACATTACACCTCAAGGGCCCTTATTCCTGGCCAACATATATGCTCCAAATCTGGATGACCCAGTTTTTTCATAACTTTAATTAAGCCCTAACACACTTCATCCCTACCAATACCCCTCTAATTATGGGAGGTGATTTTATTCTAACAGTGGAGGCCTGCCTAGACTGGAGTGCTTGCACTCAGGAGACTCACCCATGGGCCAGGTCAGCATTGGGTACTCTACTGCAGGAACATAATCTTTCTGACATCTGGCAACTTCATTATCCTTGGGACAGAGGCTATACTTGTTTCTCTGCAGTACACCACACATCTAGTCAAACAGCCATTTTGTTCACATTGCCCTTCATCACCAGCAACATGGTAGCAGCCAAATCTCATCCATTGATGCTCTCAGACTACTCTCCCCTTGCCATGAACATCATGTGGGGTTCCACGCTGCCCCACATGAAAGCCTGGTGACTGGACCCCCTATTACTTAGAGACCCCAGTTTCTAACATGGGCACAGAAACACACTCAGCTGTTTCTGCAGGAAAACAATTCAGGGGACACTTCTAAAAACACGGTCTGGGATGCATACAAAGCCACCATACACAGCCTAATGATCAGCTATGCTTTCCACAGGAGGCAGAACAGAAAGGCAGCACTTAAATCCTTGGAGGAGGAGGAGCTCTTAAACCTTGAATACAGGTACAAAACACACAGCACCCACCTGACCAGGAAACCTTAGCCACACTGACGGCCACCCAAATCCACTTGAATGAGTTACTAATGTGGAAAGCTGAATTCGCTTTATTTATTTATTTAGATTTTGTTAACCAGGTAAACCCACTGAGACCAGAGGTCCCTTTTTCAGGTGCGACCTGGGGTAAGTACACTACCTACTTTACATTAGGTACAGTATACAGCTTCAAAATACATATACAGTTTGTACAGGAGGTTAGGTAACAGTAAGGCAGAGACAGAGAGCATGCAGCAAGTAACAGATTCAGAGAAATTGCATTGTCAGTGGCGTACATTAAGTCCATGAGTCTTCAAAAAACATACTCAGTTTGTACAGAGGTAACAGTCAATAGAGGTTAGCTAGTACACAGGGAGCAAAGGGTTTGTCAGTAGCCAAATTACGGTAAGGAGAGGATTATTCCACCTCAAACACTCCTATTGGGAGGGTGGTGAAGGGGGGGGGACTATATGCATACAGAGTCAAATAGCACCAGGCAGAAAAGCACATTCCAGGTCTCTGTGTTACCCAAGGATGAACACAAACTGACCCGACATCAATTAGCCAGATTATGCATGTTTTTTATGAACACCTGTATGCATCCCCCTCCCTGTCATAACAACATTTTCACATTCCTAGACATGACTCCAATACCTAGGATCCTGAATATTGATTCAACTAAATTGAACAGCCCAATTACACTGCAGGAGGTAAAGACAACTAAAGATTCTTTAAATAAAGGGTGGACACCGGGTGCAGATGGCTTCCTGATGGATTTCTGGCAAGCCCTGAGCAAACAGGTGAGTCCCATCCTGCAGGAGGTCCTTCAGTATTCTGTGACAACCCAGAAACTGCCTTCTTCCATGGAAGAAGTGATCATAATGGTGCCAGGTCAATATGTCATTTCAATAATGCTGCAGTAAAAACTGCGTGACAGAAAGAGCGAAGGGGAAAACAGCTTCAGGGTACAAAATACCGCAAGGATGAAATAGTGAAGGCACAGTACTGTACCCCTGTAGCTGACTGCTGGGAGGCAGTGATGCAGAGGATAAGACCTCAGCTGGGTGGTGATCCATTGAGCAGCTGCCATGGGAGAGAGGGCAGAGCTGCTGGCAGTGGAGTAAAGTGGAGCATCTGTGAACCGGGATTCAAATCCCAGTTGCAGACTACTGGTGTGCTGTTTTTGTGTTGTTTTTTTTTAACTGTTGTGCATTTCATGATTTTCCCCTTGCTTGTGTTTTGCCCCATCCCGAAGTTGCCTCCCCCTGGAGGTGATTATTTAAATAGGGGGGGTTCAGGCCCAGCCCCCCATAATGGGGTTGCGGGAGTGGAACCCCCCTCAAAAATCAATAATTTCTACTTTAGCCATGCTAATATTCCTTCTTGATATTATTACCGAGCGATGGGATTGTAGTCGTTTTGACAGCACGGTATATTGTTGCTCTGTTTGTGTCCATGATATTATGACCCCATGTCATCACAACTGTCCCTCCCAAAAAGGGGAAGGACCCCACCCTCGCAGAGAATTACAGGCCTATCTCTGTTATTAATGCAAATGTGGAAGTGCTGGCCAAAATCTTGGATACTCAACAGGAGTCAATTCTCCAAGGGCTAATTCACCCCTCAGAAGCAAAATTTGTTCATGGTCGGCATAGTACTGACCATTTGCGTATGCTCCTACATCTCATGTACAGCACTCGACACACAGCCTCTCCTGCAGTTGCTTTTGCAGTGGATTTCGCTAAAGTGTTTGACTTGGTCCAATGGAATTTCTTGTGGTGTAGTTGGAACAGATGGGAACTGGCCCTATATGTCTTCACATGATACAGCTACTTTAACAAGCTCCAAGGGTAGCTGTTCTCACCAATGACCTGCACTTCATGCCATTTTCACTCACAAGAGACACTAGGCAAGGCTGCCCACTGTCTCTCTTTCTCTTCTTGATGGCCATTGAACCTTTGGCCATCACTATTAGAGAACATCTGAAATTGCAAGGTATTCAATATGGGTGTATGGACTACAGGACTCTTTTATAAGCAAAGGGCTTCCTCATTCTCCAGAGAGATGGCACTGTTTCCCTTTCTCTGCTTCTCCACTTGCTACAATGTTATGCTGCTATGTCAAGGCCACCATCAATTTCTCTAAGACCGAGGTTCTTCCCTTGCATCCCACTTGTCCTTGAACACCATTTATAACAAAAGGTCCCAAAGGTTTTAAGTGAGCTTTGTACAGCATATCTTACTTGGGTGTTAAGATACACATGTCCATCCCTATGATGCTTAATCTTAACCTGCACCCCTTACTGACCTCCATTTAAAATGAGTTGGACAGATGGCGCCCTTTGAATCTCTCTCTCTCATAGGGAAGATCAGTGCTTTCAAAATTATGTTAGCTCCTCAGATTATGCACCTACTGGCCCACTTCACAGATGCTCAAGCCTTCTCCCTCCAGCTGGCCCTCCAGTGTCCTGGGTCCGTTCCCGAACCTGGGTCACCAGCGTTGCAAACAGAAATTGAACCACTGCACTGATGGGCCAGTTACTTTGGTAATTTTCAATATTTTTATCCCAGATTTACAACATAGCCATTTCTTTACAGCACCTCGTGAATGTGACAGCTGCCTTTTTTCAAATACTGTTCAAAATGTGTTTTTGTATCCCCAAAGGTGATTTCACAGTCCCTGCATGAAATCACCTTTCTGGCAGGAGTTGAAAATGTTCTCTGTCCTTGTTCATGAGGTGGGGTCATAAGAAGGCTATGTTGAAAATTTTGTATATATATATATATATATATATATATATATATATTTTAATATTCTTTATTAGTAAGGCTGTATTATATTCACGGTAAAAAAGGGACGATTCCACAGCGTTTGCCCGGAAAATCTAAATAATTACACGGATACATCGCTAATTTTAAATTGCGTTTTTTACTTCGATAAAAATCATTAACAGCAGTTAAAATTGGTTACATCATGTACAAAAGTGCATTTGTGCAAATAAAAATACATTAATTATTTTGCTGCAGCATTGAATACACCTTTAGATTTTCTGGCTTTATACTTTGTCGAATATCAGTCAGCATAGAACCGTAATGAGAAAATGATCTCTCAACACTGATTCTATGGACTGGTACACTCAAACAGCTAAGGGCAATGCTTGACAAGTTTGGGAATCTTTCCTTACAGTCCCTCCAGAACCCCACAATAGTGATGTTACAATAAATGAAAGCAGAACCCCACAATATCGATGTTACAATAAATGAAAGTGCTACCTTGTATCTCTTGAATGCATGATCTTAGCTCTGATCTTGCCTTTATATTTTCATCAAACAGAGGAATGCTCTCACAAATAGCCTCTTCTATCATTGCAAGGTTTTGTGCCCTCAATGGATTAAAAATTCTAACTGCAGCAAAAAATCTGGCAGCCGACTGATGTAATCTGACACGTTCAGTCATGTAGTCCGTTATTTTGTGTGAACAGTCAGATAAACATTTTTTAGTTTGCGAGTTAATGGCAGTTTCTGACTTAGCCTGAAGGAAGGTAGCAAAATCAAGCAGTTCGTCATATACCAAGTGTGATCTCACATCTTCACCCTCGTACTTTTCCAGCATATGAACTAAAGGAGGAGCATTCTCGGCAATTTCTTGGATACCTGTGGTCACAATTCCATCAGCTGACATTGCCACTACAACCTCACAAGCTCCGCTTTCGTCTTTAAAAAATTAAGTATACTCAGGGAGGTGTTCAGCATGATAGGAAAACTGCCTTGAACCAGGTGTTCCACCTTGTGATGACAGGCGTTGGTGGTAAGGCAACTGACAGGTCTTTGCTGGCTAGGTACTGTTTAAAGCGAGCCTTTCGAGCAGGGCATGCTGTGAATGCTTTTTTTACAGCCACAACAAAAGTGTTGACATCAGTAAAAGTTTTTTGCCAAATGTCTCCCAGAAGATTTAATAGATGGGTAGAGCATGTAACTTGGACCCCTTTTAAAAGTACATGCATTAGACTCTGTAGCCAACACTTATTCATGTACATAGCGTTGTCTGTGATGTATGCTGCAACTTTGGTGTATGGGACTTCATATTTTTGCAAACAATTCAGGACAGCTTGAGAAACTGTTTTAAAATGTGTAGCTTCAAGCACAGTACAGTCTAGTAGTATAGGTTCTAATTTGGTTCCAGAGGGATTACTTGTTTGCAAGCGTAGTGCACTAATTGCAGGTATAGCCACTATGTTCAGTATATAGCGATCTTGTGCATCAGTTGTCTCGTCGCATATAACAGAAATTGTTTCTGCCTCTAACACTTTTTTTTTACCTCAGCCACATGAAATGAATACACTTTGGGCAAATATTCTGAACGCAGCCACTGTGATGTACTGTAGGTTCAATCCAACAGATTTTAAATTGGTTTCAAGGTAACAGTGTAGGCTGTGGTTATCTAGAGCATTCAAAGGTATATTAGTAGAAGTAAAAGCTTCTACTAGATTAAAAAGTTCAATTTTATGGCTTTCCTGATGTTCCGCTTTGGTATGAAACAGCTCTCATACAGTTACCTGCTTCTCAGCTACTGCGCTTTTGCTTACATCAAGTTTCCTTTTCTTGGCAACATAAGAAGAGGCTTCGAGGTGGCGATCACAAGAGGCTTTTCGTTTGTGGTCTACGAATATATTGCAGGTTGAACAAAATAAAATATCACCCAAAATGTGAAAGGTGCCTCTATCATACTGGGAGCACCTATGTTTGGCATAGACTTTACCGAGTTTAGATGCAGAGGTAGGCTTTTGAGGCAGAGACATTGTGCGGCATACTGGAAAACTGGGCTACTAACTTGCAATTTAAAACAGCTGTAGATCAAGAAATCAGTCACACAACTAAACAACTATGCTATTAAGTGCTCAAGTGCTTAAGCAATGAGTGATTTCATGATGTTCTACATAGAGTTAGCAATTAGGAAATGACTGAATGATTAGAAAGCTGTCAATTTAAGTGTTTAGGAGATGATTAACTAAATGTCAGGGTAATCAGGACATGAAAGAAATACATTGATACCATTTTTGCCAAAATTCACGGAACCTGCTGATTTTCATGGTATCCGTGAATTCCGTGCGGACCGTGAATTAATTACAGCCTTATTTATTAGGTTTCTGTTTTTTTTTAGACAAGACATACATACACTAACCCAGATTGCTCCAGGATCCACAAACCCAAAACTAGTTGCGTAACCTATATACACATAATACTATGTACACACATAGTGATGGGGTTGACCCTCCATTGAACTTCAGCACATTCTGACCAACATTTAGCTTCAAATAATTAAGTCCAAGAAAGACTAAAAAAAAAGGAGGAAAAAAAGAAAAAAAAAACTTGAATGCAAGGGTGAGGTCTTTTCAATTAGAGTCCTCCAACTGCAATATATATTACCCTATAGATGGAAACTTGTAACCCTAATTAACTTGACGGGGAAACCCCCACTGTGTCCCCTGGAAAGAGAGAGAGAGAGAGAGAGAGACCCACCTATTTATCACCCATCAAAGCATAGCCCGGAGCCTGCTAATAATTCCATACAAACTACATGAGCTGGACACAAACTTATGGATTGTTGCCACTAGGCACTGTATAGGATCACTTAAACCATCTAAATCTACAATACAATATTTGTTTTGCTAATCACAACCCAACAGACAGATCTATGTCTCAGTACTGCCAACCTGTAATGGATAAATGGTCTCCAAAGTCGACCATCTTTTATCAAACAAACCCTTCTTGCCCTCTAAGTACATGAATCTCCTGATTCTACCCAGGGCCCATATAAGATCCCTCACCCAGTGTTTGTAATTATAACATTGATCATCTTTCCAATGTTTCAATATGAAAGATTTAACTATGGCCGTCATCAATGATAGGTGATATTTGGGTGTGGATCCTGTTAAATGCAACATATCACCTAAAATGCAAACTTCTGGCAATATAAACTCGGAATAATCTAACATGGGGTCCATTTGTCGCTTAATTTCCACCCAGAGTGACCATATTTTACAACAATTCCACATAACATGTAGGATGTTGCCTGGCACAGCTCCACATCTAAGGCACAAGTCTGTCTGTCTCAGCTGTCTATCACACAATTTCTTAGGGATAAAATACATATTTGAGACAATAAAGTACTGCATGATTCTGTACCTGGGTATAGGTATTTATTTAATACCTTTCCAAATAACATTCCGAGCTAGTTGTTGAGGGGCCACTGCACCACCCCAGTATAATATTTTTACTGGGGACTTCGGACTGAGATAGTCCAATAATACCTTATGTACCTTTGATTGAGAATTAGATGATATATTTAGTGCAGAAAAGTTTTCCCAGGTAAAAGGATTTGTTGGTGAACCCCTCAGGTCTTTCCCAACCTTCTCCAACATTTTGACCAGCTGTATTCTTTTAAAAAAATGCATAGACTCACATCTCTTTAGAAGGACAACCCTAGTGTCTTGCATGACATCACTTAATGCAAGGCCCTCTAACTGTACTGCCCAGCATCTAGTGATGACTTTACCCCCAATCAAAAATTGGGATTTCCCAACACTGGCTGATCTACGGACCTCGCCTGTTCCTTTCTCTGAGAAGGTGAAAGAAACATCCACCAGGCCATCACAGTTTTTTCAATTGGAGTCCCTGTTGCTTTACCAAAGTATTTTGCCTCCTGTGATATGCCCAGATCTTTTAACAACTGCCTCTCCATCTGGAGCCATATCGGAGTATATTGTTCCACCTCATCTCCTAAACCCCAGCTTCTCATAATACCCAATTGACTCGCTACATAATACAGGTGTAAGTCAGGCAGTTTCACCCCCCCCCCCCATCTTGCGGCAAATATAACACCTTGTGTTTTCTCCTAGGGGGCTTGGAATTCCACAGAAACTCAGAGAGTATTCTTCTAATTTTAATGAACCATATTTTGGGGATATTATACAGGGCTAAATAGATGGGGTACAATAATCTTGGCATCAGATTCATTTTGACTAGGCCCAATCTAGCAGCAAAATTTAGAGTAAGCTTATTCCATCGAAGCGTATCCCCATTAATTACAGCCAGCACCTTATTCATATTTGTCGCAGCACCAGCCTCCAAGCAAGGAGTAATCCATATACCCAAATATTTTATCCAGTCACCAGCCCAGTGTATTTGCATTGGAGCAAAGTCAGATCTACACACATGGGGCATCAGAGGGAGAATCTGTGTCTTAGTCAAATTTAGTTTACAGTTTGACACTTTAGAGAATTGGCTTATAAGACCAACTGTTCTTCGGAAACATACCACAGGATTGGAAAAGTGCAGAAGTATATCATCCGCATAGACTGTAAATTTTAATTCCCACCCCACAATCGAGATCCCCTTAATGTTAACATCATTTTTAATAGCAATTAATAATGGTTCCAAATATATATTAAACAGTATTGGTGAGAGAGGGCATCCCTGCCTTGTTCCATTGACCAACAAAAATTCTGAAGAAATATACCCATTACACATTACCCTAGCCGTGGGAGCTGAATATAAATTTCTAATACCTCTGAGAAGGCCCTTCGGAAAACCCATCCTCTCCATAGTGACAAACAGAAATGGATGAGAGACCCTATCAAAGGCCTTCTCGGTGTCCAGAGATATCAAAGCTAAGGGTAATTGGGAGTCCGGGACATAAGTGAGTATCTGATGTAGTTTTCTAAGAGCATCATGTACTCCCCTCCCTGGCATAAAACCCACCTGCTCAGGACTAATTAAATTTGGTGCAATATTCAGGATTCTATTAGCTAGAATCCTTGAGAGAATCTCAATATCCTGAGTCATCAAAGAGATGGGTCTGTAGCTACCAAGTAATTCTTTAGGTTTATCTGGTTTAGGAACCAACATAATGTAAGCCTGGTATAACAGGGGGTGGGGAACCCCATCCTGCATTATACCGTTAAATAAATCTTTTAACAGGGGAAGTATAGTATGCAAATGAACATGGTAAAATTTGGCCGTAAGGCCATCTGGCCCCAGAGCTTTACCAGAGGGTAAAGCCTTAATCACCGCTCTATCTCCTCCTCTCTGATCAAAGCTGCTAGTGCCTTAGCCTGGTCAAAGTCCAGAACCAGTAAAGAAATACCATCTAGGAATGTCTTAATTTCCTTTTCCCCACCAACTTGCTGTAATTGATAAATTTCTTTATAGTAGGGCACAAAAGCATCGGGCATTTGTTGAGGGTCTGTAATGACAACCCCTCTCTGTATTTTAGCCGGGATTGTTCTACTGGCTTCCCACTCCTTCACTTTGGCTGCCAGCAGACGTACAGGAACATCACCCCTCAGCAAGTATTTGGCCTGAATCTTTTCAAGCCAAAATTCTGCTTTACTATAATTAATGTCAGCCATCTCCTGTCATAAGCTTTGGAATTCAGAGTCTATCTCCCCTGAAGTCCCCTCCTGAGGTGTCAAAGAGTCAATAGCCCCCAGTAAGAATTCCTCCTTTGCTCTTCTCATACTATTTTGCCTTACCACATATCTCCATGTGATCCCTGAGTATAATACCTTACATGCAGGCCAAGCTAAACCCTTGTTTTGTAATGTAGGTAATTGGTTCTGTATAATATCCTGTAAAGCATCTTCTAATTTACTCCGGATTGTAGTATCTGCAAAAAGGGAGTCATTTAACCTCCACCTATAAGGTTGAGAAGGAATATTCTCTGGTTCCCAGGTCAGCTGAATTGGGGAATGATCTCACAGAATCCGGCATTTGGTAGACATCTCCTTGACCTCCCAGAGTGCCTCCCTATTGACCAGAAAAAAAATCTATTTTGGATTGACTGTTATGTGCTGTGGAATAAAATGTCATATTATTACCTCCGGCTGCATGGGTCCTTATCGGATCTGTTAACGCAGCAACCTCCAATAATCCGGACATAGCCACCTGAGCCATGGATAAAGGGCTTCTGGATGGTGGTATTTTATCCTCCCAATTATTTAGACAAAGATTCCAGTCCCCTGCCAAAATAAGAGGATGTGAGGACAGTAGAGCAATATCTGTCTTCACTGAGGCCAAAAACTGAGGGTTAGGCAGAGTAGAGCCATAGATAGATGTAATTGACAAATCCTTACGCGGTATGGTACCAGAAAGGTATATCCCCCTACAATCCTCTCTAGCCGAAACCTTTTCAATAATATATGGGCAATTTTTCCCAATTAAAACTGCTACCCCACCCTAGGCTGTTTCTTTAACTGTTCCATATACCTGGCTCACCCACATCCTCTTTAACTGACTACCCCTAAGACCCTTTACATTCAATGAGATGATTTTTATACAAGACATTTCACACCAATGTAGTAGATTCCCTGTCTAGCTAGTATAACTATCTCTGGGTTAGCTTCTCTCTCCTGTGCTGTAGTATACTTACCCTCTTTCCAGATTCCCCAAACCCATCCACCCCAGCCCCCAATCCCAAGATCACCCTCCTAAAGAAACATGGTTCATTGATAAGCCATTTGCAGTGTGCTCCCAAGCCCCACATGCCCACCAGTGTAGCTCATACAACTCCACCCATCTTTAGCAACCTACAATCAACTAGCTACTCCAGCTTTCCCTTTTCTCTTGTGCATATAATTCCCCATAGGCATATCCTATCCCCTTAATTAACACCTAAATTAAAATTCTAACTCCTGCTATGTTAACTTAAAACATTGCCTATAAGAGTCTCTCAGCCGTCAACTTGCAGCAGGAGATCAGGAGTTGACCAACCAAAATAGCACCAAATCCCTGTCCCATTAAGAATGCCAGGCAGTCCATAAAATGTACCTGACCCCTAAAATGCCCATTATCCCCCTACTTCGTTTATGCAATTCCCTCATGAGGCGATAGGGAAGTCCTCATTCCCGTATGGGGATTCAATTAACTCCCCTAATTGCATACGCCATCAGAAGTGAATCTGAAAATTACCTGTCCCCATCATTAACTGACAATTGGTATCCAACCTCCCCGTGCCCCCCAATATCCAGATCAGGTTCACTCTTCGAGGACCTTTTACCCATATTCATAACACTCACCTTCTTCAAAATGGATTCACAGCAAAATACCACGAGAAGCCCCCCATACACCAGAAAAGGGTTGCATTAATAGCCCAAACACACCCAACATCATTCGATTGATAAATTGCCATTACGGACCTCCCCCACTTCTTGTGGACAACAACTCAGTTGTGAATTCAAAAGGAGAGAAAAAATAAAAATAAAAAAAACACCCCTCCACCAAATAACATTTGTAACCACAGGTCCATAAACATACTGACAATCCAAAATGGGAGACGACTTGTTGAGAAAAGAAGCAGATGAAACCTCAGTCATCATAATCTTCTTATCTCAAGTCTCCATTATAAAAGATTAACAAACAACTTCTTCCTTCTTCTTACAGGGACTCAAGTCGTAGTTTGATATAGAGCAGGCAACTCGAACCTGAGACCTTCCAGTGCATCCCAAGCAGTCAAGTATCTTCCCCCCCCCCCACCGTTTGAAGCGAACAGACAGGGTCGCAGGGTATTGCATCCTGAATTTGATGCCCGAAAGAAACAGCTTCTTCTTTATGTCAGAGTATTCCTTTTGTTTCTCCCGCACCGAGGGTGTCTGGTCTTGGAATAACGAAATGGAAGCACCATTCCACTGCAAGGTTTTATTCTGTTGAGCACTAGTCAGCACATGTGATTTCTCTTTATAATTTAAAAACCTCATAATTAGCACTCTTGGTCTTGCTCCCAGTGGGGGCATCTCTCTTAGAGCCCTATGCGCCCGCTCCAGATTATATGTTTCTCCATATGGCATAGGGCCCAGCAGTTAAGAAGCAGATCTTGCACAAAAGTAACACAGTCCAACCCCTCAGCCTTCTCTGGTAACCCTGCAAGGATAAGATTATTTCTTCGACTTCTGGACTCCTGATCATCCATCCGGTCCTCTAATTTTTTTATCTGTTTGCGAGCTAAAATCAACTCCTGATCTAACATGGAGACCTTACATTCTTGCGAGGAGACTCTAGCTTCCACAGTCCCCATTCTTTGTGCCAGGGACTGTAGCGTCAGCTTCACTGTAGAAAAGTCAGCCACCAGACATTTGCAGTAACTGTTTTATTTTATTAGGTCATCCGCACTCTTAGTGTCCCCCTTCCCCCTTGTTCTCGATCTATTTTATCCATTTGCTACTGGGGCTCTGGCGGTTGCGATTTCAGCCGCTTGACTGCAGGCGCTCTCGCTGCGAGGGGTTCGGCAGCTTCACCTTCCCTCTCGGCGCTTTAGCAAGGCCTCGCACTGTCATCAGATTCACTACTTAGGCGGAGAGAAATTTCTGTATAACTCTCTCAATCCACAGTATTTTACAAGCAGAAATCACTCAGGAGCACTTCACCAATTGAGGCACTGGAAAAGCGCAACTGCAGCAATCCAAATGGGGTTTTCATAGCTTTATAAAGTAGTCAGCGCCTAGGAGCAGCACTGCAGATGTCCTCTCACACCAGGCTCATCATGTGACATGTAGTGGGGGGTGAAGTGGCCCCAATTCGCTCTGCGAAGTGATCTGCGGAGTGAAGGCGAATTGCTGATGCCTGCAACTAAGCAGAGTACTTGTGTTGGATATGGGTAATGCTAAGTCCATTGAAAATAATGACTTCGTGTTACTTCTGCCTTTCCAAACCACTACTCCACTCAATTTTAATGTGAAGTACATTGAAAACAATGTACTTCACCTTAGTTTGCCTTGTTTTTAAGCTCCAAAGGTGAATTTTGCAGTGTTTCATGGGATTTCGGGTCACATGGGCTCTAGATTGTTCTGCACAGCCTCAGTTTGGGATAGTGTGTGTAGGAAACTGTAGGAGACAATATGCTCTGAGAGCTCTCTGCAATTCAAACCTTCAGAAAACTGTTAAAAAGGCCTTTTTGAGTCATTTTTTTTGCTGAAACTTTAGTTCATCGATTTATAGGAAACCCTCCTCTACTCATATCATCAAGCGTTTATTATTTGTGTGTGGATTTTGAATGTTAATGTACAACATTCAGTCTGTGTACTGAGAGACAGTGGAAGAGTGCTTTGGGGTAGGGGTGTATCTGTGGTGTAGGTAGATTAACTTGGAGAAAAAGACAGTGCTTTCTGTTTTGGTGATATTTTTCTTTTTTAACTGTGCTAATGTACACACAGTAATATTTTCAATATTTCTTGCCATTTTTTTGCTGATTGTTGTGGTGCAGCAGTGCATAATTTTAGTTTGTTTAAAATATGTGGTTATATTACTGAAATTTTCAATTTGCTATGCATTACTTAGTGTGTGTGTGAGTATGTGTGTGACATGTGTCATCAAATCAGACACCTTTTATTGTGCCACATAATAATTTCAGCAATGTGAAGCTGCTACCCACTGCAGTTGTGTGATTTTTGTACTTCTTTGTGGTATCTTTACTGGTACTGGTACTAGTACTAGTGACTGTTACTACAGCAGTACAGTACAGTGCCCCCCCCCCGCACGCGGCTCGCCCCAACCGGTAAAGGTATTCTTTTCCAGATTTGAATTTCTGATGGTGAGCACAGGTTAGGTGTTGTGCCTTTGTATCTACATCTCTTTCTTCAGTGCACAACGCAATCTTAATCTATCTGTGCATTTGCATCTCTTTAGGGCCCAATCTCCATCTGTAACTTAAGTCACAATTGTTTCTTTGGCTTCCCTTCAGAGTACTGGACAGGTGTGGTGCTTAATTCTGCATGAACATTGTACTCATTAATATGCATTTTTAAGTCAGGATCATCATCACGAGTCACTCGTGATACAAATCACATTCTTCTTCATCACAGTCACAAATGCAGTCACAAATCACAATTCACAATCATTCATGTTACGAATCACAACATTAATTTTTTTTCTAGTTACTTGGAGGATGTATTGTAAGCCTGTTTTGTAGTATCTCTCCAGGCTTCATCACCCCACCATTGTACTCACTGATACATGTTTTTAAGTCTGGGAGTTTTAAGCTACAGTTCATCGGGGTCCGGGGAAGTACAGCCATAGGCATTCATGTTTCTTCATCATCATGGTCACAAATGCAGTCGCAAATCAAGATTTACAATCATGTCATGAATCACAACATAAATTTTTTTAATAGTTACTTGGATGTATTGTAATTGTATTGTAAGGTCATGGTGCTGAACTGGGATGGGATCCACACCTGGGTCCGGGGAAACAGGCATATCCTGCTTCAGAGTACCTGGTGCTGGACTTGGTGGTGGTGGTGGTGGTTCAACTGCCTCAGAGTCAGGACAGGAGGCAGTGCTGGTCCTGCCTCGGGGAGGGCGCTCACAAGTTTTGAGCGGTCCAACAGGAATGGGCACCCATGCCCTCCACACATGCACATGGTATGATGCTTACCACTACCACGCTCTCCCAAAGCTGCCCCGTCCCAGACATTCCCTCATCCTGGTCCATCTCTCCTACTGAGCTCCCTCAGTCTGAGCAATCACTACTCACACTGTCACACAACACACACACATAGTCACACAGACAAACAACTAACTACTTAATAAAGGTAAGAAAAATAAAATTTACAGAAAGAACAAATTAAGTAAAAAAGAGTACAGAAAAGACAAAAAAATGTAGCTTTTAAAAAAACTGTTGGGTCTAAATCAAAGTTTAAATCTTCTCCTCACTCAGATCTAAAAGTATCAGCAGTCACAAAACACACTACTCTTTCTCCGTCTGCACAGGAGAAAGTAAAAGTGTTTGCTTATATGATTCACTTTCTTCCTGCCTAGCTAACGAGCATGTGACTTACAGTACTGTAAGTCACATGATGTGTGGGGGGCTGCCAAATCTGAAACACCAAGTGAATCACTTAGAATCCTAATGAGGAACACAAAATCCATTAAAAACAATGACTTCACCTTACTTCGTGTTGCCATTCCGCCTTAATGTGAAGAGGTAATGACAAGGCGAAGTGAGCACTTTGCATTGCCCACTCCACGTAGCGGAGTAGCAATGCGGCACATTTTACTGCTCATTTACACCGCTAATTTTAATGCTGTATCTCTAGTGACATGGTGTAAAAATATTAAAAAGCAACAAAGTTATGAGCTTACATTGAATTGTGTGAATGCAGGTTTGTAACTTTGCTAATTTTCAATATTTTTACCACAAATTTACAACATAGCCATTTCTTTTCAGCGCCTCAGGAATGTGACAGCTGTCCATTTTCAAATCCTGCCCCAAATGTGTTTTTGCATCCTGAAAGGTAATTTTGCAGTCTCTGCATGAAATCACCTTTCGGGCAGGAGTTACAATTTTTTTCTGCCCTTGTTCCTGAGGTGAGGTCATAAGAAGGCTATGTTGAAAATCTGGTGTAAAAACATCAAACAGCAACAAAGTTATGGGCCTACATTGAATTTTGCAAATGCAGGTTTATAGCTGGTAATTTGCAATATTTTTACCCCAAATTTACAACATAGCCATTTCTTTACAGCACCTCAAACATGTGGCAGCTGTCATTTTTCTAATCCTATCCAAAATGTGTTTTTGCATCCCGAAATGTGATTTTTTTGCAGTCCCTGCACAAAATCACCCTTTTTGGAAGGAGTTGAAAATTTTCTCTGCACTTCCTCAAGGGGGAGGGGGTCATAAGAAGGCAGTGTTGGCAGTTTGGGACAAAAAATATTACAATATAAAGTTATGAGCCTACATTTAAATTTACAAATGCAGCCTCCTAACCTTTGGTAATACATAACCCACATAATGCACCACAGTGCATCTACTACCCCCCACCCCGGGCTTCTATACCAGTGGAGAACATCCAGCATTGATAAATGCTTGTTGAATACTGTCCCTGCATCACTGTCTCATCATTGCCCAATGTGAACTGAATGACAAGAAGTCTGACTTCATATCTGAGTGAGGAAAGTGACTGTGTTTTGACTGCCTGGTTCTAACAAATCTAGGTGTGATCATTTTTTTGTCCCTGGTGAAAATATACATTTAAATCTGCCTTTTGTTTTATTTTGTTTATAAAGGAGCTTTGTTAAATCTGCTATAAAAGGTTAGCAAACTGCAAAGTTAAATAGCCATAATATATTGTGGAGTTATGTTATTTTCTTTGGGGATGAGGGTTGCAGTCTGTAGTGTTGCCTTTTAACTGCTTACACAAACCTATCCCCTGTGGGGATATGCGCATCTAAGAAGTCCACTTTTTGAAGCTTCTATTTGTTTTGTTTTTTTCTATTCAAAGCTCTATAGTTCAACACTTATCTCAGTGACTCATCTGGCATTTCTTCCTGCTTGCAATGGGGAGATCATCTTAGCTCTCAAAAAGTTGAACTATTTGTGATTCTAACTGATTTTTCATTGCTTGGTAATATGCGTGTGGTTTGTGTAAACCTTCCTGGATTTCTCTTATGATATGTTTTATCAGTCCTGCCTGTTTTGTGTAATTCAGTTCCTGCCTAGCAAAATTTTAAAGCTGGTTTTCTTGTGATGGAGAAACCAGGTGAACTATCAGAGGGCCTGCATTGGGGTTTTAATACTTTTGCCCCACAGCAGGAGTGTTACTGGTTTGTGGTAACCCCATGTCTTGGTTTGATGAGTCAGATCGGGGGGGGGGGTTCATGGGTCTATTATGAGGTCTAGTAGAATCCTTTGAATCTGCTATGTTCAGTTTTCTGCTATTCATGTGTTTCATTAGTTACTCCTTTGTTGCACTAAAGATCATTATTTTATCAATGAATTAATCCAATTCGACCCAATGGAATCCATTTTGATTTAGTGTATGCAGTTTGTAACTTGCTGGGGGGTGAGGGCAGTGAAGAAAATGTGTATAGCTCAGAGGGTCCAGAGGTGGGTGGGAGGGTTGCAGTGAAGCAAATGTGAATGGCTCATAAGGTTTACAATCCGCCCAAATGCAGAAAGTTAAACACTACAGTTACATGGAGGCAGGAGGCAGTACAGGGTAGTGGTTAAGGGCACTGAGCTACAAACCTGAAGACCTGGGTTTGAATCCCATCAGCTCCCACTTGCATACTGTGTGACCCTGAACAAGTCACTTAACTTCCTTGAACTCCCAGATCACATCTGGAAACAAGCTCTAGCTTAGTGTGCCTTTCCTGATTAAACAATTTCACCTTCCCTCTATTTCAAGATGGGGGGTGGCAGTGAAGGAAGTTTATGCAATTCAACAGCTGGGTGGACTATAGCGGGGGACAGAAATGCAAGTTAAAAATGTGCAGTTTGCCTGAACACAGACAATCCAAAAAAAATCCACCCCAAAAGTACACACAATTTACTCAAAGGTTCAAAATTAAACAAAACAGCACAGAAAAGCAGCCTGAAAACACACACAGCTGAGTGAAATGGAAACAGGCAGACACAACAACTCTGACCCAGGTAAGGGTGGATGGTTTAAAGTAAACGAGAAAAAAAAATCTGTTTAAATTGAAATACAACAGCACAAAATGCAGTTTAAAAATATAAATACAATTTACTTAAGTATACAAGTAAAGACAGCAGCTGCAATTTTGGGGAGGGGTGAGTTGCAATAAAGCCAAAAATGCAGTTCAAAATTACATACAGTTTGCCCAAGTATAGGCTGCCAAACACAACAGCACAAAAGCTCAGTTTAAAAACAAAAACACAATTCTCTTAATTGTATGCAGGTAAACACAGAACAAAATGCAGTTCAAAAACATGTCACAACCTGCTCAAATGGAGGCCAGCAAACACAACAAGAAATTCGGGGGATGGGGAGTGGTGTAACAATGCAGGTTTGACAGCTAAGCACAACAGTTGCACGGGTTGGCTGCGGGGAAGAGAATAAAGGCAAACAGTTTAATACTGTAGTGGCACCTGGGGGGGGCTGTAGGTAAGGGAATGAAGGTAAATTGTTTAACACTGTAGTTTTACCCTGAGGGGGTGGGATGCAGGGTAAAGAATAAATGCACACAGTTTAACACTGCAGTGGCACGGGGGGTGAGGTGGGGGCTGCAGGTAAGGAATAAAGGTTGATAGTTTAACACTGCAGTTGCACCTGGGAGGATGGGTAGGCTGCTGGGAAGAGAATAAGAATAAATAGTTTAACACTGCAGTTGCTCCCGGGGGGAAAGGGCTGGCTGTAGGTAGGGAGAATAAAAGGCAAACAGGCACAGTGAGTTTTATTGCAGCAATAATGGTACAAATTTAAACTTTACAAGCCTTACTCAGGTCTTTTTTAGTATTTTGGTCCCCTGCATTAAGACCAATCCTTCCAATTGACCGTTAACCCTCCAGTTTAACTTTCAGATTTTAGTAAAACCTGTTTCGAGCGCCATTATTGTCAGGTACCGAAACCATGATCGGACCCAGTACTAGAACAGATGCCCATGCTAGGGTTGATATGACAAACATCCAAAGTCTTAACCTAACATTTTCTGGCATGGTCCAAAGTCTTTATTGTAATACTAATCAAAT
The DNA here is from genome assembly GCA_016271365.2 of Neoceratodus forsteri. Taxonomy (NCBI): domain Eukaryota; kingdom Metazoa; phylum Chordata; order Ceratodontiformes; family Ceratodontidae; genus Neoceratodus; species Neoceratodus forsteri. The sequence goes on from JADMNL010000023.1 coordinate 346,214,965, forward strand.
AAAAACAGGTTCAGAACCTCATAGCAATGTTACATGTAGTATAGAACAGCCTATATTTTATCCAGTAGGAGTAATACGCAAACACGTTCTCATATTCCTAAAAGCTGTAATAAAAGATTATCATCTCATGTGCCTGTTATTTACAGAATTATATTTTGGGATACAGAACAAACTGGCCTAACCCAAAGTGTATGAATGGTCACAGTACATACATGAATCTTTCCCATGTATGAATCTGTTCATACACTTTATGTGTTAGATTAACAAACAGCATGCACATTGTAATCTAATACTTCTACCTCATGCAGTACTTTTGCTGAGCCTAAACAAAGGAAATATTCCCCCAAAACAGTAATCTTTCTTGGTTTGTAGCCTATGACCTAGACTTTTTTTCATGAGAAAGCTGTCTAATGCTAGAAGCTGAGAGCTGGTCGTTTTCTTACCATTTCTCTTTGTCTGTGACCCATCAGGAATGTCCACTGAGACCTACTGAGACTAACTCACATGGCAGCCATATTATAAGAACTTGCCACAGAGAGTCCTGCTGCTTGCAGGGAAACCAGGCTACTTATAGTGTTGTCTCAGGAGCATTTCCAGGCTGGAGCTGCTCAGAAGGGGAACATTGAATTTAAGCTAGTGGCTATACCAAGAAATGGTCCCATAAGTTCTAGTAAATAGTAGCATAAAAACATGGCTATTTTCCAAATGTCATTGAGCTGGTAATTTCCATGAGACTAAGGTGAAAAAATAAAAATAAAGCATGTCAAGAAATTGTTTCTTACTTTTGATAACAAAGTACAGTTATTAGCACCTCAAAATTATAGAGGTGTTTGCATTCAGAGTGTAGATGGTACAATCTGATTATGAGATTACTGCGGTCACTGTATAATTCCCCTACTTTGGTGACCATTGTATAACATAACCTGTGCTATAAGCTGTCCGCTTTTTATCATAACTTGTATGCTGGGCCTTGTTGGCACTAAGATCCTGTTAAAGTTGGTGTTGGCTAGAATGCTTTGGCCCAGCTGAGATGTACCCAGACTCAAGTCTCTTCTGGCTACTTTGTCCTCGATGTGCTATAGCCTGGTCTACTTGTACTCAGGCCCAGGTCCTGGGGAATGGCTTATCTGGTAACAGAGACCTTGATACAGCCCCAGAAAGATGGATCAGTGACATTGAGAAGAGAGGAAATAGTAAAGTGGTGTTTCTGGAAGCCAGACTGGTAATGAGAGAGGTATCCAGAGTAATCCAGGAAGGAAAAGATCTGGGTGAACACAAATCTTTCCTGCAACTTAGCAAGGAATGCATAAACAGAGATAAGGTAGCAGTTTTCTGGGGTGGATGGGACTAATCACTCCACCCTTGTGCAAAGGGAGGACTTTGGACTGCTTTCAGAGCTATGACACAACACTAAGAATAAAGGAGAAATTAAGAGCCAAGATAGGAACTACAAGAGATGGTGCAGAGACAGTGAGCAGTAGTGGATCAAACCCATCAGGACTATATATTTCCAGATATTTTGTGATACATCTAAAGAGATTCTCTCTGGTGGCCCATAGTAGTACTGAAATGTTTTCAGAAATAACAGAAATTTCAGGAAATATTTGACCATGTCTGTGGCTGCCATTGTAAATTCAATAAAGCAGAGAGAGAGAGTGTCAGAAGGAGTGACTGCAAAATGTGAGAAAGCACAAGGGGGGTCAGCAGATGAGAAGGAAGGAGAGGTAGAACAGAGAAGAGTATGAAGCAACACAAGAAGTAAAAAGATTTATTAAACACCAAGGCAATTTTCCCAGTGTGTGAGATATGCGACCCACCAGAGATTGGGCTAGGTGTGGATGATTGGGTGGGGGAGGGGGTCAAAAAAGGAGTAGATAACCTTCCAAAACTTACTTGGGGAGATAAAGTTAGTCTGGAGGTTTGTAGAGAACTAACTAGATTTAGCTTCCCTAACAGATTTGGTGCAAGTATTACAGTGCTGTTTATAACGCCTCAGATCAGTGGCCTGGTGCCATATGTAGGAGCCAAGCAGAGTCACAGGCATTTCAGATGTCTATGATATCCACTGAAATCCAGGGTAAGTGGAAACCCCAGACCCAAGAGTGATGGAAGAGGATGTTATTATACCATACCTCAGTAAATTTAGTTTGAAAATAAGTGAGAGCTTTGTCAATGTCCATGAACATAGAGAGTGAAAACTAGTTATTATTGCCAAGATCAGCAATTGTAGATTCATGTCATGTGGTGGAAAGATAAGCATTTTTAGACATCCAAGTAAGAGTTGGCAATATGATACAGTGGTGCCAGCCAGGATGCAATGCAATAATGCTGGAGTATATCACAACATGCTGTGGTAGGCTGCAGTGAGCAATGTAATTCAATGACAATTAAGCCCACTTTTTAGTGCAGTGTTTTGTGACATCATTTACTGCAAGTTTCTGTGTTGTATTGTGGCTGACACCACTATATATATATATATATATGTAGATTTTATTCATTGTAATGCTGTGGTTGTAGTTTACATAATTTCCTGCTTGTGTGGGTTATTTTACTTTGTTAAGACCCTGAGGAAGTTTAAAGCCCAGATTAGAGAGCATCTATGAGATACTGACATAGAAAATACAGAAAAAGCATTGGCAACACACATTTGGAAATGTGGCATGGATCACAAATTCAGTTTTGTGGGTATTGAAAAACTAGTAATTGAATTCCAAGATGGCGATCTTAGCAATTTATTGTTAAAGAGTGAGTCATTTTGGAAAGGATTGTGCATGAAAAAAGGCCTTGGCTCATTGTACGTCCCTGGTTAACAAATGTTAAATAAATAAAACACAGTGAGAGATCTGAACCCACTGGGGCTGAATGACTGTTTTGATTTGTGTCCCTTCTTGACAATATGACTTTGTAGTCTTTTTTTTATATGAATTACTATTTTTTCTCTGGCATTCATTTTTATAGGCTATATCAAGTGTATATTTAAAGTATTTAAAGATACCACCTATCCTGGGATCATTGCCACTTCTATTTAATCATTTGCAGTCACAAGTCTTTTGGTGTCAGGAATGGGAAACTCTCAGAAATGATCATAATATAATAGACAATTTTGAACACAGTGACATGCTATAGCAAAGTAACCGTATACCCTATATTTATAAAAGATTTAAAATATGTGTGACATAATTATCTTTCTGGTGTCCACAAGAACTGTTTTAAGACACAGATGAATCTAAGATATTAATGTTTTTAACATGCCTTGCTCATTTCTTATGTCATTTAAATGTTTACACTTAGTATTGCATTATGTAACTTCCAAACTTTCCACTGTATTCCAGAGCGGTCCTAATAAAGCATATATTGACTTGGAAGGGGATTTAAATGCAGCTCAGATGTGTAGACTTAGAAAGGGGAAGTCTTTCACTCCAAATAAATGCACTTCCTTTAGATACTTAAGATCAATCAGATGGACTGACCACACCATCCTCCTCACTATTGCATTACTTAAAAGATGCCATTAGCTGGGTTTCTTTTAAAATATCTCACCAGGAGTGTTGTATGCTTGAAAATAACACAATTTCATTCCTAATTTATCCCAGTTGATGTAGATAATAAATTTAGAGAATGGGCTTGTAGGGGTCTGACACATGCTCATCAATATTATGACAAAGGCAAGTTCAAGCCTTTCTCACAATTGTGGCAGAAATTTAGCCTGTATACTGTAGTAAGGATCATTATAGATTCCTACAGGTTCAACACTTTTAAAGTGACCACCTTGGACATCAGGCTGAGGAATCTGAACTCTCTCAGTTAGTAGACCTTATCTTGTCAATCCTAAGGGGAACCTTTCAGTGTATTATCAAGTTTTACACAGGTTCTCTTTGGTGGACATATCTCAGACACAAGTCACATGGGAGGTGGAACTGTCTATCACTCTAGAGCTGGCAGATAGAGATGCAGCGAATTTTTAATCCACCTGTGAAGTGTGGGCCTTGATGGAGCACTTGCGTGCTAGCAGAGTACCTTGAAGTGGGCACTGCAAAGTGCTCACTTCATGTTATTATTATTATTACCACTTCACATTGCCATTATGCCTTAACGTGAAGTAAGGCAAACTGAGAAGAGAATAGGCACATCACATGGCTTGCAGTACTGTAAGTCACATGCTTTAGCCAGGCAGGAAGGAAGTGAGTCACAGAAGCAGTTTCACTTTCTCCTTTGCATTTGTAGAGGGATAAAGCATTTGTGAGAGGAGAGGCGTTACAGTGCTTGATTGCCTTGTTGCCACTTTGTTGTGTTTCAGTTCCAGAAGAAAACAAACAGCTTTTTTAAAAGCTATATCTTTATATAGTTTTTGTGTTGTATTTGTGGGTTTTTTTGTTAGTGAATTTATTTGTATCAGTTTTGTTTTGTTCTGTGTGTGTGACTGACTCTGTGTGTGTGTGTCAGCCCATGGACTTCAGGAGGATGGACCTAGGAGAAGGTGAGTCGCTGGCCTGTGGGCGCGGTAGGAGGGGAGTGCGGACCTGTGGGGAGCAGGGTGGTTGTGTCATGTTGGACCACTCTCCAACTCCTGGCTAGTGTTGCTTCCCCCATTGAAGCAACAGGAGCGGTAGCAGCAGCAGCACCAGTGCCACCAGTGGCTGCTGAGTGTTCACCTTCTCCACCACTACTACCACTACCACCTGTAGCAGCAGCTGTTGGGGCTCCAGCAGCACCCCCTCCACCACCTAAACAGCCACAAGAGGTGGCCCCATAAATTGTAGGTGGTGGTGGTGGGACTTGTGCCTGTGCGAGGACTGTGTCTGGTCCCCCCCCGCAGCTCCCCAGTGTGGGGAGTTTTAACTGTGTGGGGGAGACAGCACAGTGGTTGTGCACCGTGTGTTTGATGTGGTGGTGCACCATGGCCCCCGTGGGACACATTTGGGGACTGGTGGCCAGTGCACCCACATGCTGAACCACCACAGGGCAGAGTGGCAGGCTTCCACAGAAGGGGCCAGGCGTCCACCTGCTGGCCCTTCCGTGGCAGTGGCTGAGGGTGCTGCTGGGGTGGGAGTTGTGCCTCACAGTTACCGCTGCAGCAGGAGGAGAGGGTTACTACAGCAGCTGCTCCACCACCACCACAGCCACCAGCACCATCCTGTCCACCACCACCCCCCCTACCTGGATTCCCCACTGCAGTGGACCCTGCCATAGTCCCTGCAACACAGTCTGACATCGGCCTGGTATGGGCAGCGCTTGAAGAAAATAATGAGCGGTTCAGTGCTTTGCAGCAGCAGGTAAACAGAGTAGAAGCAAAGCAGCAGCAGCAAATAGTTTCAATGCTGCACCTGCTGCTGGACCACCATGGCATGCCACGACCACAGTAAGTGAGGGGATTGTTTTCTGCCCCCAACCCCCACCCCACTACTGTGTTGTACTGTTTTTGTGTGTTTTTTCTTTGTTATTGTTTAATCATACACATTTTCCCTTCCAGGGGAATCTTTCTTGCATCACATAGTGCAATACATTTTTGTGAAAACCCCTGTAATTTCATTACAGTGTGTCAAATGACAGAGGAATTCCCATTCTGAAAATCTGCCCACATTCTGCCTCCCTTCTTAGTAACGTTAGGACATGATGGCAGGGAGAGCACGTGTGTGTTGCTCCTTACAGTGAATATCTGATTGTCCGGCAGGTTTCTGAATATTTCTTTATGTTATAATGGTCAGTTTGTGGTGAAATGTGTGGGCACATTTCCAGTAAGAAGAGCCTTATTAGTGGAAACATTCCCACATTTCACCACAAAGTCAACCTTATAACATATGGAAACATTGGGATAGCTGCTGGACATTCACTATAGTGGAGCATGCACTTGCGCTCCCCCTGGCATCACGTCCTAACGTTGCTGAGAAAGGGTGCAGAATGTGGGTGGCTTTTCTGATCAGTAATTCCTCCGTCACGTGACTCACTGTAATGGAATTATGGGCGGTTTTCACAGAAATATACTGCACTCTGTGGAGCAAGAAATATTCCAATGGGAGTAATGCCCCCACATATTAGTTTATGTGCATCACCATAACTATGTAATGTGGTGAATCTCTGTAAAGTAGCAGTGCAATAATCTTTTGATAACTCTGATCTATATTTTTTAATGCTATGTTACAACTTCCTTTACTTACATCCTGACTGACTGGAATGATACGAGAATTTGCAGTAGTTGAGTCTGCTGTACTACCTTTTTTCATGTATGAAATAATGAAAGGAGCATTCCTTTTCAATTGGTGCTGACCAGGTCTTTGTCATTGTTTTCCTCTGCTTTTCTCCATCACATCAGTTAGCTGTTATATATCACTTCTGTTGTTAATTAACAGTTATGAATCAGGCAGTGTTTTATGACACCACGGAACAATAGTTATTGAAAAGCAGCTGCAAATAAATACAAACTTGGTCTGAACAATATTGGATGACGTGCTCATTTTTTTCATACATGAAAAAAGTAGTCAAGTAAGTAAAGCAGACATAAATTGTGAAAAGAATCATATCATTCAAGTCATGACTCGGAGGTAACTAGTGATGGCTGTGGCAATGTAAAGTAGCATAAAAAAGTACAGTTCAAAAGTGTGAGGACATTCTTGCAATGCTGCTTTAATTGTAAAAATGTCAGTATGACATCATGAACTCACAGCAACAATCACAGAACATGCAAAAGTGGCACAGAGTCCCAGATTTTTTCTGCAGGCCCAAAATACACCCTGCTTGTGTGCAGAAAATTGACAAGTGATTACACAGTGAAATTAGACTGTTTCAGCACATACAAGTCCTCCAGAATTAATGCGCACTCAGTCATGCGCACAAAAGTGGCATAGAGTCCCCAGATTTTTTCTGCCGGCCCAAAATGCATCCTGCTTGTGTGCAGAATATTGACAAGTGTTAATACAGTGGAATGAGAGTGTTTCAGCACATACAAAGTCCCCAGAATTAATAGCGCACTCAGTCATGCGCGCTGTGGTGGCACAGAGTCCCAGATTTTTTCTGCAGGCCCAAAATGCATCCTGCTTGTGTGCAGAAAATTAATAAGTGTTAACACAGTGGAATGAGAGTGTTTCAGCACATACCCCAGTATAAAATGATGACTGTGAGTGTCGTGTTGCTGGTCCAATATGTCCTGTGAGACGATTCCACCAAATGCAATGCAATGTGTTCATCTCAACTGGATTGAAGGGTGCCCTTTGGCTGTACACTAATAGTAGCCTTGGTGAGTATATATGTACATATATATATATATATATATAAATATATATATATATATATATATATATATATATTAGAGGCAAAAACTCCGTTTAATGCATCAGTTAGGGTTGTTCCACAGCGACAAAAGTGAGGAAATTCGGTGTTAGGGTTGAAAACCCTTGGACCCCATCCTAACTGGTATTGGGGTCTTGCATTGGGGTCATCGATAAACTCACCCCATCACATGTGTAAAGCAGCAGAAGTATAGGAGAATGGGTGAGAGTTAGGACCAAACACCTCAATGCGCACCCCAATGCCGGTTGGGGGTGGGCTGGGGGGTCCATAACTTTGGCTTCCTGTAATATTTTTTCACCAAACCACTAAAAGGCACATCTATGGGATATTGGCTGTCTGCCTCCAAATTTCAGCCCAAAAGACCAAGCCGTTATAGTGAAGCAGGGTGCCAAAGGATTGCTGCAATGCATCGGATGCCGTAATGTTATCCTATGGGAAAAAACATCAAATTTGGAGTGCTGTAACTTTGCCGCTCTGTAATATTTTTTCAAGGCAGCACTGAAAGGCACATCTGTGAGATGTTGGCTGCTTCCCCTCCAAATTTCAGGCCAAAGCACCAAACCGTTCTTTTGCAGCAGGGTGCCAAAGAATTGCTGTCATTTTCCCACAGACTAGAAAAGTACTGTAACATAATTCTAAAGCTTTACATAAAATTCGCGACACTTAATCGTGAGTGCGACACTACTTTGCTAAAGTACTTTTTCCAGAAATTTGAAAAACATATTTCTGGGGTGTTTTACCCCAAAATAAAGTCATGGCTAGCATCCTCAGGGCCCGACCAGGTGAAGACAAAAATAATTAGGTTGCTAGATGGTCCCAATTTTAAATGGCAAGCATTTTTCTGATCACTAACTGAAAACAAAATGGTGGATTTGCTACAGTAAAAGGGCCATTTGCGACAGTAAAAAGTGCATTTGTGACACTGTCGAACTTTTTGTTAACTTTTCCCATTGACTTATAATGGGAAATTGTTTTTTGAATAACTCTTGAACCGTTTAATATTTTTTCACAAAATCTTCAAAAGGCACATCAGGTACTCCGGCCGCACATTTCCTGAAGATTTCGGACCACTCGCACAAACCGTGTGACCTGTAGGCACGACCGTAGAATTCCAGAAAAGGCGTAAACGCACGTGCAGATCATGCTTAATAACTCTGCAGCTGTGTATCCAACCAGTACAACACTTGGCAGATCCCAAAGCATATGGGTCTTGATCATGTATTCCAAATTTCAGGCAAATCTGTCAAATGGTTGCAAAGTTATTAAGGTGCAAAATTTTGCGTTTAACATGTAAATGGCTCCTCTACCATAATAGATATATATCTATCTATATTAGAAGGCAAAATTCAGTTTAATGCATTAGTTAGGGTGTTCCCAGTCAGACAGTGAGAAATTTATGTTAGGTGAAACCCTGACCTCGGCTACTCCCTCAATTGCAGCATTGGCGTGATTGGGACTGCCAGCCCTAACTCTCACCCCATGACATGTGTAAAGCAGCAGAAGTATAGGAGAATGGGGTGAGAGTTAGGACCCACGATCCCAATGTGCACCCCAATGCCGGTTGGGGTGGGCGGGGTCCAAGGGGGTTTTCAACCCTAACACCAAATTTCTCACTTTGTCGCTTGGAACAACCCTAACTAATGCATTAAATGTAGTTTTTGCCTCTAATTTCCTTTTTGAGAATGATAACGAGAAATAGTGATTTAATGCAGCGGGCGGCCCTGCCGTCCGCCTACGATGTCTTGTGGCATAGTAACAGAACAGCAACACAAACAGAAAGTGCTAACAGTGGCACACATGGTAACACAAGCGCCGAATGAGAACAGAAAGGGTAACTATTATGGTGGTGAGACTGAACGGTCTGCCACGTGATGTGTTGTCACATAGTAACATGGTGCCTCGCAAACGGAAATGTCAATGGGCATGGTGACGCAAAGTGAAACAGAAAGAGAAACAGTACTGTAGACACAAATGGCAAAAAATAACAGAAATGCAAGCGCAAATGAAAACGCAAAGGATAATGCACATGGTGGCGCAGACGTCAACGGTAAGTGAAACGGATACGGAACCACAAGCAGAAAGGGCAACATAAACATTAATGTAAGCGCACAGGCTGGTTTTCCCCAAAACCTGCATAGAGAAAGACAGTGGCCCAGATATTCAAACTGCGCTCAAAAGTAGCGCAACAGCAGGAGCAAGCACAAACCAGTTGCGCAATTGCGCAACAGGTGCGATATTCAAACATGGAGCAGAGCAAATTGCGCAAGCAACCAACGTCTCAATATCGCATATACTACGCCATCGCACAACCAGGTAGGAGAGGCTGAGCCAAAATGCTGTGCTATGGCGCAACCATGGAAGCTCAGCTGAGCAGTGCAGAGCTGCCATGGCGCAGCACAGCCCCCCGAGCAATGGAACTGCACATCCAGGGAGGAGGCTGGGGCTCACCGCCAGCCATGCCACACATGGGCACAGGAACTCACTGCAGAACCCACACCACACTGGCACACCCCAAGCACAGCATCACTGGGGGTGGGACGGATGATCCACGTGCCCATGGGGACAAGCCAACTAAAGCATAGCAGAGCCATGATACCCCAGCACAACCACTGGCAGGCAGAGTGCCACACCCAGGGGGTTGACAACCACAGTGCACATCAGTCCCCCCGTATGCACAGCACAGCGTGCACCGTGCCCCCAAGACACCGCTCATGTGCAGTGACAGGCACTGCAGGAAACACCATGCACCCCCCGTGCCACACGTCAACCCCATGCTGCAGAGAAGCAGACCACCCAGACCCACCCTGTGCACCCAGCAGTGGGTGGCAGCAGATGGCGAGAGCAACAGAAAGGCAATGCTATGCTGGTGATACCTCCCCATGGACACACACACACACACACACACACATACCCAGGACCATAGTAGCCCAGATGGCATGTACACCCCTGCAACAGAGCACCCAGAGCCAGTTTCAAAGCAGACACCAACACAGCAGTTGTACCAAAATAGAAATGTATATTTAAATAAAAACAGTGAACAACAAAGGTCGAACTATGTACAAGTTGGGGGATGGGTAAAAGGCAGGTGTTCAAGGGAGGAATAAAACTTGGAGAGGGAAGGCAGGGTGAAAGGGATGGGTGAAGGTGAAATGAAAGGTGGCCACGCCCAGCTGGCTCCTGCTCCTCCTGCTGGTGTCCCCTCCTGTGCCTGGGCGCCCGCCTGCCTCCTGGCGCTGTAGGGCTTGCAGGACCTCCTGGTTGTCCAACACCACCTGGGTCAGGTGTCGAGATCATGCGCCATGCGCCGCAGCACACCGAGGCCTAGGAAAATGGGAACACAGTCAATGGCTGAGACTGACCACAACCCTGAACACCACCCAACCTGCAACCCATCTAACCCAATGTCCTGACATGTGATGGCATGCACCCACCCACAGTGAACATGCACATGGCCATCACAAACAGGCAGCACCAGCCATGCACACCACCGCCCACACACACTGCCCACGTCAAGCACCGCATAAACTACGCTGTCATGTGATGTGGCAAGTGGTGCGATGCCAGTTACACAGCTATGTGCCCAGTGCATGCCTGGACCACCTGTGATGCATACACAGACATGTCGTGGATGCTGCACTGTGATGCAGGTCACCTGTGTCACGCCCAACATGGAGACATAGACAGTGTTGGCAGATAGGGCCTATGGGACACCCAGTCTGGCCATTTGGCCTTTGTACGATCACCTCTTGTCCTATAAGTCCGTCTCTCTCACCCCTGACCTCCAGAAGTCCCTCATGGCGAACCCACGCATACATATATCCGTGACAAGTCAGCCCCACCACATCCTCGGGCAGGTGTTCCACCTGTCCACCACCCATCATGTGAAGAAACACTTTCTCATGTTCCTCTTAAACAAGCCCCCCAACTGCATCCCATGCCCTCTAGTCCTGGAACATCCCTTACGCTTACAAATATTGTTTCCTGCACCTGTTCCCCCTGTACAATACTTGTATGTCCCCATCATATCCCCACACCCTGCTCCTCCAGGGAGTACATGTTCAGTTCCGTCCAACCTGTCTGCATAGGACTTGTGATGCAATCCATGCACCATCCATGTCGCCTCCTGTGAACGCTTTCCACCCAGTCCCTGTCCATACGCAGGTATGTTCTCCAGAACTGTACACTGTACTCCAGTGTGGGGACCACTACTGTTTCGTATAGTGGAACCATGACCTCCCCTTTGGTTGTGTCCAGCATGGTTGGTGGTCCTGCCCCCAGCATGCACACAAAGCATCCATGACGTAATGATATTTCACACCTCCAGCAGCTCGGGTCTGCCGCTGCTGCTGCTGCTGCTGCTGCTGCCGCTGCTGCTGCTGATGCTGCTGCTGTGGCCCGACAGCCTGTGGCACTGGGGCCCTGGCATGGCCCACATCACCATTGTCCGGGGTCCTCACCATCCCTGCCTATGGGAGACATACGGTGAGACAAACATCAGTGTGACTCAAAAGCAGAGTGCCCCTGCCCCAGTGAGACTGCCTGCCCACACAGCCATAACCATCCATCGCACAGCTGCACACACTGACACACCGATGCACAGCCACCCAGGCACACACACACCACTACAGAGAATATAGGTGAATAGATGGTACACCTCACGTGGCCTAGGCACCAGGCCCCGCCTGGCATGGGAACGCAGCCGCTAGCAGTTCTGGTCCTCCGTGAGTCATTGTACCGGTGCCGCACTGCTCAGCAGACCGCCCCGCCAGTGACCCCACCAGGTCAGTGGCCATTTGCTGCCAAATGGGTCCTAGGTCCGGTGAGGGGGGCCTCACCATATAGTCCCTCATAGTGGGGCTCCACTAGGGCCACCAGGTTGGCCACTTCAACTGGGCTCCAGGACACCACCCTCCTCCTAGCCATGGCCCCAACTTTACAGCAGGCAATATGGCGCCCCGCTGCGCTGTGACCCCACGTGGAGTTGTTGCACAATATACCAGCACAGGCTCCAATCGCGCTGTTCGCACAGCGCCGTCACTTTACATGGCGCTGTAACCAGACAGCGCAATAGGGATGTACACATGGCATGACCACAGCGCCAGGGGTCAGAGGGCATACACAAGGTCACGGCAATGACGCGAGCTATGCACAGCACCATGGGATGTATAGGCATCCTGCGTGACTGCTACATAGCACCAGTGCCACAGTGGACTATCGGGCGCAGAAGTGCCACAGCGCCATATAGTGCCCAGTGCTGTAGCGCCACTGGCACAATGGTGGCCATGGCCAGAATCGCTTATCGCGCCAGCAGGTCTGCAGCGTACGATCGACGCATGCGTAACCTGTCGGGGCATGCGCCAATGCAGTGTAGCACACAGCCACAAACATGCGCCATCGGCTCAGCTGGACCTTCCTATTGCGCTAAGCGCCATCTGCGATATTCAGCCGACATATGCAAATCAGTCGGATCAGCCATGCAAAGCAGGATCGCGATTAGCATCATTAAAGTTGCGCCCACACCCCATTTGGTATGTGTTGCGCTATAAAATGCCGACACTGGGTTGTGGCGGCCAGATTTAGTTATTGCAGGTGAGAGGTGAGTTACATGCTGTGTGATGCTCAGGACAATGCTCATGGGCAGGGGTGCTGGAGGATGTCATAGGTTGAGGGGGCTGAGCATGATGAGGGCACTTAGGAAGGGGCAGAGGGCACCCTTTCCATCAGTATCTGCCATGCGGAGAGGAAAGGGGGGGCTTCTGCCCCCCCCCCCCCCAGCCTGCAGCCATGCTCATGGGGAAATGCTGTGGACTGCACAGTGACAGGTGTCCACTTCCACCCATACAGATCACCATGACTGACGAGAACCAGGCTGAGGCTGTGGACGGCGGGCGTAGGAGGAGGCCGAACTTCACCACAGCAGAGACTGAGGCCCTTCTCCAGGCCTACCTGGAGGATGAGCCGCTATTGAGTGGGCGGAGGGGCACCCCTCAGCAGCGTGCAGCTGCATGGGAGGGGGTAGCTCTGGCCATCAACCTGCACGGAAGCCACCAGCGCTCCGTGCAGGAATGCCGCAAAAGATGGGGACTGACTGCAGGAGGCTGAAGGAGAAGGTGGCAGCCTTCAGGGTGGCACATGCTGCCACTGGTGGGGACCACCGTGGTGTTGCAGCTGACCCCGACCGAGGAGACACTGGTCGCGGCCATGCAGCCGAAGTGCCATTGCGGGTGTTCCAGGCGGAGGATTCAGGACGGGTGGAAGCCCATCACTGCACGGTATGACATGGTGATGTTGTGGGAGGGCTGTTGTTCACATGCACTCCACATGTACTCTCTTTCTGTTTCAGATCCTGTTCATCTGCGGAGACGGTGGTGGTGGGTGCTGACAGTGGGGCAGACCTGCTGGACCAGGAGGAGGGACCATCCACCTCCGCCAGAAGCCTGCAGGCACTGCAGCAGCAGGCCGCTGGCCCAACAACTCCACCGGCAGTGATACTGGTGCAGGGGTACAGCCCAGTCACAGCAGTCTGGCATGCAGGTGTGCCAGCATGCTGTGCCTGCAGTGGCACCACCGCACTATTGATGATAGCAGGCCTGCAATGGCCAGTGATAGGTGTGTGTCCCACGAGGGATGCATGGCAGGCCATCACGTGCCCCTGGCCTGTCCTGTTCCACACCTGTGTACCAGCATGCTGGCACAGTCACAGGCTGGGCCTGTCAGCACCGTTGGGGCAGCATCGGTGGCTGAGCAGGTGTCTGGCACTGTTGCCAGCACAGGGGTGGAACAGGTGGACCTGGGGGCTCAGCAGTTGGAGGGGCAGCAGCAGCAGTTGCACACCAGGCCTGGGGGGACAGCGTCAAGCAGTGGCACTTGTCCACCGCCCTTAGATCCACCCATACCTGGTCCTGGCGAACAGCGGCCACCCTCAAGGGGTGCTGTGCACCAGGACCATCCACACCCTGGGGGTCACGATGCCATTGGGGCACAGTACCCTTTGGACATGCACACCCGCCTGCTGCGGGAGTCGGTACAGCTGCGGGGGGCGGGTTCAAGGTCCGTGGAGGCACTGACTGTGTCCGTGGAGTGGCATAGCAGGGAGTGTGCTCGGGACCGGGCTGAGATGGTCCATATGCGGACGGATGTGACCGCTGCCATCGACAGGCTGACCCAGGCAGTGGTCTCTGTGGTGACCGCACTGACCACACTGTCTGGTGACCCTGTACCACGCACCCCACACAGTGCGCACTCCACCCCCCGTTCCCAGCATCATGCGACACCAGGCCTGTCGATGCCGGTTTCTGCTGTGGGCATCCTGAGCACCCCTGGTGCAAGTTTGTTTGGCGGGATGCAGACCCCTGTGCGGGCAAGGTCGCGGTCATGCACTGGGACCCCTGGTGGTGCACTAGCACCACCCGATGTGGCCCCTGCGCAGTCTGCCAGTGCTGCTAGGCCACGGCAGGGCTACCCATGCATCTGTGGTGGCCGTGGGACAGTGCTCCCTGACTGAGCTGTCTCCCAATGCAGGCCCTGTCTGGTGCTGCCCTGTGTGCAATGTGTGTCATGGTGGGCAGTGCACTGCTGGGTGCTCTGCTCACCAAGCTGACACACGGACCACCGCACACTCTCCCAACTGCTGTCCACAGGTGCGTGTGGATGATGATGCCTGCATTGCACTGTACACCAAGGTGCAAGGTTGCCCAGGTCTGACACGTGCGTGGACAGTCCAGGTGGTGAGGGTGGTTGGTGGTGCTGTGTGTTGGCGTGTCATTTCCGCAGTGCTGTGCTGCTGCCCTGTATGCTGCCTGGTGTGTGTGTGTGTGTGTCCATGTGAGTGCTCACCCTCTCTGATGGTGTGTTGGTATGCCTGGACCTTCAACTCCCCTGACCTTCATGCGGTGTGTTCCCCTGTGTGCCTGTGGTTTGCGCATGGACAGTGTTGCCTGCACATGTCCCCTTGACTTACCTGTGTTGTGCGTGGTGCTCTTCTGCAATGGTGTCCGGTGCAGCTGGGCCTGCCGTGTCAGTCGGGGTCCCTCCGTCCTAGGGGGCGGCTCATCACCCACACCGGCGCCACTGGCGTCCCATCGCTGTCCCCTCTTGGACCTGTATGGCTATCCATGGTCTTTGGCCATGTTGTGCAGGATGCAACAGGCCAGGAATATCCCACAGGCCTTCTGGGGGCTGTACTGTAGGGGTCTCCGGAGGTGTCCAGGCATCGGGCGTGCCTTGAGTATCCCAAACACCCGCTCTATGATGTTCCGTGTTGCGGCGTGTGCCTCATTGAAACCGGCTGCGCTGGGGGTCGTGGGCCGTATGGTGGAGCAGCCAGGGACGGAGGGGTATCCACAGTCACCTGTGTGGAGAAAGTGGAGATCAGTGTCAGGTCAGGTCCATATTGCCCATATCCTTGTGTGCCACTACCATGGCACCTGTGTCATTCCCACCCTTGCACAGAGTTTGCATTCCATACATGTACTCACCCACTAGATGACCCGTGGGGATGTTCCCACTCTCGAATCGATGGCACAGTGCAGATTGGTGCCATATGAAGGCATCATGTGCTCCACCAGGGTGTGTGGCACAGACATTGATAATCGCCCAGTGGCATCACACACCACCTGGCAGTTGACACTCGAGAAGCCCTTTCAGTTGCGATACGCTTGGCCGTCGGGGCCAGGTGGCGTGCAAATGGCCACATGGGTGCAGTCTATGGCCCCTAGCATGCCAGGCATATGTGCTACCCTGTGGAACTCCTGCATGTTTGCTGTACGCTCTGCCGCGGTGCTGGGGAAATGGATGTACTCCACAGCATGAGGCAGCAGTGCGCTGAGGAATTGGGTGAGGATGCGTGACGTGGCTGACTGCGTAATGCCTGTGGTGTCACCTGTCGGCCTCTGGAAGGTGCCCGTGGCGAGCAGGCACATGCAGGCTGTCACCTTGGTCTCCACGGACAGAGCATGACTCCGTCGTGAGGGTGCCTGCATCACATCACTGCACAGCTCACTGAGCCGTCTCAGTATTGCCCTGTTCAGGTGGTACCGGGCCACAATCTCGACATCTGTGTACAGCTCGTAGCTGATGCAGGCACGATACCGCCTGTCAGGGGCGTACCGCCGACGGGCCCCTCCGCGGCCACGTCCCCCTGCAGCATGCTGTCTCACCCCTCTCATTACAGCTTCCATGTGGAAGCTGACACTGTCCATCTCCCTGGCTCCTGCCCCCCCAGCTGCTGTTCCTGTGTTACCCCCACTGCCCCCACTGCTGCTTCCACTGCACCGGCACCCCACTGGCCTCTCTGTCCTCCAGGACCCACTGTCCCTCTCTGCCCTTCCTGCTCCTGTCTCAGTCTCTCTCTCTCTCTGTCTCTCTGTCTCTCTCCCCCGGTTTGCGGCCTGCTAGAGTTCTTGCGTCGCTCCCTTGAGCCTTTTTATTTTGGCTCACATCCGGTACAGTGCATCCTCGGCTGAGCCACTCTTGCGTATTGTGCAAGTGTTTGGATGTCGCATTGTGCACTTTGTGCATGGACCCGCCCCTTGATTTACTTGCGCACCTCATTTCCATTGCGCTGTGGCTCAGCGTGTTTTCGGTGGCGCAACTGGACCCTTCTGAATATCGCAGAATGGCGCATTTTTGGAGTTGCGCACGCACAACCCTGTTGCGCATGGCGCAACCCTTTTGAATATCTGGGCCAGTGAGTACAAATAATGTATGCATAATAATGAGTATCGGAGCAGAAAATGAGAACTTGGAGTACTAAATACATTATATCTCAGGAACCGTACGACGTAGAAAAAAAATGTAAAAGTCGTATGATTTACAACTGTCCTGGCTAATTTTGTACTTATCTCCTCATTAGGGGGCTAAGCATTTTTCCAACGAAAAGTCCGTATCTCGCACCGTTTCCAAGATACAGGCCCTGAAAGGCGCCAAGCACTGTGAATATTATTATCATGGGGAAAAAGAGAAGTTCGAGTGCCATAACTTTGCCTCCCTGTAATATTTTCACCAAACCACTGAAAGGCACATCTGTGGGCTGTTGGCTGTCTTCCTTCCAAATTTCAGAAAAAAAGACCAAACCGTTATTTTGCAGCAGGGATCCAAATGATTTCTGTAATGCATCGGGCGCTGTAATGTTATCCTATGGGAAAAACCGTCAACTTTGGAGTGCCATAACTTTTCTGCCATGTAATATTTTTTCAATACAACACTGAAAGGCACATCTGTGAGATGTCGGCTCCGTTCTCTCCAAGTTTCAGCCCCAAAATCCCTAACGGTTCTTTTGCAGCGCAGTGCCAAAGAATCGCTGTCACTTTCCCACAGATGGAAAACTACTGTCTCAATTTGCGAAAGCTTTCACTAAAAAGTTCCACACTTTCGTGAGCATGAAAGTAATTTGTGAAAGCACTTTTTCTAGAAATTTGAAAAACATATTTCTGGGGTGTTTTACCACAAAATAAAGACATGGCAAGCATCCTCAGGGTCCGACTAGGTGAATACAAAAAGAATTAGGTTGCTAGAGGGTCCCAAATTTAAATGCCAACCATTTTTCTGACCACCAACTGAAAACAAAATGGCTGATTTGCGAAAGTAACAGGCCCATTTGCGAAAGTAAAAATGCATTTGCGACACTGTCGAACTTTTTGTTAACTTTTCCCATTGACTTATAATGGGAAACTGTTTTTTGAATAACTTTTGAACCGTTTAATATTTTTTCACGAAATCTTCGAAAGGCACATCGGGGACCCAGCTGCACATTCCTGAGATTTTGGGCCGGTCGCTAAACCATCGATCTGTAGAGCGCACCATAGAATTACAGAAAAAGCGTAAGGCGTGCACACAGATCATGCTTAAAAACTCGCAGCCGTATATCTGACCAATACAAAACTTGGCAGATCCCAAGTCCTATGATTCTTGATCTTGTATTCCTAATTTCAGGCAAATCCGTCAAATGGTTGCAAAGTTATTAAGGTGCAAAGTTTTGGGTTTAACATAGAAATGGCTCCTCAACCCTAACTATGGTAGCACTACCGTTGCTACCATAATACATATATATATATATATATATATATATATAATATATATATATATATATATATATATATATATATATATAGTTGTGTTGTATATTTGTAGGTGGGGGTTGATATGGACATGTACTCATGGTATTGTTCTGCATCACAGGTCACACAGAAACTGTTGGTGTACATTCCAGTGCTAAATGAAAATTTTTACGCTGAAAATTGAAATGGATAACTCTCAAACACCACGAAGGTAAAGTATTTTTTTTTTGAGGGTGGGGAATCATATTTGCAGGTTTGTCTATAATGGTTTTATTTTGTTACTTCTTCACAGATTTCATCAGCATCCTTCTGGAGTCCGGTTGTTAATGATGGTAAAGGTCATCTAATGAAATGACTTCTGCTTGTTGCATGTGTGCCCAAGCTCGGGGAGGGGGGGTGCCTGATGTTGAAGAACTTTTTTGGATAAGGCCACTTTGACAAAACAACAAAGCATCTGGAAGTTTCCTGAAAAAAGAAATTAATTACTTCTTACAACTTAATTGTTATGTGTCCCTCCCTGGTTCTCAAATCTCAATCCCTAAAGTCAAGTTACAGTTCAAACCCACATCTTGTCAACTAACACAACCTGTGTGCAATATTTGCTGCAGTCTTTACAAAACAATGAAACCAATGAAATAAAATCTTCATACTTACCAGAATGGATTTCACATGGATATTACATCGCTTCCTGTCTGTACGGTACAGCTTCAGTACCATTCCCAATGAGTTTTAGCGATGGATCCTTTTTTTGTTACCCTGTTAAAGAAACAAAAGAAGTGTACTGTATGTGTTTTACCATTTTGGCTCTGAAAAGCTACAGAAAACAAAACATACAACTAAAGGAAGTGAAGCAGTGGACAAACATGAGTACACATACTCACTTTATGGTTTAAATATTAAGAAGCTTTGTGTCTCTGGCTGATGGATGTGGTGGTCCAGACAGACTCAGGCTCAGTGGTGTCAGTGGCTAACATCAGTCCCAGTTGTGGTGGTCCGGGGGTCAGACAGACTCTTTGTGGCAGTGGCTAACATCAGTCCTGGTGGTGGTGGTCTGGGGGGTACACTGCCTTTTAAAAACTTCAGTTAAAACCTGCCAACATTAACCACATCATCATCCTCATAAAGAAAGCTTTCCTGACAGTCATCGATGTCTGAAGTCTGACCACTGGGAAATTCTTTCTCCATTGTGTTGTCATCTACGTCAGTGGTGGGCCATTTCAGGCAGCCACTGCCAGTGCCACCAGGATGCTCCATTTCCACATCAGCAAGACCACCATGACTAGGCCAGGGTATGAATACTGAGGTTGCAGTCTGTGCTGGTATGTGCCTCTCATTCATTTTAATAAATGTTAGCAAACTAACATTTGCAGGAGACAGGTTGGTCTCACGATCCCTGACTATTGCACCTGCTGAGCTGAATACCCTCTCAACACTTACACTGGAGGGTGGGCATGTGAGATACTTCAGTGCCACTGCAGTCAGCTCTGGCCATTCACTGGCCTTTCCACTCCAGTACAAAAGAGGATCTTCAGTTATTGTCAGATGCCTGTTTTCAGTCAAATATGATTCAACCATTCTCTGTGCTGCACTAAGTCCAATTGTTGATGCATCATCCTGTTCTCCTGAATCATTTATTTCACAAATACCCACTTGGGACAAAGTCTCCCAAAGCGGGTTGATGCCAGCCACTTTGGATGACAGACCACCTGGAACTGCAGTCCCCTTCCCCTTGCAGGATATGCTTGATGGTCCTCCAGGTACACCTTCAGCCGGATTATGCTGCTGAGGTTTGCTACCTTGGCACTTGACTTCTGTGCCCAATGAACCAAGCGCACCAGTTGACCACTGATATTTTTTACCTGTTCAGGCCCTCCATCCAGTACTGATGCAATTCCATGTTTGTATCGTGGGTCCAGCATTGTTGCTATGGCAAAGTTGTCACTACTCTGAATGCTCACAACGTGACAATTCTGGTCGAATACTATCAGCATGTGTTGCAGCAACATACTGCTACCACCATCTCCAGCAACATCAAGGCCGTGCTGTACATTCACCAATGTCTGCCTCAACACCTGCAGCAGTGAAATTGATTGGCTAATGCAGGCAGGCTCACCACTCACTGCCTGTGTGGCATGTTCAAATGGCCACAAAATTGTTATTACAGAGTCCATGAGGCGCCACTGTTCAGTCATCAGAGACATGGAGGCTCTGGAACTGTCATGGCTAGTGTGCATGACAAGATATTCTGAGATGGCTTTGTATTGTTCATACAACCTCTCTGCCATGTATAAAGTGGAGTTCCATCAGGTGACAACTTCCAACTTCAAACGGTGCTGAGGCAGGCTGTTTTGTATCTGCAACTGCCACAGTTGGTCATGGGCCTTTCCAGATCTTGAAAAGTGAGAACAGAAACGTTGTGTAATGGTCAGCATTTCCTTTATATCAGGGTGCTGCAGAAACTCCTGAACCACAAGATTTAAACAGTGGGCCATGCATGGAACATGAAAAAAAACACCATTTGTGATGCATTTCACCACATTTGACCCATTGTCACTTGCTATGACCCAACTGTCAGGGACAGAGGGTTTAGCCATCTGTCAATTTCAGTCAGTACCATGTCCAACTTGTTCTCACCAGTGTGTGAACAGGTCACACTGCACATAGCAATCATTGCATGCGATCGAATTCCTGGAAGATTGCTACCACAACAATCCACCTTACTGAACTGATTATTCACACTACCAACATCACAAACAACCCCCGGCACCTGTGCCTAGTGTGCAGTTATACACAAATTTGAACTCCCCACTATTTTTCCACTTGTCCACATATCAATACTTAAATGGATGAATGAAGAGGAGGAATGTTGAAGGGCATGTCTTATTGAGCCGGACACAGTGCGGAACAACTCGGGGACAGCACGGGTAGAAGGAGTATGTCCTGGATGGGATTTTCCATTTTGGACAGGCACGAGCAGCAAACCGCTGTAAACCAGAATTCTCCATAAAGGAGAAGGACAAAAGATCAAGTGCCAGCATTTCTGCTACAGCAGCATTGAGTTCACGTGACACTGTATGATTTGGGGGTACTTCAGCTTATGCGCAAAAACACTCTGTAACATGGGCTGACTTAAACGTTTTACACGGGTGTGTTGATCACAAATGGTTGTGCTGTATGATGAATGGCATTGGCAGGGGGTGGAGTGTGGACATCTGATAAAGACGGTTGCAGGTGATGATGACACACCCAGAAATGCTGTTATTTTGCCAGATTTGCCAACTGGGGTTGATGTACCACTTGCACTAGACATACTGCATTCACCACCACCACCACCACCACTACCACAAAAACTGCTACTCTCACCAGCACTGGACAACATTTCAAAGTTGTCATGGTCCTCCACCTCATCATGCCTGCAGTAATCCTCTGCTCTTATTACCGCACTACTGCACACATTTAATTTTCTACTGGGCTTAACAGTCATGGAAGGGGATAACATGCTGGCTATGGTTGCCGGTGATGCGGGTGAATGCCCCAAAGTGGTATTAGCTGCCAGCTTGTGCTGAGTCCACAGTGCCAAGTGCCTATTCTTAAGATGCATATGCTGTCCTCCTGTGCCCAGATGGCTCCCATTTTTACCTCAACTCATACGCACATGGCAAACCTGGCAGATTGCAACTGAATCATCGTTTGCATCTTGAACAAAAAAATCCCAAACAAGGGATTGTGATGCTCTTCTTTTAACATGTCCATGATGTGGCTTATTTAAGTCCGTTAATTTAAGCACTGAAGTGGGGAGGGGCACGTGATGTTTCAGGCACTGCACACCTGGACTGCAACTGACCACCATGACTACCTATCATATTGATTACTGGGTCATCAGCATCATCATCAACTAAAACCAGTAGATCACAAGTTTTTACAGGGGGGAGGATTCCTACAAACAGACTCAGACACAACCACTTTTAATTTCTTTTTCTCCGGTTCCCAGCTGGGGTCAATTACATCATCATCATATTCATCAACGTCACACACATCCACATCTTCTGCTTGGATGCTAGCATGTGGACTGCAGGTTGCAACAACAGTAACATCATCATCATCAGTAGCAACTACACCACCATCACCTGATATTTTTTCACCACACTGTGAATCACTGCGTGGAAAATGCTTGACATTAATTGCCACAGTGGACGGAATATCACATTGTATGGTATCGTTGACATGATTATCAGAATCCTCAGGTTCAGTTACTGGGATGTTACTGGGAAGTATGACATCATCTATGCTGCCACTCACTTGCACTGCTTCACACTCAATATTTTTGGATACGGTACACTGGTTGGAATTAGAACTTGACACAACAATACTAATACTACCTTCACCACCACTAACACCAGTAACACTAATACCACTGACTGGGAAAACATCATCTCCTCCAACTATGAGTGAAGCTACTGATTGGGCTGTAAAAAACATTACAGGAGAAATACCTTTCCTCACATCAGCAATGCACTTCTGCATCTGCGTACTACTACCACGCCCACAGATCATCTTACTGCCAACATTGCCATGGCAAGAAACAGCTTTGCTTGCACGTCTCTTTGCAGGCATTTTGGGGGATCTACCACAAATATTATAACCAAATTCAGATTTTGATACATTCACTCTCTGATTGAAGGGACGCTGGATGTGAAGCCAAATAAACAACTGTGGCTTCAGCAACAGATAAAAGACTACTCTGAGGCTGTCAAAGAATTAAAACAACTTCAGTAACCAGTGGTGCTGATGACGTCACAAAAACAATCCAATCGGTAAAAAATACCTTTTGAACATGGGGTTGGGGGGAGCACTGAATGAAGACAGTGCTGATTTTTACAGCACTACAAGCAGCAAAACTAAGAACAGATACCATGATCGCAGTACAAAATCAAGCAGCTGCAGTGGATAGCAGGTTTACAATGCTGCGCCTGCAATTACACTAGTCTGTGGCACAATAAAAGGAGTATTATTTGATGCACGCAACACTGCACTGACACGCACTCACACACAGAACAGTTTGTGTACAATGCTGAACGAGGAATGCATCACAAATGCAAAAGTTCAGTACTATGCCATGTTACATATTGTAAATTTGTAATGTAAACAACCTGAACTTATGAACTACAGCACTGGCCACACAACAAACAGCAAGAAAATTTCTACTATTACTGACAATATTACTGTGTGTACATTAAACACAGACAGTTATATAACAAAAATATAACCAAAAAACAAAGAAATCACTATTTCTCCAACCTAAATCCACCTACACCACAGATACGCCCTTCCCCAATTCACACTTTCACTGTCTTTCACCACACACACTCAATGTTGTAAATTAACATTCAAAATCCACACAAAAACAGAAATGCTCGATGATATGAGCACAGGAGGGTTTCCTACAATCGATGAACTAAATTTAGATCCCCAAAAAGAAAGCAAAAGTGCTTTTTGAACAGCTTTTACAAGATTCCTATCACAGACAGCTATCGGACCACACTGTCTCATACTCCTTCCTACTCATACTACCCCAAACTGAGGCTGTGCAGATCAGCATAGAGCCCATGTGACCTGAAGTCCCATGAATCACTGCAAAATTCACCTTTGGAGCGCAAAAACAAGGTGAAGTGACCTGCCTGCAATGCACTTCATCTTAAATTTGGCAGAGTAGTGGCCTGGGGAGGTGGAGTAACGTGAAGTCATTGCTTCCAATGGACTTCGCGTTCCTCATTATAACGCAAAGTATTCCGATTTGCATTGCAGAGCACTCTGCGAATTCACCTTTGCTCCTCGAATCACTTCACGTAGTGGATTGAGCCCACTTCGCCCACCACTACTGGCAGAGTGGTTGCAGATTTGATTTCACCAGCATAAAGTGACTGGTTCATACCAGTGGAGAGAATACAGTTAGAAGACAATTAGCTTCTTTTGAACACCTTAGGTCACAGCAAAGTTTATGGCCACTGATGATTCATTTTGCAGGAAGGGCTGTGGTTGGGAGGTAGCCACCCATACCCATGTTTTGTGGTCCTTCCCCTTAGCCTCTCCCCTTCCGGAAAGCAGTGGAGGGGGAAATTAATGTGGTAATCACCCAGCTTGGGAGTTTAACACCACAGGCAACCCTTGCATTACCCCCCCCCACATACACACAATAAAAACAAAATTTCCCTTTACCTGTTGGTGTTGCTGTAACCATCTTGGTTCACTATATGAAGTGGAAGATGATGGACATGGTGCTGAGCTGCTGAAGAACTGGGAATCAGAGCCCTGCTCCCAACTGTGTTTATGCCTCTTTTTTAGTCTCAAAAAGAGAGATACTGAAGAAGGTGCTTTTTCCTCCCCTTTATGTACCCAAGACTTTGGTTTGGAGACCCTCTGACAGTCAACCCGATACTTTTGGCACACTGAACCTATTGCTTTGGCAGCACTTGACTGCTTCACTGTGATCTGCAGGACCGTAGGTCTTCAAGGATTCACATAGTTTGTGGAAAACATGTGGAAAAGACTTCAAAGTCACAGTGTGAAACCTATCTTAGGAAAGTTTGAAAGAGCTTGAAGAGCTTGAGATATAATATCAGAGACAGATTGCTTGACTTTGAGTTTACTGTTCTAACAAGCATGCTGAGGCTTGTTTGTTTTGGCAGAAATGGACAGAAGTTGTTTGGGGCTGGAAGTAGGGTTGAACATTTGTAGTGAGCGAATCTTCCGGAGACAGGTTTTTGTTTGCTTTACAAAAACATTTTTTTTGTGCTCTATACTGTTATTATTTGGTTGGCATGTTTTTGAGATCCAAAATGTGCATATTTAAAAAACATTTTAAATATATTTCAATACATTAATATACCCATATAAACAGCAAATAGCATCTTACCTCCCTAGATGTCTCCTCTGCATTCCCTAGAAAAGTGAATTCATAGCACAAAGCACAATGTTTTTTAGATATTGCCATCACAGCACTGCAGAGCTGGCTGAGCTTTAAACAAACGAGCAGAGGCATAATTTACCTTTTTGGCAAAATTTTCTCACCAGTTAGAGTTCCAGCAAGCAGATTGTGACCTAATTTTGTTTTCTGAAGCATTAATTTATTTTATACAAAATGAATTTTGTCAGGCTTGATAGCTTTTCAACACGCTTAACAGCACATTAAGATGCTGAGATTTGGCATGACAAGTGGAGCCCATGGAGGAAACACTTTAATATTCCCTATTTTTATAATGTTATGTAAGTTTTCTGCTTTTCAAGGCATTTCAGCTTTGGTTCTTTTGTTGTCCAAAAGTGAATTTTGAGGTCTTACTTAAGGAATTTTATTGAGTTCCTCTTCTGATTAAACTCTACGCCTGTGGAATTATTGAAGGCTTGCACATGGTTATGTGTTATTTTTCTTTATTTTAACTCCCAGTGGCACTTTAAAAATGTGTCCCTGTGGCAATAACATTCTGGCACTTTATCTGTATCATCTTAACTTTAAAGCTTTGAATACTTTCAGTGACAAGACGATATCAAGAGAGTCTAGGAAAAGAAACAAGAAACCAAAATCCCACTCTGAAGCAGATATTGCTGCTGAGGTCATCATATGATTTTTTTATGAACTTTTTGCAGCTTGCCGTCATTAGGAATGGACAATGAAATTGTGTCCTATCTTATAATGACTTCCCTAGAACCTTCTTGCATTTTGCACATTTTTGGCACTTTACTCCTTGCAGAAATGTGACACTTTTTAGTATATCAGCACTTATGACCTAAGCTGGATGATTGCACTTTATTGAAGAAATTGTTTGTATTTATTATATTTATTACACACCATTGTTATTTGTCATTACTATTATTATTTACTGTCTTTACAATGACCTGTTTTACTATTTATAGGTATGGTAATATACTAGGCATTCTATTAAGTAAAGTGGACCAAGAGAGATTAAGTGAGATAGATGTGGTTGCTGGGGGGGGGGAGCCAACAGAATGGATGTGGCCTTGGATGGTCCCCCATTACCCTGAGGGCAAATATTTGTGTACCTCTACCCTCCCCAGTTGCACAAAGGGACATTAGATATTATACAACCTGCCCCAGATAATAATAAAGATACTGGAAATTATTAAGTGGCGACTTGTGGGGATGAGAAGACCATTCTTAGAAATAGTTCATTACCCATAAATCTGTACAAGAGGGCTGGGGTCTCTGAGGACATATTAGGCACACAGGTTCACTCTGTCTCATAATGAGATAAATAATGTAGTTAACACTAAATTACCAACACCTACAGAATTTCAGTAGAAACCACTTCCTGAATCTATCACAAAAACAGATCATTCTGTTTTTTCATCAGTTCCAAATGCAGATAACCCCATATCAAATAACAATATCGAGAACGGGTCTCATTCCATACATTTTGAAGATGATGGTCACTCTGATTTAGTTACTTATGTAGTGGAATATATAAACCTATTGAATACAGTACCCTTAATTAGGGCAGAGTATTTTCTAAAGCCTCACCCAGTGGAATATATAAATCTATTGAAATCGTTATATATATGTTTCCTTGCAGGTGACCTGCATTTAAGAGAAGACATAGAGAATTGGATTGGGCAGCCTGGGAGGGGCTTACTGTGTTTCACCACTACAGAGACCCCTGTGGTGGGCTGTTGAGCTTGCATCCCTCACAGAGGCCTTGTTGCTTATGTGTGAAGCCTGATGGTGCACCGCACAACATCAGGGGAGATGGGCAGGACTAGGAGTTGGGACCAATCCCCCTCAAAAAAATCTGTGTCCCCCAGACTGCCTGTATGATAGCCACTAGAACTCATGGGCACTGTGCTTCTTGAATCTACCTGGTCTGATGGTGGGAGGGGGAAGTGGTTGATGGGGCTGGGACTGGGGAGATTGCCAGAACAGACCTGAAGTCTGGCAGTGGTGGTGGTGGTCCAGGGAGCAAAAAGCTATGTGGCAAAAAAAGATAAGTCATAGCAGTCTTTAGTACAAAATTGATGAAGAAGCAAGAGTGGTCTTGGATGTGTGTCAGTATATCATGTTCCATATTCTAAAATATTCAAGATGGCCTGATTGAGCAATTATATACAGTATGTCCTGTCAATCCATGATAGACAGTGCCCTGCATGCCTAAGACATCTAAAGCAGACTTGAATGTTATAGGCAGTACATTCAGTTGGTTTTGAAGGGCAGAGATGGGTCAACCAAGACCAAAGTACTTAAATTTAATAAGAGATTCTAAAAGGTTACTATCAGTAAAATACCGTAGATGGAGAAAGAGGCTATCATTAAAAAAGAGGGGGAACTAAAAAGCAAAGATTGCTTCTTTTTGGCAGCAATCACTTAACTGTTCTGAGAAAACCAATGTAAAAGTGTGTTTAATCCCACTGGAGTTTGTTTATTTATTTATTCATATCTCAGATTACAGTACCTTTGAGTCAATGACTCTTTTAACAGAGGTGGGAACTAAGACGATCAATGGATTTATTCACCAAAACAGAACCCTATCAACAATGTCAAGTCTAATGCAACTGGATAAGACAACAGCGAGGAAGGCATTAATAAAGAAAGAGAAAAAATAATAGATCCAAAGAATAGAGCCCTGGGGAACACCAAGAGAGACAGAAGATAAGTAACAAAAAGTACCACAGCTCAAGACACATTGAGGACAATCACATATGTATTGTATGAGGCAAACCGAGCAACTATATTATTAGAACAGTCCTACAAACAAAAAGACAGTTTAACAGAATGGAATGGTTAACTAAATCAAATGCTTTTGGTAGATCAATTAAGATTAAACCAATGAAAAGAACTAGACTCTGAAGAGCAAGAATGCAAGACATGGAAGTCAGCCAGGGTTGACTGTATTGAAAACTTAGGAACCAAGATTGAAAATGTGAAAGGATATTGTGCTAACTCAAGAAATGCATTATTTGGCCATTCAGTCTTCATAAGGGGTTTGGAAAGGACATGCCTCATGGAGATAGAGCAATAATTAACAACCAGAGACTCAGAGCCAATCAGCAAGTGCTTCCAGTCGGAAGGAAAAACTATTTTTTTTGTATTTCTATTTTTTGCTCCCCCGGACGGCCCCCATCTAACTGACTCTCCCATCTCCTGTCACCCAGAATTACCGGGGCTTACCTGACACCCGGTCTGGGAGCAGTGCCTGCGAGGAGTCAGTCATCATCCTGACATCAGTTTTTTCTCCTGGGGGCCCCCAGGAGAGGGACGCATGCACATGGAGGCATGCACGTGCCTTACAACCCTGGTAATGACCCCCTTCCACCCACCCCATTGGCCTAATGCCAGCTCCCCCAGCCTGCACCACCTCCTGGCCTCCACCAGGGGGCAACCATTGAGCGAGGGATGCCACTCACCCTCCCCCGGAGAGGAGAGCTGCCCGCCAGCTGCTCCATCCAGCTCTGCCCCCCCCTTGCTGACCTCCAATGACCCAGGCTCACTCCCTAACCTGGGTCGCCGGCGTGCCGCTAGGTGAGACATCCAGCGCCTCAGCCCTCTGCACCACTGGGCCGGCTGGAAGGAAAAACTTTTGAAGAGAAAGAAAGTTTTAGAACAAAGTGAGTAAAACACAAAGACAGCAGAGTCTCCTTTACAAGAATACTGTCCAGCTTATCAGATTCTTTAGCTGTCAGTTTCTAAACCAAGTAGCAATATTAGCATTTTAGTGTGCTCAGTAAGTTTAAAGTAACATTTTGACAAATGTGTACATTAATGTCTGTCAGAACTGGGACAAGGGAAGTCAAAGCCTCAGTTGCTTGGCAAAGAAGAGGAAGCCACAATAAAAAAAAATGTAAAAAAAAGATAATTGATGCAATTGCTTGAAATAGCTTCAGTAGCTGGGTGGGGACTGGGGTACTTTCATTTACTTAGGATGGTGTGAGCAGCTTGGTGGGGACTGGGGAATTTTCACTGATGGAGTGAAGTGTGAATACAATAGTTGGGTAGAGATCAGAACCCTTTCAGTATCCTGTGATATGAGAGACTCAATTTGAGCAACTGAAATTGAGTGAATGTAATAAGAGCGAAGTGAACTAAGTAGAGATAGGAATAACGGTGACTAGTAGTAAACAGCAAAAGCAATAATGGCGACTGTCTGAGTATTGCTAACCACTGGAAACATAATGCGATGTCAGAGTTTGTTATTTAAATATAGGGGGGTTTGGGGTGAAGCCCCCCATCTGTGGGGTGCTGGTGGCAAACCCCTGGCATAAAAAAGGGGTTTAATGTTATTTATTTGTATGTTGCTAGGATATGGTGTGTTGTAGTTAAGGTCTTTGTTGTCTTGCTGCAGCCATGGTGTTGCTGTGGTGTAGTGGGTTAAGTAGGTTGTTAGGCAGGTAGGTTGTGAGTTAGGAAGGTTATGAGATAGGCAGGTTGGAGTGTGTAAGGTTCATTTCTGGTTTTTGGTGTCTGTTGAATGTGTATGTATTTGTGTTAGGAAGTGCTGTGTGGTGCATTTTTTTTAAGTTTAGCAGTCTGTCACAGGTGTTTGTAGTTAGCTGATACAGGTGTCATGTTTGGAATCAGGGATTGGTTTAAGAGGGTGTATTTTGTGTTTTTTTTTTTGGTTGTGGAATCACCATTTTGAAGTGCACTATTTTTGTAGTGGGCTGTAATTGTAGGTGCTGTAGTGTGTTCGCTCATATGTTCCATGCTATTTTACAATCGCTGTTATCACATAGAACCGGTACCTTCATTGACTGATGGTAATGTGAGTCATTGGGTGGGTATTGGGGTACTTTCAATTACTGAGGATGGGGTGCTTGTAACTGGGTATGTATTGAGGTTCGTTCATTGAATGATGGTGGTGTGAGTATTTGGATCATGATTAGGGTACTTTTATTGATTTATAGGGTGCAAGTAGTTATGGGGAGACTGGGGTCCTTTGAGCTGTTGAGGGTAGCGTCAGACAAGTTATGGGGTTTGGGGTGCTTTTCATGGATTGAGGGTATTGTGTGTATACTGAGGTATGCTCAACAGGCTGTATACATGAATGTGTGTGAACATTGCCCATATGCAATATAACAGCAGAGCCCAGCTCCACTCCACATAGGCAGGTGGAGTTATGTGCTATGCTCAAGCACACATGCAGGACAGGTGGAGGCATGGGAGGTACATACAGATGCACCCAGTGCAATGTGGAGCAGACACAGGTGGGCCTACAGTATGCAGTCATGCCCCTTGATCCAACCATATATGGACATCCACACAGCCCTGTGCACATCCGAGGAAGTAAATACCAACATAGAAGCTGAGAGTCATGTTGTGCCAGAGGATGGAAGGGGAGAGGCAGTACACTTGGTACCTGGGCCACCACTGATAACTGAAGGCATGGATCATGGCCATTCAGAGATGGGGTTGAGAATTGACATGCATGGCCGGCTGATCAGTATCCTCAAACGTTTTTGAGCAGACAGGTGACAGCCATGGTTGATGGCATAAGGGAGTATTATGTCATGCTGTATGGGGCAGAGTCCCTGCTGTCTGAGACAAGATCCAGGCTGTGGCTTGATATGCAGGCCACCATGAATGTTACCAGGCTGGATTCATACACACTGACAGCGATCAAGCACAAGTGGTGTGACCTCTAGTCCGCCGTCAAGTATGAAATGGCAGCTGTCAAGCAGTCACAGACCACAACAGGTTGTGGCCCACTGACACAAAAGCACAGCCTGTCCTTTATTGAGGAAATGGCTGCAGAGACCCTCACAGAGGTGTCTCTGCATGGTGAGAAGGAGAGCATGGATACACTGCCACATACTATATGTAGTACACTACAGACACTTGCCAGTGGGGGAGCTCAGGACAGCATGGCCATGCTAACCACCCTGTGTTGCACCCTACAGACCCTGTGATGGGGAGCATTCCCAAAGTGGAAGCAGCAATGTCCATGGAGGTGGGTTCTCACCTGGAGATTGGCACCTGCGGCCTGGGTCATGAGGAAGGTGCAGGTAGGCTGTACCCACTCTCGCTACACCCACAGCTATGCCACAGCTCATAATTCCTGTCTTGTTTCCCTCCAGGTACACCACAAGAGCTCATGGCCATGGTGGAGGAGGAAGGTATGCTGGAGGACCCTGACATAGACCCATTCTGAGACACACAGGAGGACAGGGAGGAGCATGACAGCCCCACCATAGATAGCCACCCAGCCCCCACACACAGTCCTGATCCCCAGCCAGTCACACGCTGGACAGGTGGCCCAGCCCTGCCTACAGGCTGCTGTGGAAGCCTGTACATGGCCACACATGGAGGGCCTACAGCCACATCCTATCAGCAGCATCAGGCAGATGCCTGAAACAGTTCAACAACCCATCAGTGGTGGGTAGTGAAACACAGGGGAGCCATGGGGGAACACACCGAATCCTGGTGACAATGGGGAGGAGGACCTCTCCAGTCATCCTACACACTGTATGGTAAGCAGGGTTATACTGCACACATATTACCCTAAGGTAAGGCAGCTGGAATGGGACTAGCTCCATGACCAGCAGGACAACACAGAGTAGCTAAAGGATCTGATCATGGAGGTAAGGGGCATAGAAACATAGAAACATAGAAGTTGACAGCAGATAAGGACCGCAAGGCCCATCCAGTCTGCCCATAGCATGTGGCATGTCAGTCATCACACTGTGAACCTACTGGAAAGGCTAACAGAACACATTCTAGCCAGGTCCAGTATGGGCTCCCTGCCCGTACCTGAGTAAACACTGGAGAGCACCATGTAAAAAATACCTGCTTACCTCAGCAACCCTGAAGAGCAGGAGGACAGTCACATGCCACTGACTTCTGGTACATGCCCAGGCACACTGGGCAGTGCTGATGCCTGTGAAATGCCCACGACCCTCTTGAAGGACTCTGTGGCCAATGCACATAGCACCTTTGTCTTGACCAACATCAACTGCAACAGATGGGTACATGGGGCCACATGGGCACTGACCATGTCACACATCCATGTGATGGAGGCATGGTCCAAATGGAATCTCTGAAGACAGTTTGTGTCCTGCAGGGCACAGGATCCACAGGTATACTGCGAGCTGCAGGGGAAAGGGCTGCTAGCCTCAAAACACAAAATGAACCAAGTTAATCACATGCACTCCATATTAGGATCCACACAGGTTTCTTTCAATAGTTTCAAAACTTTTATTGTTTTTTTTCTGGTACAATACTATTCCAGTGTGTGCAGACGTGTTCACTGACTACTCAAACCCCCGGCACTTCAGGTTCAAACAACTCTTCGTCAGGGGCCGTGGTGAGTGGGAGGTAGCAAGGTTCATTTATATTGCAGACAATTGATTACATCATCAATTTAGTGATATAACAAATAACATGTGTTCAGAATTAAACAATAAGAAACAATTAAAAATGTATTACACCTGCTTAGTGACTCCTTTGCTAAATTAACTACTTCTAGTTTCCAATCAAATTCCCTTTAGTTAAACCCTAGTACTGATTCATTTGTTTAATTTATAATAAATCCTTAATTTTCTGCATTTTGCTATTCAGAATGAATATCTGTTTTTAAGGGGTACAGGATACCCCACATATACATAAACAAGGTTTAACAAAGATAGTAGAACTGGAGGGAAATAAAATCTTTGAAAGGGAGAGAGAGGAGAGGAAAAGTGTTGTGATCTTGCAAAGCGGTATATTCACATACACATTCTCCAAAGTAGAGTTGCTAGGGTGACACACAGGATAGAGACCTACAAGAGAACAAAAGACTAGCACTTCTACTTTGGAGAATGTGTATGTGAATATACCCACTTTGCCA
This sequence comes from Neoceratodus forsteri, assembly GCA_016271365.2. NCBI lineage: Eukaryota > Metazoa > Chordata > Ceratodontiformes > Ceratodontidae > Neoceratodus > Neoceratodus forsteri. Next base: position 346,248,131 of record JADMNL010000023.1, read on the forward strand.
GATCACAACACTTTTTCTCTCCTCTTTCTCCCTTTCATAGAAACATAGAAACATATGTTCTATGTTTCTATGAAAGGGAGAAAGAGGAGAGGAAAAGTGTGGTGATCTGGCAAAGTGGGTATATTCACATACACATTCTCCAAAGTAGAGGTGCTAGGGTGACACACAGGATAGAGACCTACAAGAGAACAAAAGACAACAGATTAGTCCTAACAAAATAAATTCATATTCACAATATCCTAACTTAATTTTTACCATAGTAAATAATACTGTGTTTACAATATCTTTAATTCCTTTGGAACCTCATATATAAGACCCTTTTTAAATTCATATTTAAACATAATATCCAGTAGTAAGTCAGAATTTTCAGGTACAGAGAATCAATTTTATATGGGTGACCATTGAGAGGAATCTTTAAGCCGACAGTAGTAGCTTTCAAACAAATTATGCATTTTGTACTTTTTACATTGGTTGTACTCATGCACAAAATAATGTATTGTTGCAATGTGGGATTTGGTGGGGGTGTCGCTGCTGAGCCCATTGCAGTACACAAAACCAGGGGCTTGTTATGGGCTTGGCAGTCGGCACCAATGACCACTCGGTGTGGTCCTGACACAATCCTCTGCTAGGTGGGCTGAATGGTCATGCACTTCAAAGGACTGAAGCTACTCCAATCAGTGAGGGCTCTGGTCCTTTGATTTGTATGAAGCTCACGTCAGCAGAGAGTGGTGTGTGCGTGGCATTTGGGGGTGAGCTGGAGGTTGTGGTGGCGATGGAAGCATACCACCATAACAACGTCTTCGCTCCTCTGCCCTCCCAAAGGCTTTAACAGTAGCCACAGTGCAGCTTTCTCTCCTGGTTGTCGCTCCTGTGCCCCTTCCAGCCCAAAAGCTTCAACATTAGCTGCAGTGCATTTTCTCTTAAAGCAGCAATGCATCGAAGAGTGTGTTTTTTAGTCATGTCTCCTATTTTTGATAAAGATGGTAAACGGTTGTGAGTGGCCTCGTCAGATTCTCTCTGTTTTTGATGTTTTTACAAATACAAGACATGTGCCTTTTATTAGCTGAAATTCACGCTGTCAGTCATGACCATGCATTAAACTGCCTCACGCTTGTAACCCTGAATGAAAGTTTGTCAGAGTGTGCGGCATGATCATTAGCGTGTACTTCAAGGCATGCTGACTGATTGGTTCCTCATATATGCATTACAATGCACATGTGTTGGCATTGCCTTTAGCAGTGATTTCAGATATGGTGATCCTGACAGAGGTCTGTGACAACCTCTAAGCCAAATGGATTAGCGACATTGCATGTGGCTACAGGCTGCCCAGAATAAAGGTACAAACGTTCATTTTACTGGACTGGTGACTGGGCCACGGGCATTGTAAATGGTTGGAGCATTTGTGTGTGGTGCACGTGGATTGCACTGCTGCTTTAAAGCCGATATCGGGGTGTCCAATCCCCGTGTTGGCAATACAAACCCCCCACCCCCTGTGCTGTCACTAAGGGACACTGGGGAGCCCACTTCCAGTGTCCCAGTTATTTCCTCCCACCCATTTGCCATCTGGAACATTGGGGAGCCCACTCCCGGTGTCCCCATATCTATACCCCCCAATAGTCTGGGACACTGGGGATCCCACTCCCAGTGTACCTATATCTATACCAACCAATAATTTGGGACACTGGGGAGCCCACACCCAGTGTTCCTATATTTATACCACCCAATAGTTTGAGACACTGGGGAACTCACTCCCAGTGTCCCCAAAAGTCACTTACAAATGCTGTAATAAAAAAGAAAACGGTCCCCCAACATCTTTTTTTATCTGAAAAAAAGAAAATAGTCCCTCATTGCCTCCCTGTCCCCCTCTCCCATCCTGACCCTCCCTCTGTGCACCCACCTCCCCTTACGCCACTTATCCCATACTTCCTTCCAGAGGTCGGTGGGTGTCATGTTTTGTGGAGCAGGACATGTCTGCACTCTTCAAAGCAGAACTGCAACTGAAGAATCAAGGTAAGTGCTGTATAATGGCTGTCAATGGCATTTTGAACTTAAGTTGATATTTCAGCCATTTTTTTGAATTTTTATACCAAATTTTCAACATAGCCTTTTTGGGCCCCACCTCATGAACACTGTCACTGTCATTTCGTTAATGGGTTCCAAAATGGTGATTTCACAGTCACTGCATGGAATCACCTTTCAGGACCGGTTAATGAAATGACAGAGCCAGTGTTCATGATGTGGGGTCCCAAAATCCTTTGTTGATAATTTGATGCAAAAATATCAAAAAATGCCCGAGGTACATTACGTCATTGACGTTTTGGTATGCACATGCGTAACTTTGGCAACTATTAATATTTTCACTCCAAATTTTAATATAGTCATTTTTTTACACCACCTCATGAACAGTATGGCTGTCATTTCTCACATCATGCCCAAAACATGTTTACGCAGCACTGTTATGGAATATTGTGGTTGCTGCACAAAATCACCTTTCAGGACCCAGTATCAGAATGACAGTGTTCATGAAGTGGGGTCCCAAAAAGGCCATGTTGAAAATTTGGTGCAAAAATACCTACAAATGGCAGTGGTATGAGTGTGCCTTGTACAGTTTCTACGCAGGTGCATAACTTTGCCAATTTTTAATATTTTCACTCCAAATTTTCAACATACACTTTTACCAAAAAAAAATACAAAATCACACATGCCCACACAATGCAAAGCATCATGGGCTGCATATGCAAATCACCACAGAATGTTATGCTGGTCCAACTTTAAGCAGAATTGCATGGTGCCGAAAGGCCTCTCACACAGTTTGCAAAGGGTGCTAACAGAAGACATTGACACGTGTTTCGTCCTACCAGGACTCATCAGTATGCCTCGTCTGTTTGACACCCCAGTGGAATGGACCAGCTACCCTAAGACAGTGTGTCTTGGATATGTTGTGGTGAACCCATTAAAATAAAAAACTACCATACCACCTCATGAACAGTAAAGCTGTCATTTTTCACATCCTGCCCAAAATGTGTTTTCACACCTCTGGCACAGAATTGCGCAGTCAGTGTGCAAAATCACCTTTCAGGACTTATTAAGGAAACAACACTGCCAGTGTTCATGAGGTGGGATACCAAAAATCCCATGTTGAAAATTTGGTGGAAAAAATTCCTACAAATGGCCATGTTATGCAGGTTTGTTGACATTTTCCTATACATGCGTGGAAATTTGTGCTGTTCTTCCCTTCATCCTCCATTCCCCATTCCAGCATCCATTTAAAGCCTCCCGCTCCCTCCCTCTGCATGCTGTCCTCCCCACACTATCTGTTGTAGCATCCAAATAAACTCTCCCACTCCTTCCCTCCCTCTGCATGCTGTCCACCCTGCACCTTCCATTCCCTGTCCTGGCATCCAGCTAAACCCTCCCACTGAGTGCTGTCTGCCCCACACCCTCCATTCCCCATCTTGGCATCAAATTACACTCTCCCACTCCCTCCCTCTGCATGCTGTCCACCCTGCACTCTCCATTACCCGTCCCCCTTTAACACAATACACCCTGCTACATATACCATGCAAGGAAACATTCGGCATTGACAAATGCTTGTTTGATGAAGTGAGTTGGAAAGTCTGAAGAGTTTTGATCTAGCCAAAAGTGAGGAACTGCTTTCTACTTTCAAACGTTTTGAATTTGTAGTGTTTGCATGCAAGGTGGTAATTATAACATTAGTGTAGGCCAGTGTTTTTAGACATGGTCATAACATTTAAATGTTGACTTCAAAATATGACTGGTTTCTGGGAATTGTCCTGCTGCTGTTTCAGTTGTGCAAGAGAAAGGGTGTATTATTTAAACCCACCTTAGACAAAACCTCAATATTTGTAAATGGAAATGTTGGTTAAAACAGACTTCTGGAGTTCATCTTTGGAAACAGTCACATTAACCCAGAAGTGCAGAACTGAGCTCCATGAAGTGCATATTAACCAATATGTTGAAAGGGTTTGAAGGCAGTTAAAGGTGAGCCATATTATTTGTTTACAATGCATGCACATTTAGGCACAATCTATTCTCAGTGACTTTCTGAAAAAAAGTCTGCTGGTTTTTAACAAGCAACCGACATTCAGCATTGACAAATGCTTGTTTAGGAGTAGGAACAACCCACAATAAAACAAACAAAAACTCAAAGCCCATATAATGCATGTTCTAGCAATGAAATATTTCTCTTATTAGTAGCACAGTTAATCCAGGAGATATGGTTTTATATCCCTCTGGTCATTTAACCCTAAAGGTTTGACACTTTTCAAGGAATAGATCCAGCAACTCTCTCTTTAAAAGTTAATTTGATCAATTACCACCCTTTCTAAGTGGTGGAACATGCTCTATACCCATACATTTTAAATTATCAGTATTGGCATTATGATGTGTATAAAAATGAATTCCAGCAGGAGTATCAGGTCTCCCACTCCTAACTGACCTCACATGCTCTTGGATTCTCAGTTTCAGTGGTCTAATCATACAGCCCACATACACTTTCTTACAGTCACACCACAGAGCATAGACAGTGAATGGAGTATCATGTTATTGTTTCTTCACCTTTGAGCTTCACCCCTTCTATTGCTGGATGTACAAATTCTCTATTTACTTGAGCAAATTCACAGATATTGCACCGATGGCATTTGAAATACCCACCTGATCTCTTGGGTAGCTACATGCTACTGACCCTGGGCATATTAGGGGGACACAACCTATGTGAACTACTTTGCCTCTGATACTGGGTGCTTTCTTAAAGGACACCCTTGGTTTCTTTCCCAATGCATCCATCAGTTGAGTATCACCTGTACGGATAGCCCAATTTTTGTGAACAATGTTTCCCACTTTGCCTGTCAGATTGTTAAATTCAGTTACAAAGATAACCAGGTTCAAATCCCCCCATTATCTGAATCCTGACTATTTTCTTTTATTAAATCCTTTCTGTTTTTTTTTTCAAATGCCTCTTCTTTTGCTTCTTTTAGTACTCTGTCATTGTAGCCCCTTTTTATAAATCAATTCTCTAGTTCTGTAGTCTGGCTTTGAAAGGACTCATCCTTAATGCAGGGTACTGACATGCAGCCATAGCCAGAATATACGTGTCTGCTAATTTCCCCTCTTAGTGTCCAGCAGGAGGCTATTCAGTAGTAACTCTGGGCACATCCTCAGTAACCCTGTTTAGTGGCCCTGGAAAGGCTGCCAGGCATTGTGTGTCAAGCACCCTTCCATACATTCATGCTTCCCCTAACCATGGTACTGACAGAAATGCTGCACAGATATCCCATGTGAAAATGAGTCCTTTTAAAGGGGTGTGTACCTGGCATACCTGTGGGGTGACACAGCATACATGAGCATTGCCAGGCCATTCCTGAACATTTGTGTACATGAGAAGGCTGCTGCAAGTACTGTATCTCGGCAGGCTCTGTGGGGAGAGTGGTGCCGTACCCCTGAAAATGTTGGAAGATGTCCAAACTAACATACAAGGATTCAGAGGAAGGCTCCAGGATATGTTTGTATGCTACTGGCAATGGGGTGTGCGTGCCATATGTTGTATGTACTGTGTCAGTGATGTTGTTCTATTATCTATGTTTCCATAGGACTTCCATGGCAGACCAAGCAGATTCATCCTTGAGTATCAGGAGCATTCTGACAGGGACGTGGCAGTGGTGGTGGCCTGACAGGCCAAGAAAACACTCCAGTTGCCACAGTGGCTGTCTTCTCATATAGGCAGCCAGGATGCATACTATAAAGATGATATGTGAGAATGTGGGGTCTTGGCTGAGCTGTCTAAGGTAAGTGATGTGTGTGTCAGCGGTGTTCTGTTGTGGCCCTGCATGTGCATCCCACTCATGCCTGTCCTCTGTGTTCCTCTTGTTCCAGGGTCATTGTGGATCTCTATGGCACCTGGTGTTCATGGAGGAGGTACACCCAGTCAATGCTGAAAAGTTCAATAGATGACACACAGGAGGAAGAGGCTTAGGTAGGAGTCTGTGCCCCCATCACTGTCCCAAGGGTTGTAGCAGGGGTTACTGTGTGTTATTTTTGTATGTCGTATCACCAGCTGCACCCTGTAGAGTAAACTTTATTTTTCAACATATGTCACATGCCCAAGTCTTTCTTCCAGTCATCAGTAGCACGCTGATGGCTGTGACTGTCAGGCCCTTGGTTGACTTAGTGTGTCCTGCTTTTGGGGGAATCTGGCCAGGGATCTTATTGCCAGCCTGGTGGCTGTACAGGGGGAGCAGGCACTGTGGGGCTTGCAATGTGTATGGGGCTCATGTGGCATGCTGTGGCAGCAGGGACACATGTGTACAGTGGGGAGCAGTTCATTTGTCCCTGTCATCAAGGCACAGGTCAGGAAGCATAGGAAAACCAGAAGCAGTTGTAGAATTCACCAAAAATATTTACGTGTACTAGCAGTAACATCAAAAAATAAAACTGTTCAATATAACTATTTACAAAAGTAAAATAAAGTAGAAGAGATCCATCAGAGCTTTCCTTCAGTCTCTGTGTCCATCTCTGTAAGCAACTGCAGCTCTGTCTTATAAGTCCTTCCAACCCCCATTCTTAACAAGCATCTTCCAGAGTATTCTTGTATATTTCAGGCATGCTCTGGCAGGGACACAGTGTGCCTGAGCTGAGGTCCCTTTTCCACAGCTCTTCAGCAAAAGGCTTACACATTGCACTCAGGTAACCCCTTGAGTTTCTAGTAGCTTTTTGCAATCATCTCAAACTATAATTATATATATTTCAAAAATTAACACTATATAATTTCTAAATGAAGGGATCCCAATATCAGTTACATTTTCACTTAATGAATTGCATACATTTTCATACCAGCAGATATGTAAGGGAGGAAAGTGAAGATTGAGAGACAGTGAGAGGCAAAGAATTGCAAGACTGTCGGGGTGAACAATTCCTAGGTCCCATAGGAAAATCTAGTTGTGCAACCAGACAGATAAGAGACAGGAAAAGGAAAGAACAGATCCTTGCATTTAAACACTTTCTCGATAACAACAGGGACAGGGTCCTATTCTACCCTGTCACATACATGCCCCTCCTTAAGAGGGAACCTGTTTTATAAAATAGGTTTCCAAAACTTTCTATTAATTCTCTGATAATATCAGCTTTTATTAGAACTTAAGCACATGTGCATTATCCTTTTTTCTATAACAGTACAGCAAACCATAACGTTTAAACTCATACATTTGTTTTTCAACCCTCAGAACCCTCAATTCCTGTTCCATATCTTGGCAGAAAATCAGCATTGCTGTTCCCTTTACCAGATTTGTGTATCACATTGAATTTAAATGGCTGTAGTGCCAGGTACCACCTTGTGATTCCGGAATGTTTATCTTTCATTTGGTTAAGACAAGAGAGAGGATTATGGTCTGTCATAAGTACAAAGTCAGTTCCTAGCAAATAAAACTTAAGGGACTCCATGACCCACTTTGCTGCTAAACATTCTTTTTCAATAGTGGAGTACCTTTTCTCTCTGTCATGCAACTTTCTACTTATGTACAGAATAGGATGTTCTTTCCCATCTATATTTTGATTCAGAAAAACTGCATCTATGCCTACCTCTGATGCATCTGTCTGTAACAAGAATGGTTTACCAAAGTCTGGGCCTTTTAAAACAGGAGCTGCAGATAAGGCAGCCATAATGGCTTGAAAAGCTTCATCACACTCTGGGGTCCATGTCACATTATTTGGGTACTATTTTTTCATGAATTCAGTGAGGGGACTAGCTAACTTACCAAAGTTGGGAATAAATCTCTGATATTACCCAGCCAGCCCTAAAAATAACCTGACATGTTTCTTTGTTTTGGGGATAGAGCTGTTAACTACAGCTTCTATTTTAGAAACCTCTAGCTTAACTTCTCCATTTCCCAACACATAGCACAACTATCTGGTTTCTTGCATGCCCAATGCACATTTGGTAGGATTAATAGTCAGACCTGCATTTTTGATAGCTTAGACAACTGCTCGTAGGTGTTCCAGGTGGCTTTTCCAGTCTAAACTGTACACCATGACATCATCTATGTATGCAGCACAATAACCAGTGTGAGGGGAAAAAATTACATCCATGTACCACTGGAATGTAGCTGGTGCACCATGTAAACCAAATGGCATTGTGCTGAACTGACAGAATTCAACAGAACTGGCAAATGCAGTTTTGTCTCTGGATTCTTCAGCTAAAGGTATTTGCCAGTAACTCTTGATGAGATTGAGGGTACTGATATACTTTGCACTCCCCAGTCTGTCCATGAAATCATCTATTCTGGGCATAGGATAACTGTCAAATTCTGACACTTGATTAAGATTCCTAAAATCAAGGCAGATTCTAACACCCCCTTCTTTTTTGTTTACAATTACCATTGGAGATGACCAAGCACTCCTCAACTCCTCTATAATACCCAATTCTTTCATTTTTTTGTATTTCCTTAAAATCAATGGGCAGACTGGATGGGCCTTGTGGTTCTTATCTGCCATCAACTTCAATGTTTCTATGTTTCCTTAACCATGTCAGCTCTTAACAGCTTTGGTAACCTGTATGTCTTTTGCCTAATAGGATGAGCATTCCTTGGCAGTATTACATGCTCAGCCCCTTTTGCTCAGTCTGGTACTGTGGTAAAAGTAGTGTTAAAGGTCTTTAGTATATTACGAAAGTCTACAGTTTGTTCTGATGTTAAGAAAACATTCACCTTTACAGCATCAGCATTTACAGTTCGTTCCAGTCTATCATAAGCTACATCAATATCTTCATTATCAGATTCTGGTAAAACTAACAAAGCAGCTTTTTACATTTTTTCAACCCATTTCTTGAGGAGGTTAGCATGGTACATCTTAGTAGGATTTTTCCTGTCAGGGGTCTCAATTTCATAGTTAACAGCACCAGTACATCGAAGCACTTTATAAGGCCCTTGCCACTTCATTAACAGTTTATTTTCTGTTGTCAGTAACAGTAGCAAAACCTTTTCACCTGGCTCAAAAATATTTTCTTTTATCCCATGGTCATGATATACCTTCTGCTGGTTTGGGGCCTCTTCCTGATTACTATGGGCAATTTCAACATATTTTGCCAGCTTCTTCCTTAGGGCACACATATAAGACATTGTAGAGTGTTTCTGAGTGGGGTTATCATGCCACATTTCTTTGATCACATCCAGTGGCCCTCTTGGCTGTCTACCATACAGCATTTAAAATGGTGGAAACTCTGTTGGTGCCTGTGGCATGTTTCTGAAAGCAAAAAAGTAGATAAGGCAAGTATTGGACCCAGTCTTTCCCTTCCCCTTTTACAAACCTTTTTAACTTGCGTTTTAGGGTTTGGTTAAAACGCTCAACAAGACCATCTGTCTGAGGGTGATAGGGGGAGGTTCTTATAGCAGTGTTACCTAGTAGTTCGTACAGCTCCTTAAGTAATGCAGCACCAAAAGTACTACCCTGATCAGTAATAATCTCTTTTGTTATATCCATCCTGCTGAAAATTTTTGCAAGCTCTGCTGCCACTTTTGAAGCTGTGACAGTATGCATTGGAACTGCCTCTAGGTATCAAGTAGCATAGTCACATACTACCAAAATGATTCAATTTCCCTTTTTTACTTTTGTCTAAGGGGCCAACCACATCCATTGCAATTCTCTCAAAAGGCACATCTATCAAGGGAATGGGCACCAGGGGCACTTTGTCTTTTCTAGTGACTGGGACTACTTTCTGATACTCAGCACAGGTATTACAATAGGTAGCAACATCTTCATGAATTCCAGGCCAGTAAAATCTATACAACTATCTGGCAAAGGTGCGATCCCTGCCTGAGTGACCAGCCATAGCATGTAAGCAAGCAAGCAAAACTTTATTTATATAGCGCCTTTGAAATCAAGGCTCTTTACATAATAAAAGCATAATAAAATGAATAATGTTATAAATTATTTAAAACAGTCAAATAATTAACCAATTAAACAGGGAAGGCCAAAGAAAATGAATATGTTTTTAACATGGATTTAAAACTACTAACGGTCAGGCATTAGTGTTAGTGTCAGTGGCTCAGTAGGTAGCACACTCGCCTTTGAGGCTGGGAGATCAGAGGACTGTGGGTTCAGTCCCCACATCTGGCACTTGCGTTAGTATGCCAGTAGTGACACTGTAGTGCAGCATGAGAGGGGTGCTGCACTTTTGAGGTGCCATCTTTCAGATGAGATGTTAAACTGAGGTCCCATCTGCCTGGATTGGTGATAGTTCAGGTGGATGTTAAAGATCCCATGGCACTTATCAAAAAAAGTAGGTGAATTTTTATTAAAACTTGAAAGTAAAATACATACATAATAGTGTTGCTTCACACAAAATCATAATGCAAACAGAAAGGTAAACATAAATAAGTATTTCATCATATGGTCAATACAAAAATTATCATTGTTTTTAGTAAGAAACACTGAATTCCCCACAACACCACCAAAAGAGTAGGGGAATTTTTATTATCATGACAACAAACCAAAAATGAATACAAACAGTGTAAAGTCACACAAAATAATTGACATATCAGATAGTAAACAGAATCAAAAGAGGTATTGCAATACAACATTATCAGAGGAGTATAAACGTTCCCTCCTCCCCCCACTAAAAGAGTAGGGGAATTTTACAAAGCATAAGACAAGGAAAATCAAAATAAGTATTATATCCATAACTACAAGAGCCAGAAAAATGTCCCATCAAGGGAGTATATTCTACTGAAAAAAACAAAAAACACCATCATCGCAGCCAGTCCACCAAACCCCATCTAGAAGAATAAAGGGTACATGGAAGGGTTGTATAATCCTGTAATCTTAGTGTAATAAGTTTTGAATGAATCATAGAAAATAACTGTGAAACAGAAAAATGACATTGTTGAACGGTCAAGCGACAACATACAAACCATATATAACATTTGAAACAAACTAAAAACAACCACATGGTCACTTTATCATGCTTTGTCCATAAATTCTGGAGTATACCAATACATCAGATTTCTAAGGTCATATGAAAAAAGGGAGATGTAGGCCATTTTCTCTCTGAAAGGTGCCAAAATTTGACAACATATGGACAATCCAAAAATAAATGCGCCATCATTTCAACAGTGGTGGTACATGTGTTCCTTGGACAGTACCTATCCAAAATTTGTTTATGTTTCAAATTGCCTCTGACATTTAGTTTACCATGAAAGGAAAGCCATAGAACATCCCACATATAAGACGGGATATGAGGGGACGTTAACATTATACCCATCAAAAGCTTCTGATTAGTGGGATATGAGTCAAACTGAGCCGAATCCTGAAAATATTTCATAATAATAAAATGATACATCTCTTTCCTACTAAATCTAATAACATGTTCTTTTGAAATCCCCCACAACTTCAATTTCCCAAAACACACCTTCAAGGACAGTGGAAGTGAGGCAAGAGAAGTTTGTCTGGGTAAAGGGCTATGTGCAGGCCAAGAAATAAACAAAGTACCTAAAGAATCCAAAAGCCATGGTGCCCACTGTGTATCTATCTGAAGAAGTACATTGTGAAAATTAGCAGACAAAAACATTGAAAAGAAAAAAAACAATAGGCTGACTCATTTTCAAACCCCACATTTTTTCTCCCGAAACAATAAACACCTTTTGATCAGATTTAGATGATTGCCCCAAATACAAGAAAAGAAACAACCATACATTCGTGTTTCTAGGGATTGAGGAAGACTAAAAACAGCACTAAGATACAAAAAGATCAGTAACAAAAAGGTTTTAATCATATAAACCCTTTTTAACTTTGACAACCTCCACATATTCCAGAGTTTAACTTTAGTTTCTGCCTCATCAAGTTCAAGTGTCCAATTATAATGTGCTAAATCTCCCGTCCCAAAAAATAAACCCAAAATAGAACATTTATCTCTAACAACTGGGATTCCAATGATAGAGGTTTGGTGTACATCATCAATTTTAAGTGGAAGACAATGACATTTCCCATAATTAATTTCAGCACCCGTACAAGACATATAGTCCTGAAGGGTAGAATCTAAGTGTAATGCAGAAGGAACATCACTAACTATAAAGCAGATGTCGTCCACATAAGCACTACATTTCACTTCAGTATCAGTACAGAAAAAGATATCCCTTGAATTTCCTGAGTGGCATAAATTTTCTGTATCAAGGGGTCTTGGGTAAAGAGATATAAGAGAGGACTGAGAGGACAGCCCTGACACACTCCCCGATGAATTTTCCATTTCTTACCCAGCCACCCATTACAGTATACTTGGGCAGTTGCAGAACTATAACAAGTTTTAATCCAATTAACAAATATTAGAGGTGCCCCATAGTGGGACAAACAATCCCATAAATAATCGTCCCTGACCTTATCAAATGCTTTAGCCTGATCAAGGATAAAAAGCAGCCCCGTAATCTCATCTGTAGCCCCTTTATGCAGGAGTTCACGTAACAATATTAAATTATCCGTAATTTTTCTGGATGGTATGGAACAGGACTGTGCTGGATGTAATAAATAATCCACAGTCAATAACAGTCTAGCTTGCAAGATTTTAGCTAGAAGCTTGAAATCAGTATTGAATGATGTACTAGGCCTCCAAATATCTAACACTGCTATATTCCCTATTTTATGCATCAAAATAACTAGTCCTTCATTCATACTGTCTGGTATAACTCCAGAAATCAATACTTCATTGAAAACTTTAACGAACTCTGGTAATGGAAACTATGAAAAATACGGGTATATAATTCGTAAGGAAGTCCATCTATCCCAGTGGCTGTTCCAGACTTAACCTGGGCCAGTGCACCTGAAACTTCCAAAGAAGTAACAGGCCGGATCAGCAGAGTCACACTTGGGGTAGAAAGTAGGGGTAAAACACACGTAGACAACCAGGGTTTATGCATAGTAGACTTGACATCCGAGGGGCCAAATTACTGTTGAATGTGGGTGTCAAGAGCCCATAAAATGTCGTCTTTGGACATGCACCAAACCCCATTGTCATCTCTAATCCCATCCATATACTTGAACTGGCATTGATGGATGCAAAATTGATGCGAGTTCAGAAAGGCTTTACCGCCTTGAGAGCCAAAACAGCGTTCTAAATCTAGAGACTTCAACTGATCATATTGTGTTTTATTCATTAAATTCTGCAATTCAGTGAGGGCCGTAAGTACGGACTGATCTCACTGAGCTGCCTGAAAATGTAAATCCAAGAATTGCTTCCTGTAGTCATTATATAAATTAGATTTATATGTACCATTAAGTTTACCAATAGACTGGAAGTAATGACGGATATCTAATTTGGTATCCAGCCACCACTCCCTATATGTGTCATATAGACAGGCAATGGACTTACGGGCTTTTAATAGATCTGTAAACCCATCCTTTACCATAGGGAGAAGTAATAAACCAAGATTCAGTCTCCAATACCCAGGCCCATATGCATAGGTTCATGGCTAGCCACTATGGCTTCTAAAATTACATGGTCGGATGGGGCTACTGGCATAGTCCTAATGGAAACAACCTTCAGAGAACTAGATAAAAACCAAAAATCTATACGAGTGGCCTTAGTGCCCTTAAAAAACATTTTACTAAAGTTACCAGCCATCTCTAATGCATCCACCAGACCCGTTTGAACCAGTAAATCATTCAGACAGTTAGCATCACAAAACATTTTACTGGTCCGGAGACCTCTATCCTTTCTATATCTACCACAATTAAAGTCACCACCAAAGAAAACATGTTTACTCACAAATATGTATGGCTGTAGGGTCCTGAAAAGTGATATTCTAGCCGACTTTGTTTGGGGGGCATAAATGTTCAAAAACCGACATTGCAAACCACCGATAACCATGTCAAGCAATAAAGCCCGACCAGGGACAATGTCCACCAATTGCAACAAACAGGCAGTCGGCCTGTTCACTATGATACCAACCCCACTGCAAACATCATCCCCAAACGACCAGTAGGTTGTTCTCCATCACCAACCCACAATCGCTTTGTCCAAGTCTTCCCTTGTATGCAATCTGGTATCCTGCAAAAATATAACATCCTGCAAACCATGGCCAAACAATGCATATATCAACCTTCTCTTCCTATCAGACTGCATACTGTTTACATTGAAAGAAGCTACAGTAATTTTATAAGGAGGTAGCATAACCAAAGGAGAAGAGAAGGTAGGAAAGAGGATACCACATCAATAAGGGAAAATTACATCAAATGAAAAGACCTATTTCTTTTTATTCCATTTCTGTGTTCCCAGCTTATTCTTTTCCTTTTTAACAGTAGCTGGTAGAACTACGGTTTGTTCTGAATCTGACATCCCCTCAGGCTGTATTGAAGCGGAGTCAGATTCTATGTCCCCATCATCTTGCAATAACTGATATGTATTTTGTAATGAGACCTGTGGAGAGACTGGTGCAGTGGTCCCTACCTGTCTAGATCGAAGATTACTCCACCTGTTGGAGACCAGAGTAAAGTCTCCTTCGGGGGTAAGGGCGGGGGCATAGACTCCTTAGAGGCAGCTGGGGACTCTGTCCAGAAATCATTTTCTTTATCAGGAGAAATATTAGGCACCAACACTGAAGGAGGGGCAGATGGTACAATCCTCCCAGGGTGGGGGGAGGTGGCCTTTGTCTCAACGCAGCTTTAACCACTGTGTTAATATAGAAGTCCTGAATACAGAAGTACCCATTAGTTTTGTTTTGGGCAGCCCAGGGACAGTCCGCATACGGATGTTCCTCTTCACAAAGAGAACATTTTGCTGAATGATGACAGTCTGACATGACATGACCGAGTTCCCCACATTGAGCACATTTAACAACTTCACAGGTTCTACTAAGATGTCTAGGAGAACCACATTTATAACAGTGGTGGATTTGACCAGGGTAAAACACAAAGCCCTTTTCCCTACCTAGATAGAAACAACTAGGCAGATGCTGCAAACCTGCATCAGTTTGTATCAAATTCACCCTATATCTCCAATCCCCATTCCAAAACCCTTCCATGTCCAAATTAGGTTCAGGGTTCCCCTGAATCTTGCATTTCCTCTCCAACCAGTAAATAATGTCTTCCACGTTCACCCCTTCATTCTTAAACAAAACCGTTATTACTTTAAATTATTGTTTAGTAAGGGGGGATGGCCTGAAAAGTGAGACCATGCTGGGTTAATTTTGAGGACAGCATACTTCATCCAAAATCTGTTTAATAACTCAGGAGAATGAAAACTAATGTCAAAAGTATTATCCCCAGGAGTGTGTATCAAAGCATAAACTTCACTGGGGGAAAAACCCAACAGCTGTTTAAGCAAACACTTTCCCAACGTAAAATATATCTGGCATATCATCAGTAGGGCCCAAAAACGCAGTCTCACTGCATTTCTGCATTTTACTAAAGTAACAGGTTTTTAAAATAAACTAGCAAACGTAGGTCGAGGGGCTGCCAGTTCAGGGGGCTGTTGCAAATCGACATCAGGGTCAGTGTTAGCCTCGGTCATCTTTGGGGTGGTCTGAACCTCTACAGAGGGGATAGACAGTGTAGGAGAAAAGGAAATGCTACCATCTTGTGTCGAAACCTCAGGTAAATTAACTGAAATCTCCTCAGGCTGAGAATGTGCATGGTTGTCCACAATAGAGGAAACCCCTTCAGAACCTACTAAAGGCAAACCCAAATCCACCTCTCAAGGAGGTGAAATAGTGTCCTATAGATTAACCTCATCATGAGCAACACTCCCACCCACACCAGCTACCCCTGGAATAGGGAGGGCCGGGTCAACGACCCACTCGCCTGAATCTAGTTGGAGCCAGCCCGCATTCTGAAGTGCTTTTTTCGGGGACCAGGAGCCCTCTGCACCAGCTGGGCCTGGTCTAGGGGTCTGGGGTAGGAAACCATGTTCTCAAGATTGACCAGGAAAAGATGACTTTAAAACTTTAGATCCTGTACCTCACGTGCCCGTAGGAGATTCCGTCTCGGGCCTTTTCTATTGCCAATATCTTCGGCCGCTTGTAATTGCGCCTGCTGAAAGGCAGCTATCTCTTCCTGTAGCTGCCGCCTCGTACAGTCCAAATGCATTCCAACTTCCATAGATTCTGTTAACAGCACACTATTTGCTTATCTAAGGTCTAAGGCTGAAGGCAATCCTGGCAATCCTCCCATACATTCTGCCTGAAATATCAGGCCTCTGTCGACTACCAGTGACTTCCGCACCATCAGTCACGGCCTCCTGCTGCGAGGGAATTGGTACGTTCTGCTGGCCACCATAAAGGTGCATCCCAGCCGTACCTTGTTCCTCACAGGAGACCTCCAGGAGTCAGGTTGCAGCCATCCAGACTCCTCCACTCTCAAGCTCCATCTGCACACACTCAGTCAGAGACGCAACGTCCTCTACCAACGAGTAGGGGAATTTCCCCAGTGTCCAGGCCAAATTTCCCTCATTCACTAAAACATACCACCAAGAGCTTAATCTGGTTCAAGGTCAGTTGGCATTCATCTGTATCCCCCTCCCCAGGGTCGTGCCTGAAAATAGGCAGGATTTGTCTAGTGCATTTACCTGGTCAACAAAAACTAAATAAATAATAAATAAATTCTCTTAACCGATGAGGTAGAGAATTCCACAGGGTTGGTGCTGCAAATGAGAAAGCACAAGTTCCAGATGTTTTAAGATGAACCCTGGGAATCTCTAACAATCTCTCATTGGTGGATCGGAGAGGGCAATTGGGGGAGTAGGGAGTCAAGAGATCTTTCAGGTAGTCAGGTCCCTGTCTAGGATGATCATGTGCTATCTGTAACAACTCTGTTCTATACTTCTGTGTTATAACCAATTGTTCTGTCTGTTCCTGTGTCTGAGGTTTAACCCAAACTCTGTGCAGTAACCCATTACATTTTTTAAGCATTGGTCCACACTGCCTTGGTTTTACCCCCAGCTGGTTAAAATAACCCTGGAAAGAAACATCATTAGCTGGCTTTGAAAGAAAATCACAATCAGTTATTAGCTTAGTTTCAACATTTACATATTTTAACCCTTCATGTCCATCAGTCATGTGTTGCCACATTTTCTTCAGGCATCGTATTTCTTTCCTGGATTTCCGGGTCTTGGAGCTGTGGTCAAACAAGTCTGAATCAAAATTACAGAAAGAAAAAGTGTCTCCACCATCTGAAATTTTCTTTGCCTGAGCTCTTGCCACCACAGCTGCTGAAACATCAGGATTTACTACCTCATTGATTAACTCGGAAAATCCTGGAAAGTCATTTCCAATAATCACAGGCATAGGTAACATAAGTACTACCCCCACTTTCATTTGTTGTGACACACCCTTAATGGTCAGAGTCACTTGGGTGGTGGGATAGCAATGAGTGTCCCCATGAATACAGATGACACCAGTACCTGGTTATTTGGCACAGTGTTTTCCCAGTACTTCAACATGCACTGGGGTCTGTCTGCTTCCCGAATCAATGAGTCCCTTTACAGTCTTATCCCCCACATTCACATCTGTTAAGTAGTTGCCCCAATTTGCCATGGACAAATATGTTCCAGTGTCAATCTTCTTATGGCAATGTCTTGCAATATGGCCTGGCTTATTATAGTTATAGCAAATGACGTCTTTGGGCACAGATTTGTTACCCCCACCAGAGTTCTTATCAGGCTTGAAGTTCAAATGGGAAAAATAATGTCTTACCAGTGCATAGCTGTTACCTCACTGCTGTGCTGCCTTGTCTGGCCATTTGATATTCCTCAGCCAAAGAAACAGCCTTTTTCCTACTCTCTGATCGGTGTTCCTTTACCCAGAGCTGCACATCTGTAGGCAGGATGTTGATGAATTCCTCCATGGCAAATGTGTCAGTGATCTGTGGGACTATTTTGTTGCTCATCTGGATCTGTGCCAGATCCTCTGACTTTGATAGCTTGCAAGGCATCCAGCCACTGCTGCTCCTGTCACTGCATCTCTTCTCTCATCTGCTGCTTCTCTTCTCTCCTCTGTTTCTCCATCTCTTTTTGTTGTATAGCCCATCATTTGAAAAACTCCATCAGGCTTTCAGGTTCTGTCACTGCCTGTTCTTTTTCCATAACTTGTGCTGGCTGTACAATCTCAGCTTGGACTTCTGTCTCTGCTAGTTTGGCTGCCATTCTCCTGGTAACCACTCCTGGACTTGCTGCTGCAGAATCCATACCTTTCTCTATGCTTCCCTGACACTAGGTCCAGTACCCATGGACACAAATCCTGGCTTAGAGTATGCACGGCATAAATCCCACTTAGGCTGATACCACATGTCATCGAGGCACAGGTCAGGAAGCACAGAAAAACCAGAAGCAGTTGTAGAATTCACCAAAAATATTTACGTGTACTAGCAGTAACATCAAAAAATAAAACTGTTCAGTATAACTATTTACAAAAGCAAAATAAAATAGAAGAGATCCATCAGAGTTTTCTGTGTCCATCTCTGCAAGCAACTGCAGCTCTGTCTTATAAATCCTTTCAACCCCCATTCTTAACAAGCATTTTCCAAAGTGTTCTTGTATATTTCAGGCAGATGCTGGCAGGAACACAGTGTGCCTGAGCTGAGGCCCCTTTTCCACAGCTCTTCTGCAAAAGGTTTAAAAATTGCACTCAGGTAACCCCTTGAGTTTCTAATAGCTTTTTGCAATCATCTCAAACTATAATTATATACATTTCAAAAATTAACACTATTAATTTCTAAACAAAGGGATCCCAATATCAGTTATATTTCCAAATAATGATTTGCATATATGTTTATAACAGCAGATATGCAAGGAAGGAAAAAAGACAGAACAACAAGTGAAGACTGAGAGACAGTGAGAGGCAAAGAATTGCGAGACTGTCGGGGTGATCAATTCAAAAGTCCCACAGGAAAATTTGGTTGTGCAACCAGGCAGTTAAGGAGAGAGGAAAAGGAAAGAACAGATCATTACATTTAAACTCTTTCTCCATAACAACTGGGACAGGGTCCTATTCTACCCTCTCACAGTCCCTTGATGTCCTACGGCATCTTTATGTTGTGCCAGCTTTTCGTATGTTGAGTATGGCAGTGTGAGAATTGGAATACTTTTATTAATTGAGGGTGGTGTAAGTGTTTGGGTGAGGACTGAGGGTATATTCATTAATTCAGGGGGATGTCAGTAACTGGGTGGGGATTCTGGCACTGAGCTTTCATTAATTGAGGGTGGTTTGAGTAGTTCAGTGTGAACTGGGATACCTTCATTAATTGAGTGTGGTGTCAGTGGCTTGGTTGGATTTGTGCACTTTCATTGATTGAGGGTGGTGTGATTAGCTGGAGGGATAGAGATATTTTCATTGATTATTGCATGATTAGCTGGGTGTGGATACTATGTTGAATTACATACACGTAGTATATTTGCTACACTACTCATTCATATTTATTGTTTGATTTTTAGTCATTACGATTGTTTTAAATAGCAACAAAACAATACAAAAAAGTGAATAAAATACAATACAGGACAGACTGTATTAGAATAAAAATATATAGTGATACCAGCTTTGTTTAAATATTCAATCACTGGAACAGGAAGTTGTTTAAAGTGCAAATTCTTGGTTCTAATAATAATAATAATAAACTTGTAATAACAATGTGTTTTTGACCCAGAAAGTAAGTGGATACAGGTGGAGTTTATTTTATCAAATCCTATTAACTTTTATAGGATGTAAACTAGACACTAAGGCATTCGGGTCTGGTTCCCTACATCCGACTTGGTGTTATGTAGCCAGTAGTCACAGATCTCATGGAGAATGAAGGCCTAATATTAGACCAAAAAAGATATTTCCACCTATGTTCACTGAAAACATTCACACATAGCAATGTGCACAAAAAAGAATTACAAAAATACATATTTTATGTAAATAAAGACTGTAAGATTATTTCTTCAAAAAAAATGGCATGTACATTTCATTTACATGTATGCTTCCTATCCATTTGTCATGTCTCCAGGTGCATTATAAAAAGGACAATGAAGGACAACAGAGGTCCAATTTTCAAAACATTAGGACTGATGCAAGGGGCTTGCAGCAAGGAGAAATGGTGCAAAGGGCTCCTTGTGCCACACCTTGTGCCAGTCCTGATTTTGTAAAGCACTCAGCACCACTGAGGGGACCACCAGCAGCAACCAGGCTTGTGCCATCCTTGCAATGGCCACACAGGTGCACCATGGTGGAAGGGGGCTTGTGCCAGGGCAGCACTGCAGTATCTCCTAAAGTGGGATTCAGGAAGCCCTCACAAAGGCCACATGGCCATCCACTGTTTGACCAGCCTGGAACTGGTCTAACCTGTCATGTGCTACTGCTGGAGCTGTTGCTGGATAGGGGGTGACCCTGTGCCCCACTGGGAAAAGCATCTGCACAGCCCCTGACACCTTCCGACCACCACTGGAGGGGCTGGTGGTCTGTAACAAAGCCCCCTTATGGTGGCACTGGTATGTCTGCCCCCCAAAATAGACCTGCACTGAGCAGCAGTAGCCATGCACTGGCCCCATCAGGGGCAGTTGCCACCCCCAACCTCCATACTGACCCATCCAACCCCACGAGCAAGAGAATTACAAAGATTACCCACCAGCCACCAGAGTGACCGGCCGGTGGGTCATCATTGCTGGCTGCTGCTCCCACAAGCCCATCCCACAGTTTGTAGCATTTCCTTCCCATGCACCATTTTTTCAGTGCAGAAGTCAGCTTGTGGCAAACTCAGGGACTTTTGCACCAGGACCCCTCTTCCGCAAAACCTGGCGCAGTGTCCCTAGTGCACATGAGTTTGCTGTAGGTTGTGGTTTGGTGCATGGTGCGCCAATTTAAGGGGGCATTTTAAAATCAAGCCCCAGGAATCAAGTCCTCACATTGTTCTAGACTGCATGAGCATATGTCTGACAGATTACTATGTTATGGGTAATATCTTTTCTCTAGGACCTTCCTTGGAAAAGTTCCAAAGTAAAATTTAATTATCATTGATCTAATTTCTGTCTTTAATATTATTTTTATGTGCACTTTATGCTTGCAAAAAGTGAACATGTTGATATAATAATGAATTTTGAGAGGTGTGTCACTGTTGGTCCAATGCAAGACAGTCTGCAAGGGGCTCCACTGTGTCAGCTGAAACATCAGCCAGGCTTATTATGACACTCCTCTGGTCTTGCTGGGAGGAAACTTCATGTAGTTCAAAGAAAAGTGATTCCTGAATCATAGGTGACTGTTTCCTTTGATCAGCATAATAATGCACAGAAGCAGAGCTGATCAGCATGATGATGAGTCTGCTGGTGTCCTTTCCCAATGTAAAAACAATCCCAACCATTCTCTGCCAACTATCCCTCCCACCTCTAATTGCTTCCCCCTTCCTTCTTAATTTACTGACAACAGGGTACCCATTCCCTGGTGCAGGTTAGTGCCCTCCACCCCATCAGTTTTCACTGTGTGACTCCAGGGAGCCCACCCGTAGTGCTGCCAAACATAAAACCAACACAGGGGTGCCCAATTCCCAGTGCTGGTTCCTGAAAGAAAGAAAACCATCCCTTATAGTCTTTTTCTTTTTTTTGTGTGTTACTTTTTTCTCCCATGGGGGTCCCAGCCAGCTTCATCGTCCTTGCATCCCTTGTGATCCGGCCACCGTCTGACCTGTGCTGTCTCCTACTGAGGGCAACCACCAATTACCCCATGGCATACCACCCATGGCGGGGGCAGCGGGGGTTGATCAACTCCCCAACCGCACAATGGATCCGCTCACGGTAGTCCCTCGGAGCGGTGCAGGACATCATGGATGGCCATTAAGCCACAACAGCTGGGCACTTCCCTTTTTCCGTGTTCTGTTGGAGGCAGGGCATGCAGTGCTGACAAGGGCTCCCTGCGCACACATCCGCATGCAGTGTGCCCACCGGCTGCCCCGCCTACCACCCAATTCTACCAGGCCAGACATGCTGACACCCAGCCTCTGCTAGGTGTCAGACTTACGCCGGACACTGAACCCAGACCCACCCTGAGAGAGGAGAGCAGTCCATAGGACGCTTGATCCACTCCCTCCCCTGCTGACCCCAAGCAGCCCAAGCTCATTCATGAACCCAGGTCGCTGGTGTGCTGCAAGGTGAGGCGTCCAGTGCCTCAACCCTCAGTGCCACTGGGCCGGCCCTTTTTCATTTTTTTAATGTCATTGTAATATCATCTGCCAAGTATCCCTCTCATCTCCCCATGACTTCCCATGCCCCTAGAAGTTAAACCAACTCTGGGGTGCCAAATCCCCAGTGTCAGTACCTGAAATAAAGAAAAAAATCCTTTGTTGCCTTTTTTATTTTTATACACCTTATAAAAAAGAAAACTGTCTGTTGGCATACCACTACCATTACCCTCCACCCACCAAACCTTCACACTCAGTACTCACCACCACATCCTCCCCTATACCCATTACTTACCTAGTTGGGGTGCAATGCCATAATCCTCTCTGGATGAGAGACACATCTTCACTCTTGAACACTAGACCAGGAACTGAGAAAATCAGATATGCAATTCTGTGTTCTTCGATGCATTTTGAACTTGACCTCATAATTTGGTCATTTGTTAATACATTTTCCCCAAATTTTCAATATGGCCAGGTTCGGACTCCACCTCATGAACATGGGCAGTGGAATTATTCAAATCCGCCCTGAAAGGGGATTTATCAGTCGCTGCACGAAATCACCTTTCAAGCAGGTATTTGAAAATGTTATCTGCCCTTGTTCATGAGATGGAGTCATAAGAAGGTTGTGTTGAAGATTTGGAGTAAAAATATAAAAAAAATGACAAAGTTATGAGTGCATGTTGAAATTTTTCAATGCATGCTTGAAACTTTGGTAATTTTCAATATTTTGACCCCAGATTTTACACATAGCCTTTTGTTCACACCACCTCATGAACATGAAAGCTGTCATTTTTCAGATCCATGCCAAAATGTGTTTTCACACTTGTGGTGTGAAATGGTATTGCAGATGCTACTGTATCTTATAAACAACATCTGCCATGTTCAGAAGGAGGGGTTGTTAAAAAGACAATGTTGAAAATGTGTGGTCAAAATGTGAAAAAAATAACTAAGTTATGAAGAAACATTGAGCTGCTCCAATGTTTACTCATAAGTTTATTTTTGCAGATTTTGGCCCCTAATGTTCAACCTATCCCTTGCGTTACCCCACCTCCTGAACATGATAGGTGTCATTTTTCAAATCCCCTCTGAAACATGTTTTTGCAGTCACATTGTGAAGTTCCCTTTTGTATGGGGTTTAAAAAATTCCACCTGTCTTGGTCATAATGTCAGGTCATAAAAAGACTGTTGGAAATTTGGTTCAAAATGTGGGAGCCCACTGAATATTAGATATTGCCTCTCAGCTGGCCTATCCTGAGTAAATACAATCTAAAAATGTGTAAAAGCAGGACACCAGGGGGAAGAATTGGTGTGGGGGACATCTTAGAGCTATATAAAATCTTACATGATAAAGATTTAATAGCACAATACAGCTTGCATCATGCGATCCAAAGATCCAATTTAAGAAGCCACAACAAAAACTTTGCTATTCCTAAAGCTAAAACTAATAAAAGAGATCATTACTTTACATTCAGGGTAGCCAGGGCATGGGATCAACTCCCACAAGAAGTGGTAGAAGCTGGGAGTTTCTCCATATTCAAAGCTAGGCTAGATAAACATCTGAACAGGAGTATCGTAATGAGTTAATTCACCTAATAGATAGTGGGAGACATACATAATGGGCTTATGCTTTCTTATGTCTACAATAACCAAATAAACCACAGAAAATCAGATATTGTATCTCATCTGATCTCTCCTATGCAAATATTTAGCAAAAATGTATAAAAGCAGGACCCCAGTACAGCACAGCCCCCACTGAACTGTGATTCTATGCTGCAGTATCCTGGGAAAAAACATTGTAAAGACTGGACCCCACTAAAAATATAACATACCTTTTATCTGGGCTATACTGGACAAATACATTACAGAAATGGTTAAAAGAAGGGCCTCATTGAAAATGAGATATTGTATCTTGGCTGTGCTATCTTCGGTAAATACAGAGTAAACATTGGAAAAGCAGGATCCCACTGAAAACAAGGTAATATATGAACTGTGCTGTTCTGGGTAACTATAGTACAAAGACGTTTTAGAGCAGGACCCCATTGAAAATGTGATATTGCATCTCATTTGGGCTATCCTGGGTAAATATATTGCAAAACTGTGTAAAAACAGGATCTTACAACAGAAATACAGTACATAGTAAAAATGTGTATAAGCAAGACCTGGTACAAAAGCAGTGCAAGTGGCGAATATTCAGCACTGACAAATGCTTGTTAAATATGGTTCGAATATGACTGTTTCCTTTAGAGTAATTAATATCAGACTGAATTTGTTTTGGGATATTTTTTCCAGTAGAAACTGTTTATATTCAATGGGTGCTATGCACCAAGCAGGCGGGGGTATGCAGAAAGTCGCATACCCCACCCATGGCATTTCACATCCATGAACAAGTGCACCCATATCAGCATGCAAAAAAGCCATCCACCTGTCCGCGGTTCCACCCCCCCCGGCATGCAGGACTTTGCAGGGTGGCCCGGGGGAGGAGCCATCATCCCAGGCAGACATCCAATGGGATGCCCCCCTGGTATGCCTAGTGGATCCCTCACATAGGGAGGCATGGGTCTGGGGCAGTGTATGCCAATTGCAAGCACCCGGACCCACGTGGCATCATCCTGTTCTGGTGCTGCCACTCCAGTCCTTTGCCCAGCACTCCCCCTTCCAGCTGCCCCTGCTGTCTCCAGCTGCCCAGCGGTCAAGGCCAGCATGGTGAACCCTGCCCCGGTCCCCTGGTGACCAGCGGCCTGTGTCCATGACGGCATGAAGTGAGTTACAGAAGGGTCCCCCCCGCCATAATCTGTGCCCCGCTCCACACCTGCAGCCAGCACTACGTGGGTTCATGCATACTGTATAGTGCTGGAAGGTCCCGAAATGCCCCCTGCTCTCCCTTGGTGCACTACTGTCCATGCGGCCAGGTGATCAGACATGTAACCCCTGCACTCCCATGTCATGAATGCTACATGGCAACTGCTCTGCGGCATTCACGCGCTTGATGCCAATGCACCCGGTTTACGCGGGCACGTTGGAATCATGCATGGGGCTGATTAATCTTAGCTTCAAAAGTTTATGTGCAATGAGTGTTTTTACTGTACCCAACCCTTTTTGTTTGAGAATAAAGATGCAGCAAAGTTTTACTTCACCTGCTAATTATCTGTGAAGTTGCAAAATTCACCTCTGTAGATCAATTTGTGAAGCTGTCCTGTTCAGTGACACTTCGCCATTTGTAATGTTGCCTTGCTTTTGTTTTTTCAAGTGAAAATTGCACTTAAAAAATCCTAAAGCAAGGAGAAGTTAGCAAATGGTGAATCCATAAAATCCCTGGTGTCTAGTGGTCCCCCCCTTGCTGATTGCTGGCCACAGAGTGTAAAATAATATATTGATTTAAATCAGCCCTGGTGTCTAGTGGTCTCCCCCCCTGCCCACTTGCTGATCACCATCCACAAAGTGTAAAATAATATATTTATTTAAATCATCCCTGGTATCTAGTGGTCACCCCTCATTGATCGCCGGCCACAGAGTGATACCTGGTGTCTAGCTTCCCCTCACCAATCACCGGCCACAGAGTGTAAAAATATATACTTATTTAAATCCCTGGTGTCTAGTGCTTCCCCCACCACCCCACCTCACCTATTGTGGCCCCAGTGTAAAAAAAAAAGTAAAATGAGGTAATTAAATCCCTGGTGTCTAATGGACCACCCCAACCCATGTCAGGAAGTGCCTCACCACCCCGCGTCAGGTAGTGCCTCACCACCCCACTCCCCCCATCCCGAGCCTGAGCAGGCGATCAGCACAGCCCACCACTCTCCACCACAGCTGGCCTCCTGACTGTCCTGGAAAGAAGGAGCATGTGCATGTACAAATATGTGCTCATTCATTCCAGGACAGTCAGGAGACCAGCTGTGGTTGAGAGTGGTGGGTTGTGTTGGTCTCCTGCTTGGGCTCAGGGTAGGGGGGAAGTGGTGTGGTGGTGCACTACCTGACGAGGTGGGGGATCCACTAGACACCAAGGATTTAATTGCCTAAATTTAATTTTTTTTTACACTGGGGCTGGTGATCAGAGGGGGGACCACTAGGCACTAGAGATGTTCCGAAGTTTAAATCCACCGAAGTTCCCACGAAGTCGCCAAATTCGCCCCACAAAAAACTTCACAAAAATGACCTCTCTGGTGCTAAAACTTTGCCAGGACACTTCACTGGTTAACTTCGACTTTTTTTAGTAACTTCGAACGTGATTGTCTTAATCTGGTGCCAAAACTTCGCCGGTTAACTTCAAAGCCAACTTCGACATTGTCAGTAACTTCAAAGTTAATGAAAAACATGGTTTGTCACATGATTCACTTTCTGCATGTCACATGGGAGACTCCAGGCAGGCAGGAAGTGAATGTTTCACTTTCATTTTGACTTGTAGTTGAATGAGAGTGGAGACAGAGAACAATGATTCTTTTCCTAAATATAGGTGTGTACGTAGGGACACAACAATCACTCGGCTTAAATCGTTGTCTGGAGAACAGTGATCCCCCCCCTCCCCCAAATACAGGTGTGTACACAGGGACACAACAATCACTCGGGTTAAATTGCTGTCTGGAGAACAGTGATTTTCTTTTCCTAAATACAGGTGGGGACACAACAATCACTCAGGTTAAATTGCTGTCTGTAGAACAGTGATTTTTTTCCTAAATACAGCTGTGTATGCAGGGACACAACAATCACTCGGGTTAAATCATTGTCTGGAGAACAGTGATTCTTTTCCTAGATACAGGTGTGTACGCAGTCACACAATAATCACTTGGGTTAAATCACTGTCTGGAGAAAAGTGATCTTTTTCCTAAATACAGGTCTGCACGCAGGGACACAACAATCACTTGCATTAAATCGTTGTCTGAACGGTGATTTATTTTCCTAAATACAGTTGTGCACACAGGGATACAACAAACATTCTGCTTAAATTGCTGTCTGGAGACCAGTGATTTTTTTTCCCTCTAAATACAGGTGTGTATGCAGGGACACAACAATCACTCAACTTAAATTGCTGTCTGGAGAATAGCGATTTTTTCCTAAATACAGGTGTGCGTGCAGGGACTCAACACTCACTCAGGTTAAATTGCTGTCTGGGGAACAGTGATCTTTTTCCTAAATACAGGTGTGCATGCACGGACACTACAATCACTCGAGTTAAATCGCTGTTTGAAGAACAGTGATTTTTTTTTCCTAAATACAGTTGTGCATGCAGGAACACAATAATCACTCAGGTTAAATCACAGTCAGGAGGACAATGCTTTTTTTTCTTAAGACTGGGCACTTGCCAACTGATTTTGTTCAGAAGAAAACTGTGCCTTCTAAACTGCTCCTACCTTCCCCTAGCCCACTCAAGCCACCAAACCACAACTTCTAACAGAAAATGAAATACTGCAAATAAACAGTACAGGATGGAGAAAGGCAACACAAAAAATCACTGTGTGTGCAAAGAATACTCTCAGTAACAGTTTTGAAGCAATTTGACAAACAAAATGCTCTTTTATATAATGCTTTTAGATGTGACTCTATGCTGCAGCACAAGCTCTGCTCATTAAGTCTCAAACACACTACACTCACAGAAAGAGAAAAATAGCTTCTCATTGGCTGTTCAGCAACATGTGACTTCATATCCCATGGTTCATTGCAAACGTCAACTATTATGCTGAATTTCTCTGGCAAAGATCAAGCATCGTGAATCTGGGACACCTGTACCATTTACTGTAACAGGAATCAAAGTTTTTGACTTTGAAATTTTGTGAATCTGCCCAAAACACTTTGAAGTGGGACTTCACAGGGTGGAAAACTTTGCAGAATACTCAGAATCTGTGACGTTTTACATGGAGCAAATTTTGAAAACTTTGCACACCTCTACCAGACACCAGGGATTTAAATAAGTATATTTTTTATACTCAGTGGCTGGTGATCAGTGGGAGGGGCACTAGACACCAGGGATCTGTCTGTGGCTGTCGATCAGTGGGGGGGAGATCACTAGAAATCAGGGATGATTTAAATAAAAATATTACTTTACACTCTGTGGCCAGTGATCGGTGGGGGATAGGGGTACACTATACACCAGGATTTAAATAAATGTATTTTTTTACACTTTGTGGGTGGCGATCAGCAAGAGGGACCACTAGACACCAGGGATTAAATTTAATTAATTAGATTTTACATTGGGTGTGGAATGAGGGGGGGCACCCACTACTTGGTACCAGGGACATTATTTGCATGAAGTATGGAATTTTGCCAGCTAAGTTCCACACTTTGTGGTCGGCCAGTGCTTTGTGAATTGGAAAATTTTGCTTTGCAAATTTTTTACACCATTCACAAAATAATTTGTGGAGTGAATTTTGATGACTTTGCACATCACTATTTGAAAGAATTTTAAGTAAATATCCCAGTCTTAGCAAAATACTTAGTTTTTCTGAGCTGAATATCACTCATTCAAACATTAAGTTATCATCATCAAGAAAATTCACAGGGACAGCCATAATGTGCAATATATTGAAAAGGTGATAGTGACAAATTAAGACAGTTATCTAGAACATCTACCTCAGTAATCTGAGTTATTAGTTGGCACAGGGGTCATGATGTCATGGGCAAAACCATGCATATCAAGAATGCCACACACCAAACAGTGTGTGGCAAAGTAACATCAGAATGACTTGTTGCCCGATAGCGAACAGCATACACCATTAGCACAACTAATGATAACTTTTTTAACCACTAGTTCATCCCCCAGCCCCCCTGGAATTAAAATAACTAACTCCGAGGAGGTGTAGACTTAGGGGATGGGGTGCAATTGGGTGTGGGGAAAATCTGTTTAAAAAATAAAAAGCCATAACACAAAGGGACCTGTGGAGAATTGAACTGCAGCTCCAGGTCCCCGATGCCACCAGGCACTGGTGCTCTAGCCACTCCACCATGGGAGTGGCTCAACCAGGCACCACACTGGTAGCATACTTGCCACTGCACCTTGTAACAATACAGTGACAGGGTAAGTGATTATTACCTCATACTAAGAAACCCCTATTGCTGTAGTTCCTTTCTGGCTTTGTCCTGCATGATAATTCATGCGCTGTTTTGGCAGCACTATATTGACCCAGTACCTTATTCGTTTATGTGCATTAAATAGATGTATTGATAAATCCTTAGTAAATATTAGCATGGCTAGTATATGCTATGTTTCAATATAATTATAATATATTATATATGTATATTATAGTGGTATGGTAGCACCACTATAGTTAAGGTTAATAAGGGCTTTCTACGTTAAACCCCAAATTTGCACTTTAATAATTTCACAACCATTCAATGGATTTGCACAAAATTGTGTATGCACAGTTGTGTGGGGGTAGATCTCTTGACATGCCAAGATTCATTCTGGTTGGATATGTGGATTCCAAGCTTCACATTGCTAAAAAATATTTTTTTAAAAATATCACCATTTTTTGCTTTTTTTTTTTTTTTTTGCCATTGCATAGTGCCCAGACAGTTTGGAATTTCAATTTGAAATTTTCAGTGCAAAAAGGGCTAGGCTAAGAAGAATTTCTTTTGGTGGTTTGGTGAAAAAACATTAATCCATTCCAAAGTTATTATATTTTAAAATTTCGGGTTCTGAGCATGCTAAGTCAGCATGAAAAAGGTAACTGTATAAAGTTTTCAAATGAAGAATCCATTTTCATGAGGGAAAGAATATTTTTTTCATTTGCCACCATCTTGTTTTTCCTTTTTTGATAAAAATTCTATTTTGGAAAGTCACAAAAATGACATTCTAGAAAGCTACCAACACGTAGTTTGCTTATTGGGACCCTCTCAGCTGGATTCTGCACTTAACTTTTGCAGAAATACCCTTGAACTTTTTTTTTCCAAATTATAAATCTTTTTTTTATATGATATGAAAAAAGGTTATTTTTGTATCATGAGCCACAAAAAAGGATCCTTTTTCATAATAAGAAAATCCTTTCCCTGGTATGTAGTGGCACCCCCCAACTTCTCATCACTGTCCCTTTCATACTTTTGTTTCCCTGATGTCTAATGGCATGCCCCCACCCTGCAATCACTGGCCTTCTGACAGTTTGCTTTCCCTGGCATCTGGTGGCACCACCCACCCTCCGATCACAGTCCCCATTTGTTATTTCCCTTGCCCTGGAGTTTAGTGTACCCCCAGCCCTCAGATGGCTGTCCTGACCTAAAATCAAGAAAATGGTCCCTCAATGTTTTTTTACCTGTTAAAAGAAAGTGATCCCTTGCTGATCTGACCCCCACCTCCCACTCAGCACCCACCACCCCGCACCCTCCACCCCCCCCTCACACCCTCATTCATCTGGATAGGTGCCAGGCTACAGATCCACTCTCCTATGAATGACACATCTTTCTGGAACCGTTGACTGCAATATGAGAAACTAAGGTATCTGCGGTTCAATGTATTTCAATGGGGTTTTTAACTTTGATGCATAACTTAGTCATTTTTGTATATTTTGACCACAATTTTCAACACAGCCTTTTTGGGACCCCATCTCATGAACAATGTCAGTGGAATTACACAAATTCAGCTGAAAAAGAGAGTTTGCGGTTGTTTAGTGAAATCACCTTTTGGGTGGGAGTTGAACATTTTCCCTGCCCTTGTTCATGAGGTGGGGTCATAAGGAGTCTATGTTGAAAATTTGGGGTCAAAATATGTATAAATGTCAAGTTATGTGCAATGAAATTTTGCAACACTCTCTTATAACTCTGGTAATTTGTAATAGTTTGACCCCACATTTTCAAAATAGCCATGTTTTTACAATACCTTATGAACATGACAGCTATCATTTTTCAAATCCTAGCCAAACTGTCTTTTTGTACCTGTAGTGTGGAATGATGTTGTGGTGGCACGGAATCGCATTTTACTGGGGATTTGGAAATTTTCAGTACTGGATTCATGAGGTAGGTTAATAAGAAGGATAAGGTGACAATTTATTTGAGATCTTATATGCATCTATGAAGGGATGAGAGTGCAGGGCTAGAGGGCTCAGCACTCACACAGGCAAATAAGAATACAATTACACTACCTCAAAAGTATGGATGGGACCACAGTGCCCAGAGGGCCATGTGTTCCAACAGACAAATGGGGATGCAATTATAGTATTTTAAAAAGCAAGGAAATGAACTGAAAAAAAAACATTGTTAATGCACAAGTTAGGGTTAATGTGACAAAAGCAGAGAAATGTGGCATTAGGGCTTCCAACTCTAATACCCCACCCCTACCCTGCAGGCAGCAGTAGCTGTGGGGTAAATGTTGGGGTCATGGGGTGTGCCTTGGGGTTGTCAACCCTAATGCTCACCCCATTGTCATATACTGTACCCATCTCAGCTAATTTACTGAAGGAATGGGGTGAACATTAGGGTTGACAACCCAAGGCACACCCTACACCTATTGCTTCCTGCAGGATAGGGGTAGGTTGTTAAGGTTGGAAACCCTAGCACCACATTTCCCTACTTTTGTCACTTTAACCCTAACTAGTGCATTTACAGTACTTTTTTTGCAATGAATATTATGTATGATATATAATAGATAGATAGATCCCTATTTAATACTGATAAATCCCTTTTATTCAGATACAATTTTTATGTTGGTTTGTGGGTGTGCAAGCAACATCTGGTGGTAGAAGCACATTTCACAGGTGTGTCAGTGTTGTGGCCAATGCAGGGGATGCTTTAGTGGATGTGTCCCTCAGCTGTCAATCAGTGAGCATGCTGGCAATGTCAGCAGTTTCAAAGAGAGCCACGGAGTTAAGAGAAATCTGCCATCCAATTAGGTGCAGTTTCCTCATTGCAGTGGCAGATGACAAGATGCCGGCCATGTGCATTACAGTGCACAGTAATGCACATGGCTGGAGTTACCAGCAGAGTTTCAGTGTTCCTTTCCTGGTGAAACATTACAAGAGATAATATAGCCATGGAGTGGCTTTCCACAATGACGACTCCTGCCACCCGATACACGCTCCCCAGAAAGCTGACATTGGGGTTCCCAATCTCTCAGCATATTTCCTTATGGAATGGGGTGAGCATAAGGCCCAAAGACCCTATGCAAAAAAACTGCGTTAATGCATCATTTAGGGTTAAAACACAAAAAATCAGGAAATGAGACCTTCAGGGTTGCCCCCTCCACCCCCTCCATCCTCCTGAGATTGACAGACGCCGGGATGTGTCATTGGGGTTGTGAGGTCTAAATGCCACCCCATTCCATGTGTAATCATATTCACAAGCCACAGTAAAGAAGCATGGGGTGACATTTAGGCCTCAAAACCCCAATGTCACACCCCGGCATCCGTCAATCTCAGGAGGATGGGGGGTACACGAGGGGGAGGGAGCAACCCTAAAGGTCTCATTTCCTGATTTTTTGTATTTTAACTCTAAATGATTCATTGATGTAGTTTTCTACATAGAATTTCCTTACTTTTTGAGAAAGCATAGAAAAGTACAAACTCGTGCAAGTTTGGGCCCAGCACTCCCACCAACTTGCAAATTTCTGCCTAACACAACAGTACAAGTACTAAATATCATATCTATTGGTGGGAGCACATATTGGTGGGAGTGTGGGGCCATTTCATTCAACGGAGTGGCATAATTCCACACCTGTTTACATTTCAGACACCTAACCACTGAAAATTACCTCCACGGCAGTAAGGTTAGCTACTCTATAAATGTCAAGCCATTACCACAATGCAAAATGCTATGAGCAAAATATAAAGCATGTCACACAATATCTCCACAGCAAATTAATTTTCCAACACCTAAATGCCATAATTCATATGTACAGGACATCCCCTCAACACCCTCCATATTTCAAGTTAAAAGACCAAACCGTTTCCGAGATATTACATTTTAAAGTTTGAGATTTTCATTCATCAGAGTGGCATAATTCCACACCTGTTTACATTTTACATACCTAACCACTGAAAAGTATGTCCATGGCAGTAAGGCTAGCTACCCTATAAATTTCAAGCCAGTACCACAATGCAAAATGCTCTCCACAAAATGTAAACTGTGCCATGCAATATTGTCACAAAAAATGCATTTTATGACACCCAAACACCATAATTCACATCTAGAGGACATCCCTTCAACACCCTTCAAATTTCAAGTTAAAAGACCAAACCGTTTCTGAGACATTTCATTTTAAAAGTTGTGAAAACTGGGCTATCTGGTCCCTGCAAATCTGGTCATCTAGTCCCTCCCTCATGAACAAAGATCACGATCAAAGAATCTCATGATCAGAGAATTTTCAGGTTCACAACCAAAGAATTTTGAGGTTCATGATCAAAGAATTAAAAAATGTTAAAACTCTATTTTTTTCAGATAAATACAATAAACCACAGTCATGACTCAATAGAACAAAGCCTCCTGAGCAAAACCCATCCTAGTTTGACTTGATAAGTTACCCCTGGGCTGATATTTTTGATTTTTAAATCTGGCCATCTAGTCCCTCCCTCGTGGTCAAAGATCACAGTCAAAGGATCTCGTGATCAAAGAATTTGCAGGCTGGCAATCAAAGAACAAAAAATGTTAAAGCTCAGTTTTTTCAGAGAAATACATTAAACCACAGGCATGACTCAGTAGAACAAAGAGCCCTGAGCAAAACCCATCCTAGTTTGACTTCATAAGTCACCCCTCAGCTGAGATATTTGATTTTTAAATCTGGCCATCTAGTCCCTCCCTCACGATCAAAGATCACGGTCAAAGAATCTCGCGATCAAAGAATTTGCAGGCTTGCAATCAAAGATAGTTAGAGAGCTACGAGCAAAGAATTTAAAACTTTAAAACTCTATTTTTTAACATAACTATGAGAAACAACAGCCATGGCTCGATAGAGGGATGGCCCCTGAGCAAAACCCATCATAGTTTTACTTCAGAAGTCACCCCTGAGCTGAGATATTTGTTTTTTTCCGACCGCAAAATGAAAACAAGATAGCAGCTGTCATGATCAAAGAATTCCTCATGATCAAAGATTCTTTGATCGTGAGTCTGCTAATTCTTTAATCTTGAGGAGGGACCAGATGGCTGAAATGCCATTCTTCTTTCACAAAATAACCATATAAATGTTCCCATAGACTAATAATGGGAACTTAAAACTTTAATAACTTTTGAGTAGATTTATATTTTTTCACCAAATAAAAAGTGGCATGTTCCTTGACCCAAACTCTGTCAATGTGCCAAGTTGCAGACTGGCATGCCACACAATGGCCGCACAGCACCATAGACAAAATCCAAAAAACTGCCCACGAAACTGGCGAAAAGTACATTTTTCAGCGTTTTGGTGCGCAAAAACCGTAAGTCTGACCAAAACAAAATTTGGTAAATCAAGAGACCTACCATACCACACAGTGCATACCAGATTTCATACAAATCTGTTGAACAGGTACAAAGTTATTAACGTGCAAAATTTCAAGTTTAACATAGAAGTGCCTTCATAACCCTAAATATAGGGGCGCAACCCAATATATATAAACTGTCTTTCAGAGGAGATGTTGAACTGTTATCCCATCTGTCTGTTCTGGTGGTTGTTTGGGTGAACGTTGAAGATCCCATGACACTTTTTGACATTAAATCGAGGTCCAGTCTACCCGTATGGGAATTTCTCCTGTGTCCTGGCTAAATTTCCTACATTATGTAAAAATACTACCAACAGCTTAATCTGGTTCAACTTCAGTTGATCTTGTTTCCATCTGTGTCTCCCCCCCTCACCCCAATAAGGCTGAAAATAGGCATAAATGCTTAGTCCTCCTTTCTTGGTCAAAAAAAATCTAACTAAACTAAACTAAATACGTTAAATAAAGTTGGATCTAGCCCACAGCCCTGTTTTACATCAGAAATTAAACACATTTTATCTGTTAAATTACCCTTCCTAACATACCATACCCTGCATCAATTCTCCAATTATTCGTAGTATTACTCACTATTACTCAATTGTACTAGGGTAGAAGCAGGCACTCGGCTGGGGAGTATTAGATATCTAACCCAAGCAAAAGTTTATCTACATCATTTTTGTATTTCATGAAATTTTTGTTTTCAACTATATGCTGAGGCAAAGAGTTCCATAATGTGATCACCCTGATGGTAAAGTAGGGTTTGCATTCATTTGTAATTGACCTTGGAATGTAGATCTGCCTATTATGGCATCATAATTTTATGTTTTTTTCTGCAAATTTAATGTCGCACTCCTTCATGAGTGTGTCATCTTGTAATATATCTTGTATAGCAGCAATGACCCCCTGTGATTTCTCCTTGTTTGTAAGTCATACAGTCCAAGTGCAGTTAATCTATCTTTACAAGAACATTTTTTAACCCTTGGTATTAACTTGGTGGTTCTTTTTTTCTCTAATTTCTATAATTTTCTTATCTTTTTTGAGGTAAGGAACCCAAAAGGAGACTGCATAATTAGTATGTGGCCTTATGAATGATGTATATAGTGGGAGAATACAGTTTTCATTTCTTGTTATAAAGGATCTTTTGATAGCAGATAGGATAAGATTACCTGCCTGAGCAATTTTCCTACAATACTCACCTTACAAGAAAGGGCCATTCACAATAATGCCCAGATACTTTTCAGATTTAACTGATTTAATAGGATTACCACTTAATGTATAACTGATGTTTGGATTTTTTGATATCAGATGTATATCAGCACATTTTTTAAATTAAAAGATATTTCATTTGTTGCCGCCCAGTTTTCTGTAAGCATCAGATCTTGTTTGAGCATTCTGATTTGTTCCTCAGAATCCACTTCTGATGACATTTTTGTATCATCTGCGAATTTACTAATTTGATTTGAAATGCCTAGATGTAGATCAGATATGTATATATATATCCCAAAAAGTGTTGGGCCTAACACCGATCCCTGAGGGACTCCGCTAGTGATATCAATGCTGTGGGATAGAGTATCTATTTATTTTATTTTATTTTTTTTATTTATTTTAGTTTTTGTTGACTGGGTAAGTGCACTAGACAAATTCTGCCTATTTTCAGGCATGACCCGGGGAAGGGAGATATAGATGAATGGCAACTGACATTGAACCAGATTAAGCTGTTGGTGGTATTTTAGGGAATGGGGGAAATTTGGCCAGGGCACTGTGGAAATTCCCCTACTCTCTATATCTACTATTCTAACATTTTGTGTTCTGTTTTTTAGCCAGTTACAGTATCTACCCACTTGATAGTATAGCTATTTAAGTCAAGAGTGATCATTTTTTGAATTAATACTGTATGGGTCACCTTGTCAAAGGCTTTCTTGAAATCAAGATATCTGATATCTGATGGGCAGTTCCTATCCAGACTTTTAATAACTTTGTCATAAAAGGCAACCAGGTTAAAGGTGCACGAGCACCCCTTACAAAACCCGTACTCGTGATTATCTATTAGTTTTTTACTCTCTAGCTCACATTCTATTTATCATTTTATTCCATAACCTTACACATTACAGACATAAAGCGAATAGGGCGGTAATTATCTGTTCTGTTTTTATTCCCTTTTCTGTGTATGGGCACAACTGTTGCCTAATGCCAATACTCGTTTACTATCCCTTCACTATACAATCTATCAAGAATGACTGTTAAGGGGCCTAACAACTCATTCAATGTTTGTTTTAAAAAATATGTGTTTATGTTATCAGGACCGGGTGGTGAGTTGTTTTTAAGGGATAATATTGCTGTTTTTATTTCATCTGGTGTTATTTCTATATAGTTATGCATGGAAGGGATATTTATCCTAGCATTGTTGTTTTTTGTGAAGACAGTCCCAAAGTATTCATTAAAGGTGTTACATATCTCATTTTTATTATTGATTTTGATCCCATTCTTACATATAGTTGTAATAGTGTGATCAAAATTTTTGTTAGAGTTGATGTATGGATAAAAAGCCTTTGTGTTGCCTTTGGATATGGAGAGTTTAAATTTGATTTTCTTTTGCTGTTTTTTAATAAGTTCTTTATTTTTTTTTTAAGTTCAGACTTATATGTAGCTCTATTTTCCTCTGAGTAATTTTTAAGTTTTTTAAAAGCCCTAACATACTAACATAGGGCCAGATATCAATCAATCAATCAATCAATCAATCAAGTCTTTATTTAACCAGGCGTTCATCATTGAGCAGAAGCTCATTTGCAAGATGGACCTGGGTGGAGCATGAACAATTGTATATACAGGTCAACACAGGTATTTACAAGGCAATACAGATAATACTTTTTGCAGAGAGGAAGAAAAAGAAGTTCATATGTACATAGAATTATACAGATATTGTACAGATTACATGGTATTTACATACATACATAGAAGTGTCTATAGGAAGATAAAGCAGGTTATCTAAGGTTGCAGGAGGAAGTAACGGAAGAAAAAAATTAAAAATAAAAATATACACCAGGTAGAGGTGAAGGTAGGGGGGAAGGGAGGGAGGTAGGGGAAGAAAGGCTAGGAGAGCACGGTGCACAGAGAAGAGTTGGTAAAATGGGATGTAGAGAATGTGGATGGAGAAAAGGAGTATGTGTGAGCCCTGGGATTGAATGTTATAAAGTACGGGGCATGGTAGGATGTCACAACCCAGGGTAGTGAGCTCCTATCTGAGGTTGGGAAAGGAAGAATAAGGGGATGGACGGGCCTAGTGTTGATAAGACAGCGGGATAAGAGAGAGAACAATTAGGCTGGTGAGGAGCAAGCTGGGGGGTCAGTACTTAAAACTGGGTCTAGGCATGGCTATATACCAGTGCAGACACCGGTACTGGGTCTGAGTGGGTGAAGCAGTTACATAATTCTCTGATTGTATGGAAATAAAGTGTCTTGAAGGCATTTATACCAATTAGAGTGCTAAATTTGAGGGTTTTTTGTAGATCATTCCATAAGGTAGGTAGCACGAAGCTTATGGCTGCCCTGCCGAAGCGGGATTTTGCTTTGGGTACTCTAAGTGTAATAGCTGAGTAACTTCTTAACGTGTATTTCCCAATTATATCAGGGGAAGACAGCAGGAGATATAGTAAGGCAGCTTATTAGAGATGGCTCTATAGGTCCAGAGAGCGGCGTTTCTGTGGCGCCTGAACTTTAGTGATGTCCACCCCACTGCCGCATATAGGGTGCAGTGATGCGTGTCGAAGGGGAGTCCTATTATAAACCTCAGTGCTCGATGGTAGAGTGTGTCCAGTTTAGCCATGAAAGAGTTGCGGCATTGGCTATAGAGGAAATCAGCGTAATCAACCAATGATAGGAAAATGGATTGGACTAGTTGTTTCTTGGCATCTCTGGTGAGAAATTGGTTGATTCTAAAAAACAGTCCAAGCCTTTGCCGAAGTCATTTTAGCAAGTCCTCGATATGTTCAATGAAGGAGAGTCTTTGGTCTAGCCAAACTCCCAGATACTTGAATTTTGTAACAAATTCTAGTTTTTCACCTAGAACTGTGGTAATTTGGGGAACTGTCCCACTGGACACAGGGTTAGCTGTACGGATAAAAGGGGAGAGGACCATCGCTTTAGTTTTTTTGGCATTAAGGAGTAGCTTTTTTTGG
The DNA here is from genome assembly GCA_016271365.2 of Neoceratodus forsteri. Classification (NCBI taxonomy): domain Eukaryota; kingdom Metazoa; phylum Chordata; order Ceratodontiformes; family Ceratodontidae; genus Neoceratodus; species Neoceratodus forsteri. The sequence continues at coordinate 346,286,799 of JADMNL010000023.1, forward strand.
AGGAGTTGGCTTTGCAAAAGGTTGAATTCTGACTGTAGGTCATTGCAGGCAGCTTCAGGTGTTGGACGACTCATGTAGAGAACTGTATCATCTGCAAACAGATGGATGTTGGCTTCTTTTATACAGTAGTCGATGTTATTAATGTAGACTGCAAAAAGTAAGGGCCCTAATATAGAACCTTGAGGTACCCCTCTTTGCAGAGTTTTTAAGGGGACAGGCCTCCTTCGGCTCTAACTTGTTGAAGGCGCCCTGTAAGATAGTCAGTAAACTAACACAGAGAGGAGGGGTCCACACCTATGGTTTGAAGGGGGGAGGAGAGGAGCAGACTATGGTCGACAGTGTCAAAAGCCTTGCTTCAATCAAGGAAAACAGCACAAATAAAGCTTTTGCTCTCAAGATTACGTTGCCAGTCGTTAGTAACTTTGGCGAGGGCTGAGATAGTGCTATGTTTAGCTCTGAATCCAGACTGCATAGGATTTAGCAGTTCCCTAGACTCAAGGTGAGTCCTCAGCTGTGCATTTACAATTTTCTCTAGGAGCTTGGACAGGACCGGAAGGAGAGAAATTGGCCTGTAGTTATTGAGATTGCCAGGGTCACCTGATTTGAAAAGTGGTATGACTTGTGCTGTTATCCATATAGGTGGTAAGGTGCCCTGAGACAGGGATAAGTTAAAAAGGTGGGTGACGGGAATTGCTAGTACGTGGTAGGCAGTTTTTAGGAAGTAAGGGTCAAGGGTGTTGGCCCCAGCACTTTTTCTAGTATCCAACCGAAGCAAGAGGTCCTCTACCTCTTTCAGTGGGGCAGGTTGAAGCGAGAAAGGTGGCACAGCTATCGGAGTTTCAGGCAGTTGGCTGGCAGTCTGGGAGCAAAGTATGTTTGCAGGGGAGTTATCAAATGCCATGCCTGCAGTAGCAAAGTGGTTATTGATTGCATCAAGTATATCCATCTTTTCGGTTATAGTCAAGTTGCCAGAGGTAATCTTGGTCAGGAGTGAATTTCCTGGGAAGTGGCCTAGCAGATCATTGATTGTGTTCCAGAGCTTGATTGGCCTCTTTGTGGCAGAGTCGAGTTCGGATTTGAAGAAGGTGGCCTTCGATTCTCTGATTGTTTTGGTACATAAATTTCATAGTCTCCTGAACTGGTTCCAGTCCTCTGCAGTGTTCAGTCTGTGTGCGCTTTTTTCCAGAGCTTATCTCTTTCTAGAAGCAAGGACTTGATCTGAGGGGTGAACCATTTACAGGTTTTCATCCTAGTTCAAACTTTAATCAGGGGAGCATACTTATTAAGGGCCCTTGATAGAATGTTGCGGAAGATATTGTAAGCTGACGTAATCATTTTGGCCAGGTAGAAATCTTGCCACTGAGGGGGAGTACTTAAGCTCATTTAGGTAGGCATGTTCACTGAAGTTGCGCCTGGATCTCTTCATAGAGAACTTGCTGATGTGTGCTGGGTTGTTGGTGGATCTTACTCCTGCAATAAAACAATGGTCGCTGGCATCTGAGAAGAAGACATCAGCGTAGGAGAAGAGATGAGGTTTGCTCACCATTAGCACATCCAAAAGTGTACTTTTACTGGGGTTCTTCACGTTTGGGCGTGTTGGTTCAGTAATAAGTTGCGTCAGCCCATGTTCATCACAGAAGGATGCAAGGGGGGCAGCTGTGTTAGAGAGCCAGTCAAAGTTGAGATCTCCTAAAATAATAGTTTCTGGCAGCCCCTGTCCCAACTTGTCACTTAGATATGACACAAGCTGTAGGCCAGCAGACGGTGGTCTGTAGCATCCTATTACGCAGAGTGCAGTAGTCTGTCTAGTTTCCACTTTGAGAATTAGGCATTCAAATTTGCTGGCAACAGATGCCAAGGATAAGCAGAAGGCAGAAAATTTGTCTTTAATGTAGATAGCTACCCCTCCTCCTCTGGCATGCCTATCAGCTCTGAACAAGGCATAGTTGAGTATGTTTACTTCTCTATCAGTGGTGCTGGGTCTAAGCCAAGTTTCGGAAATCACAAGTATGTCAGGAGAGGTATGATTTACCCAGGTTTGTATTAAGGTTATCTTTTTAAGGAGGCTACATACGTTAATATGCAAGAAGCTTATTCCTTTTAAATTTGCTAGTTCTGCTGGCAAAGCAATAGCTTCTGGGGGGCCAGGGTTGAGTTCTACGTTGCCTGAACATAGCAGGAGGATAAGTAGTATTTTTCTAAGAGCGCTAATTATAAGCTTGTAATTCCTGCCTTTCTCCCCTCTAGTAGATCTGATGTTTCTAGGGACTGGAAAGTAGCCACCATAGAAGAGATGATCTGTTGTAGCAAGAGCTAATACCCCTACCACAATAGGCAGGGAGGAGATAGAAGTCTGCATGGTGGGAGGTGGGCCTTGTGGTGGGGGAGTGTTATAAGTACTACTGGTATGTGTGGTCCAAGAGCAGGGTTCGAGGTATTGGTACTTGGAATCACGGAGGCAATTAAAGGATAAGTTGCCATGTGGTATACAGCACAAGGTGCCATTGTAGACCAAACATGATGTGTAGTTCAGGTGTCCAATGCTGGGCAGCTGGTATCAGCAGAAAAAGGGGCAGTATAAGGAGCCATATAGGCCCCGACATGATAGTACCTCAAAAAAGGAGCCACTCAATTTGCCCAGGGGCCAGTGGGGTTGCTGGATTAATGCAGCTTATCAGTAGCTTTCCGATCCAGGTCGGCCCAAATTTGATAGCATTTAAAAATATTTAGTGGTGAAGGCACAGCCAAGGAGAGCCTATACATTTTAGTAAGGCGAGGCCCTGAGAGTTGGATCCCGTAGGCTGGACAGAGAAGAGGGGGATCACGAGCTAAGTCTCTATTGGTGGGGCACTGTGCCAGGGGACGTGGACTAATATTTTGGCAGGAGCTACTATATTTAATAATCAGCGGAGGTGGGGAAGGGGGAGATATTCAAAGGTTAGCGCAGGGCGCAAATCCGTTGCACTGGACTAGCGCCAAATTTGCCTCCAACTGCTATATTGAAAAGGACATTTAGCGCCGGCGCTAGGTGTTAGCGCTGACACTAAATTATTATGTATGCAAGGGAGGGACTGAGGGGAGGGGCCCTGAATGCTGGTGCACCAGCATATTCAAAAGTATAGCCCGTGCTACAGGCATTAGCGCAACCTGTAGTGCGGTGCTGAATACCATCCAGTAAAGGCTGGCGGTAATGTGCAGGTGGTAATGTGGTGGCGGTGCCCCCCCCCCAAAGCACAATTCCTGATCCCCGATATGCACCCCATGACATTATTACCCTGGTAGTCTAGTGGTCCCCCTACCCCCAGCACGTATCCCGACTCCCAGTGTAAACAAAAAATAAATCGTTGTCCTGGTAGTCTAGTGGTCCCCCACCCCAGCATGTATCCCGACCCCTAGTTCAAATAAAAAATAAACCATTGCCCTGGTAGTCTAGTGGTCCCCCCACTCCCCAGCACAAATCCTGACCCCCGGTTTGAATAAAAAATAAATCATTGCCCTGGTAGTCTAGTGGTCCCACCACCACCTCCCCAGCATGAATCCCGACTCCCAGTGTAAATAACCAATAAATCATTGCCCTGGTAGTCTAGTGCTCCCCCCACCTGGCAGTGACACTGACACTGACACCCCGCCCATCCAGAAAGCATTTTGGAACAGAGCCGGCAACTGACTCAGCCCTCTTCTCACCACCACGGCCAGCAGCCGACTGAGGTAGGAAGGAGCAGTACCACTGTACTGTATACATATATGTGTATATATATATGTAATAGATAAACCACTCTGAGGCATGCGTATGTCAGAGCGCAACCGCACACCTCAGAGTGGTTTATCTATCTTATAAAATGTCAAAACTGTTTTAGAGGGGGGTAAAAGTGCAGGTGTGGGGTTGTGCTCTGATATATGCACGGTCATGTGATGCTCAAGGGCCAATAAATGACCAGCAATTTCCCCACCCATTTTATAAATATATATATTCATGTGTCTCTGTATCTATCTATAGTTATAGATCGCTACAGATCTACATATATATCTGTCTGTCTATATATATATATATATGTATCTATATAGATATATATATATATATATATATATAGATATATATATTTATATAGATATAGATATATATAGATATATACACATATATGTGTGTGTGTGTAAACCATTTTGTATTGCTTGCAGTGCTGCATAGGTATGCTGTATGCACTGCCTGTACCTGCCAGCACACAGTTCCTGCTGCTCCCAGCCTGTGCTTCTGTTCCGACCAACAGGGGATGCTGTGGGCATGCTTTGGCCTGCAGCATCCAACTTGTACTTCCATTCCGACCAAAAGGGGGAGCTTTGTGCTCCATGCAGTATCTCCGGGCAAACTACATGGTAATATATGCTAAGCAGCACTTAATGAGTTGCAAATGTATCTGTTTGCCCACAGATTACCTATGTTGGCTCATTTACATGGGAGCTTTGAATTTAGCTCCCTTTTGCCATGGGCTAACCAGTTTGCACCAGGCTAATGTGTTAGCACTGTGCAATCAGGTTAGCCCCAGGCAAACCTCACTTCAGCATAGCACAGTTCTGCAATGCATGGCTTACATTGTTGTTTGCAGTCATACCTCTCAGCTGTCCCTGATTTTCAGACTTCCCTGATTTTACCTCAGTGGTTTACTCTGTCCCTCCTAAAACTTGTGTTTCCATGACCAAACAGTGGGGGTTGTAAGCATAACATAATGTCATACATTAATGTTACAGTCGTGTTCTTCCTTAGAAAATGCATTTTATGCTACACCACTTATCCTACCAGCTTCCTGAGTGGATATCACCAATTTTTAAGATGTGTCCCTGATTTTAAACCTTTGTCCCTGATTGTTTTAGGCCTTGTCCCTGACTGATGAGGCAGGGGGTTGAGCGGTGTGTTTGCAGTAGCTGTGAGACATCTCTGTGCAATCAAACACAATGTTCTCCACCTGCTGCACTGGCTTGCTACTAAGTCTAATGAGCTGCAGCTGCAGGTTGCACTTCCCTGTTGCTATATTCAGTGCTGTCTTATTCCCGGGCTATTTTTGCCCTGCACTCCCAGACCAGTTTGCCCGGCTTCCTTAGACTGCTATATTCAGCAGGATTAGCACCAGGCTATTTCCTTTTGAATATAGCTTGCTTTGTGCTCCTGGCTAAGTTTGCCCACCTGGCAGTGCTAATTTAGCCCCGGGGCAGTGTTTTGAATATCTGGCCCTAAAATGCTAGCAGAATAGGTCTAACGGTCTCTTGAGTCTGCTCGATTTTCATCACCCGCACTGAGGGCTGATTTTAGTGTCCACCCCTCCTTCTCGGGTTATACTGTCTTTTATTCTTATTTGCTGCATTACATTGTATGTTAGCCATGCTGGTATTTTTCCTTTAGTATTTCTAGTGTTTTTTAATGGAATAAATCTATGTTCATGATCATGTATAATATTTCTCAACATAATCCAACATTCATTTGTACCCATGTCAGGAAGTAAAATATCCCAGTCATAATTATTTAGTGAGTTTCTTTTTTGTGTAATCCCCTTTGTTGTAGTTAAATGTATATGTTTTATGCCTTGTATGAGTTTTTTGTTTATTAATAGTGAAGATTACTGTATTATGATCACTGGTTCTTGTAGGTCTGGCTATTTCAATATTTGAAATATCCACTGGAAGATTTGTTAACACAATGTCCAATATATTCTTATCTCTAGTAGGTTCAGTGACCATTTGTTCTAATCCTAGGGCCAGGAATGTATCTAAGTATAGTAATTCATTTTGTTATGATGCTTTCAGGTTATCCCAGTCAATACCAGGTAAATTTGAAGTCTCTCATGATTACAACATCTGACTTATTTGTAATATCTCTGATAGCATTAATTAAGTTCTGGTTATATGAGGGACTGGCTTATGGGGGTCTGTAGAAATTGGTCAGCAATAATGTCTTCCCATTCTGATATTCAATTTATACACAGCATCCTTCCATGTCAGAGCCCTCTGCAAACTGAATTGGTGTCTCTACAAGTCTTAATGCAGTCTTTGCATATATACAGACCCCTCCCCACACCTTTTTATTATCCCTATTTATTTGGTATAGAGTGTAACCTGGTCTGGCATTGTGCCATGATGAGGCATCATCCCACCAGGTTTCCATGATCACTGCAATATCTATATTTGTATGCTTCAGAACACCTACATGTTCGCTGGTCTTTGTTACATTAAGAATCCTTGCATTGCCCAGAAGGAATTTATAATTACTACTGGTCACATAGTGCCAATTCAAATTCTCCCCTTTTTGTTCCCGATCCTCTAGTTTAAAGACCTATCAATCTCTGCTAACATTTGTTTCCCAAAGGTGTGACTTCCTTTTTTGCTTTGATGTAAGCCGTCCCAGCTAAACAAACTGTTGTCATTATCAAATTTCTCCCAATGTATAATACATTTTATTTTTTTTCTTAGTGTCCACTTCCTTAGCCATTCATTTATTATTTTTATTTGGTTCATTTTCCCCATGTTGCTTGTGGTAGTGACAACATCTCAGATAGAAAAATATCACATCCTTTTTCCTCTAATGTGTTTACTAGTGAGATATAACTGTTTTTTTATGTCCTCTATTGTGAATTTACTAATGTTGTTTGTGCCAGCATGCACTATCACTAAGGGATTAGCACCAGCATTCTTTAAGACTTGAGGAATGACTCTTTCAATGCCTCTGATCCATGCACCCCTAAAGCTTGAGCAGGTTATATTTTGTTTGTCCTGTTTACATATCTGGCCATCTATATATTTTATAATAGAGTCCCCTAGAACCACAAACTGTCTGTTATTAGTGCTTGTCCCTGTATCTATCCCCTAAGGCTGGTCCATTTCCATTAGTTGTTCATTATTTGTATTAGAATTAGCTTGTTCCTGGAAAGTGTCATCACAACCTTGCTCATTGTTAGTATTTGTGTTCAACAAGCATTGATTGGTAGTTGTTTCTGGAATATTAGGGGGAACAATGACATGGCCTTCAATGTCACAGTGAAATTGCGCCAGATCTCATTCCCCCAGGAAAGAGACACACACTCACTCAATATTGTAGATTTGGCTGCTCAGTCAGCAAAACCTTTTATTACTTCACCATATGAAGTACAACTATATGCAACATATACAGTATTGAGTTCCTTTAAAATTCTCTTTTTGTCCATATTTCCATTCAAATCCTACTTCATTTCAAAAACCATCGTCTCTCCTTTTCTAGTTGCGTTCTGAGTTCTTTCACTTGTTTTCTCCCCCAGGCGTTGAAACCTGAGGGGTTTTTGTTCCACTTCTTTTCCCCCGGATGTAAACCCGAGCTGGTCTTCCAATTTCTTTATTTTCTGGGCAGGTCCAATTCCTGCTCCCCCTTTCTTGTCCACATACCAGGGTGTCCATACCCCTTCACCTTTTTCCAATTTTTTGTTCCCACTTTATGTTTTTCCCCAACCCCCTTCCCCGTTTTCCCTCCCTTTCCCTTATCCAATATTTCCTTCCTACCTTCTTTCCTTCTTCCCACTTTTCAAGGGTGGCGGGTGGGCTTTCAAATTTCCAGAACCTAGTAGAAAGTGGCAGAGCCCCTCTGTGCTGGCCCTCTTCAACCCTCTTTTGCTCCGCCCCTCCCTAGTACCTTCTGCACTGCTATTTGCCCATTCCTTCCACCCACACCTGATGTCACTGTAGTGACCTCATGGGATCCGTCCCCCTCCTCTGACACACTAACCTCCCACTACAACACGGCATGTGATTCCCAGGTGCAGTGTGCAGGGCCGTACAACTACGTGAGCCATAGGGCTGCCATAACTGTCCACATATGATGGGTGTAATCCCTAGGTGGTGCTATTTCTACAGTTACAGCCCAGTCCCTGCCCTGCCTGGCCACTACAAGGTTGAGGATCCTGGGTCCCAAGATTATTTAAAAACTGGTTCTTTCCATGATATTATATTTTGCACAGTGTCTACACCCAGAGTTTAACTTTTAAGTGGGCTAACTTTCACTTGGTACAAACCCCTGGGATGTCATACCACCCACTATGACCACTAGCCACCCCAACACAGTACCCAATAAACATTTCCTCACATTTCAATACCTGCTGCAGATATTGACTGGTTCTTAATAATATACTCATGACACCACCATCTGCAAACAACAACAACATTTATTTACAAGGGGGATAGGGCTTAGGAATGGGGAAACAAAGGAGCAGAGGCTATCCAGTACTATTATTATTTACAATATTTACAGTAGATTAGTTATTGGTTTGGTGCTGGTGAAAACTCTCCAGCTGAGTGAATATCTGTTATGCAAATTAGAAAAACAATCACACATTTAGCCAACACTGATGACCAGAACCCTGGCTATCTAAGCTGCCTAAAATTAGATGACACACAATGTTATTTCCCACAACTGGTACCAGTTCCCCTAATTTGTATTGAATCCCCACAATCTCAATATATAAACCTGGGTACCCAGTTACCAAAAGTCCTTTGAGGGTGCAGGCCTGATGGAAGTTGCAGCTGTACGTTAGCTGGCTTGATTAAAGAAAGATTTATTACTTGAACTTGAAAACACTAGGCAGTTAACTATTTACAGTCATTGGAATCCATGAACGAGTTCGGGGGGGGCCCTGCATTTTGTAGGCTGAACAAGGTCAAAATGTAGCCAGCCGGTAACATCGGTTTGGAAATCAGTTATTATTTCTGAGCATCCATCACATTTATATGTTCTGATACATTCAGCACATTTAAATTCTAGACACATCCAGCACATTCAAAGAAGGCGTAATGGCTTCAACCAGGGGCCAGAATGGACACCCTGGTCCTTTTGTACTTAAATCTGTGGGTGCTTGTTCCCAAATATAAGGAGACCCTGTTTCCTTGTACTCACATGAGCACAACTTAGGTGGTCAAACCAGTCATTTCCAAGTTAAAGTAGACAAATCTGAAAAGACTTGAGGTCTCAGTCCCATTTATGGTACATGGCTGAAGTCTGCAGCTCTACTGGACATCTTGAAATTAGAAAATACTGGACCTCCCAGGCAAAGTCAGGATGAGCCCCAGTTCTGAGTGCTCCCCTTCCAGTCCTGTAGTCTCTGAGCAAGTAATCACATGTCAGCACATTTATACACCTTATCCGGACTCATTTGGGTCCCTTAGGACAGTTGGGTCCACCTGTGCTGGGCAAGACTTTGTCGCAGCAGATGCAAGGTGCAAATCAATGGGACAATCTCTGATGGGTCCACCTGTGCTGGGCTAAGGATAAGTGCAGCAGGATGCAGGGTACAGACCAATGAACAAGATAAATCAGCACAGTCTTAAGGGCATGGACAGCCCCAATGAGCAATTTTCTTTCTTTCTTGCACCGGGGCGGGGGTACAAGTGTACTAACTCAGGCTTCTCACAGTAGGATCTTAGTAATGAAGGCTCCTGATGTCTTCAGTTCTCTCACAACTGAGGCAGGATCAGTTCTCTCACAGCGGGATTGATGTTGTCAAGTTGCAGGTCCACGTCTTTCCCCAACATGGAAGGGAGGGCTAGCTCCTGGAGGACATTTTGGCAACTCTCAGGCTAGCGGGTTTGGCATAAAACTAAATTACTCTAACTTAGCTGCAGAGAAGTCACTAACCCCCCCTCCTGGGTGGAGGGGCTAAACTAACTACGAGGTCCAGCCGCATGGCTGGGGGCCTGAGCCCCAACCCCTGTGGGTGGCTCCTGCTCGAATCTCTCTCGGAACTGCTCACGTAGCTAGAAACACAGTCTTTTATGAGGCTCTGCTAAGGCTCCCGATTGGCTGAAGCTATTGGGTGCTTTAGCTCTGATTGGCTGGGAGGCTTGTCAGTCAAGAAAATTAATTATGCATGAACCTCACTCAATGCACAGTTGGTGTGCTGTTTTGGCACCTGAAATTAGGTCCCTGCAATTCCCCATGAGCACTTGGGAAATTTCCCATGAGCTTTGGCTATTGTCTCACAAGTCCTGACTTTAAAATCCTAGCTTTCCAATTGGCTGTGGCTAATTAGAAATGGCTGCTGAACACACTGTCCTTTAAGCAGAATTTATGCAGTCCCAAATAAAGTCCTGGAGCAGCCAGAATAAATATTTAAGTTGCCCAATTGTCCCACAGTTCAGTAGCCACTAGTGTGTTCTTTAAGTGGCTGCCCAGAACAAGCAATTCACTCAGTCCATTTGCCTGTCACTGCTGCCAATATTGTAGACCCCTTTGCAGCAGGCAGGCTGTCACTATCTGAGTCCCAATATTTCTGGTGCAGCCAGGAGTTAAGTCATTTATTTAATCAAACACTTTTCCCCCTGTTAAAACATGCTGCCCCCAAACACAGACAGCAGGTACACTTATTTATTTTTATCTACTTTCTCTTTTTTCAACAGTCACTGAAAACTGCTTTTGCGAGGACAGAAACACCCTCATAAATATGTATGAGTGATCTGGGCTCTGGCTCATTAATATTCATGAGCCCTGATCATTACTGCTTTGTGGATCTCTTCATTTTGGGGGGAAGAACTGACTCTCCTGGCCCTCCCTAAAGTCACCGGGTCCCACTTAACACATGGGGACACTGGGATCACTGAACCGTCTCCTGCTCATCTATACAGTAAGTGGTCGGGAAAGCAAAGGCGCTGCCTTGCGTAGGCGTGATTTCCAAGGCACCAGGGGTGCTGCAAAAGCAGCTGGGAGGCATGATTTAATTTAAGGTGCCTGGCAGGGCTGTATTGTACACCGGGGGCTAGCTATGGGGCACCAAGGGCACAGACACAAGACTGGGGGTTGCACAAAAAATTATGCAGGCATTCAGGAGGTGTCTGGCAGGACAGAAAACCAGGAGCTATGGGCTACAGGTAATCCCCCACATTGGTATGGTGGTTACACTGGCACACTGTAGGCAGCACAGCACAGTGCCTGCATGAGGTAGTACCAGGGCAACCCTCCCCAGGCAGCTGCACCACTGCGCCACATGTAGTGCATCCCCTGTGTGGTGATGCTGTGATGGCCACTCTGCCAATGTCAATGTCATGCAGCACACACCAGTGTGTGGCAGTAGGCACTGCCACAGCAAGATGTGAGCATAGCCCAGTCCAAGCAGGGACACCAGAAGAGCCTGACACACAGTGTGACATGGCTGTTGTGGCAGCAGGCGGCACATGATGATGACTGCAGCCACATGTGTGCAATGGGCTAGGCTGACCCAGACAGGCAGTGGCTATGCCATGGATGCACCATCGCATGGCATGCAGGACACAGACAGGCCACACAGTGGCATGCAATGAATGGAGAGGGCTGCCCCCCCCACCAACACAGAAAGCGCAGCTGCCTGGGCAAGCAGGGGCATCCAGTGAATGGTATAGCCGTGTCAAGGGAGGTGGGCATGTACCTGCACACAGATCCCCCCTCTAATGCCTATAGGGCATACCCAGCCCACCTGGCCATACCCAGGAAACAGTAACCACACAGTGCATCACAGTATAAATGCTTTATTCTAAACTGTAAAGCTCGGACAGTATGCCCAACAAAATCTGCACCGCAATGGAACAGATAGCATAAGTGTTGCATCACACAGACACCTGCAAGGCAGCTAAAAGCACAGACATTATTGACAAGTGGCATAGGGACTGTACATGAGGCCTGGGGGGAAATGGGGTCAGGGTGCTTGTACTGCAGTGCTGATGTTACTCTGATCAGTGTCACTGTCGCCAGCCTTCCCGGGTCCACTACATCCTGCCTTCCATGGCCACTCCTCCTCCTCACTGCTCCAGCCATAGTCCACTATCATCATAGGTGGCCTCTGGACCCTCTACATCACCATGTGATGTTTGGGACCATGGTAACACTATGGAAAGAAGAAACACAGTAAGATATCATCCCCGAGTGTGGAGGCCACCAACACCGCCAAATGGCAACCCCCATGTGCTGGAAGGGGTCTGATGCACACGGCCACAGGGAGATGGCCATGGGAGCACTGCCACCACCATGACCATGTGCAACAGCACCAGTCACCACAGCCCCCATGTGGAACCCATATCCACTGGATGGCACCATGCCTGCAATGCTATAAAGTCTAAACCCCCTACCCGCCCCATACATACGGTGATGCACACACACAGTATGCACCGTGCAGGCACAGAAACTGTACATATGCACAAGGAATTGCCATGGCACACACAGTGGCCAGAGCATGCATGGGCATAGCATCTGAGATGAGCCACAGTGGGACGGCCGATGCAAAATGTTGGCTGCCACTGTGCATCACCACTGGCACACACACCATCGCCAGAAGGCACTGACCATGGCTTGGGCATGTGACAAGCCAGGCCACAAGCCAAGCCTGACACAGCCACAACATGCTGGCAGGTCAGTGTGCAGGGACTCCGCATGACCCGCGGTGTGTACTGATCATACCCTGCCCAGTGTCACCGCAGAAATGGGCCCACGATGCATACATGGTTGCCCAGTAACACCATGCAATCCACACACACCATTGGTGGGGCCTATGTGACCCCGATCTAGTGATATGAGCCACCAAGGGATTGGCATTGCACAGACATCAGACATCTGTAGGCCACAGGGATAACCGCAGCACCTGTGAATGGGCATGTGAGGACTGCACCCATGGCATAGCCAACAGCCATGGCAGTGCAGTGCCATGCCCTCACATGTGGTGTAGCACTTCAGGCACAGAGGCACATGGGCATGTAGTACCCACCAGCTGGGGCATGGCGTGACCGCGCCCCATGCATTTCATCCTTCCACATGGCCCAGGCTATGCTATACACTTACCACTGGTGGCACCAAGACCCTCCACATGGTCACTGGGCCTACGTCCCCATGCTCCCCCTCTTACAGTATCTGGCCATCCACCTCCATCTGGCTCATGTATCTGGGCAATGTTAGGCACCACCTATGTCTCCTCCTGGTGGGTGTGACCACCATCACTGACGCACTGTCTGGCCACTCTACATGGCAGAGTTCCAGCCTCCCGGGTATGGCCTCCCAGTCCTGTGTGGAATGACAGTAAGAGAGAGGAAGAGACACTGGGTTAGGTCACTGCACAGTGCAAACACCACCCGCACAGTAGCACAATCCCCATTGGTAGGCCAGTACTCACCCATTCATGACCTACAAGACCCACAGAGTCCCATATCCCCCAGAGTCATACATGTTCACCTCAGAAACCCTCCACAGCTGTGAAGGATAATGCTCCATGCCGCTATCATTGGCCGCTGCCATCATCACATGCTAGCAGTGTGTGCGACGCACGATGCAATGTGCAGAGGGCACATATTGTGGTTTGTGTCCACTGCCTGTGCAGGGCCAACACACATGTGCCCCATGACATGCCCCTAAAGGCACATGCATGCATGCATGGTGGTATAACATGGTAGCACCGAGCACCTGCACTGTGCACTGGAAACTACACATCATGGCAGGATGTGTCATGGAGTGCTGTTACAAATGGAAATGCTCCAGGAGGAGTTGATGTTGCTTAGGTGCCCATGGCCACGGCCAGGGGTATTCTACCCAGACCTGGATAACTTGACGCTGGAGGAAATCCACTGAATTGAGCAATTCCAGCTTCCATGGCTCATGGTCATCCTTCTATGTGATGTGGTCCATGACAGGATCACACCACGGACATGCAGGTTGAGGTCGATGTCCATTGAGACTAAGGTGCTGTTAGCACTGGGATACTATGCCACGAACTTCTTCCAGAAGGTGACCATTGACACCATGAGCATATGCCAGTTCATGGTGTCCTGTGCAATGACAGAGGTCACAAATTCCCTGCTGGACCACAAGAACACCCATATTATCTTCCCAACATCCCCAGGTGATGTCTGTTGAACAAAACAAGCCTTCTACAACATTCATATCATGCCCAATGTGGTAGGTGTTATTGAAAGCACCCACATCGCCATCCTGTCTCTGCCAATACAAGAGAAGACATACAGAAACAAAAAAAAGGTTCCACAGCATGAATTACCAGTTGGTATGCAATGTAGGATGCTTGTTCACAAACATCTGTGCCAAGTACCCCAGGCCATGCCATGATGCTTACATCTAGGAGGAATCGTGCATTGGGGACATGCTCCATGAAGGGTCAATCGATGGCTGGCTGCTGGGTGAGTATTGCACCATCCTCCTGTGTGTGTAGTAACTGTCCACTGGCATGTGGTCATGCATGTGATATTGTCCCTTTTCTCCCCTGAACATGTGACAGTGGATATCCTCTGCACCCACATCTGATGACACCCATCCTGGTGCCATCAACTACTGCAGAGGTGGCATACAACCATGCCTATCGGAAGACTCAGAACATCATTGAAAGGTCCATCAGACATCTGAAGATGCGCTTCTGCTGCCTGGACCATACTGGGGGACTGTGGTGCTGCCACTGGGAAAGGCATGCAGGGTGTTGATGGTCTGTGCCATGCTGCACAATCTTGCACAGCACCGTGACGTGCCAATAATGGGAGTACAACCACAGGTGGATGCTGATGCTGTTGCATTCCATGTACCAGAGAATGCAGGGAGTCAGGAGGCCAGGGCAGCACTGGTACAGGGTGCATTCTGCCATTAGCCGGTGCATGTGTACACAGCTCCATGTGTGGTGCTTGCAGGCTTGGAATGGTGTGTGTGTGTGTGTGTGTGTGCAGAACCAGCATTTGTGTGCAGCCGCAGCAGATGAGTTCGTGGCTGTTGTGGGGCAGGACATTGTGTGTACATCGGTGGTGCTGCCTGAAAGGTACATGGTGAAGATCCCTGCACTGAGTGCACCCCTATGGGGGTTGGGGGACTCCCATGCCACCGCCTGTCCCCTCCATGGTTTGTCATATGTTGGGGGAGTTGGTGGCTGTGTCCAGTGCCCTATCCTCCTGGATGTTTGTGTGGCTGCCAATTGCATACTGAGTGTGTGAGGGGGTGGGGCATGTGTCATGGGATGGCACCTCATATCAGTGTCCATGAGGGGGGCTTTATGTGGTGCCGCTCATGGGGTGCCAGCGATGTGTGGATTTGAACATCAGTGTTGGTGCATGTACTGGTGCAGTGAAACAATTGTGCTTGGGAGTGCTTTAGTGCCATACATCATCGTGACTGTGTTCTGTGAATGAGGTTGTGCCACATCACTGCATTGGCATGTCACCGGGGTATGCTAACAGCCTGACAGAGGCCCGTGTTCCCATCCTTTGTGTGGCTGCCCATTGTCTACCAGGGCTGAGGACCTGCAGTCCACCTGCTGTATGGAGTGTCTGCTGTTTGGAAGTGTGTGCGCTGCCGGCTGTGCCTTGTTCCTCCACCAGTCTGATACTTTCACCCTCGGTGCCCTGTGTGCCCATGTCATCTGCACATCACTTTGTTCCTCTAAGTTATGCTCACATCCTGAGGGTGAGTTGGGTGTGTCGGACACTACAGGAGGGGCAGTGTCATCCGTCTCTGTCCCTGAGGCAGAGGGTGGACTGGCTGTGTTAGTGTTCTCCAGTGTGTGTGTGTCCACTCGTCATGGGCTGTGCATGGCATAGGACATCCCACTGTGCTGCTGACCAGCCACTCTAGTACATCCACGATGTGTAACATGCAAAGGTACATGCCATGCACCTCGGTGGTCAGGGCACAAATCACATCCCTGTTGCAGCGCTGTTCTGCCAGGTGGTCTGTCTCAAGCTGATGCAGCTCCTGGTACCTGTCCACCAGTGTTGCCTGCATGCACTGAGCACCACCGTGTCCAGCCGCATGCTAAGACAGTCCCTCACCTGGGCTGTTCTCGACATCCTGCATGTCCTGATTGGCAGGGGCACCAACATCTGTCACAGCTCTGCCACACCCGGGTTGTTGCGGGCATTTGCCTCCAGCAACGTACTCCTGCTGTGTCTGGGCTACAGGTGTCTGATGCTGTCCAACACTGCTGCTGCCATTGCAGGTGGTTGCTGTCGCCTGGGAGCCCTCATCAGCCACATCGTGCCAGTCCTCATCAGTGTCAGTGTGCTTGGGGGTCTCAGTCTCATGCTCATTACCTGTGGGGAATGGGATAGTGCTAGTGTGGTTGATCATGTCACCCATTGCGTGTACCACAGGGGTGTATTTGTCAGAGTCACTCACCAGTGCCTAGCCATGCACACCTGTCATCCTCCACATCCGCCTGCTGTCCTGCATTGTGCAGGCACTGCAGCTCCATTGCCACAGTGGTGGCAGGCTGTCTTGTTGGGTTTGGGGGAACAGATTGCTGTTATTACATACTTAGAGGCACTGCACATGTGTCCACATGTCCACCTCCCCACCTACCTACCATCTAGGGTTTCCATGACTTCCACCTCCCTGTGCACACCGATGTCAGTCAGCATGTCTGCACTATGTGCTTCAGGGACATGAGCTGGCTGTCCCCATAGGGGGAGCCACCAACTGTGCCCTGCCATGCCTGTGCTGGGTACCGTGACCTTCCTCTTCATGGTGGCCTGCAAGTCCCACCATTTATGCTTTATGTCATTGAGAGTCCAGGCCGGCGGCATTCACATCGCTCTGGATCTTGAACCACAGCTTTGCCTTTACCTCAGTAAGTGTGGAGGGTGAGAGTGACAGGGACCCCTACAGACAGCGGTAGTGCGTCCTGATGTCTGCCACCATGGATGCCACCTGGACCCTTGTGAAGTTCAGTGCCAAGACTGGGCAGTAGTATACGCCCTCACATGGCCGCAGCTGGTCACCCGCTCCCCCTCTTCACCATGCTCAATGCCCTGCCTTTCCCCCTGCGCATCTCTCTGGTTATCCACTATTTCATTTGCATCCTTCACTGATGCACTATTCACTTCTGCTTCATGTTATGGGGTAGAGTGGCCTGCCATATAGGGTGGGGTCAAGGGGGCATGTCTGCATTGCTGTAGCATACCTCCATATGCTGTGCACCATGTGGGTCACTTTGGCATACCCCTTCATCCGCATTGTGTGCATGGTTGTTTGTGCATGCCATGTAGAGGTGGGCAAAGTGGCCAAAATTCACTCAGCGAAGCAATTTACGGAGTAGTGTGGAATCTGTGAAGTAATCCACAACGTGACGTGGAGTACTTTGCATCATTATGAGGAACGCAAAGTCCATTGATTACAATGACTTTGAATTACTCCACCTTCCCCCCAACCACTTCTACACCAATTTTAATGTGAAGTACATTGAAATTAATGTACTTCACATCACTTTGTTTTGTTATTGAGCTCCAAAGCGAATTTTGCAGTGGTTCAATGGCTTGCAGGTCACATGGGTTCTAGACTGTTCTGCACAGCCTCAGTTCTGTGTACTGTGTGTGTGTGTGTGTGTGTAGTGGTAGATGGAGACAGTTTTGTCTCAGAGCTCTGCGATTTAAATCCTCTAAAAACTGTTTAAAAAGCATTTTGAACCATTTATTTTGCTCAAAATTTAGTACATAGATTGTAGGAAACCCTCCTGTGCTCATATCATCGAATGTTTATTGTTTGTGTATGGATTTTGAATGTTAATTTAGAACATTCAGTCTGTGTGCTGACAGACACTTGAAGTGTGCTTTGGGGGAGGGGCATATCTGTGGTGAACGTAGGTTAAACGAGGAGAAAAAGGCAGTCTTTCTGTTTTGGTTATATTTTTCTTGCATAACTGTGTTAATGTACTCACAGTAATATTTTCAGTAATACTTGACATTTTTTTGCTGATTGTTGTGGTGCAGCAGTGCATAATTTCAGTTTGTTTAAAAGATTTGGTTATATTACTGAAGTTTTCAACATGCTACGCATTACTTGGAGTGTGTGTGGGAGTGTGTGTGTGTGTGTGTGCGACGTGTGCCATCAAGTCAGACACATTTTATTGTGCCACAGAGTAATTGCAGTAGTGTGAACCTGCTATCCACCGCATCTGAGTGATTTTGTACTGCTTTGTGGTATCTTGGTTTTGGACTGTTACTGCAGTGCACTGCACCCCTGCCCAACCAGCAAAAGGTATTCTTTTCCAGATTGGATTGTGACTTGTGAGCACTGGTTAAGGTGCTGTTGTGACTTTGCGTCTGCATCTCTTCTTGACTGCGCAGTGTAATCTTAATCTGTCTGCGCTTTTGCATCTGTTTAGTGCCCAGTCTTCATCTGCAAGCACAGTTATTTTTTTTTGGCTTCACATCCACTGGCCCAGACTGAAAGTTCAGAAATCTAAATTTGTTTAGAATTTTCTTGGTGATTCCCCAAAATGCTTGCGAAGAGATATGCAAGCAAAGCTGTTTCTGGCCATGGCACTGCTGCCAGTGGCAAGATTGTCTGTGGACGTGGTAGTACACAGAAGTGCGTAGCTGATGTCAGTAAAGGGATTTCTCCATCAATGTTTTTACAGCACAATGTGTAGCTTCTCTCATAGTTGGAGGAGATGATGATGTCCCAGCTGGTGGTGTTAGTGCAGTTTTTGCTGGCATGAGTATTGCTGCCTCAAGTACCACTTCTGACCAGTTAACCATTTCAAAAAATATAGTTGAGTCTAAAGGTATGACTGACAGTATAGATGATGTCATCCTACCCATTAACATCCCCATGGTAGTTGAACATGATTCTGATCCTGGCAACAATATCTCACAATGTCACATTTCTTCCAGCGCTGTTGAAGTCATGCCTTAGCCATCCAATGATTCAAAGTGTGGCGCAAAAATATTGGGTGATGATGATGATGCTGTGGTTGGAACATGTTCTCCACATGACAGCATCCAAGCTGAAAATGTGGATGTGGAAGATGTTAATGAACATGATAATGACGTCAGTAACTCCTGCTGGAAACTGTAGAAAAAGAAAGTCAAGGTGGCTGTGTCTGGGTCTGTTGGCATTAAATCCCCCCTCCTCAAAAAAGTTGTGATTTAGCAGTTCCTGTTGATGATAATGATGATGACCCAGTAATAATCATAGGTAGTCATGGTGGTCAGTTGGAGTCCAAGTGTGTCCAGCCTGAAAAATCATGTAGCACACCCGACATTTCAAGGGTAAAAAAACAGAGTCCAAAAAGCAGCATCAGAGACATGTTAAAAGTACGGGATGACAGCCCATTGTTTGGGATTTTTTTGTCCAAGATGCAAATGGTGAGTCAGTTGCAATCTGCCAGCTTTGCCATGCATGTGTGAGTCGAGGTCAAAGGGGGAGTCATCTGGGCATGGGGTGTCAGCATACACATCTTAAGAACAGGCACATGGCACTGTGGACCTGTTACCAGATGGCAGTTAATGCCATTGTGGGGAGTTCACCCTCATCATCAACCTTAGTGAGCATGTTATCCCCTTCCATGAGTGTAAGACCAAGAAGAAATGTCTGCACTAGTGATGAAATAACACCAGAGGATTACTACAGGCATCATGAGGGGGAGGATTATGATTCAGAAATCTTGTCAAGCGGTGGTCAGAGTAGCAGTGGCGGTGGTGGTGGTCAATGCAGTATGTCTAGTGCAGGTGGTACATCAACCACTGTACATAAAACAGGAAAAATAACTTAATTTGTGGACTTGTCACTGGTGCACCCCTCTTCATCACATGTCCACACCCCACCCCTGGGCATTCGCAGAGCCAAGCCATGTGTCACACCCCATGCAGAACATGTAATTCAGCCCATGTTGGAGAGTGTTTTTGCCCATAACCTCCTGCTTGCCTGCCTGAAACATGTGACCTATACTAAGCCATGTGATGTGTGTGGGTTGCCTGTGAATTCTCACTTCACCTTAAAGTAGAATAGGGCAGAGTGCACAACGTGAAGTCATAATTACAATGCAAAGGGACGAAGTGAGGGTTTAAGATGGGCTCTCCACATGTAGCAGAACACTAATGTGAAGTGGCCACTTCACGACCACTTTGTGGGCGGAATTTTACTTTGCTGCATCTCTAATGCCGTGTTGCTGGGGCATTGCGCATCATGTAGCTGCATGCAGCATTTACATCATTTTTATGCGTGGTACATGCACCTTCATGCACAGGCCCCATTGTTTATATGATTTCATCCAGAGAAAGCACCAGGTCATTAGTTTTTGAAGATGAAATTCACAGCTCAGTATCGATAGTATTGTTATAAAACAATGCAGCAAAATGCTGAACCCAGAAGTCTGTATGTATGTGGGCAACATCATTATGCTGCCAGTTATCCAAACTCTGGGAAGCCCGTCTCCAAAAAGTTATAGAGTCAGGCACCTGACTGCATCCAACATCCTTTTCCACATCAAGTTTTTGAAAATATAACTTTTAATTGACCAGTAGGGATTTAGATTCATGTCTTGCTTCATGTAAAAATGTTATGTTACTTCTTGAGGGGTTGCGTCTCAACCCACATATGATCTTATTAAGGTTCCTTTTAGTTTGTTTACAATCATTGTCAAACCAACCAGAATATTTTTTTTTAGTTTTGGTCTCAATATATCAAAATGGCAAGCAGATAACCAGTAGCTTGGCATATGAATTAAAACTTTTTGGTTTGCTTGCCCTCTTGCAATATTGTATTCTGCAGTTTTATGCAAGAATACCCCTGAAGAAAACCATGTATTTTCTCTCTTTGGAGTTCATCCCAATTTACTATTCTTTTTATTTTGTATATGTACATTTTTAACCTAGGTATTTAAATTAGATCAAACCCTTTTAGCCATTCTTTGTAAACATAATGCTAAATGATCACTCATTGGTCTAGTTGGTAGAGTTAATTTTATATTTTTGACTGTGTCAACTGCCGAGAAAATAGCATAGTCAATTACAGATCCATATTTATCAGAGATACGCATATTGACAGATACAAAAATCCCCTTTTATTCTACCATTCAGGACCTAATGGGATAAGCTGCCCAAAGATTCAGTAATATTCTACCATAGGTATTAACTATTTTATACTTTGAGGGCCAGCTATTCAAAACTTTGCCCCGGGGCTAAATTAGCACTGCCCAGTCGGCAAACTTAGCCTGGAGCACAAAGCAAGCCATATTCAAAATAAATAGCCCTGGGCAAACAGCTTCTGAATATAGCATGGGAATGAGGCCGGGCAAACTGGGCTGGGAGTGCAGGGCAAAGTTAGCACTGGAATAAGACAGCTCTGAATATGGCAACCAGGAAGCCAAACCACAACAGCAAAACAGTGCACAGCGATGTGAAGGTAGGTAGAGGTGAACTATGTGGCCAATGTGTGTGCCAGCAAATGCGTGGACCCAGTACAGCTGCAGGCAGCAGTGTATGTGAAAGGAAAGTGTTGAAAACTGTAAAATATTCCCCGAACTGTTTGTGCAGCGCTAACATGTTTGCGTGGGTTTAGCGCAGCGCTAAACCATTAGCCCGGTGCAAACACATTTGCCCGGCACTAAAATTTGCTATATTCAAAAGTGACATGCAAATGAGCCTACTTACGTAGTCTCTGGGCAAACATCCAGATTAGCATCTCATTATGCCCTGATCTGCATGCTGTTTGCACTGGAATAACGGTTTAGCCCTGCGCTAAACCCGCGCAAACGTGTTAGTGCTGTGCAAACAGCTTGGGGAATATTATACAGTTTTGAACACTATTTCCACATGTGCTGCTGCCTTCAGCTGTACTGGGACAACACAGCATAGGCACAGATGGTGGTGGTGCTGCATGCAACTGTCACACTGTAGGTCATGCTACAGTGCACAGCAGACACTATAGTAGCAAGGGGACCAGTAGTGTGAGGACACAGCAATGCCTATGGTGTGTAAGGCAGTGATGATGACTGCACTATACACAGTGAGAGGCCCAACCTGCAGGTATTTACTGACAGTGGACATTACTGTTACACTGTTGTGTGACCCACAGATGCTGCACCTCTGGCATGGGATGCTCACAGTGACATATACATGTCCGGCTTTGTGTGCTGTGGCAGTTGTACAGCTGTGCAGTATGTGGCTGGGGGGACATATATTATCAGAAAGGTACACTGGTGTTGGGGTATGCCAAATACTGGCCCATGTGCACTGCATGATGTGTCCCAGCCTTGTGGCCACACCTGGTCTGTGGCACAGCCTGGCCACCCATACACTCTCCCCTCAACATCCTCCATGCCCACAGTGCTGCATGTGTGTGCTGGCATCTGTTGGTGTCCACAGAAGTGTGGTCCACAGGTGTGTGCTGTATGGCCACACTGCCATGCTGTCCACTGGCAGCAAGGTCACCATTTACTGCCTGGCATGGCTGGGACTGGTGGCAGATGATGGCATCATTGTGATGCCATCAGTTAGCAGCATGCTTCCTCTATGTTTGGCTTTGTCTATGTGTCATATTTATTTGTTAGGGTCATGCAAAACCCGCGCAAAACCCACGCAAACACCGCGCAAAGCCATAGTGTCATGCAAAGCTGATTGCCCAGGGTTAAGACAAGCTTTTCCTGGACGGTAATGTGCACCATGCTAAGTGTCACGCAAAACCACTTTGCGCAGCGCTAATTGCTGAATATAGCATTGCGCCTGTATTCATGTCAGTTTGCCCCTTGCATACAGTATGATTTTGCCCAGTGCTAATGCAGTTTGTCCATACTATTTGGCCTTTTAAATATTGCAGACCCACGCTAATCCCACGCTAAAACTGCACAAATGTTTTTTGCCCTGTGCAAAGTTTTGAATATCTGGCCCTGAAAGTCTTATGCTGCTAGTAGATATATTACTTAAAGGTATTAAGTCTGTGTCATCAAAACAATTCACTAAGCCTATTCAGGCACTCATATTACCCATTATTCATATTTCAAAATTGGATACTACATTATATCGTATTCCAGTAATGTGATCTTTATTAAGTCAAAGGTAGCAATCAAGGAATCTCTCATGTTAATAGGAGGGTTATAAAATTGCATAAAAAAGCTTTTCCTGATTAATTCTAAAATGCAGTATTATCGTATTATGATTTTGCACAATAGTTTCTATATTATTACTGTTGGATTAATTGTAATTGTGGTTAATGAACCTCCCATTAGCCATCCATATTTCTTTCCCTCAATAGCAGGTTATGGAATTATTTGAAACCCATTTATTACAAACTGACGTGTTCAATAACCATGTTTCTTGTAAGCATATTGCATCACATCCCACCAGAAAGTCTACCCAGTCTGTGTCCACCACCATATTTAGTATGCATGCTACCTTCCATGTTATAAAACTTAGCTTCTTATGTTTCAACAGCTTCACAAATGAAGCCTGTAAAAGAAAGAAAAATTTAGTACTGCTGGGGAGATTGGAATGTTCACCACATGATTTAAGGTATAAGATGAATATTTATTGGTATTACACTCAATAGATACTAATTAAAATATGGGGAGTAACACCAACATTTGGAAAAAGTGCAAAACCGTTTATTTTATTCTATTTTTTTGTGTATTTTCTTTATGTTCCTCCCTCTACGCCCTGATCGGCCACTCCTTCAGAGTGTCAGTGCCTTCCCTGCTGCCTCTGAATCCCACCACCATTACTGGCTCCAATTGTAGTCTACCTGGAAATCCTGGTATATCCCTTTACCAGAAGGATCCCTCTCTTTTGAGGAGGAAGGGCCTGGAGGCCAGCAGCACATTCTCCAGGAACTGAGAGGCCAGTTCCTGGCTGACTCCAGGGCTTCGGATGGCAGGAGCCAAGCACTCATCATCCGGTCAGTTGGGGCACACATTTTCACATTTTCTGTGCCCCCACCCACACAGTTCTCTGCCTTGCATGAGCATAGGGCAACCTGGAGTGGGGGCATATGCGGGTGTGTCGAAGCATCACATCCCCAAGTATGTCTCCAATCTGCTCACAGGGCCCCAGGCAGATCCTCCCCCCGGGAGGGAAGTGACCAGTGGACACTTGCGATATTCCTCCCTATTAGCCTCCTCTCCTGGGACCTGGGCTCAGGGTGCAATCCCGGGTCACCAGCGTGCCGAGTGAACCCTTCTATTGGTGCCACAGAGCCAGCTTATATTATTTTTTTTTAAAACCATCATGAAATTTCCATTTCAGTTTTAAAAAAGGTATATCAACATACTTTGTTATTATGGGAAAAGTACCAATGACATTTATTTTATAAAAAAAATAGAACACACCTCTGCTGTGATGTAAATATATCTGTATCTGTATCTATCTAATGATACATAGATAGATAGATAGATAGATATAGAAATATATTTCAATATAGCTAGAAAAAAAATGATTGTTTCTGTTTTGATAAAATAACCACTGTTACATGATGCAGTAATGACACGATTTTTTACTGACTGGTCTCCAATCTTTCATTTAAAATATTAAATTTCTACAACCAGCAGTTCCAGAGTTAGACCTTTCATAATATATTTTATTTAAAATGTGATGACTTTGGAACTGTTAGGGAATGAAACATAATTACTGTTTTTTTAATGAAAGCTTGGAGTCAGCTATGTAGATCTATCATTAAGATATTACTACAGACCATGTATTGGTACAAAAACATGTTTCATATCAATATAAAAAACATAAAATAGTTTACTAAATGTTGTAAGTCCTGTAATTCTCAACAGCATACTACATCAAAATGTACAGTGGAACCAGTCACTCCACAACACAATAACTTGCAGTAAGTGATACATCACAAAATACTACATGACAAAAGGGTTTAATTACCATTGAATTACACTATTCCCTGCAGTCTACTGCCACAGCATTTTGTGAAATACGGCAACATTACTGCACTGCATCCTGGGTAGCACTGCTGTATATTCATGTAGCAACACAGGAGAACTGTATTGTTAGGGTCTATACATGCTGATAAGACTCCACGCTTTTATTTAAAAAAAGTTAAGGAAGCAATTCAAATGTTACAGCTTTCAAAAATATAGTTTCATACATTCATTGTTAACCTCCCGGGTCGTGCCTGAAAATAGTCACTTTTGTGTCTAGTGCACTTACCCGGTTATCAAAAAATAAATAAAAAAAAAATATATCATGCAAGATTAGTTTTGGAAATGGTCAGAGGATACTATTGGCTGTTCTGTCAAAGAATGCATTTTTCTAGCATTGAAACATGTCCACTACTGTTATTTGTTCATAATTAGTAGCTAGTCAAGGTGCCTCACAGTTTTGTAGAAGTGCAAATCTATGTAGTAAAGGGATTTTACAGTGCATACTACATTTTCTATTTGGAGTATATCATCTGGCTGATGAATATCATAATTTGAGGCATCTATAATATTGAATCTAAATATATCTAGCATACTTTGCCTGTTGCATGATCTGTTTGGCAACACATGCATTGCTGCAGATGTCTACTTGTAAATAGCCAGTAAGATCCTGTGCCCTTTTTAGGGCTGCAGTGGGTGGAGCCCTGCAGACCTCTTGCTTTGAGAAAAGGACTCCACATTCCTTGCATTCTTTCCAAATGAACAATCTGATTAAGTGCCCCATAGTCGCCTCGGCCTCTGAGCAATCTGCTGGCACAGCACTATTGCTTTTACATAGGAGGCATCCTGATTGCAACACCGGGGGATTGGGTACCCCGGTGTCACTCTTATGTTTGTGAGTGGAGGGTTAGGGTGGTGGGTTCTGAGAAAGAAGGCCAGTTTGGAGGAAGAACTCTAATTTTAAAGAAAAAAAGAAATAGCAGTCACACTCTTCAGTACGTGCATGACTTGCATCTGCTGAGGTTTCTTTCATTAAAATTAGAGTTATTCCTCCCACCCATACCCCCTCTCAGCACCCACCACCCCATACCCCCCACCCACAAACACAAGAGTGACACTGGGGGTGCCCAATCTCCCAGTTTCATGATCAGGATGCCCCCAATATTTTTACAACTCCCACACCTGTGTGTGTTTTTTCAAATATATATTTTTCCCTACTCCCTCACTTGTGTGTTTTTATCCCCCCAACCAATGACATTTCCACAGCTTATGGACTGGAAATAGACAATTTGCTTAGTTTTGGCTCTACGAACTGGACACCATTTCCCAGTTGCCCAATGTTGGACTGGATTGCTTTTTGGGATGCAGTGCTACTGCTTGTGATTCACGGCTTCCATGATTCAGTGGAGTGAGCAGTGGAGATGGTACCCATGTCCTGGAATTAATGGTGGACTTTGTGGGCTGTGCAAGTGGACCCAAAATTAAGCAAAATGGTAGGACTCCACAAAATCAAATGGTTAGCAAGGATAGTATGGCGAGAAGTGACAAGAACACCATCGTGGTCCACTTACATTGCTTTAGAAGAAGGAATACATTAGCTCACCGGCAAACAAAGTGTCCAGCTTGGTAGCGGAGAATTAGGGGCTGAAAGAGGAGAACAGGCAGCTGAACCAAAGAGTGCAAGAACTGGAAGATAAAATGTTCATGGCTGTTCTCACTAATGAAAGTACACTTGCTCCAATTTTGAGCTGACTGAGTGGCTTGAATGGGATGAAGATCATGACCTCTCTGTTCAAAGAATGCTGAGGGACTGACCAAGATTATGCCCTCCCAAGGAAGAGGGCCATGTTGGAGCTTCAGAGTTTGGCTGGACTCTGCCTTGATGTCGACAAGTATCAGGTGTCAGTGGAATTTTGCTCAAAATGCACCAAGAGTGCATCTTCACTTAAAATGTAGGGCCAAGTACCTGCTATTCCTTCAGCTTTTATATCTGAAATATTATAAGCTGAATCCTGAACTTATTAAAATATTGAACTTGAAAGAAAAAACTGTAAAGCTGGACACCTTATTAAAATTGGAGAGATTAAAACAATTCTGTAAATTATGGTATTAAAGTAATGGTGTGGCTTTAATGAGCATGGTAGTGTATAAAAATCTTTGAACATGTCTGTTTTATAAGTTACTGCTAACCCTTTCTGATAGTTTTTTTCCAGGTGATTCTCATGTCATGCTGCATTGTATGGTTACAGACCGCTCCTATTCCCCTAACAACATGGTTAGGATCCACATGATTGGAGATTAATGCTGGAAGATTAGGGGTGCTGATTTACATTACTGTAGGTAAACTCAGAAGCAGAACATGAATGTATTGAGAGTTAACAAAAATGTTTGCTACTTCTAATAATGCACAAGTATGTTAATACAGTAGGTGTGCTTGTGTCTCTCCTAAGTAAGAATGTGATTTGCTGTCTGGACGAGAGCACCACAATGCTGAGTGGTTCTGTCAGCCAAACAGTTCAAGATAATGTTCTTGTTCAGTAAGAGGTAAACACACAAATATAGGAGTTGAAGAGGGAAAAGTAAAAATCATTTTAAAAGTCTGTACCTCCCCACAGCTGTCTCTGTGCTTTGGTCCTTTAGTCTCACGCTGACAGTGCAGCATGTGCTGTTGGGCTGGACACGGAAGAGAGTGGGATGGAAAAAACAGGTTTAAAAACTAGATTTTTAAGGCTGCAGTGGGTGAAGCTCTGCAGACCTCTTGCTTTGAGAAAAGGACTCCACATTCCTCGTATTCTTTGTGAAGAAACAACCTGATGGAGTGCTTCATAGTCGCCTCCACCTCAGAACACTCCACTGGCACTGCACTATTGCTGTACCATCAGAGGTATCCTGATTGCGACACTGGGGGATTGGGCACCCCCAGTGTCA
Source organism: Neoceratodus forsteri (assembly GCA_016271365.2). Taxonomy (NCBI): domain Eukaryota; kingdom Metazoa; phylum Chordata; order Ceratodontiformes; family Ceratodontidae; genus Neoceratodus; species Neoceratodus forsteri. The sequence continues at coordinate 346,314,323 of JADMNL010000023.1, forward strand.
CTCTTGCATTTGGGGGTGGGTGGTATGGGGTGTTGGGTGCTGAGAATGAGGGTTGCGTGGGAGGAATAACTCTAATTTTAAACAAAAAACAAATGACAGTCACACTTTACTGCACATGCAGGACTTGTGAACGCCGTTTTTCTTTTTTTCTTTAAAATTCTACTTATTCCCCACACTTGACCTTCCCTCTCTGCACCCACCACCACATACCCCCCACCCACAAATACAAGGGTGACACTAGGGGTGCCCAATTCCCCAGTGCTGCGATCAGGACACCCCCAATGTTTCTCTGACTCCCCCACTTGTGTGTGTTTTTTTAAATATATATTTTCTCAACTCCCCCACTTGTGTTTTTATCTTCCCACCCAACCTGCTTTCTCAGCACCCACCTCCCCACTCACCCCAAGAACCATAAGAGTGACACTAAAGGTGCCCAATCCCCCAGTGTCATGATGAGCAATCCTCAATGCTCTTGTTTTTTTTTCCTGCAAAAAGAAAAATGTCCATTGCTGTATTTTATGGTTGTAACTGCACCCTCCTGACCCTTCCACTCAGCACCCACTACCCCACACCCCTCAACACCTTACTTACCCATCAGAGGTCCATCGCCATAATCCTCTCTGGACTGCAAACACGTCTTCACCCTTTAAAGTCAGATCGTGAACTAAAGAAACAGGTATGCGCTTTAATGTATTTCAAAGGGGTTTTGAACTTAGTGGCATAACTTGGACATTTCTGCATATTTTTGGCCCAGCTTTTCAACATGCCTTCTTTGGGACCCAACCTCATGAACAATTATACTGTCATTAGGTACTTCTGTCCTGAAAGGTGATTTTATGGTCCCTGCGTGAAATCACCTTACAGGCAGGAGTTGAAAATTTCATCTGCCCTTGTTCATGAGGTGGGGTCATAAGAAGCCTATGTTTTAAATTTGATGTAAAAATAAAAAATAAATCTAATTAAGCTATGTTAAATTTTGTAAACCCCAGCTCATAACTTTGTTAATATTCAATATTTTTAACCCAACTTTTCAACATAGTTATTTCTTTAAAGCATCTCATGAACATGATGGCTGTCATTTTTCAACTCCTAGCCAAAATGTGTTTCTGCATCCTGAAAGCTGAGTTTGCAGTCCCTGCCCAAAATCACCTTTATCCCAGGAGTTGCACATTTTCTCTGTCCTTCTTCATGAGTCAGGGTTATAACAAGTCTATGTTGAAAATTTAGTGTAAAAATATTAAAAATCTAATTTTCAATATTTTTACCCCAAATTCCTCACCTGCAGCCATATTGCCTCTGAATAGATTCTGTTATATCTGGTATGTCAGCATCACTGCACTGTATCCCTAAAAGATCTTGAAGACGAACAGAACTTTACTATATAAAGTAATTCTTGATTTGTTTGGGATTTGGGCCAGCCTGTATAAGGTTAATATTACAGGGTCAGAAGTTTGTGATTCATGCCAGGATAAGAATCTTAATATCATCAGGAAGGGACACTAGGAGCTTCACCCAGTCCTGCCATTCTAAATCATGTAGAGGTCTGGGGACATTGATGTTAACCTCCAAGTTCTTTAAGTAGTTTTTTTGTTCACATTTGATATGACAAACTGAGAATCAATAATGATATAAACATTAGCATCTGGGTTGTTGTTGTTTATACCAAAGGCCTCAAAACAAATACATTCAGTAACTGGGCCCCATATTCAAAGCTGACTGACTGCGCATTCACATGGGGGCGCCATGTGAACAAATAGGGACAGCCGGCTCTGGTGCCATATTCAAACAGATAGTGTGATCTGAACTGACTGCACTATCTCTCTGAATAGCATGCCATGGTAGTGTGGTGCACAACCAGCGGTCACCATGCTGTGTGCCACTCTACCAGAGCACTGGGCCGAAGACCGCCCATAGGGGTAAAGCGGGACACACACTGGTTAGTGCCACAGCCCCTTTGGGTGACATTCAGCCCAAACATGCAGATAAGCCCATTGGACATGCATGGCATTAGCGGGGCATTTGCATTCCCATTATGGGCTCATCTGCATTCCACCACAGCAGCCAAGTGCTCTGGGCCAGGTCCCCCTCTCAAGTTCTGATCCCTGCATAAGTCAAAAAAAAAGAAATCCCTGGTGGTCTAGTGATCCATCCCACCCCCGAGCCCCAAAGCCCATGAACAGAACTGTAAAAGAAAGCCCTGGTGGTCTAGCAGTCCCTCCTGTGGACCACCAGAGACCTCTTTTTTGTATACTGATGTGGGGATTGGGACATGAGAGGGACCACTGGACCACCAGGGATTTCATTTTTATATACTGATGTGGGGATCATGGCATGGGAGAGACTTCTAGACCACCAGGTTACCCAGCACTTGATGGTGTGTGGATTGGGTGTGGGGCCATTTAGTGCTTCTGAAAACTATCAATATTGTGCTGCACTGCATATGCATGGGGGTCCCTCATTTGCATATGCGCAGTGTGATATTGTGCACCATGCTGCTATGGGAGGGCACCATGCATAGGTGGCCTTTGAGTATGGCCACACCCCGATGGCTGGGCTGCTCCGGGTTAGCGCAGTACACACCTAGGTTTGTTCTGTGCTTACCTTTTGAAAATGGGGCCCATTATAACTTTTATTCCCAGCTCCATTTTCACTAAGTATTTCATTAGTTCTGTCAATAGCTTCTGAGTTTCATAGCACTTTTGAAATATGCCATTAAGTCTGAAGAATCATTAATTTCTCAGTAAGTTTGCCCTGCCTATTTGAGTGGCTATTACTTCTTTTTCATTTACCAGAATCAAATGGTATGGGGGCTTACATCTTTCTGGTCCCATCTGTATTTGGAGATGGGGTTGACAGTTGTACAGTATATTCAATGATCTGTTTTTGTTCATTGTTAACACAACCATCATTCCAGGTATTGGAAAACATTATTTGACATCTGTTAGAGGGCAATTTTCTGTTTTCTTATCCTCTTCTAGACTAGATGCTGCATTAAGTATCTGAATAGTTAACACATCTTGTTGGGGTAAATCATTTTGTGTATTTAACTTTTTGGGGTTTCTTTCTTTTCTTTTTAAGGGGGGCTTTGTTTTTTCTCTTATTTGTCTTATTGTAACATTTGCAACATAATTTAGTCAGGTAATCATTTTTACTTGATTTTATTTGGCTTTAATGAATGTAGCAAGAGATCTGGGGCTACATATTCAAATATGTGTAGAAGCAGCACACAAAGGTTTGTGCTGTGCTTGTGCTTGCTCATGATCCAGTGGTTGTCATAATCAGTTGGATAGGGCACAGGCACTATCTGACTGAATATAGGACCATGTCAGTGCAGAGCTAAGGCAAGCTGTGTTGCCCCAACATGGACCCAGGCTGTATGTAGACCACAGAGATGTGTGCCCCCTCAACTGGATAACACCCAGAGCTGAGGCACAATATTCAACCATATAATTCAAATGAGCCCATTGGGCATACAAGCCAGTAACGGGCTACATGCATTGCCATTATGGGCTCATTTGCACATGAAGCAGTTGCAGGTTTGTGCCCATCCAGTGGATTCCTGCCACGTCAGACAAGGTGGTGACTGGACATCCCCCATCTTGATCTCCTGCCCCCCATGCTAATGTATTCCCCAGTATCTAATGGCACCCCCCCACTATCTGATCACCTATCCTGCTTTGTAGCACCATGTCATTGGTGCTTGTAACACCACCCATCCACAGATCACCCACACCAGTAGATAACATGTTCTCCCTGGTGTCTAGTGTCACCTTCACCCTCTGATTACCCACCCTGTTCCAGTGTCACAGTACCCTTGTGTCTAGGGGCCCTCCCCACCCTCTATACTACAGTATACTGTATGCATGCTCCCTGTCATCCCATATGGTGGCCAGCCAAGGAGGCAAGAGGAGGACTGTGCTGGTCATTGTATCAGGCTCCATGCATGGCACCATCTTCACAGGTACAAGAGGGGTTGGCTGGCTGGTGTGCTGGATGTGGGTGGTGCAGTGCACTGAGGCTGTTTAATCACCATCATTCACCAGTCTGGTTGGCAATTGGCAGTTGGGGGGGACCAATGGATGCCAAGGACTACCTAAGCATTTCAGGGATGTATGTTCAGGGGTGTGAGGAGCACCACTAGACACCAGGAACAATGGATGCATTATGGGGCCAGAGGGTAAGAGGGTTGAGATGGCCCCTAGACACCAGGGCACCATGACACCAGAATGGGGCAAGTGATGGTAGGGTAGGGAGTGCCACTATGCACCAGGGAGGACATGTTAACTACTGGGTGGGTGATCGGAAGGTGGAGGTGCCACTAGACACCAGGGCATTCATTGTTTCACCTGGATGGGGTTCGGGGGTGGGGTGGGGAGGCAGGCAGCTACAATACCACCATCCCACCACCAGGGCCTTGTGCACCACTAAGATTAGGTTTGCAAAGTTGGTAATTAACACCTGTTTGTGTGGCATTTACTGCCACTGCAAATCTCTGAATTTGCCGCTGTGCCTGTATGCAGGGGGGACCCATGGGCCCAGCCATATGTTAGCAATCAGGCACTAATGGGTTTTACACATGCCGTGGGGGTCTCTGAATATAGACCCCATCCATGAATCAGGTGCAAAACCCAGTTAGTGTGGGCAAACACCCCTTAGCACCCATGCTAACTTTTCAAAATCTGGCTCCTGTTCTGATGCAATTCACTTCTGAATTTGTCTGAGTCGTTTTTAAAAATGTGCATATATTGCATCATTAATATGTTTGCCACATGGGGTAACAAAGAGCATTTACCAGCTCTTTGGACAGAGTGGTAGGATATTTATTATAGATGGAAAAGTCTATCATACTATTTAGTACATCTCTGTTAATTTCTCTTATGATGTCTCCGAGACTTAGGAGTTTTTGGGGAGTATTTGTAATGGACTTATCAAGTTTCATATTCTCTTTTTGAGATAGCCAGCTAAACATTTCTAGCCTAGTTAAATCAATTTATGAGTTTGCATGTTCATGATGACCAGACTTTTCTAAGAATGGGTGAAGCATTACTTCAAATCTGTTATTTGTGGAATAGCAGAGAAATCTTTGATTATTATGTTTTTTGCTTTGTTCAAAACATTTGAAATTGACTGTTGACCTTCTAAGGTGTTTTTGTTTCCCCTTTCTTTCTGGCTTTACACCTTTTCCCTTTACCCTTATCCTCATCCTCAGTGTCTGATTGTTTCTTCTTTGTCTTTTTTTCTAGGTAACTTCACAAACTTTAATTCTTCAGTAGGAATAGATCTGATCCCCCCCCCCCCCACACACACACACACATGTTCATCACTGGGGCTGCATTAAAAGGATCCTGCTTCTCCAGATCTTTAATGCTTTGAATGATATAGTTCCCAGCGCCAGGATTATTTTTCAAATCATACTGAGACATTTGTCCTGAGTTCTGAATACTGTGGTAGAGGCTGTGAAGGGAAATTTTTCACTAACCTCTTGAGCAATTAACAGGGGTGTGTCACTGTGAGCCTACTGCAGTGCAAAACAGTAGGGGCTCATCAGTCTAGAACAATAACCATGCACTTTAACTGTGACACCACTCTTCTTCAACTGCTTGGACTTCAAAAGAGCCAAGCTGCTGAAATCAGAGAGGGCTTTAGCCCTTTGATTTGTAAGAAGCTACTTAAACAGCTGATCAGCTGTCAACACTAGCAGCCTATCTTTAAAATCCTGTAACATTAAAGGAAAACATTTTGAGCAACAGTGACAACTGACGAGACTATATGGGAACATAGCGGAAGATCTACAGAAAGTTTGAACTGTGTTGTGCCAGTGTTATTATGTTTGCTTGCACGCAGGTGCAAGAAACATAGTGCGATCATCCGAGTTTTCGGAGGTGTGGCAGCCCTCTTCCAATTCAGTCAGTGTGTTTGCAGGTGCGGCCCCAGTTCTCCAATGCCTGCTGGAGCTGTCTATGACAGCAGTCAAAAATGCAGTGGAGTACAGTTGAAAGGGGGAGCTATGCTTCAGTGAGCAGCGATAAGATATCGCCTGCTCATGCGTGTTTCCCCACAAACACACACACTACACCGCGTGCTCGCCCACGCACACACTGTATAGCCGACGGGGTGCCTAATCCCCATTGCTGTGCTGTGCCTCCCCCAACAGAGCCCACATGCCACGCTGGGTGCCCACCCCAGCATGGCTACACATGTATAGCTGACGAGATCGGCTCCACGTCCCCCTCAAAATGCCATCCTTGTGCTATGCTGGGAGCCCACCCCAGCATGGCAAATGTCCCGCGTCGTCTTGTCCTTTGTTTTTTAAAAAAAAAAACCCGAAATAGAAAAATGGTCCCTCGCTGTCTCTGCCCCCACCCACGCCCAGCCACTGCGCACCCTGCCTCCCCACACCCCCCCTCACCCCATACTTACCTCCGGACTCTGGCACGATGATCTTCGGTGGACCGGGAACACGTCTGCACTCTTCAAAGCCGACCGCGAACTGAGGAAATGCTGGTAAGCTGTATAATGGGATAGATAGGGTTTTTTCAACTGTGCTGCATATCTCAGGCATTTTTTGGAATTTTTGCACCAAATTTTCAACATGGGGTTTTTGGGACCCCTTCTCATGAATGCTTTCACTGTCATGGCGTTAATCAGGCCCGAAGGGTGATTTCGCCGTCACTGCGCGAAATCACCTTTTGGGAGCAAGTAATGAAACAACACTGCCACTGTTCATAAGGTGGGCTCTCAAAAAGCTTATTTTTAAAATTTGGTGGAAAAATTCCTAAAAATGACTGTTTTACGAGCGTGCGTTGCACAGCTCCTATGCATGTTCTTAAGTTCGCGAATTTTCAATATTTTCACTGCAGATTTTCAACATTGCCATTTTACCACACCTCCTTATGAGCAGTACAGCTGTCATTTTCATATCTCGCCCAAAATGTGTTTCCGCTCATGTAGTGCTCAATGGTGCAGTCGGTGTGTGAAATCAATGTATGGGACACATTAAGAAAATCACAGTGACACTGTTAATGAGCAGAGGTCTTAAAATGGCTATGTTGAAAATTTGGTGAAAAAATTCCTAAAATGACTGTTTTATGAGCGGCGCTATGCAGTTCCTACGCACTGTGAAGTTTGCAAATTTTCAATATTTTCACTTCAGATTTTCAACATTGCCATTTTATTACACTTCCTTATGAACAGTACAGCTGCCATTTTTCACATGTCACCCAAAATGTGTTTCCGCATATGTAGCGCACAATGGTGCAGTCGGTGTGCGAAAGCAATGTTTGGGACTGATTAAGAAAATCACAGTTACACTGTTCATGAGCAGAGGTCTTAAAATGGCTATGTGGAAAATTTGGTGATAAAAGTCCATAAAATGACTGTGTTACGGGTGAGCATTGCACAGTTTCCACGCACTCTCGTAAGTTCATGACTTTATAATATTTTCAGTCCAGACTTTCACCAGTGGCATTTTTCCACACTTCCTTATGAGCAGTACAGCTGTCATTTTTCACAACATGGCCAAAATGTGTTTTCACACTTTCAGCGCAGAGATGCGTGGTCGCTGTGGGAAATCATTGTTCAGGACGGATAAAGAAAATCACAGCGACACTGTTCATGATCGGAGGTCCCAAAATGCCTGTGTTGACAATCTGCTGTAAAAATCCCCAAACTACTTACATTACAGGTGTGTGTTGCACAGTTTCTATGCACACTCATGACTTCATGAGTTTTTTTAATATTTTTACTGCAGATTTGCAACATTGCCATTTTTTACACCTCCCCATGAACAGTACAGCTGTCATTTTCCACACCCTGTTCGGAATGTGTTTTTGCACCTGTGGTGCTAAATGCCGTAGTCGCTGTGCATAAGCAGCTTTCGGCTAACAAACTGATATTGCCACTGTTCATGAGGTGGGGGTCACAAAAAAGTGTTGAAAATTTGGAGGAAAATACCAACGAATGCCTGAGGTGTTAGGGTTTCCAACCATAGTGCCCTACCTGCAGAGAATGACAGGCATCAGGGTGTGACTTGGGGATTCTGCCTGTAATGCTCATACCATTCCACACCCCTGCAGCCAGTGAGAGGCATTGAGGTATGCCTTGGACTCTTCGCCCCACAGTTCACTCCATTCTCCTCATACTGCACCCATCTCACCATATTTCCTGATGGAATGGGGCGATAAGGGCCAAAGACCACAAGGCACACGACACTTGTCAGTGTCTGCAGGGTAGGTGTGGTGAAATGGCATGGCTGTATGCCTGGTGACCCAAAGGCACACCCCAATGCCTGTCACTCTCTGCAGGGTGGTGGTGGGGTTGGCTTCAGTTCAATACTTCACTGCCATTCCTATTATGCAGCTCTGTAACTTCTACACTACCAATGCCAATGCCAGCAAGCAAACATTCGGCATTGACAAATACCTGTTTATTCTCACTATGTAGGCAGTTTGAAACTACAGCAATGATGTCTCAAATTACACCCTTTCTTTCAGCTAAACTAGCAACTCTCTAAAGAAATTATAGCCTTTGCCTGCCTATCTGGTTGCTAGCAGTATGGAACTTAGTCTCCTTACTGTGGCAACTTTTACAGACAGGAATAAAAATCATTATATACCTCTGTTTCTCTCCACCAGCAAGTGTATATTGCAAACAATGTTAACTAGACAAAGACACATATTCATTCTAAACCTTTTTGTGTCTGTATTTACTAATCAAATTTGAAAGGTGAACCCACACATATAGAACTGTGAGTATATGGATGTCACCAACTTTTGCAGTCCTCTCCTGCCTCACCCCCCTTATTTCCTTTCTCATCACCCCTCCTCCCATAAGACTTATGTTCCCCTGCTCATGTCCTAACCCGCCATACCCCTCCCCTGTATGCTACACGTACCCCTCCCTTTTTAGTCCTTGCATATATACCAAGACCTGTTATGATCTTAGTGATGCATATATCTTAACATGGTTAACTCTTGTTATGATGTTACATATGTTGAAATTCAATAAAAAGAATAACTGGCAGATCCCTACATGTATTCTCCTTTTTCTTGTGCTCAACTGTTTTGCCTGCCATCCTTTGTGCAGTGGTCACAGTATTTGACTTCTGTCCATGGTGATCCTCTGCATCAGCCCTCTCCTAGCCTCAAGACAGTTGTTATTCTCCTAAATGCCCTGTCTGTTCAGTACCCTCAATATCTGTCTAGGTGTGGAAAACCAAAATGTATTTTTTCCCAAAGTGAATCTCCCACACTTAGTGTTGTCCATAGCATCATGCAAGAGAACTGTTGGCTGTCCCCAGCATTCCTTGCACTTGCAAGTGCCCACGTAACATCTGAGGATGCATTAATTGAGCAATAAGGCATGACAAGGTGTGTGTTATTGTGTAATAACGTCACTCCTGGGGTGGGTTGAAGCACGAGGTGAAGCCGAGTGCTTCCACCACCCCAGGAGTGACATTATTACATGATAACACACACCTTGGAGTGCCTTATTGCAATTATACAATGGCTCAATGTTATACAAAACAAAAATAAAAATAAAAATGTTTTTAATAGATTTTTAGTGAGGCAGTATATCTTTGTTTCTGAAAAATAAAAAGGCTCAGGCTCCATAAAATCAGCACAGTGATGTTACTGTGTAATATCATCACTGTCTCAGGCACACACTGACCAATCAGAGTCCAGGAAATTGTCTTGCCATTGTATAATGCAAAGCATCAAATGTTTGGCATTGACAAATGCTTGTTTATGTTGGGTCTGCTATCCCTCATGTTAATAACTTATGGTTCTGGCTCTAGTACCTACAATTTCATCATCTACTTTAAAATTTTTAGTGTTTCAAGTTTCCATCATTCTAATGTGTTTAAAGCTAAGAATTGCAATGAATAAAATACACTGTGTCACAACAAAATAAGAAATACAAGACAAAACCACAGTCAAATATATAAAAAAATATATAAAAAGAAATTAATAAAGTATTAGTCTGATAGCAGCCTGTGTAGTCCAAATTATCACAAGAATTGTGTAAGGCTTTCAGAGTATAAAACATCCTATTGTATTTTTCAGAGAACTGTCTATAAAGAGTAGCAGTCTTTTATACTTATTACACAACACTGTGTGACATTCAGAGTTCCTTTTGGCAAAATGGTTCAGTTCTCTTAAAACAGTAATGTCCTTTTTTGATACAAAGAAATGTCTTTCCCTTGAGATAATCCACCTTGTTTCAGCAGTGAGGGCATGTTTATGCATGTTCATTGCTTTTGTCAAAAACTGCTTTCCTGCAACGTTTTCGCTCTTTTGTGGAGTACACAATTGAAGTTAATTGGGGCTCGATTTGCGTAGTAAATATGGTAGGGTCAGCCCTTAAGGCTACATGGAGAGGAGAGTTGATAAGGCATGCTGCAACACGTAAGAGGAAAGTAGGGAATCTGGTATCTTTTTTTTTCTTTTTTTTTTTTTAAACCTCTTTATTGAAATTTTGATGCAAGATACATACACACATACAGCCCAAAAAGGGAAAAAAGACCAGGCCCACACCCCAAAACTGGGTGCGGAAACTATGTACATCCCCCTAACTATATACAGTCACAGTTACCCAATCAAACACTGCACCCAAAGCTCCCAACACATTGTGGTGGACAAAATGTGAAGGCCATCTCTCTAATTCAAATTAGGCCCGTTAGACCTTTCTACCTAACTACCTAGATTTTAAATAAGGTAAAAAAAAACCCATGAACACTAACCCAGCCCACCTAGGTAACTGTGTCCCAGGAAAGAGAGAGAACCCCATATACTGACCACACAGCAGAAACCTTTGCAGTTAGGGCAAACCCCCATACAAGGGAAAAGAAAATCTGTATAAGGCCTATCCAACCATCATCGCCCAGGTCCCATCACCAAAAGCCCCATGAACCCTACAACATTAAAAATACTTCTCACTACTCCTCTTCAGACAGACAGATCTGAACCTCGGACCTTTCAGCTGGATTGCATAGACCACCTCTAAGGTCCTCCAGATCCGGTTGTAAACCTTCTCCTTCCCGTCCATCAGCATGAATAATCTAATTCTCTCTAAGACCTGTAAAAGGTCCCTCACCCACTGATCATAATCATAAACTAAATCTTCCTTCCAATATCGCAAAACAAATGCTTTAACCACAGCTGACAATAGGGAGATATGATGCTTAGCCACACTCCCCCCAATCCTTTCCAGATCCCCTAGAATACATATCTCGGACTAATATATTCGAATAATCTAACACCGGTCCATTTTGTCCACAATCTGACCCCAAAGTGGCTGAATGCGAGAACAATTCCAAAAATATGCAAGAGGTCCCCTGGGAGCAAACCACAATGAAAACATAGGTCTGTCTGTCTGAGATTTCTGGAGCATAATTTAACAGGGTATAATAAATATTTGAACAAATAAAAATTGCATCATATTATACTTGTTATAGCAGGACATTCATATGTTTCCAAACTTCAGACCAGTTAGGCCTCTGGGGAATAAAGCTTTCTCCCAATATACAATTTGAGACTCGTATCTGAACCCATATAGTCTATTAATACCTTATAGACTTTGGAGAGAGGGTGCTGTGAAAGATCCAATCCCTTTAAATTAACCCAAGAAAACACGGACTCTTCCCCCCTATCCTTGTGGTCCCGTAGAAACTTCTGAAGTAAGTTGGTGATCTGAAACTTCTTAAAAAAATCCCATCCTTTAGCTTGAGTTGGCAAGAAAACTTTGCCCTCAACTACCAATTCTGCGACGGAGAGATCCTGAAGCATTAGTTCCCACTGACCCCTCAAGATATTATTACCCAGGCTAAAATTAGGATTTCCCACCAGGGGCTGTTCCTCTGCCCTTTTCTGAGCTTTCTTCTGGGCTGGAGTCAGCCACTCCCACCAAGCTCTAACAGATTTATATATTGGAGAGTGCCTACCTATGCCCGGCAGAATCTCCTGGTCCACATGTATTAATGCCCCTGGCCGGAGCTTAGCCCTTTCCAGGAGTAGTTGTTCAATCTGTAGCCAGGTGGGTGTATATTCCCCTTCACGAGGACTGCCGTCCCATCGGCCCATATATCCTAATTGACCTGCCACATAGTAAGTGAACAAATCAGGGAGCTTCACCCCACCCTTGGAATAAGGAAGACTTAAAATCTTGTGCTTCCTCCTGGGAGGTTTCGAATCCCATAGGAAATCTGAGATAATCTTTCAGATGCCAACAAATCTAATCCTAGGAATAGGATAAGGGGAGAGACAAATAGGATACAGCAGGTGAGGCAAAAGATTCATTTTAACAAGACCCAACCTAGCAGTGAAATTCAACGGGAGCCTCCTCCATCTTACAATATCCTGTTTAACTTTAACCACAATATTGCCCAGGTTCTCATCCACCCTATCCTCCGACCTAGCCATGATCCAGATCCCAAGATACTTGATTTTGTCAGATGCCCAATTAACTCGGAAATGTTCAAATATGCCCTATGAGTATGCACTGTGAGGAAGGACCTGGTTTTAGCCAGGTTTAGCCTATAATTGGCGACCTTAGAGAACCTACCAATGATTCCAGGGCACACTGAAAACTCTCTGATGGATTAGATAGATGTAGCAAAATATCATCCGCAAAGACTGACATTTTAAGCTCTAATCCCAAGACCTCAATCCCTTGTACCCCAGTGTCCTTCGAGAGGGCCCTTAGAAGAGGTTCAAGATAGATGTTAAAAAGAATTGGCGAAAGGGGGCACCCCTGCCTCATTCCATTCTTAAAAAGAAACTCATTTGAGAGATATCCATTGCATAGAACTCGAGCAGTAGGAGATTCATAAAGGTTTCTAAGGCCCCTTAAGAAAACCTTAGGAAACCCCATCCTATCCATTGTAAGGAAGAGAAATTGGTGAGAAACATGGTCGAACGCCTCGTGTCCAGCTAATTAATGCCATAGCCGAGTCGGAGAAAGCCGCCTCTAAGATATGATGAAGTTTCTTAAAGCATCAGGGGCCCCCCTCCCTGGCATAAACCCCACCTGCTCCTGGCTAATCAGATGTGAGGCAACCTTGAGAACCCTATTAGCTAATATCTTGGTAAGAATCTTAATATCTTGATTAATTAAAGCTATGGGCCTATAGTTGCCTGGCAAATGCTTGGGCTTATCTGGTTTGGGGATCAAGGTAATATAAGCCTGGTATAACGGAGGGTGGGGAATTCCTTCCTGCATGATGCCTAAGAAAAGCTCTTCCAATAGAGGTAGTAAGGTCTCAGCATGAGCTTTATAGAAACTAGCCGAGAGGCCATCAGGTCCCAGAGCCTTCCCATTGGGCAAGTCCATGATGACCTCCCAAATTTCCCGCCATGATAGCGGGTGGTCAGGACACGGGCCTGTTCCAGGCTCAAACTTGGAAGAGGTATTCCCTCCAAAAAGTCTTCAATTTCCGCTACTGAGCACTGTATCCCATCTTGATATATTGCCGCATAATAGTTGGCAAAGGCATCAGCCAAACCCTGTGGCTCTGAGATGAACTCATCACCAAATTTCACAGCCACAATCGTTCTTTCTGCCTCCCGCTTTAATCCTATGGGCCAATATCCGGCCGGGCCTATCCCCCTGCAGTAAGTACTTAGCGTTCAACCTCCGTGCCCAGGAGTCCACCTGATAACCAAGTATACCCCTATACTCCTCTTTTAGGTCTCTCAGCCCCCTATCTATCTCTTCAGAGGTACCTTCTAGCGGCGCCATTGATTTAATGGCCCCTAGTATAAACTCCTCACGAGCCCTATTCAACTTATTCAGCCTGGCAGTATATTCCTGAACCCAGCCCCTATACAACACCTTACAAAGAGGCCAGGCTAAATTCCTATCCTCGAGAGTTGGAATCTGCATCTGAATAATTTCTTTAAGTTTACCCTCCATCTTGAGTAAAATCTTATCGTTCACTAGCACCCTGTCATCCAAACGCCAACGAACTGGCCTGGGAGGAATATTGTCCAGTCTCCATACCAACTGTACTGGGGAGTGGTCAGAAAGAATCCTGTCAAAAGTGTGCAGACCTACAACCCCCCTTAAAACCTCCCTATTGACCAAAAAAAAGTCAATCCTGGAAAAAACCTTGTGAGCCCCTGAATGAAAAGTAATCTCAGTCTCACCTTTCCTGTAGATCCGATATGGATCCACCAAAGCAGTACCCTCCAAAAATCTAAGCAGTGCCGCATGAGGGGGACTAGAAAGATTGATGGAGGGGGGAATCCTATCCATGCTATTGTCCAAACAAATGTTCCAGTCACCCGCCAAAATACAAGGACCCTGAGGGAGCGCAACCATATCAGCCTCCAACGAGGCAAAAAATTCCGAGTTAGCCGGGGTGGGCCCATAAATAGAGGCACACACCAATGGGCTACCCAAACACAAACCCACTACGTAGACCCCCCTGCCATCCTCCCTCGAGGTTACGCTCTCGATCTCAAAAGGGAAGCCTTTCCTAATTAGGAGTGCCACCCCACCCGACGCCCTTGCAATGCCAGACCCAAACACTTTACCCACCCAGCCTTTCTTAAGCAAATGTAGTTCCTCAGTCAACAAGTGGGTTTCCTGAAGAGCTGCTACATGAACCCCCAACTGATTAATATGTCTAAGAATGACTAATCTTTTCCTCCTACCCTGAGACCCTTAACATTCCATGACAAAATGCTAAGTGACCCCATCTAACCCTTCCACACCCTGGGACCGTCCCTATGGCTTTTAGAGGCCTTAGAAACACATGGCTTAGTTTCTCTCTTTCCCACCCCCAACCCCCATAAACTACCCCGATCCTTCGATCGCCTCCTAAACCGTCCGGAACGTGCATGAGCCCACGCATCCTGGGTCTCCCTCAGTCCCGAGACCATACATGAATTCCTTCAAAACCTGCCGTCCCCTGCTTCCTCTTAAAAGCCAGTTCCCAAACCCCACCCTCTGAAACATTAATGGAAAACTAATATCACCAGCAAGCCTTTCCTTCTTGGCTTTTCAATACCCCAACCTGTAACAAGAAGAAAAAAAAAAAAGGGGAGAAAAAAAGAGTCCAGCAGGCAACAATCAGTCCCTTGAGGCCTCAAAGTCTCTTTTGCATAGTCCTGGACATCCGCTTTATCTCGCCTTATGGTTCAGGTCACTGACTTAAATAAGTCAGGTAGTTCCACCTTGAGACTTTCTAAAGCTTCCTCTGCTGAGAGGTATTTTCTGTCGCCTTTCTCCAACTTAACCACCAAGGTAGCAGGGTATTGTAGCCTGAATTTCAGACCCCGCCCATATATAGCTTCTTCTGATGCCCGCGATTCTTCTGCTTCTCCCTCACCGAGGGACTAGATCCTGAAACAGCCACACCGAAGCCCCATTCCAATGCAAATTTCTATTAGCCTTGGCTTTCATCAGAACATGGGATTTTTCCTTGTAGTTTAGAAATCTCATTATGATTACTCTAGGCCTCGCGCCAGGGGGGGGTTCTCTCAGTGCCCGATGGGCCCTTTCCAGGTTGTAACAGTCACCAAACGGAGTGGGCCCAAACAACTTAAGCAGCAGATCCTGCATGAAGGCAACACAGTCCAAGCCCTCAGCCCTCTCAGGTAGCCCAGCCAGTATTAAGTTATTCCTCTGACTTCTTGCCTCTTGGTCCTCTAGGCGATCCTCTAACTTTCTCACTTGTCGCTTCACATTAATCATATCCTGATCCAAGGTAGAAGATTTCTCTCTGTGACCCGACTCTGGCTTCAGATCCCCACTCTCTGAGAAAGCGCATGAAGAGCAGGTTTCAAAATGGTGAAGTCAGCTACAAGTCCCTCAGGAGCTGCTTAATCTCTAGGATGTCTTCTGAAGTGGACTGGCCCTCCAGGATCTCCCCTCAAGGCCTCGCATCATCTGGGACAGGGAATGGGCTTAGAGTGCTTGGCAGCCAGGATCTTGCTGCAAGAGGCTCGGCTGCACGACTCATTTCGCCATTCGGCCGCCAAGATGTCAAATAAAAAGCGGTACTCCTCCGACGTCCGTTCGGCCCCTAAAACAGATCACGAGCAACACTGAGTCACCGGTCAGGTAAGTGTGCCTTCTAGACAGAGGTATGGCCCCAAAAGCAGGAAAAAAGAAGCTAAATCGATCGTGGGACTCGGGAGCTTCGGGGAAGACGTCCGTTCCTCGCTAGCTCATCACGTGACCTCCCCGGGAATCTGGTATCTAGTTGTTTACAGAGAATTAAAATCTTAGAGGATATGAGTGATGATGCGAGACCATCTTCGTTGGAACATGAATTGGCCGCATTAAGGGCATGGTATGGGAGGACGATTAGAGAAGGGGTGGAGAAGCGGGCATCTAGATTAAAAGCTACCTATTTAGGGTATGGTAATAAAGCCGGGAAGATTCTTGCCTGGCAGCTAAAACAGAGATCGGCTGTAAAAAACGTGGCTGCATTGAAGCATCCCCATATTAACAATCTAGTAGTAGACCCGAAAGAGATTCTGGATATATTTTTGGGCTTTTATAAAAACTTATACTCTAGTACATTGTCCTCAGTTAATAGGAACGATAATATGGTGAAGTTTTAATCTCCCTCTCCCCATGCTTTCTGAAAATAGCTGCCAGGGATTGCGAGCCCTTCGCACCTAAAGGAGATTAGTGAGGCCATTGATGACCAAGCTCGAAAGGCTCCGGCCCGGACGGCTTTACTGCCAAGTTCTTTAAAACATTCAAAGATCTTCTAGTACCATTATTACTCCAACTATATGTTTTTTGGCAAGAATGCGGAATCCAGGATCCTTCTCTTTTTGAGGCTAAAATCATACTCCTGCCAAAACCTGACAGACCGTCAGACATTGTCGGCAACTATAGACCGATCTCTTTACTTAACATAGATATTAAGATCTATGCTAAGATATTAGCTACTCGGCTAAAAAAAGTATGGTTGGAATTGGTGAGCCCGGAGCAGGCGGGCTTCGTTGCTGGCCGCTCATCAGGAGATCACTTCAGGAAATTATTTTATTTAATCTCTGCGTCGGAGCGTCCAGAGTCAGAAGCGTCTCTGATCTCTCTTGACGCACAGAAAGCTTTCGACAGGGTTGAGTGGGGGGTTCTGTTTTATATTTTAACCAAATTTGGCTTTCCCAACGAGTTTATAAAACAGGTTAAAGTTTTGTATACTTGTCTGTCTGCCAAAATTCTTTGTAACAACCTGATTTCAGCGGCCTTTCCCCTAACTCGTGGTACTCGTCAAGGTTGTCCCCTTTCTCCGTACCTTTTTAATTTATATCTCGAACCATTAATTAGAGCTATAATAGTGATAGCAGTGTATACGGAATTTGTTTTGGGGACTGTGAATATAAGATATCAGCCTTTGCTGATGACCTCTTACTACACGTCCGGCATAGTCGGGTATCTCTCCCCAGGGTGTTTCAAATTATCAGTGAGTTCAGTCAATTCTCAGGATACCATTTAAATAAAGGGAAAATGAAAGTTCTCCCGTTATCCCCCCTTTTGCAACCTAGTTGGTGTTCGTCTTTGGATCTAGAGTGGCAACCTGAAGCTCTTTATTACCTAGGTATTTGGGTTTCTAAAAATTTGGGAGAGCTGGTTGATTTAAATCTTAAGCCTATGCTAAAATCAATCAAAGAAAATCTACAAAACTAGTTGACTTTAGCTTTCTTTTTATGGAAGAGTCAATACTATAAAAATGATGATCCTCCTAAGATCTTCTATTTCCTTAGTAATCTCAATGTATACCTTCCAAGATCCTTTTTAAAGTGATCACCAAATATGTTGCTGACTTTTATGGTTGGGAAACCCTGCTGGGCTTACGTAAAGCTGACCTATTCAGGTAAAGTAGGAGGCCTCCAACTTCCAGATTTCTACATGTATTATCTAGCTTGCCATGCGGTCAAAGTGGTTCCATGGATGTTGGATGCAAACAAGGAGAGCTCTAGTCAAACTCTTGATATGGCAATGGCGAGGCAGGGAGGGTTAGATGTGGAATCTTGCTTGTTTGCTCCTTGGGCAAGAGTCCCTGGCAAGCTGAAAGATACCCCATTAGGCTGGAGCATAAATGCCTTACATCAACTATATGCTTTCTTGAATATCCAGTATATTAAAGATGTAGCGCAGCCCCTCTTAAGAAACCCTAATTTGTTGGTAGGAAAGCAAATGTTGAAAAAGAACATAGGGAATGAGCCTAATAAGTACAAACTTGCAGATTTTCTTTTCCAGGGTTCAGTGCTGTCATCTGCTGCACTGGCAGAGAAATTTAAAGTGCAAGCTAAAGACAGACTTATCCTGTACCAGATCCAGGGAAGTATAAGTTCCTTCCTTAAAGATGGCAAGGGGACAGTAGAAGCAGGTGACCTGCTGGAAGAGATGAGGGATTTGACTCTCTTAGGGAAACCATTCTCAAAACTATACAAATTAATTCGAGCTAAAAAGGAATCCAATATTTCCCAGTTTCATTCTATTGGGAGACTAGTTTGTCTCTTGGATGGACTGAGGGGACATGGAGAGAGATATGGGCTAATATTTACTCCTATGTTAAACAAGCTAGATTAAGGAGTTTACAATTTTATCTTCTTCACAATCTCTATCTTTCCCCAGCAAAGTTAGCAAGGTTGCACAAATCTAATTCACCCAGTTGTAAAATGCAGCTGTCCTGTTGCAACAATTTACCATGTACTTTGGGAATGTCCCAAAGCAGTGGGGACCAAGTAGCTAAATGGTTGACCCCTTTCATTAACTTGGGTGCCCACTTTAATGTTGAGGCTTGCTTCTTTGGATTATACAGGCACAGCTTAAGGAAAAATATTAGACATCAACTTGCATTAGTGGCATTAGTGATGAAGCTATTGCTGCTTCGTTACTGGAGTAGTGATCAACTCCCAACTTATAAGGAATGGTGGAACGAATTCCTTACTGCATTAAATGCTGAGAGGTTTGCTGCTATCTTTTATGGAACGATAGAGAACTTTAACCATACTTGGGATAGCTTTTTAAACCTTCTAAAAGATAGATATGGTTATTGAGAAGCTGAGATCCCTCCCTAACCTTTTGACTACCCGTTTAACAGTAAGAATATGTTGCCCAGGTTATATCATAAAACTTTCTGGAGCTCTCTGCTTCTACCTAATTTATATTATTAACAGTTATGACTATTATTTAATTTGTGTTAGCGGCTAGATAGGGGGGAACTGGACCAACTAGAGAGCAGTAGGTTAAGGATGAGCTAACCTGGGTGGTGAGTATTTCCAAAGTTATTGGGTGTAAACTGTGGCAAGTTAGCCCTAACTTCTGAGCTTTTTTTAAGCCTTAGGTTTTGTACTATTAAGTTGCTGCCTGGGGTTGGGGACAGGGTAGGGGGGTAGGGGTGGTGGGACCCTTTTTGGAATAGTTTGCATATCAAATGTCTCTTGTACTTCGTGATATGGTTCAGGGACCACTGCTGTTTTATTTATGTATGTGTTATGGTTTTATTTAGTTGAAGTGTATGTTATTGTTATGTCTAATTCATGTAATAAAGTATATCTATTTGCAAAAAAAAAAAAAAATACTTTCCTCCAATATGGTTGAAATCTCTAAAATCAGAAGTGTATGTTAAACAAATATTCCTAGGTAAAACTACATGATGAGTTTAACAACAGTGTTCAAAACCTCTCAAGTCTTCTGTAAAACTCTCAGGTAGGTTGAGCCCCAATGTAATTAAGCAATAATACAAGACAGTGTGTTGTGCTGGAATAATCTCATGCCTGGGGTGGTTGAGCACAAGGCCACAGGCCAAGTGCATACAATGCCCCAGAAGAGTGCTGTTATCCCAGCACAACACACACCCTGGAGTGCATTATTGCTGTTATACAATGGCTCGTTTGTAGAACAAAGAAAAAAAATTTGAAAAACTACATTTAATGTACATTTTTGTCAGTTTTTGGAATGGGTAGAGTTATTTAATAAAAAAAATAGTGCTGCTTTATTATTTCAGCCAGCAGGTGGAGCTGATGTGTTTTTCCTGTGGCTCTGCAGTCTCCATAGTAACATTTATCAGTGCTGCCACTCTTTGTTACTACACCCTATTGCCTCGTTCTTTATGTTCAGTTTTGCCATGCAGTTTGTGTTTCTGTAATATACTGTTTATGCCGCTGCTATTTGTGAATCATACAATGCTGCAAAGCAAAGTTAACCCCCCCCCCCATTAGAGGGTATTCAGAGGTGGACACTCCTTCACCTATCCCTAATGGCAAAGTTTGCTGCAATCAAAATGATGTTAGCACCTAAAGACTTCCTCCTCCTCCTCCTAGCACATCTTCCCAGCAAAATCACCACTATCAGGTTTGGAAAAATGTATGGACTGATTTTCTTTTCTTTTTTTTTTTTTTTTATGGGAGGGAAAGCAACCGTGTCTCACTAGGGAAAAGTTGAGGCAGCACTGGTCCAAACAGGGATGGGGTCTCCCCAGTTTTGTCCAACACCACATGGCTTTTGTTCTAGCTCAACAGTACATTGGTTCCTTCTTGAGTCATCACCCCAGCTGTTATGGGTGGTCATGGAGGGCTGCACATTTGTGTTCCCTCT
Source organism: Neoceratodus forsteri (assembly GCA_016271365.2). Taxonomy (NCBI): domain Eukaryota; kingdom Metazoa; phylum Chordata; order Ceratodontiformes; family Ceratodontidae; genus Neoceratodus; species Neoceratodus forsteri. The sequence goes on from JADMNL010000023.1 coordinate 346,334,888, forward strand.
CCCAGAGTGACCTTGTATGATGATTTAAAGGTTAGGGTGTATCACCCCACCATCCCTATTTCTTGTCAGTACTGGGCCTAGATGCCCTGGGTTCTGGGACTCCCCACTTTACCAGTTACCTATGCCCTCTTAAGGGACAACAAATATCTCTAGATTGGGAGATGCCCTATACCTGGGAAGTGACAACATAATGGGGTGCTATATGTCCAAGGTCTCTGTTTATAAGGGCAATATTGCATGCACTTCTTTGAGGATCTGAGCACCCTTTACGCTTTACTGAGGAAAGATTGCTGGCTTCATTTGACCTTGCTGTCCCTCCTAGCACCCCCCCTTCAGTCCCTCAATAATGAGGGAATATCTCATCCCCTAAACAGATAGTTAAGTATGCCAAAGGTGTAGCAGGTGACATCTATAAGGTCGTTTGGCATACTTCCTCTGCCGCAACAGAAGTGATATGGCAGAAATGGCAGGAGGAATTGGGAATAACTATTTCTGGACAGCAGTGGAAGGTGGCCTGGTGTCAGGCACACACCTGTTGTCTTGACACCAAGGCCCAGCTCATAAAGCGAACAATATTGCACAGGTGGTAAAGGAATCCCTGTGTTTTAACATCCATGGGTCTACTTCACTTTGATTGTTGCTGAAGATGCCACTTCCACCTAGGAAGCTTGTTTCACATTTTATGGCACTGTCCAGCTATTAAAAAAATTTGGGGCAGATGTCCTCCAGTTCTGCAGATCTATCTGTCTGCCTAAGATACCATTTGACACTGTGCTTATCTTTTTGGAGGTAATGCAGAACCAGATACCCAAGTCTCACCCTCTGCTGAAGTGGGCAATAGCAGCCACTGTCATGGCTAAATGCCTTCTGCATAGAAAGTGGAGAACAACAGACATCCCAACCTACCAGGAATGACTCTACCCATTGGCCAAGCTGCCAGCTGTGAATGTCTCTCCCATGTGGCATTGGACAAGTTGAAGACTTACAATAATGTCTGGACACCATTTCTGGCACTTGAGCCACCTTCTTAGCCTCCACAATTTCTACCATAGCTGGAAATGAGTAGCAACCCACCAGGGTGTCCCTCCACCGTTACTACAATAATTACATTAGTGCTGCCTAGGGCATAGTGGGGAACTATTTCCCCTCTTTCTCTAGAGCCCAAGTCCATCACTTCAGAGGGTTCTGTTGAGCATTTCCAATTAATTAGGCCCCTTCCCATGCATAAAGGTGTACACAGTTTGGATAGTATATAAGGATATTTTAGACAGGTGACTGTGCATTATGTTTGTGCTTCATGTCAACACCCTGTATATTCTGAGTATCTCTTACTACATTAATCCACTCTGTTATTTTGTTCCAGTGTAGTTTTTAGTATTCCTGTTAAATTTGTTTACTGCTGTGTTGTCTTGAGTTTGAAAAGTTCAATAAAAAGTTTAATGTAAAAAAATAAGGTATAGTAAATAACTAGACTGGACAAAAGTGTTGATTCCTGGCTTCTGTGCCCTGGGATCATTTTTATGTTGGTGCGCTTGCGCAGCCAACATCTTGCAGTAGTACAGATTTGGAGACGCGGTCATTGTTGGGCGAATACAGGGCACGCATCAGTAGGTGCGTCCCTCAATCCCCAATCAGCCTGCATGCTGGTGCCACACCGTGCATACCTAATGTGGCCATTGGATCAAATGAAAGGTACACTGCAATGTGAGCTAAGCTCATCATACGCAGCAGACCTCCCGACGTGCTTTCCCTGGTGGTGTAAAAAGAAAATTAACATGGCGGCATACTGCCGACTTCGGAGGTACCCAATCCCCTGTCAGCATACCCTGGCCCAATGTATATGACCACGGCACAGGGCCCCTCCCTGGCATAATGCACCCCCATTTGTTATGTGCCGAGGGGGTGCCCAATCCCCTTGGCTCTTCCCCCACTTTCATTAGCCAAGGGGTGCTCAATCCCCATCAGCTATAGCATCCCCCACAAACATTAGGTGGCATGCTGGGAGCCCACCCCAGCATGCCAAAGCCCCTGAAAAAAAACCTGTCCCCTGATGTTTATTTTTTATTTTTAACCTGTAAAAGAAAACTGTCCTCGCGGTCTCCTGCCCACCCCCACACCCACCCACTGCGCACCCTGTCTCCCCACCCACCCATCACTCCATACTTACCTCCAGAGTCCGGCATGACGATCTTCGGTGGACCGGGAACATGACTGCACTCTTCAAAGCCAACCGCGAACTGAAGAAATGCCGGTAAGCTGTATAATGGAATAAATAGGTTTTTTTTCAACTTTGATGCATATGTCAGCCATGTTTTGGAATTTTGGCACCAAATTTTCAACATGGGGTTTTTGGGACCCCTCCTCATGAATTCTGACACTGTCATGGCGTTAATCAGCCCGGAAAGGTGATTTCGTGGTCACTGTGTGGAATCACCTTTTGGGACTGATTACCAAAATGACAGTGCCACTGTTCATGAGGGGGGCTCTCAAAAAGCCTATGTTGCAAATTTGGTGGAAAAAATAAAAAAAATGGCTGTTTTACGAGCGTGCATTGCGCTGTTTCCACGCACGCTTGTAACTTCGTGAATTTGTAATATTTTCAGTCCAGATTTTCAAAATAGCCATTTTTCCACACCTCCTGATGAACAGCATAGCTGTCATTTTACATAACCTAACCAAAATGCGTTTTCACATGTCCGGTGCAGAATAGTGTGGTCGCTGTGCAAAATCACTTTTTGGGACAGTTTGAGGAAATGACAGTGACACTGTTCATGAGCAGAGGTCCTAAAATGCCTATGTTGAAAATTTGGTGTAAAAAGTCATAAAATGACTGTGTTGCAAGCGTCGTTCACGCAGTTTCCAAGCACCCATGTAACTTTGCAAATTTGCAATATTTCCATGCCAGATTTTCAACACTGACATTTTTTTCACACCTTCTTATGAACAGTACAGCTGTCATTTTTCACATCCTGCCCAAAATGTGTTTCTGCACCTGTGGCGCACAATGGCATGGTCGCTGTGGGAAATCAACTTTTCAGACAGATTAACAAAATCTCAGTGCCACTGTTCATAAGGGGAGGTCCCAAAATGCCCATGTTACATATGTGGCTAACAAACTCCCCAAAATAATTGGGTTACAGACGTGTGTTGCGCAGTTTGTATGCATGCTCATTGCTTCACCAATATTTCATATTGTCACTCCAGATTTTCAACGTTGCCATTATTTTACACCTCCTCATGAACAATACAGTTGTCATTCTCCACATCCTGCCCAAAAATGTGTTTTCCTCCCTCTCTCACCAAATGGCACAGCCACTGTGCAAAACCACCTTTCAGCTAACAAAGTGATTGCGCCACTTTTCATGAGGTGGCCTGACAAGCAGCCCATGTTGAAAATGTGGAGTGAAACTACCACGACGTATCTACGGTGTTAGGGTTTCCAACTGTGGCACCCAACCCGGTGCAGACTGACAGGCATCAGGGGTGTCACTTGCGATCATCGGATGTAATGCTCACGCAATTCCACCCCCCCAACCCTGCAGCTACTGACAGGCATTGTAGTGTGCCTTGCACTGTTTGCCCACAAAGTTCACCCCACGCTCCTATACTTCACCCATGTCAGCATATTTCCTTATGCACTGGGGTAAGTATAACGCCCATACACCCCAAACCACACCCCAACCCTTGTCAGTGTCTACAGGGTAGGGTGAGGTACAATGGCATGAGCATTATAGCTGATGACCCTAAGGCACACCCCAATGCCTGTCACTCTCTACAGAGTGGGGGTGGGGTTGGCATCACTTCAATACTTCACTGCCATTCCTATTATGCATCTCTAGCTCTGGCACTGCCAATGCCAATGGCAGCGCAACAACATTTGGCATTGACAAATGCTTGGGATACCACCCCATTTTACATTATTTACTTGTCCTTTAATGCACGCCATTTTGTATGCTATGGCTCACAGATTAATAGATTTCCAACCCCACCATACACTCTGAAGCCTTATACCCACTGAAAAGCATGGGTTGCAGTATGCAAATCTTTACTCTCTCCATCTGCATACTGCTACCAATAATGACTCTCACTCAGTGTAAAAACCTTACAGTGTACTGTATGTGTATGGTTGGGAGAGTGATATAGTTGCCAAATCTGGACATTTGTTCTTTAGCTGAGTTTTTTTTTTCATGATCATGTTCACTGCTCCCCTTACAAACAACTTCTCTTAGATGGCACTGTTCAGTACAATTCATTGTTCTGCAAATGAGTTGTTTTACCATTTTTGACCAAGTTGCATAAGTGTTGCAGGATTCAGTACAAAGCCTTAAACAAAATTACTAAGAGTTGCAACTCAGTTTTTCACTGCATTGTGACTGGACTGCAGATGCATTCCAATAGAGTTTGCAAAATCATTTTAAAATCATTGCTTTTGAACTGGATAAGCACTGAAAACAATGCAGTATGAGTTGCCAATGAAATGCAAACAGTAAAAACACAATGCTTAACCAACTCATTGGTAGAACTGTTTCACAGTTTGTATGGGTAATCCTAAGTGTACTAAATTTCATTTTTTTCAATATACCATAGTAATGTATTTAATGATTAGACACCTTCCCCTTTCATAGGATTTCACTAGACTCTGGCAGTCATGATCCATATGATCCATGCTTTATATATCTCCAGGTATGTCCTAATTAAGTAGTAAGACATAATAGGGTGTGTGTTGCACCCAGACAATGGCATGCCTTAAGTGGGCTGAAGCATAAGGACAAAGGCTGAGTGCTTCCACCACCTGAGAAATGCCATTATCCCACACGATGTACCCCTGGAGTGTCTCGTATTGTGACTGTGTAATGGGTCCATTCTCATTAGTAATAAAAATGTTGCTATCATTTAAGCATTTTTATCAGTTAAATTAGTAAATAGACATGTCATTGGAGACTGTGGTATTGTAACTGATCATTGGATGTTACAGGAAGACAAGTCAGAGCATTTGAACAACAGTGTGTGTTACAGGAGCTGCAGTCAGTGTGTGGTGTTTAACCCAATCAGCAACAGTTACAGGGAGCCAAATCCAGGCATTTCAACAACAGTTGAGTTACATCGGCCCTGTGGTGCAGAGGGTTGAGGCGCCAGACACCACACCTCGTGCCATGCTGGCGATCCGGGTTCAGGAATGAGCCAGGGTCGTCGGAGGTCGGTGGGGGGGAGAGAGAGGATGTGAGCTAGGCTGCCGGCTGGCAACTCTCTGCCTCAGAAGGGAGTTCTCTGCTCTCTCAGAGCATGGTCTCCCTCTGGTGGAGGCTGTAGGGATGGTGCCGCTCCGAGAAGCACCAGCGCTAGGCTGAGGGAGGGCAGAAGAGACCTGGTACTGGAGCTACAGTGTGCATGTGTGCCTCCACGCACATGCATCACCGCTTCTGGGGTCTTGGGAACAGGTCACTTTCTCAGGGAGAAAATGGAGGAAAATACAGGGGCTGCCTATGGATGAAACCTCCAGGCCAGGGTCTGGGGATCTGCTGGGGTGCACAATGGTGCTACAAGATCCTGAGAGATCCCAAGCTCTGGTAGGGTGGCAGACAATCAAGGTGACCTGCTGTCGAAGGATACAAAGAGTTAAAAAAAAAAGAGTTGAGTTTGGCCAGTGTTTCAGGTGCTATGGTCATTTTTGTGACACTTTAGGATGTTTGAAGAAATGCCACAGTCAGTGGTAATTTGAAACATGGTCAGGAGTGAGAGTATTCCAGAGAATGGGAGCTTTTACTCAGTCATGGCCAGCTGCTGTGGTCAGAGGACATAATTTTGTTTTTCAAAATATGGAGGTGTTTGCTTGATCTACGATTGAATAGGGATATCTGGAGCAAAATTATTGTATGAAGATAAGCTTAGTAGACACAAGGCTGGAGCCACTGCAGTCTGTACAAGTAAACTGATCACTCAAAACTCAATAAAGGTGCTGCTGTCAAATTTGGAGGAGTCGGACTATATTGTGGTAAATACAAAAAAAGAAATATAACAGCGCATTCACTAGCACTTGATATGGAGGAATGTTGTTTTCTGAAAACCTACACCACTGTAGCACCCCACAGTGTAAGGCTGTACAGGAATAGGCAGGAGACTGGATCTGGGAGTACCAGAAGAGTGGATCAGGTAGGAGCCTTTGAGAGAAGAGCAGCAAATTAAAAAAATTAAAGAATTGACTTTGCAGTCTGGCAGAAAGATTTAACTGAGGTTGGGCTGTTTGTTTGAGTGGGAGGTAGTTCAAAATTGATGCTGCGTTTGATTCTGCAGTTTTGCTTTAAACTCAGTAAGTGAATTTATACCAGGGCAGCAATATTTAGTTTGGGTATTTTGTGCACAGGTTATTATAGTGTAGAAATTTAATGGGTAAAGAGGTTTGGATGAGGGATGGGTCTCTCCCTGTGTGACTGTGCTAGGATATCAGACCTATAATGCTAATATTTCTATGCTGATAATGAGTCCATAAATGATTTCTTTGTTTTGCTTGATTTAGATACCTCAGCTTTACTGTGCATTAAGGTTCAGAAAAACCTTATTAGCATATGGATCATTTTGTTTGGATGATTTTGGATAATGTATCTGGAAAACAACAAGGATACATCATCATCACCCTCTCCAGTCAAATATCTGGGCCTACAGTTGCCATTAAGCCAGTTATCAAGGGTACTAAATATGTCTATAACCAATAAGGAGCCCTAGATAATAGGGCTGCGCACATATCCATTTATGTATATTTAGACAAAGTATTCAGGACTCGGAAGCCAAATTTTCAGGTGTTCATTATTCAGGTATTTGTTATTTGGGGCTAGTATGTGTGGTTACAAAAATGCCCTTTTCCTCCTAGAGGGCCAGAGATAGTCTCCTGGCCACCCATTCCCCACTCCAGCAATTTCCCTCCAACCACCTCTTTCCCCATGGTTCCAGACTAAATCATATAAAACTACTGCAAAGCTGCAGTTAAGCCTGCTGCTGGTACTATTCCAGAAGCCAACAGCATAAATGCTATGCCCCCATTCTGACCCTTCATAGTCTCTCAAACAGCTGAAAATACTTTTCCCTGACCCCAATGTATGATTTCAGAGGGGGTTGGTGTATTTTATTGAAATCCATCTAGCCAGTCAGTTTCATACACACAGTGTGCCCCATCACTCCATGGACAGTCTGAATTTATGATGCATGTGATCGGGAGATGGGAGTGGAACAACTGCATCATCAAGTGACACTAAGTAGAATAAATCAGCCTTTTTAGCATCAATGATATGTGTGGATATGTGGAAATATGTATTGATGTGTAATATACTGTGTGTTGCTTGATTCTTATAGTCAAGGCACTGAAGTTTCCTAAAATTGCATGTTATTTATGTATTTTATATGCAAATTGTACTTTTTTTATGATGGGACATCATTGCAAATGAACTTGCTCAATGAATTTATCCCAAATAAACAAACTTGAAACATGAAACTTGATGATGCATTACCTTCGCCCCCTTCATCCAGATTGCATGCCCACTCACTCCTTTGACAATCTTGATCTATAGTAGAGCAGGTGGGAGAAATGGGGGGTTAACTGGCTAGTCTGATTTTGAAACAATGAGCCCCCACTCTGAAGTCAAGATTTGGGGATACATGGGGGATGGAGTCTTTAGAGCTTTATGAGACAGGGGGTCAGGCTAGATAGGGGAGTATCATGGAAACAATGCTGTCAGCTACAGTATAATGCCAGGAGTTAGCATAACTGCAGCTTTACAGCACTGTATAATTATATTTGTGACCATGGGGAAGGGGAGGTGCATGGGAAATCACTGGAATGCAGGGGGGTGACAGTGGTCAGGATACTATCTCTGGCCATCTGGGAGGATAGTTTTTTTGTTTTGTTTTTTTGTTATTCAGTATTAATTTTTTAATACCTGTGCCACAAACAGAAAACATATATATTTGGTATTATGCCAAATATTCAGGAACCCTAGTATTCATGGTATTCAGGAATCAGTATTTGGGGCATGCACCCCACCACATAAAGCAAGATTATCTTGAAAATTTGACCTGAAGCAAATGTACCCTAGATAAGGTTATACATAAATATCTAAGGTATTCACTGGAGCCTGCATGCAACGGTTAAGGAACTATCTGAGTTATTCTAATTTCAAATATCCCTCTTACACACACACACGCACACACACACACACACACACATACACACTTGCCTTATTCAGAATATGTTTTATTGGGAAAGTGAACAGTGACCAGGACAGTGGAGATATCACCTACTTTGTCTGAAAGGTACCTTTTAAATACCCTCTGACAAACATCAGAGATGGAAATATGAAAGCTTGGTTCAATGCTTCACCTGAAAGGGTAAAATCCCTGACAGTGCAGCCCACTTCCTGGTACTGCACTGCAATATCAGTCACATGTCTCTGTGGTGGGACCAGAACTCGTGACCTTTGATCCTGAGGCAAGTGCACTACTAACTGAGCCACACTGATGCTACCACAAATACACCCACATCAGCCAATATTTTGACTGCTTACTATTCTCCCATTAATTGGAAAAAAGTCACTGTATCTGGTGTAGAAGCCAGTCCTAGTATTATCAGCCTGTCTTTATCATTCCATATAGTTTTCTTCTCTTGTATTTTTCAAACTCCAAAACTAACCTGAATAACCATAAATAATGATTACTGCAATACTAAAACTGTGTTGTAGGACATTTGTGACACAGCATAGATAAGAATGTCTGTCATCTCACCACCACCATGGTCTTTGCATTTAATTGTCCCTACGTGAGTTTGCCCTGTTCACTTTATAGGAAACCTTTTGTGTTTCTTAGTCCGATACTGTTGACACCAATAGGTTGAGATTCTGAGAAATAGTAGCAAGCTGTTTACAATTTCTGCATTAAAAAATAAAATATTTTTTCCTCTGGTTGGGTTGGAGAGGAGAGCAAAACACTGCAGTTAATTGCAATGGTTGTTTTATACATCAGTAAGCCAGGCATGAATAATTCAGTGTAGGAGATCCGCAAGATTTTATTCTTCTCTGAAACATCCCTAGACTAAAGGAATGGGGGGAAAAACATGCTTTCTCATTATTATGCAGGTGAGGAAACACCACTGCAAATCACAAACTACATAGGCAAACTGTTTAGAAGTTACAAACACTAAAGGAGTAAAACAAAATTCAGACTCCTAGCAAAATAAGTAACCCATATATACCCTAATTTTAAAACCTGTCCATGGATGTTTTTTTGGGGAAGTGTCCCTATACCAAACTAAGAAAGATGTTTTAACTATATATTTTTACCATTATTCACTCTACCCTCCCCCACCCCAACAATATGGAATAAACACTTCTTTGGCTTAGTGGGAGGTAAATTGGCTGCCTTGTATGCTGACAGCAACTCTAGTTCTGCCCTCTTTTCTCTCCTGTGGCTCCCCCGTCCCCTCATACTATTATCTAGGGTCACCATTGATGTTCCCTTTGCCTAGCTGGGATAGTGGGCAAGGGGTAGCTGCCATCAAATTGGATGCAAATATCACCCATTGGTGGTCAATGGCTAGTAAGGTGTGTGTGTACTCTGGGTGGTCTATGCCCTCCCTCCATCCCTCCACAGGAGCTGAGCACCTCACTTTGCATACACACTCTGCTCTAAGCTATCTTCTTTGTAAGATTCTAGGGCTTGCACTCTAATTCCAGTCTCCTAGGTGGCAGTACACACCTTTGTGCCTTGGGATCAGCCCCCCATTCCACATCTTGGTCAGCCAGCAGGAGGTACATGAATATTGGATGGCCTATGCTCTTCCTCTCCAGGTGCCACGTATTTCACCTAAACAACACACTGGGCCCTTAGATAACTGCTGAGAAGCCACTTTGTTTATGGAAAGTTCAATAGGCTTGTTATGTTTGCTTGTGGCATGCAAACAAATGTACTGGTAGTGTATGAATGGTAAAAAGGGGCCTGTGGAGGTGTGTCGGACTGTGAGTCAATGATGCATCTGAAAATGGGCCTCTCCTTCTTCACATCCAATGGTGCTGGCTGATAAGGCCGATTTTGACTACATACACACTTTTCAAAAGGGGCATCCACACCTATCCCTGTACAGAACTTGCCATTTCTGCCAACACATTTTCTGTAAGTCAGTGTTATTCCCTTTTCAGCTCTCTCCTGACCCCCAAATGATGTTGCTTGATTGTGCCACCACTGGCACTCTGTGATAGCTCCCTCGCCACCCTCTTTGATGCTTCTGTTTGGCTCCTGCTCGATTGCCCACTCAGTGGGCTTGCTTTGATGCTACCCTGTGGCTCCTGGACTGCTTGCCAGATGAGCTTGCTTTGATACCACCCAGATGATCCTGAATTGTCCATCAAGTGGGTTTGCTTGCATACTGCCCAGTAGCTCATGGAGTACCCACCAAGATGACTTGTTTTGCCCAATTGTCCACTGAGTGGGCTTGCACTGGTGTCACTTGACTGCTCCTGGATTGCCCACTGAACAGGCTGGCTTTGCTCAATTGGCCACTTACCAGACGCTGTTTGATGCTGCCTAAAATCTCCTTGATTGTCTGCTAAGTGGGCTTGCCTGGATGCTGCCTGGTGGCTTCTCAATTGCTTGCCAACAGGCTTGCTTTGCTCAATTACCCACTAAACTGGTTTGTTGTGATGCCACCAGGAGGAGCCTAGATTACACACTGAATTGGCTTGATTTTCTGGATTGTCCACCTAGTGGATGTGCTTTGATGCCACCTAGCTGCTCCTGGATTGCCCACCAAGTGGGATTGCTTTCATGCCACTTGGCAGTTTATGGATTGTCTGCTGAGTAGGCTTGATCTGATGCCACAACACTTTTCCTATGTTTTTTAATGTCGCTGTTGGTGTCTGCTCAATTGTCCACTGAATGGCTTGCTTTGATGCTGCCCACCAGATCCTGTATTGCCTACCATGTGGGTTTGCTTTGATGATACCCAGGGAATCAGAAATTGCCTGCCAAAGAGCTTGCTTTGATGCCACCCAGCTGCTCCTGGATTTACTTCCAATTAGGTTGCCAGCAGCAAATAATTGCCCACCAAATGGGTTTGCTTTGCTTGATTTCCCTCCATGCAGGATTGCTTTAATACCATTTGATGGCTGGCTGAGCAGGCTTGCTTGGCTCAATTGCTCATCAAGTAGGCTTGCATTAATACTGCCTGATGGCTCCTGGATTGCCCACCATCTGGGCTTACTTTGATGACATGCAACAGCTCCTGAACTGCCTAGTGGATAGGCATGCTTTCATGATGCATGGCAGCTCCTGGACTGCACACAAAGCAGGCTTGCTTTATGCAATTTCTCAATGAATGGGCTTGCTTTGATTCCTCCTAGTGGCTCCTGGACTGGTGAGTGAGTGGGCTTTATTTGCTTGATTGCCCATCAAGTAAGCTTGCTTTGATGCCACCTGAGTTTTTTATTATTCACTAGTCCGCATCAGTTTAGGCTGGAGAAAAACTGTATTTCTTAATCCAGCTTGGAGAGGCAGGTAAGGAGAAACAAAGAAGGAAAAGGATGAATGGAAAGAAAGAAGCCAGCTGAAACTGCATCAGCTGGCAGTAGGAGCTGACTGCATGGTGGAATGTATTTCTGTGCCAGAGCTTTGAAGGAACAAGGCTGCGCAGACAGTGAGCTCAAATTATCTGTTGACTTTTAATCACCATTCTGGGGATTTGACCCTTCTAAACTGCTTTGATGCTGAAAGATGCATCTTCAAGTGTACCTAGAACAGATGCAGTGCACTACTGACTGAACTCTTTTTTTATAGCATTGCAGGACTGTGGAAGATAACAAAGGATGAAGTGAATGGCGCAAGTGATCGAGATTCATGCTACTACTGTAATATAATGCTTTTCTGCCAGGTATAAACAGTACTGTAAGTGTGTAGTTATCAGAGTCCCTCATCAGTGTATAGAATTATAGAATTGCTGCTCTAATACTGTAAGCAAGTGGAGGATTTGAACTTAACAAGCATTGCAGTGCATACTTATCTATATGACCTGCTGCCAGACCTAAAATATGAAGCAATGACCATTGAAATAAGGATCAGATGGCCTTTATGTGTGTAGCAGCACAGAGTTCAGGAAAATGTCAACCAGGTTTTCTTAATGTTTTGGTAGTGTGTGTCCAGCAATACAGCAGCCTGAAAGCAGTATGGTTGTAGCACTATTCTCCATTTGAGGATGCTCGTGCTTACAGTATGTGCAAAGATGTGAAAGTTCCATAACTAGTGTTTTAGTATAAAATCTCAAAGTGACAGAAGCAAGAACATACCAAGTGCAGGCTTTTATAAAATCCAGTCACTTAACAGATTCCTCCAAGTCATGCAACTTGTTGTGGAGGAAAATCCAAACTGTCACGTGTAATTGCTTCTAATATGAACTCCCTCTTCCTGTGCCTGTTTCTATACTGCACCTTTTGATTCCATAATGAAAATTTGTTGCACTTATTTAGTTCTGCCTTGCCATGTCACTTTTTTATTATTGTAAGTGCCTTTAGCATTATTCTTTTTTACTCTTAGTATTATTTTTTTGTCCTCAGACTGAGAAACTGTATTCATTACATAATGTGGACTGTACTGTATGTTGTCTTTGCCTTGTTGATGTATCTGTTTACAAGGGACATCCTTGCAAATGAGCTTGCTCAATGGATCCTATCCCTTCACAATAAACTAAACTGAACAAACTGAGGTGGATGCCTGGCATGCCCCAGCAGCAAAAGAAATACCTAATTTCGGACCTTGGTGACCTTGTAGAACTGGGGTCTACTTCTCAGTCACTGCTGGGTTCAGCAAAGAAATGTTTTTCTGATGTACCATTGCACCACAATTGAGCAGTGCTAAATAAAAAAAGAAGGTACATGTTGCAGGGCCAAAGCTCTCCCCCCGTCAACCGAGACAAAAGCAATGTGGAAAAAGCTGGTCCATATATAAATGGTTGCCAGTTCAGATGTTCACAAGTGCACGTGGGACCTGATTGCAGTATGGCGTTGCATGACTTTGCACCAGGAACTTGGCAGAGTGCTATGCTGGAATTGGGTCTTTGGGTACACAGTCATTACTCATAGAAGTGTCCCAAAACCCAACCACATTTAATAGGCCTTAGTGGACAAGTGGTCCCCCATGGCCTGGTGGACAGTCATTGTAGTTGTTTTAGTGGATCAGCCCCCCGTTCCTGACATCTGGTCCCCAGGTGGTTTTGTGGTTCCTCCTGCTCTAACCCCACCATTCTTGTGTATCTGATGGTTACGTGCCTCCCTCAACATGTCCCAATGACCAGGCATGTTCACCCAGTCACAGTACAGTGCCACTTCTCCATTGCCACCTACTTTTAATAAGTGGTAAGCATGTGGAGGAAAAGGTGTCCACAGTTAGAACAAAAGAAAAGAGTGGCAATAAATATGAACAACATTTATGGTAGAATACAGAACTGTGACGTGGACAACACAGCCCTGACTCTTCAAGTCTCCCTGATGAAGAGTTAGTTCAAAAAAGGATGAGGGTACAATCAGGTATAGGCCACAGAGTTCAATAGAAGCGCTAAAAATACTAACAGTATCAACTGACAAACTATCTACAAGTCTCTTCATTTGTATTATTTATACAGATATTGAAATTTCAATTGTTTATTTGTACTTGTAACACTCAATCTGTAATCCTGAGTGATGGATTCTATAATGTTTTAGAAATATCAATAAAAAATTATAAAGCAAATAAAAGAAATAGTGACAGTAAATAATAGGCTATAGGTCCAAAATTTCTGTTCAAGTCATATAATTTATCATATGAACATATGAAGTTGCCAGCAGAAGGCCACACGGTCTGTCAAGTCCGCTCTTTGCAGAGCACATGAACTCACATTACATGATGCCTGTCCTTCATCCCCTTGCCCTCTTATCCTTCCTATGACCCTATCCGACCCTGTTTTGAAGCCCTCTACTGTCTTCTGATTAACAACATCCTTTGAAGGGTCATTCCACCTCACAACAACCCTTTCCATTAAAAAAAGTCTTCTGACCTCCTTCTTTAATCTTCCACCTGCACATTTGTAAGTGTGTCCCCTGGTGTTTATAGTAAATAAATAAGTAAAATTTTATTTTTAGAGCGCCCCATTCCATAGACTCTGGGTGCTGCACAAGTAAGGCAAGCATACATTAATAAACCTAAAAAAAAAAAAAATTGCAAGCAATGTAAAATCAAATTTAAAAAGAATAAATTATTGAATAAAAATACTGCAGCAGTTAACAGCTATAAGTAATATGGATAGGCTTTCCTAAAAAGATGTGCATTTAAGCCTGACTTAAAAGCCTCCACTGATGGGGCCTCCCTCAAGGATCTTTGTATTGACTTCCACAATACCAGACCCACCACCTCAAATGCATGATCTCCAGAGGATTTAAGATGAGCCCTGGGAACCGCTAGGAGGCCCTCATGGAGGACCGAAGTGCACACATAGGACGAGCCGAAGTCAGGAGGTCATTTAGGTAATCAAGGCCCAATCCATGTAGGGCCTTATAGGTGAAAAAGCACACCTTGAAGATGATTCTCCACCTAACTGGCAGCCAGTGCAGTTCTCACAAAACCGGGGTCACATGACAGGACCTGAGAAGGCCCGTCAGCAACCTGGCTGCTGCATTCTGCACTAGCTGCAGGCACCAGAGAACCCCTCCAGTGACCCTGAGGTACAGAGCATTGCAGTATTTGAGCTGAGATGTCACAAAAGCATGTACCAGTGACAGCAGGTCATCAGGTGGAATCAAGGCTTTAATCCAGGTGACATTTCTCAAGTGATAGAAATCACTTTTGACAACAGATGACACCTCAGCCTCAAGTGTCAATCCATCATCAAGGATGACACCCACATTTTTCACCTCGGTGGACACTGCTAAGGGAGTGGTCTCAAGAAATATTCCTGTTCCTCTCCCAGCAGTGTCCATATCCCGCAGATGGCCAGGCTCACTCATTAGCACCACCATCTTGTCCAGACTGAGTCTTAGACAGCTAGAGGCCATCCAGCCCTGGATCTCCACCAGGCATTTATTTTGCACCTCAACAGTGCCATCAGCCTCCAGTGCAAATGACATGTACAGCTAGGTGTCATTTGCATTACAGCAGAAACCCAAACTGTACCATCTAATGATCTCACCCAGGGGAATCATATACACTGCGAACAAAGCAAGCAACAGGATAGAACCCTGGAGAACTCCACAGGACAGGGGCTTCTGGCAGGATGAGAAATTTCCCAGCACCACCCGTTGCATCCTGCCTGTAAGAAAGGGCTGAAACCAGTTGATGACAGTAACGGTGAGGTCACAGAGTTCCCTTAGGAGACCCAGCAGCACTGCATGGTAAACAGTGTCAAACACTGAGGAGAGATCAAAGACAATGACAATGAACCACTCTCCTCTATCCCTCATCCTGAGGAGATCATTTTGCACTCTGACTAATGCCATTTTAGTGCTATGTCTTTACCTAAATCCCAACTGGAAGGGCTTATAGATGTCATAGGCTGTGGGGTGTGCCTCGAGCTGCAGAGCCACCACTTTAACAATAAACTGCCATAAAAATGGGAGGTTAGAGATAGGTCTGTAATTTGCCAAGATATCTGGGTCGAGAGATGGTTTCTTTAGGAGGGGTCTCAACAGTGCCTCTTTCAAGGCATCAGGAAAGTGACCCTGCAAAAGCAAACACTGGACAATCTCAGCAAACACTGGCCCAATGGACTCAACACATCCCACTAAGAGACAAGTTGGGCCCTGGACCAGCTCACAATATGTGGGCCACAGCTTCAAGATCACCTCTCAGACCTCAGCCACCCCAACCAGCCTAAAACTTGCACCAAACATTTGGAATGCTTCCGGACACACCCAACTTGCCACTGCTAGGCCAGGAATGCCCCATTGGGGTGATCTCAGCCCTGATGAAGGACACCCTGTCAGAGAAGAACAGAGAAAAAATATCGCACTGAGCAATTGAAATTGCTTTTTTTTGGCTGTAGACAGGATGGAAGGAGAAGCTTGTCCACAATTCAAAAAAAGCAGAGCTGGTCTGTTACTGCCTTCAGCAATTTCCCTGGACAGAAACACTGCCTTCTTGTGGTTGATTGCCCATTGATATTCACCATAGTGAAGTCTCAGAGCCAGTCTTTCCCCCTCAGACTGATTCCTCCACCAACAATGCTCCAATCTCTTACCTGTGGTCTTCATCTCCTTAAGTGCCCCATCAAACTATGGGGGTCTCAAGCAAGACGACCCAGGTCATACACATATCAGTCCGAAGGTTCAGTGCAATGGAAACAGCCTTATTATAGGTGGCAACTGCCTCATCAAGCCCTGCTGCACATGCAACACTCACATCAGATAGATCCATCACTGACATCGGTCCCTCTGGGGATAACCCATTCAAAGGGTGGTAGGAGACCATCTCCACAGGGGAGGAACCAACGTGGAGGCCCCGAATGAAAACCTCACCTTGCAATGATCCAGTCAAATGATTGGATCAATCTTGAAGTTCAAGACCTCAAGCCCCAGTGTGAATACTAAGTCCAAGGCATGACTGTGGCTGTGGGTCACAGAAGCAATGGCTTGGACAAGGCCCAGAAAAGACATCAACTGGAGGAAGTTGTAATTGAACTGCGAATGTTTGTCGTCAATCCATGTACTTAAGTCACCCAGAACCAACCATCTGAGTGACTCCAACACCTTCTTGGCAACAAAGTCTGCAACTTCCTGCAGAATCTCCCCCTCACAGCCTGGAGGCTGGTATATGAAAAGGATTCTGCAGCCTGCACCTGGACCCCCGTGCACGACCATGCATTTCAAACAGTGAAGTGGAACTCACTGAGTGCACAGAGAAGTTTAGGTCAGATCTAAAACAGATTTCCAAACCCTCACCCCTGTGTTACCTCCTGAGGCAGTGCACTATGGAAAACCCATCCGGGACAGATGCCTCCAATACTGGACCCATGTCATCCCTTAGCCAGGTCTCCATAATGCAAGCCAGATCGACTGAGGAAGTCAAGTCTGTGATAACTGCAGTCTTGTTCCTAATCGATCTGGCATTGCAGAGCCCCACCCAAAGGGGACTTGTGGAGGTTGCCAACCCAATGGCTACTTGCCCATTCGGTCTGGTGGGAACCCTAGGTATAGGGAGCAAACACATCTGGCCTCTCTCCAGGCCCCGCTTTAACCTAGGACACTTCCTGGTCCTGACCACCCTAATGCAACTCACTCTTACTGTACCCCAAGCACCCCATTTGCTCAGCCATCTCACCCTTTTACAATCCCAACCTCCCTACAATGCCACAATGCTGTAGCTGACAAAGGGAGGTCAATAAAAGGGCAGAGATCAAGCAACAGTGGTGCGAGATAGAAAATCCATGGGGTCCTAAAAATAAGGCACATCCTACATCCTAGAATGCTGCAAAGGTAACCTCACTTATATCTTCACTTAAACTAAAGGAATCCCTTTTCTCAACATTGTAACTCCCTTGATGTACTTGAAAGTTTCCATCATGCCCCCTTTCTCCCCTCTATCCTCAATGTCCTCCTATGGGAGATCAGGCTGACCTTGTACCATCTTTATAGCCCTTTTCAGCACTGATTCCAGCAGTTTTGTGTCTTTCCATTTGTAGGGACTCAGTATTGCACAACATATTCCAGGCATGCATGCACTATAGATCTGTACAGTGGCATGATTGTATCCATCTTTTTATAAGTGAAATTCCTTTATAGGTACCCCAGCATAGTATTTGCTTTAGCTGTTGCTGTTTTACATTGCAGAGCAGGTTTCAGGTTGCTAGTTATACAGTAGCAACATACAGGTCCTTTTCCTTTTCCTCTTCTGAAACTGTGACCTTTACCCCACTAGACCAAAATGTGCTTTCTGGTTCTTATATCCCATGTGAATGATTTTACATTTTGTTGCATTAAACGGAAGTTGCCAGATTAAAGACCACCCCTCTAGTTTTGCTAGATCTTCCTTCAAGGCCCTGATTCCCTCCACAGTGTCTACCATCCTACATAGTTTGGCGTCATCCACAAATAGGTAGATTTTGCCCTTTATTCCTTCCCCAATGTCAATAATATACACATTAAACAGTACTGGACCCAGCACCAACCCTTATGGGATCCCACTGGTGATCTCCCTTATCCCTGAGAATTCTTCTCCCAAAAAACATTCATTGAGTCCTCTCCCTCAGCCACTTTGCCATCCACTTGGTCATTTTGTTCACAACTCCATGGTCCTCCAGTTTTTTAATCTGTCTCTTGGGTGGCAGAGAGTCGAAGGCTTTTCTAAAGTCCAAATAGAGCACACCAACTGACTGCCCCATGTCTATAAATTTTGTAACTCAATTAATGAAATTAATCAGATTAGTCTTACGTGAACTCACTGATATGAAAACATATTGCCTGTCATCTTGGAGTTTGTTTGATGCCAAGAACTTGACTAAACATTCCTTCTGTATTTTTTTCTGTCAATTTACAGATGTTAAGCTGACCAGTCTATAGTTTCCAGAATCATCCATTGATCAACATTTATGTAGAGGCACTACATTAGTTGTCTTCAATTCTCAAGCAATCAAAGTCTTTATCTAACCAGGTGATCACCGTTGAGCAAGCTAATTTTCGAGGTGGACCTGGGTTTGTTAACAAGGAACAAGGGACAATATACATGGGATGCAACACGCAAGAAAACAGTAAATACAAATAAAGTGAGATATAATAATACAGTATATACATAGTATCAGCAGGTAGCATTGACAGTAGTATATGTTTAGAACAGAAGATACAACTAGTTTTGGGTAGGACACAATTTTTCATAAAAGTAATGAAATATACATATCAAGTGCACCAAACACAAATAAAACCTAATATAAAAAGATATATAGTGATACGGTATGGAGAATTTAGAGCTGGAACCAGGGTCAAAGGAATGTGGAAGGGACAGATATGGGGGTAGAAAAAGGGGAGAGGGAAGAGTCGATTCTAGTGGTACCACTCTAGTATCCATAGAACCATTAATCAGGTCCATCAACAGTGCTGCAAGTACTGATGCCAGCTCTCTCAGCACCTTGGGGTAATACCATCTGACACAGGGGAGATGTTCACCTTAAAAGCTCTTAAAGGAGTAGTACACCCAGAATTTGCAAAAATATATGTTGTGCAGAGTGTTTTGATTTGTGTGTGAAGTCCTAGTGTGTCCTTCCCTCTGTCTGCTATAAAGTATTTTTCCTAAATTAGCCTGCTAGCTTTATGGCAGTTTTACAACCCCTGGGGATCTCCATCTCAGCAAGATTTATTCCTTTCCTTGTTCCTACAATGCATGCTGTCTCATGAGACAGTGATGTAGCTGGGACCATAGATTCAGCACCTGTCTGTACTGCTTCAGGTTGCCCTAAATATGCTGAAGGTTAACTAATTTGGGTCATCCTACAGGGGCAGGCAAGTTAAACAACACGATAATATAGGATGAACTCCACTACACAAAAGCTGTATTAGTCAAGCACACAAATGCTTTTATTTGTCAGTAAGTCCACACTAAAGCCTTGGGTGACAGTTTCGTAGCTGACATCACTTCATCAGGCCCCATAAAGTAGTGTTGTATTCTTCATCTTGTTCAACAATGTTCACTGTCTCTTTAAATCACAAAGTTTTGTTCTTTGTTTCTAACCAAAGAGTGTTATGACCCTCTTGAAATTAAGGGAAATTACAAACAGTTTTTTATTTAAATAACAAGCCACATGTTCGTGACTCCATGCTCTTCTCCTGCTGTCTCTAAAGTCCTTATTACTCCATAAGGCCACACTGTTCCTTCTGTGCTGTTGCACTGATTGCAGAGTCATTACTCCAGTGCTTGCAGTGGATTAGCCATCTCCTCAGACATACAGGATGTCTGAGGAGATGGCTAATCCACTGCAAGCATTGGAATAATGACTCTGCAATCAGTAATAAGGACACTAGAGACATCAGGAAAAGCAGCATGGAGTCATGAATATGACCTTGTTTTTAAATAAAAAACAGTTTATATTTCCTTATTCAGGAGGTCACAACATGATGAAAACAAGAACAAACTGTGTTAAAGACAGATGCAATGAACAGGGTGAAATACAACAGTGCTATGGGGCTGATGTGCCAGCTGCGAGCTGTCGCAGAGCTCTTTAGTGGACTTGTTCAAATCGCATTGTCAATGTATTCGGCACCGTAATAACAGTAAGTTCATCTATGTGTGTTGTTTACCATAGATTCAGCAGCAAGTACTGCTTTACAATCAGTTCACAACAGTAGAGATGGCTATATTTTAAAAACTATACAGAGTTCAGCCTGGTGACTACCCTCATTGCAAATGTATTTTTGTTGTGAAAAATTATGTCACAGGTTGTGCATGTGTAACTTGTATGGTGTTCAAGATATTTACATGTGTTTGTCATTTCTACTAGAGTGTTCGCTCAGAGAGAAAAAAAAGTGCTGTTTGCAAGTGCATCTGCAAACATCCCAAACAAATCTTAATATCTTGAAAACTATACAAGCTACACAAAAGCAACAAGCAGAAAAGTTGTTCAGGACAAAAATTATTTTACAATGAGGGTAGTCACTAAGCTGAACTTACAGTTTTTAAAATATTTGCCATCCAAAGTGGGAAATATGATAAAAAAATGACTGTTTGGTTAATTAGATAGCTATATTTTAAAAACTATACAGAGTTCAGCTTAGTAACTACCCTAATTGTAAAGGTCTTTTTGTCCTGAACAACTTTGCTGCTGGTAATTTTTGTCTAGCTTGTAAAGTTTTGAAGATATCTACATTTGTTTGGCATGTGTGTAGATGCTCTTGCAAACAGTAGATACTTTTTTTTCTCTGAGTGAACACTCTAGTAGATATGCCAAACAAATGTAAATATCTTGAAAACCATACAAGTTACACATACACAACGTGTGTCACAATTGTTCACAACAAAATACCTTTATAATGAGGGTAGTCACCAAGCTGAACTCTTTATAGTTTTTAAAATATAGCCATCTCTACTTTTGTGAACTGATTGTAAAGCAGTGCTCGTTGCTGAATCTGTGGTCCCGGATACATCACTGTCACATAAGACATGATGCATTGTAGGAACAAGGACAGTAATCAGCCTTGCTGAAGTGGAGATCCTCAGGGGTTGTAAAACTACCATAAAGCTAGCAGGCTAATTTAGGAAAAACTAATAGCAGATAGAGGGAAGGACACACTAGGACTTCACACACAAATCAAAACAGTCTGCACAACATATGTCTTTGCAGATTCTGGGTGTACTACTCCTTTAATCCCTCTGCACTCTCTTTTCTGTGATTAACCCAGCCCTAGCATCCACCACCCAATCTCTTTATTCCTATCTTTCCCTGCAGCAGCAGCAGTGGACCACTGCTCTCCTTTATATAAAAAAAAAGAAATATTGATTTAATATCTCTGCCATATCCCTATTTTCTTTCTTTTTTTTTATTTAATATATTTTATTAAAGTTTTGTCTAAAGAAAGAACATACATGTGATACAGACCATAGTATCTAGACAGGGGTACATAAACAAAAAACATGGACAAAACAATCATTACATTCTACCCCCCTATACTAGCTTTCTTCCTACTCAGCTACCCTCCCAACCATCCCTCCCACCCACCTCTCTATAGACCCGTGCCAGAACTAAAGAAGTTGATGCGAGTATAGGAGAAAAAGTCCAAGATATCTTGAGGAATAAATGTTTCTTTATGGCCCATATCCCTGTTTTCTTCAAACCACGAATCCCTTCCCAGCTTTTTAGTTTCACAATACCCTCTCTTGTTGATTTATTTTCACTGATGTATCTAAAGAAGGCCATATCTCCATCTTTAACCCCTTCCACTATCTGTAATGTATCATCTGCCTTGACCTTCCTCATCACCCTGCTAGCTGACTTTCCCATTTCCAAATATTCAGTTCTGTCCTCCTCTTTCTGTGACTTCTTATTCCTATTTTATGCCAACCTATTTTATATCACCACTTTGGTCACATCCCTTGTGAACCACATAGGATTTCTGTGGTTTGTCTTCTTACCTCTCTACCTCAAACACATGGCCACTGGGATCCCTTTCCTATGCATACACCATTTTCGTTCCACTCTTATGTCCTCACTTATCCTAGACAGGTGCCCCCACACTGTTCCCCTTATTTTACTGAAACCTGCTGACAATTACTAATTCTACTGCTAGTTTAGTGCAAAAATATATTTATATTACTGTCAGTGCCCCAAATAAAATGCTTAAGCAATGCTCACACTGTGTGCAAAATATGTTGGTACAGCTTATACATGTATGCAAAAAACAATAGCCTTGCCCATAAAGACAGCTGCCTCCATGCCGCAGTGCTTTACTTTCAAATTATTTTTGTTAGGGTATGTGGCATGGTGGCCAAATGCTTGTTTAAATACTCAGCTGGATGCTCCTATGTTCTATGTGATTATTACATTCCAGTGGTATGAATTATTCACATATGCCAAGGAGTCATCCTGTTATGTTAACATTTAAAATGAATGTCCACTCAAACAAGTGGAGGAACACATTTAAAATAATAATGTTAGAGTGAGAAACTCACACTTTAAAAACTATTTAAAAATAGGCATTCAGAATAGAGAACAAAGAAAGATTATTCACTGTCAAGCAGAAATATTACAGATTTTATATCTGTGTGATAACTGTTTAGTTAATATTCATTGAGAAAGGTTACAGCTGTAGAGACACAAAAATCCACTTTGCCAGACTAACAGCATTTCATGGTTCATAATCAAGGCCACTAGCTTTCAGTTTTTATCAGAAAACTCGGTACAATTCCAGAATTTGGACTGACAACAATGGCAACAACAAAGAATTTCACAGAATTTAGCATTTTATACCAGATCAATAGATCTACAGAACTTGCATTTTTCTTATAATTGCTTCCTGTACTATTTTCAATTTACTTTGTTTAATGCTCTGTATAATAAGCTTTCTTTTCTACTGATTATTTACACTCATATTAAAAGAATGACAGTAGAATCCTGGTACTATCTGGAAATTAGACTAACTGTCTCCAGTGCAATTACCAGAATTTCAAGTCTCGAAAGCAGCATTTCATTGCTTTAATCATCATAAAACAGTGGGCTTGTTTATAACTGCAAAACATAAGGATGCTGTATTGAGTGGCTCTGTCTTTCCAGTATTTAATTCCTTAGCTGTCCCTGATGAAGAGGCAGTGTGCCTCAGAGCAGCTGGGTTATTTTGCATACTTCACAGTTCTGTATTTAAAAAATAAACATTCACTTCATATTTATGCTGTCTGCACAGTACTTGTTTTTTGTTCGAGTACGTTTTTGCACCACTGCATCTGAGAGATCCTGGCAGTGCACAGATATTGTGAATGCTAGCAACCAAGTGCAGCACTAAGGAGATGCTGTACTGTCAGGGTCTACCATCTTTCAGATGAAATGTTAAACCAAGGTCCTATCCTCAGTAAAGATCCCCTGGCACTTCTCAAAAGAGTAGGGGCATTTTATTGAAATTAATTCAGATACAGGAGCATTTTATTGAAATGAATTCAGACATACAGTAGAATATAGTACTTGCAAATAACAAATTCATCAGACATAAAGAACAATCTTGAAAAATGTAAAAAGAATTAAACAATGGAAATCTGCATATAAAATAAACAAAAAACACCTGAAGCTTGTTAAAAGAAGTTATTCAAGACTTTTTTTATCACCAGTACCTATAAACAGCTCAATTAAGCAACAGAGAAAAAAAAACTCTGGCCAGAGCCGATAGAGCTGCAAGTGGGGAATTTGGTGTAAAAATATTGAAAATTAGCAAAGTTATGAGGCTGCATTAGCAAAATGTAACATAGGCTCATAAATTTGTTGTTTTGTAATATTTATACACCATACTGTCAACATAGCCTTGTTATGACCCTGCCTCATGAAGAAGTGCAGAGCAAATGTTCAACTCCTGCCCGAAAGGTGATTTTGTGCATGGACTGAGAAATCAACTTTTGGGACTTAAAAACACATTTTGGACAGTAGTTGAAAAATGTGGCTGTCACATGCATGAGGGGCTGTAAAGAATGGTTATGTTGAAAATCTGGGATAAAAATATTGAATATTACTAAATGTACAAGCTTGCATTTGCTAAATTCAACATAGCCTCATAACTGTCTGTAAATATTTTACACCAAATTTAGAGCATAGCCTACTTATGACCCCACCTCATGAACAATGGCAGAGAAAATTTTCACCTCCTAGCTGAAGGGTGATTTTGTGCAGGGACCATGAAATCACTTTTGGGATGTAAAAAACATTTTCACCTGGATTTCAAAAATGACAGCCATCACTTTCATGAGGTGCTGTAAAGATATGGTTATGTTGTAAATCTGGGGTAAAAATATTGAAAATTACCAAAGTTACCAGCCTGTGTTCTCAAAATTCAATGTAGGTGGCTCCATGACAGAATGGTGAGTTTTAAACAGTGAGTGTCGAAATGGTGATTCCAGAAGAGTGAATACAGTTAGGGCACATATAAAAAATGGCTACCATCTGAAACAGTGACTTTAGCCTGAAACAGTATACTGCTGGAAAAGTGCACTACTCTAATCTACTTTTCGTAGGTGGGGGGCTACACCTTCACACACCCCTATGGGGGTCTGCGCCCCCCTAAACTTCCTGCTATCTCTAGGATTCTTACTCTGAGGTGCTCCTTGAAACTGGGGTAGGTGAGCACCTTGGAGTTGCCGTTAACATCATGTCACCCTTTATTAATGGTTGCCTTTCTTGTTTTCACTCACTTGCCTTTGCCATTGTGGAATCACCCTTATTGATTTGCCTTATTGATGTGCTACCAACATAGGCTCATAACTTTTTTTTTTATATTTTTACACAAAATATTCAACATAGCCTTCTTATGACCCCACCTCATGAACAAGGGCAAAGAAAATTTTCAACTCCTGATTGAAAGGTGACTTCATGCAGGGATCATGAAATCACTTTTTGGGATGTAAAAAAAACATTTTGGCCAGGATTTGAAAAATGATATGTGTCATATTCATGAGGTGCTATAAAGTTATGGCTATGTTGTAAATTTAGGGTAAACATATTGAAAATTACCAAAGTTATGAGCCTGCATTCATAAAATTCAATGTAGGCTCATAACTTTGTTGTTTTTAAAATATTTTACACCAAATTTTTAACATAGCCTTCTTATGACCCCACCTCATGAACAAGAGATGAGAACATTTTCAACTCCTGCTTGAGAGGTGATTTCATGCAGGGACTACAAAATCACCTTTTGGGCTTGGGGGTGTGTGTGGGGTGGTGGGTGCTGAGTGGGAGAGTCAGGTGGCAGGACAGGAATGGCTGCAAAATACATTAATGGATGTTTTCCTTTTTTACAGGGTTTACCAAAAAATAAACACACAAAATAAAACCCCTGAGGAGTCCTGATCATGACACTAAGGGAGATTGGGCACCTACAGTTTCACTCTTCTGTTTCTGGGGGTTTGGAGTGGTGTGTACTGACAGGGAGGGTCAGGTGGGAGAATATGAACAAGACCCCTAAGGACTGTGGATTGTGATACTTGAGGGGGGTATGGGGTGGTGGGCACTGATAAGGAGGGTTGGGGGGGAATATGAAAATAGAAAACACAGAGGAGTCTGATTGTGACACTGGGGAACCCTGGTGTCTCTCTTATGTTTCTGGGGGTGGTGGGTGCTGAGAGGGAGGGTTGGGTGGGGAATTGCTATAATTTAACTCAAAAATTGATGCATCCTGATTGCAACACTGGAGGATTGGGCACCCCAGTGTCACTCATTTTCTGGGTGGGGTGCTGGGAGGGAGGGTCAGGTGGGGGTGATAGCTATAATTTAAATGAGAAAAGAAATCGACGGACATGGCACCCTCTGCCATGTCCAAGATGGCTACTGCACTCTGCTCCACATGTGCGACTACTACTGTAGCACATGTGCAGTAGAGCACAGCGGCAGTCATCCTGGACACAGAGGAGTGTGCTGTGACCACTGATTCTTTTCTCGTTTAAAGTATAGATAGCCCCTTAAAGATATCCCCACCTGACCCTCCCTCTCAGCACACCCCCAGAAACATAACAGTGACACTAATCCCCAGTGTTGCGATCAGGATGCTGGCATTTTAAGTACAAATTAGTGCAGTGAAACTGGAGGTAATGAGCAGAGTGATCCATGGATGCCATGGATGTGGAGACAACTATAGTGCAACTTCAACAGGTTGTTCAGTCGCAAGGAATGTGCTGAGTCCTTTTTTTTGATAGCAAGAGGTCTGCCCACTGCAGCCCTAGAGAGAGAAAGAGCAAGAAAACCTAGTTTACAAATTACTAAATCTAAAAGACAGGTGACTAGTACTGGTCTACCACACTTAGTGGCAAGATCTGTTGCTCCTTATGATACACATCTTTTAAGGTGGAGACTTAGTGAGTAGCTATCAAATGACAAGATGATAAAATCTGCTATAGCATTAAGTGGTAACTTGTCTGCCATAGGTAGAATTTAAGGCATGCAAAAATGACTGAAAACGTGTTAGTATTATACCTCCTACTTCATGGAGGAAAATTACCCAATACAGAGACCAGTGCCTGGCCAAAAAAGCCATTGACCCCATCACAAATGGACAGCTCAGTAAAAAATGGTCAGGTGTTTCAACCTGATCTGAGCAGTCCTGATGGGGAAACATACGAACATATGAAATTGCCAGCAGGTGTAGGCCACATGGTCTGTCAAGTCTGCTCGAGTGTGCAGCTAACCCCCCAGTTACATTTCAGCTGCCCCTTCCTCCCCTCCCCGCATGACAGCAACTTCCCCCCCTCACCTTGTCCCATCCCCTCTTAAAACTGCCCACTGACTTACAGGAAACCACTTCCTCAGGCAGTGAGTTCCACCCAGACACCACCCTTTCTGTAAAAAGTGCCTCCTCATTTCTCTTCTGAGTCTCCCACCCTCCAATCTCAGACTGCGCCCCCTTGTGTCCCGTCCCCCTTTTAACTTAAAAATTCCCTCTGTGACAGTTTTGTTAAATCCCTTCATATATTTAAAGGTCTCTATCATATCCCCCCCATCCCTTCTCTCCTCCAGGGAATACATGTTCAGTTCCCTCAGCCTCTCCTTTTAGGATTTGTCTTCCATGCCCAGGGTCATCCTTGTTGCCTTCCAGTAGTGTGATATCTTTCTTTAAGTATGGGTGCCAGTACTGCATGCAGTACTTTTGGTGTGGCCTCACCAATGACCTGTACAGTGGCAGGATTACCTCCCCTTTCTTTGAGGTGATACCTGTAGCAATACACCCCAGCATCTTATTGGCTTTAGCTGCTGCTTTCCTACACTGTGTTGAGTGGTTCATCTGCCCAGTTATTAACACCTCAAGATCTTTCTCCTCCTCTGTAGTGGCTATCTGTACCCCCTCAACTGATAACTCCTCCTTGGGTTCCTCCCTCCCAAGTGCATGACCTTGCACTTCTTAGCATTGAACCCCTGCTGCAATCTGTCTGACCAGTACTCAAGCTTAGTCAGATCATCCTGTAGCCCCTGCCACCCTACTGTGTCATCCACCACCACCCCCCCCCGATCTTTGTGTCATCTGCAAAAGTGCTAATCTTGTTATCAGCGCCATGTGAGATGTCGGTGCTGAAAATGCCAAATGACACTGGGCCCAGTACCAAGCATTGCGGAACTCTGCTTGTCATAACCCTTGGAGATGACAGTTCCCATCCCACCACTACTCTCTGCTGCCTTCCCTGCAGCCAGTTCCTGACCCAGTTCACCATCTTTGTCCCTGATCCCTGATCACCCAACTTGCCCACCAGCCTCCCACATGGCACCGAACTGAAGGCCTTGCTGAAGTACAGATACAGGACATCCACCACATGGCCCTTGTCAAGTGCCCTAGTCACCCAGTCATAGTAGTCAACCAGGTTTGTCTGGCAGGATCTGTCAGAGACAAACCCATGTTGCTTTTTGACATGGAGTCCATTGTCTTCCAGCAAGGTTACCAACCTTTCTTCAAGGAACATTTCCATCAACTTTCCTACTATGGATGTAAGGTTTATTGGTCTATAGTTGCCAGGTTCATCCTGGGGTCCATTTTTGTGTAGGGACACCATGTGAGCCATCTTCCAGTCCTGGGGTACACACCCCATTTGTTGATGTTATGAGCAAATCAGCCAATGACTCTGCAGGACATCTGCTAATTCCTTTAATACCCAGGGGTGTATGCCATCTGGGCCAGGTGCCTTATCCACCTTTAGTGTCCTTAGGCATTCCAGTACCCTGTCCACTGAGATTACCCCATCAGTGGTTCCCACACCCTCTGTGCCTGCCATCCTTAACCCCAGAGGCAGTGAGCCATCCTTCTCCTTCGTAAATACAGAACAGAAGTATTCATTGAGCACTTCTGCCTGTTCCACCCCGTCTCTGCCCAACCCATCCTTCCTGATCCTTACAATTTGATCTTTACAATTCTTTTTCTCCATTACGTACCTCAAGAAATCCCCTTCCCCTTCCTTGATACCCTGTGTCAGCCTAAACTCTCTTGAAGCATTGGTTGACCTGACTGCTCTGGTCACCTCTCTTAATTTCTTCAGGCACTCCTCCTTATGTTCCCTCTGATTAGATCTTTTGAATCTCCTAAAAGCTGCCCTTTTTGCCCTCACCTTATCCAACACCTTCCTGCTTGCTTAACCAACTGGGATTTTTGGACCTAACTTTTTACTTTGTACCCTGGTACCTGAGGTGGTTGCCTCTGCCAGCCTTAGCTTGATGACTTCCCATTTCTGATTTGCATCCATGTGTGGGTTGATAAAGGCTAGGTGCCCAGACACAATTTCCCCCCATTTTACAAAAGTCTGCTCACCTAAAGTCCAACACCCTAGTCTCTGTTCCTGCAGCCTCCCTGCCCATGTTGAGTGAGAACTACACTGTGTGGTGGTCACTCCCTGACAACGGATCCTCCATCTTCATCTCTGTGACAAACTCCCCACTAGTCAGCATGAGATCCAGAATATTACCCAACCTGGTTGGCTCATTTACCATTTGTACCAGGCAGCTGTCCTGGAAAGCTTCCAGGATGACCTGCTCCCTTAGGCTTGAGGTGGATGGGGTGCTCCAATCTACCCCTGACAGATTGAAGTCCCCCACAATCATGGTGCTACCCTTCCTGCTGACTCTCCTTAATTGCTGTGCTAGTTCTCTATCTAAGTACACAGACTGAGACGGTGGCCTATACACCACCCCCACCCTAAGTGACCTGTTCCTTGAATCATGGAATTGCATCCATAATGCCTCAGCTCTACCCTCATCCCCCTTCTCCCTGGCACACTTTATCCCCTCCCTCACATACTTAGCTACCCCACCTCCCTTCTCTTTTTCCCCATCTTTGTGGTGGAGCTTGTACCCTAGGATCATCAGGTCCCAGTCATGGTATTTGGTGGCCCATGTTTCAGTGATGGCAGCTATGTCCACCTCTTCCTCTGCCATCATAGCCTGCAACTCGGCTGCTTTGTTCCCCAGGCTGCTCCATGGAGATCACCCTCCAATATGTTTTTTTTCCCATCCTTCCCCTTCTGTACTCCATTCCTAGTGCCACTGTAAGAACTATCCCCTGCTCCTTTCGGTTCCATGTTAAAATCGCGACTGCATAATAGTTCCTGAAACAATGGCGAATACAAAACGGCGCTTAGCAAGTTAGCGATCCAGCATTATAGCACAGCATACATCGCTAAAACGTGAAAATAGCACCAACCGATGCATGATTGCCCCTCCAGCTAGAGAGAGAGCAGGCAGTCCGTTGCCCCTTTTATTTATCTTTGACTCTTCTGTTGTTGCATGTGAAAATATAAAACATATAAATGTTTAAAGTATACGTGCTTCTGGGTTGTTTTTTTCTGGAGCAGCAACTCCTTTCATTTTTGTAGTAAAGTAAAGAAACCTCCCCTTTGACAACAGAACGCAGTGGCTGTATGAAATGTCGGGTGCTCCGGTAAGTAGAATGGAGCAGAGTGCGGCAGCATGCTTCAGACTGTAATAAAATTAAACAATTGAGCCTTGTGTGTGCCTTCCACTGTTGCCCGAGAGAGAGAGATAATTTTTTAGATTTTTCAGAGGTTTGCAAGTTAAATATGACCCTATTTCTTTCCGCCTTTTCGGGGCTGTTCCTGAACTGGGCAGGTAATTCTGAGCTTACTTAATTTATATTCAAAGTTTCTTCTCCTTGGGGATCTGTTGCATCTCAGGATTGGGAGGGGTTTCAAGTTGGAGGTGCTGTGACTGGCGCACTGCGGCGGTTCTGATTGCTAATTTGGCAGTCACGTTAATTGTAATCTGAATGGCAATTTTATTCGCTATTATGGCTAATTCGCTGTTGTTTCTAGTCGCCATTCATGTGCTCACTATTTTGTAGTCATGGTTTTTGAAGTCACTATTATACAGTCATGATTATCATGGGATACCCTCCTTTCCTACTGATATGGGGGTGAACCCATTTAGCTCCCCAGTGTGGAGACCTTGTTTGATTTCCACTCACTTGCCTCCCCCCACATCTAGTTTAAATCCACCTTGGTTGCTATGTACTCCCCCAGCCTCTGTTTTAAGACCCTAGAGCCCTCACTGCTCAAGTGAAACCTGTCCTTGGCATATAGGTTGTTGCTATCCCAAGTTCTATCCCATCCCCCCAGCATCCCATACCCTTTGGTCTGACACCAGGCCCCCAGCCATCTCAGTTTCTTTTCAGCTCTTTCTCTGGACACTGGGAGGACTTCTGAGAATGCCACTGAACTCCCTGATTCCTCACACAACTTTTCAAGCTCCATGAAATCTCTCCTGAACCTCTCTGACCATGTTACCCTCCAAGTCATTCATGCCTAAGTGCACCACAATATGAGGTTTCTTCCTTCCCCTTTTTGCATACTTAAGGATTAACTGTCCCATCCTTCCTGCTGTCATTCCTGACATGCACTAAACCCAGATGTGACTATGTCATTCATCCTTACTTCCCCATCTCACCCCTTTTAGTATTGTGTCTCCCAGAACTAAGACCCCCTTTCTCATATTTCAACCCCACATGCTTCCCTTTATTCTGACTCTACTTCTGACCCTTTTCACCATCTTGCATATCCCCACTGTCTCCTGTCCTTCCAGCCTCCTCCTGTACCCTACATTCCATATTGCATACTGACCCTCTTTGTGTCATAGCTGACCCGACATCCACTCCCCTGATGCCCTCCATGTAACCACACCACCACTCCTCCCACCAATACCCCATTGCTCCCCCCTCTCCTTCACTACAGTCCCCCATCCTTCACCACCTTATCATTATCCATCATGGCCTTTTCCCCACCAACTGTCATACTGTGTCCCTTTGGATTGCAGGTTGTCTTATTTCCTCCTGCCCTATCCACAAGTTCCTCTTCCTCCTTATCCATCAGTGTAGCCAGCACTGTGAACCTATTGTTTGGCTCCTCTACCCTACCTCGAGCTTCCTCAGTTCCACTTTTAAGAGACATCCATTTGCTACCTGCTTTTGGGCCAGTTCTGCTCCTATTCCCGCTCCTCTTCCATCCCCCAGGCTCCACACCCCTAGGTACCTGAGGTGGTGTCAATCTTGCTCCATTTCCTCCTCCTCCTCCTCTCTCCCTCCTGGGTCTAGGTTGTCTATCCCCCTCTGGGGCACTGCTATGCTCCCTGGGTCCAGGGTGGTTCCACCACCCTTCCCCCCTCCCTCACCTTAGCTTTGTCCTTAACCAGTTGATTGTACCCTTAAGTTGCTCAAGCTGTTTGCACACCATGCACCCCCTGCACTCTAAGGAACTCCTAAAAAGAGTGCTGCCCAACAGCTGTTGCAGCCTAGTACCCTTCCCCTCCCTTCTCTGTAACTCTACCAGCCATCCAGCTTTCCCCTGCGCTCCCAGATAAAGGCTGTCTGTCCCACCCCCTGGGACATTCCCTGCTTCCAGAGATTCCCATGTGACCCAGTCCCCAACACTCCTTCTTCCTCTAAGATACCCTTGTACACCCACTTATCTATGTTTATACTGTATCTTGGGAAGGTACAGCAGGACAATTTGGAGGATGCACCAGGCTGTGCTCTCCACCAACCCTGACCCAGCATCTCCCATTAAAGGTGGAGTAGCTTTGGGTGGGAGGGATGGGGGGGTGGTTGGGTCTATCCCTGACTCTCTCTCAAGTCAATCAGTCCAGTCTCCACATTGATCCCCAGCTATGTCCCCCACCATCCCTTACACACCACCACCCCAGGATCCCTGGGCCCTTTATGACCACAAATGCTGCACAGTCCTTCTTAGCAAACAGGATTCCCTAACACAGGACAAAAAATGTTGCTTCCCTTCTGAGATCACCACCGGACATAAACCCACCACCTGCTTTAACAGCAACTTCCCTTGGGTTCAAACTGGGTATTCACTCTGTATTTACAATGTCCCCTTTGAGACACACATTGTTAGTCTGTAATGCATCCCTTCAGCGAGCACCACTGAACTAAAATACAATCCCTACAGTTACATCAACATCCCATAAGTTCCACACTGTTATTCCCTGATTGCAGGGCACAGCAGTCCCCCTTAGAAAAGTCAGATAGAAAACAAGACAGATAAAGTACTTCCCTCCTTGTAGTCTTTCTCTCTGCCCTTTTCAGTTCCCCCACTGCCTTTCTCTTTGTCCAAAGTTCAGTGGCTGACACCCCCCCAAGCCACTCAGTCAGTGTTCCACACTCCCCTCCCTCTCTTGTGGCACGGCTCCAACCTCCTTTCCTCTATCCATTTGCATTTCCAGTTTCTTTGTACTCCAAGGCAGCCACTAACATATAACAACTGAACATCCCACATTTTGTGGGGGATTCTATTATCCATCAGCTGGCATATCTACAGATATACCCTAGAAGGGGCACAATATTTAAATTCTTGTTCCTTAATGCAGTTCCTAGGTATTACTTCCTGACAAAGCTGAGGCCTGTTCAGAAGAGTAGAAGAATTCTTTCTTTATAACACATTAATGTAGGATGAAACAGTTAAATCATATGTAACCCAGTTTCAAAATATGAAAAGTAAATCTGTCTTGAATGAGCAATCAATCTGTACTTTGAAGAATGCTGTATATGCATAAGAAAATTAACAGGGAATTTAAGAAAGAATCATTAAAGAGTGAATTAATCCACAGAATTAATAATGTATCCTCAGGCTTGACATATCTTGCTTCTAATATTACTCTATCCAGGATACCCCAGAACACAAATCTTGAAAATGCTTTCTTGATATCATTATGGGTTCTATTTTCATTACCATTTCAAGTTTGGCAACTACTTTTCCACATAATACTGCACATTTAATTGTATAATTTTCTGCTATAAAATATACTGGCAATGCACCTGCGAGATCAACCATTCCAGGCAGAATGGAATGAACCAGAGTGTACTCTCATGCCCTCTGACTCTTGGGAAAGGCAGTTGTCCTAGAATCAATATCTCATATGTCAAATGTTTAAAGAAGGGTTCGCGCCCCATCTAGTACCTAATAAGTTCCAAAATCCTGCAATATATAAGTAGAAAAAGGAGGTGTGCCATTGACTCCTCCTGTCCCAGAGAGTCAGAGTATGGGCTTACTCTTTCAGTAAGGCTTTTAAGTTTTAAATTGCCTTTTATATTCAGATCGCCGTGAGTACAGAGCTGCACTACATCCCACACTCTTCCTGGTATTCTTTTGTTCACAGATTGTTTCGTAATTATCTGGGCAGAGACATTCTGAGTTAACTCTTGCACTGGATCCACATAATAACATCTTGGAGTATAATGGCATACAGAGTATTTTTTGTTCATAAGAGAATTCGCTGTAAGAAAATTTTCCATTTTACAAATTTCCTAAAAATATCCAGAACATAATATAATTCAGAATAGATGAAGGACTGATTTTATAACTTTTAATGTACCTGCCACCCATGATGATAAAGGATGACTGCATGTAGAAGAAGAAAAAGGGGGGCCCATACAAAGCCTGTCCTCTTTATAATCCCTATACATGTGTCATCTTAACCATGTTAAAGTGGCTTTCCCAAAGCAATCTAAAGAATCCCATATAATTTACTTTCTATGTTGACTGGGGGGGGTGGAGAATACATAGCTGATATAAAGGAAAAGGGTAACTAAAAAAGTTGTTATCATATACACACATTTTCATTTTGACATTTGTCATTCATTCCAAACAGACACCATCCTATCAGCTTGAACTGGTCTCCTTTTCCAATCTGAGGATGCCATGTCTTCCCCATAGACTTCAACTCCCAAGATATTTAAGGGTTCTGATGGTATTGGAATATCCAACACTTCTTTAAAGAAGATGCTTCTGGGTGCCAGTATGCAACCCACAACTCTTCAGTATTTTAAGTTTAGCATCTGACACTTTTGAATAATCAATAAGTCACTTTTTTCACAGTTATAGCATCTTTAACTGATTAGCATACATCTTTCATATATGCCAAAACTGTAGTGGTGATCGGTCCTTCTAGTGTATGAATTGGGTTAACTGAATAATCTGCATTTGTTTTTCATTAGACAGGATCTAAGAAAAAGAGGTATAGAACAGGACTGAGAGGACAGCCCTGTCTTACCCTCCCCCAAGGATCTGGCATGGTGCCTCACCACCCATTTATCAGTGCTGTTACTGTTGCTGATTGATACAGGCAGTTTATCCAAGAGGTAAAAGAGTCTGGCAGACCATATTTTTTAAGTACCTCAAACAAAAAATCATGTGACACTTTGTCAAAGGCCTTTTCCTGGTTACGGGCCAGGAAAAGGTTTTCTGACTTTCCAGCTATTCGACGCTCCAGCATCTCCCTTACTAGTATTATCCTGAATCTGCCTTACCAGAAAGAATCAAGCCTGAGATGAGGTTATTTCAGATGTAGCTTTTACTAATCTGGTAGTTAGGATTTGGGACAGAATCTGTATTTCAGTATTCAAGAGACTAATCAGTCTTCAGTTACCAATTTCCATCTTTTCTTCTTTTTTGAAATATATCTAGAATTCCTAGGTTCATATTTTCTCCAATGTTTCCATGCAACAACATGAACTGAAAAGTTTCCAACAAAACTTCAAAAATATCATCTTTCAAAAATGTATACTTTTCTCCTAATAGGGCATCTTCTTCTGGGGTTGTATCTGAGGTCAAAGAATTTATAGTTTGTTACATGTCCTCTTTCTGTATCAGCTCCTAAAGTATTGTTTTATTATCCACCGATTGCTTAGGGACATTTACATCAGATAAGAAATTGATATCTGTCTTATTCTGAGAAGCAGGGGACCTGAAGATTTACAAGACATGTGAGAAGACATATAAAATCTCCTGGCTGTTAGTAAGTTACTGCGCATCATCTCTCTTCAATTTTTTTGGTCTATTCGGTGTTGACAATCAGAAAAAGGGTTAGTCTATGCTTTTTTCCCTGGGTGCCAAATGTTTGCTCCTGTATAAAACTAGTCATTCTGCCATATTGGTACTGGGCCATTTATTTTTTCATAGCTCTAATCTAAGCTGAGCTGTTAAGTCCCCCTTGGTGTCCTCAGATAGAGACAGCAATCTATGAAACTAATGTCTGAAGTTGAGGTATTTAAGGCATTTGTTAGTCTTTAGTTTTTTCTCTTGCCCTTGTATAAACTTCCTAGTCCAGCCTTATAATGGATCCACCATTCATCTGACATATTCAACATAACCTTAAGGAACCTCTGGGCTTCCACAAAGTCTTTCAGTTTCATATATAGTGTAGGGTCTTTTAAAATAGAGGCATCTTGTCTCCATATTCAACATCTCGACTGGTGCTGTATCAGAGACTCTTCTTTATTTTATTTATTTATTTTATTTCTTTAGATCTCGGATTACAAATACCTTTGAGCTTAGAGCTCTTTTATAAAAGTTCCACGTCAGCAGCATAATACAACAGGTTAACGGAACAAAAAGTATGGCAAAACAGTATACAGAGAGAAAGGAGATCAACAGGTTTACAGACTAAACAGGGTATGGTAAAATAACTGTAAATAAGAAAAGAAAGCAATAATTGACATTCACAGTAAATTAAAGAATAGAAATGAGTAACGCTAAGCAGTTTTATCTCCCACTCCCTTGATTCAGCCAGAACTTCATACCTGTTATTTGTTGGTATCTCCTCCTGTCTGTGGAGTTTAGGTTTTGGCTGGTCTCTCAGCCTCCGCTTGTTACCATTTACACTGTTAAAATAACAGAGTTGAAGGTGGGGAAATTGGGGATTTTTCCCCTGGGAGGTGGTTTCAGTATCTGCCTGCCCTTCATTTCTCTGCAACACCTGCTCATGGGGCTTCTCAGGCCAATTAAGATCGGTGTTAGGTGCTGGTAACAGGTCAGGGGTGAGGGGAGTAGATCAAATTCCTTTGCATGCATAGTGGTAGTATGGGATCAGGGACTTGAGAGTCCACCTCAGCTTTAGTGTCCTCCTGGGCTGTTTCAGGACCACCATCCACCGATTCTTCATCTGAAATTTCGAAATCAGGAGGGTCTTGGTTCAACTGATCTCCAGAGGGCTATTGCTCTGTATCAGCATTTTGGTCTGAGCCAATGGAATGGGGGGGGGGGGTGGCTGTTGGATTCTGCATGAGTTTTGCTAAGGGACCAGTCTCTGTGTTTGGTTGACATAGAATTCCTGATCTGTCTGATCCAATGGATAACTTTGCTGTGAGAGGCCCACAGGCAGGAGCACTGGGAATGACCAAATTCTTCTCACAGGTTGCTTTTCATTTTGTTTCTTCAGCGGGTGCTCAGGTGTCCTATTCAGTGCAGAGGCCACAACAAACTGTTTCACAGGTGCTGCTCAAGTAGTAACTTGACCCACAGCAGTAGCAGGCCTTCAGTTGCCCCTGCTAGAAAATGATCCCTTATGTCAAACCAAGTAGAAGCAACTGGGGAAATGTTATACACGAGACTCAGATTGCAGCAGGTGGACCCTCATCCTCCAGCCTCTGTTCCAAATGTTTTCAAAGTCCAGGATCAGCTCTGGACTACCCAATATTTCACACTGCTGTTTCAACCAGTACAATATATCTATAACACTCACCCCCTTATTCTTAAATACTGTAGCACTGTCACTGTTGTAGATGCTGATTTTGTCGTGGGGGTGGCTACAAATGGTAACAAAAGGAGGGTGGATTTTAACTCATAGTACCGGGTTCAAAACTTCTCCATACTTGATTGTGTTTTAAAACTCACACTGAATGGTATGCCCCCAGGTGTATGTATTAGAGGATATAATAAATGATAACTCATACATCCTTTATGAGGGTTTATGTTATAAAAATCCGATCTGGAATGTCATCAAGTCCTCCTCTGTGCTGCAGTCTGATTGCATTTCTTTTCCTGGCTGGCACTGCTGAGGGCTTGAAAAAATCTGTTTATCATCTTTGTTCAGAACTGCTTTGGTATGTTCATTCTTGTCAGCCCTTTTATCCCAGGATGGCCTGACATGAGCCCCATCCCTTCCTGTAGCTTTGAAGTTCTTAGTCTGCTGGGATGGGTTTGGTTGACTGTGGTTTGCAAAATCTCTTGACCTCCCTCCCTTGGGTCCTGAGGCTTAGGGTCCATAGCCATTGTGGGGTTAGACAGTTCAGGAGCCCTTTGATGTCCCAAGTCTCTTTTTAAGGCAATGCGAGCCATATCAGCATTGGGTGTGGTATCAT
The DNA here is from genome assembly GCA_016271365.2 of Neoceratodus forsteri. Classification (NCBI taxonomy): domain Eukaryota; kingdom Metazoa; phylum Chordata; order Ceratodontiformes; family Ceratodontidae; genus Neoceratodus; species Neoceratodus forsteri. Next base: position 346,372,684 of record JADMNL010000023.1, read on the forward strand.
CTGGCTGGGGCAACAGTTTTGGCTGATTTTATTCTTTTGGCTGGGGTTGTCAATGTATGAGTAGCTGAGGGGTTCGTGTGATCTGTGGGACATTAAACACAGTGGCGGTACCCCCCATTTTGGGTTCAAACTGTATTGGATCTAAATTAAAGGCAAAGCAAAAAGTGGGAGGATCATCCAGAGGAAAAACAAGCCTTCCTTCTGTTGTGGAGGATACTGTGCTGGGTTCCTCCAGGATATTCTGAGTCCCTCATTGGCCTGGAGATTCTGTCTGGGCAAGAGCTATCTGAAGATCACTTTGCTGCTAGGTGCAATGTTACTTTCCTGCCCCACATTCAGAGATGATGTACCAAGGCTATTTGAAAGTGATGTGGGACTCATGAAGAGTTTATAATGCTATTTGAGTCCAAGTCCTTGTGCTGTGGCTGCAGTGTTTTGGCTTCATTTTTTGTAACAATTTTTATTGTGTTTTACAGATAGTGAAAAACTGCAATTCATTAATTTCCACAAGTGAAATACAAAAAAAAATCACATATTTGTAGTGTATTAAGATACAAAAAATATGAAATATCCCTCTTCCCCCCCAACCCCCTCCCCTTGTAAATAGTGGTCACTGTATTTCCCACAGTAGTATGTAACCATCTCTTAAGTTGTTACTCTCTTCAAGGTTTGCCCCTTCTATGTCCATTATCTCTTTCCATAAATTTTCAAAAAATATTGCTTCTTGTACTTGGTGCTGCTATTTTGCCTAATGTAGTTGCTCAATTTCTTGTGCATTCCAATTCCCCAGTATATGCCCTTTGGTGCACATAGTTCCTATACATAAGATTTTGTGCTGGTTTCTTTCTAAACCAAAGTCCTCCATACTATTAAGAACTATGGTTGAGAATGTTTTAGGAATATTTACCTTTACAATTTCAGATATCCATTTATTAGTATTGGGCTCTATGCATGAAAGTGTGGGAAATACGTGGGAAACTGGCGTAGGCAGGATGCACAGTTATGCAGCGTGGAGGTGAGACGAGGGACGTGGGATGCACATACACAGAAACATACCATGGGTGTGCCAACAGTGACCATGCAAGACAATGCACAGCCAAAGTGGGCATGAGACACAGAGGTGGGAATGCCCCGTGACCCTGCCATAAAAGGAAATGCACTACCCATGCGCAAGTGGATAGCCGTGAATGCCATGAGACACACACACACGCAGAAGGCAGTGGCGAACCAAGAGAGGGACGTGAAGCAGAACACCCAGCAAGAGGCAGTACCCGAGGGGGGTGCAGGATGAGGCGGACACGGGTGAGGACAGGTCTGCTGGAGGATGGTGCAGCAGACCAGATTGAGCAACTTCTCCAGTGGCCAGGTTGCATCAATGGTGGCCGACATACAGCTGCACTACGGCTGCCTGTATGGTGCAGAGGCCCTGGCCACACCAGCCTATGTAAAGGCCAGACTATGGCTGGACATCCAGGCAGCTGTCAATGCCCCTGGGACTGAGGCAAGCACTGTAGTGGCCATCAAACATAAATGGCGGGACCTCAGAGCCACCATAAAGCACAAGTTCACAGCCACCGGCCAGGCATGCAGTGGCCCAGGTGGCGGCCCACCCCACATGGACATCCAGCTAACACCACTGGAATGCCTGGTTGCTGAGACACTGTCAGAGGTCACTGTCCATGGGAAGGTGGAAGGCATGGACCCCACGGCAGGTAGGTACGGTACACAGACACACTGCAGTGAATGAGCACAACCACAGGCACTGCCAACAGTGTTGTCATGTATCCACAGGTGGCACGGAGGCCAGTGGAGGTGCAGCGGAGTGAAACAAGGACCCGCATGGAAGCAAAAGAAGACAGGTGGCACTCAAGGCACAGCGACAGGGGCAAGAGCATGCAGGTAGGTAGATATCCATGCCACAGTGTAGTGTGGTGGGGAGCAGCAGACCTGCATCCAGCTAACGTGCACCCTCCCAACCCATAGAAACATAGAAACATAGAAGTTGACGGCAGATAAGGACCGCAAGGCCCATCCAGTCTGCCCATTTCTTTTTCTACCTTATAAATGTGCCATCGGCCTTTGCGATGTCAGTGACTCAGGTACTATCACAGTGATGGAGGCCCAGATGGAGATGCCCACCAGTGAGGACAGTGACAATAGCCCCCTTGAAGAGGACACCAGGCCAGGCAGCGACATCATAGCGGAGACAGACACGCAGGTACCATGGGGAGGTGCGACCAGCACTGGACACCCCAAAATGCAAGGAGCCAGTGGCCACCCCCCACTGCCACAGTAGCACCGCACTATGGCACAGCACACAGACAGCAGTGATGAGTGCCCATTGGGCCACCCACAGACATGCACCAGGTCTGGCCAGATTCAGTCATACATGGAGGGGCTCAACAGGTTGGAGGCACAGTGGCAACACACAGCAGCTCTGGAGGAGCAGACCATGGTCCAATGGTTCATACGCACGGCATCCATGAGCAGGGGCGGCACCCAGCACCTGGGGGGTTCACTGACCATGGACACAGCCACCGACCACAGACTGTGGCATGCAACATGTGCTGCTGGCAGAATTCACACAGCACACTGGGGTGTCCCCCAGCTGGAAACCACCACAACGTGATGACATACTGGACGAGACACCCTTTTTGGAGTCACAGCCAATGCAGAAATACACAGCAGCCACAGGAGTGGTGGTGCTGGCATCGACAGTGGATGGCGTGCCCATTGCATAAGGTGTCGGCGGCTAAACCATGGAGGGGCGAATGGCCAGGGGTGCACCCTGTGGCAGGCCAACAGTGTGCAGGCAGGGAAACCGGGCATCTGGCCAGAGGTGGAGGTCACAGGGTAGCCCACACACACACATATACATATGGGTCCACAGCACTGTACACCCGTGGGCACGGCCACACAAGGCACACACACACACACACATATATGCACGCGCGCACACACACATACACACGTACACATGACACCAGTTCACATGGCATTGGTTGGACATGCATGCCACACCCGGCACATCGCCACCCACCACACACATGCACAGCGGCCCCCCTCTGTGGTGCACTCAGGGTGGCACCATCATCATCGTGCACCACCAGACCATGCATGCCTGCACAGCCACCAGCACGCAACCAGCGGTATAGGACACACCACTCATGGTGCCATGGCGGTGTGGCTGCATGATGTGCGTGGGCCATGGTAACTGCCTGGGGTGTGATCATGCCATGCCATCAGTGGCTGAACATGCCCTCCACAAGCACCTGCCAGGCCATGCAGCCACCAGCTGTTCTACCATGCAGACAGGCAGATCCCAGTCCTCCACATCATCTGCAGGCATGCTGGGCTCTGCATCTGGCAGTGGCACGTTCCCCCTCTTAGTGATGTTATGCAGCATGGCACACATGGTGAACACCTTGCACACCTTGGCGGGGCTCAGTATGAACCTGTCACCCATGTGGTCCAGGCACCAGAACCACATCTTCATCTGTCCTAAGGTCCTCTCGATTACAGCCCTTGTCCTCTTGTGCGCCATGTTGTAGGCAGCCTCACCTGGGGTAGCCGGGGTGTGGAATGGTGTCATCAGATTAATGTACTGTGGATAGCCATTGTCACTTGCAGAAGAAAAGGGGCACATGTCAGTGCATGGAGCACTAGCCATAGCTGATTTGCCGTTACACTCTGACACAGTGTTACTCACTGAGAAGCCACCCATCCAACCATCCATCCCGCAGTAGCGCACCCATCCCTAAACAATCCAGAACATAAGAATTGTGTGTTGACCTAGGGTACTTTGCACACACGTCTGGGACCAGGCCTCCAGCATCGCACACCACCTGGACATTTATGCTGTGGTGTCTCTTGCAGTTCCTGTATGCCTCCTCATGGTTCTGTGGCATGAGTATGGTGAGGTGAGTGCAGTCAATGACACCACACATATTGGGCATGCTGTGCACGTGGTAGAAGGCCTCCTTCATCATCCGGACATCCACAGGCATGGATAGGAACACAATGTGCTCCCCGAGGTGCCGTATGAGTGCATCCATAATCTAAGACACTGCCCTGAACACTGACAACTGGCCCACACCTACCACATCACCCGTCACATGCTGGAATGAGCTAGTGGTATAGTACTGTAGGGCATATAGCAGCTTTGTCTCTGTGGTCATGGTGTAGGACCGCCATGTGTGGGGTTTACTGTTACCCCGGATGCTGTCACACAGCCTGGCAATGGCTGGCCATGGGAGTTTGAAGCGTTCAATGTAGTGGGAGTCCTGTGGTGTTGAGGCATGTGTGGAATACACGCGGGCGAGGGGTGCAATGGCACCACCTCTCTGCAAGGTCGGCGATGAGGTGGACATGCAGCAGTGCACCTGGGCACATATCATTGCAGAATCTCAGTTCCCTGGTTGCTGTGCTGAGCCAGCCATGGCCCCAGATATACCACTGGTCATGTGGCAGGCCCAATGGGGTGGGCGTCATCACGCAATCACGTGCTTTCTGGGTGTGCTACACATGTGCATTGGCCATGTGATGTTCAGTGCCGTGCAGGACTATATGATGGCGGGTGTGTTGCTGATGCACAAGGCCCAGTTCCCTGCCCATCTGTTCCATGTGTTGAAGGGGGACCTCACGGACAGTTGGGATTATGGCAACCTGTGGGCAGTAAGGGCATACAAGAGGGTGAGTATGTGTCACTTGGGTGTGTGGCTGGTGGGTCATATGCACTGGCGGGGGGCTGCAGGTGCTGTGTGTGCTAACTGCTGTTCCTCTCTGTCATGCAGGACAGGTAGAGCATTTCAGGCCACATGGAGCTCACACTCCAGGAGCAGCATGATGGGGCCAAGGTCTCTGTTTCCTCCGTGACTGCAAGGCGTATACCCTTCCATGAGTAGCTACCAGGGTACATGATCATTGACGAGCACTGGGACTTACCTCTTCTACAAGGACAATGATTACCATAGCTGGGACATGTATGTCCCCTCAGCGGTAGGTGTGGCAGCACATGGGTGTTGTTGTGCGTGGCTGTGGTGTCCCCAGCAGGTGTTGCTAATGTATGCCCTTGTCTCTTACAGCATTACAGGGGTCTGCTCTATTGCATCATGCTGTGCTACAGTGGCAGACAGACACCAGTGGAGGACTCAGAGTCGGAGGATGGGTTGGGGTCTGGCAGCAGCAGGGCGATGTCATCATCACAGGGCCCATGACCGCCATCGGAAGGACAGCGTGCATGGGGTACACTACATGTGTACGCACTACAGCATCCATCAGAGTGGGACGCAGCAGCAGGTACAGGCCTTGCCCATCAGGAGCACTGACTGGGGGTGCTGCACGAACATGCATGGACATAGTGCCACTGCAATGGGGGGGCCTTGAAGGACTACCTGGGGGCATGTGGGTGTGACTGGGCACTGTTCAGTGTTGGTTGCTCATGCTGTGTGCTGTACTGGTGTCACAATAAAAAACTTTGGCATAGCTCTGTGTGTTCACTGTCTCGGGGGGGGGGTGGCTATGAGCCCGGCCCTGCTAGGAGGTGCATTGTCTGTCACGGCCATGCATGCATGCATGATGGTCTGGCAGTCATGGTCCTGCTGGTGTTGGCACCTGGTGTGGCATCTGCTCAAGCCATGGGTGGGCATGCAAGCCCCCCTGTGCATCACGTCCTGTGGTTCTGCATGTGCTGTCTCTTCATTCTGCATGTAGCCACATCTGCTGACCATGGTGCCTCATGCCCACCATGCACTGTGGCATGACATCTGCGGTGCCCTGCGTGCACCTGCCATGGCTGCTGTTCCATGGCCATGTGCTGTCACCATAGCGCTGGCATGACGTGTGGGTGCATGTGCATCTGTGCAGGCCCCCACAGGCCTCGTTGTGCCCCTTTACACCACCATGTGCATGGCATACTGTTCACAGTGCCTATGCCATGGGTTTATGCCATACATGCCATTGTTCATGTGCGTATAGCATGCCTTATCGGCTGTTACGTGACCATGCCCCCCTCGCACTGCACATGCAGTATGGTCACATAGTGGTGTGTGCTGCATTATGTGTGGCCACTGTGCACCCATTGTGCATGCCTCCTATGTGCTGAGTGCGTGTATCGCTGTCGCCGCCCCTCTGCATGGACTGTCTGCGCTGCTGCTCATATCGTTCATGCATAGGGCCCATTGTCCCAAAGTACTTTACCCTTGGGGCAGTGCAGTGTTTTTTCTTCATTCTTTTTACTTTTTCCATGCTCTGCATTTAATAGATTTTGACCTGTTAATAAATGTAGGCCTTTTGTTAAAATGTTGCTTTATGCTTGACAAGAGCTGTGAAGTTATTGGGCATTCGCACACACCGGTTTCAGCTTGCAGTAAACCAATGACAATGACTTCAGACTGTTGTTCTGAGATGTGCTGGTCTCTTCTAATACCAGCTGAATTAGTGATTAATCCAGTATCAGCCAATACTCCTAGTGGTATGATCAGGTCCAATCCAGTGTCCCTTCCAGAGCTCTCAGTGTTTTTCCTATAACCAAAGAGCCTCATCCACAATTAAAGTGGAGATGGGGGCTGTCTGTAGTGGGTTAAGGTGGCATCACAATGAAAAGTGACTGCAGCCTCCGCCTTGCAATCTGTGGCTGGGAATCAGAGTTACTGAGAATAATACTGGGGCAGTCCTATGAGTTTCTCTGGGTGAAGAAATACTATTATCTCTTTGACTTGCTTGTCTCCTGCAGTCAGAGCAAGTGCAGAAGGCTTGGTCATCTGTTCATTTGACCTACATGTTGCTGTTATGGGCCTGACAGTCAGCTGAGTTGGAGTTAGAAACTGCTGTTCTTTTCTTCTGAGCCAGTTTCTGCAGGGTAGCGCGGTTGTCCTTTTCTGCTAGGGTCTCACAGGTAAGCCCTTCTCTCATTTTTTTTTCCCTCATGGAATTACACAGACAAATACTTTGTATCCTGGCTACTGGCTGCTCTAACGCCAGAACCTGCTTCTCCATTACCTTCTCTACTGCATTTTCTACATCAGGTACAGGGGTTCCCATATCTTCCATGGAGACCTTCATGGGCCTGGAACCCTTCAGGCCCCATCTGTTAGTTCTCCATCATTCTCCAGGTTTGCTGTTGTAGCTTCCTCTCCTCCACCTGGGCTGCCATGTCATCTTCCTCCATTCTGGACCCCTCCATCCTTCTCAAAGGAAGTAAACAGGGCCCCTGCAGAAAAAGTAAGGGCATTTTCACAGTGTCATGGCAGAATTTCCCCCATTCACTGCATTTACACCAGCAGCTTAATTTGGTTCAATTTTAGTTAGTTTGCATCTGTAACCCCCCACCAGGGTGAAAATAAAAATAAATTTGAAGTTTGTAACTGGACATGCAAGGCTAAAATGCCCTTATGTAATGGCCCTGTTCACTATGTACATGGCTTTCCCAACCACCTGCAATGGTTTGTGTGGGCACTCAAGAAGGAGCTGTGAAGTCACTGAACATGACTCAGTGGGGTTACAGTCTCAGTGCAACTGATAAGTGGTCACATTGATCATGCAGCACCAGTATTAACAACTGAGACCCCCAATATTTGAGAAAAAAGAACTTGCAGCAATCATTTCTGCTGCAGTTATGGCATTAGACCAACTGAGATTGTAATTCAGCTGCAGGAGTTTTGAAGTGCCATAATGTAGCCAGGCATGGTGAAATGTGGGAGACCCAGAGGACAGCGAAATCTATGGTGTGCCTTGGAGGCAGTGTGCTCAAACTGTGTAGGAAGGGAACTGTGAAGCCCCACTATTTGAGCATCTTATTCATGTTCAGAGTGGTAGAGATATTGTGGGTGACAGTGTCATGTCAGCTTTCCCCTTGACGGTCAGGTGCAGTAGCAGGCTGAAGTACTTCAGGGAGGTTAATAAATCTACTATATGGGGAGGGAGATGCGACAGATAGGTTATGGCTGATAGGATGATGCCTGGGCTTCCCTCACACTCTGATTGTCCCAATGTTGGCTCATGAAAGGCTGAAGAGCCTCATACAGGACAGGGACAACTTTGAAAATATAATAAGTACACATAATGTTATCTACATTTCATATGCTTTCCTCTCTAATAGTACAATATTTATGAATGTTTCATGATGACTACTTCTTTGTTACCTGGTCTTCATCTGTTGTGGCTGCTCATCTATAAGTGACGGTAAAGTCATCAGCATGTTACATTACAAATGGTTGGTGTAGAAATTATTATGATGTCACAAGCAAAGACCATATCAATGACTTTCCTTTGAACTTGGTAGAACATTTTGGAGATTGAATCCTAAAGTTTGCAAGATAGAAGTGCTTAAAATCTGCAACTGCTGATCTGCAGCTGCAGAAATAGCTTAGGAAGCACAGCAACAGTGAACCTAATTAGCTGGAGCAGCAGACTTTAACACTGCTGCCATAGCATGAAGCTGAAAGCACCCACAAAGAGATCAGAAACCAGTCCCTCAACTGGGACCACTGCAGCACCACAGGTACCAGCAATATCATGGCACTGTAGTGGCTGACTGCCACTGCTGGTCCTTCCTCCTTGGGGTGTTCCTGTTGCCTGCAGGGGTAGTATTCACTGCAGGCTGGTCAGGCTCTACTGCCTGTGGGGCTCCGTCATGGGCTGCACTGGGTCTGGTGGTTGTTGCTTGTTGCCATATTATGGCAATGTGTGCTGTTGTTGCTGTAACACCAGCTACTACTGTACTCACTGGGATGCTATTACCTGTGCCTCACCTCCACCTTAATTGATTCCAATTGTTGGGGCACTACTGCAGTTTGCTGAGGGAGAGTTACACCTCATTCCACTGTATGTAACATTTTTTCCGCAACTGTGGAAAAAAACTGGTTGTGAATAGCCTTTCAGGGGATGTGCCTTACTTCTCTCATACCTTTTTTTCCTCAGGGGCTTGCACAGCTGCATTTTTTCCACATTCCGTAGTGGGTTTTTTCACCGCCGTGGAGGGTTTTGTGAATAGCACTCAGTGCAACTTCCCCTTTGTCTCCATAGCTATGGCAGTTTGGGGGACTTAGGGAAGGTTTTGCACCTTCAGAAAGCTTTGTGAATCCAGCCCTCAGTCGTTAGCTCACTTTTAGGCAATATTCAATACTTTGCATTAGCATGCATCAGTATACGTAAACCCCTATGGTTGCAATAGTGAACTTGAATGGGTAGGAGGTAGAGCTGGGTGACATTAGCAAATTCTGATTTTGCAGAATTGTCATGAAATTCTACAAACATATGTGAAGTTTTGCTGAATTTTCTGAAATTATTTAATTGGTCATAACTCAGTTTAATAGCTAGAAGTCTGAAATTTGGCATGTATATTGTTTGGAAGAGGAGCCCTTAAACAGATGACATTTGAATGAAGGATGGGGAAGTTATATGGGCTCAAAATCTGGCAACTTATTATTCATGTGAACATTCCTGAAAATATTTATATGCTTATAACTTATCCACCTTTGGTGCTTGATAACAGAAAATGTATATACAGACTTTCTTGGAAGAGTCATATAAACTGATAAATAGAGAGACAAGTGGTTGTATAAATTGTAATTTACAGGAGTTCAGAATTTCACAATTTAATTATTTGTTAAATTGTGTGAAACTTTTCAAAATATTTAAATGTTACAGCTCCATTGCTATTACATGTATACACTAAAGAGCTGGCATGCATGCCAAAGTAAATATGTCCCAGAATCTAAGCTTGATAAATGTGATTTAGTAGGTTAAAATTTATTGTAGATACTTTAAAAATTACTAAATTGCAAACTTTTCTCAAAAATTCATGGACACAATAGGTGATGTCATTAAAATCCCATTTGTTTATGTGTAACATTCATCAAATTCAACCAGAAAATTTATCAGAATGGGAACAAATGCACCCAAACATATTTGGAGTCTGCCAAAGTTGGAATTTCAGAACATTTCACAACATTTGTGAAGTTTCACATTATTTTTGTGAAATCATCATTTGCAGTTTATGCCCAACATTAGCTGTGACAATTATTTTTTTAAATGTATCTTTATATCCTAGAGAGCCTCCTTAGGTTGATTCTTCTGCTTATTTATTAATTTAAAATACTTTCATCTTTGCTTTTTGTGTCCCCAGTGCCTTTTTAAACTTAGTCCGGGCACTGGGAACTACTGGAGACACATCTTTTGCTTTTGACCACTACGAGCGGTTAGATGTGCAGTGCATCCTTCTTGAACATGTGAGCAGCGGCTTAGCAACATGCTGCCCTCTCACAGATGGATTTTCGAGCCCCTGCAGGGCTCAGTCAAACAGAGGGCATCTGGGGACCTGGGTTAGTGGGTAGAATAAGCTGTGGAGGAATAGGGACACTGGGAGGCAGTGGGAGGACACCTGGAGGTGCTTTCAAGGAAAGCCCCTTAATGGGGGGAGGCATTACACTCTCCCCTGCATAGGAAAGCTTGGCGTTCATGTCAAGTCTATAATAGATTTGCAACCATTAACACATTACTAAATATACTCTTTACTAATACTCTGTTACAACAGATATTTCTGAACAGCCTAGTTAAGCATATAACTATGTACAAAGTAGCATGCTATCAATTTAGACCTGCTCAGATTTGGATGTCCTATACTTTATCATTGTCATGACATTTTAATTTTTCTTGGAATACCTTAGCAGTGCAGAATCCACATTTCTTACATTTAACAGTATCACATAGTTAGTACAGTTGTCATTTACCACATTTTATCATAGCATTTCATCTTATTCCCATCTTATTATACCCCTTGTCACTCTGAGTGAGCACCTTAACTTGGGTAGAGGCTTTGGTTTGGGTGGAGGCCTTGAACACTATTTTGGACAAGGAATTGGGCATGACAGACTCCTTTGTGCACGGCGTTCATGGGCAAGTTAACAGGCTGTCCTGGAGTATCATATGTGAGCTTTAGGACTGGTTTCACTGATTTTTCTGAGCGATGTAGCAACGTTGGCACTGGCACTTCTTGTTGTTGAGGCTCACTGTCATTTGTCAGATGTACTTCCACAAAGTTGGAATCATCCAGTACACATCTTTCAGGTTCTTGAACAGCACTTTCATTAACATGAAACAGTTCACTTAGCCCACTTAGTTCATTAACACTTGCATGGTCATTTGTAGATTCACTACTTGCTTCACAGTGTTCAGGTTCACTAACTGGCATCAATTCCACCATGCAAAGGGATTCTGCTTCATCAGGATCCACGCTGTAAGCATCACTTTCTAGAGGTTCAGGCACAATTAATGAATTGGGATCTGTTAAAACAGCTGGAGGTTCAGAGTCATCACTGTAGTTAATGGAAGGAATTCTCTGGAACACTCTTTCAAGTTCAAAAGATGGGTAATAGGCACTACAGAACTCACTTTCATCATCACTCAGCATTTTCAGTATCTGCAATGTCTGCAGGATTGGAGACATTATTAGGAGCAACAGGCTGGGAAGCAGGAGTTTGCTGATTTGGTTACTTGACCCTAGTATCAGACCTAGTTACAAGGTGCTGTGGAGCTTCAGTCTCTTGAACATTATTGATTACTATTTTGCCGATAGGTAACAGGTGTTTCCGGTGAATGGTTTTAATAGCATGAGGTTCCCCTTCTGGACACACTTTATACACAGCCAGATCATGTAGCTTACTGACTACTATGTATGGAATATGACTCCAGCGGTTGGCTATTTTATGTTTACCTGGAAGTCCAAAATTTCTCATTAATATTCTGACACCTGGTTGGAGCTCCTGGGCTTTAACACATTTGTCATGGAGAGTCTTGTTAGCCAGGTTCCTCTTTGCTGCCATGGTATTTGCAGGCTGATAGGTGTGATTGAACTGAGCTTTTAAATTCTTAACATACTGCAGGTGGTTTTCTGACTGAACACCATCAGAAGACACTCCAAAGCACACGTCAACTGGAAGATGAGCTTCTCTGCCAAAAATAAGGTGGTACTGTGAAAAACCAGTAGCATCATTCTTGGTGCAATAATAGGCATGTAGAAGTGTGCATATCTGTTGGCTCCACTTTGGCTTATCGTTAGGTTGCAGGGTGCCAAGCATATCAAGTAGGGTTCTATTAAACCTTTCTGGTTGCGGATCTCCTTGTGGATGATAGGGTGTTGTTCTGTATTTTCTTACACCCCATAGGGACAACAGTTCTTTGCTAAGTCTGCTTTCAAAATCCCGGCCTTGATCTGAGTGGATACACTGGGGAGCACCGTAATGTACACAAAACTTATCAACAAGAACTTTGGCTACAGTTGAGTTTTTTTTGGTCTTTGGTTAGGTAGGCCTGTGCATATCTCATGAAATGATCCGTGACTACCAGTACATTTGCAATGCCTTTTTAATCTGGCTCCAGACTGAGAAAATCGATACAGATGAGTTCCATTGGTGCACTTGAGATAATATTGACCATTGAGGCTGCTCTTTGTGGTGGAGCTTTGCGCTGAACACATCTACTGCAGGTTTTAACATGTTGCTCAATGTCTAGGCCCATTTTAGGCCAGTAGAAGCATGAACGGGCTAGATCAAGGGTTCTTTCCCTTCCCAGATGTCCCATTTGGTCGTGTAAGTCTTTAAAAACAACATTCTTGAACTTAGCTGGCAGTACTAACTGTTTCCTCATGATTTCACCTTAGCTGTCAGTAAGCTCTCTGTACAATAACTGTTCTTGAAGCTAGAGCTTGGGCCCCTCTTGAAGAAATAAATCAATTTTGAGGTCACTGGACCACATCTTAGAGATATTTTCCCCTTTTCTTAAAGCATCAACTACTGGTCTGATCATTGGATCATAGTACTGTTCTTTGTGAATGTCAGTTTAAGTTAGCTGTGGTAAGGAACTCAAGTCTAAAGCTGCGAAGTTACAGTAGGCAACTGGTATACAAGTCTCTGGAGGTCCCAAGCAATCTGCCAGAGAGTTTACAGCTTCAGAGGACAAAGTTTCTTCCTGGTCAAACTTGTGGCATAGTGCTTTTACAGATTGCTCAGGAATATGGACCCACTGTTGGTCAGAAGCAGGTCTTTGTGAAAGAGCATTGGCTTCTACGTGGTTTAGGCCTGGTAGGTACTCCACCAGATAATCATGTGTTGCTAGAGTGGAAAGCCATCTGTGTCTGGTAGCATCTAGTTTAGCTGTTGTTTGAGCATATGTTAATGAATTGTTATTGGTCTTGACTAAGATTTTAGCACCATACAGGTATTCATGAAATTGGTCAACTATGGCCCACTTGAGCGCAAGGAATTCTAATTTACGCATCGGAGAGTTTCTCTCTGAAGATGTCAGACTTCTGCTAGCAAAAGCTATGGAATGCAGTCCTTCCAGGTATTCTTGATAGAGTACTGCTCTGAGACCACTCAAGCTGACATCTGTATGTAATACATAGGGCTTTGATGGATCAGCATAAGCAAGTATGGGAGCATGAGTTAATCTGTATATTATTTCTTCGAAGGCAGTGTCACAATCAAGAGTCCATCTCTGTCCAAACAGCTCATTGGATCTAAAATAGTTTTTTTCAGTGTCTTTGTCAGAATCTTTCTTAAACTTTTTGTGAGTACGTGGATACCCTTGAGTTAAGTTTAGTAGGGGGCAGATCACCTTGGTGTAGTCCTTGACAAATCAGCAATAGCAGCCACAGAATTCAAGAAACCTTTGAAGTTTTTTCAAGTTGTTAGGCTTTGGCCAGCTGGTTAATGCTTCCACTTTACTGGAGTCGGTTTGTATGCTTTCTGACGATACAATGTGGCCCACGTATTTGACAGAACTCTGGAAAAACTGGCATTTGTCAATGGATAACTTAAGACTAAACTCCTCAAGTCTGTCCAGCACTTTGAATAAGCGAACCTCATGCTCCTCGAGAGCTTTTCCAAAGACTATGACATCATCGAGGTAGATGAGACATTCCAACAGATTCATATCACCCACTGCACGCTTCATTAGGCATTGAAATGTTGTAGGTTCACCTGATATGCCTTGGGGCATGCAAAGGAACTCATAAAAGCATAAGGGACAAATAGATGCAGTTTTTCCCTGTTCTCAGGGGCCATTGGGATATGATAGTATCTGCTTCGGAGGTCTAGGATGGAAAACCATTTACTCCCATTTAGACAGTCCAGGGCATCCTGTATGCGTGGCATTGTATACTGATCAGGCACAGTTCTTTTGTTAAGGGTCCTGTAATCAACGCACATATAGACAGAGCCAGTCTTTTTCTGTACCACAACAATTGGGGAGGTGTGTGGGCTACGTGACTCTTGTATGATGCCAACCGCTAACATCTCTTGTAGGCGACATCTGACATCATCTATGTCAGCAGGAGTTAGGCATCTAGATCTCTCTCTTCAGGGTCTCTCGTCGTGCAGGCGAATGTGGTGTTCAGCACCTGTGACACAACCAACATCCCATTCCTTGAGGGAGAATACCTTGGTTCTCTGAGCCAGCTTGTTACTGGTCCTGGTTCTCCAGCTGTTTGGAAGAGGTGAATCTCCAAAATCAAACATGTCAGGTGATACCTTACATCCTTTTTCAGTTTTGCACTTGGATGGAAGCACAACGGTGTCGGCACAATAGACTTTAGCCAGGGTGCATCCTTTGTTACCATGGTGTCTCGGTCTGTAACATTTTGTATTTGTACCACCACTTGGGTGTAATCATGAGCCCGGGCCAAAAGCACACTGGGTTTAATCAGCAGTTCTTTGGGTAATTTTCTATCATCTGGAGTGTCCAGCATCAAAATTTGTTTGGTCGTATCTCTTCACAGTCATACTTCACCTCTGATACTGCATTCCACATTTGGAGGTAATGTGATAGTAACAGGATCCTTTTTCCAAACCATCCCAACAGGATCATCTTTGTTACTCTCCTCAGGGTGCATGTGTCTCTCATAGGCCTTTTGGATCAGGATGTGAACACGCAGGGCTTTTCTTGTCTTTTTCTTCTGCCTTTCTTCACATAGCTGGACCAGGCACCCAAACATGTGTGCGTTGGTACCAATCAATACAGGGATACCATCATAAAGTCTGGTGGAAGGACAGACCACAGCTAGAATCTCCACAGAATCTCCTACATCAGCCACAGAGGATGGAAAAGAAAGCCATACCTTTAAATAGCCATGATAAGGATATGCCTTTTCACTTAGCCCCCACACATGTAGTCTGTCAAGAGGTTGTAACAAGTGGTCAGATAAATGCTGCTCATACCAGTCTTAGAAGATTATTGGGACTTGAGACCTGCTGTTTAAAACTGCTTGGGCCGGAATCCTGTCTATGTGTACAGTAGTGTCCATAGAAGGGTCCACCAATTTGGACCAGTCCAGAAGGACTGTATTAGGAATCTGTATGGATAATTTGACAACAAAGAAATTGGATTTGGGATTGCCTGAACCTCCTCTGTAATTGTTTCTTGCACTCCTCTGCCACTGATTTGCTTTCTGGAGCTCCCTTTGGAGTCTGTTTACCACTTTCCCCAAATCCTTTTGAAACTGGAATTCTTTCTTCATATGCCTATCCTTTCCACAATTGTGACAAATTACAGGTTCTTGAGTCTGTCTTGGCTGAAACATTGCAGTAGGAGTTGGTCTCCATTCACAATTAGAGGGTTGAGTGGAGTACACATTCGGTGCTGGAGCAGGAGCACTAACAACAGAAAATCACGGTTCAACCTCTGCCTGTGGCATTGGAGACAATGCAATATACACACACAGATACACAGAAATATGATGGCAGAGAAAGGCACCACGGCCCATCTAGTCTGCCCACCACCCTACCTCCCCCCTTCTGTTATGTTTCCACCCTCTTTTCCCAACCCCTTAAATCTATCCCAAGCCCTCTTGAATCCCTCCACCGTTTCAGCTGCCACTACCTCCTCTGGCAGCTTGTTCCAGGCCTCCACCACCCTCTCTGTGAAAAACTGCCCCTGACATTACCTCTGTATTGCCCACCTTCCAGTTTGAGGCTATGTCCCTCATGTTCACTCCCTTCTTCAATTTGAACTAGCTGTTACCCTCTACCTTATTTATTCCCTTCAGATACATAAAGGTCTCACTCATGTCCCCCCTCTCCCTCCTAGTCTCCAGAGGGTACAAATTCAGCCCTCTCAATCTTCTTTCATAGGGTACATCCTGCATCCCTCGTACCATTTTGGTTGCCCTTTTCTGCAACCTCTCCATCAGCTCAACATCTCTTCATAGGTGAGGCCTCCAGAACTGCATCCCATACTCCAGATGTGGCCTAACCATGGTTCTGTATAATGGCATTAGCACCGCCCTCTTCCTGCTATTAAATCCCCTCACAATGCAGGCCAGCATTCTATTTGCCTTTCCCACTGCCCTGCTACACTGGCTGCCCACCTTGAGGTCACGCGATACCATAATCCCAAGGTCCCTTTCTGTTTCCTTCTCCTGAATCACCACCCCCCCCAAGGGACTAAGTTTCCCTCCTATTCTTCCTCTCCAGGTGCATCAGCGAGCACTTTTGTGTATTAAACTTCAATTTCCAGGTGTCAGACCACCTCTCCAGTCTCTCCAGGTCCTGCCTCATGGCTTGCACCCCAATAGGTGAATCCACCCTATTGCAGACCTTTGTATTGTCTGTGAACAGGCACACCCATCCCTCCAGACCCTCCGCTAGGTCACTAACATAGATGTTAAAGAGTATTGGTCCTAGCACTGACCCCTGTGGTACCCCACTGGTCACTGCCCATTCCCTGGAATATGTTCCATTTACCACCACAGTCTGACTCCTTCCCTTAAACCAGTTTTCCACCCACCTAGTCATCCTGTTGTCCATCCCTAGTCTGTCCAGCTTATGTACCATTCCACCATGCGGAACAGTGTCGAAGGCCTTATTGAAATCCAGATAGGCCACGTCCACTGCTCCTCCCTGGCCCACTATCTGTGTCACCCCATCGAAAAAATCTATCAGGTTAGTCTGACAGGACCTTCCCTTGGTGAAGCCATGCTTTCTGTCATCCTGCATGCCATTCATCTCCAAGTATTCTATCAACCTGATCTTAAGTAGTGTTTCCATTACCTTCCCTAAGACCAATAGGATGGTAGTTTTTGACCTCGTCCTTCCTTCCCCCCCATTATGTTGTGCAACCACCTCTGCCCTCTTCCAGTCTGTTGGCACCTCCCCTGTGACCAAGGACAAATTAAACAGCCTCGCTAGATGCGGCGCCAGTTCATCCTTCACCTCCTTGAGAACCCTTGGGTGCATTCTATCAGGCCCCATTGCCTTGTCTACCCTAAGTCTACCCAGCTCTTCCCATACTCCTTCAGGAGTGAATTCAGCCACAGCCACCTGCCTGTGGCTCACCCCCCACCCCATCCTGGTCCCCTACCCTCCCTTTCCTCCATGAAGATTGAGGCAAAATAGCTGTTTAATGCCTCTGCTTTTTTGAAGTCCCCTTCCAGTATTGTTCCACTTTCCCCCTTATCCTTCCAATCCCATGCTGTGCCCTCCTCCTTTCTCCAATGTACCTAAAGAAGGTTTTGTCCCCCCTCCTTGCCTGCTTCACTGTCCTCTCCTCAGTGGCCTCCTTTGCCCTCCTTATCTTTTGCCCAGCCTCCTTTCTTTTTTCCCCTGTAGGTTCCCTGTCCTCATTCTTTTGTGTCCTCTTGTACCTCTTAAATGCTCTAGTCTTCTCCTTGACCCCTAATGCCACCTCTCTAGTGAACCATAGAGGTCTTTTCTGTCTTCTTTTCTTTCTTACCCTTCTTATACATGAGCCCATGGCTTTGAATACCCCTCTCTTGATGGCTGCCCATAATTCCTCCACCCCCTGCACATCCCCTATCCTCAACATTTCTTCCCCAACTACCTTCCTCATTCCATGAAAGTCAGTCTTTCTGAAGTCCATTACCTTGGTTCTTGTCCTAACCCTCTCCCTGCCCGCTCTCACCCTGAACCTGACAGCCCTGTGGTCACTGGTGCCAAGCTCTTCCCCCACCTCCACCTCCTCCACACTGTCCCCATTTGTGAAGACCACATCCAACAGGTTTACACCCCTACTGGGCTCACTGACCCTTTGTTGCAGGAATATGCCCTGAAGAGCCTCTAGGATGCCCCTGCTCCTTGTGGAGATTGCTGTCTGGGCCTCCCAGTTGATGTCCGGAAGGTTTAAGTCCCAAACTAGCACAATTTCCCCTTTCTGTGCCATCCTCGCTACTGATTCCACAAAGTGTCTATCCCATTCCTCCCCCTGCATAGGAGGCATATAGACTACCCCAACACGCAGGTTTTCTCCCTGTCCTCTGTCTAGGGTGACCCACATTATCTCTGTTCCCCCCCCTCCTCATCCTGCCCTTCCATGGCCCCAATCCCTTCCCTGATATATAATGCCACCCCTCCCCCTTCCCCACCCGATCTTTCCTAAACAACCGATACCCTGGGATCACCGTCTCCCAGGCATAGTGCTCATTCCACCAAGTCTCACTCACAGCTACGATGTCTAGGTTCTTCTCCATCATGGTGGCCTCCAGTTCTCCCATTTTGTTCCCCAGGATCCTGGCATTTGCAACCTAAGCCCTCCAACATGTGGCCCCATCCCGTCCTTCCCTGCTGCTAAGTGTTCCCTTGATAAGTGTTTTGACTTGGGGGGAGGCTGATAGCCTCTCTGCTCTGCCTCACATAAGGCTGGCCCTGTCCTTAGCCACCCCCCCATTTAGTTTAAATTGAACTTCCTTGCCATGAAGTCCCCCAGTTTACTCTTTAGTGCAGCTGCCCCTGAAGAGCTCAGGTGCAGCCTGTCTTGGGCATACAGCCCCTCCTCCTCCTCCTATGTAGAACCCTAGTTACCTATCCAGCCAAACCCCATCCGACTACACCAACCTTGTAGCCAATTGTTGAATGCCCTTATCTTCTCCTTTCTGGGTGTGCTCGCTCTTGGTACTGGCAGCACCTCAGAGAAGGAAATGGAAGGAAAAACAGTGTTGCTTCTACAGAACCTAGCAAGTTCCTCCAACCTTGCCTGTACCTCCATCAGACTGTTCCCTTCAAAGTCATTTGTGCCCAGGTGAAACACCAGATGTGTTCTTTCATCCTGCTGCTTACTCCAGGAAGGAATATGATGCCTCACCTCCAGCACCGTCATCCCTGGCATACACTGTACCCATACTGCATTGTTTTTGCTCTCTTCCTTCCCCATTTTAGCCCCTTAATTATTGATTCCCCCAAGAGTGCCACTCTACTGCCCCCTGCTTCCTGGGTGTCCTTTTGGCCTCTAGCTTTGTGTCACAGGGTTTGGCTCCCTTTGGACTCCTCCTCATGTTCCATCCTGACTTGGTTTCTGCCCCAGCTCATCTTTTGTTCCCCATCATCTAGCCTATCCAGATTTTTGCCCACATCCAGCATCTGTACCTCTTCACCCTGTCCCTTTAGCCTTTCATCAGAATTCCCCCTCCTGTGCTTCTTCATCCCTTGTACTTCCGCCTGGCTTCCTTCATCCCTGCAGCCCCTCCTGCATCACTGCTTAAGCATGATCCAATTTCACCTGACCCCCCTCTGACTGCTCCTGGCCTTCCCTCATCTGCATCACTGTGCGAGATTGTGCCAACTGTGCTTGATCCCCCTCCAACTGTTCCTGTCCTGCCCATCTTTGCAGAAGGTTTTGAGCACTGTGCCCCACTTGGGGAAGTCTTTCTCCTTACCACCTGCCCTGTCTGCATATTTCCCCTCTCCTGCACCCTGCCCGGTGCATGCCCCAGCCTCCTACTGCAGCTCCTACCCTGCAGGGTTTCCTTCAGTTGATTTTCAGCTTCCCAGGAGCTCAACTCCAGCTCTTCCAGTGCTTCCTTCCTGACCCTTTTCTTATGCCACAGTTTCCCCAAGTGCCACCTTTTGGTGTGTCCCTAATGTGCCAGTCCCCTCCTCCACCCCTTCTCCTGCATGCGATGTGCCTGTCCCCTCCTCCCCCTTTCCAATGCACCTGAGATCTTTCCCCCCACGTCCCCCAGCTGCTCTGCACCCCCCTTCTCTGATGGCCCCTGCCGGATCCCTTCCTCTCCAGTGTCCTTGACTAGAATACCTAGGAGGGCAAAACTATTTGTTACTTCCACCCTCTGGCCCATTTCACCTATGCCTGCATTGTGCTTCATACTAGGCATCCATCTGCCTTTTCCTGAGCCTACTGTCTTCCACTCCTCCTGATCCCCGGCTGACCCCTTTTCTCTAGCTACAGGCATCATTTTTGTGCCTCTAGACTTCCTGCTGTCAGTTCCCACTGACCCCTTTCCTCCTGTCTCAGACGTCCCTGTCCCAAATCTGAGACTTGCTGTTGTATCAGTAATTCTTTTATGGTGGCAGTCAATTCACTAATCTCAGCCTTGGAGCTGCCCTCGGCAGAGGACGCCTGAGCATGCACCCCAACCCCCATAACAGACGCGCTCTGAGAGGGACCAGGGTCTATGTCTTTGGGAAGAGCCTTAGTAGGGGCACCAGGTTTCAATTCTCTGACCTCTTTCATCAGCAGCTCCGCCCAGGAAGGGGTATCCATAGCAGTCTCTGGTGCTCATCTGGCGCTAAATTCCTCCCTTGAACTTCACTTGCATGATCACCCTCTATCACCTAGACAGCAGCAGCAGATACGTAAGGAGCCCCCCCCCTGCATGGCCGCCTTTGCTTGACCCCCCCGAATTTCTTTCATTAGTTCATCATAGAAGGGAGGTGAATTCAGATGGGTTGCAAGTCATAACTGAAGCAGCAATAATTCAAAAAATTGTGGAGACTTAAGGATCTGGTTCCAACCTAGTCTGATCTCATTTGTCTGGGCCACGCTACCCTTGTGTTTTTCACCCTCCACCACAGATCCTCATCTGAATCTGGACTCCCATACACATTTTCCAATGCAGCTAGATAGTCCTGTGCAGTTGCTTCTGGGTTATTAGCTTGCTTGGCATGGATAGTAGCCACAGCAGGACCTTGGAGGATTTCTCTCAACCATTTTCTCTTCTCTGCCTCAGAATATTGCCATTCGGGTAGTTGGGGGGGCAACATAGTCTGTCCAGGTCTCCCAATCATCCTCACCCTGGGGGGTGGGTAGAGTGCCAGAAAACATCCTCAGCCTGCGGTAAGATTCTTGACTAACTACAGGCACAGGTGTGGGTGCCAGTACTGGTGAGGGCACAGGAGCTGATGAAGGGGCAGGTACTGGAGCTGGCATGGGTGTCAGGGAAGGAACAGGAACACCTCCAGGTGGCATAAACAACTTTTTAAAGTCCTCAATTGTTTTACCCTCCTCCAGTAGCAATTTGGCAATCTTTTTTCAAAGGTCTCTGATAAAGGTGGGAGCTCATTTCCTGAGGGGTCCTCACTATCCTTAGTTATTACTCTCCAGGCAGCTGGGGACCCATCCATAGCAATAGTTTTGGGCATCTTATTATTGTCTGGAGGGTTGCTACACTCCACTAACACCATTAGAGTTTGGGCAGTCAAGTCAGCATGTCGGCATACCACTACAGCTTTTCCCAGGCATTCGATTTTTGAAAGTTCTCCTTGTATAATGTCTTTACTAGTGCCCAGGGGTATGTCTAATATCAACAAGCATTGTGTGGTCAATTTCATGCCCCATTCACCATCCAACCAACTGATGCACAGCCATTTCTTCAGGGGTATCCATTACATTTTTAGTTGTAATTCTTGATTTTGGCCACTAGGGGGTGCTAATTCCAGTTGTACCTCCAAAGATGCAACCCCTAGGTGGCTCTGTCCTGTGGGCTACTACCCCTGCCTGTGTGATTAGCACAGATTGAGGGGACTGAGTTTGGTGAACTGGTGCCTCCACCCGGAGGTATGGTCTTGGGATAGTGTTACTGCTGTTAATATAGCCCTCCAGGATGCTATAACCCCTAACCAACCCCTCTAGTGGTCTAAACAGTATAGCAACAAAACATTCACATGGACCGTATGGCAGTAAAGACTTGCTCACACCCCTTGCACTTACCACCGGGGCTGGATCCTCTGCAACTACCCTGGAGACTCCCCGTAAAATAAGGCCAATGATGCAACAATACAATGTCAGTTCTGTACCCCACCAAGAAGGTACACACTAGCCAGATTTAAATGTGAAAACAAAAATCTGATTTATTCAGGGGGGTGTGAACAAGGGTGGGGCATGAATCTAGCAAATGATTAGCATTTCTGAATAATTCAAGCTGAACAGGCATGCACAGTGAGTCCTTTTGATCCAGCCACACAACCCTGGGTACCCAGTTTGACAGACAGGCTAACCTGAAATGTTGCTTGGGGTAGGCCAGCATTGCAGCTGTTGTTGGGGCCCTTAGGAAAGAAAACAATTAGCATGCACTCAACCCAGAATTTGTAATCTGGATCTGGATGGCTCAGTCCATTTCAAACAAACCCAAAGAAGCAAATTAGATGGCACACACAAATGATTGTAGCTTTGTTGCAGGGATCTACCTTGTTTGTACTCATACTACCCAGACGAATGATGATTCTTCGAAATCAGATGTGGTGCAGATGACTTGGTGAAGCAGGAGGAAAATTCCCTCGTGGTCTTCGTTGAAATGCTGGTCTTCAGGATGCAGAAGCAATTCAAACACTGGCCAAACATGCACGGCGGACATCACAAACTGGTCGGCCATGCAAACACTTCGGCAAACTAAGCACATTTATGTGTAAGGCTCTGTCCTTCTCTGGTCCTCCCAGCTAGCTTACAGGCTGATCTTGATCTTTCAGCTTAATTGCTGAATGAATCCCCTGCTGCTGTGACTCCAACATAGTCCAACTGGACACTTGAACCTGTGGACTGACGGCTGAGAAAAGTCTAGGCCTGGCAGGCCTAACCCCTGAGAACTGGCAAGCTCCCCAGAGGCTCACACCCTGCACTCCTGGATGAATCTCTCAAATCTGACCCAACTGAGCAGTTACCCCCTTTTATATGGGGCTGAGTTCCAGAGATTCCGTTGGCTGCCAACCCTGTCTTAAACAGTCCCCAGATGATAATTGGCTTGCTTTCTGGCACCTAGAAATTGTCCCAATTAATCCCCCATAAGTCTCTGGCATTGTCCCAAGAGCCACTTTGTTTGATCCTGGTTTCCGATTGGATATTGGCTGTTAAAATGGTGGCTGCAGTTTAAGTTTAGGCAGCTTGAATCAATGTCCCCCACAGATTAAGTTCCGGTGCAGCCAGGAGTTTACCTTTTATTTAATAATGTCCCCCTATCTTGTAGCCTTAACGGTTCTCTTTTAAATAAGCCCACTCTTAATAAAATATTTGATACCCTTCGGGAGTAGCTGCTACCTTAACACACTGCCCCTAGGAAACAAATTACAGAGTTAGTGAATATTCATTAGGGCTTTCCTTTGCCCTGACATTTGTCCCTTGACCTTTGTCTCTGGTGCCCTGGAGGCAGCGCTTTAGGCATCTGCCTATTTATTAATTTAAAATACTTTCTTCTTTGCTTTTTGTGTCCCTGGTGCCTTTTTAAACTTAGTCTGGGCACCAGAAACTACTGGAGACACATCTTTTGCTTTTGACCTCTACGAGCAGTCAGATGCCCAGTGCATCCTTCGCGAATGTGCGAGCAGTGGCTTAGCAACATGCCACCCACTCGCAGATGGATTTTTGAGCCCCCACAGGGCTCAGTCAAACAGGGGAACCTCAGGACCTTGGTTAGCAGCAGAAGGAGCCACAGAGGAATAGAAATGCCGGGAGGCAGTGGGAGAACACCCAGAGGTGCTTTTAAGGCAAGTCCCCAAACAGGGGGGGACGTTACATATTATATATTTCATTTATTTAGTATATCTCAAAACACAAATAGGCAGATGGTAACACATAAATGTTGACAAAAAATGAATTATGTATGAAGGCATCTTAGCATGTGCCAAAAACTTAGCGATCAGCAATTGGCAGGAGTTATTTAAATGGTGCAAACAACATAATGAACAATCTGAGCAAATCTTAAATTTAAAGATATAATAAGAAATGCCTGCTCATGGCCAGCCTGGTGGCGCTGAGGGTTGAGGCGCTGGACACCACACCTCGCGTCACGCTGGTGACCCGGATTTGGACGCGGGCCCAGGTTGGCAGGGGTTGGCAGGAGAGGATAGGATTGAGCATCTGGAGGACTGTTCTCCTATTCTGGGGAGGGATGTGGGTCTCCACCACTCTGCAGTGGCCCCTGGGGATGCCTGGAAGCACTGCTAGAGCCAGTGCAACAGAGGAAGTGGTGCAGCAGACATCAGCACATCTGTGCTCAGACATCATTGCATGTCTGCACTCCTGGGGGATTAATCAGGAGGGAAAATGGCAGCACTGTCCATGGCAGCTCGATAGCCACACTTCCTGAGCCCGGCGGGGCTCACTGGCACAGAACCGAGGCCAGTATTAGTTCCTGGTCTGGCGTGGGGACCAATGAGGGGGTCCCTTTCGCAGGTATAATTGCATATGCTAGCTGGCCCGGAGATGTGCCTCCATGGTCGTTGGGGGAAGTGGAGCAGTGTCTGGAGATAGGGCAGGTCAGTGGCTGCAAGGAGAGAAAAATTGAAATAAGATAAAAATTAAAAAGAAATGCCCGCTCATGCTCAAGTCTAGCAATCTTTTGCTGGCTTATGGGATGCTGCAGTAAAAGGAGCTGCCCCATTCAAGGGCAGCCTGAGTTGTCACTGGCCCCCAGGAATCAGCAGGACCCAGGCTAGGTTAGGAGGGGAGGGAGAAAGGGAGGCGGAGGGGAGCACCAAGAGGGAAAGCAGGCAGTAAACAAGGGGGAGAGGGAACATAGAGGGAAGGGGTGATGAGGGCACGGGAGGGGGTGAGGTCACAAAAGGGGAGGAGCAAAGGGGGTTAGGTGTCAGAGGGACATTGGGTAGAACTCAGAAAGGGGAAGAGTCATGGGGGATAGATAAGGTGCTGCAGAGAGAGGGATTTCCCTCTTTCTGCAGCAGTATTCTTCAGAAATATTTCACAGATTTGCAGTTGCACAGGCCACAAGCAAACTTGTTTATTTTCTGTGTGTAGATTTGGATTCTGATCAAGGTCAGCAGCTTAGTCAGGCCTAATGGTAAGGGCAGGCCTGGCCACATGGCCTTTGGGGCCGACAACAAGGGTTTTGGCACCGATACAAGTTTTCTCTTGCTGTTATAAGGTTTTAAAGGGAATCATGGTTCTAACCAAAAATTGCTGCTTTTCCTACACAGGGTGTTTGTCTTTTTAAGTTTTAATTTGTTTAAATGATGTCCAGGATCGTTTTTGTAGTGCCCATATGTTTGGGGCAAAAAAGGTCAATAAGGTAAGAGTTTTTCTTGTTTCTGCAGTTTTTGTCGTACATTATTTATTTATTTCAATAGTTCGGAAAACACATTTGAGCAAAAGGTCTTTTACAAAGGTTCCACACCTGTACAGCAAGATACAATCAAGTTACAGGAATAGACAGAAAATACAACAAATGCTGTACAATTAGTACAAAGACAAATCGCATGACTCCTATAAATATTTCAATAATGCCTGGTGATTACAATATAAGATTAAGTAAAGGTGAAAATACATTCGGCGAGTAGAAGAAAAAAAACAAAAAACAACCAGCTACTGACATCTGTCAGGAGATTAGAGTTAAGGGAGCACAGTGCAGAAAAAGGGATAGCAGCCTGGAGGTCAGGCTTAGTCAAAGGTCCTAGAAGGGGGAATGAGGTCAGACCATGCTAGTGGAGAGAAGGGCATGGGTCAATGGAGCTGGTGCTGGTGGGGGATGAATGCTTGATATGAGTGGGATCGTGAGTAAGGGGAGTGGAAAGATGCAGGGGGGTGCAGATACAGTATTGGAGGCACTAGTCAACAGGAACAACAGTGTAAGAGTAAAGAATGAGTTGGGGTGGGGGGAGGATGATCAAAATTTCAACTCAGCAAAACCATTGCACCTAAACTACCTGCAATTACAGGTAGCTGCCTCAGAGAGATGTATCTTCAGCTCAGCCTTGAAGGATGGTAGGGAGTAATTGCAGAATATATGCACAGGGATTTGATGTAGCCAAAGGGGAGCTCTGTACGCAAAGGAGTGCTGACCTATTGTCATATTCATGAATGGACAGCCAACGAGCACCTTGACTTTGCTCTGGTATGGTGGCTAGAGCAAAATTCTGAGCATCTCCTTGAGGCTAAAAGTGGAGTTTCCTAGTATAGCTTTCTTACCCAAGAGGCATGTTTGATATTTTATTCTATTTCTAAGGCTGAGCCATCCGGTTTGCTCATAGAGTGAGCAGGAGTGAATTAGGTTGTGAGCTCCTAGGATGAGTCTGCAGGCCTTATTTAGGGTAGTCGACACCCACTTGAGTGCAGTGCCAGTTGCCATCCTGTACACTACCAAGCCATAGTCAATGACTGATAAGATGGAGGAGGAAACAGACAAGCGCAGGGCAGCAGCCATAAGATATTGTCTGTGTCTGTACAGTACACCAAGTTTAGAGTTCACCACTTTTATGACTTGATCAATGTGAGATGCAAATGAGAGTGTGTCATCAATGGTAACCCCAAGGTGCTTGAAAGATTGTACCTGTTCTAGGGGTACATCCATTTTGTTCATGATGGACAAGACCAGGGATGATTTCTTGTGGTGGGAGCTGGAGATCAGCATTGTTTTAGTCTTCTTATAGTTAAAACATTTCTGCATACTGAACCAGTTTTCCTTGTGGGAGAAAGTGGATTGTAGCTCCTGCTGCAACTGATCCAGCTGGGCACTGCTGCTCATGATGACTGCATCATCTGCATACAGGATAGTTTTATTTGTTCATGCCTGAGGTAATTTGTTTAAAAACAAACTGAGGAAGGAGCCCAGGATGGATCTTTGGGGAACACCAAGTGCAATTTCCCTAGGGGAGGAGGTCATAGTTCCAATTGTTACACACTGGGATCTGTGGGAATGGTAGTCCTTGAACCAGTGGACTGCATCTGAGGAAATCCCCAAGTTCACCAGTTCCTGTAGCAGGAGGGGGTGGTTGATGGTGTCAAAGGCATTAGGGAGATCTATGAAGATAGATCCCACTAGTTTACTACCATCCAGACCCTTGTGTACAAAGTCGGACAATTCCACTAATGCCATGGTCATACTGTGGCACTTATGAAATCCATGCTGCTGTAGGAACAGAAGATCGTATTTATGAAGATACTCGGATATCTGATTGGCCACTATCCTCTCAAGAACTTTTGATGGGGGGGGGATGGATATCAGTCTGTAATTGGCTGTACTGGTCTGATCTCCATTTTTTATCACAGGGATGACCATTGCAAGCTTCCATTTGACTGGGAACTTAGCTAGGCTGAGCGATTTGTTAATCAGTTTGGTGACAGGTACCAAGAGCTCTTTCAGCGTAATTGCCACCAGCTTCATATCCAGGTTATCACTGCCAAGCCTTGTCTTACCTAACTCTTTGAGTATGCAAGTTCTGGCTTCCTTAGGTGTGATGCTTCTAAAGTAGAAATTAGGGTGGTTTAGGCTTATGCTAGTGTTTGGCAAGAGTATTTCAGGATGGCTTCCACTAGCATTCTGCACAGGTGAGCCAGGGTGGTTGAGGTAGTCATGTGGGAGGACAACACTGAGATCAGAGATGGCAGAATCAAAGGATTCAGCAATGGTATGTGTGTCAAGGGTTGGGGTACCATTGATCATTAGCATGGTAGGATGCTTCTTATCCTTTTTACTAAGCAGTTCCTTGATATTCTCCCAGAACCTTTTACCATTACCCCAGCTACTGCCAGTCATCCCTTGCAATATTTTGCTTTTGCCTGTCTGGTGACGTTGGTACATGTGTTACAAGCGGCCTGGTACTTCTGGTAGTCCTCTGGATTGCCAATGCATCTGGTCATATTCCATGGATTGTCCCTGTCCTTCATCTGTTCCAGAAGGTCTCTTGTAATCCATCCATTTGGGGATCTCCTTATCTTCCTTCTCCTCACTCGGGCAAAAATATCACAGATGCCATTGAACCTGTCAGAGAAGAACCAAAGTGCTTGATCTATGTCACTAAGGATGTCCAAGGGGGACCAATCTTCAAGGGATAAGGCATTTTTAAAGGTGTGAACGCAGCCACACTGAAGGACATGGCTTAGAATAGTGACAGGAGGAGCTTTTTTGTCCTTAAAAACCCAGAGGTGAGCAACTGGTGAGTGGTCACTTAGTCAGCCAGCACAGTAACATTTTTTATCCTAGAAGTGGTATTCATGATGAGCCAATCTAATAGGGTGCACTTGCTGGTCCTACAATTAAGTCTTGTGTAATCAGAGACCATCTGGGTAAGGTACATATCAGCTACCTAGTCTTTTTGTGGATATTTATCCTTGCTAAGCCAGTTTAAGTTAAAATCACCAGTAATGATGATTTCCAAGTTCCTCTTCAGCTTAGATAATGTTTCCTGTTGCTAGCCTTGCTTGTAGAGCAGAAAGCAGCTAACTAAAAGAAGCTACATTTTCTTATTAATTTAAAACTTATAACTCAGCAGGAGTCAGTGTCTGTTAAGATTAAGTAGACAGATAACTTTATTAGAAGTAGAAGGGGTCTTATTTAGGGTTAAAAAAATAAAGAAAGTCAGTGTGTGTTCTTAGCTGGGAAGGGTACTGTATCAGCTGACTTTGCTAAACCAGTAGGAGGAATGAGAGCTTACCTGGGGGTGTGGTTTAGACACTACAAAAGCAGGTGAGTCAAATTACAACTTCCTATTGCTAGCCTTTTTTCTTACTAATTGCCCTCCATCCCACCCACCCCAAGCCAGTTCTACTTTTATAGCCACTGGATTTGACTGTCAACAGGAACTTCCTGTTTGGCAGTAGGAAGGAAGGGATCATAGAGAAACATTGGTTTTGTCAACCCTAAAGGAAAAAAACAGCTCACTCTCCCCCCTAGCTGCTGGTGGTCTGGTATTGAGCAAGGAAGAAAGAGGCTGCTGAAGGAGACAGGAAGTGGCTGTCCCAGAACAGGAAGGGTGAGAGTTGTAAGGAGAGGAGAGAGTAAGCATCCAGAGAAACAATAGAGAGGACACAAAATAAGACATGATAGGAGTGGTGCAGTGCAATGGCTGTGGGGCGGCAGCGCCCGGAGACATTCTGAGGCTGCAACGCTGCCCTATTTGCAGGCACCTCTGGTCTGACAAAGGAGGTTGCCCGCCTCCAGGCTGACCTGGCTAGGATTCATGAAACCCTCCCCACTCCAGGCACCACCAGGACCAATGCCACTACCCTCAGAGGTTGCCAAGAAAGAGGAGAGGCTGGACCAGGGTGGGCTCAAGGAGGGAGGGTGGTGGAACAGAGTTGCATCCCTCCAGCTGTACCTCTCCACAATTCATCCTGCTCTTCAGGATAGTGGTTCCTCTATGGAGGCACCTGCAGTGGAGACCAAGGAGGATGCTAGAACTTCACAAAGGAGACCCACAGGAGGGTGGCATGGGACCCCACAGGGGAAGGAAGCAACTCCTGGTGGGGGACTCAATCATTAGGGGGGTAGAAATGGGGGAGGAAGGGAGAGAGAGGTAAGGTGCCTTCCTGGAGCCACGGCTTGGAGGGACAGGAAGCGAATCCTCAGGATCGTGGGAGGAGCTGCACGAGGGAGGGAGCTGGATGTCATTGTCCACCTAGGGACAAATGACCTGGCTAAGAATGGGATCAGAGCAGTGCAAGAGGAGTTTGTAGAGTTGGGAAGGGGCCTTTAGACAAGTAGCACATACGGGTAAATCCTTTCTCGGAAGCAAGGCTCTGTCTATGGCAAGGGAGATGCTAGGGCACTTCACCAGGAATTCAATGAGTGGTTGAAAAACTGGTGTGGAGCTCAGGGATTTGGCTTCATTGGGGACTGGGGAGCCACCTGGAGGAATGCAGACCTATACTGGTGCGATGGTCTGCATCTGTCCGGGGGGGAACCAGAATCCTAGATGAGAGGTTTAAATGCTTCATTGGCAAGCATTTAAACTAACCAAGGGGGGAGGCACTGAAAAGGAGCAGGGAAATTCCAGCCTCCCCCCACAAAACATGGCAGGATTAGTGAGGTAAACACCACAAGGTACAGAAGTTATGGGAGCAGAACAGATTTAAATGTAAAAAGGCAAAGGCATGAGACAGAAATGGGGATAAAAGAGGTAGAGGCTATCAAAAAGTGGAGGTTGATGAGTACCAATGCCCATAGTCTGTGTAACAAGCTTCCTGAACTAGTGGCCTTGATGGAAGAGGGTTGCCTGGATATTGTGGCAGTCACAGAAACATGGTACACAGAGAACCATGACTGGGATGTCAACATACCAGGATACACAATCTACAGGAGGGTCAGGGAGGGTAAAAGAGGAAGAGGAGTAGCTTTCTATGTAAAGGACGGGATCAAAGCAACAGAGCTAAAGAGTAAACAGAGAGCAGATGAGGCAGTTTGGGTCACCCTGGAGACAGGAAATGGTACCACAATCCGCATGGGGGTTGTATACAGACCCCCATCTCAGGGGAGGAATGGACGAGAGAAATGATAGAAGGCTTTTAGAATGGCAGAAAAGGGAGATATTGTTGATGGGGACCTGAATATGCCAGATGTTAACTGAGCACCTTTGCTGCAGGCACATCCAAGAGCAGGGTCATTCTTGATGCCTTACAGGGGTATGCCTCAGACAGCTAGTATTGGAACCCACTCGGGAGGGAGCAATCTTAGACCTGGTACTCTCAAATGGGGACGAAGAAAGAATCTCAGATTTAGAAGTGGGTAGCCATCTGGGAACAAGTGACCACCAAACAGTGTGGTTCACGATAAACACAGTCATACAATCAAGCCATACAAAAGGACGTGATGCAGTGGTGCTGAGTGGCTGCCTGTTTTGGAGCTCCCGTTTCTCCCTGCTCAAACCTTATCTCTTGACACGCTAAAACCACCAATCAGCCACCAAACGCTGTCTAAACATCATTGCTACTCCAGGAATCAATTTTGGAGAGAATTGGAGGTGTCTTTTGCCCACTGGAACATCGCGATGTCAAAGTGAAATGAAGGCCTCAGGAGCTAGACACACTCCACCTACGACTCGGAGAAAGCCTCAAAGAAAGCCAAAACTCTGGATGCAATCCTTCTTTAACTAGCAAAGCTTTAAATACTGGAGGTCTTAATGTTGCAGGAGGTACAACTTTGACTGAGGAACGTTTTTGGAGAACTTCACCTTTTAAAACCACACTGCAAGAGATCCCCAAAGAAATTAAATCTATGAGACAAGATTATGCAGACCTTTCAAGATGCATGGGAGATTCAGAAGCCAGAGTGGGCTCAATGGAAAGATGGCAACTGAAAATAGACCCTGAGATAATAAGACTACGCCAGCAAATACAAAATTACAATTAAAAACCAAGAGCTGGAAGGACGTGTAGAAGGAATAATGTTCTGATTTTGGGTCTTCCAGCGCTAGAAGAGGGAGGGACACTGTTAAGTTTGTTCAGCAATTCTTAAATAAGGTCGTGGTCCTTCTCCTGTCCACCAGCAATATCACGTGGAGCGTGCTCACAGATCTCTTCGACCCAGACTCCCCAGATGCCCTCCCAGGCCTCTGATTATCAAGTTTTGAGCTATCTGGATAGACAGCACATTTTGATAAAGTTAAAAAGCGGAAGCAGTCTTATGGAATGGTACCAAGTTGAGGATTGCCCAGGATTTACCTGGGGAAGATCCGTTGAAGCATTCTGCCTTCCACCCAACAGTAAGCAATTGATAGCTGCTGAGAGAAACCTTTGGTATGATCTATCCTGCTAAGCTTTCTATGCAAGTTGGTGACATCTAGCATTCCTATGAAAACCCAGAAGACGCCCTAGCTGACCTGTCCATGTTGCTGCGGACCTATTCAAGGACTACAAGTGAAATGACTGTACCACATCTGTGTCCAGGCTGCAGAAACAGAAGTTAAAAATTTTAATTTTGCTGTTTTTGTATGTTTTGGCTAATTTGATCTAGTTTTGGTACTTACAGGGCAGTCGCTAGTTTTCAGGGGTTGTTGGTGACCCTAGGTCCGATTGCCTCTATGTTTGGTGGGGTTTCTCGGAACCCTCGTGGCACTAGGTTGAGTGGTTTTAGGCCATGAGGCCTAGTCGACGCCTGCCTCAGTTTCTTTTGGTCCTGGCCTCGAAACAGTAGCGGGAACTAATGGGAGGAGTGCGGTTTGAGGACCCATTTGCAGTAGGACCGCTTTTGGTCTGTCGGCTTTTTGGTCCCTGCAGAGATTTCCTTCATTTCTGGCTTCTAGAGGGACGGCATTGAGAGGTCTGGGACATTGGAATCCCTCAGGTAAGGCTGTTTATCGCTTTCCTTCTTTTATCTGGTGAGAGGGGTGATTAAGCGATACTTAACTCATGGAGGTAGGATCTTACAATGGGCGGGGAGGGGGGCGGATAGGCAGATCGTGATTGTGCCATGCCTGCTGCCAGGATGGAAATATGGGATACCCAATCGGATGCCCATTACTGGGATTTATTTTATACTTCTGGAAACAGTGATGTGGTGGGCTATTATCTCTGGATTTGGGGCCTGGGGGTTTGGCCAGTAGATGGATCAGGAGGAGGTATCCTGGGAGGAAAGGGTTTGAATGCAATCAATACTGTGCTTGCTGTTATGTCAATAGACTTGTAGGTTTTGGTATTTAGGGTAAGTTGGGATATGGGGTGGTGGGATGGGGTGATGGGGTTATTGCCATGTTACTGTTGATGTTTGAATGCCTATATGTGGACTGGTGGTTTTTTGCTTGTGAGATAAGGATATGGGGAGGGGTGTGATTGGTTGGGGTTCTATAATAATTGTCTGGAGACACTGCTACTTAACCTTACTGTATGTTCTGATTTGCAGTTTATTGATAGAGATAGGCAGCTTATCAATGTTAATAGTTTTGAGGCATTGTCTTTAATTAGAGTATGTTATTGAGGGGTGTTAGGGTGGGCTAGAGGATGTGCGTCATGGTGAGAGCGCGAGAGGAGAAGGCTTGATTCCGTGGATGACTTATTCTTAGTCCTAAAATATAGGACAGTATTGTTAAAATAATTAGCTGGAATGTGAGAGGGATTAGGATGGTAAAAGAGGCGCGTGTATTGATTAACTGTTCGGTGCTGGGGGCTGATATATTATGTCTGCAGGAGACGCATATTACTGTACCCAAAGTAATCTGTTGTGAGTTAGGGCTGCACAAGTGTTTGTGGCTGGAGACTCGTCGGAGCCAAGGGGAATGTGATTATGATAAAGAAAGGTATCATTCAACCCAGGGAAAGTGGTCGAGGATGGGAAAGTAGATATGTTTTGGTGGCTGGACACCTTTATAATTCCCCTATGGTCTTAGGCTCGGTTTATGGTCCAGTGGGGGGAATGTGCCTTTATTATGCAGTTGGTTGACAAGCTCAGTTCCTTCTGCCTTCCCTCTGATTCTAGGAGGATTGAATGTAGCCCAACTCAGGAATTGGATAAAACCTTTAGGCCACTAAGATCGCTGTCTCAGCCGCAATTGGCAATGAAAGATTTGGGTAGCATGTTGGGCTTGGTAGATCCTGGAGAATTCTCACATCCCATAACTTAAAGTTATACCTTCTTCTTAGCGCATAGTGCTTGGTGGCGGATAGATTCTTTCTAATATCTCTACCTCTCTTGTGGACAAGGTCTCCATGGCAGGCAGTGAGCCTATTATAATTTGGATCATACTAGTCTGGTTAAAATTCTCTCCTCAAACCATAATTTCTCGGGATATGGTCTGGAAACTCAATACCCAAATATTAAAGGAAGAAAGTTTCTCACTGGAATTAGAGTCAGTATTAATAGTTTCCGAGAAACAAATAGGGTTCAGTGACCAGGGTAGATATTCTTTGGTGCTCTTTAAAATGTTTTTTGAGGGGAACTTATCAAAGATTTCCTCATGAGGAGAAAAAGTTAGATTGCAGACTCTATTGGATTTCAATCAAATTAAGACAGCAGAAAAAAGGCAGCCACCTCTAACTAGATTAAGCAATGTAGGCGTCTTCATAAGCTCAAAAATGAATACAGGAGTTTTGGTCCGGAGAAATGAGTTGCATTATTGAAAATGACTGAATGTCTGGATCAGAGAAAAACCAGAGTAAGCTTTTAGCATTGAAATTGAAGGAGAGAAAGCTCTAGGTTGATCCCTGCTTTAGTGGACCAGGAGGGAGTTAGAACAGATCCAAGGACATAGCAGCAATTTTAAGATTATTATCCAGAGTTTGTATTGCCGGATGCTCCTCCTTCCCTTCACTTGGGTTTGAGAACACTTTTCAGCCATTAACACCCTTGCCTCTCTGAGGATCAAGTGGCCTACATCTCTTCTCTTTGTCTCTAATGGAGGTGGAACAGGCAATACATAGTTTGTCATCGGATAAAACCCAGGCCAGATGGGTTCCAAGCTAATTTTATAAAATACTTTGCCAAGAGTTATCCCTTTAACTCCTGGAGTTTTATAACTATTTACTGTCAACCAGGCGCTCTGGATCCCTCTATTAAGGCCATTATAATATTGATCCCTAAGACAGATGAACCCTCCCAGAATGACCAACCAATTACGAAGACCGATTTCCACTTCTTAACTGTGATATTAAAATTTTATCTGATTCTAGCCTCACATGTATCAAACAAATTATGGTCCATGCTACTAAGTACTGAACAAGTAGGATTTGTGCAGGGGAGATCTGTGATGGATCACATTAGATCGCTTTCTCATATATTCAGGGTGGCCAAACTACCAATTCCAATGGCACTGGTGGCCCTGGATGCGGAGAAAGCGTTCAATCGAGTTAATTGGGATTTTCTTTGGTATACCATGTCCAGATTTGGCTTTCCGAGTGAGTTTATAAAATGGATCAGAGCTTTATATAGGTCTCCCATGGCCAGGGTGTATTGCAATGGGGTCTTCTCGACCCCATACAGCTTCATTCTGGAACCGACAAGGTTGCCATTATCACCGTTTTTATTAATCTCTACTTAGAACCCTTGCTGGTCAGTATAAAAAGCGACCTCAGAAATCCAGGGTTGTTCTGTTTTAGGTCAGACCTCTAAGATTTCAGTCTATGCAGATGATATTTTGTTACAATTGGACTAATCCAGTTGATTCCTACCTGAAGTGATGAAAGTAATTCAAAATATGGGGAGTTGTCTAACTATAAACTGAATCTGGCAAAGACTGAAATTTTCCCACTCAATTCACATCTTACAGGCTTCTATATCCCACTTAGGCATGGTGGACCCACACATTGAGATACCTTGGAGTTTATTTGCGTGGGACCCTTCTCTGGTCAGGAAGCTTAATCTAGATGACTTGTTGGAAAAATTAAGTCCGGACCTACAAAGATGGGAAACTGCCATTACCAGTGGGAGCTCGAATTAGTATTATTAAATGAACATTCTTCCTCGGCTGTTTTATCCTCTGAACCTCACGGATATATAGCTTCTAAGGTTTTCAAAAATTCATTCGATGTTAACTGATTTTATTTGGAACCACAAATCCCGAGACGGGCCTTCAACAAATTGGCCTTCCTAAAGAAATGGGTGGTCTTAGGTTGCAAATTTTGAATTTATTATTGGTCCAGTCACATATGTAAGGCAGGTAAATGGTTAAAGGATCTAGAAGAGACTTACCACCCAATGGTTGGATTTAGATTTAGATCTGTAATGAACATAATATTAATCCTTGCAGTCTTTTTACTGTGGTTTCACATCCTCCCCAAGAAGTTCAGGACTCCCAGTTGGAATCACAGTTAAGGTGCTTAACCAACTCTTTTTCTCTATTAGAATTCGTAGCAACAAGATGTTGGGCAGCCATTGACAGGTAATCTAATATTAGGATTGGGCAGAATGTTGGGTTCTAGATAGTTACCTTATCCAGGACTTTGTGTGGAAGATTTCTATGTGCAAATAAATGAGTTTAATCACAGACCTGTACTGGTTTTGAATATTCCTGCTAATGCCTTATTTAAATTATATCAATCAGCATCTAGTGGATAGTAGGTTTGGTCCAATTCTATAAAAGAATTAAACCATTGTGGAGGAGTCAGAGGCTACGGGTAAACCACAGGGTTATCTAAGTTACCTGCCTTGAGACTTCTTACCCAATCCCTTAATGGGATCTAAGCTGGGAATCAGTTTCTTCTAACTCCCGGTTCCATAGGGTCAAATATGGAGGATATGTATAATACTCTAGATAAGAAAAGAATGACCCAATATTTTATACTCAACAACATGTATTTTACGCATGAAATTAAATTTGATCCTCTTTCCTCGAGGTGTTTCAGGTGTGGAGAGGAAAAGGACCTTCGTCATATTTATAAATTGACCTTTCAAGTGGCTCATCTTTGAAGTCAATTGAAGATAATTTGGACCCTTGTTGAAGCAGGTAACACCTCCGTGAGTCCTGTATTATAGGGATTACAGCTATTAGGGTAAGGAAATGACATAGTGCTTATTGCTACGGGTTAAAGCTGGTCCTCGGCACTGGACGATGATCTTGAGATCTCTATCAGGACAGGTGGAAGAATTTAATGTTTCAAAGTGGAAATGATTACTGGTTTCGATCCTCCAAAGACCTTTCAGAAGAAATAGGGGAAGTTATATGCCTATACCTTCATTGGTTGGTCTTTTCAGATAATATTGAATTAGTGCGAGACTATACTTTGAGATCTAATTTTTTTCAGTAGTGTGACCCTCAAGGATATATTATACCCTCTCACTTTTGGATGTTGTTGCCAATAAGTTCGGATGTGGTTTTGCTTAGGTCAAGGCAACTAACTATCGTAGCCAACTCTCCATATCGCGTCTTTAGTGACATCCTCATGGGGGAGGAGGATGAGGATTTGGGTTATCTAGTTTTATTTCTTGTTCCTGCTGGATTAGTATTTTTATTTTCTTTGTCCGAAGTATCATCTTGATTGAGATTTTAAGAATGCAATGTATTTGGTTCAGTTATTCCTGTCTTTAATACTGTAGCTATAATGAAAAAGGTTAATAAAGAATTTCAAAAAAAAGCCATACAAAGCAAAAGTACTACTTTAGGAGGGCTGCTTTGGGAAAATGAGAGGTGACTCAGAAAGCACTAGCAAATAGGCCAAGAAGGAGAATTGGAGGAACAATGGGGAGTGATAAAAGCAACCTACAGAAGCAACAAACCTTTAGCATAAAAGAAATCAATAAAAAAACAACGAAGGAAAAAAACTATGGTTCTAAAAAGAGGTGGCAGGAAAGGTTGAGAAAAGGACATTCAAATTAAAGAAACACAGAAGAACGGACAGAGAACTTTATCAGTTAAAGCAGAAAGAGGCGGGAAGGCAGTCAAATAGAAAAGCCCAAACCGAGGAAAGGATGAATCCTACTGAAGGATAAGACCTTTAATAGGTACATAGAGAAGAAAGAAGACCAAAAGGGATCTGAAGCAATAAGGGAGGAATGGGTAGGGTGACAGTGAAAGCAGGGATACTGAATGATATTTCTGCTTAGTATTCCAAAAAAGGAAGAGGGAGTTACCTAAACCAAGAAAAACTCTGAGGCAATTGAGTACCAGTCCATTTAAAGAAAGGGTTCTGAAAGAACTAATAAAATTAAAAGGGTGGACAAGCAATGGGGCTGATAGGATTCACAAGAATTCTAAAAGAACTAAGGATAGAGACTAGTGACACACTTTACTACTCTCTTCAACAAATCATGGGAGGATGGGGTGGTACCTGAGAGGACTGGAGGAGGGCAGATGTGATTCCCTCTTCACAAAAGTGGGAGCAGGACAGAGGCAGAAACTACAGATCAGTTAGTTTGACCTCCAGTGGTAGGAAATGATGGGATCACTTCTAAAATAAGGGTGGTAGTACCTGGGCGAGGTGGGGCATTGGGACTAAGGCAGCATGGAGTCATGATGGGAAGGTCGTGTCAGAACCAGATCTAATAGATTTCTTTGACTGGGTGACAAAAGAGTAGACCAGGGAGGGGCTGTGGACACCATGAAGTCTACCTAGATTTTAAAAAGGCATTCGATACAGTCCACACAAAGATTAATACACAAGATGAGCCAGCCTTGGGTGGGTCCCAAGGTGGTAGCCTGGATAAAAGTTGGCCAGACAACAGGACATAAAAGGTAGTAGTAAATGGGTACACAGTGAAAGAAAAGGAGGTTACTAGCGGGGTACCATGAGCACAATACTACGACGGTCCTTTTAATGTCTTTATAAATGACATTGAAGAACTGGAAAAGAAAGTATGTCTCTTGCAGATGACACAAGATCTGCAACAAGGGTTGATACACAAGATGGAGTGGAAAGGATGAGGCCAGGACTTGGCAAGGCTGGAGGAATGGTCAAATGTGTAGCTCAGATTCAATACAAAAGAAGTGCAAGGTAATGCACATGGGAAACAAAAACCCAGAGGCGTACACAATGAAGGGTGAAATGCAGCAACAGTAAAATAGAGGACCTGGGGGAGCAGGTATATTAGATGACCTAAAGGTGGGCAAGCAATGTGAGAGAGGCAGTAAGAAGGCTGGGGGGATACAGGGATACATAGGAAGAGGCATCAATAGTAGAAAACAAGTGTTGTACCTCTGTACAGACAGTTGGTGAGACCCCATCCTACGGAGCACATTTTGGATAAAGTTAAAAAGCTGGAAACCAGTCTTATGGAATAGTACCAAGTTGAGGATTGCCCAGAGATTTACCTAGAGAGTCCGTTTGAAACGTTCTGCCTTCACCCAACAGTAAGCAAATTGATAGCTGCTGGGAAACCTTACGTATGATCTATCCTGCTAACTTTCTGTGCAAGTTAGTGACATCTGGCATTCCTATGAAAACCCAGAGAACCTAGCTGACCTGTCCATGTTGCCTGCGGACCTATTCAAGGGACTACCAGTGAAATGACTGTACCACATCTGTGCCAGGCTGCAGAAACAGAAGTTAAAAATTTTAATTTTGCTTGTTTTTGTATGTTTTTAGAGCTAATTTGATCTAGTTTTGGTACTTACAGAGGCAGTCGCTAAAATTTTCAGGGGTTGTTGAGTGACCCTGAGGTCCGATTGCCTCTGCGTTTGGTGGGGTTTCTCCGGAACCCTCGTGGCACTAAGTTGAGTGGTTTTAGGCCGCGAGGCCTAGAGTCGGCCTGCCTCTGGTGTTTTCTTTTGGTCCTGGCCTCTCAAGCAGGAACGGGAACTAATGGGAGGAGTGCGGCTTTCCGGAGGACCGGCTTGCAGTAGGGACCATTTTGGTCTGTCGACTTTTTGGTCCTGTCACATTCCCCTTCTTTCCTGGCTTCTAGAGGACGGCATTGAGAGGTCTGGGACATTAGAACCCCCCTCAGGTCGAGCTGTTTATAATTCATTCTTTTATCTAATTGAGAGGGGTGATTAAGGATACTTAACTCATGGAGGTAGGATCTTACAATGGGGCGGGGAGGGGGCGTATAGGCAGATCGTGATTGTGCCATGCCTTGCTGTAGGATGGGAAATATAGGATACTCAGCGGATGCCTTACTACTAGGATTTATTTTTTATACTTCTGGAAACAGTGATGTGGTGGGCTATTATCTCTGGATTTGGGGCCTGGGGGGTTTGGCCAGTAGATGGATCAGGAGGAGGTATCCTGGGGAGGAAAAGGGTTTGAATGCAATCAATACTGTGCTTGCTGTTATGTCAATAGACTTGTAGGTTTGGGTATTTAGGGTAAGTTGGGATATAAAGTGGTGGGAGGGGTTGATGGGGTTATTGCTCATGTTACTGTTGATGTTTGGAATGCCTATTATGGACTGGTGGTTATTTTGCTTGTGAGATAAGGATATGGGGAGGGTGATTGGTTGGGGGTTCTATAATAATTGTCTGGAGACACTGCTACTTAACCTTTGTATGTTCTGATTTGCAGTTTATTGATAGAGATGGGCAGCTTATCAATGTTAATAGTTTTGAGGCATTGTCTTTAATTAGAGTATGTTATTGAGGTGTTAGGGGTGGGTTAGAGGATATCGATCATGGTGAGAGGCGGAGAGGAAACAGATTCACGGATGCAGTATTATTCTTAGTCTAAAATAGGCCGGCAGTATTGTTAAAATAATTAGCTGGAATGTGAGAGGGATTAGAGATGGTAAAAGAGGCGCGTATTTTGATTAACTGTTCGGTGCTGGGGCGTTGATATTATATCTGCAGGAGGCGCATATTACTGTACCGAAAGTAATCTGTTGTGAGTTAGGGCTTTTAACAAGTGTTTGTGGCTGGAGACTCGTCGGAAGCCAGAGGAATAGCAGTTATGATAAAGAAAGTTATCCATTCAACCCAGGGAAAGTGGTCAGGGATGTGGAAAAGTAGATATGTTTTGGTGGCTGGACACCTTTATAATTCCATGGTCTTAGGCTCGGTTTATGATCCAGTGGGGGAATGTGCCCTTTATTATGCAGTTGGTTGACAAGCTCAGTTCCTTCTGCCTTCCCTCTCAGATTCTAGGAGGGATTGGAATGTAGCTCCAACTCAGGAATTGGATAAAACCTTAGGCCACTAAGACGCTGTCTCAGCCGCAATTGGCAATGAAAGATTTGGGTAGCATGTGGGCTTAGTACAGATCCTGGAGAATTCTCCATCCCTTAACAAAAGTTATACTATTCTTCCTGGCATAATGCTTGGTGGCGGATAGATTCTTTCTAATATCTCTACCTCTCTTGTGGACAAGGTCTCCATGGCAGGCATTGAGCCTATTGTAATTTCGGATCATGCACTAGTCTGGTTAAAATTCTCTCCTCAAACCATAATTTCTCGGGATACGGTCTGGAAACTCAATACCCAAATATTAAAGGAAGAGAAGTTTCTCACTCAAATTAGAGTCAGTATTAATAGTTTTCTAGAAACAAATAGGGGTTCAGTGACCAGGGTAGATATTCTTTGGTGCTCTTTAAAATGTTTTTTGAGGGGGGAACTTATCAAGATTTCCTCTGGGAGAAAAAGGATTAGATTGCAGACTCTTATGTTTCACATCAAATTAAGACAGCAGAAAGTAGGCTGGCCACCTCTAACTAGTTAAGCAATGTAGGCGTCTTCATAAACTCAAAAATGAATACAGGGTTTTGGTCCGAGAGAAGACGGAGTTTGCATTATTGAAGGCAAAGCTAGAATATCTGGATCAGGAGGAAAAAACCGAGTAAGCTTTTAGCATTGAAATGTGAAGGAGGTAGAAAGCTCTAGGTTGATCCTGCTTTAGTGGACCAGGGGAGTTGTTAGAACAGATCCCAGGGACATAGCAGCAATTTTAAGGATTATTATCCAGAGTTTGTATGCCCGGATGCTCCTCCTTCCCTTCACTTGGGTTTTAGAACATTTTTCAGCCATGTAACACTCCTTGCCTCTCTGAGATCAAGTGCCTAATCTCTTCTCTTTGTCTCTAATGGAGGTGGAACAGGCAATACATAGTTTGTCATCGGATAAAACCCCGGCCCAGATGGGTTCCCAGCTAATTTTATAAACCTTTTGCCAAAAGTTATCCCTTTGCTCCTGGAGTTTTATAACTATTTACTGTCAGCAGGCTCTGGATCCCTCTAATGGAGGCCATTATAATATTGATCCCTAAGACAGATGAACCTCCCAGAACCCAACCAATTACAGACCGATTTCACTTCTTAACTGTGATATTAAAATTTTATCTAAGATTCTAGCCTCACGTATCAAACAAATGTGGTCACCACTACTGAGTACTGAACAAGTAGGATTTGTGCAGGGGAGATCTGTGATGGATCACATTAGATACGCTTTCTCATATATTCAGGGTAGCCCAAACTACCGATTCCAATGGCACTGGTGGCCTGGATGCGGAGAAAGCATTCGATCGAGATAATTGGGATTTTCTTTGGTATACCATGTCCAGATTTGGCTTTCCAGATGAGTTTATAAAATGGATCAGAGCTTTATATAGGTCTCCCATGGCCAGGGTGTATTGCAATGGGGTCTTCTAGGTCCCCATACAGCTTCATTCTGGAACCCGACAAAGGTTGCCCATTATCACCGTTTTATTTAATCTCTACTTAGAACCCTTGCTGGTCAGTATTAAAAAGCGACCTCAGAAATCCAGGGTTGTTCTGTTTTAGGTCAACCTCTAAGATTTCAGTCTATGCAGATGATATTTTGTTACAATTGGCTAATCCGGTTGATTCCC
This sequence comes from Neoceratodus forsteri, assembly GCA_016271365.2. Taxonomy (NCBI): domain Eukaryota; kingdom Metazoa; phylum Chordata; order Ceratodontiformes; family Ceratodontidae; genus Neoceratodus; species Neoceratodus forsteri. Next base: position 346,414,786 of record JADMNL010000023.1, read on the forward strand.
TACCTGTGGTGATGAAGGTAATTGCAAAATATGGGGAGTTGTCTAACTATAAACCGAGATCTGGCAAAGACCGAAATTTTCCACTCAATTCACATCTTACCCAGGCTTCTATATCCCACTTAGGCATGAAGTGGACCCACTCACATTTGAGATACCTTGGAGTTTATTTGATGCGGGACCCTTCTCTGGTCAGGAAGCTTAATCTAGATGACTTGTTGGAAAGAATTAAGTCGGACCTACAAAGATGGGGGAAACTGCCATTACCAGTGGGAGCTCGAATTAGTATTATTAAAATGAACATTCTTCCTCGGCTGTTTTATCCTCTGAACCTCACGGATATATGGCTTCCTAAGGTTTTTTTCCAAAAAATTCATTCGATGTTAACTGATTTTATTTGGAACCACAAATCCTGAGGCAGACCTTCAACAAATTGTGCCTTCCTAAAGAAATGGGTGGTCTTAGGTTGCCAATTTTGAATTTTATTATTGGTCAGTCACCTTATTAAGGCAGGTAAATGGTTAAGAGATCTAGAAGGAGCTTACCACCCAATATGGTTGGATTTTAGATTTAGATCTTATGGCCAGACATAATATTAATCCTACAGTCTTTTTACTGTGGTTTCACATCCCTCCCAAAGTTCAGGACTCCCAGTTGGAATCACCAGTTAAGGTGCTTAACCAACTCTTTTCTCTATTAAATTCGCAACAACAAGATGTTGGGCAATGTGACAGGTAATCTAATATTGAGGATTGGAGGCAGAATGTTAGGTTCTAGATGAGTTACCCTTATCCAGGAGCTTGTGTGGAAAGATTTCTATGTGCAAGGTAAATTAGGTTTAATCACAGACCTGTTACTGGTTTTGAATATTCATGCTAATGCCTTGTTTAAATTATATCAATTAAAGCATCTGGTGGATAGTGGGTTTGGTCCAATAGTCTCTCATCAAGAATTAAACCATTATTGGAGGAAGTCAGGGCTGCACGGGTAAACCACGCAGGTGTCTAAGTTAACACACCTGCCTTATGAGACTTGCTACCCAATCCCTTAATGGGATCTAAAGCCTGGGAATCAGTTTCTTCTAACTCCCAGGTTCCATGGGGTCAAATATGGAGGATGTGTATATTTATAATACTCTAGATAGGAACAGAATGACCCAATATTTTATACTCAACAACATGTATTTTACGCCTATGGGAAGTCTAAATTTGATCCTACTGTTTCCTCGAGGTGTTTCAGGTGTGGAGAGGAAAAGGACCTTCGTCATATTTTTCTGGTATTGACCTAAAGTGGCTCCTCTTTGGAAGTCAATTGAAGATAATTTGGACCCCTTGTTGAAGCTTAGGTAACCACCTCACGTAGAGTCCTGTATTATAGGGGATTACACAGCTATTAGGGTCAGAGAAAGGAAGTATTACATAGTGCTTGTGCTATGGCAGTTAAAGGCTGGTCCTCCGGCACTGGACAGATAGTCTTGAGATCTCCTATCAGGACTGGGTGGAAGAGATTTCCCAATGTTTCAAAGTGGAGAAACTGATTGCTGGTTTCGATCCTCCCCAAAGACCTTTCAGAAGAAATGGGGAAGTTGTATGCCCTGTACCATTCATTGGTTGGTCTTTTCAGATAGATATTGAATTGGTGCGAGGACTATAACTTTGAGATCTGAATTTTTCAGTATTGTGGAGGCCCCTCGAGGATAATCGTATACCCTCTCACTTTTGGATGTTGTTGCCAATAAGTTCGGATGTGGTTTTGCTTAACTAGGTCCGAGGCAGCTAACTGTCGTAGCCTAACTCTCCATGCTCAGCGTCTTCGAGTGACGAGCATCCTCATGGGGGGAGGGAGGATAGGATTTGGGTTATCTAGTTTTATTTCTTGTTTCCTGCTGGATTAAATATTTTTATTTTCTTTGTCCAAGGTATGATCTTCTTGATTGAGATTTTAAGGAATGTAATGTATTTGGTTCAGTTGTTACTGTCTTTATTACTGTAGCTATATTGAAAAATGTTAATAAAAAGAGAATTTCAAAAAAAAAAGCCATACAAAAGCAAGAGTACTGGACTTTAGGAGGGCTGACTTTGGGAAAATGAGAGAGTGCCTCAGAAAAGCACTAGCAAATAGGCAAGAAGGAGGGGTGGAGGAACAATGGGGAGTGATCAAAACAGCCATCACAGAGGCAACAAGCCTTTGTATAAAGCAAATCAATAAAACACAACGAAGGAAAAAAACGCTATGGTTCTCAAAAGAGGTGGCAGGGAAGGTTAAGGAGAAAAGGACAGCATTCAGGAAATTTAAAGAAACACAGAAGGAGCAGGACAGAGAACTTTATCAGTTAAAGCAGAAAGAGGCTGGGAAGGCAGTCAGAATAGCAAAGGCCCAAACCGAGGAAAGGATAGCCAATTCTGTTAAGAAGGGGGATAAGACCTTTTATAGGTACATTAGGGAAGCGAAGAAAAGACCAAAAATGGATACTGAAGCTTAATAAAAGGGAGGAATGTGGGTAGAGGTGACAGTGAAAAAGCAGGGATACTGAATGAATATTTCTGCTTAGTATTCTGCAAAAGGAAGAGGAGGAGTTACCTAAACCAAACAAGAGCACTCTGAAGACGGTGGTCGATACCAGTCCATTTACAGAAGAAAGGGTTCTGAAAGAACTAATAAAATTGAAGGTGGACAAAGCAATGGGGCCTGATGGGATTCACCCAAGAATTCTAAAAGAACTAAAGGTAGAACTAGTGACACACTGACTACTCTCTTCAACAAATCATGGGAGGATGGGGTGGTACCTGAGGACTGGAGGAGGGCAGATGTGATTCCTCTTCACAAAAGTGGGAGCAGGACAGAGGCAGGAAACTACAGATCAGTTAGTTTGACCTCAGTGGTAGGAAAATGATGGAATCACTTCTAAAGTAAAGAATTGTTGAGTACCTAGGCGACGAAGGGGCACTAGGACCCAAGGCAGCATGGAGTCATGATGGGAGGTCGTGTCAGACAGATCTAATAGTTTCTTTGACTGGGTGACAAAGTAGTAGACCAGGGAGGGGCTGTGGACATGGTCTACCTAGATTTTAACAAGGCATTTGATACAGTCCACACAAAAGATTAATACACAAGATAGCCAGCATGAGTGGGTCCCAAGGTGGTAGCCTGGATAAAAAGTGGCCAGACAACAGGGACATAAGGTAGTAGTAAATGGAGTACACAGTGAAGAAAGGAGGGTTACTAGCGGGGTACATGAGGTTCAGTACTACGACCGGTCCTTTTAATGTCTTTATAAATGACATTGCAGAGGAACTGGAAAGAAATATGTCTCTTTGCAGATGACACAAGATTCTGCAACAGGGTTGATACACAAGATGGAGTGGAAAGGATGAGACGGGACTTGGCAAGGCTGGAGGAATGGTCAAATGTATGGCAGCTCAGATTCAATAAAAGAAGTGCAAGGTAATGCACATGGGAAACAAAACCCAGGAAGCGTCACAATGAGGGTGAGATACTGACAACAGTAAAAATAGAAAGGGACCTGGGGTAATTATATTAGATGACCTAAGGTGGGCAAGCAATGTGCAGAGAGGCAGTAAGGAAGGCTGGGGGATACTAGGATGCATAGGAAGAGGCATCAATAGTAGAAAACAGGAAGTTGTTATCCCTCTGTACAGACAGTTGGTGAGACCCCATCTGAATTACTGTGTGCAGTTCTGGAGACCCCCATCTCCATAAAGACATAGACAGAGTGGAAGCTGTCCAGAGAGGCAGCTAAATGGTGCAGGGTCTGCACCAGAAGACATACGAAGAAAGACTAAAGGAGCTTAATATGTATACCCTTGAGGAAAGAAGGGAGAGAGGGGACATGATAGAAACTTTCAAGTACCTAGGGAATTAAAGTCCAAGAGGGTAGCATCTTCCAGAAAAAGAGATGTGCAAGAACAAGGGGGGCACAATTTGAAGATAGGGGGGGGACGGCTCAGAGGTAATGTGAGCAAGTATTTTTTCACTGAGAGGGTTGTGGATGCATGGAACTGCCTCCCTGAGGAGGTCGTGGAGTCAAGAACAGTGGGGGACTTCAAGAATGCATGGGACAGGCATAAGGCAGTCCTAGTGGGGTGTAGGAGGAAGTAAGCTGTTGGTTAACTAGGATCTACAGCTTATCTGTTAGGTAGGAAAATGGGCAGACTGGGTGGGCCAAGCGGTCCTTATCTGCCGTCAAATTCTATGTTTCTATGTTCTATGTTTCTATGTTCCAGGACCAAGCTGAGTCCAGGCTTTGCCTTGGTGGGTGGGAGATAAACTGAGGCAATGGTAAGTGCCTTGTTTTGCCTACCAATGATGAGTTTTAAGGCCAGCAACTCATACTTGGCGTTACTGGCGGAGTTCAGCAACATCGTCCCCTGAAGGGATTCCTTGATGTAGATAAGGCAACCCCCTCCCTGTTTTTCTACTCTATCAAGCCAGAAAGTAACATACCCCTGCAAGGCTATTGAGGTATCTTTCACTTTCGGAGTGAGCCATGACTCAGCCAGGCTAATGATGTCAGGGATGTGCAGCTGAACTCAGGCTTGAAACTGGGCTATCTTGGGGAGCAAATTGCAGATATTAAAGGCAACAATCTTCAAACCACTTTGTACATTACAGTTTGTGGATCAGCTGGTAGAATGTCCTGGGTTAGGATGAACATCCCCAGAAATTAATAGCAGAGAGAGGAGAAATATTTTGACAGCAGCCAGTTTACAACATTTAGCCAAACCCCATTTCCTATCACACCTGGGGATAGAGGCATACTGCCTTAGCCCGTCAAGTGGTGCATTCAGCTGGGCTAGGACGAGTGAGCTGCTGCAAACTGCGAATAAGGTTTTATGCAAAGGCGCAAGACTCAGTGTCTTGGCTCTTGGTTCATGTTTGCATGTTACATATTGTAACTTGTAGCTGTAAGAGACCATGTGGCTTTGTCCCTGGTCAGCTGGCATTGAGATATAGAGGTACTGCCCCACTAGAGGTGCGATAGTGAGTAGAAGTATGCAGGATGTAGCTAGCACCCTGGCCATTATGTTTGCCAAATTAATTGAGATAGAAAGAAACTGGATGTTCAGTGTCAGGAGTGGCAATATCAGTGGAGAAATCGTGGCCCGGATTTTCATGCACCCCTGTTATTCCCTTGAGACTGCTTTATGGGTATGGTAAAGTGCTGGGAAAGCCTGAGGTACCTGACCAATAGATTGTAAAGGGAGGGCAACTTTGAGGACTTAATAGAGGTCTGAGCGAGGGGGGGGGAGGGCTGAACTTATACAGTAATCCACAGGGAAGACAAAGTCACTCAGAAGGGATGATGCAGCTAGCAGGCACCAAATTTGGAGAGGGGAAAAACAAATTGAAAAGAAATGAAAAGGGCTGCAGCAGCCAATTGGCAGCCTGGTGCAGCGCAACTTGTCCAATCAAGTTGTAGGCTTTAGATCCTTGGATGCTCCAAGGGAGCAGGGGAGCGTACATGCACTTGCTTCTTGTGGGATGGGCGGCCAGAGATCCAGCAAGGTCATGGCGGTGTGGAGATCTGGTGGAGCTGCTCACAGGGTGGCTTTCTGGATGAGTCTTCAGCCAGTAGGGTATAGCAGTGGACCGGCAGGTCTAGTGGGAGGTCTGCAACCAGCCAGTGTAGATCCAGGGGCACTTCTGCTGGCATGAAGCCTGCTCGGGCTAGGAGCTACACATGCTTCTTGCGGAAAGGGTGGGCAGAGATCCAGTTACACTAGATAGGGAATGTGCATGGCAAGAAACAGTGTTGCTGTCACTTTAAGCTTGAGGAGCTGGCAGGCAGTAGCCTATAGGGGTGAGCTAGTAAGCTGGGGTGGGGTTTAAGTGTATTTAAACAGGAATGGGGAGGAAGTGGGGGTGGCTGGGTGGGCCAAAAAAAATCAAACTCCTAGGGCTCCATTCCTGGAGGTAATCAGTCCCCAAGGGAGAGTCCATACCTGGGCTTCTGTGAGGGGCTGGTGGCTTCAGACCTGGACAACTGATGGCAGTCTGCAGGTTGGGTTCATCAGAGAACCATGGCTGTTGCACTCGGACCACCTGAAAAGAGAGGGACAGGGGGAAATTAAATGAGAGGCAGGGGGTGGGGGCTGTTCGAGGAGCTAAAAGGAAAAGCAAAATGGCTTACACAGGGGGTGGGTTGCAGACCAAAATGTTAGGCAAGGTGCCACAAGGTCTGAGAAAGCAAGAGCTGGGCTAATTAAAACACAATACCAAAGTAAAAAGGTGAAAGAGAGGTTGAGTTTAAGACCTGAGCTGAGATCGCTGCTGGGTCTTAAGAGGGAACACTCTACAGGCACTTAGATTAAATCACCAAAATTTGAACTCTAAAATACTAGCAAGACAGTATTAACAGAAATCAAAATCTAGTAAAACAAAATTCAAGCATTAACAGCTCAGAGCAGCACAGTGCAGTGCAGAGCTATATGAAGCCAATTGGAGTGCTCCTGGGGCTAACTGCAGCCAATGGATCACAGCAGAAATAGTCACCAGACTTAAACCCAGAAACAACTGTCCTCATACAAAAAAGAAAAATCAAGCTCTTAGAGCTCCCTTCATGGAGGTAATCAGTCCTCAAGGGAGAGTCCATACCTGGGCTTCTGTGAGGGGCTGGTGGCTTCAGACCTGGAACGTGGATGGCGGTCTGGAAGATCGGGTTCATCAGAGAACCATGGCTGTGGCATTCAGACCACCTGGTCTTCTGTGAGGTTCTTGTGGCTTCAGACCCAGACCGTGGATGGCAGTCAGGCAGGTCGGGTTCATCAGAGAACCATGGCTGTGGCACGTGGGCCACCTGGGCTTCTGTGAGGGGCTGGTGGCTTCAGACCTGGACTGCGGATGGCAGTCTGGCAGATCAGATTCATCAGAGAACCACAGCTGTGGCATTCAGACCACCATTATGACACAGAAAAAAATAAATAAAAAATCCTCATGCAGGAGAGGGGGGCCCAGCCGGATCAGCAGCCCATTTCTGGGCCAGTAGTTTGGTTGGCGACTTCTGACTGGATACCCTATGAGGGGCTGTTGTTAGGGGTTCCCCACAGGAGTGGGGGCCAGTATAAAAATGGAGCTTTAGGTGTTTTTTGCCAGGTGGCCCAACTGCAGTCCTCGCGGTTAGCCAGAGATGAGGCGAATGTGTTCTCTGGTCTGGCATGTGGCAGAGGAACACCATTCCCCACATGGGTGATCCACAGGGGGACCGGAGCCCCAGCCACAACTCGGCCAGGAATTAGGTGCTCAGGTAGCAGGGCCTAGTTGGTTTTGTGGGCTCTGGGGGCAGGTACAGCAGCCTGGTTGGTCGCACCTCACAGGAAAGAGGAATTTATTTATTTATTTTTTTTATCATTTTGGTTGTTTTTCTCCATTGGCGAAAAAAAATCCCCAATCCTTGAGAGGCCCTTCAGATGAGGTCACAGTCAGAGCGCTCTCAGGCCCAGGCAGTTACTTGGGGTCGGAGGGCCACTTTCAAGGTTAACAATTTCGTCGAAAGGAACAAGTTACGAATACTAGGGTCTATGGCTGGAGGGTTCAAGGGAGTCTCAGAGTTCTAGCCATAGTAACCGAGGGATACAGGTGGATTTTTTGTCTGGGAGCAGAGGTAGCAGGCTCAGTAGGTGCAGGCCATGTGAGCAGGCCCAATGCGGAGGCCGTATTCTTCGCATCGCACCAGGAAGCAAGCAGGAATGGCTTCTGTGGTTTTCATTCAAGCAAAGAAAGAAAGAGGGGATACTGTTAGCATGCAGTATAAGGGGTTTAGTACAAGATCAGTATGTTGGCAAACAAATAAGCAGGAGCCAAATATATTTACTGTCTTTCTTACTAGTGGCATTTTTACAGTGAACATAGGATTACAGTTTTGATTCAATTGTAATATTGGCTAGCTGTATTGAGGCATTACAGGCAAAATCCTGGTAGGTAGGGATCTGGAATTTTCTTTTGCAATAAAGTGTTTTTATTTTAGGTAAAAGACGGCTATTTCTGTCTCCTCAAGCACAGGGTGTAATAAAAAAATAAAACTAAATAAAGCAGTGAGCCAACGGGCAGTGTATCTCATCCCCCAGTTTGGCAGTGTTCAGTGAAATAGAAAAGAAAAGTAGGGGAGGACTGGGGGCTGCAGTAGTGAGCAGATTTTACATTTTTCTACCTCAGACAATGTCCCCAAAATGGGGGGGGAGACCGCAGGTGGGAGGGGCAGGCCTGGTGGTTCATGGGATGACCAGGTGGTCAGGGGGGATTGGAGTGTTGGGAGTTTACCTAACAAAATGTTATCTCAGTTACAGGATGGCCACCAAAAAGGCACCGACCCCAAAACTGAAAGCCAGCAAGGTGCTGGCACAGAAGGCCGTGGACCTGATGGACAAGGTACAGGCCATAATTAAAGAATCAAGAGAGGCAGAGGAGAAGGAGAGGCAGGTGGACAAAAGGAAGAGGCCACCACAACAGAAGGAATCACCAAAAAAGAAGGTGACCTGAGGCACCTTGGAGGACGAGAGTGAACCTCAGCAGGAGGAGTGTAAGGTGCCGACTGTGGACCTGTCGGTCGAGGGTAGCGTCAAAGAATATTTGTCAGGTTTGATGGAAGAGAAAGGGGAAAAAGGATGGGAGGAAGTAGACGAGGTGTGGCAGGCTCTGAAAACAGAGAAGAAAGGGGAAGACAAGGGTGGGCAAGGAGTGGGAATGGGAGAGGGGAAAAGCAAAGGGGGACATGGATTGCCACTGGGTATGACTCTGGGGGACCACGTCTCCCTGACACTCAAGGAGAAAACTTGGAAGGAAGAGTATATAGACATGTTTGTATTGATAGACAAGGGCACAGTGAAGAAATATGAGCAGAAAGAATCAGTGGGCAACTCAGAGATGGCCGTAGCACTGGCCATTGTGGGAAAGACAAATGAGGAGATCAGCTACAAGAGTAAGACTTTTGGAGCATGGATGGAGGGTTTCATGCATTTCAGTGCCATTATGCATCTAAAGTAATTGGAGCTGGCTATACCATTGCTGACCTACTTGGCCATCATAAGGGATGCCTATAGGGTCAAGAGTGGGTATGGGTTGCTCATCTATGATGAGAAATTTAGGCAGAGGATGGCGTCATATGGCAACATGAGAATGGATGTCACACTGTCCGAACTTTGGATAAGGACCCTGTCCGTACAGGGCAGGAACACTAATGAAGGAAAAAAGGGGACAGGGCCACCTAATGCAAAAGTATGTTGGGCTTACAGCAAGGCAAATTGCACGAGGCCCAGCTGCAAATTCAAACACGTATGTTCGGGGTGCAGGGGTAACCACCCTGTTACACATTACAGAACACAAGGTGAGAGAGGGGGCCACCAGGTGCAAGGTCAGTTTTTTTGAGGGGGCCAGGGAGGGGGGAGAGTGGGTTATGGGGGGCAAGGACATAATTACAGATGGCAAAATGGGAGTGGAGGTTTTGGGGGTAAATAGGGACCCCAGAGGGAAAAGGGGTCATGGGGACATGTTCAGCAACACAGAGTCCCACTACTAAAAATTTGGACTGCTAAATACCCCAACCAGTTGGCTGCAGAAATTCTGAGAGATGGTTTTGGGGAGGGCCATATATATTTCACAGGGGACAGGAAAACATGAGAGCAAAAAACTTGGCATCCATAAAAGGGAAGGAGGAGATAGTGGTGAGGAAGATAAAAAAGGAGGTAGATGCGGGCAGAGTGGTGGGGCCATTTGAACTACCCCCTTTTCCCAGATTCAGGGTGTCACCTTTAGGCATAGTCCCAAAAAAAACACCTGGGGAATACCGGTTAATCCACCTCCTATCATATACCAAAAGTGATTCCATCAATGACTAACACACTTGAAAGGAGCATGGTGTCATACGCCATGCTGGACCAGGTAGTGTAGGCCATATGGATGAAACAAGGTGCATGGCTCATGAAGACTTACATAGAGTCAGTATTCTGCTTGCTGCTGGTGTGCTGGGAGGATTGAGAACTCCTGGGTTTCCAATTTCAAGGGCACTTCTATTTTGACAAGGCAATGCCCATGGGGTGTTTGGTCACCAGCGCCACATTTGAGGTGTTTAGCACCTGGTGCAGTGGGTTTTCACTGACCGACATCAGAAGGGGACAGTTGTCCACTACCTGGATGATTTTTTGTTCATAGGGGATGGCAGGATAGAGACAGTGGGCATGCTCAAGAGGTTTGAGGCACTGTGCAAAGTGCTAGGGGTCCCCCGGGGGGGGGGGCAAGACAGAAGGTCCTGACATGAGGATCGAGTTCTTGGGCATTGAGCTAGACATGGACGAACAGTGTTTCAGGCTGCCGGCCATGAACATGACGAAGCTCTTGGACCTCATAAAACAGATGAAAGGGAAGCAGAGGGTACAGTTGAAGGTGGTACAGCAGATATTAGGTCACATAAATTTCACCTGTAAGGTGGTGGCACCAGGCCAGATTTTCATGAGGAGGCTTGCCAGGGCTACGGCCAAAGCCAGATTGCCTCACAACTGGGTAGACATCACTGCAGGGGTGCGGGAGAATCTTCTAGCTTGGAAGACATTTCTGGACAGGTACAATGGGGTCACTTTTTGGCAAGGGCAGTGGGAAGGCAATGCCAAGCTAGAACTAGCGGGAGGAGCAGGCATGGATGCAAATTTTCAGGGAAAATGGATGGCAGAGAGATGGCCGGACAGCTAGGTGGTGCTAGGGCTAACCAAGGACATTATGTTCTTGGAGGAATTCCCTATATGGGTGGCAATGGTGGTGTGGGGAGTGGATTTCAGGAACAAAAGGGTACTTTTCCAGTGTGATAACATGGCAGTGGTCTTGGTCATCAACAAGCAGTCCGGGACAACAGAGGTGATACTGAGGGTGGCTAGGAGATTGGCATTAGAGGTACTGAGGCTGAACATGTCTTTCAAAGCACAACATGTGGAAGGGTTAGAAAATGACATAACTGACAGCCTCTCCCATTTACAGTTGGACAGGTTCCAGTCACTGGCTCCTCGGGCGGCTACCTGGAGAACACCGGTGCCTGCTCAGCTATGGGAGATTGGATGAAACGAGCCCAACTCCTTTTCCAGAATGCCTGGGAACCCAACACACTGAAGGCTTAAGAGGTGGAATGGAGGAGCTTCCAGGAGTTCTAGGGGAGGGTGGGGCTAGAGGTAAGTGGCCCAGTTAATGAACTACAGATCGTTAGATATATGGTAGACAGGTGGGAGGCGAGCATGTCGGGGCAACCATTGGTATCCATCTGGCAGGATTAGGTATGGTATGTCAGGTGAGAGGGTGGGGGTTACCCACTAATACCCCAGCAGTATACCAGATGCAACAAGGATGGGCAAGGCTGCAGGGCAACAGACAGATCAGTGCAGGCTGATTTGTGGTGATCTATTCAAGAAGTTGCTGTGTAGTCTGGGCAGCATGTGCTCATCAGCACACGAGGCTAAGCCTTATGCAGAGAGGTGCATTCCGGGTTAGTGAAGTTGTGACAAAAGGAAAGGAGGACAAAAGGGTGGCCTGCTGGTGCAGGATGTTTCCTGGTCAGCAGGAACAGTGTGAACGAGAGGAGGAAAGGAGTGAGGGTGGTTTTGGAACAGGCGGAAGAGGGGAGTAAAGGGATTGTGGACTCTATGAGGGAGTACATGGCAATAAGGCCACATATGGACAGGAGATTTTTCCTGCATGGTACCGGGGAACCAGCCACCACCCTGCAGGTTACTGTGGTTTTAAAAAGGACATGGTTTTCATCTAGGAAGATCCAAGGGTGTTTGCATCACACTTGTTCAGGATTGGGGCAGCATATGAGATGGCCACCCAAGGGGGGGGTCACAGGCTGTGGTGCAATGGGTAGGCAGGTGGAAGTCGCAGGCATACAAAAGATACATCAGAAAATTACAACCTATCTTGTTTTTGCTTCCAGGTGGTAGACGGCACAAGGTGGTGTGGACTGTTGAATACTCTTTTATTTGCTGGATCGAGCTGTGGGCAAGGAGGACAAGGGACAGTTCCCAGTTGGGACAGGAGGCGGACAGAACACTGATAAAGTGGCAAGGATGAAGGGGACTTCAATGGAGGCAATTATTACCGCTGGTCAAGGAACAGAGTAGGGCATGCCCCACACTGAACATTATTGTTATACATGCGGTGGGTAACGACTTGGGAAACACACCATGGGTGGTTTTGGTATGGACCATCTTGAAGGACTTGATAACCATAAGGGGATGGTGGCTGCAGGCTAAGCTGGCTTGGTTGGAGATAATCCCCAGGAGAAATTGGAGGCTGGCCAAAAAGGCACTCACCCTTGAGAAAGCACAAAAGAGGGTTAACAGGAAGGTGGCAGCCTGGACCAGAGATCAAGGGGGGATGTACATCAGGCATAGTTTGATCACCTACAATATGCAGGGTATGTATAGGGTGGACAGAATACATATGTCCGAGGTATAAAATATGGTGCTAATGGGGACATACGTGAGGCTACCGAGTCTTGGTGGGGTCTCTGGGGTTTGTTTGCCTAGTTTTTATCCAGGGGAAGCCCTAGGGGGCTGACCAGGGTCGACCCCAGAGGGCTAATGGAAAAAAAAAGTGGGTGCCCAGCCAGAATAAAAGTGACTGGGCAGGGGAGGGCTCCCCATGGGGTGGTCACCCCGGGGGGGGGCAGGGCTGGGGAGCAGGTGAGACATCTGAACCCAAACAGAAGATACCAGAAGATGAGGCATCAGGTCAGTACACCTGGGCCAAGGGAAAATATATAACTGTAAATTAACATTATTGTAAATAAAGGGGGCCACCCCAAAGACGGTGGTAGAAAGAAAATTGTACAGAACTATGGTGATGGGTTTTTAAATTGTAATGTCAAGGTTGTATATGTATGAAATGTAAATGAGAATTTGAGGATGCAAATCTACACATTAAAAAGCCAGTGGTGAACCAATTGGAAATTGGTGTGTGTGTGTGAACTGATTTCAGTGGGTTCACAGGGACAAAAGGGGTTGCCCCATTCAAGGGCAGCCTGCATTGTCACTGGCCCCCAGGAATCAGCAGGACCCAGGCTAGGTTAGATGGGGAGGGAGGATGGAGGGGGAGGGGAAATCAAGGAGGGAAAGCAGGCAGTAAACAAGAGAGAGGAGGGACATAGAGGGGAGGGGTGATGAGGTCATGGGAGGGGGTGAGGCCACAAAGGAGAAAAGAGGATGAGGTGGCAGAGAGACATTGGGTAGAATGCAGACAGGGAGAGTCATGGGGTAGATAAGGTGCTGCAGAGAGATCTCCTCTTTCTGCAGCAGTTCTTCAGAAATCCCACCCACCCACCCACCCGGAGGAAAGATAAGGAACAAGAAGAAATGAAAGGGATCAAGGGAGAAGGAAAATGGGTTGAAGTGAGGGCAACAGGGCTTCACAAAAGGGGTTGCTGGCTGAGAGTAACAGGCATGTGAAGAAAAGAGATGGAAAGCTGGCTGGAAGGGTCAGTTGGGTCAAAAAGTAAAGTAAAAAAGGGGGCCAGCCAGAATAAGGGCAGCTGGGCAGGGAAGGGGAGGGCTCCCCATGGGGCAGTCACCTCAGGGAGGGCAGGGCAGGGGAGTATGTGGGAAACCTGAACCCAGACAGAAGATACCAGAAGATGAGGTACCGGGTCAGTACACTCGTGCCAAGGGAAAAATATAGCTGTAAATGAACATTGTTGTAAATAAAGGGGGCCACCCCAAAGACAGTGGTAGAAAGAAAATTGTACAGAACTATGGTAATGGGTTTTTAAATTATAATGTCAAGGATGTATACTTATGAAATGTAAATGAGAATTTGGGAATGCAGATCTAACCAATAAAAAGCCAGTGGTGAACGAATTGGAAACTGGTGTGTGTGTGAGCTGATTTTGTGGGGTCCTCAGGGACGATTGGTCATAGACTAACCAGTCCCTTCTTTGTAAATCCTAAGTGGGCCCAATTGTGTTGCAGCCACTCATAACTGAATGTGCTTTGATCCATTGCTTTATTTTACATTTTCTGAAGACATTAATAGCCCAATACCCCTGGAGACACTAATAGCCCAGTACCCTGCCTTCTGTACAATTGGACGTTCTGTTTTATTACAGCATTTAAGTACATTAATGATTTAAAAATGGACAGAAATACATTTCAGAAACTGCTTTGAATAAACAATGAAAAGCACTATTTCCTTGTGGTTTGGAGAACAAAGATTTTCACTTAGTAATCACTTAACATCCCTCACTATAGCGAACACCTCTGGAGCTGGCTAAGGTGTTCTCTATAGCTACTGTACTGTAGGTGTTCACTATAGGAAGGTGCTAAAATGCCTACTTATTGAACAACGGGAGCCATCAAAGCTGTTCACTGTAAGAGCAAGCTTGTTATAGAGGGGTTCTTTATAGAGAGGGGGCACGGTACCATTTGTCTTAATACTGAAATTGCCACACAAAATTTTTTTAGCCAAAGTATTGATTTCCCTTAGCAGCATTGCACTTTGAAAATGACCTCCACAAACTCACAGTGTTGTGAACAAGATATTGTAAATTACAATGCATCAGGGCTGACTTGCTTCCTAGGTAGGAAACATTCCAAATATATATATATATATATATATATACTGTATATAAATATATATATACATATAAAACAAAAAGGTGGGGGTGCTTTTAACAGCCACTTTCTAGTTGGCATTCACCAGAGGACAAAATGGGTGCTAAGAGGTAATTAGTGTTTGCAGTGTACCTTGAATGGTTACATATAAGAGAACAATATTCAGAGAGGAACATTTTCCTCTCTTGTTTGATATATAAGCAGCGCGGCAAAATCTGTTTTGTCTTATTTTATGACTGAAGGGGCTGTATTTTTATAGTAGAAGTTTTTATAGCAAAATTGTTTTTTTGTTTTTTTTTTGTTGCCACCCCCACCACTGGTACCATTCGCTTGGTCACAGATCCCCAGCTGCCACCCCCACATCAGCCACTCTCCTGGTATCCCCTGTCTTACCCTCCAGGGTGGGGTTGTGGCACCTGAACCCCTCTTACAGGTGGTGGAATCGATGGGATAGAGCAGAAGTCAGCTTTGGGGCCTAACTGCAACTGGGGGCAAGTATCATCCAGGCGGTAGGTGGCAATTTTTTTTTCTGGATTTTTTTGTGACGGCGGGGACATGCAATGATGACAAGCATCCATCCCGCCCTCCAAATGCATTGGCGTCTGCGCTAGCTGTACACCCAGTCTCTGCTCTGCCCCTGCCTCTGCCCCCCCAGAGAGGGAGAGCTGTCATCAGATGTTCAAGTTCCTCTTCTCCTGGCCAGTCTTCTGACATCCCAGGTCCATTCCCAAACCTGGGTCACCGGCTTCGCAGGTCAGTGCCCTGCCCCTGCGACAATGGGATGGTTACAGTAACATTCTTAACACCATGTTTTACTACCTAATAGGTTGAAGAGGTGTGCAATATTTACTCATAGGCTGCAGCTTTTGTATGATATTGATATTGTACCATTTTTTTACAAAATTATTTATTTTTTTGTCAATATTTAGGTGTTACTGTCTGGCTATTTGTTTTGTGAGATATACTCCATTAATAAAATAAATGTAATATATCTAGCATGTGTCATTCATGTTGTAGTCTTTGCCATATTCTGCTGCTTAGATTTGTGCCTGTGGAATAGAGCAATGCTGCACAGAATTCATGTGGTAACAGTAACCAGCTGTTCGCAGTTTTCCACAACTTAAGAAGAACAATGGACAGCCATGACCTTTTTTCTGTTTTTTAAACATACTAGTGTGCATGATACATAGCATGACAAGCATTAGTCAATGCTGAATGTTTTCTTGCTTGTATTTGCTTTGTAGTTGTTGGACAGAAATAGCATAGTAGCTAAAATTAACAGATCAATGACACAAGTTATAACTGTGAAATTGTCGTGAGTGGGAAATGAAGACATATACATATAAAGTTGTTGCTTTCTTAGTTTGTGACATTGAATTTTTAAGACAGTAGTTTTTATTATCACAGCATATGAACATGCCATGTGTCATTTATGAAATGTGACCTAAAATGTGATTTTGCAGAATGACTACAAAAACCGGTATTTGAAGGGCATTTAAAAATGACACCTGCCACGTTCATGATATGGGGTAAAAAAATGACTATGATGAAAATCTGAGTTCAAAATCTAAATAATTCCAAGATAATGAGTAAACATTTACAAATGTCAATGTTTGTTCATAACTTTGTTTTTGATCTTTTGATCCCAAATGTTCAGCATAGTCTTTTTTGATACCACCTTACATAAAAAATAGGTGTCAGTTATAAAAATCATGGCCAAAATGTTATTTCATGGCATGATCATGCAAAGACATTTTGGGCATGATTTGAATCATGACATCTGTCCTGTTCATGAAATGGCAATGTTGAAAATCTGGGGTCAAAATCTAGCAAACTGGGAAAGTTACAAGTAAGCTTTGAAGAATTTCCATGTTTCTTCAAAACCAAAGTTTTAAATAGTCATTTTACAACACCACTTTACAATCAAGACAGGAGGAATTATAAATCCCATCCAAATATCAATTTACCCCTGTAATCCCTGTTGGCTGCAAGTCCATCTCCCCATCCAGTCACTGGCCACATATTTTTTTAAAAATGCCCTTGTAATGCCTGGTGGCTAGTTCCTGCTCCCACCTGATCACCCAGTTGACCAGTCCAGGACATAATGCCATTCTAAATTAACACCCCCCATCCTGATCACCAACTGTATAGTGGAAAAAAAAAACATTTCTCCCTGGTAGTCAAGTGACCCTTCCTCCCTATCCCCAATCCGTGAATTAAAAGTTTCATCCTTGTGGTCTAGTATACCCCCACCCCTCCCCGGCAGACAATGTCCCATCGCCCTGCTTCACCATCCCAAACTCAAGAGCCAGCAACCAGCACAGCCCTCCTCTCTCCTCCACGGCTGGCAGCCCACTGAACTATCAATGAATGAGCACGTGATTGTACAGCACATGCTCATTCATTGATAGCTCAGTGGGCTGCTGACTGTGGAGGAGAGAGGAGGGCTGTGCAGTCACCTGCTCTCGAGTTTGGGATGAGGGAAGTGGGATTGTGGGACATTGCATGCAGAGCTGGGGGGGAGCAAGGGGAAAACTAGACCACCAGGGATGAAACTTTTAATTAATGGATTGGGGATAGGGAGGTAGGGTCACTAGACCACAGGGGAGAAATGTTTTGTTTATGTTGGTTTTTTTGTTCACCATAAGTTGGGGGTTCGGGATGGGAGTTGTTAAATGGAAGAATATGATGTCCTGGACCTCTGGAACCTCTAGTTACTAAGCAAAAAAATAATTATTCAGTTCCTCTGGCAAAAGACAGATCAGCTAGAAAACCACAGCCAATGAGAAAACATCAATGGTTGGTTTGCCTGAAGGACTGGAAGGGGACCAGCCAGAACATTTTTTCAATAATCTTTTCCAGGACTTTGCTGCAATGGAGGGCTTTCAAAGGGAAGTGAAAATAAATCATGCACACAGAGTGCTATGGGGTAGACCAGGACCGGGAGACCCCCCCCCCGCCAAGATTCCTCCTCATGAAGCTCCATAATTTCACTGTGAAAGAATGCATAATGAAAAAGCAAGGAATGAGGGTGAAATCTGTTACAAGAACCATACGCTGCAGCTCTATCCTGACAACAGTTCCAAATTGTTTTCTTGGAGGACGGAGTTCAGTGAGGCTAAGAACAAGTTCAAACAAAATGATGTGCAATTTGCACTATTGATGCCTGCAAAATTAAAAGTTATCTCTATAGGGAAGACAGTGTTCTTGACTGACCACCCCCACAAGGCATTGGAATATGCAGAGGGCTTGTCACATGGAGATAGATGCTGAGGTTCAATAGTGGGTTCCAGTCTTTAATGATCTTATGGACGGCTTCCCCTACAAAACTGTGGTGGGGCCCCAGTGACTGACCAACATGCAACCAGTCACTGAACAGCAGATGTACTGTAGTCAGCAGAGTGAGGAACTTTAGCAGTCAGTGGGATCAAGGTAGGTGGGTAGTAATGCCATCATTCATGCAGAGTAGACCTTCCCCCCCCCATAAAGCTTTACAACCAACCCAGCATTTGCCCATGGGTACCTGTGGTGCTGTTCTCATGCCTTCACTACTGCAATAAGTTCTATAGAGACCTGCCATGTACTCAAGCTCAACATTTGCAGCTAGTGCAGAAAACAGCAGTGCTGCACCAGAACTCCATTCTGAGGTCAAAACATATAATGCAGACAGTATACACATTGCACTGGCTATCAGTTAAGCAGAGAATCAACTACAAGGTTATTCTCCTGACATTAATGCTTTAAATGGTCTCTATCCTGAACTACAGACATCCCCTCCATTGCCTGGTAGAGTATTCTGGGGCTTTCAGCTACTGGAAGTCCTTATTCCAGATTAAAATCCACAGGGAAGGGTGTTTCTTGTTGCTGCCTCAGTCCTCTGAAACTCCACCACACAACTTGTCTATAGCTTAAACATGAAGAGCCACTTCAAGATAAAGGCTCACAAATGGCTTTTCTAATAATCCTGCATGGGCACCCTATGATCTCTAATTATACCCTTTAGTTGTTTTGCAAATATTTTTTGTCTTTCTGTGTGTTTATTATGTGTGCTATTTATTTAGGATAGGATATGTATTTTAGTTACAGTGCTCTGAGTTCCCTCAGACAAGTTTTATATAAGAATAAAGATTAACCTAACCTTGTTTTTTCATTGGAATTTCATACAGTCCTGACTGTGCTGCTATACATAAACTCATTGTGAGGTCAGAAAACCTCATCAACACTTTCTATTCAGTTGTCATGGTGCAGTTATAGAAAAGGTATTGTAAATCCTGTAGGGAAAATGAAAATGGAAAAAAAAAGCATCCTCTATTAAATTTTTTAAGCTGAATAAATTATAGTTACAAAAACACAATGCAGTAAAGTCCTCTGCATGTCAAATACAGTGGAAAGCTAGAATTAAGGCACCTAAAAAGAGTGTCGACTCCTCACTGCACCAGCAATAGATGCTAAATGCAATAATAAACAATTCATTAAAAGATACATAAAGGTCAACTAGAAAATTAATTGCTCCACAAATCTACAGGTCAGATCAAGCTTGATAAGCTGGATATTATATACTAGTAATGCAGCTGTGATAAAAACTAATGAAGTATTGTATATTACCAGAAATTTTAAACTGAAAAGTGGGACAGGATTGGGATGTCCTTCAGTAACTCTAATTGTACATCATGGGTGATACAGTATGTAAAGAAATGAATGGCATAAAAGTTATGTATTTGTAATATCTGACCAGAAATGCCCACTGAGCTGTGATAGTTCATTTCTGGGTGCACCCTGAGGGGGTTGCATGGACCAATTTTATTGACAGAGGGAATGTTAGCATGAATAATGAGGAAATCCCAGCTATACTGTTTATGATAAGTGTCTTGGGATTCTTATCTTTCACCTGGAAAGCCATCTGAGATGGGCAGAAGAGGTCTTACTTTGACATCACATCTGAAAGATGGTGCTGCAACAGTACAGCACCCCCTAGTGCTGCACTACCACGTCAATACTGGGCATTACCCCACATTCCTGGTGTGGGACTTGAACCAACATATTGAGCCATTGACACTGTTCACTGTAGATGGTATAAAAAAATCACCTTCAAGGTCGGTTTGCTGACCTATAAAGCCCTACATGATCTGGGACCTGCCTACCTGAAAGAGCTCCTGTGCCCCTATAGTCCCTCTCGCCCCCTCCGATCCACTGACGAGGGATTGCTGGAGATTCCCAGGGTACGTTTGAAAACATCTGGTGCTAGATCATTTAGTTTTATGGCACCTACCCTGTGGAACTCTCTACCTCGTCAGGTGCGAGACTGCCCGACTGTCCTTAGTTTTAAAAGGGAGTTGAAGACCCACCTTTTTAATATTGCTTTTAAGGATTTCTGTTGATTTGATTTATTATATTTATTGTCATATTTATTTGTACAGGCGCTTTGATTTAAGAAAAGCGCCTTTTAAAAATAAAGTTGAAATTGAAATTGAAAAAAAATAAAATTGTTTGTTATGCTGCTAATGTCCTTTTATAAGCAATGGAAAAAAATCAATGTACAATATAAGTGGGATTCATGTGTAACTAGCCCCTGGAGATAAGTTACTATGAATCCCAACTAATGAGATGGGGTACCAGCCTGGATTCGTTGGTATATCTGTGTATAGTGGGCAATACAAGGGGTCCCTAAATGATGCTACATAAATGCAATAACTATGGTATATACACCTGAATAAAGGCTATTGTCCACCTGGCAAAGTAGAGTCACACATGTAAACCATGTATTCACTATACAAAGGCAGGGGTCAAACTTAAATTACATAAAGACACATAGGGCACACTTAACACTAGGGTCCCAGCATTTGAGATCTCTCAGCATACATTGTCATTGCCCTGCCTGGACCTTATTCTCTTGATGGACTTCCACAGGAGAACACCCAGACAGAAGGCCTGGTGCAAAATTCTTTCAGCCACCACCCATCTGGTGCTAGGCTTCTGCTCAAGGTCCCAGCTACTCAGGGCATTCTTCTCACAGTTCATTTAGCCTACTAAATACTGTATTTCTAAGGGCCATGCAGATATTGTTTTAACTGGGATGCTGAATTGCTGGAGATGGGTTTACAGCTACTGTACATTTCCCTTCTTCTAAAGTACACTTCCTTCTCTCATCCCATACTGTGCAATCAACATATATACAGTACTGTAAACAGGGACTTACAGCCTCTCTGCAGAAGCTGCCACCTTACTGGGAAAACTGGTATGCTCACCCCAGGTGTTATGCCATATCTACAAGGGCATCACTTTCTGTGGTGCTGGCCCCAACATTAACAAGCAGCACTTGTCAATGTCGAACATTTGATGCTTGGTAAACAATTTGTGTTTTGCAATTTTGAGCCCAAATTTTGAAGATACTTGTTTTAGGAGTCACCTTATAGATATGACATGTATCATTTATAGTATATTGGCTGAAATGTCATTTCACACCAGAGTGCGAAAACACGTCTCATACAGGATTTTAAAAATGACATACGTCACGTTTATGAGGTGGTATGGAAAAATGGCTATGTTGAAAGATTGGAGTCAAAATATTGAAAATTAGCAAAGTTATGCGTGAACACTGACATAGTGTAACACTTAGTCATAATTGGGGCATTTTACCATATTTATACACCAAATTTTCAGCACAGCCTTCTTATGACCCCACCTAATGAACCCAGTAGGTGAAAATTTTCAAATCCCTGCCAAAACATCATTCCACACCACTGAAGCGTCATTCCATGCCACAGGTACAAAAACACATTTAGGCCAGGATTTGAAAAATGACAGCTGCCACATTCATGAGGTGCTGTGAAGAAATTGCTATGTTTAAAATTTTGGGTCAAAATATTGAAAATTACTAAAGTTACAAGCATGCGTTCGTAAATTTCAATATAGGCTCATAACTTTGCTTTTGTTTTTTAAATATTTTTGCCCCAAATTTTCAACATAGCCTTCTTATGATCCCACCTTATGGACAAGTGCAGAGAAAATATTCAATTGCTGCCCAAAAGGTGATTTCATGCAACTAATGCGAAATCACTTTTCAGGGTATGAAAACACATTTTGGCCAGGATTTGAAAAATGACAGCTGTTACATTCATGAGGTGCTGTAAAGAAATTTCTATGTTGAAAATTTAGGGTCAGAATATTGAAAATTACCAAGGTTTTGAGCCTGCGTTTGCAAATTTCAATGAAGGCTCATAACTTTGTAGTTTTTTAATATTTTTACACCAAATTTTTTAACATAGCCTTTTTATGACTCCACCTCATGAACAAGGGCAGGGAAATTTTTCAACTCTTGCTTGAAAGGCTATTTCACACAGCGATCACAAAACCACCTTTTGGAACAGATTTACCTAATGTCACTTGCATTGTTCATGGGGTGCTGTCCCATAAAAGTTTTGTTAAAACACTGGGGCAGAAATATTGAAAATGGCTAAGTTACGCTACTAAGTTCAAAACCTCATTGAAATACATTGAACCACTTACCTAATTTCCTCAATTCATGGTCCGACTTCGAAAAGTGAAGACACGTTTGTGATCCAAAGAAGATTAGAAGATTATAGCTTCCGACCCCCAGTGGGTAAGGGCGTGCAGAGTCAAAGGGTCAGGTGGGGGGACTAACAGCACAACAGACATTGATGGACTTTTTTTTTTTTTTACAGGCTTAAAAAGAAAAAGCATGAAAGGGAAGGTTTTTGTTTATTTCAAGTTTAGACACTGAGAGTTAGGCACCTCCAATGTCAGTGTTATTTTGGAGTGGGTGGTAGATGCTGAGTGGGAGGGTGGGTGGGGACACAGTTAAAGGGGCATGAGCAGAGAACACTGGGGGACTTGGCACCCGCTTTTGTCAGTGTTATAAATGGCAGGTAGGAGGGGCAGTTACGGTGGCTGCTGCTATAGACATTGATGGACCATTTCCTTTTTTACAGGGTATTTAAAAAAAGTAAAATAGGAGGAGGGCGGGTTTGTAGTTATGGTGGCAGCTGCAACAGACATCGATGGACTGTTTTCTTTTTGGCAGGGTATTTAAAAAAAAACACAGAGGGAAGGTTTTTTTTATTTCAGATTTTGACACTGAAGGATTCGGCACCCCCAGTGTCAATGTTAAGTTTGGGGTGGGGTAGGAGGGTCGAGTGGGGGGAGTCTAATGGTGCAACAGACAACAATGGATGGTTTTCTGTTTACAGGATTTAAAAAAAAAAAAAAAAGACGAGGAATGGATTTCTGAATTTTTGGTGATGAGACTGGGGGATTGGGCACCTCCAGTTCAGTGTTATGTTTTGTTGGGTGGGGTGTGGCGGGTGCCGAGATGAAGGGTCAGGTAGGGGGAAAACAGTTACAAAGCACCAGCAACAGACGTCGATGGACAGTTTTCTTCATTACAGGTCATATATTGAATGAAAATGGCACAGTGATTGGGCACCCTCAGTGTCAGTGTTATGTTTGTTGGGGATGTGTGGGATGGTGGGTGCTGAGAGGTGGGGTCAGGTGGGGAAAGAACAATTACAAGGCACCAGCAACAGACACCGATGGACTGTTTTCTTTGTTGTTGGAATGTGAGGAATTTCCATGATTTTGGGTATGCTCGTCAGCATTGATGCTAATGTGCATGCCAGAGTCACAGATCCAAACACAGGCACCTGATGTTGAAAGCTGCTCATCTTTTTGCTGATGCAGCTTCACGCAGATTAAAGGACTGAAGCCCTCTCTGATTGTAGTGGCTTCGGTCCTTTGAAGTAGAAGAAGTTTCTGCCCACAAAGCCAAGAGCTGTGTCAGATCACAGTGCATGGTCATGGGTCTAGACTGCCAAGCCCCTGGTATTGTAAACTGTAATCGGCTTGGCAGTGACACATCTCCCATATCCCCTTATACTTATCTCAAAACATTTGTTGCATGTGCATCAAACATAAAAATAACTGCAACTATAACTAGTACAAAAGGGATTTAGCCCAGAACCATACTGCAACCTACAAGTATTAGCTCCTCCTCATGGTCACTCACTCCTGCCCAACTGCTTCAACGTGAAGAGCTATGTGATAACCCAATGTTTGGGAAAATTCCCCCTGACTGACAGACAGGTTTCATTTCACAGTTGCTCCAAATGATGGAGTGCAGACAGTGGCTAGCAAATAATGTATAACATATATTACCTTCCCTAAAGCCCACAACTGTTATACATCACCTGATGCTTCCACCCTCTAAGATACCCTATGGTGCTGATGCCGTTCTCTCCTAAGAGGCCTCAATTAATGGGGTAACTCTCCACAGGCTTTAGAACACCTACCCTCAGTTTCACTCACTGCAGCCAAACATTTTTGAGGCCTCACGGGGCACAGATACATATCTTCTTGGGTCATGCTTGACATGCATGTATGACCCTCTTACATTCAGAATGATCTTGAGGGCCAGTATTAATGCTGAATTTTTCTTTTACACTACCATAACTCCACAGGTAAGTCCCAAGACTGATCCTCTCTCCATTACCATCTTGAAGCCTGGAATGGCCTCTCAGGAGCTGATTCCCTTGAGGTGAGCTCACTACCTCTCTTCTGAGACGTTTCTTTCTTCTTCAGTGACACCTTGGGGCCTCTGTGCCCATGCCTCTCTTTCTTCCTTTCACTCTGGCTCTGCTCATTTCCTTGTTTTCTAGATCTTCTTTCTCTTTATATTTCTTTCTTGCACTCTCTGGCCTAATCTACCTCTCCCCCAGTGGCTCAGTATCCCGTGAAAAGTGCGAGTGCAAAATCATGGGAACAGCAAAAGTGTGAAGCAAAAAGAGCAACCTGGAAAGATAGCGATCGCCAAAACGGCAGCCTACAGCTTTCTCCCCCTCCCCAAGTTGCATTCCCCTCAGAGCTGATTATATATAGAAAGGGTGGTGTGTGTGGTGGGGGGAACTCCCTACAGAAACTCACTACAGCAGTGTTGTTGCCATTTTGGCAATCACTGTTATTTCATGGTTGCTCGTTTTTGCCTCATTTTGCCATCAATGTTTTGTAGTCACCCCTTTGTGCTCGTCCATGTCACATGGAACTCCGGGTCTCTCTTCCTCAGGGCAGCACCTGCACCATTCTGATCTATTACCGAGGCCTTAATTCAGGCAAGATTCACCTGGTGCACATGCCTTTTCTACTTTTCTGCATATTAGGGGTTGGAGAGGCAAGCAACAGCCAATAGCAGCAAAGCTACTGAACACATTCTGGGGCATGCACAATGGCTCTGCTGGGCATGTGGTGGGGGGGTCATGAATCTTTCAGGACTCAGGACCTCCAACTCTGAACACATTAGCCCTTTAGTAACTGGCTCAAACAGGCAGGGGGTGAGAGCCTGGTTACACATGAATATGGAACATTCTTAAGTTAATGGGGTGAACACAGATAAAGCTAGACTGTTAACCAATGGTATGGGAGATGAAACACTGCAGAAGCAAACAATGGGACTTCAATGATAATTTTCCATTCTGAATTATTTGAGAAAGAACATACTAAATCTCAAAAGGCATGGTATGAAAACCTATAAAATTTTAATTGAGAAGGAGAAACTTTATTTAAAAAGATAGTATTTGTTGGCATTGTCAATTTCTAATAAGAAAGAATCCTATAAAATGAATGTGTTGCCATTTTTGCCAGTATCTTAATAATTCATTAGCCATTCTCTTCCTCAGAAGTTAAGTAGAACATGCTAAACATTAATCTCAGGTTTCTATGGGCTGGCAACTGGCCAAGTCAAAGAAATGAAATGCCGAGTGTGGCACATAAAAGTGCAGGCTTCTTTCAGAGTTATCCATTTGTTATTTATTTATTTACAATATTTGAGCAGGAAAGACACACTGAGCTACAAACACAGCATATTTCAAGGCATGTCCTTAGGAAAAGGGAACTGAAAAGAAGGAAACAAAAAAAATTGCAGAGGTTAGAATTGATAATACATACAAGTGAGTACAATCTAAAAATCAGATTAAAGCAAACACTAGTCACACAACTTATAAAGTTAAAAGCTGGAACTCAGTTTAAAACATATTAATGCAGATAGTTACAGCTTGGCCTAATCAGGTCTTATAGGTGATTTATCAGGACAGATCAAGTGGAGTAGGATTTGATTCCAGCAGACAAATTGCTCTACAAGTTAGGAATCCCCCAAGAGAAAGCAACCTGCCCGATATTTTTGTGACATCTAGGAACATTAATTCAATGTTTGGTGAATAGTATTTGTGTATACCATTAGACTTTTGGCCTTTCTCTATCCCCACCATTGGTAGATAAGAAAGGTAGCGTGTAGCGAATAGAAGGCCAGGCACCAAGGGTGAACATAGTGCCACAGGAGGAGGAGGCAGGGGAGGCTGGTGGGTGTATTACAACACGCTAAGCTAGAGCTGCTGGGAGAGGCTGGCTTTATTTGTAATGTGGGAGGAGCTATTCCTCCACATTGAACATCAGGCTTCAGCCTTCCCATTCAATGTTTGTTGAGTACAGTAGTGCTTATGTATACTATTAGAATTTCGTCCTCTCTCTATTCCCACCCATGGTAGATAAGCCAAGTAGCGTGTAGGGAATAGAAGGCCCAAAAAATGACATCCTCCAGCTCAAGGAGAGTGTAACCAGTAGCATGCAGGAGAAGAAAAAAAATACAGTGGAGGAAACTTCTGAGACCCATGGCTACTGATCTGCCCATCCTCAGGGCAGCCTAAGAGGAGATGATCCTAAATGCTTGAACTGATTTCTGATTTTGGTTTATGATGTAGTGACCACAGTGTGATGAAGTCCATCTTCTGAGTCTCTTGACAATGTTTGTATGACAGTTAATACTTGAAGTTGAGAAGCAGATCCATCCTGGATGAATAGCCAGATGAAGACTACAGATTCAGTCTAGCCATTAAAGAAAGGTTCAAATGTGGTCCAAAAACTGTTATGTGGCCATAGGTGATTTGTCAGAGCTAAACAGAGGATGTGGTGGAGAGTGAGCATAAGTTGTCTAGATGAGCTGCCAGACTCTAGTACTTACAGGATGGATTACAGGTTGTGTGAACTTGGGGGAATGAAGAAGGGGACAAGACTTTCTATAGATACATTAGTGAAAGGAGAAAGTGCAGAGGGAGTATTGCTAAGATCAAATGGGAAAAGGGGGAGTGCGTGGAGGAGGACCAAAGAAAAGCATCTATCCTAAATAGATAATTCTGCTCAGTATTTACTGAGGAAGAAGAAGTAGAATCAGCATTTATATAGTAATTTTCATACAGAGTGTATCCCAAAGCTCTTTACAAGCAATGCTAGACTGGTAGTGAAGTGACTGAAAGTGTAATGGCAGCCATTTTGCACATCAACACCTACACACAGCTTGGACAATTGCATGAACCAGTTTATGGGAAAGGGAATGTTGGCAAGGACACCAGAAATGCCCCCTACTCTTTTGTGAAGAGTGCCCTGGGTTCTTTTACTTCCACCTGGACACCCATCAGGGCAACACCAGGCTGGGTAGAAGAGACCTCAGTTAAATGTCTCATCTAAAGTATGGCACACTCCAGCAGTACAACACCCCCCTAATAATGCACTTGGATGCCAGCGTTCTAGGTGCAAGTTGAATCCCGGTGTGGTATGAGAACCCACAACCTTCTGATCCAGAGACAGATGCGCTACTAACTGAGCCATGCTTGTGGTAGGGCAGGGCCCACAGCTCAGCACCATGACAAGGGGGAAGAGAGGTGTACACAAGTCCCTTCACAAAAGAAAGGGTCCTTCAAGAGCTCGCTAAGCTCAGGGTGAACAAGGCAATATGACCTGATGGCATACATCCCAGGGTACTAAAGGAGTTAAGGGTGGAACTAGCAGAGCCATTATCAGAACTGTTTAGTGAGTCTCTGAGTACAGGAGAGGTCCCAGAAGACTGGAGAAGGGCTCATGTGATCCCACTCCACAAGAGTGGCAGCAGGGAGGAGGCAGGGAATTACAGACCAGTCAGTCTTATCTAAGAAGTGGGCAAGATTATGGAGGCACTCCTTAAGGAAAGGATAGTGCAACACCTGGAATCCATAGGAGCACAGGATCCAAGACAGTGTGGGTTTACAACACAAAGGTCCTGTCAAACTAATCTCATAGATTAGTTTGACTGTGTAACCAGAGTGGTGTACCAAGGGGGTGCAGTTGATGTCACCTATCTTGACTTCAGCAAAGCTTTCGATACTGTTCCACATAGAAGATCGATTAATAAGCTGGGTAGGCTCGGGTTGGGTCAGAGGTTGGTCAACTGGGTGGCAACTGGTTGGCAGGCAGAAAACAGAGAGTGGTGGTAAATGGTATACAGTCAGAAGAGATGCAAGTCACAACTGGGGTACCTCAGGGATCAGTCATGGGGCCTGTCCTCTACAATATCTTCATCAGTGACATTGCAGGTGGACTGGAGGGTAAAGTTTGTCTGTTTGCAGATGACACCAAGGTCTGCAACAGAGTAGATGACCCAGATGGGGTGGGCAAAATGAGAAGAGATATGGAAAAACCGTCAAAATGGTCAGAAGAGTGGCAGCTGGGGTTTAAAGCAAAGAAATGCAAGATCTATGTAAAGGAAGGGATAAAAGCAACTGAACAAAAGAGTAAACAGGGAGGAGAGGAGGTACTGTGGGTCACCTTGGAGACTGGAAAGGGCACCACAATCCGCACAGGGGTTGTGTACAGACCCCCCATGTCAGGGGAAGGGAATGGACAAGGATATGAT
Organism: Neoceratodus forsteri; assembly: GCA_016271365.2. Classification (NCBI taxonomy): domain Eukaryota; kingdom Metazoa; phylum Chordata; order Ceratodontiformes; family Ceratodontidae; genus Neoceratodus; species Neoceratodus forsteri. Next base: position 346,443,109 of record JADMNL010000023.1, read on the forward strand.
AGAAGGCATTCTTAGAATGGTAGAGAAAGGGGAGATACTGTTGATGGGAGACCTGAATATGCCAGATGTTAACTGGAGCACATTTGCTGCAGCCACATCCAAGAGGAGGGCCATTCTTGATGCCAAACAGGTGGCAGGCCTCAGACAGCTAGTTTCGGAACCCACCCGTGAGGGAGCACTCTTAGACCTCGTACTCTCAAACGGGGGCAGTGAGACGATCTCAGATCTAGAAGTGGGTTGCCATCTGGGGACAAGTGACCATCAAACAGTGTGGTTCATGTTAAACTCAGCTACAGAGTCAAGCCATACAAAAGTGAGGGTACTGGACTTTAGGAGGGCTGACTTTGGCAAGATGGGAGAGTGCCTCAGAAAAGCACTAGCAAACAGGCTAGAAGGAGGTGTGGAGAAACAATGGGGAATCATCAAACTGCCATCACAGAGGCAACAAGCCTTTGTGTGAAGCAAATAAATCAAAACGAAAGAAAAAGCCACTATGGTTCTCAAAAGAGGTGGCTGTGAAAGTCAGGAAGAAAAAGATAGCATTCCAGAAGTATAAGGAAACACAGAAGGAGCAGGACAGAGAACTGTACCAGTTAAGGCAGAAGGAAGCAGGGAGGGAAGTCAGAATAGCAAAGGCCCAAACCGAGGAAAAGATAGCCAACTCAGTTAAGAAGGGGGATAAAACCTTTTCTAGGTACATCAGCGAGCGTAGAAAGACAAAGGGAGGGATAGTGAGGCTGAATAGAATGAACGGTGGGTGGGCAGAGGGGGACAGTGAAAAAGCAGGGATACTGAACAAATATTTCTGCTCAGTATTCACAAAAGAGGAGGGGGAAGTGCCTAATCCAATTAACAGAAGCACTCTTGACAGGGGGGTCGATCCCAGTCCTTTCACAGAAGAAAGGGTTCTGCAAGAACTCCTAAAACTGAAGGTGGACAAAGCAATGGGTCCTGATGGAATTCACCCCAGAATTCTAAAAGAATTAAGGAGGAACTAGTGAAACCATTGGCTACTCTTTTTAATAAATCATGGGAGGATGGTGTGGTACCTGAGGACTGGAGGAAGGCGGTGGTGATTCCCCTTCACAAAAGTGGGACCAAGACAGAGGCAGGAAACTACAGACCTGTCAGTCTGACCTCTGTGGTAGGGAAAGTGATGGAGTCACTTCTGAAGGAAAGAATAGTTGAGTACCTAGAGGCCAGTGGAGCACAGGACCCAAGGCAGCATGGGTTCACAGCGGGAAGGTCATGTCAGATGAATCTAATAGATTTCTTTGACTGGGTGACCAAAGTAGTAGACCAGGGAGGGCTGTGGACATGGCCTACCTAGACTTTAGCAAGGCATTTGACACAGTCCCACACAAAAGATTAATAGTCAAATTAACCAGCCTGGAAGTGGGTCCCAGGGTGGTAGCCTGGGTAAAACATTGGCTGCACAACAGGACACAGAAGGTAATTGTAAATGGAGTCCACTCTGAAGAAAGAGGGGTTACTAGTGTGGTACCGCAGGGTTCAGTATTGGGTCCAGTCCTTTTTAATGTCTTCATCAGTGACATTGCAGAGGGACTGGAAGGAAAAGTATGCCTTTTTGCAGATGACACAAAGATCTGCAACAGGGTTGATACACAAGGAGGCGTGGAAAGGATGAAAAGGGACTTGGCAAGGTTGGAGGAATGGTCAGAAGTATGGCAGCTAGGATTCAATGCAAAGAAGTGCAAAATAATGCACCTGGGAAACAAGAACCCAGGGGAAGAATACACAATGGGTGGGGAGGTAGTAACAACAAAAAAAAAATGAAAGGGACCTGGGGGTAATCATATCAGATGACCTTAAGGTTAGCAAGCAATGTGAGAAGGCAGTAGGGAGGGCTGGGGGTATACTGGGATGCATAGGGAGAGGCATCAGCAGCAGAAAACATGAAGTTGTTATCTCTCTGTACAGACAGTTGGCGAGACCCCATCTGGAGTACTGTGTCCAGTTCTGGAGACCCCATCTCCGCAAGGACATAGACAGGATAGAGGTAGTCCAGAGGAGGGCAACTAAAATGGTGCAGGGTCTGCAAGAGAAGCCGTATGAGTAGAGACTAAAGGAGCTTAATATGTATACCCTTGAGGAAAGAAGGGAGAGGGGGGACATGATAGAAACTTTTAAGTACCTCAGTGGAATCAACAAAGTCCAAGAGGGTAGCATCTTTCAGAAAAAGAGATGTGCAAGAACAAGGGGACACAATTTAAAGATAGAAGGAGGGCAGTTCAGGGGCAATGTGAGGAAGTATTATTTCACAGAGAGGGTAGTGGATGCATGGAACAGCCTTCCTGAGGAGGTTGTGGGGTGTAAAACTGTGGGAGAATTCAAGAATGCATGGGACAGACATAAGGCAATTCTTGTGGGGGGTAGGAAGAAATAGGCTGTTGGTTAACTAGGATCTGCGGCCTATCCTGTAGGTAGGGAAATAGGGCAGACTAGATGGGCCAAGCGGTCCTTATTTGCCGTCAAAGTCTATGTTTCTATGTTTCTATCATGCACATAGGGAAGAGAAACCCTGAAGCTACCTATAGGTTGGGAGGGGAGTTGCTGGCAATCACAAGGGAAGAAATAGACTTGGGCATCATCATCATCATCATCACAGATGACCTGAAATCATCCAAGCAGACCACTAAAGCAGTAGGTAAGGCTAGAGGGATGTTGGGGTGTATTAGTAGTGGTATCACAAGTCGTAAAAGGGAGGTAATAATCACTCTTTGCAAGACACTGGTTAGGTCCCATCCGGAGTACTGTGTGCAGTACAGGAGGCTGCTCCTGCACAAGGACATTAACAAAATGGAGGCAGTCCAGAGAAGGGCAACCAAAAATGGTGCAGGGTCTGCATCAGAAAACATATGAGGACAGATTAACGAAGCTCAATATGTATACCCTAGAGCAAAGGAGGGAGAGAGGCGATATGATCGAAACATTAAAACATCTTAAGGGCATTAACAAAGTAAAAGAGTCTAAAATGTTTCAATATAAGAAAAATAGCAGGACAAGAGGACACAGCATGAGATTAGAGAGAGACCAATTAAGGGGTAATGTGAGGAAGTTCTTTTTCACAGAAAGGGTGGTGGATACATGGAACAGCCTACCTCAGGAAGTGGTGGATATGAATACAGTGCAGGGCTTCTAACAGACATGGGATAGGTATAAGGGAGCACTACAGACGAGTATGAATAGATAGGCCATTGACAGAGTAAAGGCCTATGGCACATTCATAAGGTAGAAAAAATGGGCAGACTGGATAGGCATTGCAGTCTTTATCTGCTGTCAACTTCTATGTTTCTATGTAACTCCTTCATGTAATCTGTCAGACTTGAAGAAGGTAACAGCAGGCTAGGATAATCAGCCACTTTGTGTAAATCAGCGATTTTAATCATGTTGGCTAAGTTCTCAGTACAGCTTTAAGAATGATAAGATAGTGAATTCTCAGGATGCAGGAATCCAAAGAAGGTTAGATAAAATGGCAAAACAACCATGATGGTCAAGGCAGAGAGCCAAATGATGACAAGAGGTTTAAGCAATTGCAGTTCTTTGGATACCCAGTTAAGAAGTGTAACTGGAGGATTGAAAAACAGTGAAGTCGAGGATGGAGTAGGCTGTAAGGACAATAACTGGATACCTGATATGTATAGCTTAGTTGTTCAGTAAGATAGATTCATGGCTTGGTGACAATTAGAATTATTATACATGTTTTATGTGAGCAATATTCAGGAAGGACTCCAATGCGCAAATGAGTAATACGTTTCATGCTGTAGTATAAATAGCTCAGGTGGCAGGAGCTAGGAGGGCTCATATGGAGTTGAGTTGCTGGTGATTAAATTCCAACACTTTGCAGGATAAAAGGAGGAGTCTTAACTGAGCCTGCTGCTTGATGGCATTAAAAGGTCTGACATCAGAAATGGGATAACGTGACTACATCAATTGCGTAGTCTGATATGGAATCATTGTGGTGTGAAATTGCGTTAAAGAGATGATCAAGTCATTTGCGCATGAACAGCATGATGGGATGGAATGAAGACTTGCCCTTTTTATTGAATTTATTTATTTTTTATTTATTGAAAAGTTTCACCAGGAAAGACACAATGAACAATACAAAATTGCTCATCTCATGGAGCGTCCCGGGATAAGGGGAACATGGGAGCACAGTAATCAAACGTACATTTCCATGCAGTACTATAGAAAAGTATATATACACTACTCAACAACACATTTCCAAAGGTAATTTACAACAGAGAAGCAAAAAACAATATATCAGTAGCATTAGATAAACATTGGGATTTGACATGTGAGGAGCAAATTAACAGCACTGCAGACTAATACATACAATGCGGACAAGGAAGTGCAATAAAGTACATTGGTTTCTCCTCACGTTAAGTGCTAGACTGGGAAAGGAGACGGGGAAGCCAGAGGGGAAATTAGGAGGAGTGAGGAGCCAGAGGGGAAATTAGGAGCCGCTGCAGAATGGAGAAAGGAAGTTGAGGAGGGAGGTCGAGATGGACCACGAGGAGGAGGAGGAGTGCCTAATTTGATGAGGCATTGAGTTCCACAGCTTAGGGAACCTATAGGAGAATGACAATTGGCCTATAGAGGTGGTGCATTGTGATATAGCTAGGGTGCAGGAGTCACTGGATCCGAGGGAGAGGGGCAGTGGGGTGGGAGGACAGTGAGGAGGTAAGGTAAGGGGGAAGCGTATCAAACCAGAATTTAGAGACACATTTTATGAAGTGGACTAGACGGCGGTTTTCCAGGGAAGGACAAGCTAGAGAGCGATATAGATTGCAATGGTGTATAAAGGAAGGGGTATCCAGAGCGAAACAACTGAAAGCATTGAAAAGGGTGTCCAATCTGGTTAAGGATGACTTAGGTGTGGCACTGTAGACTACGTCGCAGTAGTCAAAGATGGGTAATATCATTTTCTGGACAATCTCCTGCCTGGCTTGTAGAGGTAGGCAGCTTCAGTTCCTGTAAAGGGCACCTAATTTGGGGTACAGCTTTTTCAGGATGGGCCAGATTTTCAAAGGCAAGAGAATGACACAGGGTGCTTGCATCAAAAACAACTGATGCAAGGAGCGGGATGCATCAAACCTTGCACCAATTCTGATTTTCAAATGGTGCTTGCATCAAAAACAGCACACACCAGAGTGGCTTGCCCCATGCTTGCACCAAAACAATGCCTGTGCGCTGTCGGAAGGGATGCCTGCATCACCGAAATGGAGACTAGATGGGCCTAGCGGTCCTTATCTGCCGTCAAAGTCTATGTTTCTATGCACCATCCCCTTATTTGGGATTTTCAAAGAATGTCAGTCCTATCTTTGTGCCTGAGATGCATGTCACTATTAGACCAGCCAGAGCTGGTCTAAGGGACACTAGAGCATATAAAGAGACCCACTGCAGGTGGTCATACCCGACTATGCTACTATTAAGGGCCAGTGGTCTCGGAAGGGGGATGCCTGCATCACCGAAATGATGCACCATCCCCTTATTTGGGATTTTCAAAGAATGCCAGTCCTGTCTTTGTGCCTAAGATGCATGTCACTGTTAGACCAGCCAGAGCTGGTCTAAGGGACATTAGACCATATAAAGAGACCCACTGCAGGTGGTCAGACCTGACTATGCTACTATTAAGGGCCAGTATTCTCCTGCAGGACTAGTTTAGAACATTGTGGGGCTTAGTCTTGGCCATTTCATATGCCATTTTATTTTACTCAACTTGCACCATTTTTTTTGACTCAACTTGCACCATTTTTTACTCAGCTTGCACAATTTTATACTCAGTTTGCACAATTATTTACTGAGCTTGCACCATTTTTTTACTCAGTTTGCGTAATATTTGTTCCTTGAGTCATTTTTTTGGCACAACTTGCACCGTTTATTTTGGTGCAGCTTGCATCATTCTCATCCCTTACACCGTTTTGTTGACACAGTGGACATCTGGCATCAGTTTGGGGGACTTTGTCACACAGAACGCTTTTCTTGCAAATATGGTGCACAGTATTTGGCGCACCTAAATCTGACTCAAGTTGCTTGTTTGACACATCTTGCATGGATCTAAGGGCCCTTTGAAAATCCAGCCCTTTGTGTCCAGTGAAGTTTAGGTGCTGGTCTAGCCAGACCCCAAGATACCTGAAGGAGGTGGTGTCAAGGGTGTGGAAGGAGGGCAATTTAGTTAGCCTAGAAAGTCTCTGCCTCGTGCCGAAGGTCATGGAGACTGTTTTCTTGGCATTGAGGAAAAGCTGATGGTAGCTTAGCCATTGCTGAACTTTCTCAAAATCATGCTGAAGTGTGGAAGCAACATCAGTTGGCGATTGGCCAGAGTAGAAAAGGACAGTATTGTCAGCATATATATGGATGGAAGAGGATGTGCACACTGATGGGAGGTCATTAAGGAATCTGGAGAATAGTAGGGGGGCCAAGGATGGAGCCTTGGGGTATGCCAGCATTAATCTGAAGTGGGGGGGGTGTGGAATCAACAATTTTGACTGACTGTGTCCAGCCTGTTAGGTAGGAGCTAAACCAGTTTGTGGTTGAATCAGACAGGCCAGCAGATCACAGATTATCTAGGAGGAGAGGGTGAGAGACAGTGTCAAAAGCCTTTGCAAGGTCAACAAAGATCGCAGATGTGATTAGACTACTCTCCATACCTGAAGGTATGGAATTGGTGAGCCTAAGTAAGGAAGTGGTAGTGGAGTGATCATTCCTAAAACCAGATTGGTAGGAAGTGAAAAAGGCAGAGTCAGAGAGGTAAGAGGAGAGTTGGGAGAGGACCAGGTGGTCCTGAAGCTTAGCAAGAATAGGTAAGAAAGAGATTGGCAGATAGTTCCCAGGCATAGAAGGGTCACCTCCCTTATGGAGTGGGAGAACTACAGTGTGCTTCCATGGATCAGGGACAGAGGTCAGCGAGAAGGAAAGGTTTAGTAAAGCAGAAAGTAGTGAACAAATGGCACGAGTGGAGAGGAACAGTAGTTTGGGCTCAAGGCCATCAGATGAGGAACCTTTAGATGGATTGAGAGTGAGGAGAGCATTTAGAGTATCATGAGGTGAGACTGGAGAGAAGGAGAAGCGGTCACTAGGGAGGGTGCTTGGGTGTGAGTTATTGTGGACAGACGCGACTGGTTGGGTAGGAGGAAGAGAAGCTAGTAGAGCAGCAGCACATGAGGTAATGTAAGAGTTGAAATCAGTGGCAACTGAGAGGTGGGCAGACGTAAGGGCATTATTGACATAGATGAGTTGAGTTTGGGATTTAGAGGGGGGAGAGAAGAGGGAGTTAATAACTTTCCAAACTTTTGATGGGGTACATTTGTTCACATCAAAGGTGGATCTAAAGTATTCTGACTTAGCGAGCCTTGTAGCCTTGATGCAGGCATTTCTGAGGGCTCAATATCTGTCACGGTCAGCTTTTGATTTAGAGACTTTGTGCCTTCCAAGCCTCAAGCTCTCCTACATGCCATCAATTCTGGTGTGATCGACGGGAGGCGGCTTCCACATGCTGAAGTGCACTTAAAGGGCCCGTGCTTGTTCCAGATGTTAAGAAAGTGACCTTGGAAATAGTCCAGGGCTTCATTAACTCCGGTAACAGAGGAAATAGGAGACCAGTCAGTGAGGGCTAAGTTATATAGGAGGTGGGTAAGGCCTAGGGATTTATATGAGTGGACAAGCAATGTTTTATGTGGGGCTTTTGGACAGTGGAGTTTGTGGACCAAGTAGATCGTATGATGGTTGCTAAGTGCATCCAGGAGGAGACCTGATTCGATTACTCTGTGGACATGTGAGGTTAGGGCCCAATTGATGACTGAGTGGTTGCCTGATTTAGTATTTAGTTGGGTTGGCTCATGGATCAATTGTGTTAAGTTAATGGCTGCAATTTTGTTACACAGCTTGGATAGGGAGGGGTCAGGCCAGTTTTGGTTAAAGTCACCTAGTATATAGATGTAAGGGTGGAAATTTGAGAGAGAAGATTGGAGGCAATAGTAGGGGAGAGACCTGGGTGGCAGTAAATCCCAGCAATGTAGATTGGTATGGAGTAAGGCATGTAGAACCTGAGGACAAAAGCTTTTTAAGCTGTGGGGACCAATACAGATAGGACCGGGGTAGTATGAATGGAGGACGAGGTGTATATAGCTACGCCGCCACCCCCACCTGCGTTGTCTTGCCAGGTAATAATGTAGCCAGGGATGTATATACTGGGATTAGGTGTTTTATTATTTAACCAGGTTTTGGCTATTATGATAAGGTCAGGGGCCAGAGATAGTGTTAGGGGTTGCAGCAGGACTAGTTTAGGTAGTAGACTTCTTATGTTAAGGTGGAGGATTTTAAGACCACGAGGGAGGGTTGGCATGTTAGAGGCAGGGGAGGGTGTGTGTGGGAGAGGGGCCATCTGCATGTTTGATAGAGGGGAGCCAGGATGATGGTATTCACTGTGGATTGAGTATAAGGAAATATAAGTACTGACTGATGGAATCAGTAATGACCCTGAGGAAGGCAACTGTCTTGATTGAGTAAATCTTGAAGAGGAGATGAAGATGACTTTATAAAGTATCATAATGTCCAGAGGCCAGAGTGCAGTGATCCAGGATTGTATGAATATAGCAGGATAGCTATGCATTGGAGATATGTTGGTACATATTTTGAGATGCAAGACAAAAGGAAGCTCTTTAAAGAACAGCAGATAGTGATTCCAGGAAGGTACAAGTGGAACCACATGATCAAATCTGATTTGTCGCTGCCGAGAATTGGATATGAAGGTGCAGTCTGGAAAACAATAGTGCCAGTGGCAATAGGTGGGAAATGAAGGACCTATCTTGAGAAATTATTGTCATCACGTAGTTGACATATCCTGGGATGGAAGTCAGTTCATGTTTTGGTTGCAAGAGGATTTTTCCAAAGAGGACTCTACTGAAGCTGGGATCCTGAAGAGTATATCAATAGGTCATGGCATCCATATGGTCTGAATCCAATAAGATGTCTGAGGAAGGATCTTATAGAGCTGATTGGGAGGTAAGGGCTTCCATACAGTCTGGATCCAATAAGATGTCTGAGAAATGATCCTATTGTGTTGATCAAGAGGCAATGGTGCTTCCATATGGTCTGAGTCCAAAAATGCCAAGCAGTTTGAGGGATATCACCAGACCATGTTTTTTCTCTTCAGTCAGAGGAACTGAGAGTCCTTGGAATGCCAGACAGAAGCAGTAGTGCCAGCCATGGAGGAAAATCAGGCAGGTTAGTTAGGAGAAGTAATTAAATAGATGACTGAATGCTGGACAGCAACAAATGTGGAGAAAAGCCCAGAAGTAAATACATGGAAGCAAACATGCTGAAGCTCCAGGCAGCAGAAGCAGCAGAATGGAAAATGCACCATAACAGCGGTACTTCCAAAATATACCATGGAGATACCTGAGATATAGGCAGCAGGAGCTGAAGTGCCAGAGACTGGAGTAGGCAGGGCTGGAAAGCAAGCCATAAGCCCTAATATAAAGGATTGCTGGATGGAAATGGGAAAGGCAAGCAGAGCCATGATGTCCTGTACATCGGATAACAAAGAAGAGTCCAAGGACAAACAGTGTGGCAGGGTCCCTGATCCTAAACAGGAGAAGCTGGGACAAGCACACAATCCAGGGGTGAGCAGAAGCCAGATACTGGATAGCTTGGCAAACTGAAGATCGGCCACGAGGCAAGAACAGGTCAGTCTTCAATGAAGTACTTCAAGTCTGAAACCTGAGGATGAGCTGAAGGAGCACAGTAATAAGGCCAAGAAAACTTTGCAGGACTTCCTTCAGAGGCATGGCATCAAAAGATGAATTTCAGGTACAGGAGACTGAAGGCTGATGGGGTAGAGGGTTCCCATTCCCGAATGGAGATGGTGGACCCAGTTCTCATTCTGTAGGATCAACAGAACTGAAATTAAGGCAAAGGAAGAGGATGGTAACTGAATGATGCTGGTAGACAACAGAATTGGTAGAAAATGTGAATGAATGGAATAGACTCCCATCCCAGGTAGATGGGGCAAGCTACCTTCACTCAATACCTCACCAGGTAGAGTTAGGGACAGAGACTGTCAGACTGTTGGTATAAAATGCGTTTGGTTGACATTGTAGGTGGATGAAATGGGTTCCCAACCCCGGTGGACAGGGCAAGCCTACCTGCACTGTGATACCTCACAAGGCAGAGTTAGGGATGGAGGCTGTCAGATGCTAGACTGAAGGTAATTGTTAGAAAATATAGTTGGAAGACATGGAATCCTATCCCTGGTAAATAGGGCAAGCCCACCTTCACTCGATACCATGCCATGAAGAGTTAGGGGCAGAGACTATTGAATTGCTGGTATTGAAAGTAAGTGGTAGAGAATGTAGTTGGAAGACAAGGACTCCCATCCCTGGTAGACAGGGCAAGCCGACCTTCACTTGGTACCTCAGCAGGTAGAGTTAGGGATGGAGACTGTCAGATCCTGGTGTGAACTGAATGAAATAAAACAGACTCCTATCCCTAGTAGAGAGGGCAATCCCACCTTTGCTCAATACCTCAAAAGGCAGAGTTGGAGACAGAGATTGTCAGACTGCTGGTATGGGCTATGCAAGGAAAGAGCAGCCGATGCTGTTTTAATAGAAGAGCACCAAAGTAGCAAAGAAAAATTAATTAGGTGGAGAAAAGGGGTAGCAGGGAAGGAAGTTGGAGAACAGCAAGACAGAAAGACAAGCACATGCTGAAAGATGAGACACAAAGTAAACAAACTGAAAGCACAGCAAACAGAAGCACCAGGGAGACAATATTGGATATGTAATGAGAGGAGATGAGCAATGCCATAGATCAAGGTTTAGCCTGAGTTAATAACATGTAACATGAAAGTATTAGAATGAATGTACTGTGAATTGACAGCATAGATTAGTATCAACAAGTCAGGATTACTGAAATGAAATGGTTTGACACATGCATCTTGGAGAAATCCAGTCATATAATGTGAATGGATTGAAACTGAGCAGCAATGGTGTTATTTCTTAGGTGCAATTGTATAAGTGATTGTGATGAGGTTGCAATATGTAAAGTGACCTGCACAGAGAGCAAATTATATGCTTGTGAATCATCCAATGGTGTTAAACTCATCATGTAGCAGTAACTTGGAAGTAGTCATGATAGTAGCAACATACAAACACTAAAGGAGTTCCGTGGGTGTAGTTTGCAGCTGAACACTAGGGGATGACATCACACCCGGGAAACACCGGCACAGAGGTGGAGTGGCAGATCCGAGAGTAGTGAGAAAGCCCAAAAAGAAAAGGACAACAACAGAGGAACGAAGCATGAAGACAAGGTACAAGGGAACACAGACAAAGCAGGAGCAAGGAGGAAATGGAGAGGAGGGGGAAGCCCAATAGAGGGAGACAATGGAGAACGGGAATGGGGAGGGGAGAGACAGGCACCAGCAACAAATGAGGAAAGAGGCAGACAAACAAGGCAGGGAGTAAACAGACAACAGACCAGAAAGGAAAGGAGAAGAGAAACAGGAGCAAGAGCAAGAAACCAAGGAGGCTCAGCACATAAGCCACACAGGAGCCTTGGTGTTTCTCAACATGCTAAGTGCGAGCTGCTGGAAGAGGCTAGCTTTTATTTATAATGTGGGAGGAGCTATTCCCCCACATTGAATCTCAGGCTTTAGCCTTCCCAATGAATGCAGATGGAAATTTCATAGGAGGAGGAGGAAGAGGGATTGTGGCAAGACATATATTTGAAGATTATCTGACTAGTGTGTATATGTATATATATATATATATATATATATATATATATATATACATATATTTAGTGCAGATTCATGCATGAGTCTCCTTTTATCCAGTGAGGACTACCCAAACCTTCAGTGCATGTCACAGTAATGGGAACAGAGGGGACAACTAAAAACAAAGCAACAATATTACGTTATATTAAAATCATAATGGTGGTCTAATTTGATGAGAAAGGATTCAAAAAAGAGATGTCATTAACAATATGTTTGTACTCAAGCACAAGAATGGTAATTTTGGGTACTATCTCATTCCTGGCAGTACAGGAGAGGCAAGATTTGTTGCAGTGAAGGACTTTAGGGTTTGTAAGAAGTTTAATCAATATGGCAGTTAAAAGCAAGGAATGATTCGGCTATATCCCAGACATTTGAATGATATCACCTGCTCCAGAAAAGAACCATCAAGGGTCCAAATGATTACTAAGGAAGTGAATCTGGTCAGCGTAGTCTCAGGTTACCCAATTACATGGAGACGATTTTATAACATTCAAAGAAAGATGGTTAGAAAAAATAATTTTTGAACATAAGTCAAGTCCTTCTGTATTTGTAATTCAAGTAGTAAAACATCTGGACACTGACAAAAAAGAACAGCTTCACCTGCATACATATAAATATTTGATTCTTACCCCAGGAGTCCTTTAGCATCAGTAGCTTTTTGCACTTAGCTGGCTAGATGCAATTACCCCGGAGGTGTGCCTTTAAGAGATTTTTTAATGAGCGTAGGGCCAGCCAATCAAAAGACAGGAGAGGATGTGACCTGACTGAGAGCTGTTGACTGCTTCAGAATTTTTTCTCCGCTGGACTGAGCATATTGCCTCTGAGGCGTCTCCCAACTTTCCTTGTTGACAGCCTCCTAGTGCTTATCTGGGTAAAGTTTTCCTCATAAATTATTTCCTTTAGTGTGCTGAGTGACAACTTTTTTGTTTTCATTAGCGCTTCACAAATTTTTGATTTTTAGTGCAACGGCACTATTTAAACTTTATTTTTACTGCAACTATTTACTTTAAAGTCTAATTTTATAGTGGGTGTTTATTTTCTACGGTTTCCTTCATTTTTGACTAATTTCTTGTGGGAACCGTCGAATTGGGGACAGTTTCCATTTTTTTTACCTCAGAACTCGCAGGGTTTACCGTGAGGCACCTGCAGTAGATTTCAAACTTAAACAGCGCCTGGGGGTTTTCTCTCTAGAGTGGCAATTATGAGGAAACCTTTTTTGTTATATTACTGGACCTTGGTATCATCTGTGTCAGGGCTGTCCATAAAGATCCAGCAGCCACCTGTGCGCAGTTGAGTATTACTGGTTTTCTATTAAGATTGGCACTGGTATAGATCCCAGTTTTACAACCAAGAAAAAAAAGGCACTGGTAATAGACAGAGACCCAGATATTCAAAAGGGTTGCGCATGGCGCAACATTGTTGCGCCATGCACAACCCACTGATGCGCCCTGGCGTGATATTCAAGAGGGAAAAGTGTGCTGCATTAAATCCTGATGCGCCGTGAGCGCATCAGTAATGTATGCAGCACAGGTGGGGCGTGCCCATGCATAACCTGCACAGCCCGATATTCAGCTTGGGATGTGCAGAGTCATGCATGTGCAACCCCTACCTGTGCCTGCACAAAGTTAAGCCCAAAAAGGAACAAATGATGGCCACCCACAGGTGAGCTGCCGCATTGCAGGGTGCAACACGGCAGCTGCCACCCGTGGTGGCCACCCAGTTCCTGCTGCACCTGGCGGCGCCCCCCATACTACCATCGCTTGGCATCCGTGCAAAGACACCCCCTCCAATATCCCTGGTGGTCCAGTGGACCCCTTTGTGCTCGATTGCGGGCATCAGCACCTCCAATATCCCTGGTGGTCCAGTGGACTGATCGCTGCCCGATGGCAGGCATCTTTTGAAATCACCCCACCAATATCCCTGGTGGTCCAGTGGACCGCACTCTGCCCGATCGCAGGCATCTGTAAAACATAGAACAGTCCTATTACCCTGGTGGTCTAGTGTACCCCTTCCCCACCTGCCACTGAGGCCCACCGTCCCTCCCCGTCAGCCAGCAGGTGGCAGCACCCACCTGCCTGCCTCTCGCTGCCCCGACTGACAGCTAGGTAGGGCTGCACCAATGGTTCACAGCGTGAGCCAATGGGCGTGCAACCATGCCGTATACTCAGTCCAGTAATGTGAATGAATTAATTCACATATCTGGACTGTGTAGTACGGTGTGGGCTGCACGCACATTGGCTCATGCTGTGAACCACCGGGCATGCAGCCCACGAGCTGTCAGTCGCCGGGGGCAGGGCGGCAGGCAGGTGGTGCGCCGCCCGCCCGCTGACTGGGGGAGCAGGGCGGTGGGGCTCAGTGGGCAGGTGGGGAGGGGGGTACACTAGACCACCAGGGTAATAGGACTGTTCTATGTTTTACAGATGCCCACGATCGGGCAGAGTGCGATCCACTGGACCACCAGGGATATTGGCAGGGGGGTGATTTCGAAAGATGCCTGCGATCGGGCAGCGATTGGTCCACTGGACCACCAGGGATATTGGACGGGGGGGGTTTATACCGATGCCCACGATCGGGCACATAGCAGTCCACTGGACCACCAGGGATATTAGAGGGGGATTTTCTTTTAGACGAATGCCCGCGATCGGGCTGCAGGGGGCATCAGTCCCTGATGGCTGCTGCCTGGCAGGGCGTCAGGCGCAAGTCGTCGGGGATCGGCGCACCTGCATGCTAATGGGATGCAAATGGGGCCATAATGACATGCAAATGGCCCCATGTGCACCTTGCATAAATTATGGCCACATTTGCATATCCCCTTTTGAATATCGCAGGTGCTGTGCATGGCCCAATGACACTTGCGCTAGCGCATCTCCATGCTCCACTCTGGCCACTTGCGCTGGCACAGTGCCACTGCACCATGCACAATGGGGGTGGCCAGGGTGCAATATTCAAAGCTGCTACGCCATAGCACAGCTCCGTTGAATATCGCCCAGGCCACACCCCTGCGCAACAAAGTTGAGCTGCGCCCAGGCTTGCACCACAGCCTGGCACAGTTTGAATATCCGGACCAGAGTTTATTAACTGGGGCAGAACTGGTCGGTGGCATTTTCACAGAAACCTGCACTCAGTTCATAGGTCCAGAACTGGTTTGTTTTGCTTAAATTGGCGAACATAGCAGACAAACCTTTGATAATTATGACTGAAGATAAATCAAAGGTTTCCACTGAGGGGGCCATTCAAAAATACTAATACCAAAAGCTGAGGTGCTGAGGAAGCTTCCAAAGATGAAGTTCCTCACAAAATGAAAAATAATAAGAGTGACAAAAAAAGGAAACTTGATCAAGCCTCTGATGAAGTGGCTAAAAAGAAACTGCCAAGACTGATATGCTCCCATTGCTCCTGGGAAAGCCAATAGTGAGACAACAAGCAGCTTAAAGCATTCAAAAAAAAAAAAAACAAAGCACTTACAAACTGCACAGGTTCTTCCATCAGTGCAAGATATGGAAAAAGCATGGCAACTGTTTCAGACCCTTCAAAAGATGGGTCCTCTATTTACTAGGGCTGGCAAGCACTCTTCCACAGTTCTCTGTTCTGTAGACTATGAGGATGACGCAGATGATGATCAATTCTATGATGTCCCTGACATGGATTTTGAGGGTCTTGAGCCCCAGGAGTCCCCGGACCCTCACCTTGGGGATCCCCCAGGTGACCACAAGGATCCTTCCTCTATGTTTTCATTTATACAAAATATGCTGGATACCCTGGACCTCCTGACACAGGAGCCCAACCGGGATGTTGATGAAGACAAAGATTATAGGGAAATGAAGGGTCTTTCATCCTCAGAGACTCTGGTCATCCCTCTCTATAATGCATTTAGAAAAAATACCATGAAGGTGCCTCAACACCCCACTTCAGTACTAGGGGTTGATAAGCAGCTTGAGAGAAAATATAAATTGTCTAAAAATGGTACAGAGTTCCTGTCAGCACACCCTAGCCATGAGAGTATAGTGCAGCAGGCAGTTTGTGAGAAAGCTGGAGTCTCCTTGTCGCCCTCTCCCCCGACAAGGATTCCAAGAAAATTGACTTTATAGCAAAGAAAATGTATACCACAGCTTCCCTGCTTCTCAGGCTTTCTTCTTACATGGCATTCACAGCCAAATATCAGAAAGCCCTTTGGAAATCTGTCCAGGCTATCCCCCACAATGGATCAGATTCTATGGTACAGGAGCTGGTGGATACGTCAAAAACTGCCTTGGAAGCTACTATGTACCAAGTCCACATGGCAGATGATAATAATGATGCAGCCTCTATGGCGATGGCCCATGCCATATCTCTGAGACGCTTCACCTGGCTTAGAACAACCAGTCTGACCACAGACACTCAGAACAAGGCCATGGATTTTCCCTGTGATCAAAATATGTTTGATTACAGAACCACTGACTACATGAAAGGTTGATGAGGACAAGGCCTCCTGGCAGAGCCATTCATCCAAACCTAAAACTGCCACCCCTCAGAGATCCTGTCCCAGGGGCGGTAGGGGCAGAAGTTTTGTTCCCAGGCCTTACAGTCCTTATCCCCAATCTGACTTTAGCCAGTACAGGGGGTCTTTCAGAGGCAGGGGCAGAAGGGGCCAAAGAAGATCCACCTCTACGCAGCCATCTGCCTCTCAGTCTAAGTCCTGATGTGAGTGTCCAGGTCGCCTCCCCATTTCCAGTTGAAGGCAGACTCTCTCACTATCTTCAGCACTGGTCCCTCATCACATCGGACAAGTGCGTGCTAGAGATAGTGGAGAAGGGTCTGTCATTACAGTTCAAGCAGCTGCCAGACCTCAAGTGTACCCAGGTGTCAAGACCTCTGTCACCATCACAGATACCACTGTTGGAAATGGAGGTACAAAACTTTCTGGCTTTATAAGCAGTGGAGAGGGTCCCCACCCACAAGAAGGGCAAGGGCCTCTACTTCAAGTATTTTCTAACACAAAAGAAAACTGGGGAGTGGCGACCTATCTTAGATCTCAGATATTTAAACAAACATCTGAAAAAAAACAAATTCAAAATGTTCACTCTGTCACTGGTCATACAGTCCTTACAGCAGGGCGACTGGTTAGCCTCCCTCAACTTAAAGGGCACCTATTTCCACATACCCATAAGGGGATCTCACAGGAAGTTTCTCAGGTTCAAACTTTCTTTGGGTCACTGCCAGTTCACTGCAATGCCCTTTGGTCTGTCCTGGGCCCCAAGAGTATTTACCAAGTGTATCGCAGTGGTAGCAGCACATCTCAAGAGACTGGATGTCACTCTCTACCCCATCTGGATGACTGGCTCATAGTAGCAAAGTCTCCTTACCAAGTCAAGGAATCTCTTTCCCTCACAGAACGCACTCTGGAGTCTCTAGGTTTCCTGGTAAATCTCAAGAAGTCTCACCAGGACCCCACCCAGCTGCTCACCTTCATAGGGGCACAGCTGGACACTTGGAAGGGATATGCTTTCCTCCCACAGGAAAGAATTAAGAGTTTCCTTTTAGTGGCAGATTCTTTTGGCCAAGGACAGCCAAGACCAGCCAGACATTTTCTCAAACTTCTGGGACATATGGCCTCTATGACTGCAGTAGTCCCAGGGGTCAGGTACAGGATGAGACTCCTGCAAGCCTACCTCAGAGCTTGCTAGTTTCAGAGAAGCAACAAATTTTCAAAGTTAATACCGATGTCGAGCAGTTCCTCCAAAATTTGCTGTGGTGGAAGGACCCTGCAAATTTGCAGGCAGGGGTTCCATTTCAAGCTCCTCTTCCCACAAAGGTGATCACCACAGATACCTCCCTGTTGGACTGGGGAGCTCATCTTGACTGTGCCTCAGTAAGCAGCAACTGGACTCCCAAAGAGTCACAGTTGCACATAAATCTTTTGGAACTCAGAGCTGTCTTACTATCTCTCAAAGCTTTTGCTCCCAGCATAGAAGGGCAGGCAGTTCAAATTCGAATGGACAGCACCACTGCAAAATTCTACATAAACAAGCAGGGTGGTATCAGATCAGGAATACTCTGTTTGGAAGCTCTGAAGCTCTGGTCTCTAGCATTCTCCTTGGGAGTCAGCCTCTCAGCTATTCACCTCCCAGGCAAACTCAATACTCTGGTGGATGCTCTAAACCACATCAGTCAAGGTCAGAGTGAATGGACAATGAACAAGCAAGTACTAGCCACAGTGTTCAGGCAGTGGGGCACACCAGACGTGGATCTGTTTGCCTCACCTCTCAATTTTCAGCTTCCTCAGTACTGTTGTAGGCCCCCAGTTCCGGGAACACTTCCTCTGGATACCCTGATCCTGGACTGGTCAGGGAGGTTCCTATACGCACTTCCTCCCTTTCCCCTGATAGTCAGGGTTTTGCTGAAACTCAGGCAGCAGCCTGCATCCATGATCCTAGTGGCCTAGAGGGTCCTAGAGGGTACCAGGCAAGCCTGGTACCCTCTCCTTCTCTCAATGTCCTGCAACAGGCCCATTCGCCTGCCTCCAACTCGTTCCCTGCTGACCCTTCCTCAGACGGGAGTGCAGTACCCAGATGTACACTCTCTTCACCTCAAAGCCTGGTTCTTGAGGAGTTAGAGTTTCCATCCTCACAGTACTCTGAACAGGTCCTTAAGGTACTGAGGATGGCTAAAAAACCAAACACTAAGAAGACTTATGCAGCCAAATGGAAAAGGTTTTCCCTCTGGTGCAGAAGCAAAAATGTCGAACCCCTATCAGCTTCAGACCCTCAGCTGCTAGACTGCCTGGTACACCTACAGGCGTCAGGCTTGAAACCATCTTCACTTAACCTACAGCTGGCTGCAATTTCAGCCTACCTTTCGGTGGGAAAGAAGAAATCATTTTTTCCCATTACATTTTTAAACAGTTTTTTAAAGGCCTCGTGCACCTCCAGCCTCCAACCAGAGAGCATGTTCCTCCTTGGAGCCTGAACCTTTGCATAGATGGGCTCATGAATCCACCTTTTGAGCCTATGTCCACGGCCCACATCAAGTTTGTAACTTGGAAGACCATCTTCCTGGTAGCTATTATGTCTGCCAGGAGGATTTCAGAGCTACAGGCCCTCTGCACTGAGCCGAATTACATCATCCCTCACAACGATAAAGTTGAGCTCAAGACAAATAGGAAATTTCTGCCAAAGGTGGTTTCAGAGTTTCACTTGAACCAGTCCATTACTCTGCCTGTCTTCTTTACTGAGCCATCCACTCCTGACAAGCAAAAGCTCCAAAGCTTGGATGTCAGAAGAAGAGCATATTAGACAGTCTAGAGGCTCTTCCACTCAGTTGTTCCACACCTACGGGGATTTAGGCAGAGGAAGACCAGCTACCAAGAGAACTATTTCTCATTGGTTGGTCTCTTGTATTAGATTCTGCTATGAAAAAGCTGGTCAGAAACCTCCAGTGGGGCTCAGGGCCCATTCCACCAGGGGCACTGCAGCCTCGCTTGCAGCAGCAAGGTACATTCCCCTACTGGATGTCTGCAAAGCAGCTACCTGGAAATCTGTGCACACCTTTGTAAAACACTATAGTTTGGATGTGCAGACCAGATCTGATGCCAAATTTGGCAGGGCAGTTCTGCAGAGCCTCTTTCCTAAGTAGGTTCTCTGCCCGCCTCCCACTTGGTACTGCTTGGTAGTCTGCAGAAAGTTACTGATGTTAAAGGACTCCTGGGGTAAGAAGAAAAAATTACTCACCGCAGTAATCTTCTTTCTTCCATGGGGTCCTTTAGCATCAGTAAGCTCCCACCCTTCCTCCCCGGTTCACCTGTCGGAGAAGGGCTCTTACGTCACCTTTTACCAAATTTGGCATTTGTTATTGATGAGTTTTTACCTCGTGTTGCTGTTTCTATTTCCACTTTTGGACATTTGCATGTTTTTTGAATCCTGTTAATTCTTTTTCGGGGCATTTGCCCTCGTTTTTCCTTGAAAAAATTCTGAAGCAGTCAACAGCTCTCACTCAGTTCACTCCCCCTCCTGTCTTTTGATTGGCTGGTCCTAAGTTCATTAAAAAATCTCTTAAAGGCACACCTCCGAGGCAATTGCACCTAGCCAGCTAAGTGCAAAAAGTTACTGATGCTAAAGGACCCCATGGAAGAAAGAAGATTACTGCGGTGAGTAATTTTTTCTTATGTACTGACAAGTGGAAGTGGATTCAGAAACACTGAGAACAACATTGGCTGAAGAACAGAACCTTAAGGAATACCAGTATCAATATGGAAGGGAAGGCAAGACAGGCACTTACAGAGCAAAAAACACTTGAATTAAAACTGAGCCATGTACCATTTAGACACAAATCAGCTTGTTATTTACATCAGTTTAATGTTTCTTCTCTCCTTATTTACTACTATAGTCATTTGTATAACAAAATATATTTGTTCCTTAAAAGATAATGTTCTGTAGTTGCTTATTCCTCACCTGAGGTCATGATCCTTTGAGTGTGACATCACAGTCATTTTCATGGCAAAATACTGTGATGGCACTCCAGAGGATTACAACTTCAAGTGGGGAATGAGTTGTTGGGGAGATGAACTCTAAGGGATAATCATCTTGTGTTCATGCACGTTTCCTTAGCAATAAATTATGGGGTGGAAAATCAACATGAAATACATGAAATACAAACTGAATTACAGTGTGTCTATGGATTTTGGGACAGAGTTACAAAACGAAATGTGACTTAGTCCCACTTTGCAACTCCAGTTGTGGACCAAAATCTCCGTAGCTGCGAATATTTGTAGTCACAGTCCCCTGCAGCTGCGGACATGTTATGCTTAGTCCCACTGGCCATAACATTTTTCCACAGCTGCTGGAAAAAAAATGCAAGAAAGCTTCCATAAATCATGGAGCCGACCGTAAATCGGCTCCACCTTTGTGAATACCGCAGCTGTGGGAAAAACTGTCGCTCCGCAAGTGGCAACACACTTGCACCGGGTTTTTCCCATACTGCTAGAATTTTGGTGGCTTTGTTAAACCAGCCCTATGTTTTTGAAGTTTTCATGATGTGTCAGCAGCTTATCAAACAAAGATCACAAGAGCAGTAGTAAAGATAGGATCTGAACCAATCCAACTACTTTATCATACTGTGTATATTGGACATCTTTGTTCAGGAAAATGGGATGGGAGACAGTGTCAAATGCTTACAAGAGATTAATGAAAATAGCAGTGGAGATAACACCCTGTTCCATCCCTGTAAGGATGAACTCAGTAAGCCTTGTTATAAATCTCCCAGAAGGTACAAAATAAAGAAAATAATTATTCCTACAGGTATTAACCTTACATTGTTAGAATGGGATCGAAATGTCCTGCTTCCCAATTTGCTAAATAAGTTCTGAGTCCTATATGCTAAGTCCACAGAAATGCACAGGTTGGAACAAGTACAGGCAGAAAAGCTGGAATTGGGGCAAATCACATAAGGAATTCATGAGTCATTACCCATTTCACTCATTTCCTGATTGCCATCACAAACCTGGCTGCCACCTTTACTAATTTAAAATCTTCAACAAGACCATAAAATGTAAAACACCCATACATTTATAAAAATAGATCAATAATTAAAGATTCTTTCCCCTCACAATCCCCTCCTTACACACAGAAACAAAAAAATGTAATACTATTTACAGTTTAAATTACTGTGCTTCCTTGGTAACTATGAACTCCCTCATCCTTATCAGCTTGTTAGGGTAATCTCTGATGCTTACCCTGCTGCAGATAATATTGGGGACTATTCACTATTGTGTGCTTGATATATGTGATTTATGAGTACCCAGACTGCATAGTTTTTCACATGGAAACAGGTGCAGGGTGCCTGGTATGCACAGCTATGCACCTCCACAGGGCACCTGTTCATGACCCCACCCCTTGGCATGCATCTGCATGGGGGGATTCGAGGGCACTGGGTCCCAAAGTGGATCGTCTGCACCACATGAGCAGGGGATTCTGGGAAGGCATGGGATGGGAAAATGTAAAAAGTACTGGCAAGTGGCCCGAATGGCTGCCCCCAGCCCTCCCTGTCAGCCCGGGGGTATTACTTGTCCCACCAGAGCTAGTAGGTGTCATGGGGACATGCAAAAGATATGGCAAGGTCCGTGCTACCATATCCTGTGCCCCCTCACCTGGCACTCTGCCCTTTAGTGAATAGCAAGTAGTGCAGGCAGACCCCCCAGACCACCCATAGCACCCCTTCTGTGAATGCCATCAGGGGTCTGCTGGACCCCAGTTCATGGCATTCAGACTTAGGGTTGCCTACACAGTGCAGACATACAGCACATAAACAATCCATGGTTTATTGCATAGACCCTATTGAGACCAGTCCTTGACTCCATATAACATATTCTGTTGTGTGTGAGGGGGTAAACTTTCTATCAGAGGAATTCTGCAGAAGTTTGAATTCCTGTATTCTATAATAAACAAACATTCCATCTACTGAATGTGTGGAAAGACAGATGATTAAGAGGTGTTAGATTATTACTTGTTACTAGTTACTTTTAATGAAGGAAACTACCTACTAGTATTTTTGTAAACAGAAGTTTATTTTTTTTTGTTTGTTTGTTTGTTTTAAATAAAAAAAGTGTGCTTTTTCATAACTGCAATAAGACTCTCCAGATCATTGATTATTTGGAGTTAATGCACTTCCAGGTGCAAAAGGCTCACATCTGGGTATGCAATAACACCAGACAACCAGCTCCCTGTCATATCTTCTTGCTTACACAAAGGACCTCTAGTGTAAACAACCCTGATTACATGAAAACACACTCTCAATCCCTTTGTCCTCTTTTTTTTTTTTGAATAAAATATTTTATTTAATTTTTAAATCATACTTTCTTTACAGTAGTGTATGATGAGTACAGCACATACAGCATATACATCAAATATTATTAAATATTGGATATGGCAGTAACAACAACATGAATGAGTTGTTATTTTGTATAATTGACATCTTGTTGTTATATAGTAGCAAAACCACTATAAGTTGCTATCCTAATAATGTATGCATTGTGCTGTAATTTCAAAGAAAGACCCTCCCCCTCCCTTACTTCCACATTACAAGTATGTTAAATTCTTAATAGTGGTAGTAGTGACATAATTTATTTCCAGTTACAGTGTTCATAATCATCAAGTTCTTCAGTCATATAACCAAGTTTTTCGAACATCAGAGTTTCTTTAAAGGTGTACATCCATTCTGGTGTTACATGTTGAGGGAGGCTTTGGTCATTCCAATGTTTAAGTATCATTTGCTTTAATGCAATGTATCCCAACGTTACAACTTTCTGCTGGATTTGATTAAGGTTTGTCATATCATACAGATTTTGTATTAAAATTATAAAGAAGCAAGCTATATTTGCCCCCAACAATTTGGATCATTCTTTTGAGAGGTCCTCCCATCACCTTTTTATAGTAGGACATGCCCAAATGTTGTGAACTAGGGTGTCTGTTGCATTACAATTATGCCAACATTTGTTGGAGTAAGATGGATTGATTTTAGACAATATGCTAGGTGTTATATACTGTATGCTCTGTTTATTAACTTTGTCCTCTAGTGTAAATAGCAATTTGCTGCTGTGGAAACAAACATCTTTAAATTTAATAAAATAGTTTAAATCCCCAAATGGAAAGATTTTCTTTAAGGGGATGTTATCAGCCCTTTCTGCATCTTTCAAGTTTAAAACCTAAATGTTATGATTGCTTACCTTCTCTAAAATTCATTGATGTTGCTGGTTATTTTATCTGCTCCTTTTCTTAATAGAATGGAAAGCATGCTAATGGTGTAATTATACCCAACTTTTTCTGTTTAAAATTCTTGATATACTCTTACTGCATACTACCTAAACACAAAGGACACCCCAAAACAGTGCAGTCATTCATGAGGCAGTAGTTTCCTCTTGTCATACTACAACATCAGTTGCTAGACTGCATTGGGTGTGTTCTCAAGTCCAGGAAAGATGCAATGTAAGTTGATCAAAGACTGTAAATAAGCATGTTTTTGATTCACTCGCAAACCTTAGCAGAACTGGCCAGTTTAGGAGACGGCTCAAATAGGGCCCCATTTTCAGAAACAGCCTGCCGCACCAGCAAACAGATGAACCACACAAAAAAATAGGACTGGCCGGCTGTGGTACCATATTCAAACAGATAGCATGATCCAAACTGGCTCGCTATCTGTTTGAATATTGAACCCCTGGTAACACGGTGCAAAGCATGCGATTGCCACATTTGATGCAGCGCTACCAGGGGGCATGGCCGAAGAACACCCATAAGAGTAAAGAGCAGCACACACTGGTAAACGCCATGGCCTCCATGGGTAATATACAGCCCATACATGCAAATAAGCCAATTGGGAGTGCACGGTGCTAAGGGGCCATTTGCATGCCCATTATGGGCTCATCTGCATGCGAGTGCCATCTGAGTGTGCCAGGCAAGGTCCCATCCACAAAGCCCCACTCCTGGAAAGTAACACATTGGTAGTTCAGTGTCCCTCCCCAGCCCCAATCCCCAACCCCATTGATGTACAAATATCCATTGGTAGTTCAATATCCCTCCCCAGCCCTGATTTCTATTCCCATAATAGATGAAACATGTCATTGGTGTACCAGTGTCCCCCCATTCCCCAATCACTGCCTCTGTTTCATATAATTAAATCCCCAGTGGTCTAGTGGTCCCTCTCCTTCCCCATTCTCTGATCACAGTCTCTGTTGTACAATCACATATTCCCTGGTGGTTCGGTGGTCCCTACTCCATTCTCTGATTGCTGTCCCCATTGTACAACCATACATTTCCTGGTGGTCCAGTGGTCTCTCTCCCCTCCCCTGGTCTCAGACCTCAGTATCCATTGTACAACCACACATTCCTTGGTGGTCCAGTGGTCCCTCCCCCCTCCCTGGTCTCCAATCATCATCGGCCAAAAACAACAAGACACTGGTAGTCTAGTGGCTCACCACTCTCATTAATAGTGACCCACCATCCCACTCCCTGCCCAATCTGATCTGTTCTGGTGACTGGCACAGCTCACCTCACACTGCTATGGCCAGCCACTGACTGAACTGTCAATGAGTGTGTATGAGACAGTATGTGCTCATTGGTTGACTGGTCAATCTAGCAATATATAAAAGTGAGGTACCACTGAAAATGAGATATTGCAACTCTTCTGGTCTATGCTGGCTAAAGATAAGAAAAAGTGTGACATGCAAGACCCAGTAGAACAGCAATGCAAGCAATAAACATTTGACATTGACAAATGATTTTGTTTGGTTAATGATTGGCAGAACAACTGTGCAACATTAAATGTAAATCTTATTAAAAATCACAAAAAGAGGCCTTCTATATGTTGCATGCAGCACCTTTTGAGGTTTTCATTTTACAAGCTACTACTGTAGGTTTCACACAGTCACCCGTCAGGTGCAAAAGCTGTGGCCATTTGGAATTTCCTTTTAGTTACAGGGTGAAGAAAGGGCTAAATGATGTGCTAGAATAGATATCTGATTTAAAGGCACACATTTTCAGTGACCAAATTGCTAGATATGTCTCTGGGTTAGCCTCCTTTACAGGTTGTATTGGTGTTGGGACAGAAGCTTTGTCATATAAATATATAGTACACACCCCTCAGACTAAAGTTAAATGTATACATTTGTTTAGATTTAGCTTAGTGCAACAGTATTTAAATAATGCACAACCCTGAATTTCTGGAGGTGATTCTAAATGCCATTTATCTACCTCAGACAGTGGAGATTAAACCAGGAAAATTTTTTGTAATTCGCAATTTTTCAGCTCAAATGTGCAGTGAGGCTAGGTTACAGGATGCCTCTAGATCTGTGTGTTAGATTTTAGGGCAGCCTTTTTTAAATGTCCTTTATCCACAAAAAATGACTTTTTTATATTCTATTTATGATAATACAGGCTGCACACCTCACTGCAATGAAAACAATAGACCATCTCATACTAGGGTGTGTAATAGCAAACCCACTGCATAGTGCTGCAAGGATACATCTATGGAGATCAACTAACACCCTATTTGAGCACAAGGAAGTATAGAAGGCCTTAATAGAATTATATGCAGCCATGAAGTCTTCAGTTTTTCAGTACACTAACACAGCTGTGTGGTGGGAAAACACAAAGATTTTAAGATTTTTTTTTTCAGAATTTCACAGCACTAACAAGGGATAGCTTCCTCAAATATTTTGCCATGAGAGCTCATTTTTGCAAGTGTATTACTAAATTAAACAAAGAGGATTAGTCCAATCAAATCAAAGAAGTTAAGAAAGCAATGCAAAACATGCAGTATAGTCAAGCTGCATCAATGAAGGTGGTGCTTCATTTTGCAACCCAAGGTAAACAATGCAAAAGCAAAGGAAAAACCCTTTTGATGGTTGTAGGGACCAAATACAAAAAACACTTTAAGGCTCAAATCTGAAACTGAAGAAACTATCATGAACCAAACAACTATTACCACAAAAGAAGAAAAGTGTCTGTCAGCTTTTTGGGGGACCAGGATCAGGCATCAATGGAAGATCATTTTTGGCGTGATCTTATCTTGTTACAGGTACAGTAGCAGCTGTGCTGATAACCACCATGCTAGCTGAAATTACCAGAAAGGAGGTTCACTGGGCAATTAGTTCTTTTAATTAAGGTATGGCACCAGCAACCAATGGCCTTACAGCCAGGTTTTATGGACATATTTCAGAATATTTAATTGAAGACTTAGTAGAACTGTTTAACTTTATGTTAGCCAGAAACATTTTGATATAATCTATACATCAGTTTGTTTTGACCCATCCTATACAAAAAAAAGTAACAAAACTGAATAAAAAAATTGGGGACCTATTACTTTGCCAAATGCAGAATTCAAATTGTTGTCTAAAATTATTTGTCGACTTCTGACACTGAATTGCAGACCATCTTATTACTCGGTCACAGTCTTGCTCCATTTCTGAGAGGGTGATTCAGGATAACCGTTAATGATTAGAGAGATTACTGAAAGATGGATGCAGGATAAAATAAAGGGTACATCCTTACACTGGCTCATGGAAAAGCATTTGACAGTGAAAACAGCATTATATTTTTGCCATGTTATCCATGATGGTTTCATTTAAAGGAAATTTTTTTTTTATGCAGAAGCTTCAGTTTAATCAAACATAAATGAGAGGTTAGGAAAATAAGAAATAAGATCTAACAGAGGAGTATTATGAGGTTGATAAAGTGAGAGAAGGAAGTGAAAAGTATAGTGTCACATTAACTGTTTATCAACCGAAGGAACAGCACATAAAACAGAGAGAAAGAAAAAGGGAGAGACGGGAGATCTAAATGAGAGAAACACTCAGAAGAGTGTCAATTGAAAAGCAAATCAAACTTTGTAACACGAAATGAACTAATTAAAAACAAATACTGAAGACACACTAAACTTACATAAAGCTACTTAATAAAATTACTACTAAACGTAAAGGGGAGTCCAACCAAAATTTATAGCATCAATAAATTCAGAATTTGGATTATCATATCCCCAATCAGCCTCATACCAAACGTGAGCTCTCTAAGTTATTTCATATAAAAATTACAAATCATTGTGACCCTAATTTCACTTCCTATTCAAAAAGCCAGTTTAATGAAGAGTTGCTGATGTCATAACCAGAACTCACAGTCCAGTCCTGCCTGCAAGCTACTTTATAGGAATTCTTATTCCCATGTTAAATAAAACTGCAGTTGTAGTAAACATTTGGAAAAGACAAGTTGACACTGGGTGGGTGCAGGCCACACATTTCTATAATGGGGGTTGGAATGCAGCAGCAAACATGACTTTAGATTGACAAAGTTGTGGAATGCTCACTGATACAATCTCACAAAGTAGCTAGGTCACAAAATCTTTGGGACATGGCAGGGATGCTGAAATTCAGAATGTGGCAGTGTCACAATTTTTGAGAATGTAGTGGAGATATGCAGTTTTGAAATGCAGGAGATATATACTTGTGAAATGTGGCAGGAATATGCAATTTTTGAATGTGTCATGGATGCATTATTTTGGCATGCAGTGGTGATGCACAATTTCAGAATGTGGTGGGGATGCTTGATTTCAGATTGTTGTGGCAACATGCAGTTTCACAATGTGGCATGCATGTGAAATCTTAGAATATGGCAGGGATGTACATTTTTGGAATGTGGTGGGATGCATAATTTTGGAGCATGGCAGGGAAATGCATTTTTGGAATGCGACCAGTATGCACAATTTTGGAATGTTACAGGGATGCAACATAAAGGAATGTGACAGGAATGTACAATTTTAGAATGTAGCTTGGCCATGTAATTTCAGAATGTGGCAGGGACATTCATTTTCAGAATGTGGTGGGGATGCACAATTTTAAAACATAGTGGGAATGCACAGTTTCAGAATGTGAAGAAGATGGGCAATTTTAATGTGCAAGTGGTAAACAAATAGGGTTGCCAATTTAAGGCAACCAAAATTGTCAGGGGTTTCTGGAAGAAATGCAGGAAATTACAGTAAGTAGAGAGGAAGGGGAATCGGTGGGGGGGGGAGTAAAAGGGGCAGAGCCAGGTGAGGTCAGGTACAGTAATGCAAGGAAGGGGAAGATTTGGACTGGTCAAGGGGAGGGGCATCCTAGGTGTCCTGAGGGGGTTTATAAGCTCTTACAAAGGCTGTTTCTCCCTTCTTTTGCTAGGATGTTTGACTGAAGGGAGAAGTCCATAGCACATCAAGTGAAGGTTTACTGATCCAGAGGTAAGACTAAGGACACTATATTGGGAGGTGGCCTGCACCAGGTAGCCCAAGGCCTGATGTTTGGAGCACACTGTGGGCACCTTGGTTTTAATTAATAATAGAAGAATCAGCATTTAGAAGGTTTTAATAATACAGCTAAGGATACTGTGTGCAATTAGAAGCTGATGTACAGTTTGTTGTTGTTTCCTACA
Source organism: Neoceratodus forsteri (assembly GCA_016271365.2). Lineage (NCBI taxonomy): Eukaryota > Metazoa > Chordata > Ceratodontiformes > Ceratodontidae > Neoceratodus > Neoceratodus forsteri. The sequence goes on from JADMNL010000023.1 coordinate 346,471,825, forward strand.
GAAGAGCAGCACTTAGCTTATAAGGTTGAACTTTAAGGGTTTTATTATTCATGCAAGGTTGTTGGTTCCTCCAAGGTATAAAAAAAGGGGGGAAGAAACAGCATGGTTTGAGATGAAGGACAAATTAGTCAGAGCTTGGTAGCTGCTGTCAGTGTTGCTATAGGAGTTTAAAGCAGAGCAGATATTGGTCCTGCTGGGGTGCACTGCAGGTTATGCGTGCAATGGCTGAGCTGGTGGCAGGGCTAGCATGTCCATGGTAGCGGAATGGGAGTCTTTGTTGTGAGCAACCACATGGCATTTGGGTTTGTCTGGACCATGCTACCTGGTTGCGAGATGCATATTTTTGAAGCACCTGGGTTTTATTTAAAAAAAAAGAAAGGAAAAGAAAAGAAAGGAAGAAATATGTAAATAGCAAAAAAGGTGGAAGCGGCAGAATCATTTAAAGAGGATTTGAATGGTTGCTGAACAGAAGGTGGGGATGAACTAGGGTGAGCCTACTGCGGGCCGAGATGAGCAGGTTTGTGTGGTTTCCAAAAATGATGCAGTCATATGGAGCTAGTTATATATAAGACGATGCATGGAATAATGTGGGAGGAGGATGGATTTAGCCTGGGAGCTTGGATACAAATTGTGGTATGGGGGCTTCACAGCAGGAAAATCTGCAAACTGCAGCCACAGTGGGTGGACATGTGCTGCCAGAGGTCAGCAGGGAGCAGGTAAAGGTCTGTGGGGCAAGGGACGTACAGGGCAAAAGTCTGTGCCATGCCCGTAAGTATACAGTAATACTGGACATTGAAGGCTGCAGAACAGGCCACCATTATGTGCTGGGCCGATCACTTGGTGATCCACCATTTTAGGTGGGCTCCAGCCATGTGATCAAATGACCATGAGGTGAAGCAGAATCATGGGCTTCAGGTGTTGTGATGCTTTTGGAGTGAATAGATGGCCACAGGGCAGGCCACTATCTGGGGCCGAGTCGACAATGTAGTGATCCGTCATTGTATGAGGGCCTGGCCAAGTGGTTAAAAAAAAATAATAATATAAATATGTATATATATATATATATATATATATATATATATATATATATATATATATATATATAATAAGTAATAATAATTGGATTGGGCAGGTTGTAGGTCTACAAGTTGGGGGGTTGGGGAGAATGAATCAGCGACAGGGCAGGCTGACATTTTGTGCTGGTCCGACCGTTTGGAGCCACCATTTTGGGTGGGCACAGCCGTGTGGTGTGTTGCCATCTTACATTGGCCAGGCCACATGAGATCTGCCATTCCAGGTACTGTAGGCCAGGCGGTGGTGGCTAACTGACTGGCCTCAAGCATGATCTAGTCACAGGATCATCGGTGTGGGAGCAGATGGAAAGGAACAGCAGTCGCTCAACAGAAAAAAAAAACATATGGGGAAACAAAACAAGGAGCTTTCAGTGGCTGCGGGCCTATAAACAGATAAGGTGCCTGATGAAGTTTCTTTATCAGGCATCTGGGGCAAGCTGTACAAAAGGAGCATGGCATCTGGTTCTCCATATTAATAGCAAAATGGGGCAGATACTACAGCATGCAATTGGGCTTATATAAAAGAAAAAGAGGGGAGGGCACACACAAACAAGACAAGACTGTGGTGTTACACAGGTGTGGGATAAGAATATGTAAAGTTCTGTTCACCCTGTCTCAGGTGGCTACCAGGGTGGAAAGGAATAGAGGGGAAGGGGGAGCTAAGCACATAGTTTCAATGGGGAGGGGAGCAACAAGGCCAGGAGGTGCAGAAAAAAGAAACACCTGGCCCCCCATGGGGGGGGGGTTGGTTGTGTCTATTTGACCTTTCTAATAACTCATGGTTTCTCATCCCCCCAGCATTTCTCCTGTTTTTTATTGTTGTTGTTTTGGGTATCTGGCCCAATTTTTTGTAGTTGCTGGAGTAAGATAGCACCAAAAAGAGCACCAGTTCCCTTCACAAGCACCCAACTGAGGGAAGAAGCTGCAGCACTGATGGAGAAGATGACAGGGATGATTGATGTTGCTCAAAAGAGGGAGGAGGAGGAGGAGGAGGAAGAATGAACCAAGAAGAGGAAGAATCCACCTGGGCCGAAGGGGACAGGCAGAGGGAAGTGCCCACCTGTACCAGTGCCCTAGCCAGCTCTGGAACCAGTGCCCCTACAAGAGCCTGAGGCCCCAGACACAGGAAATGGTAAGGAGAAGGTGGGCTTTATAAACGATATGGGTGACAAAGGTATGGAAAAGATGGAGAAGGTATGGGTTCCATGTCAGTTGAGCAATGGAATTATGGTGACCTCAAATCCAATGAAGGGCAATTCTGGGAATGTTAAAAGGGAGGTGGTGCATATGGGCACCCTACAGTAAGGGTGACAACTGCATTACTGCTTTTCTGAGGGGGCATCGCACCCCACACCCCCATTGCAGGGAGCTTTTCCCCTGTACCCCCTTACTTATATAACTAACTCTGAAGTTGTAGCACCTCAGGAGGGAGGAAGTATTTGTCGCCTGTATTGTAGGGTGCCGAAAACTTACCATCGCCTTTTTAATGTTCACTGAATTGGCATTGCTGAAATTGCCATTGCAGTAATTCCATCACTCAATTGATGTGCTACCAAAGGTATGGCAGGAGATCAGGGGTGGTAAGGATGTGGACATGGGCAAAGGGGCCAAGGGAGTAAAAGTGAATAAGATGGAGATAAGATGGAGGGGGGTACCCAGGGTCACATTGGGGGACCACATTCCACTAACTATTTAAGAAAAAATGTGGAAGGGAGAGTTCATTGATATTTTTACACTGGTGGACAAAGACACAGTGAAAAAAAAATGAGCAGAAAGTGACAGTGGGAAAAACAGAAATGTCAGTGGTACTGGCAGTGGTGGGAAAAATAGGAGAAGAGGTGACCTATAAGGGGAAGAATATTGAGACATGGCAAGTGTGTTTTATGATTTTCTGTGCTATTTTGCTAGAAAAAAGTTCAGAGCTGGCTATCCCCTACTGGTATATTCTACTATTATTAGGGATTCATACAAAGTTAAGATTGGCTATGGGTGATTGAAATATGATGAGGTGTTCAGGCAGAGGATGGTGGACTGGGAGGATCTGAGATGGGACTGCACCTATTCAGAGCTCTGGGTCAGAACTCTGTTGGGTCAAGTGTGGTCCAGCGGGGAAGTTGGGGAAAAAGGGGAATGGCACACAGGTAACTAAGACATGTTGGAGATTAAACAAAGCCTCCTGCACATGGACAAATTGCAAATTTAAGCATGTATGAGTGTTAGCTTTGGCAGACAGAAATCTTGCCTTTAGAGCAGGGAGCAGCTGACTGCAAAACTAGAACTTTTTTTTACTAATAGAACACTTCTATCTCAGCAGGAGTCAGTGCCTGTTGGGATTAAGAAAACATACTTTACTAGAAATGGGGGGTCTCATTTAGGGTAAAAAAAAAAGAAAGTCAGTGTGTTTTTCTGTGTTAGGGAATGGGAGTTTAAGTCAGGAGGGGAGAAGTTAATTGGGGGTATGGCTTAAGAGTACAACAGCAGGTGTCTCTGATTACAGTTCCCTAGTGCTAGATTTGGCAGACAGAAATCTTGCTTTTAGAGCAAGGAGCAGCTGACTACAAACCTAGAACTTTTTTTTTTTTACTAATTGCTCTCCTTCCCTCCCCTCCACCCTCCCATGCTTAGCCAGTTCTATTTTTTATAGGCACTGGATTTGACTAACAACAGGAACTTCCTGTTTGGCAGTAGGAAGGGAAGGATCACTAAGACACATAGGTTTCATTATCCTTGAAGGAAAAGAGTAGCTCTCCCTCTCGCTGCTGGAGGTCTGACTCTGAGCAAGGAAAGAGACTATAGAAGAATATAGGAAGTTCCTCTCCCAGAACAGGAAGGGTGGGAGCTGTAAGGGCATATAGGCAGTAGGCAGAAAAAAAAAAAAAACAAAAACAGGGAAGACAGAGTAAGCAAACAAAGCAACAGGAGAGGGGCCACAAAATAAGACATGATGGGAGTGGTGCAGTGCAATGGCTGTGGGGCAGCAGTCTTCCAGGAGACATTGTGGATGCCGCGGTGCTGCCCTATTTGTAGGCACCTCTCTGGTCAGAGGGAGGAGGTTGCTCATCTCCAGGCTGACTTGGCTAGGATTCATGAAATCTCCTCCCCCATGCAGGGACCACCAAGGCCACCACCGCTACCTCAGAGGTTGCCAAGAAAGAGGAGCAGTTGGACAAAGGTGGGCTCTGGGAGCAAGAGGGTGGTAGAACAGAAGCACATTCCTCCAGTTGTACCTCTCCACAATTCATATGCTGTTCTGCCGGACAGTGGCTCCTCTATTGCAGCACCTGCAGTGGAGACCAAGGAGGATGCTGGGAACCTCCACAAAGGAGACCCACAGGAGGGTGGCATGGGACCTCACAGGGGAAGGAAACAACTCCTGGTATGAGACTCAATTGTTGGGGGGTAGAACTGTAGGGGGAGAGAGGGAGGTAAGGTGCCTACCTGGTGCCACAGCTTGGAGGGGCAGGGAGCGAATCTTCAGGATCATGGAAGCAGCTGCACGAGGGAGGGAGCTGGATGTCACTGTCCACCTAGGGACAAATTACCTGGCTGGGGATGGGGTCAGAGCAGTGCAAGAGGAGTTTGAAGAATTGGGGATGGGCCTTAAACAAGTAGCACACATGGTAAGCTTCTTGGAGGTGCTGCCTGTCTATGGCAAGTGTGATGCTAGGAAACAATGCACCATGGGATTCAATGAATGGTTGAAAAACTGGTGCAGAGCTCATGGTTTTGGCTTCATTGGGGACTGGGGTCCACCTGGAGGGATGCAGGCCTATACTGGTGTGATGGTGTGCATCCATCTCGGAGGGGAACCAGGATCCTAGTTGATAGGTTTAAATGCTTCATTGGCAAGCATTTTACACTAGCCAAGGGGGGGCACTGAAAAGGAGCAGGGAAAACACAGCCTCCCCCCACAAAACACAGTAGTTAGAGAGTTAAACACCAAGGTAGAGAAGTCAACAGGGAGCAGGACAGATGTAAATGCAGAAAAAGACAATAAGGAGAGAGATGGGGTTAAAGGGGGGTAAGGCCTTCAAAAAATGGAGGGCGATGAGTACCAATGCCCATAGTCTGTGTAACAAGTTCCCTGAACTAGTGGCCTTGATGGAAGAGGGCCACATAGATATCATGGCAGCCACAGAAATATGGTACACTGAGAACCACGACTGGGATGTCAACATACCAGGGTACACAAGCTACAGGAGGGACGGGGAGGGTAAAAGGGGAGGAGGAGTAGCTCTCTATGTAAAGGAAGGGAATCAAAGAAATGGAACTAAAGGATAAATACGGAGTAGAGGAGGCACCGTGGGTCACCCTGGAGACAGGATATGGCACCCCCCATCTCAGAAGGAGCTAATGGACAAGGAAATGATGGAAGGCAGCCTTAGAATGGCAGAACAAGTGGAGGTATTGTTGATGGGGGACCTGAATATGCCAGATGTTAACTGGAGCACCTTTGCTGCAGCCACATCCAAGAGCAGGGCTATTCTCAATGCCCTACAAGGGGTATGCCTCAGATAGCTAGTGGTGGAACCCACTCTAGAGGGAGCAGTCTTAGACCTGGTACTGTCAAACGGGGATGGAGAAAGGATCTCAGATTTAGAAGTCAGTAGCCATCTGGAAACATGTGACCACCAAACAGTGTGGTTCACAATAAACACAGCCATAGAGTCAACATACAAAAGCAAGAGTATTGGACTTTAGGAGGGCTGACTTTGGGAAAATGGAAGAGTGCCTCACAAAAGCACTAGCAAATGGGCAAGAAGGAGGGGTGGAGGAACAATGGGGAAAAATCAAAACAGCCATCACAGAGACAACAAGCCTTTGTGTGAAGCAAATCAACAAAGCAAAATGAAGGAAAAAAAAAAACACTATGGTTCTCAAAAGAGGTGGCAGGGGAGGTTAAGGAGAAAAAGGTAGCATTCAGGAAGTAAAAGAAAACACAGAAGGAAAAGGATAGAGAACTGTACCAGTTAAAGCAGAAGAAAGCAGGGAAGGCAATCAGAATAGCAAATGCCCAAACTGAGGAAAAGATAGCCAACTCAGTTAAGAAGGGGGATAAAACCTTTTATAGGTACATTAGGGAGCGAAGATAGACCAAAGGAGAGATAGTGAGGCTTAATAAAGGGAAGAGAGGGTGAGCAGAGGGGAACAATGAAAAAGCAGGGATACTGAATGAATACTTCTGCTCAGTATTCATAAAAGAGGAGGAGGGAGAGGTACCTAAATCAAAGAGTAGAATCACTCTGGATAGGGAGGTCAATACCAGTCCATCCACAGAAGAAAGGGTTCTGAAAGAACTTTTGAAATTGAAGGTGGACAAAGCAATGGGGCCTGATGGGATTCACCCAAGAATTCTAAAAGAGCTAAGGGAAGAACTAGTGACACCACTGACTATCCTTTTTAACAAATCATGGGAGGATGGTGTGGTACCTGAGGACTGGAGGAGGGCAGATGCGATTCCCCTTCACAAAAGTGGGAGCAAGACAGAGGCAGGAAACTACAGACCTGTTAGCTTGACCTCTGTGGTAGGGAAAATGATGGAATAACTTCTGAAAGAATTGTTAAATTCCTAGAGGCCAGTGGGGCACAGGACCCAAGACAGCATGAATTCACAGCAGGAAGGTTGTGTCAGATGAATCTAATAGATTTCTTTGACTGAGTGACCAAAGTAGTAGACCAGGGAAGGGTTGTGGACATGGCCTACTTAGACCTCAGCAAGGCATTTGACACAGTCCCACACAAAAGATTAATATACAAGTTAGCTAGCCTTGCAGTGGGTCCCAAAGTGGTAGCCTGGGTAAAAAATTGGCTGGACAACAGGACGCAGAGGGTAATAGTAAACAGAGTTCACTCTAAAGAAAGGGGGTTACTAGTGGGGTAGTGCAGGGTTCAGTACTGGGACCGGTCCTCTTTAATGTCTTTATAAGTGACATTGCAGAGGGACTGGAAGGAAAAGTATGTCTCTTTGCAGATGATACAAAGATCTGCAACAGGGTTGATACAGAAGGTGGGGAGAAAAGGTGCAAAGGGAATTGGCAAGGTTGGAGAAATGGTCAAATGTATGGCAGCTTAGATTCAGTGCAAAGATATGCAAAGTAATGCACTTGGGAAACAAAAACCCAGGGGAAGAGTACACAATGGGGGGTGAGATACTAACAACAACAAAAATGGAAAGGGACCTGGGGGTAGTCATATCAAATAACCTTAAAGTTGGCAAGCATTGTGAGAAGGCAGTAAGGAGGGCTGGCAAGATACTGGGATGCATAGGGAGAGACATCACCAGTAGAAAACAGGAAGTTGTTATCCCTCTGTACAGACAGTTGGTGAGACCCCATCTAGAGTACTACGTGCAGTTCTGGAGACCCCATCTCTGCAAGGACATAGATAGGATGGAAGCTGTCCAGAGGAGGGCAACTGAAATGGTGGAGGGTCTGCACCAGAATACATATGAAGAGACATTAAAGGAGCTTAATATGTATACCCTCAAGGAGAGGAGGGAGAGGGGGAACATGATAGAAACTTTCAAGTACCTTGAGGGAATCAACAAAGTCCAAGAGGGTAGCATTTTTCAGAAAATGAGATGTACAAGAACAAGGGGCACAATTTAAAAATAGAGGGGTGGACTGCTCAGAGGTAATGTGAGGAAGTATTTTTTCACAGAGATTGTTGTGGATACATGGAACAGCCTTCCTGAGGAGGTAATGGAGACAAAAACAGTGGGGGAATTCAAGAATGCATGGGCCATACATAAGGCAATTCTAGTGGGGGGTAGGAGGAAGTAGGCTGTTGATTAACTAGGATCTGCAGCTTATCCATTAGGTAGGGAACCAGGCAGACTAGGTGGGCCAAGCAGTCCTTATCTGCCATCAAATTCTATGTTTTTATGTTTCTATGTATGTTCAATGTGTGTGGGGTATCCAGTGTCTTGCTGTAAGGTGATGGGCAACAGGCAGGGCTACCAATATCAGGATGAGCAGTCTTTTTGGGGGTGGGGTTTAACTCTGCATGGGGTGGGGAGCATACCAAGGGGTGAGGGAAGGGGCAGCAGGAAGGGAGCATATAGTGGGGAGGATAGCAGGAACTAAGATGGATGATGGGGGTTGGGGGTTTAGGATGGGAAAAACACCCATTAAGTTAGCAGTAATTCAGGAATGGACCAGATGATATCTGGACATAAATGGGGGTAGTTTATTGTGCGAGGGTGTCAAAAAAGCTTTTGATTTAGGCTACCAGGGGATTAGGAAATGGGTGTTGGCAAAAAATCTGGGGTCAGTCTGGGACAAGGTTGATGTGGTACAGAAAAAAAATCACAAAAGAGGTGGGGGGGGGGCAGGCAGGATGGAAGGCCTGTTCAGTGAGCCCCTTTTTGAGGATTTGAGGGTATCGCCACTGGGGGTGGTCCCAGAAAAGCAGGTGGAAGAATTCCACTTTTTCGTATCCAGAGGGAACATCAGTGAATGATGGCATACCAAGTGATCGAAGCGCAGTGCCGTATGCAGCACTCGACCACGCAGTTGACCTAATTAGGGGAAATAAAGGGGCCTGGCTGGCAAAGACTGAGATAGAATCAGCGTTCCAGTTACTGCCAGTGCGGGCAGAGGATCGGGATTTATTGAGTTTTCAGTTTAAAGGGGAATGCTATTTCAGTAAGGCCATGCCCATGGGGTGCTTGATAGCATGTGCCACTTTTGAAGCATTTAGTACCTGGGTTCAGTGGGTGTTTGGAATCAGTATGGTCACAAGGTAGTAGTTCACTATCTGGATGATTTCCTGCTATTGGGGGGGAGCAAGCAAGTGACAGCAGCAATGCTAAGGACTTTTCAGAAGATGTGAAAAGAAATCGGGATACCACTGGCAGGAGGGAAGACAGAAGAGCCAACCAAGAAGCTAGAATTCCTGGGCTTAAAGGTTGACTCTAGGCTGGAGCAGTTCTGATTGCCACCAGACAAGGTGAACAGGTTAAAAGGCCTGTTGCTGCAGATGAAGGGCAGGAGGCACTTGAATCTGGCAACAGTACAGCAACTACTTGGGCACCTTAATTTTGCCTGCAAAGCTATAGCACCAGGTAGGGCCTTCACTTAAAGATTGGCATGGGCCACAAGGAAAGCGAGGCTACCCGCACCATTGGGTGCATATGGGCAGAGGGACATGGCAGGATTTAGAAGTTTGGGAACAGTTTCTAGAAGAATATAATGGTGTCACGTTTTGGCAGCGGGAGTGGCTGTTCAACACAGACCTTGAATTGTACACAGATGTTTCCAGGGCCCTGGGCAGGGGGGCATATTTTAAAGGGGAGTGGATTTTGGAGGAATGACTGGAAAAATGGGGGCAGCTGGGACTGCTGAAGGACATCATGTTCCTTGAGATATTCATGATATGGGTAGCCATGATGGTGTGCAGCGGGAGGTTGAAGAACAAAAGGATAGTCAGAATGTGGTAGGGACACACAATGTTGGAATGGAGTTGGGATGTGATGCAGTTTTGAAATGTGGTGGGTGATCTGGCAAGGATAAGCAGTTTCAGAATAAAATGTGTACTGTGTCGCAGTCTGACAGTGTGCATTCCCACTATATGCTGAAATTGTCATTCCCACCAAATTCTTGAGATGTGTGTCCCTGTTGTATTCTGAGACTGAGTTCCCCACCACATTTTGTGGTTGCACATCCCTGCCATATTCTAAGAGTGCATGTCCCCAAAACATTCTGAATTTGTGCACCATCTTGACATTCCATAGCTTTGTTCAGCACTGCCATCCAAAACCCCCTCCTGCCCCATTTTAAAGTACAGTAGTATGTACCTGAACATTGTGAAAATGCATGCGCTGCACCCAACCCTATAACAGTGTTTTTTTTTAAATGATTACTACAAATTCAGTTTCTTAAACTTTGAAGAATTAAATCTTATATGGTTGCTGATATGGAAGACTAGACTGTGAGTTCTGGTTTTGATATCATCAGTAGCTTCTTACTCAAACAGTTTTTATTTGAACAGGGAGTGAAATCAGGGTTACAAAATGGCTTGTAACTTTTAAACAAAGTAACTCCTACCTATCAATCCTACCTGTACCAGCTTGTTTGTATCTATGTCTTAAGTTACTGTTATACTTATGTGTTGTACTGCTATACTGCGTATTTTCGTTTGTCTTGCTGTGACAAGGTACCTTTGTAAATGAGCCTGTGGCTCAAAGGTTTTCCAAACTGCTGTTTAAGTAAAATAAAAATAAAAATAACTTAGAGATCTACATTTTGGTATGAGGATTATTTGAGGCTGTACTGATTCTAATTCTGCAATGTAACAGTTTTGGCCTGACTCCCTTTTCAAATTAAAATAATTACTTATTACAAAATACTTGTGGGCCCTGTGCAAAGAAAGTTCTGAATGATCTTGCTCTCCTGCTTGGTTATGCATGATCTTTTGCGGGGCCCTGCATGAAGAAAATTAAGACTGATTCTGTTGGTCACATGTGGAAAGCCAGACTTCTCAACCTCCAAATGCTATATGCCTATGAGGCATGAACTTGGACCTCTACCTTGTGCTTTGGGCAGAAGGCTAGCAGCTGGGGGGAGGAGGTGGCAACTAGAATTCAAAAGCCAAGGGACCACAACATCTCCAATTTACCAAGACTTCTAAAACTCCAAATACTAATGTTTTGATTTCCTTACTTTGTGTGTTTTGTATTCTTTAACACTAATATCCACATCAACAAAAAAGATTGTATATGAGCAACCATACACAACAAGGCTGTGTTTTAATTAAGAGGGTTCCACGGTAACAATAGATCTTGAAAGCACAGCTCATAGATTCATAAATTCATAAATTCATAGAAGTGTGATGGCAGAAAAGGACTGAACTAGGCCCACCAAATCTGCCCAGTTGCCCAGCTATCTGCTTGGGCCTGTGCCTCTCTCTTTAACACTCCCATGTGGTTGTCCCATGCTCTTTTGAATCCCTCCACTATTTCCTCTCCAACGACTGCCTCTGGGAGTCTGTTCCACTTTTCTACCATTCTCTCTGTGTAATAGTATTTTCTAATGTTACCCCTGAACTGCCTTCCCTCCACCTGCAGGCCATGCCCCCTCTTCCTCGGTTTTCCTTTCATCTTGAAGATGCTCTCCCCGGCACCCTGTTTATACCCTTAAGGTACTTAAAGTCTTGATCATGTCCCCCCTCTCTCTCTCCTCTGCCTCAGGGAGTACATGTTCAGATCTCTCAACCTTTCTTCACAGGATAGGTGGCCTAACCCTTTTACCATTTGTGTCGCTCTCCTCTGAACCCTGTCTATCCTCCCCACATCCTTCCTGAGGTATGGCCTCCAGAACTGGACTCCATACTACAAGTGTGTTCTAACTAAATGGGTGTACAATGGTACTATGACCTCCCTATTCCTACTGGTGACCCCCTTCCGATGCATCCCAGCATTCCACTCCCCCTGGCCACTGCCCTCCCGCTCTACCCTTCCACCTTCAGGTCTCCAGATATAATGATGCCTAGGTCCCTTTCTTGTTCTGTCTCCTCCAGATCTCTGCCCCCTCATACTGTACCCTGCCTTCTGATTTCTGTAGCCCAGATGTAAGATTTTACATTTTTCTGTACTGAATTCAAGCTGCCACCTTTTTGACCATGACTCAAGTCTCTCTGCATTTGTTCCACCCCTTCCTCCATGTCCACCCTATTGTAGATATTGATATCATCCACAAACATACTCACACCCCCCTCAAGGCCCTCCACGATGTCCCCTATGAATGTATTGAACAGTAGAGGCCCCAACACAGATCCCTGAGGGACCCCGCTCATGACCTTGCCCTCCCCGGATGCCACCCCATTTATTATGACCCTCTGCCTCCTTTTCCCCAGCCAGCTTCCCACCCATTTAACTACCCTCTGCCCCATCCCCAGTCCTGTCATTTTACACAGCAGCCTCCCATGGGGCACTGAGTCAAATGCCTTTCTGAAATCCAAATAAGCTACAGCTATCGCTCTACTTTGATCTATTTCCTTGGTGACCCCATCAAAAAACTCTATCAAATTTGTTTGACAGGATCTGCCCTTAGTAAACCCATGTTGTGTTGGATTCATCAGGCCGTTTGTCTCCAGGTAGCTGCTGATCCTGCCTTTCACTAGCTTCTCCATGAGCTTGCCTACCACTGATGTCAAGCTCATGGGCCTGTAACTTCCCACTTCCTCCATCCTTCCGCCCTTATGCAGAGGGACCACATTTGCCTGCCTCCAGTCCTCAGGCACCACCCCCATTTCCAGGGACTGATCTTTTGTTACCATGGACACCTCAAAAGATTAAAACTCAGTCTTGTATGTGTATGGTTGCTCATACACAATCTTTTACAGTGTATGGGCAACCATCGCATGCACAGAGAGGAATGTTTCCATTTCTTACATCGTTTATGAGTGAACCTCGGCTACCATCACTGTGTTCGTGGCTGCTGCAGACTGAAGCTAACAAGATGACTTGGCAATGCCAATGATGGCAGCCTTGACTCATGTAACTGTGCAAGAAAGTGTTCTAATCTGTTGTGCTGCAGTACTGACATCGCAAGTGCAGCACGGCAACATCACAATGTCACTACTGCAGTACAACAGTGCTGTTCCAGGCATAGATTTCCATGCAGAACTATGTTCCACCATACACTATATAATGTAGGTTTTTTTTTGCAATGTCTATCTACAGACATACGAACATATGAATGTGCCCGAAGAAACAGACCACCCAATCTATCTATGTTTGCTCGAGTGTGCAGCTAGCACCCCTAGTTTGCAGCTGCCCCCCCCTTTGTCATCCTACTGCTGCCCCCACCTCCCCCACCCTCACTCTCCCTGCTCCCTGTCCCATGCATTTTAAAGCTGTTCACAGATTTACATTATACCACCCATTCTGGTAGTGTGTTCCATTTTGCTACCACCCTTTCTACAAGTAGTGTCTCCTCATTTCCTCCAAATCCCCCCATTCTTAGCCCATGCCCCGGTGTCCCTCCTAAGCTTAAAGACCCCATCTGCCCCATCTTTATTGATTCCCCTCAGATACTTGAATGTCTCTATCAGGTCCCCCCTGTCCCTTCTATCCTCCTGGGTGTACATGTCAGGTCTCCCAGCCTGCTCTCATAGTCTCTCCCCTCCATTCCACATATCATCTTTGTTACCCTCCTCTGCACCCCATCCAGTAGCTTGATATCATGCTTCAGGTATGCTCTCCAAAACTGCACACAGTACTCCAAGTGCGGCCTTACCAGTGAACTGTAGAGGGGCAAGATCACCTCTCCTCACCTGGATGAAAACCCCCTCACTATGCACCCCAGCATTTTGTTTGCTTTTGCAGCCACTCTCCTGCACTGGGCAGTACTATTCATGGTCCCTGTTACCATTACCCCAGGTCCTTCTCTTCCTCAGTGATCCCCAGCTTACCCCCTCCAGCCAGTATTCTCTCATTGGGTTCTTTACCCCGAAGTGCATAACCTTACACTTTTTTGCATTGAACCCAAGCTGCCACCTCTCTGACCACTCCTCTATCTTGCTTAGGTCCCCCTGCAGCTGCTTTCATCCCTCCTCTCCATCCACCACTGCTCCCATTTTGGTGTTGTCTGCAAACAGACTTACCTTGCTCACCACCTTGTGCTCAATGTCTGATATGAAGAGCCAAAATAATACTGGTCCCAGCACAGAGCCCTGTGGCACCCCGCTTGTCACCGGCTTTGGAGTTGATAGCTCCCCTTCCACCACCACCCGTTGCAGCTTCCCACTCAGCCAGCTTGTAATCCAGTTTGTCATTTTTGCTCCTGCCCCTACAACAGTTAGCTTCCCACAAAGCCGCCCATGAGGCACAGAATTGAAGGCCTTGCTGAAATCCAAGTAAAGAACACCCACCGCATGACCCTTATCCAGCTCACCTGTCACCCAGTCATAATATTGTATCAGGTTGGTGTGACAGGACTTCCTCGAAATGAGCCAATGCTGCCTCCCGTCCTAGAGGCCGTTGTCCTCCAGGCACAACACCAGTCTTTCCTTTACTCTTGTTTCCATGAGTTTGTACACTATGGAGGTGAGACTTACCAGATGACATTTACCCGGTTCATCCCTTGGTCCATTCTTGTGTAACGGCACTACATGTGCCATCCTCCAGTCCAATGGCACACATCCCAACTCCAGTGAGGTGCTGTACAGATCCACCAGCGGTTCCGTCAACAATTCTGCCATCTCCCTCAGCACTCTGGGGTGGATACCATCTGGCCCTGATGCCTTGTCTACCCTTAGTGCCCTCAGTCCCTCTAGGACTCTACCTCCCTCAATCCTTCCATCTGTCACCTCCTATCCCCTGTGCCCACCCTCCCAGCCCACAGTGGTAGCGGTCCACTCTTTTCTTCATGAACACGGAGCAGAAGTATTCATTCAGTGCTTCTGCCTGTTCCTCCCCCTTTTCCATCCACTCCCCATCTTTTTTTATCCTCACTATTGTCTCCTTGCACTTCCTTTTCTTCCTAATGTATCTGAAAAAGTCTTTCTCTCCCCCTTAATTCCCTGTGCTAATCTCAGCTCCCTTTGGGCCTTAGCTTCTCTCACTTTTCTGGTCACCTCCCTGGGCCATCTTGCATACTCCTTCCTGTCCCCTTCCTTCCCTGTCCTCCTATACCTCTGGTGCGCCTCTCACTTTACCCTCACCACCTCCACTACCTCGCTGTTCAACCAGTATGGTTTCCTTGCTCTGCTCCTCTTATTCTTTGTCTTGGTGTAGGCTTCCATTGCCTCTGTAATCCCCTGTTTAATAAAATCCCATTTCTGCTCCACATCTCTCTCCTGCCTTATGCCCTGCAGTTTCCCTTTCAGTACTTCCCACATCCTCCCATAGTCTGCCTCCCTGAAGTTTACCACTCTGGTTACTGAGTTCTCTGGCTCCTTGCACTTCGTGATATAAAACCACACCATTTGGTGATTGCTGTAGGCCAGTGGGTCCTCCACCCTCCTTTCCCTTACTGCCTCCCCATTAAACAATACCATATCTAAAGTGTTCTTTAGCCTAGTAGATCTACTGACCAACTGCATCAGGAGACCCTCCTGGATCGCTCTCTAGCACTGGAGGTGACCAGAATGCTCCAGTCAACCCCCCAACAAGTGAAATCCCCAACGATGACCACCTTTCCTTTTCTGCATACCTTTCTGATTTGTCCCACTAATTGCCTGTCAAGCTTCTCAGACTGGGACGGCGGCCTGTATACCACCCCAAACCTCAATTTCCTACCCCTTGAGTCTCGATGCTGCAACCAAATTGCCTCTATTCTCCTTTCCTCCCCCTCATCCCTTGTGCATTTGATCCCATCCCTCACATAGAGTCTATATCATACGTCATAGACTGCCACCCCACCCCCCTACCCTCCTCATGGTCCCTCCTGTATAATTTGTACCCTGGGATTGCCAGATCCCAGTCCCACTGCTCGGTTGCCCATGTTTCCATGACAGATGCAATATCCACCCTCCACACTGCCAAGATTGCCTGTAGCTCAGCTGATTCGCTGCCTAAGATTCTCTCATTCAATGAGATCAGTGAGATCACCCTCCATCCTGCCCCTTTCCCTTCATCGCCCTCCATCTCCTCCCTTCTACTCCCTCCCTCCCTTTTCAGCCACCCTGAATCCTTCCCTGCTAGTCTGAGGGGTAGGCTGTGACTCCAATCTATCTGATCCCTGCCTACCTGCTGTGCACTTGCCACCCCCTAACTAGTTTAAATCCATCTTTGACACAATATACATCCCCAGTCTTTGCTTTAATACCTCCTTCCCCTCTCTGCTCAGGTGCAGCCCATCCCCTGCAAACACCAGGTACTGCCCCAGCTGCCCACAACCCTATACCCCTTAGTTCAACACCAATCTACCAACCATGCATTCAACTCCTCAGTCCTCTCCTTTCTCACTGTGCTTGCGCAGGGTACTGGGAGCACCTCTGAGAAAGCCACAGACTCCCCAGTCTCCTCGCACAGCTTTCCCACTTCCTCTAACCTTTCCCTTGTTACCTCCACTGTTTCCCCCACTAGGTCATTTGTCCCCATATGTACCACAATGTGCAGTTTCCTTCTACCCCTCCTTGTGCACCTTAGGATTACCTGTCCTGCCTTGTCTGCCTTTAATCCTGTTATGGACTCCACCAATATCCAACTGTGCCTCTCTGCCTTGCTGCCCCATCTGATCCCCTTGAGTATGGAGTTCCTGAACACCAGTAAACCCCCCACCCATTGCCACCCCTCCACTCAGGTTCTCATTCCCTGCGCCATTCAAGATGGTGCTTTTACCATTTGTCCTAGTGTCTTCCCTCCTGCCTGTCTCAATTGAGACCCCCACCCCTTCTTCTGTTTGACTACCAACCTCCATCTCCCTCCTCACCTCTCTGAGTATTATCCCTCCCCCTACCATGCCATTCTCAATCTCTTCACTAGTAATGCCCCTCACTCCCTCCTCTTCATGAGTACTATCCCTTGTGCAGTCTCCTCCTGCTCTCTACACCATGTGTCATTACTACAGCAAACATGTTCCCTACCATCTTTGCATTACTATGTGTTTTCTCCTCCTTCCTGCCTGCTGCTGCTTCTCCTATTTTGCTAGGACCTATTAGAGTTCACCCTTCATCAGCTGGCTTCCTATCTAGTTTGCCCCTACCCCTGACCCCTCCCTTGACCCACTGTTCCTTCTCTGTGGTGTCCCCCCAATACTCTCAAATGGCAGCCCTTCTACCAACACAACCCTCCCTTCCCCCTCAACCTCCGCAGCTCCCTGCCAAGCCACTGAACCTCTTCCTCAAGCCTCCTTAGCCTGTGGCATATCAGGCACCCTCCCAGCCTCCACAGTATGTTCATCCACACTGCTGCCCCACAACCATTGCACCCCACAATCCTACCCATGGTTCACACTACCTATACAGGACAATGAAATACAGTCTTACTGTACTGATTACAATTGTTTGCAAACACAATTACAAACCCTCCAATAGTGTTCCCAAGTCTCACAAACACATACAGTCCACAAATTAGACATTTGCCCCAGGGCCTCCTTAGGCCCCTCCCCCCCCAGCTTTAAGTGGGGCTGTTGTGCCCCGTTGAACTTAATTAAAAAAACACAGCCACAGAAACCTTTAAGCAAAATTCAAAAGACATGGTCACAGAAACCTTTAAGCTATCTATCTATCTATCTACAGTATGTATACATATATACTATATATATATATAAAAAAATATATATATATATATATATATGTAGAGAGAGAGAAAGAGAGAGAGAATAAATTATGGCAAAGTGTGGAGTATAAGAAAATAATACCACTGAGGGGTTGAACAAGCCATAAAACCATGAGCCCAAAAGCCAAGTGGCCTTTATGAGCTTGTTTGACCCCAAGATGGTATTATTTTATGAGTATGCCAGACTTTGCCATATTATATTTTAATATAATGCATTAGGTTGGATATTGTTTGCAGTGTTCAAGGTTTAGCTGTAGTGTTGTGGTAGTGAGGTGGCTGTCATATGTGTTATTGTTACATGTATTTTTGGGCTTGTTTGTAGTGTGTTGGATAATAATGTGTTATTAAAGTGTTAACATATTAATATAGTGGTAGTATATATAGGTAGTATAGGTATATATACATACATAATATATATGTTTTATATATATATATATATATATATATATATATATATATATATTACTTGTTAGTATTAATAGGTTATTGAAGTATTAATAACACATTAATATACTGTTATTAGCTAATTTATATCATTGTATGGTAATTGGCTACCATCAAATATAGGAAAATATATGATGTCTTCTTCTATGGGGACAAGGGCCCAGCCGTGTATTATATAAAATATATACAGTATATGTGTTTATATATTTATGTAGCTCTAGATGGATAGATTTATTGACAGACAGGCAGACAGGTCTGGTAGTATAGCCTAGAGGTTAGAGTAACAAGCTATGAATATGGCTGGTACATCCAGCAGACCTGGGTTTGATCCCCATATTTTCCATTTGTATACTGTATGACTCTGAGCAAGCCACCTACCTACCCAAGTGCTCCCGGATCACCCCTGAAAATAAGCCTTGGACCTAGGAGACTTTACCCTATTACCAAAAGAATAAAAAAAATTTATTTATTAAAAGTGTTTTACCAGGTAGAGATACAGAGATCTACATACAGTCCCATACACAGATGTGACCTAAGAGGAACATGAGCAGCAAAAAACAAAAATATACAAAGAATATAGAAAAATATACAATATAAATTGTGTGCAGGTTACAACAATCACAGGCATGGACTGTAAAACAAGCACAAATGTACACAAAATAGCTAGCATCAAGTACAGTCTCACAAGTTGATTTTGAGCAGCATTTTGACAGATGCAGTACTGCTGACTGGGCTGTTACAAAAGGCAACATTGTTCCGAACCTGGGAGAGCCTGTAGCTAAAAGCAAGTAGTCCAGAATTCAGTTTGCTGCTTAGTACAAGGAATCTGTTACCAGATTATGAGTGAAGATGGCTTGTAAACAAAGCAGTGGAGGTAAGGAGGGTGCACAGATAATTTGGGAGTGTTTTCAGCCAGTATTTAAATTTGTAGAGAGCAAGGTGTTATACTGTTCTATTAGACAATGATGGCCAGCTCAGGAGGTCATACAGCAGCATACAGTGATGAATTCAGACAGAGACTTGGAGGATAAACCTACAGATGGCATTACAAAGGATATCCAATTTAGTTTGCTGACATTATGGGGAGACATCATATACCACATCCCCAAAGTCAATAGCAGGAAAGATTAAGTGCTCAACCAGGCATTTGTTTATTTTATTTTATTTTTATTGTGATTTAGGAAAACCATTGAGAACAAGCATACCTACTGCATACTTTGTGCACACCTAGTGAATGACAGTCACTCATATGGTGAACTGCACTAACCTTTCTTTGGGATTTCAAAACCAGAGATTGGAAACAAGAAGAACAAGTTCTGTGAAGGGCCAATACGGCTGCGAAAAGATACCAAATGACTAAAGTTATATTCTTGTTGGTGCCATATAGTGCTGTTCAGTCACAATCATCAAAAACTGGCATGCTGCTAATTCCGTCCTCTTGAATTTATTTAGTCAGAGTACATGCTGCTGTGTGTGTGTGTGTGTGTGTGTGTATGAGTGCATGAGCATGCAACTGGTCATGCTCATATGAATGAGATAGCTAACAAAGCTTAAGCTGCACTGTCTATAAACTGATACTGTAGTCTGTCTGACTGTTTCAGAGTTTCAGTAAATGCCAGTACTACAGATAATGAGTTAACCCCTAGGTTGCTGAAAGAAATAGAATAAATCTAATAGACTGAGTAGAACAGATGATAGAAACGGTAGTTTAAAAAGGTTCTTTTGTTAATATCCTGAGAAGACTGGAGGTACAATACCGTAGCATTCCCCCTCCCTTCAGATGCCTTTAACATAGAGCAGCAAATAGCAAAATCAGAGGGTGAGTGCACTATTTTGCAGCTGTGGAGGAATACTTCCAATTGCCCAAAAAGTGAGTTCCATGATTAGCCATTTTTAAAGCTACAATCGGATCCCAATAGGACTATAGGCTCCACCCACAGCCCTAAAAATTGAGTGAACAATCCAGTATGACACCAAGATATTTGTATTTGAAGACTGCAGATAAGGAGCACTGTATGAGGTAATGAGAGTTAGGGCAGGACAAGTGGGTAAACATTTTTTTGTATCAAAGAGCATGGAGATGGTTTTGGAGTGGTTGAGAACTGTGTGATTTTCTTTAAATCAATTTGAGATTGTGTCGAAGTTTGACTGTAGGGTAGCCGAAATATCAGCGGGCTAACAGTCAGATGAATAAAGGATGGTGTCATCCATGTACATGAGGATATTACAGGATTTTCCTACTGTGCTTAATTGTTTATAAAAACAGTAAAACGGAGAGGTCTAAGAACAGATCCTAGTGGGATCTCATGTGTGATTAGTTTAGAATCAGATATAGCCAGGCCAGAGGAGACATACTAGGTGTGGGAAGCCTGACGGGTTGCATGAAAAACAGGAAAGAGAAGGGCTGGAGTGGCCAAAAACAGCAAGTTTTTTAAGAAGAAGAATATTGTCAACATTGTCAAATGCTTTGGCCAAATCATATAATATAACACTGGTTTGTAGACTTAGGTCTCTACTGAAGAAATTGAAATCAGCAAGTCTGAGCAGAGAGGTGGATGTAGAATGAGCTACACAGACTCCAGATTGGTATTCAGAACATAAAGACTTCACATACAGGCAGGCAGATTATATTAGTTATTTAGCAACCAGTCTCTCAATAGTTTAGAGAATACAGGGATGGGAGAGATTGGTCAGTAGATAGCAGGTGAGTCAGTGGGGTCACCTTTGTGGAAGGGAATTAGATCAGCATGCTTTCAATGTGAAGGGAAAATGCTGGAGGTAAGGGAGCAGTTAAAAATATGGGCCAGAGGAGCAGCAATAGGAGGGGCACCTAAATTCAGTTAGCAGAGGAACAGATACCATCAGCCCCAGAATCACAACTTAACTTCATATGGGACAGTTCATGGAGGACCTAAGAAGGAATGATGCAGGAGAAGGCAAAGCGAGCACTAGCACTAAGTGGGTAATCTGAAGGGGTGAGGGGCTGTACCCAGAAGGGGAGGTGGAAATTGCCAGGAGCCCATCCACAATTTGGGCATTTAAATCACTAGTTATAGAATATGGATTGGTGACCACACCAGTGTTACAGCTGAGACTGTGACCCCTGAGTATGAATGTTAGGGGTTGAGCAGATTATTTACTGCATTTATGAATTTAGTTAGAGTGGGCAAATCCTGAATACATTTAGAATGGAAGTAGGAGATTCTGTCTTTCAAGATAGTTTTGGTGCAGAGGTTTCAGATTCTGTTGTACCATTATCTGTCAGCAGGAGTACCCGAAGCCTTGTGGGCAAACCAAGCAGAATCCCTTAGCTGATGTGGATCAATATAGTTGGAGGAGACCAAGAGATGGACCCCCATACCCTGGTCATCCTGATGGGGGTGTGGTGCCACAAAATGACATAAATGAGAAGCAAAAATTGGAGAGTGCCTGATCCTGGTCAGGGGATTCATATATTGAACTCCAGTCAGCAGCCAGAATGTCAGGCAGGGAGAATTAAGGAAGAAATTACCCTTAATAATTTTAGGTGCAGCCTTACTTGTCCTGATTTTACAAATACAGTAGATGATACAGTGATCACTAAACACATCAGGAAGGGTGTTAGTGGCCACAATATGGTGGGAGAGGGTGCTTGTGGGCACAATATGGTGGGAGTGAGAGGACAAGATCCAGTCTATGAGGGAGTGGTTAGAAGACTGGCTACTGAATCTGGTAAGAACAGTGAGTAATTGGTGTAGTTTAAAGGGCTTTATTTTTAGAGTGAAGATTTGGGGTCTTAGATCCAAGCCAGTGACAATTTAGGTCTCTCAGGATGACATGTTTATGTATAGAAACATAGAAACATAGAAGTTGACAGCAGATAAGGACCGCAAAGCCCATCCAGTCTACCCATTTCTTTTTCTACCTTATGAATGTGCCATCAGCCTTTGCTCTGTCAATGACCTATCTATTCATAGTCATCTGTATTGCTCCCTTATGCCTATCCCATGCCTGTTTGAAGCCCTGCACTGTATTCATATCAACCACTTCATGAGGTAGGCTGTTCACGCATCCACCACCCTTTCTGTGAAAAAGAACTTCCTCACATACCTCTTAGTCAGCCTCCCTCTAATCTCATGCTGTGTCCTCTTGTCCTGCTATTTTTCTTATACTGAAACATGTTAAGACTCTTTCACCTTGTTAATGCCCTTAAGGTGTTTGAATGTTTTGATCATATCACCTCTCTCCCTCCTTTGCTCTAGGGTATACATATTGAGCTCCATTAATCTGTCCTCATATGTTTTCTGATGCAGTCCCTGCACCATTTTGGTTGCCCTTCTCTGGACTGCCTCAATTTGGTTAATGTCCTTCTAAAGGTGTGGCCTCCAGTATGGCATGCAGTACTCCAGATGGGACCTAACCAGTGTCTTGTAAAGAGGGATTATTACCTCCCTCTTATGACTTGTGATACCCCTTCTAATACACCTTAACATCCCCCTAGCCTTATCTACTGCTTTAGTGGTCTGCTTGGATGAGTTCAGGTCATCTGTAATGATGATGCTGCCCAAGTCTCTTTCTTCCCTTGTGACTGCCAGCAACTCCTCTCTCAGCCTATCGGTGACTTCAGGGTTTCTCTTCCCTATGTGCATGATCTTGCACTTCTTTGTGTTAAATCCCAGTTGCCACTCTTCCAACCATTTTGCCAGTTTATCCAGATCTCTTCTCAGTAACAATGTTCTTCTAGGAGTAACAATGTCAGCTACATGGTCAGAAATGATATCAACAATGGCATCACCACTCTTAACAGGAGAACATTAGATACCCATGATGTACAGGGAGAAGTTAATTTTGCCACTGATTGACTGAATGGACTTAGGGGTGGCCTATTGGGAGGTGAGAGTAAATGTGAAGGCAGAGGATACATAGAGGGCTATCCCATCACCCCTTTTACCTCTATCCTGCTGGTATACTATAAACACGGGAAAAGTAATGTCAGAGGAATGAGTCTTAGCAGATAACCAAGTTTCTGAGAGTAATAGAATGTAATGGGTGGTCTGGGTCACCCAAGCCCAGATAAGGTCAATCTTGAGAAGAAGGCTGTGGATTTTAATGTGATACAGGTGGAGACCCTTATGGGGCTGTAGGCAGGGTGGAGGGTGACTTTGCTTGGGTGTGGCCTGGGTTCCACTCAATATCACCACCCAATAACAGAAGAAGAATTAATAGCCATTTAGTAGCATTGGTTAGCATCCAGTTTCTTGGAATGGACCATGCAGTGAGGGAGAGGTGAATGGGGCAGGGTGGCTAAAGAGAAGCAGGAGCAGATGTTGTCACTATTTATTAGGTGTGCATGGATAAGGGAATAAGATGAAACTGACTCTGTGGGCATACAAGTGGAAATAAGAGAACAGTAATGGGATGAGCTATAGACAGTGAAGGCAGAGCATAAAAGGATGGAGAGGAATAGCAACATAATTAGCTTTAGTACACATCAAAAGTCTTAATCTACAAACAATAACAGTAGGAAGCAGCAGACAGCAATCTACCACCATGGTATATAAATTAAAGAACTAAACAATTTCAGATCCCAATGGGTTCTAGCAGTAGGCAATTTTCAAACTGAGGTGAACAGTGTAAGATTCACATTTTAAATTGAAATATTTGGACCTCCTCGATATGTTGGAACCATTCCAAGAGAACAATTTAACTAAACAGTTCAATTCCCTGAGGTACTAGCAGTAAACACTTAACAAATCTAGGTAAACAGCATAAAACTAACTTTTGAATTAAAAAATATTAAGACCACACAGATAGTGTGGAACAAGGATTGTCAGGGAAGACTCAAGCAGGCAGGCAGGTTATACCATGGAACACTTATAGCAATGGGGAAGCAACAACAAAATATTGCAGAAGTAGCAACTATACACAGATACCAGACTGCAGTTACAAGAGAGAGAAAGAGCACCTAGCAGGAACACAGTAGTCAGGGACTTAACAACAGTACTTATAGACCTTGACACAGCTGGTGACTGCAGTAACAAAAATCAAGGAAGGGGTAGCATATCCTGCTGAACTGCTGCCCCACACCAACACCCATAGTGCAATGCCCTTTGGCTTGTATTTCTTAGTGCTCTGGACTGTAGTGTGGAAGACCGGTGGCTAGGTGGCTTTGATGGAGGGACATGCAGCCCTACCCATGAGTTTGTGCTCATTCTCCTTTGGCTAGGAGCTCAGTAGGGAGAAGGTTTGCTCCAAGGGACCCCTGCTGGCTAGTGTAGCTGATCACTGGGTATAGAGTAAGGTAGAGTCAGTGACTTCTGATGGTGTCTGATCCATTCATAGAAGTGAAAGGCTCAGTGACCCATTTTTCAAAAAAGCAGGGCTGTTGTAGCTCCACTAAGAAGTCTGTGCTTGCTCATGATTGTGGGGGAGCTCTTAGCAAGAAGGAATGCCCCAAGGGATCCCCACTGGCTGACGGAGTTGACTGTTTGGGGGGTAAGGTAGACTTGTTTGGTCTTTCCCTCTCAATCCCTGCAGCATATCTATAAATGTTTAGATATAGATACATAACAATAAATAATAGGACACAACAGTATACAAGAAAATAGTTCCATGGGGGGGAGGGTTCTAATGAGCTAATAAACCATAAGCCCAAAGGGGAAGTCGTTTATTATCTCACTTGGCCCCCTTGATGGAATTGTAATTATTTTTGAGCTTGCAACAATTTCCTACATTTATTTCATATAATACATTTGGATAGTCATAAACTGATTTGTTTTAACTTTTACTAGACATTTGAAAAAATCCAGCTCTGCAGGAGTTAACTTCTGTAATGGTTGCCATGAATTCAAGGGACTAATTAATTTGTGGCAGATATTTAGTTATAGTTGCTGCCAAAGACATGGCCAGATATTTCTAGACATGTCTGTGATATCTCTGAAGAAATTCCCTGCCTGCCTCAGTACCACTGTGGACTACCAGTGATAATCACTTTCAATTTATTGCAAAATGTCTGGGATTATCTGAAAGTATCTATGGCTGCAATAGTAGTTATTTATTTAAAATGTTTTGACCAGGATAGCACACTGAGCACAAGTTAATTCCCATGTGTTACTCTGGGATGGGAATACAGCTGGGAATGATACAGTATTAATAGAGATAGTGACAGCAGATGCATGTACACAACAGGTGCATGTACAGTACATGAAAAATAAAAACAAGGACACTGTAATAAATTCAAGAAAAAAAAACAATATTGAATGTGTGCAAAGTATATACTGTATGCTATGATGGTAGCAAGGATGAAAGCTAGGGAATTATGCAGTCTACTTATGACAAGATATCTGTAACAGAATCATGGTGACTTAAAATTCAAACTACAGAGTACACTGAGTCTTAAAAGCTGAAAAATAGATGAATAGGTGAAGAAGTGAATAGGGCATGGGTTGTTGTAATGCGGTGAGAAAAGAGAGACTGCTAGCTGCCAGTACAGGCTTCTGAGAAGCACTGTATGCTAGTAAGAGTGGCTTGACATAGTGCAGGACGGACAAGAGATATATGGGGAGAGGGAGGGTGTTACACACAGTGTTGGAAGGTGAACAGAGAAAGCAGACTGGCCTGCTACAGATTTGTAGCATGGAATATGAAAGGAATGATCATTGGATGATTAGAAGGAGTTGGAGGATGGGTTGGCAGGGTTAAGAAGAGAGGAGTGATAAGTGTGAACAGTGGCAGCCAGTATATGGCCAGAAAGGATGATCAGTCTGAGAGACACCTGACATCTAGGGAGAGGAGGGAGAGAAATTTGGATATGGAGAGATGGTTCCATGTGTTCACAGCGACCATATAATAGCGATTGCCATTTGGGTGAGTCTACATCGGTGAAAATAAATTTCAGCAATGTAGACTCAAGGCGATCAACAAGACGGCACCTAAGATGTAGGTTTATTGTTTTTAATGTGTGGGGCTTTGCCCCCCTCACACCCCTACTAAAGGAGTTTCAACTCCAGTGGGGTGCATGTCTGGGGAGTGCAAAAGTAAAAAGAAAAACCTAACCCGTGCAAAACACCAGCATGCCCAGAACCAAACCTGGCACCCTCCCAACTCTAGCCTGCCACCAACCCACCATGCCACACAGTCAGCTTGGCAGCCCACTGACACACTACACCCCACAAATCCTCCCTCCCCTTTCTCCTCTTGCACTGCATTATCCCTCACCACCCCCGTTGTGCATGTATACATAGCAACATCCTTTCACTACATGTGCCAAACCCCCTATCCAGTAACCCTCCCTGCCAGGTAGCCCTGTGGAAAAGCACCATGATTGAGTCACCCTTTTGGAAAGCATTCAATTGTGGTTGTCTTACACACAGGACACCTGGAGAGACAGCAGTGATGGGAGACAGATGGAACACTAAAGGTGAAGCAGCAAAAGAAATTAAAACGGAGTCCAGCCTTTCAAGTATAGACTTTGAGGCAGTGCTATAGAACACATCTGCACAGACAAACATGGGCAGGATCATCTTGAGGATGATCTTTTGGCAGACCAGGAAAGAAAGCCAGGATTTGCTGCATTACAGCACACCTAGATTAAGGCAGAGTTTTTGTGATGTATGGTGTCAGTGTTGGTAGAAAAGCTGAGGTTCTGATCTAAACACACCACTAAGTACTTGAAATTGGTACCTCTTCAAGCAGGTTGCCATCTAGAGTCTTGAAGACAGTGGTATGTTACAGCCTTTCTAGTTTCTGACTAGTGCTAAAAGTTAGGGAGATGGTCTTTTTTGCATTTAACAAAAGTTGGCTTATAAAGAACCAGTGATGGAAGTTGTCAAAGGACATGTGGTCATAATGCCATGGCTAAAACAGCACAAACCAACAATGCCACACACAAAACAGTGTGTGGCAAGACAAGGTAGGGAAAAAATGCAGCCCATGCAAGAAACCATGCACAGGATGGAGCCCAACACACTGTCTTTTATTTTTGCGGGGGGCTTTCCCCCCCAAACCCCCACACCTCCGCACTAAACATATCTAACTCCAAGGGGGTGAGCACTTTAGGGATGGGGCAAAAACTGCAGCAGAAATGTGCTAGACGGGAACTGAACCACGGTTGCAGGTTCCCCATACCACTGGGTGCCAGTGCCATATCCACTCCACTATGGGAGTGGCTCAACCAGACACCACACCAGCAGCTTCCTAGAGACTTTTCCAGGTGAGGTTACAGTGACAGGGATAGCAGTTATTACCTTATGCTGACCTACCCCTGTTGCTGTGGAATCTTTTGCACTTTAGGCAGTGTGATTATTCATGTGCTGTTTAGTCAGCACTATGTTCACGCAGTACCTTGTCAAAGTTATTTATTTATTTATTTCAAAAGTTTCTCCAGGAAAGGTATAGTGAGCAATGGTTGCTCATTTCCAGATGTTTCCTGGAGGAGAAGGACAGTGGGATAAGTAATACATAGGAATACATGTACAGGTCAGAAAATTTACAAAATGAATATAATACATGGATTTGAGATTCTAACGATCATAATCTAAAAGATGTATAAAGGACACAAATAGGAGATTGTACAAGTGCTCACAATAAGTACAAGGAGTATCAATCAAGGATGAGTAGCAGTACAAGTTACAGAAGATTGACAGTAATGCAGCTGCTGGGACCCAGCAATGCACATATTACACTGGTCAAATGAGGCAGAAAACAAGCCTAGGTGACTAAGAACATGAAGAGGAACCAAGATTAGTAGGTAGAAGTAGAGGAAAGGAGAGATGGACAAGGGAAGAAGGGGGAGATCTAGGATGAAGAAAAGGAGAGAGCATGAAGGAGAGAGGGAGCAGAGAGGGGAAGTGAAAGAAGAGGATGGTGAAGAAAAGAGGGAGTGAGGGGATGGAGGAATTAAGAGACACTGCAGGAGGGGAAGATGAGGTCAAGTAGGAGAGCAGAAAGGGCCAGGGGGGAGGAGGCATGATGGATAGGGAGGGGGGCATATTCCATAGCTTGGGGAAATAATGGGAGAAAGCTGCCTGGCCAGCAGAGGTGGACCTGGAGGGAATGGCAAAGGTATGTGTGTCAAGGTTTATGAGGGAGGGAGTGGGAGGGAGAGAGAGAAAAGGAGAGATAGGGAGGAAGAGATCCAAAGTAGAATTTACCCAAGAAGGTAGCACTGTGGGCATGGTGCCTCCCCTAGAGAGAGAGGAGAAAGAGAGGGCTTGGACAGTGGTGGGTATGAGGAGGGCAGTCAAGAGCAAAATGACAGAAGAATGCAACAGAGTTTCCAGTCTGGCAGGGGCAGTCCTGGGGGCAGCACTGTAGACTACATCACTCTAGTCAAAATTTGGCAGGACTATTTTCTGGACAATTTCATGAGGGACTGGCAGTGGGATGCATCCATGGTTTCTATACAGTGCATCTAGCTTAGGGTGCAGTTTTCTTCTGGATAGCATCAATGTGTCCAGAGAAGCCTAAATGTGATTCCAGCCAGACCCTGAGATTTTTAACAGAGGTGGTATCTTTGAGCTCATTCCATCTATGGAATGGAAGGAGGGGAGGAAGGAAGGGGAGCCGAGGTAGTCTCTGTGTTGTACCAAAGGTCATGGAGGCTGTCTTCTTGACATTCAGAAACAACTGATTAGAGCATAGCCAGAGCTGAACCTTGTTGAAATCAAACTTAAGTCTGGACGCCAAATCAGTGGGGGTGGGACCAGAGGTGTACAGGATGGTGTCATATGCATACATCTGAATGGAAGTAGGAGGAGCAGTACATAGGAAGGTCTTTGAAGAAGATGGAGAAAAGAAGCAGTCAGAGTACAGAGCTCTGAGAGATGCCAGTGCAGATGAAAAGGGGGGAGATAGTGAATCCCCAATCCTCACAGATTGTGAGCATCCCACAAGGTAGATATCAGAACCAGTTTGTGGCAGTGGGAGAGAGCCCAGGAGCAGAGAGTTTGGTGAGGAGGAGGGAATGAGAAACAGTGTCAAACATCTTAGTCAGGTTGACAAAGATGGCTGTGCTGATATGGCCCTGGTCCATGCCAGTGAGGATGGAGTCAGTGAGCCTGAGAAGGGAGGTTGTACTGGAGTGGTATTTCTGGAAACCAGACTGGAAAGAGGTGAAGAATGAGGAAGAGTCGAGGAAGGAGAAGAGTTGGGATAACACCAGGCATTCCTGGAGCTTGTTAAGGGTAGGGAGTAGAGAGTAGGGAGTAGGGACCTAGGCCATTAATTACCTGGAAGGAAGGGATCACTACCTTTTGGAAGAGGGATAACAGTTACATGCCTCTAGGCAGCTGGGACAGAAGCGAGAGAGAAGGAGAGGTTTAGAAGGGAGGCCAATGAGAGGAAATAGCTGGGGCTGAGAGGTACAGAAGCCTGGGGTCTAAACTGTCAGGGCACTCACCTTTGGAAGGGTGAAGGGCGAGGAGGGCTGTGATTGTATCATATGGAGACACAGGTGTGAAGGAGAAGGAGGGGAAGTTATACAGAATTGATGATTGCAGCTTAGGGTCTAAAGCATTAGAAGCAAATGGAACTGCATAATCTGCATGCATGTGGATGTGTGAGTAGATACAGGTGAAGAAGAGGTTATTTAAGAATAAGGAGAAAAGGATTTAGCTGAGGATGGAGTCCTGATGGATGCCAGACTTAATATGCAGGGGGGTAGATAGGGCACTACCAACGTGTAATGACTGGAGCCAGCCAGCCAGAGAGTTACAGTAGGGGTGGAACCGCCTGAATGCCAGGTTAGATAAGCCCACAGCACCTAACATCCAAGAGAAGTGGCTGAGCCACAGTATTGAAGGCCTTTCTTAGGTCAGTGAAAATGCCCAAAGTGAACATGCCCTGGTTCTTGCCTTTCAACATGGAGTCAGTGATCTGGAGAGGAAGGAGATGGTGGAATGGTGTTTGTGGAAGTCAGACTGGAAAGTGAAGAGGAAAGAATAGGAACAAAGGTAGGTGGATAGCTGGGAGGGAACACATTTTCCTGCACCTTAGCCAGGACAGAAGGAGAGGAACTTGTTAGTAATTAACTGGCTGTGGGGGGATTTGGCCCTTTGTGGAGGGGTAGAATGTTAGCTTACTTCTAGAACTGGGGGATGGGCACAAGTTCAAAACAAAGATTGAAAAGGCAAGCAAGAGCTTGCTGGGTGGTGTAGAGGGCTGAGGTGTCCAACGCTTTATCTTCTGCCATGCTGGTGATCTGTGTTCAAGAACAAGCATGGGTTGGCAGAGGTTGGTGGAGTGAGAGAAGATCACACATCCCAGGGATTGCTCTGCTTTCCTGGGGAGAGGTGGCCAGCTGTTTCAGCCTCTGACTGCCACTGGGTGGAGGTTTGGTGGTAGTGTAGGATGCAAGTGGTTCAAAGTGGGGAGCCGTGGCACTGCAGAATATGTACATCTGCATGTCTATGTACTGAAGAACTGCCACAGCAGGGGTCAGTAAGCTAGAAAACTAGAAAAAGTGGGACATGTGTGCTTTATGAAGCTTTGCCCACTCCTTCATGGCCTGCGCCACTGTTCGACCGTGGGGAGCAATCTAGATTACTGACAGGGGAAAGATGGCCCTCCCTCTCCTGGCTCCACCACAAGAAAAAATCCATGAGAGATTTGGCCCCACTGGAACTGAGGGAAGCAGGCATCGGTCGCAGGTGGCAGGGACATGGCTGAGAGATGCCCACTTTCCCCTGGAAGAAAAAAGTTAAATAAAAAGAAAACAACAAAAGTACGGCAAAAGGTGCATCAATGGCCAGTGCACAGAGATGATGGAGATTAGTATCCAATCCATCAAGGCTGTGCCCCTTAGAGAGAATAATAGAGAGGAGACAAAGGAGAAGGAAAAATATGCTGGGGTGGGGGGACTAGGGCATGTGGAGGGAGACAGAACAGGCTGTGGGCATAAAGAAAGAACATTGGATGCAAAAAAAATTGTTTCAAGGGTTGGTGACCGCAATTTGATCAGAGATAGGGAAATTTCCTAGTTTGGGTGTGTGGGAGGGAAACTAGGTAGGGGGTTGATAAAGGAGTGAATAACCTTTCATAACCTATGAGGTGATTTTAGGTTGTTATGAAGGTTGCAGGTGAAATAAATTGATTTGGCCTCCCTTGTGACCTTAGTTCTGGTACTACATGCTTATTTGTACCTCAACCAGTCCTCAGGAGAGCTTGAGACTTTGTAGAGATGCCAGACAGGGTCAAGGTTTTGAGCAGGTCAATGACCTTCATAAAGATTTAGTGAAGGTGGGAACCATACGCACAAGGTCCTATTACGGGGTTATGCTTGTCTCATGTTGCAGTGAATTTGGAGATGAAAGTGGTTTGAGTAACATGTATATTAGTGGATACTTGAGTGCTGATCTGTCAGAGTCCTGAGAATAATCCAGCAGGGAACAAAAGTCCAGATGCTTCAGCAAACTAGACCAGACAAACTTTGGTGGGGCTTTAGTAGGATTCCAGCAGAAATAGTGTGTGTGTGTGTGTGTGTGTGTGTGTGTGTGTGTGTGTGTGTGTGTAAGAACAGGTCTCAGTCAATAAGGGAGTGGTTTGTGTTGTGGGGGCCAAGACAAGTAGGTTCAGTAATGAGCTGCACGAGACTGAGGGATTCAGTCTATTTTTGTCAAATGGGAGAGCTAATTTACAATTTAATCCAGAGCTCACTTAAAGCTGAGAGTGAAGAAATTAGAGAGTGGCAGGACAGGAATCAGGCTTAGCTTTTGGGGGAACGGTAAATGTCATTCATGAAAATGGGAAGTGAGCAGAGGTAAAAGAACCCACACAAGAAGAGTTCATGGGAAAAGGAGATGATGGAATGATACAGGACATCACAGTGAAGGATGTGCCATATGTACAGTACAACTCCACCACCACCACACTTCCACAGTCCTGGCTGGGAACTGCAAAACCTGAGAGTCTGACTTCTATATCACTCATTTGGGCGGAGAGACAGGTTTTTGTAATGATCTAGACAACATGATTGTAGTGTATGGCCCACAGATTTAACTGATCAGGCATGGGGATTAGACACCTGATGTTTACATAAAAAAATATTCAGCTCTTTGGTAAGGGTAGGGGTGGAAGAGGGGTCAAGGGTTTTGCTCCACATTACTTGACAGCAATAGTAGAAGGTTGTGAGGAGCATAAGGGAATAAGACCTGTGTCAGTGAACAGGTACTGTGGAACATGGATGTTAAGGTGAAAAATCAAAGGAGAGCATCAAAACTGAGAGAAGGGAAGCAAGACATGTTCTTTTGTTAAGTAGAGAGCTTTTTTCAATTAGATCATATGACCTTCAGACTGAGCACAAGATTGAGATGCAACATGGCCAGAGTCAGCTCAGTTTGGTTGTTTGTAGATTCAGCAGTATGGCTGTTGTCAGCTCTATGCGGTTTGTGTTCCATGAGTGTCTGATGACTACTTCTCTACTATAGATAGTTTTTATGTCGGCTTGCATGTGCTCGCCAGTCAACATATTGCAATAGTAGCAAATTTGGAGGTGCAGTCACTGTAGGCGTATGCAGGGCACGCATCAGTAGGTGCGTCCCTCATTCCCCAATAAGGCAGCATGGAGGCACTACACCAGCAACAAGTAATGAGGTGAGCACATCTGAGAAAAGGTCTGCTGCAATGAGAGCCAAGCTTGTCATGCAGCTGCACCAGAACACACCTCCCGACATGCTCTTGCAGGTGAAGCAGTCCAATAAACATGGCGTCAGTGACTGCCGCCGCCTGCCACAATGCCAACTTCGGGGGTGCCCAATCACCCTGTTGGCATGCCCTGATCCTGTTCATGGGCCCCTGCCGATTGCAATACCCCTCAGCATCATGCACCACCCCCCCAACAGTCTTTATTTGCTGACAGGGGGCCCAATCCCCATTGGCTTCAGTCCCCCAGTTCCTACTTTAATCTGCCAATGGGGGAGCCTGCTTCTTGTCAGCATAATGGCCCCCCATTTGGTGTGTGTTGATGGGGGTGCCCAATCCCCTTGGCTCTTTCCCCCACTACTCTGTATGTGCCGATGGGGGTGCCCAATCTCCCATCGGCTACAGTCCCCCCAAAACAGTTAGATGGTATGCTAGGAGCCCACCCCAGCATGCCAAATACCCCTGTAAAAAATCCCACAATGTTTTTTTTTAAACCTGCAAACCAGAAAATGGTCCCTAATCGAGTCAGTGGCCGTCCCACAAACCGCACCCACCCTAAGCGCACCCTGCCACCCCACACCCCCTCTCACACCCTATTTACCTCTGGAGTCTGGTGTGATGATCTTTGGTGAACTGGGAACACGTCTGCACTCTTCAGAACCGACTGCGAACTGAAGAAATGCCGGTAAGCTATATAATGGCATAAATAGGGTTTTTTCAACTTTGGTGCATATTTGGGGCATTTTTGGGAATTTTGGCACCAAATTTTCAATATGGGTTATTGGGACCCTGCCTCATGAATTCAGTCACTGTCATGGCGTTATTCACCCAAAAAGGTGATTTTGAGTGACTGACGGGAATCAACTTTCGGGACTGATTAACGAAACGACAGTACCACTGTTCATGAGAGGGCTTTCAAAGAGCTTATGTTGCAAATTTGATGAATAAATCCAAAAAAGGGCTGTTTTATGAGTGTGCATTGTGCAGTTTCTATGCATGCTCGTAACTTCATGAATTTGTAATATTTTTAATCCAGATTTTCAAAATTGATATTTTACCACTCCTCCTTATGAACAGTACAGCTGATATTTTACACATCCTGGCCAAAATGTGTTTTCGCACGTCCGGCGAAGAATAGCGTGGTCGCTGTGTGAAATCAGTTTTTGGGACAGTTTCAAAAAATGTCAGTGGCACTGTTCATGAGCAGAGGTCCTAAAATGCCTTTGTTGAAAATTTGGTGATGACAGTCCATAAAATGACTGTGTTACAAGCGTTCATTCCGTAGTTTCCACACACTCTTATAACTTGGCAAATGTGTAATATTTTCATGTCAGATTTTCAACACTGGCATTTTTTCACATCTCCTTATGAACAGTACAGCTGTCATTTTTTACATCCTGGCCAAAATGTGTTTTCGCACCTGTGGTGTACAATAGCATGGTCGCTGTGGGAAATCAACTTTTCGGTCAGATTTACAAAATCACAGTGCCGCTGTTCATGAGGGGAGGTACCAAAATGCCTATGTTGAAAATGTGGTTAAAAAATCCTTAAAATAATTGGGTCATGGACCTGCATTGCATTTCTATGCATGCTCTTGACTTCACCAATTTTTCATAGTTCCACTCCAGATTTTCAGCATTGCCATTTTTTTACACCTCCTCATGAATAATGCAGTTGTCATTTTTCACATCCTACCCACAATGTATTTCCATTCCAGTGGCACCAAATGACACAGTCACTGTACAAAATCACCTTTCGGCTAACAAACTGATAGTGCCGGTCTTCCTGAGGTGGGGTCACAAAAAGCCCATGATGAGAATTTGAAGTGAAAATACCAACACTTGACTATGGTGTAAGGGTTTCCAGCTGTAACACTTCACCCTGTAGAGACTGACAGGTGACAGAGGTGTGACATGGGATTATCAGCTGTAATGCTCCCGCCATTCCGCCCCCAACCACACCACAGAGCCAGTGACAGGCATTGAGGTGTGCCTTGGAGTGTTCAGCCCCAAAGTTCACCCCATTCTTATTTATTTATTTTATTTATTGAAATGTTTCACCAGGAGGGCACACTGAACAACAAGTTGCTCGTCTCATGGTGAGAGCTGGGGGGAGGGGTTACATAGGGTTGTGAAGGATGATCAGTTACACTAGTATGTGGGTAGTACAAACAATACAACATTGTAAGATTGTGCAACAGTTGGAACACAATGTATTGTACAATAAACAGTAGTGGAACATTGGGAAAATTACAATACATGTCCAAAATCATACAAAAGAACATATGAACATACAAAACAGTAAATATTGTGATAGAGCCATTTATAGTACATATGTGTACCAGGAGCAGGCTTGAGGTACTATGCAAGTGTTATTGGTGTAAAAAGGATGGAGTTAGGTTGTGCACACTAATGACCCAGAAGGGCAGGTGGAGGGGGGGGAGGCAAAAACTGAATATGAGGAGAAGGAGTAGTTATTTCCCGATTTCCCCCTTCAGGATGTTGAGAACCCTGCTGGGGGGGGGTCCTGGTAGGAAGGCAGAAACTGGGGACAGGTATTAAGGTGATTTAAAGCAGGAACAGCTGAGGGAAAGGTAATTGTGTAGGGCAGAGGTAATAGAGTAGTTGGATTAGGAGTGTTGTATTTCAGAGGGGAGGGAATGCCAGATTTTAGGAAAACAATGAGTGAAACCAGTCTGACCAATGAGGGTGGAGCGGTGAGGGACCGTTAATGTGCAGGCATCATTTGATCTGAGAGAGTGGGGGGGGGAGGTGGAGTGGAAAAAGAGGATGAAAGATAGGAGGGGAGCCCCCCCGAACCAGAATTTGGAGGTTAGCTTGGCATAGTGAGAGATGCATCTGTGAGATAGTGGAAGGAAGGTTAGAGAGCGATAGAGTTCAAAGTGGTGGGAGCGGGAAGGTGAGTCGATAGCAAAGTGGCAGAAGGAGTTAAAGAGAGTGTTCAACTGGATCAGGGAAGATTTGGGAGCAGCACCATAGGCTACGGCACATTAGTCAAAGATGGGGAGAATCATCTTCTGGACAATTTCGTGCCTCGCAGTCAGTGGGATGCAACTATGATTCCCGTACAGAGCACCAAACTTGGGGCGCAGTTTCTTCAGGATATCATCAATATGCACAGAGAAGTTGAGGTGCTGGTCCAGCCAAACTCCCAGATATCTAAATGAGTAGGTGTCCTCCAAGATGGTCCCATCAAGGGTGTGGAAGGTGGGTAGGACCGGGAGCTTAGAGAGTCTCTGCCTGGTGCCAAAGGTGATTGAGACTGTCTTCTTGATGTTTAGAAAAAGCTGGTGAGAAACAAACCAGAGCTAAACTTGGTTGAAGTCATGCTGTAAGCTGGTTTGCAGAGCAGTAGGGTTTTTGCCAGAACTGTACAAAACAGTACTGCCAGCATACATGTGGATAGAAGAGGATCAGCAGGCTGTGGAAAGATCATTAAGGAAAATGGAGAAGAGTAGGAGACCAACCACTGAGCCCTGAGGGACACCAGTGTTGATGGGGAGTGAAGGGGAGAGGGAATCAAGGCTTCTCACTGACTGAGTCCTGCCAGTGAGGTAGAATTTAAACCAGTTGGTGGCTGACAGAGGAAGGCCAGCTGGGAAGAGTGAATCAAGAAGCAGGGGATGGGAAACAGTGTCGAAAGCTTTGGCTAGGTCAACAAAGATGGACGAGATGATCAGGTCATCATACATCCCTGAAAGGATGGAGTCAGTAAGCCTGAGGAGTGAGGTGGTTGTTGAGTGGTTCTTCTGAAATCCAGATTGGAATGGGGTGAAGAAGGCGGAATCAGAAAGGAAGGGTGATAGTTGAGAGAGAACTAAATGTTCTTGAAGTTTGGCAAAGGTAGGAAGGAGGAAAATGGGGCGATAGTTGCCAGGAGTGGATGTGTCACCACCCTTTGGGAGAGGAAGGACTACAGCATGTTTCCAGGATGAGGGTACTTAAGCAGAAATAAAGGACAAGTTAAGGATTAGGGAGATAGGATAAGTAATTGCAGAAGCAAAAGGTAAAGAAGTTCAGGATTGAGCTCACCTGGTGAGGAGCCTTTAGAGGGGTTGAGGGACAGGAGAGCATTAAGAGCTTCATCAGGGGAGATAGTAAAAAAGGAAAATGGGAGATGGGTAGGCACTGGCTGAAGTGAAGGGTTAAAGTTTGTAGGTGGCAATGGGAAGAGGGAATTTAGAACAGACATGACGCACTAGGTGTAGTAGGCAGTAAATTAATTGGCCACAGAGCCAGGGTCGGAAACTAGGGAGTTATTTCTTTTCAGAACTGGAGGGGAAGAGTGAGTGGGGAGAGAATAGGGCATGAACTATCCTCCAGAATTTAGATGGAGACTTAGTATTAGTCAGGAATGAGGAGTTGAAACAATCAGACTTGGCCAGTCTAGTAGCTTTAGTACATGAATTGCATAGCATTCGGTATTTGGCGTAGTCGTTTAGATGTTTAGTAGATTTGTGTTTTCTCCAGGCCTGATCACACTCCCTGAAGCAGGTCAGT
Organism: Neoceratodus forsteri; assembly: GCA_016271365.2. Classification (NCBI taxonomy): domain Eukaryota; kingdom Metazoa; phylum Chordata; order Ceratodontiformes; family Ceratodontidae; genus Neoceratodus; species Neoceratodus forsteri. The sequence continues at coordinate 346,508,703 of JADMNL010000023.1, forward strand.
AGTTCGGGGGTGATCCAGGGGAGATGAAGCCCATGGACTCTGGTCCATCTGAAAGGAGCAAAGGTATTCCAGGTGGCAAATAATTTATCCTTTAAATAGTCAAGTGCTTGGTCGACAGAAATGGTAGTGGAGAGGGGGCGGAGTAGGTGGAAGCAAGTGCAAAGCTGATTGGAGTAAGGTCTAAGGATTTCAAGAACTGGAGCTGTATGATTTTAGGGGGAGGTTTGGGGCAATGAACCTTACATACATTGAAAATGGAGTTGTGGTCACTAAGGGCATTCTCCTATACTGCACCCACATAAGTATATTTCTTTATGGAATGGGGTAAGCATAAGGCCCAAAGACCTCAAAGCACACCACAACACTTGTCAGTGTCTACAGGGTAGGGTGAAGTAAAATGGCATGCGTGTTATAACTGATGACCCAAAGGCACACTCCAATGCCTCTCTGTCTCTGCAGGGTGGGTATGCAGTTGGTGTTAGTTCAATACTTCACTGTCATTCCAATTATGTGTGTTTCTAACTTCTGTACTACCAATGCCAATGCCAGTGAGACAACATTGGGCATTGACAAATGCTTGTTTTTAGTTGATTTTGTAAAGATGATATCATGTTACTGTTACTATGTTTGAAAATGTGTGTTGAGAATTTAATAGGAGTCACTGGATAGTTCTGTACCTTTTACTGGACTAACATATTTATTGAACAAAGATGGTATACTACACAATGTTTCTGGGCCCCACAGTTCCTTTCTTTAGGTGAATAACAAACTAAGCAAAAGAAGCTGATGTTATATACGCTGTGATGCGTTGTTTTTAAATAATTTATGACAGGGTAGTGAAAAGACTTACAGGAAATGGTAAGAAAAACTTAACGGGAAGAGTGGGTGGGCAATGACTAGGAACAGGTATATGGCTGTGAGTGGATGATTAGCTGGAAGTGATAAAATCATCATCAATCTATTTTATTGTGTGGTAAATAGCGTTTACAAATGTCACATCATTTAAAGATAAAACAAACAGAATATGAAACATATAAATACAAACACTCATGAAAACTATAAATTTAATTTTGTTAAGACAGATTTCATTCATAAGTCAGCTGGTGTAAGATGCATACATATTACACTTTAAGAAGAAAAAAATTAATAATTTTTGGATATTTCAAGCAATGATTATTTTTTTTTCCTATGTTCCTTAATAGCACAGAAGTACTTAGCTAATCTGCCGGCTAAGATATTTGTAACAGAGAAAGAATGGATGCCTTGAAGTATTAATTTAAAAAGGTAGCTTGACAGGAACACAGGTAAGTACTGACATGAGATCCACAAAGTGCAGGTGGGCAGATCTAAAAAAAATTTTGTATAAAGTAACAGAGTATTAGAATTTTCCATGGGGCACCACAAATCCAATGTCCCGACTGAGTCCATTACCATGCAAATTAAATTGTTTGATATACGTTAATTTCCATATCCTTCTCTCCTGTGTGTTTCTGAAGTTGCCTCTTAGTATTAGAACAGACATGTCTGAGAGCAAATTGTCTGGTTGGGAAAAATGTCCTACTGGTGTACTGATAAGCTGGTTTACTTTTATGTGTCTGTGGTTGTTCAACCTGGTTTGCAGTGGTTGCCTTGTTTCCCCTCTATAGCATCTATTTGTGCACTTTTTGCACTGACTTAGGTAAACTACATTGGTTGATTGACATGAGTAGGATACATTTATTTTTACTGTGCTAGTCTGGTCTGTTTCGATAGTATTTGTATGTGGGTGCTGGTCTTACATCATGTATTGTTTCATGGTGTTTTTCTCCTCAATTCATGGTTATTTTGATCTTCTGGGAGTCTGTTACAAATTATTACATTAGAAAAGTGAGGGGGCTGTTTATAAGTAGCGGCAGGTGGTTCTTGGAAAATGTCTCTAAGTTATTAATCTTTACACAGCAATGGGTGTAGTTCATTAATCATTTGCTGAAGGGGTTTTAGCATGGTGCTGCATGTAACAAGTAGGGGTGAGCAAGCAGTTTTATTCTTTTTTTGCCTGTATTCCAGTACATTTCTTGTGGTATTTGTTTAGCATGTTATATTTCTCTGTCAACCTGCCTTGGCATGTCACCCTGCTATATAAGGAATTATGAATGACGTGAACTGTGTTTCTTGTTATCTCATCTGAGCAGATTCAATTGTACCAAACTGCCTGATTGTAAATCGCACACTTTTTGTGTGTCTTGAGTGGAAGCTGGAGTTATGCAGCTACTGGTGTCTGTCAGTGGGTTTTCTGTAACCAGCAGTTTGTATAGGTCCATCATTAGCCATTATAACCATGGTATCAAGGACATTTATGCTGGTGGCATAATATTCAATGATGAGTTTTACAGAGTGGTGAAAGCTCTTGAAATTCTGATGGAACTTTTTAAGGAAGTGTTCACTTTCTGTTCAAATGAGGACTATGTCATCTGTGAATCAGTGGTAGCTTAATGATCTACAGAGGTGATGTTTAAAAAAATCTTCTTCTAGATAGTCAGTGAAAAAAATGGCAAATTGTGGTGCCATTTTTGTGTCTGTTGCGGTCCCTATGATTTGTAAAAAGTACCTACCATTAAATGAAAATTTGAGTGGTCAGAATGACTTTTTAAGGTATTGATGGTGGTTCCTGGATTGTGTCTTTTGGATGTCCTTTAAAAATCTCTGACATGGTGAACTTGCCATCTTCATGTGGTGCATTAGTGTAGAAGGCACTGACATCCATTGTAGCTATGATAATGCTGGGTGGTAGTTGTCCAGTTTGCTTCATTTTCCTGAAAAGATCTGTGGTGTCTTGAATGAAACTACTGGTAGTTGTCAGTTGTGGTTTTTAAAAGGATTATGTAAATCCTGAATGTTCTTAGTGAGTGTGGCAGTTCTAGAGATGATGGGTCACCCTGGTTTTCCAGGTTTGTGTAGATTCAGCAGCATAAAGACTGTCCTTGGAGTAGGTTTATTCGGAATTATTTTTTTTTTTAACTTGACAACCTTTATTACAAGGAAAGAACATACATGATAAACATAAGGATAGGACAGAGTTACAATAAGTTATTGTAATAAAACCATAATTATGACCCTACAAAATATAATTGCCATTCAATAATTATTGACATTTTATGTTCTTACTTCCAGGTACGTGCTGTGCCACTATAGCGGAAACACCAGTCCATGGTTGCCCAATGTCCATTCAAATGTCCCAGTCCCAAAAATAAATCACAGTCCAAAGAGAGGAAGAAAAGTGTAACTAATAACTTTAATAAAAAACTTGAATAATGAACTGTTTGTTTGAATTAGAGTCATTCAGTCTGTTTTTGTTTCTTCCTGCCCAGTCATTTGTATCCTTGTGAAAGATGAACACGTTAAATCACTAACACAGTCAGTAAATAAACACCTGAACAATTTAATTAAATTTCTGCCTTTTTGAGTTCATGCAGGAGATCAATGTTAAGAGGTACAATATCTCTCAACAGAGGAGCCAGACAGGTGTTGGTACTTAGTATGATGTCAAAGACATAAAACCTAGAGCGTACTCTGAAAAATGATTACCCCTTTAAAAGTTGCTCCAACACTGGAATGCCCTCTCTATTTTCCATGTATTTGAAAAAGGGTAACCATCTGGTATTACATTTTTCAGCTTGTAGCCTCAATTGGGCAGTGATGGCTTCCATTGATTTAATGGTTCTTAGGTTTGTAAGCCAGTTGGCAAGAGTCAATGTTTTGAGCATAAGCCTGTGTTGGGTTATAACCTTCAGAGCTGCTACTACAAGAATGTAAAATAAATATTTTTCTGCTGAGTTGGAGACTCAGCAATCCCAAAAACAAATTTTCAAATTCAAGAGGGCATTCCAAGTTCATTATGGCTTGAATCGCATCCTGTATCTCACTCCAAAAATCTTTAAGTTTGGGGGAGGCCCAAAACATATAATAATGTGAACTTATTAGCCCACAGCCCCTCCAGCACTTATGTGATGGATAAGTTGCAAAGTGGTTAGAAATTATCAGTGTCCTAAAATATATGGTGGAAATTTTCCACCTAAATTCATACCGGGGGAGTTTGTAGTTTTGTGTATTCCTTTCCATATTTTCAACCAGTCTGCCTCCTCAGTTTCCCTCACTAATTCTACATGCCACCTTTCCTCTATTTTTTGGATTGCTACTACTCCCACCCCTTCTTGTAGTGCCTTGTAGATCTACGAAGTATAATGGGTGGTCTCCAATGCTTGACTTTTATGGTATGTCAATATAAATGGAGCAGGTGGAACCTGAGATAAATCCACCAGACCCAAGACCAGTAGTATGAAATGGCGGCATTGGAGGAACCTAAAAATAATCCCTCTTAGGTAACTTAAATTCCTCTTGAAGAGCAATAAAACTTTTAATTATTTCCCCATCCAGAAACTGGTTGAGATGTCTTAAGCCCAACATCACCCAGCGAGAAAAGCAAGGGTCCCCCTTCAGGGCTGGAAAAGCCGGTAGACAATCCAAAGGGATATACCTCCACACTGGTAAAAAAGATCTCCCACCACTGTCGAGCCAATAACCAAATTGAAAGGGTGTGTATTGTTCATCGATTAGTGATACCTCTAAAATCCTTTGGGAGGACCACTAATGGGAAAACATTTAGCAGAGCTGGGAGACTGCTCAAATTCTCCATGACAAGCCCCTCTTCTCTCCAGCACCAGCATTTTAAGGATCATCAGCAACTGAGCTGCTGTATAATAATGCTGGAAATTGTGCAGCCCCAGACTCCCCTTGTTCTTAACCTCTGATTAGAACTCCCATCAGATTCGAGGATTTTTACCTGCCCAAATGAAGTCAGATAGTTTTTTTCTTCAGCTCCCTCTAGTTCCTCCTAGGAATTCTCAAGGGAAGGGCAGAAAAAAAGAAAATGATAACGGGGTAACACATTCATTTTTCACATTTCAATACAATTAAAAAAGGTAAAGGGCAAGGCGCTTCATCTATTGAGATCTGCAAATACCTGATGTTTGAGTGTAGAATAATTATATTGGTAATGGCTGGATAGGTGACGTGGAATGTGTATCCCTAAATATCTAATTTTGTCTCAAACCCACTTGAAAGTAATTGTCCATTTAATCCTTATTGGTGGTGGCCCTCCAATATGCATAAGTTCTATTTTATCCTTGTTTATCCAAAATTCTGAGACTAGCCCATATTGTTCAATTAAGTTCAGAAAGGGTTGAAGGGAATTAACAAGATCATACATAAACAATAAGGCATCATCTACATACAAAGAAATTTTGTTAATGGTCTTGTAGACTGTCACCCCCTTAATGTCCTGTGCTTCCCAAATTGCTTGCACAAAAGGTTCTATGCTCAAAGCAAAAATCAATGGGGATAGAGGGCAACCCTGTCTGGTCCCCCTCTGAACTTGAAAAAACTTGAGAGAGTACAATTGACTCGAACACCAGCCTTAGGTGCTTGATAGCAGACTGAAATCCACTTAAGAAAGTTTTTCCCCAGTCCCATGTGTTCCATAACTAAGTATATAGGTTCAATTAAGGTGATCAAAGGCCTTTTCTGCATTGAAGAAAATGACTAAACATAGGGGATTGGCAGGGGACATTTGGCCTAAAATATTAAGTAATTTCCATATATTACCAGCTAAGTGATGGTGGGGAATAAAGCCTGTTTAGTTGAGATGAACTAAAAGTTCTATATACATTTTTGAAGGCATGTAGATAACACCTAAGGGAGGATTCTAAAGTCCTGATTAAGCAACTATAAGGTTCTAAACTTATCATAAGTTTTTTATCTTTACCCAGTCTGGGAATAACATTAATCATTGATTCATTCCACAACTCAGGAAACTTCCTTTCTTTGATACAGGCATTAAACACTTTGATCAAAATCGGGGATAGAACCTTACTCAATTTTTTATAGAACTGGCCAGAAAACCCATCGGGTTCCAGGGTCTTACCCACAGGTAGATGTTTAATAACCAAGATAACCTCTGGAACTGTAATAGATTAATTTAATTGGGATTTGGCTTTCTTAGCTTTAATTTGTTTAAGAAAGCCTTTGTCTGGGCCTGAACGATCTCTGGATCATTATTCTCTGTATACAAGTCACCATAAAACATTTTAAATTGATCAGCTATATCTTGAGGCCTCATCCACTTATTTTTGGGGTTCATTTTATCTGTAATATTGCCTTTCTGCTTATGCCTGTTGAAGACAAAAGGCCAATAGTCCGAAGGCCATACCCCCCACCTCATGGTATTTTTTGTTTGCAAATCTCAAAAGTCCCTCTGTCCCTTTATTATCCAACTCATGCAGAACATATTGTGCCTGAACCAGCTCTTTAAATATAGGTACAGTCTAAGGGTCCAACGTATTATGATATTCTAATTTAGCTATTATAGTTTTTAATTTATTGTAAGTTATTTGAGATCATTTCTTTTTTGCCAAGGCAAAACTAATAATTTCCCCTCTCAATATCACCTTTGCTGTATCCCACAACAGAAAAGGCAAAGTAATCTCTAATAAGGATGTAGTAGTCACTTCCTCAACTGTTTTGAACAGTTTTTCTACAAATGTTTTATCATTTAAAAGTGATATATTTAAGTGCCAGACAGATTGCCTAGCTTATGTGGGTAGGGAAAGTTGAATGGAGATCGGGGCATGGTCTGAGACAGTAGTGATATGAATTTTAGACATCGGGACCAAGTATAGTTCAGTCTGCTGCATATGGAAGAGATCTATTTGGGAATAGGCCTATCTGGAGTGAGGAAAAAAAGGAATAGTCTCTCTCTCCTATATGCAGATCTCTCCACACGTCCACCAGGCCCAACTCTGCTACACAGGCATTGAGTAATTTGGTGGCTGCTCTGTTGGTAGATGTAATGCCAAAAGATCTATCACTTAATGGGTGTTGTACTGTGTTAAATGCCTTCCCCCACAATATTATTTGACCCTCAGTGAGTACGACCACCTTAGAGAAAATAGTTGAAAGAAAGGATTCAGGGTTTATATTACATGCATAAATGTTAATTAGATGTATCTGCTTCCCATATAATGTCCCTCAAAGCTGCACATAGCGCCCTTCCCTACCCACTTCCGATGAATCCACATCAATGGATGTGTTCCTCTTTGAAAGTATTGCCGCTCCCTGTTTTTTAGCTTTTGGATCAGAAGCTGACACTTCCTCACCCACTCACTTGTGTCTCAGCTTTATGTGTTCAAGGACATAATGGTGAGTTTCCTTAACATTTGGAATTAGTTTATTTAGCTGTTTTTGGGTGTTGTTCAGTAGGAATTTAATGATTTGTTTAAGTTCTTTTGTATATTGTAGAGTGGGGTCCTTTATGAGCTCTCTGTAATAAATTGTGTCTGACAACTATCTCTGTGGCTATTTCATGTAATACTTTGTATTCATCACAACTACAGCACAGCCCTGCCTTTGTTAACTTGCTTTATTATGATGCTATGTTGCTTTTTAGTGTTTGCATTGTCCTCTTTATCAATGGTGTGATATTATACAAGAGTTCGTACTGTTTGTTAGGATCTAGGAATTTATTATTTTATGGAAGCAGTCAATGTAGGCATCTAATTTAGGGTTGTGTCCACTCTGGGGTGGGGGGGGTCTGTTCTGATGATTTCTTTCTGCTGTAACAGTGCATTGTTTTAGATTCCTATATTGACTGCTTTCATGAAAAAACAATTTCCAGATTCTAAGTGAAATTTCAGAACTCTAGTATAATATCACATCACTGGAAAAGAGGGCACACTCACCGAGAACATTTCAGGACTCATAGAGACCACTATCAGCACCTTAATAAAATGCACTCTGACACACAGCTTCACATTTTATGACAGGAACTTTTTAAAGATCATGGGGACAACAATGAGTACAAAATGGCACCACAATATGCCAATCTTTCCATGGCTAGTCTAGAGAAGATTTTTCTTTAAACATCACTCCTATAAACTGTTACTGTACCTCTGATATATATAGAAGACATATTTCTCATTTGTACAGAAGGCAAACGGTCTCTTAACATCAGCTTTCACCACTCTATCAAACTCACCACTGAATAATCTACCACCAGTCTATATTTCCTGGATACCACAATCAAAATAGCTAATCATGAACATATGCCAGTTGCTCTTTACAGAAAACCCAGTGACAGACATTGATACCTGCATAACTCCTGTTTCCACCCAAGGTGCACACAAACATCTGTGATCTACAGTCAGGCAATTCAATGACATCAGATTTGCTCAGGTTAAATGAAACAGATCACTTCACTTTGTAATTCCTTCATCCAGCAGGCCCACTCCCCAAGACAACATGACAGAGAAATAGAGCATGCTGCACAAATACCATGTGAAATCTACTGGAATACGGGAAATAAAATCTAACTGATTAAACACCCCAGTTGTTGCATACAATAACAACCCTTCAGTAAATGGTTGAAGAACTACAACCCTTGCTGATTGAAGATGAAAGATCTACAGTTGTGTTCCCTGAACCATCTGCCATTGCTTACAAGAAAACCCCCAAACTTTCTAACATAATAATGTGTAGCAAACTCCAAGCAGATCACTTTTTTTTATTTATTGAATAGAATCAGAATTACAATCCTTTGAGTCATAGACTCTTTTGCAGAGGCTCCATGTCAAATCAAAGTAAAAAAGAATATACGTACAGTAAAAAATACACATACAGTATTAAAGTAGCAGTACAAGGTTATGCAGTCCTAGCTTAATCTTATTTAGATGGTTACATTAACTGGGAGCATACAAGATGTCCCGTGTCAGATAGTACAGGATGCAGTTTCATAGGATCTTCATGGACCCGAGTCAAATATCTGGATAGGGGAAAAGGAGAGTAGGGGGCATAGGAGGGAGGCTGGCACCAAGTAAAATAAAGCAAGTTAACTACAGTCACAGATTGTCGAGTCAAGGAGTAGGGTTTTGAGATCTGATCTAAATAGGTTGAGACTATGGGTCATAGAGATGGGGGGCTGTAGGCTGTTAAGCCATAGAGGGGCATGGTAGCAAAAAGATCTTTGCCCAAGAGATTTTCTACAGCAGGGAACAAGGAGGGAAGTGTTAGCTGTGAGCCTTTTTGTCCGTCTGTGGGGGGCTGCACAGATAATTGGATGGAGGCCGATCGGGGCTTGCTGGAATTGTAATTTTTTGGCAAGGAGGCAGGTGTGGTACTTGAGCCTGCCCTGGAAGTTTAGCCAACCAGTATGTTTATAAAGCTCAAATTAACCATGAAATGACAGGAACTACATCTTTCAACAATACAAGAAGCAAGATCTTCACCCACATATGCACACAGATCAGCATCGAAACAGGTCAGAACTGCACATGTCAATCAAGCAATGTGGTTTACTAATTCAGTGCAAAAAGTGCACTAATGGATGCTATATAGGGGAAACAAGGCAACCCCTGCAAACCAGGAAGAACCACCATTAACACACAATAGTAAACAAGGTTGTCATTATGCCAGTGAGACAACAATTTTCCCAATAAGATCATTTGCTCTCAGGCCTGTCTGTCCTAATACTCAGAGGCAACTTCAAATTAAACAACACAAGAGAGAAGGACATGGGAATTAAAATCCATCAAATAATTTAACCCAAACAGTAACAGGCTCAGTTGGAACATGAATTTATGGTACACTATGGGAAACTCTAATACCACTCTAAAGAATTAAGTAAGTAAATAAATAAAATAAACAAATAAATAAGTAAATTAAAATTCTGTATGTTACTTCAAACAAATATGTTTTTTTCCTTCTATACCACCACCAACACACACACACACACACACACACACACACTTTCTGTATCTTATGTCAGTACTTATCAGTGTTCCGATCAGGATACTGTACCTTTCAAATTGACACTTCAAGCAAATTATCCATTCCTTCTCTTTCATGAATATCTTAGCACTTCCTGCTCATCATCCCCTCACAGCTGTAGAACTGTTTGCTATTCATTGCACACACACTCTTCCTGTCCTGTCATTCTCAGCCTTCCTTGTAGGGCCAGTTATTCAAAACTTTGCCCCTGGGCTAAATGAGCACTGCCCAGCAGGCAAACTTAGCCCTGAGTACAAAGCAAGCTATATTCAAAACGAAATAGCATGTGTCAATTCTGCTGAATATAGCAGTCTAAGGAAGCAGGGTAAACTGGTCTGGGAGTGCAGGGCAAAAATAGCCCTGAAATAAGACAGCACTGAATATAGCAACAGGGAAGTGCAAACTGCCGCTGCAGCTCATTAGACTCTGTAGCAAGCCAGTGTTGCAGGTGGAGAACATTGTGTGTGATTGCACAGAGATGTTTCACAGCTACTGCAAACATATCTCTCAACTTCCTGCTTCATAAATCAAGGACAAGGCCTAAAACAATCAGGGACAAAGGTTTAAAATCAGGGACACACCTTAAAAATTGGTGATATTCACTCAGGAAGCTGGTAGAATAAGTGGTGTAGTGTAAAATGCATTTTCTAAGGAAGAACACATCTGTAACATTAATGTCTGACATTATGTTATGCCTACAACCCCCACTGGTTGGTCATGGAAACACAATTTGTAGCAGGGACAGAGTAAATCTATGAGGTAAATTCAGGGACATCCCTGAAAATCAGGGACAGTTGAGAGGTATGACTGCAAACAACAACAATGTAAGCCACACACTGCAGAACTGTGCTTAGTGTGCTATGCTAAAGTGAGGTTTGCCAGAGGCTAACCTGATTGCACAGTGCTAACACATTAGCCTGGTGCAAACTGGTTTGCCCAGGGCAAACGGGAGCTATATTGAAAGCTCCCTTGCAAATGAGCCTGCTTAGGTAATCCGTGGGCAAACAAGTACATTTGCATCTCATTAAGTGCTGTTTAGCATGTATTGTCATGCAGTTTTCCCGGTGCTACTGCATGGAGTACAAAGCTCCCCCTTTTGTTCGAAATTGAGGTACAGGCTGGATGCTGCAGGCCAAGGCATGCCCACAGCATCCCCTGTTGGTTGGAATGGAAGTACAAGCTGGAAGCAGAAGGAACTGTGTGCTTGCAAGCAGGATATATGCAGGATATATATATATATATATATATATATATATATATATATATACACACACACACACATACACACACACACACACACACACACACACATATCGATAGCTAAACAGACACACTGCCCATGGCCATACATGCCCTGGAGGATGCCTTCCCCAACAACACAGGTACCCCGCTGCAGTAGTGGGTGAAACACAGTGGGTGGAGGTAATGCATGGGGCAGGCATAAGGCAAACCTGCTGGGGGCAGGGGGATGTCAGCTGCAGGGTCACTGAGCTGTGCAGTGCAGCCATCCAGTATAAAGGGACCTGGGCAGACAGGCTAGGCCAGGCAGCCCTTCTCAGTCGTCATGGTCCCTGTTCCCACGTGTGTGGGTTCCAGTACCTGGTAGTACAATGGCCCTCCACCCCCCAGCATGTATTCTGTCCCCCCCATTTCAAATAAAAATTAATCCATTTCACTGGTAGTCTAGTGGTCCCCACTTTTCCCAGCATGTATCCTGACCCCCGTTTCAAATGAAAAAAGAATTTGTTTCCCTGGTAGTCTAGTGGTCCCCCCACCCCCAACATGTATCCTGACCCCTGTTTCAAATAAAAAAATAATTTGTTTCCCTGGTAGTCTAGTGGTTCCCCCACCCCTCAGCACGTATCCTGACCCCTATTCTGAATCCAAATAAATAATTTCCCTGGTAGTCTAGTGGTCCCCCCACCTGGCAGTGACACTGACACCCCACCCATCCAAAAAGCATCTCAGAACAGAGTCGGCGACCAGCTCAGCTCTCCTCTCACCACCACGGCCAGCCGCCGACTGAGGTAGGAAGGAGCCCCCTCCCAAAGCACAATTTCCGATCCCTGTATCTGCCCCATGACATAATTTCCCTGGTAGTCTAGTGGTCCCTCACCCCCAGCACATATCCTGACCCCCAGTTTAAATAGAAAAAATACTTTGTTTCCCTGGTAGTCTAGTATCCCCCCACCTGCTCCCTAGTCTCCCGCGTGTCCTCACTCTCCTGCTACCACAGCAACACTGATGTTTGTCAGTCTGGTATGGATCCCCCTAATGAAAAGTAGGAGAATTTCACTGGTGCCCTGGACCAATTCCCCTCATTCGCTAAAAATATCACTACACCTTAATCTAGTTCAAGGTCAGCTGGCATTCATCTGTATCCCTTTCCCCCGGGTCGTGCCTGAAAATAGGCAGAATTTGTCTAGTGCATTTACCCTGTTAACAAAAATGAAATAAATAAATAACAACTTTTTTTTTTCATATCTTTACACCACATTTTCAACATAACCTTCTTATGATCCCACCTCATGAACAAGGGCAGAGAAAATGTTCAACTCCTGCCCAAAAGGTGATTTTCTTGCAGGGACTGCAAAATCACCTCTCAGGACAGATTTGCCTAATGTCAGTGCATTTGTTCATGAGGTGGGTCCCAAAGAAGGCATGGTGAAAATTTGGGGCAAAAATGGCCAAGTTACTTCACTAAGTTCAAAACCCCATTAAAATTAATTGAACCACATAGCTGTTTCCTCAGTTCGTGGATGGCTTTGAAGAGTGAAGACGTGTCTGTGGTCCACGAAGATTATGGCACTGGACCCTGAAGTGTTTAAGTAAGGGCTTTGGGGTGGGTGGGTGTTGAGTAGGAGGGTTGGGTGGGGGGACAATAACGGCTGCATGGATGATTTTCTTTTACAGGATTTATTAAACAAAAAAAAACTACAAGTGAAGGTTTTCTTTATTTCAGGTCACAACACACAGGGATTGGGCACCCTCAATGTCACTATTATGTTTGTGTGTGTGTGTGTGTGTGTGTGTGGGGTTGGCTGGTGATAAAAGGGAGGGTCAAGTGGGTGGGACAGTTACGTGAAGGCAACAGCAGAGATTGTTGGATGTATGTGAATGAGCCATCTGGCACTTCAGCAGCATTTAGACATGTGACTGCACATTGGGAGTGGTGCGGTAGTGAACCACGGGGGGTTTGCTTAGAACGTGGTGACACTGGGGGATTTGGCACCCCCAGTGTCAGTGTAAAAAAACTCTGAGTGAAGGTTTTCTTTATTTCAGGTCATGACACTGGGGGGTTGGGCACCACCAGTGTCACTGATATGTTTGTCGGGGGGTGCTGATAGGGAGGGTCAGGTGGGTGAGACAGTTACAGGGGCAACAACAACAGAGAGTGACAGTGACACTTGGGGATTGGGAACCCCCAGTGTCAGTGTTATTTTGTGGGGGGGTGGTTATTGGTGCTAAGAAGGAGGGTTAGGTAGGCAGGATAATTAATGGTGTGGCAACAACAGATATTGATGGATGGCTGTGAACAAGCCTTCTGGTGCTTCAGCACCATTTAGAGATGTGACCCTCACATTCATAGTGGTGTGGTAGTGGACCGCGGGGATTTTGCTTATGAGGTGGCAACACTGGAGGATTGGGCACCCTAGTATCAGTGTTATGTTTGCAGGGGGGTGCTGAGAGGGAGGGTCAGGTGTGGGAGATAGCCACAGGGGTGGCAGTGCCAGTAACATACATTGATGAATGGTTTCCTGTTATAGCTGGCATGAGCCCCTGCATGTTTGACATTCCAGGCATCAAAGGCTGACCACAATGGATCAGCTTACTTACTGAGCAATGTAGATCAAAGGGAAGAGCCAACCCATGATTGAGTCAGCTATCTCTTTAAGTTAATGCCGTCCCCACCCAGCAAACCAAAACTTTGTCATGATCAGTCTGCCTGATGATTGGTGTGGCACTGACTTACCCCTAAAATACTGCTCTGCATTGGATAGACAGTGTCATACCTCTCAAAATCCAGCTATGATAAAAAAATATTCACTGTGTGCACTTGCACATGGCGAACATAACATGACATATGAAGTTAAAATTGAAATGTATTTGAATATCTTGGGCCCAACTTTAAAAATCTTTGATGTACGGTGCCTGCACCAAATGGGTGTGACACAAGTGCCACCTTGTGTCAGAGTTTGTGGCAGTCTCGATTTTAGAATGCAGGTTGCATCAAAATTGGGATGTCTTGCACCCAATCTTCCTAGCACCACCGTTGTGAAAGAAGCACCCTTGTGCCAGGTCACAAGTGGACCTGTGCCAAGACAGGGCTGCACCATCCCTTTTCATGGAATTTTGGAAGCCCTGCCATGGATTCAATACAGGGCTCAGGTTAGACTAGCCAGGATGTGGTCTAAGGACCATGAATCACTGCTGGACACAGTGGCAATGGGGGGATCTGCAAGTAAAGGCTGGAGGAAGAGGGAGCATGGGGGTGCTATGGGGGCACTGGGATATGGTGGCAATGTTAGGGTGTTGAGGTTGCATCTGGCGGGGGTGCCATGTGCAATGGTAGATAGCCAATCAGCCTGGGCAGTGGGGGGTTGGCAAGGACAGACCATGACCTGGCCCCAGGTGGGCACAGCCCTGGCATCTATCACATAGGTTCCAGAATCCCCAACCCTGCACGCAGGAAGCAGTGGCTCAGGATGAGAGCTACCAGTGGTGGATGGGAACATTCTCCATCAACTGCAATGGTCCCCTGGATCCCATCCCCCCCATGTTACGGCAGGCTGCTTCTTGCCTTCTGCCTACAGAGTTAGGGACTGTGGCACCTCTAGAGCAGGTGTCAGGACTGTGCCCACCTGGGGCTAGATCACAGTTTGTAACTGCCAACCCCCACTATGTAAGCTGATCAGCCATCTGCAAATGTACATGGCACCCCCACTGGGTGCCACTTCACCACTCCGACATTGCCACCATATCTCCGACATCCCTAGGACATCCCTGTACTCTTTCTGCTCCTAGCCCCCTCCTGGTAGGCACATTCACTGCCCACTCCACCTTCATGGACTCTCTAGTGATGTGCCGAGTGGGGGGGATGGATCCCTGTGTCAAACCCTGCTGGTGTGCCACATGTTTGGCGCAAGTCTGCAGCTACAGCAACTCCTGGGTCTGTGAAGCAGGTACCTCTAGTCTTATAAACTTGGGCGCAGGGTCCCTAACGCACCTGGAGTTTGCCACAACCCTTGACTGACATAACTTGCGATGATCTCAGTCTCTTTCAAAATCAAGCCCTATGCTTCCAAAAAGCATCATCAGTAGACTGGAAATCTCTTTCATTTGTTTAATTTCCATTTTGAGGGTTACAGGTTCAAGTCCCTTTGTATTCCTGTTTTTTTTTTTTTCATAAATTATATGACTACTGTAATATCATAGAAACAGTAAAATACAACTGTGTCAGAAGAAAAAGGCTAATAGCCCATCTTGTCTACCCATTATTCTACCTGAGCCATACCAACCTTCTGTTGATGCAATTGTCCTAGTCTGATATTTCTAAGAATTTCTGTTGTACCTCCAGAAAAATTCATTGTCTACCTGCAGTACAGTACCAATCTAAGGCCACCAGAGAAAATCTCTTTAGAAATATCAGGAAATATCTAGAAAATCTGAGCATACCTGTTGCTGCAGCTGTACCCTTGGCCATGCCAGTAATGAATGCCCATAGGTAGTTTATCCCTTCCCCTGTACTCACCACCCCTTCAGTGTATTACTTTTTACCAACCCTCTATACTCGACCCATGATCTCTTGAAACCAGTCACCATCTTTGCACTTACTAGCTCCCTTTTCAATCTATTCCATCTATTCATCACCCTCATCAAAGTACTTTCTTATGTTCTTTCTACTGTAAATCTATCAACCCACTAGTTTATACTTGTGTCCCCTAGTTAATGATCCCCCGCTATGCTTTAATAGGTCATAATGCTCTACTCTGTTTATCCCTTTAAGGCACTTAAAGGTTTTTATTATATCCCCCTTCTCCCTTCTGGCCTTCAGCATGCAACTGCATGTTTGGGCTGGCTAAATGCTCCTCATTTGATTTTCCTTGCTGAGCTTGTATCATCTTTGTAGTCCACCTCTGGAGCAGATTCTGTGTGGTCGCTACGTTTTTGCGTGAATTCCAGAACTGAGCACCATATTCCACATGGGGCCTGCAGACTCGACACTATTCTTAAACAGCAACTCTTTATTTAAACTGAAAAGCTTAAAACACTCGACTTACACCAGTTGTGTTTTAACTTTATTATTTTCTAGTTTATGTTTTTTAATTTTCCCCTGCTGTTGGGCTACTAAATTTTGTAGATAATGCAGCAATTATTTCACTGAGTCTTTCAAAATGTATCTGACTCTGCCCTGCTCACCACACAGCTGCTGTTTGTGACATCACAATCTGTTGTCATGGTGAGCACTGTGATGTCATAAACAAAGGCACTGTGAGATTAACAGGGGAGAGGCAAATGTTTTCAAATGTTTTCTATACAGACTTTTTAGCTGGACTACCAAGATATGCTGTAAATCTTGGAAGGGAACATGAAAAATGAAAAATTATATTCTCCAGTATATTGTAACAGCAGAGACATCTTATTTATGAAAGCACATGCCGAAGTGCAGAGTTGCTCTTTAAACAGGTAATGACACTTTACCCGGTTTATCTTTTTCAGATTCCTGAAGTTTTCTATAATATACTCCTTCTACCTTCTGCATGCACTCTTTCATTGAGAGAACTCAGTCAGGCCAGCCATGAAGGTGTGTGGAGGGCTGTGCCTGTGGCCTGTTGGGGTCAGGATGGGGGGAGCAGGGTAGTGGTAATGGGGCACTCGCTGTTACAGAGTGGGGGCCCGCTAAACGCAAAGAATTTAATTAAAAATATATCTGTATTTTTATACTGTGGCTGACTGGCTGGCATGTGTATGTGTGTGTGTTATTACAACTGTGGCCGACAATCGGTGGGGGGAACCACTAGACACCAGGGAGAGATGAGATAGAGATAGAGATGATAGAGATAGAGATAGAGATAGAGATAGAGATAGAGATAGAGATAGAGATAGAGATAGAGATAGTGATAGAGATGATAGAGACAGAGATAGAGATGGTAGAGATAGAGATAGAGATAGAGATATAGACATTGTGGCTGACTGGCGGGTGTGTGTGCATGGGGATGATATTAATTATAACTGTGGCCAGCGACCGGTGGGGGGACCACTAGACACCAGGGATTTATATATGTATTTTTAGACTGTGGCCAAAGCTTGTGAACAAAGTGTAGAATTTCACCTGTAAAATTCCACACTTGGATTCAATCTGGTGCTCCTCAAATTGGTGAATTTCACAAACTATTTCATGGAGCGAAGTTTGCAGACTTCGCACATCACTAATCCAGATTTCTAGGTGGTGATGCTATCATTTCTAGGTGGTGGAACTCTCCTATGGTAGTCAACTGAGAAACATGACAGAGGTGGTGAAGCTGTCATATGGTTTTTCAAGAGGTGGTAGAACTGAGTTCCTGTGGGCTCCTGTTCAATTTAATCTCTGCATCTTTGTAGCCCACCTCTGGATAGATTATATGTGGTTTTCATCCTTTTTTAAGTGTGGGCTCCAGAACTGGACACATTACGCAATGCCTGGCCTCACCAGTGATCCATAGTGTGGCAACAGCAACATTTTGTGGAGAAGCTTCTCCCTACACAACCCAGCATCCTGTTTGCCTTTCTTAGCACTCTGGTGCAGTGGGTCATTGACTTGAGGCTATCAGTAATGATGATCTCAAATCCCTTTCTTCAGTGGATAGACATATTTTTCACTCCCTGGGCAATAACCTGCCTTTTGGAACCCTTGCCTATGTGCATAGTGTTGCAATAATTACCGACTCTGCCTTTTTCCCATAGGGAAACTGTGGCGTAATTTGCCGTTATAAACAAGCATTTATAACGGCAAACACGTGCACGGCTTGCCTTGGTTTGCGCATGCGCCAGCTAGTTTGTCCCCTCACGCCACTTGCCTCTCGCCGCTTTCATCTTCGGCGAAACTCAGCCTCCACGTCATAGGAATTTGGCAGTAGGTTAGTTCTTTTTTTAAAACTAGTATTTTTCCAAATACAGAGGGACACGAGAACAGCTGAAAACAAACAAAAAATCTGCCAGGCTACTGACAAAAAATGGACCAGAGCGTGGCAGCACCAGAACATCCGGGGAAACATCCTGTATTTTATATAATTGCTGAGGCAAAAAAGGCAAACCCGGCATTTATATAAAATAAAAAATGGGTTGGGGTGTCAAACTCGATTTTTACACACACCCTTGTTGTGGGATGCTTTTCACAAACCCCTCGGGCTTCGCCCTCGGGGTTTATGTAGCATCCCACAACTCGGGTGTGTGTAAAATCTCGTTACACACCCGACCCAGACTTTATTCTATATTTTATTCACATTAAATTTCAGCTGCCATACCTTTAACTATCCTTTCTAATTTTTTGTGGTCCTTCTTCATGTCTGAGCCCCTCTTTGGAGTCTACCCTATCCCAATGTTTAGTGCAATCTGCAAAGAGGCAATTTTATTTCCCTTGATCCCTTCCCTTATTTAGCAAATGAAAAACTTAAACAAGACTGGTCCCAGCACAGTCCCTTGTTTTACCCCACTTGTGACCTCCCTGATCTCTAAATGTTCCCCATTTAAAATCATATTCTACAAACATAGAAACATAGAATTTGATGGCAGATAAGGACCACTTGGCCCACTCAGTCTGCCCATTTCCCTACCTAATGGATAAACTGCAGATCCTAGTTAACCAACAGCCTACTTCCTCCTACCCCCCCACTAGAATTGCCTTATGTCTGTCCTATGCATTCTTGAATTCCAACATTGTTTTTGACTCTACGACCTCCTCAGGAAGGCTGTTCCATGCATTTACAACCCTCTCTGTGAAGAAATACTTTCTCACATTGCCTCTGAGCCATTTCCCCCACTTTCTTCAAATTGTGCCCCCTTGTTCCTGCACATCTTTTTTTCTGAAAGATGTTACCCTCTTGGACTTTGTTGATTCCCTTGAGGTATTTGAAAGTTTCTATCATGTTCCCCCCTCCCTGCTTTCCTTGAGGCTATACATCTTAAGCTCCTTTAGTCTTTCTTTATATGTCTTCTGGTGCAGACCCTGCACCATTTTGGTTTCCCTCCTCTGGACAGCCTCCACCCTGTCTTTGTCTTTGTGGACATCTCAGTCATGGTTCTCTGTGTACCATGTTTCTGTGACTGCCATGATGTCCAGGCATCCCTCTTCCATCAAGGCCACCATTTCGGGGAGCTTTTTACCTAGACTATGGGCATTGGTAGTCATTACCTTCTATTTTTTATGGCTTTATTTCTTTTCACCTCATCCCTGTCCTTACTGCATTTGTCTTTTTCTCCATTTATTCCTGCCCTTCTCCCTATCGACTGCTCTATCTTGGTGTTTACCTCACTAGCTACCCTGATTTTCTGGTGGGGGGCTAGGATTTCTCTTCTCCTTTTCAATGCTTCCCCCAAGGCTAGTTTAAATGCTTGCCAATGAAACATTTAAACCTATGACCTAGGATCCTGGTTCCCCTCCTGGATAGATGCAGACCATCGTGCCTATATAGGCCTGCATCCCTACAGGTGGAGCCCCAGTCCCCAGTGAAGCCAAATCCCTGAGCTCTGCACCAGTTTTTCAACCAGTTATTGAATCCCATGATGCGGACTACCCTAGCCTCATCCATGCAATAGACAGGTAGCACTTCCAAGAAAGCTACTGTGTGTGCTACTTGTCTAAGGCCCCTCCCCAACTCCCCAAACTCCTGTTGCAGTGCTCCAATCCCATTCTCAGCCAGGTCTCTCCCCCTTGCAGCTGCTCCCACAATCCTGTGGATTCATTTTCTGTCCCTCCAAGTAATGGCAGCGGGCAGACACCTTACCTCCTTGCCTCCCTCCCCCAGTTCTACCCCCCTAACAAGTGAGTCCCCCACCAGGAGTTGTTTCCTTCCCCTGTGGGGTCCTGTGCCACCCTCCTGTGGGTCTCCATTTTGGAGGTTCCCAGCATCCTCCTTGGTCTCCACTGCGGGTGCCTCCATAGAGGAACCATGCTCCACCAGAGTGGTGAATGAATTGTGGAGGTGCACAACTGGAGGGATGTGCCTCTGTTCCATCACCCTCACAGTGTTGCACCATGCGCAACCCTTCTGAATATCCAGGCCAGTATGTTCACAAGTTAAAGTCTAACTACTTGTACTGCAACTATATATACAAGGCTAAACATGATATGATATCCCCATGGCATTTGCAATGATAAACATTCCTCTCTATTACCATCAGACTGAGGGTAATATCAAAACCAGTGTTTAATTAGCATACTAAAAAAACTGTAATGGAAATATGTTCAGTGGTTAAAGTCTTATTGCTTGCAATGCAACTATACATACAAGACTAAACATGTTATAATATCACCGTGGTATTTGCAATAAATATTTGATTTGTTGGAATTCAGTTTTTCTCATGTTTCGAGACAGATCTGGTCTGGGCCAACACAACATAGAGATAAAAACTTTTATAGGTTCCAACTGTTATGAAATAGGCAGCATATAAATTTAAAAATGTTGCTCACTTTTTGAAGAACTGTGTCAACTAGCATGAAAGTAGTGTAGTTTGAAAAAATCCCAAGTCTGATTTTGTGAGCCCATCTGACTTCCTTGTACTTCAGGTCTCCTGGCTGAAGTATATCAAGCTATCTTCTGTCCATCTGAGTGCCCCGTGACTGTGGAAATATAGGTCGGGAAATATAAAACGCACTTCCACTTAGTACGCCACAACATTAAAGCATAAAAACAAAATAATTCCTCCACTTCAATTGCAAGATCATTCCAGTTGATGACATCAACAATTACAATTTGTTTGGTTCTAACTAGGGGTAGGGCAGAACTGCTCCTAATAAAAACAAAGAAATCCCAAAGAACCAGGTTGTTTCTAATATTTAGAACAGAAAAGAAAGCAGCTGAAAATGCAAATCAGTAACCAGTGTGTAATTAGCACGTTATTAAAACAAAACATGTTAACACATTACAAAGAAGTTCACAAACAATAACACAGAAGCAGAAAATCTGACAGCAGGTAGGGGCTGCTTGGACCACCCAGTCCACCCAGTCCACGCATTCCTCCCTACCTACTGTACACTATTCTGGGTGTTAAATAGCTGATATAGCATATCAAAACGCTAAGGAAAATGGTGTAATACTAAACGTTTTAAGAAATGCTTAGTAGTAGACTGCTAACCATTTTTTCACTGAATCCATGACACAGTACACAACATTAAGAAAACTGCATCATTTTTAAAAATTTTGCTAATCAATCTGTGCAAAGCACTATACATTTTCACAATTGATTAGTACTTTCACGTGTCTAACTGCTTATACATTTTTTCAGCCTATTTAAAACCCTGCCATTACTGCAGACTGTATGTACAGCTCTTTCTCCCTCCCTCCATCCTTTCCACTATGATTCCCTTGTGATTATCCCATGCATTGTTGAACACCATGACTCTTTTCACCCCCCCACCTCTGCTGGAAGGCTGTTTCAGGAATCCACCACTTTTTCTGTGAAGAAGTAGTACTTTCTCACATATCTCACGAATCTACCCCTTTCCAGCTACATAGCATGTCCCCTTGTTCTTGAAACATTTTCTTCTTAAAAATACTTTCTTTCTGCAGGATTTATGACTGGTTGTTGACAAAAATTTTGTCAAACGACCAGACAGATAAACTGTCATGATGGCCACTTTTTGCAGTCAGCTTACAGTTTCTTACAAACTGACATGTTTTCTGACCCCCCCTCACAGGGGGCTGTGTCCTCCCCCCACTAAATATAATTAACTCTGAGTTGGAGCTGATTGGGGGGGTGCAAGACCCCTGAAAGACCATGTCAGGTTCCAGCGCTGACACTACAGAGACCTGGTGCTGTAGTCACTATAGTGTCAGTCACTAATGAAATTTTGACATCAGGTGGGTATAACCTTGCTGCACATTATTTAGTCCATAACATGAAGTATTTAAAAGTCTCTATCATATCCTCCTTCTTCCTCTTCAATTCCAGTGCGTACATATTGAGGTCCTTTAGTCTCACCTCATAGTGGCTTTTGATGCAAACCCTGCAGCATTTTAGTTGCTCTCCTCTGGACCACCTCAACTCTGTCTATGTCCTTTCAGAAATGTCATCTCTAGAAATGGACTCAGTACTCTAGGTGGGGTCTTACCAATGATCTATAAAGAGACAACACTGCAACCTATGCACCCCAGCATCCCATTAGCCTTCTCAACTGGCTTGTCGTACTGACACTAATAAACCTTTATAACATTTTGGGGTTCTAACTAGACCCCCTCCAAGAAGTGCACCCATTCTTAGTTCTTAGTCCAAATGCAAACATTCCAAAACAGAGACCAGAAGAGCATGAGCAAAATAAAATCCCATCGTTAATTCTGCTTTAAAAAAAACACATTCACCGTATCAATATGATACCAAAAGCTACCCAATGTGACATGATTATTTATCCATTCATGAGGGGGACTTACATGCTTCACTCACCACTCAAGTCATGAGTTGCTTCATCTCCTTTCCATAAAATTGCCATCAGACTTTATTTTTAAAGGCTCTTCTAGGGCATTTTGGATTTTATGCTAAATCCTTTTTGAGCTATTTTGAAATAGCTATCTATTATAATTTGCCTGGCTTGTGTTAATGCTTATTTAAAGCTGGGTGATTCTTGTGCTTTGGGTTGTTTGATATTTATTATGCATATTGTGCATTAACATTTGCTGCGTGGTATGCATTCCTTCCAGTGTATTCAGCTTAGTGAAACTGAGATTTGTTAATGGGTTTTGACATGGTAGTTAAACTGATCTCTCTGTTTCCCTGTTAGGTGGATTTGCTTTGTTTTTTTGGTCACATAAAGCTCCTTAACCACACCATTTCTAATGCTCACTTACAGGAAAGAAGTGCGATTTGAAAGAAAGTGAAGAGAAGTGGGTACACAGTATAGTGACTTCACTCACTGTCTTTGCGATGAAGGAAGTAATTCCATATTGTTTAAGGTCAGATAAGCAAATAGTTGCTTCTGGAATTTGAGCTCATATTCAGTTTATTGTATGACACACTGTACCATACCAGTGGTAAAGAAATCTGGTAAATAATTATGGTATCTTGGAATATATATTTACATAGAACAAGCTATTGCGCCTTATACTTCAATAATCTGATAACAGAACACAGAAAACAATGGATCAACTAGAAAGTTTACAATGGAAAAAGAGGTTGGTTTAAACTAAAACAATGTAAAACAGTAATAAAAGCATTAACAATAGTGTGATGCATATTCAATACATAATGAATTGCAGTGAAATAATACTTTTATCTCTGCACATGAGTGGTAAGTAACTTTTGGCTTCACCACTCCTGAGTTAGGATCTTAATACTGTCTAGGGGAGATAAATGTGTCATTCCATTGCAACCCATTTAACAGTACATTACATATTTATTTTTTAATTTACATTTTCTCACAATAATAACATGGCCTCATCTCAGACTCTCCCTGTCTCCAGCACTTACCTCCAATCCCCTTGGCCCCATATCTACCACCTCCTCATGGTGGGGTCTGGCTACAACCAGGTAATATCCTACACCACTCCAGCTATCACACTGGGGGCACCCTCTGCCATGGTAAAAGCAACTAGTAGCAGGGATCAGGGCTAGAATGTGCAGGCTCTCACTTTGCATGCTGCAGGTCAGTTTAATCCCTTTGTAAGGCTTCCTTCCTCCCTGCCTTACAGCCAATAGGTGCTCACAGCACCAACTGAGATTTGGGAGCTTTCAATGATGTGTGGGTCACCCACAGCATCAAGGGAGCCATGCGTCCCACCTGCAGGTAGTGCTTATAAAGTAGGGCCCTCTAACTGTCCTCCACGGGGTCAGCTTGCAATGCCTCTGCACTGTGCTTCAGACCTGATGGGGACTTGACAGGGGAGTCAGGACCAGCTTTTGAACTTTAGTCTCCAATGTAGTGTTGCAATGCACCACCAGCTGGCATCACATAGCCTGGTCTTATTCAGCTAAAAGTAGGCATGGGGCCATATTGACACCTGCTGTAGTTTTTATTAATTTTCTAACTCTCACAGAATTGCAGCCTTCACTGACTGAGACACAGATTGCAGCAGATACACTGAGTAACTCAGGACAACTGTCTTCTTTCAACTGTGAGGGGGGGCAAGCAGTAAGGAACTGGTGGAACAGATATCAGTTAGAGGTTGCTGCATTAAAGCAGAGTTAGTGTGTGTTACAGACAGGACTTAAGGAGTTTTTTTGTAACAAGATAAGTGGGGTAAGTTGTGGAGAAACTTGCTGAATTTGTGTTTTTCTTTTTGTCTGTAAGGTATTTCGAAAGCTCAATAGCCCACATTTTAAGGGCCTTAAACTAGACCTCTGTTTTGGCCCTGCAGTTTACAGAAGAAAGTCTTTTTTTACTTGATTGTTTTTTGTAGACACCAAGTACCAAAGGAACAAACCCCCTGCCCACCCCCATTCCCCAACCACCCCGGATGCTCTTCCTTTATAGTGGAAGGACAAGCCACACCTACTTAAAGATGCAGGAACAGTTAGATATCACAGCACAAGCAATAGCCTGGCTGGTACGTAGGCAATATTACAAAGGGTGTAGCTAGCAACTAGGTCCACAAGGACACATACAAGAGGAGAGACAGAAGCTGTAAGTCATGACGGAAGGAGAGAAAGACAGGGAGAGAAGGAGAAGAAAAAAAGGGTTAAGAGGGGATGAATATCAGCAAGTGCAGGATGAAGCAGGTAGTGGTGCAGTGCTCTGGCAGTGGTGCAGCAGTCGTCAGAAAAACATTCTGGTTACTGTGGTGCTGCCCCATTTTCAGGAGCCTCTCTGGGCTGAGGGCGGAGGTTGCCAGTCTCCGGACAGAGCTGGCAGAAATACTGGGCACCTTCTCCCCCACTCAGAGGCCATCAGGTCCCCAGCCAATGCCACAACAGCCTCCCAGGCAGATGGTAGGATGGACTACGGTGGGCTCAGCAAGGTTCAGGGGAGGTGACAGAGAGTGAGACACATCCTCCATCCAGTCCAGCTCATGAACCCCCCTTCACAGTGTTGGAGGAATAGGACAGCCCTGCAAAGTAACCCAAGGCTGAGACCAGGGAGGAGGTGAGGGTCCTCCAGCAGTGAGACCCAGTGGTGGGAGGAAGAGAACCCCATAGGATCCTGTTGGGTGACTCAATTTTTTGGGGAATGAATTTGGGCACAGATAGTAGAGAGGAAAGGGAGGTAAAGTGCCTTCCAAGAGGCACAGCTCGAAAGGAGGGGGAGCGCATCCAGAGGATCACTGAAATTGTGGCAAGGAGGAGAGGGTTAGAGGTCATTATCTATTTGGGGACAAATGACCTATCCAAGGATAAGGCAAGCTTGGAGCAGGTGAATGAGAACTTTACAGTGTTGGGAGGGTGCCTGGGGAAGGTAGAAAGCTCTGTGGCATTTTTGGAGGTGCTGCCAGTGGGGGGTGGGGGCGAGGAATCTCTGTATTAGTAATTTAAACTCATGGTTAAATGGCTGGTGCAATGAGAATGGGTATGGCTTAACTGGGGACTAGGGACCCACCTGAAGTGATGCAGCCCTGTACAGTGGGGATGGACTACATCTGTCCAGCAAGGGGAAGGCAGCCCTCAATGGATGGTTTAAATGCTTTGCTGATGAGCATTTAAACTAGCTAGGGAAGGAGGGCAACAGGAGCAGGGATACTCAGGCAGCCCACCCCCACGTGGTAAAGAAAGCAGAACAATGGAGCAGGAAGTGGAGCTGATATCAAGGACATCATGGTCAAGCAGAAAGGGAGAAGGAAAGGAATTTGGAGCACAAGAGAAAAATATCGGGGGGAGAGGAGATGCAGGAGACCAAAAACAGGAAGGCAGAGAGGTCAGGCAGTAAAACTTGTAAGGTCATGGTGACAAATGCACACAGCCTGGGAAATGAAGTCCCAGACTTGGAGGTCTTAATAACTGAAGGAGACCTGGACATAGTAACAATAACTGAAACCAAGTACACAGCTAATCATAAGCGGGAAACAAATGTACCAGGATGTGTTCTAGTCAGGAGGGATAGGAAGGGCAAAAAGGGAGGGGGAGTAGTCCTGTGTGTCAGAGAGGGTATAATGACAACACAGGTACCGGGTAGGCAGGGGGAGGCTGATGCACTGTGGGTCACTCTTCAACCTGGAAATGGCACAGCAATATGCACAGGAGTAATAAACAGGCTTCAAGGACATGGAGAGGAACTGGACAGGGAGCTAGTGGAGGAAATACATAAGATGGCAATGAAAGGTGAAATTCTACTGATGGGGGATTTCAATATGCCAGACAAGAATTGGAACACCAGTGTAGCTGCTTCAGCCGCCAGAAGCAGAGGCATCCTTCATTAACTCCAGGAGCCTGGACTTAGGCAGCTTGTGCTTGATCCCACCAGAGATGAGCAATTCTGGATCTAATAATGACCAACGGGGATTGAATTGCAGATGTCCAGGTAGAAGGGCAACTGGGATCCAGTGATCACAACAATGTGTGGTTCAGCACAGGGACAGAGACTCACTCAAGTCATACTAGGACAAAGGTTTTGGATTTAAAAAATGCTGACTTCGCTAAAATGGGGAGGAGTATCAAAAAAGCCCAGGAGAGGACGGGGGCAGTAGGGGGAGTGGAAGAACAGTGGAAGCATCTAAAGGATGCCTTACTGGAAGTAACAAACCAATGCATCAGATTGGTATCCAAAGGCAAGAGAAGGAGAAAGCCACTGTGGTTCTTGAAAGAGGCGGCAAGAAAGGTCAGGGCAAAAAGGAAAGGGTTCAGGAAATATAACGACACCCAAAGAAAGGCCAGGGAGGAGTACCTAGAGTGTCTAAGGGAAGCAGAAAAGGCAGTAAGGAGAGCAAAGGCATGGACTGAGGAAGGTTTAGCACAGTCAGTTATCAAAGGGGACAAGACATTCTTCAGGTGCATTAGCGAAAGGAGGAAAAACAAAGGGTGGATTTCAAGGCTCAAGGGAGAGGGAGGGGGAATGCAAGGAGGGTGACATGGAAAAGGCAGAAATACTGAATAAATATTTCTGTTCAGTATTCACAGAAGATGGGTTGGGACAGGGGCCACAGCAGTACAGCAGTTGCCAAGGAGGTGAAGAGGTGGACAGTTGCCCATTCACAGGGGCAAGAGTCCTGCAGGAGCTTAGTAAATTGAAGGTGGACAAAGTGATGGGACCAGATGGCATAGACCCAAGGATATTAAGAGAACTGTGAAGGGAGATAGCAGAACCTCTGGCAGCCATATTCACTGAGTTGTTCAACAGAGGGGTGGTACCAGAAGATTGGAGGAGGGCACATGTGGTCCCTACACAAATCCAGCAGCAGGGAGGAGGTGGGGAATTATTGGCCGGTCAACCTCACCTCAGTAGTGGGGAAGATCATGGAGTCATTGCTTAAAGAAAGTATAGTGGGGTATCTTGAAGCCATCAGAGCCCAGGATCATAGGCAACATGGATTCACAGCGGGGAGGTCATGTCAGAAAAATCTAGTTGATTTCTTTGACTGGATGACAAAGGAAGTAAATCAGGGTGGGGCAGTGGACATCACTTACCTTGACTTCAAAAAAGCCTTTGACACTGTCTCACATAGGAGGCTGATAAACAAGCTGGGTATTCTCGGCATGGGTGAAAGGGTGGTAAACTGGATTAGAAACTGGCTAACAGACAGAAGGTAGAGGGTGGTGGTAAATGGGGTGCAGTCTGGGGAGTGGAAAGTTGGGTGCCTCAGGGATCAGTCCTGGGGCCAGTCTTATTCAATATCTTCATTAGCAACATTGCAGAAGGGCTGGATGGAAAGTTCTACCTGTTTGCAGATGATACCAAGATCTGTAACACAGTGGATACCCCAGTGGAAGTGGATAAATGAGGGGGCACCTGAGAAAGCTTGAAAAATGGTCTGAGGACTAGCAACTGAAGTTTAATTAAAAAAAGTGCTAAATTATACACCTATGACATAGAAACCCTTGGGAAAGCTACAGGATGGGGGGGGGGAGAAGCTGACAATCACAAAGGAGAAAAGGAACCTGGGGGTTATTATTTCAGATGACCCAAAAATGTCTTAGAAGAGTACAAAGGTAGCTGGGAGGGCTAGTGGCATGCTGGGGTACATAGGGAGGGGTATCACTCAGCAGACGGAGGGAGGCAGTGATGCCATTATATAAAACAATGGTCTGATCTCACACAGAGTACTGTGTGCAGTTCTGAAGGCTGTACCTTTGTAAGGACATTAACAGGCTGGAGACAGTCCAGAGAAGGGTGACTAAGACGGTACAGGGCTTGCAACACAAGAATTATGAGGAGAGATTAAGGGACCTCAATATGTACTCACTGGAAGAGAGAAGGGAAAGAGGGGACATGATGGAAACATTCAAGTACCTCAAGGGTCTAAACAAAGTGCAGGAGACATTTCCCAAAACAGGAGCAGCACAAAAACGAGAGGGCATGACATGAAATTGGAAGATGGGAGGTTAAGAGGGAATGTGAGGAAGTTCTTCACAGAGAGAGTGGTGGACACATGGAATGGTCCGCCTCAGGAGGTGGTGGGAGTGAGCACTGTAGATGGATTCAAGCATACTTGGGACAGGCATGGGGAACCATAGAGGTACAGCTGCGGGTGGGTCGGAAGCAGTAATCCAGTATAAGGGCTTACAGGCAGACTAGATGGACCAAGCGGTTCTTATCTGCTAACAATTTCTATGTTTCTATATGTTTCAAAGGGAGCCATTTCTTCTAGGGGTGTGCAAGTAACGAATAATATTTCTCGAATACCTGAAATAATAGCCTGTTCAGGAACAAAAAACAAATGGCTGGGTCACTAGTCACGGTAATCAGCTAATGTTGCAGTCATTTGGTAAAAAAAAACTCTCCCTATCCGCCTCCCCCTTTCCCCAGTGTGCCAGAGAGACTACCAGCAATACAGATATTAAATTGTCTGCTCCTAGCACTCTGCCAGTACCTGACAGGGTCTTTTGCAGCTCAACCCAACATGAGCCCAACTCCCCTGTTTACTTTCAGTTTTTTGTTTTTGTATTTTACAGACCCTTTTTGACCCCTTACCTTGATTGTGTGTGTGTGGGGGGGGCTAGTGTGGCAAATTGGCAACCACTGTATTCTAGGCTAGACCAGTTGGCCCACCCTTCTGCCATGTCCCTTGCCCAGCCCGCAGCCACCGCTATTATGAGTAACTGTGTAGTTCTCTTGTCCAGAGTCTTTTTCACATAGTAAGTAATACAGTAAGTGCCAAGGCCAATCCATACAATGATTATTTAGAATCTGTCTGTTGCTGATCCAGGTAAGACTGCCATGAAGGAGTGCACAATCATGAGAGAGGGATGAGGCAGGGGAAACACAGTGACACTATTGGCTGCATAGGATCACTATGGTGCGCCTTCTCTACCTCCTCTACTAAGTTTGCGCGCTCCCTCATGGCAGTCTCATCAGATTGGCAATGGAAGGATTCTAAAATATTACATAATCATAGTACAGAATGGCCTTGGGACTTAGACGTACTGTATTACTTACTGGCTAGAAAGGACACTGGACAAGAGAACACTTCAGTTACTCATCACAGTGGCTGGCTGGGCAAGGGTAAGGCCAGAGAGGGGCTGACTGAGATAGCCTGCAGTACAGTGGTTGCCAACTTGCCACACTAGCCACCCCCACCCAATCAAGTTAAGGGGTCAGGGGAGCTGTGAAATACACAAATAATTACAAAAAATGGAGGCATCAGGCTAGGATGAAGGTGAGCTTCAAAAAGACACCGTCAGCTCCTGGCAAACTGCCAGGAGCCTACAGTTTAAAATCTTTATTGCTGGCTGTCTCTGAGGCACTGGGAAAAAGGGTAGGTAGGAAGGTGGGTGGGAAATAACAAAAACTGGCTAGGAGGGTGGCCAGGATATTAGCCCTGGCCACCAGATGAGAATATAGGGCAATTTTATGGCTCCCCTACACACAGTCAAATACCAAATACTTCAATATTTCGGCCCCCAAATATGAATACTGACCAAATATTTGAAATATGGTATTTGCACACCTGTAATTTCTACACACACACACACACACACATATACACACCCTCACTAAGAGGTGGTCTAGTGCTTACAGTGAATGCAAATAATACTGGCTAAACCCCTGGCAGGGCTATTCAATAGTTCGCTACAGGCGGGGGAGGTTCTGAGAGTTTGGAGGATAGCGTTTGTGATGTCACTCCAAAAAGGAGGGGACTGGGAGAAACTAGAAAATTGCAGGTATGTCAGCCTTGCCTCCATTTTAGGTAAACTAATGGAGAAATGAATCAAGGAGGACCTAGTGGACTACCAGGAGAGAAATGGACCCCAGGACAGTAAGCAGCACAAGTTCATGGCAGGAAGGTCTTGTTAGACCACCCAGTTGTATTCTGTGACTGGGACAAATGTGGTGGATAAGGGACAAGGAGTAGATTTACTCTGTTTCAACTTCAGCAAGACATTTGACTTAGTGCAACCCAGAAGGTTGCTGAAATAATTAGAGGATCTGGGAGTAGCACTGAACCTAGTTAGATAGGTCAGAAGTTGGTTGGGGGAGGCAGCAATAGGTGGTGGTAAAGGGAATCGAATGAGGCAGGGCTGGATTTACTGTTATGCAAAAGATGCTTGTGCATAGGGGCCTTGCTTTCTGGGAGACCCTTTCTGAGTGGTTTTCATTCTGTGTAAAATTTAATTTAGCATGTTGGTCAGTCCAGGGGCACTGCAGGGCTACCTGAGGACCATGTAGGTTTTCTGACCATAGGGGAGGGTCAGTTTATTGTTTGGAAACTCAGTCTGCCCCATGCAAATCTGTGCATACATCTCTGTACTACCCTAACCGACATGTGCCTACAGGGAGGGACTCAGCAGTAGAAGTGATCATTCTCAAGACTGGACACCGTGACCTAATGGGGATCTTTTTCACATGATATGGACTTGCCCAAGGGTTCGAACCTTTTTGGAAACCATTCAAAGTTCATTGGACCCCCAACTAGGATTAAACTCATTGTTTCTGCCCAACATTTGCCTGCTTTACTCCTTCCCCTCAGATATAATTAGACAGAGGAAAGCACACATGACTACTATCAGCTGTGTCTAAGCTGATAATTATGCGACATTGGATAGAAGACTCTACGCCCACTGTGATTGAGTGGCACAAAGAAGCTTTGAATTCTTTTCATCTGGAGAGACACATTGCCATGATGAATGATAGATTACAATCTTATCTAGCCAAGTGGGGCCCTCTTGATGCTCTACTTGCTGCATGGCAACCCTAGGATGTATACATTTTGTGTCATGGCTGCTACCTCCCTTTTTATTTCTCCTTTTTCTCTTTTATTCTTTTTTCAGACCTCAACACTTGGTACTCATAGCTGGTAATTTGGATGGGGTATTGAAATGTTATAATTTGGTTTAAAACTTTAGATAGCCTGGCCTCATTGACTTTTGTTAACCTCTGGATTCATAATTGAGGCTTATCTGTATATCTTGTTCTGTATCACAAAGACTTTAGTAAAGATTGTTGAATTAAAAAAAAGGATTGGACATCATGGCTACACAGAACAGTGAAGTGTGGCAACCGTCCCATTATATCTTGGTGCCATACTGACAGAGTTGAGACG
This sequence comes from Neoceratodus forsteri, assembly GCA_016271365.2. Classification (NCBI taxonomy): domain Eukaryota; kingdom Metazoa; phylum Chordata; order Ceratodontiformes; family Ceratodontidae; genus Neoceratodus; species Neoceratodus forsteri. The sequence continues at coordinate 346,540,373 of JADMNL010000023.1, forward strand.
AGATGGGTCTACTCTACTGTCTAAATGCAGGATGTAGCTGTGAAGTCAGGGAGCCAGGTGAAAGGGAACAAAGTCATACAAACATTACCAATGATGGACAGGGTAGTCAGGCAATGGCAAGAGGTATGTCACATGGACACTGTCACCACTGCCATGGTGTTGCTCAAAGTTTTCATCAATGACATTGGAGATGGCATTAAGGGCAAAATGTGCCTATTTGTGGATGACACCAAGCTCTGTGGAAGAGCAGATATAGCTGACGGCATACAGGACCTACAGAAAGATCTGGAAAAGTTAGGGAAGTGGTCCAGGATCTGGCAGCTTGACTTCAATGCCAAGAAATGCAAAGTTATGCATATTGGAGCCAAGAATCCCAGGACAGAGTACTAACTGGGTGGAGTCTGAGTATCTGCATCAGAGGAGGAGAAGGACCTGGGAGTGATGATCACTAGTGACCTGAAGCACTCCACGCAGTACAAGAAAGCAGCAGCAAAGGCAAACAAGATGCTGGGATGCATATCTAGGAGGATCAGTAGTAGGAAAGAGGAGGTTATACTGCCCTTGTACAGGTCACTGGTAAGGCCACATTTTGAGTATGGAGTTCAGTACTGAAGTCTACACCTCAAAAAGGACATTAACATGCTGGAGAAGGTCCAGAGGAGGGCTACAAAGATGATAGCAGGTCAGCTGGGTAAGGCATACGAAGAGAGATTGGGAGCACTGAACATCTACTCCCTGGAAGACACGAGCAAGAGAGAGAGAGAGAGGGGGCATGGTTGGGACCTTTAAGTACTTGAAAGGAATAAATAAGGTTGATAAAGAGAGTCTCTTTAAGCTGAGTGGCAACCATAACATGAGAGGGCACAGTCTTAAGCTGGAGGATGGGCGGTTTAGGAGGGAGGTCAGGAAGCACTTCTTCACAGAGAGGGTGGTGGGCACTTGGAATGTGCTGCCAGAAAAAGTCACCTCATTGATGACAGTGGGCAACTTTAAGAGAGGCTGGAATAGTCATTAGGGGAAGGTAAGGATCATGTGTAGGGAGGATGGGTGGAGTGGGGAGGGAGGGCAGGGACATTAGCTCAAGCTGTGGACCCTGCAATATGAGCAGACTTAATAGACCAAATGGCCTTCATCGGCTAGCTTCTTTGTATGTACGTATGTACCTGTCAGACAGTGGTGGCTGACAGCTGACCGCAGAATTCTGACTAGAAAGTTTAAATGTATAAATGTTACTAGAACTCAGGGCTAGGTTGCTGGCTGCTAAACCAGCTCTACAATGAACTGTGTCAGATGTGTTCTAACTTCCACTGTAACTACCGTGACTTCTATCTGAAAGCCGAGGATGGGTGGCATGTGCATGTGATGGTGGGTGGCACAGGCACTCTGGCATATGGTACAGCATGGTACTAGGGTATGTGTGGGATTTCGGCAAGGAGGGAAAAAACTGACCTGGGAGAAGACTACTGGCTAGAGATGTTCAAAGCTGAGAAACTGCTTTGGCAGAATGTCACAACTTTGGATAACTTTAGTTCAAAGTCCCAACTTTGCAATGTTTTTTGCGAGGCAAAGTGACACTTTTTTCCATCAAGTGACCAAACCTAGCTTGTAAAGTTGTCACTTCAAAGAAAAAAAGTGCCACTTCACCTGAAAAAAATGTTGCTAAGTCAGTGAAATCAAAGTTGTTGTTGCCAATAGAAACTTTGTGAAGTTGAAGTTTCGCAACATCATGACAACTTTGCTGACAAAGTTTAGCTTCACTACATCTCTACTACTGGATCAAGGTGAGCCAAGCGCAGAAAGAGGCAGGGCAGACTGCTAAGAGCAGAAGAGAGGAGGACAAACAAGGCCTTCAATTCAAATAGGAATATGATTTGTACTAGGCAACATTTTAAAAATAAAAAAAAATGTGGTTGTAAGAGAACCGATTGGTAACACAGGAGGTGCAGGTTTGAATCCCACTTCAACATTTGTTTTAGAAAGTTTGTCAGAACAGCTTAGTGTGTATATCACCCCCCCTTGGCTGTTTAGATAGTCGGAAATGAAACATTATGATCTCCTAATTGATTAGTCTGGTTTAGTTCAGCCTAAGAAGAGTCAGGAAAAAAAGACAGAATGTTCTGAGACAAATTTGTGGGGAGTAAATAGTAGGGATGGGCAGAAACCAAATTCCTGTCGGATATCGGCTCTGGATATTTTTTATCAATATCTGACAGGAGTCGAATATTTATCAGGTCAGATACATTAGTGCACATGCAAGAAAGCCACACCTTCCATGCAATAAATGTTTTTTTTATTTTCAATAAAAAAAATATTTTTAAAATCACTAAGTAGAACAGTATTAAAAAGTATCAAAATATCTTTAGCAAACGTTTATCTGAAGTTGTCTAAATTTTGTTTTATGAACAAAAGCATATTGGCAGTGTCCGGTGACAGACGGGATCTTCTGTTGGTTATAATATCCCCCACCACACAGAAGACCTGTTCACTGGGCACACTGGTTGGAGGTGGAGCCAAATAGCCAGAGTCAGGAAATGGCCAGCATGGAATTTCCAAAACTGCAGATAGTAGATCTTAATTTACTATACATTTCAGGTATTTTTAATTTGGTGAAGTGACCACGCGAAGGTAAACAATATCTATGCCCAAGCACCGATAGTAACCTTTTGAAACCAATATTTTCAACTATTGCAAATGGATGCTCATCTAGAGCAATCATCTCAGCCACTGCACTGATAATTTCAACAGCCTCGGGTAGTCACTTGGGTAAGGAGTTGAACGTTCAAAGCGTTTTCAATTGTTTGAAACTCCCTCTTTAGTTTCTTTGTGGGTGGCTCACATAAGGATTCTGCTTGCCCCTCTGTTTCTGCTTTAGCCTTTTCAGTTTGCAATTCTGAATATTCTGTTCTATGCTTGTTTCGTAAATGATTGGGCAAGCTGGAGGTGCCAAAACTTTTTACTGAAGAATCTCTACTTATAAAATAAATAAATATAAGTGGCAGTAAGGCAGAAGCAACATTTAGCTTTGGACTCAGTCTCTTTGTCAGCAATAAAAAATGTCCATACCAGACTTTTACTTGTCATTCTAGTTCAATCGCTCCCACTCAATTGTGAACGCTTTGCTCTCTATCAGACGCTTTGTGAAAAGCGTGTAGCTCAAGTCGCTCTCTCTGCCCCAGCACAATTCTCCTCACAGTCATGCACCACTTATCAAGGCAATAAACAAATGCTCAAGTAATTAAAGTAAATAAAGGAATCTGACCTCTTAAAGGGCAACTGTCCGACTGGAATGGAACTTTAAAAAATCCTGGATATCCTACTGGATTATTTTATTGGGTCAGCTATCTGTCCACCCCTAGTAAATAGCTTACACTATGTGTTTTTATTGGTTTGTGAATAGATTCCTAGCTCTGCTTATAAGTATGATCACCAGATGGTGATTAGTTATGGTTTGTGAAGACATACCTCTCAACTGCACCTGATTATGAAGGACATCTGTCATGTTAACCCTCAAAATTGCTATGTCTCTCATGGAAATGATGCTGCCCACACAGAGAATGTACTGTAAATTCAGACTTCAAAACAGAAATGTCGGCTATTCTGAGATGCTAAATCAAAAATAAACTTTGCACAAGGAAACAATGGTTTTCCACTGTGTTATGAGCCTGTATCTCCATGTTTGATGAAGTGTTCCTCATTATGAGGGTATGTGGCCCTCAGTGTCCCTGATTTTAAGTGTCTGTGTGCCTCATTTCAGTGACAAAAGGTTGCATGGTATGTGCAAAGGTTACTTGTTTATTTTTATTCTTTGGTAACTGGGTAAGGCCCATTGGCCACAAAGCCCATTAACAGGTGTGACTCGGGAGAAGAAGAAAGGTTAAGCAACTTGTTCAGGATTACACTGTATACAACTGGAGGTTGAGAGGCTCAGTCCAAGCTCTGTCAGATACAGTAAGCTCATTCACAGCTTTAACCTCTAGGCTATACTGCCACCCCAGCCCATGATCATGGATACTTGCTTTTCAAAAAAGGAAGATTTTCATTTAACCTTCATCTAGTGTAGTGCAAAGGGAGTATAATGCTGCAAGAGTGTGCCAGCCATTGATATAGTTGAGGGATGCCACCACTCCATCTTTGAGGGGTGGGCGATGCAGTGGGGGGGGGCATTCTTACTGCTGTGCATAGGGCCCATGACAATGTAAATCCCACCCTGAAATCAGGGTAAAGGGTGGTCATGAGTGAAGTACCACAGGTGTCAGTTCTAGGACTAGTCCTTTTCAATATTGTTTATTGACAACGTAGGAGAAGGAATACAGGCCAAGATGTGTCTATTTGCAGATGACACTAAGCTCTGTGGTATGATGGACAGCGAGGAAGTGGTAAAGGAGTTGCAGAGGGGCCTGCACAAGTTAGAGAGGTGATCCAGTATCTGGCTGTTGAAATTCAAGTGCAAAAAGGTGCAAAGTGCTGAACATAGAGAATAAGAACCCAAGGAAGGAATACTGGATGGGAGGGGTTATGCTGGCCATGTCTTCAGAGGAAAGGAACCTGGGGTCCATCATACGTGCCTCCCTAAAACAAACTAGCCAATGTAACAGTGCTTACAGCAAGGCAATAAGAATGTTGGGGTGTGTTGAAAGGGGTTTCAATAGCAGGAATAAAGAGGTAGTATTACCTGAGGAAAGATGGAGACAGGCTGGAGACAATGCATTGTAGAGTAATGAAAATGATTCAGGACAAACAGACCAGAGCCTATGAGGATTCTGTCAGGGCACTGAACATGTGCTCACTGGAGGACAGAAGAGAGAGGGGTGACATGACAGAGACCTTCAAGCTCCCTGATAGGAATACACAAGGTAATCTGTGAAGAACTATTTAGCAGGAATGGTGGAAAACAAGGGACATGAATGGAAGCTGGTGGGGGGGGGGGCTAGATTCAGGAGGGATGCAAGAAGTTTTACTTTATGTAGAAAGTGGTTTAGCCATGAAACAGCCTACCAGCAAAGGTGGTGACACAAAAACATTAATGGTTTCAAGCATGACTGGGACAGAGAAAATGGCTTAATAGTTACTTTAAGGGAGTACCAGTAAGGTAGGGAGTGAGGGGGAAGGCGAGTGCAAAAAACCTCAACTAGGCAATTGGTAATGGTAGGTTAAAACTGGGCAGACTGGATGGACCAATTGTCTTTTTCTGCTGACACTGTCTACAGTATGTCTCTAAATGCTACTTTTCAAAACAGTGGCTAAGTGGCTTGCAGATGCAGGGGCTTTGAAAAAGCTTCTTCTGGTTTTGTGCAGAGCAAAGTCCTCTACTGAACTCAGTTGTTCATGTGATTTTGACATGTCACCTGTTGCAAATGCCTTAAATAATTCTTTTGTTTTATAGTTGGCTCAAATCAAAACTAAAGATGCTCAGATTGTACATTAACACACCACTAGGGGAGATAGCAAGCATTTGTTGATGCTACACATAGTTGCTTGCATGCTTTTAGAAGTTAGAACAGAAACAGGATCTCATTTTCAGTGGGCCTGCTTTTACACAGTTTTACACTGTATTTATCCAGTATAGTGCAACTAAGATGCATATCTTGTTTTCAGTGGGATTCTGTTTTTTTCTCCCCTTTCTGACCTGTCCTGTTCTACTGGTCCCCATAGCCCCATCACTCTGGTGTTCGGTATGGCTTACTCTGTCCTGCATATGCCACCAGAGCTTCCCCTCCTGTGGGCTTGGCAGGGTTCCCGCAAGCCCCACCATCAATCTGGATCTGGTTCCACTGACCAGGGCCTGGATAGTCAGGAGAGGGGCCTCTGAGGAACTGGTGTCATCCTGCCACTCGTTCTTTTCCTCTGTTCTCCCAGGAGGAGCTGTGAACATGCAATGATGTCACGACACACATTGCATGGTCCCACATGATATGCACCAATGGCTGCAGCACCTCCATACACATCTGGAACCCCAGACTCCTTTCCATTAGTCTCCTCTAGGGATCAGATACTTGCTCAGCTGGGCATCCCCCCTACGCCCAGAGGAGGTGAGCAGTCCTATGGATGCTGGAACCTCCTTCCCCCGCAAACCCTCTGGTGCCCGGAGTTTGCTTCTGAACCCAGGTCATTGACACTGCAAATGGTAGCACTGTGCTGGAGGAGGGGGCAGCTTCTTGCTTTTTTATTATTTTCCACAAAGCTGTTTCTCATTCCAGTCTCATCTGGTGACAACCCCTCAACCTCATCATTAACTTTCTCACAGACTTACAGGTTATCCACCACTTACACAGGACCACAGTGTGGTGGGTGGCCATCTGTGTCAGATGAGAGAGAGTCTGCAGGAAAGGTGCCATCGCAGAACACTGGCATTTTCCTTCTGCCCTGTGATGTTTTCTCCTGGGGTGGCAGTGTGCAATGAGGGGCTCATGCATACATGCTGTGGAACCTGGTTTTCCTGACTGTGCTATTGACTGATCTCCACCTGTCAGCAGTCATGCAATGGGAACAGCATCCTCCTGATCCTGAGGAAGGGGATTAGTCCTTGGGATGCTCAATCCTTCCTCCGCCAGCCAGGCCCCGACAGTCTGCATTCATTTCCGAATGCATGTTGCTGGTATAGTTTGTAGAAGCAGTACTATTGCAATACAGGGCTGACTTGGGATCTTCCATATATCGATTTTTAAAATGTATTTTCCCAGGATTCGCCAGCTGAGATGCAATATCTCATTTTCGGTGGGGTCCTGCTTGGTCCCATTTTCACGCTGTATTTGCCCAAGATGGCACAGTGTAAATGCTATATTTATTTTTCGGTGTAGGTCAAGGTTTTACACATTTTTACAACGTATTTACCGAGAATAGGTCACCTAAGATTCACTATCTAATGTTCAGTGGGCTGCTACATTATCACCCCAAATGTTCAACATAGTCTTTTTATCACCCTTGCTATGATCAAGACAGGTTGAACTTTTTAAATTCCATCTGAAAGGTGATTTTGCAGAGTGACTGCGAAAGCATGTTTCAGACAGGATTTGAAAAATTATACCTGTCATGTTCGTGAGGTGGGGTGACATAAGTCTATGTTGCACATTTGGGACCAAAATCTGCAAAATTACAAAGTTAAGAGTAAAGGTTAACAAAATTCAATGTTTCCTCATAACTTTTGACATTTTGACCCCAAATTTTCAACGTTATCTTTTTATGACCGCACCTTATTATCAAAACTGGTGGAGTTTTTTTTTCTCAGCTTTGATAATCCTCCTCTGGCCATAGGCTAGGACCTTCTTTTGGCTACCCCCCCCCCCCATGTGAGCTACCTTCCCTATCAAGATCCTGATGTGACAGCTGCAACATCTCCTGGTCACCCCACCCACAAGTGACACACGTCTGTTATGCCTCCCCCAGCTTACCCCCGGGGCCAGGTATGCCTTCAACTCCTTCGTCATATTTTCCCACAGTCATCTGACCACCTGAGGTGGAGGTGAAGATGTGGGGAATTCCCCAGTAGTGCCACTGCTTGGAGCTGGTATGGTAGTGAGTTGCTTGTGGTGCTTCATCTGCCAGGAGCTGTGTGCACTGTTTCCCATTTTTCCACACCCTCCCACCAGAAGCATGCAACAGGATTGGCTACTGGTGAGGCCCGATGCAGCTAATCCACAGACATGCTGCAATGGTCGCACTTATCAGTTGTGTTCCACCTGCACCACCGCCTGTGATCACCCAGGTGGTGGTTGCAGTAGGATGGGATATTCCCCTCCCCAGAGGAGGAGAGTTTCCTTTGGGATGCTCAGTCCTTCTCTCCATTGCCATCCCTCTGTCATTCCTGAACCCAGGTCATTGGCATTGCAAGCAGTACTGCTACCACTGCGCAGGTGGGCTGGTGGTGGAATTTTTAAAATCCCACCAGAAAGATGATTTCATGGAGCAACTGTGAAAACATGGTTCAGAGAGGATTTGAAAAATGACATCTGTCATATTCATGTGGTGGGGTACCGAGAGGGCTATGTTAAAAATTTGGGGCCAAAATCTGCCAAAATCGCAAACTTATGAATAAACGTTGAAAAAATTCATTGTCTCTTGACAAGTGTTTTTGGAAATGTTGACCTCAAATTGTCAACATAGTCTTTTGATTATCCCACCTTAGGAACAAGATGGGTGGAATCTTTTAAATCCTCTCCAAAAGTTATTTTGTGGAGTGACAGAGAAAACGTGTTTCAGAGGATTTGAAAAATGTCACCAACCTTTTTTATGATCTTGGGTCCCAAAAATGCTGTGAGGTGGGATCCCAAAAAGGCTGCGTTGAAAATTTGGTGTAAAAATGTTAAAAAATGACAGTTATATGTAAAAGTTCAAAACACATTAAAAAATAATTAACAAAATGTTATCATTAGTTCATAGTTGGTATTGGAATCAGCAAGATGTGCTGGTTGTTGTGGAGGACCCCATAGGTAAGTGAGCAGTGTTGTGTGGGTTGGGTGGATGGGGCAATGGATGCTGAGAAGGGGGTATCGGGGTCAGCTGACATCGCTAAGGAATCGATTATTTTGCAGGGAAAAGATGATGAGAGACTGATGATGCTGGAAGGTTTCCTCCTTTTTATGTATTTGGCTAGCAGCACGAAAGGTGAGCACCCAAGTATGTCATCATCTGTGGAGGGGGTGTTAGTCAATACTGGGGTTGAGCATTCCAGTGTCAGACTGTGTATGTGGGGGTGAACAAACACTAGGTTGGATGGACTGAAGGGTGTTACCAGCAGTGAGGTTGGGCATGGCCAATTTTTTTTTTTTTTTAATACCACAAGCTGCTTACAGATCTTGCATCCTCATGTGTAAGCATCCTTGCTTACACATGTCAAGAAGCTTGTCTTACCTGAGGAGTTCTTTTTTTCTTTTTTTAACTATGGCACTTGCTAATTCACCTTTTCAAACACATGCCCATAAATAATAATAATAATAATAATACACTTTATTTATATAGCGCTCTTCATGGGGTATCAGAGTGCTGCACAATAAACAACAATTAAAACCATAAAATATTAAGATACAATTCAATATTCACTAAACCGGAATTCAATAATGACAATCCATTACAAAGCGGTACCAAAAGCAAGCTGAAATAAATAAGTCTTTAAGGCAGTCTTGAAGCTCTTCACTCTCAGGTACTCCCATACCCGATGAGGCAGAGAATTCCACAGGGTGGGGGCCGCAAATGAAAATGCCTTCAATCCAGAGGTTTTTAAATGTATCCAGGGAATCTCCAGCAATCCTGCATCGATTGAGCGGAGTGGTTGGAGGGAGCAGTAAGAGTGCAGGAGATCTTGCAGGTAGCTCAGTCCCTGTCCATGTAGGGCTTTATAGGTCAGAAAGCTGACCTTGAAGGTGATCCATCTCTGAACTGGCAGTCAGTGCAGTTCACGCAGCACAGGCTTAATATGGCTGGATTAAGATGAGCCAGACAACAGCCTGGCTGCAGTGTTCTGCACCAGCTGTAGGTGGTGGATATCAACCCCTGGAAGCCCTAGGTAAAGGGAGTTACAGTAGTCCAGTCATGGAATCACAAAAGCATGGATCAAAGTTTGTAAGTCGCCAGACAGAACTAGGTGCTTAATCTAGGGAATATTTCTCAGATGGAAAAAAGAGGACTTAACCACGGCCGACACTTGCGAATGAAGTGGCAAACCATCATCAAGAATTACCCCCCGATTTGGCACCTGTTCAGAGGTCGGTAACTGGGACCCCCCCATGCCAAAGTTCTGAGGGACACCTGGTCCTGACCCCTCTATCCGGTGGGCAGGATCCACCACCAACACCTTAGTCTTGTCAGAGTTAAGATTTAGCCAGTTGGTATTCATCCAGTCCTGGGGAATTTCAATGCCTGGGTCGTCGATGAACTCTCGCAGTTTGGATAGGACTTCCTCTAGTTAATGAATTCACTGGGCTTCACACAGGTTATTTCCTCCTCAACCCATATTGGTGGTCATTCATTGGACTTAGTGTTTCTCCTGGTGATGGAGATATCCAACTTGGTGGTGGAACCAGTCGGGTGGTCTGAACATCACATCATAGGGTTCAGTTTCCTGGCCCCCTAATAGGTCTGCCCCTATGGAGATGGTCCAGTACGGCCCTTTGAAAGGTGTGTCCCCTGAGGGCCTGATGGTACTGGATCTATCAGGTATACCGAGTGAATGCACGGATCCAGGGAATCTGGTACTAGCCAATAATAAGGCGGTGACAGAGGCCCTGGATTCCATTGCTCCTGTTCATCCTCTCACTCTTTGCCCCAAGTCTTCTTGGTTTGATGAGGCCTTGAGGGAGTTGAGGAGAGTGGGACAAAGGTTAGAGAGGTGCTGGCGGAGGTCAGGCCTGGAGTGTGACAGACTTAGTTTGATGGACCACTATGTGGTCTATCAATCAGCAATTACCAGTAAGAAGGCAGAATTCCTGTCCAGAGAAATTGCTGCTGTGCAAAATCGACCAGCTCAGCTTTTCCGGACTGTGGACAGATTGTGCAATCCACTCTGTCTCCAGCCTGCAAATGCTTTTTCACAAGAACATCGTGAGAAGAGTGCTCGATTCTTCGCAGATAAGGTTGCTACAATCAGGTCTGATGTTCACCTGACCCTCTCTCAAGGGAGTTGCGGTGGTAGGCAGGAGATGTCGGATGCCCAGTTTGTGTGGTATGACTTTGGCAGGATATTGTGATGGTTATCCAGTCATTGTGTCGGACCAACTGTAGTTTGGCCTTGGGCCCCACGCGCCTTTTAGTAGGCTGTGTGGATAATATCGGTCTGGTCCTTGCCGAGATAGTCTGGATTTTCTTTGGAGAGGGGGATCTTTCTAGATCCCCTGAAGGAGTCTGTGGTTTGGCCCCTTCTTAAGAAGCCCTCCTTGGATGCGGACTTTCTGGCTAACTACAGGCCTGTCTCTAACCTACCTTTTGTAGGTAAGGTTATTGAGAAGGTGGTGGTGTCGCAGCTGGATGACCATTTGACCAGCCACAATGTTTATGATTCTCTCCAGTCCAGATTTAGGAAGAGACATAGTACCAAGACAGCTCTTGTCCAGGTACTAAATGACCTCTTAATAGCAAGAGATCGAAAGACCCATTCCATCTTGGTCCTTCTAGATCTCTCTGTGTCATTTGACACCGTGGACCATGGTGTGCTGTTGGAGCACCTGCAGTTCATCTGTGGACTTTCGGGGACAGTCCTCATATGGTTTCAATCATTCCTCGAGGGTAGGACTCAGAGGGTGGTGTCTGGATTTTTTTTCTCAGCTCTATTATCCCTATCCCGTGGAGTGACGCATGGCTCCATCTTGGCGCCCATATGTTTGCTGTGTATATGCTGCCATTAGGAGTGATTATTAGGTGGTATGGCTTGAGTTTTCACTGCTATGCAGATGATACTCAGCTGTACATGTCCTTTGTGCCTGGCCAGGATGATGCTGTCTCAGTCTTTAACAGCTGTCTAGCCGAGATCCAGGACTGGATGAATGTGAGCTGGCTGCGGTTAAACCCAGAAAAAACTGAGGTGTTGGTTATGGACCCAGGTCACCAAGAGGTGGGTGTGTTGGCTGGATCTCCTTTGGATTTATGGCTTGGCGGTGTTTGGCTAACTACCTCAGACCGGTGCGGAACCTGAGCATTATGTTTGATAACCACCCTGACCCTAAAATTGCAGGTGTCGGCAGTTGTCAAAACCTCTTTTTATCATCTGAGGAATATTACCCAGGTAAAGCACCTAGTTCCTCACAAATGGTCTTCCAACTTTGGTCCATGCCTTCATTACCTCCAGCCTTGACTACTGCAATGCCCTTTACCTTAGGCTACCGGGGGTTGATATCCGCCGCTTGCAGCTGGTGCAGAATGTGGCAGCCAGGCTTTTGACTGGTACTTCTAAGACCAGTCATATAATGCCTGTGCTCTGTGGACTGCACTGGCTGCCAATACAGTGGCAGATCACCTTCAAGGTCGGTTTGCTGACCTATAAGGCCCTACATGATCAGGGACCCAGTTACCTGCAAGATCTCCTTCACCCCTACTGTCCCCTTCACCCTCTCCAATCCACCAACAACAGATTGCTAGAGATTCCCAAGGTTTGTTTACAAACACCTGGAGCAAAGTTATTTAGTTTTATGGTCCCAATCCTGTGGAATTCTCTACCTCATTGGGTGCGAGATTGCCTGACCATCCAAAGTTTTAAAGTTGCCCTGAAAAACGTATCTTTTTAGACTGTCATTTTCTGATTTTTAAAGCTGCTGCTGTATTTATTATTTTTAATTTTATATTGTTATTTATTAATGTGTCTTGATTGTTATTGTACAGGCACCTTGGTTTTTAGAAAGGTGCCTTTTTTACAAATAAAGAATTGATTGATTGATTGATTTCTATGATGTAGTTATTAAAGACTGAGAGCTCACTATCCTGGTCTGGCACAAAAGACAGGTAGATCTGTTTATCATCTGCATAACAGTGAAACCTCACCCCATAGAATCTCACAATGTCACCTAATAGCAACATATACACCCTTAACAACATGGGGGACAGCATGGAACCCAGTGACATCCCACAAGGCAGAAAGAATACCTCAGAGGAATAACCCCCTCCCCGAGACCACCCTCTGAGATCTACCAGTGAGTAATGAATGAAACCATCTGAGGACCATACCAGACAGGCCTCAAATGGCTTGCAGGTGATCCAGCAGTACCCCATGGTCCACGGTATCAAAGGCTGAAGAGATATCAATAAATACCAAGATGGCACAGGATCTCTGGTGTCTCGAAATTAGGAGATCATTGAGCACCCGAACCAGAGTGCTCTCTGTACTATGCCTCTTGCGAAATCAAGACTGAAGAGGTAGATGTCATGGATGGTAAAATGGTTCTCTAACTGTAGTGCCATGACCTTCTCAATAACCTTCCCCACAAAGGGAAGATTAGAGATTGGTCAGTAGTTAGCGGGTCAGTTTGGGTCAAGTGAAGATTTATTGAGAAGAGGAGTCACCACTGCTTCCTTCAAGGAGCAAGGAAACTCACCCATCTCCAGTGAACACCAGACTATCTCCGTGAGGACTGGGCTGATGACATCAATACAGCCTAATAAAAGGCAAGTACAGCCCAGATCCAAACTACAACTGGTCGGGCGCATATCTCTGAGAATCCGTATGACATCTTTGATCCCCAGGCACTCAAACTCCATCCAACAAAGCCAAAGTGTAGCGACATTCTGCCAAACACCACCCCCCAAAGAATGTGCCAAATGGATCTCTGACCTGATGTCAACAACCTTAATGTCTTAATGGTTTTAATGTGACAAGTAGGGTAGTAGCTTTCTTTTCAAAAAGTATTTTTCAAACAAAAAAAAGGGCAAGGCAAATTTGGCTTTCAGCCTTACATCCACATGACCATGCTGGGAAAGCAGCCAACCCCATAGTGTAACCGACTATGACAACAGCTCTGTTCTGAAAACACCCTTTCCTGCCCAAAATCAAAAAGTTTGCAAGATACAACTTTCCCTGTGTTTTGAGATATGTTGGCAAATTCCTATAGCCTTTGAATAATTATTCCATATTGCACTGCATTTTTAAATGTCACGTGCCTAAGTCGTTATTATACAACTGCCTCAACTGGCATGTTTTGTTTTTCTTTTATAATAAAGGGGAACATGCACATTATGTGCACCTCAGTACAGCATAGTGCTTAAGGGCAATGCAAATACAAATCTAGAGACTTTGGTTTGAATATCTCCAACCACCACTGACATACTGTGTGACCTTTGGCAAATCTCTTTACCTCCTTGTGCTCCCAAGTCACACTCAAACACAAGCTCCAGCTTGGTGTGCCTTTAATGGTTAATACCATTTACTTTTTTATCCATGCTCCCTGGAACACATATCTACTGGTGATTCCTAGAATTTTACTTTTTTTTTAACAAAACAACCCTATGCTTGGTAATTGTCTTCTAACTGGAAGGGGGAACCATTTTCAATATGGCTTGCATCCTTTAGCCATATCCCACCCTCCAAATGCAACTGCAAGCTTGCTACTCCTTCACAAAAGTTTTGTCTATGAAATGTTGCAATCCATTTCAACTATGGCTTTCATTACCCACTGTAATGCCACATCGCTCATCTTGCCAAGTAAAGTGATGCCTCATACAGATTGATTGTTCTATAATGGATGGTCGATACTTGTGCAGGGGTGTGATCCTTTACAGAAAAAAAACAAACCTACACCAGTGTGTGTGGCTATTCCATTGAAGGACTCAATGAACAAAATGCTAATGCACCTCCTGAATTAATAAAAAAAAACATTGCAAGTCTTGATTTTACTACATTGAAAAACAAGGCCACGATCCTGAGCATGTGCTTAATGTCACCATTAGAGATGCAGTGTGAAGAAAAATTCCGCCCTGGAAGTGGGCACTTCTCATTTCCATTCCACAACACGAAGTGCCCATTGTAAAGCCGCACTTCACTTTGTTTATGTTGCCTTAATTCACTTTAAAGTGGAGTGAGAAGTCTGTTGGCAGCCCACACACATCACATGGCTTACAATAGTGTAAGTCACATGCTTCGGCCAGGCAGGTAGGAAGTGACTCATGCTTGGAAGAGAGTTTCACTTCCGCCTTGCATTAAGAGAAAGAGGTTGGGAGAACTTGGTGAGTGAGAGAGAAGAAAAGCTATTAAAAAAACACTTTAAATATTTTAGGTTTTTTTGCTCTAGATGCTTTTGTTTAAGTATTTGTTGTCTGGATTTGTGTTTGTGCAGTATTTCTGCTTGGTATTTGTTTTATTAATTGTTTCTGTGTGTCTGTGTGTTTGTTGTTTGTTGTGGAGAGTTCTAGTGATCCCACAATGGAGGGCGAGAGACATAAGGGTTTTAGTCGACGTGGTGGCGATCGGGTGGGCGTGCATGTGCACATGCATGGTGGACAGCTACAGCTGGACCAGAGCACCATCTTGAGGGCCCCCACCAAAGTAAGAGATACTGGAGTTGGTGCTGCCATAGAACCACCACTTTCTGTGGCACCACCGACCAATGCCCCCCCCACTGCCAGCAGCACCTATGTCCCCTGTGCCAGTGGCTGAGCAGCAGGAAGTGATGGAGGAGGAGGAGGAGGAGAAGCCACAACAGCAAATGCAGCCACAGGTTTCTGTGCCCCATGCCCCAACTGTAGAGCCAAAGCCCCTGGCTCCCACACCATCTGGGCCCCCCATGCCTGTGCTTGGTCCTCCCTGCACCTCCTTAGTGTGAGTTTTTTTTACTGCACTGCTGGGGGACAGCAGTGTAGTAAGGTGCAATTTGTGCGGTGTGGAGGTACACCGTGGCCCCCGAAGAAGTCACCTTGGCACAGGGGGTTAACGCACCCATATGTACAATCACCACTACCTAGAGTGGCAGGCTAAGGTCGCTGAACATGCCAGTAATGCACCTGCTGGCCCTGCTGGGGAAGATGGGGTAGAACGGCGCCCACCTGCGCATGGTGTGAAGTGGGGGAGGGTCATGGCAGAACCTGCTGCTCCACCACCACCACAACCTACAGCACCTCCTGTTGAGGGTAGCAACCCTCTCAAACTTCCTGCCACACAGGTCAATGTGGGCCTGCTGCGGAGCGAAATGGATGCTGCAAACCACCAGCTCAACAATGTTGAGCAGCAGTTAGAACGCAGTGAGGGGCACCTACTTCAAATCATGGGGATGCTTCAACTGCTGCTGTCTCACCATAACACTGACTATTAGTTTTTCAGTTTGTCCTGGCTTGCACCCACCATCACCACCCTCTGTGTGAAACAATATTTCCTGATCTTGTCCCTGATCCTTCCGCCCTCTATCTTGAAATTGTGGTCCCTTTTTCATGCACATCTTTTGTTCTGGATGCATCTACCTGTTGTTGAGTCCATTTCTGTACTCAATAGTTTCTATCCTGCCCCCCTTTCCTTGTGTTTGTATGTAATGTCCTTTAGTTTATCTTTGCCTGTCTTCATTCTGGTGCAAACCCTTCAGCATATTAGTTCCCCTCCTTTGTACAGCCCTTTTCTGACTTCATTTTGATGTGATGGTTTCCAGTATATCCCGGTATACCCTGTCCCCCATACCTCCCTAGGTCTTTCTGGAATTTGTCTTGCACACCTTTAGTTAATCTGACACAGTTTTTACTATCCCTTTTTGTTGTTGTTTGTCTCCTCCCCCCAATGTGCACCTTTATGTGTATTAAATTGTTGAGTGTGTGTGTGTTCCATTTTTGTTTTACATAACCTTGTTTAACTCCCAAAAATGGTGATAACCATGCCCAAAAACAGGTGAAATAAAATTAAGTATAAAAGGGTTGTCCTTGCCCTCATTATATTCCAACTTAACAAAACCAGAAAGTCATAGCTCCACAAGAATCAATGCCAATAAAATATTTTTCCTGCTAGTGCAAATGTATTTATGGCAAAACAAGGCACACAGTAAAGTAATAACCCTTGCACTTTGGTGGTAAGGCCTTCATTAGTGTGCCCCCTAATTAAGGCCTAAGCGCCGAAGCGCAGTTGGCATTTATGTGTGCCTTGTTTTGCCATCAATAAAGTTGCAGTACCATTGAACAGTTTTTCATGGCATGTATTCATATAGAGTGGTGACTTTATGGTTTTGCCTTGCACTTTTGGAGCCAGCTACTATGTACAAGCAGCCATCCACATACTGCAGCGTGCTTCTTGCGGCCCTTTTATATTCCTACTAAACAAAGTCTGTTTACCCTGAAATATTTTTGGTGTCTCAGTTGTGTTTCCTTTCTGTTGTGGAGGGTTTGCTTGTCAAAAAGCAGAATTGAGTAGTGCAATAATAATGTGCTAAACAGCATGTGTGCAGTGCACTGTCATGTGCACACACTGTCCAGCTCCCTGAAAACATATATGATGATTTGTTCCACAGTTGATGGTATAAAGAATAAAGATAAGAATATATAACGTATATTTTATTTGTACCATCATCAACAGCAGACCAAGTCATATAATATGTTTTCAGAGGGCTCGGTGGGCAGTGTGCACTTCACAGTGCACACATGCTGTTTAGCAGATCATTGCACTTCTCACTCCTGCTTTTCAACAAACCCAACAGAAAATGTTCACAGTCTGCTAGTGCCAATGCATTGATGGCAAAACAAAGCACAGAAATGACCCTTGTGTTTTAGTGGTTGGGCCTTCTTTTGGTGGTCCCATAATGAAGGCCTAAGCACTGAAGCGCAGGGGTAATTTTTGTGTGTCTTGTTTTTCCATCAAGAAATTCACAGTAGCAGTGAAAATTTGTTGTTTGCATTTATTCGTCTGGGGTGCTGGCTTTCTGATTTAGTCTGGCAGTAGCAGTTTTGCAGCTAGCTGCTCTCCACCAGCACCCGGCCCAAGTGCTATCATGGTGTGCTACTGGCCTGGATGTGTTATATTCCTGCTTAATAATGTCTGTTTACCATGAAATATTTTGAGTGCCTCAGCAATATTCCATTTCTGTCGGGTTTGTTGAAAAGCAGAAGTGAGCAGTGCAATGATCTGCTAAACAGCATGTGTGCACTGTGAGGTGCACACTGCTCACCAAGCCCTCTGAAAACATATTATATGACTTGGTCCACTGTTGATGATGGTACAAATAAAATGTATTTCATATATTCTTATCTTTGTTCTTTACACCATCAGCAGTGGAACAAGTTATCATATATGTTTTCAGGGAGATGGACAGTGTGTGCATATGACAGCGCACTGCACACATGCTGTTTGGCACATTATTACACTGCTTACTCCTGCTTTTGCACTCATGCACACAGCAAGACAGAAATAAAACATTACTGAGACCACTAAAATAATTTATTTTTGGAAATAGACATTTTTAAGTCAGAATATAACAAGGAAGGGAATTAATTAATGGCACACTCAGTCATGTGTGCAGTGCTGCCACACAGTACCCAGAATTAATGTGCACCCCCAAAATGCTGCTTTCTTATGTCCAGAAAATTCCCGACTCCAGATGAAGAGAAATGAGAGCATAAAGTGGAAAGAAAAGTCTCCATTAATTAATGACACACTCAGTCATGCATGCAGTTCTGCCACACAGTCCCCAGAATTAATGTGCACACTCAAAAATGCTGCTGTCCTATGTTCATAAAATTCTCAACTCCAGATGAAGAGAAATGAGAGCATAAAATGGAAAGAAAAGTCTCTATTAATTCATGCTACACTCAGTCATCATGTGTGCACACACTCCAATAAGAACTATGTCCACTGGTGCTGCTGTTGGAATTTCATGTAATGCTTCTTGACCTGACTGGGCTGATGCACAGTGTCTTGCCAAATGATGTACTAGAAGAATAACCCGACCATTGAGTTAACCATCTATGATGATGTGATAATGCTGTGGTTGCCCACTATCTGCTGCACTGACTCCCAACAGGAAGGATGCCCTCTGTGTGTACACTAATACTACCCTTGGTAAGTTAATATACTTGGCACCATCATAGTTTTCCACAGAACCTGACCTTACATGTTCATATCCATATATATATATATATATATATATATATATATATATTAGAGGCAAAAAATCAGTTTAATGCATCAGCTAAGGTTGTTCCACAGTGACAAAAGTGAGGAAATTCGATATTAGGGTTGAAACCCCTTTGCACCCCTCCAGCCCACCCCCCCAACTGGAATCAGGGTGCGTGTTGGGGTCGTTGGCCCTAACTCTCACCCCATCACATGTGGAAAGAAGCTGAGGAGTAGGAGAATGGGGTAAGAGTTAGGACCGATGACCCCAACACGCACCCCGATTCCAGTTGGGGGGTGGGCTGAAGGGGTGCAAAGGGGGTTTCAACCCTAACATCGAATTTCCTCTCTTTGGTCACTGTGGAAAAACCCTAACTGATGCATTAAATGGAGTTTTTTGCCTCTAATTTCTCTTCTTTTTGAGAATGATAACGAGAAATAATGGATGTAATGCGGCGGTAGGAGCGGTTGTCACATAGTAACATTGTGCCCGCAAATGCAAATCGTAATGCGCATGGTGATGCAAAGCAAAACAGAAAGAGAAACAGTACTGTAGACAGAAATGTTAAAAACAACGCAAACGCAAATGAAAACACGAAGGGTAACGCACATGGTGGCGTAAACGTGAACGGTAATTGAAATGGGTACGGAACCGCAAGTGGAAACGGTAATGGTAACAGTAAAGTAAGCACACAGGCTGGTTTTCCCCAAAAGCTGTATAGACAAAGACAGTGAGTACAAAGAATGTATGCAAAATAATGACTCTCGGAACAGAAAAATGAGGACTTGGAATAGTAAATTGCTTATATCTCAGGAACCGTACAACATAGAAAAAAAATTTAAAAGTCATATGAATTATCAGTTTCCTGGCTAGTTCTGTACTTAGCTCCCATTAGGGGGCTAAGTGCTTTTTTGAAGAAAAGTCCGTATTTTGCACCGTTTCCGAGATACGGGCCTGAAAGGCACAGCGAATGCCATAATGTTATCCTATGGGAAAAAAACAGAAGTTCGAAGTGCCATAACTTTGTCTCCCTGTAATATGTTTTCACCAAATCATTGAAAGGCACATCTGTGGGATATTGGCTGTGTTCCCTACAAATTTCAGCCCAAAAGACCAAACTGTTATTTTGCAGCAGGGCGTCAAACGATTGCTGCAATGCGTTGTATGCCATAATGTTACCCTATGGGAAAAGATTGTCAACTTTGGAATACCATAACTTTGCCACTGTGTAATATTTTTTCAACAAAACACTAAAAGACACATCTATGAGATGTCGGCTGTGATCCCTCCAAATTTCAGCCCAAAACTCCAAACCGTTCTTTTTCAGCAGGGTGCCAAAGAATTGCTGTCATTTTCCCACAGCCTAGAAAAGTACTGTCACAATTTGCGAAAGGTTTTGCAAAAATTTGCGACACTTTCATGAGTGCGACACTACTTTGTGAAAGTACTTTTTCCAGAAATCTGAAAAACATATTTCTGCGGTGTTTTACCCAGAAATAAAGACATGGCTAGCATCCTCAGGGTCCAACTAGGTGAATACAAAAAGAATTAGGTTGCTAGAGGGTCCCAAATTTAAATGCCAAGCATTTTTCTGATCACCAACTGAAACAAAATGGTGGATTTGCAACAGTAAAAGGGTCATCTGCGAAAGTAAAAACTGCATTTGCGACACTGTCGAACTTTTTGTTAACTTTTCCCATTGACTTATAATGGGAACTTGTCTTTTGAATAACTTTTAACTGTTTAATATTTTTTATGAAATCTTCAAAAGGCACAGTGGGGACCATGGCCGCATGTTTCCTGAAGATTTTGAACCAGTCGCGCAAACCGTGCGACCTGTAGGCGTGACCGTAGAATTCCCAAAAAAGTGTAAATGCACGCCAGATCATGCTTAATAACTCCGCAGCTGTGTATCTGACTGGTATAAAACTTGGCAGATCCCAAGGTGTATGGGTCTTAATTCTGTTTTCCAAATTTCAGGCAAATCCGTTGAACGGTTGCAAAGTTATTAAGGTGCAGGTTTAACATGTAAATGGCTCCTCAACCCTAACTATAGTAGCACTACCGTGCTACCATTACATATATATATATATATTTGTTTTCCTATATATACATGTAATCATTGCTTTTTTTTTTGTATCACAGGTCATATAGTTGAACTTGGGGTGTGCATTTCTTGACCTGATAAGGAATTTTGGCTTTGGAAAACTGTCAAGCCAGTGAAGGTAAGTATTTTTTTTTTTGGGGGGGGGGGCATTATTTAAAAAAAGTTAAAAAAGATTGATCAATATTTTGGTCATCTTTACAGGTCTTCAGCGTATCATCAGAACTGAAAAAAAAATTAACTGCTGTGATTTGTGAAGAACATGATTTGTCTCTTGAGGAGTGTTTGGCGTGACATGACCAATGATGATAAACTCTACGGGAATGCGGATATCTACGGCTGTACTTCCCTGACCTGTACCACACAAAACTATCTGATTTGAAAACTCATATCAATGAGTACAATGGTGAAGCCGAGACCCAAAATACTATGAAGCAGGCTTATATGCAATTAACTACAAAAAAAACTTACAGTTTTGTGATTCATGATCATGACCATGAAGATGAAGAATGTGATTTGTCTTGGAGTCATGATGAGTGTCTGGTGTGACAACATGACCAATGATAATAAACTGTTTCGGAACACAAATATCTACGGCTGTACTTCCCTGACCTGTACCACACAAAACTACCCAATTTGAAAGCTCATATCAATGAGTACAATGGTGAAACCGAGACCCGAGATACCACGAAACAAGCTTACATGCAACTAACTACAAAAAAGTAGTTTTGTGATTCGCGAATCATGACCGTAAAGATGAAGAGTGCAATTTGTATTGTGAGTGACTCGTGATGATCACCCTGACTTAAAAACACACATTAATGAGTACAATGCTCATGCAGAGGTATGCCCCACACCAGTACTCTGAAAGGATGCCAAACAAACAACTGTGACTTAAGTTACAGATGGAGACTGGGCCCTAAAGAGATGCAAACACACAGATAGATTAAGATTACGTAGCGCACTCAAGAGATGCAGACAGAAAGGCAAAACAAAACCTTACCAGTGCTCACAAGTCAGAAATCCAAATCTGGAAAAGAATACCTAGTGCCGGTTGGGGCGGGTGGGGGCAATGCACTGCAGTAACAGTCCGCTAACAGTAAAAATACCACAAAGCAGTACAAAAAAATCACACAGGTGCAGTGGATAGCAGGTTCATACTACTGCAATTACTGTGTGGCACAATAAAATGTGTCTGATTTGATGGCACACGATGCACACACACACACACACACACACACACACACTACAAGTAATGCACAGCAAATTGAAAACTTCATTAATATAACCAAATCTTTTAAACACACTGAAATTATGCACTGCTGCACCACAACAATTAGCAAAAAAATGTAAAAAATTACTTAAAATATTACTGTGTGTACATTATCACAGTTATACAAGAAAAATATAACCAAAACAGAAAGACTGCCTTTTTCTCCCAGTTAATCAACCTCCACCACAAATACGCCCTTCCCCCGAAAGCATACTTCAAGTGTCTGTCAATACACAGACTGAATGTTCTAAATGAACATTCAAAATCCACACACAAACAATAAACACTCAATGATATGAACACAGGAGAATTTCCTACAATCGATGTACTAAATTCTGAGCAAACAAATGGCTCAAAAAGGCTTTTTTAACAGCTTTTAGAGGGTTTGAATCGTACAGCTCTGAAAGCAAACTGTATCTAGCTACCACTATACACACACTACACAGAACCGAAGCTGTGCAGAACAGTCTAGAGTCCATGTGACCTGCAATCCCATGAATCACTGCACAATTCGCTTTGGAGCCCAACAACAAGGCGAAGTGATGTGAAGTGCATTGCTTTCTATGTACTTCACACTAAAATTGGCTCAGAAGTGGTTGGGGGAAGGCGGAGTAATGAAAAGTCATTGTTATCAATGGACTTTGCGTTCCTCATAATGATGTGAAGTACTCCACTTGGTACTGCTGATTACTTCACGGATTCCTAATTGCTTTGTGAATTGCTTCACGGAGCAAATTTTGGCCACTTCGCCCACCTCTAGTCGCCATGGATGCAACATGCATGCTCAAGATTACAATCCTATTTTTCAAAGTGGTAAAAGTAAGACTTACAATGCTCATGATTATTCTTACAAAGATCTCCATGATCAGAAGAACATGTACTTTTAGCCCCAACTATCACTTACACTTGTTCAGGAAATTTGCACATGTGCAATGCGTGTTCACATTGAGAAGAGGAATCTGGCAGCGGAAGATCGGCCAAGCACTAAGGTAATGTGCTTGGTCCCAATTATAGTACAGTATATATTTTACAAATTCAGGTAACAGATCTTACTGTTACTCATACTGAGACACGTTAATACTTTATTTTGCCATACATGTTATTACAGACACACTGGTCACATAAGTTCAGTATAGCTGCTGGAAGCTGACAGTTTCCCTTTAATGTGTGCACTGCTCATGCACTGCATTGATAAAAGTTTCCAGAGAACTGCAAAGTACAGTAAGCTGAAACTGAATAGCAGCTAGAAACAAACCATTAGGAAACTTTTATTAATTGCAGTGAGCAGTGCACACATTAAGCTACTCACTGAAAAATGCTAAACCAGTGAGTTGGAAGGACAGTTTATTGTGAAATGTACTGTATGTTATACTGGAATAATGCATATATGTTTACATGTATTTGTCAGTGTGTGTGTATCATAACTATTAGAAAATGCAGTTAGGTGGCTCAGTGGTTAGTGTAAAAATTACTAATCTACATTCCCTCTTTATCTAAATCAGTTTCAGCCTTATACACATCATTGCTGATTTACGTGAGTTGTTTAGTGGCAACACCCCACCCTCTGATGTCCCTCAGATCCTGAAAAGAAGAAAACATTCCCTCAATGTCTTTTTTTTTAATCTGTAAAGATGTGTATAGACAGTGCACTGCTATATTATACTGGAATATATATGCATATATGTGTATATGTATTAGTCAGTGTGTGTGTATCACAACAATTAGAAAGTGCAATTAGGTGGCTCAGTGGTTAGTGCAAAAATTGCTAGTCTACATTTCCCTGCTATCTAGATCAGTTTGAGCCTCATGCATGCCATTGCTGATTTAAAGGAGATGTCTAGTGGCAACACCTCACCCTCTGATGCCCTTCAGAGCCTGAAAAGAAGAAAACGATCCCTCTATGTCTTTTCTAGCTGTAAAATGTGTGTAAACAGTGCACTGCTATGTTACACTGGAATACAGATGTGTATATGTGCATATTTATTCATTAGTGTGTTTGTATTACAACAATTAGAAAGTGCAGTTAGGTAGCTCAGTGATTAGTGCAAAAATTGCTGGTTTACACATTTCTCACTGCCCACAATACCATATTTTGCAGCCATATTGGCTCTTGCTAGAGTTCATTTCAAGGTAGCAATATCTGCTCAGAATATTGAAGAGAGATTATCTCTCACAATTCTAAAGGCATAGATGGTTTACCAATTGTAACAGTATTAAGAGCATAAGTCATCTCTGCTCTTCTTTATACAGACCCCATGCATATTTTGTAAAAGCATCTGGCCTAAAGTGTAACATTTCAGATTCCTAATATGCACAGTTCTGCAAATTACATCTTTTTTATGGAAAATGTGTGCAGTTTTGCATACTTTGTGCATAATATGTTGGACACTGTGCAATTTAAAAAAAAATCTGGGGTTTAAAAGGGAGTAATTTGGGCAAAATAGGCACATGTTTGAGACTGCTGAGGTAACAACCCTGCAGACATGTGGAAGACAAACTCTATAATCTATCTGGAAACTATAACTAAAAACTACAATCATTTTATTTAGAAACTACTGAAAATTACAGCACATCAACACTGTACACTTTGGAACATTACTTGAACATTACAGAGCACTTTAAAATGGTTAAAAGTGGCAAGGCAATGAATATAGGCTATAGGTCCTAACAGAAACCTGTGATCAGTAAAAATGGAGTGACCACAATGATGTCAGGAGAGTCCAACCTGGAACCATCAAGGTCTTTTGTCTTAAAACCCATAAAGAACATAGACCAACAAGTTACAGCCTTTACTACTCATATGGTGTTATTGGAGACAATAGTCTCAATGGTGCAGAGGGAAGTGAAATCAATTTTGAAACATGTGGAGAAGGCTGTTGTATTTTCTACATGCCTTGTATATGAAAATGGTCTGCTCTGGGTACACATTAAACAGTTATAAAACACTGTTTCTGTGGTGACTGCATCCCTACATGACTCTGCTGTTTATGTGAAATATGACAATCTAAAACTAGCTTAAAAACATTGCTTGTAGAGATCTTCAGGAAGGAAGCTTGATTATTCATGGAACCCTGGAACAAATCGGACACAGATAGGCAGGGTAAGCGATTTGCTCTGAGACCGTGTCACACGGTACAATTCAAGCATAGGTCTATAGGGTGTCTAGAGTCTCAGCTCTGTGCTCTAACCATTTAGCTGTACAGCCTGCTTGATATGCTGCAAAGGTGTTCTTTGGTTGGGTTGTTTTGAGAGGCAGCTCAGCCACTACCACCTCCCCCAGCACAGACTTGGGTGGCACTACCTTCCCTATACCACCTCATTCACTCCTTGCAGAAGAAGGCAAAGGTCAGAGGGACCTGGTCTGATAATAAAACGCTGAAGTTCTGCATAAATCACATTTAAACCAACCAATGACTGTACTAACACAGCTGCCTGAACCTAGGCCTTTTTTCAGGAGTCTAGGCACTGCCAAGATCTTGTAATTTTTGTTTTCATTACTAAGCAGGTAACACACACTGGCCACAAAATCTTTTTATAGGGGTGACCAGGACCACTGTAGGTTAACTGACTTGCTTAGGGTCATATAGTATGAAAGTTGAGGTTATCAGAATCAAATCCAGTTCTGCTAGATGCACAGTACCAAGTTCAGTTACTGCAATTTTGTTTCCAAACTTCTGCACCTCACACTCCGCACCTGGTCTTTTCCATTTAATTATTTCACAATGCAGTTAATGTCAATCACATCACATTGATACTATTGCATTGGTAGCCATTATGTCTCTGACCGGAGACTGTTCTAGTTTAGGATGTGGGCATGCCACCAAGTCTTCCTAGCCATATCTATATAATGTGGATCGTAAGACCCCTGGCATCCCTTTATTCTTCTTTCTCCTTCCATTCTTATTTTGTAATCACTTCTGCCATCTGTATATTTCTCTTTACTAGATTGTCAGGATAAGAAATACTGTGCAGTGAATCTATGTGTCCTGGAGAGGTGTCAACTTGTGGGGCTTTTGATCATAAATGAGGATGCTAACCTGTGAAATAATGCGAATGAAAGTCATCAAAAAGGATTCATTTTTCTTACAAAAATAAACTCATAGTAGAAAACAACAGAAATACAATACTTATCTAGTAAAATGTTATGCGACATTCACCAAGACCTGTAAGTTAGAATAGACAAGTGAGTTAGTCAATCAGTCGGATGAAAATTGTCTGACCATGAAAGGCAAACTTAGTTTATATCAGAGCATCCAAAACATAAATCTCATCTCTCAGTGGTGGTTGTGGTGGGGTCTGATGTCAGATACAGTGGCACACCTTTCTGCTCCCCCCTCTACCTGGAAATAGAGCAGATTGGTGGCAGCACTACTCTTTTCCCCTCCCCTCAAAATGAAGCTGCAATCAGCAGCAGTGGCATGATTTTCCACTCCCCTACCTGCAGCAAAGGATTTGCACTTGGCAGCACTGGCACTCCTTTCTGCCCCCCCCCCCAAAGAAGCCACTCTGCAGTTATATCACTTCTTTCATTTCCACTCCTCTTTCCAGAAATGGAACCACTTGCCTCTCCTCCCTCCCTTCATAAATGGAGCTGCACAGTGGCAGAGGCACTCTCTTCAGCTCCCCGAGCAATGGAATAGAGCTGCATTCAGCACCACTGGCACTGCTTTCCTCTCTTCTCCTGCCAGAAACAGAGCTGCACACAGTGGCAGTGGTGCTCCTTTCCTCTCCTCTCCCCTTCCTGCCAGCAATAGAGCTGCACTCAGTGGCAGTGGCACTCCTTTTCTCTCCACTCCTGCCAGAAATAGAGCTGCACTCAATGCAGTGGCACTCCTTTCCTCTCTCCTCCTGCCAGCAACAGAGCTGCACTCAGTGGCAGTGGCACTCCTTTCCTCTCCCCCTCCTGCCAGAAATAGAGCTGCACTCAGTGCAGTGGCACTCCTTTCCTCTCCCCCTCCTGCCAGCAACAGGGCTGCACACAGTGGCAGTGGCACTCCTTTCCTCTCCCCCTCCTGCCAGAAATAGAGCTGCACTCAGTGCAGTGGCACTCCTTTCCTCTCCCCCTCCTGCCAGCAACAGGGCTGCACACAGTGGCAGTGGCACTCCTTTCCTCTCCCCCTCCTGCCAGCAACAGGGCTGCACACAGTGGCAGTGGCACTCCTTTCCTCTCCCCCTCCTGCCAGCAACAGGGCTGCACACAGTGGCAGTGGCACTCCTTTCTTCTCCCCTTCTGCCAGAAATAGAGCTGCACTCAGTAGCAGTAGAACTCCTTTCCTCTCCCCCACCTCCTAGAAATGTTCAGTCCCCACACATGGGGCTGACAGAGAGAGAAGGAGAGCTCATGGGTGGCTAAATTGGTGTCCCTGCTGAATCCTGTTCTTTTAGAACTACCCACTTCAGCCTCTGCCTTGAGCTATATTGATAAATTCAGCAGGCTTGCATGAGGTGAAAACACAAATTTCTGGTGGAAATGGTAGAACATATTTCTCCTCAGCTGTAGGGGATGCCACAAAGTAAGACATCCTTACTACCAGTGAGAAATCTACATGTTTAGAAAAGAAAAAAAAAGCACACACTGCACAGGAAAGCACTTAAAGTAAACTAGGTGCTAAATTGGGATTGATTCAAAAACATATCCAACATAAGAAAATAATTGGGGAAAACCTCAATTTTTCATTTTAATGTCCTAGCATTTTGTTAAGAGTGACAAACTGACAGGGCATTAGCTTGAAATTTTGAGAGTTTTTACTTTTGTTTTATCATGCTGAATATGTTTTTTAATTAATTTATTTATTCATTGAATATATAGGAGATTACCTTTGTGCACAAGTGCAAATTTACAAAGGTTCCATTTCAAATACATAGCCACATACAACAATATAAGTATTATGCAGTTCCAGAGGAGTGCAGTCGAGTAAGGCACAAAACATACTTGTACAAGGCAGCAACAATGTATACATCTAGGCAGATCGTTGTGCAAAAAAGTCACAAGATAAGTGAAGAGAGAAACCATATTTCAAGGTTTATCTGTTGCTAGACTGCAAAGATCTCTTAAACTGCTTGATCTTGGGGAGATTCAGCAAAGTATGTTTTTTAATAAACTGCACTTCAGCACCTAGTCTACTGTGAATAAATGCTTTCATGTGCAGTGTGTTCGGAGTTTTTTGTTTTCCTGTGCAATCAGTCGATAAGCACCCCAGTTTCTAAGTACAGTTTCACTGCATTGCTTCTCGAAGTTACATGTTTGTAACCTTTCAGAATACATGAACTTGTGTATTTTCCTTGTGGCTATTATATGAATGCAATTTGGTTTTATAAAATTTAAATAACTGCATGAATATCAGCTTTGCATACTGTTGTACGCTATGTTGTACCGATGAATCCTGTTGTTACATATTGCATAGTAGAAGTTTTATATTGTGGCCCAGATATTCAAACTGCGCCCAAAAGGTACGCAATAGCAGGAGCAAGCGCAAGTCCATTGCGCCCATGCGCAAGAGGCGCGATATTCAAAAACAGAGCAGGCCAAACTGTGCCTACAGCCGACGACTGAATATCTCACCACCTGTGCCATAGCGCAACTAGGGAGGGGAAGCTGAGCAGATCTGATGCACCATAGCGCAACAAGGGATGTGCAGCTGAGCAGTCCAGAGGTGCCATAGCGCAACCAGGGATGCCCCCCCAGCAGCAGAGCAATGCAACTTCACAACCAGGGAGGTAGGGACCCACCACCCATGCTACAGATGGGCACAGGAACACACAGCAGAACAGACATCATCCCCCCCATGCACTGCACAACTGGGGGAGGGCTGGAATAACCACCAGCCCATGGAGACAAGCAAACAACCCACAGCTGGGCCATGGTGCCCCATCACACCCCCCGGCAAGCTGTGACTCGCACACAAGGAGGGCTGACCACCCCGTGCCACACCATCCCCCCAATGCAGAGCACACCCTGCACCGTGACCCCCAGACACTCCCCCAGGAGCAGCGACCACCACTGCAGGAAACCCCATGCATGCCACCACCCCCACTGTGACACTGCAACCCTGTGCACCACAGAACCATGCAAGGCAGCCCCACCACGAGCACCCATCAGTGGGTGGCAGCACACAGCAATGCAACAATGGCATACACAATGCCACCATGCACAGTCCCCCTGAGGTACTGCTGAGAGACCAACCATTCGTCGGTACATGAGGTACCCCACATGGGACAGGGCTTGCCCTGGACACCACCACCAGTGGTACAGCACCCTGCACAGTATTCCAATGACACACCCCGACCCACCACTGGCCACAACAGCCAGCACAGACACCCACAATGGTGCATGGAAGCATGCACCACACTGGATGCCACACAGTGCATGGACAGACACCCACCCATACCCAAGGGCACAACAACACAGGGATGCAGTGGTGGGGGAACCAAGCCCACAGCATGGGCCCATCTAAACTGTGTACACACAACCTGCAGTCCTCCATGGCACTGGAGTGCCAGCCACCCTGTGCAGGCATTGTGGACCCATACACCACCATCATTTGCCGGGAGCACAAGTCACAGACAGTGGTGCATATCCCCTGCAACACACACAAGGCACAGCATGGAAGTGGGACAACAACTGTGGAGGCCACAGTGTCACCCGAGGCAGACATGCACCACACCAGTGACAGGAGGCAACCCAGCATTGTGATGGGTACAGTGGCTGCCCTGCAGGGATTGCCACCACTGAAATGCCAGTGGACCGTGCAGGTCACAGACATGCATGTGTGTCAGCTGCACAGGCCATGGACGGGTTGATAGGGGTGCCATGGACACAGAGCACACACCATGGACCACTGCACACATCATCCAGTGTACAGGGCACAACACACACACACCACAGACACTGACTGATAGCTACCCCCACACCATAGTCACCTCCACACAGACACACACACATACCCATGACTGCACCACCCCTGATGCCATGCACACCACTGCAGCTGAGCACTTATAGCCCGCTGCAGATCAGAGACCACCACAGTATTCATATCAAAATAACTGTATTGAACAAACATAGAAAAGTTAACTATTTACAAGACTATTTACAAAATATATACAAGGTGGGGAGGCCACAAACAAGGTGGGGTGGGTAAGGGCAGGGGTGGACAAATGGGATGGGAAAGGAGGGGCGTGAGGGTGGGTCCAGGGGGGTAGGGGATTACAGGGGCTGGGAGACCCATAGCGGGAGCGCCGCTCCCCACTCTGACTCCGTCCTGGTCGGTGCCTCCGCAGGACCCCGGTGTTGTCAATCCTGCGGAGGATGTCCAGTGACGTCCTTGCCACCTGGAGTATCTCCCGCAGTGCCTCCCTTATCTCCCAGAGATGGCATATATCTAGGACAAGGGAGCACAGACAATAGGTGTGAATGCACAGCCCCATACAGTCCACCCACTCTGCATGGCATACGGCCATGGGACATACCTCTGTGATAGTGTGTGACCACCCACAGTGATCACGTCCACATGACCTGCCTACCCAGGCACATACAGCCATGCGGAATGCTGCACACACCCACTGGCCAAGTCACGCACAGCACCACCATGGCCATTTAGTGACATGGCTATGTGGTGCAAAGGCAGTGGCACAACCATGTACCTGGTGCACGCATGGACCACCATCGATGCACTCCCAGACATGTATTGCCACTGGACAGTGTTGACTGCAACAAGTCGCATGTATGGCAGTGGTGTTGATGGATGGTGGCCATGCCCCGCTGCCCACCCTGTTACACAGCATGCAATGGTAATCATGGAGGTATGGCACTCACCTTCATCGGGCCAGTCCAGTGGGTGGTGAGGGCCCTTGCCCAGCCTGACTTCCCTCTGCTCCTCCTGCCACTGAAGAGCGCGGGCACAGTGGCATTCCTCCGGGCCTGTGATGCAAACATGGAGAGAGGAACATCAGTACAATCCCGTAGCAAAGTCCCCCTGCCCCCAGGTGTGTGCCCTCCCACCCAGCCAGACCCACCCACCCCACACCTTGATAACACCACCACAGCCAACCCCGGATGGTCCTCCCCATGTGCTGGACATACAACAGTGTTACCCATATGGAAGATAAAGGTGTGTTGACATAACACCTACCTGGCCGTGGCACCGTGCCCCTCCTGGTACGTGCCCGCAGGCATTCTAGCAGCTCCGGCTCCCTCCGCTGCAGGTCCCCATACCTGTGGTGGCACTTCTCAGCACTCCTCCCCGGTCCTGTGGCCTCCTCAAGCGCAGTGGCCACCTCCTCCCACACCTGGGTCCTGGACCTGTCATGGGGTGCCTGCCCAAACAGTGGTCCATGGTGTGGCTCCATAATGGCCACTAGGTTGGCCAGCTCTATTGCCGACCACTGAGCTGCCCTCCTGCATGCCATGCTCTCTGCTTGATTTGCCAATATGGCACTCTGCAGTGCGGCTCCCCATGTGCAGATGCTGCGCGGTACAGCGCTGCCATTCCCTATCGCGCTGTCACTGAACAGCCTGATAGAGGTGCACCCATGCCTGCGCATGGTGCCTAAGGGGCAAAGGTCAGGCACAGGGTCAAGGGTCTGTGGTGCACAGACACGCACAGCGCCATTGGAACCCAATATGTGTAGCGCTATTGGCTGCCTGTGTGCTAGCGTCATTAGCGGCCTACTGCGCAGTTGGCCCAGTGCGCCTATGATGGCCCAGTGCCACAGTGCCATGTAGTGACCATCGCTATAGCACCACTGGCACAATGGTGGCTGTGCCCTGCATTGCCTACTGCACACAGTACGTCAGCAGCATGGCAGACACCTGCGTCAGCAATCCGGGCACGCACAGTGAGGTGTGTACTATGCATGTCACAGAACTGCGCCATTGGCTCAGCACATTTAACACAATTGCACAAAGTGCAAAAGTGCGATATTCAGCCGTCATATGCAAATCATCTAATCAGCCATTCAATGGCGCAGCACTGCAATTTGCATCCACTTAAAGTTGCACCTCGCCTCATTTGCATGGGTTGCTCTATAAAAGTGCGACATTGGGCTACAGTGGCCATAGTCTGTTTCTGCAGTCTATTGGTGAGTTGTATGCTGTTTGGGAGTATGGACTGTGGATTTCGGGACATGCATGGGACTGCACAGTCATAGGTAACAACTGCCATTCTTACAGGCTAAATAATGACCGAGCAAGTTGTGGGAGAGGAGGAACACAGTGGTGGGAGGAGGAGGAGGCCTAACTTTACCAAGGCCGAGACCGAAGACTTGTTTGAGGCCTACCTGGATCAGGAGCCGCTTCTCAGCGGACAGCAGGGGAACACCTCAAGCCTGTGCTGCTGCATGGGAGGAGGTGGCACGTGCTGTGAACCTGCATGGCAGCCACCAGTGCTCCGTGCAGGATTGTAAGAAAAAGATGGGCATGGACAGGAGGAGGATAAAGGAGAAGGTTGCTGCCATCAGGGCAGCATGAGCTGCAACAGGTGGGGGACAGCTGGAGGTGGTACAGCTGACCCCAGAGGAGGAGAGGCTTACTGGAAGCATGCAGCGTAGTGCCATTGAGGGTGTTCTGGGTGGTGACTTCCAGACGGGTGGTGGCCCATCACTGCATGGTAAGTCATGGTCTGTCTATGGGGGGAGCAGGGCAGGTCACATGCAGTAAAGTGACCTTGTATTCCCTTACAGATCCTGAGCATCTGCATGAGTCAGCAGTGGTGGGCCTGTCCACTGTGGACAGTCAGCTGGAGATGGAGGAGGGCCCATCCACCTCCACAGGTATACATGGATCAGTGCGACAGTGGGGCCGCCTGACTGTCCACACTGATGTTGTTGTAACAGGTGCGGAGGAAGCCCTGCCTGCATCCCAGCGTGCTGGTGTCCATGGATGCCAGCATGCTGTGACTGGGGCCGGTGCAGAGTCCGTCACCAATGATGATGTCGCTAATGTCATGGGCAGTGACATGTGTGTGCCACGGGATGGCCACACAGCAGGACACATCGTGGCCATGGCTGTGGGTGGTGCTGCCGTGGAGGCCTGCATGTCATCACAGTCCCAGCCTGTGCCTGTCAGCAACAGTGGGGCAGAACTGGTGTTTGTTCAGGACAGTGGGACTGTTGCGGCCACTGCGGCAGCACCACTGAGCCCAGGGGAGTGGCAGCCGGAGGGGCAGCATCCGCAGTCGGCCAATGGGCTTGGGGGTACAGGGTTCAGTGGTGGCATCTGTGCACCCCCAGTGGACATGCCCAGACCTGGTCCTGGTGCACAGCGCCCACCCTCAAGGGGTGCTGAGCATCAGGGCCATGCACACCCTGAGGGACAGGATGCCGAGGAGGCAGATGACCTCTTGGATGAGCACACCTGCCTACTGCAAGCATCAGTCCAGCAGCAGATGTGGCTTGCGATGTCAGTGGATGCACTGTGTGTGGCTCTGGAATGGGCAGAGGAGCATTGCAGCAGGGTCACCGCTCTGATCCTGGCAGGGATGGACCAGTTACAGGAGGATGTGACCACTGCCATTGACAGGTATGCACAGGCATTCACTGCTGTCATGGCCACAATGGGCACACAGTCAGGTGCCCATGTGTCGTGGACACCACACAGTGCACTGTCCACCCCCCGTTCCCGGCGTCATATGACTCCCTCCCTGTCAACACTGGGTTCAGCTGTGGGAATCCCGAGCACTCCTGGCACAGGCATGTTCGGTGTGCTGCAGACCCCTGCACGAGAACGGTCACATTCATGCAGTGGAACCCCTAGGGGACCATCGGTGCCACCCCATGAGGCCAGTGGTCAGCCTGTCAGTGCTGGAGGGTCTCAGCGGGGCCACCCATGCATCCGTGGCGGCTGGGGCACTGTGTCATGTGATTGACCTGTCTCCCAGCATGGCTACTGTCTGGTGCTGCCCTGTGTGCATTGTGTCTTTCAGTGGGCAGTGCATGGGTGGGTACCCGGCCCTACATGTGGACACACAGTCCATCTGCTCACCCTCCCGGCTGCTGTCCGCAGTTGCGTGTGCATGATGATGTCTGCATTGCTCTGTACACTAATGTGCAATGGTGCTCAGCATCTGACACACAAACATGGACAGGCAGTGGGCATGGTGGCCTGTGGACATGTGTGTGGCTAGGGTTGGCATTCTGGGTCAGTAAGCCTCCTGCCCTCTGTGCAAGTTTGGTGCGGTGTGTGTGTGTGTGTGTGTGTGTGTGTGTGTGTGTGTGTGTCCATCTGCGTGGCATGTTAGTCCTTACCCATCCCTGGTTGTGTGTGTGCTTCTGTGCCCTGCCACTTCCCTTGACGGCATGCACCCCTGGTGTGTGTCCATGCATGTTTGTGGGTTGTGCCTTAGCCACTGTTGGCTGCACATGGCCCCATGACTTACCTGGGTTGGCTGAAGTGCTCCTCCATGATGGTGTCCCAGTGCAGCTGTGCCAGCCGGATCAGTCGGGGGTCCCGTCGCCCAAGGGGGGCTGCCCATCACCATCGTCACTGGCGTCCACATCATCCCCATCACTGTCCCCCTCTTTGACCCGTATGGCTATCCCACATTCATTGGCCATGTTGTGCAGGATGCAACAGGCCAGGAATAGCCTGCAGGCCTTTGAGGGGCTGTACTGTAGGGCACTGCCGGAGGTGTCCAGGCAATAGAAATGTGCCTTCAGCATCCCGAACACCCGCTCGATGACATTACACGTGGTGGCATGTGCCTCATTGTAGCATTGCTGTGATGGGGTCACGGGCTGCCGGTAGGGTGTGAGCAGCCAGGGACAGAGTGGGTATCCACTGTCATCTGTGTGTAGAGGGTGGAGGTTAGTTTGGTGATCAGCATCACCCTGACCCGGGCCATGTAGGCCACTACCCATGTCACCTCTGGCCATGCCTCCCCAGGTTCTATGATTGTCCATGTGGTTTGCATACTCACCCACTAGGTGGCCAGTGGGGATGTCCCCACTCTCGAATCTGTGGCACAGTGCTGACTGGTGCCAGATGAAGGCATCGTGTGCTCCCCTAGGGTGCGTGGCACAGACATTGATTATGCGCCCCCTGGCATCGCACACCATCTGGCAGTTGATGCTGGCATAGCCCTTGCGATTTATGCATGCGGCCCCCTCGAGGCCAGGTGGTGTGTGTATGGCCACATGGGTGAAGTCTATTGCCCCTAGCATGCCAGGCATATGTGCTACCCTGTGGAACTCCTGTATGTTTGCTGTGTGCTCCGCTGGTGTGCTGGGAAATGGATGTACTCTGCAGCACATGGCAGCAGTGCGCTGAGGAATTGGGTGAGGTGGCATGACGTGGCCAACTGGGTTATGCCTGTGGTGTCCCCAGCTGGTCTCTGGAAGGTACCCATGGTGAGCAAGCACATGCAAGCTGTTACTTTAGTCTCCACTGACAGTGCATGGCTCCGTCGTGTGGGTGCCTGCATCACATCACTGCACAGCTCACAGAGCCGCCTCAGAATTGCCCTATTCAGGTGGTACCGGCCCTCAATCTCAGTATCACTGTACAGCTCAAAGCTGGTGCAGGCTCGGTATTGCCTGTTGGGCATACCACTGACGGGCCCTTCCATGGCCATGCCCCCCATCACCCACCTTCTCACCCCTCATAACGGCCTCCATCTGGAAGGTGGCACTGGCCATGTTCCTGGCTTGTGTTCACCCCCCTGGCAGCTGTTACTGTATTCCCCCTGCTGTCCTCACTGCTACTTGCCCTGCACCAGGAACACCTGCATGTATTGGCCTCTGTGCTGTGTGGCTCTTCTCCCTTCTGCACTGGCTGTGGCTCCCCACACCTTCCCTGTGCCTCTGTGTTCAGGGTGCCCTTTCCCTGGCCTGCCCTGTGTATCCCTCCTGCCCTGTCTGTGTGGCTAGAGTTCTGCCTCATGTGCCTTCCCTGTAGTGTTTTTGTGCCTCTCCCTTGCTCCTTTTTATTTTGGCTCACTTCCGCTGTGGTGCAACTTCCGCTTGCTCCCCTATTGCGCATGGCGCAAGTTGTTGAATATCGTACTGCGCCATTTATGCATGGTTTCTCTCCCTTCAGTTGCACATGCCTATATTATCATTGCGCTGTTGCTCAGCATGATTTCAGGGGCGCAACTGCTTCCTGCTGAATATCGCAGAATGGCGCAATTTTGGACTTGCGCAGGCGCAACCCTGTTGCGCATGGCTCAACTCTTTTGAATATCTGGGCCTGTATGTATACTGCTGTCTGTGCCATATGTTTGCCACTATTTGTACACCTGGACTTCCCTTCTATAAAAAATTATAAAAAAAATAATAATTTAAATAATTTGTGTGTGTGTGTGTAATGCTAAGATGAAGCCAGACAAATTACCTACTCAAATGATACTATTTTCAGCCAAATACAATCAGCAAGACAACTCTATGAATGGAATATCCCAACATTTTTGTTTTGCTGTTTTATATGTAGCACAGATACAGTAAGCCAGTGGGCTACTACTCTTGCCTGTTGGCCTGCACACAGGTTAAAGGGCCTTGGTCCTGCGACATTTGTATTTGGGGGTTCTATCCCATAAGTGAAATAAAAATAGCATGGTGCCTCCACTCAGAGTAAGTTGAAGTGGGCCAGGTGCGTGACTGGTACAACCCCCTAGAATGCTGTACCTACCTACCTCCCAAACCATTTCCCAATACCATATGCCACATACACTTTACAGTTGATTTCCCATAAAACACCCTTCGTACAGCAGTTCCAAATAACAAAATAAAGCTTTATTGGGGGAAAGGGCTAGGATCGGAGTACCTGGAATCAGGATAGCTGTGGAAGGAAGAATGGTTAATAAATCTGCTAAGAATGATTAATGGCATATGAGCCCATAGGCCAAAACACCCCAGGATCCCACCCCCACTGTTACCAGTGTTACCCTCTGTCCTGTCTGGGTACCCAATAGCTGCAGGCCTGCTTGGTGCTGCTGGTTGGCAGGCATTGGGGCCCTTAAAATTATGTAGCTGGTTGTAACAATTAAACAGATACTCCCCCCAATTGCCAGGGCAAGCCCTAGGTACTCACGTTCCTGGAGATCTGAAGAGTTCCTAGTGTGTAGGGCTTCCATCAGTCTGATTGAGAGTTTCAGAGCAAAGGAGGGCAAAGCAAATGGGGAGCAGAAAGTATCCTGTGGTCTTGGGCTGGATTGACAGTCTGGCCACTTGTCACCTTGCTTGAAGGTCTAGCCGCTTGTCATCTTCAGCCTATTCAGGCCCATTGCAGAACTACTGTGCAAGGCCCACCAAGCCACAAAGGAGGCAGACCTAGGAGTGGCTCCAGAGCCTGGCTCCCTCACAGGTCAGAGTGCCCTAGCACTTGGGAGTAAACCTGTGATCCCTTGCAGCCAGCAGACCCT
The DNA here is from genome assembly GCA_016271365.2 of Neoceratodus forsteri. NCBI lineage: Eukaryota > Metazoa > Chordata > Ceratodontiformes > Ceratodontidae > Neoceratodus > Neoceratodus forsteri. The sequence continues at coordinate 346,577,591 of JADMNL010000023.1, forward strand.
TCTTGGTGAGGGGTTAACAAGTTCCCCACCTGGCTTTGGAATAGCTGGGGCCCTCTTGGATGCTGTTTTACTCTTGGACACAAGATCAGCTCCGCTGTGGAGCCAGACAGTTCCATAATGCTTTACTTATCAGTGCCATTTGGCAGCAAATTTCACAGTCCACAGCAACAATTTCTTTCCACACCTGAAACACAGCAACAGCGACAGGGTCCTGAAGCATGGGACACCTGTTCAACTTTCTCTTTACAGTCTCTCAGGGTTCAGAACAACTCCTACCTTTGTTCTGGCTGGCATAGCTCTCAGACAGGCTGTTTGTTTCAAACAGCAACTACCTCTGCTCTGGCTTGCACCCAGTTTCTAGCTAGGCTTCATCTCAGCAACACAGTTTCTCTCCATTCCCAAATCCTGTGCAGGTTAGCTGCAGCAACAATCTCCTCCAAACAGCAAACTCCAATAGGGTGCCTGGATCACTTGTCTAAAAGACACAGTTCCTCTCAAAAGGAAAAACTTCTGCTCCTTTATCTCACAGACCAATTCCTGTTTAAGTCTTGTGAAAGGGCTTTAAAAGTACCCCTTCTCACTGCACTGAGCTCTCTCTTGACTCAATCAGATCTCAGAACAGACTGTCCCAACTCCCCCAAAGTCTCTGGGAGTTCTCCAGGGCATCCTGCCTACTGATTGGCTGCCCTCTGTCATCAATCACAATATTGAGCCTTTTTGATTATTAATCGATTATGTCTCTTGGCACCAGAAAATAGTTAACATCTCCTCCGTGAATCCTCTGTAACAGTTTGGGTGCCTAGTTATCTCATTGGCCATCTCTGAGTGGTCAAAGCATCACCAATATGACTGTTCCCATTCAGTTCCACAGTTCAATAGCAGTCCTCCAGTTTTAAAGTTCTGGTGCAGCCAGTGTCTTCACTTTTTATTTATAATTACCCCAAATGTCTGTAGCCCCTTGTGCCCTCTGCCAAGTGACTGAAAAGCAACTATTTTTAAACCCTCCTGCTGCCTGTCACCACCACCAAAACATAGCCCCACTATGTGGCAGGCAGCTTGCTCATTATATAGTCATGCTGCCTCATGAATATTAAGTCGGCGGCACCCTTGTTCTCATGTGCTTGTTGGCATTCTTTCAACAAACACTCTTGCTGCCTCTCCTTTTGCCTCCCCTGGGTCTCTGGTCACCATTCTGCCCAATGAGGGGACCGAGAACACCGGGGAAGCAGTTTAAATGGCTGCATGAATGGCTGAAACTGAAATGCGCCTCGTGCATGCACAGAGCACCAGCTCTGCATAAAAGTGCAACCCAGGGCATCCGCTCTATGTTTTAACCTCCTCTGGCCCAGCTCTGAAGCAAAAACACTGCTGGGGCTGTAGAGGATTCAGGGACCATTGGGGAATATCCAGAGCACAGCCAGCAGGAGAAGGTATGAAACTCCCGATGGGCAGCCAGGTAAGTCCACACAGCGGAGTTACATATATATCAGTTGGAAGAAACTATTATATTTCTAATATATGTATTCATAGCACCAAGTATAGAGTTGATGGTGGTGGTTGTAGCGCCTGAGTGGGGGCAGAGGAAAGTCAGAGGCAATGATCATGTGGTAAACCATTTGGTATATTCAATATGTAGGACTCTATAACTTGGAACACTGTCTGTGTATTTGTTATTCTGCAGCACGACAGACTGAAGTGTCAAGGAAAACAAATTACACAGTCAATGTACCAGACTATGGCTGTTCTAATTTCTAGCACTCCTTCCTGGACTGGCTTGTGTTACTAATCCGTTTTTGATTGGGTAGAGCACTGTACTTCACTGTGATGTGGATCAAACATTAGACTAGCATAGTGTAAATAAATCTACATAGTGGGGAGTCTTCTCAGTGCAGGAAAATGCAAGAAATTACAGTATGGAACAGTTTTCTACATGTACTGTGCTTCTGGATGGTTGCCTTCCTCCCCCATTCTCCTCAAACCCATGTTGTCTCCCTTGGGGAGTATGACGCCCCATGAACTAGCCAAACCATGTTTAAACTAATTTAGGGCAGCAGTATCCCCCTCCTCCCCCACCATGTCCACCAGTAGTCTGTTCCACAGTTCCACCACCATCTCAGTGAAGTAAACTTTCTTACAGTTCTCTTGAGCATACCAACCCCCCCATCAACCACCAGTCATGCAACCTGGTGACTGCATCTATATTCCTTAAAAATAGGTCCTCACTATTCAGCTGATTTAGACCCCTGATAAACTTATTGGTTTAAGTCATCATGTCCCCCAGTCATGCCTAGCCTCCAGCAAACATATTTAGGTATACTAACTGATCCTCATAGGATCTGCCCACTGGCCTTGGACATCTTGGACATTTTGTGACACTTCACTGTAGTGACCCTGATCTGTAAATGTCTTTTCTTAGGAGAGGACTCCAGAGCTGGGCAAAGTACACCAGGTGAGGCTTCAGCAGGGATCTGTATTGGCAGAATCCTCTTGCACCAGTTGTTGTCACTTCGTTTTGCTGCTTCACTCCCTGCTGTATCCCCCTCCCAGGGTGACACCCAGCAACAAGCTCTGTCCGAGTGTGCCTATTCTGATCAATACATTTTAAATAAATAAATCAATAAATATCACATGCTCAAGATTATGACTTCATCAGTAGACAAATAACCATGGGCAGGTGTGAAACACTGTGTAAGCTAAACTGTGTCTAAATATGAATGAGCACTGAGGATAGTCCCAGCAGCCAATGGCTAATGAAAAATCAGTCATTCAATGTGGTTAATGAAAAATACTGCAATTTACTTTATGTGTTTTGTTATCACAAATATTGCATTTTGCAGTATATGTCTGAGCCCTTCTCACCCCAGCACATACCAAGCAAATAAACTGTAATTTCCCTGGAGGTGTCACTAAATTTACTGGCTATCATCATCTCAGTTATTTACTGTATAGAAGCACTTTTAATCATAATTAATAACCAAGAAACATCTACTATAAGAAATGGAGCAGGATATGAAGCGTGCTGCTTACAAAGTACTGCATTTAAAGAAGAAGGAATTGTTTTTTTTATTTATTTATTTTATTCTCCATCAACACTCCTGACCCTCTCACCTGCCTTCTCTGGGACTACCTCCATCGCCTTCTAACACCCTGGCTTACCCCTAGGGTGTGACCATTGGGAGGGGGCCCTTAACCCTGACAAGGACTTGGCTGTTGCCCTTCTGGAGAGGAGTGCCACAGTCTGTGGTGGGGTACCTGCTGTGAGGGGCAGACATCCTCCTGTAGTGACTGGTGGTGTTTACCCTGGTTTTCTGCCACACCAAGAGATCCCCTTAGCAGAATGAGCATATATGTGTGTACATCATGTGGTGTCAACGTCCACCCCCTGTTCTGTGGCTCCACTTGCAATGCCACCTGTGGTCACCCAGGTAGCACAGTAGTAGCAGAGCGGAGGCCATCAACCCTCCCTCCCCCGCGGTGAAAAGCATTCATGGGATGCTCTGCTCAACTCCCCTGACCAGCCCTCTGGCAACTCAGACTTGTTCCTGAACCTGAGTTGTCCACATCACAAGTGGTAGTGCTACCATTGTGTCAATGGGCTGGCAGAAGAAGGAATTTCTGATAACAGGACTACCAACCGGGACTTCCTGATGATCCGGAATTTCAACATAAAACAAAAAAATTCCTAAACATGAATCATAAGGAATTCTGTCACATTGTCTGATCCCCAGAAACACCAGACAACTTCACTGGGATCTCCTGTCTTGTCTTGAACGCGACCACCACCACCACCATTGCCACCACTTTACAGTTAAGTAACGCATGTTCTCTGCTACTGTACAATCCTACTGTGTTATTCTGAGCAAAATGCCTCTGGAGAGTATTGAAAAAGCTTGGTGAGTAGTGTTTTCTGTTCTCTAAAAAATGTCTAAATGCTCTCAAATAAAGGCATCAAAAATGTTGTTTGTTTAAAGCAAATCCACCCACACCATAATTTTGAACCCCATACATATATACACGGCTGTACATTTAGACAGCACCTATCCCAAAATCCTCAAAGTAGCTCCACAGAGTGCCAGCAGCCCTGTTCCCTACTTAGCATCATCAAACTGCTAATTGTAGGGGCAAGGCTGCAGTGTTTGGGGGCCGATCAGCTTATATTAGGAAGTTATGAGCTAAGCTTTTAGAGTGTAAGTACTGCACATTTCAAATACAGAACCCCCCACAATTAAATGGGTGTCTAAAATAGCTTCTAGGACAGGCAACTACTGGTTTAACTTACCTGCCTAGTATAACCTACCTGCCTGGAGCATGTCTGCAACTCTGTAACAAGCAGTTTTGTTTTTCTAGGTCTGGGGTGTCAGTGTGTACTGGAAATACACAACACCACCTTTTTGTAGTGCATCTAATTTCAGAATGTTGCATAACACAGCCACAATGCAGCTTATCTGGAGCATTGTGTACAGTACAGTTCTTCTTGGTAGCTCTAAACTTCTGCACATTTCTGGCAATTGTCAAAGTGGAACTTTGAAGATTTCATGGAACTATTTGGCTAAAAATGGTCTTGCTGTCAGCATTCCTCATTCAATAAAAACAGGTGTGTGTCAACTATGTGGTATGGTGACAGCACATCATGCTGTGGCCAGGGCTCAAATTAATGTCCTGCAATCCCACACTGGAGTGGCTAGACCCAGGAACATGGAAGAGGTGAGGCACTCAGCTCCCAAATAGAAGAAGAAGAAGAAGAATCAGCATTTATATTGCGCTTTTCATACATCCAAAGCACTTTACAAGCAATGCTAGACTGGTAGTGAAGTGACTGAATGTGTGGTGGCGGCCATATCGCACATCATCACCCACACACAGCCTGGATAATTGCATGAACCAGTTTATGGGAAGGGGAATGTTGGCCAGGACACCGGGAATGTTCCCTACTCTTTGAAAAGTGCCCTGGGTTCTTTTACTTCCACCTGGACACCCACCAGGACAACACCAGGATGGGCAGAAGGGACCTCGGTTTAACGTCTCATCTGAAGGACGGCACACCCCAGCAGTACAGCACCCCCCCAATACTGCACTCGGATGCCAGCGATTTTTAGGTACAAGTCCAATCGCTGTGTGGGACGAGAACCCATGACCTTCTGGTCCAGAGGCGGATGTGCTACCAACTGAGCCACGCTGACACCTAATAGTAAGGACACAGGCCACCCAGCATAGATGAGCCTCTCTGCCAGCCCCCCACTAAGTGGCACTGGTGTTGGCTTGAAGAAAGTTGCTTACTTGCTTGCCTTCCTGGCTAGATGAAGGGCATTGCTTTGGTGACCTCAGACAATGGGGGGGGGGGAGGAACCATCTAGGGTGTGTACAGAATGGTCCTGGCACTTGATAGAGCACATACTGTAGTACTGTTTTTTTTCATATGAAAAAATGCAGAAGAAGAAGATGTTTCTGCTTGTGTCAATAAGAGGTATCAAATACTTGGGGAGTCCAGCTTATGCAACTCATTTGCCTGCGTATAATTATGGGCCACTCTGTTTTCAATATGGTTCATTTCTCATGCACAATCCCCAGCTGGAGACTCTCCCTAGGTATAGTGTATGGTAAGGTCTTGTTCAGAATGGAAAATCATCCTACCTGGAGTGTTGTACCATGGTTCAAAAGTCATGACTCATGGAATGTGGTAATAACATACTGGGTTACAACAACATTTCAGCTCATTTTCAAAGTGCATGAACCACAACAGCTGTGGCAGCAGAAACGGCAGGATCAACCACATAGTAACCTGTGGCGGCACTGGCATGATCACTCGAACTGCCTGAGAGGCAGACAAAGCAGGATCAACCAGATATTTATACTTTATTTAAAAAAAATGCAAGATCAACCAGATTTTTTAAATTACTTTCAACAGCTAAGAAGATCTCTTGCAGTAAATCCTCTCACTTAGCAAGAAATAGAGCAGCCATGTTTTTTCTTTTGAAAAACCCTCCCACAGGCAATTGGCAACCAATCAAAGCCTGTGCTAGACAAGTAAGGGCGTCTGCTCCATAACAACCATGTCACTGACCCTAGCAACCAGCCTTAAAACATGGAAATAAAATGTGTCAGCAAATATTTATTTAAAAGTAAATAAAGCTTTTTAAAATTACTTTCTGGGGCACCATACACTGAAAAAAATACTAGATGCACAACTCTATGCACCATCAGTGTATTGTGCCACCTCCGGGTTCTCATTCCCATGGACCTCTTGAGCTTCGCTCTTGAGATCAGAGGGACTCAGAACCCCTCGTTGGCATGATACACTGGTTGTGCATAGTTGCCCATCTAGTATTCTTCATATCTCACACACAACCCTGAAATCTGATACAGAAAGCAAATCATACTAAGCCAGCTCCAGCACTGATTTTAAAGGGCCCAGATATGAAGGATGCTGTGATAGCAAACAGAAAGCACATGCTCAGAGTTTCTAATAGTATGACCACTATTTTCATGACTACTTTCCTGGGAGTTCTTTTATAACAAAGAAACCTTTTAAAACAAAAAACAAACAAATAAACAAAAAATGACAACAACTGAGAAAGTGACCCAGTATGGATATCAATTGTAGACTGCCAGCTGCAACAAATGATAACCCATTGCATTAGCACAGTTTTGGTCAGAAATCCAAATACCTACTGCAAACCGGGATAATGACTGGCCAAATCTGTTGTTTACTGACACATACACAACCTTGCAGTGAGAGTAGGACTACCACATCTCATAATGCCCAGATAAGGATAGATTTCCAACAAGACAAAAAAATAATTTAATCCAAAGATACAGATTGTTTCTTAATTTATATAATCAGAACTACAGTCCATTATTCCACTACTTGTTTTTTACTGAGGCCACTTATCATTGTTGTTATTAATTGTGAGGTTCTCTCTCACTCCTTAGCGGCTATCTTCTGGACTCAGATTAGGAGATTAGGACACCTTCACATTTCATATGCTTGGACAGGACGGTATTGTTTATCAAACCAAGTGTGTGCTAGTCAGATCAGGACAGATGGCAATCGTAAATGAAAGTTCCAGTGGCTTCAGTGCCCGAAATTCCCTGCTAAATGGCAAGCAGCAATGGAGATGAGGTACATTAGGCTGAAAGAAGCTCCTGCAGTGGCATCACTCTCATAGATGGCTACTGAATCTGCTGTTGGGCACTAATGGGCAAGTACACACCCACTCCCTTGGTGTGTAGAGGGATGAAGAGGTACACTGTGAGTCCTTCACTTCTCCTCCCACAGACCACCCTCATCACAAGCTGCTGGTTGACAGGGGGAGAGGGGTGAGTCTAGCGGCTGCTGCCACTTGGACTCCCACACTCTCTTCAGACATGGCTCATTAGTTGAGTGCCAAGGAGGGGTGGAGAGGTTTTGCAAGCGAGTCTTTTCCTTCCCTCCCACAGACTGCCTTCATCACAAACTGCCAGCTCACCGGGGAAGAAGGCAAGCAGATTTAGTTTAGTTGCTGTATTGGTCCTTGTAAGGACAGATCCAGAAGCAAATGGTTTGATACCTTTTGTTGGACCAACTTAGATGTTACAAAAAAACAAAGTGCCTAAGCTCTCGGACCAACCAAGTCCTTCCTCAGAAGCTTATGACAGTTATTTAGAAAATCCTGTACTATTAACACCCAGATGACACATAAAAAACCCCAGAAAGAAATCTCATTGGTTTAAAATACTCATTTAAACCATAACATCAGTTTAAATCAGAGGAATCACATTTCACCAGTTTGTTATAAACCAAGGAGCCTTTCAAAGTCAAATGTCACCAAAATGAGATAAAGAATCTACAAGCTGAAAGTTTGACTTACATAAATTATGAATGAGCATCTTTGTATGTCTCAGCCTGCTTTGTGAATACAGTCTAATGAAAAGTAAGAACTTTAGATTCAGTACTAACTTAAGTGCATGTTAAAATGTGATATTAATGTATGTTAAAACAAGTAAAAAAAAAAATCAGAAATATTCTATATACAGCATAAAGAGGGTTTAAAGTAGAGTTTCCCTAGTGTGAGCAACTGTTTCACATATTTATACAGTATACAATCTATCTGGAGACATTTTCCCAATTATACACTCAAATAGTTACGTGCTGTAACATGATATTATACAAGATAATATCAATTGTCAGTATAAGAGCCAAATTAAAAAAAGCATACCTGTAACGGACCCCTAATAAAATGATACCATGCATCCTAATATGTTTAGGGTTCAATATGTACCAATCACTATAATATAACCCAGTGGAATTCAACCTGTCAGAGACCCCAAATAAATGAAATCATGTATCTGAATATGTACAGAGTTCAAAACTGTGACAGTATATAATCAAACTACTATCTGTACAGTAACAGTCTATGGAATCTGAATAAAAACACAATGGAAATAACTCACCCTGGGGGAAGATAATTAGTTAGAAGGAAGTAAATATTCACTATGAATGTGGGCCAAGAGTCCTGATACACCATCATTTACACCAATCAGTACAATATTTATCCAATGGAATTAAACCTATCTAGGACCCCCAAGTGAGTGAGATAATGCATCCTAATATGTTCAAAGTTCAAAAACGTGACAGTATAATCAAACTGCTATATGTAAAGCAACAGTTTAAGGAATCTGCATAAAAACCCAATGGAATTACCCCCCACGGAAAAAAACTAGTTAGAAGAAAGTAAATAGTCACTATGTGCGTGAACTAAGAGTCCTAACACACTGCAACATCATGTCATGTACCTGAATATAAGCCTACCTCAATATAACCACAACCCCCCACCATACTCTCCTCACATACACAACCTCCTCCTCCTCATAAAAAAAACACTGTACGCCCCCCCAAGCACCCACAAACACACACACACATAGTTCTTTGTTGAGAAACCAACGTGTTGATAACCAGTTAAAATGGACTCTATACGTATTAAAACAAAAAAATAAAAAAATAAAGACACTCTGAAGTTCTGTTATATGTCCATCCTTTGAAGTAAAGGTCTGTGGAAGTTTAAGTAGAATAATGTGACATAAACCACAAATCTATGTTCATGCCATCTTCTACCATATTGAGAAGTAAAATAAGCCTGATCTCAGAAGCCCGTCTCTGTTGTGTACTTTTGAAATGTCCTTTTAAAACCATTACTGACATATCTGAGATTGAGAGGTCATTCAGAGAGAAGTGTTGCCCCACTTTTTTTCAGTCATCTTCAAATTAATAGTATGTCTGTACGTATTCATTCTGTGTGGAGTGCATGCTTTGTCTCTCCTACATAACCCTGTGTGAGTATACCTCTTGCATTGAATGAAATAAACAACATTCTTTGATGTACATGTATAATTCCCCTGTAACCTATTGTCTGCTTTGTGATGCAACCACACAATCCAAAGTGGAAATGAACACACAAGTCTTACATCTGAGTTGATTACAGGGTTGTGTGCCATTTAGTGTCATGGTATTCTGTTTTGGTCCAAGTTTACTCCTAATAATCAGATTGGCTAAATTAGGTAGCTGTTTAAAATACAGTAGTGGTAGTTCTTGAAAAACACAATTTAGGGTCTCATCCTTACTAAATATTGGATGTAGGTCCTTAATAACCTTAGGTAGAAGTTCAAGGTCAGGATGATACAAGACTATTAATGGTATTCTGTTGGCAGTGGTCCTTTCCTTATACTGACGTAGTTGTTCTCTTGGTACCTGTGTGGCACGTTCTACTGCTCTGTCAATTTCCCCAGAAGAATGTTCCTGCTCAATAAAAGTGGTTTTCAACATAGTCAAATGTGTATCTCTGTCTTCCTCATTAGAACAGATACGGTGTAGATGATCGATTTTTTTGTGTGACTTGGGTGATTACTATTCCCATGTAAGTATCTATGTCAGTCTGTTGGCTTCCTGTAAACACATGTATGTAAGTTTCCATCCTTGATGGTGACAGTGGTGTCCAGAAAATTCACACTGGCAGCAGAATATTCCAGGGAAAGTTTTATGGTTGGTGAAGGTTATTCTGTTCCTGATGGAAATCCTTAAGAGTGTCAGTGCCCTCTGTCCAAAAGGGAAGTAGGGTGAGTCTAGCAGTCATTGCCATCCAGACTCCTGTGCTCTTTTCAGACACAGCTCCCTACTTGTGTCTCCAGGGAGAGATGTAGAGGTCCTGCAGGTTAGCCCTTTCCTTCCCCTTCCACAGATCGTGCTCAGTGCAAACAGCTGGCTGATCAGGGGAGAGGGGTTAGCCTGGAAGGTGCTATAACCCAGACTCCCTTTCCCTCTTTGGACATGACTCAAGTCCCCAGGGTGGGATGGAGAGGTCCTACAGGTGAGCCCTTCCCTTCCCTTTCCTTCCTTTCCTTCCTTCCCTTCCCTTCCTTCCTTCCTTCCTTCCCTTCCCTCACCTCCCTTCCCCTCCCATAGACTGCTTTCATTACAAACTACTAGTCAGTCTGGGAGAAGGGTGAACCTAGCAGCTACTGCCATTCAGACTCTTTGGACATGGCTTGCTACTCAAGTCCCTGGCTCAAATGGGCTGCCCTACATAAGTATACCCATTGAACAGAAAAGAAGCTGCCCTTATCTGGTAGCCATGGTGTGGGGTCCAGGCACTAGATTGACTGTATGTTACTTATGCCGTTCTCATATGCAGAGCAGAACAGGACTCCTGGCCCTTCCTATCATCCATTTGGATTGCACTTGACAGCCACTCCACCAACCCCTGACTGCCAATTCTCCCACACCAAGGAAAGGCTCAGTATCATACAGCCACTGGGATTGAGGAATGGAGGACAGGACAGCACACAGAGGGAGTGAGTGGGTGGGGAGTTTACTTGTACTGCTGGGCTACAGGGATTGGGGATTGGAGGATGGAATATATGCAAAAGGAACGAGTGGGAGAGGGGCTTTACTTGTACCTTGAGGCTGCAGCAATTAGGGAATGGCGGGGGGACAGTACATAGAGGAAGGGAGTGGGAGGGGAGTTTACTTGTATAGTGGGCTACAAGGATTAGGGAATGGTGGGCAGCATAGCAAACAGAGGGAGTGAATGGGAGTGGGGCTTACTTGTACCACTGGGCCACTGGCATTGGGGAATGGAGGATGGGATAGCACGCAGAGGGATTGAGCAGGAGAGGGGTTTACTTGCAATAAGGGGCCTCCAGGACTACAGAAAGGAGAGTGGGCTAGCACACAGAGGGAGAAAGTGGGTGGGGGGTTTACTTGTACAATGGAGCCACTGGGATTGGGGAACAGAGTGTGGGAGAGCATACAGAGGGAGCAAGCAGGAGGGGTGTTTACTTGTACTGGGGAACCACCATGATTGGGAAATGGAGGGCAGGATAACAAACAGAGAGAGTGAGTGGATGCAGGGGTTACTTGTAGTGAAGGACCACTGGGATTCAGAATGGAGGGCAGAACAAGCACAACTGATAGTCACATCCAGATGGTATGCTAATGAGTGAAAACTTCTTAAAATAGGAGTAGCTTCATTCTTTCATATGTGAGAGGTTTCTGCTCATCAGCCACCTGATTAGACATCATCACTAGCCTGTTTGTAATAGGCTGCTCAGAGCCCAGCCTCCTGAATGTTGAACTACAATGGCCCCAAAATGGCCACACCCTCAAAAATCCTAAAGTCCTGTCACATTGTCAACATGTTTGTGTTGCTTATGCATGCAAGCGAACAATAAAAATGGTAAGGTAACAAACTGAGTCTTTGTTAATGACATATCCGACTTTAGGATATCATGATATCTTTGCTGTTAGCAGTGATGTGCTAGAGCCAGATTGCACCAGCTCGTTCAGACAGATAGTTACCTCTACAAAGCTGTTTTAACAGCTCGAATGAGATGGTAGTTAGCTCAGGTCCTAAAAAAAGCAGTCAACTAGGAGCTGTCACTTTAACAGAAAAAGCCTGGCTTTTTTTAAACCTTTATTTTGACTTGACCCAATGCTGTACTGTGAGGGGGCAGGTCGCAATCAACAGAGCTGCACGATAGTGATGTGGTAGTGTGTGTACAGTTCACCATTACTGATCTATGTAACATCAAGCCAGGTAGCCAGCCAAGGCACCAACTTTGTTTTTTTCCAGCAGAGAAGCTTACAGCCTACTTGCCATACCCCCACCCCCCCATTGCTGATGGGATGCTGCCAGTGATAACACATGACTCAAGTGTGAGCCATGAGTGTGGGCTGAACATGACTTTAGCCTGACACATAAAGCACCATTTTGTTGCTACATGCTGCTGTTAGCATCTCTGGTAGTTAGCACTGCAGATTCAGACACAGACTGCCTCTACTTCATGCATCACCATCAGCATTAAGCTGTGCTTGGGTGGCTGGTGCTGATTGTGGCATGGCTACCTGTGTCCATCATGCCACAGTTGGCAGACACTGACAGTGTGGTGGATAGGTGAGTACAGTAACCTGATGGCCCTGTTGTCAGCTGCATTTATTGCTCCAAGAAGTTGGGTGGGCAGTGCTTCAGCAGAGCTGGAGGAGTGTGGGAGGACTCAGTCATACCATGTGTGTTCATGCTGGGATAAACCAGTTGGCCTGGATGATGGTCCCCTGCCATGGTCAGAGTCTTTGCTGTCATTGCCATCAGTACACACTGTGGGTATCAGCCTGTTGAGACAGAGAAAGAGGGAGAGATAGGTCCGAGAACATCCAGCCAGCCAGATCGGTGCAGCTCAGATGAAAGGGGACTTCTGGACAGCATGACTAAGAAGCAGAACAGTTGGGGGAGGGAGGACAGTGGAAGCAGTTTCATAATTAATCAAACCTGCTAATCCTGTCTTTTTTTTTTAACGGTAGAGCCCTGTCTCCTCTTAGTGTTTTACCTGTCACTCCCACACATATGCAGGTACCGTGCAATATGTTATTGCTCATAATGAGGATCAGTGTGGGACACTGGCCCTCTTAATGAGAAACATATTAAGATGCAGCTCAAAACACTGTGGAAACCAGTGCTTTTGTTTGCTCAAAGTTTCATTTTGCTTCAGCACCATAGAATATTATGAATTTCTGCTTTAAGATCTGAGTTTCTATTTAAGCATCTGTATGTGGGCAGCACAGTTTCAATGCAGGACAGATGTGAGGCGGTGCACTTCTGAGCAGTAAAATGATTGACATCCCTTATAAGAAGGGACAGCTGAGAGGTATGCCAACACACAGTTCAAGTTTATACCACTGCATTGACAGGTCTTGATGACAATGAATTGGAACTAGGGTTCAGATGGGGCCTGTGACCACTCAGTCTGCAAACTAACACACCTGTGGAAGGGGATGGGGGGTTATTTGCAAATACAAGACTAAGCAAACATGCTGCTTACCTTCCCACCCCACCTCTCTACTGCATTTCATTGTCAGTAATCATAGGACCAAGGAAGGCCACAGTGAGGGAATAGTGGAAGTGGGGCATTTGGGGGGTTGGGTAGGGTAGTGTGAGTAAGGAGTTGGGGAGAGGCTTATGCCAGTAAGAAGAGGGGAGTGGTTGTTAATAATTCAGCAGCACATCATTTTCAATAATTCTTTGAAGGTTAGGTACACTACAGCAGAAATCTGAACCAATCAAAGAGGAACCTTCACAAAGCAGAATTACATCACAGCAGCCCTGTGCACTAAGGCCACAGTTTTTATGTTTCATTTTAGAATTTTTGGTCAGGAATGGCCCAATGATCCAAAGCTCATTTCCAGGTATGACCTGAAAGCATAGGGAAGTTAAGTGACTTGCCCAGGGTCACATGGTATGCAAGTGGTGATTGTGGGTTTCAAACACTGATCTGTTGGGGCTCCTGGGTCACAGTCTGATGCTCTAACCTCAAGGCTGTACTAAAAAAAAAAAATGTTAAGACTCCACACAAATAATAGATTTCAGAAGTATAATTAGCAGATTTATGTTGTATAAATCAAATATGCAGTAGTCTGTCTCCCAATATGCAGTTGATCATCATTTGTGAATGAGAAGGAATTTCATAACTCATTTGAATTTCTACTACTTATTTGTTATGAACCTCTTCACACTTAACATAGATACTTACATGGATGGTGTACGACAGATAATGCACTTTCCAGGTGAATTGAAAGTCACTCAGCCATTGGCCTCTTGCCTTCCAGTTCTCCAGGGGCATGCATTAATTCTCTAATAATTAGTGGTGACCCTATTTATTAAGCTGATTATGAGTAGCTTCAAGCACCATAATAACCTGAAATGCAGTTATTACGGCATTTGCAAAACTTTCACTTTCCTCCACTTTTCCCCACTCACTGTAGTGTGACCGAGCAGTGTTCATTGTTGGCAAGAATATCCCAGAGAAACCACAGAAAGACCAATGTTCATTGTAAAAAAGAAGAAAGCTGTATTCTTTCACATAACTTTCCTTAGTTCTCTATGACAGAAGCTGCCGAGTGTATAGCAAGGAGAGCGAGTGATTCGGTGGCTTTAGAAGACTTGACGCAACTGTTAATGAGTGTTGCTATGCCAACACTCGCTAGCGGCTTCATTGAGTCTCCTGAAGCCATCAGGTCAGTTGCTGTCCTCACTGTACACTCGGTGGCTTCTTTTGCAGAAAACTAAAGAAAGTGATCTTAAAGAATACAGCTGACTCAAGTCTAGCACATCTCCTTGCTTGCTGTCACTTTCATCTGTGTGGGCCTATTATCCCAACAACATGGTGGCTCCATTTCACCACTACCAGACCTACACTGGTCGTTGATCTACCTCCTCATCTCCACACTAGTAAAGTATTACATTTTATTATTTTTTATATAGTTGATCTTGCCTTCACAAAAAATATATATCTGCTTTATCCTGCTGAACTCATGCTTCTATCAGGGCTTTGTCAGTCAATCAGTCAGATCGGGAACCGACTGGGGCTGACTGACTGCTCTTGCACTGCCACAGAAAAAAGCACCAGCAATTATAAAAAATAAAGTCTAGGCAGGGGTGTGTTCATGGTGTTTTCTTACACACCCTTGGTGAATGATGAGCTCATAAACCTCTCAAGCTTCGCTCTTGAGGTTTATGGCTCATCACACTCACCTCAGGTGTGTAAGAAAACACCATAACACATACCTCCCTAGCCATTATTCTCTATGAAATACATGTCCTATTGTGGGTTATTGCTACATACTCCATCCAGTCTGCCCTCTCATTCCTAACTAGGGTTACTTAATCACTTGAGAGCTCCTGAGCTTCTGCCCTTTCCTCTGTTTCAAATTACCCCATTGTGGTTATCCCATTTGGGGTTGAAGCCCAAGCTAGCTATTGCATTAAATTCAACATGGGTAGTCTGTTCCATTTATTTATCATCTTCCAGTACTTTCACAGGTGAAGCCAGTGGAAGCAAGGAAGAACTGGTACTGCTTGAGGAGACAGTGCAATGTTCGCAACATGAATATGGTCATAAAATAAATGAAAATTTAGTTGTAAACTACTTGGCAGTGTAACCCTGTCCCATTTGTTATGCAGGGAGAGTTAAAAGTAAGGATCTGTTTTGTCCTTTTCTATTTCTTCCACTTGTCTGTCTCTTGCCTGTCTGACTGCAAAATCAAATTATCTTGTGGCACCTAGGAATTGGCCACTCTGATGGACCCACAATTTCCCCATATTATCTCCCTTTTTTTCACTTGCTGTGTTCTAGCTGTTTCTGTTCTTTCTTTCTCCCCTTGCTTCTCTGAGGTTAAAAAAATGACATGTGAATCTTTAAGTAAAATTGGGATACCTTGGTTTGCAAATCTATTTAATTATATTTTAATATAACTGCTGCAGTGAAAAAAAGTTCCCCAGCAATTAATGTAAAATAAAGGCTGGGGAGGTGTGTGAAACTCACATTTTACATACACCCTCGGTGTGGTATGCCTTTATAAACCTCTTGAGCTGCTCTCTTCGGGTTTATGTGGTATCCCCACACCTTGGTGTGTATAAAATTCTCATTATAACCTCCTGCCCAGCCATTATTCTATATGTTGAGGTGATTGCAAAAATCTGTTTGGGTTTCTTAGAAAATATATCAGTCTGGAACATAAGCTTGTTCACAAAATTGTCAACAGGAGAACAGCCCCAGGACAGAATGTTCTATGTTGTTGCTCCTGCAGGCTGGCCTCAGGAAATAAGCTGAAAATGTTCTGAGACATTTTGTGAGAAACAGGAGATTGATTTACACCAACATAATGCAAAATTTAAACTGTCAGGAAAAGACATCTTATAAAAAAATAGAACAATGTTTTTGTTTAGATACAGAGATGGTGATTTTAAAGAAAGACTGTCAAATGCAGGACACTGTTTGAACTACCTGTACAAAGAGCTATCTTGAATAATTTGTATTTATTTATTTTTTCATTGTTGTTAATAACAATAATAAAATGCTACTTGCAAATTTTATAACTTTTCCTGGATTGACTATACTTTCTGACCTATGCCTCTACCACAACTACAAAGTTACTAATTATGTAGGGCCCTACGCACAAATGGGTGGACTGGCTATGTGCTGCATATCTGTGGTTCATAGCTACTCCACACCCATTGTGCACACTGTGCCAATGCACAAAGGGGTGTGTGTATATCTAAAGCACCTGATCCCCCATGGCCATGGACCATACCATGGGTGTGGGCTAGTGACATGCCAGCACTATGTGCCATGCACAATGGCTCATAGTGCTGGCTGTGAGGGTGCAGGTTATGACATGGAGAACTCTGCCATAAGCCCCCTATGCATCCCATGCACACATCTTGACACTGCCAGGATGGGGTCCATAGCCCACACTGCCCCCGGGGACCACTGTAGCCAGACCACCCCATGACCACCTGGTGCCACACAGCACACATTGGTGCACAGCCCCTACCAGGCACCTCCACCCCACCAAACTCACACACAGGGGCACTGGCCCATGGATGCTGGCCCCCTGAATGACACTGCTGCCAACCCACACCTCTGGTCCCCCTAGGCATGTGCTGGGGTACAGCACCCCCCCAGCACTGCCAACAGACCCCCCAACCTGTCATTGTGACCCACTCTGGGGAAACATCATGAGAGGACCAGTGACTTTGTCCTTCTCTCACCACCACAGTCGCTGGCCATTGGTCTTCTATGAGGCATGCTGCCAACACATGCCTGCAGCAAATGGGATCCACTCTGTGACCTGGTCTGGGCATCTGATTGGATGCCTGGCTGGGTCTGTGACCCCACCCCCAGCTGCCCTGTGGTATCCTGTGCACTGGGGGAATGTGGCCATGAACAGGAGGCAGCTGGTAGTGAATACCAGCTGGTGCACACCTGTCTGTAGGTGCAGAACTTCATGGGAGGTTAACTTGCCTATGGTGTGTATTACCTGCACATTCATGCATAGGGCCCATAATGTGTAATATTATGAAAATTCAGAAACATTTAAAACTTATTTTAAATTGTATAACAATAATAAACATTTATTTAAATTAATGATATTTACACTGATATCAGAATCTAATCAGTAGAAGGGACAAAATGGGCTTCCTGAAAATAAAGAAAGAATTGTATCAGAAGACAGACAATCTGTCTGTAAGGGTAATTTCATTTTCATTATCTTGTGATGACAGGACCTCCTGATCAGTTAATGGGAGAACTTCAAAGTAGAGAAGTATCTTTCATATCAAGAAACTGTCTTTGGCTCAGATGATTCCCTATAGGGCAGACAGCAAGTAAAACTATGAGAGATGTCCTTGAGTACACAAACTCCATGGGTCCAGTTTCAACCAGTTCCTTTAGAGGGGTTGTCCCAAGTGTACAAAGCATTGGTTCTAAAAAAGATGTCACTGAGCAGGGGTGATTAGGGTTGGTGGAGCCATACTTGCAAGCAGGCATAAGTCTACATGTGAGAAGTATAAGTCAGTCAGTCCTAGGGCTCTAGACATTCACCATCTAAGAGGTGGAGTTTACTACAGCTCACCAATGTATCCTGTGAGGTAAGAATTGTTCTACTTGCTAGAGTTCAAAGCTATTGAGAGGTTTATCTATGTGTTTCTTTTGCTGTGTGCAAACCATTTCTTTTAATTCCTGTGGTAACCCTGTAATTCCCCTAGTTTTGTGTATGTGTGCTATCCTGTAGAATGCGTAATTATTGTGAAGTAGTAAATATTATTTTTATATACTTCATGCCTCTGTGACAAAATATTTTGGGGGAATAGATAACTGTTGGTATCAACAAATCTATGCTTCATCTCCAAGATGGAAAAGAAGGTTACTGTTATCATATTCTAAGAAGTAAAGTGTTTTCTCAGGAGTGAGTGACAGAGGAAGGCCATTTGCCCTTAGGCAAATGAGCATTGCACTGTGTGGGCAGTGACTGGTGAGATTTGAACAAAGGAAAGTCTCCAGTTAAGAGAATCTCTTGTGAGTGGTGGCAGCTGCTGAGATACCCCTACAGGTGTTGAGGGTTGATAAACTTGGAAACCTGTTGAAGACTGAATCCTGGGTGAGGACAGGTTGTGACACACAGGTGCCAGCAGTGTGGTTTTGAAAAGGATTTTCAATAACCTAGTTAACTATCCAGTTGCAGAAGAGGATGTTGCATAAAGGAACACAGGATACACTACTACTAACATTTGTACTTTAAGCAAGAGTGGTTAGAGAGAAGACATCACGTCTGTACTGGTGAAAAGTGCACTTAGCTAAACTTACAAGAGTTGTACAAATGGAGAGGGGTGTGTTATGAGGAAAGCCAAGCAAGGGCAGAACTCATAAACATCCTCAAGGAAAGTGACCAGGAAAACAGTGTAATAGTGGTCACTGCCAGCTGAAGTCCTGAGTTTGGAGAACATGAAAGTAAGCCAGAGCTGAGACAGCTATACAGGCACAGAGGGTGAATCCTGAGCTTGCACTGGTTAAGGCAAAGGCTGAAGCAGAGCTGTGGCAGATGCAAGTGGAAGCAGTGGAGTGGGAAAAGAAGAAGAAGTGAAAGGCTAAGGAGGAGAAGCGAAGGACTGATGCAAATAAGTGAAAGGCTGATGTAAAGAAGTGAAAGGCTAAGGCAGAGCTGTGGCAGATACAGCTAGAAACAAAGGATCAAGAGAAAAAAACACCAGCATTAGAGAGAGAGAGAGAGAGAGAGAGACAGAGAGAGAGAGAGAGAGAGAGAGAGAGATGGAGATTCTGTGCCAGAGGACAACACCTCAAACTTTGAGTAACGGTATGAGGGGTTTGACCCAGGAACCAAAAATGTTTTCCAGTTATAAGGATAGAAATTATCTTGATTTGTTTTTAAGATGCTTTGAGAGAATCTGTGGGCAGTTTGAATTTAGCAGGGCTTCTTTGGGCAGCTTACCTTTTGCTGCTGCTCACAGGCAAAGCATTAAAAGTTTTTATCAGAACTGACAAGGACAGCATAGACTATGATAAAGTGAAAAATGCCTTACTAAAGTGTTTTGAATTAACTCTCGAGGCCTATAGGCAAAAAGTTAGAGGATTAAGAAAGGCACTGTGAAATAGCTGTGCTGAAATATGTGTGCAGCTAAACAATTTGTTAGAACACTGGGGCAGAAGGAGCAAAAGCATGCTCTGTAGAGGAACAGTTCCTAAAAACTATACTTGAGAAATTGAGAATATGGTTGTTAGATAGTACTCTGAGTTCCGTGAGTTGACAGATGAGAGGGCTGATCAGTTTTTATCCAGCTGACCATATCCTCATTGCAAAAGTAATGGGAGAGGGACAACATAAGAACATACAAACATACAAATTTGCCAGCAAAAACAGACCACCTAGTCTATCTAAGTCTGCTCGAGTGTGCAGCTAGCACCCCTAGTTTTCAGCTGTCCCACCCCCTCCCTTTTGTCATCCCAATGCAGCCTCCCACTTCCCCAACCCCCACTCTCACTCTCCCCTATTCCTTGCCCCATGCCCTTTTAAAACCTGTTCACAGATATACATGATACGACTCATTCTGGTAGTGCGTTCCATTTTAGTACTACCTTCTCCATGAAATAGTGTCTCCTCATTTCCATCCTAAATCTTCCTCCCTCTATTCTTAGCCTGTGCCCCCTGATGTCCCTTCCCCTCCTTAACTTAAAGACCCCATCGGCTCAATCCTTATTGATTCCCCTCAGATACTCGAATGTCTCTATCATGTCCCCCCGTCCCTTCTGTCCTCCAGGGTGTACATATGCAGGTCTCCCAGCCTTCTCTTATAGTCTCTCCCCTCCATTCCACAAATCATCTTCATTGCCCTCCTCTGTACCCCCTCCAGTAACCTACATCACTCTTCAGGTATGAATTCCAAAACTGAACACAATACTCCAAGTGTGGCCTTACTAGCAACCTGTAGAGGGGCAAGATTACCTCTCTTCGCCTGGATGAAATACCCCTCGCTATGCACCCCAGCATTTTGTTTGTTTTTGCAACCACTTTCCTGCACTGGGCAGTGTTATTCATGGTCCCTGTTACCATTAACCCTAGGTCCTTATCCTCCTCAATGATCCCCAGCTTAACCCCTCCCAGACAGTATTCTCTTCTTGGGATCTTAGCCCGAAGTGCATAACCTTACACTTACTTGCATTGAACCCCAGCTGCCACCTCTCTGACCACTCCTCCAGCTTGCCTAGGTCCCCTTGCAGCTGCTTCCATCCCTCCACTCTATCCACCACTGCTCCTATTTTGGTGTAATCTGTGAACAGACTTACCTTGCTCAGCATCCTGTGTGCAATGTCTGATATGAAGAGCCCAAATAATACTGGTCCTAGCACAGAGCCCTGTGGTATCCTGCTCATCACTGGCCTTGGAGTTGAGAGCTCCCCTCCCACTACCACCGGTTGTAGCCTCCCACTCAGCTACCTTGTAATCCAGTTTGTCATTTTGGCCCCTACTCCTACACCAGTTAGCTTCCCCCCAAGTCGCCCATGAGGCACCAAATTGAAAGCTAGCTGAAGTCCAAGTAAAGAACATAAACTGCATGACTCTTATCCAGCTCCCTGTCACCCAGTCATAATATTGTATCAGGTTGGTTTGACAAGACTTCCTTGAAATGAACCCATGCTGCCTCCCATCCTGGAGTCCATTGTCCTCCAGGTACAACACCAGTCTTTCCTTTAGTATTGTTTCCATGAGTTTGCACACTACGGAGGTGAGACTTACCAGGTGATAATTCCCTGGTTCATCCCTTAGTCTGTTCTTGTGTACTACATGTGCCATCCTCCAGTCTAGTGGCACACATCCTGACTCCAGTGAGGTGCTATACAGATCCACCAGTGGCTCCGCCAATACCTCTGCCATCTCTCTCAACACCCTGGGGTGGAGATCATCCAGCCCTGGTGCCATGTCTACCCACAGTGCCCTCAGTTCCTCTAAGACTCTACCTTCCTCAGTTCTTCCATCTGTTGCCTTCTCTCCCGTCCCCACCCTCCCAGCCCATGCTAGTAGCAGTCCCTCCTTTTCTTCCGTGAACACTGAGCAAAAGTATTCATAAAGTGCTTTCTACTGTTCCTCCCCCTTTTCCGTCCACTCCCTACACCTTTTTATCCTCACTATTGTCTCCTTGCACTTCCTTTCCTCCCTGATGTATCTGAAAAAGTCTTTCTCCCCCCCCCCTTTAATTCCCTACACTAATCTCAGCTCCCTCTGAGCTTTGACTGCTGTCTTTTCTGGTCACCTCCCTGGACCATCTTGCATACTCCTCCATGTCCCTTCCTTTCCTGTTCTCTTATATCTCTAGTGTACCTCTCATTTTGCCCTCACCACCTCCACTACCTCACTGTTCAACCAGCATGGTTTCCTTGCTCTGCTCCTCTTACTCTGTATCTTGGCGCAGGCTTCCGTTGCCTCTGTAATCCCACTCTAATTATATCCCATTTCTGCTCTACGTCCATCTCCTGCTTTATGCCCTCCAGTTTTCCTTTCAGTACTTCCTGCATCTTCCCAAAGTCCACCCTCCTGAAGTTTACCACCCGGATTAAAGATTTCTCTTTCTGCTCCCCACACAGGGTGATATTAAACCAC
The DNA here is from genome assembly GCA_016271365.2 of Neoceratodus forsteri. Classification (NCBI taxonomy): domain Eukaryota; kingdom Metazoa; phylum Chordata; order Ceratodontiformes; family Ceratodontidae; genus Neoceratodus; species Neoceratodus forsteri. The sequence goes on from JADMNL010000023.1 coordinate 346,599,567, forward strand.
ACCATTTGGTGATCGCTGTCGGCTAGTGGATCCTCCACCCTTATTTCCCTTACTGTCTCTCCATTCAACAATACCAGATCCAAAGTGTTCTTTAGCCTAGTAGGTACATTGACCAACTGTGTCAGGAGATCCTCCTGGATTGCATCTAGGAGCACTTGCTCTTTAGAACTGGAGGTGACCAGAATGCTCCAGTCAACCTCCATCAAGTTGAAATCCCCCACGAAGACCATCTTCCCTTTTCTACATACCTTTCTGATTTGTCCCACCAATTCACTGTCAAGCTCCTCAGACTGGGACCCCAATCCTCAGTTTCCTACCCCTTGAGTCTAGGAATTGCAGCCAGCTTTCCTCTGTTCTCCTTTCTTCCCCCTCATCCCTTGTGCATTTGATCCCGTCCCTCACACAGACTGCCACCTCACCCCCCCCCTCCTTATGGTCCTTCCTGTATAATTTGTACCCTGGGATCCCATGTTTCCATGACAGCTGCAATATCCCCCCTCCACACTACCAGGCATGCCTGTAGCTCAGCTGATTTGTTTCTTGCATTTAGTGAGACCACCCTCCATCCTTCTCCCTTCCCTTCATCACCCTCCATCTCCTCCCTTCCACTCCCTCCCTTTTCAGCTGTACTGAGCACTTCCCTGCTAGCCTGGGGGGGGTAGGCTGTGACTCCACTGTATCGGATCCCTGCCTACCTGCTGTCCACTTGCCACCCCCCATCTAGTTTAAATCCACCTTTGTTGCAATATACCTCCTCAGTCTTTGCTTTAATACCTTCTTCCCCTCCCCACTCAGGTGCAGCCTATCCCTTGCAAACAGATTGTTATTATCCCAGGTGCTGCCCCATCCACCCACAATTCCATATCCCTTAGTTTGACACCATTCAACCAACCATGTGTTCAACTCCCTAATCCTCTCCTTTCTCACTGTGCTTGCACAGGGTACTGGGAGCACCTCTGAGAAGGCTACAGACTCCCCAGTCTCCTTGCACAACCTTCCCACTTCCTCAAACCTCTCCCTTGTTACCTCCACCATTTCCCTTTCTTGGTCACTTCTCCCCACATGTACCACAAGGTGCGATTTTCTCCTACCCCCTAATTGCGCACCTTAGGATTGCCTATCCTGCCTTGTCTGCCTTTAATCCCGGTATGGACTCCACCCATATCCAACTGTACCTCTCCCCCTTGCTGCCCCATCTGATCCCCTTGAATATGAAGTCTTCCAACACCAGTACCCTCCCTATCTCTTTTCTTGAGTCCAACGCCACCAACACATGGTTTTAAGGGAACCGAGGGGGGCACCTAAAGGAAGTCAGCTTCTGCCCAAACTAAAAGGGAAGTCAAGTGGTTTCAGAGGTAAAGAGTCACAGGAATTCAAGTGTCATATCTGTAAGAAACTGGATCATTTGTCATATGATGGTCAAAAAATGCAACAAAAGAAGCTAGTGCAGCAGGAGGGGGCAGCTCAGGGGGTTCCCAGTGGCTTGTACACAGAGTGCAATCTCCTCTAACTCCACTGCACATATGCACCCAGTGGTGGTGAATGCATTGGTAACCAAGGGACTGAAGGACACCGGGGCTTCCATTTCTATGGTGAAGCAGCATTTGATTCATGAGGAACATATGCTGCCTAGCCAATTTTCTTGGATTAGAGGGATTACAGGTCAGTCTCAGTGTCAATGGCCTGGATCTTTTTTTTTTCCCATTTAAAGTTTATTAGTGTTTTAATCATACAAGACAGTCAGTCAAGAGCAATATCTTTATACATTGACAGAGTACAATAGACTAAAACTGTCATCCCCCACCCTATCCTCCCACAACTATGTCCCCCTGATACAGCAATATTCTACATCATATTCACTACAGATCCTTCAGTTCAGACATTTCAATATTGTCAGTATAACTGGCGTACAAAGGTCTTACAAGTGAGATCTCTTAAATCGTAAACAAAGTATAAAAGGGGTCCCATATCTCCTTAAACCTTCCTGACCTATTAGTTAAACTTGCGATGGCCTTTTCCATTCTGAGACTCTCCAAAAGCTCGGTTAACCATTCTCCATACTTAATTTCTGATTGATCTTTCCAATGCCTTAATACTACTTTCTTGAGAGCCATAGATATCAAGGCTATATAATGTTTCCTATTGTGAAATCTAATGTTAGAGAAGTCACCCAGAATATATATTTCCAGTTTAAATAGATCTTCAAGCCCCAAGATTGGGTCACTTTTATTTTGAATAGTCGCCCAAAGAGGGACTATTTTGGGGCAAGACCAGAAAATATGATGCAGGGTGCCTTCACAACTAGAACATCTCACACACTGAGAGGAGGGACTTAGGCCGAACCAAGACAGTTTCTCAGGGGAAAAATAGAGGTTATGCAGAATGTACATCTGCATCAGTCTTAGTCTATCTTGTGATATGAATCTATGACAGTTAAACCAGAGTTCGACCCAATTAAAGTTATAGCCTGGAAAATGGGGGGACCAATAGTGGGTCGGTCCAAAACAATCTGGATACAACCAGTTATACAAAATACCGTAAATTTTGGACACGGCCTTCTGCTGGCCCACCAAGCATTTCATCTCCTGTAAGAGGGAGGGACTATTGTGTGAATCTAATTTATGCCCGAGTACTTTGACCAATAAATGTCTCAATTGGATAATTCTGAAAAAATACTTGGCTGGGATCTTAAACTTTTGCTTTATATCTTGGGCAGATAGCCAGGTATCATCCTCTCCTTTTAAAGCATACAATGGGGTACCTTTCAACTGGGGTAACCAAGTTACAGAGATGTATTTAGCATCAATCTTAAAATTAGGGTTGCCGAACAGGTGTTGACTTAGATCCCCTGTATTATTATACTTGAGGAAGCGACATAATTGAGTATGGATCCTGATAGACAGTGCTATGGGGGTATTCTTTAATTTATTAGGGAGAAGGCTCTCCTTGATGTGCAAGAGGGATTCTGGGTCTACACCACACTCTCTAATCCTTACTTGCTCTATAGTAAGCCATCCTGGGGTGTACCCAGTTGTTACTGGTGTTGACCATCTCAGGTATTTGTTAATATGACTAGCCCAGAAGTAAAGCCCTACATAGGGCAAACACAAACCACCCCTCAGTTTTGGTGCCCCTAATTTATGGAATGCTATCCTAGGGGTTTTATTAGCCCAAATAAACTTTAAGAAAAGTCTGTTAACCCTTTTGAACCACAATATCGGGATCCAAACATTAAGCAATGCAAGGGGATAATAGAACCTTGGAAGTACATTCATCTTTAACAAATTGATTCTCCCCCAAATGGAAATTGGTAGTGAGGCCCATCTGTTGAGATCTTGGGTTATCACTTGACGTATTGAGTCCAAATTTAATTTGATAGTATTTCCCAGATGCCTTGTTAATTCTATGCCTAGATATCTTAGAGAGTCCTGCTTTCAGGCAAGTCCTAATTGGATTATATCTGCTTTATACAATTTGTGATTGAGGGGGAAGACAGTTGTTTTACTTACATTTAATTTGTAATTTGAGACCGTACTAAAAGACCTTATGATATTTAACATTGGAGGAAGAGAAGAAGCTGGATTAGCCAATTGAAGGAGCAGGTCGTCCGCATATGCTGAGACCTTAACCTCACATGGATATATAGGAATTCCTTGCACCTCTGGGCAGGCCTGTAATTTATGGATTAACGGCTCTAAATAAATGTTAAACAATAAAGCGGACAGGGGGCAACCTTGTCTAGTTCCGGAATAGAGAGTAAATGGGTCAGAGATTACTCCGTTCCACATTACTCTTGCCCTGGGGGAGCTATAAAGGATCCAATCCATGTCAGGAAGGTCTCAGGGAATTTGAATGCCTTTAGAGTCTGAAGTAAATACTCCCAGTTAACCCTGTCAAATGCCTTCTCGGCATCCAGGGAAACCAGTGCAGCAGGGTAGGGAGCATCCCTGGATGTCGAGAAGACATGAGCCAGGGTACGGAGATGGTCCGATGAAGATCTGCTCCTCATAAAACCCACTTGCTCAGGTCCAATAATAGTAGGGAGAATTGTATTAAGACGGCATGCTATTAATTTGGACAGTATTTTAACATCCTGATTTAGGAGGGAGATTGGCGGATAATTAGTGACAAGCTAGAGCACTTTACTGGGCTTGGGAATAAGTACTATTAACACTTCGAATAGGGAGGCATCAACAGGAGCTCCTGATAGTATGTACTGAAATAAAGGAAGCATCAAAGGGATAATGTAGGCCTTAAATCTTTGGTAAAAATAAGCTGAGAATCCATCTATTCCTGGGGTTTTATTTAAAGGTAGACTGCTTATGACACTGGATATCTCCTGACATGTAATAGGTAATATTAACTCCCTTTGTTGTTCCTCAGTGAGATTAGGCAAGTTGGCCTCCTGTAAATAATTATCTAGTTGGGCCTGAGTTGGAGGGTCTGTCATCGGACCATAAAGTTCCTTATAGTAGTTAAGAAATTCAGATATGATTTCTTCCGGGGCGGTCTTCATGAGCCCATCTGACTGAGATTGTATTGATGCTATGTATCTCGAGGACTCTATTTGCTTAATCCTTTGAGCCAATAGTCGTCCTGCCTTCTCCCCCTGGTCAGTAAATGATGCCTGTGTTTTTATAATAGCGTACTCTGCTTTTTCCAGAAGCAACTCAAGGTAGGCTGCCCTTAATTTAATGAGCTTCTGCACTATGGCTTCGGGAGTGCCAGGAGATAGATCTTTTTCTATGGACCTTAGGCCTGGATCTTCATAAGCTGGGGAGGTGGTCAGGGCATATGGGAAATGGCTATTGTACCAGACCTGCCCATGGATGTAAATATGGGGAGTAACTTCAACTGCAAGGCCAGTATTGTGCATGTACCACTACCAATAGCAAGGCAAGGAAACAGGTTCCTGAGGATGCAGAGGGGGCAGTTCAAGAGAAAGCAACCCTTTCCTCAGTAGCAGGGGACATTGTAGCTGAAGGACATGCTGGGAGCAGCAGTTCAGAGCCATATGTACAGACAGAGGAGAGTCCAGCCATGGGTGTCTCTCCCACAGGAGAGTGCATTTTGGGGAAGGTCAGGCATGCAGAGCTGGGGAGAGCTCAGCAAGCTGATCCATCCCTCCAGAGATTAAGGGAGTTAGTCACCAGTGTGGAAGGTAACTCCAAGTTCTGAAAGAATGGAGGTGTACTGGGAGAATGGGCACCTGTAGCATGACTGAGTTACTGAGGCAGGACTAATTTTGTGCTTTCCTTTTATTAATTAATTATAACTGCACTGATACAAGTTAGACTCTAATCAGCTGAATAGACAAAGTGGGCTTCCTGAAAATGAATGGAAGATTTTTATCAGAAGACAGAGCTGCTGTCTCCAAGGGTAATTTCAGTCTCTTTGTCATGTAAACAAAGGCATCCCCTGTTCAGTTAATGGGAGAACTTCATAGAATCATAGACTTTGACAGCAGATAAGGACCGCTTGGCCAACCCAATCTGCCCATTTCCCTACCTATTGGATAATCTGCAGATTCTAGTTAACCAACAGCCTACTTCTTCCTACCCCCCACTATAATTGACTTATGTCTGTCCCATGCATTCTTGAATTCCCCCTCTGTTTTTGACCCCACAACCTCCTCAGGAAGGGCATTCCCTGTGTCCACCACCCTGACTGTGAAAAAATACTTCCTCACATTGCCTCTGAGCCGTTCTCCCTCTATATTCAAACTGTGCCCCCTTGTTCTTGCACATCTCTTTTTATGAAAGAGTCTACCCTCTTGAACTTTGTTGATTCCCTTGAGGTACTTGAAAGTTTATATCATGCCCCCCCTTTCCTCAAGGGTATACATATTAAGCTTCTTTAGTTTTTCTTCGTATGGTTTCTGGTGCAGACTCTGCACCATTTTAGTTGCCCTCCTCTGGACTGCCTCCATCCTGTCTATGTTCTTGTGGAGATGGGGTCTCCAGAACTGCATGCAGCTGAGAGAGTGCCTAACAAATGCACTAGCAAAAGGGAAGGAAGGAAGGGTGGAGGAACAATGGGAAAAAATCAAAACTGCCATCATAGAGGCAACAAGCCTTTGTGTGAAGCAAATAAACAAAAATTAAGGAAAAAAACACTATGGTTCTCAAAACAGGTGGCGGGGAAGGTTAGGGAGAAAAAGATAGCATTCAGAAAGCATAAGGAATCACAGAAAAAGCAGGACAGAGAATTCCATCAGTTAAAGAAGAAGGAAGTAGGGAAGGCAGTCAGAATAGCAAAGGCTGAAACTGAGGGATACACCACCAAGGGAAGGTAAGGTTCCCTAATAGTGAAAAAAGGGAAGTCTCTTTCATGTCAGCAAACTGTCTTGGGAGCAAAGTACAAGGCCAAATTGTGGGAGGTGTGATGGGGTACAAGTGTTGGGAAGGGTGAGGTGATAGAAATACAAATTTTGGGAGGTGTGCAGGGGTGTAAGTACAAATTATGAAAGGGGTACTGGGTACAAGTAAACATTTTGGGAGGGGTGCAGGAGTACATGTACACATTTTGGGAGGGGTGTAGGGGTGCAAGTACAAATTCTGGGAGGAGAGTAGGGGTACAAGTCCAAATTTTCAGAGGTGTGCAGGGGTACAGGTACAAATTTTGAAAGAGATGTAGGAGAACAAGTACAAATTTTTGAATGGCTGTAGGGTACAAGTTAGGGCTGGGTAGACTGTTCTGCAGGAGATCTGGACCTCTGGATCGAACCCACAATCCACGGTCCCAGATAAATAAGGACTTTGTTGTAGAAGTCTGGTTTCGGGTCCGTGGAAATGCCATTTCCTGGATTTCATGTTTTGTTGCCATGGGGATGCTGTCAGCACGTACAAGTGACCGGCAGCATCCAAGCAGACAACAGAAGGTCAAGTGATGCACGTATGGTATATAACCATGCTGAGTGTGCCACGTGGTCCAGAAGAGTGAGAAGGACCAGAGGAGAGCAGGAGCAGGAGTTGCGCTCAGCAGCAGAGAACTCACAAAACAAAAGCACCAACTTCCAAGTTACAAAAACCCCTCCAAAAGCTTTAATTACCAAAACTCAAATAATAAATTGAGCCAGAGGGGCGGAGACAACAGAAGAAATTAGGGAGGGGTGAGAAAGTGATTATTGGGGTGGGTGAAGGCAGGTCAGGAACTCGGGAGTTGGGACTGGGGAGATAGTGATGGTCTGGGTGGCTGCCGGGGGGGGGGAGATGCAAAAACAAAGTTGCAAACTAAAGTACTGTACTGTGTAATAGTGTATGAGCAAGGGCAGGCAACCAAAATCTTTGACTTGTGCCATTCCATCCAGATCCAGAGGAGAGAGCGAGAGAGGGAGAGAGAGGGAGAGACTTCTGGGGGCCCAAGAGAGATTACAGTTACAGAAAATCCCAAATTAAATTTTTTCCTTTTCTTGGCCCTAGGCAGTGTAGCTGTGTGTACATGAGAAAGGGCAGGCTGGCAAAATCTTTGACTTGTGCCATTCCAGATACAGAGGAGAGAGGGAGAGACTACTGAGGTCACAAGAGAGATTACAGTTACAGAAAATACCAAATGAAAGTTTTTTCCTTTTCTTGGCCTCAGAGAGTGTAGCTGTATGTAAGTGAGAAAGGGCAGGCTGGCAAAATCTTTGACTTTGTGCCATTCCAAATCCAGAGAAGAGTTGGGAGAGACTACTGCGAGTCTCAGAGAAATTTTACAGTTACATAAAATCCCATATTTTTTTCCTGTGTGACCCCTAGGTGCCGCTGTTCCAAAGGCTACTACCCCTGCCTGTATGGCTATGCACAGGTTGAGGGGCCTGGATTCAGTATTAAGGTGCCTCCACTCAGATGGTATTGGGGGTGTCTATCTATCCTGCTATAGCCTTCTGAGAAGCTATAGCTACCCACCAACCCTCCTAGTGGCCCACTGCCTGGTACAGCAATAAATTCACAGTCAGTATAACACAGTAATAATATGCACACATCCATCACACTTACCACCAGGGTTGGGCTTGCAACAATTTCCCTGGAGACCCCCTGTAAAATAAGGTTAGCAATACAGATGTACACTGTCAACACTGTAGCCTCACTAATAACATGCACACTAGCCAGGTTAAACATGAAAATAGACAATCAGGTTTATTTTGGGGTCGTGAATAAGGAAAGGGTCATGAATCTAGGCAAATGATTGGTAATCTGATTTGATTCCAATTTGGCATGCACTTTTCTAGTCCCAAACAACAGTCTCACAACACTGGATAGCCAGGATGGAATATTTGGCTAGTCAGAGGTGTTGCCCGGCGGTGGCTAGCACTGCAGCTCATGTTAGGGGCCATGATGGAAAGAAAAGCCGTTAGCATGCAAAACAACAAGCTGACTATTTATAATCTGAGCCGGTTGGCTCAGTATCTTGAAAACCCAGAAAGTTAATGAAATCAGATGGTACCACAGATGATCTAAATAGTTGTTGCAGGGAGCTACCCTGATTGTACTCATGCTACCCAATTTTTGCAGACAGGCAAGTGAAATGGAGACCTCATGGTGTTCACTGAAGAGCATGGGGAAGCAGGGCTGACACGACACACCTCCTCTTTAAGGCCAGTCCTCCATGTGACCACAACCTGTTAGTTGTGGTTGTGCAGGGGCTAGATCCCTGAAGCAGGTCTCTCACTGAAACAGTCTCTGGTGCAGAGTGTTCGGCCTGGGCAGGATTGGTAAAGGCCCAGGCAGGATGATCAATTTGGCAAAGTCCGTTTGTCTTCTTTCTGGTGAAGCCTCCAGCTGTATAACAGGTTTGGGTCGCAGGCAAGCAGGACATCATCCATGAAACAGATTCAGCACATTCAAAATAAGTAGCACTAACTTTGTACAGTTCAGATACAGTCCGGTTGCAAATTCAGCAGATTCACTGAGCAAACCTCTAGATCCAAGATTCGTCTCGCACACAAACTGGGCCGATCGCTTCATAGAAGCAAATCTTTGATCCAAATCACAAGTGGTACTGGTAAGCATCTTTTCTTCTTTTTGCCACAGTTGCAGGCTTGAATTGGAGAAGTTCAATTTCTGCAATAGGCAGTCCCAAGCAGGAAAAAGGTGGCAGGCAGGCAAAGTATGCCTCTTCCTGCTGATTCCCCTATGCTCCATTCAGGGAAGAGCTTCTCAAAAGTTCGAGCTGTACACACTTCAACCTCCAACTCTAACTGATCCACTATCTCATGTAGCACTGGGGAGTTCCCTTGTAAATCCAGCATTCAGTTTGGCTAGGGAAGCTGTCAGTCACAGTTAGGGATCCCCTCCAAGTTAGTTTTGGTGCCAGCCTAAAAACTGCAAAAACTACAGTTTTCCTTCCCATGAGGCACTTTGGCCAGGACCCATGTTAGGTCCCCTGTAGTCATATTGATCCAATTACTAGAAGTCCTAGACCTAACATGGATGCTTCCATCCAGAAAGATAAGCTGCAAGGAAAGCAGGTTAAACAAACATCTCTGTTTCAAATATAACAGCACATACACAGTAAATAAGCAGTTTTCATACAGGCTCCCTCTGCTCAAATATCAACTGCAGAATGGAGCAAACCAGAGTGGTGGCTGGCTGGTCACAAGCCCTAAATCACTTGGACTCAGCACAGACCATTCACTACACACAGATTAGCTAGTCTCTTAAAGGGACAGGCGCAGAGGCTCAGTATGGCACTCCCACGCAAATAAATAGAATCACAGTGGGACAGGACACCAGCCTGGCAGTGGGCATTGAGGAGCCCAGGAAGACATTAGGTAAATCCCAAATTTGTGGGTGGGGTTACACTCTTCCCTGCCTGGAAAAATTTGGCATCCACATCAAGTCTACACATAATACACACTTCTATAGAAAACATAATATGTAAATACATGCATGTTTCATTGGTATACCATAAAATAAATTCGGATGCATCAGAGAAAAAGTAGACTAACTATAACAACAGCATTACTATACTTTTTGCAATGAATACTGCATAAAAACACATTATTTTCATGAAACAGGTTCAAGTAGTTAAACACATTGTTTGCACGACTCTAGTCTGTACTACTTCCTGCACACTAACCCACAGGGTTTAGGGCCTGACCCCATCAGCTAAGCTTGGGCTGCATGGGGAAGGGCATTAGCATACTGACAGGAGGGCTTTACTATCGACTTAGAAGTTGCAGAATAACCTAGTTTTGGAAGAGAATTTTCAGAAATGTAAACCCCTTTATAAACTACATTCATGGGAAGATATACAGACCTTCCTGGGGAATTATAACTAAGGTGCACTACAGGCTTTGTGGCTCTTCCAGACTTTCTAGGAGGGGCAGGTGCAGGCACAGCCCTTCCAACACTTGCATTTGGATTGTCAGTCTCTCCTGATCAGAATGAATCCTTTGGGGCACTGTAACAGACAAAGAACTTTTCTATCAGAACCTTGGCTACAGTTGAGGCCTTTTGGTCCTTGGTTGGATAGGCCTGGGTGTAGTAAGTAAAATGGTCAGTCATGATCAGCACATTACCAATGTTTTTCTGATCTGGGTATGAGAAACACAGAAAGTCAATGCACATAAACTTCAAGGGTGCACGGTGGAGATTTAACCAGGGGTGCAGCCCTTTGAGGCTGAGCTTTTCTCTGCAGGCAATTGCTACAAGTTTTCATGTGAGTTTCAGTGTCAGCACCCATTTTAGGCCAGTAGAAATGGGCACAGGCCAAGTCTGAAGTTCTGTCACAATCTAGATGTCCCATTTGACCATGGAGAGCACGTAAAACCACATGTTTGAAAGCAGTAGGTAGTACTAGCTGTTGTTTGATGACTTGACCTTGTCTATTGGTAGTCTCTCTGTAAGGCAGTCAATTGTGCAACTTTAATCTGGGCCCCTTTCTAAACAGCAAAACAGTTCTTTGACCTTGGAAGAGAAGTTTGGACACATTTTTTCTAGCATGCATGGCATCCAGCCTAGGCTTAATAATAGGATCTTGGGGTTGAGAAAACAGAATATTGTCAGGAGTAAGTTGAGGCAGAGTACTGAGGTCCAAGGTTATAAGATTGCAATAGGCTGCAGGAACACAGGTATCAGGAGGGCCCAAGCAATCGACTAGGCAATTAACTGTTTCAAAGGATGGATGTTCATCTTTATCAAACTTTTGACAAACAGCTTTAATAGATTGTTCGACATTCTCACCCACTCAGAACTGGATTCAGGTTTTCTTGAGAGGGCATCAGCATCAATGTGATTCAGGCCTGGTTGATACTCTACTGAATAGTCATAGGTGGAAAGTGCTGGAAACTAACGGTGCTCAGTGGCATCTAACTTTGACGAGGTTTGAACATACGTGAAGGGGTTGTTGTCCGTTTTAACTAGAATTTTTGCACCATAAAGGTATTCATGAAATTGATGCATGATGGCCCATTTTAATGCAAGGAATTCAAGTTTGTGTATGGGGTAGTTCTTTTCAGAGGGGCTCAGGCTCTGGCTGGCAAACACCACTGGACATAGGAACACAGACACAAAGACACTGTCAGCAGATAAGGGTCTACGGCCCACCCAGTATGCCCATTTTAGCTTGTAAGTTCACTTTATGTTTTCCTAGAAGTCTGTTATCCCTTAACCCTGACCTCCAGAATTCTCTTATGTCTATCCCATGCATTCTTAAATCCCGTGATTGTTTCAGCTCCCACTACTTCTTCTGGCAGGGTGTTCCACTTGTCCACCACCCGTTCTGTGAAGAAATTCTTCTTCACGTTTCCTCTGAAGTGCCCTCCCTCCCTCCAACTTGATTCCATGCCTTCTATTCCTGGAACATCTCTTTTGCTAAAAAATAGTGTATTCCTGCACCCTGTTCCTCCCTGTAAGACACTTGTATGTCTCTATCGTAGCCCCTCTCTCTATCCTCTCCTCCAGGGAATACATATTCAAGTCCTTCAACCTGTCCTCATAGGACTTGTCATGCAATCCATGTACCATCTTTGTTGCCCTCCTCTGAACCTTTTCTACCCTGTCTATGTCCTTACGTAGGTAAGGTCTCCAGAACTGTACACTGTACTCCAGATGGGGCCTCACTAGTGTCTTGTATAGTGGAATTATGACCTCCCTTTTCCTGCTTGTGATGCCCCTGCCTATGCATCCCAGCATCCTATTTGCTTTACCTACTGTCTTGTCACACTGTTTTCCTACATTGAGGACATCAGAGGTGATAGTCCTTCCTCATACTCCTTGTAAAACAGCCCCAAGCCCCTTTAAGCAGGTATCTGTGTGTAACATATAAGGCTGAGTGGGATCTGCATAGGCAAATACAGGGGCATGGGAGGGTTGGTGAATGATATCGTAAAAGGCCACCTCACACTCTTGAGTCCACTTCATTCTGAAAAGTTCATTTGTTCTGAAACAGACCTTTTCTTCCTCTTTGACAGTACTCTTTTTGTATCTTTGGTTTGTTGGTGGATACCTTTGAGCTAAATTAAGCAAAGAGTAGATGACTTTGGTATGATCTTTCACATATCGACGATAGTAGCTGCAGAACCCCAAGAATCTTTGCAGTTCCTTAAGATTGTTAGGTTTTGGCCAGGTAGTCAAAGCTTCCACTTTGCTTGGACCCATTTAAATTCCATCAGAGGACACAATGTAGTCGACATATTTCACAGACTGCTGAAAGAATTGCCATGTGTCAGTGGACAGTTTTAAACCAAAATCCTCCAACCGGTCTAAAACCTTAAACAATCATGTCTCATGCTCTTTGAGGGTCTTGCCAAATACAATGACATTGTCCAGGTAAACAAGGCATTCTAGTAGATTCATGTCTCCCACAGCTCACTCCATCAACCTCTGGAAAGTGCAGGTGCTCCTGAAATACCCTGATGCATGCATAGGAACTTGTAAAATCCCAATGGACAGATGAATTCAGTCTTTTCTTTATCTGCAGGTGCCATTGGGATCTGGTAATACCCACTTCAGAGGTCTAACACAGATAACCACTGGCTTCCATTAAGGCAGTCGAAGGCATCCTGAATGCATGGCATGCTATATTCGTCTGGTACAGTTCTTCGATTCAGTGTCCAGTAGTCCACACACATCCTCAATGAGAAATTTTTCTTTTGAACCACCACAATAGGAGAGGTGTACAGGCTATGACACTCTTGTAGAATTCCAGCTGCTAGCATCTCCTGAAGGTGACATTGAACATCGTCAGTGTCTGCTGGTGCCAGTCATCGAGATCTTTTACAGAAAGACCTATCATCGTCAAGTCTAATGTAATGCTCTGTACCAGTGACACATCAGACATCCCATTCTCTCAAAGAAAATACTTTGCTCTGCTGGGCCAGTTTTTGGCTGACGTTTGTCCTCCACACATCAGGAATGGGAGATTCCCCAAAGTCAAACAAATCAGGAGTTATTTCATCATTCTCTTAAGTGTGTTTCTTGCTAGGCAGCACAGCAGTATCTGCACAGTACACAGTAGCCAGGGTGCAGCCTCAGTTGACTTTAATATCCCAGTCATACATGTTTTGGATTTGCACCACTACCCACTGAGCATAGGCGTGAGCTTGGGCAGGCAGGATACTAGGCTTAACTAATAGTCCCTCATGCAGTTTCCCCTCCTCTGGGGTATCCAACATGAGAATCTTGTTCTTAACATCTTTCTTGATCCGTACCTCACCACTGATGGTACACTGAGCATTGGGTGGCAATACAAGTGGTTCTGGATCTTTCTTCCACACAACTCCCACCAGCTCATCTTTTTCAACCTCTTTGGCTTGCATATGTAAGTCATATGCTCTGAGCACCATGGAAGGGATGTGTAAAGCCCACCCAGTCTTCCTCGCTTGCTTCTCTTGACAAAGTACAGCTAGCTGGCCAAACTTATAAGCATTAGTGCCAATTAACAGCGGGATACCATCATACATTCCATTCAGTGGGCATACCAGGGCCAGGGTCTCTACTGGTTCATCCATGCCAGCAACAGCAGTAGAGAAAGATAACCAGAGTCTTACATAACCCAGGCATGGGTAGGATTTGTCACTCAACCCCCACACATGAAGTCCTTCAAGGGGTAGTAGTGGGAGGTCAGACAAGTGTTGGTTGTACCAATCTTTGAACACAATAGTGACCTGTGACCCACTGTCTAGCACAGCTTGGGTTGAAATGCCATTAACAGTTACTGTGGTCTCCATGGAGAGACCCACCATCTCAGACCAATCCAGATGCACAGGCTTGGTGGACTGGCCCACAGCAGTTTTAAAAGAAAAGGATTTATGTGGTGGTCCTGGTTAGGGCTTTATATTGTTTTGTCACACCTGGTTTAGTAGCTTGGTAGTGACTCACCGTAGGTCTTCTGGAGCATTGCAAACTCATTGGGTGTGCCCATCTTCTCCACATTAGTAGCAAAACACCTTGGCTCTGGAGTCAGCAGGATGGGCTGTGTCTTCATGAGGTTTGTAGTGATCAGGAGGCAGAGCCCTACTCTCTTCTTTGGGCTTAGGTTCAGGCTCAGCTACCCTGTAATCCCTCCAAGGGGCAGATGGTTGTGTGGCATAAATAAGGTCTTGCACCATAGCTTGCAACTCTCTCATTTCTTCTATCAGGTTAGGATCAACTCGAGATTCGGTAGCAAGGGCATTGGCCCCAGTACAGACAGGTGGAGTCTCGCAACAAGGCTCAGTCTTGGTGGGGCAAAGGCCCTGAGCTTAACCAGGCTCAGCTGCAGCTTGCTGGCTAGCTTTCTGTTCTTTCAATTCCTTCAACAATTCACTGACTAGTTGTGACTCAGAATTGTTATCTTTCTCAGTAGGTCTATCTGGAGTCGGGTCAGTTCATGCAACCACAGCATAGGGGTCCAAACCATAGTCGTCATTCTCTGCCTCTAGAATTTCTTTCATTAACAAACAGTATTCAGGAGGGTTAGCTTTGCAATCTTGAAATTTTAATTTCAGCATAAGCACACTCAAATAGTTGGCAGACTTAAGGATGTGCTCCAATCTGACATGATTCAATTCACTAGCTGAGATGCCCCCTTTCCAGTGAGCTCTTTGCAAGGCCCACTCAACATGGGTCACAAAAGCAGACAGTAGCTCATTTTTCCGGTGTTTAGTAGACTTAAACTTCCACATCAAGTCCTCTCTCAATTCAGTACTACCAAATACCCCTTCAAAGCAGATAAGTATTCAGCAGCAGAGGCCTCTGGATTGGTGGACCGGAGAAATCGGATAGCCTCCAGTGCTGGGCCACTTAAACTCTCCATATGTCTTTTGCATCTTTCCTCTTCAGAACATTGCCACTCTTGAACCAGGAGGGTGTCATAGTCCATCCAGTTTTTCAAGTCATCTTCTCCCACAGAAACAGGGATGGCACTAGAAAACAGCCTTAGCCTGCGATGAGTCCAGGTGCAGAAAGGGTATCACAATGGGAGATGCTGCAATGGGGAATACCCTGGGTGAAGATAGGGAGGCCAGAGGAAAATGTATGGGAGTGACCTCCTCAGCATCCTCCAGATCCTTCTGCAAATCCTTTACAGTCTGCCCTTCTGTAGCTAAAAGCCTTGATAACTCATCTTTAAATTCTTCTACCTTTGGGAGCCTCCCAGAGGAAGATGGGCCACTGTGTTTGTGAATGACCCTCCACCCCAACTCGGATCCCTCTGGCATAATAATAGGAGGTACTGTTGCAGAGTCTATAGGGAAGCTACATGAAATGAGGGCCAAAAGAATCTGTTCAATCAGGTCTCAGTCCCACCATCACACAGAAACCTTCCCCAGACACTAAACCTTTCCTACGGTTTCCTCTATAGTAGCATTAGTAGTTTCTATGGGAATGTCTAATAGCAATAAAGTATTATGGGGTCAAACCATTTGGCCACAACCAGCTGATGTGGAGAAATCTTCCACTTGGGTGTAGTGAGCCCTTCCATCTTAAATTTTCTCCAAATTTGTAACTGATTAAAATTTTCTTTCAGCCACTAGGAGGTGCTAATTCCAGCAGTGCCTCCAAGATGTAACCCCCAGGTGGCGCTATTGCTGCAGGGAGCTACCCTGATTGTACTTACACTACTAGATTTCTGCAGACAGGCAGGTGATATGGAGACCTCATGGTGTTCATGGATGAGCATGGGGAAGCAGGGCCGACATGACACACCTCTTCTTTACGTCCTTTCCTCCAGGTGGCCACAACCTGTGAGTTGTTGCACAGGGGCAAGATCCACAAAGTTTGTCTCTCGCTGAAACAGTCTTGGGTGCAGAGTGTTCAGTCTAGGCTGGATTGGTAAAGGCCCAGCAGGATGAGCAATTTGGTAAAGTTCCTTTGTCTTCTTGCTGGTGAAGCCTCCAGCTGGCATAACAGGTTTTGGTTGCACGCAAGCAGGACTCGACCCACGAAACACATTCAGCACATTCAAAATAACCAGCACTAACTTTGTACAGTTTGGATACATTTCAGTTGCAAACTCAACAGATTCACTGAGCAAACCTCTTTATCTAAGATTCTTCTCGCACACAGACTGGGCTGATTGCTTCATAGGAGCAAATCTATGGTCCAAATCACAAGGGGTACTGGTAAGCATCTTTTCTTCTTTTTGCCACAGTTGCAGGCTTGAATTGGACAAGTCCGACTTCTGCAATAGGCAGTCCCAAGCAGAAGAAAGGTGGCAGGGAGACAAGGTTGGCCTCTTCCTGCCAATTCCCCTATGCTCCGTTCAGGGAGCAGCTGCTTGAAAGCTCAAGCTGTTCACTCTTTAACCTCCAACTCTAACTGATCCACTGTCTCATGTAGCACTGGGAAGTTCCCTTGTAAATCCAGCATTCAGGTTGGTTAGGGAAGCTGTCAGTCACAGTTAGGGCTCCTCCTCCAGGTTAGTTTTGGCACAAACCTAAAAACCACAAAAACTACAGTTTTCCTTCCCATGAGGCAATTTGGCCAGGATCCATGTTAGGTCCCATGTAGTTCTATTGGTCCATTTACTGGAAGTCCTGGACCTAACATGGTGGCTTCCATCCTGAAAGATAAGCTATAAGGAAAGATGGTTAAACAAACGTCTCTATTTCAAATATAACAGCACATACATAGTAAATAAGAACAGTTTTCATACAGGCTTTCTCTGCACAAATATTAACTGCAGAATGGAACAAATCAGAGCTGTGGCTGGTCAGTCACAAGCCATAAATCACTCGGACCCAGCACAGACCATTCACTACACACAGATTAGCTAGTCTCTTAAAGGGACAGGCATTGAGGCTCAGCATGGTGCTCTCACGCAAATAAACAGAATCATAGAAACGTAGGAACATAGAAGTTGATGGCAGATAAGCACTACAAGGCCCATCCAGGCTGCCCATTTTTTCTAACTTATGAATGTGCCATAGGCCTTTACTCTGTCAATGACCTATTTATTCAAACTCATCTGTATTGCTCCCTTATGCCTATCCCATGCCTGTTTGAAGCCCTGCACTGTATTCATATACACTGCTTCCTGAGGTAGGCCATTCCATCCATCCACCACCCTTTCTGTGAAAAAGAACTTCCTCACATTACCCCTTAATCGGCCTCCATCTAATCTCATGCTGTGTCCTCTTGTCCTGCTATTTTTCTTATATTGAAACATGTTAGACTCTTTCACCTTGTTAATGCCATTAAGATGTTTGAATGTTTCAATCATATCACTGCTCTCCCTTCTTTGCACTAGGGTATACATATTGAGCTTCATTAATCTGCCCTCATATGTTTTCTAATGCAGTCCCTGCACCATTTTGGTTGTCCTTCTCTGGACTACCTCCATTTTGTTAATGTCCTTATGCAGGTGCAGCCTCCAGTACTGCACGCAGTACTCCAGATGGGGCCTAACCAGTGTCTTGTAAAGAGGGATTATTACCTCCCTCTTACAACTTGTGATACCCCTACTAATGCACTCCAGCATCCCTCTTGCCTTAGCTACTGCTTTAGTGGTCTGCTTGGATAATTTCAGGTCATCTGTGATGATGATGATGATGATGATGCCCAAGTCTCTTTCTTCCCTTGTGATTGCCAGCAACTCCTCTTCCAACCTATAGGTAGCTTCAGGATTTCTCTTGCCAAAGTGCATGATCTTGCACTTCTTTGAGTTAAACCCCAGTTGCCACTCTTCATACCATTTTGCCAGTTTTTCAAGATCTCTTCTCATTCTGCCCACCCCATCTGGATCATCTACTCTGTTGCAGATCTTGGTGTCATCTGAGAACAGGCAAACCTTACCCTCCAGTCCATCTGTAATGTCACTGATGAAGATATTGAAGAAGACTGGCCCCAGGACAGATCCCTGAGGTACCCCACTTGTGACTTGCATCTCATCTGACTGTATACCGTTTATCACCACTCTCTAATTTCTGCCTGCCAACCAGTTTGCCACCCAGTTGACCAACTTCAGACCCACCCTGAGCCTACTTAGCTTATTAATCAATATTCTATGTGGAGCAGTACTGAAAACTTTGCTGAAGTCAAGGTAGGCGACATCAAATGCATCCCCTTGGTCCACCACCCTGGTTACCCAGTCAAAGAAATCTGTGAGATTAGTTTGACAGGACTTTCCTGTTGTAAACCCATGCTGTTTTGTATCCTGTGCTCCTATGGATTCCAGGTGTTGCACTATCCTTTTCTTAAGGAGTGCCTCCATAATCTTGCCCACTACTGAAATAAAACTGACTGGTCTATTTTTCCCTGCCTCCTCCCTGCTACCACTCTTGTGGAGCGGGATCACGTGAGCCCTTCTCCAGTCTTCTGGGATCTCTCCTGTGCTCAGAAACTCACTAAACAGTTCTGTTAATGGCTGTGCTAGTTCCACCATGAGGTCCTTTAGTACCATTTGATGTATGACATCAGGTCCTATTGCTTTGTCCACCCTGAGCTTAGCGAGCTCTTGTAGGACCCTTTCTTTTGTGAAGGGACTTGTGCATACCTCCCTCCCCCCCCCATGTCCATGCTGCTGAGCTGCGGGCCCTGCCCTGCCTTCTCCACAGTAAATACTGAGCAGAAGTATCTATTTAGGATAGATGCTTTTCCTTAGTCCTCCTTCACATACTCCCCCTTCATTCCCTTTGATCTTAGCAATACCCCCTCTGGACTTTCTTCTTTCACTAATGTATCTATAGAAAGTCTTATCCCCTTATTTTACTGTTTGTGCTAGTGTTTCCTCAGTTTGTGACTTTGCCTGCTTTACTGCCTTCCTTGCTTCCCTTAGGGAAGTTTGATATGTCTCCCTATCTTTGTCCCGCTGCATTCCCTTATATTTCCTGAAGGCCAACCTTTTGTTTCTGATCTTTTCTGCAACTGTTTTTGAGAATCAAAGTGGTTTCCTCCTTCTTTTGCTCTTGCTTTTCTCCCTAACACAATGGGATGTTGCTACAAGTATATTGCATCCTTAATGCTTGCCCACTTTGCCTGTACCCCTCACCTGTATTTCTCCTTCCTAGGGCTAGTTTAACTCTGTTGGCCATCTTATCAAAGTCAGCTCCTCTGAAGTCCCCTATTTTTGCCTTGGAATGGGATGATTTAGTTCTAGTGGCTAAATTGAACCATACCATGTGATGGTCAATGGCCCCTAGGTTGCCTTCTACCTGGAGATCTGTTATCCTTTCCATGTTAGTCAGTACTAAATCCAGGATAGCCCTGTCTCTTGTGGGTTGTTGTACAAATTGTTTGAGGCCCTCCCTCTGCAGGGAATCCACTATGTGTCTCATTCTGATGGATGTTCCTGCTGGTATTGATCAGTCTGTATCTGGCATGTTGAAGACTCCCATTATCAGAACCTCCCTTTTAGCTGTCATGTTTTCTATATCTTCTAACAGTAATGTGTCTATGTCTTCCCCCTGGTCTGAATGTCTGTAGACAACCCCAGTTCGTGTGGCTGTCCCATTTCCTGTTTTCAGGGTGACCCACAGTTCTTCTGGCTCCTTAAGTGTATTCTGAATTTCTGTAGCTTTGATATTTTCATTCACATAAAGGCCTCCCCCCCCCCTTTTTGCAACTCGGTCTCTTCTGAACAGTACATAGCCAGGTACTGAAGTCTACCACGTGTAGTTACTCGTGAACCATGTCTCGCTAATGGCTACCTCTGTCACTGTTGCCTCCAGGTCTGGGATCTTGTTTCCCAGACTGTGGCCATTTGTCTACATGATTTTCCATTTGCCAGATTTTGGTGCATTAGTTATGAGGCACTGGGACAGGTCGCCAGCCTGGCAGTGGGCATTGAGTAGCCCAGGAAGACATTAGGTAAACCCCAAATTTGTGGGAGAAGTTACACCTGGCTTCAGTGTGGCTTTGTGTACATGGCAAGGGCAGTAGCAGGAGGTTGGCAAAATAAATCTTTGACTGTGGCATCTGGGGGGGGGGAGAGAGAGAGAGAGAGAGGGACTGCAGGGTGGCCTACAATAAATGTAACAGTCCCAGAAATCTCAAATTAAAATTGTTTTCCTGGCTTCAATGCAACTGTGTGTACAGGGCAAGGGCAGCAGGGTGGGAAAATAAATCTTTGACTGTGATGTCCGGGAAGGGGGAGAGACTGCAGGGTGGCCCACAATAAATATAACAGTCCCAGAAATTCCAAATACATTTTTTTTCTCCTGGCTTCAGTGCAGCTGTGTGTACAAGGCAAGGACAGCAAGATGGCAAAATAAATCTTTGACGTGTGCTATCCAATCACAAATCATGATCACTTATATTCATTCATGATTTTGTGTATTAAAAAAATACTGTTCAGACAAACAACATATAAGTTGATGCACCTACCCTGTGCTGCTGGCTGTGGGTGGCCCAGGGGATAATCTGACTTTGTGACTTGTAGTAGGTTGTTTACAGTACAATACAAGTAAAGTACAAGTATTACACACAAGTGTTATCATCATCATCATCATCACTCATTCCCCATTATTCCTTATTATCATCAGTTTTATAGCATATTGCGTTACCTTAAATATAAGTATAAGCATTAACCAATCCCCAGTGTGGTATTGTGCTGCATGCAGCTAATGCACCAGATGTGTCTGCATCTCCAATTCAAATTTTGAGGCACACTTAACAGTTGCTGAATTTGGTCACTTAACATTAACTGTAATGTAGGAGCCAGTCCGGCAATCTTGGAAGGAAGTGGTGGTGGACTGCTGATCTGTCAGAGCGCTGTGTACAGTGTACAGTCATGACTCATGGCAGTAAATTTGCCCCTGGCCTGTGGGTGGGAGTCCTCAAAAGGACATCACGTTAGAGAGATCTTTTATTACAAAATGGATCACAGCGTTGACAAGGCACATTCTATTTCTCAGGTAGGCAGTGGCACTGCAAAAGACAGCAATCAGCCTGACAAGGGAAAACAAAGTCAAACCCCAAAATGTTATTTTATTTTCATGTCTAAGGTTTCATCTTCCAAGCTAATGGTTGAATCCAAAAAAGTTGAATGTCTTGGATCATCATCAGTCCCAAGTAAAAAAAAGTTATGTAGTTAAAAAAAACTAAAGGCATGGTGGGTAACACCAGCAGAGGCACTCAACGGTGAACAGTTGCATACTATGCTACTGCCAGTCTCTCATCCGATTCTTCTGAAGTTGAACCAGATGAGGGTAATACTAATAATAAAGATGAAGTGAATGATCAGGCAGCACAAGGTTTACCGGAGGGGGTGGAAATTGCAGATGAGGAAGAAACAGACAGAAATATTTTGGTTGTGGAGGGGGGCAGTGGGAATAAACCACAAAAGGAACAGACTCAAGAAAAATCTGGGGGGGGGGACCTGGAAAAGGTGACTGAGTTGTCATGCCTTCCTGGGGAAAAAACTTAAAAAACATAATTTTTTGTTTGGTCATATTTATCAATTAGTGCTTTGAATGAGTTGATAGCAGCATGTGTTATTTGTAAATGGCCAATCATCAAGTGTAAAAAGAAAGGAGCATTGGGAACTTCAGCACTGAAAAGGCACCTAGGCAGATGCCATAACATTACTGAGAAGTCCAGTTGTGAGTCTCAAAAGGAAAGTGACAATGATAGCTCACTACACTCAGGGGTAACGATCATAGTTGAAAGCATTGGCAGCCCCCACAGCACTACTGAAACACCTCCACCACCACTTCCTCCCATTCAAAGGACTCCTCCAACTGTTACTGAAAATGACCATGTGTTCAAAAGCCCTCCTCCTTCAAGGAGACAACTTATCATCTCAGAAACATATGAGCGTAAAGCCAAATATGCCTCGACTCACCCTGTTGCTGTTACAATAACCAAAAACATTTCAAAATTGATAGCCGTTGATTTGCTGCCATATAATGTGGTTGAACTTATAGGATTCAGGCGGCTGCTTGAGTACTTGGAACCTCAATACAGTATACCATCACGGAAAGATTTCTCGACAACAGGGATTCCAGATCCTTATGATGTTGTATGTAAAAAATTAAGATGCATCTTGTGCAGTGCTGTTGGGAGGGTGGTGCATCTCACAACAGGCATCAGGACAAGCTGTCAGCCTGAACCCTTCATGTCTGTCATGGCACATTGGGCATATTTCAATAATTCATGTGAGACTGGGGACAGCGAAGCACTGCAGTTTGCTGTTCTAAGAATGTTTTATTTTCCATCTGAACATACCTCATACAACATCAATGAAGAGCTCCAAAAACCAATACAGCAATGGCTCACTTCACAGGAACTGTTAGTTGGCTTTATAGTTGCAGATAATGGGTCCAACATAAGGAAGGCCTTGGAGGAGGGGGGATTTTGTTCACATCCGCTGCTTTGCGCATTGCTTAAATTTAATAGTTCATGGTTTTCTCAATGACGACAGGGAGTTTAAGTCTCTCATTAGTACTGCTAAAAGAATATGCACTCATTTCAGTGACCCAAGCAAAGCCCTTCAGTTGTTTGAAAAAATACAGCAGGAGCCCAGTTTACCTTTGCACAGATTGATCCAAAACATTTCTACTAGATAGAATTCAACCTTTTATATGTTCCAAAGGCTGCTGGAACAAAAGAAAGGTGTCAGGCAGTACAGCTTAGAAAATAAAATTGGTGATGCAGACATCTATATTACTCCACCATGGTGGGCTATGCTGGAGTTTCTAATTTTCCTGCTCCAGCCATTTGAGAAAATCACCAGGGAGGGTAGTGAAAGCACAGCAACTCTCAGTCAGGTGATACCCCTCATAAAAATGTTAAAATTCAGATTGAATCTGATTAGGGAAAATTTGGAGAAGCAAGATAGTTCACACAGGCTGCCAGTGGTGCTACTGACACATGCAGGTTGCCTCACTGAATACAACAAGACGTTTGATCAAAAAAATTGAAGAAGATGACAAACTATGTAAAATGCTTAATTCTGAGTACTACATTAAAGCAACAATTTTGGAGCCGCAATACAAATCAACGCAGCTATTGAGTGATGTTGATGACACTTGTTTCAAGATAAACAAACAAGAAATAATTGACGAGGTGCATGCTGTCATGGAATACAGTACAACAGCAGCACCACATTCAAAATCTTCTTCAAGACACAGCACAGCATCACGTGACCTGTCCTCTACTATTGCAACATTTTCTCCCTCTTCCTCCTCATCCACTGCAGCCAAATCTTCTTCTTCACAACCAGCCAAGCATAGCACTGTCCCACAGTCATTTGGTTCATCTTCATGTCTCTGGAGTCACTTAGAAGATATAATTGTAATATCTTCTTCATCTGCCTCTTGTAACACAGTCTCAGCACAGACCATTGTTGAAATGTACCTGGCAGAGCCTAATATCAGATGGAATACTGATCCTTTGCAATACTGTAAATCCAAACAAAATATGCAGCCTGCTTTAGTAAACATTGCAATGAAGTACATGAATTGCCCTCCAACTAGCATCTGTTCAGAACAATTGTTTAGTTCAGCTGGTAACATAATTACTGACAACTGATACTGTTTGACCACAGAAAATGCCGAGCACCTCACATTTCTCAAAGTCAGCTTTCCTCACTTTAATTTCAAATATGATACCTGAATAAAATATACACTGACTGCTCAGAGCTGGTCCTATCCACAAAATGCTTTCAAGAATTTGTGCCTGTGGTAAAAATCTTTTGTGGCTAGGATCTACTTCATGAGGTAGCAATTAATTGCAGCAAGTCAGGTTAGGACAGATAGGCCAGGCCACTGTAACCTGAATGATCACATCAGTTGCACAGAATAGAAGAAAAAATAATAACATCAGTGGGTCCAGAGTCCAAAACAAATACAGCAAGCAACTGCATTTCATGTCACAAATTTACCTGGCGGTACCTGGTAGCACTATCTGATCTGGAAGGTAGGGTTCTGCTGTCTACTACTATTACTACTTACTATCACATTTTGTCCTCACAAGTCACGACTACTACTTATCACTTTTTTGTCCTTAATCTAGTCCTTACTACTACTACTTGTCACTTGTTTTGCCCTCAGCAACTGATCCTGACTGTACTGTTTTAATTTCTGTACAGTACATGGCTTAGCAGATGCCTGAAACCCAGAAACTGAATACTCTTTATATATTTCTCACATCCCCCATATCTGGCTGCTAATACTTCACAGAAAAATGCTACTAAATTGAAAATTCATATAATTTCTTTATTGTTTTTGTGTGCATGGTATGTTAGTCTGGTTACATTTCACTTACAATAACTGGGCTGAGATTATTACTGTATTTTATTTTTGATACTTAAATATTTGGCAGTGGCTGGGAGCAATTGTGGAACTAGTTAGGATGTAATTGTGTTGTGTTGTGTTGTGTGTCATCAGGTCTTCAGGTGGCAGTGCCAAACTTTTTTTGACTGCGCTGCACTTGACCGATGCAATGTGTGACTGGCTGCCTGCCTGGGTGGTGATCACCATGTCTTTCATTTTTCTTCTTTAAGGATTCATTATGTTGATCAGATTCAGTAGAAGTAGTCATAGTACTAGAAAACATTATCACCTCTTAGACCAGGTAGTGTACCATATACCCCAGTACACCAGGGCATGCAAAGCAGTTGCATCACATGGGTAGAGTGGTGGGCTCTCTTAGTGCTGCTTATTTGACCATTCATATCCATTTCTTTTGTCTGTTCAGCTCTGACTGGAACATCCTTCAAAATAATATCCACACAGCACAATTAATAAAAAAAAAAAATCTTAGCTGCCTGGCAGTGCCTGCAGTGCTTGGTGATGCTATGATAGAGATATTTGCATCTGTCTGTGTGTGTGTATCTCTCTCTCCATCTCTCCCAGCACACTCATGTCAATGACCAAAGCAAGAAATGCCACCATTATAGGCCAGCCATGAAGGTGCTAGTAGTGACTGATTGCTTTTTTTATTTAGCAGTTTTACTTAAATGTTTATACAAATAATCCATTAAATTATTTCCTTTGGGCCTCCGTATAAAATATGTAAGTGACTTTGACCACTTTTATGAATTTTTTTGTTGCATTTTTTCAAATATTGGTCAATAAATCAGAACTAATCAGAATAAATCAGAACTTCACTGTATTCCAGTTCTTATTTAACAAAGGTCAGAACTTCACTGAGTTCCCACAGCCCTAGTACAAGTGCAAATTTTTGGAGGGATGCAAGAGGTATAAGCAAAAAGTTTGGGAAGGATGTAGGAATACAAGTACAAATTTGGGGAGACATGTGGGGGCAGAAGCATACATTTTGGGAGGAGTGCCAGGATGCAGTTCCAAATTCTGGGAGATGTACAGTCGTGCAAGTCCAAATTTTGGAATATGTACAAGGGTACAAGTACAAATTTTGGAAGAGTTGCAGGAGCACAAGTGCAAATTTTTGGAGTGGTGTAAAAGGAGAAGTATAAGTTTTGGGAGGTGTACAGGGGTACATGTAGAGGAGGGGTGTAGCAGTAGAGGTACAACGTTTAGAAAGGTGCAGGTGTACAGGTACAAATTTTGGGAGTGGTGTAGGAGTACAAGTACAAATTTTTGGAGGTGTACAGGGGTACATGTACATATTTTGGAAGGGGTATAGGTGTACAAGTACAAATTTAGGGAGTGATGCAGAGGTGCAAGTACAAATTGTATGAGGGGTGCAGGGGTATGAGTTCACAGTTTGGGAGAGGTGTAGGGTGCAAGTATAAATTTTGGGTTGGATGCAAGTACAAATTATTGGAGGGGTGTATTAATACAAGAATAAATTTCAGGAGGGGTACAAGTACACATTTTGGAAGGGGTGTGGAGGTACAAGTAAAAGTGTAGTGAGATATGCAGGGGTGCAAATACACATATTTGGAGGGGTGTAGGAGTACAAGTACAAACTGTGCAAGATGTGCAGGGTACAAGTACAAATTCTGGGAGGGGTGCAAGTGCACATTTTGTAAGGGATGAGGGGGTACAAGTAATTTGGAGAGGTTTGCAGGGGTACATGTGCATATTTTGGAAAGTGTGTAGGGGAACAAGTACAAATTTGGGGAGGGATGCTAGGGGATAGTACAATTTTGGGGAGAGATACAGTGGTATAAGTACACATTTCAGGATGGGTACAAAGGTATAAATTCAGTTTTGTGGTGCAGGTTCAAATTTCAGAAGGGTTGCAGGGGTGCAAGTGTAAATTTTGGGAGGGGTGTAAGTACAAATTTGGAGAGGGGTGCAAGTAGTGTATGTTTGGGAGAAGCCAGTCCTTTCAGAAGCTTTTCACTAGTAAATGATGGCTGCCTAATCTCCAGAACTATTTAAAGAGCAGCTGACACCTCAAAAAAAAAAAGAAAACTTCAGAAAACATAATATTAGGACCAATTCAGATTGCATTCCATATGTATTTTATAGATGTCTCATCCCTGTTATTTATTGCTGAGGAAATTTGCATGAATACATCAGGCTAAATTCTCAAAACAGGCTTAGATCAGAAGCAAAGTCCCACAGCTTGCAGCAACCGTGTCTGTGCGCCTAACAGAAGGTGCACTAGGAGGGCTTGCCATAAGCCGCAGGGTGGCCATGTGCCACTCCAGGATCCCCACTCCCCATTGTGCCCCATAATGAAAAACATTTTATTGCCCACTTCCCTGGTGTTCTAGAGGTTCCCCCTCCATGATCCTGGATGTGCCCTGTAATGAAACACATTTTATTGCCCACTTCCCTGGTGTTCTAGCGGTCCCCCATCCCGAATCCCCAATCTCCCCATTATAATATCAAAATATAAGACCCCGTTCATTGGTGATCCAGTGGCCCCCCTTCCCAATCCCTGATATCCGCATTATAATATCAGTCAATTAAGCCCCTGTCATTGGTGGTACAGCGACCTCCCACCCCACACCCCAACTGGTAGTGCCTACCACCCTGTCCCCCCCCTTCCCATGACAGAGCCGGTGACCGGCACAACCCTCCTCACTTCTCCACAGCTGGCCTCTGACTGAACTGTCACAAGTGTGTACTGTAAAGTGCACACATGCACATTACAGTAGGCACTCTGTGACAGTTCAGTCAGGGTCAGCCACAGAGGTGTGAAGAAGGCTGTGCCAGTTGCTGGCTCTGTCATAGGAGGGGGAGCAGGGTGATAGGCACTACAAGCTGGGGTGGGGGGCCACTGCATCACCAATGAAAGGGGCTTAATTGATTGATAGAATAACGGGAACATTGGGGGTCGGGGGTGCCACTGGATCACCAATGAACAGTGTATTATATTTCGATATTATAACAGGGACATTGGGGATCAGTGGGGGGGGGCACTCGATCACCAATGAATGGGGTTTTATATTTTGATATTATAGCAGGCACATCAGGGATCGGGGAGGGGGCCACTGGATCACCAGTGAACAGGGTATTATATTTTGATATTATAATGGGACATCAGAGATTGGGGGGGCACTGGATCAGCCATGAACTGGGTTTTACATTTTGATATTTTATAACAGGGACATCAGGGATCAGCAATGGGGAACCACTAGAACATCAGGGAAGTGGGTAATAATATATATTTTTTTCATTATGGGGCACATCAGGGATTGGGGAGGGGGAGACCATGGCACATTGTCACAAACAAGTGACTCTCCCAGAGGTGAATTTTCAAAGTACCCTTAGACCAGCCCTGGCTGGTCTAAGGGTACTTGGAATTTCTCACTTTGTGAGAGTTCTGAGAATTCCACATTAGTGAATGTGACAGCTTGCATCTGTCACATGCTCCCTATCACCAGGTCAAAACCCATATTTGGTGCAGGGGTGGCTCGTATCCCATTGGGACGCTTTTGTGAATAGCTCAGGGGGCAATTGTTGACACAAGGTGCCACTTGAGCCATTTATGTTTGGCACAGACACCTTGCATCAATCACAGGGCTTTGAGAATCAAGCCCATCATGTTTATCTCTTAGACTTCATCTGCCTGTATAGTTTACTCCCTACTTCAGATTATAATCCTCTGTTGTGACATCACAATCTATTGCCATGGGAGTAACTGTGATGTTCCAAGCAGTGCATTATAACCTCAAGCCTATTACAAAAATAAGATAAATGAAGTTTCTGATTCTAAACAGTAGTGGTCTCTGATAAGGTCCTTTGAGGATCTTGTTTTTCAGAGACCCAAAATTCAAATGATTAAGAATGGTCTTTGTCAGACTCCAATTAAATCAGTAAGCATACTTAATGAGTGTTTTGCAACTCTTCCAGATATCCCAATTCACATACCAGTAAGAAAAAAGAGACACTCTAATAGTGATTCCTTGCCCTCACATATTCCTAGGTTTAGATTTAGGTGTGTCTCTTTTATGCAAGTAAAAGATGAAATTAAGAAATTAAACCGGTGTAAGTCATTTGGTATAGATGTTATTGAAAATAGGTTCCTCATGGATTCAGTACATGTGATTGAACCTATTCTGACAAAACTGTTTAATTGGAGTCTAACAGAAGAAATTTTTCCTAAATTGTGGAAAAAGCACAAATTATTCCAATTTGTAAAGAAGGTCTACCAACTGAACCCACAAATTATAGGCTTATTGCTCTGCTTTCAGTGGTGTCGAAGGTCTTGCAATGGCTGGTGCAGCAGCAGCTTGGGGATTATCTTGAACAGTACTCCTTACTTTCTGCATACCAGTCAAGTTTTAGGAAGAGCCATTCCACGGGCACCATGCTCACCAACCTATTGGATCTGATTGCATCCTAATTGGAGGGAAGTAGGTCGGTGGGTGCTATGTTCATGGACCTTTCCAAGGCCTTCAGCATCATCAGTCATGGTCTGTTGTTTGACAGACTTGCAGAAATAGGCATGTCAACAGAAGTAGAGGGATGGTTTGCATCTTATTTACAGGACCACTCTCAGCAGGTTTTTGTCACCTCTCTGATAGTGTTTCTATCCAGAGGGATATGCCACAAGGGTCAATTTTGAGACCAACTTCATTTCTGATATACATAAACAAAGTAGTGGAAGTGGCAAATAATTCTAGACTTAGGCTTTTTGCTGATGACACCATTTTGGTTGCAAATGGCTTGAATTTAGAACAAATGGAAAGAAATCTTCAAAGGGATTTTCTAGCACTTTGCACATGGACCAAGGAATCGGGTTTGGTTATGAATAATAAAAAAACAAATTCATGGTATTTAGGTAAAAAGGAATAGAAAAGGCCGCTACTGTCCCTCACATTAAAATAATGACTGATAATGGAGATCTAATAGTTCAGGATACAATGTACAGATACTTAGGTGTCTGGTTAGATGAGAGTTTGACTTTAGACTATCATATTGAAGACACTATAAATAAATTAAATAAGTGATTGGGAGCTTTTAGGTGCTCAAAATCATGCTTGAATAGGCAAATGGTATTGGCAGTTGTAAATCAACTTTTACTTCCAGTTAT
Organism: Neoceratodus forsteri; assembly: GCA_016271365.2. NCBI lineage: Eukaryota > Metazoa > Chordata > Ceratodontiformes > Ceratodontidae > Neoceratodus > Neoceratodus forsteri. Next base: position 346,629,329 of record JADMNL010000023.1, read on the forward strand.
AGTTATGGATACCATGTATATGTTTTCACTCATAAGAAAAGTCTGATGAAAGTTGATATGATGTATAACAGGCTTGCAAGGTTCATATTAGGAAAAGGAATGGGTTCACACCACTGCACTTTATTTACTGAACTTGGTTGGTTAATCCCTGCTCACAGAAGGAAGTTGTAATGGGCAAATCCGATTCATAAAGTTTTATACATGCAAAGGCCAATTTACTTGTTTGAAAAATTAGAAAAAACACAGCATCATTACAACTTCTGCCAGACACCATTACAAGGATTTATTTCTCTAAAACTAATAAATAAATATAGTCCTATGCGTTTTCAGCCATTATGTTTCAGACATGGAACTTAGTAAATGAAGAATCCATAGTCAACCAGACTGATGTTAAAATATTTATGAAGGAGTTAAAATATGAATTGTGAGTACACTGTATGTGTAATAATTAGAGTGTAGATACTATGTTTGTGTAAATGATGATTTATGATATTTGTTATTGTCTTTGTATTGTATGTTTTACTGAGAATGAACAGGAGCATCTGTAATATAGGACTTGTCCTAAATATGTTTTATTTCAGCTTATCCTGTATAAAAATAAAGATTTTTACTACTACTACTACTAGGTAGGGAGAAAGTAATGGGAATAGATGAACTCTTCAGGAGTAAAGATCCTGTTTTCATGAAAATGACCTCAGTAATAAATAGTGAAGAGGAGAAATACAGAGCTAATGTGAAATACAAGTTGGACTATGTCTAAATATTATGTTTTGTGAAAGTTTTCTTAAAGGCATCAGCTGCTCTTTAATGGCCAATCTGATGCCACTCTCTAGCAAAGGCCCACCATTCTCCCTACTGAAAACTGAACAAAAGTAATTGTTAAGGGTGGCGGCCTTTTGCCCATCTGCCTCGGTTACCCTACCCCCCTCTGCTAGCCTCACAATTCCCCCTCCTTTCTTTCCTTTTTCACTAATATACCTGAAGAATGTTTTTTCTCTGTTCTTGACCCCCTCTGCAATACATAGCTATCTGTCTGCCATTGACCTTCCTAAGCACACTCTTTGCCTCCATATTTTTTAGCAAATATTTTTCCAATTCTTCCTCCCCCTGTTTTTTTTTATTTTTATTGACAGCCCCACTGATGATGCCCTTCTCCACCAGTCCCACCCTGCCCATCCATGCCACTCAGTCTCTGACCAAGTATAGTATTCTGTTGGAACTGTACTGACCCCGTGGCCCTGTAGTGGGTAGCAAGACAGGGAGACATCCCTGTAACAGGTGCCCACCGGGAACCTAAGTTGGTGTCCATTGGGGAAGTGTCCACTCGGTGACCCTGCCTTGGGGGCAAGCCTGGGAGGATTGGTGCCTGAGGTTAGTCCCTGGGGGAGCCGGCTGGGGGGTGTGTGGGAGTGGGGACTTGGCTATGAAAGGGCACAGTGCTAAAAAAAGGCTTTTTTCTTTTCCCTCACTGCTTCTCTGACCCATGCTGAGAACCATAGGGGTCTCTTGAACCTGTTCTTTTGGTTACCATTTTAATGCATATCTTAGACACCCCAAGAATGGCCCCCTTGATTGCCCCATCTCATTTCCACCCCCATCTATGTTGTCCACTCCTATTAGCTTATTTCTAACCTGCTCCTTCAGCCTATTGAAATCTGCCCTACTAAAATCAAAGACTTCAGCTCTTGACTGCAGTTTCCCAGGCCCAAGGGCCAGTTTGAACCAAATGGAGCTTTGGGCACTGTTCCCTAACAGCTCCCTACTCACAAATCTCCTACTACCTCCAAGTTGGTGAGCACCACATTGAGAATTGCAGTCTTCTTAGTGGGATCCTTAACTAATGGTACCAGCAAAGAGTACTGAAACACATCCGGCAGCAAGACCTGGCTTCTGGTGCTGCTGGCCACTGGAACATCCCAATTGATGCCCGGCAGGTTCAGATCACCCATCACCACTTCTTCTCCCTTAACTATCCTTATTTCTAATTCTTCCCTGCCCTATGTAACCCTCTCCTCCCCTTGCCCTCAGCCTATTTTCATTATACCTGTGTAGTTTGTAAGCATGAACAATGATTCCCTCTCTTACATCCCCTTAATGTCATTCTAATTTAAATACAAATTCTAGTCAGAGCCACTATGGCTGCAAAATGATTTTAGTGAATGTTCATGATTTCAGGAATTAGTACAGTGTTTTGTTGTTAAAGGTTCTATTTAAAATTTGTCATATTACATGTAATATAGCATACAGCGTCTTATATGAAAGAGGCAATAGCAGTCTTGCTTATGTGACACAACCTCAGGATATGAGGAGGCTCATAAAGTTACATCTGGCAATAAAGGCAATGAAAAGTATAACATCAAACCTGGTATTAACAACCCACAAGGCATATTTTCAACAGTTGGTTAGTAGTTGTAATTATTACAAAAGACTTTACATATAAACCACAATATCAGTAAAAATAAATGTATATAGAAGCCCATTTTGCACATGGGGTGAAGCACTGAGGATATAAAAGGTTTAGGTGTTCATCCACATATATTCCTTTTCTTTCGAGACATTTTCTCTTGCACTCTACTATGACTGAGCATCTGATATAACAATGCCCTGCTTTTTATCTGTTTTAGAATAGATTCCTGGCATTTGGAATCATTGTACTGCAGAGTTAATTGGTTCTACAGTCCTAAAGAAAATGTTTCTCAAGAGAACGGATATGTAAATGAATAACTGTACATTTTATATGCTCAGTGCTTCACTCCAACATCCACAAAAAGGACTTCTATATACCTTTATATTTCCTGATATTGTAATTTATATGTAAAGCTTTTTTCTAATTACATGCACTAAGCAACTGTGAAAATATGCCTTGTGGGTAGTTTATACCAGAAAATACAAAGTCACACATGCCCCCACAATGCAAAGCATCATGGGCTACATATGCAAATCACCACAGAATGTTATGCTGGTCCAACTTTAAGCAGAATTGCATGGTGCCAAAAGGCCTCTCACACAGTTTGCAAAGGGTGCTAACAGTTTATACCAGGTTTGATAATATACTTTTCATTACCTTAATTGCCAGTTATAATTTTATAAATGCTTCCCTGTATCCTGAGGATGTGTCACATTCACTGTTTTAAATTTTTAATTCGTACACATCACTGGTGGTGGATAATATAAGGGCATTTCTGCATTAAGTTACTAACTCTGATGAAGTTCTGCTTCTGGAGGGAAACATCAGTCGTTTTTGCGACAATCTGGCATAGCATTGTTCCTTGTTATTCATTGCACTACTGCACATTTGTTGTTTTTAGTATTTATCCTATGAATTTGCATATGCTTTTTTATGAAGCTGGTTAAAGTTTTACTGCTGACTATGGAATCAAACTGCTTTTTATTTGATGCACGAGTGGCAAGTACACAAAAGTACAATAGTACAATGAATAGCAGGGAGCAATGCTACAATAGAGTAGTGCAAAAAAAAACTAACGTTTCTTTCTAAAACATCACTGGAGTTGGCTCCCATTGTCTGCTTACTTTTTTCATTGACTCTTGGACTTGGGGGCTAGCTACCTAGTGTCAGAATGGAGGGTTGGCAGCACTGGGGTTTGGCTGTCATTGTCTGCTTACTTTTTTTCATTTTCTGTCTGACTCCAGGGTTGGGCACTTGGTGTCAAAACTGGGTGAGTGTGGTGGCAGCAGGCTTGAGCAGCAAGTGGCTACTTACTTTTCATTTTATTTACCATCCAACCCTGGAATTGGGCACCCAGTGTTGGGGGTGGGGAGTGGCACTGAGATTTGGCTCCTGGTGACTGCCTAGCTATATTAATAGTGGCAGTTTCAGGTTTTCAAACAGAAGCACAATACATATGCTTCTGACTGCCCTGTATTTGTGTCTCAAATCCCCCACCCATGCCTTAACCAGCATGCGTCTTGCACCTGGTTGCCACAGATACTCACCTGTGTTTGTCACTCACCATTTCTTGTGCCCACACCCAACCCTTTCAGTAGAATAAGTGGCATGCCCTGGACTCCTGGATAGTTAAAGCCCAGTCATCAGTCCCCTGCATCAAGCAGAAGCTGACTGCTCAAACCCCAGGTGAATTGTGTGTCTGGTTTTATAAAATTGTAATCCACTCATTTCCCTGTATCAGGAGGGTTTAACTTTTCTTCAGTTAATTAAAATAAAATAACAAGTCTCTTTTGGAATGCAGATACCTCCTGAGACTTACAATACCTCTTGTTAAACAGTGACAGATTAAACATAATGGACCTAGGGCCCAATTCCAAGACATTTATGTATGTCACAAGGTGACTTGCACCAACCCCAATGACACAACTTGCGTCTTTACCCATGCATGATGCTGGTTGAGATTCCAGGAGGTGGCCAGCACCTGGGTCCAGTTTGTACAGCACCACCCTTGCACATCTTCCACACTGCTGACCCCCCCCAGGCCCACAGGGGCTTGTGGGCTGTTTTCATGGCTGGGGGTTCAGGGATCAGTTCTTCCCAGTCAGCAGCTTGTGGCACCCAGATCCATTGCACCATTCCCATGGCACAACCCTACAACTTCTGCAAGTTGCAGGTCATAAGTGCCGGGGACCCTACTTGTCTTGAAATAGGGCAAGGGTCCCCAGTGTAGTGGGCATGTCGCAACTCATATATGCCCACGAGTTGCGAAGTGCATCCTGGAATTGGGCCCCTAAAGTCCTCTACAACATTAAATTAATATGTTACAGTTAGGGGGTTGGACATGATGGACCTAGAGTTCCTTACAACATTAAATTACTATTTTCCAGTGAGGGGTTGGACCTAAAGTCCTTTACAACATTAAATTAATATGTTACAGTGAGGGGTTGGACATGATGGACCCAGAGTCCTTTACAACATTACATTACTATGTTACAGTGATGGGTTGAACATGATGGACCTAGTGTCCCTTACGACATTTAATTAGTATGTTGCAGTGAGGGGTTGGGCATTATGGACATAGAGTCCCTGACAACCTTAAATTACTATGTTACAGTGAGGGGGTGGACATGATGGACCCAGTGTCCCATACACCATTAAATTACTATGTTACAGTGAGGGGTTGGACATGATGGACCTAGAGTCCCTGACAACATTAAATTACCATGTTACAGTAAGGGGTTGGACACAATGGACCTAGAGTTCCTGACAACCTTAAATTACTATGTTACAGTGAGGGGTTCAACAAAATGGACATAGGGTCCCCTACAACATTAAATTACTATGCAACAGTGAGGGTTGACATGATGGACCCAGAGTCCCTTACAAACTTTTCCAGAACTTCTGCATGCACGGAGGGGGAGTGAACTGTCTGAAGATTTGGGGCCTCAGCAGACAGACTGCTACAGCTGTGAACCTTCCTCCTCACTATCCTCATGTGCTGTGAAGCTTGATCAAATAGAAATAAAAAATGTAAATGTGGAGGTGGACTTTGGAAAGCAAAATAAAATGAGAGAGGTGAGGAATTAAAAAACAGTCTGTAAAAATACAATGCCTTTATGGGTCTGAACAAGGACTAAGGGACAGGCAGCTAAAATAAAATGCCAACTTCTATGTATTTAAAAGCACACAAGGAGGCTAAAGATTAACAACCAGGATAATCAAAGGTTTAGACTCAAATGTGTTGAAAGGTTATCTGAGAGCAGGGGGAGAGGGAACCAATAAAAAAGCCAACTAGAAAAGATACACAGCTTTATTAACTTTGGAATTATTATAAATATCTTTGTTTTAAAGACACATTTTGCAGGAAATCAACACATATACCACAGAATCAGGTAAATATGCAGCAATTAAAAAAATTATAAGCACATAATAGGGGCAATTTCTTTAAAGACAAAATCTTGTAATGTTGAATCAAGCTGAAGCAGAGACTGGAATACTACACAATGGAATGCAGTGCCAGAGTGCAGGGAAAGATGAGCCCTTGAAAGGAAATTACCTTTTCATTGTTTATAGAAGTTAGCTGTGCAAAAGCTATTTCTCTTATATGCCCTTAAAATGATGAATGTATTTCAATAGGAATTACAGTCATTACTGCCTTTAGCTCTTTTAACAGACATAATTATTAAAGTGACTCTAAAAATAGTGCTGTCTACTACAGGCAGGGTTGCAGACACACACACACCACTGTAGTAAATGGAGAGAGCAGTGGAGCAATATGAGTAATGCAGCCAAACCAAACTACTAAGTGGAAGACCACAACCTCACAGTTCTGTCAGTCCTCAATCCCCTATGCAAAGCAATAAGTCAGCATGGTGACATCAAGATGCAGCCGTAAAGTTGCTTCATTCTCTTTTGCCCTGGTGTGAAAAACTGTTTGTCTCCATTCCAAAGGTCATGAACCCACTCATGCAAGGCATGGTCATTGATGATGTGTACATGCACAAGCCAGCAGAAGTTATACTCTCATCCAGTTCTGTTACATGCCTTGTGATGTCCCTGTATTTTCTAAAAGCATTTTTCCAACTCAGGTACAGTTGAAACTACAGAAAACAGCAGGGCACTCACTATACCTTGAAAGGTTTCATGGCAAAAGACAAGAACACAGGGACTGCAGAGGACAGCAACAGCACTGACTGATAAAGTGTAACTATTGCAGGCTTTGGCACCAAAACATCATAAAATTTCAGGATGCCTTACATGAGCCAGGTCATGACCTTTAAAATGGAGTCAAATAGCTTGTCACACAAAGATTTAAGTACCTTCATTTACATTTAAATCCTGATGAAATTAGAAGGGTGCAAAAGGGGCAATCATTGGGCCCTATGCATGATGCCAATGTGCTGCATACACCAGGCACATTGGCATTGCTATGACTCATTGCCACAGAGTGCAATTCCATGGACCCCTTGTGGCATTCACAGAAGGTGCACGTGGCAGTTACATGCCCGATTCCATGGCTGCACAGACAGCAACACACCAGGGGTGGGAAGGGGGCATGCCCACACTACAAGCCATTCACAAAGGTGCAGAGTGCTGGGCACAGGGGGCTCACCTTATGCTGGATAACTCTCAGCCATAAGGGAGACACAACCCCCAGGACACTGATGCTGGCCACAGCGCCAGTGTAGGAGCACTGCAGACACCTCCACATGCCACCCCAGCCTATGGGACAACAAGGAGGTCTGGGGTGGCTGACTTGGCACCCACCTGCCCTGAGCTGGTGATGCACATCATGCCCTCTATCAGCATCCATGCCATGTGGGTGCAAGGGATCCATTAGCAGACTGGATCCAAGCATCCCATTGGATGCATGTCTAGTCCATGGAAATATCCTCCGGTCTGCTGCTGGGGGGGTGGGGCCATGGAGAGGTGCCCCGCAGGTGCATGCAGTAGTGCATACTGTGTACCCTGAGCCTGTCCAGGGCCATGGAGCTTCACGGGTGGGATATGCGCCTCTGGCACATATTTCCCACACAATTGTGCATAGGTCCTATTGTGTGTGTGTCTACAAACTACACAGGGAAACAGAGTAGAAGGCTAAAGGGACTTTCCTTTTAGGTCCCTAACAGCTGTTGGTAGTTGTTTACTACAGCACCAGTGAAGCACGTAATCACTTCTAATTTATTTATTGAAATTGTTTTACCAGGAAAAGCACACTGAGCAAGAACTGCTTGTCTCCTGGTGCGACCTGGGGGAAGGGGTACAGTGGGGACGAGGACAATGGTAATCCAGGTCCTGACATATATATACATACAATTACAATACAGTTGAAAACATTTGACAGAAATAGTTGGGTGTAGATGACAATTTACACTTACTTATAGTATAGTAGCAATTACATGGGGAAGTCATGCTTTATACCTTGAAAACATATAATTAGATAATACAGCTGCATATGTTTGATAGGAATAGGTGAGTGTGGATTAATACATATACCATAATAGTCGAGAGTAACAGTTACAAAGAGGAAGTCCTGTTAAGGTATTGGGTTGTGGTATATAATGAGATGGGGTAAGTGCAAGCTAGCTAGCTCAGACGTTGGGATCAAGTGCAGTAGTTGGATGTGGTTAGTGAAGTAGTACCATTGGGCCTACTGGGAGAAGAAATATAGGCGTGTCTGAGGTAGAATAGATTGGAGAGTTAGCTGCAGGAGCACATTTACTGAGCAGTGGTTGGCAAGGGCATAGGATAGTGAGCGGACAGAGGAAGAGTGGCGAATTTCAAAGGGGAAAGAGTTCCAGAGTTGAGGGAAGCAGTGAGAGAAGGTGGCCTGGCTGGCTTGGGTCCGACGTCTGGGGACTAACAGGAGCCGGGAGTCTAGGGACCTCAGAGTTGTGCCTCTGGTGGGTGCCAGAGGGGGTGATAGTATGGAGATCAGGTACACTGGGAGGGTACCAAACCAGTTCTTCGAGATAAACTTGGCACAGTGTATTTGGCGGTGGTTCTCAAGGGAGGGGAGAGCAAGGGAGCGGTATATCTCGCAGCAATGGGTGCAAGGAGGAGCGTCAAGAGCAAACCAGCAGAAAGCATCAAAAAAGGATATCCAATTTCAATAAAACTGACTTGTGGGTGGCACTGTAAACAATATCACAATAATTGATTGAGGGAAGTATCATCTTCTGGATAAGCTCACAACGGACCAGATAGGGGAGGCTAGAACAGTTCCGATATAAAGCTCCGAGCTTGGGGCAGAGTTTTGTTAGTATAGAGTCAACATGTACTGCGAAGGTGAGGTGCCGGTCAAGTCAAACTCCAAGATACTGGAAGGAAGTGACATCCTCCAGCTCTGACCCATCAAGGGTGTGGAAAAGTGGGAGGGAGGGGGAGCCTGGCTAGTCGTTGGGATGTACCGAAAGTCATAGTTACAGTTTTTTTTGCATTTAGAGAGAGCTGGTGAGATTGAACCAGAGCTGGACTTTGTTAAAATCTGCCTGGAGGGTAGAGGCAACTGAGGCTGGGGAGAAGCCAGAAGAAAATAGGACAGTATCGTCAGCATACATGTGGATTGAGTAGGCAGAACAAGTTTGGGGCAGGTTGTTTAGAAAAACAGAGAATAGGATAGGCCCAAGCACCGATCCTTGGGGGACACCGGTGGACATGGTGAGGGGAGAGGAGGGGATATGGCATCCGAAATCCTGACAGATTGAGTGCAGTCTGTAAGATAGGCACTGAACCAGGCAGTAGCAGATGTGGAGAGGCCAGAGTCAGAGAGGCTAGATAGTAGCAGAGTGTGGGAGACTGTATTGAAGGCCTTGGCCAGATCAATGAAAATGGCAGAGGTGATGAGACCTCTATCCATTCCAGATTGGATGGTGTCAGTGAGCCTTAGTAAAGAGGAGGCAGTGGAGTGATCTTTCCTGAATCTGGACTGGTAGTGTGTGAAGAAATTTGAGTTGGCGAGATAGAAGATTAGCTGGGTAAGCACTAAATGTTCTTGCAGCTTCACCAGAGCAGGGAGGAGGGAGACTGGCTGATACTTTGAGGTGGAGGAGGAGGAGGCACCTCCTTTGTGGAGAGGGATGACAATGGTGTGCTTCCAGGACAGAGGGACAGACGCAGTGGCGAAGGATAGATTTAGGAGGCAGGCAATAGGGGTTGCTATGGCAGAGGCCGAGAGGAACAGATGTTTGGAGTCTAGTCCATCCAGGGAATTCCCATTGGAGGGGCTTAATTTTAGCAGAGCTTCTACAGCTTCATCCGGAGAGATTTCCCTGATGGAGAAAATACCTGTGTTTTGAGGTAGTTTTTGCCCTGTAGATGGTGAAGATGGTGACATGGGGGGTAAGGAGGAAAGGAGCGAGGAAGCGCAGGTGGAGAAATATAAGTTAAACTCAGCAGTGACTGAGATAGGATCCGAGAGTGTGGAGTTGTTTACACTAAGGAGAGCAAGGGCTTGGCTGCTGGGGGTGAGAAGAGGGAGTGTATGACCTTCCAGAATTTGGAGGGGCTATTAAGGTTAGATTGGAGGGAGGATCTAAAGTACTCTGCTTTAGCTAGCCGAGTTGCTCTAGTGCACATGTTGCGCAGATACCTGTAGTGGGAGAGGTCCTGAGGTAGGGCTGAGGCTTTGAAAGCTCGCCATGCTGTGTCATGGGCATTCATACAAGCTGTGAGCTCTTGGGAGATCCAAGGCAGGTGGGTACTGCATACCCTAGTACATCGTAGTGGGGCGTGGGAATCCCATATCTTAAGGAACGTGTTTTTGAAGTGAAGTAGAGTGTCATCTATCAGGTTGGAGGGAGGGAGGAGAGCCAGTCAGCTAGGAAAAGGTCATTTAGGAGGGGAGCGAGGTTTAGGGATTTGAACGACCGATGGACTAAGAGCTTAGGGGGGATTTGAGACAGTGGATTTTGCGAACAAGGTATATGACATGGTGATCACTCGTAGAGTCAGGGAGAAGGTCTGTTTGGATGACTTTGTGAGGATGGGAGGTCAGAGCCCAGTCGATAAGGGAGTGGTTACCTGATTTAAGGTTTAGGCGGGTGGGCTTAGTGATGAGTTGGGTTAAATTGAAGGCAGCGACATCCGTCCAGGTTTTGTTGAGGGCCAGGGCTAACCAGTTTAGGTTAAGGTCACCCATAGCATATAATTCTCCGGTGGGTGCTCGTGAACTGATTTGTGTAAGAAGGTCAGTAACAGTTGTGGTAGGGGTATCTGGTTGGCAGTAGATTCCAGCAATGAATATGGGCAGCGAGAAAGGTAGTTTGAGCTGGAGCAGCAAGAGTTCATACTCTTTAGGTTAAGTTTTAGATAAGATTATTTCATAGCGTATGTCCGAACTTATGAAGATGACTATGCCACCACCTCTCATGTCCCTGTCCTGGCAGGCCATTGTGTAACCAGGGATTGCAACTGAGGAGTTGGAAATGTTTTTGTTAGGCCAAGTTTCAGACAGGATGAGGACATGAGGGGCATATAGGGCAGCGAGAATTTGTAGCTGGTCAATTTTAAGTTGTAGGCTATGAATATTTAGATGAAGGAGATGGAGGCCTTTGTGGAGGGGGCAACCTGGCAGTTGGGAGGGGATGGGATGTGGGGTGGGGGTGCCAGCTGAGGTTGGTGAGGATGTGGGTGGTCAAGGGTCCGGGATTTGGGTGTATGTATCCTGCTACGAGAAGGAGGTGGGTGAAGGATGGGTGCTGAGCTAGTATATGGAGGTAGCATGGAATGGAAGAGCCCCACCGTGAGTGGGGGCAAGGATGGATAGTTGTGTGGGAAACAGGGGTGGGGCGAGAAGCAAGTAGGTGTAGGAGAGTCCAGGAGGACCTGATTAGGAAGGGAGGAGACATATAGTGGAGTGTGCCCAGGTAGAAGTGGGTAGGAGAGAGAGTGCAGGGTTGTAGAGGCAAGGAGGAGTTATAATATGTGCCAAGTAGGGGAAGGGGGCTTGGGAAAGGTAGGCAGCATGGTGGAGAGGAGGGGAGGAAAGCAGGAGAATACACAACTGAGTAGTGGTAAAATGTTAGCCATGGTGGACATGGTGCTGGGATTTTGTAGCAGCTTCTTAGACAAGGAGGTAATTACGAGGAGAAAGGAGCCTGAGATTGACTGGGATGGATGTGTTGGTTAGCCCCTAGGAGGGCAAATGACCAATAGGCCTAGGAGGTGAAACAGAGAGAATGGGAATTCTAGAGTAGAGGGGAGCCAATGGAAATCTGCAGGAGGCTGGTGGGGGTGGGGTTGAAGAAGAGGGCTGGCAGACAGAGTATTTAATCAGTGGAGGGGGTGGGGCCGAAAATTTAGAAGACAGTAAGAGGTGTGGGGTTTGGGGAGATTTAGCAGAACAATAGCCCTGGAGAAACTGGACGCCAAAGAGAGCTGGCTCAGTGGGGGGGCGGGATTCACAGATTCAGAAAGGAGCTGCAAACACTTAGCACTCTAACTTCGAACACAGATTTATATTTTTTTCCTTACTTTACACAGGCAGGTTTCAGTTTAAACAGTAAAAATCAATGTAATTTCACAGTCGGAGCCCTGTCGGTAGAGAGAGATAGGGGAGCCAATCAGCTGCGACTGCCAGGCTGCGCCTGCAATCCGATAAGGTGCACTTGATAAAATAACCCATTTCAACAATGTGAATGCAGTTAATTCAGTTTTTCCAATAGAAGATATACTCGATATCTTAAATGTACAGAATGCAAGGCGGTAAAAAAAAATGAACTGAATAGATAATGCTCTGTGGCATTTGGCTGGAGCAATATGGAGTGGGATGTTAAGAGGTAGTTTGCTGGCTAGGGGTCATTCCATTTGGGGGGGAATGCCATTGGCTGTGTGGTTTTGAGCAACCTTAGAGCTAGTAGTGGTGTTTGGCCTTTACCTCTTTCTTCCTCCAATGAGCATCCGTTCAAGTCAGTAAACATGAGTTTTTAATTTCAATGCTGTGCGTCTCTGAGCAAAAAAAAAGAGAGAGAGAGAGAAAATGTAGGGGTCAAAGAATTAGTTGGTGCTTACCTGGATGAAGCGGGGGCCTTAGCACTGGAGTGGATGGCAGGTGGAGTCGTCTCTTGCTTTGGGGAGTCTTGCCAATCGCAGGACCCCGGGACCATGTGGTCGGCTCAGAGGATTAAGTAGTTTTGCTTGGCTGTCCCATTTGCTGTAGATCACCAAAGAGAGAACAAAAGGGAAGGGGCCATGAGGCCGAAAGTAAAATGGTGTCTCTTGCTAGGCTGGGCAGTCAGGACACTGAGGCCATGTGGTCGGGAAGGTCAACCTCCCCCCACATCTGCTAAGACCACCTGGTGTAGTGAATCCTCGCACCCACCCTCCTCCGAGTCTGTGGATTGTAATGGCCAGCAGGAGGCACGAACTCTGGTTCAGTTCTGGCAGGTTAAGAAATTATAAATGAATAAATAAATTAAAGAAGTTAAGAAATAAAAATAAAGATAAATAAACACAAAGATAAATAAACACAAAGTAGAGTGAGAATTTTTGGCGAGGCTTGGCGTCTGACGGGATGCAGCCAGAATGCCAGCACCAAGAGGCCAGATGCAAATGAAATGGGTGCCAGCTCAGTGAATTAGTGAAGAGTGCATGTCCTTTAGGGCTTAAAAACAACATAAAGAAAGCTCTCCCCTCAATAAATAAATACATTTTGGAAGCTAGAGGCTTAGTGCTGTGAATTATGACAGTAAAGAGAAGCTAAGTGTGGTCAGTGCCTCTGATGGTGCAGCGGTTGTGTATGAACCTTACACACAAAAGGTTGGTGGTTCAGTTCCCCAAGGGAACTTATATTTTGGCATTACAGGAAGTGAACTGCAAAAATGTAATTTAAAGTTGGCAGAACAAGAGTTGGATGGTACTTTTAAGTATACACCCAGGAATTTTAATTATTTAATTGTATTTTAATTAATGTTCATCATTTTTTATTGATGGATAACCATAGTTTTAGTCTGTGTTACAGTCTCCAGGTTAATATTTTCCATTACAAATGAGAGGTTGTAATCAGTGCCTGGCAATCAAACTCCACTACAGAAACCTCATTGGAGCTTAGTGTGTCAGTGGGTGGGCCAGACATCTCAATCAACATGGTGGTACTGTTGTTCCATGACCGAGCACCCACACTAATCCTTTGCCTCACATCATCCAGACAGGTAACATTTTAATATTTTAAAAAATCTGTCTTGTTCATCCTGCTTTCACAAACTCAAAAATCTATCTTGTTGCTCCTGCCATTTCAACCCCTTGATCGGGGCTTCCACACACAGCAGCTTCATTTGAAAGCGACCTCAACTTACTACCTAAATTAAATTATTGCAGTTCACACTGTGAAAAAAATGAAGCAAAAACAAAAGTCAAGGAAAAAAAAGGAACGCCTGAACTGCAAGAGACTGACAGGCAGCGTGTGTGTGTGTGTGTGTGTGTGTGTGTGTCTGTCAGAAGTGCTGCACTAACTTGCTTGTGATGGAAAAAAAAATGATGACCATTAATTAAACAATACTGTACATGGGTGGGTATAAAACCAGAACTTTACACACACCCTTGGTGTGGGATGCTTTTATAAACTCCTCAGGCTTCGCCCTCTGGGTTTATGTAGCATCCCACACCTTGTGTGTGTGTGTAAAATTCTAGTTACACACACCTATCCATGTATTATTCTATTTATTATTTACTAGGTATTATCATGTACTGGAAAATTAGTCAGAGCAGGTCCTCTAGTGAGGGGAAATCAGTAATGCCAATCTGGCAAAGTGAACTGTTGAGAGCATAGTAGCAGAGCACTTAATTAGAAATGACCTCCAGCACATGGCCTAAAAAAAAAAGGGTACGTTCAAGGTGATTAACAGAATACCTCTAGTCAGTAGACCTATTATTGTGGTGGCAGCAGAGGCTAAAATAACAGCAATGGTTGCAAAATGGGATTGTGTCTTTGTGTTTTTCAGAACAGAATAAGAGAGACAAGGATGCAGGGCAATGGATCTTGAAAGTCAATTGGCTGCTCTCATTTGGGGGAAAGGAGAGGCGTGGTGGGCGGCACTGTTTCAGGGACAAAGTGAGGATGAGAGGTCAGTCCCATCTGGGCTGGCGCACCAGCCACAGCCGAGCAACCCTGTGGGTCCTCTCCCGAAATCAGATGACCAGTCACAACCTGTTGAGTTGGTACCCCAGCGAGTAGAGCCAGTGGATCCAGAAAAGGAACCTGAAGAAATGGTACCAACACCTGTTGTGGACTCGGAATAGCCACCTCCACCCAAGAAGACATGGGGCTGGAAAGACAGGCAAGGGGTGGTGATCCCAGGGATGCAACCAGGCATACTGGATTTAGACAATTTCTCCACAGATGAGTTGTGAGCACGGATTCGTCAAGAAGGGCAGGTAAATTTTTTGAATAAACAAAGGCAGCCGAGAAAGTGGGTTGGGGGGCTTGTGAGGCAGGTGCAGCCAAAAGTGCAATTACTAAGGACACCAAGGGAATATGATGAGCCAAACCTGGCTCACCTCAGGGAGCCAGTAACACCTGGGGGTGCCAGAGGCCTCCACACCAGTGCAGTTGGTCTCAGCACAGGTGCCAGTTTCACTGCAAAGGGTGTTAGAAAAAATGCAACAGATGATTGCAGGTAAAGTTGGGCTGCCACAGATGGGGCCTATGACAGTGGCCATGCCAGGGAAAACTGAGGTGGGTCAACAAGCCATACCACACCTCACAGCCCAGACGGCATTGGAACAGAAGCTCAGCCATTTGCTAGCCTCGTTCCCTGTGAAGGAGCAACCACCAGCAGGCATGGGTCACCAAGTCCAAGCAATTGGAGGGACTTCAGGCATCAGTAGCGGGGTTGTGAATCCCATGCTATGGCAAGTTTCTGTACAACAATCACAGGTGAGTTTTGTGTCACTGGGTGAACCAGTGAGGTCACACTGAATGAATAAGGAAAGGCAGAAGACTATAAATGGGGGGTATGTGGACATGTTTTCACTCCTCAACTGACCTAAAGAGCCAGAAGAGGAAAAAGACAAAAAAGTGAAAGATGATGGGGTGGAGAAGAACGGCAAGATGATGGGTTGTTGCACTTGGGAAAATTAGGCAGCAGGTTTTGCTATCTATGCAGGCATACTGACCCAGGGCAATCTGGCAAAAGCCACAGGGCTCTAGATATACTTTAGCCGGATTATGACTATGCAGGTGAGCAAACTAAGAGGGGGGTTAGTTAGAGTATGATGAAGAGTTTAGGAGGAGAAAGCAGATTGACATGAGGAGGTCTTTGGCTATGTTGGGCCAACCATTGTTGTGGACCTTAGACATGGGAGGAGGGGTCCAGCATACAGATAGAGGTTTTCCAGTCTGACGGCCCACCTCACCAAAAAGAGTGTTTCAATGGAATAATAAGGGGACGAGGAAGGGGGAATGTTGTTTCAATTACAATCAGGGATCGTGTACGACAGAGCAATGCAGATACAGGGATGTATGCATGGCCTGTGGCCTACTGCACCCTTTTCAGCAAAGTGGGAAAAAGACCGAAATCTTTGCCCTTTTCAAAAGACAGGGTGTTTTCACCCCTTTTGGAAGGGTCATGACAAATCTCCCAACACCTGTAGGAGGGAAGCATCTTGAAGAATGGCTAGCTATGTACCCAGATAGGAAGGCTTCTCACTCCTTGGCTGATGGGTTTAGGTTTGGGTTTCATATTCCCTATGAAGGCCCGTGCAGGGCATATGAGGCAGACAACTGGAACTCAGCCAAGAAGCAACCAAAGATAGTGCAAAAAAGCTCCAAAAAGAGGTAGAGGCCGGCAGGATCATTGGCCCCTTAACAAAAAAACCCAAATGCTTGGCTTAAGGTATCTCCAATTGGGTTGGTCTCCAAAAAAGTGTCAGGGGAATTCTGGATGATTAATCACTTATCATACCCAGAGGGGGACTCAAAACCATTCCCTGATTGACTGGGCACTCACCTCCCACCATCACAGAGTTATTAAATCTGGTATCCTCCCTGATGCCCTCAGTGAACATCACCCTATCCTCCTGATAAGAAAGGTCCACAGGCCCAAATCCCCACACAGAATCTTACAACTTCGATCCTACAATTCCTTGGACCTTGAACCCCTCCTATGAGATCTTGCCCTCTTTGATTGGGCCCTTCTCACCTCTGCCTCCACTGTAGATCATTGCTTTCGCCTACTTTAAAGGTAAATTCCTAGCAACATGGAATACATATGCCCCTTTCAAACAAACTAGAGTTCTCGGTAACCATCTTTACTGGATCACCCCTGAAATGCTGGTCTGCCTCAAGGCGTGCGACAAAGCCTGGAAGAAGCACAAGGCTTCCCAGCTCCCCACTGATTATACAACATACTGCAGGCTAAGAAATTCATGCACTAAAGCAACCAGACTAGCTAAGTCCGAGTATTTTAAATCAGCCTTCCTCACTAATAGCAACACCCCCTCCAAATCAGGGAAAGTGGTCCATGCAGTCTTCTCCCCCTCTGTCTCATCCCCTCCCCCATGTTAAATATTAACAACTTCCTTGTTTCTGACCCCTGCCTTGTGGCTAAGGAATTTAACTCCTATTACACCTCATGCGCTTCAGCCCTTCTAATGTCCCCCCCCCACGCCTGCATCCCCTTCCTTAGGCACTCATCCCCTCCTACCATCCCCCCTTCTCCTTCTCAGAAGTCTCCCCTGATGAAACACTAGATACCTTGCTCTCACTCAACCCTTCTAAAGGCCCCTCACCAGATGACATCGACCCCAAGCTCTTATACCTCTCAGCCCCAACTATAGCCATTTCTCTATCTCTTATCCTCAACCTCTGTTTCTCGACCTCTACTGTCCCTACATCCTGGAAACATGCAGTGGTCCTCCCCCTTCCCAAGAGCAGTGATCCTACTTCTCCTGCAAACCTTTGCCCTATCTCTCTTCTCCCAACTCTCGCTAAGCTCCAAGAACACTTGGTCCTCACCCAGCTCACCTCCTTCCTAACTGAATCCTCCTTCTTCACCCTGTTTCAATCTGACTTTTGGAAAAATCACTCCACTACCACTTCCCTACTCAGGCTCACTGACTCCATCCTTAACGGGATGAACAATGGCCTCATCACCTCAGCCATCTTTGTCGACCTCACCAAGCCTTTCAACGCCATCTCCTATGCACTTCTGCTAGACTCCCTCACAACAGCTGGCCTGTCCACACCTGCATCAAAATGATTTAGGGCCTACCTCACTGGTAGAACCCAATCTGTCAATGTCCAAGAATCCATCTCTCTTCCTCTCCCTATCACCAATGGAGTTCCTCAGGGCTCAGTGCTTGGCCCCATTCTTTTCTCCATTTTCTTAAACAACCTTCCCTTAGTCTGTTCCCCCTCTTCTTCCATTCACATGTACGCCGATGATACCATCTTGTAAACCTCTGGCAAATGTCCGGCTGATGTTGCAACCACTCTGCAGCATGATCTCCACCAGGTTCAGCTCTGGTTTGCCTCCTATCAGCTCTTCCTAAACACCAAGAAGACAGTCTCCATGACCTTTGGCACCAGGCAGAGACTCTCAAGGCTCCCTGACCTGCCATCCTTCCACACCCTTGATGGGACAACCTTAGAGGGCACTACCTCATTCAGATACCTTGGGGTCTGGTTTGAGCGACACCTCAACTTCTCTGGACATGTTGATGCCATCCTGAAAAAACTGCACCCCAAGCTTAGTGCCTCATACAGGAACCATAGTTGCATCCCTCCTACTGCCAGGCATGAACTTGTCCAGAAGATGATACTCCCAATTTTTGACAACTGTGACGTAGTTTATGGTGCCACTCCAAAGTCCTCCCTGGCCAGATTGGACACCCTTTTTAACTCCTTCTGTCGCTTCACTCTTGATGCTCCCTCTTGGCCCCATCATTGTGAGCTCTATCATGCCCTGTCCTTTCCCCTGCTTGCTAACAGACACCTTTCCCACTGTGCCAAACTCACCTCCAAATACTGGTTGGGTGAACTCCCTCCTTACCTCACCACTTCTCTCTCAACCTCATCCCCACCTCCCCACTCCCTCAAATCTTCTGACACTCGTACTCTGGTGGTCTCCCGCCACTCCACACTTATCGGTCAGTCTGCCTTTTCCTATCACTTTTCTAAAGCCTGGAACTCTCCCCCTCTAAATACTCTACTCCTTCACCTTCTACTCCCTTGGATCAACCCTACACAACTACCTCTCCTCTAGCTGCTCCTGCTATAATCCACCTTAACCTCCTCCTATCATTTCTGTTTCAATATTATCCACCCCCTACCCTCCATTTACTAGAATTCTATCTCCATTACCTGTATTACCTCCATTACCGCATTCCTACTTCTCTCCCATTACTCAAATTCTATTCTCCATTACCTTAATCCTACTTCTCCTTACCAACCCTTTCCTTCTTCCTCCCCCCACTCTCACTACCTAGTACATGCTTCTTTCCTCTACCTCTGCCTTGCTCCTCCCCCCTGGCACAGTTCTCAGCATCCTGGAGGGGCCAGATCTTGGCAGACCTCTCTCCTCTTTTATCTACCCTCCCCCACCTCTTTCACTGCCCATCCTGACCTGACAGGGTTCTCAGCATCCCATAGAGATTAAATCTTGGAATGCCCTTACCTCCCTCCTATCCTTCTCTTCTACCCTCCTCTACCTCCCTCTCCTCTGCACTACTTGGTACCAACTCCACCTTTATCTTTGCCTTGCTCTGACCCCTGGCAGAGTTCTCAGTATCCTGAAGGGGTTAGAACTTGGTAAGCCTCTCACCTCCCTTTACCTCCTTTCATCCACCCTCTTCTACCTCCCTCCTCCTCATCTCCCTACTTTGCACTCAACCCCACCTCTATCTTTGCCCTGATTCAACCCCTGTCATGGTTATCAGCATCCTGAAGTGGTTAGAACTTGGTATGCCTCTCACCTTCCTTCCCCTTCCCTACTCCTCGCCTCCTCCCCACTCTTTTACCTCCCTTCCTCCCTCTTCCTCCTCTCCACTACTTAGCCCTATTACTGTTAGCCCCCAAATCTCTAGTGCACTTGTAGATTATTTGCACTTCTGGTGTACCATAGCTAATTTGTACTGTCTGTGCTACTCAATACTAGCTTGCCCTAGATCAAAACTGCTAGAATTCCATTCAGTCATTGCCTACTTACACAGTCTATGAACTTCTTAGTTGTTTGCATTCAAATGTGAATTTTGTGTTATTGTATCTATCTCAGTAGATTATCCTCCAATCTCCTTAGTTCAAAACTGTTAGCATTCCATTCTGTCATTGCTTACTTTATAGTCTACACGCTTCCTATTTGTATGTATTCAAATGTAAATTTTGTGTTATTGTACTAAATCTCTGTAGTCAATCCTCATGTTCCCCTAACCCCCAGGTCGCACCGTGAGATGAGCAACTTGTTGTTCAGTGTGCCTTCTTTGTGAAACATTTCAATAAATAAATAAATTAATTAATTAATCATTACATACAGCCAGCACATACGTCTGTCTCATATGCATCATTTAATAGAGTGGTGGAGGTGGTATGAAAAGAGGGGCAGGGGGCAATGTTGGGAAAGATTGACATTGAGACAGCATTTTGATTATTGCCCATCCACCCGGCAGACAGACAATTGTTGGGAATGAAATTCGAGGGTCCTGTACTACAGTATACGGATAACTGCATGCCAATGGGTTGTGCAGTGGTGTGTGGTGTGCCTGACCAGTTTAGCTCATTTTTGCATTGGGTTACAGCTCAAAAGGCACAACGAATAGAGCTGGTGCATAACTTAGATGAGTTTTTGTTTGTGGGTAAGGTAGGGATGCAGCACTGTGCTCAGCTTATGGGAGCATTCTTTGAAGTATGCAGGGAACTGGATGTACCTTTGGCTCAGGACAAAACAAAGGGGCCATGCATGCGGTTGTCATTTCTGGGCATTGAAATTGAGAAGGCGGCTCAGGGCTTCTGTTTACCACAGGATAAGCTGGCAGCTCCAAAAGTACTCGTAGAAAAGCTTACCGAGGTGCTCAAGGTCACTCTGCATGAATGGCAACAGCTGATAGGTCATTTGAATTTCCCCTGTTGCTCATTTCCTATGCTGGATGTTCAAAACCACACCATAGGATATAGGTGACAGAAGAGATGAGGGAGGACTTGAGTATATGGCAAGCGTTCTTTCAATGCTTCAATTGAGTAGCCATGTGGCCAGTCCTGGTGTCCAGTCAAGAACTGGAGCTCTTTATGAATGCTTCAGGAGGACTGATTTTGGGGCATATTTCTAAGAAAAATGGTGTGTGGGCCAGGAGCCAGAGGCCTGGAAAGGATTGGGTGTGTTAAAACAGATCACAGCATTGGAATTCTTTCCAACAGTAGTGACTCTGGTGGTATGGGGCAAAGATTTAAGGGATAAGTCAATCACATTTCGGTCAGACAATATGCAGTTCTAAGTGGTGCACTTCACAAGTGTTAAGAATAGTATTGCTGATGCTTTTTCTTGTTCACAGTGGTGGAGGTTCCAGGAACTGGTGCCAGGAGCATAAAGACATCCCAGGAGAGTCCCAGCATACCTTTGGGGTTTTGTAATTCAGATCCTGTGATTTGATCAGGAATGCACTAGCACCTAATACACAGACAGTGTATTAGAAGGAGTTAGAGAGTTTCCTCTGGGTACAGATGCGCAAGGGTGGTTAAAGGCATGGCCTGTCCTGGTAGATCAGTTATGTGCATATGTGCTGCACAAAAAGGGAGAGGGGGCTACACTGACCATGGTAGAGCAACACGTGGTAGGTATAGCATGGTATCAGAAGAAAAGGGGATACTCAGACACTACATAGGCCTTTCCCCTCTGCAAGATGCTGCAAGGATGGGCACGATCAGTCCCAAAGATACTGGAGCACCTCAGCCCCATCAGCCCCATACTGTTTAAACAAATATGGGATGAGCTTCTAAGAACCTGTTCATTAACAGGGGAGACACGCCTGTTTAGGATGGCCTATTTGATGACTTTCTGTTGGGCATTTCGAGTGTCTGAGTTGGTACGGCCTAGCAAGGTGGCACAGCAACATTTGACACTGTGTGACAAAGACATGGCAGTGACCATGGCTGGAGTCTTTGTTTAATTAAGGAAGAGTACGATGGATCAGAGAGCTCAGGCTTGCTGGTGTAGTGTGAGAGCTCCCCTGTGGGTGCAGTGGGATAGCCAGGCATGGGTACAGGATTATATAACCAGGCTGTCAACAGTGGGGGTGGCCTTTTTAGACATGACGATGGGACCCTGGTAACAGTGTATCAGTTTTGGCACATTCTGCAGAAAACTTTGTTGCTGCTGGGGCATGATGCACAGCAATTTAATACCCATTCATTTAGGACTGGGGCAGCATTGCATGGTAGGGCAGAAGGGCTAATGGATGCACAGATTTAGGCCCTAGGCCAGTGGAGGTCATAGTCATTTGAAAGTTATGTCAGATCTCAGATGCTATAACTTTTTGCTTTATCTTGACAGGTGATGCCTTTCAGAGGGCACAGATCTGCATATGCAGACAGTCATTTATACATTGGGCTGCTGTCCAGGTGAGTCAGCACTGTGGTGGCAAGAACCTGTTCTGGACCCTAGACCAGTGGGGCTTCAATGGATAGGGAAGTGGGGCATGAGATGGTGTGAGTTGCTGCCAAGGTTAGCCGCTGACGCCCGGTGGCAGCCCCGTCCAGAAGTCCTGGTGATTCACCTGGAGGGAAATGATTTAGGGTCTGTAAAATCACTGGATTTGCAGCAAAATGATAAGAATGAATTGGCAAGGTTAAAAGAAAAGTGGCCACAAGTATGCATTATGTGAACTGACATTATCCAGTGGCAGCAGTGGAGGTATGCCCATAACCACTGGGCGATTGAGAAGGTGTGCAGGCTACAAAACACAACAATGCAGCCATTTATGCTATATAATGGGGGCCATGGCGAGGCACCCAGAGATTGGGATTAAGAAGAAGGAACTGTATGGGAAGGATGGAGCTCACTTGTGAAAGATAGGGTTAGATATGTTAATAGAAGACATACAAAGAGCAGTGGAGAATGTGATTGCGTGATGAGCTTGTGAGAGGGCGGGTGAGCAGGCAAGCAGCTTACCCTGGGGTGGCTCAACAGTCATGGAATTTCTGTGCAGAGAGAGTAACAGGAGACTACAAGTCTAATGTAGCCAGTTCCCCTGAGGCTGACAGGAGGTTGGTGCTGGATGGCTGGAGTTCTGCCATTTAAGGGGGACAGTCAGGAAGGCAGTATCTCCGAGAGTATGCTCACAGTATAGCAGCGTCCTCTGATGGGGGAGGAGGCAAGGCAAATTTTATTTTTCAAATACATTAAAGAGCAGTTAAAATGCAATAATTGAATTACAAAACATATCAATTAAACATATTATAAAGCAGACCACCCAAAATGGGAGGCCTGACCTAGCAGCAGATTCCTGAAGGGGCCACGTTCACAGCCAGTCCAGAGAGCCATTCCTCATGTCCCGGAGCCAGTGTCATGTCCCGGAACCAGTGCCCTCACGGGGTTTGCTGCTTGGCAGGTGGTCCCCTGTGGAGAGGGGGTTGGCCATAGTTTTAAATCAGATCAAGCTGACTGAGTTGAACATGCAAGACTACCTGGCTGCACACATCATGCTGAGTTTGATGTACCGAATGAATAATTGGATAATAAATAAATACATGGCTGTGCCCATTTTCTCCAAAGCTCATTGTCTGTCTCAGTTTGTCCAAGTGGAACATAGGTATATGCTCTATAAGACAAATTTAAGAGGCCTCCACTATACTTTATTTTGGTGGCTTGCCCTAGATACAGTTGATTCAGCTTATGTGCACACAGTAGGGGACAACAGAAAATGTGCACACAACCGACAATGCATTTAACCGAAAATAACAGGGGTAGATAGTACCAATCAGGTATGCAAAGCACTATCGGTTAAAGCATTTCATAATTTTATTACAAACATAGCTAACACTTCAAAAAGACAATTGCAGTAATAGACATTTAATAAAAAAGTAAAAAATAAAATTTATAGAAAGAGTACAGTATGGTATTGTACGTTATCTAACTTTTGCAAAGGATAAAAAAGACTGCAAAACAATGTTCATGTTGTGCGGTAGCTGTGAACTCACAGACTAGAACTACTGTTTACAGTTAAGCAGTACAGCATAAAATACTGGTAAAGGAAACAACAGAGATGTAAAGGTGTACGTTACCAGTGAACTCACAGCCAAGGAAGATTAGACAAATAAAAGTCAGTAATGTGGGCTTGTCTGGCTGAGCATGTCATAAGTGACTCTGTCTTTTCTCAAAGAGGTAAAACCAGCTGAAGTTGGTCTACTCCCTTCTATCCATTTAGTGCCGTATCTTCCACATTATTCACCAAACTTCTCTTGTTGTGGGCACCTGGACCTCTGGCTCGTCGTCCTCCTCCACATCATTTTGGCTGTTGGCACTAATAACCAACGCACAAATTTCCTCCTCTGTTAGCTCCCCACTCACAGGCTCTTAGCTGTCCACTGCCACAATTGCACTGAAATGTGATGGTGACATTCCAGGTGGAGGAGGCACAATCTCTATTGGCTGCTCACACTCAGGTTCTTGTTCTAGTAGTTCAGCAATGCCTGCTTTCTGGAAACAATTTTGGATGGTCTCTGGGCTCAAGTCTGCCCATGCAGCATAAAGCAGGTGGATAGCATCAAGGATGGTTATGGACTTCACCATGGTGTTGAACTCAAAATTGCCCTGTGAGTCCATGTCTAGTAGGATTTGTTTCTGTTTTCTGTAATACTGTTTAAAATAACAGATTACCCCCTGTTCTATGGGTTGGGTAAGAGCCATGCAGTTCATAGCGAGAAACACAACCTGGATGTCTGGATTATCCTTCTCTGAAATTCTGCCTGTTTGGGAGAAGGGGAACAGCAGGCAAAAAGTAAGAGAAAAGGAAATCACAGAGCTAAACATCTGGCTCAAAGACCAGCGCAGGATAAAAAGCTATCATTATGTAGGGGCCTGGAAGGACTTCTGGGAATGGAAGTTCTTTTAATATGATGGCTTACACCTTACAAAGAAGGAGTCCATGCACTGAGCCAGAAATTGTCTTTCATAGTCATTTAAACTAGGAAAAGGGAAGAGGACATTAGCACCCCACATGTCGCATGTGAAAGTTAATGTCCCTCCCCAATTTCCTATCAGCAAATCAGTCTTTTGTCTGGACAGAGAACCCATTAACATATCACCAGGACAGGATAAAGTTCAGACCACACTAGCAAAGTGGTGCAACACTCGAGCCAGTCCACCCTCAGACAGCATATCATAAAATGTCAGAAGAAATAAAGAGGTATGGTGTGCAATGCATGTCAATGCTCGTAGCCTATCCAATAAAATCCCAGACCTCCTCACTGCGGTAATAACCAAGGCTCCACTAGACTGAGCAGAAGTGACAGAGAAGTGGCTCAAAGAGAACCACACCTGAGATGTTGTAATCCCAGGCTGCACTCTGTTTAGGAGGGACCGAGAAGGCAAAAAGGGCAGTGGTGTGGCAATCTATGTCAAGGATGAAATAAATACCATTGAGATCTGGGGGACTAGCAACGATACTGAGTCCCAATGGGCAACCCTCGGCACAGGAGATAAAACTCCATTATGGGTGGGAATAGTTTACGGACCCCCATTGCAAAAAATAGAAAGGGATAAGGAGCTTCTTCCTAAAACAGTCCTTACAATGGCTGACAAAGGTGAGCTGCTGTTTGTAGGAGACTTCAATCTGCCTGATGTGAACTGGGTCTCCTACACAGACTCATCAGAAAAGAGCCAGGAATTCCTCATTGCTCTGTAAGAGGTGGGTCTAACACAGTTAGTGCATTCACCAACAAGGGAAGATGCAATCCTAGACATTGTGCTAACAAGCAGCATAGAAACATAGAAACATAGAATTTGACGGCAGATAAGGACCGCTTGGCCCACCCAGTCTGCCCATTTCCCTACCTACTGGATAAGCTGCAGATCCTAGTTAACCAGCAGCCTACTTCTTCCTACCCCAACCCCCTAGAATTGCCTTATGACTGTCCCATGCATGCTTGAATTCCACCACTGATTTTGACTCCACAACATCCTCTGGAAGGCTGTTCCATGCATCCACAACCCTCTCTGTGAAAAAATACTTCCTTAAATTACCTCTGAGCCGCCCCCCTCTATCTTCAAATTGTGCCCTCTTGTTCTTGCACTCTCTTTTTTTGAAAGATGCTACCCTCTTGGACTTTGTTGATTCCCTTGAGGTACTTGAACATTTCTATCATGTCCCCCCTCTCCCTCCTTTCCTCGAGGCTATACATATTAAGCTCCTTTTGTCTCTCTTCATATGTCTTCCAGTGCAGACCCTGCACCATTTTAGTTGCCCTCCTCTGGACAGCTTCCATCCTGTCTAGGTCTTTGCGGAGACTGGGTCTCCAGAACTGCACACAGTACTCCAGATGGGGTCTCACCAGTTGTCTGTACAGAGGGATAATAACTTCCTGTTTTCTACTGGTGATGCCTCTCCCTATGCATCCCAGTATCCCCCCAGCCCTCCTTGCTGCCCTCTCACATTGCTTGCCCACCTTTAGGTCATCTGATATGACTACCCCCAGGTCCCTTTCCACTTCTGTTGTTGTCAGTATCTCACCCCCCATTGTGTACTCTTCCCCTGGGTTTTTGTTTCCCAGGTGCATTACCTTGCACTTCTTAGCATTGAATCTAAGCTGCCATACATTTGACCATTCCTCTAACCTTGCCAAGTCCCTTCTCATCCTTTCCACCCCACCCTGTGCATCAACTCTGTTGCAGATCTTTGTGTCATCTGCAAAGAGACATACTTTTCCTTCCAGTCCTTCTGCATATGTAAACATAAGACATTGAAGAGGACCAGTCTAATACTGAACCCTGCGGTACCCCACTAGTAACCTTCCTTTCTTCTGAGTGGACTCCATTTACTATTACTCTCTGTGTCCTATTCTCCAGCCAATTCTTTACCCAGGCTGTCATCTTGGGACCCACTCTCAGGCTGGCTAACTTGTATAATTATCTTTTGTGTGGGACTGTGTCAAATGCCTTGCTAAAGTCTAGGTAGGCCATGTCCACAGCCCCTCCCTGATCTACTACTTTGGTCACCCAGTCAAAGAAATCTATCAGATTCGTCTGGCATGACCTTCCCGCTGTGAATCCATGCTGCCTAGGGCCCTGTGTCCCTCTGGCCTCTAGATACTCAACAATTCTTTCCTTCAGAAGTGATTCCATCATTTTCCCTATCACTGAGGTTAAACTAACAGGTCTGTAGTTTCCTGCTTCTGCCTTGCTCCCACTTTTGTGAAGGGGAATCACATCTGCCCTCCTCCAGACCTCGGGTACCACCCCATCCTCCCATGATTTGTTAAAAGGGTAGTCAGTGGTGTCACTAGTTCTACCCTTAGTTCTTTTAGAATTCTGGGATGAATCCCATCAGGCCCCATTGCTTTGTCCACCTTCAGTTTTAAGAGTTCTTTCAGAACCCTTTCTTCTGTAAATGGGCTGGTATCAACTTCTGCATCAGAGTGTTTCTACTGTTTGTTTTAGCACCTTCCCTCTTCATTTGTAAATACTGAGCAAAAATATTTGTTTAGTATCTCTGCCTTTTCACAGTCTCCCTCTGCCCACCCTCCCTCCCTTTATTAAGCCTCACTATCCCTCCCTTGGTCTTCCTTCACTCCTGATGTACCTATAAAAGGTTTTATCCCTTTCTTAACTGAGTTGGCTATCTTTTCCTCGGTTTGGGCCTTTGCTGTTCTGACTGCCTTCCAGCCTCCTTTGCTTTAACTGATACAGTTATCTGTCCTGCTCCTTCTGCGATCCTTGTACTTCCTGAATGCTTTCTTTTCTCTTGAACCTTCACTGCCACTTCCTTTGAGAACCATAGTGGTTTCTTACATCATTTTGTTTTGTTTATTTGCTTCACAAGGCTCGTTACCTCTGTGATGGCAGTTTTATTATTCCCCATTGTTCTTCCACCCTCCTTCCTGCCCATTTGCTAGTGCATTCCTTAGGCACTCACCCATTTGGCAAGTCAGCCCTCCTAAAGTCAGTACTTATGTCTTTGTATGGCTTGACTCTCTACTGCGTTGTGTGAACCATACTGTTCGATGGTCACTAGTTCCCAGATGGCTACCCACTTCTACATATGTGATCCTCTCTCCATCTCCATTTGAGAGAAGTAAGTCTAATATTGCTCCCTCTCAAGTGGGCTCCAATACTAGTTGTCTAAGGCATGCCCCCTGTAGGGCATCTAGAATAACTCCACTCTTCGAAGTGGCAGCTGCAATTGCACTCCAGTTAACATCTTGCATATTCAGATCATCCATCAGCAATATCTCCCCTTTTTCTGCCATTCTAAGAAGCACAAGGATATCTGATGTTAAAGTAGGAATCAATTTGTGCTCCAGCGATCACAGATCAATATGGTTTGCAGTCAACAGACAAGAAGTCACCAGCCACACTAGACTAAAAATCCTCCACTTCAAAAATGCATACTTCAACAAGAAGAAGTCAGCCTTTCAAGCCTGTATGGAAAACATAAAAGATGGAGATGTTGAGGAGAGATGGACAGCACTGAAGAAGTGATTAAATGTTGTCACAGCAAAATATTCAAAGGTAAATTAGTAAAACCAAAAGAAGGAGAAACCCTCTCTGATTTACGAAAGAGGTGTAATTTAAAAGAAAAGAAAAGAAAAAAATCCTTTAGACAGTAGAAAGAAACAAAGAAAGACTGTGATAGGAACGAATAAAGGATCAAGCTCAAAGAGGCCAGGAAGGCAATCAGGGTAGCCAATGCACAAACTGAAGAAAAAGTTGCAGCAGAAATTAAAAGGAAAGACAAAACCTTCTATAGGTATATTCAGGAAAAAAGAAAGACCAGGGTGGGGGTGGGAAGGGGGGCATAGTCAGACTAAGAAACAAGGAAGGACAGCAGATAGAGGATGATGTACAGAAAGCAGAAGTATTAATCAAATACTTCTGCTCCATTTTTACAAGATAACAGAATGGTAATGGTCCAACACTAGCTACAGGTCTCCACATCCAGGAAGCAGACACAAGCCCCCTTTACAAAAGAGAGGGTCCTAGAAGAATTAAATAAATTGAAGACAGACAAAGCTATGGAACCAGATGGAATTCATCCTCGAGTATTGAAAAAGCTTAAGGAGGAACTCACCACTCAATTGGTCAAACTCTAATTAATTCCTGGAGAGTGGACAGGTACCAGAAGACTGGAAAAAGGCCACTGTGGTACCCCTACACAAGAGTGGAAAGAAGGAAAAGGCAGGGATTTACCACCCTGTCAGCCTCACCTCAACTGTGGGGAAAATTTTGGAATCGTTACTAAAGGAAAGGATAGTGGCATACCTGAAAACCAGTGGGAGGCTAGACCCTAAGCAGCATGGCTTCATAACTGATAGGTCATGCCAGACAAACAAGATAGAATTCTTTGACCTGGTGACAAAAGTAGTAGACCAAAACGGGGCAGTCGATTTTGTATATCTAGACTTTAGTAAGGCCTTTGATTCTGTCCCTCACAAGAGACTTATTAACAAACTGGGAAATGCAGGTGCAGGAGAGAAAATTGTTAATTGGGTGAGAAACTGGCTTCAGGGGAGAACACAGAATGTTGTAGTGAATGGCACCCTGTCAAGAGATGGGATGGTGACCAGTGAGGTTCCATAGGGTTTGGTGCTTGGACCAGTCCTCTTTAACATATTCATCAGCATCATCACAGATGGATTGGAGGGGAAAGTATGCCTGTTTGCTGATGACACCAAGCTCTGCAACAGGGTGGACACACAGGAAGGGGCCATAGTGATGGAATCAGACCTAACAAAACTGGAAGAATGGTTCAGAAATTGGCAGTTAAAGTTCAGTGCCAAGAAGTTTAAGGTCATGCACCTAAGGAAAAGAAATCCAGGAAAAAATTACTATCTGAGGGGGGGTGAACAATTAGCCATCATGAACCTGGAATGAGACCTAGGGATCATGGTATCCAATGACCTAATGGTAGGGAGACAATGTGAGAAAGTGGCACAGAAAGCCAGTAACATCCTTGGTTGCATCAGAAGAGGAATCACAAGCAGAAAGCGTGATGTGATAATCCCACTTTACAGATCCTTGGTGAGGCCACACCTGGAATACTGTGTCCAGTTCTGGAGACCCCACCTTAAAGAGCATATAGACCATCTGGAAGCTGTGCAAATAAGAGATACAAAGACGGTTCAGGACCTCCACCATGAACTCTATGAAACAAGACTTAAAGAATTAAAAATGTACAGTACTCCCTGGAACAGAGGAGAAACAGAGAAAACATGATAGAAACTAAATATCTGAAGGGTATCAACTCAGCACAGAATCAGAACCTCTTCCAAGAAAATAAGGAGGCACGTACTAGAGGCCACAACAGACATCTAATGGGAGGGAGGTTTCAGAGCAACATTAGGAAGATGTTCTTCACCGAAAGGGTGGTGGATTCATGGACCAGGCTGCCGCCAGAGGTTGTGAATGCCAAGACAGTTAAGGAGTTCAAAATTTCTTGGGACAGACATAGCAGAATATTGAAATAAGGTAATATACTTGGGGGGGGAGTAGGTCAAATAACAGGCATACTAGATGGATCACACAGTCCCCATCTGCTATCATGCTCATATATTCTTATGTTGAAGAGGGTGAGTGGCTTTTGTGCAGGGCAATTGTCAACAATGATCACAATCTTTCTCCACTGCTGTCTTATTTTTTTGTCGATTGATTTCAGCCAGTCATGGAAAATTAAAGGTGTCCTCCATGCATTGGCATTGGCAGAGTACTGAACTGGTAAAGCCTCATTTGTTACACCTTTGAAACAGCATTTGTTTTTCACTTGCTCACTATCAGCAATGGCATTTGTTTGGTACTGGTGCTGTTGACACACAGCAACACTGACAACCTCCCCTTACCTTTCTTGTGGCTGGCTACCAAGTCCTTTTTAAATGTCAGGGTGCTGTCTGGTGTTGCTCTAAGAAAAATGCAGTTTCATCCACATTAAAAAATGTCTCTTGGGGCAAATGATGTGGTTATTGTGGGCAGCACTTCATAGACCCACCGATCTGAAGTCTCAAAGTCAGTCTCTGCCCTCTCACCATGTACACGCTTGTATCCAATATTGTTGCGAGCGTTCCAGCGTGACAACCACCCTGCTCTCATTTCAGAATCAATTCTCATGCTGACAGCAAGGCTTTTGGCTTTTTCCAATAAAATCTGGCCAGATAGGGATACACCATAGTCTCATGTAGCAGTAAACCACCACAGCAGTGCATCTTCAACCCTGCCATCCTTGCCCGCCTACTTTCTCTTGTGGTCCTTGTTTGCTCCTGCACTGCACTCCTGCAGGATTGAATCCTTGATTTTTGGGATTTGCCCCACATATGAAACATCCACACTGAACTCTGCAGCAAGCTCCTTATGGGACACCCTGGATTGAAGGACTTTATCAAGGAGCTGCACTGTCTGTTTGAGCTTCAGCACATTTCTTTCTAGCTTTTCTATTGCTTGCCGTTGGTATGCTTCCTGAACTGTGAGCTGTGAACAAGGTTTCAATACCCCATTTCATTGCTCTTACCTGTTACTAATTATCCAGGTGATTAACACCTGGCTACCTATGCAATGACACCTCGCTACAGCTCCCTAGAGTCTCATTCAGCCAACAATTCAGATGCATTCACACCTCGAGTCGCTGACAGCTATCCAGGAGATTAAACAAGGTAAACTGAGATTTGTGCACACAACCAAAAATCAGTGTGCACACATCTGATATTTTTTGCATTGAATAAATAGGCAGGGAAATGGGACTAGACGAGGGTGTGCACATAGCCGGAATGTGCACACATCTGAATGGCACACAAGTGGCATCAACTGTAATTGTAAGAAGAAGCCTGAAGTTTGGTGGGGCAATGGTGTGTCACGCCATGCCCCTCACCAAGTGCTATTTAACAGCACATGTTCCAAACGTCCTTTGGGTCCACATTTCTTTACTGAAGTCACATGGCTGCCAGGTCTCCTGCCCCATTCTAACCTTACCTTGTCACCACATGGCTGCAGCTCAGAACACCTTGCTTTTTGTCTGTTTACTTCTGGTCAGCCCTGTGGTCATTGGCACCTGTGGGACATCAGTACCTCATTCTGGTATGCTCCACTGGTTTGATTGTTTTTTGGAGGAGGTGGCTTCTGGAGCTAACTCTCCCTCCGTACTTGCCTTCCTCTGGGTTTGGCCCTGCTCTGCTCACTGCTTTTTTGAGGTCTTTATTTTAACTTTGCTCATATGTCCTGTCAGTGCCCCTCAAGCTCTCAGTATGCCTGTGCCCCATCTTTGGGATGCTCTCACTGCCATAGTTTCCCAGTGGCTGGTTCCCTCTGCATGCAAGGTTGTGCCTGTAGCCTCTGCTCCTCTTTTCCAACCAGCATGTCCAAACAGCACTTTGGTCCTCTCTTTGGGGCTCATCATCAACTCTTCCTGTCTTACCATATCTTCTATTCCTACTCTACCAACTACTTACAGGCAAACACCTCAATAATCAACAACAGATGGCAGACACCACATTGTCCTTTAGGTGATCACCCAACCATCTACTAATGGGTATATGCTTCTCCAACAAACTGGACATACTGTAGCACCATTCTCTTCCCCTCAAGGGCTCAGTACCCTTTTGCCCTCTATGGCTTCATACTGCAACTAACCAAGTCTCTCAAGTGATTGGTTTCTTATACTCCTGAGACCTGTAATAGGAGACTTTTAGGGTTGCCAGGCCTAAAGCAACTGTTTTCCAGTCTTACCCTTTTCTATTGGGGTGTTCAAATCCCAAGGTTCCTTAGCATAGCAGTAGCAATGGTCCTAGAAGACAGCCTTCGGCTCCTTTGTAGGTAGAAGGTTTTAAGGCCAGAAGGAGAAGGTCATTCGTGCCATAGTTTGAAGCAGCACATCCACTGGTATGCATGGGGAGGGGGGTGTGACCCTGGCCTCCTCGGTTAAAAGTCATCTTCCAAACAAATTTTAATAATTATTGTTTTGTTTCTTTAGTTTGGGAGTCAGCCAGACTCAGCCAGGACTGGGGTTTGGATGGGAGCGGGAGGGCATTCTCTGTGTCAATATGCCATGTGTGGTGGGTCAGGTCAGGTGACCCGACTCACCGCACAGTGAGGAAATTGCTGGTCTATCACACACATACACTCACTGAGATGGTAAGGTCTGAGAGTGTTGAGATGGTCATCATGGATGAGCAGAGCAGTCCTTCACAGAGTAGACCTGCAGCAGCACTGGCAGTTGCGAAAGCTGCAATAATTTGATCATCCTCTTAACATAGGGCACTCCATCCATGCTGTTCATGGGGCTGACACTCAACACCAGTGGCAGACACTTTCTGTTACTCAATGTGTTAGTTGATGGCATAGGGAATTTGTGTTGCATGCATGCTGTTTTATTCATTGTCCCTGTTGTGCTTAGCATTGTGGCATTTTAGACTCAGAGCATCATGCAATGAAAACAGAGGGGACCCAGTCCACTGAGACTTTATGTTTTTATATGGGTGCATCTTGCTATGTTTTTAATTTGTCCCTCAGCGGTAGCAGACTTGGTCCCATCCCCTTTGTTTTAATGGCCTGCTGCTCTAATACACTGATGCTGTGCCCCTTTTTGGCCTGTGCTCAGATGAGAATGTCAGCTTTTATGATAATAATCCTTTGCCTAAATTGCCTTGCTTTTCCACTTCTTGCGATTGGTGTATGGTGCGTGTCTTGCAGACTGTGGGCTGGCAAAAAATTCCTATGGGATTAGTGGTGATGTAAGTCAGAGATAATTAACAAAGGGGCTAAGTGTGAACTAGGGGATCAATTTCACAGAGAGTGTGAGAGAAATGGAGAGTGAGAAACAATCCACTTTACAAAAGAAACAAAGAATGCAATTTCATAAATAGTTACATTTTTAAAACATTCTTGCAGGAAACAGTACTATCCTTATCACATAATGTTTCATCCTGGTGGGCTGCAATGTATATTACTTAGCTCTAAAATGCAGGAAAATGCACCATTTATAGTGATGTTTTTAAAAATTTCCTGGGGGGGCATTCCCTCAGACCCCCTAGCTTTGTGAAGATTCTGGCCCCCCTTCTTCACTGACTCTGCGCATGCCTCTGAATACATGCGAACATATGATAATGGCAACAGATTAGGCCATGAAGGCTATCGAATCTGCTCAAGATGCAGCTCACAGCTTGATAAATGTTGCTGCCCCCTTTCCCGCTCCCTTCCATCCCTCCTCGATTTTCATTCTGATTTCCCATGGACTCTACCCTCCCTGCCTGTACCCTGCCAATGTATCTATCCCATCCCTTCTTAAAACCTCCCACTTATTCCCTTGATACCAGCTCCTCAGGTAGAGCATTCCAAGGCATCACCACCCTTTCCATGAAGTAATACTTTCTTAGGTCTCTTCTGTACTTCCCAGCAACCAGTTTCAGGCTATGACATCTCAGGTCAAACTTTACTCTTGGATTTAGTCTTACTGTATTTACCTGGAAGGATGGCAACCTGAATCTTTGGAACCACCAGGGAGGTTTGCCTCTCCTCCGTGCTGATGGTAATACACCTAGTAAATTTCATGTTAGTTTTATTCTGCCAAACAGAAAGGAACTGGGATAGTGGCTTCTTCTTCTTCTTTCTTCCTCTTCCACTTCCTCTTCCTCTTCTCCTTCTTTATATGGATTCCTTTTCTCTTTAGTGAGAGTCAATGTCCTTACAGTTCTATTGACACCTTTGGCTACAATCTTTTTGGGCTTCTTCCCTAAGGTAGCTTTAGCCAAAGGACTTGCCTTCTTTCCTTCTGCATCTCTTGGAGTGAACTCTCCTCAAGATGGTTCCAGTGCCTCTGGTAACTTGAAAGGGTTGTAGTTCCTCAGTAACAAAGAGTGTGAAAGGCCACAGAGCCTTTAAATCCAGTCACAGTACTAACAGTACCAAGCTACCAACAGCTCAGCAACCTTATTCATTCTGTTGCATGACAACCATATTATGCTGCATAAAAATGCACCACAACAATCCAAGCAATCAAATGCACTAGTTATCCCACACGTAGTTACCTGATGAATCAGTGGATTGTAAGGTCAAACCTGAGTTTGGTGGGGCAGGGGGGCTCACATGTGCCATGTCCCCACTGAGCAGTATTTAACAGTGCATTACCCAAACATCCTTTGTATGATAACTTATTTACCCCCAACATCCTTCCCTCCTCCTCTGGTGGCTTACCTGTCTCATTTTGTGCTTCTTTCCTGTAGTACCTCTAGCTGAAAACCTTGCCAGTGGCCATTCTTGGGATGGATCCCTCCTCAGAAGGGTTCCTGTGCCTTTAGCACCCCAAAAAGCTGGTATTTCCATGGAAACAGACAGCATGAAAGGCTGCAGAAACTTCAAATCCAATCATACTTCTAACCTTACCAATCCACCAACAGCTCCCAGTAACTTTTATTTATTAAGTTGCTCAAGCACCGGATTATGTTTTACAAACATGCACCACAACAGTCCAAGCAATGAAATTTACTAGTTACTTTAGTACTTATTGTTAAAAGGTTTTGGGCCTGCACCCAGGACGCCATGCCTGGCTTGCAAAACAAGTAAACATGTAATAGAAAAAACACTGGTGCCAGCACAGGCTACTCACAGCTTGTTTTCCGTATGATTGCATGTGTGCTCCAGTTGTTTGGAAAAATAAAGTAAGCCCTTTGATAGTACGAAGGTGCTTAATTTTATTTCATTTATTTCAAGGTGCACAAATGCATCCTCCAAACATAACAGCCCCCTCCTTACAGTAAAAGGTAGCCTATTTACGAGTTTCATGCCTCCTGGCATTTAGTTCTTGACTTGCTTTATTTTTCCAAACAACCAGAGCACCCATGCAATCATACTGAAAACAAGCTGTGAGTAGCCTGTGCTGGCATCAGTGTTTTTCCTACTATATCTTTACTCTAATACTTAGTTGTCCCCTGAATCAGTGAATGGATAACGTTCCCAGATAATGATCCAGATAGCTTAGTGTCTCTTCCATATTAAAAAATAATAATAATCAGGTAAAAACATTCACTATTCAAAGTATCCAATGGTCCTTCCCATAGATTATCTGAGCATTTGTAATCAAAGCACTTCTCTTTGAATCATCCTGCTTAGATGAGTTTGCACCAGAGTATATCTCTTGACTCATCCACCAGTTCACTACTACACATCAAATAAATTAAAAAATGTTTTAAATTGCTGTAGTCTATTAACACAACTACGTCTACAGGACCAGATAACTAGGATATTGACTTGCTAAAACCTGACACTAATACGATTGCAAAGCTTATCACAGAGACATTTACATTATCACTTTGTATTACAATTTTTCCAAAAGCTTGGAATGCAATCAAAATACTACTTCTTCTTACAGTGGAACAGTCAGCACTAATTGCCCCACTCCCAGTTGTGTCACTGGTCCTAATTTGAACTTTGTGTGCAAAAACTTTCCTTTTTTACTTACACTTTAATGCAGTATATCAGATTGTATCAGACTGATTCTGCTTACTTCCAAGCTGTCATATTCTGTAACTACAAATCCCAGAATCCCCTGCAGCTTACATCAGAGCTGGGCTGTAGCCATGGGAAATTCAGAAGCCTGCAGTGCATGTTAGAGTTTTTGTAAGCTGGTCCTGCTGTCTTCCCTGGGTAGTGAACAGTCACAAAGGACCGTGTTTAGCATCAGGAGAACCGTGGGGCTGGCAAACATCTGATCAGAGCTTATATAAAAAGTGAAACATGCACTACAGACTATTGAATCTATCAATGCTGCATCCCTGCTCTGAAGTCAGCTGCAGGGAATTCTAGGATCTGTAGTTACAGAAAATGTCAGCTTGTAAGTAAACAAAACCAGTCTGATACAATCTACTATGCTGCAGCAAACAAATTAAAAAAAAATGTTTTTACACACAAAGTGCAAACTAGGACTAGCTCCACACTTGGGTATGATGCTCTTAGTTCTGACTTTTCCCCTTTAAAGGCAGTGATAGTTCTAAAAGGAGAAAACTGCCAGCAAATTGCACTACTACCCATTTTGTAAAAGGTGGAAACTTCATATTGTGATAGACCACACGATGATGTGTGTCTGGGCCATGCACGTGGTACTGCCACCACCTTTGGTAAACCAGAAAGCTCCAGTATAATTGGATAGTGGTGAATGCTGAATGAACTCCAAGCCAGCTGAGTCACAAGGGTCCTGGCTCTTGGTGGGTTCAGTAAGGACACCACATAGTGATGCACTAAACTTGTGAGACAGGGAGATAGGGTTTAACTCAACAACAGCTTTATTTGGGGCAGAGTCCTGAAGAGCAAAACAGGTTAGGCAGTGACTTGCATTGTGTCCTCTTTAGGTGCCCTGCCAGGCAGGGTCCATTCTACTACTCTAAAAGGACACCACAGTTAGAAAAGCCCTTAGCAGCACACTTTGAATATCAGTGAACTATATGCCACTTAAAAGGTCCAGAAAAGCACAGCAACATTTTTCCAACCCACGATAGTGTAGCACAGAAACTCCTTCGGTCCTCTTGTACTGGAGCTTGTTATCCTCTCCCACCTGGAACAAAGACTTACAGTACCACTGCCCCTAGAGAAGCTCACTCTCAACTTATTTCCTGGGTACCTTAGGCCTGAGTCTTGGCAGGACTGATCATGCTGTCTTGGGTTGGGTACCCTTGGTGCTCTTTCACAAATACAACAACATGCTCAAATTACCTTCCCTGCAAAGGCTTTGCAATTGATTAAATGGTTCAAACAGACTCCACAAAATTAAGTATATGTAATCTGGCCTGGTGGCCAGCTTTCCAAACAGTCTCCCTACCAAATAGTGTTTCCCCTAAAGCAGGGCCACCCTGCAGCACACTCCCATTTCCCCAGTATTGATGGATCCTCCAGATACAACAGGCATCTGGGTCTCCACTTTCTTAGGGTGTCTGTGATACAGATGGGCTTCTTATTCAGAACTCTCCCCCCCCACCACCACTTCATGAGCTGGTTTTCTTGTTCTGCACTGTATCAACATCATTTTCTGCTGGCTAGAAGGAGATTCCTCCCTTCTTCCAACAACACTGGTTAACATCAAACTCTCACAGATTGTACCCCAAACCTTCAGTTTCTGATGATGGAGATTACACCCCCTACAGGCTGCAGACCTGCCTTGATGAGATCACAGCCAAATTTACCGGCCTCCAGCAAAATCTCCCTCATATAGACACAGTCTCAGATCTCAGGGGGGCTGCAGAGAACTGTCACTCAACAAACTTGATCTTTAATCCACCCTCCTCCTCCTCCTTCCAGAGGTCTCAAGGAGCTTGCTTTTAGGATCCTGCCTCCAGATTAGCAGTCTTGTGGTGTCAGATTGTATGGGCCAAGTGGTCTTTATCTGCCATTAAATTCTGTTTCTATACTCCAGCCCGGTGGCACTGAGGGTTGAGGTGCTGGATGCCACACCTCGCCACATCGGTGACCCAGGTTCGGGAACGAGCCTGGTCTGTTGGGGGTCAGCAGCGGAGAGAGAAGATTGAGCATCCAGAGGACTGCTCTCCTCTCTTGGGGGTTTCCAGGCACTGCCCAGCACTGCAGAGGCCCCCGGTAGCAAACAGAGGCACTGCAATGCTTGGGGCATGACTTAGAGGGATGCAGAGCTGTGGTGTATGTGCCTGGCTTCATTGCACACCCGGTGCTCTGCCAAGGAAGGGAGGTTGGAGGAGATGTAACTAAGAAAATCCTTGCTCCCAGGGATAAGCGAAGGTATCACTCTCTCTCTCAGCCACACTCAATTGGGCGGACTCACTCAACTCCTGGGCCGAGCCCAGCCCGGCCTGAATTCTCGATAGAGCACCCTGGGTGGATGGGGTTGCCCCACCTTGGGGGGCTCAGAGCCGAGGTGATAGCTGGGCTGGTGCCAGGAGGAGAGGAGTTTCAGGCCTGGAGGTAGAGCTGAGGGCAAGTGGATGCCCGAGAAAGTTCCCTGGGATCAAAGTGGAGCCATGCTCACCCTTTTGAATATCTGGGCCAGTGTAGCTATGTCACAGTAATAAATGACAGTGCTCAGGGCACCTAACAAACAGTGTAATGCAGCCTAAATGGTGTTCATTATACTAGATAAAGACACACAGTGTAGATATGTTACAGTAATAAATGACAAGGCTCATGGCACCTAACAAATAGTGTGAAAGCCTTAATGCCTTTCAGTATGCTGCAGAGATGCACATTGTAGCTATTGTATGTCACAATAATAAATGACAGGTCTTGGGGCGCCTAACAAACAGTGAGATGCACCCTAAATGGCTTTCACTATGCTACAGAGACACACACTGTAGCTGTCACAGTAATAAATGACAGGGCTCAGACAGTGGCACCTAACAAACAGTGTAATACACAGCCATACAAGGCTTTCACTATACTGCAGAGACACATAGGGGTATCTAACAAACTGTAATACTTTTTCAAACCAGCTGCCAGTGCCTTGCCTTGTGTGTTTTTTGTCCTTCCCCTTGTTCCTTCTCTGTTCTCTCCCCAGCACTGCATCATCTACCTCCTCAACTGAGGCTGAGCCCCTGATTCACCCCTCCCTTAGATCATTTCACTCCCCAGCCCTGACCCCCACTGTCTTTGCTCCTTTATGGAGATTTTATTTTTAATTTATGATTTTTGTTTATTCAACTTTTAGTTAACTGATCGCCGCAGTTTAGCTGTAGACTGCAGAGCAAGCACCTGACCATAGACACAGAGCTGCTTCTACTCCAGACTGCTGTTGGCTACTATCTGCACAACACAAGCTCACAGCACATGGAGCACAGGCAACACTAACCTATCATATTGTTAGCCGGCATCATGTGCCCTATTCTTGCTGTAACCTTGTGAAGGATCCCACAGGCTGTCCTATAATGCCTGTTTCCAGTCTTGACTTCCTGGCAGGAGTCCCAGAACCCTACAGGCTGCCTTTGGCTGCCCTGTAATGCCTGTTTCCAATTACCCATTACCCGTGTCAAAACTACCCAACATGAGAAGTACACTGTTATGTCAGGTAGGGTAGTATATTACCTGAACTACTCCACCCAGCCAAATACTGACTATACCTGAACTACCCTACCCAGCTTCCCGTAGAGTAGCCCATGCCTACGTCTGCTCACCTCCAGTCCTCTGGAACCACTCCTGTTTCAAGTGAGCTATTAAACAGAACTGTCAGAGTGCAGCCAGCATCTCCTTGAGCTTTCTCAATATCCTTAGATGCACCACATCTGGCCCCATTGCTTTGTACACCTTTTGATTAGCAGGTCACTTCAGTACTCTTCCTTCCAAAAAATGACTAGTGACCACTCCCTCCAAAACTTCTGTTACTCTTTTGTGACCCCTTCCCTTTTCCTTCCTCTGGGAACGCTGAACTTAAGTATTTCTTAAGGATGTCTGCCTTTTCCTGGTCTCACTCTGCACAGTCCTTCCTTCACTTTTTAGTCTTACAATCCCACCTCTGGATTTTCAAGTCACCCCTCCCCACACCTGTGAGTGCACTATGGACACCTGGGCACTGAAATCAACCAGAAGCTTCATGGGATACCCTCTATTTTGCTAACAAGACGGCACTCCAGTCCCACAATGGTACTGAACATGATATGCCATTGGAAGTCTTTTTTTCTTTGGTTTGAGTTTGTTTCTCATTCACTGTCTGCATGACTCCTGGTTCTGCCAAGCCCTTCCACAGGGGGCATTACCTTGCATAATAGCCCAAGCCTTTGGATATCTAACACACCAAATAATTGGGCCTCCAGTCTTTGAACTCTACTGACTCAGGATGCGAGTTGCTTGGGGTTTCCTTTCACGTTTCTTCTGCCCTGTTAGGATCTCTGGCTTTTGGGCCCCAGGAGACCCAAGCTTTACTTTCAGTTTTGCTATTTC
This sequence comes from Neoceratodus forsteri, assembly GCA_016271365.2. Classification (NCBI taxonomy): domain Eukaryota; kingdom Metazoa; phylum Chordata; order Ceratodontiformes; family Ceratodontidae; genus Neoceratodus; species Neoceratodus forsteri. Next base: position 346,669,742 of record JADMNL010000023.1, read on the forward strand.
AGTGTGCAGATCTGTGACACCTTCCTCTTGCACTTCAGTGATGGCTCCCATCATCTTCTGGAAGATTATGATTTCTGGGGAAACTCTATGGGTCAGGATCTGGGTCTCTGGGTCAATGGAAAACCTAAATTCCACACAACTTCCAGCTTAGTGGCATACTGGATTGCCTTCACTAGCCCTGAGGTTTCCTTAGATATAATTGAAACCAGAGTTCCCTGCTCTCTGCATTTGCAATGAATTGGTCCTGAGCCAGCAGGTCTTGAGTGGCAGAGCCAATATTCAGAAAGGTCTTGACTACCAGGCATCACAGTGCTCTTCTAAAATCTGAAGGGAATTCCCTCCTCCTTCCCTCTTTTAGTTGTAGAAGGCAGCTCATTTGATTGGTACATTTGGTAGGCTCAAGGGGCTATGTCATCACCACCACCATGGCAGAAAAGTCTAGTTTGATGCTGGGTTTCATCCCCCAATACACTTCATGAGCTTTGTCCTGCAAAATAAGGAGTCCCACATATGTTTGGTTGATAGAGATGCAGTGAAGTTTTAATTCACTGGCAAAGTGAATGCAAAGTGGCCCACTTCGAATTCACATATCACTATGTGAAAGTTCCATTAAAAAGTCAAACTTTGCCTTACTACGCTTTGTCCACTTCGAGTTCGCTTCAAGTTCAAGTTTGATAAGGTGAAGTTGGTAAGAAACAGGCCACTGATCACATGCCTGACTGTTTCTGCAGGTCCATAAGTCACACGATTCAGGAAGGCAGTTAAATAGGCAGGAAGTCAGTGTTTTACTTTCAACGAAGTTTTCCTCAGCACCTGCAGCAGTGAAATGACTTGACCAATGGATGCAGTCTCACCAGTAACTGCCTGTGCGGCATGTTCAAATGGTCTCAAAATTAATATTACTGAGTCCATGAGTCTCCATTGTTCATTTGTCATAGACATTGAGGCCCCTGAACTGTCACAGCTAGTGCGCATAACTACTGTAGGTACTCGGAGAGGGGTTTGTACTGCTCATATAACCGCTCTGCCATGTAAAGGGTCGAGTTCCATCTCATGACAATTTCAAGTTTGAGGCAGTGCTGAGGGAGGCTGTTTTGAATCTGCAGCTTCCTAAACTGGTCACGGGCCTTTTCAGAGTGTGCAAAGTGTGCACAGATGCAGCGTGCAACAGTTAGCATTTGTTTTATTTCAGTGTACTGCAGAAATTCCTGTACCACAAGATTTGAACAGTGGGCCATGCAGGGAACCCTCACAAAGCCACCATTGCTGATACATTTAACAATGTTTGATCCATTATCACTAGCCTTGAAGCCAGCTTTCAGGGACTGGGGTGCAGCCACTCATCAGTTTCTGTCAGTAGCAAGTTTAGCATGTTTTCGCCTGTATACGACTCTGCTACACTACACATTGCAAGTGTGGCATGCTGTCTAATCCCATGAAGGTTGCTACCACTACAGTCCGACTTATTACACTGCTTTGCCATCCCACCATCACAGACATCCCCCAGGTAGCTGCACCCAATGTGCAGTAATACACAGATAGGAACTACCACCCATTTTGCCACTTGTCCACATATCCATGCTTAAGTGAATATAATGTAATATGGAATGCTGAAGGGCATGTCTTACAGTCTCTGTCAACATCCAATATAACTCAGGACAGCATGGGTGGAAAAGTAGGTCCTGGACAAAGTGCCGGAATCCCACATTCTCCACAAAGGAGAACAGCAAAAGGTCAATTGTCAGCATTTCCACTACTGCAGCATTAAGTTCATCAGCAACTGCATGATTTGGTGGGTATTTATTGTTCTGGACAGAAAGACTGTGTAATGTGGGCTGCATTGTTTGGTATTTTGCATGTGGCATGCCAAATGTCTCTTTTCTGTGAACTGACATGGATGGGATACCTTTAATGTGTGATGGTAGGTGTACAGGTGACAAGCCAATAATTGCAGTTATTTTACCTATTTTAAGCACAGGGGTTGATGTACTAGAATTACTACATGGATCACTGCTACTCTGACTACTACCTGGACATTCAAAATCCTCCTCCTCCACCTCATGCCTGTAGTAATCCTCCAGTGTTATTTCACCACTTTGACAAGGCTACTTACACTAAAGAAAGGGGATATCATGCCTACTAAGTTGACTGAGGGTGAACGTCGCATGGCGGCATTAGCTCCCCTCTGGTGCCAAGTTCACAGTGCCATTTGCCTGCTCTGGAGCTGAGTATGCTGGCCCCGAGTGCCCAGATGGCTACACTTTTTACTATGCTTCACATGCACTTGGCAAAGCTTACAGATTGCCACTGTTTCATCACTACCATCTTGTATGAAAAAAATCCCAAACTAGGGATTTTGATGCCCTACTCTTCATATGTCACCCCTGGGGTTGCATATTTATTTATTTAGCTTTTGTTGACTAGGTAAGTACGCTAGACAAGTTATGTAGTAGCAAAACTGTTCCAACCAAATGCAGAAGGACTTTTTTACAACTAAATGCTTTACTTTTCACTTTTAAAATTAGTCTGCTGATCAAAGCCAACAATATTTTGACTGATGTTGCTATAAAAGCAATAAGGTATTCCTTGGAGTTATATTAATCATCTGTTAATCACCCTATGGGGTGTAATGTGGCACGTGGCTCACCTCGTGCCTTATTACACCTCCAGAGGGTGATTAACAGATGATTAATGTAACCCCTTGGAATACCTTATGCTTAATTATAGCAATGTAGCTTACAATCATTCAATTTGATTGGCTAAAGCAGTACACAAAAGTTACATTCATTTTTCCATTACTATCCATGCACAGCCTCATCACCTGCAGCACAATCCCCCACATCTAGTTCACCATGGAATGTTAGATTTATATGTGCTTTTGTATTCCATTACTGCTCTCAGTGTTTGCCATTGCCCTACCACAGTGTTCAGTGTCCACCATTGCTCTGTCCACTTTGCTACTTCCCTTACCCGACAAGTCAACTTCAGCGTTACAGGTCACAGTATTCACAGATTTTCAAAGATGAAAAAAATAACAGCACCATTCAAACTACACCTTGCTTTCAAAAGCAGATTTAAAAAGTAAAGAAGTACTTAAATGATAACCTTACTAAAATACACAGGAACCTCTGTTTTTTCCCCTTAGCACATCGGTGTTGTCATGGCACAATAGCGTTTTCCTTAGTGCACACAGCCACTGCCATGACAACTGCTAGGGAAACCATGCTGAAAGAGTACCTGACCTACACTGTATTATGGAAGTATTGTAGGGCAGCTCAGGCTACCATGGCACACCATAGCTGGCATTGGCATGCCAAAGATTGCAGATAGACAAAGGAAAACACCTACTTTTCAGGTCTATCGACTAAATTACCTCTAGATTATGCATCGTTTACATGCATACTTTAAGGAGCCAACTATATGTGCTATACCTGGTTAAACAACCAAATTAAAAAAAAATTAAAAAAATTAACTGCTGATCACTGTATCTGCTTACCACCAGGATGCATAAAACAGCTTTATGTATGGTATAGAATTCAGTGGTTGGAACATGAATGTTGGCTGCTGTTCAGAGCATTAGATGGCAGATGGACTATTTTGCATCAAAAATAAGGTAATCTTTAAAAACAAGTAAAAAAATCAAACAGACAGATACTGAAAAATAGTAGACATTTTTATAAAAGCAATATGGTACTCCCAGAGGATTGCATTAACCATCTGTTAATCATCCCATGGGGTGGTATTCCAGGATCATGTAAGCCAAACATGACTATAAAACAAAAAAAATGTCAGGTAGGTAGTACAAAGACCTGAAAGTTGATCATCAGCATTCCCAGTGCTGGAACAATTCTACTTTCATAAGGACTATACCATAATGTACATGAACAGAGAATAATGAGAAAAATGGAATTACAAGTTTTTTAATGCATGGTCATGTGTCATTTCTCCAGGATTTTTTCTTGCCATTTTCTAAATAGTTTTAATAGACCGTTGCTGTTTAGTTTGAGGTCAATACTTTCTGTACATTTTTATTGCAACAGCCTATATTGAACTTGAAGTATGATAAACAAGCTTTGGAATGTTTATCTCTCCTGGTTGACTTTTGTGCTCATCACTTGACTTTCAGCACTATTTTACAAAATGCTTTAAAGTGTTACACAACATGTAGCATTTATTTTATATATGTATTTACTTGTTTGTTGGCTGAGAAAGGAGGGCTAATGTAATGTAATATAATATAATATAATATAATATAATATAATATAATAATAATTTCTATCATCAATAACATTATTTTGCAGCCATATTGGCTCTGACCAAAGCATGGTTTAATCATGGCTAAGTGTGGAACAAGGTGGAATGCCTTGCTAAAATCTAGGAAAATTACATCATGGGGAAGGGGTTGCATCTAATGCCTTATAGATATTTTCATAAAAGCACAATAGGTTTGTGCTACATGAGCGGCCTCTTGTAAACCCAAGTTGGTTACTGCGTAGAGTGGAAGTGAGCTCTAGTATTTTATATTTTATTATGCCTTCAAGCATTTTTCTGGTAATAAAAGTAAGACTTACTGGTTGATAGCTCTTCATTAATTTCTTATCTCCTTTTTTTATAGATGAGTATCACATCTACTGTTTTCCAGTCTTTGGGGACAATGCCAGTGTCTATAGATGATTGGAAAACAATCAGAAGTGGAGTAATAACATGACCCAACATAATTTTGAGCAGATGTTTTAGGATACTGTCTGGACTCTGAGATGTGATGGTTTTTAGAGTTTTAATTTTATCTATCATATCTGACCTTATTATGTTTGTTTGTTGTCTATTATGTATACCATTATTAATATATGTTGTAGGTTTGGGGGAGGAGTTTGAGTGGATGGAGCAGAAATAATCATTAAAAGCATTTGCCATATCCTATGGTTTACTCCTGATATTACTGTCTAAGTGATTGGTTCAACACTACATTATGTGCGCTTCAGAGAGCTGATGTAGCTAAAAAGAATATAGCTGTTGTTTTTCTTAACATTACAGTAATTGCTAGAGATACTTCAATTCTCTTCTTTGCCTTCCTGATAGCTCATTTACATGCTTTCTGTGATTTCTTAAATATTTTCCATGCTGCATCAGAACTAGTTCTCATAAAGGCTTTGTGATCCATATTCATGATAGTAATTACAGTAATTTTTCAACTTTGGCAGTCAGCCATTTAGGCTGAATCCCCTTGTTGTTATATAATTTTTTTAGTATTTTTTTGATATATGTTTATTTATTCAGCCTAAAATTATGTTTTTAAAAATCAGCAACATTTCTTTGGTGGTCTTGTCCTTCAGTATAGCTTAACCAGTTAATCTTTGTGATCTTTTTACTTATTTTACTTATGTCAGCTTTGTGATACTGCTACATCACAGTAAGTCCTGGGTTAAAGTTATGCTTTTTGTGAATGTCAAAAACTATAGAATGGTGGTCACTGCTGCCAAGTGGGACTCATGTAGCATAATTTCTAATGATAATGTTTGAGGTGGACAGTACAAGGATCAGATATTGCCTCTAGTTGGTTGTGTGACATACAGTATTGAGATAATTATAATTGATTTACTAGTTGAAGAAATAGGTTAGATTAACATGAAGCTGCATTATTTAACCTTCAATTTATATCACTAAAATTAAAGTATCCTAGGATGAGTGCCTCGCCTTGTTGACAAACGCACTCAGTTTCAGTGATGATGTTACTGGTGATATCACAGGTCACATCTGGTGGTCTGTAGTATAACCCTACTGTTAGGCTTTTAGTATTGTTGTTCTGCATTTTGAACCATAAGGTTTCAGTGCTGTCCTCCATGTTAGTTTTTATTTTATCTGTAATTCCTGTGACTTGGATCCCTTCATTAATATAAAGAGCTATTCCGCCACCTCTTTTGCACTCTCTTTCCTTATAGAATAATTTGCACACACACACCCCCATTCCTCTATCCCAGACTACTTCAGGGGACTACCACATCTATGTGACCACTGTTAGGGAAGGGTTTAGTCCATTTATTTTTAATATAAATTCATCTACTTATTTGTAATACTACTAGAATTTATTAATGTGCACTTTGAAATATTCATATTAGCTTTATTTACATTTTTGCTCTTTCTGTCATTTCAATTTTGAATGGACAAGTCAATTTGGGTTTTAGTCTATTTCCCCCATTCATTTAGTTTAAATTATGAAGGATATTGTTTATTTCTTGCCCAAGTGATCTTGCATCCCTTTTGTTTAAATGTGTCCATGCCAGGAGAACGGGGGTGGTTACAGAAAATCTCCCAGTTGTCCATGAACTAGATGCTAGCCTTCTTGTACCAGTTTGCAAGGCATCTTTTGATACATTGTATAGTGTTGTTCTTTTCTCCTCTATAGGCTTTGGGAATCAGTAAGAGTTCCAAAAGAGCCACAATACCCCCTAAGTTTTCCAGTTTATACCATAGATCCAGGAGGTCACAGCAAAAGTGTTTTGTTTGGGCATTGTCCACATTGTTGATGCTGACATGAACTATGACAGTAGGTTTATTTCATATTTTATTTGCAAGTTTCTCAATCCTTGAACTAATATTATGTACCCTAGCACCAGGTAGATCTGCAACTACTGTGTTGAGTTAACCCACTTTACATATGTGTATGTCGGTGAATATAATAGTCTCCTATGATTAGTTGTTTCTTTGTACCACTAGGAGTCAGTTTGGGGGTGAGTTGCCTGTTTGCATGGGTTGTGGTTCAAACATGTCTAGGGGCCCAAAATGATTTGGCAGTGGAACATGTACTGGGAGTGAGCTTATTTCTTGCCTGTCACTACATCTAAATCTTTTACTTGGAACCACACTACATTCTTCCACACTGCTATCTAAATCATCCCTTACTCATTTTGCTTTTTGTCTGCAGAGTTAGGGCTCTCTGGGTCATTGTATTCATCTTTTACTCTATTGCTTTTTTCAGTTGGTTTGTTAGACAAGGTGGGGTTCTCAGTAGGGTTATCTGATAATGTGAGATTTTCAGCCATTATAGTTTTAACAAACTATTCAATGTTTAGGATTTCATTTGTCTTTTGTATAACTTTTAACCCTTTTTAGTTCTGCCACAATTTCCTCAGGTTGGAGGCATTTTTTTAACTCTTTACCTGCTCCTCCTCACTGGCCCCATAGGACTTTCTCCAGTGTGATCAACTCAGATTGGCTTTCTTTCTGTTCTGCCTGAGGTCTTCACAAGCCTGGCCTCCATCCCAGAAGTTTCCCCTTCCACATCTCTGACCTCCCAGCCCCCCCCAGCTCTGAGCACCTAGGGTGGGACTGCTACACTCCCTTTGGTACTCTATCTATAATCAAGATGGGCTGCCACAGTGTGGGAGGAGAGCTGGAGGCCTTGGCTGAGACAGACCCAGTGCTGGATGTGGAAGCTGTCCTCTGGACCCACCATCACCTTCCTGGGTGCCAGGGTTTTTTCCTTGTGTTCTGTTGCTTGAGGGTGTGGATGTGCAATGATGCCCTGCATGCAATGGGCATGCTCCTGTGTAAGGCATCTGCTGACACTCCCAACACCTGTATGAGCATGCCACAAGTACATTGCCCCCAGTCTCCTCTGGGAGCTGCTTACTTTACCCACCTGCCCCCAGGAGAGGAGAGTAGTCCTTTGGATGATCAATCCTCTCCAGCCCCTGCTGACCCTGACAACCTGAACTTGTTCCTGAACCTGGGTCACCGGCATGATGCAAGGTGTGGCATCCAGTGCTTCAACCCTCAGAGCCACTGGGCTGGTAGCTGGAGGCATTTTATAAACATACATTTTTCATTTATCTCATTTAAGGAATTAGAGACATACCTATCACATTGGTTATATTGTGTAATAGAGCCTTCCTTGCATACAAGCTGAAGAAACTCTTCTGTTAAAGCCATTTTAGTCCAGGAGTGTATAAGTAAGGAGGGGGGCCAATCCACCCAACCTCCTCGACTTCAAGTCATAATCCCCTTTTGTGAAATCACAATCTGTTGCCACTGGAGTAACTGTGATGTCACAAGCAGTGCAGTATGACTACAGGTAGGGAAAAAGCTACAGGAACAGATGAACTTCTCAGGAGTGAAGATCTGGTTCTCATGCAAATTACCTCAGTAATAAATAACTGAGAGGTGAAATTCAAAACACATTTAAAATACAAGCTGCACTGTATCTAAATGTAACTTTCATGCAAAGAAGACTAAAACAATGCATTTCTTTCTTTCTTTCTTTCTTTCTTTCTTTCTTTTGATGACTGGGTAAGTGCACTGGTGTCAAAATGCCTTTTTCAGCTACAACCTGGGTACAGAAGAGTACACACAACAAGGTAGTACAACAGGTACAAGCTCATAAGTATGATAATACAAAATGAAGTGACATGACACAACAGTGAGGCATTCAGACAGCACATTAAGCCAACTGTGTTTTGTAAATGATGCAAAGCAGGTACCAACAGTAGACTCTTGGAGATGTACTGTACTTTCAGCATGGCAGTAAACATTTGAGACCCAACATTCTCTAAAAGAGCATAATAAGATACTCTGCCCAGATTTGCCCAAGGCAGTTTTCAACTCAAACAAGTAGATCATTTTAAATACTTAGGTTTTACTTGTGATGTTTCATTTTACTGCCAGCTGCATACTGAACAACACATTTGTAAGGTCACACCCAGACTGTTAGCTTTTAAAAGGGTCTTCCTCTATTATATCTACTTCAGTTACAGTACATGGACATAACAGAATATTTATTTCTACCTATTTTTAAGTTTGGTAACGCTAATTCTAGATTAACAGGGTCTACTATTTTAGATTGAGTGGATATTTTATTATAATCACTGGATTTGTTTTGACATGCGATCATGGAATACACTGCACATAGCTGAACTGGCTGATGCTCACTCAAAGGAGAGGGAGGGAGACAGAGCGCTAGAGAAAGCGACTAGCTAAAAATAGGGCTCATATCAGTTACTGCACTGAAAAAGCCCCACTGCAGATAATCAGAATGCAGAGCTATGGTTCAGTTTTTCTGCTACAGTCAGGCAATAGACTCAGTAATGGGACTGTATGCTAATCCCTGCATTCTGATTGGTTTTCATCTGCAGACTGCTCCTTATTGTCAACATTCTGTCGCTATGCAGTGTCGTGCAAATGGCAGCAAGAACAAAATTTTACTTCTCCAAACATTTTTTTTCCTAGTTAAAATGTGTTTCAGTATAAAAGCTATAGTGGTTGGAGTTAACCCGGTGATAGCCAGAATAAGGACTTCAGTAATACCTTGGCCTTCAGAATTAGGGTTTATGTTGTCCCAGATACTGTTATTACAGCATCTCATACTCCCCCACTACTATACTACTAATGCTGTATTGAACCAGCTGCACCTTACTTGTCAAAAGTGTTCCCCTTTCAGTGTAGCGCCTATTCTTGATATAATATGAACAACATAGGGGAGGCAGTATAGCGCAGTGGTCTAAGGCTCTGAGCTGGAAGTCTGGTGACATCTAGCAGACCAGACCTGGGTTTGAATCCCACAGCTTCCACTTGCATACTGTGTGATCCTGAGCAAGTTACTTAACCTCCTTGTGCTCCCAGGTCACTCCTGTAAAAAAGTTTTCAGGTTAGTATGCTATACCTGGTTAAACAACGAAATAAAAAAACAACATATTTTTTTCCTCAAATACCCCAAAGACAAGTCTATGTCTGGAAGGCTGACATTTAAAGTAGCTACTACTCTGATTATTCATGGAACTTGCCCTCTCTTATATTCTGTAACATCAGCTCTTTTTATATGTTCAAGAGAATAAACTTTAAGAGCAATATAAACTGGAATGTTATTAATTTTATTTTACCAATTAATATATATATATATATGAATATACGACTGTTTTATTTAAAACTGTATGTGTTTCCTTCAACAGGACACCCCATAAATATTTTTTTTTTCTTTCTAAATAGGCCTAGCCTGTTTAAGCATTTTCAAAGAAATCTATTCCTGCTTAGGGAAGTTGATGAATTCTCATTTATAAAATGGGTAGGAGAAACTCAGTACTGTAATTGGTGGTATTTAGTCACATGGCTTTGCAATTGTTGCAGTATAATCAAACATATCAGTTGAAATGTCTGAACTGGTGCACTTTTAAGATTTTTCACCATATTATAAATGCCATAATTCACATCAGGATGTGCAGTTTTGGTGTACTAACCATTAATCTGGGTGATTGAAAGCACTTGGCTGCACCTTGTGCCTCACAATGCACCTAGAGCATGTGATTATTACAGCACCACACATCCTGTCATGTGCTGCAGCTTACTTGTCTTTTTATAGAGAAGCTGCTATACAATTCTCAGAAACAACAAGATTCCCCACAAGTCTAGGAAAGTGACTATACAGAGAATTATAACTGTAATAATTGGCACTCTGGTTTGACCAGTGCTAAAAGTGCAACGCACAAAAAACAGGGGCCCAATTTTTAGAGGGTCAGAGAATCACCCACATGTGGTGGGAAACATATTGCATGGGATCCCAATATGCTGCCATGGTTCATACTATATGCATTAGATTTTGTGACATTTTACCTGCTTTATGGTCACATGGCTCTTAGCAGGAGTTGGTGCAAGCAGCAATTCACCTGTGCCCATTCTAAACCTATTATGTACAGGTGTAGGACTGGTGAAGACTGAGTGCATTTAGCACACCTGCAGACAAACTGCTGAACATACCAGAATATCTGCATTCTGCAGGTGGCTGGTGCAGAGATTTGTTCCCACTACACACACATTGCACTCCCTCTGCCAACTCCAGCAGGCCATATTAAAATTGTGCTCCCACAAGCAGTGACACCTTTCTCATAAACCTGAACATTGGTTACTGATATAGAACATTGAACTCCAGTAATTATTAAGAGCTAAAAGAAATTTCTAGGTGAAAGTCCCTTAAAGATATATAATAACTGGTGATCCCTTGTATCAACTTGCATCTTAGAGTTTTCAAATGCTGTAATAACTCAGTATGATATCATGCCTAGTTATTATGGCATTTGTAGACTCACCATTCCTCCTATCTGTGACTCTCACATAAACTCTGTGAAATTCAGTCTTCGCTTTCCCTTCATGGCAACCAGAGCGATCTTCTCAAAACCACCACAAAATCAGAAAATGAGGACTTCAAAAAGTTAAGTACTTTTGAAATAAAGATGTTAGCTTTCAAAAGTTACATGTCAGTGTGTTAATGTTGAACTTAGTTTATCTCTGACTGAGTATACAAACAGAACTGACTCAGAAACCAACTGGCAGCCTTACGGTAACTACATAAAATGTATTTAATTTTTTTCAAATTATTCCAAATGTTAATGTATTCATTATCTCTATCTAATGTTCACATTTTATAATAAATATTCAGCAGTGACATCCTTTCATTGCATAATAAACAAAATGTGTTCACTCTTCCTTCTGTTCATTTTTTTATAGTAAATACCTTGCATCCTTGATGTGCAGTAACCTCAATCCTCTTGTGCAACCTTTGCTCTCGAGGCTTATATGTTATCAGACATCTCCAGTGTCATGACACACACTTGCATATGCATTATTCTCTGTATAACTGTAATACCAGCCACTTGAACTCTAAGCCCCACTGAATTTCACAGGGACTATTATTGAGTCCAGAGACTAACACATTTAGAAAATGTGGCTATCCAAAGAGAAAGGGAGGGGTAAACTCAGATAAAAATGAGGGAGGGAGAAAAATGATTAGGGAATACTACAGGATTGAATCCTTCACTGTATGCAGTGTTTTATACTTAATTTAAAAAAATATATAATTTCCTGTCCTGTTCTTTGTTGTGCATCTTTGTCCAGAGTAAATGAGGCAGTGTAGTCTAGTGTGTGTCTCCATTTGCTTTACAGATTAATACTGTCATATTAATTTCAAGACACCCATGTGTGCATGTGTAACATTTGGTGAGCCAGCCAGGAGAGGCACATTCAGAAGTGAAAAAGTGCTGGAATGAGATGCCTATTCAGCAGACAAACCTACTCCTAGAAGTGATGTGAATGGCAATGCTGCAAATGGGAAACTGTAAGTCCTGCACATGGGTACTTAATGCATACAGTCTGGCCAAAGCAGTGATGGTTTGGGAGACAAATGTTGAAGGTCTATCTGTCAAGGAAGCAAATGAGTTATAATCAGAAGGGCTGTTAAGTGAACTGTCCGGCTACATTTCCCCAGATTTGTAAAAAAAAAAAAAAAAGGCAGAGCAAACAGAAAAGCCATGGATGACACTGAGAGCCTCTTCTACCTGCTCCAAGAGGAACAGCTGAGAGACATTTGTACTCATTTGAATATTTTTGGCATTGGTCAAGCTAATATTACAGAGAAAAGCCATTTTGCTTTTATTAGGTATGCCAGCAACCACATAAATGATAAGGAAGAAGAGCTGGAAGATAACGGTAAGTCCCTGATGTTGGGAACTCAAAAATAAGTAATAAGTCTAATTAATTATTCATGACCTCTGCTAGCTTGCTGATTGGCTGCCATGCCAGTCTGAAATCTCTTAGAAGTGGCCAGCACAGTGGCTGCTCTGCTGTTCCCGTTACCCAGCGCATGGCACCACAGAAATGGCACCACAAAAAAATTAAAAAAAATAAAAGAAACTACATCATTATTGCTATTAGACTTATAATCACAATAATGACCTCAGAGCTGGTCATTTTCTCTTTATTAATGACTGGCTGGGTGGGGGTGGCCATCGGCTTTGTCTCAGGCCACCATTCCCTTCAGCCAGTCATTACTCTCTAGGAAATGACTGGCTTTTCAGTCACTATTGCTTAAATATGTGAGATCATTAGTGGTCCAGTACCACAGGACTATGCAAAGAAAATAGAGTATATGGAGCTCCAGTTTAAAAAAAAATCAATGGAGGAATGGAAAAGTGAATTAACACATACCAAAACAAAATCCCTGACAACAACTGGAACTGAACCTGGTATAAAGAAAGATTTTAACATTTCTGGGCAAATTGGAAGTACATCACAAAAAGACAGGCTGAGTTTTGTCAGTTTAACACATGAAATTGAGAGTGGACACAGGTAGGGTTACAGGGAACCTGAAATTACAGAAGCAGTTAATAATGCAGGTAACTCTGACTAAGACATTGAAGTTATCTGAAAGGTAGAGCAGATATAAACCTGCCTAAACTGAGGAAAATCCTGAGGTCATATTATCAAGAAAAGAATATGACTGAACTTTACCAGCAGCAGACAAATTTGGTGCAGGCATCAAGAGTGACCCCTCAGGGCTTTCTGGTTTGAACCATAGATGTGCACCAGAAGGTGCTGTTGGCTTCCCAAAAAAAGTTGATCCGTGCTTGAAATATGATCCAATATTAGTACATAACTAGAGCTGTGCAGAATGAGAAAATTCCAAATTCACAGAATTTTGACAAAACTTTTCAAAATTTCATGGGATGTATTTGGAATTTCATGGGTGTTTTAAAATGTATTAATTTATAACTCAATCGTCTATTGACATAGAGCTCTGAAGTGTGCATGTTTGCTTCTGGGAGGAGCTCAAAGGATGTCTCAAATATAATGAAAATAAGATTGATGGCAAATGGGGAGCCAAAGGAAGTTCAGGAAGAGTTTAGGAAATTGGGGAGGGGTCTCAAGCAAGTAGCTATTTCTGTCATTTTCTCAGAATTACTTCCGGCGAGAGGCAAGGGAGAGCATAGGAGTGCATACACCAGGAACTTTAACTCATGGTTGAAGAACTGGTGCTGTGAGGAAGGGTTTGGATTCATTGGTGACTGGAGACCCACCTTGAGGGATGGAGGTTTGTTCAAGCCTGATGGCCTGCATCCATCCTGGAGGAATCCAAGCACTCAATGATAAGTTTAAATGCTACATTGACAAGCATTTAAACTAGCAAAGGGGTTGGCAGGCCAGCAAGGAGGGTACCTGCTTGCTCACCCCCACAGCTAGCAGTGGAACCAGTGAACCAGAGGAGTGGCTATCTCTGCAAAGCAGTGTGTAAAGATGGAGATTAGTGCCCAAGAGGTGGATAGGCAGAAAAGGGTCAAAATTCAGCAGAAGGGCAGACAGCAAGGAAAACCAGGGATAAAGGACAGCCAAGGAAGGGGCTGGAGTAGAACAGCGAAACAGTCTAGGGAGGTCAAATCATGGAAAGCCATGTGTACAAATGCCAGGAGCCTTAGCAACAAGATGGAAGATCTGGAGGCTGTCATGGTGCAGTCAGATCTGGACATTGTGGCCATCACTGAAACCTGGTGTAATGAAAACCATGACTGGGAGATGGCCAGACCTGGCTACAACATATTCAGAAGAGACAGAGCAGGCAGGAAGGGAGGAGGAGTGGCACTGTATGTGAAAAATGACATAAGGGCCACAGAGATCCAGGAGGAACAAAATGGAGGAGAGATACTGTGGGTTAAGCTGGAAAGGAAAATGGGGACAGCCATCCGCACAGGTGTGGTCTATAGACCACCAGCCCAGGAGGAAGAAACAGATAGGGAGCTGATGCTAGCCATCCAAAGGATGGCAGACAAGGGTGAGGTAGTACTGGTTGGAGACTTCAATATTCCAGACGTGGACTGGAGCATGCCAGCAGCAGCATCAACTAGGAGCAGATTTATCCTGGACTCCCTTCAGGGTGCCTTCCTCAAGCAACTGGTCATGGAACCAACTCGGCAGAAGGCAATACTGGACCTTGTGCTCACAAACAGGGACAGCATGATGGGGGTAACAGTGGGGGAGCACCTGGGGAACAGTGACCACCAGTCATTGTGGTTTGAAATCACAGAAAGAGCAGAACCAAACCACACAAAAACACATAATCTGGATTTTAGGGGGGCAGACTTTGGGAAAATGGGGAGATGCTTGAAAGAGGCATTAAGGGGAATGGGACAGGAATCAGGGGTTGAGGAACAGTGGGCAGTATTTAAAATGGGGATTACAAGAACAACAGAATTATGCATTAAGCAGGTTAGCAAGAGGAAAAGGAAGAGAGACCATTATGGTTTTCAAAGAGGTAGCAAAAGAAAGTGAAAGCCAAAAAATTGCATTCAGGCAATACAAAAGACACAGGCAGAAGGGGATAAGGAGAGTACCAGGAGAAGCAAAAGGAGGCAGGGAGGTCAGTAAGGGAAGTCAAAGCTCAGATAGAAGAACACATTGAAAAATCAGTGGGTAGAGGGGACAAAACCTTTTACAGGTACATAAGTGAAAAAAGAAAGACAAAGGGAGGATAGTGAGACTGAAGGGGGAGGATGGGGGCCACGTGGAGGATGACAACAGTAAAGCTGACATATTGAACAGGTATTTCTGCTCAGTCTTTACTGAGGAAGAGGAGGCAATGGGTCTGAAGGGAGTACAAGGGTGAGAATGGTGCAGAAATGGACACAAGTCCCTTTACGAGAAAGGGTCCTGAAGGAACTGGAAGTAATAAGAGTTGATAAAGCAATGGGGCCAGATGGAGTGCACCCAGGGTCCTTAAAGAACTAAGAGAGTGGTGGCTGAACCTCTGGCTATCCTGTTTAGCTGATCACTGGAAACAGGGAGGTACCCAAAGACTGGAGGACAGCAGATGTAGTCCCCTTATACAAAAGTGGGAACAAAGAGGAAGCAGGGAACTACAGACCAGTCAGCCTCACCTCGGTAGTGGGAGGATCATGGAAGCACTACTGAAGGAGAGACTGGTGGAACATCTGGTTGTCAATGGACTGCAGGACCCAAGGCAGCATGGTTTCACCAGGGGGAGGTCATGTCAGACCAACCTCGTTGAATTTTTTGACTGGGTGACTAGGGAGGTGGATCGGGAAGGGCAGTGGACATGGCATATCTGGAATTCAGCAAGGCCTTTGACACTGTGCCACATAGAAGACTATTACACAAACTGGGGAATATGGGTATGGGCAGGACAGTAGTGTGGTGGGTAGGTAACTGGCTGGGTGGCAGGACACAGAGGGTGGTGGTAAATGGCTGTCACTCCACAGAGGGAAGAGTGGCCAGTGGGGTACCACAAGGATCAGTGCTGGGACCAGTCCTATTCAACATCTTCATCAGTGACATTGCGCAGGACCTAGAAGGCAGAATTTCACTGTTCACTGATGACACAAAGCTCTGTAACAGAGTAGACACACCAGAGGGTGTAGACAGAATGAGAAGGGACCTGCAGAAACTTGAAGAGTGGTCAGGGGTTTGGCAGTTGAAATTCAATGCAGAAAGTGCAAGATAATGCATATGGGGCACAAAAACCCTGGCACAATATATCAGTTGGGGGGTGAGGATATAGCATGCACCAAGCAGGAAAGGGATCTTGGGGTTATCATCTCTGATGACCTCAAGGTAAGAAACAGTGTGACAAGGCAGCAGGTAAAGCAAATAAGATGCTGGGATGTATAGGCAGGGCATCACCAGCAGGAAAGGAGTCATAATTCCGCTATACAAGACACTAGTGAGGCTCCACCTGGAGTACAGTGTACAGTTCTGGAGACCATACCTATGTAAAGACATAGACAGGTTAGAGAAGGTTCAGAGGAGAGGGCAACAAAGATGGTGCATGGATTGCATCACAAGTCCTATGAAGACAGGTTGAAGGAACTGATCATGTACTCCCTGGAGGAGAGGAGGGAGAGTAGGGATTTGATAGAGACATACAAGCATCTTACAGGGAGGAACAGGGTGCAGGAATACACTATTTTTAAGCGAAAAAGATGTTCCAGAACTAGAGGGCATGGGATAAAGTTGGAGGGAGGACGATTCAGATGAAACATGAGGAAGAATTTCTTCACAGAACGGGTGGTGGACAAGTGGAACACCCTGCCAGAGGAAGTGGTGGGGGCTGAAACAATCATGGGATTTAAGAATGCATGGGATAGACATAAAGGAATTCTGGAGGTCAGGGGTAAGGGGCAACAGACTTCTAGGAAAACATAAACTGAACTTTACAAGCTCAAATGGGCAGACTGGGTGGACCATAGGCCCTTATCTGCTGACACTGTCTATGTATCTATGTCTCAAAATTATAGGTGCTCAAAATCTGTCATTTTTTTGTGTGGGAAATTTCAGGAACATTTTTATCTGTGTATACCTCAGAGGTCTATTAGGACAGAGATCTTAATATGGCATTAATGCTTGCTGATAGGTGTTCTAACAATGTGCCAAATTGTATAACATTAGAAAGGATTGTCTCAAAATTATAGATGCTCAAAATCTGTCATTTTACAATTTGCGGGAAATTTCATGAAGATTTTTATCTGCATATACCTCAAGCACCTTTGGAGCTAGACTTGTGTAAACTAGCACAAAATTTCCTTTTTGTAATCATTATAGAATCATCTAAATATGGAGAGAATTGAATTTGAGATTTTAAGTTACAGGGGTTCAAACTTTTATTGTGTAAGTATTTGCAAAATTTTGTGAAAACTCTCCAAATGTGGATGTTTGTAACTTCTCTGCTCTTGCAGGCATAAACTTAACATTTCACATGCATATCTAATGTCAGTGTATCCTGGTGTCTAACACAACTGGATAAATTGGTGAAGCAGTTTTAAATTTACAGTTGAAAAAATATTGGTAACATTTTCTCAGATATTTATGAGTGCATATAGGTGAAACATCCAGAATTCTTTTTGTAGAATTTAACATTCACATTGCACATATCACTACTTCATTTGATAGGCTGGGCTGAGCTTTTTGCAGTCCTGCTGTTCCTCTCTGGGTGCCTATTTTGCACTCCCTTCCCTTAGCATAGATAGATTGACCCAGTAGACTGATCCCACTGATATCCTCTTTATTATTTACAGTGAAAAAATCCCTTAAAAAGAAAGTCATCTACTCCTTTTCCTATCAACCTATCCTGTTGGAATAGCCAGAATTCTTCCTTATTGGTGCCCCAGACATTGTCTTCCTCCACTACATCTTTTTGAGTACCACTATGTCCCAGGCTTGCATGTATGTCAGGTTTCCTGGATCATCAATTTACTGGATGTGATCCTTATATATCCTGCATTCAGGTTGGAATTGTTAACACTCTGTGTTTCCTTACTCCAACTGTGGGGGATCTACCACTGATGTGCTACCCAGCTCAGAAGCCCATTTCTTGGTGAAACTATGCATGTAAATCCTGAATCTGGTGACCCACTGCACTACATGCCTCTCATATCCATATCCTTTAATTTGAATCCTGCAGACAAGGCTGAGAGAAATTAGCAGATTTCAGTGTTAAGGAATTGTTTGTTATTTTAATTCAGAGATTTTTATTAATTTTATAAAAGGAAAGGACACATTCATTTGTACATGAAAGACTGTACGTTTGATATACATCAGTAGTGAACAAACATTAAACTTACAAAGAAAACCAACTAAATAACACCCACTTCCCCCTACCCAATTTCCCCCTCTAGCCCTCCCCCCCCTGCCCCTTAGGAGTGTGCCTTAATTTAGTAATAGAAAGAGGAGAAAGAGACCACCTCAGTTCTTAGTCAAAATACCTGAAACAATGCACCAAAATAACATTGGATACAGCTAGGTTACAACACACCTACTTTAAATATAACGCATACAATTTTCCCCATTTTTTGTCAAAACCTAACATGTTATTTTGAAAACCTGCAATTAGTCATTCTGTTCTAAAAAAACAGATATGTCATTTAACCATTCACTATAGGAGATGGTTAACTGGTCCAGCAATGCTTAAGAACAAGCTTTTTAACAATAATAGATATCAGAGCCATGTGGAATCTGCGTTCTTTGACTTGGATACCAGAATACCTGCCTAAAAGACAAACATCAATTATGAAGAGATCTTCCAGCCCCAACCAGGGGTCCAATTTAGATCAAATTTCTTGCCAAACAGGGGATATCTTTTCACAATACCAGAATATGTGTACCATGTTCCCTTCTGCTTTGCCACATCGAGTACAAGTAGAATCTGGTAACCTACCCAATTTGGCTAATCTAATAGGTGTATAATACATATTATTCAGTATGTGATATTGGGTGAGTCTCAGTCTGTCTTGGGACTGGTATATATAAAGGTCCTTCCAGATCTGGGCCCAATCAAGGTTCAGGTCTGGAAGTAAGGTGCTCCAGACTGGAGAGCCAGGGAGGGGGTTGGAGCAGGCAGTGGTCAAAAGGAGGGCATATATTGTGGAAACACAGTGTGGTTTCAAAGCATAGTCAGATACCTGAGCCAGTAGAGGTCTAGCCAGTGATGTCTGAAGCTTGAAACCAAAAAATGCTCCTATAAAATGTCTTAGTTGGAACACCTTAAATATCTGGTTCCTCGGAATGTCAAATTTAGAGAGAATTTCAGGGGAAGAAAGAAGCTTGTTCTGAAAAAATAGGTCTTCCACACACACCTCATGTAGCTGGGGGAGCCATTGGCTGGGAAGCCAGGAGCCATCTATTTTGATATTGGGATTTAATAGAATTGGCTGAGCCATATCATATTTAAGGGGTATCTTAAAATATGCACAACACCGTGAGAGAACTTTAAGGGAGGTGCTAATTGCCGAATCCTGCAATGCCACTGGCAGTGAAGTTCTTGACAAATAGAAGACGGTGGGAAGGTTTATGGCATTAGACCTTAAGAGACTATTCTCTATCTGGAGCCAAATGGGAGTATAGTACATATCCCTTTGAGAAAGCCATCTCCCCAACTTGATTAAGTGACTTGCCCAATAGTAAAAAAGAAAATTGGGAAGACGAAGACCCCCCAGAGCCTTGGGCATACTAAGTTTTCAGAAAGCACGATGGGGATGTTTGCCCAACCAAATAAATCTTGAGATCATGGAGTGTACTTGTTTGAAGAAGGATATTGGAAGCCATAAATTCAACAAGTTTAAGGGATAAAAGAAACGGGGTAGAACATTCATCTTGATAACGCTTATCCAAGCCCACAAAGATAAGGGTAGGTTCTGCCATCTCTGGAAATCCTGTTGGATGGTCACAACTAGATCAGGTTAAGTTTCTTGGTATTAATGGGGTCCCTAGTTAAGTATATACCGAGATACTTGATTGCCTGAGAGGACCATTTAATGCCCAGGTGAACAAACTCCAGTTTCAAAGTATGGCTATTCAGTGGAAAAATTTCAGTTTTGGAAATATTTAGTTTATAATTAGATAGGCTGCCATATTGACCAATGACTTCCAGTGCGTGCTCCAAAGAAGATGCCGGCTGCTCCAGATGAAGGAGAATATCATCTGCACATACCGAGAATGTTAAGGTTTGATTGTGAATTGGGATATCTTTAATTTGGGGGGACTGTTTAATATGGTGGAGGAGAGGTTCTAAATAAAGATTAAAAAGGAAGGGTGAAAGGGGGCAGCCTTGCCTGGTGCCAGTAAATAAGGGGAATCTAGTAGAGAAAACGCGATTGCAATAGATCTTGGCTGAAGGAGAGGAATAAACTGACTGTATCATTGCAATAAAAAGAGGAGGGAAGCCCAATTTCTTCAAAGCTATCCACAAAAACTCCCAGTACACTCTATCAAAAGCTTTCTCAGCATCTAGGGAAATTAAAGCCATTGGAGACTGAGAAGACTGGGCCACTTGAAAAACATGTGTAAGGGTCCTCAGGTGGTCAACGGAAGAGCGTCCAGACATGAATCCAACTTGCGGACTTAGGAGCTGGGTCCAAAGAGCCTTTATCCAAAGTGAGAGTACTTTGGCCAAGACTTCAATGTCACAATTTAAAAGAGAAATCGTCCGATAGCTAGCTGGGTCTAGATGGGGCTTATCTGGTTTGAGTGAGAGGATGATTGTTGCTTCCAGAAAGGTTGGGCCTAGTTTGTCGGCCTTGAACATGTAACTATATAAGTTAAGCAAAAGGGGGATAGCTCCTTGGAAAATGTTTTATAAAAATTAGAGGGAAATCTGTCAGTGCCTGGCACTTTGTCTGGAACAAGGCTATTGATGGCCATCTCAATTTCAGTAGTAGTTACTGGAGAAACTAAAGAAGACTGGCATATGTCATCTAGCACAGGAAGGTCCAGAGAATCCAAATAAGCTTCTATATCCTGGGGTAATATTTGGGAAGGGCATTTTCCATAGAGTGTCTTATAAAATGCTTCAAAAACCTGGGCGATCTCTTGGGATTCAGTTTTAATAGAACCATCTGAAGACCGAATGGAGGGGATTAAACGAGAACTCTCTAATTGGCGCAGATGTAAGGCAAGTAACCTTCTGGCTTTTTCACCTTGATCAACGTATTTGGCCTGGGTCTTTAAAAGAGCATATTCCGCTTTTTCTTTTATCAGGTCTGCGTATTCATTGCGCAGCGCTAGCAACTCTTCTAGGATGGCCGGGGATGTTGTGGAGGCTAAAGCATTTTCTCTCTCTTTAATCTGGGTTAATAAAGATAGAGCTTTAGTTTCTCTAAGCCTTTTCCTTCTAGAAGCTATCTTAATAAATTCTCCCTGAAGATAACATTTCAGGGTACACCATAGGAGGTCACCTCTTGGTATAAAATCTCCATTATGCTCCATAAAGGTAGAGATAAGAGTTTTAATGTGGGAAACAGTGGAATTGTATTTTAACAGTTGCGTATTCAGTCTCCAGATTGTATCTCTCTGGGTGTGGGAATCCAGAGAGAGAACTAACCAGGCAACTAAATGGTTGGATATAACTATGGGCTCTATACCAGATTGGCAAAGACCGGGCATAAGGGAGCAGCTACTTAAAATATAGTCTACTCTTGACCAGAATTGATGAATATTTGAATAAAATGTATATACTTGCTGTGAAGGATTTAAGGTACGCCATGGGTCACACAGCCCCAACAGAGCTATTAGATCCTTCAGTGCTTTCTGTGATGGCGAAGGCAGTTTCAATGGCCTATACATCCTATCCAGGTCCTGGGTGGGTGGGATATTCCAATCCCCCCTAAAATCAAGGGGGAGGGTAGGCACGTTGCTATTTTGTTAGCCAGATCCATTAAGAAATCTGGGTCCCCTCCCACCAGGCCATATATCGATCCCAGAACCTCTGTACTATTATTCAAAATACCCTTAACTAAAACATATCTCCTCCTGGGCTCAGTAATGGTCATATCCATTTGGAAGGAGATATTCCTTTTAATTAGTATGGCCACCCTGTGACACGAGGATGAATCCCTGGTTACAAAGACTTGAGAGATTCCTTGTCTACATAGCCAGAGTGATTCTGCACTTACCAAGTACGTTTCTTGAAGCAGGATAATACCTGCATTCAGAAAGGCACAATGCTTGAGGATCTGATCTTTTTGAAGCATCTCTTGCTCCTCTAACATTCCACGTGACAATTTTAACAGGACTATAAGCCATATTTGTCAACAACAGCCATCAGCCATAAAGTTCCTAACCTCACATAATCCAATCCCATGAGGCACACTCCATCTCCACCCCGCCAGCCATCCCCCCATAACAGCATAATTATGAAGTGTCAAAACCAATATAAAATATAATATCCAAAACATTATTTAAATTTAAGTACTCCATTCGAGTAGTAACTAAGGTGTTTAGTCGGAGTACCGGCAGTCTAGAATTCACTAAAGCTCCTTCCTCCACCCCCTTTAATAAATCCCCATAACTATTTACATTAGGCCTCTCACCTCAAATCTGAACATGTCTGTACCTGTGTGACATCTTAGTGACTGGCCAAACCCAGATGGCGATTCTTATACCAATAATGCATAAAAGAGAAAAAGATTGGACCGCTAGCACTTGCAGCTCATGCAACATAGTAGTTATCCTCTGAACTAATGAACATCTAATACAGAAAAAGGTAAAGAAAAGAAATTCCAAAGTGCCATCATCCCCCCAAACTGGCACGCTATGCAGCTTTTCCTGAGCCTGCTCCAACCCGGAGCCCCCGCACCCCACTCCATCCAACTCACTCTCTCTTACCACTGTTATAATAAAGGACCTCACATGAATTAAGGGAGACCTAACGATCCCGAGCCACTCTGCAAATATCTCCTGGCTGAACTTAAAAGGAGTACCCTACAGGAGACAAAAGGTACAAACTGATTCAACCTCCTGTTAAATCCACCCTGGCTTTACGAGGACACTGACTATCCCCCAATAAGTACTTTATAATTAAAAAGAACACAAACCTTAGTCGGAATTGCCCTAACAAAAATTGCTAGCCACCTCAGGATCAGCATAGCTAATTAGGGCCCATGTTCGGCTACAAATAAAAACTGCATCTAGCCCTGGTGATGCCATCTATATCACTAACCGGTACAGGAGCAGTGGCATCCCAAACTTCAAATCACAAGTTGTACCCAAGGGTAACTGACCTGAGTCCTGCGACTTCCATTACTCGAGAAGCTAGCTGGGGGAGAGGAAAGAAGAGTACCCCAGTTGGTCCTTGCATGCTTCCCCGTTAGGAAACCACCCCATCAGAAAAAGGTTCCTACTATGAAACAGAAGGCCACCAAAGCCCCCCTAACCCAAGGCCAGAAGTCTCCCACATGTACCCAACTGGGCAAAACATTCTACAACATTCAAACAGGCATTGTAAACCAGTCACAACCTTTACTTTAACTGCAAGGGACAACAGTATTTCATTATTAAAAGTTCAGCCCTCTCGGAAGAGATTAGGCAATCGTGTGGTTAGGTCCAAAGCTGCTTGCTCAGGTGTGTCATACATGAGCCAGGTTCCCTGCACTGACATGTGCAGTTTAGCTGGATACAGCTTCCTGAAGGGGATTCCAGCAGCGATTAATTTGCTGACAGTGGAGTGAAAGGCAGCCCACTTCTGGCATGTTTCCAAAGGTAAATCTTGAGTTATTCTGAGGGTTGCACTGTCCCACGAGATTTTCTGAAGCTCTTTGACTTTGGTGAGAAAATGCTGCTTTTCCACAAAACTTAGGAACGTCACGATGACTGGCCTGGGAGGAGCTCCTGGAGGGGATCGTGGCCTGAGGGAGCAATGTGCTCTCTCAATTTGGTAGCTGGAGCTGAGAGGGGAAGGGCCTACCACTTTTTGTTGAAACCTCTGCAAAGGGAATTATGTTGGCTCCCTCCTCCAATTCCAGTAAGCCAAGGACCAGGATATTATTCCGTCGGCTCCTGCCCTCCAAATCCTCAGTTTTCAGCTGTAATTTGTGAATCTGCTGGAGTAGATGTGCTATATCAGACTCCATTTTTTCTCTTCACTTCTCCAAGGAGACCGAACGGGCCTCTGTATCTCCCACCCTTCTCGTAAGGCCATTCAGATCACTACGAAGGGATTTCAACTCCATTGAGATGTCGGAGAGAGTTTCTTTAAAGGGGAGCATTACTTGTAGGAAATGATCCTCAGTTAACGGAGTCGCAGCAGAGGTTGAAGGGTTCAATTTGTTAGAACCAGCCCCTTGACCCCATTGTTTCTTGGGCGTTTTTTCCAGTGTAGCCAGTGGTGTATGTCTAGGCAAGGCCTGCCTCATGTCGGCCTCCATTGAGTCGATTGTAGCCAGCAGTGAACCCGATTTTCTATGCAGGACAGGCACTATAGCTCGGGGGTCTACCTGGTGCAATATTAAACAGTGTTTCCTTCAGTTATAGCCTCAAAATTAAGCTGAAGAGAAACGAGGCACCAAAGCTCCGTTTCAGTGCTGCTACCAGGAACCCTGCATCACGTGATCCCTAGTGTTAAGGAATTGTTATGAAATTCCACAATTTTCACAAGACTCATGGAATTTGACATTAAGTACAGATGTTATTTTGCAATTTCTGGCAGCAAGCAATTAATAAAATTGGCACATACAGTCTCCTTGTAAGGTCTAAGAACCTACCAAATATAATGACATTGCACTCTAGTTTTAAAGTTTCAGGGGTTTATGAATTTGCAGTTTACATTCTTGCAACATTTAATTTTAAAAAGTTGTGAAAGTATGACACTTTTAACTCAGACCCATTTAAAGCACTAAATATGAATTTTGTTTGAAATGACCATGTAGTACAGCAGCTTAAATGTTTAAAATCTGGTTAAATTTGGATGTGTTGTTTTAAAATTAGAGGGAAATAACTGAAATTTAAATTCTGGCAACATGTTTGGCAGGCCAAAACAGTCCCATCTGAAGCTAGAAATCTGTACTATGTACATATATAAATACAGTGGTAACTTGTATACCTGTTAAATGTTATAACATGTCAATAAATAATATCAAAATTATAATAAAATAACAGAAATCTACATTTTGGCAAAATGTGTGGCTACCTGCAACTCAGCTCCCTTTGAAGCTTGAGACTTCAAATATGGTGTACATACCCATAATGTACATTCCTCTAAGTTTTGAAGCTGTGGAGAAATTGGGATAAGAAACTCTAAAATTAGATTGAAATAATTGAAAATTAAACTTTGATAACATGTTTTGCCACCCATCCCTCCACCCCTTTTGACCTATGACTCTGAAATGTGGTACATTTATGTAAGCCAGTATTAAATGTCTACAAACCAAATGTGGTCTTAGTTGGATGCTTACCATTAAAAGTAGAGCAAAATAACTGAAATGTAACATTTAGCAAAATTCCCTGGAATGTTTGTGCAAATTTGGCAGAATTTCACTGAATCAGAATCGTAATTCTGCAGGCATTCCAAGGGAAGAATTTTATATACTGCACAGCTCTATAAGAACTTAGAAAATGGACAGGGAGAAATCTTAATTTTCATTGGCTAAGGACACCAATCAGCTGGTCCAGTATTAGGCAACAGAGACCGGGAAATAATGAGTCCCAGTCTCCATTGCCTGATTTCATTTTGAAATCCTTTTGCAGTAGAATGTAACATTTTAATTTTCCTCCATGTTGTTGTCTCGTTTAGTGAGAGATTCTCCCCTGCCACTCCTTCACACACACGACATTCATTTCACAGTACCCCCAGGCCTCCACTCACCTCTCACATCATCTGCTGAAATGTAACACTTTTTTTAAATCCACCTTTATATTGACATTTGATAAAATCTGTCAGCACATTTCATGTAGTGATTCCTGTGTGGACCAGCTTCCAGGATGCATGCTGCCTTACTGCACCACCGAGGGCTAGCTAGCATCACTCATTATCAGTATACATAAGGTAATTGCCTGTGGGGAAAAAAGTTACATTTAAGCTTTGATCATGCACCTTCACACCAACCAAAGATCAGTCACATACATTCGATTTTTTACCCTCCCACCTCCCCTCCTACCTACTACCCACACCAGCCACTCTTTCTACTTCAACTGACAAGGGCCTTCTGGCTGCTTACCCCTCGTCTTCTCTCCTCTAACCCCCCCTCACCTTTGTTCTCCACTACTAAAGTTATTAATTCTAGATACTTAAAGTATGTACTTTACTGTTTTTTAAACCTGGTCTTTGTATTACCACCTCTGTATGTTTGTTCACCCCTCCCCACTGACATGGAACCTTTGTAAATGAATGCCTTGTGCTCAAAGGTATTGTAATCTGAGATTGAATAAATAAAATAAATAAATAAAAATAAATAATGCTACACACATTACCACAATCCGCTGCTGCCAACCAACCAGCTACTCACACATCTAGGTTAGCAAGAGAGAGAGAGAACTTCTCCTCACCTGCACCCCCATCTCCAGAGAGCATGTCTCTCCTGACAGTTCTCAAAGCTGCTTCCTTACTGACAGTGGGCTGGGGAAGTGAAAAAAAAAATAGTCAGGTAAACAGTTGGCAGTCTTGTCGTGCCCCCTAACTTCATTTGTGACAGGCAAGTGATTGGTAGAAGGATCATCCTGAGATGATGATATTTGAAGGGACTGCATAATTTTTACAAATTTACATTGCCCAAGTCAGAGTAAATAATAATAAAAAAGAACAGTAAAACAAAAGCATTTCAATTAATTTAAGCCTTGTGTTTGTATGGGGGAAGAGGGATAACCATGACAACCAGCTTCAAAGTGACAATTATTATGTCCTTAGCTCAAAAAACCAAAAAACACAGCATTCTAATGCAGTTGGAGGGATTATTTTATTACAAAAACAATGAAACACCTATGAGTTTCAACATGTAATCATATATAATATTTCTTTTTTTCAAAACATAATAACAGTGTTCCATTTTCTAAGCGCAATAATACCCTGCAGGGTGGATGTTATGGGGCTATACCAGACCTTCCAGTGGCTATAAGGCCCTCCGCCTGTGGCGTCAGGACTCATTATGCCCTGGGCAGTCCAGTATAGCCCAATGCTGCCCACCCTGTTGGGTATTATTGCTTACATGTTTCTCCATTCTGTTCTTACAAAACTGCAAAGTGACAGTATTTGGATGATTATGCAGCCTTATCTGCAGGATAAGAATGTTTCAGATGAAGTCTTATTTGAACAGTTGAACAGTGTAGTGAGTAATAAACTTGAAAAATAACAAAAACATGGAAATAGTGTTTGTTTGAAAACAACAAAAGTTAATGTCATCCTACAGCCCAGCACACCAGATGGCTCTGACAATGAGCAGCCATTCATACAGAAGGGCAAGAAGAAACAGTAAGGTACTACCATACTGAATGAAATTGGAGAAGTCAAAGTGAGTCTAGATGGAATGACTGTGTTGAAAGTCAAACTGGCATCTATTCAAGAAGCACATAACCCTTTTCAAAAGAACAAAAATCAACATGATTTTAGGACAAGAAAGAGTGGAAAAAAGAGGAACCCCGAGAATGAGGATGCCCAGGTTGCTGAAAAGCAGGGAAGGACAATACATTTCACCACTGTGATTGGTGTGGAAGTGAGGATCATTTTCAGTCTGGATGCAGAGCAATCAGGAATAGGAACAAAGCAGGAAACAAGAGGTGGTCACTTCATTGGGACCAGGAGTGACCAGCAAGACACGTGTCCCAAATTCCCTCAGGTCATCATAATCGCCTGTGCAATACACAACCTCAAACACATTCAGAGCTGGAAAGTAAACTTTCAGATCCAAAAACAGCTGAAAAAAAGAATGAAAAAGGATAGACTTGCTTCTACTGAAACTCCTTCCTCATATATTTGCCTTCTAACTCTGAGGCAATATATCAGAGTGACTAATCTCGTTGGAAAGAAATGCATAATACAATGCTTCATTAATGGTTTCAAAATAGAAACCCTGTGGGATACAGGTGCCCAGGTCTGCAGTAGATTAAAAAGAATCTCCCATCTCTCACAATCAGAAAGTTTGAGGAATTATTAGAAGTTATGGATGGACTGGACCTTAAGGCAGCAAATGGGACTCCAATCCCATATTGGGGTGGGTTGAGGTCCAGTTTTGCCTGACATCAAATGAAGAAACAATAATTGTCAATGTTTTGGTGAGTATACAGGAAAATGAAAATCCTATCTTTGGTTATAATATCATTGAACAGATTGTCAAGCATAACTGCACTGATATGCATGGTCATTAGCCTCCCTCACTGCTAAATGGCAAAATGACTGTTGACTACCCCATATGACTGATAATATGCATGAACTTGTCAACTTTATTAAAGGCAGCAACTTGGGTGATTTGTCTAGTTAAAACTGGGAAAATAGCTTTAACTATCCCACAAAATGAGCCCCATTAAGGTAAAATGTTGGGCCCACAGTCGCCTTGACAGTGAGAGTGTGCACGCAATATTTCAGCCTGATGAGACCTCTCCAGATTTGGGGACTTATGTATCAGGGAAAAACTAGGTGATGTTCCAAGAGGGCCATCATGGAGGATAACTGTTCCTGTTAGTAACCTGTCTCAGCATGATACTTCTGTAAGGGGTCAGACAATTTTGGGAAAGCTGCAACTAATTAAGTCACATATTCCTATTGATATAGAAAGCATTGAAGCTTGCCAAACCCAGCCTAACAGAGAACTGAGATGTTCTTACAGTGTGCAAGGGAACAATCAGTAATGTGATCAGTAATCCCTTTGCCCATGTGACTTACACAGGTGATTGTAAGCCACCTATAAACCTCACTGGGTTGAATGAAAAACAGAAAGAAATTGCCAGTCAAATGTTACTAGAAGAGTTACAGACATTTTCAAGGGACCATGATGATATGGGTCAGATACATTTACTAAAAATGCAGTTCAAGCTAAATGATTACCAGCCAATCCAGAAACCATATACGGCAATACCTCATCCATTATAGTGTTTAGTGGAATGATGTTGTGTATGGAAATGCATACACCATAAAAAGTCATTCTGCTGCACCAGTGACGTCCATACTAAAGCAGAATGACTTTTCGTTCTGTGTTAGTATGGCTTTCACAATGCAAGTGTCCCCATCGGCACTGTTGATAGGGCTACTGGTGGCTGAATGATCGCGCAAGTGACCTGTCTGGTGGGAAGTTGGCAGTGAAGCGCAGGCTGCTGAAAACAAGGATAGTTTTGTGGAGCACAAAAAAGTAAGCAATTTTTTGCTGGTTTCACCATACACAATATAGAACAGTGTATGGTAGCCCCATAACACAACCACACTATTCTTACATCTCACGGTTACCATGATGTCAAAGAGACCTCTCGAGCTTTGCTCTCAAGTTTCTTGACCTCATAGTAACCACACAATGTAAGAATGACATTGTTGTGTATGGCTACCATACGCTATCCTATATATAGAGAGAAGTGAAGGAGTATCTGCAGGATTTGATAAACCATCAATGGATTATACAATCCAGCTCACCCTATTCATCACCAGAAGTGTGCATCAGCAAGAAGCATGGTACATTGAGACTTTGCATAGATTACAGGGAGCTGAATAAGAAGACTATCCCTGATAGACAACTCGTACCTCACATCCAGGATATCATGGATAGTTTGGGAGGTAAGTCATGGTGTTCTGTTCTTGATCAGGGAAAGGCTTACCACCAGGGATTCCTTGATGAGGAGAGTTGTCCTCTGACAGCATTTGTAACACCTTGGGGTCTCTATGAATGGGTCAGAATTTCATTTGGTTTGATGAATGTTCCAGCAGTGTTTCACAGGTGCATACAGGAGTGCCTGGGGAGCCTTAGGGATGCTATCTGCATCCCCTACTTGGATGAGATCTTGGTTTACGGTAACACATTTGATGATCATGTGGAACGTACCAGAAGGATGTTTTGCCATCTCCAGGAATTTGGTATCAAGCTGAGAGCTGAAAAATGTGAACACTTTAAAAGAGAAATCAGATATCTGGGTATGATAGTTTCTGATGAGGGGTACAACATGGACTTAGCTGATACAGCAGCAGTGCAAACCCTTAAGGACAAGGCACCTACAAAAGTTGGTGAATTACAGAAATTGCTAGTTCTGCTTGACTACTGCAGGAAGTATATAAAAGACTTCTCAAAAACTCTTGTACAATTTGTTGTCTATGCCCCAGCCTACAGATAAACCATGAAGTAAGGACACAGATAAAGGAAGGACAAAGTTAAAAGAGAAGGGACCCCATCAAATTCCATCTACTCAGATGATTACCTGGACAGAGGGACACCAAATGGTACTAAATCAGCTACTCAACTGTCTCACACAGCCACCAGTAATGGCATATCTAGATTTTACACTGCCATTTATATTGCATGTAGACGTGTCTACCAAAGAACTTGGTGCCATATTGCTTCAGCGACAGAATGACAAACTAAGAGTCTTTGCTTACAGTTCCAGGATGCTGACTCCAGGAGAGAGAAAAACTAGCACATGCACTCAGGAAAATTGAAGTTCCTGGCCTTAAAAAGGTCAATTACTGAAAAATTCCAGGACTATTTTTACCACTATTTGCCATTTACTGTTTATTCTGATAGCAACCCCTTTTACATGTGTTTTGACTTCTGCTAGATTAAATGCTTCTGGGCACAGATGGGTGGCAGAATTAGCTGATTACAATTTTTCAATCAAGTATTGGTCAGGGAAGCATAATACTGATGCAGATGTGCTGCCCATGAACCCATTGGATATGGAACAGTGTTTTCCAGCATGTGATGTAGATGTTTCCAGTGACTATTGTAATACAATCTGTAGGTATGCAAGAGAGTGGAAAAGCTGCATGGATCACAGCTGTAAGATGGAATCCTGCTGCACTGCAGTGTGATACACTGAATAGTTACTCAGCCATCAAACCATTAAGTTATGAGGAACTTCTGGAAGTTCAGAAAGAGGACCCAGTAGTGGGAAGAGTCCTTGAGTATAAAACTAAGGGGTGCAAACCACATTAGTCAGAAATAAACTTTTGTATTCAATCAGATAAGAGCTCTGCTATGTGAGTGAATAAATTGTATAGGGATGAGCACAGGTTACTTCCCTGGAAAGCTGGATCAAAATATGATTGGTGTTGTCTGAAAAATATCATAAAACCATGTATCATGAACTGAATGAATAAATGTACCATTTAGGAGTGGAACATGTTGTGTCCTTAGCCAGGGATTGATTCTAATGGCCACATATGCAATAGGACATCGGAAGACATGTCAGCCATGTGGGCAGTTGTGTAAAACAAAATAATGGCAAATCAACCTACAAGTGCTCCTTTGCAAAACATTATGGTCACAGTGCATTTTGAACTGATTTTAATTGATGTCCTGCACCTGGAGAAGAACAAAGGGGGCTATGAACACATACTAGTGTTGATCAATCATTTTACATGATTTGCTGTAGCTTACCCTACTATGAATAAAACTGGTAAAGTCATAGATGTCAAACTCTTTAGTGTCTTTATGCTAAAATTTGGTTTTGCACAAAGCCTTCACCATGACCAAGGTGGGGAGTTTGAAAACCAATTGTTCTAAAGACTGCAGCACTGCTGTAAAATAGAAAGATCCAGGACAACACCGTACTACCCCCAGAGTAATTGGCAGGTGGAGAGACTGAACCAAACACTACTGCCTATGGTAAGAACACTACCAGAGGACCAAAAGTCAACTGGAAAGGTTCTCTCCAAAAAGTAGTCTTTGCATATAACTGTACTCGACATGACAGCACTGGATTTTCACCTTTTTACCTGTTGTTTGGAAGAACACCCAGATTTCCTATTGATATTCATATCAGGCTGACTCCAGATTCAGCTCTACTGGGAGGAAATTATCCAGATTTTGTGCAAAAATGGCAACAGCAGATGAGACAAGCATATGATGTGGAAGCTAATCATTCCCAAAAGGCAACCACCAGCAGTAAGGAGTATTATGCCCAGGAAATACATAGTACAGCACTCATGCCAGGAGATTGAGTATTGGTGAGAAACCTCCCTGAACAGGGTGGACCTGGTAAGTTGAGAGCATACAGGGAAGACAAAATTCATGTGGTTGCTAGCAGACAAGGGGACAGTCCTATCTATGATTGAAACCAGAAGGTGGAAAAGGTATCAATAGAATTTTTCACCAAAATCTCCTGTTACCCTGTGATCACATACCTTAACATTCAGTCATGCCTAAACCCAGGTGTAAAAAGAAACGGGGATCTAAAGAGGGAAATCTGATTCCAGTCAAATGTAGTGGAGTGCAAACAGATTCAAGTGATTCAGATAATGAAGAGGATCGATTGCACTTTTATACACCACCGCAGCATGAGACAGTACGCAAAGATCAAGGGGAATCTGCTCCTACATCTGGCAATGAGAATCTAAACCTAGAATCAGACACTTTTCATCCTGCTATACATCCTGCAGTAATTGAATTTATAAATAATGAGCCATGATGCTAACGTGCCCATGGAAACCAGGTGCACTGGCATCGTATGCATGAATGCTATGGAGGGGAACACGTGCAACATTCACCAAGGGGGGCATACACCGGAAACATGCCCAAACCCCTGGCCATGCCAACTGCAATGTGCCAGGGCATTCCGGGGGCATGCCAGCACTATGCGGTATGCGCTAAACTGTGTAGTGCTGGCCACATGGGTGCAGAGATGGGTGCAGATAACTGTAGCCAGAACCATGCACTAACCCTCTGCGTGCCCCCACAGACTCCACCTGCCAGATGTGATGGGACCCAGATGTGACTCTTCATGCTGCCACAGACCACTAGGCAGCTGAGGAGGGCTAGGGCAGCTGACTGGACATGTGCACACACTATTTGGCCCATATGGACCTGCATCGTGGACCCGCACCTCGACAGTGCTCCTGTTTCTAGTCCCCAACCATGCCAAAAGCCCACCCCAACACATGGGCACCCCTGCAAGTCATGGCATCATGGTGCCCCCCCAGTGGAGCCCCATTCCCAGCCAGCAGGTTTGTCACCCCCCATAGCACCAACATCCCCTCTCACCCCATACCTATCCCATCACTCACCCATACAGGGCCAGGGCTCTTGTGTTCTGGGGGTCTGTATTGTCCCTATGGTGCAAGGGCACACATGTGTAGGGTGGCTGGCATACGGGCCTCTGTGTGGGGTCCTGCTGGCGGAGGTGAAGGTGTGCGGTGGGGACCCTTGTTGCCACAAGGGCTTGGGCAGTGGTTTCTACTGCCAAGGGGGCCATGCCATGTGGTCTGGGTGCATGGGTGTGCTATTCATGCACCTGGACCCACACCATCGGGCACATGGAATCCATTCTGGGACCCATGCCAGGCATCCCATTGGATGCCTGGCTGAGTTGTCAACTCTGCCCCCAGCCACCCTGTGAAGTCCTGTGTGCTGGGGGGGTGGAGCCATGGACAGATGACTGTCAGTTAAGAATACCAGCTTCTGCGCACCTATGCAGGTGGGGTACACTACATTTCCACATACCTGTATCATGCATGGCACCCATAAAGAATACAGACATGGATGGTCTGCTTGGAGACACCCTGGCAAGAAATAATGATTGCTTGGAAAATACTGGACAGCTTGCAGAACCTGTAATAGATTCTGGTCCAGAGAAAAGGGAACTAGATTATCCACAACAGAATAGAAATCATTCCTTTTGGAAAGAAGAAGATGGAAGTTGATTACCTATGACCAACTAGGATATCCTAGTTACCAGTGTTGGGATTCTGCTGCTAATGTTTCTCATACATTCGGTATCCCTACACTTTACCACTGTGTACTGCATCCACAAACCATAACTATGGTACCAAGTTGGTAATTATATCTCAGATATCAAGTGGAGACTGTTCCAGCAAGGAGGTTTAAAATAGTTCTGTTATGTAACACACATGTATTATTTTATTTGTACATCAGAAAGAAATTAATATGCATGTTAAGATATGACAATAGTCCAATACCCAGGTTAACAGTAATGTGTCTATCCTAGACAATGTGGCATTAAATCTGTATAGTGCAGTACAGGGTGCTTTATAAAACAAAAAAATCAATATGTGTTAAAACATTTTGTATCAAAGGAAATCTGAAATATATCCAGATGTATTTGAAACCTCGAGGAAAAAAAGGAAAAACGTGATTAGAACTGGCCACTCCATCAGGTTTAGGGAATTTGGTCAATAATTACTATACCTGCAGTAGAAAGGTTCCTCCAGGTTAGCAACCAAAATTTCCACCTTTTACTTTCTTCATCAGCGAACTAAATACATTAAAGTATTCTCCCCAAGATACATACTCAAGTAAGGGAGTAGAGGTACTTTTGTGTGACTAGGAATACAAAGTCTAGACTTTGCAAGAGGTACAATGGTTATTTTACCTCAAGTAGTAAATGTTTACAAATATTTGAAACAACATTTATTTGATGGGGTAGAGTGTGGCATTCAAAGAATAATAGATAAAAGAAAATATTTTTATAAATTAATCTAATAAGTCATGGGGTAAGTAGGAGCATTGTGATGCAGCCTAAAGCATGCAAGAGATAATAGGAGACCCCATAGTAAAGGTAATTGCTGTAACCCCTTTTTCCTGTAAGCTAAGGAACTAAGCTACAAGTGTCTGTTGGAACTAGGTGTCAGACCCCACTGCTGAGCCATGTGTGTGTGTCTCCATTTGCTTAACAGGTACTATAACACTTTCTAATTTATGTTTCTTTGTGAGATGCCATGCTAAAAGCATACAATTTTTGCATTTTATAACTCTAAAGCAGACTCGATAGACTGTAAGGCCTTATCTGCTGGGAATTAATATGTTAATATGTTAGAACTGATGTTTGCATCGCCATACAGAAAAATAAAGCTTTCACTGAGTAGCAGCTAGAGTTTGTAAAGTCAGACAGATTGACTGACACCCTTAAGTAATAAATATTTGCACTGTTTATAGCAGATTAAGAGAGAAAGCAAAAATTTGACTTTAGTTAAATATGTAGTTTTATACTTATTCAATATGTAATGTTTGATATTACTATACCTAATCTTACCTTGCAGAAGCAATCACTAAAGTGGGACAAGAAAATAAACTGGGAGGCTATTGGCCGGACAGCATAATAGACGTAGACTAGGTGGATGGAACACATTTACAAACATATGGAAACAGTGGAATCAGCATGGCGAGGTAACAGTTTTAAATCCTTACAATCTGACAAATGAAATACAGGGGAAGCAGAGTACCATAGCCTTTTTAATGTTGTTAACTTTGGGTGGAGATGTAGAACTCAGTTCTGGCCCCAGTGATGTAAAGAAAGTTGAGGTATTACATGACAATGCTAGAAGTTTAAGGAATAAAATGGACATTTTAAAAATCATGGTACAGGAGCAATCTCCAGAAATAATTGGATTAATGGAGACATTGCTGACAAAAGAAATGGATGATGATGAATTTAGTACACCAGGCCATGTGCTCTTCCATCAAGATAGATCAAAAAGAGGGGGAGGGGTGGTACTCTACATTAAAGTTAGTTTAGGTCGTATTGATTTATTAAACAAAGACAGTTTAAATAACATAGAAGTTTTAACTATAAAAGTAAGTAAATTGAAAACTGTATTTTCAATAATACATTGACCACCGAAAACAAAAGTGGAATTGACCGAAGAAACTATTAATACTATACAAAGGGTAGCTGGGGTTAAGCGCATTGTTGTAATGGATGACTTTAATTGCAATTGGGGAGGAAAGAGGGGCAAATAACTAAAAGAAGCTGTCAGTACTGGATGTTATTCAATTAATAGGACATTCAACCAGATACACAAATACAACTAAAAATGAATGATATTGGATCTACTATTTGTTTCACATTCTTTAACACGTGAGGCCTCAGGTGTTCTCCCACCCTGTCTTGGAGATCATAACCCAATATGGGATAGTATTTTGTTTAAGTTGGAACAGGAAACATTAGATAGAAATGACATTTGGGTTAAAAGAGATGAGCGCTTTCTCAGAAAATGGGTTTTAGTTAAGTGTAGAAAGAGCAAAGTTGGACGGATGTAAACTTATACCTGATTTGGATGCAGAAGTATATTATTTTGCCGAGACATTTAATGAGTTATGTGATATACATGCCCCAAAGAAAAAAATAAATAAATAACAGCAAAATACCAGTTAGACTACCATGGATAAATGATAAAATCTTAAGGAACATTAGAATCAAGAAAAGGTGTTGGAAAAAAGCATGGAAAATGAAGCAGAAAAGCGACCAGGTTTTGTTTAAAAAAATAAGAAATGAATGCAGCCAAGAGATTAGGAAGGCAAACATTACTTGTTACAAGGATAAATTGAATAATGAGACAGATCCTAGAAAATTTTGGAAGAACATAAATCATCTTGCAAAACCAGGTCAATGTGTAATGATGAAAAATACTCTCAACAGATATGGGATTCTGACTGAAGATATCCAGGAAATAGTAACATCATTAAATAATTTCTTTGTGGACCTGCCTGGATTTGACACAACAACATTGAAATTAGGATCACAAGAGCAGCAGGGTAAAAATAATTTTACTGGACCTTATCCTCCTTTTAGGCTCAGAATCTTAAGCATGTCTGAAGTCTATAAGGGACTTACAAAAATTAATATGTATAAATCTGTGGGTCCTGACCATGTTGAAAGGAGATTTTTAAAAATGGCCTCCAAACAATTAGCCCCTATAGTAACATACATATTCAGTAGGAGTCTAAAAGAGAATTATTTTCCACAACCATGGAGGGTGAGTAAAATTACTTCAATATTTAAGGGGAGACAATCAACAGAGCTTAACAATTACAGGCCGATAGCACTAGTGTCTGTCCTGGCTAAATGCCTGGAGAGACATGTGCACACCCAACTGATGGGATATTTAGAAAAATATAAACTGGTAACACCATATCAATCTGGATTCTGAAAAGAACATTCCACTATATTGGCCTTATTAGAATTCAGTGACTTGGTAAACACATCTTTGCATAAGGGGTTAGAAACTGCAGCTATTTTTGTGGACTTATCTAAGGCCTTTGACCTGAAAGACCACTCCCTTTTACTACAAACTGCTGAAAAAATGGGGATTGCTGATGGACCTAGGGAGTGGTTATAATCATACCTCGAGGACCTACACAATTTATATCAATTCATGGGAAAAACTCCCCTAAGAGAGCGGTGCTTAGAGGTGTACCACAGGGGTCAATATTAGGACCCCTGTTGTTTCTAGTATTTAACAACAGCCTCCCACAGGTAATACAGTGCTCATAGATGAGACTATATGCAGACGATACTGCCATAATAACAATAGGGCAAAATAGTATTGAATTAGAAAACAAAATGCTGTCAGATTTTGACTGTGTGAGGGAGTGGTTCATAAACATGAAAAAAACAAAAAACCTTTATTTTAGACAAAAAATAAAGAAAACAAAAACAAATAAAAATTCAAGTAGACAATAATTCTTTTCTGGAGCAGGTGTCACACTATACTTACCTGGGAGTTATCTTTGACAAAGGCATGAATTCCAGGGAACACATAGGAGGTTTAATAAATAGGTTAAATAAAAGAGTAGGAGCTCTGCATAGGACAATGGAGTTTTCCTTTTAAGGGGCAGACCATGTTGTCTTGGTGCACCCCTTCCCTCCTGCATAGAATGGTTGTGCTCAGAAGGGAAGGGGGAAGAAGGGAAGGGGCTAAGGGCCAGAACAATGGGCAGGTAACAGGAAGGGGAGGGGCGAAGGGAGGTACATAAGGGACAGCACAAGGGGGCCTCAGCCACTTTTGCTGGAGTTTTGATCTACATCAACTGCAGCATGTGGGATTGGCAAATTCTTTGAGGTTTGTTTCACCAGGAGAGAGAGGTAAGGGAACAAACAGTTGATATGGCAGGACGATGTGTTGATGTTTTCTTTAAAAAAAAAATAGAAGGAGAGGAAGAATATATATACAGTATTAAGATAGAACATGTTACAGTATACAAATGAGCAAATGTAGGGGATCCCAAGTAGCGATGGGGATCAGAATGTGGATGAGAGAGCAACTCAGGACCATGTGGGGTGACGCACACACCTCATGGGGTCTGGTTGGAAAGACTTTTTGCTTACTGTGATGCTTTGTAGTATTTTGAGGACTGGGGTTTTGCTGGCTGCTAAGAATTTGTATACCTGAAGGAGCCCCTGAGCAGGGGAGAGAATGCGTGAGCAGAGAACACATGGTGGGGCACCACACGCAGTTTGTTGGGAGGGGTAACAAAGCACTTTTTGGTTTTTTTGCATTTTGTGGCAATTTATCCTTTTTGTGTGGCTGCCTGTTATGAATACTGGGCCTGGAAGAGGCCGTGGAGATGAGAGGCGCGAGCGCGCACCAGGACCACATGGCGTGACGTCACACACCGCGTGGGGGATTGTAAAACCCCTTTTGTCCTTGTTGGTGCTCTGTTAGCTGTTTGGTGGACGTTTTGGTGGCCTGGGGAGGAAGGGTAGGCCTAGAAGAGGCCCTGAGCCATGGATGATGTGGCGTGAGGCACATGCCTCATGGGGTTTGCTAGACAGGCACTTGCCTTTTGTTTCTCAGGCTAAGTAGGCGCTGGGTGGCTGTTTTGTTTGCCGTTGTGAGCAGGAGGCCTGGAAGAAGTTTTTGAAGCCGGGAAGGGTGAGCACAATCCTGGGACCACGTGGCGAGCATCACACGCCACATGGAGGGGTTGTAATGATCCTTGTATCATGCTTTTGTGTGTTGGTGGTGGTTTTATGGCCTCTTGGTTGCGGGGAAGGGATGGTAGGCCCAGAAGAGGCCCCAACACATGGACTGCGCGGCGTGCGTCACACGCCATGTGGGGGTGCAGAGTAGAAGCAATCTCCTGGGGCTTGGGTGGCTACTGGGGTTGGGCAAGGCATTTTTGGGTTGCAAATAAGGGGAGTAGGCCTGGAGAAAGTCCCTAGAGCAAAGGAAAGCAATTAGGTCAAGGGACCATGCAGCGTGACGTCACATGCCGCCGGGTGGTTGGGACAAAAGCGTGCCCATGTGGTAGGGCAATTTCCACAGCTCGGGGGCCTTTTTGAGGCATACTGGGGGGGAATAAGGGGCCTGGGAGAGGCCAAGGGCACAGGGAGAGGGATCGCGACCCGGGACCTCGCAGGGATGTCCCACGCTGGGAGGTGGTCACTTTAGAAGTGATGCCCTCACTTTTTTACGGAGCTGCTTGCTTTTTGGGTACTGCAAGGAAAAGAAGCTGGCACAGGCAGGAATATAAAGGAAGGGGGCCAATTATGGGACCACGCGGTGCGTCCTCTTCCCATAGTAGGGATGCTGACTGGTGGTGCTCTGGTCAGCCCAGACAGGGAGGAGGCCAAAAAAAATATATATATATAATAAATCTGTAATTATAAATAAGAGGAGGCACTTGAGTGGATGACAAAGGGGGTGTCAAACAGGATGGGGGCCTTCGCTGGTGGCCCAGTCTGTTTTTAAGGGGGCGTGTGGTGCGAGGGACAGGAGGAAGGTGTACAAAAAGGTACAGATATAGAAATAACCATTTTCTCTTCCTGTAGTTGTCTTCACAGAGCAAAGATAAGACAGACATGGCACCAAAGAAGAGCAGGCCATCAAAGGAAGATGCTTACAAGGTTATAATTGAATTGGCAGAAAAGGCAAACAGAATGTGGGAACTGGTGGAGTGGGAGGAATCAGGGAGACCCGGGGAGAAGACAAAAGCGGGCCCGGGAAAAGGTGGCAGGGGGAAATGACCAGCTGAAGGGCTATGTAGCCCGCTAGGGTACCACCGGTGATAGCGGGATCCGCCAAGGCGGTTGATCAAGTACCTCTGCAGCCTGTGGACCCGGTGACGCCAGTACCCCCCCCCAGATCAAGGGGTGATCTCCCTGGCTGAACCCCGACACGATGCCCAGAACGGGGTGTTCCCTCCACAGACCCCAGTAGCTCACCCTACATCTCAACCACAGGGAGAAGCAAGGGGAACTTTGGAGGACTCCAGGCAGCATGGTCCAGACAAGGTTACAGGTAACACATCCAGTGCAGTGGGTGACAGTATAAAAGAATATATAGGGCAAATTGTGGCTGCACTGGGGACAGGAGGTCTGGGGCAGATGGAATCGTCTCTAGCGGAGATTAGGATGGAAAAAGAGGTGTGGGAAAAGAATGAAAAGGGAGTGGAGAGAGAAGGAAAGGGTACAAGACAGATAGGTGCACCTGGGATGAGGATAGGCAAGCATGTGCCATTGGCTACAAAGGAAAAAATATGGAAAGGGGAATATGTGGACATATTTGCTTTGGTGAGCCAGGAGGTGGCAGCCAAGTATGAGGAAACTGAGGGCATAGGTAAGAATGAGATGGCAGTGGCCATAGTGCTTTTAGGGGAAAAAAGAGGATGACAAGTTCATGAAAGGGAAGACTTGGGATGGGTGGTTCCTAGGTTTTGCCACTTTTTCAGCCATCATTCTGGAAAAAAGGCTGGAGCTGGGCATCCCGCTCATTACTTATTCATTGATAATACAGAGAGCAATAGCAAAGGGCGGGGTGCGGTGGTTATACTACGATGAATGTTTTTGGCAGAGATTGGCATCATTTGGGGACGTGAGATGGGATACCAAACAGATAGATTTGTGGATGGATTATGTAACAGATCAGTCCACACCCGAAGGTGAGTGGGGCAAAAAGGAGTTTAAGCCCCAGAGATGCTGCTGGGCTTATAACAGGGCCTTTTGTTCGTGGACTCAATGTCGTTTCTGGCATGCTTTCTCAAAATGCGGAGGCGGGCACCCGGCAAACAAATGTAGAATGACATGGGCCCAGGAAGCACAAGGGCATGGGGCCAAGGATCAGGTCAACAATTGTTTTGAGATGGCCAGGGGTTTAAAGGGCAAACATGGAACGGGGAGGGTGGGGTAGAGGAAACAGAAATAGAGGGGGTCAGAACCAATGAGGGAAGGAAGGTCGGGCAAAACAAGAGAGAGGGGACAGGGAGGAGTGGCGGGGGTTACAACAGGGAACAGTTTGGGATGGCCAGAACCCCCATCAACTTGAAGACATGGACAGTTTTCCTGGACAGATATCCGGACATGAGCATGTGGGATATGATTTTAAGGGGTTTTAACACAGGCGTTTCATTGCAGAGTAGGGGACCCAGGCAAGCGAGGGAGGCGAGCAACCTTATGTCAATAAAAGGAAAGGAGGAAATTCTAAGACAAAAGATAGAGAAAGAAAAGGCAGCAGGTAGGTTAGAGGGCCCATCTAACACCCCCCCATTGCCAAACATTCGGATCTTGCCTTTGGGTTTGGTACTCAAGAAGCAAGAAGGGGAGTACAGGGTGATCCACCATCAGTCCTATCCAGAAGGGAGTCGGTGAATGATTTAATCAGTGAGGAACATAGTAAGGTGACATGTGCGACACTAGAGGACGCAGTCTGGATAATCCGGGCCACAGAGGATGCATGGATGGCAAAAACGGACATTAAGTCCGCTTTCAGACTGCTTCCGGTTAGGAGGGAGGACTGGGATCTATTGGGTTTTAAAAGTGGGGGACAGTATTATTTTGACAAAGCAATGCCAATGGGTTATTCCACAGCATGTGCTACATTTGAGGCATTCAGCACCTGTTTGCAGTGTATATTCCAAGAAAAAATGGGTTATAGGACGGTCATCCATTATCTGGATGACTTTCTTTTCATTGGGAAGGGAAAACGGGAGATACTTAGGATGCTGGGTAAGTTTCAGGAATTGTGCTGGGAGCTAGGGGTCCCATTGGCACCAGAAAAAACAGAGGGTCCCAGCAGGGTTATGGAATTTCTGGGGATCGGGATAGATGCCCCGAATGAAGTATTTAGACTACCAGACAAAAAAGTAAAGAAGTTGAAGGAACCAATCCAGGTACATACCAGCAGGAGACGGGTACAACTAAAATTGGTGCAGCAGGTACTGGGGCACCTGAACTTCGCATGCAGGGCCATCGGACCAGGAAAGGCATTCACAAAGAGGTTAGCCAGGGTTACAGCAGGGGTCACCAGACCACATCACTGGGTAGATCTGATGCAAGGTGTCAGGGAGGATTTTAAAATCTGGGAAGAATTCCTCAGAGATCACAACGGGTGCTCTTTCTGGCAAGAGGAGTGGCTACACAACACAAACCTCGACCTCTACACAGATGCTGCTGGGGGCTAGGCATGGGGGGGTTACCTGAGGGGTAGATGGTTCGCAGAATCCTGGCCTGCCAGTTGGGTAAAGGAGGGGAAAGTGAAAGATATAACATTACTAGAGATCATGCCCATATGGGCATGTACCTTGGTCTGGTAGGAGGAATTACGGGATCAGAAAGTGACATTTTGGTGTGATAATAGAGCAGTGGTGGATGTTCTGAACAACAGGGGAGCTAAGTCAGGCACAGTTAAGCAGGTATTATGACTTTTAGTTTTAAGGGCTTTGCAGCTGAACATGTCATTTAGAGCACAACACATAGAAGGGGTACACAATACCCTGGCTGACAGCCTTTCCTGTCTGCAGCTGGACCATTTTCAGAGACTGGCACCGGCAGCGGAAGAACTAAAAACACCCATACCAACAAACATCTGGGACATTGGCAAGAAGGAGCAGAACTGTTGTTTCACAGCTCATGGGCACCTCGGACTCTGAGGGCCTACGATAGGGCCTGGCAAGTGTTTCAAACATTCAGGGCAGAGCACCAGAGGGAGGTAAGTAGGCCACTCATGGAGGAACAGTTGGGAATGTTCACCATGGAGCAGTGGAAAAAAGGCACAGCCCACACCACTATGGGAGTCTATCTGGCAGGGTTTAGTGTTATCTGCAGTCTAAAGGGGTGGAAGGACCTGACAAAATCTTTGCTCATCAGAAGAATGATGCAAGGATGGAGCAGGTTGAAACAAGGGCTAGCAGATAATAGAAGGACGATAGGGGAGCAGTGGCTAATAAGGCTGCAGGACGTGCTTCCGGCAATATGCAGATCAAAGGCCGAGGCCCAACTATTTCATACAATTTACATGGTAAATGTTTGCGGGGTCATGAGAGTGAGGGAGGTGGTAGGCCATGGGAGAGAAGACAAAGAAGGGGGTTAGAATGGGAGGATGTAGACTGGGGGGGTAGCAGAGATATGGATCAAGATAAAGAGGTCAAAAATGGATCAAAAAGGGCAAGGTTGCATAGTGACACTGAAAGGGCAAGCAGAGGGTGCAATATGCCTAGTACAGGCTCTGTGAGCTTTTGCCGCAGAGCATAGGAACAGGATGGGGACATTATTTGTACATGGTGATGGGAAAAGGGTCACTGGCTATCAAGTCACAGCATTATTAAAAAAGGGCATGCAATTCATGAGGGAAGACCCCGGCTAATTATTCATCCCATTCCTTGCGGATAGGGGCTGCCTCACAGTGGGCAGCAGTGGGAGA
Organism: Neoceratodus forsteri; assembly: GCA_016271365.2. Taxonomy (NCBI): domain Eukaryota; kingdom Metazoa; phylum Chordata; order Ceratodontiformes; family Ceratodontidae; genus Neoceratodus; species Neoceratodus forsteri. The sequence goes on from JADMNL010000023.1 coordinate 346,713,333, forward strand.
GACGGTGAATGGGATATTGGAAAAGGGACGCTGGTGATCAGCCAGTTATAAGAGATGCATTAGAGCACTGAAGTAAAAAAAAAATATATAATTTTGAAGGTGGAGCTCCTGGTTTGAGCTGCAGAACTTGGGGGGGGGGCGAGACAGGGAAAAAGGTGCTGGGAGGACACACAAAGAAAAAAAAGAATAATGAGGGGGGAGAATACGGGTAGGACACTAAGAGCACATGTAAAATAATGAATTTTGCTTGAACCCCATAGGTAGAGGGAGGATCACGGAAGTCTGGATCTGCGGCCATTCTTATATTTATTGGGCTGGAAAAAGAGCACAGAAGAAGGCTGGGGGAAGGCAGCTGTACCAAGATGCAAGACAGTGTAGGATGGTATGGCATGGCATACGGGGGATGAGATGGGCACAGCTGCTTCCAACCTTAAAAGAACTCAAGGGACGGCGGCCCAGTCCAGATCTCATTATTATACATCTAGGGGGCAACGACCTTGCAGGTATGCCTTGGGTAGACACATACTTACAAATAAAAAGGGATTTAGCGGCACTACGACAGTGGTGGCCGCAGGTGTGCATCGCCTGGTCAGATATGACACCACGGAGGGTGTGGAGTCAGGAGCACAGACACAGAGCTGTAGAGAGGGCCAGGAGGAAGATGAATAGGATTGGGATGTTGGTAAGGCAGATGGGAGGACAGGTGATACTGAGAGGGGTAGAAGAATGGGTAGAAAATTTCTACAGGTCAGACAGTGTGCACCTGTCGGACCTAGCCATAGATATGTTCAATACAGAAACAATGGGCTTTATAGAAGCATGGAGGAAACATGCAAAAAATGGAATATAAAAAAAAAAGGAGGAAAGAAAGAAGGAATAAAAAGGATATTCCCTGAGGTAAAGGAGAATGGTACCCTAAGTATGGGGGAAGCCAGCCATCCAACGCAAGCGGAGACTGGCTAGTGGGGGAGAAAGGGGAGGAGGGAAAGAAAAAGGAATAACACAAGGAGAGGAAGAAGATGAAGGAGAAAGCGGTCTCGGTTTTCACCGTTACCTAACGGAAAAGGAGAAGGAGAAGGCACCCAGGTTTTCACCTAGAGAAGGATAATCAGAGATTGATATATGGATGGAAATAAACAAAATGTTGAAAATATGATAATAAAGAAATTGAAATGGAATATGGAATTATGAATATAAATAAACTAATTGCCAATCTGAGCACAACAACAAACAATGGTCTCCGTCTTTTTGTGAGGGGAAAAGGGGGGAATCTGGGACAATGGAGTTTGCCCTTTAAGGGGCAGACCATGTTGTCCTGGTGCACCCTCCCACATAGAATGGTTGTGCTCAGAAGGGAGGGGAGGAAGGGGAGGCTAAGGCGAGAACAATGGGCAGGTAACAGGAAGGGGGCGGGCGAAGGGAGGTACATAAGGGACAGCACAAGGGGCCTCAGCCACTTTTGCTGGGTTTGATCCCTCCACCCACCCTACTAGGCAGAGCAAGAGGAGAAGACAGTCAAGATGAGACTGTATGGTGGGTCTGTCAGGGTGGATGACAGGCGTCCGGTCGGACAGTTGGGACTGCCAAAGGTGGATGGCAGGTTGAGAATATGGTTGTGGACTGCCAAAGGTGGAAGGCAGGAGGAAATGGGGGAAAAAAGGGGGGGGAGGAGGGGAAGGGGGAAGAAAAAAGGAATAACACAAGAAGAGGAAGAAGATGAAGGAGAAAGCGGTCTCAGTTTTCACCGTTACCTAACGGAAAAGGAGAAGAAGAAGGCATCCAGGTTTTCACCTGGGGGAAGGATAATCAGAGATTGATATATGGATGGGAATAAACGAAATGTTGAAAATATGATAACAAAGAAATTGAAATGGAATATGGAATTATGAATATAAATAAATTAATTGCCAATCTGAGCACAACAACAAACAATGGTCTCCGTCTTTTTGTGAGAGAAAAGGGAGGGAATCTGGGACAATGAAGTGTTTAACTAAAAACAGCAAGAAAAGAGTTGCAGAACAGCTAATACTTCCTGTCCTAATGTATGGAGACTTGCTCTATCATGTTGCAAATAAAACACTGTTAAATAAATTAGACAAGACTTATAACAGAATTGCAACATATGTTTTGAACTGTAGCATAAAAACATACCATTGTGATTTATTAATTTCTCTACACTGACTGTCATTAGACTTAAAATGTGCCATGAGCTGGCAAAAAATAATTTACAAATATCACATAGAGGAGCACTACAAAAATATAAATGTATTTGGCAGAGGTGATAGAGTGGAATTAAGATAAAAGAGAAATAACTAAATTAATGAAATTCCTATTCCAGTTGTTAAAAATAAAAATGGTGAAAAAAACACTTTGGTATCAGGCTGTAAAACATTGGAATATTTTGCCTCCTACAGCACAAATTTTTCCAGCTTACAGTTCGTTCCTACAGGAACTAACAATACCATATTCCTTTGGTTGTATATGTTTCAAATAATAAGGTATGAGAGGAAAACTTTAGAGCATGTTGTGGGAAATGATGTGACTGATAATGTTTGCCATTGTAACCTAAGGTATTTTTTGTTTATATTGATTAGTGTGTTGATCAAATGGGAAGGTGTGACTAATAAAGTTTGCTATTGTGATCTAATGCATTGTCTTGTTTACATTGGTTTGTGTGTTTTTGGGATGGGATTGAGACTTACTGCATCCCATATCCGTAATTCTATGTAAATGATTGCTAATTATTTATGGTTATTGTATTTTACATGTATAGGCAACTTGTAGAAACAGGACTGTCTTGAAAACTAGGTCTTCTGACCTAAAGCCATTCTTCCCCCTGTATAAAAATAAACATTTTTACTACTATTTTTTACTATGTAGTAGTTTCTTAAAGTTAGTAAGGCTGATATTCCAGTCTGCAGATTTTTAGATGCTGTGCTGTAAGGTTGCTGAATTGGCTAGATGATTAGTTCTCCAGATTAAGTAGAGACAAATGGATGTGTGTATTTCTGATTATATAAAGCTATTATCTCTGTGACTTGTAAAAGAATAACAGTAAAACTGTAAGACCTAACTGATATGCAAGCTGTACTAGGCCCTCTGCCTACTGTATCAGTTTTCATAGTTAAGATGCGTCTTGGTTTATTAGTCCAAACCAGTTTTATAGAAACATAGAAACATATAATGTGATAGCAGATAAGGCCCAGCTGGCCCACCTAGTTTGCTTATTTCCTTACCTACCTAAAACTGCAGATCCCAATTATTCTGCAGCTTACCTTTTCTTTCCTGCCTCTAGGGTTGCCTTCTGCCTATCCTATGCATTCTTAAATTTACCCACTGTTTTTCCCCACGATCTATGCAGGGAGACTGTTCCATGCATCCACCACCCTTTCTGTGAAAAAGTACTTTGTCATGTTACCCCTGAGTCTCCCCACTCTATCCTCATATTGTGACCTCTTGTTCTTACACATATCTTCTTTTGGAAGATGCTGCCATTCTGTACCTTGTTTATCCTCTTCAGGTGTTTGAATGTCTCTATCATATCCCCACTCTCCCTTCTTTCCTCCAGAGTATACATATTGCGGTCTTTCAGTCTTTCCTCATATGGTTTATGGTGCATTTCCATCACCATTTTCATTACCCTTCTCTGGACCACCTTCATACAGTCTATGTCCTTCTGTAGATATGACCTCCAGAACCGAACACAATATTCCAGATGTGGCCTCACCAATTGTCTGTACAATGGCATCACCACCTCCTGCTTTCTACTGGTGATGCCCTTCCCTATGCACCCCAACATCCCTCTGGCCCTCCCTGCCACCTTTTCACGCTACCTGGCTACTTTTAGGGCATTCATTATGAGTACCCTCAGGTCCCTTTCCAGTTTTGTTGTCATTAGTATCCCACCCCCCACTGTGTATTCCTCTCCAGTATTCCGATGCCCCAAGTGCAAGACTTTGCACTTCTTTGTACTGATTTTAAACTGCCAGACTCTTGACCATTCCTCCAACTTGCTTTGTTCTCTTCTCATTCTTTCTGCCCCATCTGGACTGTCCACCCTATTACAGTGCTTGGTGTTGTCCGCAAAGAGGCTCCCCTTCCTTTCCAGCCCCTCCATAGTGTCGCCAATGAAGACATTGAAGAGGACAGGCCCTAGCACTGAGCCTTGTGGCTTCCTGCTGGTCACCCCCCTCTCTCGGGATTGAACTCCGGGGTTGAACTCCATTAACCACCACCCTCTGTGTCCTGTTGCTCAGATAATATCTAACCCAGTTTACTATCTTAGGTCCCACTCCCGTGCTGCCCAATGTTTTTACAAACCTTCTGTCCCATGTCAGATGGTGTCAAATGCCTTGCTAAAATCTAGGTAGGACATGTCTACTGCCCCTTCCTGATCTACCATCCTGGTTATCCAGTCAAAGAAATCTATCAAGATTTGTTTGACAAGATTTACCTGCTGTGAATTCATGTTGCCTCAGGTCTTGTGCCCTGCTGGCCTCGAGATACACCACAATCCTTTCCTTCAGCATGAATTCTATTATTTTCCCCAGCACTACAGTCAAACTGATTAGCCTGTAATTCCCAGATTCCAATTTGCTCCCACTCTTGTGTAGTGTTGCCACATTCTCCATCCTCCAATCCTTTGGTACCACTCCTTACTCCAATGATTTGTTGAATAGGGCTGTCAGTGATGCCCCTAGTACCTCTCTCAGCTCCTTCAGTATTCTGGGATGCATCCAGTCTAGCCCCATTGCCTTATCCACTTTTAGTTTCCAGAGTTCCTTTAGGACTGTCTCCTGTCTCCTCTGTGAATGGACTGGTGTCCACCTTTCCTCCATGTGTGTTTCTACCCCCTATTTGTGGTCCTTCCCCTTCTTTTGTAAATACTGAGCAGAATTCATATGAGTTTATGATATGTGTTGAAATGGCTAAATGAAGTTTAATGAGCAGTCAAATATAAATGCTCAGTTAGTCTTTTCAACATCCTGTGTCAGAACCCTCTGCTGAGCCGTGTGTGTGTGTGTGTGTGTGTGTCCAGTTGCTTTGTAGATTAATAAAGTCATATTATAAAATGAGTGAAAAAATCCTAAAACCTGATTGGCTGAAAGCCTTTTTGCAGCTGTGTACTTATCAGGACATGACCATACAACTGGCACTACTCATGCTACCTAAAACGCAGTACACAGTAAAATCAATGTGTCCTACCACTGTCCTGCTGTAGGTCCTCAGCTACAATGCCAAAGAACCAGAACAGCAGTAGGAAAGCTGCCACACAGTACTGTAAGAAGCATTACTTCTGTGAAGAGTTCCATCACTTCCCCACCTCACAAAGAACAAGTGCTGTGCCGGTCTCATCTGAATTGTAGTTCTGCAAATAAAACTTTCTGACAGCCAGCGATCTGCAGCTCTTCCACTGACTTGAACACTGCAGCGGCTTCACTCCTTTCCCTGCAGCTTTCCTCAACTTTTCCGATCCCCACCACATTCATAAGAGCCGCAGCAACCTCCCCACACCACCAATAGTCACCAGACATAAGACTCACTCTGCAGAAAACCACACGTTCACTAAAGATGCGTTCTTCATTTCCCCTGTAAGGAAGTACTAATTTTCCCAGATGAGCTCCAGCAGAAGGACGAGCACAACTACGGCAGCTGAAGCGGGTCGTGCTTGCTCCCTACAGTACTGCCATATTCAGTTTAAAAAACACAGACTGTCAAGCTGTGAGAAAAGAAAACATACAGTGTGTGGGTGGGGAACCTATGCTGACTACCGTCTGTAGTTGGATGGTGGCTATACTGCTGACCAAGCCAAATACACTGTACTGTACTGTTCAGGACAGTACATACAGGAACTGCTTTATTCCTCTAACTAAAAAAATACTTTTCTTTCATTTTTTCCATTTTAACAGCTTTTTCCTTTTTTTTAATTTTCAGTCTGTGCTTGAGGGTCCATTTTATAAGCACACTAAGACACTCTGAGGTGTGGGTTATGGCCTGATAAGAGCACTTCCCTGGTGCTAAAGGCATAACCCACCTGGGGCATGCTCTTATCTGTTGTTGGATGGGGGACATACTGCCGATCAAGCTAAATACATTGTACTGTATTGTACTGGACAGTACATACAGGAACTACTTTATTCCTTTAACTAAAAAAACTACTTTTCTTTCATTCTTTTTCATTTTAACAGCTTTTTTTTTTCTTTTTCTAAGTTTCAATTTCTACTTGGTGGCCCATTTTATAAGTGCAGTAAGGCACTCTGAGGTGTGGGTTATGACCTGATAAGAGCACTTCCCACATGCTAAAGGCACTTGGCGCAAGCCCCTCATACCTCATAATGCACCTGGGGCATGCTGTTGTCATGCAATAACCCACACCTCATCATGTCTTTGCTTGATTAATTTCAAGACACCCATGTGTGCATGTGGAACAGTATTACACATTGAGGGTGTGTCAAAAAATGAATAATGTTAACATCCTATGCTTTGTTTTATAGAATTGCTGGTCAGTTTTGGGCTGTGTGTTAAAAAAGTCAGTTTTCCTTTTCTGTGGCATTTTGTTTCTGTGAGCGCGAGAAACCAGCAGCTTTTACATTCACTTTGACTGGCTGATAATCATACTGAAATAACCAGGTTCCATTCTGTAATAACAGGACGGTTAGTACGCCATTAGAAAGTGGTGTCAGTCCAGTCAATAAATGGGCTCACCAGTAATTATATTTGCTTTTATATAGGACCTTTCATACACACTGAATACCCACGCACTTTACTGAACAGTTAGCAGCATCCATTAGACATGCACAGTGAGGTTAGGTGAGATTAAAGGAGGTAAAACAAGCATTTGTCAATGCCGAATGTTGCTTGCTTCTATGTGCTGTTTAGGTATTTGGAAGTCATTGGAGTGCAAATATTGAAAATTTGCGAACTTATGAGCGTGCGTAGGAACTGCGCATCGCACGCTCGTAAAACAGTCATTTTTAGGAATTTTTTCACCAGATTTTCAACATAGCCATTTTAAGACCTCTGCTCATGAACAGTGTCACTGTGATTTTGTTAATGTGTCCCATACATTGAGTTTGCACACCGACTGCGCCATTGTGCGCTACATGGGTGAAACACATTTTGGGCAGGATGTGAAAAATGACAGCTGTACTGCTCATAAGGAGGTGTGGTAAAATGGCAATGTTGAAAATCTGGAGTAATATTGAAAATTTCTTGAACTTACGAGCCTGCGTAGGAACTGCAAGCGCATGCTTGTAAAACAGTCATTTTAGGAATTTTTCACAAAATTTTCAACATAGCCATTTAAGACCTCTGCTCATGAACAGTGTCACTGTGATTTTCTTAATTTGTCCGTACATTGATTTCCACACCAACTGTGCCATTCTGCGCTACATGGGCGGAAACACATTTTGGGTGAGATGTGAAAAATGACAGCTGTACTACTCATAAGAAGGTGTGGTAAGATGGCAATGTTGAAAATCTGGAGTGAAAATATTGAAATTCATGAACGTACGAGCCTGCGTAGGAACTGCGTGCGCTTGTAAAACAGTCATTTTTTGGAATTTTGGCACCAAATTTTCAACATGGGGTTTTTGGGACCCCTTCTCATGAATGATGTCACTGTCCTGGTGGTATTCAGGCCTGAAGGGTGATTTCACAGTGACTGCGCAGTCACTGCGTGAAATCACCCGCCGGACTGAACTCTTATACATGACGTGTTTATCATTCATGAAGAATCCGCCCATGTTAATATGGTGAAAAATTCCCAAAATGCCTGAGATATGCAACAAAGTTGAAACCCCCATCAGCCCATTATACAGCTTAAGGGCATTTCCTCAGTTAGGGTCGGCTTTGAAGGTGCAGGCGTGTTCCCGGTCCACGAAGATCATCGTGCGAGTCCAGAGGTAAGTATGGGGTGAGGGCGTGGGGGGCTGGGTGTGCAGTGGGTGGGTGCGGGTGCGTGGGGGTCGGGAGGCACGCCCAGCGGACCGTTTTCGTTTTCAGGTAAAATTAAAACAAGGCGTCGTGGGACCGTTTGCCACACTGGGGTGGGCCCCAGCATGGCACAATGGCGTTGAGAGGCGTTCAGCCCGATGGGAGATTGGGCACCCCGTCGGCAAAAGGACTCGGTTGCCACGCTGGGTGGGCTCCCAGCATGGCACCTACAACTGGGGGGAGAGCGCGGCTCAGCGGCGGGGAGTTGGGCACCCCATCGGCTACACAATAGGTGCGGGGGCGCGCACGCCTGCGTGTGGGGGGGAGCTCCGCTTCTTATCTCTGCTCACTGAAGCGTAGCTCCCCCTTTCAACTGTATACCTCTGCATTTTGGAGCGTGTCATAGACAGCTCTAAAATGCATTGGCTTACAGGGGTCGCGCCTGCCAGCTCACTGACTGAATTGGAGGAGGAGGTGACACACCTCCGAAATCTCTGATGATGGCACTATGTTTCTTGCACATGCGTGCAAGCAACATAAAAATGCATGGAGTGGGGGTGGGGTACATACAGGAAGAGAAAGATTGAGAGAAGCAGGAAGTTAAACACAGGGAGGTTAAGGGGCTTGAGGCCAGATCCAGTGTCGGGTTGACATACACTATGTGCATTTCAAATGTTGCTGGCTTGGGTGGTTACACCATCAGTGCTGCCTCACATGCCTATCTTTTGGGTAGCATCCACATCATCAGGTTTCTCTAATATGAATCCAAGGAGTTCCTCACAGGAATGAGGACACTAAAGGGGTGGAGCTGGACTGTACACCAGCCTCCCACTTGGAAAGCCAGGCTGGCTGTACAGTACAATCCATGCTTGGCATGAGAATGGAGAGCTGCTAGACAAGGCAATTATCCTCAGACTGCCGTATTCCATTGTCAATGGTGTGAAATTGAAAAGTAATAATAATAAGCTGTTCTGCTGAACCCACCCAGCTCTTGATGCAATTTCAGAGAACTGAGGAACACAGTTCAAGAACAACTCAGGGCCTTGAGCACTCAAGGGCCCTGTAGCAGAAGGGTGAGGAGGATGTACACCAATGGTCAGACCTGAACAGCCTCTGCCCCACCCCCCCGATTCCAAAATCAGGTGTACCTGGCTTTGAGTGACTCCTGATATGCCTTTCTATCTATGTCATCTAGTGGTGAAGAGCAGGTCAGTAGGACTTTACCCGTGGGTGAGCAGGAACTCTTGCTGCAAGTTGCTCTGCATGTGCGGTAAGCCACTCTGTAGCATATAGAAGCTTCTACATTTGTGGAGGGCCCTCTAAGTCAGGCCATTAATTAAGGTAACACAGTAAGTAGATGGTGCCAATGGGACTAGGGTCTCAATGAACACAGTGCAGCACTCTAATCATTAAGTTACACTGCCTTCCAATCTACACATTGAGGATCTTGCTCAAAAAAGATGCTTAGGGCTGACCAACTAATTTTGGATTTTCCACGTCCTGAGGACACCTGTCTTGCTAGTAACCTTGCTTTTCTTTCCTGTAATTTTTTTTCATTGAAACATAGAATGTGTCAGCAGAAAAGGAATCGTAGACTCATCTAGTCTGCCCTGTTTTCCCTGCCTAAAGGAAAGGTTACACCCTGAACTCTATTTGGTCACAGGTGTACCTCCCTCCTCTCTTATCTCTATTTATTATACCCATGTGCCTATCCAACATATGTTTGAAACTCCTCACTGTCTTTGCCTCTACTACATCTTCTTGAAGACTGGTCTAGGTATACACCACCCTTTCAGTGAAGTAAGTAGTTCCTCACATCCCTCTTAAACTCCCTTCACCCAGCTGTATAGCATGCTCCATGTTCTGGTGCTCCTTATTCTGTGAAAGGGACTCCCCTCCTGACCTTGTTCAAACCCATGAGGTACTTACAGGTCTCGATCATGTCCCCTCTCAGTCTTCTCTCATCTGAGGAGCACATGTTGAGCTCCCAAAGCCTCTCCTTGTATAGTTTCTCTTGCAAGCCCTGCAGCATTTTAGTATCCTTCCTCTGGACTGCTTCCACCCTGTCGATGTCCTTGTGGAGATGCAGCCTGCAGAACTGGACACATTACTCCAAGTGGGGTCTCACAAGTGAGCAATACAGAGGCAACACCACCTCCCTTCTCCTGATAGAGATCACCCTCCCTATCCACGACAAAATCCAGCTCGCCTTGCCTACTGCTGTACTGTACTGCCCTGCCACCTTGAGATCATCAGATATGATGATCCCAAGGTCCCTCTCTTGTTTGGTAACTGTAAGCACTTCCCCCATCTTATACACAGCCCCTGGGTTTCCTTGCCTTAGGTGCATGACTTTGCACTTTTTGTCATTGAAATCTCCCTTCCACTCCCTAGACCAGTTCTCGAGTTTCCCCAGATCCCATTGCATTCTCTCATCCCCCTTTGGTGTCCACTCTTGCAGATTGTTGTGTCATCTGCAAAGAGACACACCTTCTTCTCCAGTTCCCCAGCAATGTCACTCATGATGCCATTGATGAGGACAAGGCCCAGTACCGACCCCATTGCACTCCACTGGTCACTCTCCCATCCTCTGAGTGACTGCCATTTACCATCACCCTCTGCCTTATTTTATTTTATTTTTTGTATTTTAATTTTGCAATGTTTTTAATGAGCTTTTATTATGTCTTAATTAATTGCTGTCTGTACCTGCTTGTGTACGGTGCCCAGAGCTTCCCAGAGTGGGCGCCTTATAAATAAAAGTGCCTTGTATTGCCTTGCCATAGCTTTAAAACTTGTTAGATGCACAGCTCGCCTTCTTCTGCCCCACCCCCACCACCAGGCTGTTAAGTCTCTTTGTCAGCTTCCTGTGTGGTACAGCGTCAAAGGTCTTACTGAAGTCCAGATAAACCACACCCACCGCCCTCCACTGATGTACCTCCCTAGTCACCTAGTATAAGAAATCAATGAGACTTGTTTGACATGACCTCCCCACAAGAAGCTGTGTTTCCAGTGGTCATGGAGCCCATGTCTGTCCAGGTACTCCAATAGTCTCTTCTTTAGCAGGGCCCCCATTAACTTCCCCTAACACTAATGTAAGACTGATTGATCTGTAATTTCTGGCCTCCTCCCTACTGCTACTCTTGTGCAGAGGGACCACATCAGCCCTCTTCCATTCCTCTGCAACTATCCCTCTCTGCAATAAGGTACCAACTAGTGTTGCTAGAGAGGTGGCTAGCACCATGCTTAGTTCCTTAAGTACCCTTGGGTGGATCCCTTTCAGAAGTATTTGTTTAAAACTTTAGCTTTTCTTGGTCTTCCACTGCACAGTCCCCCCCCCTTCTGGTCTCCTGATGTTCACTATTCCACCCCCTGCCATCCTCTTTTTGCTCACGTACCTGAAGAAAGTCTTTTCCCTATTCATGTCCTTCTAGGTTGATCCTTTCCTCAGTTTGAGCCTTTGCTGTCCTTAACCTTCATCCTGCCTCCATTTGTTTCTCTAGATATGCTTCCCTAGCCACCTCCATTTAGCTCTCCTTGTACTTCCTGAAATAATTTTTTCTCCCTTACCACCTTAGCCACCACTATTGAGAACCACAGTGGCCTCTCTCTCCTCTTATACTTGCTCATTACCTTTAAACAGCTTTTTGTTGACATAGTTACTGTATTTAATCCTTTATTGTGTTCCATTGTGCTTCTACCCACCCCAGCTATCCTCCCTTCAAGGTATTTCCTAAGGCAGTCTCTCATTTTTTATGTTTGCTTGCACGCATGTGCCATAAACATAGTGCCACCATACAAGTTTTCGTAGGTGTGCCTCCTCCAGTCCCAATGCCCTGCTCCCTTTTGCAGGCGTGGCTGCACCACACCAATGAATGTTCAAGCTGTCTATGACAGCCGTTCAGAATGCAGTGGCATACAGTTGAAAGCAGAAAACCACTGCAATCAGTGGTTGTAATGTGTAGGCAATTTGCATACTGCCGTCGGCAGGTAATTTACATACTGCCGTTGGCAGTATGCAAACTGTCTACACTCAGCACTGCATCCTGAACGGAGCTGTCATAGACAGCTCCCTTGAAGTTCCCCCCTCCCAAACAGTCAAGTAGCACTCTGGGAGCCCACCCCAGTGTGCTCATGTGCTCCCCCCACCACACACAGTATGGCTGACGGGGGTGCCCAAATCCCTCGTCGGCTCCGTGCCCCCCCAGACTTCTAGGTGCCATGCTGGGAGCCCACCCCAGCATGGCAAAAGTGAGCATGGCAACAGGGGTGCCCAATCCCCCATCAGCTCAACTCAACAACTCCCCAAAAAAACAACACAGTTTCCAGTTGCCATGCTGGGAGCCCACCCCAGCGTGGCACACGTCTGTATGGCTGACTGGGTGCCCAATCCCCCAACGGCTCCACTGACCCCCCAAAAAAACTTTCAGCTGCCATGCTGGGAGCCCACCCCAGCTTGGCACAAGTCCTGTGTCGTCTTCCTAGAAAGAAAAAACACCTGAAATCAAAAAATGGTCCCTCATTGATTGTCTAGCCACCCAACCCAACCCGCGCTCGCCCTCTGTACGCCCACCTCCCCACACTCCGCTGACCCCATACTTACCTCCAGATCCTAGTGCGAAGATCTTTGTGGACCAGGAACACGTCTGCACTCTTCAAAGCCGACCGTGAACTGAAGAAATGCCGGTAAGCTGTATAATGGCATAGATGTGTTTTTTTTTCAACTTTGGTGCATATCTCGGCCATTTTGGGGAATTTTTCACTAAATTTTCAACATGGGGTTTTCAGGACCCTCCTCATGAATTCTGGCACTGTCATGGCATTAATCAGCCCCGAAGGTGATTTTTTGGTTATTGTGCGGAACCACCTTTTGGGACTGATTTATAAACGACAGTGTAACAGTTCATGAGGTAGGCCTCAAGAACCCTATGTTGAAAATCTGGTGAAAAAATTCTCAAAAATGACTGTTTTACGAGCGTGTGTCATGCAGTTCCTACACACACTTGTAAGTTCACAAAGTTTTAATATTTTCACTCCAGATTTTCAACATTGCCATTTTACCTCACCTCATTATGAGTAGTACAGCTGCAATTTTTCACATCTTGCCCAAAATGTGTTTCTGTGCACGTAGCACACAATGGCACAGTCAGTGTGCAAAATCAATGTTTGGGACAAATTAAGAAAATCACAGTGACACCGTTCATGAGCAGAGGTCTTAAAATGGCTATGTCAAAAATTTTGTGACAAAAGTCCATAAAATTACTGTGTTATGAGCAAGCATTGCACAGTTTCCACGCACCCTCGTAAGTTCATGAATTTGTAATATTTTCAGTCCAGATTTTCACCACTGACATTTTTCCACACTTCCTTTTGAACAGTACAGCTGTCATTTTTCACACCCTGGCTAAAATGTGTTTTTGCACTTCCAGTGCAGAAATGTGTGGTCACTGTGGGAAATCACAGTTCGGGACAGATAAAGAAAATCACAGTGACACTGTTCATGAGCGGAGGTCCCCAAATGCCTGCATTGACAATCTGCTGTAAAATATCCCCAAACTAATTACATTATGGGTGTGCATTGCGCAGTTTCTATGCATGCTCATGACTTCACTTTTTCTGCTGGGTGGTGGTGGGGTTGGCTTCAGTTCAATACTTCACTGCCATTCCTATTATGCATCTCTCTAACTCCTATACTACCAATGCCAATGCCAGCAAGCAAACATTCGGCATTGACAAATGCTTGTTTTAAATCTGCTCTTCTGAAATCCAGGATCTTAGTCTTTGTGTGTTTTTTCTTCTGCCCAATCCATATGCCAAACCACACTATATGGTGATTGATTGTACCTAGAGGGCTACCCACTGTGACATCTATAATGTTGGCCCTGTTTGTAAGCAACAGATCCAGCAATGCATTGTCTCTAGTGGGATCTGAAACCAGCTGCCTGAGAAATGGCCCTTACAGGGGAGTCTTGAATGACGCTGTTCCTAATTGTAGCTGCAACCAGGATTTTTCAGTCCACATCCAGCAGATTAAAAGAACCCATAAATACTACTTTCCCATTGCTTGCCATTCTGCCTATGGCCTCACCAATACCCTATCCAATTCCTCCCCCTGTATTAGTGGCCTGTACAACACCCCACACATATATAAATTTTTCAGATCCTATCCTTAAGCCAACCCAAAGAACCTCCAGACCCTCCTTTTCCCTGTTGTGTCTTTCTATTTCCACCCTCTCTTACATATAAAACAACCACCCCTTCCTTTCTGCCCTATCCTTTTGAATCATGTTGTAACCCAGTATGGCCCACCTCCCAGCTGTGGTTGTCAGTACACCATGATTCTGTTATGGCCAACAGATCCACGTCCACCTCCACAATGGTAGCCTCAAGGTCAGGAATTATGCTTTCTAGGTTTCTTGCATTGGCATACATGGCTCTTTACTCCTTTTGTCCCTCCCTACCCCTATATTACAGAGGGACAGATGAGGAAAGTATGCCTGTTCACAGATTATATCAAGATCTGTAACAGAGTCGACACACGGGGAAAGGGGCTAGATAAAATGAGATATGACTTAAGACTACTTGAGGACTGGCCAAGGGTTTGGCAATTGGGTTTTGGTGCTAAGAAGTGCAAGATAATGCACCTGGGACACAGAAACCCAAGAGAGGAATACATGATGGGGAGCAGGTTCTAGCCACCACAAGTCAGGAGAGAGACCTGGGGGTTATCATATCCAATGACCCAAAGTCAGCTAAACAATGCAAAAAAGCAGTGGGGAAGGCAAACTGAATGCTGGAGTGTATAGGAAGGAGCATAACCAGTAGGAGGAGTGAAGTGATGATGCCACTGTATAGATCACTGGTGAGGCCTCATCTGGAATACTGTGTCCAATTCTGGAGACCGTATCTCAGGAAGGACATAGACAGAATGGAAGCAGTCCAGAGAAGAGCAACAAAAATGGTGCATGGAATGCACCACAAGCCTTATGAGGAAAGACTCAAGGAACTAAACATCTATTCGCTGGAAGACAGAAGGAAGAGAGGGGATATGATAGAGATGTTTAAATACCTTAGAGGAATAAACAGGGTATATGAGGGGAGCATATTTCATAGATGAAAGTGCACAAGGACAAGGGGATATAACATGAGGCTGGAGGGAGGGAGGGAGGGAGGCTTAGTGGGAATACTAGGAAGTATTTTTTTCACAGTGAGGGTGATGGATCCATGAAACAGCCTACCAGCAGAGGTGGTGGAAGAAAAAACAGTACAGGGATTCAAAAGTGTATGGTATAAGCATAAAGGTACTCTGCTGTACAGCAGAACGAGGGAAAGACAGTCCAGATAAGAAAAGGGACTGCCAAACCAAGTAGGGAAATGGGCAGACTAGGTGGGCTGTATGGTCCTTATCTGCTGACAGATTCTATGTTTCTATGTTTCTGTGTTACTTTGCCCTCTCTTCCTGAATCTATCCTTCACCCTTCTCTTTTCACTGGTATGTTGCTTCCCCTTTTTATCCTCCCTCTGCTCATCCTCCCTAGTATTTTTCTTAGCCTTTGTTCCACCTCTCAACCCTTCTGTCCCTTCCCCCCAGCCCCTAGTCTTCACTAACCTGGGAAATGTATTTCTCCTGGGCTTTTCTTCACTACTGCTCCATTATCTGGGGGGGCATTCACTGCCTTCCTCCTTACTTATGTATCCCCCTTTGGCTAGTTTAAACACCCATTGAAGCAGCATTTAAACCTTTCACCCAGGACTGCTGTTCCTCTCCTGGATGGATGGATGGATGCTTTCCCATTTGTATAGAATTTAATCCTGGATAGAATCCATCCCCATTGTAGCCAAACCCCTCCTCCCTGCACCATGCCTTCAACCAATTGTTGAAGACCATGGTGCGGTGTTCCTTCTCCTCCCCCCCAGTCTTGCACAGGTAACACCTCAGTGAAGACCACCATGCATGCTATCTGCTTCAGGCTCCTCCCTTTCTCTCTAAACCTTATCCTGCACCACCCCTGTTGTGTCCCCTGACAGGTTGTTTGACACCAGATAGACAATGGCTTCCAGCTCCCCCTCCTGCCCTGCCACCCTAGCAATCCCAAGGATCTGCCCCCATCCCTCCATGCTGAGGTGCTGTGTAGGCACTTCACCTGCCTCCTTCCCGTCTGTCATATACCCACCTGATGACTGTGTCTCCCACCAGAAGATGCTTTCTCTTCCACTGGGGTCCCCCTTCCTCCTACCTTGTGGCCTCCTCTCTGAAGGACCCCCACATCCTCCCTTCCCACTACCACAGATGTCTTGTTTCAGCAGTCCCATCCTAGAAGAGTGATGAATGGGTTTTGTAGTGGCACCAACTGAGAAATGTGTTCCCTTACACCCACCCCCTCCCTCCTGAAGTCTATCACAGTACAGCCAGCCCTCTTTCTAGGCACTTTCTTGGGCAATGGTGGTGGACTTGGTGGCCCCTGGGTGCAGGAAGAGGTCCCCCAAATCTTAGCCAACTTGATCCGGAGTCTAAACATCTTACCCTCAGCTCAGAGAGGTGCATGCAGATAAGGCAGAAACTCAGTCTCCAGAAGGTCTCTCTGAAAACTACCACTCTACAGCTACTGCACCGCAGCACTTCAATCATTGCCAAATCTACTCCTCATTACCTGAGAAAAGTTTATACTCTGATTACCCTTTTATGACCAGATTACCTCCTGTTACTATACCCTAGTTAGGTACTAATTTGCTTCCCCTTATTTGAATCACATGAATTTGTGGAAATTGGTCCATGTTGATCAGTGGAGGAGTTCCCAGGGTACCAGATTGGGGCCATTATTGTTTTTGATTATGATAAATGATTTAGTTACCAAAGGTCCATGTATTAAGTATATGGATGATACCACCATTCTGGGTATTTGGGAACATGCTGAAGTTAGTACTATGCAATGTGATTTGGATTATATAGAAAGGTGGTCAAAAAATAATTTAATGCAAATAAATCCGAAAAAAAAACTAAAGAGATATGATTTGGGAAGCAGAATAGATGGGAGGGAATAAATCCATTAAACTGGGAGGGGGGAGAGATATGCAAGTGGTAAATAAAATAAAATATTTGGGAATTATTTTTCAAAATTATTTTAATTGGACAGAGCAACTTTCAACTGTGTTAAAGGGACATTGTCCGCCTTTTAGCATAGTATTATTTCCAGTTAAAAACTCACATTTTATGGTTGTTTACCTTTTCTAAAACTCATTGATGTTGCTGGTTGTTTTATTTGACTTCTTTCCTGGTACAACTGAAAAGCATGCTAATGATATAGTTGTACTTAGCTTTGTTTTGTTTCAGATCCTTAATCTACTTTTATGTCATACTTCCTGAATATTAGAAACCCCCACAAACAGTGCAGTCACTCATATTGCAATAGTCTCCTTTCCTCCCACTGCATTATCAGTGGCTAGACTGTGGTAGGAATTTTCCCAAATCTAGGAAAGATGCAGTGGGAGCTGATTAAGGAATGTAAACAAACATGTCTTGTGTGGTAACACCAGTATGGTGTGTGGTCTGTTTTTATCTTTTTAAAAGAAAACAGGAATCAGAATCAAACTCTCAGCTACATTAGCTGTCTCTACAGAAGGTGACCAATCATTAAAGGTGTTTTTTTATGGCTGTGGGTGGAGCCTACAGCCATTTTGCTATCTGTAGCTTGAAAATGGAGTTTTGTGGAACACGTTTTGGACATTTCTATGTATCCTTCCATGCCAACGGAAGTAAAATATTCCCTTCTTTCTGTTAGGAGTGTCAGAGACATAACTCTAAGCTGCTTATCAGATGCCATTAGGAAACTGAAACATCTTGTTAAATATTTGTTAAATATTGGTTGCCTATGAAACTGGAGATTTGCACATTTAAATACTAAGCATTTAAACAGCTTCTTGATATCAGTTTAACTTGGGAATGTATTGTCTTTCAAGAAAGAGACATATCTCATAAATGTCACCCTTTCCCCAGCAAATCTGTGATTTACACTTTTTTTAACCTCTGGAGTCTATAGCCCACTTGCCATCTGTAGCTGGAAAATGGAGTATCGTGGAACACATTTTAAACTTTTCAGTGGATCCTTCCATGCCAACTGAAATAAAATATTCTCTTCTTTCTGTTAAGATTGTTGGAGACATAACTCCAGGCTGCTTATCAGATGCCATTAGAAAACAGAAACAGCTTATTAAATATTTGTTAAATATTGGTTGCCTATGAAACTGGAGATTTGCACATTTAAATACTAAGCATTTAAACAGCTTCTTTATACTAGTTTAACTTGGGAATGTATTGTCTTTCAAGAAAGATTCATCCCTCATAAATGTCACCCTTTCCTGAGAAAATCTATGATTTACTCTGTTTTTAACCTCTACAGACACTATCTGATGAGCAGTTTCAGACATATGCCAGGTCTTCAGTGAACTGCTTAGACCAAATATGTATCAATAAGAAGCCATATTTTACTGTCTTTTTGGGAAAAAATATATTGAGCTACAGCAGCACACACACACATACGCACACACAGACACACACACACACATACAAGCACACATGCTCGCTCTCTCTCTCTCTCTCTCTCTCTCTCTATATATATATATATATATATATATATATATACACACACACACCATCCTCATGGCCACAACATTCAAAATTAATATTGCATTCTTTTTTTTTTTTGCATTATTTATTTTCACCCCTCCTGCATCCAAGTGGCCTCTCCTTCAGGCCTTCTGCCAAGGAACCCCTCCAATCTCCAGTCTGAACCCACCCCCAGCATCAGCTTCCTTGATCCCATATTGCAGCCGACCCAGGGTAGCTGGACATAACCCATCGTTGGATGGGTTCCCTTCTTCTGGGGGGAAATTGCCTTACCAGCATTCTTTCTCTTGGCTCTGGGTGCTGCTGAGATTGGTCATGGCTCACCAGAGGGCTCCATGGAGGTGGGGATCCAGGTAGCCATCATATGGTCATTCGGACATGATGTTTCCAGTTTTCTAGGTTCCCTCATCATTCCACTCATGCAGTGCCTCCAGTCTCCACTGGGGGATGCTGCATAGTGAGGTAGTCCCCAATCCCACCCCAGAATAGGAGAGCAGTCCTTCGGATGCTCAATCCTATCCTTCCCTTGCCGACCCCCGGCATCCCGAGTCCGTTCCCGAACCCGGATCGCCAGCGTGGTTCAAGGTAAGGCACCAGCACCTTAGTCCTCTGCGCCACCAGGCTGGCCAATATTGCATTCTAATGTTGTTAAAAAAAATATTTATGTCAGTGAACACAGTGAAGTTCAGTTTAGAGTAGATTTCCTTTAAATATTTCTTATCTTATATTTTGTACACACACACACACACTACCCACCATCCTCATGGCCACAATACTGCCAGGCAGCCTAGGTTCAAGTCCCAGCTGAGGCACTTACTCTTTCTCACCTTTGTTTATATGTGTTCCATAAAATATGCACACCAGACTCTGTGTGATTGTTTCAAATAAATGTTTGTGTTGCCATTAGGTTGTGCATTTGAAAAAGAGTAATGTGCTCAGGGATGGCCCAGGTTCCAGTTGTCTCAGTAGTGCAGCTGGTTAGTGCAATCAGAATGATATTTCAGGCAGCCTGGGTCCAAGTCCCAGCTGAGGCA
Organism: Neoceratodus forsteri; assembly: GCA_016271365.2. Lineage (NCBI taxonomy): Eukaryota > Metazoa > Chordata > Ceratodontiformes > Ceratodontidae > Neoceratodus > Neoceratodus forsteri. The sequence goes on from JADMNL010000023.1 coordinate 346,732,923, forward strand.
TGTATTCTTTCTCACGTCTGTTTGTATGTGTTTCATAAAATATGCACATCACTCCTGTGTGACTGTTACAATAAACAAACTGTTTATGTCAGTGACCACAGTGAAGTTCAGTTTAGAGTAGACTTCCTTTAAATATTTCTTATCCTATATTTTGTATCCTGGATAGCGCAGGGGAGATGCTACATCTCATTGTCATAGGGATCTTCATTTACACATTTCTGCACTGTATTAACTCAGGCTGTCCCAGATATCTTGTTTTTAGTGGGGTCATGATTTTTTCATTTTGATAATATACTTCCTCAGGGTAGCCTAGTCCAGGGACCCCATATTCAAAGGAGATGAGCAGTGCATCCCGGTGGGAATGTAAGGTGTGCTGCACAACTCCAACAATGCACCACAGCATGATATTCAAATGTGCCGGATGCACCTGCTGCAAGGGAATGGGCCAGCGTGCACAATAAATAGTATGATGTGCAAGTCGAGGGTGTGTTCCCATGCATATGCTGTGCTGCGGCATACTCAGTGGAAAATTCACCCCTCACAGCCCAGAGCAGCACAGCCCACAGCTAGGCCATGAATAGCTGGCTTAAGTCAGCCAGCCACCCACAGGTGGGCTGTGGAAGTGCACCCAGGTACACAGCAGCCTGGCAGCCCTGGTGGACTAAAGGTGCCCCTCCAATCCCCGATAGATCCATCTCCATCCCCGAAGAGCTCCATAGTGTAGGTGCCCCACTGTACCCAAATGCACCACAGGAAACAACGGTCCATATCCATAGCATAGAAGACTTCCACCCACTGCCTTGGTACATAGACAACCCTGCTCCCCCCATACCCTAGCTGTTGCAGAGACTGACACTGAACTCTATGCCCTGCCACAGCCAGCCACCGAATGCACTGGACCTGGGCTGGGGACCTTCACTCCAGAATGACCCAAGTGGCCATACCATGCATTGGGGCACTACACAAGCTGTGGACCCACCAGTGTATGCAGCTGTGTGTATGTCCCTAGCAAATCATAAGAGGGAACTGACATACCTCCAATGCATGCCTTGTTGATGCTGTATCTTCCTGCTGTCATACACTTTTCCCTGTTCTCCTGTGTAACATGCCACCTTCCGGACTGCTGAAGAATCCTGTGTGCCATGGGATGTGGTATCCTGCAATTGCATTTGTAATGTATGCTCCAGGCTATGGATAGTGCATTTGTGGTTCCCCAGTTGTACAAACAAATGGGATGTCAGCTGTAACATGCCTGTTCTTGGAACTGTGTGAGTACAGCATCGGCTTTCACCCACACTGAGTAGTGCAATGGCACTGGGATGATGGATCCACATGCGAGTGCCTGAGGTGTATGGCCACTGGGCATTATCGCCTGCACACATCTTGCACCTCTGTATGACACATTCCAGTGTCCTACTGCTAGTGCATCACCACCTGAAAATAAGATGCCATTTCTTCTGTGAACTATCCAGGCTAAATATATAGCAATCAGGAGGCATATTCTAGGAAAATACATTGTAAAAATGTGTAAAAGGAAGACCACATTGAAACTGCCTCTCAGCAGATCTGCATTGCACAAATTCATTAGAAATAATGGGTAAAAGCATCCCAAAAGCTTTCCACAGCCATATTGGCTCTGGCTAGAGCCTCTTAAACCAGGGACATTTTGAGGCCTAAGGGGGTTGACAATGTCCATTTAAAAAGGCAAATAGTAGGTTATATTTTTTGACTACTTTGAAAAGGGCTGGATTAAGTTTACCTGATTTAATTTATTAGTTTTCTGCAGTAGTTAGGCCTGTGGTGGAATATGGGGCAGTTGTTTGGCATGGCTTACAAAAAATGAAATAGATGAATTAGAAAGAGTACAGAAAAGAGCACTCATAATTATGGTACCGTAGAGTGGGAAATGAGCTATAGCGAGGCATTGCTTAAATGTGGGCTTGAATGGTTGGATGTTAGAAGGAAAACATGGCAACTGATACATTTAGAAGGGTTTGTGATCCAGTTCATAAATTACATTGCTTGCTTGTACCAAAATATACTACAGGATATAATCTACATAAACAGTTGATGTGGGAAAGACCAATAGTGAAAACTCAAACCTATAGCAAATCTTTGTGCGCTACTTGGACATGATTTAAAGAATGTTCTGAAACATGAGTATGTATGTATATTATGAAATTATGAAATGCTGTAGATATGTGCATTATTATGTTAGTATATTAATGTGCATATGATTTTTCTGTTTTTATGCATAACGTGTTTTTATGATTGTACGCAAACTTCAACCTGCATGTGCTTGTGTACAGTTGCAATATTATTAATCAATCAATCAATCAATTACTTCAATATCTGGTAAAGGAAACACTAAGGACCGGAATTTACTTTCATTAATTTTGCATTTATTTTTTGCGGTAACTTTTTATTTTTATTTGGAAAAAGGAGAACACGGATTATTCCTCAAATGAAGACAGTAAAAATCCTTTCTGTCTCTAGACCCTGGGTTTGCATGGCTCACACAGTATACATATTATGCAATTGAAACAGAAGGAATATTTGTTGGTAGTAGATTTTCAGAATACGATGGGTGTTTGCACCTCTGGAAGGAAAAGTATGCCTGTTTGCAGATGACACAAAGATCTACAACAGGGTTGATACACCAAGGATATGTGGAAAGGATGAGAAGGGACTTGGCAAGGTTGGAGGAATGGTCAGAAGTATGGCAGCTTGGATTCAATGCAAAGAAGTGCAAAGTAATGCACCTGGGAAACAAAAACCCAGGGGAAGATTACACAAGGTGGGGGGCTAGTAACAACAAAAATGGAAAGAGACCTGGGGGTAATCACATCAGATGACCTTAAGGTTGACAAGCAATGTGAGAAGGTGGTAGGGGCTGGGGGATACTGGGATGTATGGGAGAGGTATCACCAACAGAAAACAGTAAGTTGTTATCCCCCTGTACAGACAGTTGGTGAGACCCCATCTGGAGTACTGCGTCCAGTTCTGGAGACCCCATCTCCACAAAGACATAGACAGGATGGAGGCAGTTCAGAGGAGGGCAACTAAAATGGTGCAGGGTCTGCAAGAGAAGTCATACAAGGAGAGACTAAAGGAGCTTAATATGTATACCCTTGAGGAAAGGAGGGAGAGGGGCACATGATAGAAATGTTTAAGTACCTCAGTGGAATCAACAAAGTCCAAGAGGGTAGCATCTTTCAGAAAAAGAGATGTGCATGAACAAGGGGACACAATTTGGAGATAGAGGGGGGCGGCTCAGGGGCAATGTGAGGAAGTATTTTTTCACAGAGAGGGTGGTGGACACATGGAACAGCCTTCCTGAGGAGGTTGTGGGGTCTAAAACTGTGGGAGAATTCAAGAATGCATGGGACAGACATAAGGCAATTTTTGTGGGGGGGGTAGGAAGAAATAGGCTGTTGGTTAAATAGGATCTGCAGCTTATCCTGTAGGTAGGGAAATGGGCAGACTAGGTGGGCCAAGCGGTCCTTATCTGCCATCAAAGTCTATGTTTCTAATGGGCCTAATTCACAACTGATCCATGACCCTACCTACCATGATATTTGGCACGTAGGGCCAGGATACACACACATTCTGGTTGTCTGAAGGACACCTGAGATTTCACAAATGTCCTGCACCCTCCTGTTATCTCTGTCAGGAGCTGACTATGCCTTAAGCTGCACAATTGCGTGGCTAGTGAGGAAAGGGGCAGGGAGTGGGTGTGCCAGCAGTGGACTGGGGGAGAATGGCATGCAGGATGCCATTTCCTCTTCACCATAGAAACATAGAATTTGATGGCAGATAAGGACCGCTTGGCCTACCTAGTCTGCCAATTTCCCTACCTAATGGATAAGTTGCAGATCCTAGTTAACCAACAGCCTACATCTTCCTACTCCCTGACTAGAATTGCCTTATGTCTGTCCCATGCATTCTTGAATTCCCCCACTGTTTTTGACTCTATGACCTCCTCAAGAAGGCTGTTCCATGCATCTACAACCCTGTCTGTGAAGAAATACTTCCTCACATTACCTCTGAGCTGTTCCCCCTCTATCTTCAAATCGTGCCCCCTTGTTCTTGCATATCTCTTTTTCTGAAAGATGCTACCCTCTTGGACTTTGTTGATTCCATTGAGGTATTTGGAAGTTTCTATCATGTCCCCCTGTCCCTCCTTTCCTTGAGGCTATACATCTTAAGCTCCTTTAGTCTTTCTTCATATGTCTTCTGGTGCAGACCCTGTGCCATTTTGGTTGCCTCCTCTGGACAGCCTCCACCCTGTCTATGTCTTTGTGGAGATGGGGTCTCCAGAACTGTACACAGTACACCAGATGTGGTCTTACTACCTGTCTGTACAGAGGGACAACAACTTCCTGTTTTCTACTGGTGATGCCTCTCCCTATGCATCTCAATATTTCCCAGCCCTCCTTACTGCCTTCTCACATTGCTGGCCCACCTTTAGGTCATCTGATATGACAACCAGGTTCCTTTCCATTTTTGTTGTTGTCAGCATCTCACCCCACATTGTGTATCCTTCCCATGGATTTTTGTTTCCCAGGTGCATTACTTTGCACTTCTTTGCATTGAATCTAAGCTGCCATACATTTTACCATTCCTCCAAACTTGACAAGACCCTTTTCATCCTTTCCACACCACCTTGTGTATCAACCCTGTTGTATATCTGCCTGCTTACTTCAGCCCACAGAAACCAACTGGGCGCCGGAGCTTCACTCCGCCAGCGGGTGGTCGGCGGCACCTAGCTGAACTTGGGAACCACAAGGCCAGGAGGAACAGCGAGGGAGCAGTCGGGAAAGACGCAGCCAATCACCTGCTTCCTTCAGCCCACAGCAACCAGCTGAGCGCCAGGGCTTCGCTCCGCCAGCAGGCGGTCGGCGGCACCGAGCCGAACTTGGGAACCACAAGGCCAGGAGGAACAGCGAGGCAGCAGTTGGGAAAGGCGCAGCCAATCGCCTGCTTCCTTCAGCCCACAGCAACCAGCTGAGCGCCGGGGCTTCGCTCCACCAGCGGGTGGTCGGCGGCACCTAGCTGAACTTGGGAACCACAAGGCCGGGAAGAACAGTGAGGGAGCAGTCAGGAATGGCGCAGTTAACGCCTGCTTCCTTCAGCCCACAGCAACCAGCTGAGCGATGGGGTTTTCTCCGGCCAGCGGCTTTCGCAGCACTCTAGCTGAACTTGGGAACCACAAGGCCGGGAGGAACAGTGAGGGATCAAGTCAGAAAGGCGCAGCCAATCGCCTGCTTCCTTCAGCCCACAGCAACTAGCGCTGAGTGCCGGTGCCTTCGCTTGACGGGCGTCAGCGGCACCTAGCCGAACTTGGGAACCACAAGGCCAGGAGGAACAGTGAGGCAGCAGTTAGGAAAGGTGCAGCCAATCACCTGCTTCCTTCAGCCCACAGCAACCAGCTGAGCGCTGGGGCTTCGCTCCGCCAGTGGGCGGTTGGCGGCACCTAGCTGAACTTGGGAACCACAAGGCCAGGAGGAACAGTGAGGGAGCAGTCGGGAATGGCGCAGCCAATCGCCTGCTTCCTTCAGCCCACAGCAACCAGCTGAGTGCCGGGGCTTCGCTCCGCCAATGAGCTTTCGGCGGCACCTAGCCAAACTTGGGAACCACAAGGCCGGGAGGAACAGTGAGGGAGCAGTCGGCAAAGGCGCAGCCAATCGGTAAGCGAGTGCTCCACCAGACACAGCAGCCGATTGGATCTCCTGCCCCACTGACTTACACTGGCTCAGTTTGCATTGCTGAAATCTGTGTGGGACTTGAAAATTTGTTTTTCTTTTTGTCTTTTACTCTTCCCCTGGTGTTGTACTGCAAGTTTCCCAGAAGAGCTGCTTCCACTCTGGTGAGACATCTATAGAGAGCAACTGCTGTTGATTCTGTTGAATTCTGCTGGACTCTGTTAGCAGCAGTGGGCCAGATGCTGAGGAGCCACTCTCCTTCATGTTTTATATGTGTAAATCATGAAAAAAGTGCTGTTATCCACTACTGTATTGTAAGGGGAAATTACTGTTTTATTGCTCTTTAAGGTAATTGCAGCTCCTTGTCTGAATATGTAAGGTGGGCCAGATGCTGAGGCGCCACAGGACCCCCCCCCACAGTCCTTTGTAGTGCAGATTTGGTCAGTGACGCTGAGAAAAAGGCTTGCTACTGCCCTTATTAATTGCTGCACCCTCCTCTGTCTCTCCCCAGCCTGCTTCCTTCAGCCCATAGCAACCAGCTGAGCGCCGGGGCTTCGCTCCGCCAGCGGGCGGTCGGAGGCACCTAGCCGAACTTGGGAACCACAAGGCCAGGAGGAACAGTGAGGGAGCAGTCAGCAAAGGCACAGCCAATCGGTAAGCGAGCGCTCCACCAGGCACAGCAGCCGATTGGCTCTCCTGCCCCATTGACTTACACTGGCTCAGTTTGCATTGCTGAAATCTGTGTGGGACTTGATAATTTGTTTTTCTTTTTGTCTTTTACTCTTTCCCTGGTGTTGTACTGCAAGTTTCCCAGAAGAGCTGCTTCCACTCTGGTGAGACATCTATAGAGAGCAACTGCTGTTGATTCTGTTGAATTCTGCAGGACTCTGTTAACAGCAGTGGGCCAGACGCTGAGGCGCCATTCTTCTTCTAGTTTTATATCTGTAAATCACCAAAAAAGTGCTGTTATCCACTACTGTATTGTAAGGGAAAATTACGGTTTTACTGCTCTTTAAGGTAGTTGCAGCTCCTTGTCTGAATATGTAAGGTGGGCCAGACGCTGAGGTGCCACAGGACCCCTCCCACAGTCCTTTGTAGTGCAGATTTGGTCAGTGACACTCAGAAAAAGGCTTGCTACTGCCCTTATTAATTGCTGCACCCTCATCTGTCTCTCTCCAGCCTGCTTCCTTCAGCCCACAGCAACCAGCTGAGCGCCGAGGCTTCGCTCCGCCAGCGGGCGGTTGGCGGCACCTAGCCGAACTTGGGAACCACAAGGCCGGGAGGAACAGCGAGGGAGCAGTGGAGGAAGGCGCAAAATTTTTGCCCGCCCCCTTCCCTCCTCTTGTGTGTTAATTTATAGGCATCTTCCCGTCAAAATCTCTTCCCCACCCACAGCACTTTTCTCTAAACCAACAGAGAGTCACACCAGCTTGCTGATCCAACCAATCAGCAACTTCGCTACTCCCTATTGCCAACTATCAATATCCCCTCAGAATGGGGAGCTTGCTACTGATACTTCTGTCACTATCAGCCATTGGGTTCCACAATGAAGATGACCCTATTATACAATCTAAAGTGGTCAACCCGCCTAGTTTCTCTGGAACATCCCCCGTGGCTGACACCCAGATCCTCATATATGTCTTGCCATTGCTGCATCGACTACAGTGGTACAATCACCATAAAGTTACACATATCACCACATATATGTCTCAGCCAAGGCCCCACTACTGGGTATATAGATCCCCACTAAGCCTAGTCGTCAAACTGATAATTGGTATCCCGACACACTACCTTAAATCCACAGGGAGCACCCAAAACAAAGAGTGGCAACGGAATAAAAAAAGGAGGACCAAAGACAGCCCCCTCTCCCTATCACTGGCAGCCCTTATGAAATTACTGATCTTCCTATTGCACTGTATTGGTAATGTAGAAATCAACCCTGGACCTCTTGAAAACATCACCTATCCATCAGACCTATCCTCAATTAAAGGCCTCAGTTTCCTGCATATTAATGTATGCAGTCTGTTGAAAAAATTTACATTGCTACAAGCCTGGGTTGCCCATACCTTGCCAGACTTTCTTGTGATAACTGAGACATGGCTCAAGACCACCACAATGGACAGGGAAGCTAACCTACTTAACTATCAGCTATTCAGAGCTGATCGCCTAACAGGGGAGGCGGAGAAGCCATATATGTAAAGCTGGTTTAGTTGTATCCTGTACTGCTGCAACATCTATGCCCAAGGAATTTGAGTGTCTATCTCTAAAGTCTCTCTCCCAATACAGCAGCTTTCCATTTAATTGGATGCTACAGACCCCCCTCTGCTGAACACAAGCTCTTATCCCACCTGGGAAACCTGGTCAAGTCCTGTACTGAAGAAGTCATTATCATGGGGACCTGAATTTCAACTGGCTCACCCAGGCAGCTACACCTCTGGTATCATTCTGTGACACCTATGGGCTCCACAGTTAATTAATGAACCAACAAGACTAAACGCAAGGAATAGTAGTAACAGTACTCTACTTGACATCATGCTAGTGAGTAAACCACATCTATTCACACATGCTGGAGTGCTCCTATGCGACATAAGTGACCACTGCCCCATCGCAGGGGTAAGATCTAACAGCATTAAAACAGATTCTGCAAAATTCCTCATGAGGAGATCCAAGAAAAACATCAGTATTGAAGGATATCTGCATGATCTAGCCTACTCTCCACACTGGCAAAGTTCTATCTTGCATTCTGTGAAAAAGCTCAGCAGGTGCGAAATAGCATTATATTAAATGCCCTTAACACCCATGCCCCAATCTCTAGTATCCGAATAAAAAACAAATCCTGTCACTGGTTTTCAGCTGACCTCAAAGCTGCACTGCTGAGAGAGATAAACTTTGAAAAGTAGCAAGAAAAACTAAGAATATCATGGACTGGATGATCTTTAGGAAAGCCAGGAATAAATGCACTAGGAAAGTTAGGGATGCAAAGGCTGCCTACTACCTGGCCCAACTCGACTCCTCCTACCATAATACTGCTAGATTTTGGGGCACCATCAAGGGTATGATGGGCCAGGATGTTAACAACCCCCTTCCAACCCAATTACACAGTAACTATGGCCTCACTACTGGCACATTGGAAATCCTGGATGCATTCAACAACCACTTCACAACAGCTGGCCTTGCCTTTGACTCCTCCCCAGCTAACCTATTAAGGGATCATTTAAGCTCCCACTATACTGGTGAACAAAGAGGTAATTCCTCCTTTAGCTTCAAACCTATACTGTTGAAACAAGTTGAGGATCTATTATGGCATCTAGACACCAAAAAAAGTGCAGGAGCAGATCTTCTGGACCCATTCTTTCTAAAGATTGCATGTCATGTGCTCGGAGTCCCCCTAACTCACTTCTTTAACCTTTCCCTAAACTCTGGCTCTATTCCCACACTGTGGAAGACAGCCCAAGTGGTCCCCTTCTAAAATCAGGGGACCTATGGATCTTAATAACTACAGGCCCATTTCCATCCTACCTGTATTATCCAAGATGCTGGAGAAATTAGTGAGTATTCAGTTAAGGGAATATCTGGACAATGCTAATCTATTAAATCCAGCTCAATCTGAATTCAGGGCCAAACATAGCACTATCACTGCATTAGCCAAGGTCACCAATGATTGGCAAACCGAATTGGATAAAAAGAACAATGTCTGTGCAGTATTCCTGGACCTGAGCAAAGCATTCGACACTGTGGACCATGAACTGCTACTCTCATCCCTACACTCCATTGGCCTATATCCATCCTCCCTTAAGTGGTTCAGATGCTACCTCTCCGGTAGATCACAGCAGGTAAAAGCTGAAGGTGACCTCTCCCCATTAAGACCACTGTCAAGAGGAGTCCCCCAAGGCTCTATTCTGGGTTCTATCCTTTTTGCCATTTATATAAATAAAATTGATTCAACCCTTACCAAGTCCTCAGTACATCTCTTTGCTGATGACACTGTACTGTATGTCAGCAACCCTTCACCTAAAGTTGCTCATGAAATCCTACAAGCAGAATTCTCCCTGTTACAACATCAGCTTCTCGAGAAAAAGCTTCTGCTAAATGAAAAGAAAACCAAAGCAATGATGTTCACAACCCAAAACTCCACCAACACGTCCTCTTCAATCAGTATCCCCCAGCTATGCACTATACTTGGAGAAAATCTGGAGTATGTTGAAAATTTCAAATACCTAGGTGTGTGGATTAACAACAGACTTGACTTTACTCAGCATCTAGAACAACTGCTGAAAAGCTTCGCCTAAGGCTTGGCCTCCTCTACAGATTAAAACCCTTCCTTAATAGAGATTCAAAGATGAGATTAGTCCAGGCCATCTTTCTATCAGTCATTGACTCATGAGACTTCCTCTATAGTCACTGCCCCACTCCCTACCTTCAAAAGTTGGATACCTTATACCATAGAGAAATAAGGCTCATTACAGACCTGCCATATAATACTCACCATTGTTCTCTCTATGATGCAATTGGATGGGTTTCCCTTCATGCCAGGAGGAGCAGAAATGCAGCTTTATGGATCTACAGAGCTTTATCAAAAAAAAACCCAATCTATATCCTGGACAGCTTCAACCTGACCACTCCCAGCTCCTATGCCCTAAGAAGCAACAATATCATCCTGCTCAAATTGCCCAAAGTCAACACCAAAATAGGGAGGGCAGCAATCAGCTATTCTCTAGCCATAGCATGGAACACCCTACAAAAATCCCTAAAACTGTCCATTATCATTCCATTTACATCCTTCAAGCAGCACTGTACAGCCTTCTTCACAGAGAAATGCAGTTGCTACCGCTAGAATAGAATAGTCATCCCACAAAATCATATTCCAATCACATATGGCATATTCCTTCCAGCCAGACACCGCCAGTATATGGCACCCAATATTCCTTCACCATCCTTGTACTCATTATGTGAGTGACTGTCATGCCCTCATTGTGATATATATGTACTGTACATATTGTAGATGTTAGTTTAACTTTCTCTTGCCAAGCTTTAACATGTGAATTCTCTGTATATTATTGTGTTATAAATAACATTTTCTTTTTTCTGAATGTATACTGTCTCATAAGTATGTGATGTAATTGCTGTGCATCAACTCGAACCTTGACCTTATCAGGTCCATCTTGTAAATGAGCCTTACTCAATGATGATCACCTGAATAAATGAAGATTTGATTGATTGATTGACTGATTGATTGATATCTTTGTGTCATCTGTTAAGAGACATACTTTCCCTTCCAGTCCCTCTGTACATTGCATACCCAGCCCTGCCATTTCATACCCAGCCCTGCCAGACATACGGGGCCAGGATTCACTAATCTTAGCTGGTCCGATGCATAACTGCAAAGCTCAGCATAAGTGGCCTGGCCAGCCAGCTTCCATGGAGCAGGAGATCTACTGTGGCATCATATGGGAATTCTGACTGGAAACCCATGGTTTGGCCCTCTTGCTGGCCAGGCCACTTATGCTGAGCTTTGCATGACTGTGTTGGGGGGTGTTCTTTATGTCAGTCAGAGGGCTGCTGTGATTTATGGGCAGACCCTGACAGGCATCTTGGTGCCCCTGCAGAAGACTGGGGAATGGATGACAGTAGTGGAGCACAGATATCTGCACATGGGGGAAAAAAGCAAATCTGCAGTCAGGGACATTGCAGTCTCTATACAGACTGCTATATTCCAGGATTCCCCTGCTTCCGTGGAACAGGAGATCTACTGAGGCATCATATGGAAATTCTGACTGGAAACCCATGATCTGGTCCTCCGGCTGGCCAGGCCACTTATGCTGAGCTTTGTACTGTAGCTATGCATTGGACCAGCCAGGATTAGTGAATCCTGGCCCCGTATGTCTGGCAGGGCTGGGAATGCAATGTACAGTTGTGCAGCTCAGTACACACCCTTTCTGGTGCATACCAGGCTCTGTCGTGGATAGGGCCCATCAAGTTGGAATTTCTCCTTTATAACAATTGTCCCATCTTCTATGTATTCCATGAATAAGCAGGATAGTTACAGCATACTGGATGGTTCCTACCCCCTCTGAAACATCGGGAGAGTTACTCTGGTTGGATAGTCACAAACAGTACTTTTGTGAAAAGCTCAATGCAGGATGTGTCATAAATGTACTGGAAAGTTATGTAATACCCTCCACAAATGTGGGGTGTTTCTGGTAGTGGTATGATACTGTGACACTAAAGAGTTAATCCCTGGGAACATGGGTCCCCCATCAGCTGAGTCTATAAAATGTAGATAAGACATTTCAGAGTTGTTGGGGAGGAGACAGAGGGTGTTCAGGAAGAGACCAGGCTGGTGCCTGCCCTTATGGCCAGGTTCCTAGCATTCAGCCTGGAGTGAGAGAGCTACTGTTTTGTAATTTAGAATTCCAGTCAGTGATCCCATCATGACAACTGAGGAGCAGTACATGCCGGTGAGAACATGGGATCACCTCAAGAGGTCCTCACATAAGTCTTTGCAGGATTGGTTCTGTGTCCTTAGAAGACAAAAGAAGGACTCTGTGTGGTATTTAGGCCTTTTAAAGCAGGAAAAGGAGATATTCCCTGGAACTTGTAGGTTGCTGGTGTCCTTTTAAAAAATACAAAGTAAGCAGGGTTGTATGGTCTGGCCTGCCAGTGCAGCAGTAGTGCTGCCGCTTGTGCCAATGATGACTTGGGTTAGGGAACAAGACCAGAGCACTGGAAGGTTGGCCATGAGGGAGGGGGATTGAGCATCCATCATACAGCTCTCTTCCCCAGGGAGGAAGGATCTGCTTTTCTAGCTATAGTCTGATCCATAAGAATGGCTTGGGGCCAGTGCATCAAGAAGCTGCAGCTGCAGTGAGATTGGTAAAGTGCCAGACATTAGCACGTGTAGTGTAGAAGACATTGTCTATGGTGTCATTGCATGTCTAGTCCACCTGAGGAAACATAGACAGAAAAAACCCTAGTCTATGCAGCATGATTCCAAGACTCCACACCGGCTCCCACCGACTGACAACAGCCGATGTCCAGATTAGCATACCTCTCCTCCCGCATAGCCCATGAAATGGATCTCTTCAGGTATCCCAGAACACTCATAAGACAAGAGATCTGCGGCATGAGTGGGGGCCAGAAAGGGCTCAGGTGGCCAAAAATAGAGCTAAAAAAAGAGGGGTTGTATATTTTCTGTATTTTGGGATCCCTACAATGAAGCAGTTGAAATTAGCAAGGAGATGTAGTTCTCTGCCGTAGGTATCAGCTAAGTATCAGCTCAATGATTCCCCAAGCAACTTTGTCTATCTGGTAAACTGGGGGAGAGAGTGGACTGATACTAGACAAGATGACTGAATGTCCTGTGTGTAATCATGCACTCCAAGTTAGGAGGCTCTCCGGCTGGCCCACAGAATGGATATACAGTAAGTGCTGGAGTCAAGGGGATGCTCAGGCACTGTGCCTCAAGTAACAGCCAACCTGTTCATGGGGTCTGGAGATAATGCCAATGAAGGAATAATGTTTTTTGATGCTGCATGGAGTCAGCAGTTGTTGCACCAAGGGACTGCCTGTTAGGAAGTCTCTGCAAGCAGGCATAGTAAACATCAACAGTTAAGTACTAATTTATCAACTATGCTCATGTACCATCGATTCTGTGTGTCACTGAATGTGCAGTCATCAACTCATCAATGCAGAAGACATAGCTTCTGTTAGCACCCTTTGCAAACTGTGTGAGAGGCCTTTCGGCACCATGCAATTCTGCTTAAAGTTGGACCAGCATAACATTCTGTGGTGATTTGCATATGCAGCCCATGATGCTTTGCATTGTGGGGGCATGTGTGATTTTGTATTTTCTTGAAACTTGACTTCCCCAGCCAAATGCCCTTTGGGGTAACCCTTGCCTCAGTGTTTACGCACAGAGGTTCTTTGTCTTCTAAAAAGAAACGTTGTCAAAGTCACTTTAAAGCTTTGGATGGTCAGGCAATCTCACACCTGATGAGGTAGAGAATTCCACAGGGTTAGGGCCATTAAAGTAAAGGACCTGGCCTCAGATATCTTTAAACGAACCATGGGAATCTCTAGCAATCCCTCGTCAGTGGATTGGAGAAAGTGGGAGGGACAGTAGGGATGGAGGAGATCTTGCAGGTAACCAGGTCCCTGGTCATATAGGGCCTCATAGGTCAGCAAACCAACCTTGAAGGTGATCCACCACTGTACTGGCAGCCAGTGTAGTCCACAGAGCACAGGCATTATATGACAGGTCCTAGATGTACCAGTCAATAGCTTGGCTGCCACATTCTGCATGAGCTGCAGGCAGTGGATATCAACCCCCGGTAACCCAAGGCAGAGGGCATTGCAGTCGTCAAGGCGGGAGGTAATGAAGGCGTGGACCAGGGTTGGAAGATCGTCAGAAGAAACCAGGTGCTTCACCCGGGTGATATTCCTCAGATGGTAAAAAGAGGTTCAGACAACTGCCGACACCTGAGATTTAAGTGTCAAACAGTCATCAAACATAACGGCCAGGTTCTGCATCCAGTCTGAAGTAATTAGCTGAACACCCACAAGCTATAGACCTGAAGGTGATCCTGCCAACAAACCCGCCTCCCAGCAACCTGGGTCCACAACCAACACCTCATTTTTTTCTGGGTTTAACTGCAGCCAACTCACATTCATCCAATCCTGGATTTCAGCAAGACAGTTGTTAAAAACCAAAACTGCAGCATCCTGGCCAGGCACAAAGGACATGTACAGCTGAGTATCATCTGCATAGCAGTGAAAACTCAAGCTATATTGCCTAATAATCGCTCCCAATAACAGCATGTACATCGCAAACAACATGGGTGCCAAAATGAAACCCTGCGGCACCCCACAGGATAGGGGGAGTGATGCAGAGGAAAAAAATCCCAGACACCACCGTCTCGGTCCTACCCTCAAAGAAAGATTGAAACCATCCAAGGACTGTACCAGACAGTCCACAGATGAACTGCAGGTGCTCCAGCAGCACACCATGGTCTGCAGTATCAAATGCGGCAGAGAGATCAAGAAGGACCAAGATGGAACAGGTCCTTCGATCTCTCGCTATTAGGAGGTCATTTAGTACCCGGACAAGGGCTGTCTCAGTATTACGTCTCTTCCTAAATCTGGACTGGAGAGAATCATAGACATTGCGGCTGGTTAAATGATCATCCAGCTGTGACACAATCACCGTCTCAATAACCTTACCCACAAGGGGCTGGTTAGAGAGAGGCTTGTAGTTAGTCAGACAGTCCGGGTCCAAGGAGGACTTTTTAAGAAGGGGCCGAATCAAGGCCTCCTTCAGAGGATCAGGAAAGATCCCTCTCTCCAAAGACATCCAGACTATCTCGGCAAGGACCAGACTGATTTTATCCACACATCCCACTAGGAGACGTGTGGGGCCCGGGTCCAAACTACAGTTGGTCGGATGCAATGACTGGATGACCATCACAGTGTCACTGATCGTGGAGAGGCTGAAGTCACACCACACAAACTGGGTGTCCGATATCTCCTGCCGACCACCACAGCTCCCATTAGGGAGGGTCAAGCAGATACTGGACCTGATCGTGGCAACCTTATCTGAAAAGAATCAAGCAAACTCCTCACACCGTTCTTGAAAAAAAGCACTTCCAGGCTGAAGACAGACTGGATTGCACAATCTGTCCACAGTCCAGAAAAGCTGAGCTGGTCAATTCTGCACAGCAGCAATTTCCCTGGACAGTAATTCTGTCTTCTTATGGGTAATTGCTGATTGACAGACCACATAGTGGTCCATCAAACTAAGGCTGTCACATTCCAGGCCAGACTTCCGCCAACACCTCTCTAGCCTTCATCCCACTCTCTTCAACTCCCTTAGAGTTTTATCAAACCAAGGAGACCTGGGGCGAAGAGTGAGGGGATGAACATGAACAGGAGCAATGGAATCCAGGGCCCCTATCACCACCTTATTGTAGGCAAGTACCTAGCTCCCCCGGATCCATGCACTCACTCGGTAAACCCGATAGGTCCAGTGCCACCATCAGGCCATCTGGGGAAACACCCCTCAAAGGGTGGTATGGACCATCTCCATAGGGGCTGACCTACCAGGGGTGGCCTTGAAACTGAACCCAGTGGTATGATGGTCAGACAACCCGACTGGTTCCACCACCAAATCAGATATCTCCATCCCCAGGAGAAACACCAAGTCCAATGAATGACTACCAATACGGGTCGAGGAGAAAATAACCTGTGTAAAGCCCAGTGAATTCATTAGCTGGAGGAAGTCCTGACCAAACTGCAAGAGTTTATTGTCAACCCAGGCATTGAAATCCACCAGGATCAGCTATCTGGGGGATCTCAATGTCAGGTCAACAATGAGGTCCGCGACTTCTCGCAGGAAAACATTCCCATCTCCTTGTGGATGGTAGATGAGAAGTATCCTGCACCCCACACCCCCACCCATCATACATTCAAAGGAGTTGGTAGTTCCCACTGGTGCATCCATTAGGCTCAGTTCTGATCTAAAGCAGGTGGCAACACCCCCGCCTCTTCGATCCATCCTTGGGCGGTGTATCACCGAGTACCCAAACAGAATTGCTGATGCTAAAACTGGGCTAGCATTCTCATCCAGCCAGGTCTCGGTGATGCAAGCCAGGTCAGATGATCCAACAAGATCCACTATTATAGCGGTCTTGTTCTTAATAGACCTGGCATTGCATAACACCACCTGAGTAGGATGAGAACCGAGGAAGACCGTGTTACCTGCCTGCTGCAAGCAGAACCCAGGGGTATGGGAACCAGACAGGAAGGACTCCTTTCCTGGACCCATTTCACCCCAGGACATCTCCTTGTCCCCACTATTCCAATCCGCCCAATCCTTTCCATTCACTCTCCAGGCCCAGCCTCTGTCCTCCTCCTCCTTCTAACAATCCCCAAAGCCCTACACTGTCTATATACCTTTGGTGACAGTGAAGGACAAGAAAAAGGACAGAGGACCCTAAGCCTCGAGGGGGAATAATGCCTGACCATCCATATACCTTCCCAACACATCTTCACCACACTCCACAAACACTGCAGCAAACAACCTTGAAACACAAACCCTCTCCACAATCAAACACTCAACACCCAAACACACACCCACTCAATTCAGCCTCTCAACTTCCACACCACTTCCACTAAACTAACAAATATAATTATATTGCCAGAGGGAAAGGGTACAAGATGAATCAAAATTAAGTAGCAGCATGAATGTCCAGAAATTGAGAGAGCAGTCACAGACAATCTCTAAGTTCAAAAAGTTTTTGTGTGTCTAAAGAGCTCCCATCTCTTAAGACAAACCAGGAAAGGCCAAAACAGGTCCGACTCTCACTTTAAACCTGATGGCCACAAGTCCACAGAAGGTCTAAGCAGTTCCAGGCTCTTGATTTCAAAGATTTAAAAATGAAACACTCATACCTTTAGGATGTAGCCCAAAAGCCAGACAGGTTCAGCTCTCACCTGAACCAGCCCACAACTTCAAGGAGAGGATTCCCACCATAAGTCCAACACCTGAGTCCTTTGCATAGATCTTCTTTAAAAGTCCAAATGAAGCAGATTCCTCAGTTCACTGGCACTACTAAAGTCCTAACCCCCACCACTGCATTCACAGCTGCCGGGGTAGGCTTGAGCAATTGTACCACAGGGACTAAGCAAGTGGAGGCCCCCCAACACATACCCAGGAGGTAGCCACCCTCCCACCTGCCGAGCATGCAGCTATAGCTTCCAGGCTAGGTCAGCCCACCAGCCAACCTCCCGGGTTGCTTAGGAGACAATGGCAGGTCCTGTTCACCCTTTGGCAGGCCACACACCAACACCTCCTGCCCAACTCGACAGTGAGCAAACAATCAAGTGCCCACACTCCCAGGCGGACCAAGGGGGAAACCATCACTCACAAAACCCTCAAATATTCCAAAAGTCCTGCTTCTCCAGGCTAAGGGACTTCCCCACTTAACGATCTTCTGTAGCAGGAGTGGTACTACTCCCATTTCAGTCTGAGCACCAAACTGCTCACACCACCGTCCGACTCTCTGATGTCTGATTCTCCATGGGTCCCACTGCTACAATTCCCCCCTCCAGGACACCAGTTCTCCACTCTGAATCCTCTCCTCTACTCCTTGGGTCTCCTCCGATCGTCTACCCGCACTCCGGGCAGTTAAGAGATCCTGGACTGATCAGACCTCCAATTTTGTTATTATTATCCAGTGCAATGTTTTAGGGCACTGGATAATGCAAAGGGAAATAAAAATAAAAAAGATGTTTTCCATATAAACTCCAGAAAAGCCTTTTATAAGCCCGTTCACACCACTCAGACCTTGCTAACTCACTTAACTTCCCTAACTTACTGCCAAAACTAATTATACTAACTAAACCAACAAATGAACTAAAACGAAACAAAAATAAACTAAAACAAAGCAAAATAAACTAAAAACAAAGCTAGTGGTACTATGTATTGTGGACTAGCCCAGCGTGGCCACCATCGGAAGTAGTCCTTCTACTCAGCCACTGAGTCACTGAATACCTGAATAGGTTTCTGCATCACAAAACCAGGCACACAGATGGCAATAACTGGCAATCATGTTGGCAGTCACATATGAGGCCAAGGATTGAATGGGCATGGAGTCTCAACCATCCTCTCACTTGTGTGACAGTCTCTCCATGACAGGGTTGAGGCACATTGGTGGGGCGCTGTGGGGAATCTTGTACTGTGATTGCCTGTGTAGCAGCTGTCATATGGATAAATAGAAGGCTTCAATTTCCAGTGCTGTCAATCTGGTTCCTTTCACAATCATAACATATGTGCCCCGAAATTATTTATATATTTATGTAGACGTATAAGTTGTTTTAAATATTGGGTTATCCTCAGAAACACATTTTCCACTGAAGAGAATGCTTGGCCTCTGGAATGTGAGTGACCTTCCCTACCTCTGACTAGAGTCCTGCAGTTATAGTCATCTCTGAATAATGAAAAGCTCCTTAGCTTTGTGCTAATCTGTCAAAAAAATAAAATTAACAGAGACTTCTAACTGCAACCTTTTCAAGATATCAATCTCTTCTCTGAACAGAATTAGAAAAGGCTTGCAAAGTGTTCTGATTAGTCACTTCTGTAGAAAGAAACTACATGTCCCCTGATATCTATTGAATGCCAGGAAGTAGAATTTCATATTAAATCCATTTGGTATTCAACTACACTGGCTGGTGCAATATGATTTAAAGCAGCAACAACAAGGTATTTTTATAACAAATGTGAGGGTCAAAGGGTTGAGAGTATTTTTATCAAGAAGGATGAGCCACACTGGTTTTACATTATAGATAAGAGTCATACCATAATAGTGGTGATCACCTTTGCTCTCTTTCCTACCACCCTAAAACACAAGTATGCCCTTTTTTCTTGTTTTGCCCAGTATGTTGTTGATGATGGTTATCTAGTAAATCCAATTTATGACAGTAATGCAGAATTTTGTTTAGATCACTTCTGATATGTAATTCATTTTCCCAGTCCAGCCCTGCTTAGATGCAACAACTCATAATCAGTAGGGCTTTAAACAATGATATTACAGCTAGTACTAAAGCACAGAGATGCCAAATGATTTACTCCTATTCACAATGTGAGCCACTCACTGTGCATGGATTTGAGTGGATTTGAACCTGTACTCTCCAGTATGAGTGGGTGAAGTTAAAAATCTGCAGGTGAACAGTTGGGGAATTTATGTTTTTAACATTTTTAAAAAAATTGGATCTTTTTTTGTAAAATCTTTTTTCTCTCCCTGTCACCGTTTGGCCCCCTTCTGCCAGATAGCCCAACCCCATCACCCTGATGTACACTGGGACTTACCTACCAGCCATTCTTCTGCCAGGGCTTGCCCCTGCTGTGGAGTCAATGAGGTTCCCCAACCCTGTTGAAGAAAGATCCAGTTCCTGGCTGGTAAGCTCAGCTGGTTAGGTGTGGGGCCTCTGGGTGTCTGGTGCCATCCTGCCACCAGTGACATTTTCCTCTCTGTAGTGCTCTAAGAAGTGTGGCTTGCAATGACACCATGATATGTGCTGTGTGGTTCCTTGCACTGCACGTTGGCATCTGCCACGCCCCCCCTTGCCCTGTATGCAGTTCCAGGTGCCCTTCCCGCAGAATCCACTGGGGGTCAGTCAGTCACCAGGTTCTGCCACCCCTCCCCTTTGGAAGAGGAGAGCAGCCCATCAAGGATTCAATCCTCCTCCACCCAGTCAGCCTTGTGACATTCCGAGTTCACTTCTGAACCCACGTCATCAGCACCGCAAGCAGTAGCACCATAGGTGGAGGCAGGCATACTCCAAGCACTCCAAGGTGTGCAATTTTATTTAAGGGGGTTAGCAAATAGGCTCTGAACTGCTTCCTTTTTCCATGAAAACTAACAAAGAAAATACTGAACCTTTCTGTAATTTTATTCATAGGAGTTGAAACTAGGACTGGTCACTAATACTCTCTTTGCATCCCAAGGACAATACAACTTTACAGGGTCTGGGCTGGTATGTGGGTGTCTCAGGGAACAATGCATGGCATTTATATTTACCCATGCATGGCAACAACCACTGTCATGAGATACAAAAGTTGTATTTATTGTGCAAAATGAGGCTACAAACACGGTCCTGGTGTACATTTGTATATTGTCTGGCTACACAGGGGCCGGGATAGCTCACCCTAATGGGGGTGGGGTAGCAGTGAGTCCACTTGGTATGCAGATCTGAAATCCCTGGCTACACAACTGAGTAGCACTGCCATTGTACTAGTGAGATGTGGAATTTTTGGGCAAATTTTACCAGTTTGCACTTGCAGATCTATGTGGATTTTTTTTTTCAAGTTGTGGACTTGCTGGAGTTTTTTCTTCATGAGTTGTGAACTTCTGTGATTTTTCTTCCACATGTTGTGGACTTTTAAGATTTTGCTTCTGCTTGTTGTAGACTTAGTATTTTTTTAATCAAGTCTACAACTTGTAAAAAGTGGATTTATTACTGCACTCCTCAAAATATTCTGATATGAACATCCAAAGGTTTGTCCAACCCTGATTTCTAGGTACACAGAACTGTGCTGTAAGAAAGCCAGCAAGCATCAGAAATGGAAGGTGAGTTGCTGGCACCTAGAGAGGGTGGGCACAGTCCACCCAACAATCCTCCCCCCACCTGCCGATCACAGAGCAGCATTGATACTCTGTGACACTGTACTAGTAGCTGGGGGATAGGAGCAGTCAGGTGAAGCTTTAACATAGGGATGGAGGACAGGGAGATGCAGTGGAGTGAAAACAGAAGAAGAAAAGAAATGGCTTTGTGGTTTTAATTGACCTGTATCCACATCAAAGCTACCACCACAAAATAACTTTGGTTGAGACTAGGGTTGCTGGTATTCAGAGTCACGGAAATGGCTTTGTTGGATTCCAGTTTGATTTTCAGAATTAGACTTTTTGGCATTGCAGTCTAAAAATCCTAATTCAGAAATTAAAGGCTAAAACATGTTTTACATCGCAAATTAGGATTTAAGATTTAGGACTCCAAATCTGATTCTGATTCAGAAGCCCTAAAGTCCTGATGTTTGAATCACAGTAGATACAATATCCGTATACTGTTACTCTAACTTAGTTGCTTTGCAGCTAAGAAAATTAAAGGTGATTAAAGCATAAAAACTGGATGTAATGCTTTGTGGAATGCAGAATGGCAAGTCTGTTTCTACTAGGTTGGTGGGATTTTATGAGGAATTATGCAGAATTCTGCTTAGTGAATTCTGATTTTTTTAAAGCAGACTATGTTTATTAATGTGAACTGTTTTGTTTTATTCAGAATTTCTGTCCTACCTGGCCCAACCAGTCAGCTGGCTCCATCTGGTCACTCCTGCCTCCAAATCTACAAATGCCCTCAATCATCCATGCTACGTATCAGACCTATAAATGTATAGCAAGTACACTGAATTACAATGAATTACCAGAAATGTGGCACGATGGATAGAGATATGCTTAATGAACACAAAAACAACATTGTTTACATTTTTTAATATAATTGCAAATTTAGGCATGTGTGAAGTCTGTTTAATTACCCCAGTGTATTGTTTTCTGTGTTTGTTTTTAAACAGTCCTATTTGGGTTTTTTTTAGAACCTTTATAATAAGGCAGCAGTATTTGCTAGCAACCATATTATTGTTTTTTTTTTGCAGTAATTTTTTATGGCAAAGCCAATAATATATCTATTTTTGTTTTCACTTTCTTTCATTCCTGAACAGAGATATGGGATTTTGAAGTTTTTACAAGTCTCTGTTCCAGTGCCACATGTGTGCTGTTTGTGACGTAGACAGCCAGCTCTGAGTGCTGTATCATTTTTTTAATATAAAATGTATGCCTGACTGTCTCTGCTAAAAAATATCTGATGCTCTTAGAATGACCTCACTTATCCTCCCCAGATTTTAGCTAAAAGATGAAAGTCATAAGAAAAATGCTGACAGCATGTGAGTTCACACACTCAGTTTTTAGAGACCATGTGTTACATGTAAGGCCTTAATTAAGGATCCTGTCTGTCTGAGTTAATTACAACCATAGCTGCTAGAACATATCCATTTTATGAAGTTGGAAGGAAAACCCAGGTTATTACATAGAAGTACAAAATCATAAAGATGCTGTCATGTCCTGGAAGGAGGAAGCACATTATGAGATCAAAAGAAGTGTCATTTGAAGGAAATGAATTATGCTAAAGTTGCAGAATGTAATACTTTTGTATAAGATATATATTTTTTATATATAATCTGACAGAGGAGGAGCTAGCTGACCTCACACAAAAATGGGTTGTCCCATACAGTTGTTTAAGGAATACTCTGTTTTACTTACACACACTTTTACCTAGACTCTGACTGAGGAAAGATCTCTGGAGCACTTGTAAGCAGATATTTAGAAATATTTCAAATCTAAGTACTGTAAGTAGGAATTTGCACTGTTTAAACCTTGTTTCTTTTAAACGATTTGTATGTCTGGTGATATAAGAGTTCTGTATTTTGCATTTTACATACTTGTAGCTATTTTAGTAAAATTCTTTTTAGAACTTACTTGGTCTGTCTTTCACTTCTTTTTAGTTGTAAGAAAAGTATGTGGTTATTGCAGATACTAAACATAAGCTTGAATGGTGGTACCAAACCAGAAAGATAAGCATTTTAAATCTGAGGTCTTTTATTAAAGTTTTAAAGGGTTCATCTCTGTATACCTGGTTAGGTGCCCATAGGCAAAGATATCTGGCACCCCAAAGACAGATATGTCTGAGCCTGTGCCTTGGGTATGCTAGCAGGAGGTTAACAGTTTGAATCACTCCAGAACTTGAGACCAAAGGTTGATCCAAACTCACAAAACAGACAAGAGGGTTACCTTGTTCTGTTCAACTGTTTACAAGACTGTGCTCAGAGGTTGGCACTTTGGGAGTAGAGTGCCTGACCTGCTGAGTGTGTTTGTGACACTGTTCATCATCAACATCATTTGGTAACAACATCTTAATATATGCACAGTATGATTCTAGTATGCATATTCAGCATTTAATCTCATGGGAAGAGATGTTTAAAAACTGTAAATGGTGGCCATCTTTAATAACATGAGTCTTTAATTATGAAATTAGCTATAAATCCTGTTTTGAAAATATCTAAGAAGACTTAAAATACACCGAGGATAAATCTCAGGATGCCAGAAATACCTTTTGCTAAAAAAAACAGATATAAAGACATTTTTGGCCGCTAACACATACTGCTGCTTTATTGAAGCCTTTTCCCACCCAATATTCATTTTGCAATTACTTAGCAGTTCCAGAACCCAGTGACATCAGTTGAGCTGAAGACTACAATGATGTGGAAAAGGAAGACATCAGCTTAGCATTGTGTATATTCCCATTAAGTAAATTTCTATCAGTTGTACTGTACATTTATAGAGAAGTTAAAAATTGAGGACTGCAGATTCCATTGGTCAATAATAGTTACGTTGATCTTTAAATAAAAGAGCAATGAATAGACAAATGTGTCAAGTTTTGGAGACCACATCTCCAGAAAGACATAAACAGGGTGGCATCGTCCAGAAGAGGACAGCTAAAATGAGGCAGGGTCTGCATCAAAAGCCATATGAGTACAGCCTAAAAGACCTCAATATGTATACACTGGAACAGAGGAGGGAGGGGTATGATAGAGACCATTAGATACTTCTCGGGGGTAAATAAGGAATAGGAGGGAAGTATTTGTCAGAAGAAAAGGTGCTCTAAAACAAGGGTACATGCTATGAAGCTGGAGGCTAGAAACTCAAGAAGATGTGAAGAAGTACTTCGAGTGGTGGATTCCTGGAACAGCTTTCCAGTGGAGGTGGTGGGGCTGACAACTGTAGTGGAGTTCAATAATGAATGTGATAAGCACAAGGGAATCATATTAGAAAGGAAAGGAGGAGGGAGAAAGAGCAGTAGAAACACAGAAACATAGAAACATAGAAAAAGAGATGGCAGAAGGAGACCAAGGGTCCATCTAGTCTACCCACGTGTTCCTTGGACCTACTTAGATTCCAGGACCTAACCCCCTTTCTGCCTAATGCCTCCTACATCCCCTGTTGCTTTTGCTCTTGCATTAGCCATGTTGTCCCACCACAGTTTGAATGATGTCACAGACTTGTTTTCACTACCTCAGCTGGTAGTTTATGTCATGGTTCCATGACTCTTTCTGTAAAATAATGTTTCCTGTGCTCCCTCTTGAATCCTCCCCCCACTCAGCTTCCACTCTTGCCTTCTAACATTTGAGTTAGAGACTCTGTTGAACATGTCAGAGGATGGCACCTTTATTCCTCTCAGGAACTTGTGTGTTTCAATCATGTCCCCCCTCTCCTTCCTTGTCTCCAGTGAGAACATATTTAATGCTTCCAGACACTCCTCATACGAGTGCCCTTGAAGGTCCTGAATCATTTTGGTTGTTCTTCTCTGGACAACCTCCAAACTGATGGTATCCTTTTTCAGATGTGGACTCCAAAACTGGACACAGTAGTCCAGATGGGGCCTTTCCATGGACATGTAGAGTGGCAGTATCACATCCCTTCTCCTGCTGTTGAATCCCATCCCTATGCACCCTAGCATG
The DNA here is from genome assembly GCA_016271365.2 of Neoceratodus forsteri. NCBI lineage: Eukaryota > Metazoa > Chordata > Ceratodontiformes > Ceratodontidae > Neoceratodus > Neoceratodus forsteri. Next base: position 346,757,748 of record JADMNL010000023.1, read on the forward strand.
TTGTTGGCCTTGCTATAAGCTGTGTTGCATTGGCTGGTCAGTTTAAGGGTGTTGCTTAAGGTGACACCCAGGTCTAGTGTTGAGTGAAACTGGCAAATTGGACAATTTCACCCAGCAAAATATTTCACAAAATTTGCACATTTTGCAAACTATTTCACCGGGTGAAATGTAAAATTTCACCCGTGGATGTTAGTGAAACTAGAGAACCTTTGCTAGTGAGCAGAATTTCACCACCCACTGGTGAAATTGCACAAAGTGGTCATGGACCACAAGCACAAATTTTCAACAAAAATTTCTCCCTGGTGTCTAGTAGTCCCAACCCCCGGTCAATCACCAGCCCAAATTTTTAATAACATTTTCTCCCTGGTGTCTAGTGGTCCCCCCCCCCCGGTTGATCACCAGCTCAAATTGGTAAAGGCCTCCAGTTAACTGATCATCCCCATCCTCCAGGCCCCAGATCCTTCCCTCACCCTGTCATCAGCACCCACCCGTTCCCTCCATACCCCGATCGGGCCACTGGCACAGCCCTCCACGCACCTCCACAGTTGGTTGCCTGACTTAGCTTCAATGAATGAGCGTATGCTTGTACAAGCACATGCTCATTCATTGAAATGCTACTGGTTGGGGGGTCCACTAGACACTAGGGAGTAGGCATTTAATTAATCATCTGGGGTCCAGTGGATGGGGGAATGATGAGTTAACTGGGGGAGTCTTTACTATGTATTTAGGCTGGCGATCAGCTTGGGGAGGGACCACTAGACACCAGGGAGGAAATTATATTGAAAATGTTGGCTGGTGATCAGTTGGGGGGGACACCACTAGACACCAGGAATATTTAATTGTGCGGGATTTACAGCGGGAAAAATCGTGGCCGAAATTGTGAAATTTCACTGTAATTTTCAAAAAAATTTGTGTGGTGAAATTGCTAACTTCACCTCAATTTCGAGGCAAAATTTTATTTCACTGCATCTCTACACAGGTCCCCTTTCTTCCTGTGTCATGCTAAGCTGGACTCCATTGATGTAGTTTTCTGTCCTTGGGTTCCCTTTACTCAAATGAGCCATGTTTGAAACATTCAAATACATGAAAGGAATAAACAGGACAGGGGAGGGGAGCCTCTTCAAGAGAAAATGCATGGATAGAACTAGGGGCCACAGTCTGAGGTTGGAGGGGGGGAAGAGTCAGGGGGAGTTCAAGGGCACATTACTTCACTGAAAGGGCGGTGGATTGCTGGACCAGGCTACCAGAGGAGGTGGTGGGAGCTGAAACAGTGGGGGGATTTAAGAGGGCATGGGACAGATTTAAGGGATTAGTAGGGGAAAAAAGAGTAGTGGGGCAGGGAGGGATGCAGATGTAATTACAGGGGAAGGACAGACTCAATGGGCCACTGGTGTCCTTTTCTGCCGACAGCATTCCGTGATTTTATGATTCTAAATGCATCACATTGAATTTCTCTGCATTGAACCACAGCTGCCAGATGTTAGACCACCTTTCCTGCTTCTGAAGGTCTTTTTGTTGGTCCCTAACATCCTCCTTACTGTCTACCCTTCCTCCTAGCTTGATATTGTTGATGAATAGGCCAATTTTGCCCAGAATACCTATGCCAATGTCACTTATAAAGGCATTAAACAGGACTGGCCCCAGCACTGAGCCTTGGGGCACATCACTAGTGACTGTGCCTTCAGCAGACCTCACCCTGTTGACTACTACTCTCTGTTTTCTGTCCCTAAGCCCATTACCTACCCAGCTGACTATGTCCTTGCCTAGACCAGGTTCTCCAACTTTTTCAACAGGCGGGTTGTGCGGTACCAAATCAAAAGCTTTACTGAAATCAAAGTAGAGGAGGTCTACTGGGTGGCCTCTGTCTAGTTCCCTAGTGACCCAGTCAAAAAATGTGATTAGGTTAATTTGGCATGACTTTCCAGCCACAAACCAATGCTGCCTGTCATCCTGCAGACCATTCTTATCTAGGTACTCTACCAAGTCCTATTTTATTAAGGTTTCCATCTGTTTGCCCACTACCATCATAAGAATAACCAGACGGTAGTTGTCTGCTTCCTTCCAACTTCCTCTCTTGTGGAGAGGCACCACATGAGCTTTTATTCAGACCCCGGCACTACCCCCATCTGAAATGATCTGCTGAATAAATGTGCTAAGAGATCTGCCAGTTCACTTGCTAGTTTGGGGCTGGCAGTATAGAAACATAGAAACATAGAAGTTGACAGCAGATATGGATCACAACGCCCATCTAGTCTGCTCATTTTTTCCTACCTCATGAATGTACCATAGGCCTGTATGGTCTGGAGGTTAGAGTAAAAAGCTGTGAATGAGCTTAGTACATTCAGCAGACCTCAGTTTGATTCCCACAACCTCCACTTGCATACTGCGTGACTGTGAGCAAGTCACTTAACCACCCTAGTGGTCCTGGGTTGCCCCTGAAAATAGGAACTTGTGCCTAGTGGGCTTTACCTGGTTACCAAAAGAATCAAATAAAACTTAATTTAGCACCCTTGAGTGTATTCCATCAGGCCCTGGTGACTTTGTTCTCTCTGAGTTGATCTAGGGCCTCCCTAAACTTATTGCTGGTGATGGGTGGTGTTTCCATTTGTGGGACATCTTTGTCAGTAGCCTTGATGCAACTGTCTGATACAGGGCCTATATGATCCTCGGTGAACACTGAGCAAAAAAAGTTATTCAGAACAGTGGCCTACTGACTATCCTCCTCCTCCACTGTTATATCACTATCTTTGAGCCTAACCATTCCTCTACTTTTCTTTCTTTGTTCTTGTATATATATCAAAAAAATTGTTTGTTCCTCCTCTTTAACCCCTTCTGCCAACTGGAGCTCCATTGTGGCCTTAGCTGATTTCACAATATTCTGTTTCTTCATTCTTCTGAATATAAGCTTCCTGTGCATTGTCTTCCTGAGTTCTTTTATAATTCCTATAGTACTCCCTTGTGGCCCTAATTGCAGACTTTACCTGGCTACTGAACCATATTGTTTTTATGTTTGTTATTTTTGGTCACTGTTCTAATGCATATCCTGGTAGCCTCTAAAATGCAGATCAGTTGCAGTCTGTAGTAATAGTGTAGGCAGGGAGAAATGGGCAGACTGGATCGACCAAGCGGTCCATATCTGCCATCAAATTCTCTGTTTCTATGTTAACTATTTTATGTATAGTGTTTTCAATTGTTAGTAATTACTTTTTACTTTTATAATAAAATATTTGTGCATTGAAACAAGTGGGGTTTCATCTTTGCTTTACACACTGCTTGTAAAAAAGAATTAAACAGAATTCTGGTATTGTGATGTCAGCAACTGCCATCTACAGTACTTAGGAGCCTAATGTATTTCAGTGAGAAACTAAATATATTGTTCTGTCTTTTTCAAAAGAACAAGTTATTTCTTTCAACTACAGACTTTGCCTTTTGTATGTCTGCACTACTATGGTCATCTGTGTGATTTTACAATTTTTTTTTAGCTATTATTTTCTCTCCTTCTCAGTGCAGTCCTACATCTGGAGGGTGCCCCAAGCCCCATCCCTCAGCGTTCACCAGCCAGCACAGGCACTTACCCCCAGGGCTTTCCCCCCCAAGCAGGGCTGGTGGGGATCCCCGACTCCCATCAGAGACGGGATCCAGTGTGGCCAGCACCATGGCTAGCAGGGAGCGAGATCTGCAAGGCATTCTCCTTCATATGCCGCACTGCTTTTCCATTTTTAATGCCCCCTTGTGGGTTTGCGGTGTGCAATGATGCCTACAATGGGGTCACACATGCTGCTGTGTGCGTACACATCAAACGTCTGCCATGCTCCCACCCCCACATTGTAGTGGCTCCATGTCACCCAGCCCCAGCCACTACTAGGGGTCAGGCGTGCACCGGCCACTGATCTCCCCCCTTCCCGGAGATGGAGAGCAGTCCATCGGATGTTCGATCCATCTCTTCCCTTGCTGACCCATGGTGGCCAGTGCTCGTTCCCGAACACAGGTCACTGGTGTGGCGTGAGGTGTGGCATCCAGCGAGTCAACCCTCAGCACCCGCAGGCCAGCTGATTTTACAGTTTTTAATGGTAACTGGCTTCTCTTTTCTTTTTCCCTTGTAATATCTAGTCATGAAGAAAATTATAGCTGTTAAATTATAACAAAAGATCACTGGTCATCAAAAATGACATATTTCTATTAAATATATAGTATTTTGGTGGAAGAAAGCATTATTTCTGTAAACAAATCTGAAACAGGTTTGCAGTTTCCCATTGAAATGCACTTCCAGCCCTGAAAGTAAAGTTTTTATGACTTCCTAATACGAGGGTTCCATAGAATGTTGGTTAACTAGGATCTGCAGCTTGTCTGTTAGGTAGGAAAATGGGCAGACTAGGTGGGCCAAGCGGTCCTTATCTGCTGTCAAATTCTATGCTTCTATGTTTCTATTCTTTTTTACTAGTAGTTGGCAAAATACAAATAATATTATGAAAATGTAATAAAAGAAACACATGAAAGCAACAAAATGATTAAAAAAAAAAACAATTTGATCAGTAAATGGAGCTGCATTGGTGTTTAATCCCCCCACCCCAACAACACACAAGTTTGAGAAGTATTTTGTGTTGGGTACTTCCCCAAGTTTCTTTGTCAACCTTTTCTTGCTGCCTCTCCAGCCCCGCCTCATTGTAGACTGACCTGTAGAGGTAGTGGTAGCGTTTGGTCAGATGCAGTCAGCTTTCATGCCATTTTTACTTTCTCTTTTTTCTGTTGGGGATAGCAATCCTGATCTTTCTAGACATGAAGGTAGTGGAGTCTGTGGTGCTGGGAGGTAAAGTAGTAATATGTCCCTATAAATTCATCCTTAAATGTTGAAGGAAAGTGTTGTAGAAACACAGTGTTAGTAGGTGATAAGCAATGTACGCATGCGTGGAAGTATTGAAACCTAGTGCGTGATTGTTGTTATAACCCGCAGGTTATGATGGTGAATTATAATTGGGTTTCTCTATGAGAGAAAACACTCCCCAATTATCAGTAAATAAACATAAAGCTTCGGTAACAAGTTTTAATGAGTCACTGTCAACCTTTTTTGCATCAATTATTTCTGGTTAAAATGTACCTGCTTTAAAATTCATTGATGTTGGCTGTTTTATCTGCCTTCTTTCTTAGTAGAACTGAAATGCATGCAAATGGTATGATTGTACCCAGCCTTGTGTTGTTTCAAATCCTTGCACTACTTTTATTACATGTTTTTTGAATATTAGAAACACCCCCAAACACTGCATACACGTGATGGATTGCATCCCCAACTCCAACTGCATAATGAGGGGCTAGACTGTGATAAGAGTGTTCCTAAGTCCAGGAAATATGCAATGGTGGTTGATCAAGGAATGCAAACTAATATGTTTTTGTGTGGTAACACCAGGATGGTGGGCAGTCTGTTTTCAACTTTTAAGAAAAGAAAAAATGAATCAGAATCAAACTCCTAACTACATCAAAAGTCTCTACAGAATGTGAACAATTATAAAATGTGTTGTTTAAACTAAGAGCACTTTGAGGCCTAAGGGGGGTTGACAGAGTCCTTTAAATTGCACTGAATGAATTCCTGACCTTTTGTCTTTGTGATTAATATTGTATCTGCAATATCTTTGGTTTGTATTATTCCTCTTTTGTCTTCATAACCAAGCCTCTAAAATGGACACCAATTTGATATCACTTGAGCAAGAAAGCCACTAGCAGACTAAGCTACAGTATGTAGCAAAGTAATGCCCAATATCCTCTTAGGCCAGAAAACCTTTGTCAGTCTAGGCATTTGATATGGAGAGGCACATTTCTATGATTATCATTGGTCCTTCTCTGCAAAACCTGCAGCAACATTGTCTCATTTTAATACAAAACTGAACTGCGTTGTCCTGGATAATAAGTTCTTTTGTCATCACTTTGCTGAGCAGCAAGCATACTCCTGCCCTTTGTGCGGCTCCTTTGCCCATGCTGCTTTCCTTTGTTCTTTAACAGTGTCCAACAACTGATCACGTACCATTTCAGGTAGGAGTGTACATCAGCTGGATCAACTCCTGCTTCCTTGTTTCTCTTCGAGGCTGACCAGCACAATTGCATCACAACATGGATAGATGAGATAGACACATTAAATGTTCAGGAGGCAAACCAATTTCAATAACTTTAATGACAAAGGCTGCCCTATCTGTGGCTGTCTGTTTCTTCATATCTGCAGTTTCTGTGGTGATGCTCATGTTCAATTCATTTGTCCGAAAGTGTCCCATTCTGAACAAGGATGATCACGTCATCCCTTTACTCAGATCTATTTATTAGTCTTAGCTCAAGTTCTAGCCTCTCACCCTTCTTGCTCATTTGTGGAGTATCCCCTTTCTGGCTTCTCTGAAGGTTTCTATGCTGGCATTTCAGTGCTTCCCTCTGACACCTTCATACTGTATGTCACAGTTTACAGTCCGCTATACAGAAAACCAAGGTTGTTCCGCAGCTTTTAGAGAAAGAAATGCAAAAAGGATTTCTCCTTGGTTCTTTTCTGCATCCACCATTTCCCACTTGTTGGATCAGTCCCATCAATGTTACCACCAGAACATTTTCTTTAAGAAGTGCCTAATCATCAACTTATCTGCACCTTGATCAATGTCCATTCCTTTTATCACTTAACTGATTCTATGTGATGATTGTTCTCTTCCCTATGCTCACATTGACAATGCCATTGCAATCATTAAATACATTGGACTGGCTCCTGGCTCTCAAAAGCAGATATTATAGATGCTTATAAATTTCTGCCCATTCACCCATCTCTGTGGCATCTATATGGCATTAAATAGGAAGATCACTGCTACTTCACCGTTTGGCTAATGGTTGGTTCTAAAAGCAGCTCAACATTGTTGAACATGTTTTCTGAGATGCTTTGTTGGTTAATACTCAGTGTCTGTCATCGTCCAGCCATCATCCATCTTCTGGATGACTTTCTTCTCATCAATCCTCCTAATTCACATCCTGTAGCTGGCATTACTGCATTCATCCATCCATCTGTTCCAGGAATTAGTAGTTCCTCCATTCAAGGACAAAATGTTAGGACCATCTGCATCCATTGGACACAAAGCATATTGAAGCCAGATTACCACTGGATAAATTGCACAGAATTCAAGCTCTTTTTCTGTTTGGTCTTCCTGTACTAAACACAATCTTCTCTCACTCCTGGGATATCTCAGTTTCACAATTTGAGCAATTCCACAAGGTTGTTCATTTTTTTCCTGCCTTCTGACATTGGCATCTTCTTTCTCTGAACTGCACCAACACATCAACATCACTGCTGCAGCCAAATCTGATCTAGTTATGTGGTCCCATTTTCTTGCTTACTGGAGAGAATGTTCTCTGTTTTACAAATACCCATCTCCTGACTTACATCCCAGGATATACACTGACACATCACCTGCTCATGGCTATGCTGCAGTCTTTGAGAATTTCTGGATTGCTGCACCCTGGCCTCCTAACATATCCACCCTTCAAGACTTTTCAGCAACATCTCCTCTCTTCAAAATCCACCCTGTCATAGCCATTGCATTCATATGGGGATGTCTCTGGTTTCTACAGACTGTCTCAATCTTTTCATGCAATCAGCCAACAGTGGACATTATCAGTAAGGGTAGGTCTTCATCCCATCCAATTATGTTGTTTATGTGGAGGCTGAATAGGTTATCTCTGTATCATAATTTTACTCTGAAATGCTTTCATACTCCTGGCTACATGAATGAAGCAGCTGATTCTTTATCTCAACTTCAGTTCTAGGACTTTTGTTTCATCTAACCCTTAGCAGACTCGATCATGACTTCTCCTCAATTTACCAATCTCATCATGACTTAACATATTATCATCAGCTGAAGTCTTCATGTGTTCCATGTTAGTGCCTGCTATCCAAGCAACTTACACCACTGCTTTGAAGAAGTACTCCTCATGTTGTGCCTTCCAGTCAATCCGTAAGAGTTCCTTCCCTATCAATCATGTACTGGCATGCATAACCTACTGCTATCAAGCCTTGAAATTATCACATGGGACCATAAAGCAATACTTATCTGGAATCCATCTTCTTATCTCAGTCAAATTCATCTATGTCTTCAGTTTTATCCAGTTCCTCAGTTAAACTCCTCTTGCTTGGAATTCATACAGCATTCATCAGCATAATCTCCTAAATGTCTCCCTATCAATGGATCTATATTCCAAAACTTGTTAAACTTGCTGTGTACCATTCCATTTGGCACTGCCATGAACATTATGGTCTCATCAGACATTTGTTTAGCTTGCTACAGTTTCCTACGTCCTGGGAAGTTTATTGTATCGTCAGCCTCCTCTGCTAAATTCCTCACAGCCACAAGTTTAATAAAACAAGCAGATCATTATATCCTGTTGCTTCCAACTTCAAAGACCAACAGACTACACAAAGGAGAACTATTGCATATTACATATTACCCAACTCATAACAGCTGGTGCCCAGTAGCTGTTTTTGATCAGCTCATACAATCAGCTCATACAATACCACATTTGCTCTGATTCCTCACAGCCTCTTCTGACTTCCAACAATCATGCAGTAATGACTACCAAATGGTTTCTGGAGCATGTGAGAACTCTCCTACAATGGCTCAGACTTAATCTTTATGCTTTCACAGGACATTCCTTTCAGATTGGAGCAGCAGCATTAGCATCCAAAAACAACATTCCTCTCATATCCTCAAGAGACATAGAAGATGCACCCCCTTCATGCTTCAAAACATGCATCCCCAATCTGGAAGAAGAAATCAGACAAACATTTATTATTAGTATGCCCAGAGGAAGGACAGTTCAGTAGCCATGTTTCCTCCAACATTGTTTTTCTCTCTTGCATGCTACTATTCACCCTCTCCATGGGTTGGAGGAGATAATCTCACTTTTTAGGTCTTCTATTTCAATAATGCTGCCCAGTACCTCTACTGAGGGTGGGAATAAGGAAAGGCCAAAGTTTAAGTATACACTAGCACTATTCACCAAACATTGAACTGGAGGGCTTCACCTGAGGTTCAGTGAGGGGAATAACTCCTCCCACAAATCAAATAAATATTAGCCTCTTGCAGCAGCCCACACTTATCATGCCTCAAGCACGCACCATCTAACCCACCTTTTCCTCTTCTGGCACTCTTCTCACCCTTAGTGCTGGGCCTTCTAGTTCCATAATGCTGCCCAGCACATCTACTGAGGGTGGGAATAGAGAAAGGTCACAGTTTAAGTATACAAAGCACTATACACTATTCACCAAACTGTGAACTACTTTTTCATTCCCTTGGCCAAAGGATGCTGACATTGTGGATCTAGCAATAGATATTCATGCAATGAGTGTCAGTGCATGTTGAAGCTCATTGGCACCACCTCTCCCTATGCTTCAGCTCCAAGTTGCACCACTAACTGTGGTCACTCAGATGGCACTTATACAGCTGAGTCTGAGAACCGTCCTTCCCTGAGGAGGAGAAAGTCATCTGGGGTGCTTGATCCTCCTCCCCCAGCTGGTCCTCCAATGACTTGGGCTCACTGCCAAACCCAAGTCACTGCTGTTATGATCAGTTGTGCTACTGAGCTTCATGGAGCACTCCCTGTGTTCCAGTACTGTCAGTCTGGCACTTTTTATGAGAAATAAAAATAACAGCCAGAAATTTAGCCTATTTCTGGTTATGTAATATTTGTTATTTATTTGAAACTTGCCTTTTAGCCAATGCCCTTGCAGGGTAACCTATGCTTTGCTGCTTTGCACAGATTTTTTCTGTTCAGTTAAATTCATTTTCTAGTTTGGGCTTATCATGACCGAACCCACTGACATTCTGTGGCTGGTCACCTCTCCTTCTGAGCTGAGGCTACAACTATGGAACTCTGATGATTCCTAATATAGAAACATAGAAACATAGAATTTGACGGCAGATAAGGACCGCTTGGCCCACCCAGTCTGCTCATTTCCCTACCTACTGGATAAGCTGCAGATCCTAGTTAACCAGCAGTCTACTTCTTCCTACCCCCACCCCCCAGAACTGCCTTATGACTATCCCATGCATGCTTGAATTCCACCACTGATTTTGACTCCACAACCTCCTCCGAACGCCTGTTCCATGCATCCACAACCCTCTCTGTGAAAAATACTTTCTAAATTACCTCTGAGCCACCCTCCATCTTCAAATTGTGCCCTTTGTTCTTGCACACCTCTTTTTTGAAAGATGCTACCCTCTTGGACTTTGTTGATTCCCTTGAGGTACTTGAAAGTTTCTATCATGTCCCCCTCTCCTCCTTTCCTCGAGGCTATACATATTAAGCTCCTTAAGTCTCTCTCATATGTCTTCTGGTGCAGACCCTGCACCATTTTAGTGCCCTCCTCTGGACAGCTTCCATCCTGTCTATGTCTTTGCAGAGATTGGGTCTCAGAACTGCACACAGTACTCAGATGGGGTCTCACCAGCTGTCTGTACAGAGGGATTATAACTTCCTGTTTTCTACTGGTGATGCCTCTCCCTATGCATCCCAGTATCCCCCAACCCTCCTTGCTGCCCTCTCACATTGCTTGCCCATCTTTAGGTCATCTGATATGACTACCCCCAGGTCCCTCTCCATTTTTGTTGTTGTTAGTATCTCACCCCCCATTGTGTACTCTTCCCCTGGGTTTTTGTTTCCCAGGTGCATTACCTTGCACTTTTTAGCATTGAATCTAAGCTGCCATACATTTGACCATTCCTCTAACCTTGCCAAGTCCCTTCTCATCCTTTCCACCTATGGATGAAACACCTGTCTGTGGGCTGCTGTTTTCAAATTTTGCAGATAGTTTGTAAGGCTTTTTGACACCATACAGTCCTGCTTACAGTTGATTCACCCTAAATTCCTTCATGGTGTCTTGAGACAGTACTACATATAATGTTTTGTATTATTTGGGTATGTGTACAGGTATGTTATATTTTTTCAAACCTGAATGTATTGCTAATGCCCTTTTAGGGTAACTTTTGCTTGAGGAATATTCTCCACTATGTCCCAGGCTTTTACTTGATAGAATGGACATTTAACGGGACTTCAGTGTGTTGTTGTTTTGTTTATACTTTCATTGAGTCCTTTTTACTGATTATCAATATATTGGTTTCTCACCTGATATATATATATATATATATATATATATATATATATATATATATATATATATATATATATATATATATATATATAGAGAGAGAGATACTGTATATATATATATCTATATATAGATGTGTGTGGGGGTTGGGCTGTCTTGGGAGTGTGTATTAGGGTGAGTGTGCTGGTGTGTGTTTGGAGGGGATTATTTTTGGGGGTTGATGGAGTTTGTTTTGTTATTTTTGTGGGGAGGGTGCTGTGGGGGGAGGGTTAGGGTTGTGCTAACATTTTTAGGTAGGCTCATATTAGGGCAGATGTCATAATAATGCTACATGGTGTTAGGATTCTTGGCTCACACATATGGTTAATATACATTACTTTTCTTGTTATCTTTTCCCGGGGAGGGGGTAATTTCACAAGGGGTTTAAATAGATTCTTAAGACTGTTTCTGCTCATACAGTTAATTGATTATACTGTAGAACTAGAAATATCTGTGTAAACTTTTAATCGTGGTCTGCTGATCCTGTTCCCCATCGCGCCAAATAATGATCGCGCTTTGCTAATGCCAGTGACAGTGCAATTAGTACAATAAGAAATTTAGCTGTCTGTCATACAAGATTAAAATGAGAACTGAAATCTGCAGATTGTTAAACATTACTTATTTAAAATGTATATACTAAAAATGTGGGACAGTGGGGGTAGGACATAAGGTGTATGGTGGTAAAACCGGCTATCAGGAATGTACGGAGTTGGGGCTAAAGGGACAAACATGGGGATTGTGGGGGAAGTAGGAGCAAGTTATTCAAACCAGTGGTGCACAGTGTTCTGTAGGGACTAGGATATGGCAATAGAAAAGAGAAATGAAGACAACTGTAGAAGTAAACTGAGCACCAGAATGTTTGCTACACCAGCAGGAGCAGCATTCTTAAAAGACCAGGAAAACAGCACAGCAACAAAGTTAAGGACACCGTCCCAAGTCACTTACACAAGACACTCAGGGAGAAAGGCTAAACAGTATTACAACCCTTGTACTGTAGATTTGCTTGCTGACCGAGGTATTGGAAGAAGCAAATTGGACTGAGGAGAAGCACATGCTATACGGCATTCACAAGGACTGGGAAATGGGCTGGCTGAGCAAGGGATTGAAGATGCTGCATCAAGAAAGATGAGAAAAGCTACTGATACAGTCTGATACCATAGAAGGGTTGCAGGTTTAAGGGTACTCTGTACGGTGGTGCATTAATGAAAAGGCATACTTGCAGTGAATGATGCTGTCTTGTGTCCTCACATCTATTGAAGGTTGGAGACGACACAGAGAATCCTTCCTTGTGTTGGAGCCGTCCTCATTACTGATATTACTCAACTAGTACTACAGTAGATACTGTATCATTTCTCATGGTTGGCACAGATACAAGACAGAAATAAATGCAATAAAATACTATCGCGCCTTAAAGGGACAGTGCAATGATGGTGAATATATTTTTACAGCGTTTATTTCTAGTTCTTCAGCATACTGACTCATTATTGAACTTTGAACATTTTAAGTTGCAGGAACTCATTTTCTAAGTAGTCCTTGAGAGATTTATTTTTTTATTTGGCAATAATACTGACAATTGATATTATCTTGGTATACTATTGTTACAATACTGTAGGTTTTAATGTTTTTGGAGTGTGTTAACTGGTTGAGAGTATAGTTTAGAAAATATATCCAGATTACTGAAATTCTATATGAATGTTTTAAACAGTTGTTCATACAAGGTACATTTTTCTTATTTCCGTATATATATTTCTGTTCTACAGTGTTTAATCATACAGTACTATCAAGTTTCAACTTGAACATGTGTGATGTGTGGTATTAATCTAGAGGTCCTACTTTTAATTTTGAATGCATTCTGCTAACACACACATTCATTAGTAATGTCAGTTATAGACTTTGCCTGCTTCAGTGTTCAGCTTATCTATGGATTTGTCCTTGAAAGGATCCTCAATAACAGCAAGCTAAAAGGGATGCTATTCATTCCATTGAAATTTGTGATTTTTTTTAAAAAGGTACTTTTAACCAATGAGAATTTGTTCTGAACAATTGTCATAAGTCTCTGAGGAAGGACTTAGTTGGTTCAAATTCTTAGACACTGTTTTCTTTATGTAACATCTATGTTGGTCCATTAAAAGGTATCAAATGATTTGCTTCTGGATCTGGTCCTTGCTATAATGTGAAGGCAGAGTTACAGTATGTGAAATCATTAACATTAGTGATTTGCACATAGACATGTTTTAAAATGCTTATTCTGTTATTTCGTAGTGGCTTCTTTACATGCCACAACCACTGCCTGCCACTGGAGGGCAGAAATGATGATGTGTGATAGTCTGTCTCTCCCAATATATTGAATAGGATGAAAAGTTAATCTAGCTCTGCTTAAAAAGAAGTTTCCCACGTTTTAATACAAATGAGTTTTTCAAGACTTGTTCTTGCTCAAATGTTGGAAAAGAGTTTTTTGTTTTGTAAACCTGATTATTTTGTCTCTCCATTCAATATGTATACCCTTGAGCAAAGGAGGGAGAGAGGTGATATGATCGAGACATTTAAACACCTTAAGGGCATAAACAAGGTGAAAGAGTCTAACATGTTTAAATATAAGAAAAATTGCAGGACAAGAGGACACAGCATGAGATTAGAGGGAGGCCGATTAAGGGGGAATGTGAGGAAATTCTTTTTCACAGAAAGGGTGGTAGATGCATGGAATAGCTTACCACAAGAAGTGGTGGCTATGAATACAGTGCAGGGCTTCAAACAGGCATGGGATAGGCATAAGGGAGCAATACAAATGACTATGAATAGATAGGTCACTGACAGAGCAAAGGCCGATGGCACATTTATAAGGTAGAAAAAGAAATGGGCAGACTGGATGGGCCTTGCGGTCCTTATCTGCCGTCAACTTCTATGTTTCTATGTTTCTATGTTTCTGTGTACAGTATAAGGATATGGAGATGACTGCCCATGATCAATTTAACCCTCCATGTAAATAAGCCACTGTGATTGGTAGCCTATATGCTCATAGTACTAGCACTTTTAAGGGTACATATATAATGTTGTTTCCATTTTTAACATAATTGTACATTTCAGTATATGTGAAGTCTGCTTTATCACACTAGTGCATTGCTTTGTATGTTTGTTTTGCAATAGTCCTATTTTCTCCTCAATTAGAGACCAGTATTAATGCAGCCTTTTCCACTCCAATATTATTTTAATTAAGCAGTAGCAGAACCCTGTGGTATCAGATGAGCTGAAGACTACAGTGATGTGGAACACAGTGACATTGGCTCAGCCCTAAATAATGAAAAAAAAATAGGACTATTTCAAAACAAACACACTAAACAATATACCAGGTTGATAAAGCAGACTTCACACATGCCCACATTTATAATTATATTCAAAATGCCAACAACATTATTTATGTTTTCTTTAAAGCACTTTTTTGGAAAAGCTGATTTATCTGCAAATTGCTAATGTTAGAGACTCCACATACTGTAACGTTGTCTCCTCTTTGCATCAAGACAATGAGAGACATTGTGGGAAGCATTCTTTTCAGTACTTTTATGCAGAGGATCTTTTAATCTTCTTGTTATCTTGGCAGGGAAAGAGTTAAGGAAGGATCAAGTCATGAGGAAAAATTGTAATTATACATTTTTATTCATTTAAATCAAAAAGTAATTATTCTTACAAGAGGTTGGAGCCCCCAATCTATGGAGTAAATGAATAGTCAGATGATGAAAACTAGATCCTTCAGCATGAGCAGTTAAGACCTCTTTTCATCAACATGATGTATCTCTTTATTTTAGATTTTTGTGTTTGAAATTAGTGTTCATGAAAAATGAAGGATGGATGAGACAGGAATTTGAAATGTCGTATGATGAGTGATATGCTCAATTTATGTGGTGTGATGTAGGCAGGGTAAAGCCTACTCCATCTTGCTCCCCTAGTTTAAACTCAGCACCACTGTTAAATTCAGGAGTGAACAAACCAATGTCAAATAAACAAACTCCGAGAATCTGACTGGTTTGAAACTGCAGAACCCCACCAAAAAACTCCTTTGAGAAACAGATACAGTACTGTGAATTGCAAATTAACATTACCATACAACTAACATATCATTACCATACAAATATTTTCAGATTACTTAGTTTCAAAAGAGGTACATGAGAAGCACCTGAGACCTCCTCAGTCACTACTGGGTATTTATTGATGGACAATGGGTTCTCAACATTTTGTTTGTAGTTACTCATGATATATGGTCCATATTACTTTCATGTTCTTTAAAATTCATTCTCTTTTGGTAGTCATATATTCATAGAAAGATTTATATATGAACTTCCTGCTATGGCTGTTAGTTTTTTCTGCACCCTCTGGCATGACTCGTAGGATACAGTCTGATCACAAGAATCTCTTTTTTTCAAATAATCTTTTGCCTCTATGGGTGGCTCATTGATCCTTTCCCAACCTCCCCCGGTCGGCAATCATGTCTCTGGACCTACCTGGAGCTGGTTCTACCATGGCTTGTCCCCCTTGGAAGGGATGGAGGATGGAGGGTCCCCCCAAGTTACATATCCAGAGGCCTCTGAGGTCTGGGTGGTGGTGCTTGTCAGGGGAGATACACAAGGTTTCATGTAGCCCAAGGGTTCACATTCCCATTTTCTTCTCCAGTTCCTAGGCTGCGGTGATGTAAGCATGTGCACGTGGAGGCACACATGCACTATGGAATCACAGCCCCTCCCACTATCATAAGTCACCTGCAACTTGCATTACTCCCAGGTCTCCCCTGGTGGAAGTCGGAGACCAAGATGGCTTGCCATCCCTCCCAGGCAGATGAGAGCAGCCCCTAGCATACTCAGTCTTCACACCCACCAGCTGACCCACAGGAACCCGAGTCATCTCCTGAACCTAGGTCACTGGCATGGTTGATTCTAAATGGAACTAGATTTGGTTGGCTCTCCCCTAGTTGAAATTATATTTTATGAATTTTGAACCCTTGAGGTCCCTCACATTAGCTGACAGCCCATCTCCCTCCCTTTATAAGTAAAGAGCAGTGTTATATGTGCTGTGTGGGCTGTGTCCATGTGGGACCCCTATTCATATGTTTCCCATACTACTTCAAGTGCCAATCTGGATAATGCACCACTTTGGGCTGAGAAAGATTTTCTGCTTCTTCCTTACTTTTTCCATGGTCCCTCTTGAGCACCACTGACTTACTGTGCCAAGTCCAATAAGTGATTCTGGCATGTCCATTAAGAACTGAGATCATTAATGTTCATTCATTTAACTTGGGGCCTGGGTCAACACCTAAAACAAGGCCTCCAGCCCTGAGGGGCTGGTGTCTTATCTTAGAGAGTCTGTGTTGCCTAGGGCTTAGAGGGCAGAGCATAGAGGTTAGAGGGCATAGCAGTCTCAGGTTTGAATTCCACTTACTGTTCAACCTTGAGGAAGTCACTTAAACTGTCTTTACCTAATCTCCTGTTTCTGCGCACAACCTTTCTGAGCTTTCTGTAATATCCCAGTCTAGGGGTGGGCGAAAGTTGCCATTTCCACCTGGAGTGGAACCTTCTTCACAAAATGTGGCAACTTCGCAGAAGTCCTTAGCTTCACCAGTGGCGGATCAGAAAATGTCTGAACGTTTGGGGCCAAATTTCACCCCATTCCACCCAGCCCAAGAACACCCCCCTTCCCGTGGCTAGCAGACCCTCCTCCAACCCAATGTAACCTCCCCAGCAGTGCTCCCAACCCCCACCTGATCACTCTGCACCCGACGTATTTAATAACCAACCAAACCCTGCTGGCTAGTGGCCCTTACCTCCACCCAACCACCTGCAAGTGTCCCACCCAGTATTATTATAAAATAATAATAATACTAAGGTGCTCTACAAATGAATGATAAAATCAAAGAATACACATACACATATAAAATCAGTAATCTCCACAACATCAAATCATAAAAGCCTTACTCCACAAAAATGTCTTAAAATCCCACTTAAAAGACTCCACAGTCATGCATTCCCTAAGCCAGTGAGGCAGAGAATTCCAGAGGGTTGGGGCTGCAAACACAAAAGCCCTGGCCCCAGAAGACTTCAACGTAACCCTCAAAACCTCTAGCAACCCCTTGTCAGCTGAACGGAGCTGTCATACAGGGCAGTAAGGAATCAGAAGCTCTTTCAAGTAGTTGGGGCCAAGTCCATGCAGGGCTTTAAAGGTCAAAAGACTTACTTTAAAGGTGATCCGCCACTGTATAGGCAGCCAGTGCAGATCGCGCAGCACAGGGGTGATGTGTGTCCTTCTAGACACCCCTGTCAACAACCTTGCAGCAGCGTTCTGCACTAGCTGCAAGCGGTGGATATCAACCCCAGGAAGCCCTAGGTACAGGGAGTTACAGTAGTCAAGGCGTGAGGTCACAAAGGCGTGAACTAACACAGGTAAATTGCTGGACGGAACAAGGTGCTTCACCCTGGCAATGTTCCTAAGATGATAAAATGCAGACTTAATGACTGCTGACACCTGATGACGAAGCGTCAGCCAGTCATCAAGTACCACTCCCAGGTTACGCACTCGTTCAGAGGTAAGGATGTGATTCCCCCCAGCAATAAGCCAGAGGGTTGGCCAGACCCTAACCCCTCTATCCCATGACCCGGGTCCACAACCATAACTTCGGTCTTGCCGGCGTTCAGTTTTAACCAGCTCAAATTCATCCAGTCATGGATTTCAGCGAAGCAGCTATTAAATGCCGAGACAGCACTAACCTGGTCAGGGGCAAAAGACAGGTAGAGCTGGGTATCATCAGCATAACAGTGAAACCTCAGCCCATACCATCTTACAAAGTCTCCGAGGGGCAGCATGTACACTGCAAACAACATGGGGGAAAGCACCAAGCCCTGAGGGACACCACACTGCAGAGGGAAAGGGTCAGAGGAAAAAATCCCAGACACAACTCTCTGTGTTTTCCCAGATAGAAAAGATGAAAACCATCTGAGCACTGTACTAGATGGTCCACAGATGGACCTCAGATGCTCAAGCAAAACTCCATGGTCTACAGTGTCAAAGGCTGAAGATAGATCAAAGAGAACCAAGATAGAATGGTTTCTCTGATCTCTCACCATCAAGAGATCATTGAGCACCCAAACCAGAGCAGTCGCGGTACTATGCCTCTTACGAAAACCAGACTGGAGATGTTCATAGATACTATGGATGGTCAAATGGTTCTCCAACTGGTTTACCACTACCTTCTCAGTAACCTTCCCAGTGAAAGGAAGGTTAGAGTTAGGTTTGTAGTTGGCAAAAATATCTGGGTCCAAAGAAGCCTTCTTCAAAAGAGGAGTCACCACAGCTTCCTTTAGGGAGCTAGGAAACTCACCCAATTCTAGGGAGCACCAGATTATTTCAGCCAGAAATGGGCCCATGATCTCAACACAACCCAGAATCAGGAAAGTAGGACCTGGATTTAAACTACAGTACGTACGGCGCATCCCCTGGATGATCAGCATAATATTCTCGAACATCGGCAGGTCAAAGGAACTCCAGGAGGCTGAGGATTCCATGGCCAGACGCCGACCAACAGCTTCCCCCTTAGAATGTGTCAGGCAGATCTCTGATCTGATGTCAGCAAGCTTATTTGCAAAGAACTGAGTGATCTCATCACACTCCTTTTGTGAAAAATCTCGACGGGGCTGGAGACAGGTCTGGTTGCACAGCCTGTCCACAGTTCTGAAGAGCTTAGCCAGTCGATTCTGAGCAACAGAGATCTCCCTGGACAGGAATTCTGCCTTCTTACATGAGATCTCTGATTGGTAGAGCTGATAATGCTCCTCCAAACTAAGGCGGTCGACTTCTAGAGCAGATTTCCTCCAACAACGCTCTAACCATCTTCCCGCACATTGCAACTTCCTCAAGGACCCATCGAACCATGGGGCCCGAGGGCAGAGAGAGAGGGGACGAACATGGACAGGAGCAATTGAGTCAAGGGATGAGGAAATGGCCTGATTATAAGCCAAGACCATAGACTCCGGACCCAAGCTAGCAACAGGAAACTTTGAGAGGTTCAATACCACCATCAGGTCTTCAGGGCACACGTCCCGTAAAGGGCGGTATCAAACCATCTCCACAGGGGCAGACCTACAAAGGGGAGCACAAAAATTGAAGCTGACGGTGTAGTGATCAGACCAACTGACAGGTTCCACCACCAAATCAGAGGCCTCAATCCCCAGGAGAAAAACTAAATCCAAAGAGTGACCGTGATTATGAGTGGCTAAGGAAACAATCTGTGTAAGGCCCAGTGATGTCATCAACTTGAGGAAGTGCTGACCAAAGGCTGAGAGTTCATCATTGACCTAGGCATTGAAGTCACCTAGAACCATCAATCTGTGCGACTCCAATGCCATATCGGTGATGAAGTCTGCCACTTCCTGCAGGAATCGCCTCTTGTCTCCTGGTGGATGGTAAACGAGCGCTATCCTGCAACCCACACCAGCCACTACGGTATACTCAAAGGATTCAGCTTCCTCAACTGGTACACCCGTGAGCCCCAATCTGGTCTTAAAACAGACCGCTACTCCCCCCTCCCCGATATCCAATCTCGGGCGGTGAATCACTGAGTACCCGGCTAGAATGGTCACCTCCAAAATGGGGCCAGCATTTCCATCCAACCAGGTCTCGGTGATGCAAGCCAGATCTGCTGTCCCAACAAAGTCAGAAATAACAGCAGACTTGTTTTTAATAGATCTGGCATTGCACAACACCACCCGAGTTGGGCAAGGCTCTGAAGCTGCCCCGCCTACTTGCCCATCCAAATAGGTGGTACCCTTGGGTATGAAAACTAAACATGGCTCACTACATCTGTTACACCCCCTGGTGCCATCCCCATCCCACGTATATTAAAATATTTTTTTCCCTGGTGGCCTAATGGTAGTAAATTCCCCTCCCTCCCAGTCCCTGAATGCTGATCCCCAGTATTTTATTTTTACAAGGTATTAATTTCCTGGTGGTCTAGTGGCCTCTTGCATTCCTACCCACCTCAACAGGTAGTGTCAATCCTCCACTCTCCTCCTTGGCCAGCTGCCCACTGAAATGTGAATGAATGAGCACATGCACATGTGTGCATTCATTCATTCATTTACTCATTCACATTTCAGTGGGCCACTGGCTCAAGGTGGATGACAACCTGGGGTGTAGGTATCACCATACAATGCAATTCAATATAACTACTGAGTCAGAATTGAACCACACTAAGGTGAGGGTCCTGGACTTCAGGAGGGCTGACTTTATAAAGATGGGGAAATGCCCCAGGAATGCCCTGGCCGGGGAGGAGGACAGGGGTGGAGTGGAGGATCAGTGGGCAACACAAAAAGAGGCCATAGGGAAGGCAACAAACCTCCGTGTCAAGCAAGTAAGCAAAAACGAAGAGGGAAAAGAGGCCACCATGGTTCTCAATAGAGGTGGCTATGAAGGTAAGGGCAAAAAAGTTAGCATTCAGTAAGTATAAGTAGACACAGAGGGAGGAGGATAGGAAGTTGTATTGTGAGACACAGAGGGAGGCAGGGAAAGCAGTCAGGAACACAAAAGCGCAAATGGAAGAGAAGATAGCACAGGCAGTAAAGAAAGGGGATAAGACATTTTTCAGATATGTAAGTTAAAGGAGAAAAAACAGTGGCGGGATTGTAAAGCTAAGGAGGGAATGGGAGGAGTGTGTGTCGGGGGACCAGAAAAAAGCAGACATCCTGAACAAATATTTTTGTTCAGTGTTTACAGAGGAAGGTGAAGGTGAGGGACAACAGTTAAGTGACAGGAGCATTGAAGGAAGGGAGGTGGACACTAGTACATTTACAGAGGAGAGAGTCCTGAAGGAACTTGCAAATCTGAAAGTGGACAAGGCAGTGGGGCTAGATGGGATATATCCAAGGATATTGAAAGAGCTTAGATACGCACTGCCTGCACCTCTGACAGTCCTGTTTAACCACTCGCTGGAGCCGGAAGTGGTCCCAGAGCACTGGAGGAGAGCAGATGAAGTCCCACTTCACAAAAGTGGTAGCAGGTTGGAAGCTGGAAATTACAGGCCAGTCAAGCTGACTTAGGTGGTGGGAAAATTAATGGAATTACTACTGAAGGAAAGGATTGTGGAATATCTTGATACCAGCAACTTTCAGGATCCGAGGCAGCATGGATTCACCAGATGGAGGTCATGTCAGACAAATGTGATAATTTTATTTGACTGGGTAACCAGGGAAGTAGATCCGGGTAGAGTAGTGCATGTGGCCTACCAAGATTTCAGTAAGGCGTCTGACACCATTCCACATAGGATACTAGTAAACAAGCTGAGCAGCCTGGAACTGGGGTCAAAAGTGATAAACTGGGTAAGGATTTGGTTGGGGGATAGGCATCAGAAGGTGGTGGTAAACAGAGTTCACTCCAAGGAAGAGAGGACAATCAGAAGGGTACCACAAGGATCAGTACTGGGACCTGTTGGATCTGTGACTATTATACTATAATTTCTATCTGTGGGCTTACTTACAATTTTAGAATTACCAATGAAGAGTCTTACAAGAATTATAAAATGTAACAAAATCTAATTTTATTATACAGGGTTCAAACAGATCAGGCACAGATGTCAATATAACATTCCTAGTTTCGCTAAGCCATTATACTGTAAACGCACCCAAATGCAGAATATCTAATACATTTCACATTTGCATTATATAATATCCTATTACCTTTGGTTAACTGCTATATGAAGTATAATCAAGTTATACTCACTTATACAGCAGGGTCAACGCAGAAGGAAGGTCAAGACACTATTGCATCAACTGTGCGACAAACTACTGATAAAAGCTAGCCTCTTTATACCTTTCTTTTAGCATTAGGCTGAATCATACGTTTTGCTGACTCCATGGACCTAGGTCAGTGTGACCTCACACTAGCCTACGTAGCTAGAGGTGCTGTTTCCCTCTAATATAAATAACTGAATCTTTTCTCAAAACAGTTGTACAAAATAATAGAATCTTTTCTCAGAAGAAAATGGCACCTGGCATTTTATCTAAACAAAACAGTTTTGTACCAAGACAGAAACATATGCCTTGGTTCTCATAACAACTTTCACCAGAGCCTTCTTGAGGTCTTTTAATTAGAGGTATTTTTCTCTTTTATTTCTTACTGTCTATATTAATCCTTTTGTGATGAAAACTAAGATGTGCCTGACACAAAGTAATATGTGTGCTTAATGAATGAGCATGCTTGCTTGTGTGTGTGTGTGTGTGTGTGTGTGTGTGTGTGTGTGTGTGTGTGTGTGTCTAGAGCCTATTGCTATATAGAGGTGTCTAATGTGCAGATAATAATATACTCACACTAACAAGCATTTATATATTTAAAGTTGGATTGATTGGCTGGATTTGCTGCTTCAATGGGGGACCGGACCTTAGATCGGCCAGTGAATTGGCCAACAGGCCTGTAACTCTCCTAAATCTTCATGGTCTGGCCACAGGTGTGGCTATTCCTTGAGTTTTGAAGGTGGCACAGTAAATATTTCCAGCTGTGGTCGTGGGTACGGGAGTTTGAAGGACCATGGTGTGTCGCCAATCGCTGACCTAAATCTTTGGCCGGTCTCTGCCTGATTTCGACTCCCTATTTGGATTACCTTCACTGTTTGGACTTTTTTCCTGACCAGGCTTTGGATGTGGCATTTTATTTCCTCTTATGGACAGTGAGAGTGTTTCTTCTTCTTCGCATGGTTTACTGGTGGTGGTGAGAGGACCTGGGTGTCCACATTCACTTATTTTCTGTTAACTCTGTAAAAGAAGTATTTTTTTTTTTTTTTTGGTCATTTCATTGTTTTGTCTTATTTTTTTTCTAAGTTGTTCTATTTTTAATTGTGGGCAGTGAGAGTGCTCTGACTTTCTCCACTTCCAGGTTGTGAGAGAACCTGGGGGAATGTTTAATTCTTCTGCTTGTCCAGTGAGGGGGGACTGCAGAAGATTTCATTCTGATTTGGTTTTATTTATTGTTATTACTTTTCTTTTTTATGTATTCCACAAGCCAAGTGTTGAACTGAAGTTGCTATATAGTGTTGGGAAAGAAATAAATGTTGGGGTTTTATTTGTTAGGGGTGAGTCATTTTATCTCATTTATTTGTTATTTTGTTTATTTATCCACTTTGGATAATTCTATTATAATTTGCTTGGGGTTTTCGTCTTGGGTCAGTTACTGGGGTGTTGTGTGTTTTTTTGGAGTCTTGGCTATCCCGTATGATGTGCAGGCTTCCCCAGTCATGCGCTATTTGTCTTCTGCCCTCCGCTCCTTCCACCCATTTTCCTTCCCCCCATTGATGTGGTCAACTTATCAGCACTGTCAAGCACTGGGTATCGTTCGTTGGAGGGGAGGTGGGGTTGGGGGGTACAGACAACAGAGGATGAATGAACGGGTCTCTTACATTGGGGTTGTTAGGTCTAGAAGACACCCTGGGGCGAAATGAAGTCTGGAGCATGGTGCTCCATGCTTAGTTCCCATACCCAAGGACACTACCATTTTTGGTGGGCAGGTAGCCTGGGCGACCCTTGAAACTCATTCAACTCGAGCGGTGTTATGTAATGCTAGATCTGTTAAGAATAAGACTGCAATTATTGCAGATCTTGTTGGAACAGCTGATCTGGCATGCTTCACCAAGTCCTGGCTGGATGAAAATGCTGGCCCCATATTGGAGGCAGCAATTCCGGATGGGTACTTAGTGATACACCGCTCAAGATTGGACCGTGGGGGGGAGGTGTGGCCTGTTTCAAGACCGAGTTGGGCCTCACGAGTGTACCAGTTGAAGAGTCTGAATCCTTTGAATGTACCATTGTGGCAGGTGTAGGTTGTAGGATAGCTCTTGTTTACTGTCCACCTGGGGATGAGAGGTGATTCCTACAGGAAGTAGTGGACTTCATCATTGACATGGCACTGGAGTCACCCAGACTGATGGTTCTGGGTGACATTAACTCCTGGGTCAAGGACGAACTCTTGCAATTTGGACAGCACTTCCTCCAGCTGATGACATAGCTGGGCCTTACACAGATTGTTACCTCTGCCACCCATCAACACGGTCACTTTCTGGAGTTGGTTTTCCTCCTGGGGATTGAGGCCTCCAACTTGGGGGTGGAACCTGTCAGTTGGTCCAATCACTACATCGTGAGGTTCAACTTTTGTGCCCCCCTCCGTAGGCCTGCCCCTGTGGAGATGGTCAGTTACCGCCCTTTATGGGAGGTGAGTCCTGAAGGCCTGATGGTGGTGATTGACCTCTCAGAGTTTCCTGTGGCCAGCATGAGCCCAGAGACCTTGGTTTTGACCTATAATAAAGCCATCTCAGTGGCCCTGGACTCAGTTGCTCCTGCCCGTGTTCGTCCTCTCCCCCTTCGCCCTCGGGCACCTTGGTTTGATGGGGCCTTGAGAGAGTTGTGGCAACAAGGACATAGGTTAGAGCGAGGTTGGCGGAAATCCACTCTGGAGGTCAACCACCTTAGATTGGTAGAGCACTATCAGGCCTACCAATCAGCAAGCTCCCATAAGAAGGCAGAATTTCTGTCCAGGGAGATTGCTGCAACTCAGAATCGACATGCTCAGCTCTTCAGAACTGTGGACAGGTTGTGCAACCCATCTTGTCTGCAGCTCTGGAGACCTTTTTCACAAGTAGAGTGCAATGAGATTGCTCAATTCTTTGTGAATAAGGTGGCCGACATCAGGTCAGAGATCCTCTTGACGCGCTCTGTGGGGGATGCTGGCGATCGGTGCCCAGTCACTCCACCTCTTGCTTTCTGGAGTTCCTTTGACTTGCTGGAGTTCATGGATGTCATGAAGATTGTCCAAAGTATGCGCCCTATGTGCTGTAGTTTGGACCCGGGTCCGACCTCCCTGATTATGGGATGTTGTGATATTATCGGCTCGGTCCTGGCACAGATAGTCTGGTGCTGTCTTGATTCGGGTGAGTTCCCAAGCTCCCTGAAGGAGGCGGTGGTAACACACCTCTTGAAGAAAGCTTCATTGGACCTGGATTCCCTGTCCAACTACAGACCAATCTCGAATCTCCCCTTTATAGGGAAGGTTACTGAGAAAGTAGTGGCAGTACAATTGGAGAACTACTTGACCATCCATAACATCTATGAACCTCTCCAGTCTGGTTTTTGAAAGAGGCATAGTACCGAGACTGTGCTAGTTCGGGTGCTCAATGATCTCCTGATGGCGAGAGATCGGAGACGCCGCTCCATCCTGGTGCTCCTTGATCTCTCCTCAGCTTTCAACACTGTTGACCATGGGGTGCTGCTTGAGCACTTGAGAACTATCTGTGGCCTGACATGTAAGGTTCTCAGGTGGCATGCATCGTTCCTCACAGGCAGAACTCAGAGAGTGGTTTCTGGGATTTTTTCCTCTGACCCTTTCTCTCTCTGTCATGTGGGGTCCCTCAGGGCTCAGTGCTGTCCCCCATGTTGTTTGCAGTGTATATGATGCCCCTCACAGACATTGTAAGAAGGTATGGGCTGAGGTTTCACTGCTATGCTGATGATACCCAGCTCTACCTGTATTTTGCACCTGACCAGGATAGTGTGCTCTTGGTATTCAACAGCTGCCTTCCTGAAATCCAGGATTGGATGAATTCAAGCTGGTTAAAGTTGAACACAGGAAAGGCCAAGGTGATAGTTGAGGACCCAGGTCATCGAATAGAGGGGTTAAGGACTGGTCAGCCCTCTGGAATTTATCTGGGGGGTGTCCAAATCCCTACCTCTGAACAGGTGCGGGACCTGGGGGTGGTACTAGAAAACAGGCAGACTTTATGATCGCAGGTGTCAGCAGTCATCAAGTTGTCTTTTTACCACCTTAGGAACATCACCAGGATCAAGCACCTGGTTCCGTCCAGGGACCTACCTACATTTGTCCATCCTTTTGTGACCTCACGCCTTGATTACTGCAATTCCCTGTACTTAGGGCTTCCTTGGGTTATATCTGTTGCCTGCAGCTAGTGCAGAATGCAGTAGTACAATTGCTGATGGGGACTCATTGAAGTTCTCATATTATTCCTGTGCTGCACTCTCTGAACTGGCTGCCGATTCAGTGGCGGATCACCTTAAAGTTGGTTTGCTGACTATAAAGCCCTACATGGACCTGGCCCTGACTACTTGAAAGAGCTTCTAGTTCCCTACTGCCCCGAGTGACAGCTCCATTCTGCCAATGAGGGGTTGCTGGAGATTCTGAGGGTGTCTCTGAAGTCTTCTGGGGTCCGGGCTTTTATGTATGTGGCCCCTACCCTCTGGAGTTCTCTACCCCATCAGCTACAGGAGTGCATGACTGTGGGAAGTTTTAAACAGGCGTTAAAGACTTTCCTATGGTGCCATGCCTTTATTGGAGTTGAATGAATAACCTTGTTCAGATTTTTTTTATTATCTTATATTGTATTTATTGATTTTATTACTCTGGTTTTATCTTTTGTAAAGCACCTTGGTATTGGAAAGGCTCTTTTGTGAAATAAAGTTTATTATTATTATTATTAAAGTTTAAATGTAAAACCTTAACTGTCACAGTGTTAATAAAGCTACACTGTGCTCATGGAGCTAACTAATATAATGTAAAACCTAAAATGCCACTCAAAGGAATGACTGGTTCACCAGCACTCTAAAATGGAGTAGAAACCTCCTTTTTTTATTATGAATCAAAACTTTTTTTATAAGTGTAAGGCTAAGTTAAATGTACAAACTGGGAAGCCGTTTAAAATGCGAGGTCTCCAGAACTGCACACAGTACTCCAAGAGAGGTCTCACCAGGGACCTATACAGCAGGAGGATTACATCATGCTTCCTACTGGTAATTCCCCTACCAATGCATCCGAGAATGCTGCTTGCCTTTAGTGCCACTTTTTTGCATTGCTTCCCTGCCTTTAAATCATTTGAGATCATGATACCAAGATCCCATTCCAGCTTTGTTTCTTCTAGTAGCTGTCCCTCCAGAACATATTCATGCATGGGTTCCTTCTACCCAAGTGGATGACTTTACATTTTTTGGCATTGAATCTCAACTGCCAGTTCTCGGACCATTCTTCAAGCATCCTGAGATCTGCCTCCATTTCTGTGATCCCTTCCTGTGTGTCCACCTTGTTGCAGAGCTTTGTATCATCTGCAAAGAGGCAGATTTTCCCTTTCATTTCTTCAACAATGTCACTGATGAATACGTTGAAAAGGATGTGCCTAGTACTGACCTCTGCGGCATGCCACTTGACACCTTCCCCTCTTTGGACAAGGTGCCATTTACCATAACCCTCTGTGTCCTGCCTTGTAGCCAGCTTGTGATCTATTTAAGTACTTTGTGACTGCTGCCAGCTTGCTCCAATTTGTTGGTTAGTATTCTGTATGGGACTGTATCAAAGGCTTTACTAAAGTCCAGATTCACCACGTCCACAGCTGCCCCCTGGTCTACTTCTCTTGTAACCCAGTTGAAGAATTCTGTCAAAGTTGTTTGGCATGAGCATCCCGATGTGAAGCCATGCTGCTTTGGATCAAGTTTCCCACTTGCTTTGAGGTAGTTCATTACCCTTTCCTTAAGCAATGTCTCCGTTATTTTACCCACCACTGAGGTCAGACTTATTGGGCGGTAGTTTCCTACTACCTCCCTGCTACTACTCTTGTGCAAGGGCACAACCGTGGCCCTTTTCCAGTCCTGTGGTACTTTCCCCTGTTCCAGAGAACTGTTAAACAGTTCAGCAAGTGGAGCATCAAGTTCATCTCTAAGTTCTTTGGTTCATCACTAAGTTCTTTTAGAACTCTTGGGTGTATTCCATCAGGGCCCATTGCCTTGTCCACCCTTATTTTAGACAACTCATCAAGGACCCTTTCTTTTGTAAAGGGGGGATATGTCATCTCCCTGGTATGGGAAAGTGTCCTGGCTGGTGCTGGACCATTACCAATGTCTTCCTGTGTGAAGATCGAGCAGAAGAATTCATTGAGAACTTCTGCCTTGTCTTTTTTGTTTTCCACCAGGTGTCCTTCCTTGTTTGCCACCTGTGTTTTCCCTCCTTTGCCCTTTCTTTTTTCTTAAATGTATCGATAAAATGTTTTGTCCCCCTCCCCTTTCACTTCTTGAGCCAGTTTTTCTTGTCTGGGCCTTTGCCACACAAATAGCTTTTCTGGCTTGCTTGAGTTTCTCTCTGTAGGCTTCACTATCCTTTTCAGACTTGGTCTCCTTGTACTTCTGAAAAGCTTTTCTCTTTTCCCTAACTATAGTAGCTACCTCTTTGGAGAACCAGAGGGGGGTTCCATGCCATTTTGGACTTGCTGATTTGTTTAGTGCATAGCGCTGTGACTGATGCTATAGCATCTTTCGGCTTTGTCCATTTGTCCTCCACATTCCATGTGGTATCTGTTGCCAGCATGGGCTTGATCCTTTCCCTCATTTTTGGGAAATCTGCTTTCCTGAAATTGAGCACCCTGTTTCTGGAGTGGCAGGGGTCCTCAGTCTTGCTAATGAAGAACCAGATTGACCTGTGGTCGCTGGTACCCAGATTGATCCACACTTGTATGTCTGATACCCTGGCACTGTTAGTGAGTACCATGTACAGGATAACTGATTCTCTGGTGGGGGAAACCACCATTTGATTCAGTTCTAACCCCCTCAAAGCAATGAGGAAGTCTCTACTCTTCTCTGAGGAGGCTGTGAAGGTGGACAATTCTACACCTAGTAGATTAAAGTCCTGACTAGCAATAGTTCACCTTTGTCGGACATCCTCATTATGTCTTCCAGGAGAACCTTGTCCTTTTTGATTCTTCTGGTTTGGGGCTCCATAGATAGCTCCAACCCTGATAGGGTTCCTGTTTCCAGTTCCCAGAGTGATCCACAGGGCCTCCATCTCACCTTGTGTTCCCTGGGTCTCAGTAGCATTTATTCCTTCTCTGTTATAAATAGCAACCCCCCCATTCCTTTCTTACCTATGCAGTCTCTTCTGAAGAGAGTGTAACCAGGGATGGCAACATCCCAGGTGTGGTTCTCTGTGAACCAAGCCTCCATGACAGCAACCCAGTTGAGGCTGGCCTTCGCCATCATTGCTGTGAAATCTGTGATTTTGTTTAAAAGGCTAATGGCATTGATGCACATTGCCTTACAGTCTTGGTTTGTCCTTCTTGCTGCACAATTTCTCCTCTTGTGGCTTGTGTCCCTAATGTTTTGAACGTCCTTCTCATGTTTGAAATGCCTGTTTGGAGTTGTGACACATGTGGTGCTTGTGATGCCCTGTTTTGGTTCCGATCGATTTTCCTTAGATGGGGAGGGGCATTTGTAAGCTCATGTGATGCAACTGTTACTGATGCCCCTTCCCCTCCCTCTAGTTTAAATGGTTGATGAAGACATTGAATTTTTGGCTGAGAGCATGTGTTCCCTCTTTTGTAAGATGTAGGCCATTGAATCTAAAGAACTCCCTCTCTCAGAAGTTCTGACAGTTTCCTACATAGCCATAACCTTTTTCAGCTCTATGATGCTGGTTCAAGAACCCTTTTGTCAACAGGCATCTCGCCGACAAGAATTATGTGGACCACAAGTTGCACTTAACATGATTCCTGTGTGTCTCCTGGTCTATTTTTCTCTGGCCCCAACCCCCCACATCTTTAAGATTATCAGCTCCAGTCAGAGTTGATTTAGGGTGGGGGTGCAGGACTGGGAGACAGTGTGCCCCTGTCTCAGGCACACCAACACATAGACCTGTTGGCAAAGTGTTGATTTTGCTGACAGGGTTGTAGTTCTCTGTGTTGGTGTCGCCATACATGGGGCATACCACATTTTTCCTGACACCAGTTTTTGAGCCAGGTATTAAGTTCGATGATGCCCCCTTCTCTGATCTTCTGCCTGTTATCCCCCTTACCCCACACAGGCAGAATTTCTGGGAAGGAGACTTTGGATGAAAGGGAAGTGAGTTTTTCTCCTAGAATCATTAGATGCTGCTTAGTCTCTCCAACTGACCATCTGGCCAGGTCGTTTGTACCTATATGGACGAGAATGTTTGTGTCTCATTTGATGTTACACATGATTCCCTCAATGTTGTTTGTGTCCCTCCATGCTGATGTTCCTGGGTGGCATCTATCCTCAATTTCTGTTTGGCCACTTTGGTGGGTGTTCGACTCTACACAGCAGATCATAGGGTCACTATTATTAAGATACGCTTTTGTTTTGCTTGGAGGTTTCTGTTGTGGTTTGTTTGTCTATGCCTTGTGTGAGATTCCTCTCTACTGTCATGCCAGCCCTGGTAGTAGGCTTGGATGAAAGTGGAGAGAACCTATTTGTTAGTTTGATTGGTGTTGGAGTTATTTCACTAGAGTTATTTCGCTGTGCTTTCTGTTTTCCTACCAACTGCCAGCCCCCTGATCTGCTAGCTCTCTGGGGGAGTGGTGTTGGTGATTGGTACCTTAAGTTTGAGTGATGCACAGCATGTTTGAGTTGCACCCTGGGAAAGTATATTTCAACACAAGCGGCATGTAATTGACAGCGTAGATCATTTACTGCAGAGCAAGTATGACAATGCCCCACCTGGCTCCCATAAGCTCTGGTGATGAGGGTCCCACAATACCTGCAGTTGATGATGTCCATATTGTTGTGTGGGTAATGGATGAAAAACAAAGTTGTCATAAATCTAGGGATGGATGCTACACAAGGTGAACCCTCTTGTGGGTCACAACTACCTTAGATTCCCTCAGACCGAGTTATCAGGAAGGCAAAGTGGAAGTGTGGATGACAATAAAAAGCACCTGTACAAGTTGGCTGTAGCAGAAATAGGGAGGATGTGTGGATGGAAATATAAATCCTGCTTAAGAGAAAAAAATCTAAAACTTATTTTTGAAGAAGATTACTAAAAAGGGAGAAGAGAAGGAGTTCAGAAGAAAATAGAAGTGCCTGTGGAAATAGTAATAGGCAGGTTTTTTTATGCTCCTAGGAAGAAGGTTACTAGAAAGAGAGTAGAGAAGGAGCTTGGATGTAAATAGAAGCAGCTGTGGAAAAAGTAATAGTGAGGATGTGTGGATGGAAATAGAATTTCTGTCCCAAAGAAGATTTTTTTTTATGTACAGCACCCTCTAATGATGTGTAAGGACTTTTGCTATAAAGAAGTAAAAGTTGTACTGTTTACTTTCTGCTGTAACTCTGTAAGAGGTGGGAAGTGCTAGGAAGCTATACATAGTCCAATTACCCAGGAGGGTGGGATTTGGGGAGGAGGTGGGTAGTACGTAGCCTCCTGGCAGTGATAGAAACAATCAGTGAACTATGCACACTAAGTCAAAATTAAAAATCAACTGCAGTGCATAAGCTAAACCTGCAAGGCAAAGCATTAAGGTATAGGCATATCTGTGAGATGTTGCTCCTTGCTCTGCCTTTTCAAGCAAACCTAGAAGACAAAGAGCTCAGGCAAGGCTAGGTTCTTTCTCTCAGCAAACCTAGTCTTCCACCATAGCAAGTGCAATAAAAATGGTGTACAGTCTGTACCAGAAACCATATGAGGCCATATGAGGAGAGACTAAAGGACCTCAATATGTACACCCTGGGGGAAAGAAGGGAAAAGGGGGATATGATAGAGACTTTCAAATACTTCACATGCATAAATAAGGTACAAGAAGGAAGCATTTTTCAGAAAAAAAGATGCTTGAGAACAAGGGTACATGCTATGAAGCTGGAGGGGGTAGACTCAGGGGAAACGTAAGTAAGTACTTCTTCACAGAGAGAGTGGTGGATGCCTGGAATAGCCTTCCAGCAGAGGTTGTGGGGTTGAAATCTGGGGTGGGATTCAAGAACATATGGGATAGGCATAAGGGAACTTTGGTCTTTAGGGAAGGAGGGCTAAACCAGAGATCCAGTAAGGTCTACAGTATTACAATAGGTAGGGAAAATGGGAGACTGGGTGGGCCAAGCAGTCAATATCTGCCGTCAACTTCTATGTTTCTGTGTTTCTCAAATTCTGGAAGTTTAACCACTCCCTTTTTGACCACCCAGCCCAGTCTGTTCCCCCGTCCTCATGGTAAACGATTCGTCTTTGTCCGACCTACCTCTGTTGCTACTTACTCAATGAGTTCTTCACAGCCTATACCCTCCCTTCTTCTCCCTATCCTGGCTCCTCTCCTTCCCTTCCCTTCCTGCTCCCCTCCTACAGTCCTCATCAGGTTTTCAGTTCCCCACTGTCACCATCCAGGAAACCCTTCTTGCTCTTTCCTCCCTCAACCTGTTATAGTCCAGCTTGACAGTTTAGACCCCAGGCTCTTCCACCTCTCAGCTCCTGACATTGCAGCTCCCCTTACTCACCTGATCAATCTTTCCTTCCCTCTCAGTGCTGCTCCTCAATCCTGGAAGTTAAGCAGTTATTCCACTCCATAAATGGGGTGACATCTCCACTCCCAGAAACATCTGTCCCATCTCCATCCACCCCTACTTCTCTAAGTTGCAAGAACAACTGATCCACTCAGGACTCCTCAACTTACTTTCATCCTCCAACTTTCTCTCACCCTTCCAGTCTGATTTCTGGAAGTGCCATTCCACAGTCTCCTCCCTGCTGTGAGCCTCTGATTCTATCTTCTCCAGGATAGTTCAGGGAACATTACAGCCACTATATTCATTGATCTGGCCAAAGCCTTTGATCTGGTGTCCCACCCACTCCTCCTGGCCAAGCTGAGTTCTGCTGGTCTCTCAGCTTCTGCCATTACTTGGTTCTGTTCCTTCCTACTTGGCCACCAACGGTTGGTACAGGTTGGGAGCACCCTGTCTCCTTCTCTTTCTATTCCGGCTGGGTTCCCCCAGGGCTCTATCCTGGATCTTAGCCTTTTATCCATCTTCCTGAATGACCTCCTCTCTCCCTGTGCCAACTAGCATACCCACATTTATGCAGATGACTGTCATCTTCACCTCTGGTCCCTCCACTACAGCTGTGGAAGACCTACTCCAGCAGGGCTTCAACTGTGCTCTGCACTGGTTCCAATCTAACCAACTCAGAGTCAACACTAAAAAAAAATGGTGTCCATGACCAATGGGACCAGTCAGAAATTAGCCAGACTCACTGCACCCCCCCCATTTCACCACTCTAGATGGCTCACCTCTTGAAATAGATCAGTCCTTCAAGTACCTTGGAGTGTGGCTAGACAGTTAGCTTGACTTTTCAGCCCACATCAATGTCATCCATGCAGATCTCTGCCCCAAGCTCGGTGCTCTGTACTTTAATAAAGACTGCTTATCTCCACATCTCCGCAGGTAGCTTGTTATCAAAATGGGGCCCCCTGTCTTTGACTACATGGATGAGGTCTATGGCACCACAACTTCCACTTCCCTCATCAGATTGGACACCCTCTACAATTTCTTCTGCCAGTTTGCTTCAAACCCCCCCTTCATACCCACCACTGTTCCCTGTATTCATCACTACCCATCCTCCATCTGTCCTCTCATGGCCAGGCTCACTGTACCTCCTTCATATGCAAGTACAGGTTTGGTCCCTTCCCTTTTACCTCTCCTCTTGCTCTTCACTCTGGAACCAACTCTCCTCCTTCCTCTGTTTCTCCCCATCCCCTAGTTCCCTCAGGCATGAATTAAAAATCCCACCCTTCCCCACCTGTTACAGTAAGCCTCCCTCCTGATACCTCCACGGCCAATCCTCAACCATGCTGGAAAGCAGCCAGCTGGGTCTCTGCTCCTGCTTTGGGTTAACTTTCACACCACTACAATTTTCTCCCTCCATTACAATGTGGGGCAATTAACTTGCCCCTCAGTTCAATATTGTTCTTTCCACTAAGTATTGCTGTTACTTTTGAATATAAACTTGCCAGGCATTTTTACTGAGCTACACATACAACTTTTTATATTTTATTCTAATTTTTGTACTAATTTCTACCGAAAGTTGTTCAAGTGGTCTGCTACTCTGTATTCTGCTGATGTTCTCCAACTGTTCTCCTCCCTTGGGTTACACCTGGAAATTAGCCTTGGCTCAGTGGGCCTCTCCTGGTTACCAACTGTCAAATAAATGAATCAACATTAGTAGGAAGCAGAACTCACAATTTATCAATTTTATTTTTTAACACCATCTGTAAGTTATCAAACATAGGTTGAAATTCCATACATACAAAATATGCATGATAGAATATGCTAGACTATAATGATTATTTATTAAACTGTAACTACAACATTTATATAATCAGTAAACATTTCTTCATCACCCAAAGGCACCAAATCACATTTGGAAACAATTGTTACTAATGAAGATTATATCACACCATAATTAAATTTATCTGTCACAAATGCCTTACCTGGCCACAGATTGCATTTCAATGTGTTTAATGACTAGGAACTTCCCTAGTTTGTCCATATAACATTGCAACTTGAACCCTCTTGTACTATTTGATTTATCTAGGTACAGTACATAACGCACAGTGAGCCTGCATACTGTATATTTTTCTTCTCATCTGGGCTTTATTCAATAGTAAGTTTTCTCAGGTTATAGTTTGGAACATGTCAGTCTGGTAAACATTCGTATAATTAGTGTCCAGGCTCACAAATGCCATCAATGACTTTAGGGGACATTTGTTCTCTCCTTTCCTTTAATGTAGAACATTACATCTATTCAAAGGGTAATTAGCTTGTGGTTGGAGTAAGCATTGTTGTCATATGTAGCCTAGCTTCTGCAATGCTCAATGACTCAGTTCAGTCCTTCAAGAACACCTCTCCTCTCTTCACACTGGATCTGGAGGACTCATGAAGAAGCCGTTATGTGAGGCGGGAGATGCTGAAAGGGTATCATTAAGTGTGGTGAGTCACTGTAGGGCAACCCCAGGGAGAAGTGGGCATGGCAGTGGGCCTGGGCATGGTGTTGAGAGAAGGCACCTCAGAGCTGTTGGTAATCTGGATCTATCTTCAGTGGGGAACAATGAAAATATTGGGAAACCCTCCTTTTATACACTAATTAAATGAACATTGTAATGAGTTCTACAAAAATGCTTTTAACAATCCAATCCAAGATGTATATTCATTCTCTGTTAGTACTTTTGCCATCTGCTGCCTATTTAGATACGTTGAATTTCTAAAAAGTTTTCTAGTTATTGCACTATTAACTTAATGACTAGAGAAGATTCATTGTCTACTGCTTTTGTCATTTCTCTGTTCATTAGTGTTTGTAATGATCTGCATATTATACACTGCTCCCACACCCTCTCTATAACAATGAAAGGCTGCAGATTATGGGACAATGCTTGTGAACAGCACTTTACATAAATGAATAAATTATCTACAACCCTACTCAGATTCGTTGCATACTACAAGCACCTTGTTTCTTGATGAAAAGGGCCCTTCGTCTTGAGAAAATTAATTTCATCCTTTGATTTTTGGAGTCATTAGACAGAGAGAGTAGAGGTCTTGGGGTTGTAAAAGTGCTGAAATATGGTGTCATTGATAAGAATCAAGCAGTGCAGTGTTGTGATGATGTTCTGTATTTGACCCCTGGAAGCTCATGCTCAGATATGGCTTCTGGCACAATAGAGTTATAAGGACACCCACATAGCACAACTGACTGCACTGTTCATATTTTGATTCCTGTGGATAATTTGTTGCCATCAATCTGTACCATTTCATATTTTCTTATTATAAAAATATAGAGTGAAATCACATTAGAAAGTCTCTTGTGAATGGCTCTAGTAAAGGCACTGAAGGAATAACTAGATCGTTTCAACTTTTACTTTGAACATGGAGGGATCTGTGTTCAAAATCTGGGCACTGAAAAAAAAGCAGCTGACTCTCCCTGTCACAGCAGTGTTACATTTTAAGATTTATTACTTTAATAAATATCTAACAAGAACATGGCGTTGCCATGGAAATTTCACAGGGGCATCGTTCTTGCACAGACAAAGAAATTAAAAGCCTGCAGAACATTAGCCACTGAATGCAGCCATAGCAGCGTTCATTTTGCCATGGTGCTATGGAGTCATTTGTTAATTCAAGAATGTGCGGAAGGCCGATATCCATCCCAGAAAACAACTAAGTAGTGTGTCTCTGACCTAGCTTGATATTTTTCAGTTGCTGGGGCAGTCATTAAAAGTAAGGTAGAAGTGCACATGAATAACACCCAGCAGCTATGGGTCTGATATATGGAAAGACAAACCAGTTATGTGGTAGGCACTGTAAATAGAACTTTGGTGGAATCTTTAGTTAAAAAAAAACTTTGTTAAAGTTACTGGATATGGTCCTTTCTGTTTAAACAATTTAAAGTAACATTAGAAATGTAATAATTGAAAGGAAGGAATGCTAGCTTCACTGACTCTTTAAACACACATTCTATGTTCAATTAACCAGAATGGACATTCCTTCTCCCCTCTCTCTTATCTTTCCATTACTTTTTTATCACTGATCCTGTTATAGTTTTCAGTGATACAGTAACAGAAAAAGTTCCCTATGTTGTCTTATTGAAACTTATGGACACATCTCTGCAGCTGTCAGGAAATTATAGAATGCTGGCATGCATCCATGAGTTATGGGATTCCTATTCAGTGCACACTCCCAAATTCTCATCACAGATTCCCAGACCTCAGGCAACTTTATCCTTCTGCAATATGCTTCTGCCTGGGGTCAGCAAAGAATTTTCCCTAGAAGAGGAGCCCCAAAAGCCAATCACACCCTCAACACACTGCACACACACATTTATTGTAGTACTGGAGCCCATCCCCTGTGGTCTTGAACAACCCTTCTGCACACTTAATACACAGCCCTCCCCTCACCTCTTTGGAAGGCTATCATCTGATTAAAAATAACACTAAACTGTTATAGTATAATAGCAATTTTATGCTATTTTTAATCAGAAAACAACCAGCCAAAGTGATGAGCAGACAGCAGGTGTTGGTTTCCATTTGGAAGTGGGGTGAATTGAAATGGGGTGGGAAAGGATGTCACTTGACACCAGGAAGTACTTAGAACATTACCAGTAGAGGTGGCATTACCATTCAGAGAATGTTTAGTGTGAGATGCAATGAAAGATGAGGTGCCTTTGGACATTATGGAGTGCTTGGTATGGATAGGCTGAGGAACAGAGTTGAAACAGAACACCAGGGAGTGTTTGGTGTGGGATGTGGTGAAGGATGGGGTTCCTTTAGACACTGTGGAGTTCTTGGTATGAACAGATTGAGAGAAGAGGTTGAAACATGACCCCAGGAAGTACTTGGCATGGTATGGGGAAGGGAAGAAAGCTACTAGTTACCGGGAAGTGCTTAGCATGGGAAAAAGTATGGGAGGGGATGCCACAGAACCTCAAGGTGTACCTACTATGAAACTGCTGAGGGAAGGAGTTGCCACCAGACACTAAGGAATGCAGTGTCAGTGGCTCAGTAGGTAGCACTCTCGCCTCTGAGGCCAGGAGATCATAGGGCTGTGGGTTCAATTCCCACATCTGGCACTTGGGTTAATATCCCAGTACTGACACTGTAGTGCAACATGAGAGGGGTTCTGCACTTCTGAGGTGCCGTCTTTCAGATGGGACGTTAAACCGAGGTCCCATCTGTCTGGATTGGTGGTAGTTCAGGTGGATGTTAAAGATCCCATGGCACTTACCGAAAAGAGTAGGGGAATTTTTATTCAAAACTTAAAGCAAAATATACAAAATTGTATTGCTGCATACAAAATCATATTGAAGGAAATCAAAAACATAACTATGTATTACATCATATTTGAATGTCAAACCAAAAATAAACCTTATGTATACATAACCCCTGTCTCCGCCCCACTAAAAGAGCTGGGGAAAAAAAACAGTGTTATAAACCATCAAAAAGCAAACATATACAAACAGTGTGAATTTACACAAAAGAAAGATACAAATCATAAGAAAAGCAAACAAATATTAAAGTCATACATTGTCTGAAAAATAAATTAAACCATCAAGAAATGTAAGAGTCAGTCACTAAAATATTTGTATCCATTACAACAACCTCCCAAAAGTAACAGAAAGGCATAAATCTCTATATTAGCAAAAAGAAATAACTAGGAAAAGGAAAGAAAGGTGTCCTAAAGACACCCCTAACCTGTATCAAGCCAAGTCATTTTTCGCCACCAAAGTTTATAAAGATCTGGGTGCATTCTCCCCCTTTCCAGCATCCACCACCATAGAACATCCTTTCTAATGTTAAATAAAACCTGATTTTCAGTTTTCAATTGTTTCCAAAGCGTATGGCTGCAACGAGCCTGCCAAAGCTGGAAGCTAATGAATCCCATTAAAAGTTGAATCATGACAGAGTCGTAAATTATCCACAAGCCAAGAAGTACCCCCTCTGTCCAGACAGCAGATGACTGACCTTGGAAAGGGTTCAGTGGCCAGGTATCATGGAATTTAGACCAAAAGGACACAACAAAGGGACACTCAAAAAAGAAATGTTGCAAAGTTTCAATCACTCCTAAACAAGTCTCTTCCCTGGGGCAAAATCTCTCCAAGAGTTCCTTATGCTTCTGGTTTCCCTTTACCCCCAAATATTTATGCAGACAAAGCCATAAAAAAATCCCACCTATACTTAGGGACTCTTTTACTAACCAAAAACTGCACCTTGGAGTGTTGGTCAGCTATGGGCAAGTCATGAAACCATGGGTTTGCATAAAAAAATCCTGCAACACACAATTATAAAATTGTTTACGGGATTGTGAACAAAGATTTTTTGACAATGTGCCAGGACTTTAATTTCCCAAACATCCCCTGAAAGTGACTAGAGTAAGTAGACAGTCTGGTTTGATGCGGTAAAAAGGCAGAAGTGTCCCATTGCTCCAGAAGTAGACCTATATCATCTGCCACCCACGGGGTTCATATCTTGCTATCCCCTTTCAACAACAGAATCAAATTATAAAACATAAAGGTACCATGTGGAAACACCACTGGATTCAACATCCCCAAACCACCCTCACAAACAGGTTGTGATACCCATCTTCACCGGATTCAACCTACTCCCCCATAAACAAAGAAAAAACACACTATAAAATGATGCTTCCAAAGAAAGTGGGGGGTAGGGGTAAACTGCTGCCAAAAATAGAAAATATGGCAGTAAAAATGTCTTAATAAGATAAATCCATTTAGCTTTTGTCATCTGTCCCTTATTCCAGAGAGTCACCCTGTCACGTGCCACCAACAACTGCCTTTCCCAATTATAACTATGGGCATCAGCACCCCCAAAATAAATACCAAGAATCCTCCGATAGTCTAAATCTATAGGCATGTTCCAAATCAAGGCTGCATCAGCAGCATCAAAGCCTAATGGTAGGATCCCACTTTTCAATTTATTAATTGAGGAGCCAGAAATGTCAGAGAAGGCCTGCAATAATAACTGAGCTGCTTCTGCAGAAGATCTATCCATCAAAACCAAGACCAAATCATCTGCGTAGGCTACTGAAACAATCTGCGGATCTGCTCAACCCACTGACAGACCTATAATGTTGTCTGACATGTTCAGAACATGCAATAAGGGATCCAAAGGACTTACGTAAAGCAAAGGGCTGAGTGGGCACCCCTGCCTAATGCCCCTATATACCATAACCTTCTGTCCTAGCCAACCATTCACACTGGAAAACAAACTAATACCCCTATAGCATGTTTGCAACCAACTTATGAATTGTAAAGGAAAGCCATAACTTTTCAAGGTCTCCCATAGGTATACATATTCCACATGATCAAAAGCTTTTGTTTGATCAAGGCAGACCAGATGACCAAAGATTTCCTGTGAAACCCCCTTATGTAAAATTTCCCTGAGAAGAATCAGGGCATCCTGAACTCTCCTATTTGGAACTCCACTAAATTGTGAGAGATGCAACAATGTATCCAAGATCACCCGTAAACGATCACATAAAACCTTCATCAAGATTTTATAGTCTGTATTTAGCAGAGACAAAGGCCTCCAATTATCCAAATTTCCCCTATCACCTTTGTTCTTAAAAATTAATAACAAAATACCCTGCAACACACTGTCAGGGAGATTACCAGCTTTTAAGCCTACATTCAAGACATCACAACATTCCACCCCCAACACTTCCCAGATCACCTAATAAACCTCATGAGGAAGCCCATCAGAACCAGGAGCAATCCCCACTTTCAAGGACCAAATCACAGATTTGAGTTCGTCCAGTGTAATGGGCTTAATTAAATTATCCTGTACGTCAGGAGCCAAGGTAGGTAATTTCCTACAAGATAACCAACCACTGATAGAGGCCTTCGGAAGATATTTACTCATAAAAGAGTCAGAAGCATAAGTATGAATTGCAGCCAAAATACCGTCATTAGTCAATACTTGCCCTCCCCCCTCAGTATTCAAATACGTCATTCCACTGGATTCCCTCAGAAGCCGTATAGATTCAAATGGTAAGGTGTCTCTTCTTTTTCCAAAAATCCCACACTTATGCTTCCACTCCATTTCCTGCAAAACCCGTGACTGCAACAGAGCCAGTTCTACCTTCAACCCTCTAATCTTGTCAGTACACTCAGGCCCCATATGCTGATGGAAAGTGGACCAGAAATGAAGTTGATCCCTTAAATAACTAAGCTCATCATGCTGAAGCCTACCATTAATTCCACCTATCGTCTTAAAATATCTCCTGACTTCATTTTTGGTATCCCCCACCAGTCATTTAAATTATCATACAGAAAAAACACAGACTGACATGCCATCAAAAGAGAATGAAACCCTCTGGTTACACAAGGGATAGCCAGTATATTGATATTCAACTTCCAAAGTCCAGGTCCCCTCTGGGCCGCAGGTACATCACATAAGGTAAGCTTAAGTAACCTATGGTCAGACGTAGCCACCTCTTGTAAGAATTTGGATTGCACAACAACCCCTGAGGAAAGAAAAAAATAATCAATCCTTGACGCCCTGGGACCACAAAAGTACGTATTACCAGATCCTCCAATATTAAGACCAAAAGCGTTTACTAAACCAGCATCTGCAATTAACTGAGCCAAACAGGCCACATCACGGTAAACCTTGTTTTCCAAAGCTGCAGATACCTAGGAGGGTAAAGAACAATTAAAATCATCTTCCAAAATAACTGTAGAAGAAGTGCATATAAAGGGGTAAAGTGATTTAAAGAGGGTCACCCTATCAAATTTAGTTTGTGGTGTACAGATAGTCAATAAACGCAAAGGCAGTGAACCCCATTTAATATCTAGAACCAAGGCTCACCCTTCCAAGACTTCTACACGATGAACCACCTGAATGTGTGAAAGACAAAAACAAATCCCAACCCCGCTACATAAATCCTTCCCTTATGACCAAAAACTGTCCCCACATATCCAACCAGTGGTAGCTGCCAGTAATTCCTCATTGGAATGTAAACAAACATCCTGAAAAAAACCACCATCTAAATTCTCATGTACAAACTGAGAAAAGGTGTTTTTACACTTAGCAGGTGTTTTAATGCTGTTTGCATTCAAGGATGCCACCGGAAAGTGAAATGGAGCCATAAGCCACAGGAAGAAAAAAATCACTTCACTTTGCTAGAGGCCCGAGTCACCCTCCCACTTTTACAGTCCTGAGGCCTAAGTTCCACATGGTCTCCTGAAGGCACCAGAGTCTCAGGCTGAGCAGGAGTCATCGTAGGCTGAACCAACTCCGACACTACCTCCGAATCATCCATCAAAATGTCATAAATATTAGAGTCAGCCAGGGGAGGGACTGAGACAGGGATAGTGGATTTCTTAGCTTGTTTACCTTTCCCTTTACACATTTTGCCTTTCTTTCCACCAACCGTGGTAAAACCCTCATCAGGGGGAGCTGGATCCGAGGGTGGGGGGAGCAAGTACCAGCACCTCCCACAACACCCAGCTCAGGTTCGATGGGCACCACAACACTAGCTAAAGGGACAGTATCAGAAACCAAAGCTGATCCATCATTCAGGGTCTTCCTAGCCTGCTATAGCCCAGCGGAAGAGGCTACATGAGACACTCCCCCCCACAGGAGAGAGAGGCCCTGCCAAACTGCCAGCTGTATGTAATGGTCTTAAACCCCCAAATCCACTTCAACTGTGTTTTTAGCAGCCAGAGGACAAGTCTCAAAGACAGAGATTGCATCTGGATGTCTGAAGGCAGTAAGCACTAGGGTGACCAGTTTTCCCACAGTGAGTACACTTAAGCACGTCACACGAGGTGCTAATATGAGTCTTAGACCCACATTTGAAACAGATCCTGGGTTGACCTGGGTAGAAGAGGAAGCCCTTATCCCTACCCAGAAAAAAACAATTAGACAGATGTATGAGGTCAGTATCTGTCGAATGCAATTTTACTCGAAATTTCCATCCCCCATTCCAGAATCCCCTCAGCATCCAATATAGGAACAGTATTGCCCTGAATGTCACACCTCTTGGTTAACCAGTTCACAATATCCACCACATTAATCCCTTCATTCCTAAAAAGGATGGTGATAACACGAAAGGGCTGCTTAGTCAAAGGCAAAACAAAAAAGTCAGACCATAAAGGATTCGTTTTTAAATTCAACTAATGGCACCAAAAGGTTTCTAACAAAGCAGGGGTACTAAAGCTGATGTCAAAGATAAACTCTCCTGGGACATGGATCAGTGATTAAAATTCTGAGGGAGAGAACCCCATACTTTGTTTCAATAGCAGTTTACCAACATAAAAGCGATCAGGGGGATTATCTCTGGGACCCACATAACGAAGACGAATTGCATTATACCGCTTTGCAAGTTCCACTGGTTGAAGAAAATGACTGGCATAAAAAGGCCTGTCAGAAAGGTTAGGAGCTGGTTGCTGCACTGCATCTGCAGCAATATCAGGATCTCCAGCAACTGAACCACCCAGAATAGCATCAGGAAAGTCAGACTCAAGAGTAGGGGAACCAACACTTAGTATAGGTTTAGGCAGTGGAAGAGCATTAGCAACAGAGCTAACTATTTATCTGGGTACTAGGACCTACTTGTGCAGCTTCAACAACCCCAGCTGGCTTCCAGGCACCTCCCAACACAGGGATCCAGCCCAGCATCTTGCAAAACCCGTTCTGGTGACCAGGTAGCATCAACAATATCCCCCCAATCCTGTTTTTCAGTACAAACAGCAGAAACTGGCCGCTCAACAGCCGTATGCAGCTTACTTGGGCCCACCGCCTCCAGAGCACCCGGCGAAGTCTCTGAGCACTTCCTCTTCCTGTCATCCTCCTGATCTGACGTCCTATTCCCCTGTGCAATCAATTCACTCACTTGAAAGAGTTCCTCCTCCAAACAGCGTCGCTTGTCAGCCAAACTCAAAGGCTGTACTTCGTTCACCTCTAAGGGACCGCTGACTCGGGCAATATGCTGGCCACCCATCGGGTGCATTGCAGCCGTCACCTCAGCGGATCCCTCGTCCAACATAACTGCCATTACTTCACTGCCCTGGGCCATCGTAGCCCTCTGCTGCAAACCTTCCTCCTCCAAGGTCAGTTCCAGAATGACCACCATTTACAGCAACAGAGTCCCCCTACTGGCAAAAGTAGGGAATTTCCCCGGTGTCCTGGCCAACTTTCCCTTATTCACTAAAAATACCACCAACAGCTTAATCTGGTTCAAGGTCAGTTGGCATTCATCTGTATCCCCCTTTCCCGGGTCGTACCTGAAAATAGGCAGGATTTGTCTAGTGCACTTACCCAGTCAACAAAAACTAAAATAAAAAAAATGCTTGGCATGGAATGGATAAGGGAGGGAATTCCACTAGACACCAGGAAGTACTTAGCATGGAACAGGCTGAGGGAGTGAGTGTCACTTGACACCAGTGTGTTCTTGGCATGTGATGCATAGAAGGGGTGCCAGTAAAAATCATGAAGTATTTGGAATGAGGGAAGAGAGGGAGGGGATGCTACTGAATACAAGGGAATGATTGGCATTGGAGGGAAGGAGGGCAAATGGACACCAGGAAATGATGGCATGGGATGGGGGGGAGAGAGAGAGAGAGAGAGAGAGAGAGAGAGAGAGAGAGAGACAGAGAATTTCTAGTGCTGCCCTACTGGCACCCTGACCTGTAAGGTACATAGAAATTCGAGGAGTCTGTTTCCAA
The DNA here is from genome assembly GCA_016271365.2 of Neoceratodus forsteri. Lineage (NCBI taxonomy): Eukaryota > Metazoa > Chordata > Ceratodontiformes > Ceratodontidae > Neoceratodus > Neoceratodus forsteri. The sequence goes on from JADMNL010000023.1 coordinate 346,801,903, forward strand.
CAAAATCCATGAGTTAAACCACAAGAGTTAGGAAAGATGAACCTCTCAAGCATATATATATTTTTAGAAATTTTATTTATTGTATACAACCTGCTTAACTGTGCCAATATTTCTCTGTCAGGACCAGCTTCCTCAACGCAGCAGGGTCTGGACACTGTATAAACAAACCCTTAGATATTTTTTTTCTTTCAGTCCTTGTTTTGTTAGTACTCTTGTTTCAGTTAATTCTCAAAACATTTTTGCATGTGGTGCACCACCTCAAGCGTGGCTCTCCCATTCATTTCTATGGAGAGGGAGGGAGTGGCCACTGGACACAAGAGAATGCTTAGTATGGGGCGAGGTGAGAAAAGGGGGTACTGGGCACAAGGGAGTCCTTTGTATTGGAACAAGAGGAGGGTGAAATTAGACACCATGGAGTGCTTGGCAAAGAAAGAGAAGAGGAAGAGGTTGTCACCGGATAGCAGAGAGTGCTGGACATGAGATGTCATGGTGGAGAGGTGTGCACTGGGCATTAAAGTGTACTTGGCATGAGACAGACATAGGTTGCCACTGGACATATGGGAGTGCTTGACATTGGACAGGGGAAGGACTGGGCTGACTATAGACACCAGATACTGCTTGGAATAGGGCACGCCCATCTGTAATTACTGCATGGTACCAGCTATTGGTAGCACCATCAAACTATTGTTTTTTTAATTTGTATCCATTTGGGGAACTCTAAGAGTGTTCACAAAGTCTTTTCTTGCTTTGCTGCTGTCTTGTTATGGGCAGACTAGATGGGCCAAGCGGTCCTTATCTGCCATCAAAGTCTATGTTTCTATGTTGAAGGAGCTTGCTGTTGCTCCATCTAATGCATGTAACCTGGGAATGTTTATTAATTCTGTGCCCATATCATCACTTGAAATGCAAGCAAAGTCTGTCAGCAACACAGAAGAAGGCCCAGCAGCCCATCCTGTCTGCTCTATCCTTCCTAATATGTGCTTAATGGTGCCACTGACCGTCCACCCCCTTGGCTCCTTCTCCTGCTTTCCCTGTTCTTATTAGTCACCTGTGCTGCCTCACCCTTGTTGACATAGAAACATAGACTTTGACGGCAGATAAGGACCGCTTGGCCCATCTAGTCTGCCCATTTCCCTACCTATAGGATAAGCTGCAGATCCTAGTTAACCAACAGCCTATTTCTTCTTACCCTGCACAAGAATTGCCTTATGTCTGTCCCATGTATTCTTCAATTCTCCCACAGTTTTGGACCCCACAACCTCCTCAGGAAGGCTGTTCCATGCGTCCACCACCCTCTCTGTAAAAAAATACTTCCACACATTGCCTCTGAATCACCCCCCATATTTAAATTGTGTCCCCTTGTTCTTGCACATCTCTTTTTCTGAAAGATGCTACCCTCTTGGACTTTGTTGATTCCACTGAGGTACTTAGAAGTTTCTATCATGTCCCCCCTCTCCCTCCTTTCCTCAAGGGTATACATATTAAGCTCCTTAGTCTCTTCTCGTAGGCTTCTCTCTTGCAGACCCTGCACCATTTTAGTTGCCCTCCTGGACTGCCTCTGTCCTGTCTATATCCTTGCAGAGATGGAGTCTCCACAACTGGACGCAATACTCCAGATGGGATCTCACCATCTGTCTGTACAGAGGGATAACAACTTCCTGTTTTCTGTTGGTGATGCCTCTCCCAATAAATCCCAGTACACCCTCCGCCCTCCCTACTGCCTTCTCACATTGCTTGCTAACCTTAAGGTCATCTATTTGTTACCCCCAGGTCCCTTTCCATTTTTATTGCTGTTACTACCTCCCCCCATTGTGTAATCTTCTCCTGGGTTTTTGTTTCCCAGGTTCATTATTTTGCACTTCTTTGCATTGAATCCAAGCTGCCATACTTCTGACCATTCCTCTAATCTTGCCAAGTCCCTTCTCATCCTTTCCACGCCTCCTTGTGTATCAACCCTGTTGCAGATCTTTGTGTCATCTGCAAATAGGCATACTTTTCCTTCCCGTCCCTCTTCAATGTCACTTATGAAGACATTAAAAAGGACTGGACCCAGTACTGAACCCTGCAGTACCCCACTAGTAACCCCTCTTTCTTCAGAGTGGACTCCATTTACAATTACCTTCTGTGTCCTGTTGTCCAGCCATTGTTTTACTCAGGCTACCACCCTGGGACCCACTCCCAGGCTGGTAAATTTGACAATTAATCTTTTGTGTGGGACTGTGTCAAATGCCTTGCTAAATTCTAGGTAGGCCATGTCCACAGTCCCTCCCTGGCCTACTACTTTAGTTACCCAGTCAAAGAAATCAATTAAATTCGTCTGACATGACCTTCCCACTGTGAACCCATGCTGCCTTAGGTCCTGTGCCCCACGGGCCTCTATATACTCAACAATTCTTTCCTTCAGAAGTGATTCCATCACTTTCCTAAAACAGAGGTCAAATTGACAGGTCTGTAGTTTCCTGCCTCTGTCTTGGTCCCACTTTTGTGAAGGGGAATCACATCCACCTTTCTCCAGTCTTCAGGTACCACACCATCCTCCCATGATTTGTTAAAAAGGGTTATCAGTGGTTTCACTAGTTCTCCCCTTAATTCTTTTAGAATTCTGGGGTGAATTCCATCAGGCCCCATTGCTTTGTCAACCTTCAGTTTTAGGAGTTCTTTCAGAACCCTTTCTTCTGTGAAAGGACTGGGATCAACTCCCCCTATCAAGCCTGCTTCTGTTAATTGGATTAGGCACCTCCTCCTCCTCCTCTTTTGTGAATGCTCAGCAGAAATATTTGTTCAGTATCCCTGCTTTTTTACTGTCCCTCTCTGCCCACCCACCGTCCATTCTATTCAGCCTCACTATCCCTCCCTTTGTCTTTCTACACTCCCTGATGTACCTATAAAAGGTTTTATCCTCCTTCTTAACTGAGTTGGCTATCTTTTCCTCAGTTTGGGCCTTTGCTATTCTGACTTCCCTCCCTGCCTCCTTCTGCCTTGACTCGGTCAGCTGTCTGTCCTGCTCCTTCTGTGTTTCCTTATACTTCCTGAATGCTATCTTTTTCTCCTTACTTTCCCTGCCACCTCTTTTGAGAACCATAGTGGCTTTTTCTTTCATTTTGATTTGTTTATTTGCTTCACACAAAGGCTTGTTGCCTCTGTGATGGCAGTTTTGATGTTTCCCCATTGTTGCTGCACCCCTCCTCCTAGCCTGTTTGCTAGCGTTTTTCTAAGGCACTCTCCCATCTTGCCAAAGTCAGTCCTCCTGAAGTCCAGTACCCTCACTTTTCTATGGTTTGACACTGTAGCTGAGTTTATCATGAACCACACTGTTTGATGGTCACTTGTTCCCAGATGGCAGCCCACTTCTAGATCTGAGATCCACTCACTGTCCCCATTTGAGAGTACGAGGTCTAAGATTGCTCGCTCACGAGTGGGTTCCTAAGCTAGCTGTCTGAGGCATGCCACCTGTAGAGCATCAAGAATGGCTCTGCTCTTGGATGTGGCTGCAGCAAATGTGCTCCAGTTAACATCTGGCATATTCACATCTCCCATCAACAGTATCTCCTTTCTGCCATCCTAAGAATGCCTTCTATCATATCCTTGTCCATTTCCTCCCCTGACATGGGGTCTGTGCCTAACCCCTGTGTGGATTGGTGCCATTTCCAGTCTCTAAGGTGACCCACAGTGCCTCCTCTCCTCCTGTTTACTGTATTGTTCAGTTGCTTTTTATACTCTTCCTTTTCATATAGAGAGCTACTCCCCCTCTTCTCCCTCCCTGTCTCTCCGTGGTTGGTGATGTAACCTGGTATACTATATCCCAGTCATGGTTCTCTGTGTACCATGTTTCTGTGACCCTATGATATCCAGGCATCCCTCTTCCATCTAGACCACCAGTTCAGGGAGCTTGTTGCCCAGACTACAGGCATTGGTACTCATTACCCTCCATTTCCTGATGGCCTTACTCCTTTTTGCCCCATCCCTGTCCTTATTGCCTTTGTCACTTTTTCCGTTTACCCCTGCCCTTCTCCTTATCGACATCTCTATCTTGGTGTTTACCTCACTTACTACCCTGACTTTTTTTTGGGGGTGGAATTTCCTCGTTCTTTCAGTGCCTCCCTTGGCTAGTTTAAACAATGCCAATGAAGCATTTAACCTCATCACCCAGGATCCTGAGTCCCTCCTCGACGATGCAGCTCATTATGCCAGTATAGGCCTGCACTCCAGGTGGACCCCCAATCCCCAATGAAGGCAAACCCTTGAGTGCTGCACCAGTTTTTCAACCACTGATTGAATCCCATGGTGTGGAGCACCCTAGCTTCACCTACGCCATAGATAGACAGACAGTATCTCCAAGAAGGTTACCATGCATGCTACTTGTCTAAGGCCCCTCCACAACTCCACAAACTCTTCCTGCACTGCTGTGATCCCTTTCTTAGCTAGGTCATTTGTCCCTAGGTGGACAATGACATCCAGTTTCCTCCCCTGTTCAGCTGCTCTGGCAATCCTGAGGATTCACTCCCTCTCCCTCCAAGCCATGGCACCAGGCACACTTACCTCCTCTCCCCTTCCCCCAGTTCTATCTTCTAACAATGGAGTCCCCCACCAGGAGTTGTTTCCTTCCCTGTGGGGTTCCATGCCACCCCTGCTGTAGGTCTCCTTGTGGGTTCCCAGCATACTCTTGGTCTCCCACTGCGGGAGCTCCATAGAAGTACCACACTTTGCCAGAATGGCATAGGAACTGTGGAGAGGTACAACTGGAGGGGTGCACCTCTGTTCCACCACCCTCACCCTCCCTGAGCTCACTGTGGTCCAACTGCTCCTCCTTCTTGGCAACCTCTGAGACAACGGCAGTGACCCTGGTGGTCTCTGAATGGAAGAGGAGGTCCCACAAATCCTGGCCAACTCAGCCTGGAGATGAGTGACCTCCTCCCTCAGCCCAGAGAAGTGCCTATGGATGGGACAACACCGCATCCTCCAGAATGTCTCCTGGAAGACTGCTGCTCCATAGCCACTGCACTGCACCACTCCCATAATGTCTTACTTCTGGCCCCTTCACAGTTGTTTCGAATCCTTACTCTTTCCTCTGTTTTTTTTTTCTTCTCTCCCTACTTACTTACTGCCTCTGTGCTCTTTAGGCTCCTGATTGTCCTTTTCTGAGACAAGAAGATCCTATATAAGTTCTAGTAGACCCTTTACTGCTCAGAGGCAGACCTCTAGCAGCTTGGGGGGGTGGAGAGCTACTCTTGCCCTTCTAGGATGGTGAGTCTTTGGTGGCTCTGTGATCACTCACTTTCTGCTCCCAAACAGGAAGTTTCTGTTGTCAGTCAAATCCTGTGCCTATAAAAGAAGAGCTAGTGTTGGGTGGGAAGGAGGGCAATACAGTCCCAGTAAAGAAGTCCAGTCACACAGCACTCCTTCCTCCTGGTGTTCTCTGCCAAGCCTCTGGCTGAATCTATCTAGGGCAGTGTTTAAATCTAGCTTCCTTCTATCTAAGCCACTCTCCCTACTTAATAGATCTTTCTACATGTAATTAAATTTCACAGATAACAATCCCCTTCAGCCACCTCAGATTTACACCTAGATAACTGCTCAGTTATCTGAGATAACTGCTCAGATAACCACTCATTTCAGCTAACTCAGACAAACACACTGACTTTTTCTTTTGTTTGTGTTTTTTTTACCCTAAATTGAAGGTCCCAGTAGAAGAGTTCTACTTCTTTAGTCCCAGTAGAGAAGTCCAGGCACACAGCACCCCTTCCTCCTGGTGTTCTCTGCCAAGGAGTTTAACGTACACTACCTCACACTGCAGTTTCAAGCATCCCTGCTGAACTTTCTCCTCAGCCAAATTCAGTGACTTACCCCTCATGCTTGTATTCAGCTCAGGATAAAACTTATTCCAGTTTATCCTGTTTAATCCATGGAGATATTTAAACATTTTCAAGGCCACTGATTTACGGTGATTAAAATAATGAAACTCCTTTTTCAAGACTTGAAATTCTATGAATTGCACTGGTGATTGCTAGTCTAATTTCTAGATTTTACATGGATTTTATTAACATTCTGTTAGAATGTGTATACAGTAGATAATCAGAATAATAGAAGGCTTAATATACAGAGTAGTAATTGAAGCAAACTGAAAATAGTACAGGAAGAATAGTATAAGAAAAAAGCAAGTTGTGCAGATTTACTGATCTAGCCTAAAATGACAAATTCCTTGAAATTCATTATTTTTCCAGTGTTCATGTAGTCCAAATTTCTGAATTGTACCAGGTTTTCCAGTTAAAACAGAAAATCAGTGTCCTTGAATATTTCTGTCATTTTCCCTTCCCCCTCCCTCCAGAGTATACATGCTGAAGTCTTTCATCCTTTCCTCATATGTTGTCTGCTCCTGGATCATTTTGGTCACTCTGCTCTGCACTGTACTGTACCTAGTCTGTCACTGTCAATCAGTAGATGTTGGGTCTAGATCCTCACACAATGCTCTGGGTGTGGGTAAATCAGGGAGCTATACTGGTGGAGAATGGCCTCTCTGCTCCTGCTGCTGATCCCTCTTCCTATACATGTCAGCACCCTGTTAGCCTTCCCCACTGCTCTTTTGCACTGGGCTGATGCTTTCAGGCTGTCTGAGATTATCACCTGCAGAGCTTCTTCCTCAGCTGTTCTCTCTGCTACCCCTCCCATCAAGTATAGCATTTTAGGGCTTTTGCTAATGATGTGCATTACTTTGCACCTGCTGGCATTGAATTTCAACTGCCATATCATGGATCATGCTTCTAGCTTTTCCAGGATTCCCTCATTGTTCTTACCCTTTCCTCCCTGTCTCCTCTACTGCAAGTCTTAGTGTAATTTGCAAAGAGGCAGACCTTCCCCTGAACATCTATCCCTATGTAAACAAACTCAGACCAGAGCAGATACAGCTGCTGTGCCAAGCTAATTGAACTCACAGTGGAACATGGCACTGTCTGATATGTCCAAGATGGCTATTGGAGTTCAGTGCGCATGCCTGAGTCATTGCACATCTGCAGGTTGCATGTGCATGTGCGATGACATGCACACTGAGCTCTGGTGGCCATCTTGGACACAGCAGACTGTGCAGTGTTCTGCTGTGAGTTCAGATGGGAGAAAATGTAGTGTGCCCATGGTGGGGGGGGGGCTGTGTGCATGCATGAGTTGGTGGGTGATGGCATAAACAGTAGTGTCCCCACAAGGGGGGAAAAGCAGAGTAATTTAGAGTTGTGGGAAGTAATGTTCTGCCACTCCAAATTCCTGGTTGTTCTTCAGTGTCCCATTTTTAGAGCTACTGCACTATGGCTGCAGGCTCCGTCCACTGCAGCCATACTAACATACTAAAATGCCAGCAGAATAGGCCTAACGGTCTTTCGTGTCTGCTCATTTGGTCAGCCCCCACCCTGGGTGCTGACCTTGCTGTCCCCCTCGCCTTCTCTGGCTTCTCCCTTCCCAGTTCCGGATATTCTTGCTGCATTGGATTTTGCTTCCAGAACCCTTCCCCTGTACCTGTCCTCCTCTTGAACCCTCCACTGTCTCTCTGCCTCCGCCAGCCCCCTAGGTAGTACATTCCATGGCTCCACCCACCCTCTCAGTGAAGTAGCACCTCCTCCTTTCTCCTCTGAATCTTCCCCTCCAGCTTCCACCCATGCCCTCTAGTGGCCCCTTCCTCCTTCCTTCAAGCACCCTGACTGTTCCTCCCCATTTACCCTCTTCATGTACCTGAAGACTCTATCATGTCCCCCGTTCCTTCTCTCTTCCAATGTGTACATTTAGCTCTTTGAGCCTCTCCTCATAGGTCCAGTCCCCCAAGCCCCAAGTCATTTTGGTTGCCCTCCTCTGGACCCTCTCCAGGAGGTTAATGTCCCTCTTTAAGTGTGGCCTCCAAAACTGCATGCAGTACTCCAGGTGCAGCCTCACCAAGCAGTTATACAGAGGGAGCATCACTTCCCTCCTTCTGGAGGTGATCCCCCTAGCGATGCATCCCAGCATCCTGTTGGCCTTGGCTGCTGCCCTCCTACAAGTCTCAGAGTTGTTCATCTTGACATCCACCACCACCCCCCAGGTCCCTCTCAGCCATCGAGACTTGTAGCATTTCCCCCAGGATGTACACTTGGCCTGGGTTTCTGGCCCTCAGGTGGAGTACCTTGCATTTCCCTGCATTGAACCTCAGCTTCCACTTTCTAGACCATCTTTCCAGAGCCTCCAGGTCCCCCTGCAGGGCCACCCTCCCCTCCTCCCCATCCACCACGCCTCAGTTTCGAGTCATCTGCAAAGAGACTCATCTCCTCCCTGATTCCTGTCCTTATGTCAGATATGTAGGCTGAACAGAAGGGGCCAAGGACTGATCCCTGGGGACCCCACTAATGAGCCTCCTTGGGGATGAGACTATCCCACCAACTATGACCCTCTGGTCCAGTCCTGGAGCCAATTGCCTATCCATCTGATCATCTGGTTCCCCACCCCCATTTCTCCCAGCTTATCCAACAGGCCCACGTGAGGAACAGAGTCAAATGCCTGCTGAAGTCTAGAAAGAGGACATCCACTGGTCTACCCAGGTCCAGGGCACTTGTCATCCAGTCATAGAACTCCACCAGGTTTGTCTGACACGATTTCCCGGATGAATCCATGCTGTCTATCATCCAGGCACCCTGACTTATCCAGGTCCCCCCCTAGCCTCTCCTTGACAATGCCCTCCATCACCTTGCCCACCACCGATGTCAGGCTGACAGGCCTGTAGTTCCCTGCCACCTCCCTTGATCCCCCCTTGTGGATAGGCACTATATGCGCCACCTTCCATGACAAGCATTTGACAATGCCGAATGTTTGCTTGCTGATATTGGCATTGGATGTGCAGGAGTTAGACAGATGCAGAATAGGAGTGGCAGTGAAGTACTGAAGTCATGCCAATCCCACCTCCACCTTGCACAGATAGACATGCATTGGGGTGTGCCTGTGAGTCGTTGCCCATAATGCTCATGGCGTTTCACCTCACCCTATCCTGTAGACACTGACAAGTGTTGAGGTGTGCCTTGGGGTGTTTAGCTTCACAGTCACCCCATTTCATAAGGACATACACTGAAATGGGTGCAGTACAGGAGAATGGGGTGAAGTTTGGGGCTGAAGAGTGCAAGGCACACCTCGATGCCTGTCATTGGCTTCAGGGTGTGGTTGGGATGGCATGAGCATTACAGCCAGTGATCCAAAGTCAAACCTCTGATGCCTGTCAGTCTGTACAGGGTGGGATGTTATGATTAGAAACCCTAACATCCTGGGCATGTGTTGATATTTGCACTACAAATTTTCAACATGGCTTTTTTGTGACTCCCTCCTTATGAAAGCATTTGGGACCTCTTCTCATGAACAGTGGCAGTGTGATTTTGTTAATGTGCCCCGAACTTCAAGTTCCCACAGTGACCATGCCATTCTGCACCAGATGTGCGAAAACAAAGATCAGGCAGGATGTGAAGAATGACAGCTGTACCATCCATAGGGAGGTGTGAAGAGATGGCAATGTTGAAAATCTGTAGTGAAAATATTAAAAATGCTCGAAGTTCTGAGTGTATGTGGAAACTGCACAACACATGCTTGTACCGCAGTCATTTAGTGGAATTATTTCACCAAATTTTCAACACAGGCATTTTGTGACCTCAGCTCATGAGCACTGTCACTATGATTTTCTTAATCTGTCAGAAACATTAATTTCCCACAGCGACCGCGCCAGATGTGCAAATGCATATTTTGGGCAGGATATGAAAAATGACAGCTGTACTGCTCATAAGGAGGTGTGACAAAATGCCAATGTTGAAAATCTGGAGTGAAGATTTTACAGATTTGCACACTTTCAAGCATACATGGAAACTGCGCAACACGCGCTTGTAACACAGTCATTTTATGGACTTTTGTCACCAAATTTTCAACATAGGCATTTTAGGTCCTCTGCTCATGAAGTGTCACTGTGATTTTCTTAATGTGCCCTGAACACTGATTTCCCACAGTGACCTCGTTATTCTGCGTCGGAAGGGCAAAAACACATTTCAGCCAGGATGTGAAAAATGACAGCTGTACTGTTCATAAGTAGCTGTGGAAAAATGCCAATGTTGAAAATCTGGAGTGAAAATATTACAAATTCACGAAGTTATGAGCATGCATGGAAACTGTGCAATGCATGCTCATAACACAGTCATTTTATGGACTTTCATCACCACATTTTCAACATAGGCATTTCAGAACCTCTGCTCATGATCGGTGTCACTGTGATTTTCTTAATGTGTCCCAAACACTGATTTTCCACAGTGACTGCAGTATTCTGCGCCAGAAGTGCGAAAACACATTTCGGTCAGGATGTGAAAAATGACAGCTGTACTATTCATAAGGAGGTGTGGAAAAATGCCAGTGTTGAACATCTGTAATGAAAATATTATAAATTCATGAAGGTACGAGTGTGCGTGGAAACTGTGCAATGCACACTCTTAAAACAATCATTTTTTTGATTTTTTCCACCAAATTTGCAACTTAGGCTTTTTGAGAGCCCACCTCATGAACACTGGCACTATCATTTCATTACTCAGTCCTGAAAGGTAATTCCGTGCAGTGACCACAAAATCACCTTTTGGACCGAATAACACCATGACAGTGGCTGAATTCATGACGAGGGGTCCCAATAACCCCATGTTGAAAATTTAGTGCCAAAATTCCAAAAAATGTCTGAGATATGCACCAAAGTTGAAAAAAAACTATTTATGCCATTATACAGCTTACCGGCATTTCTTCACTTCGCGGTTGGCTTTGAAGAGTACAGATGTGTTCCCAGTCCACTGAAGATCATTGCAGCTGGGCTCCAGAGGTAAGCATAGGGTGAGGAGGTTGTGGGGAGGCAGGGTGCACAGAGGGTGGACGTGGGTTGGGGAAGGGGCCACCGAACTCAACGAGGGACCGTTTTCGGTTTTACAGGTTTAAAAAAATAACACAGAGGGATGGGTTTTTTTTTACAGGGATATTTGGCATTTGGCACACTGGGGTGGGCTCCCAGCATGCCACCTTAGTGTTTTTGGACGGGCTGTAGCCGATGGGGTATTGGGCACCCCATTGGTACATACTGAGTGGGGGAGATCAGGGGTTGGCACCTCCTCAGCACACAGCAAATTGGGTGGGACATTATGCCGATGGGGAGTGGGCTCCCCCATTGGCAAATTGAACTGGGAAGGGGGACTGAAGCCAATGGGGATTGGGCCTCCCATCGGCAAAGAAAGACTGTTTGGTGGGCGCATGATGCTGAGGGTGATTTGGCACCCCCTTGGTGCACAACAAAATGGGGGAGAGGGTTACAGTATGCTGAAGGGGAGTGAGCTCCCCCATCGGCAAATGAACTGGGTCAGGGACAGCAAGGTACCATGCTGCAATGACGGGTCACTCCTTCATTGCAGTGGCGGATTCATTTCAAGGTGGTGGCACGCTGGCTGAACTAGTGTCAGCAGCAGAATGCCACTGCATTGGGGAAAGCGGGCTAAGCCTCAAAAGGCACTGGGGCCATTGGCCCCCACAGTGCCACACCTCCAAAACCCCACTTCTCTCCTAAGCTGTGACAAAATGTTTCTTGCACATGCATGCAAGCAAACATAAAAATGAATATGTTACAGGCAACAGGCCCTAGGACTGAACCCTGTGACACTCCACTTGTCACCAACCTAACCTCTGATTATTCTTTATTGATGACCAACCTCTGCATTCTTTTCCCCATCCAGTTTTCTCCCATCTAATTACGCTTTCTTTCAACTTGCAGTCTCAGACCTTCTTGATCAGCCTCCTGTGGGAGACTGAGCTGAACACCTTAAGAAAGTTCAGGTATAATGTGTCTACTACCTGTCCCTTCTCTGTCACCCTTGTTATCCAATCTGAAAGGTTAATCAGGTTTATCTGACATGACCTCCTACTAATCCATGTTTTTTGTTATGCTGGATATTGCTTGCCACCAGGATGTCAAAATTATTTTCATCATTTTTGTTACATGTTTGTTTTTAACTTAGTCATCTATTGCTATATTATTTATATTGTTTATCTTATTTTGCACATTGTTGTTTGTGTTACTGTTCTCTACATCCCTTACCCCAGTATGCATCTGGAAATGAGCTGTTATTTCAATTCAGTATATCTTTCCTTCCAGAACTTTTAAAATCAATCAATCATAATTGAAAGCCTTGCAAAAATGCCTACATTGTCTGGTTACTTAAGGACTGCAGAGATCATTCATCTTGTCACTATGACCTGAATTAATTGCTGCAGTTTTTATTTCATTTGTGTATATTTTACCAAGGGTAGGGAGTTTGTGCTCACTTATTAGTCTCACATTCCTCCTACAGTGGTGCCCAGTGTCAGGTTCAATTATGACTAAAGAGCTCTGTATACTGCTGTCATAATTTTCTTTTAAACTTGCTATAATGCTTGGTGTCACTTAGTGTCACTGTTTTTAAGTGCAAAAAAATATACATCATCCTCTGAATGGTTGTTAAAGAGTCAACATGTTGAAATGTACAGACACAGTGCTGCACATGTGTGTACCTCCACAAGCCCTTTAGCATGTGGCTCTAGTATTCAGCTGGCAAATTGTAAGACGACAGGCAAGTGTATGATGTGCTTGACTATTCTTGCCTGCTCCTCATTCAAGATACTGATTGACATGAGGAAATCTGACACTGGGCACCACTGTAGACTTCTGGGGGATGCTTTCTATATTTACCATCAACTTACACTTCCTAGAAACCTAGAGCTCTTTGTTTGCCTGTACACCTAATCTGATTAAAAAAAGAAAAAAACATTTACAATGTACAAAAGCAAACAGGTGGGAAAAAAGATCTATCGTACAAACACACAATACCTAAAAAGAAAAAAGGCTAAGTTTGATAAAAAGTTCACTCTTATAAATGTGTGCAGTCTTGAGAACTAATCAAACTGCGTAAATCTGTTTCTGAAATGTATTTCAGAATTCTTCAACTAATTCCACAGAATTCCAAAAGTTTTTTTAATTTAAACAGTTAATTATTTTTCTGCAGATTGTTTTGTGTTTGCAGAAACATAATCAACACATTTGTGTAAACCACATATTATTATTCCATGGTTTAAATTCTACTTTCATAATTTCAGAATTCAATTTCTAATGGAATTTCAAAGAATTAGTTAGAATTTTCTGAAATTCCATTGAATTGTATTCCACCAGAATTTCAAAATTTGCACATAACATTAGATATCTGCAAAAGAACATAGAAAGCATTTGGGAAGGGAGAAGCTAATAAAGTCTATTAAGGTCTGCCCTCCTGCTAATCCATGGATGAGAGAAATGATTCTTAATGGTTCTGTGAAGTTCTAGAAAAATTAATGTAACAAAAGAGCAATAAAATTGGTCAAATTAAGAAAGAAACAATTGGTGATACTTCTCCTCCCCAACTGTTCTTTAACTGACTCACTAGGAAGAATGTTCAGTCCTATATTGCCACTGTGCTAGCCCCCTGAGCTCCATTTTTCCTAACTGCAGTAATCTATTTTATCATGGATTTTGGTAAAAGTCATAAGTCACAGTTTCCTTGTAGATTATTTCATTTTCCTATAAAATGCAGGATGCCCCATATATCTAGAAGCCGTGGTGAGTTGTGACTATAACCATATGGATGGTACAGAATAGAAGGGAGACATTGATGCAAATATTGGGGAGGGGGGCATCATCACAGTCATGCCAAAGAACCACATCTGACAAACAGCTGTGATGCTGCATCAAATGGAGTGACTAGAAAACTAAAATGCCAGAGATCTGAAGTGTCAGAGTGTGTGTGTGTGTGTGTGTGTGTGTGTTTATTGGGGGAGCTTCAGACTGAACCTTTACTATATTTCAAATATGTCACAATGCTATCTGGCCATATTTACTGTACCCTAAGAATATCAAAGTACATTCTAAAAGTGTTTTATGGTGTCAGCGGATTGCAATACAGCAAAATCAATGAATTTTCTGCTTCAGTGAAATTTACATCTGATGCCCACCAGAGCTTTTGTCTGCTTGCTTGCTTGTGCTGAAGTAAAGAAAGTTAGTCCTGATGTAAAGCAGCTTAAAAGTAAAAACACAATGTCTAGGTTATTATTGAGTCCCTGGAGGTGGACACAGTCCAAAATAATACTCCATTTTGTTTTATTTTGTGGGATAAGTTATGTTTGTTCCTCAGCCCTGGGCAACACTGGGAAATGATTGATACCCATGAATCTAAATGACTGAGGATAGATACAATGGAGTTACTTGAAGCATGCTCCCAGAATGTTGTCCATTTTTTACAATGTAATGGCCTGGACATGTTCTTGAATACAGTACTTCAAAATGTGAACTGTTCTGCCCACATATTTCTATGGACAGGGGCACTAAGCCATATTCACAGTGCAGTCCATGAGGAAGATACACTCTTTGACACTGACATCACTTTTCAGCAGGATAAATTGGATCAACTGGTATTGGATTACATTGTGTTCCCACAGCACCCTGCAAGAAATCACTGGCAGAAATACCAAGGAGTGCTTCATACTGTAATGTACCACAAACAGGGTTTTGAAAATTACCTTATATGGTGGTTGATATGGAACAGCATCTCTAATCCTGGGACAATTACCCAGGGACCACCCATGTTTTTTACAATGTTTGTATAACAGCAGACCTTACAAACCTGGCACTTTTTTAGTTGGTAGCCAGGATTTTTTTTGGTGTTTGGTGTCAGTGGCTAAATGATCTGTTAGGTTTGGTGTCCTGCTAATGCCAACCTTAGTACCTTCCCCACATGGGTGCCAGGCTGGGGATCACTTGAAAGGGCATTCCAGTGCTGCTGTACTATACTTTTGATTTGGGAGGCATGATGGTTCAACTATGCCACACATCTAATTCTCTGAAAACTAGCAGTCTTTGTATTTGACATTCAAAGGATCCCTCTCTGGGGGGGGGGGTGGCTCAGAGGTAACGTAAGGAAGTATTTTTTCACAGAGAGGGTTGTGAATGCATGGAATGGCCTTCCGGAGGAGGCTGTGGAGTCAAAAACAGTGGTTGAATTCAAGCATGCATGGGACAGTCATAAGGCAATTCTAGTGGGTGGGGGTAGAAAGAAATAGGCTTCTGGTTAACTAGGATCTGCAGCTTATCCATTAGGTAGGTAAATGGGCAGACTGGGTGGGCCAAGCGGTCCTTATCTGCCATCAAATTCTATGTTTCTATGTTTCTCTTGGTGTTTTCTACCCTGTGGCATGTATGGTTAGTAACCTGTGCTGAATATCTGCTCTCACAGATCCTGATATTTAGTTCTTCAGCCTGTCGGTTGAAATTGGCAGACAAACAATTCATATGAGCCGCAGGAATTGCCCAAAGTAGATACTAGCCTTAAGATTTTTAGAGTGTGTACGAGCAGCCCTTAACAGTGAATTTCCCTCTGTAGGTTTTATAGACTGTCTTTGTCTGAATCAGTCTGTCCCCATCCACAAAGAGTCAATACCTAACAATTAAATAATTTTGGTTCACTCCTCACTCTTGTGTTTGAAGGACAGATTACTGCAACTATCACATAATAATTCCATAATAACTGAGACCTTCTTTTCAGCTCCATCCAAAATACTTAGCACATTAACAATAAAACAATGTCATGCACAGTTCTATCAAAGAAGGGGTTATGGATTATTTTATTTATTTAGTTTTTGTTAACCGGGTAGGGGCACTAGACACAAGAGTGACTATTTTCCGGTCCGACTTGGGAGGTTACAAGGTACAGGTAGGCAGTTTGGAGACACATAACAATGGAATAAACAGATTTCATACAATACAGAATACAAGGTAACAACATTTTCAGTAGGTAACATGTTTACAGAAATGTTTAGTTTTGATTACCAGGCAGGGGTACTTGACACAAGTGTGACAACTTTCAGGCCCAACCCAGGAAGTTACAAAAGTACAGTTCAGCAATTTGGAGACACATAAACAATGAATAACAGATTTTTATACAATACAGAATACAAGGTTACTGCCATTAACAGTGGGTGACATATTTACAGAAGATATAGGTGCAGAAATACCGGTATGCTAAAAACAAAGAACAAATTACTAGTTTAATCAAGTTTAAATGCTGTGGCAAATACTGCCTGAGATGGCTGAGGAAAGGATGTTAGTAAATTATAGTGATAGAATCCTATTCCAGGAGCAGATAGAAACTAACCCATTTTAAAGGACTAGCATGAGGGAAGGGGGCAATTAGTGTAATAGGAGGGGTATTAGAGACTAGAGGCAGAGTGAGTCCATGTAGAGGTAGTCTTGGGACCAGGGGATGAAGTGTCAGAGGCAAGTGGTTTAGGGAGGTTTGAAACAGGTACAGGGGGCATTATTCATTAGAAAGGACCGGTGACGCTTTTTGTAAAGTGCATGGCTTGGTGCACTATGGACATCCAGTGATAGGGAGTTCCAGTAGCTTGGGGCTATAATAGAGAAAGCATGGGAGCCCTTAGTTGTTTTAGCACATGGTACTTTTAACAAGGACTTTTCAGTGGACTGTTGTCCACAGAAAGATGCTTGAGGGCACAGCATGAAGGCAAGCTTATCAGGTATCGCTGATCTGATGATATTATCTGCCAAAGACCCTAGTGCAAGGAGATGGTGAACTGAAGGAGAGAGCCAGTTGAGATCATAGTAAAGTTGACAGTGATGCATTAGGCATGGGGATGAAGAGGCAAAATGACAGATATTGTTGCATACCATATCCCATTTCTTTAGGGCAGTGTTTGTAGCATTAACATATGTGACAGCACCACATGTGAGTGCAGGAAGAAGGATGCCCTGGGCAATGGCCAGTCTATCAGAAGGAGTAAGGGAATTACTCATTCTGTATGCAATGCCAGTTTTGGTATTTACAGATTTTGTTGTGAGCTGGATATGGAGGTCAAAGTTCAATGACTCATCAAGGACAACTCCAAGATATTTGAAGGAGCTAACCTTCTCCAGAACAGTGCCATCTGGGCACAGGATCCTAAATTGGCTATGGCATGTTTTTAGTTTGGTCCCAGATCCAAAAAGCATAGACTGGGTTTTGCTCACATAGACTGGGTTTTGAGTAGCAACTTATGCTTGGAGAGCCACTGCTGGATGCTGAGAACAGCAGAGGTGAGAGAGAGGTTGATCACTGATATGGAACTGGAGATGGAATAAAATACCAGATCATCAGCATAGAGAACTGAGGATCAGGAGGGGGTGACCGATGCAATTTGATTTATAAAGATGGAAAAAAGTAGAGAACCCAGGTTGGAGCCCTGAGGAATGCCAATGTTTATTGTAGCATGCTCTGACATGGAGAGTTAAACTTGACAACCTGACCCCTGTTTGTAAGGTAACTATGAAACCAGTAAACTGCCAGCTCTGAGAAGCCAAGGGATCCAAGACCGGAGAGAAAAAGTGGGTGATCCACAAGATCAAAGGCTTTCATGAGGTCAATGAGCTGAAGTTCATGACAGTTAGAACATCATTTGTAAGCTGGAATAGGGCAGTGGAGGTGCTGCAGCCCTTGCAAAAGCCATGTTGCTTGACAGAGAGGAGATTGTGCCTAGTAAGATGGTCTAGAATTTGGGCTGCCACTAGCTTTTCCAGTAGTTTGCTCAAAACTGACAGTATGGCAATGGGTCGGTAATTAGAGATAATCTTCCTATCTCCTTTCTTAAAAACTGGAGTTACTCTAGCAATTTTCCAGATATCCGGGACATAATTATGACAGTGGGATAATGTGAACATTTTAGATGAGGCCCAGCTATAAAAGAGGCAGCCAATTTCAAGAGTTGAGGCTCTAGGCTATCTGAGTCAACACTAGTGGTGTCAGAGGTTTTATTTAGGAGTTTGAGGACTTCAGATTTTGTGATCGCCCTGAAGCAAAAAGGTGGGCAGGGTAGTTGAGGGTCATGAGGGGGTTGGTGCTGTGTAGTAGGTGTGGAAGAGAATGAGGAGGTGAAAGTAGCGAGACTTGGAAATTGTTAATTGAAAGCGTTGGCAATGGTTTGAGGATCATTGCAGTGCAATCCATTTAGCACCATATCATTTATGTTATATTCCTGTTTGGAGTCTAGTAGTGATTTTACATGACTCCAGAACCTTCTGGAGTCACCCGCTACATCCAGCAGGAGTTCTTTTCAATAGGAACTTTTGGCAAGTCTAATTTGACTCTTACAGTAGTTTCTTAGAGCCCTGTAGGAATTAAAATCTGCTTCAAGGCCCAACCTCTTGAAACATTTCTAGCTTCTGTTTCTGGCATGGAGAGAGGCATGAAGGTCTTTGTGGAGCCATCTGGTGCTCTTTCCCCAAACACAACGTGTAATAGAGGGAGTATGCCTGTCTTGAACAGCCCAGAAATTATGTAGGAAAAAGTCTAGTGCATCTTGAGTATTCTCAGCCTGATATACATAGGACCAGTCAATCAAGAAGACTTCATAAAGGAAATTTGCTTAGTCGAGATTAGCAAAGTTGCAGAAGGTAATGTAATGTGGTGGTGGAGACAGGGTAATTGAGGAGCACCAATTACAGAAAATGGGAGAATGATCACTGATTATGTCTGGTAGAGTACCCGCAGCTTCTAGCCTGTCGATACAATTAGTTAATATCCAATCAGAGTGCCAGGGTTACTATAGGATGTTACCCTAGTAGGATCAGTAATAGCTTGGTGCAGGTTATAGCTTTGCACTATGGATAGGAGGTTGGTATGATTTTTGCCTAACCAGTTCAGGTTCAAATCCCCTAGTATGAGCAATTCATTTTTCCCTACCGCTTTGCATGAGTAGTCAAGAAGCTCAGTTAGCCCAGCAGTACCTCCTTGAGGAGGATTATAGGTTCATATAATGTGTAGTTTCTTTGAGCCCAGGAGGAGAAAGGTGTGCAGAAGTTCACAGATAGGGATTTGTATGCAGGAAAGATTTAGGTGCATCTTGGAGTAAATTGCTACTCCGCCCGCTCTTTCACCAGAAGGTCTATCAGCCCTAAGAAAATTATACTCATATAGGGTGCAGGTAGAGTTAGTTATCATGAGTTTTAGCCAGGTCCCTGAAATGCAGAGAACATCTAGCCAGAAGCACAATACCCATGTCTCAAGCACAGCAAAATTATGCTGAAGGCTTCTAATGTTAATATGAGCTATACGGAGCCCCTTAGTGTGGGACCAGTCTGCACTAGGTAGGGATTTCTGGGATAAGGGGCCAGGGTTTGCCTCAATGTCCCCTGATAGTAATAGAGCCAGAAACAGAAAATACCAACATTTTTGGTTCAATAAGGGTGGGTAGTTGGCCCATAAGTATTTTAGTTTTGTCGTAGATATATGAGCCGAAATAAAGATGGCAAATCTAGGGAGCAGCAGTGGGCAAAGGTCATGAATATCTAGATTCATGGTTAGCTGGTTAGAAAAGGTGAAAACAACTGTATTGTGTAGCTGCTGCCCAGCACTAGGAGAGCATGGGGTCAGGGATAGCCAGGACAGGGTCAGGAGCACCATATAAGAGGTGAGTAGGAATGGAACTTGCTGTTCCATATTGCAGCATCGTGTTTTGGAGAAGAACAGGTGAAAAAATATTTGTAGCCAAAAATGAACAGGGCAACGGGAACCAACCCATGGTGTAGAGAGTTAGCAGGAAAAGTTATGATCAAGGCAAGTGAGTCAGCAGAAAACATCCTGAACGAGGAAGTGGTAACATAGGAACAATATGAGCCCCTCTCCTGGGACTCCCACATCTGCTCCACTGTTCACCACCTCAGAAATGTACCTCTGTCACATCACATAAATCCTTTCTCCTTAGTTCTACACAGCACCAATTGTACCCCTAGCCTTAGCAGCACCACAAATGGTACCTGGTTGGCATGAACCCCCCCCACAAACAAACACCCACCATGTAGCCCCTTCCATTCCTTATCCCCAGCCCTGTTAGCCCAACTGGTCCATACCATCCCCATACCAACCAGACTCACCAAAATACCCACTTATCCATGTTTCCATTGCACTGTATTCAAATTGATCCGGAATGCTGCTCTCCGGCAAGCTCTCCTCCTCCTCCTCCTCCTCCTTCTTATCTCAGGGAATATAGATCCCAATCCAGGACCTCCCTTGACTAGTGTTCCCAAGGAGCACAGGCATGGTGGCCTACTACTGGCTTCTTTTAACATCTGTAGTCTACCTTATAAGCTAACGCCACTCCAGGGATGGATCGCCCAACACTCCCTTGACATCCTGGCCTTATCTGAAACCTGTCTCTTTAAAAATATCCCAGATGCCTCTGTCTCCCTTAGTAACTACTCTATCTTCAGAGCTGATAGGACAGGAAAGAGGAGAGGGGGTTGTGCCATCTATGCCAGAACATGTCTGCAACCTCTCTTAGTCCCCCTGATCACGCCTGAGCATGGCACCAAGGCTATAACTATCAAAGTTACCCTTGGCACTCCTGGTAAACCGCTATACATAATGGCAGTCTACATCCCCCCTTCAAACCAGAAACACGCCTTTGATTCTATCCTGTCCAGCACCACATATCTCCCCCCTAAGAGTGAACTGATTATTACTGGTGACTTTAATGTGAATTGGCTATCCCCTGCATCAGCTACCTTCAAAGATGCTGTCCAAGCCTACAACCTTGCCCAGGTAGTCCAGTCACCCACTAGGCATGACCCTAGATCAGAGTCCTTCACACTTATTGACCTTATCTTTACAAACCTCCCAAACCACCGCTCCAAAGTTAAAGTGCTCCCCGATGTTCTAAGTGACCTGTGTCTCCTGCTGGTGGACAAATAAAATCACTCCCAGCCATCCTAAAATTTCCATCCAAAGGTGCCTTAAAAAAGGTGCCCTCTCTCACCTCAAAATGTATCTCTCCGCCTGTGACTGATCACCATTCCACACTGCATAGACTGTGGACGCTGAGCTCACCTCATTGATTACCACCTTCAGCACTGCCTGCGACATATTTTCCCTCTTCACAAAGCAGGTCATAAAAACCGGGGATACCATGTGGATCACGCAGACCATCCTTGAACTGATGCACCACAGAGATAACCTCTGGCATAGGGCCCTGAACTCCCAGCTTCCTCAAGACAGGCAACTTTACAGAGATGTAAGAAATAAATGCACTTGGGCTATTCGGCTAGCTAAGGCAACTTACTATAAGCAAGCCCTCATCTGCACATGGGGCTCTGGGAAAAATTTATGGAACAATGTCAAGGAACTCTGTGGAAAAGCCATCTCCCCTGACCCGACACAACTACAAGTCAAGGGAGCCCTCTTTCATGACCCTACCTCCATATCCAATGCCCTAAACACCTCCTTCTCTGACCTTAGTCACATCCTCCCACAAACTTCTTTGACCCCATCACCAACTGCCCCTCTGTCACCTCTCCTCCTTCTACACCCCCTCCCTTCTGGCTGTGAATCATCTCCTGCAAAGAAGCTAAACGCTACCTCTCCAAAGCCCTGCGCAACTCACGCTACAGCAGCAACTCCTTAGACCTCAAAATTCTCTGACTAACCCTTAATGAGACCCTGCCTCACCTTACCAAACTACTCAACTGCTCACTGCACAAATGTCAAATCTCTGCTCTCTGGAAAAAGAGGAATTATCACTCCAATCTTAAAGAATGGGTATCCAACTGCCCCTGGTAACTATAGACCCATTACTATCCTCCCCCCCACAAAAGCTCTCAAAAAAATTGCGCCAGACCAGCTCACCGAATATCTGAACCAACACAACCTGCTTTGCCATGAACAACATGGCTTCTGAATGGGCTACAGCACTACCACAGCCCTACTCGAATTTACCTCATACATTTATGAAGCACTAGAACAGGGGTCAATAGCAGGGGCAATCTATGTTGATCTGACCAAAGCATTTCACACCATCAATCATGCACTACTTCTCCACTCTCTCGCCACCCTCCATTCTGCCCTTAAAGCTATCTTCTGGTTCAAAGACTATCTCACAGACAGGACACAGCAAGTCAAAATTAGCACCACCCTCTCCTCCAGGAAACCAGTTCTAGCGGGTGTCCCTCAAGGGTCAATACTTGGCCCACTACTTTTCACTCTCTTTCTAAACTCCCTTCCTCAGGCCTGCAGTGGAAAGCTATTGCTCTAT
The DNA here is from genome assembly GCA_016271365.2 of Neoceratodus forsteri. Lineage (NCBI taxonomy): Eukaryota > Metazoa > Chordata > Ceratodontiformes > Ceratodontidae > Neoceratodus > Neoceratodus forsteri. The sequence continues at coordinate 346,824,040 of JADMNL010000023.1, forward strand.
GCAGATGATGCCGTACTACTGGAAACACACCAATCCAAACTTTCTCCAAAATGCCCTTCAAGGCTGTTTTAGAGACCTAGAATACTGGTTCATCAACCATTGACTAATACTAAACTACAGCAAAATGAAATCTATGATATTTGCTCACCTCCAAAACCCCTTCAGTAATTCCCTGCTATCTATCTCAAACTTGCAGGGTATCCGCATTGAACAAGTCCCACATTTCAAATACCTAGGTATCACACTGGACACATCCCTCACCTACCACATCCATATTAAACACCTCTCCTCCTCTGTTAACACTCGATTAGGGATTCTATACAGACATAAACACTGCCAACCCCCCCAGGCCCTGTGGCTGGCTATTACCTGCTCAGTCCTTTCATTGATCGATTATGGGATAATAATTTATGGAGCCACTGACCAAACAGCCCTTAACTGATCAATCTAGCCCTCAACAAAGCCTACTGACTGGTCACAAGCAGTGAAAGACTAACCAATACATGTGTGCTCTATAAGCTAGCAGACTGGCTGACCTTCGAAGGGAAACTAAAATACCACACTTGCCTGCAAGCCAAAAAGATACTAATGAAGCTTACACCTAATGGTCTAAACCCTCTCATCCAACCAGCCCCCCATAGGAGTACCCCTGGGCACCAGGCAAGCACCTCCCTCATAGTCCCCCACTGTAGGACCTCACTGGGGCAAAGGTCCTTCCGTTATTGCGCTCCCCTCTGGCTTAACAACCTACCGTCCTCCATTTCACTGGCCCCTCATCTTGGCCAATTCAAAACTGGTATCAAGAGACTTCTTCTTGACTCAGAGACCTGTGGCTGTTACGAACAGTTCTCCCTAGGCTGAATGTGGTAAAAATCTTGCTTATTCCATAACTGCATAATAAGGCCTACAACCTTGCAGTATTTATACCTCAATGTAGGGCTTGGTAAAGTCCCTCTGAATCGGTAACCTGTCCCACCTCACCTTGATAACCCAGAGTCCTCTACCAACCCTTGAGATGGTAACCAATCAAAGTAAATACCATGTACTGTGATTTTATGTAAAATTTGTCGAAATGTAATGTTCTGTTTTGTACTGACGTGGAGCCTTTGCAAAGGAGTTTTTGACTCAAAGGATTGTAATTCTGAAATTTCAATAAATAAATAAAATATAGCACAAGCACGCATATTGTGCGCAAAGCACATGCAATCTATAAGTTAAGATTAAGGCAAGCGAGTCAGCAGAAAATGTCCTGAGCGAGGAAGTGGTAACAAGAATCAAAAATGGGGAAGTTGGCTGTTACGCCGGCAGGGTTTACCTGGAATTTGCTGTATAAGCTAGATTGCTCCACTAGTGGTCAAGGCAGCAGCCTGGAACAGTCTTTGCAGTCAGTGGTCATGTCAGAAGTCCAACGGCTTTTGGCAGTTGGAGGTCCTACAGCATTCAGGTGGCTGATTTTCAGTTGGGGACCCATACTGTTACTGAGGGGCAGGTGGGAGGCTTCGGCTGATACAGTACAATTTCCTGGTGACAAATAGCTCACAATTTGGTTTTAAATTGAACGTGATTTAATAGCACACTGTTCTTGCCTGGGAAAAAGAAGTTCTGAGTTTAGATTCTCATGTGCTCCAAGAGCTCAATTAATGTAATGTAACAATTTGTAGGCGGAGAGTTGTTGCTGTGAGATATCTATTTCATCAGATGAAGTAAGCAAAGCAAGCAAGTAAAACTGACTTAAAAGATATGCCCTCTAATGGGGCCAGCATATAACGAGTAAATGGGAAAGTTGGGAGTTAGTCATATGGCTAGATTTTAGCTATAAAACAAAGGACAGCCAGGGATAAGTGTGGTGGGGGGCAGGTGGGGAGCTGACGCCCAGCGTCAGCCGGGAAGTCAGAAGCACAGCAGGCAGGAGTCCGCTTCTTCAATTTCCAGGCAGGTAAGCCCCTGTAACACTTTCATGCAGAAAGTTTGTTAAATTTAATTGAAAGGAGTGAGAGCTTAGCAGAAATGGCATGTTATCAGCTGAAAGCTTTCTCCTAGGTAGCTTAGAATTTCATGTAACTGTGCTGATAAGAAATTTAGGTTTTTATCAATTGCAGTCAGGGATTAAGAATATTTTGAGAAAAATCCTGATGAAATGCAAGGTGTACAGATGAACCCAGAGGCTAAAGTCATTGTGGCATAGTCCTAAGAAAAGGCGCCAAGTTTAGAAAAGCTGATTGTGAGTGCCGAGTTCAAACTGCTGCATACCTTAGATTCGCTTGGGGATTCTAGTGGCTTCTGGCGCAAACCGAAGTGCCTGAGGGGGCAGAATGAGGACTGTGGAGAGAAGGGACAGAGGTTAAGGACACTAGCAGAGGGAGGACTAAAGGAGACAAAGAAATTAAATTGCAGAGGGAGGGCTAAATGAGACAAAAGAGTTCATAGCAGAGGAAGGGCTGAAGGAGACAGATGAGGGGCTGAAGATGGGCAAGAATGAAAGATAATAGCAGAGGCAGGACTAGAGAAGACAAAGCATGGGAGTAGGTGTCAGAAATTAGAGACAGACAGACAGACTGAAGATCCAGTTGTAGCTAGAGACAAGGTGCAAAGGTAGGAGAGTTAATAAAAGGAAAATAAATCTTACATAATGAAATGAAAATAAACCTTACATAGTCGGATTAAAATTCACCCTGCTGATGCATGTGGCTTGAGGGAACCAATGGAAAAAAGAATTCAATCTACCTTATTCCATTTAGTTCACTAACACAATCAGTTAACTAACAGTGCATAGTATGAATAAGCTACACTAAGATGGCATTATATTGAAGTCAGAAGCACAGCAGGCAGGAGTCCGCTCCTTCAATTTCCAGGCAGGTAAGCCCCTGTAACGCTTTCATGCAGAAAGTTTGTTAAATTTAGCTGAAAGGAGCAAGAACTTAGCAGAAATGGCACATTATCAGCTGAAAGCTTTCTCATAGGGAGCTTAGAATTTCATGTAACTGAGCTGATAAGAAATTTAGGTTTTTATTAATTGCAGTCAGGCATTAAGAATATTTCGAGAAAAATCCTGATGAAATGCAAGGTGCACAAATGAACCCAGAGGCTAAAGCCATTGGGGCAGAGTCCTAAGAAAAGGTACCAAGTTTAGAAAAGCTAATTGTGAGTGCCAAGTTCAAACTGCTGCATACCTTAGATTCGCTGTGGGAGGGCTATTCCAGCAGCTCCTGGTACATACTGAAGCGCCCGAGGGGGTGGAATGAGGACTTAGATTCACTTCGGTGGGGGTGATTCCAGAGGCTCCTGCCATATACTGAAGCACCCGAGGGGGCGGAATGAGGCCTTAGATTCGCTGCCGGGGGAGCGATTCCAGCAGCTCCTGGCACATACCAAAGCGCCCGAGGTCCCCCATACACACAAGAACAGAGATGCATATAAGGGTGCAAACATGAACTCATAGCTCTCCCCTGTATTTGTAGAACATACTGACTGCAAAGATAAATTTATTATGAGTAAGTGTAAGTCCCCCTTCCAGAGTTGGGATTAATGGAAGTTCGTACTGACCCTTCAGGACTCCTGTTCTGAAGTGGTGATCAGCAGCTGAAGAGACCTGTTGGAGGTCAGCCCAGTGGCATGAAGGGATGAGGTGCTGGTGCCCTGCCTCCAGCCACACTGGTGACCCAGGTTTGGAAATGGACCGGGGTCACTCAAGGGGCTGGCTGGGTGAAGGAGGACTGAGTATTCTAAGACAGATCTTCTCCCTCGAGGAAAGGGGATTCTGAGTCCTGCCACTTGCCTGCTACCTAGCTGGAGGACCAGCAGATGTTGGGGGGACATATGGTGATGCAGCACACATGTGAGTCAATAAGCATGTGTGTGCATGCATCACATGCAGATGCCCCAGGTAGAAATCTGTAGGATAATGCCCCAGCTCACTTGGCATCCCCTGCAGGCAGTGCATTTATTTATTTATTTATTTCGTTTTTGATGACCGGGTAGGTGAACTAGACAAATTCTGCCTATTTTCAGGCACGACCCGAGGGGAGGGGGATACAGATGAATGCCAACTGACCTTGAACCAGATTAAGCTGTTGGCGGTATTTTTAGTAAATGGGTGGACATTTGGCAAGGACACCGGGGAAATTCCCCTACTCTGTCAGTAGGGGGAACCGCTTTCTCCCAAGATGGAGGAGCCAGTGTTGGAAGGCATGGAGGTGGATACTGTGGAGGAAGCAGCTTACATGGTTGTTTTTTGTAATGAAGAGTAGAAATCGAAGAGTGATATTGCTGTTTCTAAACAAAATGATGCTTACCAGAGGGAAACGGTGCTGAGAGCGGTAACTAATGCCGTCAAGTGCAGCTCTGAGCGAGGATGAGATACAGTGATATAATGGATAGAGATCTCTTTGGCGGTCGCTGATAAAGAGAGCTCTGCCATGGAAGAGGAACTCTGGGCACCAGAGAGAGCTGCTGAGGACACGCAGCTTCTGGGAGATTATGTGAGGACAATCGGCTAACCGAGTGAGGTTAGTGCAAGCCAGCTGATGCAGAAGCAATTTGATCTACAGAATGCACCAGAAACAATGAAAGGTAGCTGGTCAGTGGACAGTTCATTACAGGGTGCAGGATGGATGCAGAGCACCTAGAGGGAATGGATCATAGATGATAATTGGGACAAGGTATCGTAAAGCATTTTGGCATCTACTAAAAACAGGCCTACAACAGCACAGTAATGCCAGAGCTCTGGGGGAACATGATTAAATGACTCTAAAGGTATGAAACACTGTGGCCACTGATTTTAGGACATAAACAGAGCAAGTTTCTGGTACTTCAGTAACAAGTGCACGTATTCAACCAGACACTCTAAACAACAACAGCTGTTAATGCTAAAGTCAGTATTGCTGTGCATGTGTTGGAAAAAAATGTACCAAATGAAGGGGGAATTAGAAGGGAGGCCTCAATAACTGTGGAGAAAAATGTAGGAGGTCCATTAAATACAGAGGGTCTGTGTGCAGAGAATGGCCATGACAGTAATAATAGAGGCTTTTCTGAATTTGATAAGGAACCAGCTAATGAGAGCAGAAGGTTTACGGGGCAAACATAAAGACCTACTTTATCAGATTTATTCAAAAATAAGCTAGAACGAGCCCCAAGAAGGAATATAGTGCTGCTAAGGTTTTTTTTTTATTTATTATTTATTTATTGAAATTTTGGATAACACCTTTGAGAACAAACTCATTTCAGAGGTTCCACGTCAGACGAACAATACATATTGGAAAAGTATGAGACGGAGAACAAACAAAACAAGGAATTATACAAAACATTACAACAGTATATAACTAGAGATGTACCAGTACATGTGACATTGTACAATATATGCCAAGGTGCGTATTTGATTAAAACCTGGAATTCAAAGGGTAATATTAGAGGAGGTGGGGTCTTATGAAATGACCCTTTACAGGAAATTGAGGACAGACTCAGCCTAATATCTAATAATCAACAAGGTAAGGGATGGCATCAGCCCAGGAGCCTCATCAGAGGTGAGAAGGTATGGGACAAAGCATTTTAAAGTGAGCAAGAGAGCTCAGGCGATATAACAGGGGAAGGGGGGATGGGAGGAAGCCATAGAGGGGTGAGGGGAAAGAGTGGAAGGGATCAAGAGGAAATGTGAAAGGATAATGATTAGCAACTTAGAACAGTTATTTATATTTATTGAATTTTGTTGACCCAGTAGGCCCACTGGGACTAGAAGTCCCTTTTTCAGGGGCGACTGGGGGAAGGGGGGATACAGATGGTAAGCAACAGAAATTGAACCAGATTAAGCTGTTGGTGGTATTTTTAGTGAATGGGGGAAATTTGACCAGGACACCGGTGAAATCCCCTACTCTTGCAGTAGGGACCCTGTTGAACGATGAGACTTCTCACTTTACTGTTGGATCTAGTGAGGAACGGATGGCTGAGGCTGTGAGTGATTAGGAGACAGCACAGGAGGAAATGAGTGTCTCGGAAAACGGGACCGCTATGGGGACGGCTGGAATGCACCTGCCTGGTGGCCAGCAGAACGTCCTGAGAGGCGATTCTGTAGCAGAAAATTCGGAAGAGCAATTAAGTCTTGAGCAAAAGCAGCAGTGCTTAGCTGCTGAATTATTACGAGCAAGTGAACAACTATCTTCGGAATGTATGCAGCAGGCAGAGGATCGGAAACGGAAACACTCAGACGCATCACCAGGTACTGCAGTGTCAGGAGGAGATGCGAAGCTGCTCTTAGCTGAGGACGCTTCTATGGTCTCCCCTGACTCAGTTCCCTTATCTCCACAGTGAGTTGGAGTGCAGAAGAACCGGGGTCATGGTCTCCGGATAAAGCCCTTCTTGCAGCAGGCTAGATCCCACTCTCTGACGGGCATTGGAAGCCCAATATTGGATGTGCCACTCCACTACCAGAGCAGATAAGTGATAATTCTGTTTCTTGTGCTCATACATTACCTTCTTCTCAACCTGAAGTTGTTTCTGACAGCCCATTGCATATTGCAGCAGTGAGCCCTGATGAAATCCCAGGCGCATTCACTACTACTTACCCCACATCGGGCCTCCACCCTGGCAACCTGTTAAGCCATCTTATGCTAGTCATTTCCACAAGCCAGTGGAACTAGCAAAAAGAAGAAATGTGACTCGCCTACGTTATGTAGGCCCTCACGAAACCCCCAGACAGGTTTTTTGTGGGTAAGGTCCTCCTTAAAAGGAGTATGGGGTTTTCTCCTTCGGTAGAATATGTGCTCATTCATGTACAAGGGGAGTTTACTTTTGATGTTAGTGTTCTCACCCCTGCATTATTGGAGACATTTTGGTGTAGATATATGAATCTGAAAACTAACCCTTTATGGGCAGACTTTATAGTATTTCTCCTTACTAAACAGCCCTTCCGAGTCATCACCATTCTGTTTAGAAATGAAGGGGTGAATATTGTGGACATTGTGCACTGGCTGGAAAAGAGATGTGATATCCAGGGTAATCCTGTGCCCATTTTAGATGCTGAAGGATTCTGGAATGGAGGTTGGGAATTCCAAATAAAGTTACAACATAATGAACAAGACTTGATTCATTTGCCCAATTGCTTTTTCATTGGTCGAGATAAGGGGTTCTTATTTTATCCTGGGCAACCAAGAGTGTGTTTCAAATGCGGCTCATCTAGGCATATTAGCACATCATGTGACATTTTGAAGTGCTCTTATTGTGGGGAACTGGGTCACCCTAGTGCCCATTGTTTTAAACAACCTAAGTGTAATTTTTGTGATAACCCTGGACATACATTTGATGATTGTCCCTCTGCTGCACAAAACACAGAGGATGCTGACTTTGGGGTGCAGGATCATTATATCCGTCTGGCAGTGAAACAAGGTCCAGGTCCTGTGGTGACCCGAATATCCCTGACTTTAGGTGTATCTACTACTGGGAAAAGCCCTGTTCTAACCCCTTTGATTGAGGATGATGGTCAAGAACCCCAAATTCTGGAGAGTGAGCCTCTTTCACATGAGGGGTGTTCTAATATCACTGCCTCAGCTTCTGATATCCACCCCCCCCCCCGAATTCACTGATGATGGTTTGGACTTTACTTTGGTGCAGGATAAAAAGGGGAAATCTGCTAAACTTAAGGGTAAAAGGAAGCCAGAAATGGTGGTCCCGGTAGAAGACATAAATACATTTTCTGTCTTAGCAGCTGCTCCCCAGGCTTCTGATCCTGTCGATTCTCCTCCTGAAGGAATGATGCTGACAGGCTCTCAGGGAGACTGCTTAGATTCTACTGAGCAATAGGCTCAGGGGCCTAAAAGTGGAAGGGTAACAAGAGCCTCGAGCAAAGTGAAATGAAGATCCTTTTCTGCTTAATCTATGGATCCTTTCTCCTTTAAAATAGCATCTTTGAATGTGAACAGCATTCAATCATTGTGTAAAAGACGCAATACGTTTCTCATTTTTTGCATGCTAACCTAGATTGTATTTTTTTTTCAAGATGTATGCTTACATTCCGCGGCTGAGAGGTCTGCGGCTTCTAATGCATGGCTTTGGCGAGATAGTATTTGGTCCCAAGGGGAGGACCAGTGTTCAGGGGTCGGGATTTGCTTTTTCTCTGCTAAAGTTAAGGTTGTGAGACAGTTAGAGGTACAGCCAGGCAGAGCTTTGATGCTGGACATAATTTGGGCTCACCACTTGATTCAACTCATGAATATTTATGCTCCTCAAACAAAGTATGAGAGAGTACTTATTTTTCGGTCCCTCTCTCCCTTATTACTGACGTCTTATTTGGTGGTTTTGGGAGGGGATTTTAATGTTACTTTGGCCCAATGCACTACCCCTGTCCTTAATAAGAAAGTATATTGTGATGCTCAGTGTCTGGCTCACCTGGTTAGTGATGTGGGCTTGATTGATGCCTTTGGTTCTCTCCCGATAAAAGAGCGTTATACATATTTTTGTGGCCCTTGGGCCTCTGTAATTGGTTATTTTTTTGTGCCTGCCTTTTCAAACATTAAAACAGCACTTCTCCAAGACGTAGCAACCTCAGACCATAAGTTACTAACACTAGTCATCAGTGATGTTCCTGAGGTTAGAAGGGGGCCAGGGACCTAGAAATTGAATAGCTCATTACTTTCTAGTCCAGTAGAGTGTGAAGGTTTTTTAGCAGTACTACAAGCAAGAAAATCAGTGTTTTTCTTATATGATGATACTTCCACTTGGTGGGAAGATACAAAAGCAGAAATACATTCCTTTTTTAGTACAATAGGGCGTATTAATGGGAAATTTAAAAATGATGAAATTGCCTTTTTGAGAACTAGTATTGCCTTCTGGAAGTCTTTCAGACACAATTTAGGGCCGGCAGACCTACAGAAAGTTAAAAATCTAAAGAGTATGTTAGCAACAAAACAATTGGAAGCCTTAAAATCGTTAGAATATAAACAAAAGCACGGTATTAGTGGTAAAAGGAAAGATACATTGCCATTTGATTCTATTCAACTCCTCCAAGACCACCATTATATGGAGTATTTGATTACCTCTACTGGTAGTACTGTGTATAAAAAGGGGGATATTTTAAAAGAAATGACTTCCCATTTTTCTCATATTTTTGATAGCCAACATTTAGTGGTAGATAAAATGCGACAGTGGTTGAGAAAACTAAATCTACCCCAACTGCCACAGGATGTTAGAGCTATTCTGACTAGCCCCATCTCACTGACAGAATTCAAAAATGTAATTTGGTCACTTAAGCCTGGTATTACGCCTGGCTCTGATGGTCTCCCACATGAAATCTATAAATATATTTGGGAAGTCTTAGGATCTGAGTTTTGTATGTGTCTAAATGATGGCTTATCCCAGCAAAAACTCCCTAAGAGTATGTTAGAGGGCCTTTTGACCTTGATTTTTAAGGGAGGATGTCGGGGAGATTTAAAACAATGGAGACCAATTTCGCTTTTGAACACCGACTATAAACTTTTAATGAAAGTTCTTAGTTGGAGATTAGCTAGTATAATCGATCTGGTAGTGCATCCATCTCAGTATAGTAGCATACCGGGAAGACGGGTCTAGGATGCCTTAATTTTGGTTTGAGAAATTCTACATAAGGGAGATAATCAGGAATTGTTTGGACACCTAGTTTGTTTAGATCAATCTCAGGCCTTTGATCGGGTCGAATATAATTATTTGTGGGAGACATTACGGTCCTTTGGATTTCCATCGCTGTTTGTCACTTGGTTACAGACTTGCTATACTGGTATAAGCCTGATCCCAAGTGTTAATGGATGGGTAGGGGATGCAGTTTTTGTCCATGGGGGGTAAGGCAAGGGTGTCCTCTCAGCCCCTTATTATATGTCCTGTCTCTTGACCCACTATTACATGCGCTATATAAAATGGAAGCAATAACTGGACTGTCAGTGGGATCGGAAGATGAACAGGTGGTTGCTTTGGCATTTGCAGATGATCTAGAACTCTTTTTAGCAGACTGAACTTCTGCAGTAGCGATCGTGACCTTTTATGTGAATTTAATAACATTTCTGGATCACAAATTAATACACAGAAGAGTGGGATTTTGTCCTTAGGATATGATGCTAGTGATGTATCCCTTGTTTGGAGCATTCCTATAGATAGCACTTATAGGAAGATATTGTGTATCTTTTTTGGTGGGGACGATCCCCAAATGTATGATTGGGAGCTACTTTTAACATCGGCTAAAGAAAAAGTAACCTGCTGGAATAAATGGCAGATGACCAAAGGAAAACGGATTTATTTAATTAAAACCTTTTTATTATCCTATTTTGTGTATCTTGCAGCTGTATCCCCCCCAGTGAATATGGAAGCCACAGTTTATAGTGTATTCTTTCAGTGTTTGTGGGGTAGCAGGTTGAACCCTGTCAAGAGAGGTGTTACTTATTTACCTATACAAGATGGTGGTTTGGGTATGTTAAACCCAATAGTTTTTTTCTATGTGACTTTTATTTTTTTTAATTTTGTACCATTATTGACAAATGTTGATAATGTTTGGATCCCCTGGATAGAGGATGAGATTGGACCCCTTTTTAGTAATTGAGACCCGACTATTCCTCTCCCACGACAAACGAGGGTGGCGTACCTACCTGGACATTTTTTGGGCGTAATAAGTAAATTAAAAACTTGGAAAGTGCAGAAAAATTCCCTTTGTATATTTTCACGGAAATCCCTAGTGTGGGAAACTTTTATATATCCCCTTGGTATACTGAATTATCTAGTACCCAACATTTCTTGATAAACTCCTTTTTATCTAGTAAATGACTTCCATATTATATGAGAGATTTTATTTGGTTATGCGCACACCCAAAATTAGGTGTCCAGGGTAATTTAAAGCATAAAGGCATTAAAGAATGGACATGTCCTAGAGGAGGTATCTGTATAGATACTATAGAGACTTTTTCCCATTTCTTATTGGATTGCCCATTTGCCACATCCTTCTGGGTGGTATTTCACAAAAAATGGCCTCTGAATGCTTTCCAGAATCAATTCTCAGGGATCTGGCTTGATGGGGTACTGCCTGGGGCATGGGTTAAATTTGATGCTATTACTATTTGATTGCTGATGAGCTTTATTAGTTATCAGCTTTGGTTAGCTAGGTGTGGCTGGTCTCTTCGACAACAAGTGTTAATAGGAGAACAAGTAGCTTTATTGTTGCAGAAGGCTATATTGAAGTGGTAGGCTACGGAACGGAATAGAGTTCTACCTGATTTGTACAAATTATGGTGGAGAAACATGTCCTGGTTAGGGTGATGGTTATTGGTTTTTATGTTATTACAATATATACGCTTGGAGAGAACCACAGGTAATGAAGTTATGGTTTTACTTTATTATCAAATTTAGACTTATAAGGTATTTTCACATATGATAGAAAGTGTGCTATTCTAAAAATATTATAGTATGATTCCTAGTTTTTGAAGCCAATTTTATTGCTCTGGTATATGGGGCCTCTCTGCTGTCATTCCAAGGATTTTGGCTTATATTGTGTGCCTCTTTACTTTAAAGTCTGTTTATTTTTCATTTTCATTATGTGAAAGATTGAGAAGTATATGATTTGTTTTTTTCTCCCCTATCCTGGTCAGTGGAATGGGGTAGGGGTTATAGGTTGACCTTTGATGTCTTTATGTTTTTTGTTTTTTCTCTCCATAGGATGAAGTATTTACTTACGAATTTTATTGTTTTTTTGTTTCGTTTCTCTCCTTTATTGTACAAATATTACTTTATGTCTGTATAAGGTGCTTTGAATTTTGAGACTGTTGTTCGGGGGATTTATGTATAATTCCGGATCTTTGGTTTGAAATTTTTGTGTGTGGTGCCTCCTAGTTCTATTATTGATTTCTTTTTTGTTCTGCCTTAGTATGCTGTAATATAATTTTGTATATTTTGTGTTGAGTTTTCAATACCATATTCCCCTACTCTGTTAGTTGGGGGGGGTTCAGTATTTATTTTTTTGGGACTCTAAAACATTGATAATTTTTTAACTGTATGCTGTAATACTTATTTATGTTTATCTTTGTTTTTGCATTATGATTTTGTGTGCTGTAACACTATTGTGTATTTGTTTTGCATTCTTGTTTTGTTAACAAAGTTCCCCAACTCTTTTAGTGGGGATAGGACAGAGGTTGTGAACCAATATGGATTATTTATGTTTGAAGTTCTGTATGTTGTAATACTTATTTATGTTTTTGATTTTTTAATTTTTATTTTGAATGAAGTAATACATTTTTGTATATTTTGTTTTAAGTTTTGAATAAAAAATTCCCCTACTCTTTTAATAGGGATGGGAAAGAGGTTGTTTACTCACATGCATTATTTCTGTTTGACATTTTCTGAATGCTGTACTGTTATTTTTTCTGTTTCCTTTGATTTCACTTTCATTATGATTTAGTATGATGCAATGCTATTTTTGTATATGTTTTCAGGTTTTGAATAAACAATTCCCCTACTCTTTTCAATAAGTGCCATGGGATCTTTAACATCCACCTGAACTACCACCAATCCAGCCAGATGGGACCTCGGTTTAATGTCTCATCTGAAAGACTGCACCTCAGAAGTTCAGCACCCCCCCTCATGCTGCACTACAGTGTTAGTATTGGGATATTAACCCAAGTGCCAGATGTGGGAACTGAACCCACAGCCCTCTGATCTCCCGGCCTCAGAGGTGAGTGTGCTACCTAATGAGCTACATGACACTGACATGCTGAGAACAGTTATGCATAAGGTCAGGTATAAAGGGGGCATGCCTGAGCACCCATACAGGTACTATGTTGCCAGGCAGCTATTGTAATCCTCCATGCAATTTTTACCTGCAGACATATATGCTTTAATACATGTGTCTGGTGAGGACACTTTTGATGTCACTTTTAGAACAAATACAGGATTGGAGAAATTCTGGTGGAAGTATAACAATTTAAAGAAAATCCCTCTGTGGACCCCTTTCTATGCCATTCCCCTTGCAAAGCCAACTGTTAGGGTGGTAACAACAATGTTCAGGAATGAAGGGTTAAATGTCAGTGATATTTATAATTGGTTACAGAACAGATGTGACATTTTAGGGCCACCAGAAGCCATTATTGATTCTGAAGGCCTGTGGGTAGGCAGTTGAAAGTTCAAAGTCGAATTATTGTAAGTTAATGCTAATATTGTACATTTACCTAACATTTTTTTCCTGGGGAAAGATGGGGGGGGGTTATGGTGGACAGCCATGGGCACGTTACAAGTGTGGAGCCACTTAAGTTGCACATGTGATATGTTAAAATGTTCCTTATGTGGGGGTTATGGGCATCTTAGTGCTACATGTGAACATATGTTTCAGTGCAATTTATGTGATGAAAAAGGTCATGCCTGCCATCAGTGTCAGTGGGCTAGGAGAAACAGGATGGATGGATGGGATTAGGAGGATTTAGTGCAGTCTGCCTAGGATAAGCGAAGAGGGATGGGATCTAGCACCCAATCAGCACAAAGGCCTCAGAAGCAGATGGGGGTGTAGAAGGGGGACTGGGAGGAGGAGGTTCACACCCAAGGAGAAGGAACAGAAAACTAAGAAGAAGATCCTACCCATTACAACCATCTCCCATGGAGGTAGGGAAGCAGCAGGAGGAAAGGGGGGACAAACAAGTGAAGGATAAGCAAACAGAGGCACAGCAGATAATGCCCTCACCAGCTGACACAGGAGTGGTAGCAGAAAGAAGGGTTACAAGGGCAACAGCAAAGAAGGGCCTGGTAGGTTTTAACATACCAATGAAGAATGCTTTTGCTCCCTTTCAGTCTGAAGAAGGAGATTCAGATATGGAGTTGGAAATCTCCATTCAGTCAGGCAAAGTTTCAGAAATGGATGAGGAGGAAAAGAGGCCATTGAGTGCTGTAAAAAAGAAAAAAGAAAAAGTAAGGAAGCACAGCAGGATGATGTTTAACCCCCCCGCAAGAAATATGGCCTCTATTAACCTAGCTGCTTTTAATGTGTGTAGTTTTAAAAACTACAAATAACAGCCGTCAATATTAGCCTATCTAAAGGATATACACACTGAGGTTATCTTTCTTCAAGAAACTAGGCTTAAATCTTTTTTTGAACTAGAGCAGGCTAGGAGGAGTTGGGTTTTGGGCCTTTCTTTCTGGACATTTGGCATGGACGTTGCTAATGGGATAGGGATCCTCTTTAAAGGTATAAACTTTTTAATTACAAGAGTAATTGATATCCTCCCAGGCAGCGCCTTAACTGTGGATTGTGAGTGCAGGGCTTTTTACTTCAGAGTGATCAACATATACGCACCACAATCTAAGGTGGCAAGAATAGAATTATTAAACTCTGTAAATCCATATTTATACAGCAGGAAGCATGGGGTGTGTGGAGGGATTTTAATTGTAGTCTGGATAATAAAGGTTCAAGGGAAGCACAGAAAAAAGTATATTGTGATTCACAGGCTTTGAAAACCATAATACATGGAGCATCCCTGACGGAAGCCTATAGACACTTAAAAAAAAGATACAGGGGCCACATATCACAGGTCTACTTATGCAACGAGGATAGACTATTTGTTTTCTTCTCAGCACTGCGTACGCTTTAGGATTCACCTTAAACCTACTGAGTTTTCAGATCACCATATAGTTATAGGCTCTGTTAGTCTAGCAACTACACCACCAAGAATAGGCTCTCAAGGACAGAGGTGGAAACTGAATACCTCGGTACTTGAACAAAAGAAGGTTAAGTTGTAAGTAAAGACCTTATTGGAGGCTAGATGTTCAGTACAGTGTGTATATGATGATATATGGGATTGGTGGCTGGACACAAAAATAGATTTGAAACAATTTTTTATTAAGCATGGGAGAGAAAAATCTAATACGGACTATATAAAATATCAAGGGTATAGGAACCAGCTGTACAAATTAATGTCCTATCCACGAAAAGATCATGTACAGTATAAAGCAAAAATGAAAAAGCTCATGTTTACATACCAGTATGATAGGGCAAAATCCTTAGAGGCTGAAATGAGCTTTGGGACAACAAAGTTCCCAGTCTCAGATCTATATATGGCATGTAAACAATGATTAGATACTACAATCATGACATGGATGACTCTGTAACAACCTTAGATTTAGGTATGCTGTTAACAGTGCACAATTCTTTAACTATTGAATTCACCACAAGCAGCTACAAGGGGGAGAAGCTGGCAGAATATCTGTCTGTGCCCACCCCATGCTAGAGACAGAAGACAAAAACTGGAGCAACTAATTTCACAGGAATATATTTTTAATACTATAAAAAAATTAAAAGCCAGGATGGCACCAGGCCTGAATGGATTAGCAAATGATTTTTATAAGAAGTTTGCAAGGGAGCTTAGTATTATTTTGGAACCAGTGTTTAAACATATTTTAAAGAAAGGAGGAATAGTTTCTTAGTTAGGGACAGCTATTATTAGTTTTATATATAAAAAAGGGAATACAATTTCTTTAAAAAATTGGAGACCAATAAGCCTTTTGAACTGCGACTATAACATTTTGGCTAAAGTAATATGTGGCAGATTACAACAAGTATTTCAAAAGCTAATAGATGAAGCACAGACCTGTTCAGTCCTTACTATAAAAATTCAACACAACCTTTATTTATTAAGGGAACTTTTTGAAAAGAGCAGGTCACAGGAGGTATCTGGATATATTGTAGCATTAGACCAGGCCAAGGCCTTTGACAAGGTGGATCATCAATATCTGTTCCAGGCTCCAGAGAGATATGGGATTCTCCATAACATAGTGGCACAGTTGGAAATCCTTTATAATAGAGCATGTATGACTTCTTCTGTAAATGGATATTTAGGAGAGACTGTGCATCTGTGAAGAGGGATGCCGTAAGGGTGTCCACTGAGCCCATTACTTTATACATTTGCGTTAGACTCAATACTTAGACAAATCAAGTGGGATACTCAAATTATAGGTTTAGACCCATGTTTAGGGGTACCATCAGAAAAAATAATGGCATACATAGATAATGTGTGTGCCTGTTAGTGAAGGAAAAGGAATCAGAGAGTGAAGCATTACAGGTCTTTAAAGAATTTTTACAAATTTCTGGTGCACAACTGAACATTGAGAAAAGTGTAGCCATCCCACTAGGGAGAGTAGGGGAACAAGGCCAGGAATTAGCAACCATCAGGATAGAGGAGAGGCCCCACAAAATTCTAGGTATCTGGTTTTGCAGGGAAGGTGCAGCACTGTATAACTGGGAAAAACAATTAGAAATCTATGAGACTAAAGTAAGGGTCAGGAAAAATCAGAAATTGTGAAAAAAAGAGATTATTAATAGTTAAGAAATTTTTATTGCCAATCTTTCATTATCTTAGTTATGTGTATGCTATCCCAGCTCATTTGGAAACAAGACTTTATAGTAACTTTTTCCAGATGGTTTGGGGAAGCTGTGTGAATCCCATTAAAAGAGACATCACTTATCTCCCATTCCACAAAGGATGATTGAATATGATTAATCCGGTGTTTTTTTTTTTTTTCATTCTTTATTTTTATATAATACTCTTGGGATCTGTGAGAACCCACAGCACACATCCTGGCAGCTTTGGGTAGCAAAAGGATTTCAAGTGTATATGAGAAAATGGGAACAGCTCCCTCCAAAATTATCTCAATATTTGTACACACCTGAGTATGTCACAGGAGCACTGCATAAAGTGAGGCAATGGAAGCTGGATAAAAGATCCTTTTTATATAATGTATGGGGTGTAAGCAACTGTATCAGTATATGGTTTTTAGTACACAATAGATGCCTTTAATTTTCCCAGAGTGTACTCCATCCAAAATGCCACTAGCTTTAACAATTTTAACTGATTCCAGAATCCCGCATAGCATGTGGGATGTGACTTGGTTATGCTGTCAGGGGAAACTAGGGGTCAAAGGGAATCTAAAACATAAAGCTGTACAAGACGAGGTATTGCCCAAAGCAAACGTGTGTTAATGTTGAGGAAACTTTACAACATTTCTTCTTTGAATGCCCAGATACTAAACATTTCTGATGGGAAGAAACAACGGATGGAAGTGGCCCTTTGTTCTGTGAGTGAATTAACAGACTCTAATACTGGGATACTTCTCAGGTGTATGGAGGCATTTCCATGGGAGCACACTGCATGTAATCTTTGCCATTTTTAAATATTATCTATGGCAAAGTAGGTGCCAATATGCACTACAGCAGATCCACTCTATCCCAGTGGTAATAATTACGCAAATGGAAAATGCCATTTATCAAGTTATGGAAACTGATACCAAGAGATATTCCCCTGAAAAGGTTGCAAACCTATGGAAAATGTAGATATTATTTTTTAGAAGCCTCTAAGATTAGCAGAAGGGGAATTCCTGGGATGAAATATGAAAATATTGTCTAATGAAGTAAGGGTCATGAAATGTTTGTTTTTTGTTATTTCTATATATCTTTTTTTTTGTGGATCTATTATTTTATATAACTGTATTAAGTGGATCTTTTCATGTTTATATAATGTGATGTAATATGTTTTTTTTCTTAAATAAAATTCCCCTACTCTTTTCGAGAAGTGCCATGATTTCTTTAACATCCACATGAACTACCACCAGAACAGGTAGATGGGACCGCAGTTTAACATCTCATTTAAAATATGGCACCTCAGGAGTGCAGCACCCCTCTCATGCTGCACTACTGTGTCAGTATTTGGATTTAGCCCAAGTGCTAGGTGTAGGAATTAAACCCACAGCCCTCTGATCTCCCGGCACCAGAGGCGAATGTGCTACCTGCTGATCCATTGACACTGGCATGACCTTTCATGGCTGGACACCTGCTGATACAGCTCTGTGAAAGTGGAAGTTAACCCATCAGTCCATGAGACAGGCCAATGACAAGGCTGGGGGATTCCACTGGGACCGGGAATGACATGAGGAGAAACAGAATGAAAAAAAAAAAAAAAAGAGACCTGTTGGAGTAACTGTTTATTGGGGAAAATGTGTGGACTCCATGGGACTGCCATCTTGTGACCTGCTGATCTCTGGGATGGCTAGTCAACAGTGTTCCAGGTCTATGAGTATGATTCTGCACAGTCTTCTGGGAAAAGGCAGGACAGCATATTGGCACCTTTCCTAACCCTATTAGGTGCTATGGACTTGAAGTGATGGAGAGTTGGGTCAGTGTATTCTATGCTGACATGCAGCGATGTAATGTGGGAATAGATGTGTGCTCCCAGATCCTTCACATGCTGCTTTTGGTCACTGGGCTTGAAAACAATGCCTTATGCAGAATGTGTGGCCTATGAAGTCAGTGATTAATTGGCACTTTGTTTGGCAAGTCAGCAGGGATCCATCACATCAACGTAAATCTGAAACATAATCAGTGTTGGTGACCTTAATCAGAAAGACTGGGTCGAGGGGAAGGGGTGGTGGTGATTAGGGCTGCTGTTAAACAATTTGAATTATATTGGCCCTGGAAGAGGTACTACAGCATTGATGCTCAGACCTATGCTTATATCTTAGTCCACACTTGTAAAGATAGTGGACAAGGAGAGGTGGTGAGCGTTGTACATAACAACCCTAATAGCATATTTCCTAACTTTGTGGGGTTTGTGTTTTGTGCTATAGCAGCTGTAATGTGCATTGTTATAGTTTTCTGCCATATATACAGTATATATAAAGATATACAGAGTATATTATTAGGGCACAGTCATGCCCCTATAGTTAGGGTTGAACAGTCACTTCTATGTTATACTCAAAGATTTGAACTTTAATAACTTTGCAACTGTTCAACCGATTTACATGAAATTGTGCATGTGCCATCAGGGACCAAAGATCTCTTGATTTGCCAGGTTTCATTCCAGTGGCACGTGTGGGTACAGAGATACATGGTGTGGCAAAATGTGAAAATTACTGGGTTTATTTTTTCATTTCTTTGTCACACCATAGCGCAAAAACAGCTTAGGATTTTGGTCTGAAATGTTTAGGGTAGAAAGGTCTTGGGTCACAGATGTGCCTTTTGAAGTACGGTGAAAAAATATTAATCCATTCCAAAGTTACTATATTTAAAGTTTCCCATTATTTTCAATGAGAATTTCACTCTCCAGTTAGATGTGAGCCTTGAAAAATGATCCTTTGTTGCAAATGGATAATCCTTTTTTGCAAACAGGTCATCCTGTATCACAAATGCAAACTCTTTTTCATGCAGCTACCATTTTGTGTTATGGTTAGCGAGGAAAGCAAAATCAAATAACTGAAAACAATTTGTGTTGAGTACAAACCAACACATGTAGCTTGCTTATCGGGACTCCCTCAGCTGGATTCTGCACTTATCAGTTGAAGAAATTACCTTGAATTTTTTGTGACTCATGATATTAAAAAAAGATTATTTTTCATATCATGAGTCATGAAAAAGGATCCTTTTTCATGATGTGAAATCCTTTCCCTGGTTGTCTAGGGCACACCCTACCCTCCAATCGCCATTCCCATAGTTTCCCTGGTGTCTAGTGGCACCTCCCCCACCTTCCAATTGTGCCCCTGTTCCCTATTAATGCATTATTAATAGCCCTGGGCCATGATTCATGAAAAATGCAAAGTGCCACACAAAAGTTTGCATGGCACTTTGTGATTGCCCAGGTCGCTAAACTCGCTATTCACCAAAGGATAGTGAGTGGCCCTATCTGACTGTGCATAGGACTGGATAGACGCAGCAGTAACACTGACATGGCTACCTTTAACCACATTGGTGCAGCTCTGACCCCCAGCCGAGTGAACACCCCCACTAGCATAGTGCCAGTGCGCTAAGTTGGTATTCACTAAGGCAGACATGCAAATGAGCCCATTGTGCATGCATGGTACTATTGGGCCCTTTTGCATGCCCACTATGGGCACATTTGCATGGGCTGCGCTGAGTGTAGTACCTCCCCATCGCTGGTTACTGTCCCACAAAGAAGTATAAAACTCTCTGGCAGTCTAGGGGTTCCCTCCCCACTCCCCAGTCTCCGATCGCTGACCCTAGTAGCAAAATAAATGTTTTCATAGTGTAGTGGTGCCTTCCCCCCATCACCAGACTGATAGGTAAGATTAAAGCTACCATAGTGTTGTGGTCCCTCCCTCCTCCTTGATCACCAACCTGACTTTTCCATAGTGTATTGTAGTATTCTCTCCCCGGTCTCTGATCGCCCACCCAATATGTGACAATGATATTCCATAGTGTAGTGGTCCCTCCCCCAATGTTCCGATTGCTGGTCCATTGTAAAATATTAGAACCCTGGTAGTCTAGTGGCCTTCCCCCAATGTCCTGATCACTGGTCCCAATCACTGATCCCATTGTAAAACATTAGAACCATGATAGTCTAGTGGCCCTCCCCCACTCTTGATGCTTTGATCACCAGTCCCATAGTCATAAGAAAGATCCTATTACCTGCCCCCCATCCAGGTCTATGATCGTCGTCCCATAGTAGAAAAATATCCCAGTCCTGGTAGTGCAGTGTTCCCTCCCAGTCCCTGAACCCTGCCCCATGAACTGATGCCACATGTACCCTGGTGATCTAGTGGACCCCCCACCCTGTCAGACAGTGTCCTCTCACCCTGCTCCACAACCCAATCCCCAGCTGGCAACCTGCACAGCCCTCCTCACTGAGCTCACAATGAGCAAGTACTGTATACAGTACACATCCATTGACATTGACATTGATTGACAGCTGCTGTCAATCAGTGTCAGTGGGCATGTACTGTATACAGTACATGTTCATTAAGAGCTCAGTCTGTGGCAAGTGGTGGTGGTGGTGTGAGGAGGGCTGTGCTGGTCGCTGGCTAGGGATTGGGCTGGGGGAGCAGGGTTGGAGGACACTGTCTGACAGGATGGGTGGGGTGGGGGTTCCACTAGACCACCAGGGTACATGTGGCATCAGTTCATGGGACAGGTTTCAGGGATGGGGACTGAACACTATATTATCAGGGTTGGGATATTTTTCTACTATGGGACAACAATCATGGACCGGGGGGGGCAAGGAATGGGATCTTTCTTGTGACTATGGGACTGGTGATTGGAACATTGGGGGAGAGTCACTAGACTACCAAGGTTCTAATGAATTACAACAGGATTAGGGAGCGGGACATCGGGGAAGGAGGGAGGGAGGGACCACTACACTATGGAACATTATTGTCATATATTGGGTGGGCAGTAGGGGACTGGGGAGGGATCACTACACTATGGAAAAGTGTTTAACATATCGGGTCAGTGATCAGGGAGGGGAGGACCTCTACACTATGGAACATTATTGACACATATTGGGTGGTCTGTCGGGGACCGGGGAGGGATCACTATACTACAGAAAAGTGTTTAACATATTGGACCAGCAATCGGGAAGGGGGGAGGGCACCACTACACTATGGAAACATTTATTTTGGTACTAGGGTTGGCAATCAGAGACTTGGGAGGGGGTCCACAGTACCTCCGCCAACCACTAGGATTGTGTGAATTACTGCCAGGTTTTTGCCAGTCATAATTTCTCCATGCAAGGGCCTTTGCAAATTGTTCTTGCATGTAGCACAAACTTTGTGAATGGTATTGTGGGGTATGCAGGTACCATACCCTTAATTTGTATTGTGGTCCCCTCCCAACATTGCCCTGGTGCAAACACAGTTTTCCTGGGCAAACTGGGCTTTGTGAATACCAATTCCAGGCAAAACCCAGTTTTCCCTGGGCAAATTGGATTTGCGCAAGGGCAACGTTTTGTGAATCCTGGCCTTGGTGTCTAGTGGCACCTCTCACCCTCTGATTTCCATATACTGTAAATAAAAATGTATTGTTGTCCAGTGGTACCCCCCACCCTCTGATTTTCATACACTGCAAATACAATTTGTTGGAATCCAGTGGTACCCCCCCCATGGCCCTCTTATTCTGAAAAAAGAAAATGGTCCCTTGATGTCATTACTTTTTTCCTTATAAACATGTAAAAAAATGTTGCTACCGATCTCTACACCCCCCAGCCTCACTGTGCACTCACCACCCCACACACCTAGCCCTCCCACATACCCTCACTCACACTGAAGGTTTCCACTGTGAAGATCCACTCTGTGATCAAAGACACATCTTGCTGCTGGAACCAGTGACTGCTGTATGACAAATAAGGCAACTGCAGTTCAATGTATTTCAATGGGATTTTTGACCACAGTTGCCTTATTTGTCATACAGCAGTCGCCAGTTCCTGCAGCAAGATGTGTCTTTGATTGGACAGTGGATCTTCACAGTGGGAGCACTTCAGGTGAGTAAGGGTGTGTGGGAAGATCTAAGAGGGTGCAGGGTGGTGGGTGCACAGTGGGAGTTCAGGTTAGGGGTGTGGGTGCAATTGGTGCTGGACATTTTTTTTAAGAGGTTTATAAAAGAAAAATATTAAAGACATCAAGATACCATTATCTTTTTTTAGGATAAGCAAGCAAGCAAACAAAGCAAGCAAACTTTATTAATTATATGCTATTCCACACGTGATCATAGCATTGTACATAAAACTTTAAAAACAATGTCATCTATAAAACAGTTCAGTTCAAAGGACTAATTATAAACAGCCAACTTTCATAGTTCAAATAAATGCCAGGCTAAATAAATAAGTTTTCAAGGCAGATTTGAAGGCCCTAGACAGACCCTGGGAACCTCTAGCAATCCCTCATTGGTGGAGTGAAAAGGATGGAGGGGGTGGTAATGGCAAAGGAGATCATGCAAATACCATGGTCCCTGTCCATGTAGGGCCTTTAGATCAATAACCTGACCTTGAAGGTGATTCTTCACCTAACTGGCAGCCAGTGCAGTCTGCAGAGCAGGGTTGTGATATGGCAGGATCTTGGTAAGCCTATCAACAACCTGGCAGCCACATTCTGCACCAGCTGCAGGTGGCGAAGGTCCATCCCCAACAGCCCTGGGTAAGAGGGCCATGGTATGGTGGGGGGGTACCACTGCACACCAATGAATTGTATTTGCACTGCATGAAAATTGGAGGGTGGGGGTACCACTGGACACCAATGCATTTTAATTGCAGTATATGGAAATCAGAAGGTGGGGAGTGCCACTAGACACCATGGCTACTAACGGTACATTAATTGGGAACATGGGCACAATTAGAGGGTGGGGGCTAACACTGAGCACCGATGGCAACATAAAAAAAAAAAGTATGGGAATCAGAGGATTGTGGGTGCCATTGGACACCAGGGATTCTAACTAAAAAAATTAATGGGGACCGAGGCACAATTGGAGGGTGGGAGGTACCACTAGACACCAGGGAGCAAAACAAATTAACAGAATCAGCCACAGGAGGATGGGGGGACCACTGGACACCAAGAAAATATATACAAAATTATCTATATGGAAATGGGAGGGTGGGAGGTGCCACTAGACACCAAGGATACATATAAAACAGCTATATACTGCAGTGATGGGAGCACAGGGCATGGAGAGGACTGTGCTCCCACAGGAAAATAAATATATGATTACGGTATTAGAAAACTTCTGTATGGATGGGAGCGCAGGGTCCAGAGGACCCTGCACTCCCACAGCCAAATAAGGATACAATTATATTATCTCAAAAAGTAAGGAAATAAATTGCAAAAATTGCAAAAACAGTTTGTTAATACACTAGTTAGGTTAAAGCAACAAAAATTGAGAAATGTGGCATTAAGGTTTCCAACCCTTATACCCAACCCCCCCTCCAGGCAGCACAGCAGGAGTGGGGTGTGTCTTGGGGTTCTCAAGCCTAACGCTCACCCCATTCTGATACAGTGTCTACATCTGACCTTATTTACAGATGGACTGGGCTGAGTGTTAGGCTTGAGAACCTCAAGGCACACCCCACACCTGCTGTGCTGCCGGGGGGGGGAGTTGGAAACCCTAATGCCACATTTCTTAGTGCATTAATGATGTTTTTTTTGCAATTTATATACTATGTATACTGTATAGTGTGTGTGTGTGTGTGTGTGTGTGTGAATCTATATACAGAAATGTGGCTTTAGTGTTTCCAACTCTAAAAGCCCACCCCCACCCATAACACAAATCAGGGGTGCAGTCTTCCTTGGCATTGTCAACCCTAAAGCTCACCACATAGGTTGTGTATGTAGCTGAAGAGATACAGGACCTACAGGAAGATCTGGAAAAGCAGGGGAGGTGGTCCAGGATCTTGCAGCTTGGCTTCAATGCCAAGAAATGCAAAGTTATGCATATTGGAGCCAAGAATCCCAGGACAGAGTACTACCTGGGTGGAGTCCGAGTATTAGAGGAGAAGAAGGACCTGGGAGTGATGATCACTAGTGACCTGAAACACTCCATGCACTGCAAGAAAGCAGCAGCAAAAGCAAACAAGATGCTGGGATGCATATAGGGGGATCAGTAGTAGGAGACAGGAGGTTATACTGCCCTTGTACAGGTCACTGGTAAGGCTGCATCTAGAGTATGGAGTTCAGTACTGGTACCCACACCTCAAAAAGGGCATTAATCTGCTGGAGAAGGTCCAGAGGAGGGCTACAAAGATGATAGTTGGTCAGCAGGGTAAGGCATATGAGGTGAGGTTGAGGACACTGAACATGTACTCCCTGGAAGACAGAAGAGAGAAAGGGGACATGACTAGGACATTCAAGAACTAGAAAGGGATAAATAAGGTTGATAATGAGAGTTTCTTTAAGCTGAGTGGCAACCATAACACTAGGGGGCACAGTCTTAAGCTGGAGGGTAAGAGGCTTAGGAGGGAGGTCAGGAAGCACTTCTTCGCAAAGAGGGTGGTAGACACTTGGAATGCACTTCCAGAAGAGGTCATCTCATTGAAGATGGTGGGCAGCTTTAAGAGAGGCTGGGACAGGCATAGGGGGAAATTAAGGATCATGGGTAGGGAGGATGGGAGGAGTGGGGAGGAAGGGCAGGGACATTAGCTCAAGCTGTGGACCCGGCAATATGAGCAGACTTGATAGATCAAATGGCCTTCTTCTGCTGGTTTCTTTGTATGTTCATATGTTTGTGGAGTGTATATAATAGGGTGAGCTTTAGGGTTTATAATGCCAAGGAAGACTGCACCCCTGAATTGTTTTATGGGTGGGGTGGGCTTCTAGGGTTGGAATCACTAAAGCCATATTTCCCTACTTTTGTCACTTTAGTCTGAACCCTAAATGTTGCATTAATGGAGTTTTTTGCAAAGGATGTCCTTACTTTTTGAGATAGTATAATTGCATTCTTATTTGCCTGCGAGAGCACAGGGCCCTCTGGGCCCTGCACTCCCATCCATCCACATGTTTTCAGATAGTGTAATTGTATCCTTATTTGACTGAGAAAGCATAGGGCCCTCCTGGCCCTGCACTCCAGTCCCTCTATAGATGCATATACTTATGCTGATGTGGAACCACGGGGCCTGGAAATCAATGCACTTCCATTTGTAGGACAACAGCAATTAAATTGCCAGCATAACCTTTTTATTACAACACCTCATGAACCAGGTACAAAAATGTTGAAATCTGTGCGGAAGCATCATTCCACACCACCACAAAGTAATTCCATGCCAGAGACACAAAAAGACATTTAGGCCCAGATTTAAAAAAATGACAGCTATCATGTTCATGAGGTGGTGTAAAGAAATAGCTATGTTGAAAATTTGGGGTGAACATATTTAAAATTATGAAAGTTATGAGGGAGCGTAGGCAAATTTCAACAGATGCTCATAACTTTGCCCTTGTAACATATTTTGAACCCACATTTTCAATATAGCATTCTTATGACCCACCTCATGAACAACGGTAGTGAAAATTTTGAAATCCCACCACCTGAATGGTGATTTTGCCAAGTGACCACGAAATCACCTCCGGGGCAGGAGTAGCAAAATTCCTCCTATATTGTTCATGAAGTGGGGTCTCAAAAAGCATATACTGAAAATTTGGTGTCAAAATATTTAAAAAATTACAAAGTTATGCTCCAAAGTTGAAAACCCCATTGAAATACATTGAACGGCACTTACCTTACTTTCTCATATTGCAGTCACCAGTTCCAGCAGCAAGATGTGTCTCCAGCAGCATAGTGGATCTTCACCTTGGGACCTGTTCAGATGAGTGAGGGTGTGTGGGGGGTTGAGGGTGGGATGCTGAATGGGAGGTTGGGGCAGTGGGTGCAATCAGCGAGGGACTGTTTTCTTTTTCTGCACAGCAACACAGTTGAGCATGTTCATTATGTTATGTTCAACATCTTCATTAGTGACATTGGAGAATGAATCCAGGGCAGGTTATGTCTCTTCGCAGATAACACAAAACTATGTGAGAGAGTGGATAGTGATGAGGAAATAAGGAAAATGCAGAGAGATCTACAAAAGCTAGAGGGTGGTCAAAGATCTGGCAGTTAAAATTCAATGCTAGGAAGTGCAAGGTAATGCACCTAGGGAAAAAGAACCCCAAAACAGAGTACTGGATGGGAGGCTAGAGACTTAGCACTACAGATGAGGAACGGGATCTGGGAGCTATCATTAGCAACTCATTTAAGCAATTGGGTCAGTGCAACAAGGCCGATAGCAAGGCTAACAGGATGCTGGGATGTATCAGAAGGAATACTGACAGCAGAAGAAAAGAGATAATATTTCCCCTCTACAAATGCTTGGTGAGGCCTCACCTAGAGTACTGCGCCCAGTTCTAGAGTCCTTACCTCAGAAAGGATAAGAATAGGCTGGAGACAGTGCAGTGCAGAGTAACAAAATTAATTCAGGGCCAGCAGGGCATATCCTATGAGGAGCACCTTAAGGCACTAAATATGTACTCACTGGAAACCAGAAGGAAGGGGGAAGATATGATAGAGACCTTCATGTTCCTTAAAGGAATTAACAAAGTGAACTGTGGGGAACTACAGTATTTATCCTGAATACCAATTCACGGTCATATGAACATGAATGGAAATTAACAGGCAGTAGATTCAGAAGGGATGTGAGGAAGTACTACTTTACAGAAAGGGTGGTGGAACTTTGGAACAGTCTGTCAGCTGAGGTGGTAGGTGTGAAAACTGTCAGGGTATTCAAGCAGGGCTGGGACATAATGAAGGGTATAGAAGTTACCGGGCGTGACAGGACCAAGGAGAACTATAGAGAGATGACGGGGAGGTTAGTACCCTGGAGGAATGGTAGATTTCAGGGATTACAGGGAACTTGGGCAGACTAGTTATACCTCTGGTCTTTTTCTGCCATCGTTGTCTATGTTTCTATGAGAGTACTCCAGAGCGATCATGCAGTCTGCATAAGGACCTCATACATACACTGGTAAAATGAACCTAACAAAGCACTTCTCCTCCAAATGCTTTACTGTGCATGTGTGACAACATTTTTCTACTGGCACAGTAAAGCATTTGGAGGAGAAGCACTTCATAATTCTGTCTCCCAAAAGCTCAGCACCCCTGGGACTTAAATTTAGTCCATCTCTTGCATAGAGTGATCTATTTCCAATAAACATGTCCCAATGTTTTATCAAGTAAAAGTAATTTTGCAAGTCCAATCATCTAGCCAATTTATTAGTTTATGATTTCCTGTATTCTTCTTCGGGACACTCTAGGTACTGGAAGGATTTCAGAAAAAAATTGGTGTAATGCTCATGGCTGTTGCTTTTTTGCAAAGTTCTGTATAGTCTCTTTTAATTTCCTCTTGGCTGTTCCTACCTATATCATTTACCCTACATTTATAATTCGTTTTGGTGGCTCCTCCCTGGATTTGCATATTTTGTCAAGATTTTTTTGTTATATCCCTAATGTGTGTTCCAGGCAAGCATGTTACCACCCAATTAATTTTGTTCTGTTTTAATATTTTTCTGTTGATATATCTAATCATGATTCTCCAACAACTAAAACCTTGTTTGTGTGCATGTCTGTGTTTGGGGTCTCATTTGTTTCTACTGTTAATCCCGTGTACCTGTTTTGACAAATTATACCTTGATCCTCCTCTGGTTTATGTATCTGTGCCTTTCTGCCCCTTTTAGCCCCTCTTTCGGGCTGAACCACTGTCCAGTCATCATCATCCCCTTCACTATCGTCTGTTCAGTTGTGTTTTCTTCCTCCCATATGTCTCAGGTTTTGTGGGCATACTGGAGATAGGCACATCATTTTTGTTTAATACATCTGTCTCTACAGATTTCACCATTTATCTTATCATGTTATCCATGTAATTATCCAACTGTCTAATTTATTTTAGGTTGTTAAGTTCCTCTCTTAACGTTAGTACCTGCTCCTGTAAAACTTTTATCTTAGTACAGTGGTTGAAAGATCACTTGTTCAAGCCTCTCATCAGTGGGCTGTGCTATTGACAAAATCTTTTAACATTTGTTACACAGAACCCCATTCTACCTCCCTCTATCTTTATACAGCATCCATAATCCTGAAGCAAATATAGAGATCCAATTTACAAATGGACAGTATTCCAAGACCTTCAGCCCTCCCCCTGGCTGTCACTGGCAGCTGCTCACATGGAGTGTTTTTTAATTAGGTCTCTATGACCTCGACTGAGTGACCCCTCCTGCCTGCTGCCATCAAGTCACTAGCACAACCTCAGAAACACAGTTTAAAATAATAAAAGATGTTCAGCAGTCCTCACAGCTAGAACTGCACTAAAATACACTTACTGCACCTTAAAATTAATTTAAAATCTATCCTTGCAGTGCTCACCCATTTTCTGTAGTCTGTCCCTATTACTGGATTATGCTTTCCAGTATGCACTGCTGTTCCAGTATGTGACTGGCTTAACTAAAGTTTGCTGATGTTTTCTCTCTTTTTTTTTTTTTTATAAGATGTCTATAACCTCAACTGAGGGGGCTCAGGCCCACCTTCTTGTCTACTGTTGAAGAAGTATATAAAATTGCTGTCAGTCCCTCAGGTCCACAGCAAATTCTATATAGACTACTTGCTCCTCAGTTCAGTATTCTGGACTCTCTTGTAAAATCTTCTGCTGTGATAGTTTCCATAAATCCTAGGGCAGATTGCAAATAGACAGTATGCTATAGGCTATGACTGAGTACCAAGCAAGCCATAATGCCTGACAGGGTGGGCAGTATTGGGCAATGCCAGATGGCCCAGGGGTATAATGAGGCCGAGGCTGCAGGCATAGCCCATACCACCCACCCTGGAGGGTATTATTGTGCTTAGAAAATGGACCACTGTATTATATATGATTAAAATAAACAAATTTTATGTTGACATATTTATTTTGCATCAGAAAATGGTCTAAGAAATCCTGAGGCTGTGATTGGCTGATAGCCCTGGCAAGGTGGGCATCTATCAGACAATAGAGCCCGAGTAAAAAAGTGCCAATGTCAATGTTACCCATGTCTTTATGGGGCAGGATTAGTATACTTAAAATTAATGTTCTGCCCCGTCTGCTCTATCCTTTGGGTATGCTAGGTTTCTATCTTACTAAATCCTGGTTTGCTCATTTGCAACAGTTGTTTAATACTTTTTTGTGGAACAATTCATCGGCCTGTAGAGCATACACGAAATTATCAGCTCCCAAGATGCAGGGAGGCCTTGCACTCCCTAATATCTTTTTATACTACGGAGCCATGCATGCAAGTAAATTTTTCACGTGGGGGCTGTCTGACACACAGACACAGTCCTAGCCATGTGTACCACTATGGTTGGAGATTGAGAGAGCATTAGTCTCCCAAGTTGGGTGCACATTGCCCAGCATGCTCTGTATTAAGACCTATCAGCTTCCATGTGCTCTTCATTCTACTCCTCTAGAATGGTGTTTTAGAGTTTGGTCCCAGATGCAAGGAAATTCGTTGTTGCACTAGAGTCTCACTTCCATATCCCACACTGGACTTATTTTAAGTTTTCGCTGCTTACCAGAGCCATTATGACTCATATGGGTCCTAAGCCATGGGAAAAGGTGGATCTAGCAATGGTAGAGGTTTTTTTCAGGCCGTAGTGAAGCCTCATGCTGTATCTGTAATATATACATTTTCCAGACTTTGGACTCTCAGTTACCTACAGGCATTTGCTATTACTGGGTACAGACACTCCATCTTCCTGATCAGAAGGATTTTTGGTGTTCATTATGGTTGAATTTATATAAATATGTAAAGCAAGATTGGTTGTGGTTGACACAACTTAATGTTTTACATGATCTTTACTTCACTCCGATGAAACTGTATAGAATTGACAAATGATCCTCCCCAATCTGTTCCCAGTGCGGAGTGACTGATGTTCACCTTTACCATATATTATGGGATTGCCCCCAAATCAAACCTTTCTGGACATCAGTCAAAGATGCCCTTGATCCCTTGCTTGCCTGAGTGACCTCTTCACCCTCTCTGTCTGTATGATTGGTCATTTCCCACCAGAGTCCCTAAATATTCAGAAAGCCCATATGTCTTTGATAGCAGTCACAGCGAACGTAATTATTTTGTGGCATTGGAAAGTTGCCACCCCGCACTCCTTTTTAGAATGGCACCAAGAGATTTTAATGGCTCTTATGCTGGAGAAGCATATTGTAACTATGAGAAAGAGGGCCCATCTTTATTGTAAGACATGGGAACCCCTTCATACCATCTTGTTAGTTTACCGGAGTACCCACATGCTCTATTTGCCCCAGATTACCTTTTTGATTCTTGGTTTGTGTTATATCGCCTATCCTGCTTTGAACCTCATAGATAAAGCTGTGGACGGGGGGATGAGACAATGGTGTTTTTCCCTTTTTTTGGGTCAGCTTAAGTTTTTTCTGAATCTGACTTCTTTTTTATTGTATTGACTTTTTATCTTGTTGACTTTTTTCTTGTATTACATTTGTTCTCTTGAGTATGACTTCACTTTGATGGTTATGGTTATGATAAAAAACTTTAATAAAGTATGCTGAATGAAAAAAGGAAAAAAAAGTGCTAGTGCCAACTGACCACACTACTAATATCAATGGGCATAGAGAAATTTAAAAACTGCAGAGCTGCCATTTTTTTTCTTCTCAGTAATGATACTCCTGATCAACTGATATCAGGCCATCTGCCCCCACACACACATCCCATGTCACAAAAGCATCAGTTTTGAAACAAAATTACAAATGATGCCAAGGTTGCTAGGGACAAAGGTATGCTCACAGGAGCTATGTTTCTCATTGTAACCATGGTCTTTGATTTAGTGGCAACACAACTAACCCACTGCAACCTTTTCTCCAGGTGGAGACACCATACAATACTATGTACTTTGGATATGAACCTCTCTTTTAATGTTAGTGAGGAAAGAACCAGCCCAGGAGCCACTATTAACATATATGGCAGCCCAGTGGCACAGTAAGGTAGGGCCTAACATTAGCATGAGTTTTAGAATCTGTCATAAAGGTTGTGTGAGGGCCACTGTCATAATTATGTTGGCTTAAATAATGTTAAGTCATGTTAGAAAACGGGCTTTCACGTGTAAGAAATCTTATTGGTTGGCAGGGGCACATTAACTTTTAGTGAGAACCCTCTAAATAACAAGTCCACAGCTATGCCAACCCACGGGAGTATCCTAGTTCCCACCCTGCTCCCTAATTGGCTACAAGCACCTCATTTTAACTTTAGATTGCTGCCATTTTTCCCCTCACTTAGCAAGAGAGCTAGGGAGAGCCCTCCCTTCACTCCTTAGCCTAGGCACTGTACCCATTACCCAGTAACATGTAATTAAAAAGAAATGACAGCAGTATACATAGAAAATAAATAACTTTTTTCTTCTTTCTCTTCCACTTGGTGACGGAGCGATAGATTGAGAGGGCCAGTGCCCCGATACACTCCTTCCCGACAGTACTATGCCCCCAATCTCCCCATCTGTTAAAAAAGGAAAAAAAAATCTTCTCATACAGAAATTGCTACAGCTATCCTGAACACCACTATCTAATGTTTCACGTCCTGTCAGGTCTGTTCTTGTTTCTAGCTGTTCCAGTTCCATACCACCACAGACAGGCTGAATCACTGTGGTGAACAGCACTCCTCTTCACACTCCCAGTCCTCAGGGCAGACAGCAAGGACCGGGAACCACACAAACAGCAAAAAAAAAAAAAATAACAGCAAGAGCTGAGTCCCAGTCCTCAGGGTAGGCAGCAAGGATCAGGAAACTGTAAAAAAAAAAAAAAAAGTTACTAAAAATCTCCAGGACAAGCAGCATACTGCACATCAGAATGCACTTCCTGCTTTTATGTGCAGGGTCAAATAAGGTCATGCTCCTAAAGGCTGCAAGTTCTGAAGCTGAAAAAAGAAACACACTGCTTAAAGAATGGTACAAAACAGTGGTCTTCTTTTACTTTTCTTTCTACAGTAAAGATGATAGCAGTCTTCCGGTTGGAAAAAAGTGTTCCAGAGGTGGTTGTAGGGGGAGTGCAAACGTACAAGAGAATGTCTTTGTACAGTGGGAGACAAAAGGAGATGGGCTACCACAGAAACAAGAGACTACTTTACAACCAACTGACTTAAACTTCATTTTTTTAATATTTTCTTTTTTTTTCTTAATTTTTTTAATCCTTCAAAAAACTGCCACAGGTAGCCCCTTTTCTAAGTGCAATAATACCCTCCAGGGTGAGTGGTATGAGCAATAATGAACCTTCCAGGGACTATAAGGCACTGCAGCATCGGGTCTTATTACGCCCCTGGGCAGTCCAGTATTGCCCAATATTGCCCACCCTGGAGGATATTATTGCTTGTTTACACTGCTTGAAGTCCCTGTGGATGTTTAATATTGGCATAGAATGGAACTAAATGACAGGTTCCACTGTAACTGAAGATATCTTGATATTATTATCATGATGCCCTTCGTTGTAATTAGTTGCAGCACAAGGAATCACTATGTGTTAACATGGAAAAGGCAGCTCAAAAGTCCGATGTGGTGCATTAGTCAAAAGTCAGATGGAAAAATGAAGAAATCTTGTACACACACACCAGATACAAAAAGAAGTGTGGTTTCTGTGATAAAAACTTCTTTTAAATAATTCAGTTTAGCATTTACACCTAACAGGAAGCAGAACAAAAAGTCTTCGCTTTTTATGCTTGTGCGCATTTTCAAGCGACCTAACTTCTCCAGTGGGTGAAAAACTTTATACAAAAACATAAACAAGCACAAGCTGTATTTAATACAAACATCATGAAATCAAACAGTGTATATTAGCTATTTAATATAACTGCAATTCTAAAAATCACATCAGCTGTAGATAGGTAGATAGGTAAAACTTTTTTTTTTTATACAGGATAATGACATTAGGATCTTACAATCCTATTTTCAAGACAGCCCTGCACACAAATAAATTATAGTTACAATTAAAGAATACAAATTACAAAATTATAAAAAGGATTAAAGGTTGTTCAAATATAAGCTTCAAATAAATATATACACCATCAGCTAAATGTTCTGCAGTGATTGATGCAGATTAATTTTTGCTGTCAAAGCTATATTAATTTATTTTTTCTTTTTTTTTTTTTAGAAGAAGGGCACTAGCTGAATTTTATAATTAAGGCCCCTGCCTGTTAATGCTTTCAGCTTGAAAATCCAGTACCCCTTACACTGGGATAACAGCTTAATGGTGTCCCCACCCATACGGTTACCTACCACTTTTTTGATGCCAATAACAGAACATGTGTGTTCAGTAGTGTTGCTAGTATTCTTAATGGGCCATATTTACAAAAGCATGGGCTATACATGCAAAATGCACGTATATTGCCAGTGTGGCTGCGCAGCCCTGGACAGGTGCAAGATGCATGGTATTCACAACCGCAAACACCTGCAGGGCAGCTGTTCATGGCCCCACCCCCCAGGTGTGCAGCTGCACAGGAGGTGGATCTTGGGGTGCTGGCAGGCATCCAATTGGATGCCTGGCTTGGATCCTGTAGTGGATCCTCTGTTGTGCCCATGCAGGAGATCCTGGGAAGGTACACGGACCCTGGGAATCAAGGTCTGATGGGTGGCTGCCTGAATGGCATCCCCCAGCCCTCCCTGGTAGCCCCATGGGCTGGGGAAGCAGTATGGCATCGGTGCCTGTGCCGATGCTGCCAGCAGATGTTCACTGGGGGGGCACGTAAATGTTATGGCTGCATCCCCATTGTATAACCTGTGTCCCCAGCCTAGCACTCCATGCCTTAGGGAATGGTATAGAGTACGGGCACACCTTTGGCATGCCCCTGGACCACCCATGGTGCATAGCTGCATGGGTGAGTGGGGGATTTGGTGTGCAAGGTGCTAACACACCAGTCGTGAATGCTGGGGGGGGGTTGCCAAACCCCACTGCATGGCATTTGTTCATGAGCATACCTATGCACTGCACATACTGTACGTGGCACATAGGCATTTGTAATTAGGGCCAACTATGTGCAGCTGTTGCATATTCTTAATCCCCTTGGGCAATAGCCCTTACATACTTCCCTATGTGCTACTTAAACTTTCTCCTTGTTCATCCAACGTTAAAGTTGGACCAAGTTCATCTTACCAGACAGACAACAAACATGGTATCACAATTAATAAATCACTGATTTTATGCTTCTCCCCTAAAATTGGATTTACAAAATCCTTAGCCACCACAATGTTGTTGCAAAACTTTCACCTGCTACACTGCTGACAACCTGCTGGCAAAACCCGTAATGAAGTGTTGATTTATGGACAGGCTGCAAAGTTTGAGTCACCCTGTCCCCCAAGTTGTGAGGGAATATGTATACCATCCTTTGTGGTTTTTATGTCCATTTTTTCAATTTAGGTCCAGTCTGTAGTATTTTCCAATTCTGCTGCATGTTGTTCTGCACAGCAGTAGCCTGCATGCTATACATCGTCACAAAATTAACATCTTTTACTACCAATCACCTTAGCTCCAGATTCAACGTTAGCCTCCCAACAGAATTAAGGCTGGTTCAAACCTAATCTTGGTGTGATGTACGTTTATATTACTGAGTTTGTGCCAAAATGGTGCCAATTTTGGACACAGCATGGCTAAGCACATGAAAGACCCGACCTCATTCCTAGTTTTGGGGCATATTTATGTGCCCCACCCAGGCATTCAGCTTATTTGTTTGAGCATTAGTTTTTAGATATATATTAATCATATTTATATATACTGATCTTTTATTGTTTTCATATTGATCTGTATTATTGTACTGATAGTCTGTTCTTGTTTGGTGCCCACAGCCTCCGGGATTGGATGCCAGAAAAATAAAATTTGCCTTGCCTTGCCATATCTGAGTCAGAGGGATTGAACTTCTTGGCTTTAACTGGTGTAAAATAAGTTTAGTAATGGTGATTAAGAATGTGGTGGTGGCATTGATTGGGGCACATCTAGAGAATTTTGACATCTACAGTATGAGCCATTTCATTTGGGTTCCAGCCCAGCGACATGGAGGGCTAAGATGCTGGATGCCTTACCTGACTGCATACTGGTGACCCTGGCTTGGATGCAGACTTGGGTTGTCTTAGGTTGGCCAGGTGTGAGACAGTTGATCAACTGAGAGACTAATCCCCTTTCCTGAGGAGGGAGGGCTTATTTGCCTGGTCTCTGACTGCCACCAAGTGGAGATATGGTGGTAGTGTAGGTCCAAGCCACATGAAGGTAGAGGCAACTTTAGGATGCATGCATGCCTCCAGAGGCACATATTCACATGGGACACATCAGGGGAACAGGTAGAAAAGCAGCAAAAGGAAGCTAGTTTTTCACTCAGCCTTGCGTGTTGAATCGTGGATCCATACTCTTACCCTGGGACTGCCTCAGTCCAAAACTGTATTTGTGTCTTGGAGGGAAGGTACTCAAGAACAAGGGGACATGCTATGATGCTGTAAGAGGGGTAGATTCAGGAGAGATGAGAGGAACTACTTCTTCAAAGCAAGAGTGGTAGACTCCTGGAACAGCAGTCCAGTGGAGGTGGTGGGATGAAAACAGTGGTGGTGTTCAAGAGTGCAAAGGATAGGCACAAGGAAATCATGGTGGAAAGGAAGGGGGGGAGAAAGAGCTGTTGACTATGTATAGTCTACGATGATAATGTATGAGGGAAAAATGGACAGACTGGGTGGGCCAAGCAGTCCTTATCTGCTGTCAGTTTCTGTGTTTCTGTTTCTTTATTCTGTTCACAATTTTTTTAAGCTCTAGAACGCTCCTATTTCAAAGGTTAGCAGAGCACTAATGAGGTTAGTGCCACATTAAATGTGAATTGCGCCATCAGACCCGGTGGGCACCACATTCAATGGCCCCTGCTAGGCTGCATTGGCCAAACACTGTGATTGCACAGAATATACCACTGTGTCCATGCAAATGAGGGACCCCCATGCAAACTGGGCACAGCAGTATATTAAGCAGTTTTGGCAGTACTAGACAGTTTTAATCACAGCACTATTTCATGCTGCCAAAACTCTGCCCTTATTCCCATGCATAGTTGCCCCCTGGTTGCTCATCCTGAAGCTGTCTTGCATATTCCCAGTGGACTAGTGGTCCCCTCCATCACTCATCCTGTAGCTGTCTTGAATATTCCTGGTGGTTTAGTGGTACCTCTGCCCCCTGATCTCCCATCCTGTAGCTATCTTGAATATCCCTGTTGGTCTAATGGTCCCTCACCCCACCAATCATTTGTCCTGTAGCTCTCTGGAATATTCCTGGGGTTCTAGTGGCCCCTCTCAATAAGAGCATCCAACTCCCTCCAGAACCACCAGCTGGTGACCCTCCTTCTCACACACCATCTTGCCCTGGTCACCTAATCCTAACTATGGCAGTACTGATGGCGAGCAGCAGAGCCCTCTGCTCACCATCTCAACTGTCTGCCATCTTACTATCAATGAGTAATTATGATTATTACAGAAACAGCTGTTTCTACAGTACTCACGATCACTCACTGACACAGATGGCTTTTCTACAGTACTCACAATTTCTCAGTGACAGGCAGACAGCAGCTAGCCGAGGTAGTGATTGGAAGGATGTGCCAGACGCCATCACTATTACCATAGTTCAGCTTAGGTGACGAGGGTGAGAGGTGAGTGAAAGAAGGAGAAGGAGGGTCCTTGGCTGTCAGGTTGGGAGGAGGTGAGATGCCCTTATGAAGAGGGGGATCACTAGACTACCAGGAATATTCAAAACAGCTGCAGGGTGAGTGGATTACTAGACCATCAGAAGTGTTCAAGACAGCTGTAAGACAGGCATCTGGTTGTTAGGTACCAACAGACCACCAGGAATATTCAGGATTCAGCTACAGGATGGGCTTTTAGGTGGCCAGCCACACATGCTAATGAACCCACAAAGGGCATGCAAATGCCCATAGAGCTTTGTTTAGCCAATTAGCTAATTAGCATGTTAATGCTGAATATGGTCCACAGAAGCCCTGGCGCTATCCCATTTGGCCCCGTACTATCTCCATTGGGCTCCCGTGGGCCATATTCTGCCTGGAGATGTGTCAGGAGAGTACATAGTCATTATGCATTGCATCGACATAGCCCCATATTCAGACAGTTTGTGTATTCCAGAGTGTGCTAATTGTCTGAATATTTCCCCTCGGCCAGGTGTACACTTATTGCTACACAACACTCCTGTCAACGCAGCACACATGGCAGGCGCTGCATATGGGATCATATAGTCCTTGCCCTAGTCAAACCCAAAGTCCACAAGACAGTAATTATTGTGAGTAAGAAAGGTCTGCCCGTAGTCTCAAAATACTGTAGTTCTAACATGCAACAGCATGCAGGCAAGCATGTTCTGTGTTGACAAATGCTTGGTGTTTGTTGTACCCTGCTCATTTTCTCTGCCCTGTTTCTGGTTTCTGCTCAAAAAAAAGTTATCAGTCCAATACTGATTGGATCCAATGAGTTGCTGCTTTCCACTTCTGAAGGTAGGCAACTGTAGTTTGATTTTTTCGTGTTTTTTTGCTCCCTCAGGGACAAACAGCTGCAAAAGTGCCCTAGGCTGTTTGATTTAGCATGACTGTTTCACCTGTAGATAGCATCCTTCTTATAGGTGTGCTTGTCCCTAAGGTATTTATTCATTTTTCTGGCAGTTATATCACACTTCTACTTAGCTTTTGTCCTTTCTTATGTCACTGCCCAGTTTTGTGAATTCCAGCTTATAATGAAGCTCTAGTAGTTTCTGTTGAACAAAATCAATTTGTTTGCTTTCACTGTAACTCTCATGGCCTCCTCAGTAAGTATACGCATCATTTTAAAAGCGTAATCTGCTAGGGCTCCCTCCTACTTAGATTTAAATCTCAAGGCTTGGCCTTTAGTTTGGTGGGGTAGTTGATAATCCAACCTATGCCCCTCCCACCAAGCACTTCTTTAGAGCACATGCTCCAAGCATCCTTCA
Organism: Neoceratodus forsteri; assembly: GCA_016271365.2. Taxonomy (NCBI): domain Eukaryota; kingdom Metazoa; phylum Chordata; order Ceratodontiformes; family Ceratodontidae; genus Neoceratodus; species Neoceratodus forsteri. The sequence continues at coordinate 346,862,262 of JADMNL010000023.1, forward strand.
GACCCTCATTTCTTTGCAATTTGCATTTCTTAAACTCTGCTTAAGGCTGTTGGTTTCACCATGCTGTTCCTCTCCCCCATCCTACCTCTATCAGTGATATCCTCCTATTTTGTGTCTTTCTTCTGGGCACTCTACTCCTGCCACACTTGGCTCTGCCATGTCATGTCCCACTGCCTGGTCCCTGCTGCCTTTGCCCGCTCATTCTGCTGTGGGGTTCCTCTGCTCTCCTCTTTCCTGCCTCTGCTGTACACCATTTTGGTGGCCCACAGCCACATGACTTCTTCCAGTGGATTGGCAGCTTTGTGCATTCCTGCTTTTGGCCAACTCTAGCTGCTGTCACATGCACTTTGCTTGCTCACTGTTTTGTCCCAGGCCTCACTGCTGCCTGTACCTCCTCCTACTGGCTGTCTTAGTTGGGATTTCCACCAACCTAGGATTGGGGATTTCTCATGTTTGCTGGTGGTCAGCCGTGCTAGGGGCATGGTGGTTCTTTACATTACTGCCTTCTACCAGCTGCCAGTTGCCATATTTTAGCTGTACCTACTTTTTCACTGCTGTCCTTGTATCTACTACAATCAGAGTCCATCTGCTGTGGATGGCTGTGTTTTGCTCTCCCTCCACTTTCTGCCTTCTGCCTCAGTGATCCCTGCTTCCTGTCTAGGAGGCTGTTTGCATTGTTCTGCTTGCTGCTTACTGCCTGAGTCCACCCTCTGCTTGCTGCCTATTGTGGCAGTTGCTTTGGCCATCACCTTGGCTATGCTTTGCCCTTCTAGTGCTTTTGGTGCTGTCTTAGATTTTGGGCCTTCTGTGTACTTCTTCTGCTCCCAGTGAATAATGTTCACTAGTCTGACCAGACAGTCATACATCTCATCATCTCCTCAGGGCTCAACACTCAGTCTATTCATACAGGGCTATGCAATTCATTACATAAAACCATACTTTTACTTTTGAGCATATACACCATTTATCAGACATATGCCCACAGACTATCAGACACATGCCTCAATTACTATAGGGAATGTGCTCCACTGACTATGGGCCCTCACACCATTTAAATCAAATCAAATCAAATCAGACTTTATTTGTAAAAAGCGCCTTTCTAAAATCAAGGCGCTTGTACATAATTCATTAAAACAGATCAATAAATAAACAAATACAACTAATTAAAACCATAAATACAGCAGATTAATACTCATAATAACAACTGCGGTGTTAAAATTCAGAGTATGCTAGGCTGAAAAGATGTGCTTTCAAAACCACTTTAAAGCTTTGGATGGTCAAGCAATCTCGCACCGAACGAGGTAAAGAATTCCACAGGGTAGGGGCCATAAAACTGAAAGACCTAGCCCCAGATGTCTTTAAATGAACCCTGGGAATCTCTAGCAATCCCTCATCAGTGGATTGGAGTGGGTGGAAGGGACAGTAGGGGTGAAGAAGATCTTGCAAGTAAGCAGGTCCCAGGTCATGTAGGGCCTTATAGGTCAGCAAACTGACCTTGAAGGTGATCCACCACTGTACTGGCAGCCAGTGCAGTCCGCGGAGTTCAGGCGTTATATGACTGGTCCTAGATGTACCAGTCAGCAGCCTGGCTGCTGCATTCTGCACTAGCTGTAGGCAGCGCATATCAACCCTCGGTAGCCCAAGGTAGAGGGCATTGCACTAGTCAAGGCGGGAGGTAACGAAGGTGTGGACCAAAGTTGGAAGATAGTTGGAAGGAACCAGGTTCTTCACCCAGGCGATATTTCTCAAATGGTAAAAAGAGGTTTTGACAACTGCTGACACCTGAGATTTAAGGGTCAAATAGTCATCAAACATAATGCCCAGGTTCCATACTCGGTCTGAGGTAGTTAGCTGAACAGCCACAAGCCATAGACCTGAAGGTGATCCCGCCAACAAACCCGCCTCCCGGCAACCAGGATCCACAACCAACACCTCAGTTTTTTCCGGGTTTAACCGCAGTCAACTCACATTCATTCAGTCTTGGATCTCAGCGAGACAGTTGTTAAATACTGAAATAGTATCATCCTGGCCAGGCACAAAAAACGTACAAAAGACATTGTCTATTGGGCTCCCTTCCTAATAGTAAGCTGCCCTTTAATGGTGACCATACAGTCTTTGGACCCTGCTCTTCAATGGTATGGCTCTAATGATTCTGCCTATAGGCCTTGTAATTCACATGAGAACACTTGAACAGCCAAGACTGATGTAGCTGTAATGTCAGTTACCTTCTTTTCCTGAGGTAGCTTCTACAACTGATAGGTTCCTTGAGTTTTAATGTGAAATTATTTATTGAAAATGTTCACCATACAGGCACATTTAGGAGTAAAACATCATGATATAACAGTGTAGCACAGCAGGTAGGTCATCAAGACAAAGATAAAAGGATGGTATAACAGTATGTGACTGTGAGAATAACCATAGGTTCCTTTAGTGATTGGGTGGAGTCCTATCTGCACCTCTCCAAGGGTGGAATTCTCACATGCAAGGACTTCTTCAGTTGCAGGACTGAGCCATGTAGCACCTTGCCAAGAGTGGATAGTCTCATTATTGAAAAAAGACATGACTAGTTATTTTTGTATATGCAGTAGTGGAGCAAGACATTGTAGGTTCAGAATCCTCCTTGGAATTAATCAACATAATCTCAAATCTGTAATAGATGTTAAGCCAGGAGGGATTGTAACCTAAATCCTTGATCCCCCTGAGTTTTTCTCCACTAAGGCTGTGTCCTCTCTTTAATGTGTAAGGTCATAATATATTCATAATGGTAAAATCAATGTAATTTCCTTTAGTTGGAGTTGGAATCTCGATGGTGGTATGTGTTTGCATCTTAATCTGCTCTGGCAAACATTCAACTGCAGCTGCCTTTCCCTTTTTCCATCCTAGAAATCATGGGTTCTAACTGTTTAATTTGCTGCCTCTGCCTCTAATGTTTTGGGCATCTTCTCTGAGGTATCTTTAGGCTAAAGTATCTGAGTTCATGTGGCCCACCTAGAGGTGGAAATATCCTCAGGAGGGTTTATGTTCCTTTATGGTATCCTGGAAAGGATGGGAGATCCCTACATGGGAAAAGAGCACATGAAAAGGCCATATGTATGTTACAGAAGCATATCAACAACTTACAGTTCCTGTGAACTACTAGCAATACTATAACTTCCAACAATACGTAGCATCATAACACAACTATCTACATGGCACAAGCACAACACATACAGTACTTGATACCTGAACCAGTGAATGAGTCTTTTTCTACACCAGTTAAGGGCTTTTTATCTACGCTATATACTGTGTAGAGCCCACTTTCTCATTATAACAGTGCATGTCAGGGTCATCCCTCATCAGCAAAATCAGACATTCAAGAACCACCACTGCTAAATCACAACTGCTGATCACATCATAGTGTCAATAATACTGAATTTATTTCAAAGATACACAATGGTGTGCAAAAAGCCTCTTTTCAAGGGATTACCAGCAGGACCTCCTGAAACTCTGGTGTTTCTTGGTGTCCTACTGGTAATCCCTTGGTAAGAGGTTTTGTGCACACCACTGTGTACCTTTGAAATAAATTTGATATTATTGACACTGCGATGTGGTCAGCAGTTGTGATTTAGTGGTGGTGATGCTTGAGTATTTGATTTTGCTTGTATTTGTTATCTGTAGCACACCTGGTTGTGTGGTGGTCTTTAATGTTTTTTTCATCCCTTGTCACCCTGGTTTGCCCTTTACTTCATTGTCCCAGTGGACTCCACCCAGTTAGCAACATCCAAATAAGTAAATAAACATTAACATCCTTCTAGAGGTGGGCAAAGTATGTCTGCTTTGCCATCCATTGTAAAGGTTGTGAAGTGCATCGAGTAAGCTAAGTTTACAAACTTCACTGCTCATCTCAGGGAATAGTATAGGCAATAAGAATTACAAAGAGTAGTGGATAACTGCTCTTCAATTCACACTTCACTGTAGATGTTCACCAGAAAACTTTGCAAGGATTGCATTGACTAGTGCCTCCCATTACCTACATCTGAGGAAAAGTGCACATTGCAAACTTGCCCTTGAACTTTGCCTCACTATGGGTAGGAATATTTGGTCACCTTGCACCCACTTCACTGCAGTTTTTAAAAACTTTGCCTAGTTCTACAGTCTCCTCATAATTTGACTTCTGGACTCTTGGATTCAGTTTGCCCAAATGCATGGAAAAACAGAAGCAGGACCTACACACAGTGTAAGTTATACTCTTGCTGCACTTGAGGAGGAAAAAGACATGGGGGGGTCATAACAAACAAATGGCTAAACTATGATAAACAGTGTGTGGCTGCTGTCAAGAAGGCTGAAAAAATGCTGGGGTGCTTCAAATGGAGGGGTGATCAGCAGTGCAGATGAAGTAATTCTGCTACTTTACAAAGCCCTGGTCAGGTACCATCTTACACACTGCATGAGAACTTTACTATTCTACTGGGACTAAAAAACTAGAACTCTACTACTGGGATCTTCAATTTAGGCTAAAAAACAAACAATCAAAAAAAAGAGTTAGTGTGTTTGTCTGAGTTGGGTGAAGTGAATTGTTATCTGTGCAGTTAGCTAGGTGAAGAAGGAAACTGTGAATTAGGGGGCATGGCTTAGGCAGAAGAAAGCCAGGTGTTTGGATTTAAAACTATCCTAGATAGCATTTGGCAGAAAACAACAAGAGGAAGTAGGGGCTGTTAGAACTTTACTATGCTACTGGGACTATATAGCCCTCCATCCCTTCCATCAACCCCTCCACCCATAGCCAGTTCTACTTTTATAGACACAGGATTTGACTGACAACAGGAACTTCCTCTTTGGGAGCAGGATGGGAGTGATCTCAGATGCACAAAAGACTCACCATCCTAGAAGGAAAAGAGTAGCTCTCCATGCCCCCTAGCTGCTGGAGGTCTGACTCTGAGCAAGTATGAAGGAGACTACTGAGGAATATAGAAACTTCCTGTCCCAGAACAGGAAGATCAGGAACATTAAGGGCATGGAGGCAGTAGGAAAGTAGGGAGAAAAAAAATTACATTAAAAAAAAATAAACAGAGAGAGGAAAGAGTAAGTATACAAAACAACAGTTAAGGGGCCACAAATAAGACATGATGGCAGTGGTGCAATGCAGTGGCTGAGGAGCAGCAGTCTTCCGGGAGATGTTCTGGAGGATGTGGTGTTGTCCTATCTGCAGGCACCTCTCTGGGCTGAGGGAGGAGATTGCTCACCTCCAGGCTGAGTTGATCAGGATTCGGGGGACCTCATCTCCCACCCAGGGACCACCAGGGCCACTGCCTCAGAGGTTGCCAAGAAAGAGGAGTGGTTGGACCACAGTGGGCTCAGGGAGGGTGAGGCTGGTGTAACAGAGGTGCATCCCTCCAGTTGTACCACTCCACAATTCATATGCTGTTCTGGCAGAGTGTGGTTCCTCTATGGAGGCACCCACAGTGGAGACCAAGGATGATGCTGCAAACCTCCACAAAGGAGACCCACATGAGGGTGGCATGGGACCCCACAGGGGAAGGAAACAACTCCTGGTGGGGGACTTCAATTTTAGGAGGGTGAAACTGGGGAAGGGATGGGAGACGGAGGTAAGGTGCCTGCATGGCACCATGGCTTGGAGGGACAGGGAGTGAATCCTCAGGATCGCAGGAGCAGCTGCACAGGGGAGGGAGCTGAATGTCATTGTCCACCTAGGGATAAATGATCTGGCTGGGAAAGGGATCAGAACAGTGGATGAGGAGTTTGTCGAGTTGGGGAGGGGCCTTAGACAAGTAGTATGCATGGTAATCTTCTCGGAGGTGCTGCCTGTCTATTGCATGGGTGAGGCAAGGGTGTTCCACACCATGGGATTCAATCAATGGTTAAAAAACTAGTGTACAGATCAGGGGTTTGGCTTCTTTGGGGACTGGGGGTCCACCTGGAGGGATGCAGGCCTATACTGGGGAACCAGGATCCTAGGTGATAGGTTTAAATGCTTCATTGGCAAGAATTTAAACTAGCCAAGGGGAGAGGCACTGAAAAGGAACAGGGAAATCTTAGCCCCCCCAAAAAAAGTCAGGATAGTTAGAGAGGTAAACACCAAGATAGAGATGTCGATAGGAAGAAGGGCAAGGATAAATGGAGAAAAAGCCAAAGGCAGTAAGGACAGGGATGGGGCATAAAGAGGTAATGCCATCACAAAATGGAGGTTAATGAGTACCAATGCCCATAGTCTAGGTAACAAACTCCCTGAACTGGTGGCCGTGATGGAAGAGGGATGCCTGGATATCGTGGTACTCACAGAAACATGGTACACAGAGAACCATGACTGGGATGTCAACATACCAGGGTACGCAATCTACAGAAGGGACAGGGAGGGAAGAAGAGAAGGAGGAGGAGGAGGAGTAGCTCTCTATGTAAGGGAAGAGATCAAAGCAATGGAAAAAAACCGTAAACATGGAGGAGAGGAGGCACCGTGGGTCACCCTGGAGACTGGAAATGGCACCACAATCCACACAGTAGTTGTATACAGACCCCCATCTCAGGGGGAGGAAATGAACAAGGAAATGATAGAAGGCATCCTTAGGATGGCAGAGAAAGGGGAGATATTGTTGATGGGGGACCTGAATATGCCAGATGTTAACTGGAGCACCTTTACTGCAGCCACATCCAAGAGCAGGGCCATTCTTGATGCCCTACAGCAGGCATGCATCAGACAGTTAGTATTGGAACCCACTCATGAGGGAGCAATCTTAGACCTGGTACTCACAAATGTGGACAGAGAGAGAGGATCTCAGATCTAGAAGTGGGTAGCTATCTGGGGACAAGTGACCACCAAACAATGTGGTTCACGATAAATTCAGCTGCAGAGTCAAGCCATACAAAAGTGAGGGCACTGGACTTCAGGAGCGCTGACCTTGTCAAAATGGTAGAGGGCCTCAGAAAAGCACTAGCAAATAGGCAAGAAGGAGGGGTGGAGCAACAATGGGGAAACATCAAAAGAGCCATCACAAAGGCAACAAGCCTTTGTGTGAAGCAAATTAACAAATCAAAATGAAAGAAAAAAACACTATGGTTCTCAAAGGAGGTGGCGGGGAAGAAACATAGAAACATAGACTTTGACGGCAGATAAGGACCGCTTGGCCCAACTAGTCTGCCCATTTCCCTACCCAGAGGATAAGCTGCAGGTCCTATTTAATCAACAGCCTATTTCTTCCTACCCCCCACAAAAATTGCCTTATGTCTGTCCCATGCATTCTTGAATTCTCCCACAGTTTTAGACCCCACAACCTTCCCAGGAAGGCTGTTCCATGTGTCCATCACCCTCTCAGTGAAAAAATACTTCCTCACATTGCCCCTGAGGTGCCCCCCCATCTTCAAATTGTGTCCCCTTGTTCTTGCACATCTCTTTTTCTGAAAGATGCTACCCTCTTGGACTTTGTTGATTCCACTGAGGTACTTAAATGTTTCTATCATGTTCCCCCTCTCCCTCCTTTATTCAAGGGTATACATATTAAGCTCCTTTAGCCTCTCCTTGTATGGCTTCTCTAGCAGACCCTGCACCATTTTAGTTGCCCTCCTCTGAACTGCCTCCATCCTGTCTATGTCCTTGCGGAGATGGGGTCTCCAGAACTAGACACAGTACTCCAGATGGGGTCTCACCAACTGTCTGTACAGTGGGATAACAACTTCCTGTTTTCTGCTGGTGATGCCTCTCCCTATACATCCCAGTATCCCCCCAGCCCTCCCTACCGCCTTCTCACATTGCTTGCCAACCTTAAGGTCATCTGATATGATTACCCCCAGGTTCCTTTCCATTTTTGTTGTTGTAACTACCTCCCCATTGTGTAATCTTCCCCGGGGTTTTTGTTTGCCAGGTGCATTACTTTGCACTTCTTTGCATTGAATCCAAGCTGCCATACTTCTGACCATTCCTCCAACCTTGCCAAGTCCCTTCTCATCCTCTCCATGCCTCCTTGTGTATCAACCCTGTTGCAGATCTTTGTGTCATCTGCAAAGAGGCATACTTTTCCTTCCAGTCCCTCTGCAATGTCACTTATAAAGACATTAAAAAGGACTGGACCCAGTACTGAACCCTGTGGTACCCCACTAGTAACCCCTCTTTCTTCAGAGTGGACTCCATTTACAATTATCTTCTGTGTTCTGTTGTTCAGCCAATGTTTTACCCAGGCTACCACCCTGGAACCCACTCCAAGGCTGGTTAATTTGACTACTAATCTTTTGTGTGGGACTGTGTCAAATGCCTTGCTAAAGTCTAGGTAGGCCATGTCCACAGCCCCCTCCCAGGTCGACTACTTTGGTGACCCAGTCAAAGAAATCAATTAAATTCATCTGATATGACCTTCTAACTGTGAACCCATGCTGCCTTGGGTCCTGTGCCCCACTGACCTCTAGGTAGTCAACAATTCTTTCCTTCAGAAGTGATTCAATCACTTTCCCTACCACAGAGGTCAAACTGACAGGTCTGTAGTTTCCTGCCTCTGTCTTGCTCCCACTTTAGTGAAGGGGGAATCACATCAGCCTTCTTCCAGTCCTCAGGTACCACACCATCCTCCCATGATTTGTTATAAAGGGTAGTCAGTGGTGTCACTAGTTCTCTGTTTAATTCTTTTAGAATTCTGGGGTGAATTCCATCTGGCCCCATTGCTTTGTCCACCTTCAGTTTTTGGAGTTCTTTCAGAACTCTTTCTTCTGTGAAATGACTGGGATCGACCCCCTCTCCAGAGTGCTTCTGTTAGTTGGATTAGGCACCTCCCCCACTTCCTCTTTTGTGAATACTGAACAGAAGTATTCATTCAGTATCCCTGCTTTTTCACTGTCACTCTCTGCCCACCCACCATCCATTCTATTCAGCCTCACTATTCCTCCCTTTGTCTTTCTACACTCCCTGATATACCTATAAAAGGTATTATCCCCCTTCTTAACTGAGTTATCTATCTTTTCCTCAGTTTGTGTCGTTGCTATTCTGACTACCCTCTCTGCTTCCTTCTGCCTTAACTGGTACAGTTCTCTGTCCTGCTCCTTCTGTGTTTCCTTATACTTCCTAAATTCTATCCCAAGGCAGCATGGATTCATAATGGGAAGGCCATGTCAGATGAATCTAATTGATTTATTTGACTAGGTGACCAAAGTAGTAGACCAGGGAGGGGCTGTGGACATAGCCTACCTAGACTTTAGCAAGGCATTTGAAACAGCCCAACACAAAAGATTAATAAACAAATTAGCTGGCCTGGGTCTGGGTCCCAGGGTGGTAGCAAGGGTAAAACATTGGCTGAACAACAGGACACAGAAGGGAATAGTAAATGGAGCCCACTCTGAATAAAGGAGGGTTACTAGTGGGGTACCACAGGGTTCAGTACAGGGTCTGGTCCTTTTCAATGTCTTTGTAAGTGACATTGTGGAGGGACTAGAAGGAAAGGTATGCCTCTTTTTAGACCACACAAAAATCTGAAACAGGGTTGTTACACGGGGGGGGAGGTGGAAAGGATGAGAAATTACTTGGCAAGGTTGGAGGAATGGTCAGAAGTATGGCAGCTTGGATTCAATGTAAAGAAGTGCAAAGTAATGCACCTAGGAAACAAAAACCCAGGGGAAGCGAACACAATGGGGGGGAGGGTAGGTAGTAACAACAAAAAAAATGGAATGGGACCTGGGGGTAATCATATCAGATGACCTAAAGTTAGCAAGCAATGTGAGACGGCAGTAGGGATGGCTAGGGGGATACTGGGATGTATAGGGAGAGGCATCACCAGTAAAAAACAGGAAGTTGTTATCCCTCTGTACAGACAGTTGGTGAGACCACATCTGGAGTACTGCATCCAGTTCTGGAGACCCCATCTCCGCAAGAACAGAGACAGAATGGAGGCAGTCCTGATGATGGTAACTAAAATGGTGCAGGGTCTGCAACAGAAGCCATATGAGGAGAGAGTAAAGGAGCTTAATATGTATACCCTTGAGGAAAGAAGGGAGAGAAGGGACATGATAGAAACTTTTAAGTACCTCAAGGAAATCAACAAAGTCCAAGAGGGTAGCATCTTTCAGAAAAAGAGATGTGCAAGAACAAGGGGACACAGTTTGAAGACAGAGTGGGGAAGGCTCAGGGGCAATGTGAGGAAGTATTTTTTCACAGAGAGGGTGGTGGCCTTCCTGAGGAGGTTGTTGGGTCAAAAAGTGGGGGAATACAAGAATGAATGGGACAGACATAAGGCAATTCTTGTGGGGGTAGGAAGAAATAAGCTGTTGGTTATCTAGAATCTGCAGCTTAACCAGTAGGTAGGGAAATAGGCAGACTAGGTGGGCCAAGCGGTCCTTATCTGCCGTCAAAGTCTATGTTTCCATGTTCTGAGTTCCCCAATACAAAAAGGGCATTGAAGGATGATCAGGGATATGGGGGACAAAAGTTATGAAGAAGGACTGAAGGCCCCCAATATGTTCATGCCGGAAAAAAGAAGCTTAAGGTGGGACATCATTTCAGAGTCCACATACTGAAGCATATCAGCAAGGTCAAATAGACAGAGATGTTTGATCTGGTGTGCTCCAGCAGGATGCTGGGGATATGCCCTGCAGGGAAGCTCAAAGATGGCAGATTTAGGGGTAACATTAGCAAGCTCTTCTTCCCACAGAGGGTAGTGAAACTATGGAATAGACAGTGGGCATAAAGACAGTACAGACCTTCAAGGTAATCCTGAACAAATTTCTGTTCAGCAAGGGAATCACAATGTACCCTGGATTGTACAGGGGCTTCCGCCAAGATGCAATGCAATATTGCAGAATTCTGCAGCTGAGCTATCGCCAGAAACAAAACAATTTCAGTGGCAGTTAATCTCTTTTATCAGACACGAAGCTCTGATAAATGTGTTGCATACAGGCAGACTATAATGTATGGTGGGTGGGGAATCCCTAAAAATGAATACAAGTTTGCACAGTAAACTTGTTGATTCCTATTCTTGAAGTGGGGTGTTGGGCTTGATGCAGCGTGATGGACCTAGAGGCCCTTCCAAATGTCAGTTACTGTGTTACAGTGTTACTAAGAAACATGAGAACAGCTATTCTGCCCCATGAGACTTCATGTACTTTGGCTGCTGGTCTAGTATGACATCACAACCCTTTACTTGTGACAGCTCAGTTTGATGCTGTAAAAATGATGATGTCACAGGCAGAGGACAGTGGTGCCAGTTGTAGAGAAGCAAGCAGGGCTGATGAAGTCTAATGGATAGCGACCCTGTTTCCATCATGTCAGTGTACATAATTATAATGAAAAAGAGGACTCTAGCCACAGAAAATATATGAACTAGAAGCTGAATTGTGTATTAGGATTATGTTTTTCTCAGACTGATTCTTCATACCACTACAATTCCCTTGCTCTGTAATGAATCATTTACTGATGATTCCTAAGATGAATTGGCTATTTATGGATAATCCCCAAGACAAATTGCCCTTTTAGCAATGATCTCTATGACAAATTGACCATTTACTGATAATCCCTAAGACAAACTGACCATTTACTGGTAATCCCCAAGCCAAATAGAGGTGCATGCACTCAAACTCACATTACTCTTGAAATGTGTCCATTACGTCATGTATTCCACTAGACATGGTCCTTTTTTTTTCTTGTAAGAAGAACATTTAGAAGAGTAAAAGGCCATTATTTGCACCAAACAGGCGTGTCCTGCTTGGGCACTGAATCTCTTTTCAATGTAAATATAGGGCCCTGTTGAGGCAGCTGTTTTTCTTGCTTTTTGCTTGTCTTATAAGGCATTGCTTTGCATCTATAGATTATATTTATGGCATTGTTTCCATATATTTTTGACCAACTGTTTTAATCTGGGTACACCATGTGGTTATTTACTGTACCTGGGTTTTTAGACATAGTTTGTCTGTTAAAAGACAGGAACCTGAGTTCAAAAGCATTGAAGCAATCGGCTACAAAAGAAGCACACTGGCAGATAATCAGGTTTTACACATACCCTCCAGTGGAACGTATAATGGGTAATATATGGAAATCACCATGAAGGAATTTAGGCTGGTAAGACATTAAAAAGCACATAAACCCTATTGTTTACATGTTGTAATATACAATCAGTTCCACTTGAATGCCATCTGGATGTATGCAGTTTTCGGATATACAGAATGCACATTTTCCTTTAGTCACAAGTCATTTCCTATTCTATGCTGTTTATTTTTGGGGTTTTAGGTGTAGCACATTTTAGTTGTCAGTTATCCAAGGAGCACAAATGGCAACAGTTAGTTTAGCAGATACATGAGAGCAAGCTAACTGGGGTTTCTGTAAGACAACAGCTACTAAACAGCTCTAATTCATTATTTGTGTTTTTGATGTTACAACACTCCTGCTAGCTAGACCTGATGCACAGAGAAAACAAAAATAGTGAATTAAAGCAATTTAGTAGCTGTTGTCTTACAGAAACCCCAGTTAGCTGGCTCTCAGGTATCTGCTAAACTAACTGTTGCCATTTGTGCTCCCTGGATAAGAAGTTACAAGGCTCTGCTGTTGCTAAACTAATTTTAAAGCAGTACACATGCTAAATCTAAGGGCATGGCTACATCACTGTCACATGAGACAGGGGGCATCCTGGGAGAAAGAAAGCCAATAAAACTATTTGTTATGGAGATCCCCAGGGGTCGTAAAACTATCATACAGCTAGCAGGCAATTTAGGAAAAACTCCAAATAGCAGACAGAGGGAAGGACACACAAGGATTTAACATACATATCAAAACACTCTACATAATATATGTTTTTTTACATTCTGGGTGGACTACTCCTTTAACCCAGTCTTCTTTCTGGCTTGCTGACTTCTACATTCAGAGCTTGGCTACCTCATCTGGTTGCCACTTCACCTTCTTACAACTCTCCTGGGACCAACCTTTTGGTCAGTCATCCCCCCAGATTCTGCCCCCCATGTGCCAGGTTCAGGGAATGAAGTGCCATCCTCCCTTTCGAGTCAAATATCCAGTTTGCACTGAGGGAGTTCCAGGTGACAACACAGGCCTGAAAACTCATGTGCAGGTCTTCAGTGCTTATTCATATAGCCTTTTTGCCATCAGGGTCACATCCACCTGCTTCAAGCTCTTGTTATAACACCCACTGTCCCAGCCATCACTCCCCCTGTCATCACTCCAACAGGGATCTACATAGGGAGGGACCCGAAGGTGCCAGTGCCATCATTCATGGCCACTGGTGCACATTGTTTTTTCTGGGTTTTTTTTTTCTTTGGCTTCCACCAAACCAGTGCTCTGGTGCAGGACATGCGTCCCCATGTACATCACCTTGGATGCACATAGCAATGTCCTATGGGGGAGACAAGTTCCCTCTGCCCACTGCAGGGGGTTGCTGTGGTGCTGGAACCAGGGCACCTCCTTCCCCTGACTGGGAGTGCTGCTTGTTGTAGCACTACCTCAGTTGCCCGGCTGCTCAATTGACTTCCCAGGTCCACTCCTGAAACCTGAACAGCTGCACAAAAGCATATACAGTAGCTCTTTCACAGGGCCATCAAATGACCTTATGCGCAGGGCTTCATTAAGCCCCAGCTCTCTTTTTCTGCTTTTCTCATCATTCCCCACTGCAGCCTAATTGAAGCATGCATGTGGAGGCACACAAACATCACCAGGCCACAGCCAGTTCCATGTGATAAGAGCAAAAGGGCAAAGAAATTATGGTGATGGAAAAATAGCAAGGCTGCAAAGGGTGACTATGAAAAAATAGCGATCGCTGAAAGAGCAACAACACTGTTTTGCATTTCTGTAGGGGGCTTTTCCCCCTCAACACCCTATGTGGGGAGCTTTGCCTCCTGCACCCCCATCTATATATAATCAGCACCTGGAAGGAGGACAAAACTTGGGGAGGAGGTGAAAGCTGAAGGTCTTCTTTCTGTGATGGCTGTTGTTCCCAGTCACCCATTTGCAGTTGCTGTTATTCCTTCTCTGTTATTGCACTCACCCTTTAGTTTTTGCTCGTATCATGGGATACCTCACAGCCCTCCCTTCTGTGCCACCCTTGCCTGCACTACCACCAGGCCTCTACTTGGTGGCAGTCAGAGGCTTGGCAAGTAAACCATCCCTTCTTGGAGAGCGCTGAGATGCTCGATCCCCCCCCTGGCCAATTTTTGTTAGCTCTAGTCCACTTCCAAACTTGGGTCACCAGCGTGGAGCAAGATATAGTATCTAGTGCCTCAATCTTCAGTACCACTGGGCTGACTAACAAATTTATAATTATATATGTAAACAGCAGGGTTAATGTTCTCTTTAAAGTAGGACTGCAAGGTGTCAAAAGACCTTGCAAATAATATGTAAAGACTGAAAAGAGCAAACCACAGACATGTTTCATTCTTGTGTAAGACTTGTGCTACTTCTTTGTCCTCAACACTTTACAAACCTTGCAACTGCTAAATTGTCACCACGCCAAGACTGAGTAGGCACTTCTTTAGTAAATTGAGATTTTTCTTGCTCTGTAACTCAGCCATCATTTATTTTATGGATCTGATATTGGGCATGTCAGGATCTACAAACTTCTTAACATTTGGTAAAAAATCTGTTCTATAATTTTTAAATGGCAAAATAATAAAATTCACTAGTTTAGGATGTTTTTTGCTCTCCAAAAATAGCAAAAAGGATAGATTTGAAACCTGAAATAGTTAAGCTTACTAGGTTATGTCCCAAAAGTGGTGCTTTTATAGTTACGGGAACCAAATTACTAAAAATAAAAAAAGTTATAAGAATTTGACTAACAGCCAGTCATACGTGTGAAGTGCAGTTTTTCAGTGCTTTCTCGTACAGTCTTTTCACATGCCTGTAGTGACATTCAGCAATTACAGCTTTCCTGTCCCTTACTGTCATATGTGGCACCAGGATCCATCCCCAGTGCCACTTGACTTATTAATAATAAAAAAAAAATTAAACTAGAGGCAGGAGTTATACCTAATGCAGGTAGTTTATGCAGAAAATCAACACAGGACAAGCACAAGGATTCAGCCTTGGTGCTCTGTAAGAAAAAACATTAAAGTAAAAGAAACCATGCACCCAACAGCAAGGACATAAGGCACACAACACAGTACTAAAATATTCTCTTGCCATTTATTTAATAACTCCACCATTGTGCAAACATGAAGTGACCACAAAGCTTAGGCAAATGCATAACACCATGCCGGCTATGACCGGTGACGTGCAAGCTTAATGTTTCACTCGGGTGCTCCCAAGCGTCATCTGAGTGATGGAACACCTATACACCACATTATATACAGTGTGGCAACCATAGTAACCAACCACCATATTGAAACTAATGCAATGTCAAATAGTGTTCAGCATCATTTTTGTGTACAATCAAAAACATCCTATGTATATGATAAAAATGTCTTGATCGGAAAAACCTGGTTGGACACCATAGTCTATGCATATGCTTTAATTGTGACATGGGGAGCCCACCCCTAGTGTTACAGCAGTGCTCCACCCCCCACCCCCAGGTCTGACTTGGGACACCAGGCTCATCCATGGTGTCTCTAAAATCCTCCACCCAACTGTTAATTATGATCAGACCTGTGTGGAATTTTCAAATTCTGCTTTGGACAGAATTCCAAAATCTTTCACAAATCCAGCCTAATTTCATAGAATTCTATCAGAAGCAGAATTCCAAAATTCTGAAAGCAGTGTGTTACATGCAGAATCATAGGCCACAGTTGATGCAAAATGCAGACTAATTTTCCATAAACATTCTGTGGATACCAATTTTACACAGAAATGCTTTTCGGAATTCCACAAAATTAAGAAAAGAAATTCCAAAAAGCATTTTGGAAGTGAAATTGCTGTTTTGCATGAATTCCACCAGTGGAATTCTACATTCCCCATAGCTCTGATTATGACACAACAAGCCAATCTCTGGTGTTACTCTATAAAGCTGCCCCAACTCCACCACACCACTGATTCTAGCAGCAGGATCCCATCCTAGGGTCAGATGAAATATAAGAAAAATAACAAAAAGCTTGTTCTAAGCCCCGTCCCCCCTTCTTACCTTTTGCAGTACAGGGAGGCCATCCCCAGTGTCACAGAAAACACTGATTCTGACACTTGAAGCCCATCCTCTGTGTTAGTGAACCTACAATATTATGGGAAAAGAAATCCCTTTCTTAACCTCCCCAAATGTCTTGCAACACCAGGAGCCCATCTCCTGTATTGCCAAACAAGTGAAAAATGTCCAGAACTTGCTCCAGCAATAAAAAACCCAGTCCTGGATTGTGGATAACTTCATCTTTAATTCAGTAAGAAAAATAAGTAAAATACACTCACAGTCTAGCAGCATACGGTCATAAAGAGTGCAGACATTCCCACAAAAGCCCAATGTTCTGTGCCACTACCAAGACATTGTTTTATTTTTTATTTACAAAACTTATTGAAAAAATTAATACAGTACATACATCCAAAGTTATGGAAAGCAGAAGATGAAGCTCAATAGCAATCTGAAAAAGAAAAATGACATTGGCAAAGCAGGCCTGAATAAACATATAGATAAATCAGAAAGTGATGTCTAAAGTTTCTCTTATGGTTTAATCCTTTATAAATAAGATTATCCAAAGGGGCATGGATTTTTTCCCAAACACCTGAGGTTTTCTAATAATAATAATGCATTTTTTAGTGCACAATAAAATTAAGCCATCTTCGATATTTGGGGGATTTGTCTTCCAGTACAGCAGGACACATTTATTTTAGATATAAAAGTTTTGATGGGGGATAGGGAGTTTACTTTTACTGTATAAGCCAAATGGTAGTAGTTCTCCTTCTACTTTTAAGTTAACTTCCAAGGTCTTAAAGAGTATATAAAAGATTTTTTCCCATAAAGCTTTAATCAGTAGACAGTGGATGGACATATGGATAAGAGTGCTTGTAGTGTTTATACATCTGGAGCAAGTTTCAGGAATGCTAGGGTTGATTTTATTTAACTTGGCTGATGTGAAATATGCGCATTGTGTAATGTTTAATTGTATCTGCTGTAATCTAGAAGATATGATCCCTTTATAGGGGGATGTTAACTCATGTCCCCTCTTGATCTGAACATTTTCATCAAGATTGCATTCCCACTTGGCTGTAAGTGAAAAAAGATCCTTATCACTCAAAGACCAACATAACCCAATAAAAACATGAGATTAATTTGTAAGATGGAGAGCCTGGTATAAGCACAGTTAAGATACATGAGTAAGGGGTGGCTTTTAAAGCAATAATGTTTCTAATAATAAAATCATACAGCTGAAGGAATGTGTAAAATTGGGTTGAGGGATTTGAAACTCATTTTGAAGTTGCCTTTCAGAGTTAAACACTCCATCTTTAGAGCAATTAGAAATACTTGAAAGGCCTCAAAGAGACCATTATTTAAAATCTCATGATCTAATAGATGGGAAGTATAGTTAATACAGATCAGGACTATAAGGACACTTTATCCTTCCAATTAATAAAGGAGTGAGTTTTACCACAGATGTAACATTTTGAAGCTGTAGATGGATGAATGGTGTTGTTTTTGGTTTTTGGATATTGAGCAAACAGAACGTGCTCTAGAGATTTATAAAGGTATGTAACTGTTCCAATATATAACTGACAAAGGCTGGAAGCTGGACGCTCATTTCAAGGGACTGTTCTGTGAGTGTCTGCACTTTTGATTCCCAGTGCTGTTTTTTTTATTATTACTGCACTTTACTCTCTTCTAGCCTGATTGGTCCCATCAATCATGTCGACTTGTCCAGTCCCATTGCCTACCATCTCTGGAACTTACCTCACTCACTGTTGCCCCATGAATAACTCTTCATCAGAATAGCTGCTGGGTTGCTGTCCCTTACCCCCCCCTCGGACAGAGTTTTTAGTGTTGGTCAGTGAGGAAGAACTCAGCCAGTGGTACAGGGCCTGTGGTGGACTGCAGATGGCATCCTACTGCAGTCAGGATGTGTTCTGAATTTTCTGTCCAGCTCCTAACATTGGAAAGGCCTTGCTGACACATTGCATCATGTCACCAACAACCCCCTCCCTCAGTACATGGCTCCAGTTTCACCACCACCACCTTTAGTTACCTAGGTGGTGGTGTGGTAGCAGAGAGAATGCTCCCTCCCTCCCCAGAGAAGATAAGCATCCATGAGATGCTCAGCCAAGACCCTCAGACAGCCCTCCAACAACCCATGCTATTCCTGAACCCAGGTAGTCAGAGTCTCAAGCAGTAGTGCTACTACCACAGCAGTGGGCCCACTAATGCTGTCCTGTTTAACTGTGCACACACTTTACACATTTTCTTACAATATTAAAGATTAAGCTATCCACAATCAAGAACTTATTAATTGGAAGGATAACGTGTCCTTATATTCCCAATCTATGTGAACTATACTTCCCACCATCTCTGGATTTTTGTTGGTGGGAGCCAGTGCTGGGCATTTCCTGCTTCCCTTCATCCTCTTCATATAGCTTGATGGTAGACCACTATCTGAATGCTATTACTGCACACTGCAAATCAATAAAGAGGCAGAAAATGTCTATTTCATTATACAGTATTGTGGTTTGCAGTAATAAAATCCAGATGGCAGTCAGCTGACGAGATATTAGTAGGGCTTTGTCAGTAATATCTGTGGGGAGGGGAAAGTGGGATAGGGCTACTGGGCACCAGGGACATCTTAGGGAGGGGTGAGGATAGGTTTACTCTGGACGCTCAAGCTGTGCAGAATTTTCAAATTCTGCTTCCACCAAATTCCATGAAATTTCAGAAGCTCCGCCAGTTGTGCAGAATTCCATTAGAAGCAAATTTTCGAAATTCGGAAAGTGGAATGCTAACTGCAGAATTGTATTCCGCAGATTGTGTAAAACATGGATTCATTTTCAACAAATAATATTTACATAATCTGCAGAACAGAAATGTTTTCAGAATTCAACAGAATTAAAAAAGAAATTCTAAAAAGCATTTTGGAAGTGTAACTGCCATGCTGCAAGAATTCCATTGGTGGAATTTTGCACTCTGCACAGCTCTACTTCAATCAATCAATCAATCAATCAATCAATCAATTAAATATTTATTTATCCAGGCGGACACCATTGAGCAAGCTCATTTGCAAGGTAGACCTGCATCACACAAGTCATAAACAATACATATAGTTACACCCAAGCACAGGCATTACGACAGTACATGGGAAGAACAATATAAAAACTAAATAACAGTAAGATCAGAGAAAAGAAAAAAAAACAGTGCATATGGTTACACATAAGTGCAGGCAGTGTGGAAGTACATGTGGATAAACCAGGAAAAAACAAATTAAATAAACAATAGAAATTGTGGTCCATGAGGCACCTGTGAGGTGTATCTATTTTTATACATGACAAGGTGGTAGAATGGGCAAGAGAAGCGATAACCAGTGGAGTCTCAAAGTCTAGGGTACAAAGGTGGGGACGGAGTGGCAGGGGCAAAAAGTTCTAGTTGTGGCACTGAACTGAATACCTTCTTGTACAATGTGGCTAATTGATGTAAGGGTTGGAGGCTTAATGTATCACTGCCAATCCATAAGCCTTGGCTATATGGGATGACTGATCTGAGGTCACAGCTCTAGGGAGCTAGGTACGGACAATGTCTTCGAAAGCATTGATGACCTGGGTACTGAAGGTGCATATGACAAAGGCTGGAAAACTGGAGTGTACACAGTATTAAAGGAAATAATCCTATTATGACTTTGCAGAAGTGGCTTCTGAGTCATCAAGCGCTGAAGCGGCTTCTGGGTCGATGACCGCTGGTGGCCTTATCCTTGGCAACTTGGGATAAGTGAGCTGCAGACACAGCTCTCAGAAGCGGCATACGGACAATGGATTCGGAGGTGTTGGCACTGTGGGTACATGCGACATCTTGGTTAGGAGGCTAGAGACATCACTGTACTAAAGGAGCATAATCCTGATTATTGGTTCTTGGGGGCGGCTTCAGGAATGTCGACTGCTGGTGGCCATAGATTGTGGGGCGTCTACACTGGGTACTCTGTGAGGTCGATTGGCACTGTAAGAAAGGAGTAGAGGTAAGAGGGAGAAGTGAGGGAAGGAGTGGGTGGAGTAAAGAGCCAATCGGAGTGTGATCGGCAAAGGCGCTCATGCTCCAATAGGTTTACAGCTTTACCGCACCTCTATGGGGCTTGTGTCCAGACTTGTGGACTCGGGCGTTGGCTTCTGGGGCGCTGCCATCCGGTAACCGCGGAACGAGCAGCGGTAAGGCAGAGAGCCCTTGAGGGGTGAGGAAGCTTTAGTTCATAGATGGTAGAAGCAGTGGCATACCACTCAAATTGATTTTGCATATAAGGTCTTAAATACTGCGACGCTTACTGGAGATCTTAGTCACAGTGATTTCTGTATTTTGTTTCAGAGAGTTGGCAGCGAGAAGCTTATGGTCACTCTCCCAAGGTATGTGCGGACCCTGGGGATCTTCAGAGAGATTAGGGAGCAGCTCCTTAAGGCATAGTTTCGGAGTTCGCTTAAAGGCAGTAGGTCGGAAATGTAGTGTGGTAGTTTGCAAGTAATAGCTTTTCATGTCCATATTGCAGCATTTCTACTTAGTCTGTATTGTAGGGAGGTCCACCCCACAGCAGTGTATAAGGAGCAGTGGTGGGTAGAGGAGTGGAGGCCAGAGATGAAGCGCAATGCTCTGTGGCATAAGACATCCAGTTTGTCTAGGTATGAGGCTTTGCAGTGACTATAGATGAAGTCGGTGTAGTCTAGTAAGGAGATGAAAGTGGTCTGAATGAGCTGTTTTTTTGCTTCAGAAGTCAGGAGGTGGTTTATTCGGTAGAAGATCCCCAGCCTCTACTTTAGCTTTTTCATCATATCCTCCAGGTGTTCTCCAAAGGAGAGTTTGTGGTCTAGCCAAACTCCCAAGTACTTAAATTTGGGGACGAACTCCAAGTTTTCCCCCAGTAAGGTGGTTATAGGGGGTAAAGTGCCACTAGTCAGGTAAGAACTGTAGGTTACCAGGAGAGAGTATCATTGCCTTGGTTTTTTTGGCACTAAGGAGTAGCTTCTTGTTAAGTAGCTGGTATTGAAGGATGTTGAAGCCGTGTTGCAGATCTGTACAGGCCGCTTCAGGTGTTGACCGACTTAGGTATAGTACTGTGTCATCCGCGAACAGGTGAATATTGGCTTTTTTTATGCCAAGGTCTATGCTGGTGATGTATATGGTGAAGAGTATTGGGCCCAGGATGGACCATTGGGGGACACTCTTACTAATGGTTTAGAGGGTGACAGCTCCCCTTCTGCCTTGACTTGCTGGTGCCTGTCCATTAGGTAGTCCTGGAACCATCCAAAAGAGGTGGAGTCTAGACCTAAGGCTGTTAAAGAGGAAAGAAGTAGGGAGTGATTGACAGTGTTGAAAGCCTTACTTAGGTCAAGAAAGACAGTGCAGACAAATTTTTTGCTTTCGAGGTCATTTTGCCAATTTTTTGTTACCTTGGCCAACGCCATAACCATACTGTGGTTCATTTGGAAACCTGACTGCAAGAGATTTAGGAAGTTTGTGCTTTCCAGGAAGACTCGTAGCTGGGCATACACTATTTTTTCTAGCAGTTTAGATAGTATATGGAGTAATGAGATTGGCCAGTAGTTATTTAGGTAACAGGGGTCCCCAGATTTAAATAGTGGGATAATGTGTGCAGTTTTCCATATGTTAGAGAGGGTCCCCTGTGATAGTGACAAGTTGAACAAATGAGTAATGGGCACTGCTAGTACACGCCAGGCCACCGTTATGAAGTAGGGGTCTAACGAGTCTGCCCCTGTGCTTTTTTTGGTATCCAAGTGAAGGAGTAGCTCTTCAACTTCTTTTAGAGTAGCAAGTGAGAATGAGAAGGTAGTGTTTGTTAGATTTGGCTCAGGTGGTGGTGCATACATTTGAGAGCGCAGGTTGCAAGCAGGCGAGTTATCGAAGTCTAGCCCAGCTGAGGTGAAGTGGTTATTGAATGCCTGCAAAATTTCCTTTTTATAGCTGAGAAAGACATTATTAGAGGAGATTTTTGAGGGGAGTGCACTTCCTGACGTATAACCAGAGAGATCTTTTATTGTGGGCCAGAATTTGGTTGGGCAAGTTGAGGCAGCATCTAGCTCTGTGCGGTAGAATTTGGACTTGCCTTCTCTGATTAACCTTGTGCAGGAGTTCCTGGCAGATCTGAAAAAACACCAGTCTTTGGCAAGTTGTGATTTATGGGCATTTTTCCAAAATGTGTTCCTTTTTAGCAATAGAAACATAGAAACATAGACTTTGACGGCAGATAAGGACCGCTTGGCCCATCTAGTCTGCCCATTTCCCTACCTACAGGATAGGCCGCACATCCTAGTTAACCAACAGCCTATTTCTTCCTACCCCCCACAAGAATTGCCTTATGTCTGTCCCATGCATTCTTGAATTCTCCCACAGTTTTAGACCCCACAACCTCCTCAGGAAGGCTGTTCCATGCATCCACTACCCTCTCTGTGAAATAATACTTCCTCACATTGACCCTGAACCGCCCCCTCTATCTTTAAATTGTGTCCCCTCGTTCTTGCACGTCTCTTTTTCTGAAAGATGCTACCCTCTTGGACTTTGTTGATTCCACTGAGGTACTTAAAAGTTTCTATCATGTCCCCCCTCTCCCTTCTTTCCTCAAGGGTATACATATTAAGCTCCTTTAGTCTCTCCCCATACGGCTTCTCTTGCAGACCCTGCACCATTTTAGTTGCCCTCCTCTGGACTGCCTCTATCCTGTTTATGTTCTTGCGGAGATGGGGTCTCCAGAACTGGACGCAGTACTCCAGATGGGGTCTCACCAACTGTCTGTGCAGAGGGATAACTACTTCCTGTTTTCTGCTGCTGCTGATGCCTCTCCCTATACATCCCAGTATACCCCCAGCCCTCCCTACCGCCTTCTCACAATGCGGCTTTATGGTCTGGAGTAAGCTAGTGATGGGTTCTAGGCTTTATATGAGATTTGACCAGTGGAACATGGGTATTGAGGGTATGTGTTAATATTTCTTGGAATATGGTGTATGCATCATTCACTAATTTGGCAAGGAAGAAACTCTGCCAAAGTGGAGAGTCCTTGAGGTCACTGGTATAGGCATGTGGGTCAAAGTTCCGCTTTGATCTCTTAGTAGAGAATTTTGAGGTAAATTTGGGCATATGATTTGTTCTCACACCAGCAACAAAACAATGGTCACTGACGTTGGCGTGGAAGATACCAGCATGTGAGTAGAGGTGTGGTTTGTTTACTAATAGGACATCTAGGAGGGTGCTATTTGCTGGGTTTTTCTTATTGATATATGTTGGTTCACTGATAAGCTGCGAAAGTCCATAGGAGTCGCAGAGGGATTTGAGAGGTAGTGAGGCGCTGGACAGCCAGTCGTAATTAAGGTCTCCCAGTATTATAGTTTCTAGGTTGCTGGAGTCCAGCATAGAGGATAGGTAAGTCAGGAGCTGAGGTCCAGTTGAGGGTGACCTGTAGCAACCGATGATTTGGATGGCTGACACAGGAGTGATTTCAATTTTTGGGGATAAGCATTCATAAGCGTTGGCATGTGAGGAGGAATCAAGTATACAGACTGAGAATTTGTCCTTGATGTAGATGACGACTCCGCTGCCCCTAGTTTGTCTGTCGGTCCTGAATAGTAGGTAGTTGGGTAATCTGATTTCCTTATCAGGGGTGGCTGGCCGCAGCCAAGACTCTGAAATAACAAGCATGTCTGGATCAGTGTGGGAGATCCAAGCCTGGATACAGGAGAATTTTTTTACAAGGCTAAATGCATTGACATGCATGAAGCTAATTCCTTTTATCTTAGAGAGCTCTGATGGTGAGGTGATGTCGGTCATGGGTCCAGGATTGAGCTCGACATTGCCTGAGCATAGTAGTAGCAGGAGTACAAGTTTTCTCAAGACCACAAGGGAAGTTTTGAAGATTTTTGACCTTTTCTGAGTAGATGTAGTATCCGAGTACGTTTGCATGGGCATATTATTAGGCATTATGTTGACCTAGCATTACATAGCATAGGACCCTTGCTGTGAAGTACCACGGTGTGAGATCACTGTAGGAAAGTAGCTGATACCTTTTGACTAATATTTGGCTGCTTGATGTGCATCGGATATGCCACTCGAGTTGGTGAGGGTGTAATGGTACAGAGGTGTTGCGGGAGTTAAGTATGCACCTAATGTGTGCACATTGGATAGACTCAGGTCAGGTATCCTCACTAAAGTAAGTCCAGTCTAGGGGATTCCCTAATATAGGCAATATACTTAGAACACTAAAAAACTGAAGGCACAGCACCATGGTAGCTAGTGTAATTAGATAGGTAGAGATCCTTGGGAAGGAGGATGGCTCCTTGAGATTGCTTTAGATGACTGGGCTAAGGTGATGGCCTGTGTCTTAGCAAGGTTAACTAAGAAATATATCAGTAGAAATGGGTATGATGAGAAGAGGAGAGGATAGACAGTAGTGTACCAATGGCAGTAAGGGGCTGAGCAAGACACCAGAGACTGTTTTTTTATGGGGCAGGGTGAGGAAGAAGCTGCCACTTGATGCCAGGGACTACCTTGCTCTGGCTGGAGTGAAGTGGTACCTATGAATGCCTCAGATTGCTTGTTATGGGGCAGAGTGAGGCAGGGGATGCCTCTGGATGCAAGGCACAGCTCAGCATGGGGCTCGGGTGTGAGGTGGGGCAAACAATTTCAGTGTTTTTTTTGGCATAGGGTTGGATTTAGGAGGGGGTGCTAATAGACATAAGGGAGTGCTTGGCATGGAGGTGGGTTTGGGAAGAAGTTCCACTGGATGTCTGGTGCAGCTTGTCATGGGGCAGTGTGAGGGAGAGGGTGCCACAAGATGCCAGTGGCTGTTTAGCATGGGACAGGTGGAGGGTAGTGGTGCTACTGGATGACAGGTATTACTTGGAATATGATATGGTGAGGTAGTGAGGTGTTACTGGAGACCAGGGACTGCTTTGCATTGGCTGGGTTGAGGCAGGTGGTGCCACTGGATGCCACAGACTGCTTGGTATGGGTATGGAGTGAGCTATGGAGCACAGGATGCCAGTGACTTTTTTGCTTGGGGCAAGGAGGAGGTAGTGTCTCTGGATGCAAGTGACTGCTATGCATGAGGCAGGGTGAGGGAGGAAGATGCAATTGAACACAACAAACTACTTGGTATGAGGTGGGGTGTGTGTCAGAAGTGCCACTGGACACCAGAGATGGCTTTGCATAGAGACTGGGTAAGTGAAGTGGAGGCAATGGATGCAAGGGCCTGCTTGACATCAGGCAGGGTATGAAAGGGGTGCCACTGGACACCCTCTGTTTGGTATGGGATTGAATGATAGTGAAGAGTATCACCGGACCCCAGGGACTGTTTGGTAGAAACACTATTGATAATGCTAGATAAAGTTGGCATTGTCATTCAGAAGTACTGTGCATTTTTTAAATTGGATTTTATTGGAAAATGCCAGGTCACACAAATGTGCATTTTTTATGAAATATCCTTCTCAAGAAGTGTGGAAATTATTGAAAAAATTAAGTATATGCATCAGTTAGCACAAAGTCATAAAAGAACGACAGAGAAACAAGATATTACAATAAAAGTTTTAGAGAATGTGTTATGTGCGGGCCCTCAGAGTTTGAACAATTGCTTAAAGCAACATTGGTGTTGCCCTAACTTTAGCACCCTCTATCAAAGCTTTGGTGTGTGAGTAAATGCCATGCCTTGAAAAACAATGTTGAGGTTAGGGTAATGCCACTGCTATAGAGAGCAGTTATTCAAACTTTGATGTGCAGCACAGCAGACATTCATCAAGATTCATGGGGATTTTTGCTAGGGGTTCACAGATTCTCTGGAATCCATTCTGCTTGTTTAACTCAGAATTTTGGCAATAACAATTCTGAATCTGATTCCATTTCAGCTTTGATTAAGCCATCAGGATGGAGTCAGAGCTGAAAATGGAATTTCTGATTCTGCATTTTAGTAGCAGTTCACAGATAAACAACAAGGGGGCTGTAAAAAACCCCACAAAATAAACTAAAAAAAAAAAAAACACCCTGTGATGGGTGGTGACTGCTGTTGCTGCTAGGTAGTTGAAAGTATCTTGCTTCTGTCTAGAGAGTTCTGTTGGTGGCAAGCAACCATCTGTGGCAGCACTGACCTCCTGTTCTGCCCTGGTCTAACTCCATTTTTACTCCCATGCCAAGATGTCCAACAATGTAGTTTGACTTGAGGCCCAACTAGCAGCCTGAGTCTGGCTGGCAGAAGGTCACCCCTCCCATGCCCCGACTCTACACAAGTTCCTCTCAACCCTCACTAGGTCCATGACTCACTAGACCAGACTTGCACCCAACTCAACCTACTGCCAGTGAGGAGAAAACAAATCAAAACCGAAGGCCAGCTCAGCCGTCTTTCATGAGACTTCTCCTGTCACTCATTTAGTTTTGAAGTAAGCAAACTAACCAGCCTGAGTGCCTAAGAAATTGAGAGGTGAAAAGGTGGCCTTCCTGCATCAAAACTCTGGGGTTTTCAGCAACTCAGACCTGAACTGAAGTAATTTGTGTCTTGGGTTACCCAGGGTTTGGTGCGGGTAGGCCACCTCATCAACTCTCAGTTTCTCAGGTCACTCAGGGAGGGTGGTGCACAACTTACTGAGTGACAGGAGGAGCATGATCATGGCTGAGTGGGCTGGCCTTTAGTCTTGTTTTCTCTTCTGCTTGTCATTAGCAGTGGGTCAGGTGCAGTGTGGATTGGACCGAGTGAATCATGGAACCAGTGAGGGTCACGAGGCGCTTGAGTTGAGAGGGGGTCTTCAGCGTCAGGAATGCCATATGGAAAGGTGTGTGTCAGCAGTGACATGGGCTACTGTTTGGGTGAGTGTGCATCTTGAAGAGGATCCAGGGATCCTTCCATTTGGGAAGGGAAAGGAACGGAACATGGCCATAGTGGAACAGGACAGTGCTACACAGTGTGGACCACCTCACTAGACAGCCAGATAGAGGAGAATCTGCCCCCCATGCTTTCTTTCTTTCTTCTACATAGCAAAATTAATTTAAATGTAGGTAGAATTGTGATCTGGAGTGAAGACACAAGGGGAGTAAACTAGTGCTTTGTTTTTGTTTTTTTACATGTTGATGGACCAGAACTGAAATGAGATTCAGACTGGAATTTTCAGAATTTGTTCCTCAATACCCAAATTCTGAATTCTGAAATCTGGCTTAGAATCTTATGAATGCTTCTCCATTTAGCAGATTCTGAGCAACCCTAACTTTTTCCCAATGTAATGTTTCCCATCAGGCACCTACCAGATCCATTCAAGGGCCCTGCAGAAGTGGGAGCGGTCACTAACTGTTACGAACATATGAACATAACAAAATTTGCCAGCAGATAAAGGCCTAGAGGTCTATCAAGTCTGCTCAAATGTGCAGCTAGCACCCTTTATTCTGCAGCTGCCTCTCCCTTCCATCCTTCCCCTTCATTGATCCTCCCCCTTGTCCTGTCCCATCCCCTTTTGAAGCAGTCCACTGTTCTACCGGATACCACTTCTGCAGGTAACGCATTCCACCCAGCCACCACCCTCTCTGTAAAAAAGTGTCTCCTCATCTCCCTCCTGAACGTTCCTCCTGCCAGTCTCATATCATGGCCCCTGGTGTCCCTCCCCTCCCTTACTTTGAACAGCCCCTCTGTACTTGTCTTGTTTATTCCTTTCATGTACTTAAAGGTTTCAATCATGTCCCCCCGTCCCTTCACTCCTCCAGTGAGTACATGTTCATCTCCCTCAGCCTCCTCTCATATGATAAGTCCCCCAGCCCCTTGATCATCTCTGTCACCCTGTGCTGCACCCCCTCCAGTAACTTAATGTCCCTCTTCAGATACGGGCGCCAGTACTGCACGCAGTACTCCAGGTGCGGTCTAACTAATGACCTGTACAGTGGCAGAATCACCTCCTCCCTCCTCGAGGATATACCCCTTGCAATACAACCCAGCATTTTGTTGGCCTTTGTAGCTACCTTCCTACATTGTGCCGAGTTGTTCATTGACCCTGTAATGAGCACCCCAGATCCTTCTCCTCCTCTGTCTGGGCTAGCTGCACTCCCCCCAGCTGGTAACTCCTCCTTGGGTTCTTTCATCCCAAAATGCAGCACCTTGCACTTTTGGCATTAAACTCAGTTGCCAGGTGTCTGACCAGGTTTCAAGCTTTGCCAGATCATCCTGCAACCCCTGCCATCCCCTAGGTCATCCACCATCGCTTCCTGCCTTGGTATCATAGCAGACAGACTGATCTTGCTCTTGATGTTCAATGATATGTCTGCAGTGAATATCCCAAACAACACTGGTCCCAACATCGAGCCCTGTGGAACACCGCTCATCACTACCTTTGGGTGTGAGAGCTCCCCACCCACCACCTCCCTCTGTTGCCTTCCCTGAAGCCAGTTCCCTACCCATCTCACCAGCTTTGCACCTGCCCCTGTGCCTACTAACTTACTTCCTAGCCTTCCATGCGGCACCAAGTCGAATGCCTTACTGAAGTCCAGATACAGGACATCCACTGCATGGCCTCTGTCCAGTTGCCTAGCTACCCAGTCATAGAACTCCACCAGGTTGGTTTGGCAGGATCTTCCCCATAATGAAGCCATGCTGTCTGCTGTCCTGTAGTCCTTTGGCCTTTAGGAGGGCCACCAGCCTCTCCTTCAGGATAGTCTCCATTAGCTTACCCATGATGGATGTGAGGCTCAATGGTCTATAGTTTCCCGGTTCATCCTTGGGGCCACTCTTGTGGAGGTGCACCACATGAGCCATCCTCCAGTCCTGAGGTACACACCCTGAATGTAGTGATGCATTAAATAGGTCTGCCAAAGGTCTTGCAAGGACCTCTGCCAGCTCTTCAGTATCCTGGGGTGGATGCCATCTGGGCCTGGCGTCTTATCCACCCTCAGTGCCTTCAAACCCTCCTGAACTCAGTCCTCAATGATTTCCCCATCTGTCATCTCTCCCCCCCATTTCTGCCATTTCTCCCCCCTTGAGTGTCACTCCCCTCTTCTCTTTAGTAAATACTGAGCAGAGGTACTCATTCAGTGCTTCTGCCTTATAGCACCCTGCTTCCACCCATCCCTCCTTCCTAATCCTTATTATGTGGTCCTTACAGCTCCTTTTCTCCCTGATGTACCTAAAGAAGTCTTTCTCCCCCTTCTTAATGCCTTGTGCCAGCCTGAGTTCTGTAGATGCCTTGGCTCTCCTTACTGCCCTTGCCACTTCCTTTGATTCCATCAAGTACTCCTTCCTGTCCTCCCTCTCCCTGTTTTCTTGTACCTCCTAAAGGCAGCTCTTTTCCTCCTTACCTTTTCCATGACCTCCTTGCTCAACCAGCTTAGTTTCTTAGCCCTAGCCTTCTTGCTCTGGGCCTTGCAGCAGGTTTTGGTTGCCTCCACTATCCCCAGCTTTATGAGCTCCCACCTCTGGTTAGTGTCCATACTAGATTGAATTCTGGCCAGGTACCCTTTCACCACTTCCCCCATCCTCCCAAAGTTGGCCCTCCTGAAGTCCAGCACTCTTGTGCCAGATTCCATCCTTCCTTGCCCATATCCAATGTGAGCCATACTGAGTGGTGGTCACTCCCTGACAGCGGTTCCTCCACTGTAAGTTCTCTCACAAAGTCCCCATTTGTCAGCACAAGGCCAAGGGTATTCCCTAACCTGGTTGGTTCACTGACCATTTGCAGCAGGAAGCTGTCCTGGAAGGTATCCAGCAGTACCTGCTTCCTTCTGTTCCTGGTTGTTGGGGTACTCCAGTCCACTCCTGGCATGTTAAAGTCCCCCACAATCACCACACTACTCTTCTCGCAGGTTCTCCTGATCTGTCCCGCTAGTTCCCTGTCTATCTCCTCCGTCTGAGATGGCAGCCTGTACACTGCTCCCATTCTAAGAATCCTATTCTTGGAATCCTGGATTTGCATCCAAAGTGACTCCATACTACCCTCCTCCCCTTCCTTCCTTACACATTTCAAGTCCTTCCTTCACATATAGTGCCACACCTCCTCCTTTTCCAATCACCCTGTCCCTACGAAATAACCTGTACCCTGGTACAGACAGATCCCAGTCATTGTACTGGGTGGCCCATGTTTCTGTGATGGCTGCAATGTCCACCTCTCCCTCTGCCATTAGCACCTGTGACTCTGCAGTTTTCCTCCCAAG
Source organism: Neoceratodus forsteri (assembly GCA_016271365.2). Lineage (NCBI taxonomy): Eukaryota > Metazoa > Chordata > Ceratodontiformes > Ceratodontidae > Neoceratodus > Neoceratodus forsteri. The sequence continues at coordinate 346,892,432 of JADMNL010000023.1, forward strand.
GCTCCTGGCATTAAGGGAAATGACCTTCCGCCCTTTTCCCCCTCCTCCCATCCTGCCCTCCTTTACTAGCATCACTAATAGTACTTGCCACTTGTCTTTTGTCACTGTTATGGGGGGTAAGCTCATATGGTTTCCCAACCTGTGGTCTCTGCATGTTTCTTGCCCAATTGCCACCCCCCGCTCCTAGTTTAAATTCCCTACTTCCTCTATGTACTCCTCCATCCTCTGTTTCAACACTTTCTTTCACTCCTCACTCAAGTGCAGTCTGTCCTTGGCATAGATACTCCTGTCCTCCCAGGTCCCTCCCCCCCCAACAGCCCATACCCTTTAGCACAACACCAGGTTCTTAGCCATCTGTTAAATTCCTCTATTCTCAGCTTTCTTGTGCTTGCCTTGGACACTGGAAGTATCTCCAAAAAAGTTACTGATCTTCCTGCCCCTCACATAATTGTCCTAGTTCCTCAAACCTCCTCTGGACTATATCTACTGTCTTGTCAGCCAGGTTGTTCGTCCCAAGATGTATAATTAAATGAGGCTTGGCCTTCCCCTTCCAGCATATTTCAGAACAGATTGTTCCACCCTTTCCGCTGTCATTCCTGGCATGGCCTCCACCTAAATGCGAATATGCCTCTCCCCTTGATACTCCACCTGACTCCTCTTAGTATTGAGTCCCCAGCACTAAAATTTCACCACTCTTACTCCCTGCTTGCTTCCATTCATCTCCCTCTCTACTTTCCAGCTCCTCTTCTTCCTCCTGCACATTATTTCCCCCTTTTGCCCCTTTTGCAATTCTCCCAGTAGAACTTTCCCCCGCTCCAGTTTGGTCCAGGCATTTATCAATTACTCCTTTAATTTCATCATTTCCCTCCTCCACTTTCTTCCTCTCTAGCAGTGCAAAACTATTTTCTGAAGACCCTTCACAAATGCCCACTCCCTCTCTCTTCATAGTAACCTGTTCTCTCCTTTCCACTCCATGACTTTTGCCACTTCTTCTCCTCCCCTCACAAGTCCCTATCTCCTCCTTCCATTTGTCTTTTGTCTCCTGACCTGGTTTCCCCTGCAATTGTTCTTCCTTGCCTGGGCCCCTTTGTCCCTGCTTCCCTTCTTCTGACACTCTCTTCACCACTGTTAGGTTAAATTGCCCTTCCTCATCTCCCATTCTTCCTCCCTCTAGTATTGGGCTAAATCCACCCCCAGTCTGCCTTGCCTGTCTTAGTTCCTCCTGCAGACCTTCAATCTCCTTTCTAAGTTTCTCTATGTGGTTGCACACTAAACATCCTCCCACATTCCTGGCAATTTTTAGAAAGATTGGTGCACCACAGTTGTTGCAGCCTACCACCCTACCCATTGCTGTCATTGTCCACCAGCGACTCCCCACCCTTCCAGATGCAGGATACCAAACACTCCCCCAAGTCTCCCCCTCCACCCTCTATCAGTGCAAAATATTATTTTCTTAATTTCCCTTACCCTCTTTGTTGTACACATTTAGATAGATTGAGCAACTGCAATTTATATTCCTAACCTTCCTAGCCACACTCAAAAAGAGACTTTAAGTAGCCATTGCACAACCTTCTTCAAACTCCTACTCCTCCTTTCCACAATGCAATAGCAATGCAAAGAAGTAGCAATGAAAGCTCCTAGATTTGCAGTTACTTCCCTTCCACTGAGATAGCAGTCAACTCTTCACTTGCTGCTGTTCCATTCCTGGATGTCTGCTTCTGCTATTACAGGTGCATATCCTTTGCCCGTTTGAGGAAGTGATGTCAGAACCCCTGGTATAAAGGAAATCATGGACCAGGGGTGGATGGGGTGAGGGGTTGGCGGGATGGGATCAACCCAAGTCTTCCAGAAACAATCAGGTACCTGAGGCCCCTGGTCAGACCATTAGCACCCTTCCCCCACTATGCACTAACCTTTGCAGCTAGTGAAGCCAGCAAAAATGAATCACAATTCTACTCAACGCCCCCAAAATAGGTTTGCTACCAAAAGAAACAGGTCTCCAATTCAAACAGCTTCACCAACAACACATCAAAATTGGCTTGAAATTAGAAGATATAGGTCTCTGATTCAAAGAAACAGCCCCTGTTAAATCACACCAAATAGGTTTTAAATCAGAAGAAATAGGCCTCTACAAATTCAGCCTGCTACACAGTGAAACATCAAACAAATGAGCCCACTTATAGCCACCAAAACAGTTTTCAAAATTACAATAGCCCCAAAACAATACCCTGCTAGCCCCTTAGAAGCAGAACGAAAGAAAAGAAATAACATTCTACCAAGTAAAATCCACAAGAAACAATGTAAAAACAGCAAGAAGCTACTGTACTGTAAAATATCTGATCCTTTCCCTTCTAGTTCCTTCTGAGAAGCCAAAGCAACTGACACCACACCTGATTTAGCTCTGCCTCCCTAGCTGAGAGTATTGATACTTTGGAGGAACAATTGAACCAACAGTGGGCCCTGGCTCACAAAGCTTGCTCAAGCTCAACAGCCTTCTCATACAAAACAAGATAATGCACTACTGGTACCATATGTTTGTACAGCTTTGGAGGTAGGCCTAATGCACCATGACTGGTGCTGGAGAAGCTAAGGCCCAGGTACAGACTTAATGCATGTTCTCTGGTTCTGTGAGATAGATCCTTTCTGGAAGTATGTTCATGAATGCTGTACTACCATTCTGGAGGCTGAGTTCCCCTTATACCCTCCCCTGTTCCTGATAGGACTCCTCCCTCCATACCCATTGTTGCACAAGATGCAGCTGCACTGGCTTCTCATGGTCATTGTGGAAGCCAAGCAACTCATTTTGTGGAGCTGGAGAACAGATAAAACCCATCTGGAGGACAGTGACTCTCAGCAGTTCGAACCCTAGCTAATATGGCTTGGATGTTGCATTTTGGCAGAGGAACTTTGGAGGGTTACCAGGAAGAATGGACACCCTTTTTGTGTTCTGTCTATGCCATGGTAGACCCAAATTAGAATGCCTCCATAGCTAGCAATGAGACATGCCCCCCCCCGAATATGGGCTCACACCAGTGCCCCCTCTCCCTCACTCACTGCATTTGGAATAGGCCTTTTATACAGTTTTCACACTGATCTTTCTATCAAATCTGTGGAATATCTTATGGTGTATGTTACTTGCATTGTATGGTTGGGTATATCCCATGTCCTGTTGAGAAACCACTGCACTGGATGTTATAATTTCTGAAAAATCAAATAAAAAGAATTAACTAAAAAAAGGGCATGTTTCCCTACTTTGGCTTTGTGCTTCAATCTTAACTATTAAATGTAGATTATTTTTTCAAATAAAAGGCTTCTGACGTCACAGATAGAACATATAATCCATAATATGGACACAAAATTCAACTTGTGATCCCAATATTTCCTCGTTTACCTTCCCCCTTCGCTTTATTGCAAAGGACATTTGATGAAAATGGGATTCTCTGTCACTTGGGATTCTTCCAGTTTGACTGGTTGTCTACAATTGACCTCATAATCCTCTCTTGTGACATCTAATGATTTCTGCAGCAACCAGTGGTGATTTCCCAAGAGAGGATTTATGATGTCACTTGTAGACAAGCAGCCAGAGTCGATGAAAATCAAGTAACTGAGATCCTGTTTTTATGGAAGCTGTGCAAGTGATAAAGTAATAGAGGAAGATTAGTGTGTGAGACATATGCTGCATAATGTGTACTTACTATGTTTTTAAAAAGTTGTCCCTGACCACGACATGGCCCAGAAGCAATGCAATGCATTGCTAGCAGGTGACCTGAGTTCAAGAGTTAGCTTGAGACACTTCAGTGAGAGGCAAGTTACATCACAGTAGCTGTTGCTTGGCAGAGCACTGCAGTCAGGGAGGAATGGCATTGGGCTCAGGTGCTACAACGACCCTTGGAGTGGGCCAAGGGGGCTCATACCCTCTGCAGAACATTGCTGCATTCAGCCAATGACACCAGATTGACTATGACCACACCAGAGAAGGAAGGAGGAACCAGGGGAAAACTGAGGAGAAAAAAACATGATCTTTTAACATATATGATGAGCTGAGCTCTGAGAACTCCACTGGATCCTAGTTCTAGCCACTATTGGATCCTAGCACACACAGTGGAGCATTTCAGTGGGGTGGATGGTCTTTCCTAGGTGTCCCTACTATGGATGGGGAGACCATAGAAGGACACTGCGATGGACAAGGACCTGTGGATGAAAGAGGCTAATGGGCCTGACAGGGTATATCCCGGGACCAGGTTTTATCCCTGACAAAATGTGGCAAGCTCTATTGGAGGAATAAAATTGTCATTATGGTGTTGGAGACTCATTAATACTAATTAGATGCTAATACCTTTTTAACCATAGGAACTTTTTTTTTAAGGAAGGATTTTTTTGTTTGAAGTTTTAGGCCCTACCAGGATCTATGATGTTTCCATTTTTTTAGCACCAGTTCTGTCCATCCCTAATTGCTAGTTGTTTTGGCACAGCCACGGCTTCATACAGTTATTGCAGAAATTGTGCTAAACTAGCAGACAGCATGCACATTGCTCCTTGGCCTTGTGGAACACTCTGGGGAATGCAGTGGCTTACTCAAGCCCACAGTACCAAAGTTCTAACACTGCAGTTTTGTAGGAGGAAATAAAATAAAATGTGACATCATCTAAATGGGTTTGAAAATGAAAATAAATGGCAAGGGATCCACACAGGGAGCAGGAAAGAGTATGAGAGCATTATGAAATGAGTGATTTTTTTTTTAACAAAAACTGCAGCTTCAATGAGGCTCTGCAGTTTCCAACAGCAGCTGCTCCTTTGTGGAATAATCTGCTCCCAGTACATCCGCCAGTGCAATTCTCAAACTAATTTTATGAGTCAATTGAAAAACTCATCGTCGTGAAGTAACATATTTGACTGAATGCTTGAGGGTGTCACTGATGTTTGCTTATTGTTTTTTTTTCTTGTTATTTATGATGTAATTATACCAAGTGTTGCACATGCTCACAGTATGTTACTGCTTTAGTCTATTATGTTCGAGTTTGAACAGCGCTTTGTCATTTTATCGTGATGCACTTTGTCATTCCTGTTTTTGCCCCACACTTTTTTGTCCTCTGCTCTGAAATCAGGAATCCTCATGGCTGTACCATTCCTTTCTCCAGGAAGACAGGCAAGCATCTGGCTCCACAACTGATGCCACTGCTTTTATGTGTTGACAGGCAGAGGTTCATGAATGCTGGGTGGACTGCACCATCCTTTCTTGTGAACTGAGCACCTCACCTTTGTGACTTGCTGCCATCAGCTTGCTCTAGCATGTGATTCCAGGTTTCACCCGCAAACATCAATATTGGGCTGCTATTGTTCCTATGTGGTGCTTTATAAATATATGTGACATGCCTTTGTGGCTCTGTCAGAGGTAGCTTGTAATGTATCTGTAAGGTATATACATGTAAGGGTAGGGCATCCTCTGTGTCTCTGGGTATATGGGTGCATCTCTTGTCAGAGAAGCGCCTGCCTTATGCCACAGAAACCAGTTACTTCACCTTTTACTTTGCTATCTTGGGTCTGGGGAGATGGGGTTAGGGGCATCTTAACCATACACTGGGGCACCATTGAATGTGAGACCACATACAAACAGAGTTCCATGTGTGGAGCTGGGATCAAGCTGGGTGCATTATTCCACTGCCAGGTGATACTCAGCATTAAGGGCATCTCCCTTGCCACTTTAATATTTCTCTTCAGTTACTCAGTCACCATACTCACTGCATTAAACTGGACCATGTCATCTTAACAGAGGTTCAGGTCTCTGCTCCCACCAGTCTTCCCAGGGCCTGTCTGCCCTGCACTAATTCACTTGAAATTACTGCCAGGTTTCCTCCCTTAATCTAGGAGGCACTGCTGGTGAAGTTTCACTCGATCTATGTACAACTCACATTTCAAATTCTGGCACACAATCCCTAACCTCCCTGCCGGAGTCCCTGGAGCCCTGGTGATCCCAAGACCATTTGTGCAACAGCACTCTCCCAGGCAGGGTGAGCACTTCCTTGTTCGAAATTCTGTGCCAGCAAATGTCTGACTGTGCCCATGAGAGACAACATTATACTGTAGAAAGGAGCAAGTCAGACTATGACATTACTATGAAATTTATTTGATTAGTTGACCTGCCTCCTTCCACCAAATACACCAGTAGACCTAATGGCCCAAAGAACAGGCTTCCATGCCTGGCCTATCCCAGGAACTTACCGACCTCAACCTCGCCTTGCCCTTCCTCTTCATAGCCCATTCATTTCAGCTACCAAGCCTGGGGATTCTATAGCATAGTTCCTAGGTTTTTAATTCACTAACAGAACATCTTTAATGAAAGTTGTGCTTCAAATGTGCCCACTTTCAAACTGCACTTCTTATTATAAGGCAGGCTCTCTAGAAGCCATTCCATGGCAGGAGCAGATCCTCAGGGATCCCAACTCCCTCTCTCCCTTGAAGGGTGGCACTCCACTACTCCTGATAGTGCCATGCTGGTTTCTGATCTCTCAGACTCCTGAGGCAATTTCTCAAATGCTCAGTCTTCCCAGTTGTGCTTTGATGGTGCTGCTCCAGAGACCTCACCATGGGGTAGTGCCACCTGACCCAAGGGCACTGCCACCATCCCTGGGCCTGCAGACTCCCAGTCCCATTGTCAGCCAGAAGGCTGAGCCACTCTGCAGATTTTTTCAACTGAGACTTCTATGAATCCACAGGTTGACTCACTCTGTATGCCTCCCCCTCTTATAGACAGTTGGGGTAGGGCAGACCATGTATTGTCATGTCATAGTTTTGTGCGTCACGCTAAACTTGAATACTCTGTACACAAACATCCAGACATCCTGTCTCCAAGTGCTAGCACCTAAAGGACAGCTCTCAGGGTCAGGCTTATTCTCTTTAGAGTCTTCTAGTAATGAGTCTCGAGAAGCGTGAAGAGAGAGGCTGGTTACATACAGTACTTAACATTCCCCTTTCCTCCCCTTTATTTTCCCCTGCTGCCAACCCTAAAATTCGGGAACACCTTGACTGAATCCCTCCTCAGACTTAAGGGATTGGACAAGCAGTTGGCTGAACAGACAATGCTAATTCTGCTGCTTGTTTAGCCCTCAGATGATAACTGGATGTTGGGTGACCCATCCTCTTGCCAGGAACTGAGCAACTCTTCTCTGTGATGTGCTTGGCACTCCCCTGGTCTGGCCCCATTCTTGTCAGCTTTGTAAAGGATTTTACATGTGCACTGCAGATATGGTTTTCCACTTCAGGTGAATTGCTAGTTGCTCAAAGAAAATCATTTGCTTATGCAATAAATGTGAAACAACATCGCAGCTAGTCAATGCATACAAGGAATTTATAAGATAACAGAGCGTACTTTATTATTTTATAATAGCAACCCTCCAGTCACTATTATGCCCTATGATCTGGAGACATAATGTTCGCTCTCAGTTTTTTAAATTATATTTATAAATTTTATATAGCAAGTCATACAAAATGCATTATACTGGAAGGGCATTTTTCAGACAGCCTGTGGGGTCCTGGGAGTCATGTACAATCAGGCAGTACAGGCAGCCTGTGGGGTCCTCACAGTGGACAGGAGCACATGACACCAGCCTGAGAATCTGATTGTTCAGTGCTGGGGTCTGAGCTCCCTGATTGCTGTGTGAGCACGCAGAGTACATCCAGAGCTTGTAGGGAGAGGGAGCAAAGCACTGGCTGAGCCTGCAGTTGCGATTTGCGTCAAAGTTAAACTTAATAAAACAAAATCAAGCACATCAACCAATGAAGGAGGCTAGGAGAGGAGCAAGGGAACTTGAGGACTGAAGGGGGAAATCAGGGGATCGCATGTGACTCAGGAGAGAAGGAGAAAGGGGGGGAGGCACTCGTTGCTGGCACCAGCTCTGAAAGCCATTCAGGCTGTATACACTGTGTGTTGTTTACTGCTCCATGCCCTTTTGTGACACAGCACTACTCTGTGTGCTTCAGTATAGTGAAAGCCATTTTAGGCTGTAGACACTGTCTGTTAGGTGTCCCTGACTCTGTGAGACAGCTACTCGGTGTGTTTGTGCCTTATAGTGAAAGTCATTTAGGCTGTATGCACGCACCGTCTGAGGTGCCCTGAGCCCTGTCTGTGACATATGCTCTGTGTCTCAGGCAGTATAGTGAAAGCCAGTAGGCTGTATACATGCTGTCTGTTATTAGGCACCCTGAACCCTGTGTGTGACATATACACTGTGTCCGTCTGCAGTATAGTGAAGCCATTTAGGCTATATTACACACTGTCTGTTGGTGGTGTCCTGAGTCTTTTGGTGACATAGCTACTCTGTGTGTCTCTGCAATGTAGTGAAAGCCATTTAGGCTACACACACACACACACACACACACACACACACATACACACACACACACACACACACACACATATACTGTCTGTTAGGTATCCCAAGCCCTGTGTGTGACATATAGTCTGTGTTTCTCTGTAGTATAGCAAAGCCATTTAGTATGGATTAACCAATGACAGAGCATGGGTTATTGAGGAATTAATCCACACTTGGGGAGGGGGGTTGCACGTTGCCACAGGCTGAGTGCCTACAACCACCCAGGCATGGATTAATTACTCAGGTAACCCATGCTCTGGAGTGGGTTAATGCACTCATAACACTTATAACATGGCCATGGGTTACTGATGTGAAGCACTTAGGGATCTGTGATAGTCACTGAACTTCACTGACCTGTTTGCAAACTTTGGCAGGTTACATGTGCTTCGGGGCCATGGTGCACTGAGTCTTGGATGCCCACCCACAAACAGAGAGGTCGCCATAAGCGACAGTTGCTGAAATCTGGCACTTTACTGACATGGTGCTCTAAATGCAGTGCCGAGATGCAGTGGAACCCTGTTTCTCAAATATCTGTGAGGACTTGGGGAGCAAGCATGGATTACTACAGAATTAATCCACTGTCAGGTGACATGCCTTGACAAATGAGAGAGGAGCCTTTTCCATGGCCATGCTATGAGGCTGTATTACACATGTCTGTTGTTGGTGCCCTGTGTGTCTCAGCAGTATAGTGAAAGCCATTTAGGCTGTATACACACGTACTGTCTGTAGAGTGCCCTGAGCCCTGACTGTGACACATACTCTATGTCTTTCTGCAGTATAGTGAAAGCCATTTAGGCTGTATACACACACACTGACTGTTAGGTGCCTGAGCCCTGTGTGTGACATATACTCTGTGTCTCTCTGCAGTAAAGTGAAGCCATTTAGGCTGTATTACACACTGTCTGTTGCTGGTGCACTGAGCCCAGTTTGTGACATAGCTACTCTGTATGTGTCTGCAGTATAGTGAAAGTCATTTAGGCTGTATGCACACATACTGTCTGTTAGGTGCCCTGATCCCTGAGTGTGACATATAGGTACTCTGTGTCTCTGTATAAAACCATTATGGCTGTATTAGACAGTGTCTGTTAGGTGCCCCTAGCACTGTGTGTGACATATAGCTACTCTGTGTCTCTGCATAAAGCCATTTCAGCAGTATTACACATTGTCTTTTAGGTGCCGCGAGCCCTCTCTGTGACATAGCTGCTCTGTGTGTATCTGCAGTATAGTGAAAACCATTTAGACTGTATTACACATAGCTACATAGAAATTATCAGCAGATAAGGAGCACCAGGCCCATCCAGTCTGCCCATTTTATTGCTTGTAAAAGTGGCCCATGACTCTACATTGTCGTTGGTTGTAGCTTTACATTCCCATCACTAATGTTCCTTTATTCCTGTCTCATGCATGTTTAAATCCTGCCACCGTACGTGCAGCCACTACCTCCGGGGGCAGGCTATTCCATGCATCCACTACCTTCTCAGTGAAAAAGAACTTCCGCACATTTCCTCTTAATTGGCCTCCCTCTAGTCAAATGTCATGTCCTCTGGTCCTGGCATTCTTTTTGAACTGGAAGATAGTTTCCCCTCTAACTCTTGTTTATACCCTTGAGGTACTTGAACATCTCAATCAATATCACCCCTCTTCCTCCTTTACTCCAGGGTGTACATATTGAGGTTCCTCAATCTCTCCTCATAAGGCTTTTGCTGTAAACCTCTGACCATCTTCGTCGCCCTCCTCTGCACCGCTTCCATCCTGTCGATGTCTTTATGAAGGTGTGGCCTCCAGAACTGCACACAGTAATCCAGATGAGGCTTCATGAAGGTTTTGTACAGTGGAACTATTATCTTCCTCTCTGGCTCATGATACCCCTCCCAATACAACTCAGCATCCCACTTGCCTTCCCTACTGCCTTGACTGCCTACCTGGTGACTTTCAAGTCAGCTGTGATAATGACCCCCAAGTCCCTTTCCTCCCTTGTATCTATCAGCAGCTCATCTCCCATCCTGTAGCTTGTTCCTGGGTTTTTACTCCTCATGTGCATGATTTTGCACTTATTTGCATTAAACCTCAGTTGCCATGCTTCAGACCATCTCTCCAGCTTTTCCAGGTCCCTTCTCATCATTTCCACCCCTTCTGGCATATCTACCATGTTGCATATCTTGGTATCATCTGTAAACAGGCAAACTTTTCCCTTCCAGCCCATCTGCAATGTCACTGATGAAGAAATTGAAGAGGACTGACCCGAGTATGGAACCCTGAGGTACCCTGCTGGTGACCTCCATTTCATCTGAGTGGGTTCTATTTACCACCACCCTCTGTTTTCTGCCTCCTAGCCAGTTTGTAACCCATCTTACTACCTTGTGGCACACCCCCAGACTTCTGAGTTTGGTAACAAGTCTTCTGTGTGGAACGGTATCAAAGTCTTTGCTGAAATCAAGGTAGGTGATAACTACTGCCCACCACTTTGGTCCACTGCCTTTGTCACCCAGTCAAAGAAATTGATCAGATGTATACAGTGTCTGTTAGTTGCCCCATGCCCTGTCTGTGAAGGTTTACCTACTTCAGTGTGACTGCCACAGGCCGATCGTCATTAGTGTGACAGTACAATAGATAGATATTTTATTTATAAAGTGCCCATTTCCATAGACTCTGGGCACTGTACAAAATAGTTCAATAACAAAATACATATAAACAGCAGCTCAACACAAACTTAAAATTCTATTGACAATCACAATGCCAGGCATTGTGCCACCCAACCCTGAGTGGGCGATTAAGGTTATACTCACCTCCATGGTGGAGGTGTATCGGGGAGTGGGGTGCAACACCTGTGTGGCACTCTCCCTGCAGTGTGCACTGACAACCAGTTTGTCACAGTGACAGGTGAACTGGTTGCTTTTCCCTCATTCCATCACCCTGATGCCATCGCTCCATCAATGGGATACCGTCTGTCAAACTTTCAAGTCAAGTCAAACATTATTTCTTTAGTGCCCAATCCCAGAGGCTCTGGGTACTTTACACAGAGATGAAAAACAGAAAACACATACAGTTTAATGCTTTAAAATCAGAGACTATCAATCAAAAACATGCATAATTTAAACCATTAACATTAGTTCTTAAAATCTTATACTACATTAATTAAAATTAGTGGACGTTGCATACCAGATTTAAAAAAAAGCTTTCAGGCACCACTTGAATGCTTCCACAGAGGAAGCCTCCATTAGAACTTTTGGTAAAGAGTTCCACATAACTGGTCCCACCACTTCAAAGGCGCAGTCCCCAGAGATCTTTAACTACACCCTTGGGACCACAAGGAGGCCCTCTTTGGAAGACCAGAGTGAGTGCACCGGGCAGACAGGTGTCAGGAGGTCATACAGGTAGCCAGAAACTGAACCGTGTAGGGCCTTTTGATGAACAAGCCCACCTTGAAAGCAATCCTCCACCTAACCGGCAACCAGTGCAGTTCGCGCAGAACTGGGGTAATATGAGCAGACCTCAAAAGGCCCATCAACAACCTGGCTCCAGCATTCTGCACCAGCTGCAGTCAGTGGAGGTTACCTTCACTGACTACGAAGTATAGAGCATTACAGTAATCGAGCCGCGACGTAATAAAAGCATGCACCAATGATGGCAAGTCCTCTGACGGGATTAAGGGTTTAATCCAGGCAACATTTCTTAGGTGCTAGAAACTACTCTGTACGACAGCAGACACCTGATTTTCTAGTGTCAAACCATCGTCAAATGAGACACCCAGATTATGCACCTTAGTGGCTGCCACCAAAGTGGTGGTCCCCAGGAACAACCCTGTTCCTGCTCCAGTGGCAGCCACATCCCGCTGATGACCAGGCTCAATCATTAGTACCTCCATCTTATCCGGGTTGAGCCTCAACCAGTCAGGGACATGCAAGACTGGATCTCGGACAGGCAGTTCTTTAACACCTCCACCGGGTCTGATGTTATGGGGGCAAAGGACATATACAGCTGAGTAACATCTGCATAGCAATGAAAACCCAGACCGTAAAGCCTAATGGTGTCACCTAGGGGCAGCATGTGTACTGAAAACAACACGGGTGACAAGATTGACCCTTGAGGCACTCCACAGGACAGGGATTTGGGCAGGAGGAAAAATTTCCCATAACTACCTGTTGTTTCCTGCCTGTCAAGAAGGACTCAAACTAGATGATGACTTCACCAGTGAGTCCACAGCGCCCTCTCAGGTGGTCAAGCAGCACCACATGATCTATGGTATCAAATGCTGAGGAGAGATCGAGGAGAATGAGAATTGATCATTCTCTTCTATCTCTCGCCCTAAGGAGATCATTTTGCACCATAACTAATGCTGTTTCAGTGCTATACTTTCTCCTAAAACCAGACTGTAGTGGCTCATAGATGTCAAAGGCTGTCAGGTGGGCCTTGAGCTGCAAAGCCACCACTTTCTCCAGTACCTTCCCCAAGAATTGAAGATTGGAGACAGGTCGGTAGTTTGCCAAGATGTCAGGTCAAACAATGGTTTCTTCAGCAGGGGCCTCACCAACGCCTCCTTCAAGGCATCAGGGAAAAGCACCCCTGAGAGTTAACACAGGACAATCTCAGCAAACACTGAACCAGTGAACCCTACACATCCCAATAGAAGACATGTTGGGCCTGGGTCAGTTCACCAAAAGTAGGTTGCAGCTTCGAAATCACCTCTACGAGCTCAGCCAACCCACTAGCCTAAAATCATCCCAGACAGATGGAACGCTTCTGTCACCACAAGGCTCAACACTGAGGGACAGATCTTGCTCCACTGACGAGATTATGGACCTAATGGAGGACACCCTGTCAGAAAAAAAACTGAGCAAACTCTTGCACTGGGTGACTGAAATTGCTCTTTTTGGCTGTAGGCAAGCTGGATGGAGAAGCCTGTCTGCAGCCCAAAAGAGCAGAGCTGGTCTGTTCCTTCCTGCAGCTACCTCCCTGGACAGGAATGCTGCCTTCTTACAGTTGATTGCCCTTTGATATTCACTGTAGTGAACTCTCAAAGCCAGTTTGTCATCCACAGCCCTGGTCCTCCTCCAGCGATGCTCCAACTTCCAACCCCTGGTGTTCATCTCCTTGAGAGCCCCATTAAACCATGCAGGCATCAAGTGAGAAGACCTAGATTGTATATGAATCAGACCAACAGCGTTGAAAGCCTTGAGGACAGAATTATTACTGTATATGCTGCCACCGCCTCCTTCAACCCCGTTGCAGAAGCAGCACTCACACAAGATAAGTCTGTCATCAGCAGCAGTCCCTCTGGAGACAAACCCTTCATGGGGCGGTAATGGACCATCTCAATAGGGGAGGGACTAACGGGGGGAGGGGCCCGAACAAGAATTTTAGTGTGCAGTGCTCCGAACAAATGACTGGATCAATCTTGAGATCAGTGATCTCAAGCCCCAGTGAAAATACTAAGTCCAAGGTATGGCCATGGGAATGGGTTGCAGAAGCAATTGCTTGTACGAGGCCCAGAGATATCAGTATCTGGAGGAAGTATTTTCCAAAATGCGAGAGTTCATCATCGATCCGGGCATTGAAGTTCCCCAGAATTTACCATCTGGGTGACTCCATCGTCCTGCCAGATGACAAAGTCTGCATCTTCCTGCAGGAAATCCCCCTTGTGCCCTGGAGGGTGTTAAACAAGGATGATCCTGCAACTTGCACCCAGACCCCCATGTACAGCCACACATTCAAATGATGAAGTAGATCCCACTAGGTGCACAAAAAATGTCAAGTTGGATCTAAAGCAGATAGCCACAACCTCGCCCCTATGTTCCCTCCTCAGGCAGTGCACAACCAACTGTCCTAATGTGGAGATGCCTCCAAAACTGACCCTGCATCATCCCCCAACCAGGTCTCCATAATGCATGCCAGGTCAACAGAAGAAGTCAAGTCAGCCATAATAGCTGCCTCGTTTCTCATTGACATTACATTGCACAGCACTGCCCGAAGGGGACCAGTGGAGGCCACCGGACCCATGGCTACCTACCCACTCGGTCTGGTGGGAGCCCTAGGAATGGAAACCTAACATGTATGGCCTCTCTCTAGGTCCCATTTTACCCCATGGCACCTCCTGTGCCTGACCACCTTGATGCTACTCATCCCAGTAACATTCCCAGCAGCTTGTAGCACATTCTTTCACCTCCTCCTAATCTTGACCTCTCTGCTATGTCTTGCTGCAGTCTCTGACACAGGTAGATCAGTGAAGGGATGGAGGTTATGCAGCTGAGATACTGAGTATATGATGTGGCCATTGCTCTTGCCCTTACCCATCCTATCTGGGTTCTCTATCACACTATTCACTTTAAAACTTACTAATCCACTCCCCACTACCAAAAATTCCCCCGCAACCCAACACTTATCTTATTCCCCAATTCTCTATACTCATTCACACATTTACACACCTATCTATAAAATACCTTTCTACTTCACTCACACACTATCTATATCAAAAATAATACACTCAAACACTCTCTCTCAAATAAATACACCACTACAAAACATATAGCTGTGACATATAGCTACTCTGTGTTTCTGAATAAAGCAATTTAGGCTGTATTACACAGTGTCTGTTAGGTGCCCTGAGCCCTGTGTGTGACATATAGGTACTCTGTGTCTCTGCATAAAGCCATTCTGGCAATATTACACACTGTCTATTAGGTGCCCCAAGCCCTGTGTGTGATACATAGCTATTCTGTGTCGCTGCATAAAGCCATTTTGGCTGTATTATACACTACCCATTAGGTACACCAAGTCCTGTCTATGAAATACTGTAGCTACTCTGTGTATCACTGCAGTGTAGTGAAAATAATTTTGGCTGTATTACATACACTGTCTGTTAGGTGCCCCAAGCCATGTCTATGACATGGCTAGTGTGTATGTCTGCAGTATAGTGAAAACCATTTAGGCTGTATTACGCAGTGTCTGTTAGGTGCCCCAAGCTCTGTGTGTGACATATAGCTACTATGTGTCTCTGCATTAAGCTATTTCAGCTGTATTACACACTATTTGTTAGGTGCCACAAGCCATGTCTGTGACATATAGCTACTCTGGATCTTTGCATGAAGCCATTTAGGCTGTAATACAGTACTACACACTGTCTGTTTGGTGCCCCAAGGCTTTTCACAGGTACACTGTGCATGACATCTCTCTCTGCTGCTTAGTGAAAGCCACGGCTGTGTCTACTATGTCTTGAATTTCACAGTCTAAATCTACTAACAGGAAGCACAGTGCTGCTGCATGTACAAATGAAAAGGATGTGGACATTATGAATGCTAGCAGCACTGTCAAGACCTCACTTCTAGTCCCCAGGGCCAGGACATCTCTAGCCCAGAGATCCTTCAGTTACAGATCACACACCTGGTTCATCTCCCCTCCCAGCCTACATAGCTGACTCCACTAAGCTAGATCCCTTCAAGGCCTCCCTCAGAGGCCACCTGCTTGATTCCTGCTGCTGCAAATGTACATAACCCTCCCCCCCGGGCAGTCGTCCACTGTCATGACATGGTCCTCTGACCACTTGTAGCCCTCATGAGAACATTCTGGGCTACCCTGTGACTCCTGATGTCTATTGTTTTTATCTATTGTATATTGTTGAACTGCCTTGGTCTCTCCTGATGTGTGCCTAAACTTTGTATTGTATAACTACTGCTACCAATGTATCTCCAGTGAATGATTGTTATAACTGTCTGCTCTCTGAGCTATTGTTTTTTATGACCTGTTAACTGTATTGTCTTGTCTTAGTCTCAATGAGGTGCCTTTGAAAATGAGTCCCTGACTCAGAGGTCTGTAAATCCAATGTTTTTAAATAAATAAGTAGCAATAATGAAGAAAATAGTGACAATAATAACATCACCAGGACTGGCATGAACTATCCTCCTACACCACAAAAGCATGTTAGCAATGAAATGATAGTACTAACGGGAGCATCTCATGGGGTACTGAATGGTTGTATTACACTGTTTGTTAGGTGCCCTGAGCTCTGTCATTTATTTCTGTCACATAGCTACACTGTCTGTCTTTTCAGCAACTAGTGAAACAGTATCCATTCCTTTCATGGCTGTGCCTACTATGTCTCATATTTACCAATCTAAGTCTACTAAAAGGAAGCACAGTGTTGCTGCATGTGCAACTCTTAATGATATGGACAATATGAATCATACTACTAATGAAGAACATAGCAACAATAATAAAACCATCACCAGGACTGACACTAAATGTTCTCCTAAACCAAAAAAGCATGTTAGCAATGAAATGGTAGTGGAGTTTTGGTAATAACTGCCTGGAGTTACTCATAGAGGTACAGAACATTTTGCCGCATGGACCTGGATATTTCCAGCTGCTGATGCAGCATGCTAGGACAAGGAGACATCCTCATGAGATACAACCTCAGACGCTGAGGCAGCGAATGCTGATACAGATGCTGGTGATAGTAGGGACTGTGAATGAAATAGCTCAGACTATGTCCCACATTATGATGATGGCATTTCCACTTCTTCTGAATCTTGTGGAGATGAGGTCTGTACTAGTTTCAGTGAGGGGGCAGGAGAAGATGCTGCAGTAGGGCATGAGAGGCAAGTGCAGAAAAAAAATCATATGCTAAACATAAACATAAGAAGATAAGCATGAATGAGAACAAGTAATCTAAACAAGGAAATGGCAGTGTTGAGTTTCCTCCAGGTCCCTTGACTCTACAAGAAATAATGCCAGCCATAGTAGTAAAGAGCACAAACAGTAAATATTTAGTGTGAAATTTAGTTTATATTGACCCCACGATAACTCTTGAGCTGTATGCAGTCTGTGCAAAAAGAGTGTCAGTCATGTTGGCAAAGCAGGACATTTTGGAACATTAGTAATGATATGTTATGCAAAGGCAAAACACCCAACTGATTGGGGTAGGACAAGGGACAGTTTGGTTGGTATGGGTGGTGGTGGTGGTGACATAGTGACAATGAACTGGAAGCAGGAACTAACCACTGAATCACTTGATGTGTCCTTGCAGTGTTTCCAGACTAACATAGATTGTTTTATTCTGACACCATCAAGTACTGCAAAATCCCTCAGTACTAGTACTCCACTTAAAAAAGGTATAAAAAGTGCAATCCCCAAAAATTAACAATATCTCCTTATTCTCAACTAACATTTAAAGAAAGTGTTGCGAGAATCTCAAAATTTACCTGCAAGCATTCAACATGCCAGCTGTTAAATAGAGCCATTGCAGAGCTGTTGGCCGATTGACGACTCCCTTTCGCTTTTGTTGCCCAAAAAGGTTTCCTCAAGTTCATGAAGTGAATTGAACCATAGTACACCATTCCCTGTCAAACATATTTCTCAAAGAAGTCTGCCCCACAGTTGTATGACTTGGTGTGCAGTGCGGTCACTAAACAGTTAAAACTCTCTGAGGTGAAGCAGGCTCACATAACCATGGATGTATGGACCAGCAACCAAACAATTAACTACTTGACTGTTACAGCTCATTGGGCAAGTTTTCAGTCAGACAATAATAATCCCTAGTCTACCATAAGTAGTAGGAAGTGGGCTGTATTATGTGTCATGACTGTTGAGGGAAGCCACACTGCTGTGAATATTTTGCAGGAGCTGCAAAATCAATTCCAGAAATGGCTAACTCCATATTCCTTATCTCCAAGGTTCGTAGTATCAGATAATGGTGCCAACATAGTCAGGACTGTTAGAGATGGCAACTACTAACACATCCCTTGTTTTGCACATTGTTTAAATCTTCTCAGCCAGATTAGATATGCTGACTAACTCAGAAGGTTGGTGGGTGGCTACTATAATTTATGTTTGCCTTTAAATGCAAAAGGATTACATTGATTCTAATTGCAATACCAATCTAAACCAAATCTAAATCAGCTGTAAATAGCTGACCTCTGCATCCAACTTCCCCATTTCTAACCCTCACCCTATGAAAAATAAATAGTTACTGTTTTTGCATAACCTTGGTGTGTAAGCATATTATTAGAGTGAGTCAATAATTACCAAATGTTTGAAATGTGGGGTTTTGACTAAAGGGTCATGTTTGGCATGGCACTATGGTAATGTGGGTGGGTGCAGCATCCCAGAGGGTTGTACCAGGTATTATTCTAGCCCACAGAAATGTATACCCTGGGTGGAGGCACTGCACATTCATGTTATCTTGGGAAAGAACCAGTTCTAATTCAATATTAAGGACCCAGGTGCCTCAATCTGGTTTGGCCAGCCAGGCAGGGGTAGTGTAGCCCTTCAGATAGATGGTGCCAGGGTTACATACATATTTAGTGCAGCTGGAGGAATAGTCACTGACCACAGAACACTGCTAAGTCCTGCAAATGTGGAATGGCTTACATTTCTCAGAATGTATGCTGACAAATTCCCAGTTGTCCCAAACCCTGAATCATCACTCCAAAGTGACACCAGACTCTAACCCCAGTACAACAGGCCCCCCCAAGACACCTTAAACAAAGAGTACCTTGAAATGAAGACAGTGCAGCACAGTCATAAAAAAACAGCAGGCAAAGCAGTAGAGGCCTGCTCCACCTCCATCCATGACTCCACTCCCCAGCAACCTCAGGCAGTCGAACTGTCTCTTCTCCTCCACTGGGGTTGTAAGAACTGGGCTTTGTTCTTACTATAACAAGAGCCGTAGGCAGTATACAATACTCTAAATACCATACAAAATATAAATTAGCCAAATCATTTATTAAATAGTGGGTGGTAGTGGTCATTATAGGTTTATGCTTTTTAGCATCACTACTCACTCCCTGCTGATGCTGCTGGAGAATCTAAATTGCTGCTCCTTCATTCATCACTCTAAAATAGTACTTCAGGAATGAAGTGCGCACAGGTCTTGCTGTACTGAGAAAATGCTGCCAACTTAAAGTAGATACAAAGAAGAACTCAGCACTTGTGAAACTTGAGTTCAGCAGCTTAGTGCAATTTTATTGTGCAGCAGGGTGCCAAACAAAAACCTATAGCCCCCAGTGCTTCAACCCCTTTCTGGGTCTTCCTCAGGAGGTGGCACTAAGCTGCTGAATTCAAGTTTCATGAATGCTGAGTTCTTCTTTGTCACTCTAAAGTAGACAGTGCTTGCCTATCCGATAGTGGTGATGGTCTGGAGGTAATCTTCAGTCCAAGACACAGTCAAGGGGTGTCATGGCAACTAGAGTTGTGCAAAACTGAAATATTTCAGGTGGGGTGAAATGCGAAATCCTGGGGGCGAAATGTGGAATTTCGCCAGTGAAATGCAGAATTTTGCCACCCATGGGCAAAATTCCACATTTGAAGGCCAGAGGATGATCCTTATATATTTAAAAATAATGAAAACAAGTGTTTCCCCCCTCCTGACTGCACCCCTGCACCAGACTCACATGTCTTTCCTGGCACCCCTCTTGCAGCTCCTGCTGATGCAATCTGTCTAAGTGGACTCTGAGGTGCATATAATGTATTTTTTCTCTGTTTCAAGAGATACTCAGACTATGGCTATGTTTGTGGCTCAGAGCCATGTACACCTTGATAAAATTGTACTGTGCTTAGGCTTGGTGTCTCTATGTATATATATTTCTGTACATATCTTAACTGTGCTTACTGTCTACTGGTTATGTTCACATGGTTCTATTTTGACTCTGTATACTGCCTAACTTGTGTCATGTTGTCCTCTGTATGAACCTGTATCTCACTGTATCTGTATCTCATTGTACTCTCCCGGGTCGTACCAAAAAATAGGCATATAACTTGTCTAGTGTACTTACCTGGTCAACAAAAGCTAAATAAATTAATTCCCCCTCTGACTGCAATTCCCAGATATCCATGCTGGTATATTCACACACACACAAATTTGACGGCAGAAAAGGACCACACCAGCCCATCTAGTCTGCCCTTAATTCTCCCCCTTCCCCTCCTCCTTTTACTGGCTCAGCAGTTTCCCCCCTTCTCCCAACCCTATATGTCTGTCCCATACCCTCTTGAATCCCCCCATGAGTTCAGATCCCACCACCTCCTCTAGTAGCCTATTCCAGGCCTCCATCACTCTCTCTGTGAAGAACTTCCCCCTCACATTGCCTCTGTATTTCTTTTATTTAATACTTTTTATTTATATGTTTTATACATTACAATGCAATGCATTGATGTTCCATAAATCATGCCATACATCATAGAAGTTTCTTATAAATTTGATATGCAGAGTGAAAGACATGACTTCAGTAGGTACAAGACAGGGGGGTAATAACAAGTAGTAAATCATTTTACAATATTATAGACACTTTGACCAATGTGGCCAATGCCCTTACAGATGTATTTAACAAAATTTATTTCTCCAACTTACTTAACCGGCACTTTTGCCTTTGTTGAATAGCTCTATATGTTATAACTCCAGCTCTCCTTTTCAGTAAGCTCCCAATTACACCCACCCCAAAAATTCCCCTTCAATATCAATTAAGATTCTGAAAACAGTCCGTTTTGAAAATAAATCTGCGATTAGTCCAATATAAACAGGGATTCTATGAAGTAAAAGACTGTAAAGGATCAGAAACCCTTGTTTTATTAATTAATATAGTCCACTTGTAGATGAAGGTAAAGTTCAGCTCTTAGTGACGAAAGACAGCTCCATAAATCTACTATCAGACCATTGTACCCACCGCCTTAATATACTTTTTGAGTTCAATAAAATGGAGCAGATATAACTCACAGTCCCAACTCAGGTATCTCCATTGTCCAAATCATTTGAGGAATCCCCTTCTCTGGCCACCCTCGTGGCCTCCAGCTTCTCCAGCAATTTTACAGCTTCCTTAGAATCCATGTAGACATATGCATGCTGGCCTACCACAACTTGCAGGTGTGAGGGCATAAGCATACTATTAGGGATATCCAAATCTCTCATTTTCATATGAGTAGTGTATGAAAGGTCTGGGAAAATCAACACTCTGGTGCCATCTACTTTGGTTCCACTCCTAATGCGTGCCATCTGCAGTATTCTGTCCTGGATTACCGACAAGGCTGTTTGCAGCATGACTGTTCTGGTTCCTCCGTTCTGGTCCGTTTGCTCTGCCGAGATTGATACAGTAGGCTCGCACTAGAGAGTCTTCTATTTTTGAATCAAAGGTTTTCTCTAGCCAGGAGGCACAAAAAGCAAGTAGATATTCCCCTTCTATCCCCTCAGTAAGACCCAGTATACAAACATTTGCAGCCCTTGTCTGATTCTCTAGGTGTTCCAGGTGTGATCTTAGTAATGCCTGTTCCTTAACACATTCAGCTGCTACAGCTTGGGCCCATCTGAAAGTTTTCTCTGCTGTCTGGGCAGTCTCGACCAGGCCATCTATCTTTTGTTCAGCTTGTAACAGCCTCTCTTGGTAAGAGTCCATTTTTTTTATCTAGCTGCCGAACCGTTTTGATAAGATTCAAAATGGCAGATTGTAAAATTTCTAGAACATTCCCTCTGTATTTCCCTCCTTCCAATTTGAGGCTATGCCACATTGTTCTAGCTCTCTCCTTCCTTTTGAACAAGCTCCTCTCCTTCACCTTATTGATCCCCTTTAAATACTTAAAAGTTTCAAATGCCTCAAATGTTCCTTATGTCCTTGTTCATTCTTATAACTTGTATTGTTATCCCGGGTGGCCCCTGAAAAAGGGACCTTCGGGGCTCAGTGGGCCTACCCGGTCACCAAAATTTAATAAATAAATAAATGTCCCCCCTCTCTCTTCTATTTTTATTTAAACTAGCAAAGGGGGTGGCAGGCCAGCAAGGATGGTACCTACTTGCTCACCCCCACAGCTAGCAGTGGAACCAGTGAACCAGATGAGTGGCTATCTCTGCAAAGCAGTGCGCAAAAGATGGAGATTAGTGCCCAAGAGGTGGATAAGCAGAAAAGGGGCAAAATTCAGCAGAAGGGCAGACAGCAAGGAGAACCAGAGATAAATGACAACCAAGGAAGGGGCTGGAGTAGAACAGTGAAACAGTCTAGGGAGGTCAAATCATGGAAAGCCATGTGTGCAAATTCCAGGAGCCTTAGCAACAAGATGGAAAATCTGGAGGCTGTCATGGTACAGTCAGACCTGGACATTGTGGCCATCACTGAAACCTGGTGTAATGATAACCACGACTGGGAGATGGCCATACCTGGCTACAACATATTCAGAAGAGACAGAGCAGGCAGGAAGGGAGGAGGAGTGGCACTGTATGTGAAAAATGACATAAGGGCCACAGAGATCCAGGAGGAACAAAATGGGGGAGAGATTCCGTGGGTTAAGCTGGAAAGGAAAATGGGGACAGCCATCTGCACAGGTGTGGTCTATAGACCACCAGCCCAGGAGGAAGAAACAGATAGGAAGCTGATGCTAGCCATCCAAAGGATGGCAGACAAGGATGAGGTAGTACTGGTTGGAGACTTCAATATTCCAGACATGGACTGGAGCATCCCAGCAGCAGCAGCATCAACTAGGAGCAGATTTATCCTGGACTCCCTTCAGGGTGCCTTCCTCAAGCAACTGGTCATGGAACCAACTCGGCAGAAGGCAATACTGGACCTTGTGCTCACAAACAGGGACAGTGTGATGGGGGTAACAGTGGGGGAGCACCTGGGGAACAGTGACCACCAGTCATTGTGGTTTGAAATCACAGAAAGAGCAGAACCAAAGCACACAAAAACACGTATCCTGGATTTTAGGGGGGCAGACTTTGGGAAAATGGGGAGATACTTGAAAGAGGCATTAAGGGGAATGGGACAGGAATCAGGGGTTGAGGAACAGTGGGCAGTATTTAAAATGGGGATTACAAGAACAACAGAATTATGCATTAAGCAGGTTAGCAAGAGGAAAAGGAAGAGGAGACCATTATGGTTTTCCAAAGAGGTAGCAAAGAAAGTGAAAGCCAAAAGATTGCATTCAGGCAATACAAAAGACACAGGCAGAAGGGGATAGGGAGAAGTACCAGGAGAAGCAAAGGGAGGCAGGGAGGTCAGTAGGAAGCCAAAGCTCAGACAGAAGAACACATTGCAAAATCAGTGGGTAGAGGGACAAAACCTTTTATAGGTACATAAGTGAAAAAGAAAGACAAAGGAGGGATAGTGAGACTGAAGGGGAGGATGGGGTCAGTGGAGGATGACAACAGTAAAGCTGACATATTGAACAGGTATTTCTGCTCAGTCTTTACTGAGGAAGAGGAGGATAATGGGTCTGAAGGGAGTACAAGGGTGAGAATGGTGCAGAAATGGACACAAGTCCCTTTACACGAGAAAGGGTCCTGAAGGAACTGGAAGTAATAAGAGTTGATAAAGCAATGGGGCCAGATGGGTGCACCTCAGGTCCTAAAGAACTAAGAGAGGTGGTGGCTGAACCTCAGGCTATCCTGTTTAGCCGATCACTGGAAACAGGGGAGGTACCCAAAGACTGGAGGACAGCAGATGTAGTCCCCTTATACAAAAGTGGGAACAAAGAGGAAGCAGGGACTACAGACCAGTCAGCCTCACCTCGGTAGTGGGGAAGATCATGGGAGCACTACTAAAGGAGAGATTGTTGGAACATCTAGTTGTCAATGGACTACAGGACCCAAGGCAGCATGGTTTCACCAGGGGGAGGTCATGTCAGGCCAACCTCGTTGAATTTTTTGACTGGGTGACTAGGGAGGTGGATCAGGGTAGGGCAGTGGACATGGCCTATCTGGACTTCAGCAAGGCCTTTGACATTGTGCCACATAGAAGACTATTACACAAACTGGGGAATATGGGTGTGGGCAGGACAGTTGTGTGGTGGGTAGGTAACTGGCTGGGTGGCAGGACACAGAGGGTGGTGGTAAATGGCTGTCACTCCACAGAGGGAAGAGTGACCAGTGGGGTACCACAGGGATCAGTGCTGGGACCGGTCCTATTCAACATCTTCATCAGTGACATTGCGCAGGACCTAGAAGGCAGAATTTCACTGTTCGCTGATGACACAAAGCTCTGTAACAGAGTAGACACACCAGAGGGTGTAGACAGAATGAGAAGTGAACTGCAGAAACTTGAAGAATGGTCAGGGGTTTGGCAGTTGAAATTCAATGCAAAGAAGTGCAAGATAATGCATATGGGGCACAAAAACCCTGGCACAATATATCAGTTGGGGTGAGGATATAGCATGCACCAAGCAGGAAAGAGATCTTGGGGTTGTCATCTCTGATGACCTCAAGGTAGGGAAACAGTGTGACAAGGCAGCAGGTAAGCAAATAGGATGCTGGGATGTATAGGCAGGGGCATCACCAGCAGGAAAAGGGAGGTCATAATTCCGCTATACAAGACACTAGTGAGGCCCCACCTGGGTACAGTGTACAGTTCTGGAGACCATACCTACGTAAGGACATAGACAGGGTAGAGAAGGTTCAGAGGAGGGCAACAAAGATGGTGCATGGATTGCATCACAAGTCCTATGAAGACAGGTTGAAGGAACTGAACATGTACTCCCTGTAGGAGAGGAGGGAGAGAGGGGATATGATAGAGACATACAAGTATCTTACAGGGAGGAACAGGGTGCAGGAAAACACTATTTTTAAGCGAAAAAGATGTTCCAGGACTAGAGGGCATGGGATGAAGTTGGAGGGAGGACGATTCAGAGGAAACATGAGAAAGAATTTCTTCACACAACGGGTGGTGGACAAGTGGAACACCCTGCCAGAGGAAGTGGTGGGGGCTGAAACAATCACGGGATTTAAGAATGCATGGGATAGACATAAAGAAATTCTGGAGGTCAGGGGTAAGGGGCAACAGACTTCTAGGAAAACAAACTGAACTTACAAGCTCAAATGGGCAGATTGGGTGGGCCATAGGCCCTTATCTGCAGACACTGTCTATGTATCTATGTATCTATGTAGTCTCTAGTGTGCATAGATTCAGCTCCCTCCACCTCTGTTCATATGTTTTTCCCTGTATCCCATGCACCATCTTGGTTGCTCTTCTCTGAGCCCTCTCCATCCCCGCAATGTCCCTACATAGGTGCGATCTATAGAACTGTACCCTGTACTCCAGGTGTGGCCTCACCATTGTTTTGTATAGTCACATAAGTACCTCCTTCCTTCTGCTAGTAATGTCTCTTCCAATGCAGACCAACATACCATTTGCCTTTCCCACCGCCTTGCTGCACTGGTACCCCACATTAAGATTGCTTGATATAATAATCCCCAGATCCCTCTCCTGCTCTGTTTCCTTGATTTCCTCCTCCCCAAGGGTATAAGCTGCTCAAATGTTTTTCCACCCCAGGTGCATCACTGTATACTTTTTCACATTGAATTTTAGTTGACAGGTTTCCGACCACCTCTCCAGCTTCTCCAGGTCTTGCCTCATGGTCTCCACTCCACCTTGGGTGTCCACCCTATTGCAGACCTTCATCTCTTCTGTGAATAGATACACTCTACCCTCTAGTCCTTCTTCTAGATCACTGATATAAATGTTAAAAAGTAGGGGCCCCAGTACTGACCACTGAGGCACCTCACTCGTTACCCACTTTACCCTGAAATGTACCTCACTTGCCACCACTGTTTGGCTCCGTCCCATCAACCAGTTTTCCACCCAATTAGTTACCTTTTGGCCCACACCTAAGCTCTTCAACTTGTTTACTAGCCTTCTGTGTGGGATGTGTTGAAGGCCTTACTGAAGGCCAAGTCCACCGCCCCTCCCTGGTACACTTCCTGCGTCACCCAATCTAAAAACTCTATCAGGTTGGTCTGACACGACTTGCTCGTGAAACCATGCTTCCTTTTGTTCTGCATGCCACTGGCCACCAGGTGGTCTACCACCCTTTATTTTATTAATGTCTCCATTACCTTTCCCTGACATGGCAGTAGTTTTCGGCTGACTCCTTGCTTCCTCTTGTGCAGTGTAACCACCTCCTCCCTCTTCCAGTCTCCAGACACCCACCCTGTATCCATGGACAAGTTAAACAGTCTTGTCAAAGGTGCTTCCAGCTCCTCCCTCAGCTCATGGAGTACCCTTGGCTGCAAACCGTCCGGCCCCATTGTTTTATCCAATTTTAACCTGCCCAATTCCTCCCTTACTCTGTCGATTGTGAACATTCTAGAATCCATTGCCCTGCATTCCCCTCCCTTTCCCTTCAGCTCTGGTCCTCTACCCTCACCCTCTTTCATGAAGATCAAACAGAAGCAGCTATTTAATAACTCTCCTTTTCGAAGTCCCCTCCAGTTTTATTCCTCCCTCCCCTCTCAATCTCACTATTCCCTGCCGTGCCTTCCTTCTTTCTCCCACATACCTAAAAAAGGTTTTCTCTCCCCTCTTTGCATACTTTGCTATTTTCTCCTCAGTAACCTCTTTAGCCCTCATCTGCTGCTCTGACTCCCTCCTCTTCTCTCTATATGCCTCCCTATCACTCTCCCTTTGTGTTGCCTTATACCTCCTGAATGCCCTTTTCCTCTCCCTGACCACCCCTGCCACCTCCCTTGTAAACCAGACATGTCTCCTCCTTCTTCTGTTCTTTCTAATCTTCTTGACACAAATTTCAGTGGCTTTCAGCACCCCTCACTTAATAGCCGCCCATGATTCCTCCACATCCTTTTCCATTTACTCCTGTCCTCCAGGACAGGAGTAAATGGAAAAATGGACAAGGGCAATAAGAGCAGGGATAAGGTAAAAAAGGATAAAGCCAACATTAGATGGAGGGCAATGAGTACCAATGCCCGTAGTCTGGGAAACAAGCTTCCAGAGCTAGTAACCCTGATGGAAGTGAAACACTTGGATATTGTGGCAGTCACAGAAACATGGTACACGGAGAACCATGACTGGGATGTCAACATACCAGGGTACACAATCTACAGAAGGGACAGAGAGGGTAAAAGAGGAGGTGGAGTAGCTCTCACATAAGGGAAGGGATCAAAGTAACAGAACTAAAAGGTAAAGGGGGAGGACAAGAGGAACTCTGGTCACACTGGAGACAGGGAATGGCATCACAATCCGCACAGGGGTTGTATACAGACCCCCGTCTCAAGGGGAGGAAATGGACAAGAAAATGATAGAGGGCATTCTCAAAATGGCTGAAAAAGGGGAGATACTGTTGATGGGGGACCTGAATATGCCAGATGTTAACTGGGCAACATGGACTGCAGCCACATCCAAGAGCAGGGTCATTCTCGATGCCCTACAGGGAGCATGCCTTAGACAGCTAGTGGTGGAACCCACTTGGGAGGGAGCAATATTAGACCTGGTACTCTCAAATGAAGAGAGGATCACAAACTTAGAAGTCAGTAGACATAGAAACATAGAAACATAGACTTTGATGGCAGATAAGGACCGCTAGGCCCATCTAGTCTGCCCATTTCCCTACCTACAGGAAAGGCCGCAGATCCTAGTTAACCAACAGCCTATATCTTCCTGCCCCCCACAAGAATTGCCTTATGTCTGTCCCATGCATTCTTGAATTCTCCCACAGACACCTGGGAACAAGTGACCACTGCACAATGTGCTTCACAATAAACACCACCATGGAGACAAGCCATACAAATACAAGGATACTGGACTTTAGATGGGCTGACTTTGGCAAAATGAGTGAATACCTGAGGAATGCATTAGCAAATGGCCAGAAAGGAGGGGTGGAAGAACAATGGAGAAAAATCAAAACTGCCATCATGGAGGCAACAAGCCTTTGTGTGAAACAAATAAAGAAAACAAAGTGGAATAAAAAACACTATGGCTCTCAAAGAAGTGTCAGGGAAGGTTAAGGAGAAAAGGCTGCATTCAAAAGTATAAGGAATCACAGACAGAGCACGACAGGAACTGTATCAATTAAAGCAGAAAGAAGTGGGAAGGCAGTCAGAAAAGCAAAGGCCCAAACCGAGGAAAGGATAGCCAACTCAGTTAAGAAGGGGGATAAAACCTTTTATAGGTACATTAGGGAACATAGAAAGGTTAAGGGAGGGATAGGGAAGATTAATAAAGGAGAGGGGAGGTGGGCAGAGGGAGACAGTGAAAAGGCAGAGATAATGAATGAATACTTTGCTCAGTATTCACAAAAGAAGAAGAGGAGGAGTTACCTAAACCAAACAGTAGAAGCACTCTGGATAGTGGGGTTGATACCAGTCCATTTAAAGAAGAAAGAGTACTGAAAGAACTTCTAAAACTCAAGGTGGACAAAGCAATGGGGCCTGACAGGATTCACCTAGAATCTTAAAAGAGCTAAGGGAGGACCTAGTGACACCACTAACCACACTTTTTAACAAATCATGGGAAGATGGGGTGGTACCTGAGGACTGGAGGAGGGCAGATGTGATTCTCCTTCACAAAAGTGGGAGCAAGGCAGAAGCAGGAAACTACAGACCTGTTAGTTTGACCTCAGTGGTGGGGAAAATGATGGAATCACTTCTGAAAGAAAGAATTGTTGAGTACCTAGAGGCCAGCGGGGCACTGGAACCAAAGCAGCAAGGATTCACAGCAGGAAGGTCATGTCAGACAAATCTAATCGATTTCTTTGACTGGGTGACCAAAGTAATAGACCAGGAAGGGGCTGTGGATATGGCCTACCTAGACTTTAGCAAGGCATTTGACACAGTCTCGCACAAAGATTAATAATCAAGTTAGCCAGCCTGGAGTGGATCCCAGGTTGGTAGCCTAGTAGAAAACTGGCTGCACAACAGGACACAGAAGGTAATAGTGAATGGAACACACTCTGAAGAAAGGGGGGTTACTAGTGGAGTACCTCAGGGCTCAGTACTGGGTCCAGTCCTCTTTAACGTCTTTATAGGTGACATTGCAGAGGGTCTGGAAGGAAGGGTATGCCTCTTTGCAGATGACACAAAGATCTGTAACAGAGTTGATACACAAGGGGGGTAGAAAGGATGAGAAGGGACTTGGCAAGGTTGGAGGAATGGTCAGACATATGGCAACTTAGATTCAATGCAAAGAAGTGCAAAGTAATGCACCTGGGAAATAAAAATCCAGGAGAAGAGTACACAATAGCAGGGGAGGTACTAACAACAACAATAATGGAAAGGGATCTGGGTGTAGTCATATCAGATGACCTAAAGGTGGGTATGCAATGTGAGAAGTCAGTAGGGAAAGCCAGGGGATACTGGGATGCATAGGGAGGGCATCACAATTAGAAAAGGAAGTGGTTATCCCTCTGTACAGACAGTTGGTGAGACCCCATCTGGAGTACTGCGTGCAGTTTTGGAGACCTCATCTACGCAAGGACATAGACAGGATGGAAGCAGTCCAGAGGAGGGCAACTAAAATGGTGCAGGGTCTACATCAGAAACCATATGTAGAGAGACTGAGAGAGCTTAATATGTATACCCTTGATGAAAGGAGGGACAGGGGGACATGATAGAAACTTTTAAGTACCTCAAGGGAATCAACAAAGTCCAGGAGGGTAGCATCTTTCAGAAAAAGAGATGTGTAAGAACAAGGGGGCACAATTTAAAGTTAGAGGGGGGACGGCTCAGGGGTAATGTGAGGAAATTCTTTTTCACGGAGAGAGTGGTGGATGCATGGAACCGCCTTCCTGGAGAGGTTGTGGGGTCTAAAACAGTGGAGGAATTCAAACATGCATGGGACAGACATAAGGCAATTATAGTGGGGAGTTGCAGGAAATAGGCTGTTGGTTAACTAGAATCTGCAGCTTATCCAGTAGGTAGGGAAATGGGCAGACTGGGTGGGCCAAGTGGTCCTTATCTGCCATCAAAGTCTATGTTTCTATGTTTCTATATTCCCCATCCCTGACATTTCTTTCCCAGATATCCTCTTCATTCTGTTATAGTCCACTTTCTTGAAGTCCATTACCCTAGTTCTTGTCCTGTTTCTTCCCTCCCGGTTTTTACCCTGAACCTTACAGCCCCGTGGTCACTTGTGCCTTATCCTTCCCCCACCTCCACCTTCTCCACACTGTACCCATTTGTGAGGTCTAAGTCCAACAGGATTTCTCCCCTAGTAGGCTCTCTTACCAGTTGCTGCAGGAATACCCCTTGTAATGTCTCTAAGATCCCCCTGCTCCTAGCTGATACTGCTGCTGGGATCTCCCAGTCGATGTCAGGGAGGTTTAGGTCCCCCTACAAGCAGAATCGCCCCTTTCTGTGTCATTTTTGTCATTGACTGTCTAAGTTGTTTATCTCCCTCTTCCCCCAGCACAGGAATGTAAACCACTTCCACCTTCAATGACTTCCCATCCTTTTTGTCTAAAGTGACACACATTATTTCAGTCTCCCCTCCCTCTTCTGTGCCCTCAGTGGCCCCAATTTCTTCCTTGACATATAATGCTACTCCCACTCCCTTCTTCCCCACCCTGTCTTTTCTAAACATTCTGTAACCAGGTATGACTGTCTCCCAGGCATGATGCTCATTCCACCAAGTCTCACTTACTGTTATTATGTTGAGACCTTCTTTCACCATGGTGGCCTCCAATTCCCCTAGTTTATTCATCAAGCTCCTGGCATTTGCTACTAATCCCCTCCACCCTGTATCCCACTCTTTCCTGTCCTCTCATTCCAACCCATCCCTGTTATTGCATGTTGCCTGCTTTTCCACTTTGTCCTGGGGGAGAGGCTGATAGCCTCCCAACTCTTTTACCTGTATGAGTGGTCTTTTCTTTAACCCCCCCCAAATCAGCTTAAAATTTAACTTCCTTACTTTAAAGTCCTCCAGTTTTCCCTTTAGTACAGCTGTCCCTTCTAAGCTCAGGTGTAGCCTATCAGCAGCATATAGTCCCTCTTCCTCTGATGTTGATCCCCAGTCACCTATTAATCCAAACCTCATCTGCCTACACCATCCCTTCAGCCATTGATTGAATAACCCCATGATCTTTTCCCTCTTAGGTGTGCTTGCTCTTGGTACAAGCAACATCTCTGAGAAGGAAACGGAAAGGAAAACCGTATCACTGCAGAACCTAGCAAGCTCCTTGTACCTTGCCTGTACCTCTTTCAGACTGTTCCCTTCCAGATCCTGGTGCCAAGGTGAAACACCAAGTGAGTCCTCCCATCCTGATGCACGCCCAAAGATGGTATATTGTACCTAGAGCCCTGTGTTTACTGTGGCAAAGTGGACCTACATTCTGCAACAGGATCTCATACATTCTGCGGCAGAACAACTGCTGATTCTGCAGCTATTCTGTGGCAGATAAATTGTGGTTAAACAGCATACCTTCAAGGGGATTAAGTCTTAGTTTACTCTTTGACTGCCTTTGTGCAACCACTCCTGCTACAATGAAAGTGGAACAGCAGGCCATTTTACAGTGTGTAGTCTTCTTATTACAAATATGAAACTGCAAGAACCCAAACTTGGTGTTCTTTTTTAATGACTCCCCACCCCACCCCACCCTGAATTTGAAGCCTCATCTGTTCTTCTAGAAAGTGTGGCTTTTGCTGTTCTCCTAGGTTATAATTGGAGAGGACATAAACACTCGGCTAAAACTACACAGAAGGCAAAACCTGATTGGATTTCTTCTGGTTTACATTTACAGTTAGAAGAAATAAAGAGAGACTCCAACTTGAAAATCATTTTAATTTTTTTTTTCAGATTTTGATCAACATTTTTTTTTGATTATTATTTTATTTAACTAGGAATACCCCAACTGTCTTGCAACAAACATGTTGAGTGCAGTGTGCAAATCTGTGTGTGTGTGTGTTGGGGGGGGGGGATCGTCTTCCTATAATAGTGAAGGAGGGTATAACTTGCAGTGTATGTAGGGTTTGTTGACTCCTGATTTTTCTTTTGTGGAACACACTAAAAAATGCAAGCAAGTCATTCTTATTAAGCTGGAGTAATCTTGGTTAGCATGTTTTCTCCCTGTAACTGTGTTCTTCAGTTAGTTCCCCTCATTTCACTTATGTATAGCAGCAATCAATACAACTCTCCATTCTGATTTTTTTCTTATCTGCTCGCTCCACTTCTAGTATACCCTGGTCCCCAACTCTACTGCAGCTGGGCAACTTGACCCTCCTTAAGAACTGAGCATGATGCAACCACTTAGGCTGCAGGTTTAAATCTGCTAACAAATTACTCTCACACTTGCAGGTACAACTCTACAGCCCACAAATCAAAACTGCTTGATGTTCATCAGTGGGGAATGAGTCCTCTGCTCAGTCTGCTGCCAGTCACTTGTTTCTGCAATCAGCTCCTCCTCCGATACCTGCCAGCATACCAAGATCAATTCGTCGTCCACGGGCACCACTGAGTCATCTCACTTCTTGACTACTGCTCGCCTACCAGTTCTTCCTTCCAGATTCATCTTCCAGGGATTCAGCATGCACTGTGAGCAGTCTCACAATGAAAAATTAACAGGGCTGAGCTAGCCACACCTACACAGCAGCAAATCATAACTGCTGTGGACCTAATCAAGCTCTGCTACTCTTGCGTCAGTCTCCCCTACTCAATACTGGTTGGATGGAGTTATGTAACAAGAGACAGCATGTGTCAAGATGCCATGCAGCCACTAGTTTTTCAGCTTTGTAGAGAGTGGCATCAGTTTGTTACCCCTTCTAATGAGTTTGTATGCCATGGCATACTTAACATATCAGTAGCTATGTCCTTGCCTTGTGTCACCGTATAGCATTTCTGCTGCCATATGGCTGATTTTCCAGATTTTTGTGGCCAGTACAGATTTCTGTGATCAGCCCTGATTTCTGCGGCCACTGCTGCAACTGCAGAATTCCAGAAAACACGGGGCCCTTATTGTACCTCATCTCTAGTGCTGTCATTCCTGGCAAACACTGAGCCCATACTACACTGTTCCTTGGTCTCTTCCTCCCCCATTGGATTCCCTTTATAATTAAGTCCTCTATGAGTGCCACCTTTATACTTCCTTCTTCCTGCATGTTATTTAGGTATTTCACCTTACACCTTAGTTCATGACTCCCCTTGGCCACCCTATTTCCATTTTCCTCCTTGTCCTTGCCCCATTTGGATTTTTGCTCTGTCCCATATCCACTTCCTCTCCTCCTCCTCCCCCTCCCCCCCATGGATTTTCACTCAGTCCCTCTGCTCCTATTCACCCCCTTCACTAGCTCTGCCCCTTCCTTGTGCTCTGTGGTTACTCTTCTACCACCTGCATTACCTTTGGAGCATGCACTACCCCCTTCTCCTACCCACTGACAATTTCCTTACTTGCTTCTGGTATATTCTATTTTCTGACTCCTCTGTGCTCTGTGTCCCCCTTGAGGTAATTTTCTTCCTCACTACTTTTTGGATAATTCCCTCTTTGTTTGTCCTCCCCAGGCGCTCCTCCCATTTCCTTCATTTCCCTTTCTCCTTTTGCTATGAACTCCTTTCCATGGGTGGCCCCAAAAGGTGCTAGCTCCTGCTCTTTTGCTTTCCCTGCCCTTGCTCCTGCCTCTATGGGATCCTCGCTGCCTCTTACCCTAAGACCACCCTACATTATTACCACTCCTTGGTTTTGCCCAAAATGGTCTATCCCCATCTCTCCCAAGTTCCCTGCCCCTGCTCCCTCCTCTGTTGGCTCCTTGCAGCTGCTCTTCTCCATATCATCCTCCACTACTACCTTGAGGGGTGCAAATCTGTTTTCCTGCTCTGCTCCCTTGCTTCTCTTTGCTTTGTCTGATGTGCCCCTTGTTGATTTCCACCCCCAAGTTACAAGTGTCTGCCTAATTTTTCCTGAACCTACTACCTTCCACACCTCCTGACTCCTCCTTTCCTCTATACTTCCTGTCCCTGGGTCCCTTGCCTTCCCTTGTGTTGCCACTATCTTCTCTATGTGCTCTGATGCATCCACTGGGCCTCATGCCGTCCTTCATTCCTCTGTACCTTGATGTTCTCAACCCATGTGCCTAATCCCTCAGTGGTCCTCCCTATAGCCCCCCACCCAGCTGGTACTGTCCCTGTTCCTCCACCCCTCCTCCCCACTGTCCCCCCCTCCACTTATTACGCACCTCAACCACCCCACTTCCTCCTTAAGCTGTGTAAGCTGTCTGCACACCACGCATCCTCCCATCCTCCAAGCCCAATTTAAGACCATGGTGGTCCCGCACCCACTACATCCTACCACTCTACCAAAGATTCCCCCTCTTTGGCTGCCCTCCAAGCAGCACTGCCCATCCATGCTAATGTCAGTCCTACCAATAATTTTGGTACAATGCAAGATAACTAACCTATACGGTTTAGCAAAACAGTCAATGCTGTTAACAATATTTCAGCAATAATTTAACAATATTTCAGCAATAATTTTGGCTCTATATGTTTGAACTCTTAAACTGACACCTTGGATGCCTATTACCCAGTCACCTATCAAAAAGGCACAAGGCTCCTAATATCACTCCTGCTAAGGTTAAACAAAACAACAACAACAAAAAAAAAACATTTTTTACAAATTCCACTACCTCTTAACAGATTCTCAGTACAGATCACACATCTTTAAAGCCCCCTACAAGTCCCTCTTGGGACTTTTACCACTCACTATCTGATAGCTCTCAGTACAGATCATACAGCAGTAATCTCTCTTCAAACCCTCTCAGAACTGTAACCCTTCCTCTATTTAACAGTTTCCAGTACAGGTCACACAGCAGTCATGCCCCCTAGAAGTCCCATTCAGTTATTTCTCCCCACACTATTTAACCCTTTCACAATTTAACAGTTACCCAGTAGAGATCACACTGTTTTAATAGTTCTCAATACAGATCACACAACATTTGTGCCTCCTCCAAATCCCTCCCTGTAGTTTGTCCCCTTATCCTTACACAGTTTCCAGCCTAAATGTTACTAGCAGCACCTTAGTTATAACAATGGAGGTTTGAGAGGCACCAATGAACTTTAGGACATTAGGTAGTTGCAGTGGTGCAGTGATTAGGGTAACTGCCTCTGGTGTAAAAGGTAAGGAGTTCTATACTGACCAAGGGTAGGGAATAGAGGTTCAGTTTGTGGGGTCGGGGTTGGGGGCATGAATAGAGATAGAACGAGTGGTAAGGAGTAAGTAGTAACAGTTACTCCCAGTGGTAGCAAAATGCAACTTGCTAATGGGAAACCGGGGTGTTAAAAGGCACTGTGAACAAGGTCACATGACCAATGTGAATTATAAATGAAGAGCCAGCCCTGGGTGAGGAGTGGATGAAAAGCATTGATGAGTTTACACAGCCCAACTTCCAGCTCTCAAAAGAGTTTTTCAAATGGTCCTGTTCAGCTTCTGCGCCTTTAGCACTGGGAGGATCTGCCAGTGTTCCTGTTGCAGTGTGAGCATGAAGTGTTCAGGTATGCTTTGCAAAATGGAGCCTGTGAAAGGAGAAAGATAAAATCATTAACTGGCCCAAACTGGAAATGCCGAGTGGATCCTAAGGGACAATGGGGAGGGTATGTGCAAACTGAGGACTTGTAAGGAACATGAGAAACTATATAACACTACAATGCTAGCTGCATAAACCCCTATAGCTGAAATATATTGTCTTAAAGCTTAAACAAAATCATTAAGGAATGCAGTAGACAATCCTCAGTCAGAAGAAGATGAAGAAAACAATCTATAACAGTGTGGGGATTAAAAACACAAACAGATACCCCCAGAACAATGTACTATTGAAGCTCTACAATTATTTTAACACAGTCCAGATGCACAGCCTAATTTCCAGTTCCCAAAAGACTGGTAGGGACCACTACACTATGGAAATGGGGATTTGTTTGTATTTTTATTTTAATGGGACTGAAGACCGATGAGGGGGGAGGGACCACTACACTATGGAACAGAAAATTGTTTTTATTTTCATTTTAATGAGGTTGGGGATGGGGAAGGGAAGAGGGACCACTACACACAAAAAGGGTTTTTTATTACATATATGTGTGATGGGGGCCGGGAAGGGGGTAGGACCACTACACTATGGAAACAGGAAATTGTTTTTAGTTTTATTGTAATGGGATTGGGTACCAAGGAGGGTCCACCATACTACAGAAAAGGGAGTTTTTTTATTATTATGGGGATTGGGAACTGGGGGAGATTCTTCATATTAGCTGGGGGGTAGGGGGCAACCACTAGACACCAGGGATTGAGACACAGGAAAAGGAAAATACTATATTTTTTTAATTTTTAAATAGATCACACCTGCAAAATATTCTGCAAAATGTGTGAATTTCGAGAAATATTTCACTGGGAGAAATTGCGATTTTGCCAGAATTTCACCAGCAAAATTTAATTTCGCTGCATCACTAATAGTAACTGCTTTTTTTTATTTCCTCAAGTCAAGGCAAATTTTAGAGCCCCCTCAAAACCATTCAGTTACTCTATCATTGCTTAAGTCAGTTGAGGGATGCCAGGTTTTCCATTCCCACTCCTGCATGGGACATTAGGAGAGGTCAATCACATTGACAGATGCAAG
Organism: Neoceratodus forsteri; assembly: GCA_016271365.2. Classification (NCBI taxonomy): domain Eukaryota; kingdom Metazoa; phylum Chordata; order Ceratodontiformes; family Ceratodontidae; genus Neoceratodus; species Neoceratodus forsteri. The sequence continues at coordinate 346,929,080 of JADMNL010000023.1, forward strand.
GTTTTCCATTCCTACTTGTTCAGAACAGCTGAGGCCAGATACTGAAAAATTGGAAAAGGGGAGACCAAAGGTTTGCGCTGCACTTGATCATTTCCCAGGACCCAAAGGATGCTATATTCAGTCGAATAGAGCACCAGCACTATCCGACTGAATATAAGGGCATGTCGGGGTAGCACTAAGCTGAGTAGCACTGCCCAAACATGGATCCTGGCAGTGCAGGGAACAGTACCCCAGACTCGATATCAGCTGTAGCTTCTAGTGGGATATTCAGATGGCCCTGTACAATTAGCCCATTGGGTATGCAAGGTGCTAAGGGGCCATTTGCATGCATGCCCATTATGGACACATTTGCATGGGAAGTGGTGGCAAGTTTGCATCCCTGTAAATGGCTCCACCCCCTCCCTGATTGCCTGGTCCCATAACAATCAACTATTTCCTGGTGCCTAGTGGTTCCCCACTGTTCAATTGGTGGCCCCGGTACAAGAAAAATAAATCACTGGTGCCTAGTGGTCCTCCCACCCTCCTATCGCCAGCTCCAGTGTAAAATAATAGGTCCCTGGTGTCCAGTGTTCCCTCCCACCTCTGATTGCTAGCCCTGGTAGTAGATCAGAACTCCCTGGTGTTCAGTGGTCTCCCCAGCCTCCGATCGCAGGTAAGGGGAGGCAGAGTTGGTGATTGGTGCCTGCAGTGTGGAAGGGCTGCTAGACATCAGGGGCTATGTGATGGTGTACAGGGACAGGGATTGGTGGGTGGGGGATGCCACTAGATGCCAGGGAATCATTATTTTATTCTGGGGCTCACAATCAGAGGGTGGAAGAGAACCACTAGACACCAGGGAGTTCTTATCTACTACCAGAGCTCGCAATCAGAGGGCAGGGGACCACTAGGCACAAGGGATTATTCTTATTGTAATGCTAAGGGCGCACTTCTACCGGGCAAACATTTGAATATCAGGCCCCCAGGAGATACTTCCCATGCTGGTGGATTCTGGGTTTTGATTTCAGCTCCTGCAGGGAATCAGGAAGGGCCCACTATGCAGGTGGACACTTTGTTTCTGTTCCTGTTTGACTGCAGGAAAGGCCCACCATGTCAACTGGAACTGGAGTTTTCATTTCCACTTGTATAGAACACCAGGAGAGACCTTCCATGCAAGTAAATGCTGGGAGTTCTGTTCCTACTCATGTAGACAACAAGGATAGGCCCTTAGAAGGGAATGCTAGTCCACTAGGTCCATGGGGAGGGTTGGAACGCTATCCTGTTTTTGGCTGGAAGGTCTATGGACTTAACAGGAGCTGAATTTCTTTTGTAATTTCTTGCACAATTCAAGCAGCAAAACTGTTTTTTAGGGCCTCACTGCCCACAGCTGTCACATGTAGTACTGTATGCCTTAATCAGTACTGGCCGTATGGTACATTGTGAAACATGCAGCCACTTAGGGTGCCAACATAGCAAGGGCATATGACCCTGTGATCCAGGTATACCTCTCAAGTGTCCTAATTTCACTTCTTCCCAAATTTTGGAGCCTCATCACCTGACCTCGGCATGCTCACTGGTAGTTGCTGACTGTATCGGTGTCTGACGTCATCACAGCAAGTCAGTATTCCTGATGCGCCAACTTCAAATTCATGCATGTGAGATGTGGACTCCTTTTCTGCCATGAATTGCCCAGGTAATGCGGTACCCTGCCCCCAGTTCATCTCCATCCATTCCTTAAAAGGAGACCCTCGGTCCTAGCCATTCTCACATCCGACTTGGTCTCAGACTCCCACAGCATCAGAATCATTTTGCATGGGACGGACAGAGCAGCAGCAGTAGCTGGTGGGATGAAGAAGGAAGCAGCTGCTCACTGTAGTCAGCCTGCACCAGCAGTGACTTTCCACCCCATGAGTTGAGCAGTCACTGCAGCCATGGATGGGTTCACTGGTAGCTTGGGTGAGTGACAGCCCAGCAGCAGGGTGTTAGTAAATAATATTTCCAAATTGTGCAGTGGGAAGTCAGATTCCTGAAGAGCAGGCACAGGTCTGGCAGACTTTAATTTCATCTTTTGTGATCTGTGGTTGTGTAGATATGCTGCTTTGAGAGTCAAGACAGCTCACAGTAGTCTAAGATGTGGTGTTGAACAGATTTTTCTTGTCAGTGTTTTTTTTTTTCAAATTGTTTAACCAGGTGAGACACACTAAGCTGAAAGCTTGTTTACAGGTGCAACCTGGGAGCCCAGGGAAGTTACATGACTTGCTCAGGGTCACATAGTATGCAGGTGGGAGCTGTGGGATGCAAACCCAGGTTTCCAGATTTGCAGCTCAGAGCCTTAAACCACTGCGCTATACCGCCTCCCTTCTCAGGAGCTAATGACTAAAAGCAGAAGTGTGACAGTTTTCTCAGAAACAGTTGCTCTTTCCATATGCATTGACACCTATAGCTTAGAAGAAGCATTTGCACAGTGTTTGTTTTTGTATTGTTTATTTTTTTGTGGAGGTTAACATTTTCGTGGTATGACATCAGTAAACAAAGATAGGTTAGGTGGCAGTTGCACCACTGAGTCATGGAGAATGGAAGTGGAACTGGTAATCTTGCATGATTTCAGTTGTTCTGTCTGTTGCTGGATCCTGTCTAATCATTCCTTCCTATGCTCAGATCATTCTCAGTGAGATATTGGAAAGATTGCTGCTGGCCTGGGTGGAGTGGAATCCCCTGAGTCCTAAGGTAGTATAGGCTGCAGGTCTACATAACTCATACAGCAGGTATTTTGGAGTTGAACAGAACTTTATATTGTTTAATCAAATTTCTTAATTTCTTGCTTTAAGAATTGGAAGGCTATGCTTGTAGTTCAGTGGGGCAAGCAACCAGCCACACCCCCTTCCTGAGCTACAGTAGTTGCTCCCAGCCTCTCTCTGAAGCACTTTTTCTTTGCTGACTGGGCTCTGTCAGTCTGTCTTCTCCTTGAAGCTGCCTCCCGTGTTACTGTGCTCTGCTTGGTTTGTGCCGGACTCCATTTTTGTGTTCTCCTGCTTTTGGTTCATATTACCTGCCTCCAGCTACTACATGCTTTCTTGTCTGCTTCTTTCCTTCCTGCTCCTGTACTTCTGTTTTGTTTTGTTTGTTGTTGCTTCAGGTTACCTATTGTTTCCTTACCTTCAGCTGCCCTGTACCTGTGTTCTCAGACTGCATTTCCTCACCAGATTTTCCCAGCCCTCAGTCACCTGCATTATATTGTGTGTTTCAGCTTCTATTACTGTTTTCCTTCCTGCTGTCTCCAGTGCTTTCCAACCTAATCCTTTGCACCTGGTCCAGGCTTCGCCCTGCCACTCCTCATTGCTGTGTGTTCCCCCAGCTCTGCTCTTACTCCACTCAGTGCTAGCTCAGTTTATTCAGTAGTGGAGTTCACTGTGCTCTGCTCAATTTATTCCATATTTGCTCAGCCAGGCCCAACTGCTTCATTGCTATAATGAAGCTTTCAACTATTATACCGGCTACCTAGTCTCAGCTTCCAGCTGCAGACATTTTAGCAGTTTGTTTCTAAATTTTAATTATTTTGACCATTTTGGACATTAACTTACTTCCCCGTTCACATTACTCTGGCAGCTTGCTATCCTATGACTTTGTCCTTCACTAGGATCTTGCCTGTAAAGGCACCTCTTTTGGGGGTTCCTACCCTACAAGCATTACAGTTACTGTTGGTTTCATGATGCTCAGCTTGTGGTTCCCTGTTATTCCCATGGCGGGGGACTGCAGTGTCACCGTGGGGCATAGTGGCTCCAGTTAGTTGTAGCATGCTTATGTAATCTATATGATTTTGCCCAGCTACTTTGCTTACATGGCTTTTCAGCTATCCATGCATAGATGCATTTTCCTTCATGGCTTTTTACTTATCATGCTTCAGTACATTTTACCTCACAGCCTACTGGCTTCATCTGTTTATTGAATTACTTTGCTGCATCTGCAAACACTTACCACCTGTAAATGTGCCTTACTGGTACCATTCCATTACTGCATTCCAAATGGTTTTATCATGCCGCAGCGACAGCAAACATGGAGACACCCCTGACAATGCCAGCTGCAGTGCTGACTGTCGGCATTGCAGTGCCAGGGATGCCTCCATGTTTCTAAAGGGGGGCTGCGCCCTGAACCCCCCACCCCCAGTCTCTAGGATTCCAACTCCGAGTCAGAGTTGGGGGGGGGCAATACACCCTGCGAGGCAGTCTCAGGTGCTGCACAGACCATCACAGTGATGTGCAGGTTTTGCCCGATTCATGTCGCTGTGATGGTCTTCGTGGTGGGGGTGTCGCTGCGGTGTCGGTATACTGTTCCAAATACCTCCAGCCTTCTAATAACCTAACCCTGCCTTTATGGTATTTGAAGTATTCATACCAACCATATCATTCCCTATTCATGCTGAAACCATAGCCCATCCGAATCAATGCTATTTAACCATCCATTCCAATTCTCTACTTATGCTGCAACCATAGCAGTCACTGCTAAACCTCATGGATTCAGTTTGCTAAACCTCATTGATGCGATTTTTGGCCTCCTGCTTCTCACCACTTAATGGCTTCACAGCCTCCCATTACTCGATCACCTACCTTTCATGACACCACTAATTTGACTTCCATAGTGGAATTGGTTGGCTTGCTTTTACTGGCTTTGCTTATATCACTCAACCATTTTAAACCTTCCTTCATCAATGAACCTTCCTATCCATCAGTTTCACCAGCTAATTGTATCAGCCTATTGTATTAATCAATCGTCTCAGACAATCCTACCATATACCAATATCTACCCAATGGCCACTGGCTTCTCCAGGCTCCTCATATTAGCTTTTCATAGTTATCCATATTCTCCTTCATAAATCGGAGGCTTGTCAACCATGACCATTACTTTCTGTGGCTCAGGCCTCCCTGCAGCCAACGGTCTTGCTCTGTACCAAAGTCCATGTCTTGAGCATGTGAAACCTGTGTATGGTCCTTCTCATCTGGCCCATAGTGGGAATGTCCTTGCTTCAGGAGGAACTTTGGCCATTCATAATTTGGCGGCTGCTCTTGATGTAAAATTTATGACTAGCTGAAAAGGGTGGTTACATCAATCTCTTTTGGCTGTAGTATTAATTTACTACCATCAGCACCTTCAATGCATTCTCCCTAGAACTGATTTTGGTTCACTTGATTTGGGATAGTCGGTAGCTCAAGAAATGCCTCTGAAGTTATTCTTTCCTCCCTCCGCTTTTGCTGAACTTATTGCAGAGACTTGCCTCGCAGTATTCAAAGGTGTTCCTGTTAGAGGGAATGAGTGAAACCTTCCTCTAAATTGGAATGTTTTCCACTTTCCTACCAATTTGATCTCTAAATTTTGGCAGCTGAGCCATCACTAAATAAAATACCTCAAGCCTGGAGGGAAGGTGACCTAGGTCTTGGATCCCCAGAGATTTCCTCCTGATAGGGATTTTGGTTCTGTCCTCTGAGCCAAAGGTCATAAAAGCTAGTTTTCAGTGGTATTCCCTAGTTCGCTTAGGTAGGTTCCACTGTTGGATGGAGACAGATGGTGACCATACTAGCCGGTCCCTCTCTCCTTAGGAAGCCCTTATGTCACCAGTGCAATCCTGACACCATATGCATCTCAATTGTATTCTCAGTCTGTCTTGTTACTGAAAATATGCTTCTCAACCTTGTTTTCAATGTATAATTGCTCAATGCTCCTTTTTGGGGCTCCTTCCTAAGGTACCTTTAGCCAAGGGAATCTTCCTGTGGCACCTCTAAGGGTGGAACCCTCTTTGAGGGTTCCTTGCCTTTGGTACCCTTACAGAGTGATAATTCCCAATGGAATAGAATGTGAATGGCCAAACAGTTATTATAGTTGCACAAGCATAACACTACTCTGGTTGAGTAGGCCCATTGAATTGGAAGGCTATACCTGTAGTTCAATGAGGCAAGCAACCAGCCACATGCCCTTCCTGAGCTATATAAGTAGTTGCTCCCAGCCTCTCTCTGAAGCATTTTTTTCTTTGCCCCACTTTCCTGCCCTCCTCCTCCAGTGGCATGCCTCTTTCCTCAGGGGGCTCCTTCTTAAGATACCTTTAGCCAATGGAATTTCCCTGCAGCACCTCTAGGGGTGGAACCCTCTTTGAAGGTTCCTTGTCTTTGGTACCCCTACAGGGTGGTAATTCCCTGTGGAATACAGAGTGCAAATGGCCAAATAGTTATTACAGTTGCACAAGCATAAAATGACTCTGGTTGTGTAGGCACTTTGAACTAATGGATTATGATGCATAGTTATATATTTTTGGTTAATTGCACTGCTGTTTTGTCTAAAGGGGACATACATGGTAATGGGAATCAAGAATGTATGGGATAGGCATAGGGAACCTTACGGGTAAGGAAAGGGTAAAGCAGGAGATCAAGTAGGGTCTGCAGTATTATAGTGGATAGGGAAAAAAAGCAGACTAGGTAAGCCAAGCTGTCTTTATCTGCCATCAGACTCTGTTTCTATGTAACTGGCAAGGAAGACTTGGAGCAATACTGCAGCAGCATATTCATGATTCATCTTGTATCCTTATTTTGAGCAATTTTTCTGTGTAAGACTTTCTTTGCTGGCACATAATGATGGTTCCAATAGTGTCCTTTTCCTTAAAATGATATTAAAATATTTAACAAACTGCTAGAGTCACTATTATACGGAAAGTGCAAATGCATGTTCTAGGACCATTTGTAAGTACCCAATGTTCCAGCTTTAAATTACAAGTTAAGTGAGGAGAAGCATAACTACGTCTTGGTTGGAACAATAATAAATCATTTAATTTTGAGCATTTTGTTTGTTTAAGGAAGATATAGATAGCTACCTTCCTAACTAGAAAAAAAAAAAGCTACTGTGAGTGGTCTGATGTTTTGTTCAGTCAGACTTTTGTATTTTTTTACATGTGCCAGACTGCAGTTTTGTGTGTTTACTTTGAGTAGTGCCATCATCATTTTGGTTTCTAAAATTAAAAAAGGGGACATACTGTAGTATATTAGCTGGACTGGTGCATGGGTGCCTCAAGCAGTGGCACAAGGGGGCATTTTCTCTACCCAGTTTGGTTGTTCTGGTCTGAATTTAAATCTAAAGCATAAAATAAAGATGCTTTATGTTGTGTGGTGCCTCACCATGATGTGATGTACCAATCATGCAATGGAGTGGTGTGGTGAGGTGCCACCATGCTGAATAAAATATGGTGTCCATCATTTTGGTCATTTGTCCCTGATTTTTGGAGGAGTGTCCTGATGTTGGTCCCTGTAAATTGAGAGGTATGGATCCAGGGGAGGTACAAAGACCCTTTTCCTGGCTGCAGAAGCACACATTTTGCTGTGATCCACTCTGAGCTTTTTTGTGTAGCTCTGGTACACTGGTACTGCTGCAGCAGGCTTTGTTACTGACCTTGGGGAGGGGAACCTGTTGCAGCAACAGAACAATGTGTGGACCCTGCAGATGAAGACCTCCCTTAAGTCAACATTGCAGTTAGAGCTCTCCACTGGCTACCATGACACGCAGGGGTGTGTTTAGTCAATTGTGGCACCACATTTAAATGAAGTAAAAGAAGAGGAATGGAACCAGAATGAAGTAGAAAAACAGAGAAGAGAGATGGCTCACATTCAACAAACACCTACAGAGGAGAAGAAATTTGGTGTGGTGGCAACAACACAGGAGCACTTCTGGGTTGGGAGAAAAGAGCAAGAAGAGGACTTGAGTGAAGTGCAGATGCAGACAAGCAGCAGCTGGCAGGTACAGCACAGGATTTGTTCAGACTCAGAGTGGACTTTGGAGATCCTCCTAGCCCTGGTCAACTTGGCGCTAGCAGTCAAGACAAGATTAGCTGCATTAAATTTAGTGGTGATGGCAGCCGACTCTCAGCTCAGTCTGATTTGTACTCAAGTGGAATCCACTACTCTCTTAGCCTGCTCACTCTCAGCTCAGTCGGTCCTACCCAGTACCAGAGTACCCACCCTAGGAGAAATGGAGCAGTCAAAAAGCAAACTAAGGTACTCTGTTTTTTTCTTTCTTTTTCCTTTTTTATGTTTGCTTGCATGCATGTGCAAGAAACATAGTGCCACCATACAAGTTTTCATAGGTGTGCCTCCCCCACTTCTAATACCCTGCTCCCTTTTGCAGGCTCGGCTGCACTGTGCCAATGAATGTCCGAGATGTCTATGACAGCTGTTCAGAATGCAGTGTTGTACAGCTGAAAGTGAAAAACCACTGCAATCAGCGGTTGTAACGTGTAGGCAATTTGCATACTGGTGTCGGCAGGTAATTTACATACTGCTGTCAGCAGTATGCAAATTGCCTACAGCAGCACTGCACCCTGAACAGCTGTCATAGACAGCTTCCCTTATGTCTACTCTCCCCCCTCCCCAAACACTCAAGTAGCATGCTGGGAGCCCACCCCAGCGTGTTCATGCGCTTCCCTCTCTACGCACACAGTATGGCTGATGGGGGTGCCCAATCCCCTGTCGGCTCCATGCTCCCTTCCCAGAGTTCTAGGTGCCACGCTAGGAGCCCACCCCAGCATGGCATAAGTGAGAATGGTGACAGGGGGTGCCCAATCCCCCATCACTCAAATAAACCCTCCCAAAAGAAACAGACTTCCAGTTGCCACTCTGGGAGCCCACCCCAGTGTGGCACACATCTGTATGGCCGATGGGGATGCCCAATCCCCCGTCAGCTCCACTACCCCCAAAAAAATCTTACAGCTGCCATGCTGGGAGCCCACCCCAGCGTGGCACAAGTCCCTCGTCATCATCCTAAAAAGAAAACAAATACCTGAAAAGAAAAATGATCCCTCATTGATTGTCTTGCCCCCCCAACCCACGCTCACCCTCTGTGCATCCACCTCCCCACACCCCCACCTCACCTCATACTTACCTCTGGAGGCTGGTGCAATGATCTTTGGTGGACCGGAACCATGTCTGCACACTTCAAAGCCGTCCAAGAACTGAAGAAATGCCGGTAAGCTGTATAATGGAATAAATAGGGTTTTTTTCAACTTTGATGCATATCTCAGGCATTTTTTGGAATTTTGGCACCTAATTTTCAACATAGGGTATTTGGGACCCCTCCTCATGAATTCTGGTACTGTCATGGCATTAATCATCTCCGAAAGTTGATTTCGTGGTCACTGCACAGAACCACCTTTTGGGACCGATTTATGAAATGACAGTGTTGCAGTTCATAAGGTAGGCCCTCAAAAAACTTATGTTGAAAATTTGGTGAAAAAATTCCCCAAAAATGACTGATTTATGAGTGTGTGTTGCACAGTTTCTACTCACGCTCTTAAGTTTGCGAATTTTTAATATTTTCACTCTAGATTTTCACCATTGCCATTTTACCACACCTCCTTATGAACAGTACAGCTGTCATTTTTCACATCTCTCCCAAAATGTGTTTCCGCGCATGTAGCACACAATGGTGCAGTTGGTGTGTGAAATCAATGTTCAGGACAGATTAAGAAAATCACAGTGACACTGTTCATGAGCAGAGGTCTTAAAATGGCTATGTTAAAAATTTGGTGACAAAAGTCCATAAAATGACTGTGTTACAAGCGAGCATTGCGCAGTTTCCATGCACCCTCGTAAATTCATGAATTTGTAATATTTTCAGTCCAGATTTTCACCACTGGCATTTTTCTGCACTTCCTTATGAACAATACAGCTGTCATTTTTCACACCATGGCTGAAATGTGTTTTCGCACTTCCAGTGCAGAAATGCGTGGTCGTTGTGGGAAATCACTGTTCGGGACAGATTAAGAAAATCACAGTGACACTGTTCATGAGCAGAGGTCCCAAAATGCCTATGTTGACAATCTGCTATAAAAAATCCCCAAACTAATTACATTACGGGTGTGCGTTGCACAGTTTCTATGCACACTAGTGACTTCACCATTTTTTTTAAAATTTTCACTGCAGATTTTTAACACTGCTATTTTTTACACCTCCCCATGAACAGTACAGCTGTCATTTTTCACATCCTGTTTGAAATGTGTTTTCACACCTGTGGTGCCAAATGGCGTAGTCGCTGTGCAAAATCAGCTTTCGGCTAATGAACTGATATTGCCACTGTTCATGAGGTGGGGGTCACAAAAAAAACATGTTGAAAATTTGGAGTGAAAATACCAATGAATGCCTGAGGCGTTAGGGTTTCTGACCATAACGCCCCACCCTGTAGAGACTGACAGGCATCAGGGGTGTGACTTGGGATTGTCACCTGTAATGATCATACCATTCCACCCCCCAGCCACACCCTGCAGCCAGTGAGAGGCATCGAGGTGTGCCTTGGACTCTTCGGCCCAAAAGTTCACCCCATTCTCCTATACTGCACCCATCTCACTGTATTTCCTGATGGAATGGGGTGAACATAAGGGCCAAAGACCCCAAGGCACACCGTGACACTTGTCGGTGTCTGCAGGGTAGGGTGTGGTGAAATGGCATGGACATTATGCCTGATGACCCAAAGGCACACCCTGATGCTTGTCAGTATCTACAGGGTGGTGGTGGGGTTGGCTTCAATTTAATACTTCACTGCCATTCCTATTATGCAGCTCTGTAACTCCTACACTACCAATGTCAATGCCAGCAAGCAAAAAATTCAGCATTGACAAATGTTTGTTTTACTTTACTGCTGCACTGGATGTATTTATCATGCTACTGTGGGACTGGGAAGGGAACAGGCACTAAAGTACCAGGGATTCTATGAATACATTTTTTTATTTAGCATGCTACTGGGATTGGGATTGGGACTGGGGGGAGGGACACTAGACTACCAGGGAATGCATTTTTAAACTGCTACGGGGGAGGGGGGGGAGGAATGCTAGACTACCAGGGATTGGATGTTCTCACTGAGCTATCAGGAGTGGGAGGGTGAGGGGCACTAGACCATGACAAGGCAAGTCTGCAGCAAGTATGCTTTGTATTTATTTGCATTGATAGATGAACAAGATCACTTTAATAATGTATCTCACTTGGGAGGATGTTGATGTGTTTTTAAGAAGTGCAATAGGGGACTTTCAGAAGGCAGAAATAACTATAGTGAAAGTCAAAATCAAGGAAGAGTTGCCAACAACGTTGTACTGTTCAAGTAAACTGAGAACTACTGGTTGATTTACTGGATAATAACAGATGTAATAATTAGTATTGGCTTCTGTCATGAAGCACTGTTGCTCATCCTTCCTGAGGAAGTGTTTTTCCGCGGTGCTTTTGTTTTCACTATGTCATCTCTGAATAACTTACAGTATATAACTGTGAAAAACCAAGCATCAGTTACATGTTTGCCATTAGAGATAAACAATTTCAGTGGTCAAAATCAGAAAACATTGTCAATTTTTTGGGAAGTAAAATTAGTTTTATTGTCCCAAATTGTAACCAGTAAAATGAATTCCACTCTGCCAATTTCAGAAATTTTTCACTTGAGCTTAAAATGTTTTTACAAATAATACAGTCATTATGTATTGTTTTACTTTTTTCAGTCAGATATCATAAATCAAGATCCCCCTTTATGATGATTAATTGAATTGGTGTTTACATTAAATGTGTTTTTTTTCCCAGTGGGATTGCATAGCTGCAGTCACTGATGAACTTCAAAACTGTTGCCAGCCAGATTAGAATTGTGCTGGTTATTATAACTACTGAATTGTTATACATTCTACAACTTTTATACATTTTACCATAAAATAATAATAAAAGAATAAAACTTCCATCTTTAGGGAAGGGTTGCAATTAGTTGACTCAAGGTGGGCTTTGTTTCTTTTCTTTTTTATGTTAATTACACGCATGCGCAAGAAACGTATTGTGGCAGCTTTCTCCAGAAGCAGGTTGTGGAGGCATGGCACTGTTGTGGCCAATGCCCCCACAGCCTTTAAAGGCTTGGCCCACTTCCCCCAATGCCGTGGCACACTGCTGCTGACACTAGTTCAGCCAATGTGCCACAACCTTGTAAAAATTTAGCCACTGCAATCAGGGGCCACCTCATCATTGCAACGTCATCCCTGCAATCAGGAAGTGACCCCTCTATGCAGGGTTGTTGCTAACTGGGAGCCCAGTCCCCATCAGCATGTCTCTCCCCCCAATTTGTTGTGTGATGAGGGGGGTGCCCAATCCCCCTTGGCTTATGTCTTCCCCCACTTCTGTGTTTGCCGATGGGGATGCCCAATCCCCATCAGCATTCCCCCCCATTTCCTGTGTGCCGAGGGGGTACCCAATCCCCCTCAGCTTATGTTCACCACCCACTTCTGTCTTTGCTGACAGGGGTGCCCAATCCCTGTCGGCATATCCCCCTAATTTCTCATGTGCCAATGGGGGTGCCCAATCCCTGTTGGCATACCCCCTCATTTCTTGTGTGCCAACAGGGGTGCCTAATCTCCATCAGCATGATGTGGCCCCCCTTTTGTTGTGTGCCAACAGGGGTGCTCAATCCCCTATTGGCTGCAGCTGCCCCCCCAAAAATAGTCCATTGTCATGCTGGGAGCCCAACTCAGCGTGCCACATACCCTGCAAAAATAAAACGGTCCTGCAATGTTTTTTTTTCTCCCTGTGGAAAAAAAGGTCCCTCGCTGTCTCCCTGCCCCCCTCCCACAACCTGCACCCACCCACTGCGCACCATGCCTCCCCACACCCCCCCATACTTACCTCTGGACCTTGGCATGACGATCTTCGGTGGACCGGGAACACGTCTGTACTCTTCAAAGCCAACCGCGAAATGAAGAAATACCAGTAAGCTGTATAATGGAATAAATAGAGTGTTTTTAACTTTGATGCCTATCTCGGGTATTTTTTGGAATTTTGGCACCAAATTTTTAACATGTTGTTTTTGGGACCCCTCCTCATAAATGCTGGCATTTGTCATGGCGTTAATCAGTCCCGAAAGGTGACTTTGCAGTCGCTGTGTGGAATCACCTTTTGGGACTGATTAATGAAACAACAGTGCCAGTGTTCATAAGGTAGGCTCTCAAAATGCCTATGTTGCAAATATGGTAGGAAAAATCCAGAAAATGACTGTTTTACAAGTGTGCGTTGCGCAGTTGCTACGCACGCTCATAACTTTGTGAATTTGCAATATTTTTACACCAGATTTTCAACATTGGCATTTTTCCACACCTTCTTGTGAACAGTATAGCTGTAATTTTTCACATCCTGACCAAAATGTGTTTTCGCACTTCTGGCGCAGAATAGTGCATTCACTGTGGGAAATCAGTGTTTGGGACAGATTATGGAAATGACAGTGACACTGTTCATGAGCAGAGGTCCTAAAATGCCTATGTTGAAAATTTGGTGCCGATACTTCATAAAATGAATGTGTTACGAGCATACATTGCGCAGTTTGCACGCATGCTCATAGGTTCGCGAATTTACAATATTTTCACTCCAGAGTTTCAAAATTGCTATTGTTCTGCACTGCCTTATGAACAGTACAGCTGTCATTTTTCACATTCTGGCCAAAATGTGTTTTGCACTTCCGGCGCAGAATAGTGTTGTCGCTGTGGGAGATCCATGTTCGGGAAACATTATGAAAATGACAGTGACACTGTTCATAAGCAAAGGTTCTAAAATGCCTATGTTGAAAATTTTGTGATGAAACTCCATAAAATGACTGTGTTACGAGCGTGCATTGTGCAGTTTCCACGTACCCTTGTAACTTCGCAAATTAGTAATATTTTCACGCCACATTTTCAACAATGGCATTTTTCCACACCTCTTTGTGAAAAGTACAGCTGTAATTTTTCACATCCTGGCTGAAATGCATTTTCACACTTCCAGCGCAGAATACCACAGTCACTGACGGAAATCATTGTTTGGGACAATTTAGATTGAGCGAGTGGGGGGGGGAGTGATTGACCTCAACTGACCTCTGTCGGGACAGCTGCAGATTTCTTTGTGGGCAGAAAAAGCTCCCAACTCAGGCAGGAGCCCAGTACAATAGGACAGCCTGCACCACCAGGACAGACAGAATGAGCGAGTGACACAGGGGGAGTGAACGACCTCAACGGAGCTCTGTCAGGACAGCTGTGGATTTATTTCTGGGCAGAAAAAGGTGGCAATGCAGGCAGGAGCCCAGTACAAAAGGGCAGTCTGCAGCGCCGGCAGAAACAGAACGAGCGAGTGAGAAAGGGGAGTGAGTGAGCTCAATGGAGCTGTGTCACAACTGCTGCACATTTCTTTGTGGGCAGAAAAAGCTGCCAATGCAGGCAGGAGCCCAGTACAAAAGGGCAGACTGCAGCAGCGGGAGTCACAGAATGAGCGAGTGAGGGAGGGGGAATGAATGAGCTCAACGGAGCTCTGTTTGGACTGCTGCAGATTTCTTTGTGGGTAGAAAAAGGCAGCAATGCATGCAGGAGCCCAGCACAAAATGGCAGCCTGTAGTGGTGGGAGAAACAGAATGAGTGAATGAGAGAAGGGGAGTGAGCAAGCTCAATGGAGTTCTATTGTGATTGCTGCAGATTTCTTTGTGGGAAGAAAAGGGCAGCAACGCAGGCAGGAGCCCCATACAAAAGGGCAGGCTGCATGGCCTGCAGAAATGGAACAAGTGAGTGAGAGAGGGGGAGTGAGTAAGGTCAACGGAGCTCTGTCAGGACTGCTGCAGATTTCTTTGTGGCCAGAATAAGGTGCCAACAGAGGCAGGAGCCCAGTACAAAAGGGAAGCCTGCAGTGCCGGGAGAAACAGAATGAGTGCGTGAGATGGGGAGTAAGTGACCTCAGTGGAGCCCTGTCAGGACAGCTGCAGATTTCTTTGTGGGCAGAAAAAGCCTCCAACGCAGGCAGGAGCCCAGTACAAAAGGACAGGCTGCAGCACCGGGAGACACAGAATGGGTGATTGAGGGAGGGGGAGTGAGTGAGCTCAACGGAGGTCTGTTGGGACTGCTGTGGATTTCTTTGTGGGTAGAAAAAGGCTGCAATGCACGCAGGGGCCCAGTACAACATGATAGCCTGCTGCGGTGAGAGAAACAGAATGAGTGAGTGAGGCGGGGGAGTGAGCGAGCTCAACGGAGCTCTGTCATGACTGCTGAAGATTTATTTGTGGGTAGAAGAAGCTGACAATGCAGTCAGGAGCCCAGTACAAAAGGCCAACCTGCAGCACCAGCAGAAATGGAATGAGCGAATGAGAGAAGGGGAGTGAGCAAGCTCAACGGAGCTGTGTCAGGACTGCTGCGGATTTATTTGTGGGTAGAAAAAAAGGCTGCAATGCATGCTGGGGCCCACTTCAAAAGGACAGCCTGCAGCAGGAGGAGAAACAGAATGACCGAGTGAGAGAAGGGGAGTGAGTGAGCTTAACGGAGCTCTATCGTGACTGCTGCAGATTTCTTTGTGGGCAGAAGAAGACGGCAATGTAGGCAGGAGCCCAGTACAAAATGGCAGCCTGCAGTGCTGGCAGACATGGAATGAGTGAGTGAGAGAGGGGGAGTGAGTGAACTCAAAGGAGCTCTTTTGGGACTGCTGTAGATTTCTTTGAAGGCAGAAAAAGGCATCAATAGAGGCAGAAGCCCTGTACAAAAGGGCAGCCTGCATCACCAGAAGAAATAGAATGAGTGAGTGAGACAGGGGGAGCAAGTGACCTCAATAGAGCTGTTTCATGACTGCTGCAGATCTCTTTGTGGGCAGAAAAAAGGTGGCAACGCAAGCAGGAGCCCAGTACAAAAGGCCAGCCTGCAGCGCCGGCAGAAACAGAATGATCAAGTGAGAGAGGGGGAGTGAGCAAGCTCAACGGAGGTCTATCGTGACTGGTGAGGATTTCTTTGTGGGCAGGAAAAGGCAGCAATGCACTCAGGAGCCCAGTACAAAAGGCCAGACTGCAACGCCGGCAGAAAAGGACAAGCGTGTGACAGAGGGGGGAGTGAGCTACCTCAACAGAGCTGTGTCAGGACTGCTGCAGATCTCTTCATAGGCAGAAAAAGCCACTATCGCAGGCAGGAACCCAGCATAAAACGGCAGCCTTCAGCAGTGGGAGACACAGAATGAGTGAGTGTGGGAGGAGGAGTGAGTGAGCTCACTGGAGCTCTGTTAGGACTGCTGTGGATTTCTTTGTGGGAAAAAAAGGGCAGCAACACAGGCAAGAGCCCTGTACAAAAGGACAGGCTGCAGCGCCGGCAGAAATGGAATAAGCGAATGAGAGAGGGGGAGTGAGTAAGGTCAATAAAGCTCTGTCGGGACTGCTGCAGATTTCTTGGTGGGCAGAAAAAGGTGCCAACAGAGGCAGGAGCCCAGTACAAAAGGGCAGCCTGCAGTGCCAGGAGAAACAGAATGAATGTGTGAGATAGGGGGAGTGAGCGACCTCAACGGAGCTCTGTTGGGACAGCTGCGGATTTCTTTGTGGGCAGAAAAAGCTGCCAACACAGGCAGGAACCCAGTACAAAAGGCCAGCCTGCAGTGCTGGGATAAACACAATGAGTGAGTGAGAGAGGGGGGAGTGAGCGAGCTCAATGGACCTGTGTCGAGACTGCTGCAGATTTCTTTGTGGGAGGAAAAAGCCCCCAGCGCAGGCAGGAGCCCAGTGCAAAAGGGCAGGCTGCAGCAGTGGGAGACACAGAATGAGCGAGTGAGGGAGGGGAAGTGAGTGAGCGCAACGGAGCTCTGTTGGGACAGCTACAGATTTCTTTGTGGGTAGAAATAGGCAGCAGTGCACGCAGGGGCCCAGGACAAAATGGCAGCCTGCAGCGGCAGGAGAAGCAGAACAAGTGAGTGAGAGAGGGGGAGTGAGCAAGCTCAATGGAGCTCTATTGTGACTGCTGCAGATTTATTTGTGGGTATAAGAAGGCAGCAATGCAGGCAGGAGCCCAGTACAAAAGAGCCAGCCTGCAGCACCAGCACAAACGGAATGAGCAAGTGAGAGAGGGGGAGTGAGTGAGCTCAACGGAGCTGTGTCAGGACTGCTGCAGATTTCTTTGTGGGCAGAAAAGGAAGCAATGCATGCAGGGACCCACTACAAAAGGACAGCCTGCAGCAGCGGGAGAAACAGAATGACTGAGTGAGAGAAGGGGAGTGAGCAAGCTCAACAGAGCTCTATCGTGACTGCTGCAGATTTCTTTGAGGGCAGAAGAAGACAGCAATGCAGGCAGGAGCCCAGTACAAAAGGGCAAGGCTGCAGCACCAGCAGAAATGTAATGAGTGAGTGAGAGAGGGGGAGTGAGCGAGCTCAACAGATCTCTCTCAGGGCAGCTACAGATTTCTTTGTAGCCAGAAAAAGGTGCCAACAGAGGCAGGATCCCAGTACAAAAGGACAACCTGCAGCGCCAGGACAAACAGAATGAGTGCGTGACACACGGGGAGTGAGTGACCTCAATGGAGCTCTATCAGGACAGCTGTGGATTGCTTTGTGGGCAGAAAAAGGTGGCAATGAAGGCAGGAGCCCAGTACAAAAGGCCAGCCTGCAGCGCTGGGAGAACCACAAAGAGTGAGTGAGAGAGGGGGTGTGAGCGAGCTCAACAGAGCTGTGTCATGACTGCTGCAGATTTCTTTGTGGGCAGAAAAAGCCCCAATGCAGGCAAGAGCCCAGTACAAAAGGACAGGCTGCAGCAGCGGGAGACACAGAATAAGTGAATGAGGGAGGTGGAGTGAGTGAGCTCAATGGAGCTCTGTTGGGACAGCTGCAATTTGTTTTGTGGACAGAAAAGGGTGCCAATGCAGGCAGGAGCCCAGCACAAAACAGCAGCCTGCAGCACCGGGAGAAACAGAATGAGCGAGTGACAGAGGGCCACTGAGCGAACTCAATGGACCAACGCAATCATCATTCGGCATTGACAAATGCTTGTTTTTTTGGCTTTTGTTTTTATGCTTGATGGTGGGTGTGTGTTGGGGGAGTTGTTGGAACAATGGTGAACTTACTGGTTTGATTCCCACAACCTCCACTTGCATACCATGTGAACCAGAGAAAGCCACTTAACCTCCTCAGTGCTCCCAGGTCACCCCTGAAAACAGTCCTTGTGCCTAGTGGGCCTTACCCGGTAACCAAAAGAGTAAGTTAACAAACAAAAAAGAATGAAACTTCTGTCCATGTGGGAGAGTTGCAATGGCTGGATGAGGAGGGTTTTGTTTCTTTATTTTTCCACATGATGGTGCGTGTCTGTGAGGGGGTTGTTGGAGCAGTAGTGCCTATTGGTGTTGGGGTGGACTTTGAGTGAGGGCCCTCCTAGTCTGTCTGGGGGGTTAAAGGGTTTAGGATATTAAGTAGTATGTTTTGCTTCACATCTGGTTTTGTTAAAATTATTTAGTTGTATTGGCTTCTTTGCTTTATGTTTGTAGTTTTTAAAATGTATAAAGTGCCAATATAAAAAAGGAGTAACTGTTTTTACAGTATTCTTACAACTTTTGTGGCATGAGTAAAAAGTGAGTGGGGCAAGGGTGAATGTATAGGGAGGCAGGAGAGTGTGAGGGTGAAGAGGCACCACATGTTTGTTCCTTTGGGGTGCCATCAAGTCTAACATCAACCCTGGCCTTAATCCAGGAACCTGTCCCTCATGGCAGTCACACTGCAATTCCATAAGCATTACCTGAAGAATTTATTAGACCAATAACAGCAGAAGTAAAACAAACAAACAAACAAAAAACCCCAGAAGACATCTTATTTATAACTGGTGGGTCACAAAAGCACAGGTAGATCATGTTAATTTGAATTGTATGAACTGTGATAGCTACTTTCTAGGTCCACGAGTGAGAAGGTTATAAGGACTTTTTTATTGTCAATATTAGCCTAAGTTCCTGGTGTGGGACTAGAACCCATAACTTTCTGATAATTTGGTTACCTTCCTCACTTACTAACAATTTATCTCATACAACATAAATTGTATTGAGAAAGCAAAAAATGTTATTTAATAGGGCTTGTGACAAGTCAGTACCTAGCACAAGTTTGACAGGGGATTAGTTGTAAGTGACACTGTCATGACAAAGCACTCTTGCTTAGTGTCAGTTAAAGAAACAAGGACATCCTGAGAATATAAAATACCTAGGTACTGTGTAAAAGAAAATAAAAAGCAGGTACCTGTTATTCTGTTGCATTACGCTGCTTTCCTTTGCTACAGTGTGTTTTCTGTAACCAACCCCCCTCCCCCACACACCAATGAATTCTCTCTCCCCTCACTATATAAAATTGTGCTTGTCCTGTGGTGCTGCTGTAGGTGCCTGCTGCCCATTCCTTTCCCATAGTAATACTGTATGTATATGCAAATTTAGGAATGCTCAAAAGAGTAGTTAGAGGAGGGGTTAAGGTGGTCCTTGTGCGGAGGATCACCCTAATTAACCTGATTTTTAAAGTAATTTCTGTTCAGGTTTAAATCAGCATTCTACATTAAAAATGTATAAATGTCTGTTTAAGGATCTCAAAAATTTACAACGAACTAGCCAGATTCCAAAAGTTCTTCCAAAATCTTGATTATTTATTCCTGATTATCTTGTTAAACAGATCCCCCAATAACACCCAATGTTATTATTTAAGGATCTCAACCACTATGCATGTGATGTTCTTGTATGTCATAAATCAATCCTGTTGATAGCACATGAATATGTACTTGGTTAATGAGTGGATTAGGTGAACCCAGGGGTGGACTATAATTCCCCCCCCACCACACACACACACACACACACACACACACAAACTCACTCACAGCTGCTGTGGAGATTAGTAATGAGCTTGAAATAATGCTTCCCACTAAGTTACACCAAATCTAGAAAAGACTCAGAGTATCATCTTCATTATCAAGGAGTGTGGTATACATATATTTATTTATGTATTTATTTATTGAAATGTTTCACCAGGAGGGCACACTGAACTACAAGTAGCTCATCTCACAGTGCAACCTGGGGGGTAGGGGTTACAGATAGAACACATTGCGATACAGAAACACAATATACACAATTGAAATGGCATACAATTAAGTACAGCATGATTATACAACGATATTCAAGCTGAAGGGAAGCAAGAGGGAGCAGCTAGCAGGCAGTGCATAAAATAGAGTACAAACAAGACTGGTCTAGGTGAGCTGGTGTCAATGGCACAAACAGTACAATAAGCCTCAGTACAACAGAAGTGCAAATTAAAATTAAAATACAAGTGCATTTTAGGTTTGGGGCTAACTGGTTTGTGCAGAGTAGTGCAGTGGAAGAGGAGTGAGGTGGGGTGGAGAAGGAGGGATAAGGGGAGGGGAAAGGGAGGTGGCAAGCATACTAAGTATGGACCCCTTCAGGATGCCATCAACCTTGCCAGGGGCAGAAATAGGGCACAGTTAGAGGAGAGCATGCCAAGAACAGACCCCTTCAGGATGCTGAGAACCCTGCCAGGGGGCAGAAACAAGGCAAAGGTAGTGGTGAAGGAGAGAAGAATAGGTAGGTGGAGGGGGGCAGAAGGTAGGTATGGAGTTAGTGCTGAGGAGTACAATGGAGGAGGAGTAGGGAGGTGAAGGAATGGGGTTGGAAGGGAGGCATATCAAGGACTGACCCCTACAGGATGCTGAGAACTCTGCCAGGGGACAGAGCAAGGCAAAGATAGAGATGAGGGAGAGAAGATAAGTAAGGGGTGGTGGGACAGGAGGGAGGAAGGGAGAAAAAGTTGGAAGTAGAAAAGGGGGATAAATGCAATGGGGATAAAATTAGAGGAGTGGGAGATTTGGGGTGAAATAATCAGGAGTAGGGCTTTGGGAGGAGATCAAGGAGGATTATAGCAGGAGCAGCTAGGGAAGAGGTAGGTATGTAGGGCAGATCGGAGGGAATAGGAGGAGGAGGAGTGGTGTAATTGAGGGTGAGTGAGTTCCAGACTTTGGGGAAGTGGTAGGAAAAGCCAGATTACCAGATGATTGTGGAGCGTCGGGTTCGCCAAAATATGAGTGTCCATTGATCTGAGGAAGTGGGATGGAGGGGAAGGGGTAGAAAGGGATGTGGTGAGGTAAGGAGGGAGTTCACTGAGCCAGTATTTAGAGGTGAGTTTGGCACAATGGGAGAAGTACCTGTTTGCAAGCAGGGGAAAGGACAGGGCATGATAGAGATCACAATGGTGAGTCTGGGTGGGAGCATCAAGAGCGAAGTGATGGAAAGAGTTAAAGAGAGTATCCAATCTGGACAGGGAGCAGCACCATAGACTACATCACAATAGTGGAAAATGGGGAGTGTTTGAAACACAATTTTAGAAGTGAAAAATAAATAAGCACAAAGAAAACAATAAAACACAGCTGTCTTCAGCTCCACTGGGATAAAGAATCATATGCTTACCACATTAATACAGTGCAAAAAATCACTTTTATTAAAGACAGTACCCATCCTATACAGGTCTAATCGGGGGAAAAATAAAGTTTTGCACCAATAGCTGGCATTTAATCATGAGAATCATTAGCCCTGTAGAGGATAGGTGCTATCTTTAATAAAAGTGATTTTTTTGCACTATATCAACATGGTCAACATATGATTCTTTATCCTGGTGAAGCTGAAGACAGCCTGGATTTATTGTTTTCTTGGTTTGGTAAGTAATTGCTTTGAGCACCAGTATTTTTGAGAAGCAGTCCCTTGCTGCGTTTGGTAAAGGAATAAGTGACCCAGCTGGGATTTGAACCAAGGTGTGCTCAGAAAATTGCTCCGCTACATTAACCAGCTGTGCTACTAGGGCAACAGAAACCTGAGGATCCCCAAGAACACTCAACATTTACTAAAAGTGCATACCCTGGAGCTACACAAATTAGAGTTACATCTTTATTATCAAAGAGTGTGGTGTGCATCTGTGTTTGAAACACAATTTTAGAAGTGAGACCAAAATAAGTGCCCCAGCTGGTATTTGAACCCAGGTCTGCTCACAATACCATTCTGCTGCACTAACCAGCTGTGCTACCAGGACAACTGGAACCTGAGGATCCCCAAGGGCACACAACTTTTTCTTGAAATGTGCATGCTGGAGCTACACAAATTAGAGTTACATATTTATTTTCAAAGAGTGTGGTATGCATATGTGTCTGAAACTCAATTTTAGAAGTGAGAAAGAAATAAGTGCCCCAGCTGGGACTTATTTCTTTCTCACTTCTAAAACCGTGTTTAGAACCAATTAAGTTGACTGCAACAAAATAGCAGCTAAATGGTCTAAAAATCTGCTTCAAACTTTACTGACACTCTATGACTGACATCAGCAATGATACCCA
Source organism: Neoceratodus forsteri (assembly GCA_016271365.2). Lineage (NCBI taxonomy): Eukaryota > Metazoa > Chordata > Ceratodontiformes > Ceratodontidae > Neoceratodus > Neoceratodus forsteri. The sequence continues at coordinate 346,951,194 of JADMNL010000023.1, forward strand.
ACAATTTGTGCAAAAACAACACATTTTAAACTGGTAGTACTCTAAGTTTTATATGAGAACCTAAAGGTCTGGGTGCCCAGATAGCAGGGTAAATAATTTTTTATTTATTTATTGAAATGTTTCACCAGGAAGGCATGCTGAGCAGCAAGTTGCTCAGCTCCCAGTGCAACCTTGGGGGTAGGAGAACATGAGGATAGTTTACAGAGATTTGGTACACAATATAAATTTACAGTAGATTACATTTAAATAATTTGACCAGACTGTACAGGAGTAATGAAATAGTGTGATGCTAACAGTTTTGAACTAGATAGATACTGTGCCAACACTTTTGGACTAGTTAGATACAACACAACATAACATTTAGGCATACACTAAATGACACATAACTGTGTAGCTAGAAAATGGCTGAATAGAATTGTTGTAGTTTGATCTAGGAAAGTTAGTGAGGAGTAAACACAGGCAGAACAGGTTGGCTAAGGCATAACAGAAGTACAAGTTAACTACAAGTGCAGTAGAGATTAGGGGTCAGCCATAGCTAGGGCTACGTAAGGGGGAGAATGGAAGGTGAGAGGTAGGTATGTCAGTAGGCAGAGAAGCAGGGTGGTGGTGGAAGGAGATGGAAGGAGGAGGCAAAGGAACAGGTAGGAGGAGAGAGGTCTGCTGGGGCCTGGCTCTTCCAGTATGCTGAGGACCCTGCCTGCACAAGGCAGGGGTCAAGCATGACAGGAAGGAAGCAGGTTGTGGGCAATGAGGGGAAATAGGCTTCAGAAGAACAGAAGTGAGGGTGAAGGTGAGAGAGAAGATTGGCTGAATCCCAGCCCTTCAGGATGTGGAGAAGTGAAGGGAAGAGTTGGGTTAATGGTATAAGGATAGGGTAGGGGCAGTCCTTTGGTGCAACTTTGGATGACTGAGAAATCACAGTAAGAGAACAATGGAAGGTCTGAAGGGAGGGAATCGGGAAGGGAAGGACTGCTGGTTCTTAGGTGGGTGGAAGGTGGAGCTGCAGCGGGGCATTGCATGGGTAATAAAGAGGGGTAGGGTTTGTCAGGGACTTAGGGGAGTTAGGGAGTGTCGTAGCAGGAACAGCTTGGTGCAAGGAAGTTTTTGAGGGCAGAGATGATGAAGTAGTAGGAGGATGAATGATGAATTTGAGGGTGGAGGGAATTCCACATTTTTGGGAGGTGGTGAGAGTAACCAGATTGGCCGATGAGGGTGGTTCTGTGGGGGGACCGCCAGAGTATAGGAGTTGGATGATCTAAGGGAGTGAGAGGGAGTGGGAGGGTGTTATAAATGAGGGGGGAAAGGTAGGAAGGGAGTTCACCCAACCAGTGTTTGGAGGTGAATTTAGTGCAGTGGGAGAGTCATCTGTTTGCAAGAGAGGGGAAAGATAGGGCACGAGATCACAGTGGTGGGTGCGAGAGGGAGCATCAAGGGCAAAACGTCAGAAGGAATTGAAGAGGGTCTCCAATCTGGCCAGGGAGGACATGGGAGCAGCACTGTAGACTACATCACAGTAGTCGAAGATGGGCAGGATCATATTCTGAACAAGTTCATGCCTAACCATAGAGGGGATACAACTATGGTTCCTGAACAGGGCACCAAGCTTGGGGTGCAATTTTTTTGGGATGGCATCAATATGTCTGGAGAAGTTTAGGTTTTGATCCAGCCAAACTCCTAGGTACCTGAAGGAGGATGTGTCCTCAAGTAAAGTCCCATCAAGGGTGTTGAAAGTGGGCAGGAAGGGAAGCCTAGAATGTCTTTGCCTTGTGCCAAAGGATATGGAGACAGTCTTCTTGGTGTTGAGAAAAAGTTGATGGTTAGCAAACCAGAGCTGAACCTTGTCAAAGTCTTACTGTAAGTTGAATGTAACCTCAGTGGGGCAAGAGCCAGATGCATACAGGACCGTAACATCGGCATACATGTGTATGGTGGTGATGGAGGAGCAGACAGATGGAAGGTCATTTAGGAAGATGAAGAATAATAGAGGCCCTAGCACTGAGCCCTGAGGAACTCCAGTATTAATTGGGAGGGAAGGGGAAATGACATCAGAGATCCTGAGTAGCTGAAGAAGATAGGTCAGCTGTTGAGAGGGAGTCAAGGAGAAGAGAGTGGGAAACAGTGTTGAAAGCCTTGGTGAGGTTGACAAAGATGGCTGAGGTGATTTGTCCATTGTCCATCCCGATAAGGATAGAGTCAGTGAACCAAAGTAGGGAGGTAGCAGTGGAGTGACTTTTCCTGCAGCCAGACTGGAAAGGGGTGAAGTAGAAGGTGTCAGGTAGAAATGAGGTAAGCTGGGAGAGGACAAGGTGTTCTTGTAATTTAGCTAAGGTAGGGAGGAGAGAGATAGGGTGATGATTTCCATGGGAAGATGGGTCACCACCTTTGAGAAGAGGGAGGACCACAGCATGTTTCCATGGGGTAGGGAATGAGGCAGTAGAAAATGAGAGGTTCAGAATTAGAGAAATGGGGTAGGCAATGGCCGAGGGAGAGAGATAGGAGTTTGGGGTCTAGGCCATCTGGGGAGGAGCCTTTTGAGGGGTTGATAGTGAGAAGGGCTTGTAGCATGTCATTTGGTGAGACTGTATTGAAGGAGAAGTGGGGGTGGGATCATCTCATGGGGGAATTCAACTGCTATGCAGTGTGGTCTATGGGCAGTCTAAATCATGGTACAAGCATCATATTTATCAACAATGGGTTGTTTCATTTATATGCAGTGTTACAGCACTCTTTACTCCACAAACACTGTAGTGTAGCCATTTTTTTAAGTAAACTTTTCTTTTTACATTAATGATAATATGCTTATTTTGTTTGTTTAATTTTCATGGCTCATTTGCCTAGTCCTTCAGTGCTTTTCTGTTTGCTTTTTGTCTACAGACAGGATTTTGCAAGTAAAAATGTAAGATGGCGGCCATCCGCCTAGAAGAAAATGCTTTAACCACAGTGTTTGAGGAGAAAAGAGTGCTGTAGCACTGCATATAAATAAAAAAAAAACATTGTTGGTAAATATAGTGTTTGTGCCATGATTAGGGTGCCGATAGACCACACTGCACAGCAATTGAATTCCCCCCTGACCTAACTATTTGTCTCATAGTACATAAATTCAACTACTGTCATGGTGCTCCATCATTGTGCACTTTCATTCCACATGGTGAAACAGAACATTTCTTGACAAGAATCCCATGCAGTGGGGATGCAAGTTCTGCACTGAGTGCAGTTCCTCCATACACAGCTGCAGCACAGTTTAGTAATGAACATTTTGCCAATTTGAAGTAATGCTTCCCACTAAGTTGCATTCAAACCTAGAAAACCCTCAAGGTACCAGCCAGAATTAAGTAAGTTGACTTCAACAGTGTTCTGAAAGTCTGCTTTAAACCTTGCTGAAACTCTATCACTAACATCAATAATGACATGTAACAATTTGTCTTATACTACATAAATTGTGCTGAGAAAGAAAAAAATGTTCTTTGCTGGAGATTGAACCCAGGCCCCATTCAACTATTGTCTTGGTGCTCCACCACCGTATGCTGTCATTTCACATGGTGAAACAGAATCTTTTTTTTTACTAGAGACCCATGTAATGAAAATGCACATCCTGCACTGAGTGAAGACTGTCCCCATACACACCTCCAGTGGTGTTTAGCAAAGCAATTAACCTTTTGCCAGGTTGAAGTAATGTGTCCCAATAAATTGCATTCAAACCTTGACAAGCCTCAGAGTATCAGCCAGACCTAACTATGCTGACTACACCAATGTAACAGTTTAATGTTCTGAAAATCAGCTTCAGATCCTGCTACAACCATTATCACTGACGTCAGCAATCACATCTTACATTTTTCTCATACTACCTCACAGGTAAGGCACTTATTTATTTTTCTCTTCTGTTAACAGGAGGGCATGTAATGAAGCTAAGTGGGGAAGTTTAGGAGAGATGTGTAGAAATACTTCTTTATGGAAAAGGTGGTGAATGACTGGAACATCCTGCCAGAGGAAGTAGTGGGGGCAAAAACTTTGGGAGCTTCAGTCATGTATGGGATAGGTGCAGTGGCATATTAGGTAGAGGAATGGGGAAGGAAGTGACACCTATGACCAACTAGGGTCAGTGGTGATGGTATAGGCAGGGATAAGAGGCAGATTGGATGGGCCTACAGGTCCTTTTCTGCTGCCAAAATCTATGCTTTTTGATTAGAAACTCCTGTAGTGAAAATGCACATCCAGCACTGAATGCAGACCTTCTCCATGATAAACAGCTGCAGCAGAGTTTAATAATTAGAGATGCAGCAAAATAAAATTTCTCCTGCAAATTTGCAGCGAAATCGGCAATTTCACCACACAAAATGTTTCGTGAAATTACGGCTAAATTTTGTGAAACATTTTGCACAGTGAAACTGCCAATTTTGCTGCAATTTCACAGGTGAAATTTTATTCTGCTGCATCTCTAAGACAGTATAGATCAACCCGCGAGTGAAACAGAATTTAAAATGATATCAAGACAACACTGACTTTTAGGGAAAAGTCTTGGTAGCTATTTTTGTAATCTTGCTTTTACCAACATCACACACAACAACTCATAAGTGCTCATTTTCAAATGTACATTTTGAATCTGTCCATGAATGCACTGAATAATTAATGTGGGTTCCTCTTTGAGTAGATTGCATGTCCTTGAATGCTAGTTTTGTTAAAATGCTGGACTCCCATCATCAAGTATATGGAATCAGGTGTTTTTTTTATAAGATAACACTTCCTTCTTCCTGACTGCCCCTGTACCTTAATCTTACCAATCCAAACATAAAAAGGAACATGGCCCTTACCACACCTTAATCATATCTTGGAATTTTAGGAAATATACACTGATGTTATCCCTAGGATGCTGCTGTGGATCTGGCTTTGCCTCTTGAGCATAATGAACCATTTCATTTAAGTATTCATTTCCTTCATTTGGAGGTCCTGTTAGCTCAGGAAAGTTTTTTTTTTAACAAATGCCTAAATGTCATTATTTCTGCTACCCTCCTTTATGCCCACTAGTCTAACATTGTCTTTGCATGCATGTAATTCTAGGTCTTCTCTTCTTTCCTCAAGAATCCATTCTTTTGTTTTTAGTGGAATTTATTTATTTATTTACAATTTTTGACCAGGAAAGGCATACTAAGTTGTGATAGCTTATTTCCAGATGCTTCATGGGATGGGTTGCATGGACTGGTTTAACTGATGGGGAATGCTGACCATTATATTGGGGAAACTTCCCTACTCTTCATCAGGATACATAAGGGAACTGAGGAACATTTCTGCTCTAGACTGGGGTGTGCTACTTGACTAGAGATGGAAGAACATTTGTAATTGGAGTGTCCATATATTAAAATATTTTGGAAACACGTAACCATTGTCTGGCACTAGCCTTTATTTTTTATCTATCCAGTAAGAATTAGTATTTGGTATTCTGAGACCTGACTGGGGAAAATATAGGAGTACTGTTATGATCTGGTTCTCTTTACTTATAAAAAAATTCAATCCCCACTCCCTGGAGTGTCTAGTGGACCTCCACCCCCACCCTATCATCAGATAGAACCCAACCCACTCCCCCCCAGTACCCCAATCGGGCCACTGGCACAGCCCTCCACTCACCTCCTTTGCTGGCCGCCTGACTGAGTGCTTTAATGAATGAGCATGTGCTTATGCAAGTAAGTAAGACATGCATTTGTCAATGCTGAACATTCACCACTGGTACTGTTATTGTCCTGTGTGTATACATTTTTACTATATATTTCCCAGGATAGAGCAGATGAGATGCAGTATCTCATTTTCAGTGGTGTTCTGCTTTGACACATTGTTAGAGTATAATTACCCAAGATAGGGCAGTTCAGAGGCAATATTCTACTTTTAAGTGTGCTCCTACATTTTGACCCCAAATGTCAACAGTCTTTTTATGACCTGGCATTGTAATCAAGACAAATGGAATCTTCAAAATCCCATTTGAAAGGGGATTTTGCTGTGTGACTGTGGAAACAAGTTCTGGAGGAGATTTGAAAAATAACACCTGCCATTTTCAGGAGCTGGGGTGACACAAAGGATATGCTGAACTTTAGAGGCCAAAATTGGCCAAAAATAAAGTTATGAGTAAATGTTGGAACAATTAATTTCCTCGTAACTTAGTTGGTTTTTCACATTTTTTCTCCTAATTTTCAACATAATCTTATTATGACCATTCCTGAGCATGACAGGTGTCATTTATAAAACAATAGCTGAAATGTCATTTTGTGCCACAAGTGTTAAAACGCATTTTGGATAGGATTTGAGAAATGACAGCAGTCACATTCATGAGGTGGTGTGAAAAAATGGCTAAGCTGAAAAGTTGGGGTCACAATATAGAATATTACCATAGTTAAGCATCTGCATTGAAAATTTGCAATGCAGACTCATAACTGTTTTTTTCTCATATTTTTACTCCAAATTTTAAGCATAGTCTTCTTATGACCCCACATAGCCTTCTTATGAGTCCACCAAATGAACAAGGGCAGACAACATTTTTAAATTTTGTTCAAAAAGTGACTGCACCACCAGTGGGAAAGCACATTTTCTGCAGGATTTGAAAAATGACAGAGGTGCTGTAAAGAAATGGCTGTGTTGAAAATTTGGGTCAAAATATTGAAAATTACTGAAGTTATGAGCCTGCATTTGTACATTTCAATGTAGGCTCATAACTTTGTTGTTTTTGAGTATTTTTACCCCAAATATTCAACATAGCCTTTTGATGGTCCCACCTCATGAACAAGGCAGAGACTATGTTCAACTCCTGCCCAAAAGGTGATTTCACACAACTCCCATGCCAGAAGATTAATGTGGGTTTGGCTTGGGGGGGGGGCAGTTATGGCTGGGTAGCAACAGACATCAATGGATGGTTTTCTTTTTTACAGGGTATATTTTAAAAAAACTATCAGAGACAATTTTCTTTATTGTAGGCTGTGGCACTGGGGGATTGGGCACCCCAGTGTCTATGTTATGTTTATGGTGGGGTGTGGTGTGGTGGATTCTGAGTGGGAGGGTCTGTTGGGGGGATAGTAAGGGTGAGGCAGCAACATTCATTGATGGACAGTTTTCTGTGTTACAGGAAGTAATCAAACTCAGCAAGCTGATCATGACAGATCGGCTGTGCTTGTTGGGCAGCGTAGATCAACAGAAGGAGCCAGCCTATGATTGGGCCAGCTATCTCCTTTGAAATACACAAAGTTTCTGCCCAGCATGCCAGAACAGTGCCATGATCAGCCTGGCTGATGAGTGGTATGACACTGATGAGCCCCTTGCAGATCACTCTACATTGGACTTACAGTGTCACACCCCTCAAAAGCCACTCTCCTAATAAAATGTTCACTGTGTGTGCATGCACAACAAACAAAAATGGCAAAAGTGAAAGTTTTTATTACAATTAGACTTACAATGGCAATAAAAATCTCAAAGCTAATCATATGTTAGATTAATGACTGGCTGAAGAAAGGTGGCCCTCAGCTGTGCATCAGGCCACTCATCCACCCAACCAGTCATTAACACCTCAGAAATGAATGGCTCTCAGTCATTATTGCTTAACTGTGTGATGCAGAGACACAGGCCTTGCAGATAGCAGCTGTGTTACAAATACATATTACAACTAATATGTGGACTAGTAATCCAACTGTAGACTACATAAAAGTCACTGGTCACTGGAAATCTTTTCATGATTCTTCTGCCTCATCCTCTGCATTTAACATGACCACCACAACATGTAATATGCAGGCTGTCTCATGTATTATTCATTTTGCAGCTAAAGGTCACAGTGCAGTGAACCTCTTGCAGGAATTAACAAGTCAGTTTGCAGAAAGGCTTACTCCTCACGGCTGGTCTCCAGGACTTTTGGTATCTTATAATGGAGCTAACATCATAAGTGCTGTGAAGGATGGAGGGTATGTGCACATACTTTGCATTGCTTATACTCTCAGTCTTGCAGGTCATGATTTTCTTAAAGATGACAGAAGCATTTAGAATGCATTGAGTGTTGCATACAAAATATGTGGACATTTTAGTCATTATGCTAAATCATTCAAAATATTGTGACAGCTGCAAAAGGACAATAATCTACCACAACTTTTAGCTAAAGCAGGAGGTGATAACCAGGTAGAATTCCACCTTCTACATTGTGCAACAGCTTCTTGGGAAGTGTAAAGCAGCAAATCAATACAGTATGGATCACTCAGTAAGGAAAATGGATGTGTCACTCAGTCTGAGCCAATGGACTCATGGCACAATTGTGTCACATTCTTCAGCCATTTGAGGAAGCCACTTGGAAATTTAGTGCAGACAATGCCAGCTTGAGTCAAGTAATACCGCAATATTCCTTCTTAGGAACAAACCAAAAAACAGAAGGCAACATTTCTTGAGGAAGGTAGTACTGTTTCCCTTGTAGAAAAGCTAGCTATATCCCTGGAAATGAATCCCAGCAAATCAGTGATGTTAGGATCTGAACATTATATACTGGCAATTACATTACATCCTCGATTTAAAGCTAGGTTGGCTTCCTTTCTCCCCTCGAGCGTCACAAACATCAGCAGTTATTAAGACCAACTCATTGAAAAAGTGTCAGATGAAACTATGGATACTGTCTTGATTTCCAACTAGTTAAGCATGCACACTCCCAAATCTCACTGCCAATAGGGCAAACATACAATGGAAAGATGAAGATGATAGCATATGTTAAGGGCTACATCATATTGATAAAGGTAGTAGTCCTTCCATTGTTGGCCAAGGTCATACTGCTACCTCTGTGGTTGAAAATTATCTAAATAATCCTTGGAAGCTCAGCATACAGGGTGACCCTATGAAATCCTGGCAAAGTAAGAGAAAAAAATCTAGTATGCATTGTGCAGCATTGACATTTTATACTTAAGTTGTAGTGCTCAGTGGAATTTTGACATTCCGGTAGAATTACATTTCATGGAATTTCAAAGTTCCACTGAACTTCCACCAAATTTCACCAGAAATGGTATGGAGGAATTCCGTGGCAGAAAAATTCAGAATGAGTTTTCTCACAGCATTTCTGCAGAATGTTATTCCGTGGATCTCAATTTCATCTGCAGAAATGGTTGTGGAATGATTTTCCATAGAAAAAATGCTGCTCTGTGGAATATTATTCCGCAGATCTCAATATTTTCTATGAAAATGGTTGCAGAATAATTTTCCACAGAAAAAAATCTGTTCTGTAGAATATTATTCCATGGATCACAGCAGGCAGAATTCCACAGAAGAACCAGCAAAATTCCATCAGAAATTCCACCTGTGGAATGGTCATTCTGTGCTAATGTCACCAACAGAATTCTGCATTCCACACAGCACTACTAAGTTGCCTTCTGACCAAAGTCTTCTCTGAGAGAATCTTCAGCACTGCTGGTAGTGTTGCTTTGGATCTGCACAGCCATTTGATGCCTAATATTGTGGAACATCAGACATTTGCTAACGTTACCCTTTATCTCTGATGGCACCACTCATTCTCTACAAAGTCATTTTGATACTGATGATGAGCCAGTCTATACTGATTAATTGGTGATTGTGTCTATGTAAAAGGTTATTCTGCAGATGCATGTAAGGACAGAGGGGAGAAAACATATACATTATAAGAAAAATGCAAAACGAAAGAAAGAAGCCAAGTTATCTTTGATAGACTTTCAATAAAAAAAATCAGAGACAGATAAATATTGAACTTCCCTTGTTGTTTTTGGTCATGCCCAACTTAGTACTTGGTGATTTTGGGATCTGGATCAACACCTTTAGCTGAAACCTTACCTGGAATATTTTTTTCAGGATAGCTTTCTGAAGGTTTTCGTAAACTTCTAATAAACTGGTTAGATGATCATTGTCAATGGTCTTTTCAAATATAACAATGTCATACAAATACAACAGTGCTTTTCTCCTGTGCAGGCCTCATAAAATCAATTCCATCAAACATTAAAAGGCAGAGGGAGCATAGTTAACCCCCACAATGCATTAAACTGATACAACCCATCGGTTACCTTATCAAGCAAAGATGTCCTATTATTGTTTATGATATCACAGATGCCCATCCTAACCTAAAAACAGTAATGTATACTGATGATACTTTTACATATAATTCCAGTACAACCATATTAGACTTTCAAATTCAATTATAAAAAAGATGTAATTCCCTTGTACACTGGTTTTTCACCCTTAAACAAGAATTAAATCAAAGACAAAAAACAATGATCATTGGAACCATTCAAAAATCATCCAGAATATCTGATTCTTTGGCTACTGCAGGAACAAATGGTGAAACTCCTTTAGCAGTCAAATATTTCAAATATCCAGGATTTACACTTTACTAGAGTATGTATATCTTTAACCATTCATATTAAAACTATACCACACAGGTTGATCAAAAACATAGATTCTTATAACAAGGATTTACTATCCAGAGAATGAAAACATGCTATAGTTAAACACGTCCTGCTCTCTACTTTGGAATACCTCTAGTTTACTATACAACATCCTCACTAATGTTTTTGAAAAATATGAACTTACTTACAGGAATATCTGACATTTTATATTCCCTGCTTGCCCAAGGAACCCATCATTGCAAGCTCTATCAGGATCTTTCCTTGGTCTCTCTGTGTTATTACTAAATGGTTACATCACAACACCAAGTTGACTAATTGATTCTTGTTCATTTTCACTGATTATTAGCTGGAATCCACTTTAAAGTAATATGTTATGTACAGCAACAGCCCAGTGGCATGGAGGGCTGACTCACTGGATGCCACACCTATGACCACACTAGTGTCCCAGGTTTGGAAGTGAACTTAGGTCATATAGAGGTAAGCTGGGTGGGACAGGATTGAGCATTTAGGGACTGCTCCCCTTTCCCCATGTGGTGGGTCTGACCACACCACTCTAACACTGCTACCAGTCAGAAAAGCTGTTAAAAACCAACAGGAACTGCCTGGGGCTTGGGTGTCCAAAGGGAAGAGAGTAGCTTCTGAAAGATAATTTGTATAGGAAACATTGGATTAATTAGAGGATTGCAGTAGGACAGCACCCAGAACTGAATATACATATGACGGTGGATCCAGAGAATAGTTTATGCTGTGCAGACATAGCCCTGTAGAGATTAGCCAGCTGTTTGCGTGAGGAACCCTGCTGTTGCAAAAGGAGCCAAAGCTGTTCATGCTAAGGTTTATGGACCTAACTTTTATCAAAATATCCTTAATAATCAAAACAAGATCAATTATAGGGGCACAGTAGCATCCCTATAGTTGGGGTTGAGCTAGAGGTTGTATGTTAAACCCCTAACTTTGCACCTTAATAACTTTGGAAAAGATTGACAAAAGTAGCTACAATTTTGCATGTGCTGTCTAGGAGGCAAGGTCTAAATATGTGGAAAGTTTTGTGATAGAAGCTCTTACAGTTTCTGAGATACGTATATTTCATTTTCCTGTAGATGTCTAATTATTTTCCTTATACTTAACAGTAGAGCAGGCTCTCATGTACAGCCTACAAGGAAGGGATTTTTTTCTGTAACTTTCAGGGTAGAACCATGCTGTGCCAAGGTAGTGCCTTTGTAAGGTTTCAAGAAAAAATATTAAATGGTTCCAGAGTTATAAATATTTAAAGTTTTGTATTTTTCTGTTGTGAACATGCTCAGTAGAGGTTTTGGGATAACGTTCTGATAAAAAACAAAAAGTCTGTGTAGTAAGACTGTTTTTGGTTTCTCACCACAGCCAGAATCTTGTTTGTTTTCCCCTCAAACTTAAAAAAAAACATGGAAAATACATAAAAATGCTGTAATTAAAAAAAAAACACCTGAATCTAGCTAAATTGGACCCAGTTTGCTAGATTCTGATGTTTTCGTTTTTTTAAATAATGCAATGTAAAAGGGAAAGTGAGACATTAATACAACTAGAGAAGGACAAAAATATAATAATTAAACAAGTGGACAGAGACGGGGGATTGTATTGTGGAAGTATCAAGAATACAGAAGAGAATGCATGAATGAACTGGGGGACCCAAATAGGTACCAATTAATAGAATCATATCCATTAGAGGAAATTAAAATGAAAATGATAGAATTGTTGAATTTAGGGATTGATATGGGATGGATAGATGAGGAAGGGACAAATGTGTTAGATAATGTTAATCCTAGAATACCCCCTTTTTTGCATTTTACCTAGGATTCACAAAGATTCTCTCAGACCACTGGGATGTCTAATTGTTTCAGGACATGATTCCATATTAGAACTGCTATCTAAGGATGTGAATTATCACATACAACCGGAAGTTGAAAACCTAGCCACATATATAAAAGACACAGGACATGTGATTCAGATGATAGGTCAAATTAACAGAAACAATTGGAACTGGGATGAGATTATTCCGGTAATATTTTATATTAAAGAGCTATACACAAGTATACAACATGATGAGGGTCTGGAAGCACTACAGGGTGCATTAAATGGAAGAGAAGATCGACACCCACTCAGTGAATTTCTGAAACTAGCAGAAATTGTTCTGGGGAGGAATTATTTTACATTTGAAGAAAAGTATGACGAACAGTGATGGGGAGCACCATGGGCCCGTCGTATGCAAATATCTATATGTGGGAATTTGAGAAAACACACATTTTGGACAACATCAATAATCCTTTTATCCTAAATATTTTATTTTGGAGACGCCTTATTGATGATATTTTAGTTATGTGGAAAGGAACCAGTGAAAATTTAAAAAGATTTGGGCAATATTTAAATAGCAGAAATGAAAGTTTATCTTCCACAATGACAGCAGATAATCAGAAAATTCCTTTTCTGGATTCAGAAATATATAAAATGGAGACAGGCATAGCCACAACACTCTACAGGAAACCAACTGATAGGAATACTTCCTTATACTACACTAGCTTTCATGACCCAGATCTAAAAAGAAGCATACCTAAGGCCCAAATTATGGGAGCGAAACAGAACTGTAGTGAAGATACAGAATACCAGAGGGCAGCAAAAGATATGACATAGATTTGTAGAGAGGGGGATATGGAAGGCCACTGGTCAATAGTGCCCTAGAAGCAGTGGACAATATACAAAGAGGACAGTTACTTGTGAATAGTACTGAACAAAATGTGGGGGGAAAGGATAGTCTTTTCAACAAACTATAGTCATTTGAAAGGCAAAACAAAAAATATTATTACAAATAACTGGCACATAGTACAAGCTGGCAGTTATGAGAAAAAAAGGTTCAGAGAACCTCCATTGATGGCATCAAGGAAGAATAAAATGATCAAAGACAGATAATTACATACAGCACATAAACAAGTGGTCAAACAACAGAAATCATTTTTATTAGGGCCTTTGAAAAATGGGAGCTTCCAATGTGGACATTGTTTTCAGTGTGGGAACACATGGAATAAAACATTTTTTTGAACATCCTTTCACTAATGTAAAATATGATATCAAACATCATACAGTATATCATGCACTATGGACCATGTGAGCTATGTTATCCTCTGTCCATGTGACAAGATCTATTTGGGGATGACAACCAGAGACCTGAAAACAGGAATAAGCAAATATAAAGGTAAAATATGAACTTGTGATGAGGGATCAGCAGTTGGAAGACATTTTAACTTAGTAGGACACTCAGTTTCGAGCCTTAGATTCTGGGGCTTGGAACATGTAACTGAACCAGAACATTAAGATATTAGATGGGAAGATGTCTTACGCAAGAGGGAAGTCTACTGGCTCTTCACTTTGAACACTATGAATGAGAGATTTGGTCTAAATGAGGAATGTGACTGGTATCTTTACCAATAAGATTCTCAGAAGAAAAAGGAGAATACATCAACATTTTTTTTTGAAGGACAACAATAAAATAAATATTCTTAGGAGATGCAGTACATAACAGAAACACATATGGACTTTGAACAGCAGTGGAAAGCTACATCCTAGTATCCACAAACAATACCATCTAATATTGATACATCTATGGTGATTGGAATATACAATGAATCTTGATATGGTTATATTTATTTACATCTTGTTTATCTATGTTAAACATGTATCCAACTTGGTTGCCATTCTGATGGCCCTGAGCCTTACCGTCCTTCCTTATTTGTTTTGCTGTCAACAGTCCCACAAAATAGTTTTAAATTAATTGAGTGGAGCATTCAGGAAATGTCAAAAGAAGAAAACTAAAAAAAGAATTAAAAACAAAATAGCTTCATTGTAATTAAAATATTGTAAGGCATATAGCCCTGGGTGGGGGGGGGTGAACCACTATCTCACACACTCATGTAGCGCTGTTTAAGTTCCACCATCACATCATACAACAACACTATGTGTTTAGTGTGCCTTGAGTGAGCTTTTGCTGAGATAGCCCATGCAATAGGTGGAGACAGTGTGGTGATGTCAGGAGTGAAGTCGTTTCCCCCCACCGCACAGCAGTATTTAAACTGCATAGGAGTATGCTATGGCAGCACTATACATAGAGGAGCCACTGCATAGCCGTGTATTTAAGAACTCCCCAAGAAAGTAATCTCAGTTGATATCTTTACACAAAAAGCAATGAGGACTATGGTTCAAGAGCAGGAGCTTCTAATGATGTAGGTCTAGTGTGTAAAGATACTAGCAGTGTTTTGTTTCTGTTTTATGACTCTAGAAAATAAATGCTGTTCAAGTGACTTGAGAGGAGAGCCGCCAGGAATGAAAGTTAAGGGAATGACTAGGTGAGAAACAGTGAACATGTGAAAGTTTAGAGACATACAGCAATGGTAATTGATCTGTGTGTGGACGCATATTTAATGTCTCATTTTAACTCCAGATAAAATGTAAAAATTATGGGAAAGTATAAGGGTGAGAGAAGACATTAAATTAAATAATTTGGTGAGACATGGAATTGAATGAAACCAAAAGATTCATTACATACAATATGATATAGGAGATTTGAGCATAACAGGAATTTCTTTTGGAAATATTTTAAGGACAAATATCTTGTTGTTGGAATGCATTTTTTATAGATGAAAGAAGATGAAAGTATGCTGGTACTAGTAAGGTGGAAGAAATAAATACCACCAACAAGACAGGTGAGAGAATTTGAAACTTAATGAGAGAGATTTGAAAAAAAATGTTTTTTGGGTTACAATAAATAAATGAGGACATTTATTATTCATTACCCAAAACAAATCTAATTCACAGATGTGAGCAGTGGCTTGAGCTAAAAATCATTTGCCAATCTTATAACAGAAGGCATTTAGAATCCTCTAAAAAGAGGTGAGTGAGTGCCGATTTAGGTAAAAGAGATGTTATAAAATGTGATATTTGTAACACTGGGTAATATACACGAAGGCCATATAAGTGACCATATGGAATAATTTAACTTTATTAAAAGATATTTTTTTGGAACATTATGAAATGTTACTGATAATAGATGACAGAAAAATATTATATTTGTCAGATACACCCATACATTTTATATTTAAAGAGATATCAGATAAATAGCTAGTTATGTGGTGTGTGTGTGTGTGTGTGTGTATATATATATATATATATATATATATATATATATATATATATATATATATATGTATATATAGTATGTATATGAGATGATGGAGACAGGCCGTTGAATTTGTCTGAGAAAACCATAGAGATAGTAAAAAAAATGAAAAATGTGAAAGTAATTATGTTTATATGTTTTTATTTAGAGAAAACATGAGGGGTTCGGGAAGTGGAAATACCACAAAATGTTCCCCATAATTAGTGTTTGTTTGAAATAATAAAACAACAACTATTTGCACCAGGAACAATGGTCTGAGTGGATTCATCCAGCTTTTATATTGCATTTGATTTTTGGTCTTGATTTTGGATGACCCAACTTCAAAAACTACATACCTCTGGTCAAGAAGGAGGGCAACCTGAACTTTAACTACATGGACAGTGTTTATAAAAAATGGCCAGAAATACCTTTTCTGGGCACCCCAAAATACATGGTACCAGCTTATCAAGAGGAGCTGTTCATCCACATTCTCTGTGTGACACTTTCTTGAATGCTGAACAGCAAGTCTTTCTTGAAGCTGCAGCTGGAGTCATGTTGTTGGCTTCAGCTGAAGTAGTGAGCTAGCAAGCCCCTATCTCTGTGTATATGTGTGTGTGTGTGTGTGTCTCTCTCTCTCTCTGGGGTACCCACTTCTAATACTGCTTCATTATCCTTCCTTCTCACCCACCAGGTCATCTGCCCATGTTTCCCAATTTACAGTAGTTACTTTTATTTTTTAAATAAACAGACAAGGTGCCCAAACACCTTACTGCTTCTTTCTTCCCTCCTCCTAAATCACCTGCCCACCCTTCCTAATGTTTACTTTTAGATGTAGGCAGACCAGGGTGCCCGACCCTGGTACCACTTCTCTGGACCCCTTCCCCTCCAGGTCATCCACCACCATTTGCCAAAGAGTAGCCCAACACTGGGGTGCCCAATCCCCAGTGTTGGAATGTCAGCTGTAATAAAGAAAACCATCTCTTGATTATTTGTTTTGTAAAACCTGTAAAAAACAGCCCCCTCACTGATCTGACTCCCAACACATGTACCCCCATCCACCCCACTCTGATTTTCCATGCAGTAACAACCACCCTACTGCACCTGCCACACCCCCCACACACCACACCCTCACTCACCTGAACATGTCCCATGACATAGACCCACTCTCTGATCAAAGACAGATCTTGCTGCTGGAACCGCCGACTGCAATATGAGAAAATAAGCAGGTGCGATAAATGTATTTCAATGGGGGTTTGAACTTTGATTCATGACTTTGTCATTATTGAATATTTTTACCCCACATTTTCAATATGCCCCTTTTGGGACCCCATCTCATGACCAATGGTGGTGAAATTATGCAAATCTGGCCCAAAAGGTAATTTCACAGTCACTTTGCAAAATCACCTTTCAGGTAGAATTCGAAAAATTTCACCACTCTTGTTCATGAGGTGGAGGTCACAAGAAGGCTTTGCTAAAAATTTGGGGTTATAATGTTTGAAATTGACAAAGTTATCAATGTATGTTGAAATTTTTCTACGCTTCTCATAACTTTGGTCATTTTAAATAGTTTCACCTCAAGTTTTCAACATAGCAATTTTTTCACACTATCTCATGAATGTGACAGCTGTAATTTTTCAAATCCTGTCCAAAATGTGTTTTTGCACCGGTGGCATGGAATGACATTTCATTGGTGCAGAATGACAATTTGTCTGGGAAGTGAATATTTTCTCCTACTGTGTTCATGAGGTAAGGTAATAGGAGATGGTTGTGCGTACATGAGGAGGTAGTGGAGTCAAAAACAGTGAGGGAATTTAAGAATGCATGGGACAGACATAAGGCAATTATAGTGGGGGGGAGGAGGAAATAGGCTGCCGGTTAACAAGGATCTGCAGCTTATCCATTAGGTAGAGAAATGGGCAGACTAGGTGGGCCAAGCAGTCCTTATCTGCCGTCACGTTCTATGTTTCTAATAAGAAGGCTATGCTGAAAATCTGGTGTACAAATACTGTATGGTAAAATGCATAGGTTATGAGTGAACATGGCAGTATTACAATGTTCAGTCTTAACTTCACTCATTTTAAATATTTTGACTTCAGACTTTCAATATAGGCATTTTTCTACACCACCTCATCAATGTGACAGGTGTCATTTTTTAAATCCTGGGCAAGGCATGTTTTTGCACTTCTGGTGTGAAATGATGTTTTAGCCAATAACTAAATGTTATACGTCATGTTTATAAGGGGAGTCATAAAATGATTATCTTGAAAACTTGGGGTCAAAAATTAAGAAAACTATATATATATATATTTTACGAAAGTTTGTGTGTAGTGCCAATCTTGACCCCAGCAGGTATGCTTTTTGATCCCATGCCAATGAGCTGAGTTTGGGGGTGAGCTCAATGGCTCAGCTGGATGGGGTGAGAGTGGGGGGATGGTGCTGTTATGTGACACCCTCCCCAGCCAGACAATGCAAGCTGCAGGGTTGTCTGCACAGGCCCAGGTACCATATTGTGAATACATTTTTTTCTCTTGGCATAGGGTCCTGCACATCTGCACCTGTGTGTGGAAGAAGGCCCTGTGCATTGGCTGACAGATTGACTTCTAGCCCGCTACGTTTGTATCTGCAGCCATATGGAAGCAAAGGGATGAGAGGGCCCTGTGCTTTACAGCCCACCAGACAGATCCCTGAATTCTTGACATCTGTCACTGCACTTCTGTAGGCAGAGAAAGTCTTCACTTGGTGCAGGACCCAAAGGGCCCTTCACATCTGGATCTGTTCATGCAGGTTCTGAAGGGACCTTCATGAATGAAGATAAAATTACACTATCTCAAAAAGAAAGGAAATTATTTGCCAAAAACTTCATAAATGCATCAGTTAGGGTTCAACTTCATGCAACAAATGTAGGGAAATGTGGCATTAGGGTTTCAAACCCAACTCCCCCCCCCCCAGCAGTAAAATGAAAAAGCACCAGGGTTTTGGTCTTCAGAATTTTGGCAAATCAGTAGTGGGGTCTTCCTTCCCAAATGCCAACCCCATTCCCTGAGTGAACAACATCAGAAATGAAGAAAGCTACAACAGACTGTGTTGGCAACATGTGGCAAGGCATAGATCTCTGCCTTTGAAAAGTATATCACTATGAGGCACTGACTTTCAGCTGTGCCTTGTGCTTCAGACAGGAAGCTACATGCTGCGGGCAGGGGTGAGCATTAGAGTTGACAACCCCAAGGAAAACCCAACCACTAATTCACCAAGTCTCCAGAGACCCAAAACTCTAATGTTTTTTCCCTTTGCTGCTTGGTGGTGGGCTGGGGGCATTTAGGGTTGGAAATCCTAACACCACATTTCCCTAATTTTGTGGCATTAAGTTGAACCCTAACTGGCCCATTGACAATGTTTTTTGTAAAGAATATTGAAAATATTTAAAAAAAAGCTATATTTTGTCTAAATATTATAGTTCTCAAATTTTTTCCAGAGGTGCCACTTTCCTGTTAAGTACCTTTCATGTGAAGTAATTCATTCTAATTTTCCTGCTTATCTTGCCCCCTTATTTGAGTGCATATGAATACATTCACCAGCTCAATCATGTGTAAATACTTCATCCTATCTATCCCCATTTAGTATTTGGAATACCATTATCATGTCGCCTTACAGCATTGTCTTCTGTCGGCTGAATCGTTGGAGTATGTCTAATTTCTCCTCATGGTTGTTGGCCGTTAAATCACTAATCAGCTAGTTGGTCCTGTGCTGTATAATGTACAGCAGTAAGGTTGGATAGTTGTAAGATTATCACTATCCCTTTAAGAATAGTGAGTACAGCTTCAGTCGTTGCTCCTCCCTCTGATAAAGCTGTTCATTTACGAGGGCTGGGTGACAATAAATGGCTTCTGCAAGAATCTGGGGGTCTCTCTGGTCTATATTAGTTCTTACATATGGTATAAGAAGACAACTATTACAGCACAGGGTGTCAGAAGTAAAGAATGCAATGTTGAAATTATCAGCCAACCTTAGGAACTGCAGTTTCAGTTGAATCTTTTACAAAAAAGGAAAAAAAACTAACAACAGGAGAAACACAGATTGCAATGTGCTCACTATTGCAGGATGGGTGCTGTTGCAGAAAATCACTTTTTTTGAGACCCCTTTTATATCTAGTTTTCAGATTAATAGTTTTTTACATTTATTTGCTCTCGGTTCCATCTGGTAATATTTAACAGATTTGCTGTATTCACATTCAGTCTGTTTACTGCTAGCTTCTTTGCTTTTTTTAAGTCACTTTTCATTTTTATGTTTCCTTGCGCTTGTGAAGAAAATGTTTTGTTACAGTGAATAGCAAACAATATTTCAGAGGTGTGTCAGTGTTGTGTCCAATGCAGGTCAAGCTGCATTGGGCTCATTCCTGACAGACCAATGAGCACGCAAGCTGATGAGGACAATGAGTACATTTTCATGGGTGTAAACTTTGCATACTTGAAAGGAGTGAAGCACTCCAGTGAGAAAGCGCTTCCGTCATCCCATTTGCATAAACCACCCAGCAAGCAGCTAAGCAGTTTTATGAGTTTGTGGATTGTGTTTCCCCTATTTTCTTGCATGCCTCTTTCCCTTCCTCTCCCCTGCTGCCTGCCACTCCTTCACCACCTTTGCAGTGTTTTGGTTGGTGGTCCGCCACTGCCCCCGTATGCCTCCTTCTTCTTCTGGCTTGTCCGTGTTTACTCTCCCTTGTGTCTGTCCTTCTTCCTCTTGTTGGTTGTCTCTTCTACTTCTTTTTGGGGGGCCCTCTCCTCATTACTTGCTCCATCCTAGGAACCATTTTGGTCTGTTCAGAGCCACCTCCCTGCTTCTGTGATGCAGGCTGTGTCCACCCAGATTAAAGGTGAAATGATGCATTATTTTACTTGTAAAACACTGTTTATTTAACTGCTTGTGCCATTAGGAACATGAAATTACAAGATAGCATTTTCTCATCAGTTGGGCTGACAGCACTTTTGCCTTATCAGCATGAAGCTTCCTGATGGCAGTGAAAGCGGTGATTGAGCAAAGCCGAATGCACATGTCTTCAGGTGCTCTGTGTATGCTGCTTACTTGCAATGATAAATGGGGTGGCACATTGGGAAACTGGGCTGGCTATGCCCAGGAAAGTACATGAAACAACTTCTCCATAAATTAAAATTTCCCCGCACTCTCAACTAATGTCTGGTATGCCTTAGATACATATTCAGTAGCACACTGGTGGATACCATGATCTGCTGTATTCAGACACATACAGTAGATGACTGAGAAGAACAATTTGCATTACACACATAGAAAATCTGTTGCTCGGTTAAATCTGTTACTGATGGCACTTTATATATTAGGGGTGGTAATGGAGACATGTCATAAGTGAACTGCATGTATTTCTGTAAGTCGCTTGTGTACTGGCATAGCCACCTTTGATTTGACTAACACATTTTCTATGTATGTTGTATAGCAAATTGCACTTCTCAGCCAGCTATGAGCATGAATAAAGCAGCTCATGCATACTAGCAGTTGTGCTGTGCTAATGCATGTTTTTTGTGGATTTCAGCAGTGTGCTTTTGAATATGTATCTAAGGTATACAGACACTGGCTGAAGTGCAGGGAAAGTTTTATTTATGACAAAGCTGATCATCAGCAAATTGACTGACCAGCCTTCACTGTGAGAATGCAATGGAAAGACAGCAACACCACCATATGCAGCATGCAAGGAAACATTCAGCATTGACAAGTAATTATGCTTTTTTTTTTACTTCTTCATTTTGCTTTGTATATTTTATTTTGTTTATTGCAGTGGGCACACCAGGAATTTGATTCAGCATGTTCTTTGGCATTCAGAGATGCATTAGTTCCATTTTTCATCATCCTACTATGAAAACTTAATTTTTATATACATGGTTGGTTTGACATTTTATACCTGAATGATGAACTAAAGCTATTACACTATTTTTAGCAACCTTATGCTAGTAATATTTTTTTCCACTAGTTACACCTCTCTATGCTTGTATTCTAGTTTGTATACTGTCACATTAACCAGTCAGTATAAGAAATAGAATGAAGATGAAGAAGAACCATCCAGATGTCAAGTGACAGGGTGTTTATGACTGTTTTCTCATTTCACACCAGCTTGAATAAACCATATCAGGATATTGTATACATGTGTCCTTGGTTCTTATTTGGAGTGTGGTTGTTTTTGGTTTTGCTCCTGTATAAGACAGTACATGTGATGGACCCCACCACCTGACAAAGCATGAGTTTGGAGAAATGTAGTGCTGAGTTTTAAGTAACACACTTTCCTGTGTTTACTTGGCATTAATGCAAGTACCTTTTTTGATTTGTAAGACCAGTCTTCTTTATTCATCAGTCCGTGTGGACTGCTGTTTGTGTTTTTCTAACAGCAGACAATGCCTAACAAGTAGAAAACAAAACAAGCAAAAAGGATTCTTTTAAAGCCTCCAGGACCATTAAAGTTAAAAGGGAATGTGTCAGAAAACTGGAAAGCCTGAATCTAGTATTTTAAAATGTTTGTTGTGCATCAGGTATGCAAGAGAAGTCAGCAGAGCTGCAAACAGCTGCACTTCTTTCCATTGCAGGAAATGATGCAATGAAACAAAAATTCATTTCAATTGGACACAGCAGAAAATAAGAATAACCTGGAAAAGGTAACTGAGCTGTTTGAAGTATCTGAACCACATAGCTGCCCCACAACAAATTTAGCATGGGAAAGGCAGCTTTTTCTTTTTAGGAAATCATATACAACATGAGTCCATTGACTTTTTATGCTACTGAATTAAGCATTTGTCAAAGTCAAATGTTCACCGCAGATATTGCTGTTGTACTGGGTCTTGCCTGTACACATTTTATTACATATTTATCTAGGATAGAGCAAACAAAATGCAATATCTCATTTTCAGTGGTGTCCTGATTTGATACATTGATTGTAATTACCCAGGATAGGGCAGCCGAGAGGCAATATCTACATTTAAGTGGGCTCCTACATTTTGACCCCAAATGTCAAACAGTCTTTTTTGACCTGAGGTTATGATCAAAACAGGAGGAATTTTTAAAATCCCATCCAAAATGTGATTTCACTGTGTGATTGTGGAAACAAGTTTTGCAGGGGATTTGAAAAAAAAAACACCTGCCATGTTCAGGAGGTGGGGTAACACAAGGGATATGCTGAATATTAGGGGCCAAAATCAACAAAAACTAAAGCTATGAGTAAATGATGGAACAATGGGCCAGATATTCAAAAGGGTTGTGCCATGCGCAACAGGGTTGCACATGCTCAAGTCCTACATTGCGCCATTCTGCGATATTCAGCAGGAGGCAGTTGCGCAACTGAAAACAGGCTGAGCAACAGCGCAATGCAAATGAATGCATGCTCAACAGGAGGGGGAGGAACCATGCATAAACTGCACAGCCCGATATTCAGCCGGGCTGTGCAGAGTTGTGCAGGCGCAACCCCCAACCTGAGCCTGCAGGACCTTTAGCCAAAAAAAAAAGGCTTAAGTAGGGCCACCCACAGGTGAGCTGCTGTGTTGCAGGTGCAACACAGCAGCTGCCTGTGGCTGGCTAACTCGATCCTGTGCCCCAGCCTGATCGCGGGCATAGTGTACTCCCCCACCAGCCCGATCGCGGGCATCAATGTGGCTCCCCTCCCGCTCACATCCCTGGTGGTCCAGTGGACCGAAATACCCAATCGCGGGCAGAAAGTAAAATGAACCAACCCCGAACATCTCCTAATGCCCGATTCGGAGCAGAATGTAAAATGAACCCCCGAACATCTCCCTGGTGGTCCAGTGGACGTAATGCCAATCACGCGGCAGAATGTAAAATGAACCCCCACCCAAACATCTCCCTGGTGGCTAGTGTCCCCCACCCACCCACGAAGCCCCACCACCCGCTCCCCCCCGGCGAGGCGGGCGGTAGCATCCCACCCGCCAGCATCGCCGACCGATAGCCTGCTGCATGACATGCAGAGAGCCACGGGCATGTAGCCCATGCTGTCGGCGATAGTCCAGACGGTGGAAATGATCACCACAAATCTGACTATCATGCAGCGTATACGTGGCGCCGCATTGGTTCTGCCTGCACCAATGGGCGCAGCCCTCACTGGCAGTCATTGCTGGCGGTGGGGCGGCAGGCGGTGATGCTGCCACCCGCCAGCCGCCTGGGGAGCGGTAGGGGCTTCATGGGTGGGGGGGGGGGACACTAGCCACCAGGGAGATGTTCGGGTTGGTTCATTTACTTTCGCCCGCGATCGGGCATTAGATGTTCGGGGTTGGTCTATTTTACTTTCTGCCCGCGATCGGGCATTACGGTCCACTGGACCACCAGGGAGATGTACGGGAGGAGGTGGGAGCCACATGCTGCCCGCGATCAGGCTGCAGGCGCTAGTCCCCGACGGGCTGCTGCCTGGCAGGGGTGGCCAGGGGCGCAAGTCCTCGGGATCGGGCGCACCACATGCTAATGGCATGCAAATGGGGCCATAATCAGATGCAAATGACCCCCGCGCCTGCATGAATTATGGCCCCATTTGCATGTCACCTTTTGAATATCATGATTTTGCACATGCGCCAATGGTGTAGCCACCGCCAAGTTGAATGCTCCACTCTGACAACTTGCGGTGGCGCAAGTTTCACTGCGCCATGCACAGTGGCTTGTGGTTGTGATGATATTCAAAGGAGTTGCTCAATAGCGCAACTCCTTTGAATATCACCTGGGCCACACCCCTGCGCAACTATTTTGCGCAGCGCAAGGGCTTGCACCTCAGAATGGTGCAGTTTGAATATCCAGCTCAATTTGTTTCCTCATAACTTATTGTTTTCACATTTTTACTCCAAATTTTCAACATAATCTTTTTATGACCACTCTTTCTGAGCATGAAAGGTGTCATTTATAAAAAAAAAAAATGGCTGAAACATCATTTTATGCCACAAGTGTGAAAACATATTTTGAGTAGGATTTGAAAAATGACAGCAGTCACATTCATGTGGTGGTGTGAAAAAATGGCTATGTTGAAAAGCTGGGGTCAAAATATTGAAAATTGCCACAGTTATGAGTGTGCATTGAAAAACTGCAATGTAGACTCATAACTTTGTTGTTTTCTCATATTTTTACCTGACATTTTCAACATAGCCTTCTTATAGAGGTGGGCAAATGTTGCAAATTCTGCTATTTCCGCCATTGGTGGGATTGGAATCTTCTGAATGTGTTTGGTGGATTTTCACCGTGTCCACGGGATTTTTTGGCTGAACTACAGAAAAATACACTTGAACTGTGGAATAACAGTTCTAAGGATTTTTTTCTGCAGTTTCATGAATTATTCTGCAATACATGTAATTATTCTGTAGTTCAGTGATCAGTTTTGCAGACTTTTTTCTCCTCAGTTTAATAAAACAATCCACAATTTAAAAAATTATTCCACCGTTCTAAGTCGAAATTTCTTTGAAAGTTGCTAATTGGATTTCCGCACTTCGGCAGAAGCGAAAATCAGACTTTCATAGAAATTCCACCTGCTGAAGTTATTTTTTGCACACCTCTACCTTATTATGAGCCCACCACATAAACAAGGGTAAAGAACATTTTCAAATCCTGCCCAAATGGTGATTTTGTGCCACAAGTGAAAAAACACATTTTTTTCCATGATTTGGAAAAAATGGCAGTTGTCACATTCATGAGGTGCTGTGAAGAAATTGCTGTGTTGAAAATTTAGGGTCAAAATATAAAAAATTACCAATGTTATGAGCCTGCAATTGTAAGTTTCATTGTAGGCTCATAACTTTATTGTTATTTAAATATTTTTACCCCAAATTTTCAACATAGCCTTCTTATGACCCCACCTCATGAACAAGGGCAGAAACTGCAAAATCAACTTTTGGGATGCGGAAACTTATTTTGGCCAGGATTTGAAAAATGACAGCTGTCACATTCATGGGATGCTGTGAAGAAATTGCTGTGTTGAAAATATGGGATCAAAATATTGAAAATTATCAAAGTTATGAGCCTACATTTGTTAATTTCAATGTAAGTTCATAACTGCCCATGGAAGACTACGCATAGAGGCACTTCACTGGCAAAGATATCAGTAAAGTGTCACTATTCCTAGTTTCTGCCAGGCAAAATAGCACTTTGCTGGCAAAAAAGTTCACAAGGTGTTTACTTTTTTTTAAAATAATACTGTAATTAGTGTACAGTTTAAAATGTGTAAACACCCAATGTGACAAACTCTGTGGGGTGGGAATAGTAGTATATGTCACTGATAGTAATACCACATATAGTAACACCTGATTGACAGCGTGAAAGGTTCCTTTTTTTTTTTACATGTTAGACTGCATATGAATATGCATCCTTATAATGTGAGGTTGGGGGAGTAGGGAAGTTGGGTGCTAGATGGTGATAGAGTGGGGATTCCTTATAGTTTTTATGACTCAAATTGGGCTGGAACAGAGTGAGGAGACAGTATGTATGTATGTTTCACTAAGGTGGCACATGTGGGGGAAGGGAATCTGTTTTTTATTAAACTTTGTTGGGACTTTGAGGAGAAGGGAGGTGGACGCTAGAAGGTGGTGGAGCAGAGGTATAATCTTTTAAGGGTTTGGAGGTGGGAAGGATGGGAACAGTTTGTCACAGTGAGTGACACATTTTAAACTGTTTTTTTCTGTTAAAAAGAACTTCACCTCACAAAGTAAGAGTGAAGTGAATAAACTTTGTTGTGAGAAGTTGGGGTGAAGTTGGAGAACCTCACCCCACTGTCAGTAGCATGAAGTTTCAACCTCACACCAAATTCATCAGCATGATACAAATTCACTGTATTTCTAGGTGCCATTGTCAGTGGGAGGAGTCTGAGGAGAATTGCCAATGCCACCAGGAGGTGTAGGTGTAGAGATGGGAATAGAAGTAGATGTCACATGTTGGACATGTGAATGATAGAATGAAAAGGTAATGCTGATCCTAGATAAGCTGAGTCTGAGAAAGGCTAAAGATTTATGAGTCTCAGGATCTAGCCTTGACTGATATGGTGAGACAATATCCCCACTGATACTGAAACATCCGTCTTTCTGTCTGAAGTGACCAATGTTGAAGACAATGTAATTGAGAAAACCTGACTGAAGAAAATGTGTCTGATCTTGACTCTGTTTCATGCCATTTTACATGAAAAGCATATCTTTGATTCATGAAAATGTGATTTGTGATTCAAGAAAACATAACTGGTCTCGACTTTACATTTCTTACCTTATTTTACATTATGTGGAAATAATGGCCAGTGAAGACTGAGGATGTCTTTGAAACTGCAAGCACTTGAAGGAGGAAAAGTGTTACACTGGTGTGCTTCTGGATTGTTCATGTTTCTTCCATTACCAAATGCTCTGACTGGCTTGCTGGAAAAGCTGCTTGCAGTGGAAGAGGTGACTAATAAACCATGGTTTCTTTGGTCATGCTATCATGCATCCAGTCCTAGCCCTTCTCTCAGGCATAGCTCCCGCCCCATCACTATGACTCACAGTATCTGTCCTTACTCCTTCTCACCACCACTGCTTGCAGTATTGGCACTTGGTGAAACTGGTATGTTAGAACCTTTCCCTTTTCATTCCCTCCTCTGCATTCTATTCTCCTCCATTTCTTTTCCATATGTTTTTTTCACAATGATGTGATAGTAGATGCCCCCCACACACATACATACATCTGTCACCCACTCTGATACACCCTCTGAGTCCTCCTCACCCTCACTGAAAGACCTAGGGCCCGATATTGAGAAAAATGCAGAGGAAAGTGTAAAGGTTTGCACTGCGCTTTGCAATTGCCCAGTGGTCTGAGGATGCTATATTCAGTTGGATAGTGCACTGGCACTATCTGACTGAATACAAGGACATCTCGGCACAGCACCAAGTCAAGTAGTGCTGCCTGGACATGTATACCAAAGTGTGCCTCAAAAGTGGATAGCTCTGGAGTGCTGTCTGCAGTTTTCAAAGGGACCCATGCAAATGAGCCCATTGGGCATGCACGGTGCTAAGGGGCAATTTGCATGTCCATTTTGGGTCCAATTGCATGGGTAGCAGAGGCAGGTTAGCATGGCACTACCCCTGTTCCTTAGCCCCAGACATGTGTGGAAGTCCCTGGTGTCCAGTGATCCCCCCAACCTTGGATGCACAGCCTGGTCAGTATATCCCTGATCCCTGGTGCCTAGTGATCCCTCCACCCTCTGATGCACAACCTGACCAGTAATTCTGTGATCCCTGCTGCCTAGTGGCCCCCCCACCCTCTGATGCCCAGCCTCACAATGTATATCTCAGATTCTTGGTGCATAGTGGCCCCCCCCATTGCCAGGCAGCTACACATGGATAATCCCCCAAGTGCCCGGTGTCCCAAAACCCCCCATCCTATCCCACTATGTGTATTAGATGTTCCTGGCATCCAGTGACCCCATGACTGATCCCTGTCCATGTGCCAGAAACACCATCCATCTATGTAAATTGTAAGGGACAGAACAAACATGAGTTCCTGGCATGTCCTGGTACCCCCTCTGATTGCCGGTACCACCCTTGTTACTGCAGCAATTCCTGGCATCTAGCAGCCCTTCCCACTGCAGCACCAAATACCCAGTCACCCACCATCCCCTTACCAGCATCTTTAGTGCTAAAGCAATGAAGATGGCAACCAGCACAGCCCTCCTCAAACCTCCTCGGTCAGTCACCTTATGTCCATGCAGGGAGCGTGTGTCTTATTTATTGGACAGGGTCCATCACCCAGTCCTATAGATAAAATGCATGTTCCCTAAATGGACATATGGAGGCTGGCCGAGCAGGTGTGAAAATGATTCTGCTAGTCATTGTCTGCACTCCCTCAGCACCAAAGATGCTGGTAAAAGGACAGAGAGTGATTGGGTGGTCAGTGCTGTTGTGGTGCGGGCTGCTAGATGACAGGAATTGCTGAAGTAAAACAGGTGGTACTGGCAATGGGGGGGGTATTGGGACACACCAGGGACTTGTGTTTGTTCTGTCCCTTCACCTTACAATTTATGTAGAGCATAGGCTCAGAAATTGATGGTGTTTCTGGTATAGGGTCCGGGGATCAGTGACAGGGGAGGCCACTGGATGCTAGGGAAATCTAATACTCATAAAGGAATTGGAGGGAGAGCAGGGACACTGGACAGCTGGGGG
Organism: Neoceratodus forsteri; assembly: GCA_016271365.2. Classification (NCBI taxonomy): domain Eukaryota; kingdom Metazoa; phylum Chordata; order Ceratodontiformes; family Ceratodontidae; genus Neoceratodus; species Neoceratodus forsteri. Next base: position 346,979,912 of record JADMNL010000023.1, read on the forward strand.
GCTATTTTTGTGGGTAATTGATGGGGTGGGCTACTAGGCTTCAGGGATCAGGGATATACTGGTCAGGCTCTGCATGAGAGGGTGGGGGGACCACTGGGAACCAAGGAGATCTTCAGTGGACACAAGGACAGTGACTGGAGGGAGGGGGATGCTAGTCACCAGGGTTATGCTTATGCATACCCAGCTTGGCCATTTGTTGTGCTGTCAGAGGGGATGAGTGGGCTCCCCATCAGATAACAGGGTTGTTTGCTGCAGTACCTCTGACAATAGCTAGGATTGCACTGGATAAGAGGGATTTTTTCCAGTAGTATTTGCACCATGCAAAATGACCACACTAACGCCTTTTGTGCAGTTCAAAGCCACTGAATATGGGGTAATGCGGATATGGCCATGTCCTTCCCCTTGCCCACCTGCATACATTATGTTTTGCATGGGTGCTAACTCTGTTTGCCTGCACAAACACTCCTTTTGACTAAGGTGATGCAGCTCAAACCCTGGTTTGTGCGGGCAAACACCTGTTAGTGACCAGGCAAACTGATGAATATCAGACCCCGAGTGTATCTCTCCAGTGGCCTGTTTTCCTTAGGTGTCACTCACAGGCAAAAAAATATATAAAAATTAAAGCTGGATTTCTGTACCCCCCCCCTTGACCCACACCAGCAGCAATCAATTATTTATTAGAAAATCCTTCAACCCCCACCTCCAACTCACAAGTGCACACACACCTTTCCCAGTCTACCAAATTCACTCTTACATGCTCCTTCTGCAGGATCTGCAGCTGGTCACACTGCACTCTCTCCTTTCCACTGTAGCATGATTTCACTACCCTGACTGCTTGACTTCCTGAACCTACATTTAAATGTATAGCAGTAACAGTTTATTTGACAAGCTACTTCCCCAAATCTCTAGAAATCTCTAAGGAAATGTTCATGAGATTTCATGCAGCATAAGCAACTCCAGAGATTTTTCACTCTAAGTGTCTCCAAAGATTTCTAGAAATAACTTGCTGAATCGACTGCTACCACTTTAGTCAGAATTAACTAACTATAAAGATAATACATGATTCTCAGATGATTTTGAAAGTTTTCTAATTAAAAGTTTATCTTTTTCACACAACAAAAGAGCTATTCTTCAGTAACCAGGTCCTCCATCAGTGAGAGAGACCTGGAAATGACTCTGAGATGAGTGGAGCATGAGGAGTTCTTAATTTCCATCATTACTGATTGGCTACTGCTGGTCATGTAGCTTGTCAACAACTTGGACATGCTTATTGTGTGCTCCCTGTAAAAAGTGATGTGTCTTGACATCAAAGTGCTGAAGTACCAAAGGGAAAATTAGTTTCTTTGGACCTGCTTCATCCGTGTACAAAATGCCAGATTTTGGAATGTTTACCAAATAGAAATTCATCATTGGCTTATTCTTACAGCGTAGTGCTTTAGATAAAATTGAACAGGCTGAAGCAAATGTAATTGCAAGTAAATCAGCAGCTGGAAAAAGTGATATTGAAACAAATTAATCTGCAAAAAGCACAATTACCTATGGAAGAAGTGATAATTGTTACTGTACACCAGTAAACAAAAATGCACAGCACGGGCAGCAGAAGACTGCTGTGAAAAGCACAAGATGGACAAGGTAGCACTCAGGAACATGCACGGACATGCTGTTTTTAAAGCAGTTATTGTAAACATGAATCATTGCCAGATTTATCTTAAACTACAAATGAACTTGTAGGTGTTTTATGCAAAGAACTTGTAAAAGAGTTAAGACACAAATATACGTCTATCTTCATAAATGACAAGCCAGTAAAACTTTAAACTTGAACTTCTGTTGAGTGCAATATTATTAGTAAGGCTGTTTTTTTTTTCCAAGGAGTAACTGATTATCCTTTGCAGTAGACAAATATTAGAATTATAACATATGGTGGAAGCAAAATGATCTCATGTGGCACAATTAAATTACATCTCTTAAACAGTCAGTACAGACCAACTAACTGAAATTTTAGATTACACTGTTTGCAGTGTAATTGGACAATGCACATCTGTTTTATCTTATTTTAATAAAGTGAGTTCATATCTTAAATACAGGAAATGAAGCAAAGAAAATTCCTAGAAGTTATGAAGATATTTTCAGGGACTAGGCTGCACTAAAGGTGGGGTTCATCACATTAATATAAATCCTTGACTGTTTTTTGTGGTATACCACCCACTGAACATGCCTGTAGTACTAAGAGAGCAAATCAGTCTTAGCTTGATTGCATGGTGCAGCATGCTGTCATACAGCATGTCTCTGAACCAACTGACTGGGTGAGCAGCATGGTGACTGTTGTCAGACCAAATAAAATTCAAATTTATCTTGACTACAGAGACTTAAATAAAGCTATCAAATGATTGCATCACCTCATGAAGACAATTGAGACTGTGGTTTAATGGATGCAACATGTCATAAAATTCTCAGTTTTGGACACCAGTCAAGGCTTCTGGCAAATACCACTAGATGCAAATAGTACAGGAATCTGTACATTGAATACCCCTTTTGACATGCACTGTACATGTTTAAATAAGTATCATTTTTGCATAGCATCTGCCTCTAAGGTCTGTCAAAGCATAATATCACAAATATTTGAAGGAGTCAAAGTGTATTGTAGATGATCTACTAATTTGTGAAGAAAATACTTGTCAGTGTAATGAATATCTGTGCAAAGTTTTGCAATGTGTCAGGAACACAAATATCAAGCTAAACAGAGCTAAGTGCCAAACTGGGCTATTTGAAATCAGCAATCATTGTCATAGTCTAAAGTGAATATGGTCAAACCTGATCCTAAAATATGAAGCTGTTCTTCAGATGGAATCCACACAAGACAAAGAAGTGCTTCAGAGAATTATTAGCATGACTGCTGTCTTTGGGGACGTGTACTCTTAATCTGTCTCACATTAGTGTGCCATTGAGAATTCTTCTTGAGAAGAACACTGACTAATACTGGGGTGTCACAAGACCAGCATTTTAACAAATTAAAGAAAAAAGTTACCCAAGCACCAGAACAGAAATACTTTGATGTTACTTATATAAAACGCTCAGTTATTGCCAGCTGATATAGTTTGGGAATTGGGACCTTTTCTTTTACAGGGTGACCATCTGGTTGCTTATGTTTTCAAAGCTTTAACAAATTCTCAGCAAAACTATGCTCAAATTGAAAAAGAGCTACTTGCAATTGTGTAAGTTTGTGAGAAGGGACCGGCAACCAGTTAGATCATTCAGGGGAAAAGCCACTAGATAAACCATCAATTTTGAAATGGCAGGCTCCATACACTTGAATGTTGCCAGCCTTCAGAACACCAGGAGAGGGTCACGAGGGGTGAGTGCTTCATCTTTATTCTACCTCCCCCCACCACTCACCTAGCTTGCCCATTTATTGTTGGGACTGCACCAGGTGCCCCCTTTTATTAGCAACCAATTGGGTTAATTGGGGCACAGCTTTGGTTCTTCATTTACATAGAGGTCCTTGAACAAATGGTTACAGTGCAAAGGGTGTCACACCATGGGCTTCAGTTATGGAGGCAGCTGGTGACTGATTATTAGAGATGGGCAAAGTTGGCAAAATGTGCTCCATGGATCAATTTGCGAATTTTACAAAACTTGCAAAACACAAATTTGTGAAATTTGTGAAACCAAAAATAGGAGGCAGTATAGCACAGTGGTCTAAGGCTCTGAGCTGCAAATCTGGTGACATCCAGCAGACCAGACCTGGGTTTGAATCCCACAGCTTCCACTTGCATACTGTGTGACTCTGAGCAAGTCACTTAACCTCCTTGTGCTCCCAGGTCGCTCCTGTAAAAAAGCTTTCAGCTTAGTGTGCTATACCTGGTTAAACAACTAAATAAAAAAAAAAAAATTCCCAAAATTTGTGGATCGTGAAGTTGGGAATTTCACTGTGAAGTGCAGAATTTCACCCATGAAATTCCACACTTCGCGGCAAAGTTCCACACTTTGTAGCAAAAGCTTCACGATTCGGGCAAAGTCAAAGTTTCCCAGGTCCGGAGAAGCTCTACAAAGTGCACATTTTTGGCACTTCACATGAACTTCGCTGGCGAAGTTTTACTTTGCCACATTTCTACTAGTTATGCTGTGCATGGTTTTAGTGAGTGCTCAGTACAATAATCCTAGTCAGTCTGCACTTATTAATGTGCCTGTAATTTGCCCTACTCACTGCTGATACTGTTTCCACTCAGAATTCTAGCACTCACCACCGGTCTGTAGAGAGGGTACCACTCAGCATTTTCCTTTTAAAAAATCACTTTGTTAAACATGAAGCTACTCCAAACATCCTGTCTGGCACATTTTGAACTGTTTTAGTCCTTTATTAAATACTGGGATACACATACCAAACATTCAATTAAATATAGTGCAAAAACCATGTGGTGTGATGCCGTCAAAGTCGGATCATTATCCGATTGGTGTTTGTAATATTTGAATTAAATTGATCATGTGCTATGTAGCAAACACAATAAAACACTAAAACATATATGAATAATATTGCCAAAAAAACAACATTGTCAGAAATAGCTTCCTATCTAAGATCTATAGATGATACACTGACAATGACAAGGACACATAAGGTGGGGGTCAATGGAAAGTAACAAAGAACAGTTAAGCAGCACAGCAGATCAGCACCACAAATTAACACAGTGTCCCCACAATATAAATACCATTTCATCCGAGTGAAAAACCTTTCTAGGATTCATAATATATAAAATGTATATCTTGCTAGAAGTACATGGGGTAGGATTTTCTATCTACGTATGGCTGCATCCATCTTTTTTCTAATTAAGGGTGCACATCAGAGTTTGTGTTAAGCCCTGGTTTCTTATGTACCTTAAGTTGTAGAATCCAAAAATTCTGTCTCTCAATAGCATGACGTTGTTGTAATTGCCACCTCGAGGGTGGTGGCTTACCCTATCCACTGCCATAAATGTAAAATTATGTGAGACCTCATCTCTCCCCTCCATAACATGGGTAGCTGTTGCAAATGTGCTATCCTGCTTGCAATTGCCCGAATATGCTCACCTATTTATGTCTTAAAGCATCTTTTAGTTTTTCCAACATAAAATGCTTCCAGGAGCATGCTGCTAGATAAATTACCCCATTTGGTACTGCATGTAATACACTGCCTTATTCTAAATTCTCTCTTCACTTTGCAGGAGCTAAATGTCTTCTCTGGTTGGACAGAATTGCAGTATATACATTTTTTGCACCTATAGCAGCCTTGTGTTTGTGTAAGCCATGTTGTTGCCTGTTTCTGTACATAGTGGCTGTGCATAAGGCTATCTTTAAGGGTTGAGGCTTTTCTGCAGCAGGTTCTGGGGGGATTTTGCTAATCTCTTTGAGACAAGCATCTGCTGAAAGGACATGCCAACGTGTATTGAGTATCTTCTTAAAGTCCCTGGTTTGTATTGAAAAAGATGTTACAAAGTTGAATCTTGAGTCTGATGGTCCATTTTCAGTTTTTTGCTCAAGCAATCTATCTCCATCTTGTTAAATTTCTGGCTGCCTCATTTTTGTTTTCGCTATATCCACTCTCTTTAAGTCTCACAGCAAGATCCTCTGCTCCTATTTCAAATTTTGTTTCATCACTACAGTTGCACCTCACTCTTAAAAATTGGCCCTTTGGTATATTTTTAGCCACATGTTGGGGTGGCAGTTGGAAGCCAACAACATGTTATTCCCATCTACCTCTTTTCTAAATATTTCACTGTCCTCTGACCCCCTTGTTTTTTTTTATTATAAAATATTCTTTATTGCATTTTCTAGCAGTCAACAGTACAGATAAGGATCATGACACATGCCAGTGAGAGTGCATTTTACAATTACAACAACCTATAAGATTAACAACAATCATACATGCTACTCTACCCTCCCTCTCCCCACCACTCAGCCTTCTCCCACCCCAGACCAAGTGTTATTTCCATACTTTTACTTTCAGGATTATCAACCTAGTATAGGGACCATGAATGGAAAATGTAAGGCTTCCATAAAGACAGTAAGGTATCAAGAGGACCCCACATGTTCTAGAAGGCCTTAAACCTATCATGCATGCATGCAATATGTTTTTCCAGCTGCAGTGAAAGAAGTATCTCTCTATACCACTCCATAACTGGGGACAGAGATTCTTCTTTCCAGTGCCTCATAATGATCAATTTACCAGTTGCAGCAATTAGGGCGAGATGTGCTTTCCTAGTTCTAGGAATTCTATGGAGAAAAGGATTCAGCAAGCAGTCTTCTGTGGTAAATAAGGTATCCAATCCCAATAATGGTTCCAGGATTCTTTTAATAGACTGCCACAAGACTTGAACCTTAGGGCAGTACCACAGCATATTGTACAAGGTCCCTCCAGCCCCTCCACACTGTGTACAATTAGAAGAGGGGATTTTACCAATTTTATTGAGTTTCACAAGTATATAATATAGGTTATGCATGATGTTAAATTGGACCAGATGAAGCATGTCTTGTTTAACAGACTTGTAACTATTTTTCCAGAGCCTCCACCATGTATCCAAATCTTCAGGTAAAGATAATTCCTTGGTAGAGTAATAACAAATACCTGAAGGCAAATGGGAATCCAGTGTTTGTAATTTCTTATACACCATAGAAACAGAATGAGGCTGGTCCACTACTTGCAATATTGAAGATATTTCTGCATTGGGTGAGGCTAACCAGGGTGTATTCCACATAAAGGAAGTGATAGCCTCCCTCGTCTGTATAAATTTGAACATGTGCTTATCAAGCACCTTGTGATGTGTTTGGAAATGAGGGAAAGAGATCAGTTCCCTATTCATGATGAAGTCAGAGAGCTTACAAATCTTCAACAGGGCCCAAAATGAGGGCAAAATATGGTTATTATCAATTTTAAAATTGGGTTACTAATACTCAGTAGTTCCAGTGATCTGTGCCAATTCAATGAGAGGTAGTTCTGAGTCTGATGAAGTGCTTTGAGGGACCACCCAACTGGAGTATTCCTAAGTGGTTTAGGGATATGTGTAGGGGTTCCATATAGAAGAGAGGATAATGAACAGAAATTTTTAGATGCTAAATACCCCTCAAGTTCCAAATACAGAGGAAAAAATGTCAACGTATTTGTGGGCTCTGTACTCTTGACACAGAAAGCCAGCTTACTAATGTAGTGAGCACTGTAGTATGTGAAAAAGGAAAGGGTTGCCAGCCCACCCTGGATTTTAGGAGCTGTAAGCTTGAAGTAGGCCCTTCTGACCCCTTTCTCTTTCCTTATAAAAGCATTAAGGGCCTTTTGGAGCCTGGTGAACCATACTTTGGGGAGAAAACACCCCAACATGCCCAAAGGATATAAGAGACGAGGAAGCACATTCATCTTAACAATACTGATATGCCCCCAAAGGGAGAGGTGAAGCGCTCCCCACCTATCCATATCAGTTTTCAGCATTTTCAATAAATTGGATATGGTCTCTTTAACCATTATTGCAATCTCTCTTGTCACTTTAATGTCTAAATATGTAAGAGATTTTGTTTCCCATGAAAGGTTATGGGTTGCCAATTCAGCTTGAGTAATTCTGCTATTCACCAGGAAGACTTTAGTTCTAGAGCGGTTTAGCTTATAGTATGATAATTTGGAGAAGGCCTCAAGTTCCAATAGAAAGGCAGGGATGGTAGTTTGTGGGTCTTTTACGTGTAAAAGTAAATCATCTGCATAAGCAGAAAGCACATATCACTTGTCCCCAATTTTAATATCTTTAATTTCCTGACAGATCAATAACAGTCAGATCAAAGGCTCCAGATAGAAATTAAATAGGAGGGGGGACAGTGTGCATCCCTGTCTGGTACCCAGGCAGAGTGGGAATGGATTAGAGAGTATTCCATTACATCAGACCCAGGCCATTGGGAAAGTATACAATAAGTGAACCCATCCGATATATTCTTCAGGTGGGCTGAAGCGGGCCAAGGTGACAAAGAGGAAGTCCCAGGAGACCCAGTCAAAAGCTTTCTTGGTGTCCAGGGAGACAAGTGTTTCCGGTATATTTGAGTCCCTGGATGCCAGGAGAAGGTGCAACATCTTTGGCATGTGGTCCCCCGAGGACCTCTCATCCATAAATCTGACTTGTTCATTACCAGTAAGGCCTCCCATAATAGGAGCAAGCCTGTTGGCCAGAATCTTTGCCAGAATTTTGAGATCTAAATTAAACAATGAGATGGGACGGTCATTTTCGGGATATAGGGTTTTTTCCCTGGTTTCAGAATGAGAGTTATAAGTGCTTCAAGAAAACTAGGCTCTGAAAGGCCATTTTCATACCAGTAATTGTAGACCTCTTCCAACACCAGAGCCAGAGCAGAGTGACAGGATGTGTATACATTATTGGAAAGGCCATCAGGGCCAGGGATTTATCTGGGGGCAGTTGCTTTATGATCTGCTGTATTTCTCTGGTACTAATGTGGGCACCTAGGGAGGTCATGTCTGTAGCAGACACTTTGGACAGATCAACTGAATTAAGATATTGGACAATGTCCTCCTCTGATGACTGTGAGCTGGGGTCTACTGAGTAAAACTTTTGGAAGTATGTGTTAAGGCCAGCAGCTATCTCCCTGGAATCAGTGCTTACAGAGCCTTCTCATGTGAAACAGAGGCCTGGAATAAACCATGAGGCTTCTGCCTGTTGGATTTGGATTGGAAGCAGCTTTCCCATTCTTTCTTCAGATTCAAGGTACTTAAGCTTTGTACGATGGAGAGACAGATCAGCTCTCTGAGCCATCAGATCCGCATGCTGAGCCTGTAGCTTATGCAGTCTGGCCCATTCATCCTCTGTGGATTGTTGATTTAGGGTCTGCTCTAGGGTTCGAATTGAGCCAAGTAGTGTTTCCACCTGAGTCTTGCATTGGCATGACTTGGTTGCTGCTAGCCAAATAAACTCACCCCTTAAGGAGCATTTAAGAGCTGCCCACATTAGATCAGTTTCTGTTTACCGATCCTTTATTGGTCACTAGAAATAGAGAGATTAAATATTTAATGTGATAAGCGAAGCCGGTCTCTGGAGCAGCTGATTATTCAGGCACCACAGAGTCCCGCTTTATCCAATGTCCTAGTAAATAGGTGATACCTATGGGGGAATGATTAGACAAAACCCTGGCATGTATGACCGAGTCGATTATACCTGGTAAGGCAAAGGAACTAATTAGAAAATAGTCTATCTGGGAATAGGAGCAATGGGGAGGGGAAAAAAGGTGTATTGCCTATCCAAGGGGTTCAGTATTCTCCTATTAGGCCAGTCTCATTTAAAAGTTCTTTCAATGCTCTTTGGGCTAGAGCTAGACCACACCTTCTATGGTCCGATCTGTCAAGATCTACTTGGGGGGGTAATATTCCAGTCCCCACCTAGTATCGTTAAGGGGGATCAGTAGCACTTAGGTTCAGGAGATGTGTGAAGAAAAGTGGCAAATCTATATTTGGCCCATATATTATGCCCAGTAATACAGGGTGGGATTCAACGTCCCATGAATCAAGATGTAATGACCATTAGGATCCCATATTTCCTGAGTTAGCTTAAATGGAATTGTCTTTGCCACTAGGATAGCCACCCCACCTCGGCTTGTGGATACCCCTTAGCCAAAAGCCTGTCCCACCCAATTTCTTCATAAAAGGGGAGTGTCCTCCCTCCGAAGGTGTGTTTCTTGCCGACAAGCAATCCTTGTCCTAAGATGGGACAGGTGTCTTAGTATCATCTGCCTCTTACATCTATCTTGGGCCCCTTTCACATTCCAACTCACACAAGTATATGGGCCCTCATACATTTAGGACACATAATAACCAAGGGGTACACATTTAATTAGATCAGGCATCCCCTGTGATTTGCCCCTGTTCATTCTTGCAATGTTAAAGTGATAACACTTGGTATCCCCCCATACATGAGAAATTCAAAGAGAACATAAAATTGAGCATTCACCGAAGCCCCCCTTCCCCACCCATAACAAAGTAACATACTAAACATGTATCCCCCACTCCCAATTAACCACCTCCAGTTCTAAACAACCGTACTACTGCTCTTATACCACCAGGTAATGTTGTAGCGCAAGTCTGTAATAAGCAACTAGCCTCATCTTAACCCTTCCTCTCCCTCTCCCCCTGCAAACACCTTGAGCAGTTCACCATAATAAACTAATATGAAAGCAACTATCAGCAGGGCCAGGCAGATATATACCAGGGCACCATAACCATGCAGCCCAAAGCACATAACATAAAACCAGGAAAACATGTAGCCTCCTGTCTTAGGAGGTAAACTGATACCGGTAGAAAGCAAGTGGCAAGCGTATTATACTGTAATTTAACAAAAATGTAACAGGTATCGCTCACACTAGGCCCTATGTACCATAAGAGCCGGTAGTTCCTAAAATAGAGAGAAAGTCACTTGTCCAGTATGTCAGCTTGCTTAATAAGAACATCTTAATACAAAACTCCCAGTGATCAAGGACTCTAAACACTTGGGGCAACCATGCTAAAAAGAAAATGAATGATATGAAAATCATGTGTATGCAGCATTGAAAGTAACATCCAAGATCTGTTGTTTGGTCCTCTGAGATAAAGTATATAATGGGACCTTTGTAAGAGGTTAAAAGCATGTCCCCTTTGTCCGACAGTCTTGTATCTAAAGACAGTAAGGCAAAACCCTCTGGTTTCCCAGTAAAATGTCAGCCAGTCTCAGCATAAACAAAAGATAGCCACTGTCCTGATAAAAGGTGCAAGACACTTGATAATTTGGTGCATACTTGCAAGTTTTCAGGCAGAAGTATAACGCTCTGATCAGATCCACTCCAGCTCATTCTGACTGGTTAAATCTCTGCAGAAGTCAAGGAGGTAGCACCTGAATCAATAGCACTGCTCAGGACCAGGATCCGGCTTTGTAGATTTCTGTCAAGCACAATTAAGGATTCTTTGAGCTAGGCTGCAATGCTAAGTCCTGAACTGAAGTTACCCATCAAGTTACTTTAGCAGCCATCATAAAAAGAAAAGGAAGGATTTTCTCAGTTGGTCAACTTAAACACTCCACATCTTACTTATGTTGCTCTGAAACATATCAAAAAGGTAGAACACCCAAGTCCACTTCATTTAATCAGATCTGGGAACAGGGTTTTAAGCTCTTGCATCGCTTGTTCAGGTGTCTCAAATGTCAGCCACTGTTCTCTATGTTTGACTTGCAAAATTGCTGGATATTTAACACAAAAGGGTTTTCTAGCTGCAATTAATTTTATTACAGTTGGGTGTAGCTCTTGCCTTTTAGCTCACAGAGATTGTGGTAAATCCTGTGTGATACAAATTTTCTGGCCTTCCCATTGTACTTCTTGGAGATCACGTGATGAGCTGATCGGGGAAGGATGAACTGAGCAGAGCTCCCGGGCCCTACTGATCCAATTGCATTATAAAGCTACACTAGACCCCTTGGTGGTAGTAGAAATAGAGGGATTAACCTGTTAGAGTCTCCTTTTAGCCTAGTAGAAACTTTTTCTTTAAATCCCGACTGTTTACTCGCTGTATTGTAGTGGCTCGTGGGACTGGCTGCAACATCCGAGATGGAGTACGAAGCTTCAGAGGGCCTGGATAATCGAGCGCCGGCAACGAAACGCCCGAAACCCCCATCACCTGTCCCGGAAGACCAAGGGCCTAGCTCCGAGAATGTAGGAGGAGGACAGACATCGCCCGAAGACATTGCAGAAATTAAAACCTTGCTTCGGGGACTAGTTGCTGACTTTTTGACAGTAGAACCTACACTGCAGGCTCTGGCCCAAAGAATTGGGGAAGTGGAAGCGCATATAGCATCTCAGGAACACAAATATCTCTCTCAGGAACAGGATTTAGTGGCTCTCCGAAGGCAAGTTAAAAAATTAGAGGATCGATTCGAGGACTAGGAATCTCGCAGTCGAAGGAACAACTTAATCCTGGTTGGTCTACCAGAGCGATCGGAAGGAGCAGACTGCATTACTTTTATCCAGGATATGTTAATGAAGCTCGTAGGTCCCACCACCATATGGGGACTCTTATAACTTGGAAAGAGCTCATTGCTCTCTCAGAGAGATACCTCCACCAGAGGCCAGACCAAGAGTCATTATTATGTGGTTTCTAAATTTTAAAGAGAAGTCACACATCTTAAACAGAGCCAGAACACTTAAAAATCTTCAGTGGAATGATGTGCCCTTGTTAGTATTCCAAGACCAAATCCCGGCGATTCAGGAAAAACAGAAGGAATATGGGGACATAAAGAAAAAGCTTTATTTGGCTGGAGTGAAGTTTAGAATCTAGCACCCTGCCACTTTGGTTGTGAAATTACAGTCTGGAGGTCGGAAGTACCTAACGGCGAAGGAGGTGGCAAAGGGACTGAGACTGGAGCTCCTGGATTTGTTTAAATCGAAGACCTGAAAATGCTCCACAGGGAAGGCTCTAACCAGAAGTGGTTCTTTATAAGGATCTGGACATATTAATGACAGTTGGATAACAAAGAAGAATTGACTCAAATAATCATATGGAAGGGGGAAGAAGGGACAAGAAGGGAAGAAGAAGAGAAGAAGAGTAAAAGGAAGAGAAGAAGAAAGACAAGAAAGGGAAAAGAGTGGAAGAAAGAAAATATTTTCCCCTTCCCCTCTTCCCCCTCCCCCTCTCCCCCCCTTTTTTTTTCTTCTCTTCTCTCTCTGTTTTCTTGCAGCACCTCCTTCCGAAGGTCTGAGGAGGAGTGTTAAGGTTGTTCTGCTGAGTGTTCCTCCTGTATTAACTCTAATCTGAGCCAGAAGCGTAGGAGGGGACTGATTATTCTTAGTTGGACCCGAGAAACCATCAAAGGTGGCTCAGTTGAACTGTAATGTATCTCAAAGGGAGCTGTAGGTCTATAATATGTTCTTGATGTTAATTTGAGATCCAAGGAGATTAGATTTTAAGTTTATGACTCCAGCGGAACAAGAACACGTGATTTCAGGAGGGGATGCTTTATTCTTCTCTAACTGTGTAGGGTCATTGATATTTACTCTTACTCAAGATATTATTATTTCCTTCTTTAATTTTATATATTATGGTAAGGGATACTTAAAGCTATGAGGGTAAACTGAGTGGGGTGATCGGGAAGATGGGCTCATGTTCGAGGAAATGTAAGAAGATATAAAGGTGATAGTAAGGTTTTAGAGGGTCTGGGGGCTTGCTCACCAGATAGCTCATCTATGTATCTATCTGAGCTAGGAGGATGATCCAAGGATCGGGGACTGACTGGGGGGGGATCACGGGGAATGGGAAAAGAGAGAGTCCAAGGTTTATATATACGTTAAGGCAGATTTTGTTGATGTGGAATGCAGGGGTGTAAGCAAAATTGCATGATCAATATCAAAATTATCACTTGGAATGTTAAAGGCCTCAGAGGGTGGAGGAAAAGGATGGTGATATTAAAATATATCTGTCAATTGGGAGCTCAGATTGTCACCCTGCAAGAGACTCACCTTCTTAAGGAGGAATTGGGTCTCCTTAAAAAACTATGGGTAGGGCAGGTTCTAGGAGATGGAAATGCCAAAGCTTCAGGGGGAGTAGCCGTTTTGATTGGGAGAGATTGTCCGTTCATAGTCTTACAAACTAAAATTAGAGAAGATTGCGGAGGGATTTATGTTACGGGTACTATTATGGGTAAAGTGCTATCGATTGCCTCTATATATGCTCCTACACTGCCCAACCCTGACTTTTTTGCTTCAGTAGAAGTTGATATAGCCCTTCTTCCATCTCATCCTCTAATCTTAGCAGGAGACTGGAATCTCTGCCTCAATAATAGGGTGGATAAAAAGCCCCCCTCCAAACGTGCCACCTCTATAAAGCAGGCAGCCAGCGGCCAAACCTCTGGAGGTAGCTTGGTTGACCCAATTATGGTTTGGAAACAAAGGGGTACATATATGACTTTCTATTCTGGGGCATACAAAACTCACCTATGAATCGATTTTTTTTTGGTTAACAAAGAAGCAACTCAGGGAGTAAGGGAGCTGATTACCCATACTAGAATTTTATCAGACCACTCCCCAGTTCAGTTAACCTGGGTGATAGAATCCCTCCCAATGAAACCATACCGATGGAGGTTTGATGATTCCTTATTATTGGATGAATATATGCTAGCTAAATCAGAACAGGTACTGGTGGAAATTATTCAGACCCAACTTCCCACACTTTCAGACAGCAGATTAAGGTGGCCCACCTGTAAAGTTTTATATTCGGGTATGGCTCAGAGACTTGCAGCTAGGAGAAGTCATATGAGAAGGCAGAAGGAAGAGTTTATTTTGGGTGCTATTATTTCACTGGCTCCCCTAGAGGGCACTACAGAAGGGCTAGTTCTAGAGCTTAAGGAGCTTAGAGATGAGATGGTAAGCATTCTCTATGGTAAATTAGAGCGGTGGTCGGAAAAGATTCATGCAAATTATTTAATGCAGGGGGATGCCCTGGTAGGCTCTTTCTACATAGAATAAAGGAATGGGAGGCTGCTCAGGTAATTCCATTTATAAAATTCCAGGAGAAATAATAACAGAGCCCCAGAAAATGGCTGATGCTTTTGTGGCTTATTTCGAAGGGATCTATCAGGGGGGGGGTCTCTGTTAATGAGGGGGACATTATGGGGTTCTTGGAAAATATACTTCTTCTGAGGTTGGATCAAGAACAAGCCCAGTGGCTAGAGGCCCCTATTTCAGAATCAGAAATATTAGTGGCGATCAACTCACTTCCGAATGGTAAGACACTGGGACCTGATGGTCTAATGGCTCAATTCTATAAATCTCATGCTGCAGTTATATTGCCTTTATTGAAAGAATTATTTGTAAACATTATGCAGGATGGGGTCCCACACCCACAGCTATATCAGGCTTATATAACACTTATCCCAAAACCAGAGAAACCCAAAGAACTCCCTGAAAGTTATAGACCTATTGCCCTGATGAACCAGGACTTGAAATTGCTGATGAAGATATTGGCCAATAGAATTTTGATAATTGCCCCTTGTTTAATCAGCCAAGAACAACTGGGGTTTATGCCAGGTAGAGGAGCTCATAACGCACTTCGGAAACTTCACCATATACTGCATAAGGCCTCTACTTCTAAGTTACCTATGGCGGTATTTGTGCTAGACGCTGAGAAGGCCTTCGATAGGGTCTCCCATGATTTTTTATTCGCAACCATGAGGTGTATGGGTTTCCCGGAGGACCTTCTTAGAGGTATTAAAAACTTATACGCTGCTCCTACGGCTAGGATTTTATGTAATGGCTGTCTATCAAAAGAAATTGGTTTAGACAATGGGACCAGGCAGGGATGCCCCCTTTCACCAATACTATTTAATATTTACTTGGAGCCTTTACTAAGGGCGATTCAAAAAGACTCGGCGATAGGATTGTTATTGAGGGATGGAAATGAAATTCTCTGTTTTGCTGATGACATTTTGCTACACCTCCAGGAACCGGCAAAGAGTTTCAAGTGGACCCTAGATATAGTTGAAAGATTCTCCAGGGTGTGGAACTACAAGTTAAATTTGAGTAAGACACAGGTTCTCCCTCTTACTATATTTACTTATAAAGCTGATTTTGAACCGCTCCAAGTGAAGTGGTCCCCAAAAAAGCTTAAGTATCTCGGCATTTGGATCACAACTAATGAGAATGAAGGCCTTGATGCAAATCTAGGGGAGATACTATCGGCAATCAAAATGGATATAACTAGGTGGAATAAACTCCCTCTAAATTGGACAGCAAGACTGGGTTTGATTGAAATGAATCTATTACCTAGACTTCTGTATCCAATACACTTATCCCCATACATCGTCCCTAAATGTTGGTTTATTAAAATACAAAAGCTCATTTCCAACTTTTTATGGAATGCTAAACCCCTTAGAAAAAAGTATAATATCTTGCGACTACCTTATAACATGGGAGTCCTCAAAATACCGGACTTACAAGTATATTATGTAGCTGGTCAACTAGGGTTAATGGGTCGATGGTTTAGACCGGTGGAAGAGGGGGGATATATCCCAACCTGGCTTCAGGTTGAGAAGCAAATTCTTTCGGATATGGGCGTTTCCCCAGAAGCGGTATTGTTTTTTAATCCAGGAGACCTAATGGATGGGGGAAAACAAACCCCAATTTATAAAGCAGTGTTGGCCTGGTGGACTCTTTTGTCCCCAAATCAAAGAAAAGCCCCAAAAGGCTCTAGGGAACAACCTCTTCTGGGTAACCCAAATATGCTTATTGGGGGCAAACAAAAGACAATGGGCTACTCACCTGCTCAATTTAAGGTATGGATTTTATAAAAGGGGATAAGGTGGTTATCCCAGATCAGTGCAAGAATTTGAACTTCTTTAAGAAAATACAACTTACTAATTTGATGCAAAAAATGGAAAGGGGAAGGGGTGGACTTCATGATACCCCATTCACTTGGAACGTCCTTAAGGAGGTAAATTATTCAAAAATTCCCCTCTCCAAGATCTATAGGTTATTAGATTTCTTAAGTGGGGGCTCCTCTGTAAAGATTTCATATTGGGATAAGCAAGAGGACATCAGCCCTCAGGGACCTGATTGGAAAGAAGTATGGAGGAGTACTAGATATATTCCCATCACCAAATACAAGATCATGCAATTTTTTGTAGCTTCTAATATATATTATACCCTACTAAGCTATGTGTTAGGGGCCTCAGACAGACAGACCTATGTTTTAGGATTAGTGTGCAAAACCAGGGGACTTACTCCATGTACTATGGCACTGTTCCAAAATCTTTCCCATTTGGGAGCAAATTAAACATAATATGGACCCAGTGGTGAACTATAAAGAATTCATCGTGCTTAAGATTTGTGTCTTAGGGGACATGTCAGATATCCCTAGTACACTTGTTAAAGGCCACATTTCTTTAATGTCTTCCTTGGTCAAAGCATTTGTCTTGAGGCATTGGAAAAGCGATTTGATCTATACATATGACCAATGGGTGGGAGATTTGATGATAATGTTGACTAGGCTTAGAAGGCAAATGCTTCGAAATGGATGAAAGGCAACTTATGATAAGAGATGGAGGACTCTAGAGGCGGTATATACCCTGCAGTCTAAAATATTCCAGACAAGGGCCTGTCTGTCTGAAGGTACGTAATTAATGATATGTGGATAGGGAGTAGATACCTTAGCAGTAGTGGGCTTACTTAAATACTGCTAGCTCATTGAGGCATATATGTTCTGTCTGAATGTTTTTTAGATTCGCTAGTAGGAGCCACAGAATCTGCCAGATATTGGTGGGTGGGGGAACTCTTTCTTTTCCCTTGGGACGCAGCTCCAGGGTATTACCCTGAGGATTATTGTCTGTGATGCAAAGCCCTATAGGCACAAAAGGGCATTTGGGGATATAGATTTTGACACTTATATGTACCTCCTTGGTAGGGGCTGCCTAGTTACTATAATGTAAACATAGGTATGAACAAAGTGGCGGAGGGTATGCAACGCAGCTGTGTATGTACATAGTTATTGGTTGTACATAGTGGTCACACTCAGTTTTGGGGTGTGGGCCCGGGGATATCCTGGGTATATATGTATGTTTGTCCATTGATCATTGGAGAAAAATCATAATAAAGAAGATTATACCATTGTAATTCTTGGTGCTCCTTGACTTTGGCCAGAATATGTTGTTTGTCCAAGAAATGGAGTAGTTGAAAAGATAAGAGACCTGGGCAGGGAGCCTGGTGGAGGTGGAGGGCGCAGGGTGCAATGAGCCCTCTCAATGACACAGGCCACTCCGTTTGGTGGGAGTCAGGCTATTTTTTCACAAAACCTCTGCAAGAATTTAATCGGGGAGTTGCCTTCCTCTTTCTCCGATATGTCGATTATTAAGAGGTTATTACGCTTACTGAGCCCCCCTAAGTCCTCTAACTTCTCTTTAAGCTTCTTAAGTCACTTATTTATATTGATGGCCTCCTGCTAGGTTTTTCCCTGCTTTCTCTCCAAAGAAACGATTCTGGTTTCTGAGTCTCCCACCCAAATCATTAAAGATTTAACTGAAGATTTAATTTGTTGCAGATCTACCGACATGGTAGAAATAGTGTCTTCCATAGGCTGCATGATCTCTAAGAACCTCTCCTCTGAGACTGCTGTCTGTGTGGGTGGGGTTTTAGGTGAGCTGGGTGCCTGCTGCTTGGAACGCTTAGTGGCCTTGTCCTTTTTGGGTGTGGGAGGTGGTAAGTGCCGTGGAGGAGCCTTTTTCATATATACCTCCAGTTTTAGTTCGCAGTCCAGCACCAGGAGTATCTCTTGCAGGTAACTGTCCCTTTGAATGCGATATGTCAGCTCGATATAGTAACTTTGACAAGATTGTTTGTGGGAAGGGAACAGAGCTGTGGAGGTGCACTGCTGCTTCTTAGATTGTCATTACGTGACCCTCCGTCCCCCTTGTTTTTTTGGTTAGGGCCAAATCTAGAGATGACAATGATACAATTTCCTATCTAGACGTGGCCCTAACCAAAAATACAAGGGGGACAGTGGACAGTGAAATTTTTAGAAAAGAGGTAGACGGGAATAACCTTTTGTTGGCTTCCAACTACCACCCCCCCACACGTGGTGAAAAATATATCAAAGGGACAATTTTTAAGAGTGAGGAGTAACTGTAGTGATGAAACAAAACTTGAAATGGGAGCAGAGGATCTTGCTGTGAGACGTAAAGAGAGGGGATATAGTGAAAACAAAATTGAGGCAGCCAGAAATTTAGCAAGAAATAGATTGCTTGAGGAAAAAAAAAAAAAAAAACAGAACATGGATCATCACACTCAAGATTCAACTTTGTAACATCTTTTTCAACACAAGCCAGGGACTTTGAGAAGATGTCCTTTCAACAGATGCTGGTCTAAAAAAGATTAGCAAAATTCCCCCCAGAATGTGCTACAAAAAAATCCATGACCCTGAAAGACAGCCTTATACACAGCCACTATGTAGAGAAACAGGCAACAACATGGCTTACACAAACACAAGGCTGCTATAAGTGCAAAAATGTATATATAGAGAATAATGCATATGTAGGGAGTTGATATGGAGTTTTTTACACACCCAAGTTGTGTGATAATATGTAAACCTCGAGAGCAAAGCTCAGGAGGTTTTACTATTATCATACAACAAGGGTGTGTAAAAAAACTCCATTTCTACCCCTACATATGTTTTATTTTATATAATAACTGGTACTAAAAAACAATTCTTATAATTACCACTATGAGGAGATGTGAGACGAAATGCTCCTACTTCCTTACTAGTAGACGCCCCCACGTGACATCACATAACGTATAGCTTAGGGCGCGGTATACCAGTAAGGAAGTAGAAGCTGCTTTTGGCTAATGGTCTCCATGGTGATTTTACGAGTGATCTTAAAATATCTTAAATAAATGCTGCACAAATACAGATCTAAACTGAGGGTAAGCTACAGAATCGGGGAAGGAGGAGGGATGTGTTTTAAGTGCAAACCTGCTCTGTTCATTTAAAATTATTACGCTCTCATTTGGATCTGTAAGTTACGATATTATTTTGAATCTGTTTACTGTGGAATGCGAGTGCTGCAGGCTTCTTGACGCGAGGCTGTAAAAGTTGTATCAACCCGCGGGTTGATACGACTTTTTACAGTACTCGAAAACGGGTTGATAACAAGGATCACCAGTTATTATACTACAATTCTGTCCAACCAGGGAAGACATTTATCTCCTGCAACATAAAGAGAGAATTCACAATAAGGCAGTGTATTACACGCTGTAACAAAGGGGGAATTTATCTAGCAATATGCTCCTGTGAAGCATTTTATGTTAGAAACACTAAGAGATCCTTTAAGACATGAATGGGCTACCATATTCAGGCAATTGCAAGACAGGATAATACATACGCTACAGCTACCCATGTTATGGACAGGAGAGATGGTCTCTCACATAATTTTAAATTCATGGCAGTGGATAGGGTAAGCTACAACCCTCAAAGTGGGAATTAGAATAACCTCATGCTACTGAGAGAGAATTTTTGGATTCTACAACTGAAGGCACATAAGAAACAAGGGCTTAACAAAAACTTTGATGTGCGCACTTAATTCAAGAAAAGATGAATGTAGCCATACGTAGATAGAGAATCCTACTCCATGTACTTCTAGCAAGATGTGCACTTTATGTTATGAATTCTAGAAAGGTTTTTTACTAGGACAACATAGTATATATATATTGTTGGGACACTGTGCTAATTTGTGGTGCTGATCTGCTGTTTTGCTTAGCTGTTCTTTGTTACTTTCCATTGACCCCCCCCCCATGTGTCCTTGTCATTGTCGGTGTATCATCTATAGATCTTAAATAGGAAGCTATTTCTGACAATGTTGTTTTTTAGCAATATTATTCATATTTTTTTTAGTGTTTTATTGTGTTTGCTATATAGCACATGATCAATTTAATTCAAATATTACAAACACCAATCGGATAATGATCAGACTTTGACAGCATCACACCACATGGTTTTTGAACTATATTTAATTGAATGTTCAGTATGGGTATCCCAGCCTTTGAGAAAAGACTTAAAATAGTCCAAAACATGTCAGGCAGGATGTTTGAAGTGGCTTCATGTTTAATAAAGTGATTTTTTAAATGGAAGAAGCTGAGTGGCATTTCTCTATAAGGACAGGTAGTGAGTGCCATAATTCTGTGTGGAAATAGACTTGTACCTTCTTGAGCACCACCATTTCCAGTGTGGACTTTCTGTGTTGTACTGCTGATACTGTGCATATGCATCTGATCTGCAATTACACTTCAGCGTTCCACAGGATTGTTATACTTGCACTGATTTGCCTTTTCAGTTTAATCTTATAAAGGACATTTGTACTTATACTGTTTTGCATCTATGGTTGTGTGTTCTATAGGGCAGTTATACTTACACTGAATTGTATGGTTCACCTACTCTTTCATCCTAGTACTGTATTTGCACTGCACAGGCCTAGGGTAATCTTGTTGTGTATGTTAGTGTATAGTAGTTCCTCTTTCTCTGGATGTCCCTCACAAAACATGTCCCAGATTCCATTATACCTGAATGTTGGCTACCTTATGACTCTATTCATTCTATGGTCCCTTTTCTCTGTATCCTAGCTATCCTAGCTACTCCCTATCTGAGTAACCCTCTCATTGCCATTCACAAACCCTGTTTTTCATTGTAACCCCACTACACCCTGTCTGGGTGAACTACTTACCCCAATACATGGATACTGGCCCCACTTCTCCTGCTCAGTTGGACAGATCCTTCCTCCCCAAAGTGCTAGCCATAAGTCAATACCCCATGGCACTACCTTTACTAGTATGTGCTGCTCAGATTTATATACTGTACTTGCTTATCAGCTTACAACTCCTAGATTGAAGTGCATCTAGTTAACCGTTTCCCACTGGGTTGTACACACATTTCTCATTGCTGTTACATTGTTGTTAAATTTCAAGCTGCTCTAGATGGCTCCTCACAACCCCTTTAATCAGCCAGCTGCCCCAGGCAACTGACAATATATGGTAACAAGACTTTTACTAAAAGTTCTTACCCAACTAAACAGATTGTTTTCCTGCTACTTGTGTGCTTTGGTATTATAGAGCTCAGCCTTGGGCCAATCCCTCCATTATAAACTCCTTCAGATTTTGCCAACCTGCTTGGTTTAAAAATCATGAGAATCAGTAGCTACAATTTTGTAAGCAAATTAGATAATATAAAAATCTGTACCTGTCTCACCAGCCCTAGAGTACTCCTGCTCATTGAAAACTGTCTTACTAGTGCCACAGACACCAGTGTGATCTCGCTACCAGATTATGTTCTTTACTGACTTGACCAGGTTTTAAGAGGAGGGGGTACCATCCTCTATATTAAAGGAGTAGTATTCCCAGAATTTGAAGAAACATATGTTGTGCAGGGTGTTTTGATTTGTGTGTGAAGTCTTAGTGTATCCTTCTCTCTGTCTGTTATCAGGAGTTTTTACTGAATTTGCCTGCTAGCTTTATGATAGTTTTACAACCCATGGGGATCTTCATCTCAGCTAAGTTTATTGATTTTCTTGTACCTACAATGCATCCTATCTCATGTGACAGTTATGTAGCCAAACCCATAGATTCAGCAGCAAGCACTGCTTTACAATACAACAGCAGAGATGGCTATATTTTAAAACCTATACAGAGTTCAGCTTAGTGACTACCCTCATTGCAAAGGTCTTTTTTTTGTGAACAATTCTGACACTTGGTGTGTATGTGTAAGTTGTATGGTTTTCAAGATATTTACATTTGTTTGGCATGTTCTCAGGGCCTCCTATTTTGGTGCATGCACAGTACGGAGCAGTGTCCATGCATGCACAATAGAGCACAGTGTCCAGAATAGCAGTGACTATACCTGCAAGCTCCCACTGCATATTAATTAAGGTCTTTGTTCTGTTCCCCTATATAGGCAGGGACCACAGTCCACAGTAGCACACACAGCCAGGGAAGCCTGCACACAGCAGAGGTAGTGAGGTCCACCAGAGCCCTTAAAAGTAACTACTCTCCTCCTGCAGCTGAACTCTGTGAGGGGTGTTAGCCCATTGATACTGCGCCCCAAGAGGATCAAGTAGGCAAACACAGGAGTGGCTGTGCTGTTTTCATATGTGACACTACTGTTGGTCATGTGCTCCCTGCCCCCAAGCTCGATAATGGTGCCCAGGCCCTCACCCTCAAACTCATTCCAGATCCCTCTAGGGATCTAGGGACCACTCTACCTCACAGTCTCCTATATTCTCCCAAGGAACCAAAACCTGGCAATCTTGTCTCTTACAGATTATCTCATCACCCTCCCCCACAAAGCCGAACAAGTCCTTATTGGGGACCTCAATGTCAATTGGCTTAGTCCCTCTGCCTCCCAAGCAAGGGACACCTTCACTGCCCTTGATCTGACCCAACTAGTCTCCCAGCCCACTAGACTCAATCCCTCCAGTATAACCAGTACCCTCCTGGATGTCATAGTCACCAACCCCCCCCTCACAAAATCCAGGACATAAAATCCTCCCTGACTCTTTAAGTGAACACTCCCATATCCTATTCCTCTGGTCCACCTCTATCCCCAAACCAGTAGCCCAAACCACCCTCTACAGGCACATCTGCCCAGGTGGCCTGCATAAACTCAAGCAATTCCTCACCCAGATCAACTGGTCCCCCATCAACCAGACACCCAGCATTGACTGCCCTCAACCTTTTTTCACAGGCTTTTAACAAGGCCTATGATCTCTATGCACCGATACCAGACTCTGAACCAAAAAGCAAAAAGCACCATGGGTCACCCCCGCCCTACTCCAAAAACTCAGGGATAGGGATAACCTCTGACACCTAGCCACTGAGAACAGCAGGACAGCACACAGACAAGCCTACAATGCTGCTAAGAATAGGTGCATGTGGGCCATCCATTAGGCCAAGGCTGCTCACTAACAGGCCACCCTCACCTCCTCAAGGGGGTCTTCCCAGACCTTTTGGGACAATATAAAGAACAGAATGGGAAATCTCAGTCCCCTCCCCTGTCCCAGCTTACTATTGACAGTTCTGTTGCCACTGACCCCCATAACATAGCTAACTGCCTTAACACCTCATTAATGGACCTTAACTCTGTCTTCCCAGTAATTTCTTCAACCCAGCTCCTGATTCACAGCCCCCCATCCTTCAATATCACCGGATCTACTTGTACAAAATATCTACCCATGAAGTCAGACCATTCTTCTAAAAGCATTAGGCAGCAACAGCCCAAGTAAAGACTCCATGGATCCCAAAATACTACGTCTGGTCCTGGATGACACCCTAGTCCCACTTACAAGCTTACTAAACCAATCCCTCTGCCTGGGTCAATTTCCCAGTGTTTGGAAAATGGCTGTTGTCACACCTATTCATAAAGGTGGGGACAGGTCCACCCCCAGCAACTATTGGCCAAATTCCATCCTTCCCCCACTCTTCAAGGTCATAGAAAAAGTGGTGGCTACACAGTTCACCTAGTATCTGACTAAATATGCTGTTCTGTAGCCAGTGTAACATGGTTTCCATGCAGGCCATAGCACTGGTACAGCCTTACTGGAATTCTCCAACTTTCTGCACTCCTCTCTTGACTCTGGCAACCTTCCTGGAGCAGTGTTCATTGACCTCTCAAAGGCCTTTGTCACTGTCTGCCATCCCCTCCTTCTTGATGCCTTCTACCATACTGATTTCTCTACTGGTCCCCTTGCCTGGTGCTCTAGCTACCTATCAGCCTGCTCCCAGTGCATCAAAATCTATTGGATATTCTCAGAAACCCACCCTGTCCACTCTGGGGTCCCCCAGGTCTCCATCCTGGGCCCCCTACTTTTTAGTCTCTACCTAAACACCCTGCCCAATGCCTGCTCCGGCAAAATTCTTCTGTATACAGATGATGCTGTTCTTTATGCTTTTTGCCAAAATTCTGCCTCCCTCCAGGACTCTCTCCAACACACCTTCAACCAAGCAGAAAGCTGGTTCAAGGAGCACAGACTTGTCATTAATCTCAAAAAGATCAAGTCAATGCTCTTCTCCCACCATCAAAACAAAGCAAGAATTAACCCCCTCCTTATCCTCCTGAGCACTCAACACCCGCTCGAGCAAGTGCACACCTACAAATATCTTGGGATTACTTTTGACACTGCCCTCATTTTTCACACCCACATTAATGCCCTTGCATCTCCCACCAACACCAGGAATGGCCTCCTATACCACAATAGGGACTGCCTTCCACCCAATGCTGTCTGACTGGCCATCACATCCTCAGTACTGTCCCTAGTGGATTATGGCCTATCAGGATATGGAGCCACTGATTACACGGCACTCAATAAGATTCAACTCACTCTGAACAAGGCCTGTAGACTACTGACCAGTGCTCCCAGGCTCACCCACACCTGTCATCTCTATTCCACTGCTAATCTCCTCAACCTGAAAGAATGTCTCCACTACCAAACCTGCTTCCTAGCCAAGAACATTCTGCTTGAGCTCTCCCTTCCCCAGGATATCTGCCTCCCTCCAACATACCTCCCCCACAGTCTCCACCCACAGCTCAGACAAAGCCACTCTACTGGTACCCAGAACTAGGACTTCCCTAGCTCAGAGATTCTTTTGCTACAGGGCCCCTTCCTGGTTTAACACTTTCCCTGTAACCATCACTAACACTCCCAAAAGTGCCTTCTTCAAAACTGCTTTTTAGAACCACCTGTTCAACACCCACTTCTGTTCCTGTCACTAACAGGCTGCTCACATATCACAAAGTGCCCTTCGACAAAGTCCTCCGGACTGCCTCCTCCACCCCCCTCCAGCCCCCTCCTCCCATCTGGTTTCCTTCATCCCCCTGCCCAATATCTGTATTTATGTAACTACTGTTTTATGAAATGTACAAAGTATATTTAACAATGTCTATATACTACTATGTAACAGCTGTGTAAATATGTATGTCAAACTACTGTAATATTGTAACACTGTTTTCCCTGTGTAAAAGCTGTGTAAATCTGTATGTCAACCTACTATAATATTGTAACACTATTGTTCTCTCTGTGATGAGGTGCCTTTTGTAAATGAGCCTCTGGCTCAAAGGTTGTAAATCCAATTGTACAAATAAATAAATATATAAAAATAAATGTCTACTTGAGTGTTCACTTGGAAAGAAAAAAAAAGCATCTGTTGTTTGTAAGCACATATGCACACATGCCAAACAAGTCTAAATATCTTGAAAACAAGCTACACAAAAACAACAAGCAACAAAGTTGTTCAGAACAAAAATAGTGTTACAATGAGGGTAGTCACTAAGCTGAACTCCTTACAGTTTTTAAAATATTTGCCAACCAAAGTGGGAAATTTGACAAAAAAAAACCATGGAAATGTGGTTAATTAGATGGCTATATTTTATAAACTATACAGATTTCAGCTTAGTGACTACCCTCATTGTAAAGGTTTTTTTGTCACGAACAGCTTTGCTGCTGGGTGTTTTTGTGTAGCTTGTAAAGTTTTCAAGATATTTAGATTTGTTTGGCATGTGTGCAGATGCACTAACAAAGAGCAGATGTTTTTTTCTCTCAGAGGGGAACACTCAAGTAGACATGCCAAACAAATGTAAATATCTTGAACACCTTACAAGTTACACATACACAACCAGCGTCAAAATTGTTCACAATGAAAAGACCTTTACAATGAGGATAGTCACTAAGCTGAACTTTGTATAGCTTTTAAAATATAGCCATCTGTGCTGTTGTATTGGAAAGCAATGCTTGTTGCTGAATCTATGGGCTCAGCTACATCACTGTCACATGAGACAGGATGCATTGTAGGCAGAAGAAAACAATAAACTTAGCTGAGATGGAGATCCCCAGCGGTTATAAAATTACTATAAAGCTAGCAGGCTAATTTAGGGAAAACTCCTGATAGCAGACAGAGGGAAGGCCACTCTAGGACTTCAAACACAAATCAAAACACTCTGCACAACATATGTTTTTACAAATTCTGGGTGCATTACTCCTTTAAAGAAACAGTATCTTCCTCCATAATTAGTTCATGCTCTCTGTCCCTAGAGTGTGAGTGTATAGTTGTTAACTGTAGCTCTTTCTGGCAATGAATATTTCAATATACAGTAGTTTGGTGCTATAGGAACCCTACAGGTCAAACCTTGTGAGACAAAGATCAAGAAAGAGAAGTTGCCCTAGCCAAGACCTAAACCTAGCCCTGAGGGACAGAAAAAGTCACTGAGCTAAAGCTAGGCTCTCCAAATGTTTACAGGATTGGTATGTATTTAAGCAAAATATGAACTTTTGCACTAAATTAGTTTGATCAGCCATGGCTATTACTATTTGAATGTCTTAGAAATGAGAAAAAATGCCTCCCCTAAATTCTGGAGGTCAGTAAAGGCCTTGGAATGAGGGATGGTGCCCCCTTCCCCTATGCAAGCAACTCACTTTAGATGGCAAGACTGTTTCAGATAAGCAACTTACTGTGGAAGAGCTAAACTCTTATTTTGCATCTGCCAGTCTGGCATTTGACAATTCAGTGGCAGACACTTTCCCACTACCTAATCCAGTGCAGTCCCTATCCAGCAGCAGTAATATGGCCTCCTTCATCTTCAAGACCATCATTTACAAGTAGGTGAATGTCCCTTGTAAAAATTAGATCCTAAGAAGAATGCAGGGGCTGATAATATCACTTCTTTCTTTCTTTCTTTCTTTCTTTCTTTCTTTCTTTCTTTCTTTCTTTCTTTCTTTCTTTCCCTGCTGCGTGTCACCATAACACACCTTTTTAATTTTTGTTAAGTAGTAATGTAGTACTTGCACACTGGAAAATGGCAAATGTTACCCCTTTTCTAGTCTGGAGATAATGCCTCAGTGAGTAATCATAGGCCCATCTCTATACTCCCTGACCTGGCTAGATTACTAGATTAATGAGTCAACAAACAGCTCTGTGAACACCTCAATCAAAATAATATCATCACTCCAGCCCAATCAGATTTCATGGCCCTACACAGCACTTTGACCTTTCTAGTCAAGGTTACTAATGACTGGTTTTCTGCCTTGGATCAGAAATTCACATATGTTATTTTTTTTACCACAGCAAAGCCTTTGATACCACAGATCACCAAATACTGGTACAGAAACTTTCTGGAATTGGTATTAGGTCCCGTGACTTGCCTTGATTCAGAAATTACCTAACCAGTAGACAGTAGCAACTAAAATTTGATGGTCCTTTTCTCCCATAATTAAGGGAGTTCCACAAGGCTCTCTACTAGGACGTCTCTTGTTCATGATTTATACCAGTGATAAAAGGGAAATCTAAGTTATGTCGATCTACACTGCTATGCTGCTGCTGATGATATGGTAATATATATATTGCCAGAGCCACCCCATCTGCTGTGCATACTGACCTGCAGTCAGCTTTTGACACTCTACAGATCAATCTGTTTGCCTCCAGATCTCTCCTTAATTTCTCAGAAACAAAGTTTATGGTCTTTTCTCCTAGCAACAAGCAGCCAAAACATACAATTATCCCAAGTATCTCCACCCTATTTGATGATAGTTTAGAACAGGTGAAAACTCGGGTCTGTGGCTAGACAATAAACTATTTTTAGCACCTATATTAAAAATCTATATAAGAAACTCTGTCCAAGGCTAGGTTTTACTATAGAAACAAATATTGTTTCTCTGTCAAGTCAAGGAAAATACTAGTTTAAAGCATGTTTATACCCTTTTTGGATTATGAAGATCTGGTCTATAGAGGTGCTACTGTGACACAGCTAGCTAGATTAGATATCCTGTACCCTAGTGCACTTTGATTCATATCTGGTTTACCTCTTAGAACCTATCCTCTATAACACACTTGGCTGGTCCTTTCTGTCCACTAGAAGGCTACAAAATCTGTATATCCAGTCATTTAAGGCACTTTGCAATGCATTGCCACAATACATTTCATCCTTTTTCTGCAGATCCTCTAGCATATGTAATCTGAGGACAAACAATGCTATCCTCTTGGAGGGTCTCAGGCATTTATACACATATGACAATATAGCTTTCAGTTGGCTTGCCCCTGCATTCTGGAACAATTTGTAAATTCTTTTATTTCTCTTGTTGTTTTCCATTATCTTATCTATGTCATTCTGTCTCACTGTATTTTGTCCTCTGTATGCTCCTATATATTATTTTTAGGTATTACGTGTAAGTGTTGCTCTTTAACTTTGTAACCTGTTTGTAATAGCTATGTGTCTCTGTACTGCTGATTGTCCTAACCTGGACCTCCTTGTAAATCAACACTGCTCAATAGAGTTTTTTCCCTGGTAGAATGAATAAAAACAAATGCAATACAAATTTCATGAATTTCATATATGGACAGAAACTTGTAAAAGTCGAGGCAAACCAAAAGCCCTTAGAGCAATTCTTCAAAAGCCACTTCACTAGGCATCTTCATGACTGCAAAGCTGAGCTCAGTTTCAGTTTATTATGTCTGACAATAAGTCATTTCATTATTGAAAAAGTAGAATAAATAGTGACATATAAAAAACTGAAGATACATACATCTTCAAAGCATTCACATAAAATCATTTTTTGACAAATATTATTCAGTTATTCCCATGTTTTTTATGCACTTTGTGTGTCTCATTCATTGATATCATTGTTTCTCTATATTCTAAAGTAGCTCTTAAAACAGGCCACTAAGTTTTACAATGTATTCTTGTCAGCAGTGTTTATTAGTATTTCCAACAGTTCAATATTTGATACAGTACATAATTACCTATCAGATTTTCTGCCAAGTTCTTATTACATGGGATACCATATTACAGTGTACCAGTTGCATATAATATAATATGAGAAAGATCTTCCCAATCCTCTAATTTACATAGCCAGTAAGGTGTAATATTCTTTATTTTTTGTTTTGTTAAATTTACATTCTTGAATATTTGACAAGAATTTTTAAAATCTAATTATAATAAAGACCCTATAATCCTCAGAAGACGTTAGCATGTAAAGATAGGGCTCCATTATTTGCATACAATTAGATTATGGATGCCATAAAGCACATTTTGAATCACATTTGTTTGCTAGAACTTCCTGATGCCTAATACTATATCTAATAATACTAACATACTAACATACTATTTGCCAGCAGATTAGGCCTTATGGTCTATCAAGTCTGCTCGAACCTAGATCCTTAGTTGGGTGCCGAGACCCTCCCATCCCTTGTGCTCCAGAAACCCCTATCATCCATCCCCACCCCACCCCCGGGACAGGCCATCATCTGATACATCCACTTTCTGTGTCTGTCCCACCCTCTCTTAAAGCTCTCCACTGTGGATCTCTGAACCAGCCCACCAGGCAGAGCATTCCAAGGTTCCACCACCCTCTCAGTGAAAAACCTCCTCCTCTTTCCCCCTCACCCTTCCACCTTCCAACTTCAAACCATGCCCTCTGGTGATGCCTCCCTGCTTTAGTCTAAAGATCCCCTCCATGTTTACCCTATTTATTCCCTTGAGGTACTTGAAGACCTCAATCATGTCCCCCCTGTCTCTCCTCTCCTCCAATGAAAACAGGCAGAGCTCCTCAAGTCTGTCCTCGTAAGTCAAATCCCCTAGCCCCTCGTATCATCTTTGTTGCCCTCCTCTGTGCCCTCTCCAGGAGCTGTATGTCCCTCTTCAGAGTGTGGTCTCCAGTACTGTACACAGTACTCAGGTGTTAGTCTAACCAGTCCATTGTACTGGCCGGCAGAATCACTTCCTTGCTCCTAGAGGTGAACCCTCATGATGCATCCCAACATCCGTTTGCCTTGCTAGCTGCTCTCCTGCACTGCTCAGTGTTATTCATACATGTATCCACCATGACCCCTAGGTCTTTTCCCTGTTGAGGCTTCCAGCACCTCCCTCCCAGGGTGTACCTGTGTTTAGGGTTTCCCCAACCAAGATGCAACACCTTGCACTTGGTGATATTAATTTAATTTCCATGTGTGAGCCCAGCTTTCCAGGGTGTCCAGGTCCCTTGCAGGGCCAACCTCCCTCTTCTCCTCAACTACTGCTCCCATCTTGGAGTCATCCACGAAGAGACTCATTTCACCCCTATACCATCCCTGATGTCTGATATGTATGCATTAAGCAGTTGGACCCAGGACCGAGCCCTGTGGTGCCCACTACCAACCTCTGTAGGGTTCGAGGCTCCCACAGACCACTACTCTGAGTGCCCAGCTATCCAGTTTTCAATCCATCTGACCATCAAAGGGCCTACTCCTAACCCCATCAGTTTCTCCACCAGACCATTGTGGGACAGAGTCAAACGCCTTGCTGAAGTCCAAGAATAATACATCCACAGGCTTACTCTGTCCAGTTCTGATGTTACCCATTCATAGAACTCCACAAGGTTGGTTTGACATGATCTACCTGGCACAAACCCATGCTGCCGACTATCCAGACCTCCCACCTCCTCCAAGTAAACCCCCAATCGTTCCTTTAGTATACTCTCCATTAATTTTTCCCACCACCGAGGTTAAACTGATGGGTCTATAGTTTCCTGGTACTCTTTGACCCCCTTATGGATTGGTACCCATGTGCCTCTCGCCAATCCTCTAGGTACCCTCCTGTCTCAAGTGACCTGTTGAAAGCTCCGCCAGGGTGCAGCCAGTATGTCCGCCAATTCCATAGTACTCTCGGATAAATGCCATCTGGCCCAGGAGATTTGTCTTTCTTTAGGGCCTTGAGGAAAACTACACCCTTTGGTGGGATGGCATCATCCTCCTCCACCTTACTGGTCTTTTATCCTTATCCAGATGTGACACCCCTGGGGTACCTTTCCCCCCTTTTGCTCCATTTCTGTTGCTCCCTGATCCCACTCCCTGCCGCTTCTATCCCCTTTGTGCCTTGCTTTGTAGATATCCCATCCCCCTCCCTAGTGAACACAGAGGCAAAGTACTCGTTAAATACCTCTGCCTGGTCCCTCGCCTCTTCCACCCACCCTCCTTCTGATCTCAATCTGCTGAGATGGCCCTTAGTTTTTCTCTGCTCCCCAATGTACTGGAAGAACCCCTTTTCCCCTCCATGTATCCCCTGTGCCAGCTGTTGCTCTTTACTGGACTTAGCTCCCCTCACCATACGGGTGACTTTTCTAGATGCAAGCTGGTACATTTCCTTATCCCTATCCCCTCTTGTTGTTTTATATTTTTTGTAAGCCGCCTTCTTTTCTCTGACTGCTACCTGTACCTCACTGGACCACCAGCATGGTTTATGTGACCTTGCTCCCTTATGTTTCAACTTAGCGTAGATCCTGACTGCCTCATGAAGTCCCCTGCTTTATGACCTCCATCTCCTTTCCACACTTGTTGTTGAGGTAATCCCTTCAAGTGATCCTTGAGAATATTTCCCATGCCCATAAAGTCTGCCCCCTGAAGTCCACTGCCAGTGTCCTAGATCTCACCCCCACCCCCAATGCTTATTTGAAACCAGACAGTATTGTGGTCACCCCAGTCAGGGGTCCTGTACAACCATGTCCCTTACCAGATCCCCATCTGCCAGAACCACATCCAGGACATGCTCCTTGTGGGCTCCATCACATGCTGTGTTAAGAACACATCCTGGAAGCCATCCAGCAGCCTCTGCTCCTTGGCCACCTTAGAGGACATGGTTCCCCAGTTTGTACCTGGCATATTAAGGTCCCCATCAACACCACTCCTTCCCCTTTGGACCACACTGGGCAATGATGTTGTCCAGCAAACCATCCTCTAGAACATCACTCATCCTGGGGGCCTATATGCTACTCCCAGCTTGACCTTATCTCCTGCTGGGGATCGTGGGTGACCCATAAGGCCTCCACGTTTCCCTCTGCCTCTTCTACCATAGCAATTTCTATGTCATCTCTAATGAACATAGCCACTCCACCCCTCTGCCCTCCTTTCTATCCTTCTTAGTCATAGTGTACCCCGCACATTTAGGTCCCAGTCATGGTTTTTGTTGCCTGACGTTTCCGTGACTGCGCCACATCCACCCCCGAACAGCATGGCCTGGAACTCTGGCAACTTGTTTCCCAAGCTCCTGGCATTTACCAACACTAACCCCCACCCCTTATCCCTGATCCTTTTGTCAAACCCACCCAGATTCCTTATACTTCCATCCTCCCCTGTCCTCCTGAAACCTCCACCTCAGTCTGTTTCCCCCTCCCCCTTGGGCTTGAGGCTACTCCCTCATCTGGAGGGAGGGCTTCTAGTCCAGCCCCTCCCTTACCCCTTCCCCCCCTTACAAGTTTAAACCCCACCTTTCTTGTATGTAGTCAGCCAACCCCTGTTTAAGGACTTCCTTCCCTAATGGGGCAAGATGAAACCTGTCCTTGGCATATAGTCCCTTTGAATCTTTGATTTAATAGGGGAACATAAGTACTAACAATCACAACTCCTTGAAGAAAGTATCTCAATAACTTATAGTATAAAAGGCTAAAATTATGTAAACAATTCATAACTGATAACAATCCCAGTGAATTATATCCTTTTTATGAATAGGTGATCTTATCTTCCAAGTAAAGTAGGAGCAAACTTTTTCCCAAATAAATCAATATTGTCCAATATGCCAGAATATGTAATCTGGCCAAAGTCCCAAATTTTGGCTTTCCAATTTCTGCTGTAACATAGTCAGAAGATGTCAATTTTGGTACCCATAAAAGTACTTTACAGTATTTTTTCAATTATTTTTTTCAGGCTCATCAGGAAAATAATATCCCCAGTTTTCACTGACATATAATACATAAGTGTTTAATTTTGCATCACTTACAGTAATAGCTGAATCAAATGTAAAGCCCCCTATTTATTATTGAATCGTACTAGCCCTTACTAAGTTATGTTTGTCTTGGTAGCTACTTTTTTGTGGTTAAACATTTTATTCAAAAAGACATTTTCTCAGCATATTTAACACTACATCAAAAGAGACAACCATATAACAGAAAATAAAGATAACACACTCACTAGATAAATAACATCCAGGTACATAAAAGATAACTCATCCTAATACAGAGGTAACAAACAGGGGTAATAACTAGCTGTGTAACATCCCAATTCCTTAGCTGAGCTGCTATTGACACAGACACTATCATGGATCAAAAGGAATACAGCATCATTCATACCAAGTATTTGGGACTGGCCAGCCCTAGTGAGAGACTAAAAAGGGGAGACAGATTTTATGTTAGACCCCATAAATGGAGTGGGGTGTAGCTATTTTATTAATATGCTTTGTTAGCGCACTTATTACTAAGGTTACTATGGTAAGTAGAAATAGGAATAGACCAGTTGTCCTTCTTGCCTATTCCCCCACTACTCAGTGGACTATTAATTCTTATTTAACATGTGATTATCCAATAAGTTTTTGAAGGCAGCAATGTCTGTAGCCTGAACCACTAGATCAGGTAATATGTACCAATATGTTAACACCCTTTGTGTGAAATATGATCCTCTGTAGTTTGTTCTATACCTTCTCCCAATTAATCACGTCATGTCCCCTTGTGTTGTGCACATTCTCTTTATATTCCAAACCCATATGCATACAAAGATGTGAATCATTCAAGATACCATGAAGCAGAATTAGATCTCCCCACTGCCTCATTTATTTGAGACTATACAGTCCTAAAGATGTTAATCTACCATTATAATCATGTCCTTCCATACAATAAATATAATTTATAAATTTATGTTGCACCCTTTCCAGTGCCATAATCTGCCCCTTGCATGCTGGTGACCAAAACTGTGAGCAGTAGTCCAGGTGAGGTCTTACCAGTGTCCAATACAGAGGCACCATTACATCTCTTTTTCTACTACTCATATTCCTTTTTAGGGCTGCAGTGGGTGGAGCCCTGCAGACCTCTTGCTTTTAAAAAGCATTCCCACATCCCTTGAGAATCAACAGCATGTTAGGGTGTCAAAAAAAACTCAGTTCCATGAAAGGAACACTCTGCACTGGCACTATGTTTTTCATTTATTTTGGTGGTATGTGACTGCTAAAATACATAGCCTCACACCTGACCCTCCCTCTCAGAACCTACCACCCTACTCCTCCCCAGAAACAAAACAGTGGCATTGGGGGTGCCCAATCCCCCAGTGCAGGAATCCCCATCCCCCCAGTACCATGCTTGTGTGGTTCATTGTTATTTATTTATTTTTTTTTTTTTACTTTATTCCCCCCACTCGACCCTCCCTCTTAGAACCCAGCATCCCACCACCCCACACAAACATAATAGTGACACTGGGGGTGCCCAATCCCCCAGTGTCGCGATCATCATCTTGGGTATCTCAGGTGTGTTTTATTCTATTACTTTATTTTAACCTGTAAAATGAAAATGTCCATCGATGTCTTTTGCACTCTTTCAGACCCCCCACCTGACCCACCCACTCAGCAACCACCACCCCACACCCCCTAAGTCCTTACTTACCCATCAGGAGTCCAATGCCGTAATCTCCTTTTTACCACAGAGACATCTTCACTCTTCAAAGCCAGACTGTGAACTGAAGAAACAGGTATGCCATTCAATGTACTGTATTTCAATGGAGTTTTGAACCTAGAGGCATTACTTGGGCATTTTTGCATATTTGTGGCCCAGATTTTCAACATGCCTTTTTTTTGGGACCCAACCTCATGAACAATGTCACTGTTATTAGGCATATCTTTCCTGAAAGGTGATTTTGCAGTCCCTGCATGAATTCACCTTTCAGGCAGGAGTTGGAAATTTTCTCTGATCTTGTTCACGAGGTGGGGTCATAAGAAGTTTATGTTTAAAATTTGGAGTACAAATACTACAAAACAACAAAGTTATGAGCCTATGTTGAATTTTGCAAATGCAGCCTCATAACTTTGGTAATTCCCAATATTTTTACCTCAGATCTACAACATAGTCATATCTTTACTGCACCTCATAAATGTGACAGGTGTCATTTTTCAAATCCTGCCCAAAATGGGTTTTTTTTTTACATCCTGAAAGGTGATTTTGTGGTCCCTATGCAAAATCACTTTTTGGGGCAGAAGTTAACAATTTTCTCTGCTCTTGCTCATCAGGTGAGGTCATAAGAAGGCTATGCTGAAAATTTGGTATAAAAACATTAAAAACAACAAAGTTATAAACCTACTTTGAATTTTATTAATGCACCTCATAACCTTGGTAATGTTCAATATTTTTAACCAAGATTTACAACATAGCCATATCTTTCCAGCACCTCATGAATGTGGTAGGTGTCACTTTTCAAATTCTGGGCAAAATGTTGTTTTACATCCCGAAAGGTGATTTCACGGTCCCAGCACAAAATCACCATTTGGGCAGGATTTGGAATTTTTTTCAGTCCTTGTTCATGAGGTGGGGTCATAAGAAGACTATGTTGGAAATTTAGTGTAAAAATAATAAAACTCAACAAAGTTGTGAGCCTACATTGAATTTTACAAAAGCAGGCTCTTATGTTTGGTAATATTTAATATTTATACCCCAAATTTTCAACATAACCATTTCTTTACAACACCTCATGAATGTGGCAGCTGCCATTTTTCAACTCTTGCCCCATATGTGTTTTAGCATCCTGAAAGCTGATTTTGTAGTCCTTGTGCAAAATCACCTTTAAACCAGGGGTTGAACCTTTTCTCTGCCTGTCTTCATGAGGCAGTGTCATAGCAAGGCTATGTTGAAAATTTGGTGTAAAAATATTAAGAAACAAATTTACAATATTTTTACCCCACATTCCTCAGCTGCAGCTTTATTGGCTTTGGCCAGAGTTTGTTATATTTCCTGTTATTCTATAGGCTTTGTTGCAGATGAACTTTATATGTACAGTAATAGGAATGACAAGTCAGATTCAGAAGTTACTCCAAGGTCCCTTTCCTGATCTAAACCAGATAGGACAGTGTTACCTAGATTTTACTGATTTTTCTTGTTCATCTTTCCAAAATGCATGACACAGCATTTGTCCATGTTAAATGCAATACCCCACACATTTAACCAATTAAAAATTTTATTTAGTTAATTTTGTAACATTGATGTATTCTCATCTGTTAAAGCTGCCCCCCCATACTTTCATATTATCAGCAAACTTTGAAATATTGCTTTTAATACCAATATGTAACTCTGATACATATAATTGAAATGATGTTATTCCCAAGACCGATCCATGAAGTACTCCCTGGCCACCTTTGTGGCATTTGACAGACACTCACCAATTTTAACTACCTGAGTTCTTCTCTTCAACCACTTGCTAATCTATTTTACCAATTTTACATCCAGACCCAAGCCCTCCATTTTTTACTTCAGCCTCCCAAGTGGCACCTGATTGAACACTTTCAAAAAGTCAAGGTAAACCACATCACTGGGGATGTTTAAGTCCAATAGTTCACTAATTGGTTCATAGAATGTTATTAAATTTGTGACACATGATCTTTTGGGGATAACACCATATTGTGTATTGTTTGCCTTCCCATCCTTGGTTATTATATCAGTAATGTCACCCCTCAGTATCTTTTCATCACTTTGCCCCAAAACCGGTGATAGACTGATTAGCCTGTAATTAGATGGCTGTGCTCATCTCCCTTTCTTAAAGAGTGGCACTACAATAGCATGTTTTCAATCATTTGGTATTTCCCTGGACTTGCATTTCATATATCCTTTGTAACAACTATGGTCTTAAGCAATCACTACTGGGTGATTTACAGTATGTGGATTCAATTTCCTTATTTCATCACTAATCCTTGTGATAGAGAATATATCCATGGCTCTAATATAGTTGTTTTCACTGAGCTTCTTAGTACTGTCTACTGTAGTTTTGTCTTTAAATACCAAAGCAAGATAATCATTTGGTATACATGCCATCTCCTTGGAGGTATCAACCAATATATTGTTTTGCATTAATGGACCACTACAAGAAGCATTTCCCTTCAATAAATTTATATAGAAACATAGAATCTGTTGGCAGATAAGGACCATATGGCCCACCTAGACTGCCCATTTCCCTACCCCTGCCCTTTTATAGCTATAAAATTCCTTGGTGTTAATTTTTTTTTTTGCCTGCTAAATGTCTTTCAAATGTTCTTTTACTTTTGAGTATTTCATAGTGGCATTTTTTTACCAAATTTTTGTACCTTACATTGTTTGTTACAGTTTTGTCTCAGATCCATATTTTATACAGTTACCTTTTGTGTGACAGTAATTTACTTATTCTGGTGTTCATCCACATTGGTTTTATGCCTTTTTTATTCCATTTCTGTATATCTGTATTCTAGATCTAATATTTTAGATCTTAAAATATCCCACTTTTCATTGACTTGTTTGTTATTGAACGCCATCTCCCAATCCCATGATGCCATTTCTTTTACTATTTCAGGATAGTTGCCTGCCTCATAATTGTACTGAAAATTGCTATTCCTTAAATGTTGGTGCCTAAAGTCAAGAATAACTTTGATGATGTCATGGTCATTTGATCCCAGTGGCTCTAGATTGTCACAATTATTATTTATGCCTTTTATGCTTGTTATTACCAAATCTAATGCACTGGATCCCCTTGTTGTTATTAGAAAACATAACTCTCAAGTAGCAACATCCAATGACTTGTTCCTTGGCATACAACCATTTAAAATTAAATGCATTTCCAAAGGTCACAACTGTTTATACATATACATACATATATATATATATATATATATATATATATATATATATATATATATATTATATATATATATATATATATATATGTATATAAATTACTGGGGATAATTCTATGCAATATTAAAAAAAAAAACTGGCCAGTTTCCTTCTTAAGCCTATCAGGGACAACTATTAACACCTCATCATCAACACAACCTATTTAAATTGCAGCAACTATAAGTAAAATGGACCAAAAGAGTCACACAGAGAGTCCTTACAATACATGTACTCTTTGCTGGTAATGTTTATGAAACATGAAAACATAGAAACATATAATTTACTGGCAGATAAGGACTGCTTGGCCCACGTAGTTTGTTCATTTTTCCCTGCATATAGTACTTGATCTCAGCTCCATTTGCCCACTCCCTCTTCCTATTTCTAAGATTATAGAAATATAGAATTTAGTTTGGTATTTGTATTTTGTACAATTGAACTAGGATATGATCCTCTGCCTACAGCCTATGCTGCTGCACTACCACATTATTTATATTAAAGAAGCCAGTACTGGCATGTATATTTATTATCGGATGAGTACATTGGTGAATACAGTAAATATCATGGGGTGAGATTTTTGAGATTAATAAGGATTATATTCATATCTCAAACAGGGTAGAAGTGAAACCTTGCTAGAAGTATCCATAGGAGATACTGTGATGCTAAGTTAATCAAATGCATTGGTTGTAACCATATACCTGTAGTGTTTGTGACAGGAAGGTCACTTTTTAACAGTTGCATTGCAAAGATAAGAATATTACTCAGTATTTTGATTATGGAATAAAATATATTCTTAGGTAAGTTTTACACCCTGATGAAGGGGTACACTCCCTGAAAGATTGGTGTAACAGGATGACCCTCTATGTATGTGCATATAAATAAACTTTCTGGAAAGCTTAAAGTGTTGTGGTGAGTGGTCTACCTTTCCTACATTTCTTGGATACCTCAGCTGTACCCTTTTATAGATTTCAAAAGCTTCAGTTAGCTTTCTATCCAAAGAATATCTCACCTAGCCCCAAGTATATGCATATAAATTAAGAAGCATTTAATAAACCAGTTTTCAAAGTTCAGTTATTTTAGTTTGTTCTATAATATAACTCTAGATACCCCATATGCAGCACATTTCAAGTTGACAGAAACTGAATATAATTTTACTTTTTAAAATAGAATATACATTTTTATTAAATGGGCTAAAGTGTAGATGTGATCACAAGCAGGCAGTTTTTTACTAAATCCAGTTTGAATTTACTAAGCATGTTAATAATAATTTGCAGCCTATTTATACAATTTTATTAAACATTTTTGTAATGTTATTAATAACTAGCAGTAGTAGTAAAATAATTTATTCTAAAATCAAGAATATGCTAACCCAATTGAGTTGAAACTCATTTACAGTGGGGTCCAGACCATTCATTCACACAGTTACAAGGATAAAAATATTAATAGGCACTATATTATATCAACTATGCTAGTACTATATATTATATACATAATTACAGTGGCAATACAGAGTCAGAAATAAACTGACAATTCTGCAATGACTTTCAGT
This sequence comes from Neoceratodus forsteri, assembly GCA_016271365.2. Lineage (NCBI taxonomy): Eukaryota > Metazoa > Chordata > Ceratodontiformes > Ceratodontidae > Neoceratodus > Neoceratodus forsteri. Next base: position 347,019,635 of record JADMNL010000023.1, read on the forward strand.
GCATACAATTCACAAAATAAACTCACTGTTGCCATAGGAACATTGCAGTACTAAGAATAGGAATAAATACACATTTTGAGCATCCTAACCAGAAACCTATAGGTGAGTAGTAAGTTGGCAGGGAAACATTGTTGACATGTCATGTTTTTTATTGGATTCCAAGGAACTACACCCTTTAAAAGTAATTTCAAGTGTTAGGATAAGTTGTTCCATACCTTAGGTCCCTGGAAAACAAAAATGGAACTACTCATAACTGACTTAGGGATTGGAATGTTGAACTCAATATTTGCTACTGTTTGCAGACCTTCTTTTACAGCTCTTTCCTGAAGTAGATGTACAAATAATAAGACATTTTGTGAAGGTGACAATAATGCATCAGATGCAGCATGTGTAGGCTTTTATCTTCTGGCAGGCTATCCAACCTAAGGCTCTGTATATAAAACAATGGTTTGTCTCCTGGGCGATGTCCAGAATGAACCAGGCATATCTGTTGAACAACAGATCCAGTTTGGCCAGTTCCTTTCTGGATGCCCCTCCCCTTACAAAAACTCCCCATAATTGAAAAGGGGGGTCACAACTGTATTTACAGTCTGTTTCCTGGCATCCATGGGAATGTCATTTTTATGCTGTAAAGTGTTCCCAGTTTCATGTAAAAACTGTTTGTTACAGAATCAATATGAACTTCCCATGTACAGTGGGAGCCCAACCAGACTCCAAGGCATTTACAGCAGCTTGCCTGTGTTAAAATGCAGCTATCCTGTGTAGCTGTTTAAAAAACTTGCTGGGTATCTATTGAGTTATTGCCTAACAACATAATCTGGGATTTTGTAGCATTTAATGCTAATGTGTGCCCGTAAAATAATCCTGCAGCTTTCAAAATCATTTTGTAACTTATTTTGAACTTCATTCACTGACTTGCCCTCAATATACAATATTCTGTCATATGCATACAAATAATGCTTGACATCCCCCAAAAGGGGTCAGACATCATTTATATAAACTTTAAACATTATAGGCCCTAAAACAGTTTTCCTGTAGTACGCCTATCTTTGTATTTCCAAATTTTGACTTGAAATTATTATTCAATGTCACCTTCTGTTGTCTCCCAAACATATAGTCATGGAATCAACTCAGAGCCTTCTGGTCGAGGCCAATAGGTCCCAGTTCTTTAAGCAAGATGTCATGATCTAGTTTGTAAAACATTTTGGCAAATCAATAAATATAGCCCTGATCAGAAGGCCCTTGTCCATTGCCATTTGGATGTGTTTAGTCCAAAAGCCTGACTGAAAAGGATTATTATAAATTGTGAGTTTGCCTGACTGAAGTTGTGAGTTTCCAAGTGGGACTTATTTGAATTACAACAATTTTTTTTTAGTATTTTAGAAATCATAGGGAACAAGGATATTGTTCTGTAATTTACAATATCCAATTTTTTATTACATTTGTATACAGGCACCACATTTGCCTGTTTTCATTTCTGAGACTAGGAGCCACATTTTATGAGAAGTTTATTTATTTTATTTGCTTTTGGCAACTGGGTAAGTGCACTAGGCAAACACCTACCTATTTTCAGGCACAACCTGGGAGATTACACGTCAAATACAGAGGTGTAGGTAGAAACACAGGGATTAAGAAATACTTGGCACATCAGGTGAGTACATTAAAGTCTCAAGGAACAACGGACTAATAGAGAGGTAGTTAGGATAAAATACACAGTTGACATAAAGCAAGTAAACATAATCATAGCCTAATTGACATGAGGTAGGATACAGTCAGCATTGAATTAACAAAAGCATGCTACACAATCAGTTAAGAATGGGATAAATGCATGTCATACAGCCAATGAATAGTTGCAAGGGGGAGGGGCAGAAACAGGAGAAAGATCAGTAAGTGCCAGGAAGGGAGGTTAGCTGGAAATAACCTGAGGAGTAAAGGCAGAACTGTGAGAAGAGAGCCAGGACACAGCAGGTAAATGGGGGAGAAGAAAGGGTCAACGTAAAGGTGGTAGGAAGGCAGAGGGAAGGGGGTAGAGAGCAGAGCCCAATCCTGTCACAATATTGAAATCTCAGCAGTAATACCATGCAGCACCTGTCTGGTAAATGACATGCCAAAGCAGACAAATACATACAATCCCACCACACAAATAAGCAGTAATTCCCACCACTGAGCTTGTTTGCCCATTAAGGTGTTCCATGCATCAGGGCTAAATGCAGCACAGGAGAGGGTCACAAAGCAGAGCAGAAACTATCTGAATACTTAGCCGACTGAAAATATTCACCAGTTGCTCCGTACCTGCATTTATGGTTCCTGCAGGCTGCTGAGGTCCAGTAGTGGCTCCCGGGTTCATTTGGGGGGGAGAGCCTGTAAATGATGAGGCTTTGCATGACCCCTTAACCTGTGTCAGCAGTTCCTGCAGGATGCTGGGGTCCAGTAGCAGCTCCAGGGTTCATTTAAGGGGAGGGTGAGAGTCTGTAAAGGCTGAGGCTCTGCACAACCCATTAACTTGTGTCAGTGGTTCCTGCAGGCTGCTGGGGTCCGGTAGTGGCCTCATGGTTTGTTTGGGGGCAGAGCCTGCAAAGGCTGGGGCTCTGCACAACCCCTTAACCTGTGCCAGCAGTTCCTGCAGGCTCCTGGGGTCCAGCATCAACTCTGGGATTTGTCAGGGAGAGGGGGAGAACCTGTAAATGCCAAGACTTTGCACAACCCCTTAACCTGTTTAGTCAGGTCCTGCAGGCTGCTGGGACCCAGTAGCAGCTCCAGGGTTTGTTCTGGGGAAGGAGGGGAGAGCCTGTAAAGGCCAAGGCCCTGCATGACCCCTTAACCTGCATCATGGTTCCTGCAGACTGCTGGGGCCCAGTATCAGCTCTGGGGTTTGTTCAGGGGAGGGGGGAAAGCCTGTAAAGGCTGAGGCTCTGCACAACTCCTTAACCTGTGCCGGCAGTTCCTGCAGACTCCTGGGGTCCAGTATCAACTCTGGGATTTGTTCAGGGAGAGGGGGAGAGCCTGTAAATGCCGAGACTTTGCACAACCCCTTAACCTGTTTGGTCAGGTCCTGCAGGCTGCTGGGACCCAGTAGCAGCTCCAGGGTTTGTTCTGGGGAAGGAGGGAAGAGCCGGTAAAGGCCAAGGCCCTGCATGACCCCTTAACCTGCATCAGTGGTTCCTGCAGACTGCTGGGGTCCAGTATCAGCTCCAGGGTTTGTTCGGGGGAGAGGGGAAAGCCTGTAAAGGCTGAGGCTGTGCACAACCCCTTAACCAGCATCGGCGGTTCCTGCAGGCTGCTGAGGTCTAGCAGCGGCTCCTGGTTTTGTTTGGGGGAGGGGGAAGAGCCTGTAAAGGCCGAGGCTCTGCACAACCCCTTAACCTGTGTCAGCAGTTTCTTTAGCCTGTTGGGGTCCAGTAGCGGCTCTGGGGTTCATTTGTGGGAAGGGGGAAAGCTGTGAAGACCAAGGCCTGCACAACTCCTTAATCTGCATCAGTGATTCCTGCAAACTGTTGGGGTCCAGTATCAGCTACGGGGTTCATTCGGGGGGAGGGGGGAAAGTCTGTAAAGGGTGAGGCCTTGCATGACCCCTTAATCTGTGTCGGCAGTTCCTGCAGGCTGCTGAGGTCCAATAGTGGCTCCTTATGTTTGTTCGGGGAAGGGGGGAGAGCCTGTAAAGTCCGAGTCTCTGCACGACCCCTTAACCTGCATCGGCAGTTCCTGCAGGCTGCTGGGGTCCAGTAGTAGCTGCTGGGTTCACTCAGGAGGAGGGGGAGAGATCCCATAAAGGCTGAGGCTCTGCATGACCCCTTAACCTGAGGAGGAAAGGCAGAACATTAAAGTTAAAGTTATAGATTAAAAAGGGGCTATAGCCGGTGCAGGTAATTTAGGAGATAGGATGGAATACCACTAATCCAGCTGCCTTTCTTACATCTAATTTTAAAAATAATTTATTAATACTTGATCAAGTGCAATATGGTAAATCAAAAACTAGGAATATCCTTTACCTCTTTATTTTTTATTTCTACTTCCTGGCTATATGGAGACATGGAAGTTACTGTACACGCCTGAGAAGAACCCATAATAATAAAAATTTCATTGAAACGTGCCGGTCACCCTATCCAAGATTAGAACTGTGATATCATCTACCATAAAGGCTGATGGCAGCTCAAATAGATTTTGTACCTGTAGTTTCTTTACCATTCTCAAAAAAGAATGTGTATTAGTTTTTGTATCTAGTTTAAAATTTTACATAAGATAGTCTGCCTTTGCCCTTCTTATTTCTTAAAACAGGATTTGTATGTGCAGTGGTATGCATCCCAGTCATTTTTATGTTTGCTGTGTGCATACGCACAGCAAACATTTTGTTAGGAGAGTGGCTTTTGAGGGGTGAAACAGTGTCAGTCCAATGCAGAGTGGTCTGCAAGGGGCTTTTGTCAGTGTCACACCAATCATCAGCCAGGCTGATCATACCATTATTCTGGCTTGCTGGGCAGAAACTTTGTGTATTTAAAAGGAAAGAGCCAACCCAATCATAATTTGTCTCTTTCTTTTGATCTAAACCACCCAGCAAGTACAGCTGATCTGTCATGATCAGCCTGCTGAGGAATTACACCCTGTAACAAAGAAAAAATGTTCATCAATGTCTGTTGCTGGCACTGCTGTAACTGTGACCGCCCCATCTGACCCTCCATTTCAGCAGTCATCACCCCCCCTGCAAACATAACACTGACACTGGGTGTGCCCTAATCCGCCAGTGTCACCAATTGAAATAAAGAAAACCATCCCTTGTAGTTTTTTTATGTTTACCCTTTAAAAAATAAAACCATCCATTGATGTCTGTTGCAGCCCCATCTTTACTGTCCCCCCACCTAACCCTCCCACTTAGCACCCACCACCCAACTCCCCAAAAATCATAACACCAACACTTGGGTGCCCAATCCCCCAGTGTTGCCACCTGAAATAAAGAAAACTGTCCCTCATCTTTTTTTTAACCCTATATAAAGGAAAACCATCCATCGATGTCTGTTGTGCTGTTACTGCCTCCCCACCCAACCATCCCACACAGCACTTACCCCCAGCCCTTAGTTACCACCAGGGTCCAACACCGTAATCTTCTCTGGACTGCAGACACATCTTCACTCTTCAAAGCCAGACCACAAACTGAGGAAATCAGGTGTGGGTTCAATATATTTCAAAGAGGTTTTGAACTTAATAGCATAACTTGGCCATTTTTGAATATTTTTCCTCAAATTTTCAACATATCTTTTTTGGGACCCCACCTCATGAACAAAGGCAGTGAAGTTAGGCAAATCAGTCCCAAAAGGTGATTTTGCCGTTGCTGCATGATATAACCTTTCAGGCAGGAGTGGAGATGTTGCAAAGCTTTAATTCACTGACGAAGTTCCATCAAAATCACCGAAATCTCCTCCACAGATCATTTTGTGAAGGTTTTCTATTTATTATGAAAGTCACCATTTGTAACTTCACCTTACAACTTCTCCTGTAACTTCTCCGTGGGGTACACAAAGGTGAAATTGAGTCAAAGTGTCCATTTTTAAGTGCAAAAAAAAAGTCCCTGATGTTCAGTGATCCCCCTGCTGATCGCCAGTCCATGTTAATAATGATTATTCCCTGGTGTCTAGTGGCCCCCCTCCTTTTGCTGACCCTATTTGTTAAATAATAATAATTCACTGGTGTCTAGTGACTCCACCATTTGCCGGCCCGATGTTAAAAAAAACTTTCCCTGGTGTCTAGTGGTCCCCCTCTCCCACCAATCACTGACCTTATGTTAAATTATAATCTTTCCCTAGTAATAGTGGTCCCTCCACCAAAGGTGGGCACAATGTGAAATAAAAATCTTTCCTTAGTGTCTAGTGGTTCCCCCCTCCTCCAAACATTGGCCCAGTGTAAAATGATAATCTTTCCATGGTGTCTAGTGGTCTCCCCTGCCGATCACCAGGCCAATCTGAAAAAAATAATCTTTCCCTCATTTCTAGTGGTCCCTCCCCACCAATCACCAGCCTGATGTTAGAGAAAAATCTTTCCTCAGTGTCTAGTGGTCCCTCTTGCCAATCATTGGCCCAGTGTTAAATACAAATATTTCCCTGGTGTCTAGTGGTTGTCCCCACCTTCCCCGCTGATCGCTGGCCCAATGTTGAATAATTATCTTTCCCTGGTGTCTAGTGGTCCCCTTCCCACTGATCACCAGCCCAATGTGAAATAAAAATATTTCCCTGGTGTCTACTGGTCCCCCTACCAATCGTTGACCTAATTTTAAATGTTAATCTTTCCCTGGTGTCCAGTGGTCTTCCCACTGATCACTGTCCCAATGTAAGATAAAAATCTTTCCCTCATGTCTAGTGGTCCCCCCTGCCAATCATTTGCCCAATGTTAAAAAAAAAATATTAACTGGTGGTCTAGCGGTCACCCCTTCCCTATCCCTAATCTCCCTGGTTCCCCCTCCTCCAAATATTGGCCCAGTGTTAAATGATAATCTTTCCATGGTGTCTAGTGGTCTCCCCTGCCGATCACCAGGTCAATGTGAAAAAAAAATCTTTCCCTCATTTCTAGTGGTCCCTCCCCACCAATCGCCAACCTGATGTTAGAGAAAAATCTTTCCCCAGTGTCTAGTGGTCCCCCTTGCCAATCATTGGCCCAGTGTTAAATAAAAATATTTCCCTGGTGTCTAGTGGTTGTCCCCACCCTCCCCGCTGATCGCTGGCCCAATGTTAAAATAATTATCTTTCCCTGGGTGTCTAGTGGCAGCTCCACTGATCACTGGCTCAATGTAGAACAATATTTCCTCGCGTCTACTGGTCCCCCACCAATCGTTGGACCCAATTTTAAATGTTAATCTTTCCCTGGTGTCCAGTGGTCTTCCCACTGATCACTGTCCCAATGTAAATAAAAATCTTTCCCTCATGTCTAGTGGTCCCCCCTGCCAATCATTTGCCCAATGTTAAAAAAAATATTAACTGGTGGTCTAGCGGTCACCCCTTCCCTATCCCTAATCTCACCTTGCAATAAAATATATGCTTCCCTGGTGGTCTAGCAGCCTCCCCAATCCACAGATCCATTCTTCCCCTAAAATACAATACATGTCTTTCCTTGGTGTCTAGTGGACCTCTCACACTCCACCTCAGCTAGTCATACACCACCACTTCACTCCCCCATCCCATCCCATCCTCGAGCTGGCAATCGGCACAGCCCTCCACTCTCCACCATGGCCAGTCACTGACTGAGCTGTCAATCAGCACATACTTGTACAAGTACATGCTCATTGACAGCTCAGTCAGTGGCCAGCCATGGTAAAGAGCATAGGACTGTGCTGGTTGCCCACTTGGGGATGGGATGGGAGAAGTAGTGGGTGATCACTATATGCTAAGGTGGGGGGTCCACTAGACACTAGGGAAAGATATATATTGTATTTTAGGGACAGATCAGATTCAGGGATAGGGAGGGGCACTGTTACAGCACCAGGGAAGCATACATGTTATTGTAAGTAGAGATCAGGGACATGGAGGATGGAGGGGGTTCCAGCAGACCAGCAGGGAAAGATGTTCATTTAATATCAAGCTGGCAATTGGTGGGGGGGATCACTAGACAACAGGGAACATTTTTATTTAACATCAGGATAACATTCAGCAGGGGTGGGACAACTAGACACCAGGGAAAGGTTTTAATTTTATATGGTGCTGGTGATCAGTTGGGGGGAGGGGACTGCTAGACACCAGGGAAAGACTATCATTTAACATCAGGCCAGTGATTTTTTTTGTGGGGGAGAACAATAGACACCAGGAAAACATTTTTATTTAACATTGGGATGGCAAACAGTGGGGGGGGCACTAGACACCAGGGAATGAACTGTTGCAAACTTTGCATCTGTATCAAACTCTACAGATGGAGTTGTCAGCTTCACAATTTGCAGAGTTAAGCAGTGTTCCATGAATTTGGATTTAGCGTTTCAGATTAACTTCCCAAACTGAAGCAAATTCACAAATTAATCTGCAGAGCAAAGTTTTCCAACTTTGCACATCACTAGCCAGGAGTTGAAAATTTTCTTCACTTTTGTTCATGAGGTGGGGTCATAAGAAGGCTATGTTGAAAATTTGGTATTAAAATATTAAAAACTACAAAGATATGAGCCTACATTGAAATTTGTGAATGTAGGATCATAACTTTGGTAATTTTCATTATTATGACCCCACATTTTCAACATAACCATTTTGTCACAGAACCTCATAAATGTGATACCTGTCATTTTTCAAATCCGGGCCAAAATGTTTTTTCACTTCCCAAAAGGTAATTTCATGGTCACTGCGTGAAATCACCTGTCCAGCAGCAGTTGACAATTTTCTCCGCACTTGTTCATGAGGTGGGGTCATAAGAAGGCTATGCAGAAAATGTGGGGTAAAAATATTGAAAAATAACAAAGTTTGCACCTGTGTTTAAATTTATGCATGCAGGTTCATAACTTTGGTAATTTTCAGTATTTTGACCCCAGATTTTCACTATAGCCATTTCTTCACAGCACCTCATGAACATGATAGCTGTCATTTTTCATATCCTGGCCAAAATACGCTTTCACACTTGTGGCGTGAAATTACCTTTTGGGCAGGATTTGAAAATGTTCTTCACCCTTGTTTATGAGTTGGGCTCTTGAGAAGAAGGTTATGTTGAAAATGTGGGGTAAACATATGAGAAAACAACAAAGTTATGAGTCAGCATTGCAATTTTTCAATGCACGATCATTACTGTGGTAATTTGCAATACTTTGACCCCAACTTTTCAACATAGTAATTTTTTATACCACCTCGTGAATGTGACAGCTGTCATTTCTCAAATCCTACCCCAAATATGTTTTTTTTAATTTGTTTTTATTATGAGAGACACAATAGTACATGAGGCAATCATGATTATAAAGGTTCAACTAATGCAGTTTGTTGATAAACAAATTTGACATATTGTTGTGTTAGTCTTTACAGCTGATAAGCTTATTGCATATTAGAGTTTCTGAGTTGGTCCCAGGGCATAGGATCCCCAAGTCATAACTAGGCAGGTGGTAAAACCCCATTCCCACTATTCTTGGAAGTGTCAGGGGTACATCCTTTCTTGTTTCTTTTAAAGAGACAAAGTCAGGCTCTCTCCTGGATGCATAGAGAATACACCTCTGCAATTTCTTTAAAAAGAGGCCAGATGCATCATGCAATCTGGCAGTGAGATATTACATTATGTAAATTTAAAGGACTATCTGGTGCCATTCCATTATTGTGGGTATTAAGGTGGACATCCACCTGCGAGTTATCGCCTTCTTGGCTGCTAGTAGGAAGAGAGGGAGTAACATGCCACTCCATTGTGGTCTGTGTGAGGGATAAATGGATAGAATGGTTATTTTCTCTGTCAATTTGATAATCTCTCCCAAGCATTCCTGTAGTTCTATTTGCAGAGAACACCAGAAGGTTGTAAGTTTAGGACAATGCCAAAATGCATGACCTAATCAGCTATAGTGCAGTTGCATCCCCTCTAACAGTGCCCATAGGAAGCCGGGAGGTATTTTATTAATTTGACAGGGGAACAGAAATATCTAGAATGAAATGTCCAAGCAAATTATCTCTATATACTGGATGATGTGATTTTGATTGATTTTAGGGTGGACCCTTCCCATAAGTCATAGGGGGTCTCCAGTACCAGGTACTTATTCCATGCCTCCAAAATAGACAAGGAGTTATCCCCCATGGAATCTTGTATTATTCTGTATATGTGTCCACTTAGATTCCCACAGGGGGATCCTCCCAGTGAATCCCTAAGGAGGGCCCAAAGGGCAGATGGGGGGGAGGGGCATGAGACCATGATGTCTTTTTGTCCTAATATATAGTTTCTCACTTGGGCATAGCAGAATATATCTTAGTCAGGTAGTGAGTGCCTGTTTTGAAGCTCAATGAAAGATATAACCCCTGAGTTGCTAACAAATTGATCGTAATAGCTAAGTCCCAGTCTTCGCCAACAGGAGAATGTAGTATCAAGGGTCATAGGGTGAATGTTTTCATCTTCCGATATCAACATTAAGAAGAAAAGTGTTTGCCTTAATAGTTTATTTTGTTTAAGGTTATACCATGCCTTGCAGATTTGAGCAGTAGAACTGGTGAGTTCACGAAGGGGGAGGGTTCGGTCTTGGGGGGCAAAAGTGATTTTTTTCAATATCGTGCACATCATTTATCATGAATTCTATGTCCTTCCAGGTGGGTTTAGCCCAGGCAAAAGCCAGAGGAAGAGGGGTTTCAGAAAGGCAGCCTTGGCATAAAATGTCAAATTTGGGAGAGTGACACCACCGCGGTCTGGAGGGAGGGACAATAGGGAGAGGCGGATTCGCCGTCTCTGCCCATCCCAGATAAAGGAGGAGATTGTTTTATTCCTAGATTTAAAGTAGAAATTGGAGGGGAAGACTGGGACATTTTGAAATAGGTACAGTAGTCTGGGTAGGACATTCATATGAATGATTTATATGTGCTGAAAAAAGGTGAATTTCAGGTGCCCCCATTTAACTAGGTCCCCCTGAATCTGAAAGGACAAAGGTTCATAGTTAAGCAATTCAAGGTGATCGAGGTTGTGGGGGATATGAATTCTTAGGTATTTAATTTTGGTACAGCACCACCATAGTGGAAGACAGGCCCTCAGGGGAGGACATGGTTGGTACAATATATAGGACCTATGGGCAGACTGGATGGGCCTAGTGGTCCTTATCTGCTGACAATTTCTATGTTTCTATGTAGTGTAAAAGTAGGAACTCCATCTTGGTGAGATTTAGTTTGAAGTTTGCTAATCTTTCATACTCCCCTAGAATCTCCCATGTAGCCGGTATAGATATCTCCATTGATAAAAGGGTCAAAAGGATATCATCAGCAAAGAGAGAGGCCTTATAGATTTTCTGGCCAAGGGGGATGCCCTTTATATTTGAATTTAGTCTCAGGGCTGCTGCTAGGGGTTTCATGTAAAGGGCGAATAAGTAAGGGGAAAGAGGGCAACCCTGGTGAGTTCCCTGTTGTAGTGGGATGGGGGAGGTCATGGAACCATTGATATGAATCTAGGCTTTGGGCTGGTGGTATAGATTTTGGAGCCATGAAAGAATGGTATCGGGGAATATGAAGGCCTGAAGGGTGTCCCAGAGGAGACTCCACATAACTCTGTCAAATGTCTTCTCGGCATCAAGACTAAGTATGGCTGACGGGATCTGCCTGGAATGTATGTATTCCATAAGGAGCATAGTCTGTTTGATGTTGTCAGTGGTATTATGCTTTTTAATAAAGCCTGATTAATCTGGGTGGATGTGAGTCAGGAGAAGATATTCTAATCTAGAGGCCCAAATTGCCATACAGATTTTGTAGTCAACGTTCAGAATAGAGATAGGGCGATATGAGGATGTTTCTGTCATATCCTTATTTGGTTTGGGAAGAGGAGCTATTACCACACAGCTCCATGTGGGGGGGGTATCCCTCGGCCATGGTTCTTAAAGTAGATAGTAAAGAAGGGAGGAGAGGGCCCATTAATTTTTTGTACCGCTCTGCTGTATAACCATCCGGCCCAGGCATTTATGAGGCTTAAGGGCCTTAATGTAAGAGATAACCTCATTGGCCCTTAATAGGAGCTTTCAAAGCCAGGTGATGGGAGTCAGTTAGCCTTGGAAGGGAAAGCCTTAACAAGAATTCTGTGCAGTCACCAGGGCTCGAGAACCTGGGGGGGATGCATAAAGGGTAGTAGGAGAGAAAAGATGAACAGATATGTTCCTCTGTATGGGAGGTTACTTTAGTGGTTGGATGCTTAATTTTCAGGATAGTTGTGGTACATTTCCTGGTTCTAAGTTTTCATGCCAGTAGGCTGGTACCCCTAGCCCCCACCTCGTAGTTGGATTGTTTTAGATATGTTAACACTTGGAGAACTTTGAGGTCTATAATCTTTTGGATCTCTTTTCTTACCTCCCTAATTTTCCCTTGAAGTACCTTGTCCCCCTCTCTATACAGGAGTTGACAGGTGTGTAACTGTTCCATTAGAAAGTTATAATTGACCTCTAGTTTGTGTTTTTTGAGTGAGGAATAGGAGATTATTTCTCTTCTGATGACCGCCTTCCCAAAACATGTTTTAACACTTATGACACAAAATGATGTTTCAGACGTTGTTTATAAATGACACCTGTCATGCTCGGAAGGAGTGGTCATAAAAAGATTATGTTGAAAATGTTGGGTAAAAATGTGAAAAACCAACTAATTTATGAGGAAGCAAATTGTTCCAGCATTTACTCATAACTTTATTTTTTGCCAATTTTGGCCCCTAATGTTCAACATATCCCTTGTGTTACCCCACCTTCTGAACATGGCAGGTGTCATTTTTCAAATCTCCTCCAAAACTTGTTTCCACAGTCACACAGTGAAATCACCTTTTGGATGGGAATTTAAAAACCCCATCTGTCTTGATCATAACATTTGGTCATAAAAAGACTGTTGGATATTTGGGGTCAAAACATGGGAGCCCACTTTAAAAGTAGATATTGCCTCTCAGCTGCCCTATCCTGGATAATTACAGTCTAACAATGTATCAAAGCAGGACACCACTGAAAATGAGATATTGCATCTCATCTGCTCTATCCTGGGTAAATATATAGTAACAATGTGTACAAACAAGATCTGGTACAACAGCAATATGAGCAGCAAATATTCAGCATTGACAAATGCTTATTTTGATTGGTTTCCTTAGTATGTTTCCCAGCCACATCTCTGACCTTATAATATACCCTCAAATACTAAGTGTAGTGAATAGGAGTATGAGAATCACACACAAGGAAAAATTTGCTCAGAAAAAAAATACCAGTCATTCTCCGTATCAGGGATCAGTGCCAATCTATCCCAATTTCTGTTTTCCAAATCAACCAAAACATTTACATAGTCAATTTTTTAGGGTCCTATAGTCCTTATATTGGGGCTTATAAATTGTTTTCTCTTTTGTCTTATGCAGACGGTAAACTGATGGTCACTGAAGACATCAAAACAGATCCTGTTCAGTGAATAATTATCCAGGGCCAAGATAAATATTAAGTCTGGAGTGGTAGAGAGAGTTTGGTCCCTAGTGTTTAATCTGGTAGGAGTATTTATCAGTTCGGACAGACCCAAGCTTGATGCCATCTCAGACAGTTTATTTGTGGGTGAGATTAAGGCCCAGCCTACATGAAATTCACCCAATAAGGCAAGTTCATGGCTATACCTAAAAGGGAACAAAAAATCCTTGAGAACAAGTAAATTATTTTCATTATCCTTTGGTGGAAGGTAGCATCCCATGAATACAATGGAGTTGCTATGTGGGAGAGTTATATTTAAGGCTATTTTTTTTCTGACCTTGTGACATCAATTTATACTCAGTTTGTGTTATTTTCAGTTTCTTTTATTTATTTAAAGACCCATAGGCCACCATACCCCTTTCATTATGATATTGTCACCATATTTGGAGGCAGTATAGTGCAGTGGGTTAAAGCTCTGAGCTGCAGATCTGGAGACCTAAGTTTGAATCCCACAGCTGCCCAGGTGCATACTGTGTGATCCTGAGCAAGTCATTTAACTTTCTTGTGCTCCCAGGTCGCATCTGGAAACAAGCTTTGGCTTAGTGTGCTACTACTGGTTAAACAATGTTCCATTTCCCATTTCCATTTGGTAACAAGGAATTGAAATGCCAACATATATTTTCCTACTTAACCATGTCATCGTTGCATCTATTATCTGTGGACTATACTCCAAATTCTACTCCCTGATGGCATCAATCTTGGGGATTATGCAACAGTACGACCATTGAAATGTACAAAACTAGCTCCTTTTCCTTTTAAGGCCTCAGCTTTATGAGCCAAACCCAAATATGTCCCAGGATTCAAATTAATATCTCCAGACAAAAGGAAACACAATAATATTAAAAGCCACAATTTCTGTGAAGTATCTACCTGATTGTGAAACAGTTTTTACCAGACTAGTGTATTCATGACTGATACGGCACTTACACCCCATATTATTCGAAGTTTGAACTGGGGCAGTTAACACCACAGATACCAACTTGCATATAATTATATTTAGTGGTTGCACAATTGGTTCAGATGCTATCATTATGTTTATGCTTGCATATAGGACATGTTTTGTCAGCAGCATATCTCCAATCTGCTCGATGTTTGTTTCCTCTAGAGCTGATCCATCCATCCTCACTTGAATACAGCTATTGAATGATAGTTACAAGGATCCTTCATCATCCCTCTTTTATGCAAGGAGACTGTTTGTACACTTTTGCAATAATATGGTATAAAATGCTACTTGATACACTGGTTAGAAAATTGAGCTAACACTGCAGACCACTGTTCAAGATGCATTTTGAAAGACTTCTGCTGGCATCGTGTCCATACCTGGTGCTGTTCATCCCTTAGATGATTGAATAGCTAACATATATCCTTCAGTGAAAAATATGTAATTTATTCCAACTAAGCTTCAAAATTACCTGCCAACTTTACATTAATCTTTTCATTAGCCATGTATATATGTATATGTGTATATATATATAAATATATATATATATATATATAATGAAGAAGCATTTTGATGAATCCACACGGGACTGTATATTAGACTACAAATCTAAAGTACCCTTGGTGATTAAATGCCAAAACAACATAGCATATTTTTCTCTAAAGACCCAAGTCTTTGCATCCATACATTTTCTTGATATCTGCTTCTCTTATTTTTTTAATAATATATTCCTTCCTTACTTCATTCAAGTTCTTAAATTTCCTTTATAAGGATAATTTTTGGTCCTTTGGAATAAATATGCTAGATACTTCTTTGCATTCCTGCACAAATTACTGAACCATCCTCTGTTTCTCTTCCTTTGAACTACCTGATTATGAATACCTAGGAAGAACTGCTAAAACTTAAAAGCATAAGAGACCTAGAGAATTTAATTGACAATGCAGTACTAACCATGACTGATGTAGACATAAATAAAACAACAGACACAAGGAAAATGGGAAGGGAAAAGGAAGATAGGGAAGAAGATAATGGAGAAACAAATTAGATAACAGAACTCCCGTCACATTTGCCAAAAAGAGGCAGGAGGGCAGAGGTCTTCTCCTGGTCAAATAAGAATGCAATTGTCGACACAAATAGGTCTGAAATCCTAACTAACAAGGAGACCATTGTTTTTCATGCAGGGCACGTTGTTAATCAGGAGAAGGATGAGACAGTGTACAGACAAGTGGTGGTAATAGGTGATTCCATTATTAAATATTGTGACTCAACAATTTTCAGATTGGACAAGGAATGTTTAATGGTTTCTAACTTCAGGGGAGCAAATGTAATTGGTGCCATGCCATGTATTTCAGAAATCAAAAAGTATTCTGGAGTAAACCCCCACTTAATTGTCCACATGGGTACAAATGATTTAGGGCACAAACCAGTGAATCAAATCAAGTCTGACTTCTTAAATCTTTTTTGCAAAGGTAAAACAAAGAAGTTCCAATGTTAGTTTCTCAGACATCCTCCCAGTCCCTAGAGTCCCTGAATTACATCAACAAGAGCTTAGAAAGTTTAATTCTTGGCTATGGTCTACCTGTAGTTTTTTTCAGTTTCAGTTCTATTGTTTGACAAAATAAAATTGTCATTACAAAAATACATATAATAAATATATAATTAAATAGAAATAAAGGGATGCAGCCCTCATCATAGCTATGCATATGATTAAATTCATTAAAAATGATATGTAATATATTTTCATTAGAATGTTCAGGTATATTGAAATCATTACACATACATAATAACCTCAAGCATTATTTGGACTTATGGGGTCCTCGTATCTCATGATTTTCCCACACTCAGCTTATCAAGAGGTATGTGCAATTGTTTTCTCTCTATAGTTATACAAAACCTTGCAATTTTTTCCATTATGCTTGTACTATTAGTTTTTAACAAAAAGTTAACCTGATATCTGGGTTCCAAATCCAGTGTTGTTAAGATATCTCCCAGGAGGTCTACCTGTAACAAAGAATGGATGGGCCTCATTCAGATATGGGGAATCATATGGGCCAGGGGAGATCTGTTTGCCAGAGATGGGCTTCACCTAAGTTTTAAAGGGCAAGGCTTCCTGGGAACAAAATATGTGATCATGCAGACATGACTTTAAAAAGGTAATTCACTGAGGGACATTGGGGGACAATAATGCTAGAATAAATAAGCACAATAATCACAGTGCCTCTAAGGATAATGCACATAATTTATTAGGGTGACTAAAACCCTAAAAAATAGTCATGTAGTCCACAGCCTATTAATAAATGCAGAAGTATAAACATATGTGGGAAGAACTAGCTGCATTAATTCACAGAGATCACCCTGCATTGATTGCCATCACAGAAACTTGGTTTAAGCAGAATGGCAGCTGGAACACTAACCAGGAGAGTTACAACTGCTATAGAAATGATAGGCTCCATAAGAACAATGGGGGTGTGACCATATTTATATCACAGGATATTACTATGCAAGATATATAAGACAAAACTAAAATGGCAGATTCTGAGGTGGAATCAGTATGGATTAAGATGAATCTGGCACTCAAGGGGCTATTAATAGTGAGAGTTCAAATACACTAGACTAAGTAATTTCCTCACAGGGAGCTACAGTCTCAAACTGTATCATAAAAGACCCAATCAGTAGTAGTTACCACAACATGGTGTAGTTGTAAGGAGAGGAGACAGTAAGCATACAGAGAAACAGGAGAGGGGACACAAAATAAGACATGATAGGAGTGATGCAGTGCAATGGCTGTGGGGTGGTAGTTTTCCAGGAGACATTCTGGAGGCTGCAATGCTGCCCTATTTGCAGGCACCTCTCTGGTCTGAGGGAGGAGGTTGCCCATCTCCAGGCTGACCTGGCTAGGATTTGTGAAACCTCCTCCCCCACCCAGGGACCACCAGGGCCAATGCCACTACCTCAGAGGTTGCCAAGAAAGAGGAGAGGCTGGACCAGGGTGGGCTCAGGGAGGGAGAGGGTGATGGAACAGAGTTGCATCCCTCCAGCTGTACCTCTCCACAATTCATTCGCTCTTCTGGTGGATAGTGGTTCCTCTATGGAGGCACCTGCAGTGGAGACCAAGGAGGATGCTGGGAACCTTCACAAAGAAGACCCACAGGAGGGTGGCATGAGACCCCACAGGGGAAGGAAACAACTCCTGGTGGGGGACTCAATCATTAGGGGGTAGAAATGGGGGAGGAAGGGGAGAGGGAGGTAAGGTGCCTACCTGGTGCCACAGCTTGGAGGGACAGGAAGCAAATCCTCAGGATCGTGGGAGCAGCTGCACAAGGGAGGGAGCTGGATGTCATTGTCCACCTAGGGACAAATGACCTGGCTAGGAATGGGATCAGAGCAGTGCAAGAGAAGTTTGTAGAGTTGGGGAGGGGCCTTAGACAAGTAGCGCATACAGTAACCTTCTTGGAGTGCTGCCTGTCTATGCGAGGTGATGCTAGGTACTCCTCACCAGGGAATTCAATGAATGGTTGAAAACTGGTGTGGAGCTCAGGGTTTTGGCTTCATTGGGGACTGGGGAGCCACCTGGAGGGATGCAGACCTATACTGGTGCGATGGTCTGCATCTGTCCAGAGGGGGAACCAGGATCCTAGGTGAGAGGTTCAAATGCTTCAGTGGCAAGCATTTAAACTAGCCAAGGGGGGAGGCACTGAAAAGGAGCAGGGAAATCCCAGCCTCCCCCCACAAACAACAGTAATTAGTGAGGTAAACACCAAGGTAGAGAAGTCATTAGGGAGCAGGACAGAAGTAAATGTAAAAAAAGGCAAAGGCAGTAAGGACAGGAATGGGGCTAAAAGGGGTAAGGCCATCAAAAAGTGGAGGGTGATGAGTACCAATGCCCATAGTCTGTGAAACAAGCTCCCTGAACTAGTGGCCTTGATGGAAGAGGGTTGACTGGATATTGTGGCAGTCACAGAAACATGGTACACAGAGAACCATGACTGGGATGTCAACATACCAGGATACACAATCTACAGGAGGGACAGGGAGGGTAAAAGAGGAGGAGGAGTAGCTCTTTATGTAAAGGAAGGGATCAAAGCAACAGAACTAAAGAGTAAACAGGGAGCAGATGAGACACTCTGGGTCACCCTGGAGACAGGAAATGGCACCACAATCTGCATGGGGTTGTATACAGACCCCCATCTCAGGGGCAGGGAATGGACAAGGAAATGATAGAAGGCTTCCTTAGAATGGCAGAAAAAGAGGAGATATTGTTGATGGGGACCTGAATATGCCAGATGTTAACTAGAGCACCTTTTGCAGGCACATTCAAAGACAGGGTCATTCTTGATGCCCTACAGGGGCATGCCTCAGACAGCTAGTATTGGAACCCACTCGGAGGGAGCAATCTTAGACCTGGTACTCTCACATGGGGATGGAGAAGAATCTCAGATTTAGAAGTGGGTAGCCATCTGGGAACAAGCGACCACCAAACAGTGTGATTCACGATAAACACAACCATACAATCAAGCCATACAAAAGCAAGAGTATTGGACTTTAGGAGGGCTGACTTTGGAAAAATGAGAGAGTGCCTCAGAAAAGCACTAGCAAACAGGCAAGAAGGAGGGGTGGAGGAACAATGGGGAGTAATCAGAACAGCCATCACAGAGGCAACAAGCCTTTGTGTCAAGCAAATCAACAAAACACAATGAAGGAAAAAACTGCTATGGTTCTCAAAAGAGGTGGCAGGGAAGGTTAAGGAGAAAAGGATAGCATTCAGGAAATATAAGGAAACACAGAAGGAGAAGGACAGAGAACTTTATCAGTTAAAGCAGAAAGAGGCTGGGAAGGCAGTCAGAATAGCAAAGGCCCAAACTGAGGAAAGGATAGCCAACTCTGTTAAGAGGGGGGATAAGACTTTTTATAGGTACATTAGGGAGAGAAGAAAGACCAAAGGAGGGATACTGAGGCTTAATAAAGGGGAGAGAATGTGGGTAGAGGGTGACAATGAAAAGGCAGGGATACTGAATGAATATTTCAGCTCAGTATTCACAAGGAAGAGAAGGGGGAGGTACCTAAACCAAACAAGAGAAACACTCTGAAGACGGGGGTCGATAACAGTCCATTTACAGAAGAAAGGGTTCTGAAAGAACTAATAAAACTGAAGGTGGACAAAGCAATGGGGCCTGATGGGATTCACCCAAGAATTCTAAAAGAACTAAGGGTAGAACTAATGACACTGCTGACTACTCTCTTTAACAAATCATGGGAGGATGGGGTGGTACCTGAGGACTGGAGGAGGGTGGATGTGATTCCTCTTCACAAAAGTGAGAGCAGGACAGAGGCAGGAAACTACAGACCAGTTAGTTTGACCTCAGTGGTAGGTAAAATGATGGAATCACTTCTGAAGGAAATAATTGTTGAGTACCTAGAGGCCAGAGGGGCACAGGACCCAAGGCAGTGTGGATTCATGATGGGAAGGTTGTGTCAGATGAATCTAATAGATTTCTTTGACTGGGTGACCAAAGTAGTAGACCAGGGAGGGGCTGTGGATATGGCTTGCCTAGATTTTAGCAAGGCATTTGATGCAGTCCCACACAAAAGATTAATACACAAGTTAGCCAGCCTTGGAGTGGGTCCCAAGGTGGTAGCCTGGATAAAAAATTGGCTAGACAACAGGACGCAGAGGGTAGTAGTAAATGGAGTCCACAGTGAAGAAAGGAGGATTACTAGCGGGGTACCGCAGGGTTCAGTACTGGGATCGGTCCTTTTTAATGTCTTTATAAGTGACATTGCAGAGGAACTGGAAGGAAAAGAAAGTCTCTGCAGATGACACAAAGATCTGCAACAGGATTGATACACCAGATGGAGTGGAAAGGATGAGAAGGGACTTGGCAAGGTTGGAGGAATGGTCAAATGTATGGCAGCTCAGATTCAATGCAAAGAAGTGCAAGGTAATGCAACTGGGAAACAAAAACCCAGGGCAAGAGTACACAATTAGGGGTGAGATACTGACAACAGTAAAAATGGAAAGGGACCTGGGGGTAATTATATCAGATGACCTAAAGGTGGGCAAGCAATGTGAAAAGGCAGTAAGGAAAGCTGAGGAGATACTGGGATGCATAGAGAGAGGCATCAATAGTAGAAAACAGGAAGTTGTTATCCCTCTGTACAGACAGTTGGTGAGACCCCATCTGAGTACTGTGTGCAGTTCTGGAGACCCCATCTCATAAAGACATAGACAGAGTGGAGGCTGTCCAGAGGAGGGCAACCAAAATGGTGCAGGGTCTGCACCAGAAGACATATGAAGAAAGACTAAAGGAGCTTAATATGTATACCCTTGAGGAAAGGAGGGAGAGAGGGGACATGACAGAAACTTTCAAGTACCTCAAGGGAATCAACAAAGTCCAAGAGGGTGGCATCTTTCAGAAAAAGAGATGTGCAAGAACAAGGTGGCACAATTTGAAGATAGAGTGGGGATGGCTCAGAGGTAATGTGAGGAAGTATTTTTTTTACAGAGAGGGTTGTGGTTGCATGGAACAGCCTCCCTGAGGAGGTCATGGAGTCAGGAACAGTGGGGGAATTCAAGAATGCATGGGACAGGCATAAGGCAGTCCTAGTGGGGGGTAGGAGGAAGTAAGCTGTTGGTTAATTAGGATCTGCAGCTTATCTGTTAGGTAGGAAAATGGGCAGACTAGGTAGGCCAAGCGGTCCTTATCTGCCATCAAATTCTATGTTTCTACATTTCTATTTTACAGTTGACAACAAACCAGTTGGTATAAAAGGGGGCAACATTATTTTATGATTAAAATAAAGCAGAATGGGAGAGTATTAAACATGAACTGAGCTCATGGAACCACAACAAAATATTGTACACAATGGACACAAATTCATCTTAGGACACTTTTAAAAATAAATTATTGCCACTGGCCCAGTGGCACTGAGGGCTGAGGCACAGGACGTCTTACCTCACACTATGCCAGCAACCCCTGTTCGGGAGTGATCATGGGCCACTGGGGGTTGGGAGGGGAGGAGAGGGATCAAGCATCCGAGGGACTGCTCTCTCTCTCCAGGGAGGGGGGTCTCCAGTGGTCGGCATGCTTCTGGCCCCTTGTGGAGGCTGGAGGGCAGTGCATAGATGCTGTGCAAAAAGTGTCTGAGATGGGGCAGTGCCAGTATTAGCGTGTGCAGACATGTGTGCACTCCCTCTACTGGTGTCATTGCATGCCCCACTCATGTAAGGGGAGTACAAGGAAAAAGGTGTCCTAGGTCATGATGGCTTGATGGAACTGGATCCAGACCTGCTGGGAGAGTTGGGGGCTCCCCACCACCCCACCACTGGGGGCAAGCCATGGGAAACAAGGCAAGGGCCCTAACAGGAGCTGAGGGCAGACCAGACTGTGGTCAGAAAACAAGGAAGCACAGACAGAATAGCCAACCAGGAGCCAGGGGAGAAAAAGAGTAAGCAAAATAAATAAATAAATTATTGTCTCTTAGGAATAAGTATGTCCTTCATAGAAAGAAATATAACAGAAAGGTGATTATGCCTTTATGGTTGAACAAAAAGGTTACAAGGGTAATAAGATTTAAAACAAGATTATAAAACAAAAATCATCAAAGCCATAACTATATTGATCAGATAAGATATAAAGATGCAGTCAAAGACTGTAAGAGGATAATTAGGAAAGAAAAAGGAAGCTAGAAAACTAGTTGGTTAACAGGGATGACAAAAAAGAGTTTTACAGGTATATTAACTCACAAAAGGAGGTCATATTAGCTTGTTATGTGTGGATAATAAAATGGTTACAGATGAAAAACAGATATCAGAAATGTTTAACAATTACTTTACTTCAGATTATAAGGACACATCCTATCTATTCATCCAAGATGCTGACCAGGGACGGGTTTCTAGTCCAAATGACTTATTAATCACTGAGCACCAGCTAAAAGAAAATATTTCACTACTGGATACTAATACAGCAATGGCCAAGACCAGATACCAGCCACCCTTCTAAAATGACTGAAAATGAAATACTCCAAACATTACTCTCAATAATAAACAAATCATTATCATCAGGGGTTATTCCAAGGGTCTGGCAGCATGCTAACATCAAACCTCTGTACAAGAAGGGATGTAAAGCAAACAGTTAATTAGTGCACAATTAACATACAGTAACTTCAGTATGCAGCAAAATTGTAGAATCCATAGTTAAAGACAGATTAGAACAACATATGATACTTAGTGTAGTTATAGATAGTAATCAGCATGATATTCACAAGGGAAGATCCTGTATTACAAATTTACTGGCTTTATAAGAAAATATCAGCAGACCTTTGGACATTGGGAGCTGGCAGATGTAATACTGATGGATTTCATAAAAACTTTTGACATAGCTTCCCATAATTGTATTAATAATAATCTTTACTCAGCAGGAATAAATAATACAGTCATAAAATGGATCAAATCATGGCTATCAAAGAGAACTCACAGTGTGTATTATTGGGTTCAGCTTGCAAGAACAGAGGTTGATAAGTGTGGTGTCCCAAGGATCTGTACTCAGCCCTGTCCTGTTCCACATCTATGCTAGTGACATTGAGAAGGGTGTGGATAGCTGCTGTGCACACTACATGAATGATATGAAACTTGGAAACATAGCATAACCAAACAACAGTAAAAACATTACAAAAGGACCGTGATACACTGCTACACTGGTTACAAAAATTGGAGGATGGAGATTAATGCCAAGAAGTGTACCATTATTCATATGAGGTAGAATAACCCTAAAATTTATTTCTACATTGGCACTCAGAAAATAGGAAGCTAGGAAGGTAAAAGAGATCTGGGAATTACTAAAGTAACATAAGAAAAAAACAACTATATGATATATAAATTGCAAAAACCTGTGTTAATACGGTAGTTAGGGATAAAGCCACAAAAATAGGGACATGTGGCATTAGGGTTTTCAAAGCTAACACCCCACACACACCCTGCACACACACCAACAGGCATTGGGGTGTGCCTTGGGGGCATCAGCCCTAACGCTCACCCCATTTCATAAGTAAATAAGCTGAGATGGGTACAGGATAGTAAAATGGGGTGAGCATCAGGGCTGATGACCCCAAAGCACCCCCCTGGTGCCTGTTGGTGTGTGGAGGGTGGGTGTGGAGTGTTAGCTTTGAAAACCCTGATGCCACATTTCCCTACATCTGTGGCTTTATCCCTAACTACAGCATTAACACAGTTTTTTTGACAATTTATTTCCTTACTTTTTGAGATAGTATAATCGTATCCTTATTTGACTGCAGGAGTGCAGGGCCCTCTGGGCCCTACACTCCCATCCTTCCATAGATGTATATATGTATGTAGCTGTGGAAGCACAGGGCCCTCTTGGCCCTGCACTTTCATTTATAAGACAACAGTGACCAATTGTCAGCATAGCCATCTTATTGCCCCATCTTATGTACCCAGTATAAAAAATATTCAAATCTCCACCAAAACATAGTTCTGCGCAACTGCAACTCCATTCCACACCAAAGTTGCAAAAACACATTTTGGTAAGGATTTTACAAATGACAGCTAAGACATATGTGATGTGGGGTAATAAGATGATTATGTTGAAAATTTAGGGTCAAAATATGGAAAATTTCCAAAGTTACGAGCGGGTGTAGTGAAATTGCAATGAATGATCATAACTTTGGCATTTTTTCATATTTTGACCCCAAATTTTCAACATAGTCTTCTTATAATTGCACCTCAAAAACCCCATTGGTGAAAATGTTCAAATCCATGCCAAAATGCCATTCCAGGCCACAGGTGTGAAAATATGTTTTGGACAGCATGTGAAAAATATCAGCTATACTGATCATGAGGTGGTGTGAAAAAATGGCTATGTTGAAAATTTGGAGTCAAAATAATGAAAATTACCAAAGCTATACATGTGCATAGAAAAATTTCAATGCATGTGCATAACTCGGACATTGTTTGAAATTTGCTCACCAAATTTTCAACTTGATCTTTTTGGGACCCCACCTCTTGAACACTAGTGGTTAAATTTCATTTTTTGGTCCTGAAAGGTGATTTCGCAGAGTGACCATGAAATCACCTTCCCAGTCCAATTAATGAAATGACAGTGGCAGTGTTCATGAGATGGGGTCCCAAAAAGGCCATGTTGAAAATTTGGTCAAAATATTCCCAAAAATGGCAAAAGTATGAACATAAGTTCAAAATGCCATTGAAAAACATTATATGGGACTTACTTTGATTCCTCAGTTCACAGTTTGGCTTTGAAGACTGCAGACATGTCTCTGTCCACAGAAGATTACAGTCTATGACCTCCAGTGGTAACGACAGGGTAAGGGGGTTCTGGGGTGGTGGGTGCTCAGTGAGAAGGTTGGGATTGGGGAGGAATACAGCAGGGATGACTAGGGACAGGTTTTTTTTTCAGGTTAAAAAAAAAAGATGCCGTGGGACTGTTATCTTTTTCCAGGAATTTAAACATCTATGGGGGGAGCCACTAACCATCAATGAAATAAAATTAAATACAGAGATCAGAGGGTGCCACTAGACACCAGGGAAACATATGGGAGGGTGAGGTCACCACTAATAGCAAGGGAGAGATTCTAAATATTTAATATGGGGATTGGATGGTGGGGGGTGGACTGAACACCAGGGATATATAAAGGAGGGTGGGAGGATACCGGTAACACCAAAGGATCAATTTTGTAATATAAAATGAAGTATGGGGATTGGAGGTTCGGGGGCGCCACTAGACACCAGGGAGATGGTGGCTCACAGCTGAATGTTCAGCTAGCAGCACAAGTTCCTGCTCTGGCTGCAGAAGTCAAGAAAATCCTGCTGTTCTCATAAAGAGAAGGCAGGTAAGTGCTCCTCTTGCAATGCTGGGCACCCGGGATTTTGGGTGCCCAGAAAATGTAGTTGTGGGCACTATATAATGAAAGAAATATCAGAATCTAGCTAAGCAGGTCCCATTAAGCTACAGTAGGTTCTGATGTTTTTTTTTTTAATATCAACTGTTTTATCTATTTTTTACTTTTGTTAGGTCCTGGAAAAAAATAACAAGATGATGGTTGCACAGCATGAAAAACAATGTTTGGTGCAATGCCAAACAAGTGGCTCAAAAGCAAATAAGGCATTTGCAGCATCAAAATTTTACTTTCACCATAACACATTATCTCACAACCCCAGCTGCGCATGCACAAGTCGGAAAACACTAACATTTAAAGCTTTATAACTCTGGAACCCTTTGATATTTTTTCACCAAACCTGTCAATGGGACTACCTTGGGACATGACACATGCCCCCTGCAAGTTTGGGGCAACAATGCCTTTCAATGTAGGCTGTAGGTGAGAGAAAAAAAAATCAATGTTAAGTATAGGAGAAAATTTAGTTTTTTTCTAAAAAATGATACATGCAGATCTTAGAAACAACACAAGCTGCTGTCACAAAAATTTCCACACATCAAGACTTTGCTTCCTAGACAACACATGCAAAATTTTAGCTCATTCTGTCAAAGAGAGCCAAATATATTATTGTGTAAAATTTGAGGTTTAACTTTAAACAGGCTACTCGATCCTAACTATGGGGGCACTGTCACATAATAATACAAAGAAAGCAGTAAATAAAATCTAGGAATAAAAAGACACAGGGAGGGATCTACAGAATTTATATTCTCCACCATCTAGAATATGGATCACAGTTATGGTCCCCTTATAAGAAAGGCAATATATTGAAACTAAAACAAAATCTAAGAACATTTACAAAAAAAAATGAATTGGTTAAAAGACTTTACATACAGAGACAGAATGGGGCATCTGAATGTAAGAGCCTGGAGGAAAGGAGGAAAAGGGGGGACATATTGTGCATATACAGTATAACCTACTACAGGACAAGTCACTATTAAAGATTTGATGACACAGTCAGGAAAACTTTAATAAAACAGAATATTTAGGCACTGTCCAGTTTGTATTTACCATTAGTTCTGTATTCCACCTCCCCTTTATTCAGTAGTGAGGTCACTTGCATGAAAACAGGATTTTTGCTCCTCAACAGTTAATCTATTGCAGCTGCTTTTTGCCTACCTGAAGTAAAAGAGCACTACTTGTGACCTCACAGTTATTCCCATGGCAACAAATTGTGTGGAAGTAAGCTATAGAGGCAGATGATTTCAAAATGAACTCTAAGGGACAACAATCATATATTCATATACATTTCTGTAGTAATACATTATGGGAGGAGAAATATATAAAATATAAATGTAATGTAATCAGAATTGTACCTAATTATTTTGTTTTTTAAAAGTTTTCTTTGAGGCATCAGTAGCTCTTTAAGTAAATTAGAAATATCAATGAACAGGGACTCTCATAATCTGAAACATAGAAACATAGAAAATGACAGCAGATAAGGACCTCTTGGCCCACCTAATCTGTCCATTTTCCCTACCTACTGCAATATCACAGATCCTACTTGATCTCTGGCTTGTACCCTCTTTCCTATTGCTAGAATTCCCTTGTCCCTGTCCCATGCATTCTTGAATTCTGCTACCATTTTTTTCCCCACCACCTCCGCTGAAAGGCTGTTCCATGCATCCACAACCCTTTCTGTGAAAAATATTTCCTCACATTACCCCTGAGTCTACACTCCTCCAGCCTCATATCATGACCCCATGTTCTTGAATACCTTTTTTTCAGAAAGATGCTACCCACGGTTGGATTTCCACTTGCGATGCCAGTGACCTGGGTTCAGGAATGTATCCAGGCCATTGGAGGGCCAGCCGGGGGGATAAGGATTGAGTATCCCTAGGACTGCTCTCCTTCTCCAGGTGGAGGGGGGTTTGTGCTCAGTGCAGGAGTGACACCTGGCGTAGGATGGATTTGTTGCCTTGCACCAATGTAGGAAGTAACTCTGGGGTGGGACAGATGCAGGATGTTATTACACATCTCCGCCCCAGCCCACCGGGGGAAAAAACTATGAGCCCAAGCGTCTACATTATGCCCTGCCCCCAGGCTTTGATTAGCCTCCTGGTCAGGCTCTCCCAACCAGTTACCAGTTTCACGGCACTGGTGCCCTCTATGGTGCCATGATCCTGCCACCTGGGGGATAAGCCAGGTGTGACTGGGAGAGCAGGGGCTGATATAAGGAGTTGGAAGTCTAGGGATGCCATGACCAGGGCAGAGAACTGATGGCAGATGCAGGCAAAAAGCAAAATAAATATAAAAAAAAAGAAAAAAGAAAGATGCTGCCCTCTTGTACCTTATTTATGCCCTTGAGGTATATGAATGTCTCCATCATATACCCCTTCTTTCTCCTCTCTTCCAAGGCATACATATTGAGGTCCTCTAGTCTCTCCTTATATGACTTTTGGTGCAGACCCTTCACCATTTTTGTTGCCCTTCTCTAAACTGCGTCTGCTCTCTGTTCTTCTGGAGATGTAACCTCCAAAACTGGACACAGTACTCCAGATGAGGTCCTACCAATGATTTGTACAGTGGTATCACCACCTCCTTTTTTCTGCTGGTGATACCTCTCCCTATGCACCCCAGCATCATATTGGCTCTCCCCACAGACTTTTCACAATGCTTGGTCACCTTTAGGTCATCAGATATGATTACCCCCAGGTCCCGTTCCTGTTTGATGGTCATCAGTACCCACTCATTATATACTCCTTCCCTGAGTTTCTGTGTCCCAAATGCATGATTTTACACTTCTTTGCACTGAATCTTAGCTGCTACACTCCTGACCACTCCTCAAGCCTGCTTAGGTCCCTCCTTATTTCCTCCCCACTCCCCAGAGAGTCAACCCTGTTGCAGGTCTTGGTGTCATCTGCAAAGAGGCATACCTTCCATCCAGATCCTTTGCAGTGTTGCTTATGCAGACATTAAAAAGAAGTGGTCCCATAACTGATCATTGTGGCACCCCATTGGTCACCCTCCTCTCTTCAGAATGAACTCCATTTACCACCACCCTCTGAGTTCTATCTCTTAACCAATTTCTGACCCAGTTTACCACCTTGTGACTCACAACCAGGCTGCTCAGCTTGTTTACAAACCTCCTATGTGGAACAGTGCTGAAGGCCTTCCTGAAATCCAGGAAGGCCACATCCTCTGCCCCTCCCATATCTAATTCACTTGCCACCCAGTCAAAGAAATCTATCAGATTTGTTTGACATGACCTTCCTGCTGTGAAGGGACACAATAAACAAATAGAAGGCTAAAATTTCAAAACTAACAACAGAAAGAATTTCTATTCTCAAAGAATAATTAGCAGCTGGAATGCCCTACCCAAATGGCAATTGATTCAAGGTCAACTTATTATATGGGCTTTACAAATAACAGTAGCTGCCACTGAGAAGTGGAGGGTAGTCATGATGGGTTTCATGGCCTAATACTACTTCTACAGACATTAGTACTAACATTACTATTGACAGGTTTATGTAATACAGGTAACAAGATATTAAGGATATCATTTAACTTAAAACATTATTTCCACACACTTTTCCTCCATTAAATTCCCTATTATTATTTGAATATTATCACTCATAAATACCTCATACAGCCTATTTATTAACAGTCCACCCTGCATAACATTCTCAAGTTATATACTGTGATGGAGGATTGCATTTTGACTTCATCAGATAAATCAAAAGTTATTTAAACATATGCCAGAGTTAAAACTGTTGCAAAGTGATCACTGTCTGGGCCAGGAGCAATAGACATTGCCACATAATTCATGCAGTCAATAATAGAACAAACAAATATTCAATGGTACTAAAACCTAAGTGTGCATACTGCTGTAAATAAATGCACATTTTTCAACTCCTTTTTACTTACATGCAGTACAATTAACCCAAGTCCTTCCAGAATTTGTATCAACCAATTCCAATTATTTTGTAAATCCATATGCTCCCTATTTGAATTATCCACTTCCAAATCCATGATATCATCATTAAAAATGTTATTATATACAGTATGTCCCTTATCATGGAATACGATCCCTGGCATAAAGAATTATATCCCCTAAACACTCATTTGAATTTGTGATGCTAAATGGTCTAATTCATACCATAATTCTGGATAATAATACTCAGAAGATACTGGTGGGATATAAATATGAAACAACATTATTCTATGTGCCTATATTTTAACAAACATCACAATAAAATCCCTATTTTGATCTAGGACTCTAACCAATCTTATATAATGGTTACTTTTTACATAATCATCCTGCTATAAACTTCTCCACTTTTCATGTTCTTTTTCTCAGTTACAGATGATACAGTAGTACAGCCATTACTAGCTATTAATTCCTTAAGCCAAGTTTCCTGTAATAAAAATAAATCATGCTTTTTACAAAAGTCCTCCATTAATTATCCACCAATTTAGTATTAATTTTAATTCAGCTATGTTCCAATTTTAAAATGAGCAATCTCCCTACTGACTACACATTCTCTGTCATATTTGAACTATTAGGGGTATGGGACTCTATATCCAGTCAAACATGTGCTTCATTATTAAGATTTTCAAACCTATTACTTATGGGCACATTAATCTCCATTCTAGTGGTCTGATGTAATTGTCCTGACTGAAAGAGGACTCTGGTTTAAGAATAATGACTGTGATGGAAAATCTGTTTACCCTCAACCACCAGAATGCCTAATACATCCAATTTAACAGCTTGCACACAATTTTTTGATATAATGTTTCATCTCTGATAAACACATCAACATGTCCCTCATTGTTGATTCCTTCATGTCTGAAGACAGCTTCCATATCTCTATATCCAGGGGGTATTTTCAATATGCTTCTAAGCATAAAGCAAACTACCTATAGTAAAGATTTATTAGTCTTAAATCACACCTTATAAACTCCAAAGATTGATAAAACTGACAAGTACTTGTTAACAAACTCCTGAATACCTCTCAAAGTCTTACAATTCCACTTAATATCTGATTTAAGTTTAATAATCTGCTGTTTATTTAACTGTAATTCTTGTTAGGTGATAGTATTGTTGCAGGATTTCACTGTCTTCAGACATATCGGAGCATTTACAAAACAAGACATTATTTCCAACATTGAAGCTTTGTTCTAACTATCTTAACAAACTTCAATGTTTTAACACTATGTAAACTGGTAGCTAAGGATCATCAATATCCCTAAACACGGTACACATATTTTCTTCCACTTTCTGAAGGGAAATAAATCATGGGTTCTATGAGATTTGTACTGCTCTCATAGTCCTTTTTGTAGACACCTCTTCATCTCACTACTACTCTATCTGTAAATACAATTACATTATTTTTTTGTTTCTGTAGATTTATGTAACTGACACTTGTTATTATCTTTAATCTTAACAATTCCACTTGTATAGTCTCATTTTGCTTTGATATTTATATTCTTCTGAATAGTATTGTTTACTTTTCCTCTTCAACAGCTTGATTATATCGAACTCTTTCCCTAACTGTAATTTCTTTTGCTCACTCTGATGTTCCTACTCCTTTATCACCTCCAGCCTACACAGATTCCATACTTTGTCTTGAAATAGAGCATGTTTTTTTCTTAGATTTCTTTTTCTTATTGTCTGATCTACAGTTCTTATCATAGAATCATAGAAGTTTGATAGCAGAAAAGGACCATACCAGCCCATCTGGTCTGCCCTTTTTTTCCCCATACACCTCCTCCTCATTGCCAGCCCCCACCCTCCCCCGATACTCAGCCCCATATGCTTTTCCCATGCCCTCTTGAATTCTTCCATCGATTTAGACCCCACCACTCTGTCTAGTAGTCTGCTACAGGGTTCCACCACCCTCTCTGTGAAGAAACACCCTTTCACATTACCTCTGTATCTTTTTCCTTGCAGTCTGAGGCTGCACCCTCTAGTTTTGACACTCTTCTTCCTCTTAAGTAGACCCTCTTCTCCCACTTTATTAAGCCCCTTTACATATTTAAAAGTTTCAATTATGTCTCCCCTTTCCCTCCTTGTCTCCAGCATGTACAGATCCAACTTCCTTACACCTCTGCTCGTATGACTTTCCCTGCATACCCTGCACCATCTTGGTGCCTCTCTGAACCCTCTCCAATGCATCTCCCTATCTTATCATCAGAATTGACAATACCAGAGAAAGGAAGTGTTTCTGAACCCCAGGTCCAACCATGTAAGCTTGCAACTTAGAGCACTGGGATGGTATTGGGGCTGGGGTTCATTTCCCATTAGTTCACATTATTTCTTTCTCACTATAATTTGTATTTTAATTGCTAATACTGCACCAAACCATCTAATTATCTGACCTACAGTGACGCTTTCTTGAATGGTTCTGAGATTAAACTTAGTACTTCACTAAATAAGAGAATATGCTTGAATAGTACCTTCTTTTCAACCATGTTAGTCTCCTGCATGATGTTTTCCATTGGGCCATTTATATGAATAATCAAAGATGAATTCATCTTTCTACAGTTACAATTATCAATAATATCAACTTTGGAAGTATTCCACCCATAAAAGTTCTATATAATCTTAAAGAATTAACTGCACCATTATGAATATAGTTGTGAAATATTAATTTAATAAGAATTGTATAATATCTTTACAGAGGTAGGTACTATGTTTAGTTTTGGGGTAATTAAAACGATCATTAATTTCATAATTAATCATGCAATCAGATGGATAGTGTATTTTCTTAACTCGTCTTCTGTTCTGTATACCATTAAGATTACCCATGGCTATACAGGTACTGTTAGAATTATTCAAACCTCCATTTTGATCATTACTCAAACCACATTCTTCATTACACCTTTCTGTTTAGCTCTGGGACACAAAACAGACTTTATGTCCTTATGTCAACTATTTAGTGTTGTGCAAAGTGCAAAAAATTTGCCTCACAAATTAATTCAAAAAGTTCCACAAATTCAGGAAGTTACACCACACTATGACATGTCACTTTGCAGTATGACATCAACTTTGGAGAACTTCACTGACAAAGCTGACTCTGCAGGTGAAGTTCTATGGAAGGAAACAATATACCATGTACAGTAACTGGGGTTACATGGTACTGAAACTACATGTATGACATGAAGAGGTTGTGTTCACTGCAGGCTCATGAAGAGAGAGTAGCAGATAAGTCTGTCCTTGTTCTTGTTCAGTCATAAAGAACACATAAATCCTTTAAAACTGAGCTTTTTCACTCAAAGTTGCTCACAACATGTTCAAGTGTGCTTTGTACATCTAGTGTGTGCTTTTTATGTTTGCTTGCTGCACAGGTGCAAGCAACATGTTATGTTATAGTAATGGGTTTCAGAGGTGTGGCACTGTAGGATCCAGTGCAGCCTAGGCTGCCAAAAGCAAGGCATTGACAGACCAATGATCAGCGAGGCTGATCATGATGCTATTCTCTGGTCGATGGGTAGAAACTTCATGTAGTGGAAAGGGGTCAATCACAGCAATCAGTGAGACTGCCTCCTTTCATCCAAGTGACAAGCACACCAGCCAGTTGAGCACTGCCATGTTCAGAAAGCTCCTTGCTACATCCCCAACCATCCGATAGTGGCTGCTGTTCTGTAAAATCAGATGGTTGACTTCACCAGGTTCCTTTGTTAATCCCTGAACTTGGCAAAGCAGACATTCAAGCCTAGGTTATCATAGGTGCTGAGGCAGAATCAAGAGTACTTCCTCTCCATCAGGGAGATGGTGCTACCATCCATCACGGCATTGGCAAAGACCATGAGCACACCGAGCATGAAGAGGAGTACCCCAATCAGGAAGACATTCTGGCCACAGCTGGACTGTTGGCAGCAGCAGAGCAGGTCTGCTGCCAGCAGCACGAGTCCCATGTAGAGCGTGAGCCCCAGGTAGAAGGCACCCACCGCTGCATCCAGATGGAAATGCTGCTTCAGCTGTGAGCAAGCAGAAAGCATCGCAATACCACGGCACTCACGCTGAGGGTACAGGTGAGTAGCAGGCAGATGGACACAAAGGCAACCAGACCCTGGAGAACTGCATTTCATTTTCCACCACTGCATCTGCCTTGCAGTCTTGGGTGCCCACCTTCATCCTCACTTATCCTTCTCATCCACTCCTCTCAGGGTGGATGTGTTAGACTGTGACATGATTCAGAGTGGAGAACTCTTCAAATGGAGAGAGGAGCTCTCCCTCAAACTTCACACTCTGTCTCTCCCTCTCACTCCCTATGTGTGTATCTCTTGATAAACTCTATGTCCCTCCCTCCATCTCCCTCTATTTCTGTCTCACGCTCACTTTGGTTTTAACAATTAATTTATTATTGATGGGAAGAACCAGCTTTCTTTGCACACACAAAAAAATGCTCCTGAAATGGAGCCTGTTGGTGATAATTAACCTCACATTCCCCACCATTTACAGTTCAGTTGGGAAACCACCTCCTGAAAAAGATGTATGTCGTGGGAGGGGGCTGAACATAACTTGTACATTTTTAATTCAAATGCAGAGATTTAATATTGCACAGTCTGATGTTCTATCTGTCGCAATGTTGATCAAGAAGAAGCACTGTGCTTTCCTAGTAACTTAGAGGCTTAACACAGCACTAGTACATGGGAGACACATTCAAGACTAATAAATCAAAGCAACCAGGGCTTTTCAAGTTGAATTGACATGCTACTTATGGACACAGGTTTGGAGGCACTATTACTATAGCACTCTTGAAGGAGCTCTGATCACTGGTGGATAAAACATCAGAGATGTTCAGCTGAAGTCACAATGGATTCAAATCGATCCCTGATGAGTTTCAGTGAATGCATTACTGGCTCTGCTTGGTCTGGCAGAATATGCTGATTTTGTTTACTTAGATTGAGGCTGAACATACAAGGAAAGAACTTTCAAGCATGTCACATGATTTTATCATAATGGATGTATTAACAGTTGGTTGCAAATATAGTACATGTTATAGGAAGCAGTTTTGAAATAAACATTAACAGTGCCTTGGATGTTCTTTCATATAATACTTTCATGAAGTCACTTTCCTTCTTTTTGACTGGAGCATCACAATCTTGATACAGCATCAGGGCTGCCTCCATGCTGTATCTTTCATGTTGAGGATCTCTTCCACGCAATACATTTTTTCTTTTTTATTTGTTTTTACTTAAAGAGCTAGTGTATTGCCTAAATCTAATATTAATTTTTAAAACCAGTCAACCATTACCTTTTATATCCAAGGTACTTTTTATTTTCCCTTTGGTTAATTAGAAGATTGTTCACCTGATTTTAATAGGTGTGATGTGTGGAACAGCACTTTGCCTGGTGGCTGACATGTTTAGTTCTGTTCTCCCATTACATAATTCAGCATTGTGAACCCACTCACTATAACATCACTGCTGCTTAGGAACAGCCACTCAGTTGCTATGTTTACATCTACCCCTGGAATCGGGAACGGCGATCGCTTACCTTGGAGGCAGTCACAGCACTCTTCAATTTACATGAGTAAGAGATCGATTCCTTAGTATTGAACTGATGTTTACATGCTGATTTCTTTCAGTTCTCATGGTAACTGTTAGCCAAAGCTTGAGCATGCACATTGACCTGTTGTGCTTAGTGTATGGTTGCTAAGGACAGCCATGTAGCAGATAAAGACCGCTCTGAAAAAAGTTCCTATTGTCAATTTTTCTTGCTTATTTAAATGATGCTTCTGTTCAGCTAGTGCTTAATATTTTAAAGAAAAGTAGGGAATTTTTTAAGTATCAGTTGCAGGAGGTCTCACAAAATGAGGTGCAGTCATATCTTGAGTTTGAACTTGGTCATGTATATTTGTCTAGCCTGATTAGTCTAGTACATAGAACATGTTGGTCTAGGCAGCAAAGTGGGCACTGCTGCAAGACTGTTGTCACTAGAGATGTTGCAAAGTTTTACTCCACTCGCGAATTCCCCTCAAAGTCACCAAATTTTCCCCCCCAAAAATTTTGCGAAATTGGCTTCTGGTGCCAAACTTCGCCAGTTAACTTCAACTTATGTTAGTAACTTCGAAGGGAATTGGCTTCTGGTGCCAAAACTATACTGGTTATCTTCGAAGTTAACTTTGACTTTGTTAGTAATTTCAAAGTTATGAAAAACATAATTTGTCTCATGATTCACTTACAGCAGGTCACATGGGAGACTCCAGGCAGGCAGGAAGTGAATGTTTCACTTTCATTTCAGCAATTGTAGCTGTAGGAGACAATGTGCTAAACAGCCACTGATCTTTTGAGCAGCAACATCTTTTATATATCTTCTTAACAGTTTATTATTTTACACCTGTTTGAGTTCTATTCCTTAGCTTTCCTTACTGTAGTTTCTGAATTTATAAATTTTGTTATTCTATACTGTTTTTTTTTCTCTCACTTCTTCTTACTCTTTTTTTTCTTTCATTGTATTTAAATATAATTTTTTTGTAATGGAGGGGCAGTGTCAGGACTTGGAGGAGTCGAGACAGGGCGGGGCTGGAGGTGCAGTTATTTACCTTAGTAGGCATGTATTAACCAGAGGGACTGCTGCCCCTCCCCCCCAGCTCAGGAAGGGAGTTCTGCTGCTGCAGAGCAGCTGCAACCACAGCAAGAGAAACAGCAGCAGCAGAAACCACAGCAGCAGCAGCAGCAGGAAGAACAGCAGCAAACCACAAGTCTGCCCCCCCATGAGGAGTCTTCTGCCTCCTCATCTGGTACTCCCCCGTTCCCACAGCACTCTGTAGTGTGGGACTTTTTTGAAATACACCCTGCAGATGAGATGGTGGTTATCTGCAAGGTGTGTGTTGGCTGTGTGAGTTGGGGGAAAAACAGGACCCACCTTGGGACTGGTGGCCAGAGGATGCACCTCCATATCTACCACTTCAATGAGTGGAGGTCCAAGGGGTGCAATGTGGCTGTATCACCTGATGATGGTGGTGGTGGTGATGGCCTTGGGTGGCAATGTGTAGCAGTGGGAGGTCAGCGGTGATGCTGCTGTGAGTCATTGCTGTAGCCATAGGAGTGACTGCAGCAGTACTCAGCCTGTACCTCCCAGACAGCAGCCTGATGACCCCACGGCACCTGCCACACATGGCAGTGTGGCAGTTTTGTGGGCCCAGGTGCAGGATCTGTGGCATGATTTTAACACTTTCCTGCAGGAAGTGATGGATCAGCTGGACAATTTTATGTCCAGCCGTGAGAGGATCCTCACTCTCCTGGCCGAGCTGTGGTGGTGGTGGGCATGGCTCGGCTTCTGGCAGTGCTAATGGGGTTGTCTGAGTGGTTGCCAGAAACAGTTTATTTTATATTTAGTTATTCCATAATCTGTGTTCTTAATTTTTCCACTCTCTAGTCCCCCCCTTTAAAAATACAAAAAATATAAAACATTATAAAAAAAAAAACTCTGTTGTTTTCATGTCTTTTTTCTCAATCAGTTTTTAGTATTGTCTCATTCGTTTGGATATCCCTTGCCTCTGCAGTTCTGTTATTTCTTTTATCCTTTTTACACATGATGAACTACTTTCCTTCCTTTCGTTTTTGTTACTGATTCATCATGTGTGCTCCCTCTATCCACAAATGTCAAGTACTGTATTTGCCAAATTAAGTAAATTGTTTCCCCATGGTATGTGATGGTGTGTGACTGGTAGTTGTGTGCAACCTCCAACCACCCAAAGAAGTGCAAACCATAACACAAACATAAGCTATTCTCCTGAGAAGTTAAACATAAATCTGTTTCAAGCACTCAACATATTTACTGCAGTCACCAGAAATGTCCAGTTGTGTCCACAAAGAGAAAATCTTCCCTTCAGTCAAATATTGTTGCTGCACACACCTGAGAAGGCAGTGCAAAGCAGATGTGAAACTTGCAAGAGAACTTAAACATATATATGGTGCTAACCATTTTTGGGCCTGCCACCCCACCACCACCACCACTAGCACTTTGCCAGAAATGTGAAGTTGTGTCCCCAGAGAGAAAAATGCTTTCCTTCAGTCAAATACTGTTGCCGCACACACCTGAGAAGGCAGTGCAAAGCAGATGTGAAACTTGCAAGAGAACTTAAACATATTTATGGTACTTAGCATTTCTGGGCCTTCCCCCACCACCACAAGCACTTTGCCAGAAATGTGAAGTTGTTTCCCCAGAGAGAAAAATATCTAGTGGCTGTGTTTTGTACATTGAGAATGGGGTAAATAGCTTAAGGAGAAGGTGCATTGCTGCTGTTGTGTGCTGCTGTTGTTCTGGAGTTGGAGAAATGGCTTCTCGCTCATTGTGGATTCATGATGACACATAGACATAGTGCACAAGTAAGTACCTTTGTTTTCTTTTCATTGTAAGGGGGGTTATTGCTATTGTTCAAAGTCTAATATATTCATACTGCTCTTTCATTCATTTTCAGTTATTTGTGCAGATGACATCATACTTTTGGACAGCTACAGCACAGATGTTATTGTCATGCACAACACTGGCCAGCCACGAAGGTAAGTATTTTTTTGTTTGGAAGGATTGATTCTCTACCATAATTGATATATTAATTGTATTTGTTAATCACTGTCTTTGCTGTTCTTCCTTAAAGGTATTCCTTGTGCCTGTATTTTTTCCAGTGATGGACTTGATTCACCAAACAAATGATGTTGACTAAGTGACCCCGGGCTGGGGTTCATGCTGACTTCCAACTTCCATCAAACTTGATCCCTGGTATTGCACATACCTATCAAGGTGATAATTTTTTTTGTTTTCCTTTTCTAAAGGTGTGGGTATTTTCATTGGCAATTGTGCCTGATTCAATACTCAATATTTCCTGTTGCTGTTGTTATAATTTCAGGTACAGTACTTTCAAGATTGTGTATGAACTGCAATATACTTGACTTGACTTAACCGAAAAGATGGAGATGGCTTGCTTGCCTGCAGGATCTCTTCACACACCACTTCATTCGAATGTCAGTCCATATAGCACCTGTGAAGACAAGAAAGCATTTTGTGAAGGAAAGGAGAGGAGAGGAGAGGAGAGGGGAGGGAGGGAGGGAGGAGAGGAGGAGGAGAGAGGAGAGGAGAGGAAAAACATTAAATCATAATGATACTTACTGTCATAGTACTACTGCTGGCTGTGTGCAATGGTGTAGTTTTGGTGTCTGTGTATATTGGAACCAGCGAAACCTGCATGAAGAAGAAATTATATGAAAATGTTTTAATGCTGCACTGAGACTCGTGGACTGATTTTCTGTCTCTAGTAGGCTGATAGAAGGGCTGCAATTTCTGAAAAACAATGCAGGTGTCTTACCATCACATCCGCTGAAGAAAGTCCTTGCTGCAGGGTGGTTCCACATGACGAGGCCTTGCCGGCTTCAGTCAGTCACTTGATATAGACTGTAGGATCATCACTTCCTTGGGCTAACAGTTGCAATGTTGTGGTATGCTGTGTGATAATTCTGGTGAGGAGGAGGACCAAAATGAATCTGGCAGGAGGAGTTTTGAGGAGGTACAGGAGGTGGTTCTGTTTAGCACATTGGTGGCAATGAATCATCACTATGGTGGTGGAAGTGGTAGCCAATGTTGTTTCATACTTGCTGTGAGGAGCAGGACATAGCTGAAGCAGCACAGGGAGTACAGAGGAGGTAGAGGAGGTGGTTCTCTTTATCACATTTGGGTGACTGTGCTGCCTGTGCCTTGCATGTATTGTACCTTTATTATCCCGATGAATCGCTACGCTGGCTAGTAGATAACACTGCGGTGGTGGAAGTGCTGTACCATGTTGTTTCTGCCTGTGTTGGAAAATCCAAGGTGACTACACACATGAGATGACAGGAGGAGGAGGAGGAGGAGACTGAGATGTTGAGGTCACTGCTGCACAGCCACAGTGTGTCTTGCTGGCTAGATTGGGTGTTCATTGTAAGTGGCATAGTGCATTGTTCACTGGTGTTCCATTTGATGCAATTAAAAAGCATCACTAATTAATAGATTTGGATTTATATCTCAGCACTGAATGTGAACATTATAATTGTTATTAATTTGACATCCAGGATTATATGGTTGGGGATGGGTGGGGAGGAGAAGGGGAAAATAAATTGGAGAGTTTGTTATTCTTCCACATCGTCCATGAAGCATCCCTCACAGTCTCCAAGACTGGAGTTGTCACCATAGGGGAATTCTCTCTCCATCACTGCTTCATCCACTTCAATGCTGTGAAACAATGATAAGGGGTACATACCGATCTGCCAAAAGCACTTTCCTCCTAGTCATCACTGTCAAGTGGTGGTGTGACAAGGGACATTACTCTTCTTGATGGAATGTGAGCCTCAGTCATTTTGATAAATGTCAGCATGCCAACAGTTTTGAGAGAGAGATTGGTGCAGCTGTCATGCACAATGGCACCCACTGAACTGAGTACCCGCCCAGCATTAACAGTGGAAGATGGGCAGCTCAGATATTTCAGGGTAACTGCTGTCAGTGCTGGCCAGTCATCGACCTTAGTGCCCCAGTATAGCAGTGGCTCATCTTCAATGGCAAGGTTCCTTGAATCTGCAAAATATGCATCTACCATGTGTTTCCCCACTCGAAGACGTGCAGCATGGTCATCCTCCTCCTCCTTAGTTTCCTCCATGTTTGCTACTCCCACCTGACTGAGGGTGGCCCAAATGGGATTCAGCATAGGTTTCTTCAACTTGCATGGCTTTTGTGCAGTTTGACACCCCTGGGATGATGAGCAGTAGGTGACAGGAACACTGGCTCACTGTGCAGTACCCTCCTGTGGCTTTGACCCCTGTGCTCATAGTAGCAACTGTGCACCACTTACCCTCTGAGTGAGTAATTCTGTCAGTGTCTGCAGCTCCTGATGCCCACCTTGTAATATGGCTGCCAGCCCATGTTTATAATGTGGGTCAAGCACTGTGGCAATCCCAAACTCCTCAGACTGCAGAATTTACTTTATGTGGGTGTTGGAGTCTAATGTGGACAGCATGTGTTCCATCGATGAGCAAATTGCTCTGTCACCACCTGCCTCCAGCTGTTGCTGCATGTTCAGCAGTGTCTGCCTCAGCACCTATAGCAGAGGGATGGACTCACTGATGCTGGTAGTGTCCCCACTCACTGCCTGTGTTGCATTCTCGAAGGACTCGAAATGAGCCCATCCATTAGGCACCACTGCTCTGTTTTGAGACACATGGATGCCCCACTGCTTTCTCAACTTGCATAAAGTAGCAGATACTCAGAAATTGCCTTGTACTGCTGGTATAGATGCTCCACAATGTACAAGGTGGAGTTCCACTGGGTGACAATGTAAAGTTTTAACCGATACTGAGGCAGCTTGTTCTTTACCTGCAGGGCACATAGAAGGTCATGCACTTTTGCTGAACATGCAAAGTGGGCACAGATGTGTTGGGCCAGAGTCAAAAATTTTTTTATATCCGGATGATTGATGAAAGTCTGCACAACAAGGTTAAGGCAGTGTGCCAAGCATGGCAACCCAACAAATCCCCCATCAATGATGCATTTCCGCACATTGGATCCATTATCACTGGCGATTAATCCAGCTTTCAGTGCATGGTGGTAGAGCCACTCATCAGTCTCTGTTAGTACCACTTCCAGCATCTTTTCTCCAGTGTGTGACTTGGGGATATGCTTCATGGTCAGTGTCACGTGTTGCCTAACATCAGTCATGTTGCTACCACCACAGTTTCTCCTAGTGCAATTCTTGCCTCTCCCAATCAGCTGCTACCCCAGGTACCTGTGCCCAGTGTGCTGTAATGCACAGGTAAGAGCTACCAGCTGTTTTCCCACTGGTCCACATGTCCATGCTCAGATGTACATACTGTGCTGAGGAATGCTGCAGGGCATGACGTACCATGTCACATACATTACTGTACAGTTCAAGGATGGCACACTTTGAAAAGTATGTACGTGGTGGCACCTGCCATTTAGGTAAGGCACAGGCCATGAACTGCCTAAATCCCAAATTCTTGACAAACGAATATGGCAACAAATCCAGAGCAAGTATTTCTGCAGCTGCTGCATTCAACACCCACTCTGTACCATGATTAGGAGGGAATTTAGTTTGCCAGTCCAAATGGAATGATGCGTCGGCTGAACTTTTCTTAATATTGCTGCCGGTGATGCACCTGGTGGTGTGTCAAACAGCTTGCCTCATTGTTGTGCCATTACTGGGGTGCTCCTTGACTGAGGATTGCCAATGGTACTCACAGGTACTGTACAACAGAACTCAGCGCCTTTTTATTTTTCATTACTCGGGTAGTGATCACACTTTGACTTGGGGTGGTAGTATTGCTGCTGGGACCACTAATTGGCCCACTTTCAGAATCCTCTACATCCAGTACCACTAAGATGTCCTCCTCCTCACCTGCACCTCCATCTCCTTCATGTAGTGCCGGGTGTATTTGCCTTACATTGCCCGCTGATATGGATGGACCAGAACCACTGGCACTGGTTGCCTTCTGGTGTTCATGCCACTGAACTGGGTGTCCATTTTTAAGGTGTGTATGCTGCCCTACTTACTCGAGTTTGACATAGTTGGCAAACTGCCACTGTCTCGTCAGATGGCTCCAGTACATAAAAATCCCACACTAGGGATTTCTGGGGCCTTGTATTTATTTGGTGCCAAGATGACTGGGATAGCAAAGGAGAAGATTTGCTCTTTGTTATGTTGTGGGGTGACTTGAAAACTGGAAAATGTGAGAAACAGTGCTGGGGGGGTCCTTTTCCTTGGTGGTTGTAGCAGTTAAGGCAACAGGAAAGATACATTCTGTAACAACCTGTTTTGGCCTTTTCTTTCAGACTCCCATGAAGGATCCATGTCATCTGACACATCATCCACATCATAGTCTGCAAAAAAGCTGGCATTCTCATCATCCTCTGCAGGTCTGTCCTCCTCAGTAGCAACAGGATCTGTGACACGCACCTCCTCTTCATGACTGGCTTCCTCATGTTGCTCCACATGTACCGCCTCACCCTCACCCACTGGGCACACATTATCAGGCTCCACCTCTGACCCACCATCACCAATAGCATCACTTTCTAAATGCACTTCCAAACCAACCACCTCCATGCCCTCAGTTTGTTTGGTGGTGGCGCTGCTACTTCCTGTCACTGTGTCACTTGACATTGACATATCCATCAACATGTCTGCCACAGATTTGGCAGAGAAAAACTTAGAGAAAGGAAAGCCACCACCAGGGCAAAATACATTGGTACTACTGCTACTGCCTGTCACACAGTCATCTGAATGCTGTCCCTCTGCTCTCACTGACACCTTCCTGGTTCCTGCACCACTATTAGGAACCACAATTTGAGCAATGTTCCTTGTGCCTGATCCATGGCCTCTTCCTTTAGTTGCCCTTTTCTTCCCAGTCATTCTTCAGTTCATGCCAGAACACAGCGATCACTGTGGTTAAATCGCAGTCAGGAGGACATTGATTTTTTTGCTAGTACAGGTGTGCACACAGGGACACAACAGTCACTCTGGTCTGGTTAAATCGCAGTCAGGACAATGGTGATTTTTTTTTCCTATCACAGGTGTGCTAGCAGAGACACAACAATGATCTGTGCAGTTAGCTAGGTGAAGAAGGGAACTATGAATTGGGGAGTGGCTTAGGCAGCAGAAAGCCATGTGTTTGGATTTAAAACTGCCCTAAATAGCTTTTGGCAGAGAACAGCAAGAGGAGGGAGGTCCTGTTAGAAGTTTACTACTCTACTGGGACTTAAGAACTAGAACTGTACTACAGGTACCTTCAAATTAAGGTAAAAACAAACAAAAAAAAACAAAAGTCAGTGTGTTTGTCTGAGTTGGGTGAAGGGAACTGTCATCTGTGCAGTTAGCTAGGTGAAGAAGGGAACTGTGAATTAGGGGGAGTGGCTTAGGCAGAAGGAAACCAGATGTTTAGATTTAAAACTGCCCTATATGGCTTTTGGCAGAGAACAGCAACAGAAAGGAGGTGCTGTTAGAACTTTACTACTCTACTGGGAATATAAAGCCCTCCTTACACCCCCCCCCCTTCCTTAGCTAGTTCCACTTTTATAAGCACAGGATTTGACTGACAACAGGAACTTCCTGTTTGGCAGCAGGAAGGGAGTGATCACAGAGGCACAAAAGACCCACCATGCTAGAAGGAAAAGAGTAGCTCTTCATTCCCCCCAGCTGCTGGAGGTCTGACTCTGAGCAAGTAAGAAGGAGACTTCTGAGGAATACAGGAGCTTCCTGTCCCAGAGCAGGAGCTTTAAGGGCACGGAGGCAGTAGGAAAGTAGGGAGAAAAAATAAATAAATAAAAAGAAAAATAAACAAAGAGAGAGGAAAGAGTAAGCATACAAAACAACAGTTGAGGGGCCACAAATAAGACATAATGGGAGTGGTGCAGTGCAGTGGCTGTGGAGTGGCAGTCTTCCAGAAGATGTTCTGGAGGATGCAGTGTTGTCCCATCTGCAGGCACCTCTCTGGGCTGAGGGAGGAGGTTGCTTGTCTCCAGGCTGAGTTGGCCAGGATTCGGAGGACCTCTTCTCTCACCCAGGGACCACCAGGGCTGCTGCCGCTGCCTCAGAGGTTGCCAAGAAAGAGGAGCAGTTGGACCACAGTGGGCTCAGGGAGGGGGAAGGTGGTGGAATGGAGGTGCATCCCTCCAGCTGTATCTCTCCACAATTCATACACTGTTCTGGCAGAGTGTGGTTCCTCTATGGAGGCACCCGCAGTAAAGACCAAGGAGGATGTTGGGAACCTCCACAAAGGAGACTCACAGGAGGGTGTCATGGGACCCCACAGGGGAAGGAAGCAATTCCTTTTGGAGGACTCCACTGTTAGGAGGGTAGAACTGGGAGGAGGTAAGGTGCATGCATGGCTCCATGGCTTGGAGGGACAGGGCGAATCCTCAGGATCGCAGAAGCAATTGCACGGGGGAGGGAGCTGGATGTCTTTGTCCACCTAGGGACAAATGACCTGGCTGGGAATGGGATCAGAGCAGTGCAGGAGGAGTTTGTGGATTTGGGGAGGGGCCTTAGACAAGTAGCATGCACAGTAACCTTCTTGGAGGTGCTGCCTGTCTATGGCATGGGTGAAGCTAGGGTGCTCTGCACTACAGAATTCAATCAATGGTTGAAAAACTAGTGCAGAACTCAGGGGTTTGGCTTCACTGGGGACTGGGGATCCACCTGGAGGGATACAGGTCAATACTGGCGTGATGGTCTGCATCTGTCTGGGGGGGACCAGGATCCTAGGTGATAGGTTTAAATGCTTCATTGGCAAACATTTAAACTAGCCGAGGGGGAGGCACTGAAAAGGAGCAGGGAAATCCTAGCCATCCCCTCAAAAAATATCAGGATAGTTAGCAAGGTAAACACCAAGACAGAAAAGTTGATAGGGAGAAGGGCAGGGGTAAATGGAGAAAAAAGCAAAGGCAGTAAGGACAGGGATGGGACAAAAAGGGGTAAGGCCATCAAAAAATGGAGGGTAATGAGTGCCAATAACTGTAGTATAAGTAACAAGCTCCCTGAACTGGTGGCCTTGATGGAGGTGGGATGCCTGGATATCGTGGCAGTCACAGAAACATGGTACACAGAGAACCATGATGGGGATGTCAACATACTAGGGTACACAATCTACAGGAGGGACAGGGAGGGTAGAAGAGGAGGAGAAGTAGCTCTCTACGTAGGGAAAGGGATCAAAGCAATGGAACTAAAGGGCAAACAGGGAGGACAGGAGGCACTGTGGGTCACCCTAGAGACCGGAAATGACACCACAATCCACATGGGGGTTGTATACAGGCCCCCATCTCAGGGGGAGGAAATGATCAAGGAAATGACAGAAGG
This sequence comes from Neoceratodus forsteri, assembly GCA_016271365.2. NCBI lineage: Eukaryota > Metazoa > Chordata > Ceratodontiformes > Ceratodontidae > Neoceratodus > Neoceratodus forsteri. The sequence goes on from JADMNL010000023.1 coordinate 347,064,408, forward strand.
CATTCTTAGGATGGCAGAAAAAGAGGAGATATTGATGATGGGGGACCTGAATATGCCAGATGTTAACTGGAGCACCTTTGCTGCAGCCACATCCAAGAGTAGGTTCATTCTCAGTGCCCTACAGGTGGCATGCCTCATACAGCTAGTGTTGGAACCCACTCGGGAGGGAGCAATCTTAGACCTGGTACTCTGAAATGGGGATGGAGAGAGGATCTCAGATATAGAAGTGGGTAGCCATCTGGAACAAGTGACCACCAAACAGTGTGGTTTACGATAAACACAGCTGCAGAGTCAAGCCATACAAAAGTGAGGGTACTGGACTTTAGGAGGACTGACCTTGTTAAAATGGAAGAGTGCCTCAGAAAAACACTAGCAAACAGGCAAGAAGGAGGGGTGGAGGAACAATGAGGAAACATCAAAACTAACATCACAGAGGCAGCAAGCCTTTGTGTCAAGCAAATAAACAAATTAAAACAAAAGAAAAAAAACAATACGGTTCTCAAAAGAGGTGGCGGGGAAGATTAGGGAGAAAAAGATAGTATTCAGGAAGTATAAGGAAACACAGAAGGAGCAGGACAGAGAACTGTGCCAGTTAAAGCAGAAGGAATCGGGGAAGGCAGTCAGAATAGCAAAGGCCCAACCTGAGGAAAAGATAGCCAACTTGGTTAAGAAGGGGGATAAAACCTTTTGTAGGTACATTAGGGAGCGAAGAAAGACCAAGGGAGAGATAGTGAGGCTTAGTAAAGGGGAGGGAGGGTGGACAGAGAGGGACAGTGAAAAAGCAGGGATGCTGAACACATACTTCCAATCAGTATTCACAAAAGAAGAGGAGGGGGAGGTAAAGTCTAGTAGGCCATGTCCACAGCCCCTCCCTGGTCTACTACTTTGGTTACCCAGTCAAAGAAATCAATTAGATTTGTCTGACATGACCGTCCCACTGTGAACTCATGCTGCCTTGGGTCCTGTGCCCCACTGACCTCTAGGTACTCAACAGTTCTTTCCTTCAGAAGTGATTCCATCACTTTCCCTACCACAGAGATCAAACTGACAGGTCTGTAGTTTCCTGCCTCTGTCTTGGTCCCACTTTTGTGAAGGGGAATCACATCTGCCTTCCTTCAGTCCTCGGGTACCACACCATCCTCCCATGATTTGTTAAAAAGGGTAGTCAGTGGTTTCACTAGTTCTCCCCTTAATTCTTTTAGAATTCTTGGGTGAATTCCATCAGACCCCATTGCTTTGTCCACCTTCAGTTTTAGGAGTTCTTTCAGAACCCTTTCTTCTGTGAAAGGACTGGGATCGACCCCCCTATACAGAGTGCTTCTGTTAATTGGATTAGGCACCTCCCCCTCCTCTTTTGTGAATACTCAACAGAAATATTCATTCAATATCCCTGCTTTATAACTATCCCCCTCTGCCCACCCACCTTTCATTCTATTCAGCCTCACTATACTTCCCTTTGTCTTTCTATGCTCCCTGATGTACCTATAAAAGGTTTTATCCCCCTTCTTAACCGAGTTGGCTATCCTTTCCTCAGTTTGGGCCTTTGCTATTCTGACTTCCCTCCCTGCTTCCTTCTGTCTTATCTGGTATAGCTCTCTGTTCTGCTTCTTTTGTGTTTCCTTATACTTCCTGAAAGCTATCTTTTTCTCCCTGACTTTCCCCGCCACCTCTTTTGAGAACCATAGTGGCTTTTTCATTCATTTTGATTTGTTTATTTGCTTCACACAAAGGCTTGTTGCCTCTGTGATGGCAGTTTTGATAATTCTCCATTGTTGCTCCACCCTTCCTTCTAGCCTGTTTGCTAGTGCTTTTCTGAGGCACTCTCCCATCTTGCCAAAGTCAGCCCTCCTGACGCAACAATTACTCTGGTTAAATCACAGTCAGGAGGACAGTGATTTTTTTCCTACCACAGGTGTGCATGCAGGGAAACAACAGTCACCCTGGTCTGGTTAAATCGCAGTCAGGAGGACAGTGATTTTTTTCCCTCGCACAGGTGTGCACGCAGGGACACAACAGACACTCTGGTCTGGTTAAATCACAGTCAGAAGGGCAGTGATTTTTTCTTCCTAGCACAGGTGTGCACGCAGGGACACAACAATCACTCTGGTTAAATTGCAGTCCGGAGGACAGCGATTTGTTTCCTAGCACAGGTGTGCACGCAGGCACATAATAGTCACTGTGGTTAAATCGCAGTCAGGAGGACAGTGATTGTTCTTCTAAATAAAAGTGTGCCTACAGGGACACAATAATCACTCAGGTTAAATCGCGGTCAGTAGTGCAGTGATTTTTATTCCTACCACTGGTGTGCTTGCAGGGACACAGCAGTTACCCTGGTCTGGTTAAATTGCAATCAGGAGGACAGTGATATTTTTTCTAAATAAAGGTGTGCCGGCAGGGACACAACAATCACTCTGGTTAAATCTCAGTCAGGAGGACAGTGATATTTTTTCCTAGCACAGGTGTACACACAGGGACACAACAGTCACTGTGTTTAAATTGCAGTCAGGAGGACAATGACTTTTTTGCTAAATAAAGGTGTGCTGACAGGGACACAACAATCACTCAGGTTAAATCGCAGTCAGGAGGACAGTGATTTTTTTCCTAGCACAGGTTTCCATGCAGGGACACAACAATCACCCTGGTTAAACTGCAGTCAGAAGGACAATGATTTTTTTTCTAAACAAAGGTATGATAGCAGGGATACAACAATCACTTTGGTTAAATCGCACTCAGGAGGACAGTGATTTTTTTCCTACCATAGATTGCATGCAGGGACACAACAGTCACTCTGGTCTGGTTAAATCACAGTCAAGAGGGCAGTGATTTTTCTCCTAGCACAGGATTGCACACAGGAACACAACAGTCACTCTGGTCTGGTTAAATCGCAGTCAGGAGAAACATATAAATATAGAAGTTGATGGCAGATAAGGACCGCAAGGCCCATCCAGTCTACCCATTTCTTTTTCTACCTTGTAAATGTGCCATCGGCCTTTGCTCTGTCAATGGCCTATTTATTCATACTCATCTGTTTTGTTCCCTTATGCCTACCCCATGCCTGTTTGAAGCCCTTCATTGTATTCATATCCACCACTTCCTGAGGTAGGCCGTTCCATGCATCCACCTCCCTTTATGTGAAAAAGAACTTCCTCACATTACCCCTTAATCGGCCTCCCTCTAGTCTCATGCTGTGTCCTCTTGTCCTGCTATTTTTCTTATATTTAAACATGTTAGACTCTTTCACCTTGTTAATGCCCTTAAGGTGTTTGAATGTTTAGATTATATCACCTCTCTCCCTCCTTTGCTCTAGGGTATACATATTGAGCTCCATTAATCTGTCCTCATATGTTTTCTGATGCAGTCCCTGCACCATTTTGGTTGCCCTTCTCTGGACTGCCTCAATTTGGTTAATGTCCTTGTGAAGGTGTGGCCTCCAGTACTGCACACAGTACTCTGGATGGGGCCTAACCAGTGTCTTGTAAAGAGAGATTATTACCTCCCTCTTCCGACATGTGATACCCCTATTAATACACCCCAACATCCCCCTAGCCTTACCTACTGCTTTAGTGGTCTGCTTGGATGATTTCAGGTCATCGGTGATGATGATGCCCAAGTCTCTTTCTTCCCTTGTGACTGCCAGCAACTCCCTTCCCTGCCTATAGGTGGCTTTAGGGTTTCTTTTCCCTATGTGCATGATCTTGCACTTCTTTGCATTAAACCCCAGTTGCCACTCTTCTGACCATTTTGCTAGTTTAGCCAGATCTCGTCTCATTCTGCCCACCCCATCTGGATCATTTACTCTGTTGCAGATCTTGGTGCCATCTGCAAACAGACAAACTTTACCCTCCAGCCCATCTGCAATGTCACTGATGAAGATATTGAAGAGGACTGGCCCCAGACTGATCTCTGAGGTACCCCACTTGTGACTTGCATCTCTTCTGACTGTATACCATTTACCACCACTCTGTTTTCTGCCCGCCAACCAGTTTGCCACCCAGTTGACCAACTTCTGACCCACCCTGAGCCTACCCAGCTTATTAATCAATCTTCTATGTGGAACAGTATCAAAAGCTTTGCTGAAGTCAAAGTAGGCAACATCAACTGCTCCCATTGGTCCACCACTCTGGTTACCCAGTCAAAGAAATCTATGAGATTAGTTTGACAGGACCTTCCTTTTGTAAACACATGCTGTCTTGGATCCTGTGCTCCTATGGATTCCAGGTGTTGCACTATCCTTTCCTTAAGGAGTGTCTCCATAATCTTACCCACTACTGAGGTAAGACTGACTGGTCTGTAGTTCCCCACCTCATCTCTGCTACCACTCTTATGGAGCGGGATCACATGAGCCCTTCTCTAGTCTTCTGGGACCTCTCCTGTGCTCAGAGACTTACTAAACAGTTCTGCTAATGGCTCTGCTAGTTCCACCCTTAGCTCCTTTAGTACCCTGTGATGTATGCCATCAGGTCCCATTGCCTTGTCCACCCTGAGCTTATTGAGCTCTTGTAGGACCCTTTCTTTTGTGAAGGGACTAATGCACACCACCCTCCCCCTGTGTCCATGGTGCTGAGCTGTGGGCCCTGCCCTACCTTCTCTTCAGTAAATACTGAGCAGAAGTATCTATTTAGGACAGATGCTTTTAGATGGTCCTCCTCCTCACACTCCCCCTTATCTCCTTTGATCTTAGTAATCCCCCCTCTGGACTTTCTCCTTTCACTAATGTATCTATAGAAAGTCTTGCCATCTTCTTTTACTGTTTGTGCTAGTGTTTCCTAGGTTTGGGCCTTTGCCTTCCTTACTGCCTTCCCCTGCTTCCCTTAGGGAAGTTTGGTTTGCCTCCCTGTCTTCATCCTGTTGTGTTCCCTTATATTTCCTGAAGGCCAGCCTTTTGGCTCTGACCTTTTCTGCTACTGTTTTTGAGAACCAAAGTGGTTTCCTTCTTCTTTTGCACTTCCTTTTCTGTCTAACACAATGGAATGTTGCTTCAAGTATTGCATCCTCAATGTTTGCCCATTTTGCCTGTACCCCCTCACCTGTATTTCTTTTTCCCAGGGCTAGCTTAACTCTGTTGGCAATCTTATCAAAGTCAGCTCCTCTGAAGTCCCATATTTTTGCCTTGGAATGGGATGATTTAGTTCTAGTGGCCGAATTGAACCATACCATGTGATGGTCACTGGTCCCCAGGTGACCTTCTACCTGGAGATCTGTGATCCTTTCCCTGTTAGTCAGTATAGAGCTAGGATAGCCCTGTCTCTTGTAAGTTGTTGTACCAGTTGTTTGAGGCCCTCCCCCTGCAGGGAATCCACCATGTGTCTAGTTCTGGCAGATGTTCCTGCTGGTATTGACCAATCTGTATCTGGAATGTTGAAGTCTCCCATTATCAGAGCCTCCTCTTTAGCTGTCATGTTTTGTATATCTTCTAACAGTAACGTGTCTATGTCCTCCCCCTGGTTTGGGGGACAGTAGACAACTCCAGTTCGTATGGCTGTCCCATTTCCTGTTTCCAGGGTGAGCCACAGTTCTTCTGGCTCCTTATGTGTATTCTGAATTTCTGTAGCTTTGATATTTTCTTTGGCATACAAGGCCACTCCACCCCCCCCTTTTTGCACCTCGGTCTCTTCTGAACAGTACATAGCCAGGTACTGAAGTCTCCCAAGCGTGGTTACTGGTAAACCACATCTCGCTAATTGCTACTATGTCCAGTTTAGCCTCTGTCATTATTATCTGCAGGTCTGGGATCTTGTTTCCCCAACTGCTAGTATTTGTGTGCCTGATTTTCCATTGGCCAGGTTTTGGTGTGTTAGTTGTTGGGTGAGGTATGGTGTTTCCCATGTGTGTTGTATGGGGAGCTGGACCTTTTTCCTTACCCAGTGATGCAAATGAACTGCAAACATGCTTAACTCCTGTTTGACCACTAGCTGCGGGGGGGAGGGGTGTTCTTCCCATTTGACGTATGGGGTACTGCACCCCTTTCCCCATTTGTTAGTTTAAATATTCTGCAAAGACGTCAAACTTCTGCCCCAATACACTGACTCCCTCCTTAGTCAGATGCAGTCCATCAAATTTAAAGAACTTTTGCTCCCAAAACTGTTGCCAGTTCCCTACAAATTTGTGTCCTTTCTCCTGGCACCAGCCCTTGAGCCACATGTTTAGATCCCCTAGCTCCCCTTCTCTGACCTTCCGTCCATCTGCCCACCTCTCCCAGACTGGCAGGATCTCAGAGAAGGAGATGCCAGATGAAATGGATGATAGTTTGTCACCCAGCCTGGTCAGATGTTCCTTGGTCTCCACAACTGACCGGCTGGTGAGATCATTAGTCCTTATGTGTGCCCGGACGTCAATGTTTTCTCCTGCTTCCTGAACAATTTTAGCAATGTGGTCAGTGTGTCTCCACGCTGATGTACCTGGGAGACATCTGACCATTACCCCTGGCTGGAGATAGGTATCAACTCCCCAAATCATGGAGTCTCCTATGATCAGAAGTTTTTTGGATTTCCTTTTTGCTTTTTTTGTTTTGGTTTCTGTTTTGGGTGAGTTTTGTAGTGCTAACTCCTGTGCTGCAGTGTCCTTCTCTGCAGTGTCTTCTGCCCCTTTGTTTGATTTCAGAGATAGAGGCAGATACCTGTTTGTCTTTTTTATATGGTTTTTGGAGGTAATATGTTGGAGAGCACTGAGTGATGGGGCACCCAATTTGCCCCTCCTAACCACCTACCAACCTCCCGGACCAAGTACTCTCTGCGGTTAAGGTGCTTCTGTTGGATGTTGGGGAAATGGCGGGTGGTTCTTATAATATGTTTTCTCTTGAATATGCAATTTGAGGCATGCAATCTCTGCCCATGCTGACTGGAGCTGTGCCCTTAGATCTCCAATGGCTCAGCATGTAGGGCAGTGTCCTAAATCCTGTAAAACTGCCCTTCTGAAAAGTGTTCTGCAGTACCTGCAGTTAATGATATCCATTCCAGATAAGTTGTTGGGTTTGTAACCTGGTCAGAGTAATTAGAAGGAAGAAAATGAAAGCAAAAGTTTGATTTTGTGTTTTGTTTGTTTTTGTATAACTTGTTATAACAAGTTAAATTACTAGTGCCCCTGTAAATGAGGCTCACCTTGTGGATACCCCACTGATCCGCCCTTCCTGCTTTGCCACAGGAAATGTCATGACTGTGCTACCCTATAAAAGGAGTGTAGTGTGGGGTGGTTGGGGATGGGGTTGGGTGGCTGGGCCCTTCCCCTGCCAAAAAAGAAGAACCATGGATGAAAGAAACTAGGTAAGAGCAGAAACAATCAGCCAGCAACAAATGCAGTAGCCCTGAAAGCTTATCCTAATGACAGATAAAACTGTAAAACCTGTAAAGCACCACCTGTAATAACTTCTCAGAATATATACCCTATAAGAAACACTTTGCTACAGAGAAAAATAAAGCGGTAGTAGAAGATATACCTCGCAAAAGACAATTTGAAACAGAAGATTACAGCAGTAATCTGTTAGCACACACCTGTGGGCACACCCTGTAATAATGCAGCAGAAGGTACTGTATACCCAGTAACAACAATTTGAATCAGAGAAAAATAAAGTAATAAAATGTTAGCAACAAACAGTATCAATCCCTGTGAGTAAAAAATAAAAATAACAACCCACAGTAAATTTGCCTAGCCCAAAGAAGCCTTAATCCTTTCCCTTGCTCTGGTAAGGTTCTTTACACAACAATCACTGTAGTTAAATCGCAGTCTGGAGGACAGTGATTTTTTTTCTAAATAAAGGTGTGCCAACAGGGACACAAACAGCAATCACTCTGGTTAAAGCACAGTCAGAAAAGTAATGTTCTTCTTAAGAAAATACTGGGCACTGGGCCAGTGATTTTTTTACTGAACACAAGTGTGTCTTATAAATTGCTGCTACCCTCCCCCACAGAAGCCACCAAACCAAAATTTATCTGTTAAAACAGTATGAAAGAAATTAGAAGATCAACTTAAAAAGTACTGTGTGTGCACAGGGTACTCATAAACAGAGTTTTGAAGAAATGTGATCACCAAAATGATCTTTTCTATTATGTTATATTTATATTTTGACTCTAAGCTGCTGCAACAAGCACAAGCGCTGCTCCCTAAGTCTCTCTCCAGCACACTACACTAAGAGAATGACCAAACTAGCTTCTCATTGGCTGTTCAGCAACATGTGACCACCTATCTCATGGTACACTGCAAACTTCGAATATTATACAGAACTTTGTCGGTGAAGTTCCAGTTTTTCGGATCTGAGATACTTCAATTACTTTATTAACATTCATTGACGTTTTCAAATTTGAAATTCCACAAAACTGCAACTAGAATGTGAAGTGCAACCTCAAATTGCAGAAAACTTCACAGATCAATTAAAATATGCAGAATTTTATGCAGAGCATATTTTTGCAACTTCACACATCTCTAGTTGTCAACCATCACTTTTCAGACTCAGACTGGGTTGAAAACCTCAGGTTGACAAGGGTGTCATTCAATGGACTGTGTGGCATGGTACAAGGATTTATGAGTCCAGAGGTGGACAATGTGAGAGAGCCAGTATCCCTTCACAAAAGAGTTGCAGTTGTGCTGTATAAGCTTGCAAGCTATGCCAAGTACTGAGTAATTGGCAATCAGTTTGGCATCCATAAAAGTACAGTATGCAAATTTGCCAGGATGTTCTGCACTGGCATCATGGTGAATATTAGTTCTCAGTTGATAAAGATGCCTACAGAGAAAGAAACAGCATGTATTGTTGAGTGCTTTAGAGTGCTTTGTGAACTTACCAATGGTTATGGGTGTGCATTGATGGCACGAACATCCCTGTTCTTGCACCTTAAGAAGGGTATGAAGACTTTATAAATAGGAAAGGTTGGGCTTCATATGTCCTATAGACTGTTGTAGATGACCAGTATAGGTAAGTGTCGCCAAGGTCCTCAATATTATGCATTGTAAATCATATTAAATGTGACTTAAGCAACATACCACTCCAGTGAAGGCATATTATTTAGTTTAGCTTTTCTGTTTTAGAATTTTATTTTTATGCATATGGTTTTATGTACAGCGCCTTGGTTTTGAAAGGCGCTATTAAAATAAAGATGATTTGGTTTGATTATAATGGGATTTACCCATGACTGGTGTGGTTTGGTCAAGAGCCATGCAGCTTCGAGACCAAACCACACCAAGTGTGGATAAATCCCAGCATAACCCACACCCCGGAGTGGTATATTGCAATTTTACAATGGCTTCTTTTTTGTGAACAAAAAAAAGAAAAAACCTTGTTTGTATTTTAAATCATTATTTTTTTTCATTACTCCACCATATAAAGTATTGCTGTGCTGCTAGTGAGATGCTGTGTAAGGTAAAAAAGAGAGCAAGGAGAGCATATGCATGGTCAGGGTGGTACTGGGGTGAGAGGAATTGTGAAAGAGAAATGGTAGAGGGCCAAAAGATGAGACATAGAGAAGCAGAGATGAGGGGGACTGGGTCAGATTGGTGGTATTAAATTGATCGGTCACTATGGGAGGCTAAGATTTGAAGTACTGAACAACAAACTTATGGGCCTTTTGGGGAAAGCTATTTACAGGGATTTCACCCTGAGGAAAGCTGCCCGTTTTAATACTTTAGAGGGAAAACTCCACCGCTTTTTTTTTTTTTGAGCTGGTGCACTCCTTGAGGTAGGTTTTATCATTACAAGGATTAGAGTGCAAGGCAGGTTTGAATAGGTGTGCAACAGGTCATCGGGCCAATAAATGCAGATTTGCCAAGTAGCATCAGACAACAGCATTGAGCTGGAAATTGAAAAAGAGGAGTTGAGATTGATGCTCACTAGTCTTTTACAGAAAAGTAGCTGCTTGTAATAATTTGACAGACTAGCTGGAAAATGCTGGGGTGGAAGAGGGCATTTCTGAGACTTCCCAGTAAGGAGAAGAGGGAAAGCTGTGGTCTCAGCTTGGTCCATATTCCATTTTAGAGGTGCTTTTACCAGTAGTCTATGTATAGTGTGATAGGAGCTGTAAGTCAGTTTCAGTGAGTCTATAGGCATTACTTTAAAGGTGCACTGGTATTTGAAAGTCACAATGTTGTGTCCGTTTTTATGTTTGATGTGGGGTGTGGGGGGAGTCTACTTAAGGGGGTGTGCAATATGGTAGCTGTGTTGTGTGTTTTTTGGGGGTGGGGGAGAGCGGGGATTTTAAAATTATGCAGCTGGCGGAACTTTTTCCCATTGGTATATAGTAGGGTTTACCACAGGTAAAAGGTGCCAGTCAGACAATCAGGTTGTAGGATTTTTAAGACACATTGTGTAATTGCTGTCATTCTTATGGCAACACATACCAGCTTGACAACACCCTCTCTGTACATAACAGCTTTCTTACATCCCTGCTGAATTAACCCCCCCAATCAGTTTTAAACTGATCCCCCTAGTGTTGCTGTTGTAACCCATAAATATGTTAATTACGTTCATGTTCTTACATGCGAACATACGAAGAAAAAAGCAGATGGAGGCATTTGGTTTATCTAGTCTGCTTGTATTGCAGGGTCCACAGCATGAGCTACTGTCCCAGCCCCTCCTCCCTACTGCTTCCATCCTCCCTACCCATGATCTTTACCTTCCCTCTATGCCTATCCCAGCCTCTCTTGAAGCTGCCCGCTGACTTATATCACCCCTCCCAGCAAAACATTCAAAATGTCTGCCACCCTCTCAGTGAAGTAGTACTTCCTGACCTCCCTCCTAAAACTCCCACCATCTAGCATAAAACTGTGCCCCACTGTGTTATGTTTGTCACTCAGCCCAAAGAGACCATCGTTATCCATCTTATTTACCCCTTCCAAGTACTTTGAAGTCCAAATCATGTCCCCTCTCTCTCTCTCTCCCCCTGACTTCTATGGAGTACACACTCTATGTACTCAGTCTCTCTCTTCGTATGCCTTACCCTGCTGACCGACTAGCATCTTTTCTGCCCTCCTATGTACCTTCTCTAGCAGGTTGATGTCATTTTCTGAGTACTGGGCTCCTGTTCTGGACTCCATACTGCTGATGTGCCCTTACTAGTGACCAGTACAAGGGCTGTACAACCTCCTCTCTCATACTGTTGATCCCCCTAGCTATGCAACCCATCATCTTTTTGCACTTATAACTGCTTTCTTGGATTGTGTGGAGTACTTCAGGTCACTGTTGAACATCTCTCCCAGGTTCTACTCCTCATCTGATGCAGATACCTGAACTCCTGCCAGGTAGTATGCTGACTTTGGATTCTTGGCTCCAGTATGTATAACTTTGCATTTTTCATAATTTAAGCCAAGCTGCTAGATCTTGGACCACATCCTCATATTTTCAAGATCATCATGTAGGTCCTGTGTCCCTTCAGCTGTGTCCATTGTCCCGCAGAACTCAAAGCTTTGTGATGTCCACCAATAGGCACATTTTGCAATTAATGCCATCTCCAAAATAATTGATGAAGACATTTAACTACACTGGACCCAGCACCGAGACCTGTGGGACCCCCACTGCTGACCTGACTGGTTCCAGATAATTCTCCCTCAACAACCACCCTTTTGGTTTTGTTCTTCAGCCAGTTTTTCACCCATCTGGCCATCATATAGCTCCAAACCTGCTATTCACTAATGTCATGGTCAGCCTTTTATGGTGCACAGAGTCAAAGGTTTTGCCAAAATCTGGATAGAGGATGTCTACCACTTGGCCTTTGTCTACTGTCTTAGTAACACAGATTAAGAAGTCTATCATATTCGTTTGATGCAATCTCTTCCTCCCCTCCCCATGAAGCAATGCTGCCTCTCATACAGGAGACTATGCTCCTCCAGATAATTCCACCAACCTGTCATTTAGTATGGCCTCAACAAGCTTGCCCACACTTGAGAGCAGACTTACTTAAACAGTAATGACAGAGAAGTCGGACATTATGAAGAAATCAATCGCTGGTTGGGAATGGGTGGCTTGAGGCACAGCCAAGGGCCACCTCCCTCCAGTCGGCCGTTAATTCAAAGAAATGTCTGGCTTCGAGGTTGTTATTGTGATTATAAGCCTAATCCAATAACAACTTTTGGCCCCCATTATTTTTTTTGGTAATTAAATTTTACACTAAGGAGGCGTGAGCCATGCGTGTTGCACAGTGTCAGTTAGAAGTTGGATTGGTCCTATCTAAGACATTACTGACTGATTCAGTAGCCAATCAGGACCATCATTAGGCTCCTTAATCATTAATTAGACTTGCAGTATATTGATCTGCAACCCCCTGGGCCACCCCTGTGACCACTTTTGAGGAGGGGAACCACATGTGATGCTCTCCAGTCCTGCGGTACCAAGACTGACTCTAGTGAACTATTAAATAGGTCTGCCAGTGGCCCTACCAGGTCATCAGCAAGATGCCTTAGTACCCATGGAAATACTCTGTCCAGGTCTGGTGATTTGTCCACATTCAGTGCTGGCAGTACCTCCCTCACACTATTCTCCTCTATCATTGCATCTGTGTTCCCCTCCCTTGCCCTGCTCCATCCTGAAGTAAACGGTCCATACTCTTCCCTTGTGAAGACTGAACCAAAGTATTCAATAAGTATCCATGCTTTTGAAGTTGGCCCAGTGGTGCAGAAGGTTGCGGAGCTGGATGCAACACATTCCACCATGCCGACTACCCGAGTTCAGGAACGAGCTCGGGCTGTCAGTGATAGACCGGTGTGCTAGGGTGAGGAATCAGGCTTGAGTAGCTGCCAGGCAGCTCTCCTCACTCTGGAGGATTTCAAGGTTTCCCTGATTCATGGCTGCCAACTGGTGGAGGCTAGGTGCCAGTGCTAGGCCAAGGGGGAACCTAGGTGCTAGGCTGGGAGGGAAGGATGGGGCAGTCACCAGAGCCATGAAGTACACCCAAACTAAAACTCAGTGTAGTGACATTGGTCTTGATGCTTTCCCTACCATATCCAATAGGACCATTCTGTACAATGATTACTCCCATCCAGAAGCTCCCTGTCCATTATTTCTTGTATATACTCCCCATATATGAGCATCAGATCTATAATTCTCTCTGCTCTTGTTGGTTCTGTGACACCTTGAGTCAGGAACACACTATGCAGTCCTTCCAGGATGACCTATCTCTTGCAACATGTGGTGAATGGAAAGCTCTGGTACACCTGGAAAGTTTGAAGTTCCCCACAACCACCTCCTCTCCTTTCTATGCAGTTTCCAATATTTGAGTGCTCAGTTCCCTGTCCCTATCCTCATCCAGATTGGGTGTCCTATAATCCACCAGCAACCTAACCTTTCTCCCCCCTTTAATCCACCAAGAACTTAACCTTTCTCCACCCATTTGACCATAACCGAACACATATTGTAAAAAGGATATCAGAAAATGATATAATCTGATTGACTCTTAGGATGCCAACATTCTAATATTAATCCCTGTAACACTGTCATATACAACCTGGGCACGATGGCACAATGATTCTTCCTGCCAGCATTCCATTCCCTGGCAGTGCTGAATGACTGTAATGATGCCTTCTGATTTTAAATCAACATTCTTAAACTGTTATTGGCAGAAATATTGTACTGCAAATGTCACAGTAAATGTGGACAACCTTCAGTGTTATGTGACTCAATTACACTTATTGACATTGAAATTCAGTTGCTATATTCCTGAACTTCACTCCAGTCAGGCGATATCTGCTCAATCAGGTCCAGTGAATTCATATTTAGATCCTCCAGACTCCCCTAATTTTACTGTTCAAACAAGCTATGAACATTTGTAATTGTTTCCCTCCTATGAAAGACAATAGACTACATGATAAAAAAAGGTGTCAGAATACAAGGCCTCCTACAGGTGTAAAGCTGCCAAAGATTGTCCCTTCACCTCATACAAGTGTCAGTCTCATGTAGACTAGGGTAGGGGAAACTACTCCATGCCTGTTTGCTAGGCAGAAGCCTTGCCAGACTCCCAGCATGCAGATGGATGCTTGAGGGGCATGTGCAGAATGGAAATGAGATGTTCAGAGCATACACTCCCCTATTGTTAAATGACTCTTAACCGCAGTTAATTTAATAGCAGCTAGGCAAACAAGGTTGATCGTTGTTGATGTGATGATGTTACATCTATGATGGTGAAAGCACTCAACTTATGATCTCGTGCCTCTATCAACCCAAAGTGTGTCATTATTAATCGATGACACAATCTCTGTCATGCAATACTTAATCAATATAGCATGAACTGGTGTTATGTTAAAGGTATGTTAATCACCAGCTAGGGGTGTAATGTGTCATGAGTAATATCCGAGTGTCACAGTCCCTAGATGGTGATTACCTGACCATTACCATAACCCATAACTAGAAAATGGGGAGAAGGGTGCAGCACCCCATACGTCAAATGGGAAGAACACCCCACCCCTCAGCTAGTGGTCAAACAGGAATTAAGCATGTTTGCAGTTCATTTGCATCACCAGGTAAGAAAAAAGGTCCGTCTCCCCATACGACGCACAGGGGAAATGCCAGACCTCACCCAACAACTAACACAATGAAATCTGGCCAACAGAAAATCATGTACACAGATGCTCACAGCCTGGGAAATAAGATCCCAGACCTACAGGCAATAATGTCAGAGGCTAAACTGGACATAGTAGCAATTAGTGAGATGTGGTTTACCAGTAACCACACTTGAGAGACTTCAGTACCTGGCTATGTACTGTTCAGAAGAGACCGAGGTGCAAAAAGGAGGAGGTGGAGTGGGCCTGTATGTCAATGAAAATATCAAAGCTACAGAAATTCAGAATATACATAAGGAGCCAGAAGAATTGTGGGTCACCCTGGAAACAGGAAATGGGACAGCCAAAAGAACTGGGGTTGTATACAGGCCCCCAGATAAGGTGGAGGACATAGACACATTACTGTTAGAAGATATACAAAACATGACAACTTAAGGGGAGGTTCTGATAATGGGAGACTTCAACATGCCGGATACAGATTGGTCAATACCAGCAGAAACATCTGCCAGAACTAGACACATGGTGGATTCCCTGCAGGGAAAGGGCCTCAAACAACTGGTACAACAACTCACAAGAGACAGGGCTATCCTAGATCTAGTACTGACTAACAGGGAAGGGATCACAGATCTCCAGGTAGAAGGTCACCTGGGGGCCAGTGACCATCACATGGTATGGATCAATTTGGCCACTACAACTAAATCATCCCATTCCAAGGCAAAAATATGGGACTTCAGAGGAGCTGACTTTGATAAGATGGTCAACAGAGTTAAGCTAGCCCTGGCAAAAAGAAACACTGGTGAGGGGGTAAAGGCAAAGTGGGCAAGCATTAAGGATGCATACTTGAACAACATCCCATTGTGTTAGATAGAAAAGGAAGTGCAAATGAAGAAGGAAACCACTTTGGTTCTCAAACACAGTAGCAGAAAAGGTCAGAGCCAAAAGGCTGGCCTTCAGGCAATATAAGGGGACACAGCGGGATGAAGATAGGGAGGCATACCAAACTGCCCTAAGGGAAGCAGGGAAGGCAGTAAGGCAGGCAAAGTCCCAAACTGAGGTAACACTAGCACAAACAGTAAAAGAAGGTGACAAGACTTTCTATAGATACATTAGTGAAAGGGGAAAGTCCAGAGGGGGTATTGCTAAGCTCACAGGAGAAAAGTGGGTGTGTGAGGAGGAGGACCCTGTAAAAGCATCCATCCTAAATAGATACTTTTGCTCAGTATTTACTGAAGAGAAGGTAGGGCAGGGCCCACAGCTCAGCACCATGGACACAGGGGGGAGGAGGTGAGCACTACTCCCTTCACAAAAGAAAGGGTCCTACAAGAGCTCGCTAAGCTCAGGGTGGACAAGGCAATGGGACCTGATGGCATACATCACAGGGTACTAAAGGAGCTAAGGGTGGAACTAGCAGAGCCATTAGCAGAACTGTTTAGTGAGTCTCTGAGCACAGGAGAGGTCCCAGAAGACTGGAGAAGGGCTCACGTGATCCCGCTCCACAAGAGTGATAGCAAGGAGGAGGCAGGAATCTACAGACCAGTCATTCTTACCTCAGTAGTGGGCAAGATTATGGAAGCACTCCTTAAGGAAAGGATAGTGCAACACCTGGAATCCATAGGGGCACAGGATCCAAGACAGCATAGGTTTACAAAAGGAAGGTCCTGTCAAACTAATCTCATAGATTTGTTTGACTGGGTAACCAGAGTGGTGGACCAAGGGGGATCAGCTGATGTCACCTATCTTGACTTCAGCAAAGCTTTCTACCCTAAAGCCACGTATAGGCTGGCAGGGGAGTTGCTGGCAGTCACAAAGGAAGAAAGAGACTTGGGCATCATCATCACCGATGACCTGAAATCATCCAAGCAGACCTCTAAAGCAGTAGGTAAGGCTAGGGGGACGTTAGGGTGTATTATTAGGGGTATCACAAGTTGTAAGAGGGAGGTAATAATCCCTCTTTACAAGACACTGGTTAGGCCCTATCTGGAGTACTGCATGCAGTACTGGAGGTCACACCTTCACAAGGATATTAACCAAATCGAGGCAGTCCAGAGAAGGTCAACCAAAATGGTGCAGGAACTGCATCAGAAGACATATGAGAACAGATTAATGGAGCTCAATATGTATACCCTAGAGCAAAGGAGGGAGAGAGGTTATATGATAGAAACATTCAAACGCCTTAAGGGCATTAACAAGGTGAAAGACTAACATGTTTCAATATAAGAAAAATAGCAGGACAAGAGGACACAGCATGAGATTAGAGGGAGAACACGACAATTCGCTCCCGCGATTTCATACCACGTCATTTCGCTCCCGACTACACACTCCGGCGTTAATTCATTCCTGTGACACTATCCACCTACGATAATTCACTCCCGCTCCCGCATTAGTCACATACAGTATTTAAATCACAGTGTAAGTCACAAGTGAATCACAGGCATCACAGACAATCCTGCTCCAGCAATTTACTAATGGCATCACAGGCAGTTCCGCTAACATAGACATCCATTTGGTGGAGCATTTGGTGGAGCACGACAATTCACTGTACAATACTGAACATAATAATTTTATAAACCATTGAATAGCACACAATAGCGCTTACCAGTATGATGAAATGCTGATGGTCACCATGTTTCCAGCATTTGACATTGAGTCTGAAGCTGTGGTTTCCAGCGTATGACGTTGTGTCAGTTGCCATGGTTACCAGCGTCTGATAGTGTGTATGTGTAGCAGTTAAGTTCAGTTCAGTTCTGCAAGGCGGGCATGTAAGTTTAAAAGCAATACTTTATTCTAAATTCTTAAAATCATTTATTTATTCTCTTAGTATTCAAAGCTGTGAGCAACTCCTCGGAGAAACTCCTCAGTCATGCGGTCTGCACACTTCTCTAAAATGCAGGCGAGACGTGCAACATTATCACGGTATACCCTCCGTGATGTATTCGGTGGGTTACCAGCTATAATCTGCTCCACTTCAGAATCCCTTTTACGTTGTACCTCCCTGAGGCCATCTATAAATTTCCACACCGTGGGGTGTGACATACAAAGCACACTCTGCATCCCACGGTGAAAGGCCTCCACTACATTATTTGTTTTTGCTCTTCCATTGGACACACTGGCTGAATGATTCCACAGTTTAATTGCATACTGTGGTTGTCTTCTTCCATTCCCTCTTCTGTTTCTCCTGCCCACCCAAGTGTCCTCAAAATAGTCCACTACAGGCTGTAATTCTTCTGGAAAAATTTGTGCAGCTTCATCTGATATTTCCTCAAATCTAGCAATTACTTGTTCTGGGGGTAGAAAGCTAATGCTGGCAGATATTTACATTTTAAGGCAAATTCAGGGTCCTGGCCATATTTAACTGCTAGCCCACCACTTCGAATGTTCCGATAGATGCACTGAGTGAAATAGAAGAAACAACCAACTTGCTCTGATTGAGGAAATACTGTACGGAATGCATTTATAGTAGCTTTCTCGAAGTCAGTCATGACCAGAACAGGGTTCAAGTTAGGACATAGAGCTTTCAATCCAGACAGTAGATGTACATAATAATCTCTTGCTTTACCTGGCAGCAATGCATAAATAGCTGGTTGCACATTTCCAAAGCGTTCCCCCATTATAGCATATAACTGTGTGAACAGTGGTGGGGAAACACTGAATGTGCTGTCTGCATACCAATGTGTGCATTGCTCCAAGAATGTTAAATTTGTATGTGTTCCAAACACTAAGATTCTCTTGTGCCCAGGGCCACTGTCGTACAATAAGAAAGGGACTGTGTCACCACATTCAGATGTTTTATATACGCAGTATGATTCAGGGATTTGTAATTCCAGTAAGTGTTTTGGGTTGGGAGGTGCACCATGAACTCTCACCCACTGTATAGTCCGTTTGAGGTTTTTGTCACTTATTTTCCCCTGGGATGCAAGTGATATTTTGGATTTTGAATGCAGAAGCACCTGTGCAGAGCTATCTTGTGTGGTGGCAGCTCTCTCTTTTGCAGCATGTATTGCTTCCACTCTTTCCACCACACAGGCATCAGGTACATGTGAATGAATAGAAAAGCGATGTATAATGGTAGGGTCCTCATAGCTTTTAGTATGGATTCGTGCATTGCAAAGCTTTACCATGCGTACAATGACTACTTTTCTTAAATCGCCTTGTTCATGTGTCGGGTTTGTGGAAGGTATAGATATAATTTAAATCATCCACAAATTTTTTTTTGTCTCTCTCAGACACTATGAAGTGGCCTGTCATTGTGCAAACTGATCTAGTGGATTCGGGGGAAAGATCTATCTTCTTTTAAACCTATGGTTACCCAGGATGCTAGCTGCAATTACTATGTGGGTGGTAACTATATTAGGGAGAGAATTGCCTCAACATTAGTTTAAAACATCTGAATGATTCCCCTTGAGCCCTGTGTCCCATTGATGAGTGGACTCTCAGTGTCTTATGATGCACCATAAGTTCATAGATGTTGCCTGCAAAAGGAATCCATCTGCATCTGCTTGTGGTGTGTTAGCGCTATTATTTGAATGATTCTGTCTTATGATGCATCGTAATTTCATACATGTTGCTTGCAAAGGGAATCCATCTGCATGTCATGTGTTAGCGCTATTAATGAATACAGCAGGATGAGGGAGCGGGAGCGAATTGTCATAGGTGGATAGTGTCATAGGAATGAATTGACGTGGGAGCGTATAGTCAGGAGTGAATAGTTGCGGTATAAAATCACAGGAGCGAATTGTCATGTACCCGATTAGAGGGAGGCCGATTAAGGGGTAATGTGAGGAAGTTCTTTTACACAGAAAGGGTGGTGGATGCATGGAACGGCCTACCTCAGTAAGTGGTGGCTATGAATACAGCGCAGGGCTTCAAACAGGCATGAGATAGGCATAAGGGAGGAATACAGATGGGTATGAATAAATACGCCACTGACAACAAAGGACGATGGCACATTTGTAAGGTAGAAAAAGAAATGGGCAGACTGGATGGGCCTTGCATTCCTTATCTGCTGTCAACTTCTATGTTTCTTTGTTTCTACCCTGTGATGAGCCCTATTACAATATAACTATTTTTTTTTTATTTTGAACAGTATCACACTTTGTTCAAGATTTGGTAACACTCCATATGTGTGTATATTAACAATTAGCATAAGGTTGTTAGAATATTTTAAGTAAATCAGAAAGCTTACTTATCTTGAACACTGTTTATAATGTGCAATAATCAAACAAATTATAAGTAACTTTAAATGGTACAGCATTCATCAGTGTTACATTTAATAACAGGTTTCGAAATGTAAACTGCAGTATGCTAGGAAGTTGTCATGATGCCACTGTTCTTCATAATTCCAATCTTTTCTTGCAGTCACCTCTGCTACCAAGGAGGCCAGTCTTTATAGAAAGTAGACAAATTCCATTGTATTTGCTAAGAGAGCCTGCCTATCCCCTTCAACCATGGTTGATCAAACGATACACAGGTGCAGAAAGACTGTCAGCTGAAAAGGATTCCTTCAACATATACCACAGCACAGGTCATATCACAGTGGAGCAAACATTCAGGTGTCTCAAAGGAAGGGGGAGATTACCTCTGAAGCATTCCAATTTTGAGTGTATATATTTAACCCATATGTTGCCGTCACCTGCTGTGTTTTGCATAATTTTTGTGAGGAAAGAAAAGAAACTGTCGTCTCTAGGTGGATTGATATGGTGACATTGTGTGAAAGGAACTTTCCACAGCCAGTTATGTCAACCTGCCAGTTTGTTGAGGCCAAAGTTGCAAACATCAGAGACCACCTGATGCACTATATGGCTACTAATTTCCCTCTGAGAAAGTCATCACTAACCAATTAGATATTGTGTCATTTAGATGTAACCGTTGATTACATAACTGCAACACAATTGATTAGCTGAATACAAGCTGTTAAATTATTTCTGAATAATAATAAACATGCCACATGTTGTAATATGGTTGTTATTAGTAGATTAGTTCATCTACACTTTTAATAAATAAAGTTGTAATGCTAATTAACCATTTATGATTATCACTATGGTGTATAACTTATTCGATGGGAACACAGAGCAACTGTTTGTTTTAATATGAAGCCATCTTATCGTTTGTCACAAACTAAACAGCAACAATTGTTTCTCTTCATCTTCTTTATGCAATGGGATAACTAGTAAAGCCAAGTAAATAATTGTGTACATGTATGTGAATACATGAAATTACAAATTAATAAAATTATCATTTCTGAAAACACATTCCATCTTTCTATTTGTTATTGTAGTTATTTATGTTTGATGTTTAATGTATGCTATTGTTTCTATTCAAGTTAAGTTAGACCATGAAGCACTGTTTAACACATTGTTTTGAGCAATACAAACTACATAAAATAAATAAAAAAAAATATGCTGATATATTTATAGCACAACTCGACACTTATCTAAGTAATGACCACCAATCTGAACTGCAAACAGGGTAATATATGTAAATTATTATAAAAAAAGTAACTATGAAGATGTTGCAGATTTTACTCCTATAACAATTAAAAACTCACATTTATACATCTGGAATAGGATACATGTAATAACTGATGAATATTAGCCTACTTATGTGTTAGTAAAGGTCCAATTGGCGAAGCTCAGTTGACTAGTAGTAGAGCTAGGACACAAAGGATTTCTCCAGTCCACCTGTTGATTATCAAAAGTTAGCTGGACTGGTTGTAGGAGTGTGTGGGATTTAATTACATTTATAAAATTGCTATTTGAATGGTTCGTTGGTTGACTACCACTGTTCTGTATTACCATTGAGAGCTCTCTTGCAGTCTTCTCCATGTTTTTACCTTTTTCTTTTACAAAGAATGTCATTAACTTTTCTTCCCAATCCTGTTGTGTTTGCCTCTCTCGCTCCATCTGTGTCTGTCATTATTCTTTGAGTTATAGAAGAAAACTGTGGTGTTCCTTTGACCACTCTGATACTACTGCAGTTTCTCTACCACCATACCAGTTGGTCTCTTTGAACATCTGTTGCTAATGTTCCTAACTGTAAATGAAACATATGAAAATGATTACTTTGTACCCATGTGAGCTGAAGCTCTATCTGGCCATTTGAAACTTATGAGCACAAATTTTGTAGGAAGATGCCTAAAAAATGTTAAGTAGTCTATTAAACAATTCAACATTATAAAAAGGCTCTCAGAAATGCTACAATCAGATTGGCTGTTAGGATTCTAACAGCCTTACATTAAGTAAGCATTAAGCCACAAGAAAAGAGGCTTCTACTAGGGAATTAATGCATGGTTGGGGCATTGGAACACGAGGCCACAGGCTGAGGCCGAGTGCCCCAACCACCCAAACATTCATTATCTCCTAAGTAGAAGCCTTCCTTCGAGTGGCTTAATGCGCTTGTAACATGGCAAGTGCTGGTTAGGAAATATTGCTATGTTACACAGATATATTAAGAAATGGTGCTCAAATGTAAAATAAGAAACGGTACTCAAATGTAAACTAAGAAATGGTACTCAAATGTAAGGCTACTATACAATGGTGCTCATATGTAAGGCTACTGCTACTACCATGGGCTGGGAGGGTGGGGATGGGAAGAGAAGGTGGCAGATGAAAAAGAGGAGGTAGAGTCCTAGAGGAACTGAGGGCACTGAGGGAAGACAAGGCACCGGGGCTGGATGATATCCACCCCAGAATGCTGAGGGAGATGGCGAAGGTGTTGGAGGAGCTGCTGGCGGATCTGTAAAGCACCTCATTAAAGTTGGGATGTGTGCCACTGGACTGGAGGATGGCTCATGTAGTGCCATTACACAAGAGCGGACTAAGGGACGAACTGGGTAATTATCGTCCGGTAAGTCTCACCTCCATAATGTGCAAACTCATGGAAATGATACTGAAGGAAAGACTAGTGTTGTATCTGGAGGACAACAGCCTCCAAGATGTGAGGCAGCATAGGTTCATTTTGGGGAAATCTTGTCAAACCAACCTGATACAATATTATGACTGGGTGACAAGTGAGCTGGATAAGGGTCATGTGGTGGATGTCCTTTACTTGGACTTCAGCAAGGCCTTTGATTCAGTGCTTCATGGGTGGCTTGAGAGGAAGCTAACTGGTGTAGGGGTAGGGGCAAAAATGATGAACTGGATTACAAGCCGGCTGAGTGGGAGGCTACAATGGGTGGTGGTGGGAGGGGAGCTCTCAGCTCCAAGGCCAGTGATGAGCTGGGTGCCACAGGGCTCTGTGCTGGGACCAGTATTATTTGGGCTCTTCTTGTCAGACATTGTGCATGGGGTGATGAGCAAGGTAAGTCTGTTTGCAGATGACACCAAAATGGGAGCAGTGGTGGATGGAGGGGAGGGATGGAAGCAGCTGCAGGGGGACCTAAACAAGCTAGAGGAGTGGTCATACTAATACTAAGGATCATACTAAAGAAAATAAGGAGCTAGGAGGCTTATGCAGCCCAGAAATGCTGCACCTCATGCCATATTACACCCCTAGGTGGTGATTAACTCACTTTTAATCTAACTCCTGGTCATGCATTTTTGCTTAGTTTAGTGTTTGGCATCTTGTCTGCAGTGTCTTGCAACAGTGTATGAGGTACGATAAAAAATGGGCAATGACATTCCTTTGTCTTGATTTGATGAAAAATGTTTCTAGCCATGCCAGTAACAGATTATCACCAATCTCTAAAAGAAAGTCCCTGTCAGCAAGTGAAACTTACATACTTCATATGCAACTTAATTCATAATTTCCACCTCAAGCAGTGCAGTGTCATATAATTCAATACAAAACAATAAACAAAAATGCCTCCCCCGTGAAAAAAATAAATAAATAATTGAATTTAATGCAGTTATTCTTCTTTGTGGAGGGGTGTTAGCACATGCTGCTGCATGCTCACCATCTAGCTAATGATGCAGCTGTTACCACCTTCTGATTCTGGAAAAGTTACCAGGGTGGTGCCACAGGGATCAGTAGTAGGCACAGATTGCTTAAATGTCTGTATTAGATACACTGCAGAAGGTCGGGAAGGAATGCCTAATTGGAGATGACACAAAAATCTGCAACAGAGTTGCCTCTGGGGGGGTTTGCCAATATTAAAAAAGAGGAAAGATACCTCATGCCACGCTGGTGACCTGGGTTCGGGAACATGCTCAGGCCATCAGGGGTCAGCGGGGGGGGATAGGATTGAGCATCCGGAGGACTGCTGTCCTATCTCTGGGGAGGGATTTGGGTTTTTATCACTCTACAGTGGCCCCCAATGGAGATCAGGTGCTCTACAGGGGCTGTACACTAGTGGGTGGAGTGTGGTGGATGTCGGCACGCAGTGCCTCTGATGTCATTGTACCTCCGCACTCCAATGGGGGCATTATGTGGCAGAAAATTGGCTGAGCATGATCGTGCAGCTTGATGGTCACTCCCGACATTGCCGGGAGGTCTGTCATGGAATCGCGCTGGGGATCTGGTCCCAGCCCAGCAATGGGAGACTTAGGGGAGCCCCCCAGCAGGTTGGGGTGTGGCCGCACCAGACACCATCATGTGAGTGAGCTTGCTGACTCCCGTGCAGTGGGGGCCAGCTGCTGGATGCCCCCACCGATTGAGCCACAGAAGGTGGAGAAAAAGATCAATTAAAAAAAAAGAGGAAAGATTGGTCACAAGTTACTGTAGGTAGCTGGGTTTCAGATCAGATCAGTGCAGAATCATGCAACTGGGGCACAGAAATCTAGGGGCAAAATACCAAATGGGAGTAGAGATAGCAGCAGTCACATAACTAGAAAGGGAACTAGGGGGAATTATTACTGATGACCAGAAGGTGGCTAAACAGTGTAACAAGGCCGTGTGAAGGTCTAGCAGGATGCTTGTGTCATTATGCTGGGGCATCCCCACCTTTGGACTCACTCCAAGGCTGCCCAGCTTGTTTACGAGTATCTCATGAGGAACGCTATTGAAGGCCTTTCTTAATCTTGGTAGGCTGCAGCCTAGGCATCACCATGATCTAATACCATAGTCACTCTGGCAAAGAAATTTATCAGATTAGTTTGACATGACCTACCTGTTGTGAATCCAATCTGTCTCGGATCCTGTAAGCCACTGGAATCAAGACATTACACAATCATTTCCATCTGTACAGAATCACTGGACTTTCATAAGGTGGAGGTCTGATGGAAGTGCAGGATGAAGGACAGCTTAAAAGCAATGGTGTAACGGAACTGTACTGCGTGTTTGGCAATACACAGTGATGCACTGTTATCACATCAGAACATGGGATAAGCAAGCCAAAAGACATGACAGGGTGTGCATTATGGTGAAGTAATCACATGCCTCATGTGCATTGTTAGGCACGAGATGCAACTGCGTGTCGTTACATGCACTTGAGAAGTGAGATTACTCCACCATAATGCACAACCTGGATTGTCATATTGCTCTGATAAAATGATATTTAAATACATGACTTAAGTCAAGTGATTAAAAAAGAAAGTAGTAAAAAAGGATAAAATCTGGACCCTTCATTGAAATATGCTCCCATTTTAACTGTGAAGCAAGAAAATCAGCCATATTCTGGTAAATGGGGTTTAGCTAAAACCTGAAACATGATGAAAACTGCATGTGGCACACACTTGTGTAAGACAAAAAATTGTTACATTGCTATTCAAATTAGTACAAGTCCTATTTCTTAATTGAAATGTGTTCTAAACTTTACACCTGCCAGGCTGTCACTTTTTAATTGGGGGGGAGGGGGGATAGATTTCACCAGAAAACGCACATATATGAATCTAATGTACATACTGCTATATACTTTACTTCAGGAATGGATCTGAGTTTTTTGCATCTGCTTCTGCCTGTGTAATGGTGTTTTCTCATTTTTTTCTATTTGTTTATGAAGTATTATTTCTTCTTCCTATTTTTTTCTTCAGCTGTCTTTCCACATATTCAAGATATTCAATGTTTAACATGGAATATATACCATGATATACAGGGATTCTACATTTTGCACAATTCCACTGGCAGAATGTTCCTCTCCTAACATACTGTATACACACACACACACACACACACACACACACACACACACAGCCTCTTTTAAAATTAGAGTCACAATTATCTCACTGTCAATGCAAGAAGAAGTGATTTCCCTGATGAGCATTTAATGAGAGGAGAATTTTTTTTTGTCAGCAAAGAAACAGTTGCTATTAAAACTATGAACAATACTTACTGTTCTTAATTTGTTGATGAGTGTATGGAGAACGTGGCGATATTGGAAACATCATTTGATTAATTTGTTTTATTTTTTATTTTAGATGGTTTTATTTTTAGGGCACAGTTGAAGATGTTTACAGTGCAAAGGTAGCAGCAATGTCTGTGATGGAAGATAAATTCTGCTGGTATGGGAGACTGTTAGGAGAGATTTCTGGTTGTAGAAGGAGTGATGTACTCATTGTGATATGTGGGTTATGACCAGGATGACTGTGCATTATGATCGAAAAATGCATGGTCACCTGACTGGTTTTAACCAATTAACTTTCTTTTATTTTATAGTCTCATGTTATAAATGTATGTAATGCATAGGTACGACACTTACCAAGAGTATCAGTTGTGCTTTCCATATCAGTGGAAGGATCATCGTCAGCTTGGTTGAAGTTTGTGGTGTCAGTTTCTTTGCATGCAATTTAACTATCTAGATTAAACACCAAATACAATGTAGGTTAATACCAATCTATATTTAATCATGTAGCTCAACCCATGTTTTGATCTTCCCAGGTACATTATTTTGCACTTCCTTGCATTGAATCTCAGGTGGCATCTCGTATATTTCACCCATTAATTCCCTGTCCACTTCCTCTGTTAGAAATGGAGGACTGTAGATCACCCCTGTGATGGAGGAATGTAGATCACCACTCTGAGTATAGCTGCGCCATTGTCTGGGTCAAGGGTGACCCACAGTGCCTCGGCCTTCCACTGTCTTTCCTGCACCGATGTTGACTTTATACTGCCTCTGACTTATATCACCTCACCCCCACCTTTTCATCCTCCCCATCCTGCCTAAACAGAGCATTAACCTAGAACATTAATGTCACTCCCTATATTATAAGTGTACAATGTTGCTGTCATTGCATGCTATGTCAAGGAAGATGGTTAATCCAAGCTTAACACAAATCCTAGAATGGTGTATTGAGAAAATACAATGTCACATTACATCGATTTATAGCAGCTAAGGTAGCAACACAGTTTTTTAGCAGTTTTACACAATCTTTTTTTAAATATGTTATCAAGACTGGGAGCAGGGAGGAAGCTGGTCAGGTGGATAATGAACTGGATGCAGGGGAGGCAACTGAGGGTTGTAGTAGGGGGAGAGCTGTCAACAGACAGGGCAGTTCCCAGCAGGGTCCCGCAAGGGTCAGTGCTAGGACCAATACTACTTAACATATTTACAGCAGACATATCACATGGGATAAAGAGCAAGATCAACCTCTTTGCAGATGACACTGAGATCTGTGTGGAAGAGGATAGTGATGAAGGGGGCAAGGAACTGCAAGAGGATTCAGCGAATCTTGAGGGCTGTTCAGCCACATGTCAGCTTGGGTTCAATGCCAAAAAATGCAAGGTATTGTACCTGGGGTTTAAAACCCCAAAGAACAGCTACTGGTTGGGAGAGTACGATTGGTCACTTCAGAGGAGGAGATAGATCTGGGAGAGCTGGTGACAGGGGACATGAAGAACTCGGCACAGAGCAGGAAGGCAGCTGCGAAGGTGAACAGAGTGCTGGGATGCATCACAATGGGAGTCACCTCTAGGAGGGAGGTAGTCATTTTGCCCCTGTACAGGTCCTTGGTGAGCCCACACCTGGAGAACAGTGTGTGGTTTTGGTGCCCATCTCTGAAAAAGGATATCAAACTATTGGAGGGGGTGCAGCATATGGCAACAAAGATGATCCTGGGGATGGGGGACAAGACAATATGAGGAGAGACTAAGGGAGCTGAACATGTACAGTCTGGAGGAAAGATGTGAGAGAGTGGACATGATTGAGACATTCAAGTACCTGAAAAGCATAAACAGGACTAATTCAGATGGCATTTTTAAGTTAAAAGGAGGGAGGAACACCAGGGGACACAGTTTGAAGTTGGAGGGAGGAAAGTTCAGGAGAGAGCTGAGGAGGCACTACTTCATGGAGAGGGTGGTGGCTAGTTGGAATGCACTGCCAGGGGGAGTAGTGGCACTGCGGATGGTAGGCAGCCTCAAGAGAGGTTGGATTGGGTCAAAGGGAGGATCAAAACAGTGGGCATGGTGGGGGGGGGAGAGGTTGGGTGTGGGGGCACTAAAGTAGAAGGGGAGCAAGGAGAGGGGTTGCAATTACAATTTAACAAGACAGTGTGCTGCACACTCTAGCAGTCTAGATAGACTGAATGGCCTTTATCTGTTGGCAATTTTGTATGTTCATAAGACAGAAATTAAAGGGACACTGTCAACCTGTTTTTCATCATTTTATTTCTAGTTAAAAACCTACATTTTATGATTGTTTATCTTCTCTAACATTTATTGATGTTGTTGTTTGTTTTTTCTGTCTGCTTGCTTAGTAGAACTGAAATGCATGCTAATGTACTGTATATTTATAAACAATCTTGTTTTGTTTACAATCCTAGATCTGTTCTTACTGTATTTTTTCTGAGCATTAGAAACACACCCAAACAGTGCAGTCACTCCCACTATATCATGAGGGGCTAGACTGTGTTGTGGGTGTTCCCAGTCCAGGAAAGATGCAGTTGGAGCTGATCAAGGAGTGCAAACAAACCTGCTTTTGTGTGGTAACACCAGTATGGTGGGCAGTCTGTTTTTCACTTTTTTAAAGAAAAAAGGAGTTTGAATCAAACTACCAACTACATCAGCAATCTTTACAGAATGCTGGCAATCATAAAATGTGTTTTTTAAACTGGGGACACTTTGAGACCTAAGGGGGTTGACGGTGTCCCTTTAAGATGATTTCCACACGGTCAACTGTCCTATATTCATTATTCACATATGCTTTATTTCTGTTGCCTATTGTCATCAGCATCACCACCTCCACCACCCATCTCTAACACCCCCCCCACCCAAAGCACACATCTCACCCAGACATACACAACACTTTGATATGGGCTTAAAATGCACTCGCCCAAATTTAAATGCAAACCGTAACCAGATTGGCAATCAACCCGATCTGCAAAGAGGAAATTTTAATCAGGCAATTTTTCAAGTAAATGGGAATTTGTGGACTGACAGGATTTGGTTTGTTAATCCAGATGTCAGTCTGTTGTTCAGAGGAGTCGCTGTCCAGGTATCTGATACAGCAGACGCATGTATACTGCAGCGGTGATTAGGAGACAGGGATGTTGTATCATATACAGTACTGTTTGTGGTACCTCCCCCCCAAAATTAAAAAAACAAAAAAGAGCATGCTTGTCAGCACCACATTAAATGTGACGGTGTACAGTCTCTCTGTGCAGCCAAGCTATTTATAGCAAATAAAATATACACAGGCGAAGGAACTGTTTTATATCTTTATCCCTCAAATAACTTACTATATTATTGTCTAACCCTATTAAATTTTTGTATTTTACATGCATGTAAAATACAATGCCCATTTTATAAGAACAAAAAGACACACCTGGAGTGTGTGCATTACATTATATAACACATGGCAGGGCAGAAGCTTCGGCAGGCGGCCTCTGACCATGCATTACAAATCTGTAATGTACACCCCCTCGTGTCTTATTGCTTACTAGTTGCAGCCGGTGGGTCACATGTACAGCACCTCCACATCACATAATGCAATCTATGACTTACTTTACACGCCTTCACATGTGTCCTGGACTACATCAGGCGTGGGTGTCGAATCATGCACTTCTGCAGACAGACTCTGCATGCCCATGTTCATGCCAATCTCCAGCAACAGTGACAGAGGACAGTTTCGCCATATATCATTCAACACACCATAATACTGGAAAGTTGGTGTTCCATCCGTGCCACATTTACTTAATGCTCTCTTAGCGTTATAATACGAGCATCTAAGTGCTTTCCACTTCCAGCACAGTTGAACCTTAGCCCTCACAAAACCTGCCTCCTTAAGTCTTTCCACAGCACTCCTAAAAACTCAGAGTGCCTCCTCTTCCTGCCATCTAATTCGCTCATTACATTCAAATCAGCTGTATATGAATAAATAACAGTCTCCTGCTCCAGCCATGGACTACCATTGTTTTCTGTCATTATAGTGCTAATATTCCTGTCAGGATTACTAAATGAACAATTTGACAGCTTCTGACAGCCAGAAAGGTTGTTGTTCCATGAGCCCATGTGTGTTGTGAAGCTAACTGCAGTGTGCATGCACGAATCCCCGATCCATAGTCTGCTACTGTTTACATGTGGCCACTTTATTGGCTACAAGCACACTGACTACTCTGAACTGAGGACTGACAACTGGATCAAATAACCAACCAGGTCAGTTCCTGATTCCAGGTTACATGGCAATTTCCGCAAGTAAAATTTCCTTGATCTCCGATCGGGCCGATTCCCGACTGAGTTAAACCATGCATGTAAATGGGGCTACTAGTTGTCAGGTCATTCGCCTGTTATGTCACTGTCAGTGAGATCACAATGCTGATGATGTAGTGGTGGGAATAGAGATAGAGTATGTCAGCTGCCTGGCTGAGGCCTGTTCCACACATCTAGCACAATCTTATCAAACAGAAAACTTTCTAATGAGCAAAGAGAAAAGGAAAAATTCTTCAGAAATAAAAAGTTACAACTGACTACTTCTTAAAATTTGAATAATTTTCCTGACTGTCAGTTTGGGTTCCTCAAGCTCTTCAAAGATTGGCAAGGTTCATTATTTCCCTAACATTTTTGAGCATGGGATGTTGTGAAATGATAAATTAGGTAAGGTATTGCATACAGTACATTAGAATGTTTTTTGCAAGCAGACCATGAGTCTGGTTAAAAAATCAACCCTGAGGGTGTCTCTCAGAGCTTCTTATTTTAATAGTTGCGATGTTACCTGGACACACACTGTTGCCCCTGACGTGATTACTGGAAATAATTAAGACATTCTCTGTGAATCCCGAGGCGAAACTGGAGTGTGAACAGCAGTTTCTTTTATCAAATAGTGATTACTGTGGTGTGGGTTGCATAACATAAACGCCTTTCCCATATGGGGTCACATCGCTGTCCCTTGCTGAACCAATTTTAATAGAGTACATCAGCTGCTTAGCTTCTGTATCCACACTACTGCCCAAAGTACATTGTGATTCTTTCGGTAAGCAGGAATTTGTGCAGGCTTTCCTGACTGTCTTTTGGTGTCTTCTTATCTATGGTCTCTGCAGGTAGGCTGTTTTGTCAGTTAGCCCCCATGTGGGAAAAGAAGTGCCTCTTACGATTACCCCTGAATTTACCACCTCTGTGGTTCAAGACATGTTGCAACATCCTACTAGAGGACAAAACATTAGTTATTTATGTCTACTCAATCCTGGTAGTATGCTTGAGCTTGTGGAAGACTGGAACTATGCCCCTCCTCATGCCTCCTTTTCTTCAAGGTGAGCATGTTAAGGAACATCAGCCTATCCTCATAGTTTTTGTTCCCATACCCCTGATCACTTTGAAGGCCCTGTGTTGCAACTTCTTGGTGGCTTCAGGGCCCTTTTTGTACTGAGGGACCCAGTACTGCACATCGTAGTCCAGGTGGGCCAAACCAGATCCTTACTCCTCTGTCCTTCTGATCATCCCCCTTTAATGCACCCAGCGTTTTACTGGGCCTCTTGACAATGGCCACAATTGCTGGTCATGCTTCATTGTCGTGATCATTATGACACCAAGGTCCTTTTCCTTCTCTGCTGCACCCAGAGGGGCACAACACAATATGTAGATCCCATATCTGTTTCTCCCCAAATGTGGTACTTTGCATTTGGCTACTGTTCAAGGGCATCTGAACTTATATGCTATTTCTGAAAATTCAAGGTCACAATCTAAACACAACAACGTTATATGCAAAACTCTTCATTTCCCAGTTGTGACAATTTCACTACTGTATTATTAATTTCTTAATTCTAACCATTGCCCTATCTATGCCCAACCACAACACAGCAAATTCAAGCAAGTAAACATTTAGCATTGACCAATACTTGCTTTTATTTTTGTTTTTGAAGGCTATTCAGTTTGAAATACTGTAGTGCTTTTTGTTTTGCCTATGGAGAAGCACTGCTGTGGGGAAGGGGAGATGTGGCAGCCCTGAATGGTCTAGGGGTTTTGACTGAGCAGAAGATTCATCTTATTTGTTTTTCACTCTTTCTGCTTCATTACTTGGTGTCTGTAGTCTTTAATTTCTGATTTTATTTAGGAACTTAAGATCTGTGTATTGAAGTGAAGTATTTTATCAGTCTTTTTCTATGATAGTTTTAGTTATTTTTTTTAAAGTGACATTGCACTCACACTGCAGAGAGATAATGGGCTATATTTTCAAAAGGGGACATTTAGTGCAAGATGCCTGCACCAAAAGGAATTGATGCACATGGCACATTGTCCAAATGTTGCTGCAATCCTGATTTTCAAATGCAGACTGTGTCAAAATCAGAACGCCTTACACCAAACCTCCATGCACCACCCTTACACCAGGAGAGGTGGTGGCCAAGGTCGCAAAGTGGCCTGCCCCACAACAGGGCTGCACTATTCCCTTAACTGGGATTTTAGAAGACCTGCCATGGTTGCATGAGGAAGTTGAGGTTAGACAAGCCATAAGCTAGTCTAAGGGCCCTGCACCACTGGCTAGAAGGGAAGCAAGCAGGGAGGGAGCATGCAAGGTCAGGAGCATGGGCAGAGGTACCAGTGGGGGTGCCATAGTGGGCAACAGGGGCACAGCGGCAGTGGCAGGGTTCAGAGGTGGCAGCTGACAGATGTGCTATGGTCAGTGGGACAGAGCTGCTAGACCTGGGTATACCAAGGCAGGCACAGATAGACCCTGTCCCGAACAACCAGGGGGCAACAGCCCTGGCACCTATCCCATAGGTGACAGAGTCCCCGACATGCAGTGGGTGGCATAGATTGTAGGCTACAAGGTGCAGTCAATGGATCAGGACACCAGTTGGCACTGTGACAGTCCCCTGCTAAACAGCCCACTGCGTGGAGCCAGGCTAGGACTGTGTCACCTATGGGGCAGGTGCCAGGGCTGTTGCCACCTGAGGTTCTGGGACAGAGTCTGTCGTGCCTACCTCGATGTACTTGAGCCTAGCAGCTCTGTCCAACTGGCCATGGAACCTCCACCGGGTGCCACCTCTGAACACTGCCACTGTGCCCCCATCACCCACTATAGCACCTTCACTGGTCCCTCTGCCCCCCGTCCCAGCATTGCAGGTATCTATTCCCCCCACCTTCACAGCTGCACCAGAATTGTGCTGGGCTGGGGGGGGGGTTGACGGGACCCTCTGTCAAACCACTCTGATGTGTCCAAAGGTTTGCTGCAACCCGGCAGCTGTGGCAACTCTCAGGACTTTGGTGCAGGGACCCCCTTTCTTCTGGAATATGGTGCAGGGTCCCTGATACACCCAAAGTCTGCTGCAGCAGTGGATCAGTGCAATGTGCACTGATCTAGCACCAATTTGAAAATCGGGCCTAGTTTTTCTCTTAGTTGTACTTAGCTGTTACCCTGTTGTGTTATAAAAAACTTTAAAAACATTCTATATATATTTTTTGTTTATTAGTACAATAAATTTATTTTTTTAATTCAATTCAATTCAATTTTTATTTTACCAGGAGATACACCACTGAGAAAAACTCATTTACAAGGTGATTCTGGATAGACTCAAACAAAAGAAAGTAAAGATAATGGGTAAAAAGAAATAAAAATAATACAATTACAAATAATAAGGTAATACAGTTAACAATGATAACAATAAATCTTGCACATGTGCTGTGCTTTAACAAACAACTAAGATCAACTATAGGGATTGGTGCAAAGAGGTAGGACATAGAGGTTCAGAGGTAGTATAGAGACAGAGCAAGAGGGAGGGGGGAAGGAAGTTCTGAATGAGAAGGAGAAGAGAATTGGGCTATAAGGAGGACATGGAGGAAGGGGAAGAGGGAGAACAGACATGACTAAGGGTAGGGGATGAGGAGGTTGGGGCGGTATCTAAGGGGAGGACACGCTGACAAGTGCTGACAAGTAAGTGCCACATGATGATCTTCGTCTCTTTTGTTTGAGCACTGCTGATCCCTTGGTCTGCTGCTGTTTAGTTTTACTGCACACTTTTTTATAATTTTGTCATCTGTTCCACAATGCAGCACAACAGCAGCATATATTAGTAGCACGTCTAATTTCTGGAACTTGAGAAAGAAACATTTGGTAAATGAGACTTTAATGTAATGAGATGTTCCATGCACTACAGTGCTTTACAAGAGGTGCTGTGGTGGAAGACTAACATGGTGAAACAGCAACATATTGAAGCAGGTGACTAAACCATTTCTGGGGCTTTGGAAAAATTAAAGAATCGAGTATTTAATATATTGTGCAGTTCTGTTCACTAAACAGGTACTTTAGAGGAACGCAGTCAGGAGACTGACCCAGCAACAGCATACAGCAGTGGCATGCATAATTACTGACACATGAGAACATTTTTGGAAATGAAAATTTAAGATAGTGTGCATTTATGGGCACTAAAGTGCTTTACAATTACAACAGGTAGGAATCTGTTGCAGCAAAGCATCAAGTATCAATTCTAGGCCTTGAGAAAAATTCGGAGACTACATGATTTTGTATATTGTTCTTCTAACTTGCATTGTATACTACATGGCTGTACAACAAAAGCAGCAGTTTGAGAAGGGAGTGACAGCTCAAAGATTGCACAATTACACAAAAAAAAGAAAACATTAGAAAGGAAATCAGAAACCTTTTTTTTTTTTTTTTTTATTTTTCTGGAGAAGGAGAATTGGCAGCAAAATTGAAACAGGATAGAGAAGAGATTGGCTGAGGGGAGAAGATAGTAGAAATATTGTAGTAATAGCAGAAATCAGGATCCAGGATGGATTAACAGAGAAATTCAGAGTTTTTTCTCTACCAAGCCATTTCTCTTTCTAGACTCATCTGATGGCACCCTCCCTGCTGCATAACCTACCTTATTGTGGACTTACCAGTTGTCCTCCACTCACCCAGGACCACACCATGGTGGGATGCCAGCCGTGTTGGCTGTGCAAGAGCCTATAGGGGTTGCCAACTTGATCAGCCAGTATTTTCCTCCTAAGTCCGGGTTTTCTCCCCTGGGGTGCCAGTGTGCAATTACATGGTTGGCATTGCACATGTATGGGATCACATGCATGCATGGTGGTACATCCTGCAGTGACCCCTCCCCTCTGATATTCCTCACTGTGCTGTTGACTAGTATCCACCACTTACCAGTCCAAGAGTGGAAACAGCATTCTCCCTGCCATTGAGGATGGAGAGCAGCTCCTGTGAGACTCAATCCTTCCTCAATGGCCAGACCCTGATGGCTGTATTCATTCCTGAATGTGGCTCACTGGTGTAGCAAGCAGTAACTCTACTGCTGTGCTACCAGTCTTGCTCAGTAATTCAGATTTTTTACTTTTATTTTCATTTTGTACTGTTTTTTTCTTTTATTAAGTAAACAGAAAATAGGTGGGGAGACAGAGAAAAAAAACTTGAGAGGCAGGGTGATGCTGACTGATAATGGCAGCAAGATTTGATAGGGCCATGTCCTGGGTAGAGACAGAAGGTGCACTGCCACCATGAAGAGCTGTCTTTCCCTCAAGGAGATAATGCTGGTTAGCAAGCAGCTTAGGGGGTGTATAGCCTCCATTGACTCAACTCTGCATCTGAGGTTCCTCATCTCAAGTGTGGAGTTGTGTCAGTTCAGCTCTTGTGGAAGTTAACAAAGGACAAGGCTCTGAAGCTGAGGTCTCAGATGCTGTCCCCCTCAGCCCCTGAGTCATGTGCAGGTTCCACTCCCAGTCTTCTCTGCATCCCCCTCTATCAGCCAGGCACCTTGTCATTGCTTTCTGTGCCACCCCCCAGCACAAAGGGCCAACTAGGTGAAGCTGAGGGAGAAGTGCCGCAGAAGTGACAATAGGCAAAGATGCCAGAAAAATGGTCTAAATTCATGAAGTGATTCACCAAGGCAAAGTTGGTCACTTCCCTGGAAACTTACCGGTAAATAAAAACTTTGCAACATCTTTACCTTTACTACATCTATCAGATCATTTAATAGATGATCTTTGATATTTCTTTCTAATGGAGAATCAGTTGCTTCCTCTGTACCATTTATCTGGATTAAATCTGCAGAATCCAAACATTTCTAAGTGTAACCCTCTTCTGGGGTGAGGGGGCTTACCTCATTGGGGCTACGGACCCACAATGCCCTTTTCTGCCTCTGGTCCATGCACATCTGAACGTGAGACTAGAGGGCTTCCAGTAGTTCAGGGGGGATTTGGGCTCATTGGCACCCTGTGGGGTCATCACGGCTATGACTGCCAAAAGTCTGTTTCTCAGCCCCATGCCAAAAGGGGGCTGAGGTCCAATAAGTATTCCATGCCTCCGGGTGTTTTGGAGAGCAGTTACTTAGTCCTGGGAGCTGCTGAGAAAGAGGTCCAAGTGAATGTAAACAAATATGGTGGCACACACCCTGCTGAGCATGTGCGGCCACCAGGTGTAGAAATTTAAAAGAGCCACGGCTCCAAAGGGTCTTTTGGGCTATGACCATGAATTACATATAATCCTCCACTCAAGGGCAGGCAGCAGAGTCGAGGATCAGGGGGAATCACCTCTGTAATGCCTCTGGGCATGGGGAGAAATGTTTTCTGCTTTTGCAAGGGCACAAATGAGAAATTATAAAGGCAAACTGCATTGGGACTAAATATAAATAAACATGGCAGCCCCCAGGGAACTCTGAAGCAGGGGGTTGTTGGGTAGCATGTCAAAGGACACCAGACTCACCAGGGAGAACTGCAGCCAGTCAGTTTGGGACTGTGTAAAAAGTATAAATACCCCTGCCAGCCCACCAAAAAGGGAGATGAGTCTGAGCCTGGAGAGAGACTGGAGTGCAAGAGAAACTGCTGTGGGCCACCCAGCCCAAGGCCTGCACTCAGGACCTTCTGCCAGTTAGAACCCAGTGTTCTATTTACCAGGCAGAGTGCTTCACTAGCCAGTGGCACTGCAGAGAGGTAAGTGTGCATGTTTGCTCTAGACAAAGAAGGAAAGCTGTGAATTTTCTGCAGGAAACAGAGACTGTAGAACCTGTGCAACCAAGGACATTCTGAAGTTCTGCTGCAGAGAGACAGAGACTTTAAAAAGTATGCAGCCAGTGAAAGAGAAGGAGCTTTGTGCTGTTGTGAGAGCAGAGACTGGCAGGTGCAGCCAGCTAAGAGAAATACTGCATCGGTGATTAAAGACTGAGCTACCAATGTTCCCCCTCCAAAGGGTAAGAATTCTGGAGATTGATGTGTTGCTACCAGCCAGAGTAACTGCATGTGCTAGGTGAGAGATTGAGATAGATACCCATCTGAAAGTGCATCTGTGCGGAAGTTGTGAATTGTGCAGAGAAGTCTTGGGGACCAAGTCTGCCCGGTCCCTAGACCCGGTGGAGAAGAAGACCAGTGAAGAAGATGTTGAGAGACCTGCCTGGTGAACACTGTCCACAAAGGCCTTAAAGGTGAAGATTTAAAAGGCAAGGCAGGTGAGGACCAGTGTTTTTCAACTTCTTCAGTTATCCCTGCTGCTTCTGTGGTGCACCCTCAGAAAGATACCGCCACGATACTGTGCAAATTCAAATCCACACTATGCAACCCCCAGTTGAAGCCTCGAAGTGTAAGTACCCCTGGGCTATGGCACTGGGGAGTTTCTTTATAGTTAGATAGCTAGTCATGACGGGATTAATTCCTGGGCTGGCCTGTGCCATATTTTAAGCTGTGCCCAGGCATAAAAGTTAAAAGTGATTTGTGTTGCATTTTGAGAGTATTAGGCCCCAACACAACTACCCTATCTCAAGACACTGGACTGTTTCTTGCCCAGCACTCCCAGTGTGGTACCCACCATGACTAACTGTGTGCATGAACTGAAACTGTGAAAAGTCGGGTGCACCCTTAGGTGGGAGGTGGGGATACTGTGTGTGATAACCTTGTTTGAGCCAGTTATTAATGTTATTGTGCTATTTTTCTCCCTTTTTCCCCTCCCCCAAAATAAATACTGTTATTGTTCATATTATACCCTGGTATTGTGAATTATTGAAAACGCGGGGAGTGATATTGTGTGGGAAGTGCTCGGGGGGGCAGCTTATATAGTTTCCTTGGGGGGGTGATACACTGCAGTCTGTTCCCAGGTATTTCCTGCCATTGCCCCAGGTGGAGGCACCATGCCATTTCCTCTCCTGCCAAGTGGTGAACCCAGGCCAGTCCCCTCGGAGGTGTGTTCATATGAGATCCAAGGGCCCCAGAAACAGACAGGGTGAGTCAAACAGCTGTTACATAAGTATGAGGCAACTGATAGAAACTAGTAAGAAGACACGTTTTGTTTTTTGTGTCAAGTGCGCTAGTTGTATTACTTAACTGATTCCTTGGTAATCTTTCCTCCCTAGACAAATCTAATAATTTTCTTCCTCAGGCAATACTATGGGTTAAAATAAATTATTAAAATACTTCTTTTTATATCAGTGGAGTTGCAGTTGGTGTGATATCAACCCTATGATTTACTCCTTTTCCTTTTTTATGTTTTTGCTTTTATCACTCATAGTATTCGCTCTAATAAAGAATGTGATGCAAAGCCCACCAATAGGAAAACACTCCGTACATATTCAAATAGCAATCATAAATATCAGAAGAAAGGAAATGATCAAAATTGCCTTAATAGAAGTAGTCTAATCCACCTTGACTGCTTGAACAATATAAGTCAATAATTCAGTAGAGGCACTGAGAGTAATCAATACATTCCAGTAATCTTCACAGCAAAGACTTGTTAAGAGGTAGTTAATGTACTAATAATAGTACAACATCCAGTAGTAGTGCTAAGTCCTCATAAAGAAATCAGCTTGTATGGCAAATCAATTTTCATTGGTTTGAACCCTCTTTCTTAGAAAGATATTAGACTTAGCTTTCTTTGATTCTATTGCATCAAACACCAATGTTTGCAGATAGGCTGCAGCTAATTTAATGTGCAAACAGCAGAGTTCAAAGTCCAGAAATTCCACAGGAAACACTGAGACACATGACTTGCTTGTCTGAGGATCAACTGTCAGTAGTGAGTTACTCAGCTTGTGCACCCTTCCCCAAGGACATTTAGCACTCTGTGAAATGAAAATGAGGATAATGTAGTAAACCAGGAACATAAACTAATGAGCCATCTATATGTCCTAACCTTTATTCAGATACTACTGAAACCTAAAACATTTCTCTGATAAAAAACCTCTTTTAGCTAAATAAAACTCATAATGAGGCCTAGGCATTAATGCACAGGAACTGTGCCTACAAGTGACATAGCAGCAGTGCGCATCTACAAGCCATGCCAGCAGGTTGAGTTACATGCTAAGCACAAACAAGCATGCAGGACAGGCAGAGGCATGGGCAGGGCATAGATGCATGCAAGACCATGCAGAGCAGACATTGGGTGGCCTATAGTACATGGCCATGCCCTTTGACCCCACCAGATATGGACATCCACACCACCCCACGTGCATCTGTAATGCTGTGATGGATGTTGAGGAATGAGCAGGGGAGGGCACCAGCTGCAGTACCTGGACCACCACTGGTATCCAATGGCTGGGAACACTGCCACATGGAGACATAGGGACTTGGACAGACATGTGGTGCGGACAAACATGGTTCACCAGCTTCATATGGGAGAACTATGGAATCCTGCATGGTGCAGAATCACTAAAGGGACTGGCCATAATCAAAGCCAGGCTATGGCTGGACTTTCAGGCTGCTGTCAATGCTTCTGGTTTGGGGGCACACAAACACACTGGTACACAATAAAGCACTAGTGGTAAGACCTACAATCAAGCTGGCAGCTGTCAAATGGTCCCAAACTGCTATGGGTGGTGGGTCACTGACAGAAAAGTACAGCCTATCCCCAGCAGAGAGGATGGTAGCAGAAACCATCATCAAGGTGTTCCTGCATGGGAAAGAGGAGGACACGGATACACTGCCAGGTATGTAGCACACCACATGAACATACTAAGAGGGCCTGAACAATACAGCTATGCTAATTACCCTGTGTTGCACCTTACGGACCCTGTGATGGGGAATACCCCCAATGAGGAGTCCACAACACTGGCGGTGGCAGGTAGGTGTCTGGAGACTGGCATTGGAGGCCAGGGACAGGACAGCTCAGGTAGGTGTTACCCACTGTGGCCTGCAACACCCCTCCAATATGCCTATAGATCTGCCACAGCCCATAACACCCAGCATCTCTCTCACCCTCAGGTACACCACAGTAGCCCATGGCCAAGGTGGAAAATGAACATGTTCCAGTGGACACCAGCACATAAATATAGCTGGACACCATGGAGGACAAGGAGGAGATGGACACGCCCACCCTAAATAGCTATACTCCCAGCCCCTGTGCAGATCCCTTACTACAAACACACCCTGGACATGAAGCCCAGGATGGCTTATAGGGCACAGTCAACCCAGCTGTGCAGCCATACATGGTGGGCCTGCTGTCATGGCCTGCCAGCACCATTAGGCAGACAAAGGAGATGGCCTGTCCACCCTCTGTTATTGGACGGCAGAATACAGGAGGAGACCACACAGCACCCTTGTGACAGTGGGGCTGAAGGACTCTCAACCCATTCACCCACTGTACATGGAGATTGTCCACAAGGGGCATACTGCATACATACTACCCCGAGGGTGAGGTAGATGTAGTGTGACTGATCTGGGAGTCACGTGATGCTCTAGACCCTCTAGCAGCTTTCCTCCAGTGCTCCTTCTCCTCACTACATTAAACAGCTTATTTTACTATTTAAAACCTTCTTGAGTCAGCTTATCTTCCGCAGTACTGCCAAGGGAACTGCTGTGTTGAATTGGGAGCCGAGTTTGTTAAAAACTGCACCATGTCTGAGGTGGAGATAAGACAGGTGGCCCAGAGCATACCCCACCACAGACACCTGACAATCAAGCAAAGTGGTCCAAGGCCCAGGCACGTGGCTTTGGATGCACTTCTATGGTTACCCTGGCACCTCACCCCCCTAACGGAGGACAGACTTCTGCAAGCTTTAGAGCCCCTTACAAATGCCATACAAGAGCTCACACTTGAAGTTAAAACAGTCCAATCTGACCTGGGTGACTTGGGTAGGCAGGTAGGTGATGTAGAAGCCCGAGCATTTTCCTTGGAGAACTGGAGAGACAGATCAGAGAAAGATACGGTGGCCCTGCAAACAAAAATCAATAAGCTCGAAGAGAAGTTGGAAGATTTAGAAGGGCACAGCCGGTGAAATAATTTAATCATTTTTGGCCTGCCCGAGGGGGAAGAAGGTACAGCTCCAATCTTATTCGCATGAAAGTTCTGGAAGGGGTGGCAGGCCCTTCACCAAATGGCCCCGCATACGTGGTGGAAAGGGCGCACAGATCATTGAGTCCCAAACCCACAGCTGGCAACCCTCCCCGGCCGTTTATGCTGAAACTTTTACATTTTCTGGCTAAACAGTTTATCTTGCAGAAGACCAAGGACTTGAAAGATATTCTCTGGGAGAGTACAAAACTGCAGCTGACACAGGATTTTCCTGCGGACGCATGGCAGAAGCGGGCAGCCTTCCACCTAGTTGTTATACCAAGATCATTGCCACCCGGGATCAGCTTTAGAATTCATTATCCAGCTAGGCTTCAGATTTTCATGAAGGATCAATGACACTCCTATGACTCTGTGGAAGAAGCCACATCGGATCTTAAGAAATGCCTGCCAGACTTATTTTGGGACACCTGAAGTATCCATTTCTTTATGGCAAATTATGCTGTTTTTCAAGAGGTGTGTGTGAAAAGATATACTCAGAAAGGTTATTTTTTATGCTGCATTCTTCCCTTGGCCTTACACGAACCACGGGTACGAGGGGACTTGGTATGATTTTTCAAGCCTCCCCCCTGAGTATTGCAGGATTATACTTTGGTTAGATATGTAACTATGCTCACTGTGGGCGTCTGACCTGCTGCTCTATCCTTGGGCAGTATTTGGGAGGTAGGGGCCACAGCTCATCGGCAGAACCTGAAAATGAATTATTGGCCTCAGCAAGCTCAAGTTTTTAATTTTTTTCCTGGACTTAAGCCCTGGCTACTTTGTGGTTGTGTAGCATAGCAGGAGTAGGCTTCACAGCTCATAGAGAACCTGTCTTGATGGCATCTAATTTTCACATATTAAGGGACTTGGCACTCGTAGTAGAGGGGTGGCCATTCTAACTGTTCGGAGACTTCCATTTTGCCTCCTTCACAAAAAATCAGATCCTGATGGATGTTTTGTCTTTATTAGAGCTCTGATAGGCCATCTGGAGGTGGTCTTAGGAACCCTATATGGCCCCAATGTCGAGGATCTGGGGTTCTTCACTAACCTTAAGTCAGTCTTGTCTTCCTGGTGTTCCTTACCTATGCTCATTGGAGGAGACTGGAATCTGGTTCAATGCAATATCCTGGATAAATCCAGGGGCTCTAGTCAAGCCTTATCACTTGGTCAGCCCTTCAAGAATTATGAAATCGACCAGTTTGGTAGACCCTTGGAGAACCCTTAACCCGTCTGGTTGACAGTACTCCTTTTACTCCCTCCCACATAATTCATTTTCAAGGATTGATTATTTTTTGTTGGACTCTAATAATTTATCCGGTGTAACTTTATGTTATTACCCTGCTAAAGTCCTTTCAGATCACCATCCAGTTTTTCTGCAATTGAACTTAGCCCCCTCTTTATCTAGAGATAAAGTGTGTATCATTAATAACCAGCTGCTCAAACACCAGGCCTCATTAGAACATATTCAGCAATTTGTCGCCAATTTTATGACATTTAACTCTCCCTCAATGCCTAAACTCTACATTTTGTGGGGTGCCATAAAATGTGCACTCAGAGGGGAAATTATTAAAATATTGGCGAGGCGTAAGATTCTGTGAGTACGTTTAGGGGTAGGAGGCTGGTGGGGACCAGAGGGGGTTTGGTGGAGGACTGGGTGTACTTTACAAAGATAATGGGACTCAGGTGGGGGAGGTGGGTGGAGTATATTTGGTGCTTTGGTGGGGGGAAAGAATTATGTTTTGTAGTAGTCACAGCCAGCAGCCACAGGCAACAGCATGATATTCTCTGGGATTGGGGGCAGGGAAAGGGGAAATTGTTTAACCAGGAAAGGCACACTAAGCCAAAGCTTGTTTCCACGTGTGACCTGGGAGCACAAGGAAGTTAAATGACTTGCTTAGGGTCACACAGTGTGCAAGAGGGGGCTGTGGGATTCAAACCCAGGTCTCCAGGCATTCCGCTCAGTGCTCTTACCCACTATACTATAGGAGAGGAGGGAAGAGGGTGCTGGTGGGGGACAGAATCTTGATGCCTATGTTTTTGGGTAGGGGAGGATGTGGATTGTAGCAGGCAACCAAGTTTGCCATGGGATTCACCTGTGAATTGGCCATTTGTCACTCAAATTTGGCCAATCCACCTGACAAATAACACAAACCATAGTATCCAGCTCTGTGAATTTGTTGAAATTGATGGATTTTTTTCACAGAGCCTCTTTTGGCAAGTTTGCATACCGCTAATCATGAGGTGCAGCCAAATGACTGTTACTATATGGGAAGTGGGTATATCCCACTACTACACATGCACTGAATGCATTATTGGGATTATAAAATGCACCCAAATAAAAAATGTGAAAAATCACATGAATTAGCTTTGAACAGAGTAAGCAGTTTTTATGTTTCCTTGCGCTTGTGCAAGAAACATCTTATGGTGGAACATTTCAGAGGCATGTCAGGGATGAGTCCAATGCACAGCACTATAGAGTGGGCTTGTCCCTGAGAGACCAATGAAAATGCAACCAGACTGTGACACTAGTCTTAGTTTCACAGCTGGAAGCTGTTCTCTAATTGAAAGAAATGAAGCGCTCCAATGAGAGTGCTTCACTCCTCTCATTTGCATACACCGTCCGGCAAGCATTTTCTCTCTAGTGCCTCCCCCCCCCCTTGAATTTGCCTCAACCTCCTGCAGGTGCTTATAAAATGCCCGACTGGGCTTCATTAAATAAAGGTAACTGCATTGTGGCTTTAACTGTCAGCACCCACTGAGGCATGCTCCCGATGCTACTTTTGTAGTGCACTAGTACATTGGCTGATTTTCTTTGCGTGGGATGGCTGAACAATTGTAAAAACATGGTGGCTCCATTTCTCAGTTTTTAAATAAGTAATCATTTGAGTTTGAAACTTGATTTTGTATTTAATTCTCTGGTTGATTCTGTCTTTGTTGACTGCTGATTTTGGAGAGTCAAGGAGTGAGCGAGTGCCAGGGAGTGAGCGAGTGAGACCGAGTGCATTACTGTCTGTTGTGTCGAGAGCACACTACTGTATTGGTTGATTTTGTGTGTCTGGGCAGACTGCACAGTTTAAAGAAATGACGTCTCTTTCACAGTTATGAAGTTGCTGCTTTTGGCATGGAAGTTCATTTTTTTCAAGTAAATAGTAATTTAAGTTTGAAACTGGATTTTGTATTTATTTTATCTGGTTGATCCTACCTTTGTAAGTAAGTAAGTAAGTCAAATATT
This sequence comes from Neoceratodus forsteri, assembly GCA_016271365.2. Taxonomy (NCBI): domain Eukaryota; kingdom Metazoa; phylum Chordata; order Ceratodontiformes; family Ceratodontidae; genus Neoceratodus; species Neoceratodus forsteri. Next base: position 347,108,609 of record JADMNL010000023.1, read on the forward strand.
TTACTCATACTGGATTTTGTATTTATTTTGTCTGGTTGATCCTGCCTTTGTAAGTAAGTAAAATATTTTACTCATTCAAGATACATGAATTAGGATTGTCTTGATTGAGCTATTGCTCATTTACAATGAGGTCCTAGAAGTTACAAAGACAGTCAGACACTATACAGAAAACATAATACAATAAATAAATACATATTCACTTTCAATGTATTATAAATACAGATAAAAAAAATCTGTTGAGGAGAGCTGGGGAGTGAGTAACAGCAGGGGATCTTGACTGCTAAGCTTGTCTCACTGAGATCGTCCATCCCTCAATGCCCTGCCAAGGCCCTTTTTGGAATTGGCTGCCTGTTTCTTGTGCATCCATTATCCATGCACATGTCACTTTTTTTAGGCAGAGCTTCCTGGATGGATTGACTCCTGTCCCTGACCCTCCCTCCATACTCAGCTCCCTGTAAAACTCCCCTTATATACTCAGCACCCACCCTGACTTACTGCATTGTGGCTTTAACTCGCAGCACCCACTGAGGCATGCTTCCGATGCTACTATCCCACTGATTTGCAGTGCGGGTCCTCTTTTTGCCAGCCCTCAACTTGCCCTTACCTCCTGCCAACCTTCACCTGACTCAGTACTTTTTATGAGAAAAGTGCATATATAAGTGTTATGTAAAGGTGCTGCTTTGTGGCACATTGTTGTACTGGTGTGTTTTTTTTTCTCCATAAAGACATGGAATGTTTACATATAAATATGCATATAATTTAACTATTCTGTAGATATGAAAATATAATGTGGGTAGTGTCTTAAGAAAATGTGATCTACATCAGCCCCTTTTTCTAAATTACATTTGGTCATAAGTTATATAGAAACTGACATTTCATTTATGTCACTAATCATTTTAACATTTGTTTTCTCTTTTTTTTTTCATTTACAGTTATGGAATTCTGTGAGCACAGTCGAATCTGCTAAACCACATGAGACCAGGCTGAATCTGAAGATAGCTGGAATTTGTGGTACTGTTCCTAAATCTCCACTAACTTGTAGAGTCCACCATGGAATAGTAATTGTAGGTACCAAGAATAACTGGGGATTTCCTATTCATTATGGTATCTCAATTCAATAATAATCACCAGCACTAACTGTGTTTTGAAAATATGGACACAAAGATACACTTTTTGAGTTAACTTAACTTAGAAAATAAGAAAGGACGGTTAATAGCTAACTGAAAAATTACCTTGTTTTCTAGACTTGATATAATTTATCTTGCTTTATATAAACATAAATTGAATTGAAATATTTAACTATATAAGCTTGAAATACTATGGCCCAGATATTCAAAAGGGTTGCGCCATGCGCAATAGGGTTGCGCCTGCGCAAGTCCGAACTTGCTCCATTCTGCCATATTCAGCAGGAGGCAGTTGTGCCACAGAAAACATGCTGAGCAACAGCACAATGAAAATGAATGCATGCTGAACTGGAGGGGGAGGAACCATGCATAAACTGCACAGCCCGATATTCAGCAGGCTGTGCAGAGTTGTGCAGGAGCAACCCCCAACCTGCGCCTGCACAACTTTGAGCCAAAAAAGGCTTAAGTTGAGGGCCACCCACAGGTGAGCTGCTGCATTGCAGGGCACAACACAGCAGCTGCCACCTGTGGCTGGCCCCCAACCCAGTCCCTGTGCCCCCCGAAGCCCGATCGCGGGCAGCCCGACTGTAAATTACCACCACCACCCCCACTGGCCCGATTGCGGGCATAGTTTAATCCCCACCAGCCCGATCACGGGCAGCAATGTAGCTCTCCCCAAACATAGCCCTGGTGGCTAGTGTCCCCCACCCACCCACCCACAAAGCCCCACCACCCTGCTCCCCCGGCAGCTGGCGGAGGCAGCATCCACCGCCTGCTGCCCCACGCTCGCCGACTGACTGCCAGGTAGGCTGCATGCCCATTAGTGCAGAGCAAGAGCCAATGAGTGCAACCCATACCGTACATGACAGTCCAGATTTGTGAATGAATACATTCATTCATTCACAAAACTGGACTGTCTTATCCAGTAGTGGAGCTGCACGCCTATTGGCTTTTGCTCTGCACCACGAGCGTGCAGCCCTACTGGGCAGCCAGCCGGTGGGGCGGCAGGTGGGTGGATGCTGCCGACCGCCGCCGGGGGGAGCAGGTGGGGTGGGGCTTCGTGGGTGGTGGATGGGGGACACTCAGCCACCAGGGCTATGTTCGGGGGTTTTAAATGACTACCACCCACGATGGCTTTTTGGTCCGCTGGACCACCAGGGATGAATTTGGAGCGAGGGGAGGTTATTAGACAACCACTGCCCACGATCAGGCTTTTCAGTCCACTGGACCACCAGGGATGAATTCGGAAGGAGGGGTTATTAGACAACCACTGCCCGCGATCAGGCTTTTCGGTCCACTGGACCACCAGGGATGAATGCGGGAGGAGGGGTCCTTAAACAACTACTGCCCGTGATCGGGCTTTTCGGTCCACTGGACCACCAGGGATACGTTGGGGAGCTACATTGCTGCCGCTTGATCGGGCCTGGTGAGGGGATTAAACTATGCCAGCGATTGGGCCAGTGGGGAGTGGTGGTGGGGATTGTACACTGTTTCAGCCCGTGATCTGGCTGCAGGGGGCATTGGTCCCTGACAGCTGCTGTCTGGCAGGGTGCCAGGTGCAAGTCCTCAGGGATCGGTGCACCTGCATGCTAATGGCATGCAAATGGGGCCATAATCAGATGCAAATGGCCCCCCTGTGCCTTGCATGAATTATGGCCCCATTGCATGTCACCTTTTGAATATGGGGATTTTGCGCATGGGCGCAGGTACTGCATGCCACCTAAGTTGTATGCTCCACTCTGACTCACTTCATGTATGCAAGTTCCACTGGTGTTATGCACAGTGGCTGTATTAGGTGATATTCAAAGGAGTTGCTCAAGGGTGCAACTCCTTTGAATATTGCTCTGGACACACCCCTGCACAACTATTTTGTGCAGCGCAATGACTTGCACCACAAAATAGCGCAGTTTGAATATCCAGCCCTATATATTTTTTCAGGTACACGTAGAACAGATAATGTTTTGGGGTAAGACAGCCATTGTAGTTTACATATTTTTGTTTCTGAGTTAGATAGGACTTAACTAGCTAGGTACTAGTAGCTGAAAATTTATTTTTTTGAAATAACCACTTTTTCAAATAATTTACTATTGTACAAACTGATTCAATCAATTTACTAATGAAACAGACCTAGAACAACATGTAAAGATTACAGCTGTGCAGAATGGGAAAATTCTGAATCCATGAAATTTCTGTTCCATTTGGAACATATACTCTGTGGGTCAGTGACCACTAACGTGCCAAACAGCATGAAATTCAAAAAGGTAGTTTTTAAATTATAGGTGTTCAAATGTCATTTTATTGTCTTTGCGAAATTTCATGATCATTTTTATCTGCATATACCTTATGGGTCAGGGATCTTAAAATTGGCATGATTTCTTGTTGACAGATGTTCTAACAATGTGCCAGATTTCATGACAGTATAATGCATTGTCTCAAAATTATATGTGCTCAAAATCTGTCATTTTATTTTTTCAGGAAATTCCATGAAAAAATTTCATCTGCATACTGTATAACTTGAGCTAGACATGTGTAAATTAGTATGGATAACCTTTTTGTAATGCTTATAGAATGATTTAAATATGAAGAGAAGTAGATAAGATATTTTTATGTTAAAGGGATTCTAAACTTTATTAAGTAAATATTTGCAAAACTTTGTGAAAACTATAGAAAATGTAGATGTTTGTAACATCTCTGCTCTTGCATGGATAGAGTTAACATTTGACATGCATATCCATAGTCGGTGTATCCTGGTGTCTAACACAACTGGATACATTGGTTAAGCAGTTTTAATTTTGAATAAGAAAAAAAATGATTAGTAACATTTTCTCACATACAATATTTTTGATAGCATATAGTGTAAATGAAGCATCCAGAATTTTTTTTTTTGGAATTTAACATTCACAATGCAAATATCACTATTTCATTTGATAAACTGGGCTGAGCTTTTTGCAGTCCTGCTGTCCCTCTCTGGATGACTACCCCTCCTTTCTCTTTTGGCGTAGCCTGATTGACTCAGTAGAACTACTGATCCCACTGATATTTGTCCTTTACAGTGACAAACTCCATTAAAACATGAGACACCTACTCCTTTTCCTATCAACCTACCCTGTTCGAATAGCCAGAAATCTTTATTCCTGCTGTCCAAGACATTGTCTTCCCCTACTACATCTTTTTTAGTACCTCTGAGTACTCAATTTGCATGAACACCAGGCTTCCTGGATTATAAATTTACTGGATGTGACCCTTAAATGTCCTGCATTCAGATTGGAATTGTTGACACTCTGTGCTTTCTTGCTCCAACCTGGGGTCTACCACTGTTGTGCTACCCAGCTCAGCTGTCCATTTCTTGGTGAAACTGTGCATATAACTCCAGAACCTGGTACCCCCTGTGCTACCTGTCTCTTATATCCCATCATTTAATTAGAATCCTCCAGATATAGGTGAGTGAAATTAGAAAATTCCAGTTTTATGGAACTGTACAATTTTCACAAACACTCATGGGATTTAACTTTAAGTACAGAAGTTATTTTGCAGTTCCTCACAGCAAGCAATTAATAAAATTGGCACACAGTCTCTGTGTAAGGTCTAAGAACCTGCCAAATTTAAAGGTTTTGCATTCTCTAGTTTTAAATTTTCAGGGATTTATAAATTTGTAGTTTACATTCTTGAAAAAATATTTTTTTAGTGTTGAGAAAGTTTGACAACTTTGAATTCAATCCCATTTAAAGCTGCAAATATGAACTTTTTCAGAAATGTGATATAGTAGCTTAAATGTTTCAATTCTGGTTACATTTGGACTTGCAGTTTTAAAATTAGAGGGAACTAACCAAAATTAAAATGTTGGCATCATGTTTGGCAGGCTATGACTCAGTCCCATTTAATGCTAGAAATCTAAAACTATGTGCATATACACATGTAGTGACAACCTGTATACTTGTCAATTTTTGTAACATTTCAATGAATACTATCAAAATTATCCTAAAATTATAGAAATCCAATTTTTGGCAAACTATTTGGCTACCTATAACACAGCTACCATTGAAGCTTGAGACTTAAAACATGGTGCATATATGTATTCTAGGTGCTTCTCTAAATCCTGATATTGTGGAGAAATTTGGATAAGAAATTTTAAAATTATCTCAAAATAATGGGAAATTAAATTTTGATTAAATGTTTGGCCACCCATAACTCTGACCCCTTTCAATCTAAAACTCTGCAATTTGGTACGCTCTTGTAAGCCATGGGTAGAGATGTGCAAAATTGACAAATTTCATTACGTGAAATATTTTGTGAAATTTGCTCGTTTCACGAAATTTTACACAGAAGCTAAATTGAGAATTTTGCCTGTGTAATGTGAAATTTCACCCACAGAAGGCAAAATTTCACCTGTGGAATGCAAAGTTTTGCTTGTGTAATGTGAAATTTTGCCTGCAGAAGGCAAAATTCCAAATTTCACACTCGGCAAAATATTTTGCGTAATAGGTGAATTTCACAAAATATTTCACATGGTGAAATTGCCAATTTCACTAGAATATTGCAGGTGAAATATAATTTTCAACATCTCTAGCCATGGGGTACTGTTAATGTTCAAAATGTGGTGTTATTTGGACGTGTAATTTTAAAATTATAGTGAAATAACTGTAATTTAAAATTTTGCAAATTTCTGCTAAATTTTTGCAAAAATTCTGTGGAATTTCAAGAAATCAGACTGGTCACTCTGCAAGCAGAATTTTATATTCCATGCAGCTCTAGTAATGATGCAATTGTTTTATATTTTTTAATTCTCTGCAATGTTGTTGATGATACAGAATGTTGTACTCAATTTACTTTCTTAACATTTTTTTGCTCCAAACAGCATTGTAGATGCCTAGATTAAGACATTTGGTTATTTAGTTTATTAGTTGAATAGTATAGGAGCACTTATAAAGTATGATTTATACATTCTAGTTTCCTGCAATTTAACTGGCGGCACCCGATGAGGCATAATCCCAATGCTACTGGCCCTGCACTCACTAGTGCTAACTGCTGCAGAAGCCCCAGTGTGTCCCCTTATTCCTTCAATCCACCTTCCTCTCTACCACAATAATGTCAGGGCCCAGACCCCGGGAATTGCTTATTAATTTATGTTAAAACATTGGCCACCGTAGGAATTCCTCTCCTGTCTGCACAGAGCAGGCCACAGCCTGAGCTCTGATGGGCTGAGAGTAGAAAGGGCAGTCTGACATTTTACTTACAGTGGTCACTTGCTATAACTGCAGCAACAGCAGCAGCTCCAGCTCCTTGTGCCATGTTTCTCACAAGACAAATCCCTGCTGGACAAAGCAATATCAGGGTCCAGGGACCCCCACTAGACCCTAGGAGAATTATTATTTAATAATATATTGACCACCATGGAAACCAGCCCACCAGGGATATTATGCTAGCCCCAGGTGGGACAACTCTAGCACCTGGACCACCAATGCTAAATTTATGTTGGGGCAACTAGCCCCAAAAAAGTCACCAAAGGCCCACTTGGTTTACTACTTTTAACTACTGGCTATCAAGGTCCATAAATGATGTTTGCTGAGTTCTCCCCATCCCCCACCAACCAGCAGCATTTTCTCCTTTTCTCCCCTCATATATTCTTTATGGCTTTCTGTCTATGGACTATGACCTCCTTCTGCTTCCTCCTAAGTGAACTACCCTCCCTTCTGAGACCCTGCTGCAGCTACTCCTGGTCCTTATACACACACCTGCATCACAGCCCTGTGCTCCCCCCCAGCTTACCCCTCTGGGGCTGGTACGCCATCAGCCTTTGGCATTTCAGCTGCACAGTCATTTGGCCACCCGGGGGGGAGTAAAGTGAGGGTCTGATCCAGGAGTGCTGTACCTAGAGTCTGATGCAGGAGCAGGTTGCTGTAAGTCCTTCATCTGTCTGGTCATTGTATGCTGATTCCATGTTCTTCCTGCTCCTCCAGCAGGACTGCAAATCAGGATAGGCTGCTGGCAAGGCCTGCTGATGCACAAAAACAGTTGTACACACACCATCTCTAAGAGATGGGACACCACACAATGGAAATAAATGTTTTATTGTCCTTTATTAGTGACAATCTGTGATTAAAAAAAGCCGGAACAGAAGAAATAGTAGTCAGGATGAGTAAGAGTCCTCTTGACGCATTCCAGATGTTAATCCTTTATTAAAGGTCTTTGATAAAGGACTAACATCCGAAATGAGACAGGAGGGCTCTTACTCATCCTGACTACTTTTTCTTCTGTTCTGTTTTTTTTATCCAAGATTGTCACTAATAAAGGACAATGGAGCATTTATTTCCGTTATGTGGTGTCCCATCTCTTTGTGGCGGTGAGTGCACAACTGTTTCTGTCTATCAGTTTATCAGCTGTTGTGGAGCACCACCAACCCTGTGCATACTTTTTTTTTTTTGATAGGCCTGGTGCAGCCAACCCATAGGTGTGATTCAGTGACCCTGCCTCTCACTCGCTGATCCTCTGCACTGCCACCTGTGGGTACCCAGGTGGTGATAGAGCAGTGGGATGTGAGTCCCTCCCTGCCCAGATGAGGAAAGCATCCTGTCTTCCTCTCCTGGGCTGGTCCTCTGACAGTCTCAGCTGATTTCTGAAGCAGGGTCATTGGCATCATGAGCAGAGAGCAGTAGCTCTGCCGCTGTGTCGGGTTAGCAGTTATCTGTCTATTACTTTATTTCCTTTCTCTGCATTTCTGTCTTCCTGCTTTGTTCTGTGTGTAAATTTTTATCTAATGATCCCTTTTTCTTTACCTCATGTTGCCATATACCCCTTTCATATCATTCCGCTCACTGTCTCAGCCCTTCGCTACTGCACTTTCTCCACATTAATCTTTTTTTTTCTCTTTAATTTAAAGGTCTGACAGGATACTGACTCCTTCTCCATCAGATAAGTATTAGTTTACATCTAGCCTGTCTTATCCTTTCTACTTACTTCCTAAGAACTATGGATCCTTTGTGAACACTTTCCCTATATTTTATTTTACAGGTCTGATGGACGTTATCTCTTCAAATTCTACTTCTGGCTCCCCAATACCCTGGAAACAGACCCTTGTTGTGTTTATTGTAATGATTCCGATGCATCTGTTACTGTGTGTGTGTGTGTGTGTGTGTGTGTGTGTGTGTAATAAGAGTACACATAATGCATCCTTTTTTTTTTTTCATAAAGTTTTTTGTCTTGGCGTGCGATGCAGGTGAGCTCTCAGATACCCTGTCCCTACCTATTTTATCTGGCAGTCACCTCCCCCAGGCTTCCCCAGGAAAGGATAGCTGTTTAAGGAATGCTGAGTCCTTCCCCCACCAAGACAGACCCCCAGCAACCCAAGTATGTTCTGAAGCTTGGATTGCCAGCTCAGTGGGAGGTAAGGAGCACTGCACCTCAGACCTCTGAGCCACTGGACCAGCCTTATGCCACAACTATTTTTTAATTACATGAAAGTTTTCTACCTGTGTGGTGGGATGTGTGCTATATACAACAATTACCAAATAGACTTTTTGGTGCATGTGTGGGGAGGTTGCAGTGTGTGTAGGATGCATAGTCTGCAATGATTTGTAAATAGCCAGTACTTTTCTGAATTTGATGGGGGAGAAATGCTGTTGACTCCTTCTGTACGTGTGTTTGTAGTGTAGGATGCACACACCACAACATCTTTATTATACTTGAACTGCTGACTTGGTAGGCAGGCAGTGCTATGGTCAATAGCTGTTTGTGTTCAAGGGTGTTTGTGTGTGTGAATCCTCAGCATTTTGTTGATAGCCGATAGTTTGTATGACAGTGTGCGTGTTACCTTTTTTATATATAGTGGATAGTGTAGGTTAGCAGCAGAGCAGGAGGGGAAGAGTGAGGTGAGGTGCCTACCTGGTGCTTCAGCTTGGAAGGATGGAGACAAGCAAATCCTGGCAAGGAAGGAGAGTGAGTTGGATGTCATTGTCCATCTGAAGACAAATGACCTTATAAGAGATGCAGCAGGGGTGGTACAATAAATGTTTAGGGGGCTGGGGAGGGACCTGAAGCAGGTAGCTCATTTGGTACTCTTAACTGAGGTGCTGCTCGTATATGGTTGGTTGGATGCTAGGGAACACTGCACTGCTTTCAGCAATTGGTTGAAGGCGTAGTGGGGGATGTGGGTTTTGACTACATCAGGGACTGATATCCTATCTGGTGGGACAGAGGCTTGTACAAGACAGATGGCCTCCATCCAGGAATGGAATAGCATTCCTGAATGGAAGGTTAAAATGATACTACAATGGGTGTTTAAACTATCAAATGGGGGAGGCAGTGAGTGTCACCCCCCACCCAGAAATTGAAGCAGCAGGGAGGGTAAACCCTTTCACTATTTGTGCCACTCCCTCTCTCCCTTTATTCTAAATAGTACAATACACCCCTGACACATACACCATGCAAGGAAACATTCAGTATTGATAAATGCTTGTTTATAAGTAGGTCAGCTGGATCTTTACCCATTGTGATTTGCATGATTTACCCATAGGTAGACTGAACAATTACATTCTAAGGTTTTCTGTCCCAGTTTGTTTATTTATTTATGTTTTTATTTATGTATGTATTTATTTAGCTTTTATTACCAGTTAAAAGCACTAAGCAAAAAAGTTTTAAAAACATAACCTTGGAGAATACTAACAGAATAGTGTCACGTGGGCAACTTGAATTACAACGAATATGTCACAGAGAACAGAATACAATAATGAACATCAAAACTAGGAACACATAAAGGAACATGAGATGTATGAATATCTCAGGTGCAAGACTTATAATTTGTGACCTTCATATTATACTACTTTGTCTATGGGATTCCATGCAGTACAGTGCCAAAGTCTTTGTTATAGGTACTATAGTTATTTTGCAAAACATTAATAGAGGGATAATATGATCCTTTTTTTCCAGTGTGAAAAAAATTGCTGTGCTTTTAAAGCTAGGGATTGAACTACTTGTTTTTTTATTAAAAGGAATGAATTGTCAGTAAAACTGAAAGGGACTGAATCAGCTTGCAAGTAAACTGTTACATTTCTCATCCAATTTGGCCAGTAAGAATACTGTTATATATGCAAATAATATAGCATTCTATTGTATTTATAATTACTGGTTTGAAATGTATTATTATTATTATGATGGCTACTTTTAAACCAAATTATATTGTGATAAAAGGGGGTTGAACATGTAATGGTAAATAACTTTTCAATCTGTTGATCAGCAGTGTCTCTATATGATCCATTCTGACTACTCCCAGTCATTTGTGCAGTTTGAATAAACAACAGATGAAACATATTAGGGCAGGAATATGTGTTTGTGGTTCTGTAAAGATGTTTCATCCTGATAGGTTAAATTATTGAACTCCCCATGTAGCAGTATGTTAGCTTTTTGTAACTTTCTATTTTTCCTTCCTTATCTCATTCTATCTTGTGTGGCCATTTTGGGTCGGGTTACGCAATGGATGGTTCTGACGCCATATGTGCCACCGGTAAGAATGGGTTATGCAGTTGGATTGTTTCTCCTTCAGCCCACTCAAAATTAGATTGAATAACTGAAATTTAAATTGTGGTAAAAGTTTGCAAAATGTTTGTAGAAATGTTAAAAATGTTCATTGATGCAAAATTGTAATTTTGCTAAAATTTCATTCACAGAAGTAAAATTTTGCCCAGCCCTCTTTGACAGGACAGGCAGAAGACCCAGCTGACTGGTCACTGTAACTGGGTGGGGAAAGCATCCTCTTCCTGAGCACCATCAGTTTGTCATCCCCCCTCACCACCCTAATGAGGTGTCACCCAGACCATCGGAGAACCTTCTGGCCATGTTAGTTGCTGGCTGAAGGCAAACTTACCTACCAAATTCTGACTGACAAATAAATGTTAGTATGTTGGTAACTGTCTGCCTGAAGGCCTATTGGCTCAGCACCCAAGCCTGGTATTAGCATGGGCCAGCAGTAGCTCAGCTTATTCCATTTTGATGTGTGATGGTGTGTGTGTGTGTGTGTGTGTGTGTGTGTGTGTGTGTGTGTGTGTGTGTTATGTTTGCTTCCTAGTGTTCCGGGATTCTGGATCCTGCCCTGCATGCTGCCTCTTCATGCATGGTACAGCCATGTAATGCACGTCAGCCATGTCACATGTTTCTTCTTTATTCACACTTGCAGTAATATTTGAACAGTACTAAAGGAGAAAGTGTTTTAACGTTGGGATTGTTAAGTTAATTTAAAATGTTTACATGTAGTTTGAAAGTTTAGAACAGTGGTCTTTTGTTTAAAGGGTGAGGCAGGGATGATGGGAGTATATTGGACTAACATCACAAATCCATGAGCAGACTTGATGGCCCCCAGGGCCTTTCTCTGCCAAGAACTTCTGTGCACTTTCTCATTGCTGATGCAATGCCAGAGGCAGTCTCCTCTGGCATTGCATCAGCATGCCAGAAGCAGTTTCCTCTGACAGCTCATAGCTGCCATTCCACGTCTCTCTCTCTCTCTTTGGGACAGTTGTCACTCTGTAGATGCCTGCTGCAGTAAAGCCTGGCTACTTGGTAACTAGAAGGTGTGGAAATGTGGGTGCTGATGAAGGATACAGCAGGCAAGAATTTAAGTAAAAGTCCCACAGGATGGCACAGTTTATTTGTTTTTGGCAGTGTTTAGACACATTAACAGATGCAAAATAATAAAACTGTTATTTTAGGTCTGGCTTCTTCAGAGACTGGCTTCTTTGTCTTCACCACTGAAGACCAGCTACTGGGTGTCATCTCTCACTTACCAAGGTTACATTAGGGAGGACCTTTGCTAAGGAGAGGTCTCACTAGTCTTTGCACTTTCTCATGAGTCCAGTCTAGCCAGAAGCACACAGTTCCAGTCTATCGGAATCTGCCTTCAGCTCCCTCATGGCTAGTTGGTACTCCCATTAGTGCTCTCAGACAGGATTAACCAAAACACATCACTTACGTCCCTCTGCTCTAGTGGTCCATACCCCTATACCAAGGCAGCAGCGCAACCGAACAGCTCAGCTAGCTGTTTATCACTAAACACTCCCACACTTTTTATCTTTCTGGTGTCTCAGGCAGTCTCTCTCTCTCTCTCAGAGTTCTATAACCGATTTATTTATTTATTTATTTATTAGCTTTTGTTGACCAGGTAGGTGCATTAGGCAAAAACTCTGCCTATTTTCAAGCACGACACAGGAGAGTACAATATACAGTTTACAAAAAGACAAGCAGTAAAAATAATACAGAACCAGTAAATATCCTCACAGGGATTGATTAAAAGCTACTGAGGGAGCCTTTTTATAACTTAGAGTCACACGATCTTTAGTCAAATTCAAATTTTACATAATTACATTCAGTGTACCAAAGTCACAAAATAAATGGAGATAATTAAACACCCATTGCAACACAAAACAACAATACTATAGATATTCACTAATCACATAATTCATCTTCAGTTCACAAGAAGTTGTCACATTTCCCTTAATTACTAGGAACATCTCTCTTACCTACCAGAATTCTCTGATACTGTTCTATAAAGCCATCAGTTCTAGGTGTGACCAGGCCTATAAGGAAACAGCAATTAATTGTCTGCTAAGAGTCATCCCAAACCACTCCCAGCCTCCTAGCCAGGGTAATTTGATGGAAACTCTCCCAGTGCAGAAAACCTGCCTTTTAGATTAACTATTTTTTTAACACATGGGTAACAGAAGTAAACCAGAAGAAAACTGTATTTGTTCGAATATCAATTTATTTATTTATTTATTAAATTTTGGTGACCGGGTAAGCCCACTGAGCCCCTGAGGCCCCTTTTTCAGGGGCGACCTGGGAATTACATAACACAAGAGACAAGTACAGTGTTAGTTCGGGTTACAGGAATCACAACAACTCAGTAATGATGACAGTACAGAAGCAAAGCAGTACAAATGGAATAAATAGATTGATCAGCAGTGATAACATATTACGAATATTAGAAGTTTAACATTGAGTTTAAGTAGTGGTGGGGATAGAACCTGGTTAGTCATTTATCTCTGGTATCCTATCAGGAGCCGGTGCAACGGCAGGAACTGGTGACCGCTAGGTGGGCCTTAAGCCTAGTGCAGAAGTTTTTGATAGAGGGGGCTTCCTGCTGTCTTTTTAATGGTTACACAAACTTCATAACTGTTCCTAGATTATTTCTCCATTTTAAAACAGGGTATCAGTCCTGAATGTTTTTATCTGTTAATAGTTTCACACAAGTCTTCTTAGAGACATTATAAAATCTCACTTGCTTTTAGTATTTGGTGGGAAATGAGGGTGGGAATGAGGGGGGAGAGCTACTCACTTCAACTGAAGAAAATCCTGAGCTCCAGGCTCTCTCAATCCCCTTTTCTTGAGCCACTGGTAACCTATTAGAGCCAGGGTAAGTACATACATATACATATACATATACATATACATATACATATACATATACATATACATATACATATACATATACATATACATATACATGAGCTCCTACAGGTGTTTCTGCTACCTTTACCAGGGAGGTAAAAAGACACCTAAACAAACAAACAAACAAAAAAAACAACAGGAACTTAACCTGTTTTCACTTCCATAACTGAAGGAAGGAGGGGTAGAAAGACAAAGAACACAAGGGAGTCTTCCTGGGTAATGAGTCCAGGACAAGCAGTAAGGTATACAAACACAGACAGGACAGAAGCTGTGCAGCTAAGAGATAAAGAAAAAGTGTGCTTGAGTTTGTTTATTTTTCCTTGAGAAAGCAGTCCCTAAACTGGAACAATGCTTCCTATACTGGCTATCGCCTTGGGGAGGGCTTATCATGGCAGTACCTTTTACAGTTTATAGCAACAGAAAAAATGAGGGCAGAAGGAGACCATGGTCCATCTAGTCTGCCCAAGTGTTCCTGAGAACTATTCTGGTCTCAGGACCTAACCCCTCTTCTAATCTATACTCCCACTGCTGTCCTTACTTTTGTTTGTGCAATATCTCTGTCCCAACACAGTTTGAATGATGTCACTGTCTTAGCTTCCACTACCTCCATGGGCAACCTATTCTATGGTTCTACCATCTTTTTCTGTAAAATAGTGTTTCCTAAGCTCCCCCCGAAACTTCCACTCGTGATCTCTGGTGCTGGAGTTGGTGATTCTACAGAACGGATCTAATGAGGGTACTTTGTTTATTCCTCTCAGGAGCTTGTATGTCTCAATCATGCCCCCTTTCTCCCTCCAATCCTCCAGTGAGAACATATTTAATGTTTCTAACTGCCCCTTGTATGAGAGACCTTGGCGGCCTTGAATCATTTTGGTTGCTTTTCTCTGGACAGTCTCCAGCCTATTTTTATCCTTCTTTAGGTGTGAATTCCAAAACTGGACACAGTACTTGAGATGGGGCCTTACCAGGGACCTGTACAGAGGAAGTATTACCTCCCTGCTTCTGTTGTCAAATATCTTCCCCTATGCACCCTAACATTCTGCTGTCCTTGCTGTAAGCTGTGTTGCATTGGCTGGTCTGATTGAGGGTACTACAAATGATCACCCCATGTCTCTTTCTTCCTGTGGGCATTAGTTGGATCCCTCTAAGCCTGTAAACAGTCATCGGGTTCCCCTTACCCAGATGCATCACTTTGCACGTTTTAGCACTGAACCTCAGCTGCCAGACATTAGACCATCTTTACAGCCTCTGCAGGTCTCTTTCCAGGTCCCTAACTGGCTCCTTGCAGTCCATTCTTCCTCCTAGCTTGGTATCATCCATGAACAGGACAAGTTTGCCCTGTATACCTATACCAATATCACTGATAAACGCATTAAACAGGACTGGCCCTAGCACTGAGCCCTGTGGCATCCTACTAGTATAACTACTCCTTCCTCTGACATATCCCCATTGACTATCACTCTCTGCCTTCTGTCCTTCAGCCAGCTACCTAGTCACCTGACTATGCGCTTGGCTGCTCCCAGGTCCTCCAACTTTTTCAGCAGGCTGTTGTGAGGCACAGAATCAAAGGCTTTACTGAAGTCAAAGTAAAGGAGGTCCACTGGGTGGCCTCTTTCAATTTCCTGAGTCACCCAGTCAAAAAATGTGATTAGGGACTCATCTGGCATGACCTACCTACTACAAACCCATATTGCCTATCATCCTGAAGTCTGTTCTTCTTCAGGTACTCCACCAAGTCTTGCTTTAGTAAAGCTTCCATTATCTTCCCCACCACCAAAGTGAGGCTGACTGGTCAGTAGTTGCCAGCCTCCTCACAACTCCCACCCTCATGGAGGGGAACCATATCTGCTGTCCTCCAGCCCTCTGCACTACTCCCGACAATAGTGAACTGTTGGACAAATGTGCCAACGGGCCTGCCTACTTTCCAGACAGTTCTTTTAGCACTCTCAGGTGAATTTCATCTGACCATGGTGATTTGTCTACTTTGATTTTTTTCTAGGGCCTTCTTAACCCTGCTGGTAGTGATTGATGGTATGTCCATTTTGAGGGACTTCTATTACCTCAGCCTTGATACCACTGTCCTGTAACAGGACTATGCATTCCTTGGTGAATATAGAGCAGAAAATGTAATTTAGAACAGTGGCCTTCTGTTTTTCCTCTATGACTCTGTCTCCTTGCTTAAGTCTGACTATTCCTTCCCTCTTCCTTCTTTTTTCTTGTACATATCTAAAAAAAGTTTAATTCCCTGCCTTAACTCCCTCTGCCGGCCTTAGCTCTGTTGCAGCCTTGGCTGCTCTAACCATGTTCTTTGCCTCCTTATTCTTCTGATTGTACACTTCCCATTCACTATCCCCCATGGTTCTTTTAGAATTCCTGAATGGGTCCCTTTTGGTCCTAATTGCTGTCCTGACTTGGTGTGTGAACCATGGGGTTTTTATGTCTGTTCTTTTCAGACACTGTCCTTATGCACATCTTGGTAGCCTCCAGTATGGCCTATTTTACTTGCTCCCAAATGTCTTCTACCTCTTGAAGCTCCTGTATCTTTGCTAGATTGCTCCTGACCACTTTCTTCATTTTGCTGAAGTCAGCATCTCTAAAGTTTAAACCTTCAGTGCTGGACTGAGATTTCACAGCCTCAAAGACCAACTTGAACCACACAGTGTTGTGGTCACTGTTGGCCAGCAGCTCCCTAACCCTGGTGACACTACCACCGAATTTGTGCAACCCATGCAAGAACTTGTCATATGAGAGGCATTTGTTTAATCAAAATCTAGGTGACTCTATAGATGCCTATATTATAGAGTTGCTCCTGAGAGCTAAGTCTTGTGAGATTGGCAGCCTGAGTGATTCACTGATTAGACACATCTACACATGTCACGTCAAGTGTACATCATTACTATGCATGAACCCTATTAACATGCATATCCTCATAGAGACAGGATTATCTGTGGCATTGTAAATGATCATGTGGGATGCCACCTGGTCCAAGAAGCAGATTTGACACTTGCTAAAACTATTGATATCTGTAGATTGGCTGAATTTAGTGAAAGGCAAGTTAAAAGTATAAGTGAGTCCCCAGGGGAGGAAACTGCAGTCAATATGACACTTCTCAAAAGAGGGGGAGAACAAGAGACTGTGCACAAAGTGAGAGGGAGTTTTCCAGCAAGAGAGCCAAGAATGCACTGATGTGGGAAATGTGGTCAAGAGCATGGGCCAAATAGGTGCCCAGCATATGGACAAACGTGTCAACTATGCAGTAGACTAAATCATTTTACCAGAATGTGCAGTGCTGAGCAAGGCACAAAAGCTTGTGTTGTTAATGAAGAGACCAGTAGTGAAAACAAGAATACCTTTACTGTTGAGACACTCACTGATAATGCTGTGGACACTGACTGGAAAGTTAATTTGAATATACATGGGAAATTTGTGTCTTATAAGCTGGACACTGGAGCTCAGTGTAACATTATGCCTTTGAACATGTATTAAGCTGTGTCTGGAGAGACTATCCAGAAATTAAAAGCAAGACTGGTCTCATATTCAAGCCACCAGCTGTACACACACAGGAAAGTTACATTGGCTATGGTTTTCAAAAATCAGTACTATGTTGTAACGTTTCAAGTAGTGAATGCCAATGTAGCTCCGGTGATGGGACTGCATGCTTGTTTAGAGATGAGACATGTAAAGAAAATGTTCTAAGTAAATGCAGAAAGGGACATAACTGAAGAGATATTGTCCAGTTTTACTGATGTATTTCAAGAGTTGGTGTGTTTAGTGGGAGAACACCACATCAAAATAGACACTTCTGTGAGCCCTGTAATTCATCCATCTTGAAAAATTCGGTGTGCCTTAAAAGGTAAAAGCTGAACTTGATAACATGGAGAAGATGGGTGTTATTGAAACAGTAGAGAGGCCCACAAGTTGGGTTAATTCAATGGTAGTAATAGAGAAGCCTAATAATGTAAGAATGTTGATCTCAGAGATCTGAAAAAAGCAGTTAAGAGAGAACATTACCCTATGAAAACCATAGAAGAAGTAGGCTCCAGGCTTGCTGTTGCCAAAATCTTCTTTGTGCTAGATGCTGGTCATGAATTTTGGCAAATTAAGATTGATGAGTCCAGTTCAGAATTAGTGACCTTTAACACACCGTTTGTGCATTATAAGTTTAAGCGTATGCCATTTGGAATTTGCTCAGCCCCAGAAGTTTTCAAAGAAAGATATCACAAATCCTAGAAGGTTTAGATGGTGCTGAGACTTACATGGATGACATAGTGATATGGGGCTCAGATTTGCAAGAGCATAATGAGAGACTGTAAAGACTATTACAGAGGGCAGAAGATCACCGTCTTACTTTGAATTTAAAAAAATCCTAAATCAGACTGAAAGAAGTCCTCTATACTGGGCATAAATTACATCAGAAAGGCCTAGTTCCTGATACAGAGAAAACCAAGGCTATTGTAGAAATGCCCACACCCAAGTGTGTAACAGAACTACAGAGGTTCATGGGGATGGTCAATTACCTAGACAAGTAAATACCTAACCTTTCTATCATCAACAAGCCCCTGAGAGAATTGGTGGAAAAGGAAACTTCATGGCACTGGGAAACCAGACATGGCCAAGTATTTAATACACTTAAGAGAGTTATCACTCACGCTCCAGTGCTAGCCTACTATGATTTGCACAAGCCTGTGGTTCTGTCTGTTGACACCTTTTCTGAAGGGCTAGGAGTGTGTCTGCTGCAAGCAAATAAACCTGTTGCCTTCACCTCAAGATCACTGAGCAAAGCAGAGAAAAACTACCCAAATTGAGAAAGAGATGTTAGCTGTTGTCTATGGGTGCACTACGTTTCACCAATATATTTATGGGAGATCAAAAGTGCTAGTGCAACTGATCACTAGCCATTAGAGTTTGTTCAATAAACCACTGCATGTTGGCCTACCTCTAATTCAAAGAATGATGCTTTAGCTACAAAAATACGATTTGCAACTGATGTACAAAGTGGGACGAGAACTTCACATAGCTGACACACTCAGCAGGGCAGTTAAGAAAGCTTTGCCACCTGAAAATGACATTGATAAATATGAAGTTCACACAATTACCAAAATACCAGTCACTGGTGAGAAATTAAGACGGCTTCAAGAAGAAAAGCAAAGAGACACAGAGCTGCAGAAATTAAGAGACTGTGTTACATGGTTGGCCCTCTGAGAGATCCCAAGTAGATCCAAACATCATACAATACTGGTTATTCCAAAAAGAAATCACCACTGAAAGTGGATTACTTTTAAAGGATGAGAGACTGATTGTACCTGCTTCACTCAGAAAAGAAATGCTCACAAAAATAGGTTTTATGATGCTGGTTCAATAACAATTTTGTCGACCGACATCACAGTGCTAGAATTTATGTCGACAGCAAGTTGCGGTCGACATAAATCCCAATGGACTCACAGTTCATTTTTCTGTCAGGGGGCTTCACACCTTGAACCTCCCCCTTCTAAATATAATCAACTCCAAGTCAGAGTTGATTTGGGGAGGGGGTGCAGGACCTGAAGACAGTGTGCCCTTGTCTCTGGCACACCAATACAGTGACCTATCAATGAACTGCCAATTCTGTCATCAGTGAGATAGGTCACTGTATTGGTGTCGCCATCAGGAGAGGTATACTCCAAAAATACATGGTAGTCACTTAGGAATAGAAAAGTGCAGGAGGTGAGCAAGAGATATTCTATTTTGGCTTGGAACGAATAGACAGATCAGTGATTTGGTAAAATTGTGGCATCTGCACTAGCTACAGAAAAGATCAGCTAAGAGAACACATGAAAACCCATTAAACTCCTGAAAGGCCTTGGCAAAACATGGGAGCTGATTTATTTGAATTCAATAGAAAGAACTATCTTGCTATGGCAGACTACTATTCAAAATTTATTGAGATTTCCAGAATTCAAAATACAACAAGTGAAACTGTGATTAACCATATTAAAGTCAAATGTGCAAGACATGGAATACCTGACATTCTCATTACTGATAATGGTCCTTAATTAGCTACTGCTGAGTTTCAGACTTTGTGTGTTTAAACTTGTCACTTCATCACCCAGATATCCTCAGAACAATGGAATGGTAGAATGAGCTGTACAAACAATCAAGAATTTGCTGAAAAAGGCAAATAAAAAAAAAAAAAGCTAACTGGGTCTGGCATTGCTAGACTTGTGAAACATGCCTATTGCCCAGGTATGCACCACAGATAGGACTGGATTGCAAACTGCTAACTTGATTCGACCAAGCCTCCTACTTTTAGCTTATCATTGGCATCAGGGTTTTCGTCTCTGCTCTTAATTGGCTGTAGCCTGGCCATAGCTTTGTCTGCAGTGTTAGCTTGAGGCTCGAGGCTCAGGACCCAGTGCTATTCTTTACTCCTCTCCATAATTGTTCAGCTTGAATTTCCTCCTGCCGCTCACCCCCACTCCCAAAGCACTTTAAATACACTTGCCTTTCCTCCCTCCTGTGCTGTCTTCCTCCTATTGGCAGACACTTCAGACATTAAGCCTTAAAGGGGCACTCCAACCCTTATTTCTCTTCAAGAGGGAAGATTATAATTTATAATTATATTATATATATATATTATATTATAAATTAACTCTCCTATTGGCAGACATTTCAGACATCAACCCTTAAAGTGGCACTCCAGCCCCTGAATCTCTCCAAGATCCTAAAGGGAATCCAAAGGGGATTACCTAAAGGGAATACTATAAATTAACTCTCAGAATGCTCCTACCCCAAAAATGCACTCATTGTTGCTGTGTGTTAGTTGTTTTTTGGGGCCTTCTCTTCAGCACCCTTAATCCAAAAGTGGAGCCCTTGCAGGTAGCTGTACATTCAAACACTAGGTAGCAAGAAACTTGTGTTCCCTCTTCAATAATAGCCCTGATGACTGATGCAACTGTAGTCTTGCTATCTTATTCCATCCACGACTGCTCATTCTTACACTTCAGGACTCCTACTCCCCATTATGTGTCCTCCTCTACTCTTAAGTTTCATCTTACCTACTCAGACAGGGTGCTATTATATGCACCCCTTGCGTACTGTCCTGACAGTCTGTCGCTACCCCTCCCCTATTACAGCAAGAAAGGTCAGACCAAGCCCCTTAGGCTGCTGTTCAGTGCCCTTAACAAAATCTTGCTACTGCTCCTCCTTTGCTCAGGTAATGTTAAGATGAATCCAGGGCCTATCTCCCCATTGCAGCACCCGCAGAGTTTGCTCAATTAAAGGGAATAAGCTTTCTCCACTTTAATACTTGCAGCATTTTAAGGAAATTTGATGTAATCAAATCTTGGATCTCCCATACTGATCCTGGCATCTTGGTGGTTACAGAAACCTGGCTAGATCCTCTACCTCAGACTTTGAAATCAACATTCCATCCTACAATGTCTTCAGATTGGACAGGCCCTCCAGAGGGGGAAGGGTTGCAATCTATGTTCGTGACACCCTCTTTGCCACCTTAGTCGAGGCTACCACTTTACCTAAGGACTATGAGAGTCTGACACTAAAGGTCCTACTTCTTTCCTCTATGCCCGTTACCATCATTGGGTGTTACAGACCTCCCTTGGTGGGATTAAGTTACTAGACCACCTCTGCCACACCTTGGACAAACTATCCTCTGAGGTCCTTATTTTGGGTGATTTCAATCTCAACTGGTTCTTTCCAAGCTCCAAGCCTCTCAAAGATCTCTGTGACACTTTCAGCCTCACGTAGCTTACTACAGAAGCTACCTGCCCAAATACCAAAAAGCCAGACCACAGTACTTTACTTGATCTAATTTTAGTAAACAAACCTCACTTCTTCTCACATGCTGGCACCTTCTTCAATTATCTAAGTGACCACTGTGTCAGAGCCTGTGTAAGGGTTTCCACAACAACTTCTTCCACTTCTAGATTCACTTATAAATGGAGTCACCACAACTTCAACCCTCATGCCTTTCTTGGATCTCCAGCATGCCTACTGCCAGGACTTCTACTTGGCCCCCACCGCAAGTGAGGCTTATTAACAGTTTCAGGATATTGTACTTGGAACCATAAATCATCATGCTCCCTTAGGCAAAACTCATTCCAGGAGAAAATCTTGCCCCTGGTTTATGGCCAGTCTGAAAGCCACACTTCTCCATGGGGACACCTTATGGAAATAGGGCAGAAAACTAAATCTGCAGCTGACTAGGCAGCCTTTAGAGCATCAAGGAATCAATGCACTAAGCTAGTTAGAGCTGAAAAAGCTAAATACTTTAGAACCGAACTGACCTCTGCCTCCAGCTGCTGTACTAAGTTTTGGAAGACCTTAAAAAACATTGAAGGGCATAATCAGGCAAGCTCCTTCCCCTCAAACATTTCCACAGGTGGATCCTACACCACTGACAAGGATACCATCTTAGACCTTCTCAACAACCACTTTACCACTGCCTGCTTGGTGTTTGACTCCTCCCCTGCCTACAATCTTCATGTGCAGCTCGGTGCTCCAGACACTTCTAGCATTGCCTCAGACTCCACTGCCCATGATGCCCTCTATTTCCTCCAGCTGGTCTCCATAAAGGAAGATGAAGATCTTCTCCTTGAATTGGACACCAAGAAAAGCACGGATGCTGACCACATTGATCCTTACTTCCTAAGGCTGGGGTATCACGTCTTGTCTGCCCCATCACACACCTTTTCAATCTATCTCTTATGCAGGGTGCTCTTCCACCTATTTGGAAAACTGCCCACATCATTCCACTGTTCAAATCTGGTGACCCATGTGACTTAAACAACTATACAGTAGGCCGATATCCCTGCTTGCCATTCTATCCAAAATGCTCGAAAAAATTGTCAGTTTCAAACTTAGAAAGCATTTGAGACATATAATCTGCTCAACCCTGAACAATCAGGGTTCAGACCTTGCCATATTACAGTATCTGCTCTTGCTAAGGTATCTAATGATTGGATAAAGGCTGTGGATGCTAAACATTATGTATGTGCCTTATTCCTTGACCTTAGCAAGGCTTTTGATATGGTGGACCACGTATTGCTACTGCATGCTCTTCAAACCATTGGCCTTGATTTCACCACGTAGAGTTGGTTTACCAGTTACCTATCGGGGCATCATCTGCAGGTCAAAGCAGAAGGGGAACTCTGTCCTCTGAAATCTCTCCTGAGAAGAGTTCCTCAGGGATCCATTTTATGCCCACTGTTATTTGCATTATACATCAACAATATTAATTCTGCCATTAAATCAGCAAGTATTCACCTTTCTGCTGATGACATGGTCCTTTACTTAGATAGGCCTAGCCCAGAAATGGCTAGTAGGGACTTGCAAATGGAGTTTAACCTTCTGTAGCAAAACCTCCTGCACCTGAAACACCTGTTAAATGCCAAAAAAAAAAATAAGGCCATGCTTTTCTTACCCTTAGTCTATGCATCCAATTCCTGCCCTGTACCCCAAATTGCTACCCTTTTGGGGGAGTCCTTGGAATATGTGACCAAATTCAAATACCTGGGGTTCTGGTTTGATGTTAAATTGCCATTCCTTGACCACATTGATGAACTGGGAAAAATATTAAAACAAAGGCTTGGTCTATTTTTCCACATCAATCATTTTCTTACCCAGGAAGCCAAAATTAGACTGGTATAGACCACTTTTCTACCTTTACTAGACTACACTGACATCCTTTACGGACAAGGTCCCATTACTGCTCTAGCTAAACTCGACACTCTTTACCACAAAGCACTTAGATTTATCACTGGAACCCCTTATTCCACTCATCACTGTTCTCTGTACTCTAAACTAGGCTGATTATCACTCAAACTCAGACATCAAAAAATGCTGTCACCTGGACCTAAGATCTCTTATCAACAAGTTGCCCCAGTACATTTCAGATTGTGTCACTGTTTGTACTGAGGATAATTACCCCCTCAGAAGTCTTTCCCATATATCCCTTGTCATCCCTAGAGTCAGAATGCGCTTTGGTAGGGCCTCCATAAGCCATGCCAGTCCCGTCCTATGGCACAACCTCCAAAGAACCTTAAAAATTTCAATCCCTGTCAAGTTGGCCAACTTTTAAACTCTGGTTGCAAGTACCTTGAATGAGTCCTGTAAATGTTTCCCATGACAAACCATTTTCCGTTGTATTCTTTACCCCTACTCTTCCTCCTGTCAAACTGTGCCTAATTACCAGCCTAGTTTTAGCCACTCACCTGTTGCACATTGTGTATTTTATGAATATATTATGGACAATATCTTGTTGTGAGACTGTGAACGGGCGTGGGAAGTGATAAGCCAGACACAGAAGTTCTTTAGAACACACAAAACTTTGTGTGAAATTTATTTACGAAAAAAAACTCAAAATAAACTTTTCAGAAATTAACTATAAAGAAAATAAAGCCAACAACATGAAAAAATGGCTTTCTCTCAACTTGAGACTATCAGTACTTTAACAGCTGAGTACTGTCACAGAGTAGATGAGCTTAAGCCCCAGCACATCTACCATCCTTTGTGCTCCTATGCTATCTGCTCTCTTACACAAACCTCCACCTTATATAGGTGGACACTCTGACATCATCAGTCTGTTGAGCCGCCCCCTGTTCTAATACATTCAGTTTCTACCCTAATACATTGAGTAGGAGGATCAGCCTGACCAGAATAAAATACATTGATCGGGCTTGATTATACCCAGAATTAATCACCTCTTAATTAGTTTCACAAGACAGAAACAAAGCTTAATTAAAAGTCAAAGGTTTAACCCTTCCCTTCTGGTGCTGACTTCCCACACCTGTACCCTATAAATACATGTTAGGAGATGCCACTGGCTCCTTAGAGTGCAGTACCTGAAACAAGTGAGACAGCAAGTGGACCCGGTAAGGGCTTCATTTCTTACATAACTACCCAAGGAAAATAACTATCTAACCTTATATTTATTTCTTTTTTTTTTGTTAAAGAAAAACTTTATTTCTTTTCCAAGAATAATAAGACATACAAACACATAGATCCGGAGTCCCGGGCGCACATTCCAAAACTGAGTGTGCAAACTATATACAACCCCTATTTACAAACCCCCTGGATACCCACCCAAAGACTTCCCCCACCAATTAAATGATAACACAGAAAAATTAGCTAAATAGCATTTGCTAGTAAATATTACTCTGCTAACCCTCAAGTTCTCACTTCACTAATAACCCACCCTCATCATCGGAAAAAAACACAAAACATCTCGATTTAAATTCAATCCTACTCAGCCCATTCCGGATCCAGAACAACTCCATGTGAGAGAGAGCTCAAACCAAGGGATTAACCATCCCCAACTGTCAGTCCTCGTTAGATCTGCATCCCATTCAGGTTAAATGAAAACCCCTACTCGATCCCTCCTAGTAATTCCTCCAAATTATAGGGTACCTATTAGTGAAGACAATATCCCTATATTCAGTATGTCAACCCTTGGTACAGTATCCCACTCCACCAGATATGGCCAGGAGCCTCCTAGCCCAAACAGGTCTCTATTCAGAGGCTCAAACCAGCTATAGGTAAGCTGCCTCTAAGCTAGCCCACCTTTAGCATAAACATCCTGCCTACCTTCGGACATAAGATGTTTTTGATCCTGGCCAACGACCTCAATAAACTTCTTCACCCAGTGTTCGTATAGATATGTCTGGCCATCCTTCCAATGGCTTAAGATAAACGCTTTGACTAATGATCCCATTAAAGCTAGGTGATACTTGAGGGCACCTCAACGAGGGAATAGTCACCTAATACACAGATCTCTGGCCTAACATAGTCGTAATATCCCAGGCTGGGGTCAAGCCCCTGTCTAATCTCGTCCCATAACAGGTGGATTTTCTCACAGCTCCATAAGATATGTAGCAGGTCCCCCGTTACTTTTTCACATCTAAAACAAAGATCAGTCAGCCTCAGGCCCCTCGATGCAAGTTTAACAGGTGTATAGAAAATGTTGTGAGCTACAAAAATCTGTGTAATTCTATATTTGGGGATAACCACATATTTAATGGCTTTCCAAATAGAACTCCAATTAAACCCAGAAGTCAATATTTTATCCCAATAAGAAATAGAGATTAAGTCACTATCTCTACGGGAATTCAAGAGTTGCTTGTATACCCGCAAAAGTAAGCCAGTTCTGTTGGCAGCCCTGCAGGTGCTCCCACGAAAGGAAGCTATCTGTAAACTCCCCCTTTCCCCCTCAAACTCCCGCAATCATTTGCTTGAGCTGTAACCTTTGAAAAAAGGGCAATGCCTCACATTGTGATGGCAACCAAACTTTCCCATTCTGCTGCATATCCTTCAGAGCAAGACCTTCCAAATAAATAACCCACCTCTGGCCAAGCACCTGGCCTCCAATATTCAAATTGGGATTCCTCAAAATAGGCTGGTCCCGGGATTTGAACCTTATATTTATTTCTTGTAAGGTACCTAATTTTATTATACAACTACAGCATGACTATATGCTGAGATGCTTGCTTGTTTTGGAACCTAACTGGGTCTGCTTCCTTATTTTATCACCATGCCTGTTTACAATGATAACCTTACATTTCAAAAATTAGGCACCACAGGGACAACAGAGAACATTAGAGGGGTAGAAAAGAAGAGATACCATGATGGGAGGCCACCCCTTCATGGTAGAAATGTGAAATAAGACAAAGGACAGTGGAGAAATTACTACTGCAGTAGATCTGAGAGAATATAAGGGTAAAGAGAAGAGGAATGTCCATGGTGCTGGGGCGGGGGGGAGTTACAACTGTCATGGAAACCTTTTTTCTGTTGTTTCACCACACTTTCTCTGGAGACTTCACCTTATCATTTCCCATGTCGCTATGTAAATTACTATTGTATTAACTGTTACTGCTCTATTGACATATGCAAACCACCTACCTGTTGCACCTTGTATATTTGTATGTATATATTATGAATAATATCATGATGAAGGATTCCTTTGTATTGTTGTTATACCTCACATTCTCCTTAACTCTCTCCCGTGTCATTTTCTTGGTTGCTATGTAAATGTCTCTTGTAAGTACTGTTACTGATCTATTTTCATATGTAAACTGCCCAGGTCCATCTTGTAAATTAGATTATCACTCAGTGGTGTTTCACCAGGTAAAATAAAGATTGATTGATTGAGTGAGTGAGTAAGTGAGTGAGTGATATTGAAGGCCTGGGGTCACCAGCCCAACTGTTAATGGGACATCGACAAGAACTCTAATTCCAACATGGCATGAACTGTTAAAGTCCAAATTAATATAAATTGATGTGCGAACTGGCTTAGATAAAACACTGTGAAAACAACAGTATTATAATAATCAAAATGTGCACCCCATGACTGCTTTAACTCCAGGACAATCAGTGCATCTGTGAGCCACATATGTCATTGAAGCTAATGGGAAGCAGTATCAAAGCAACCAAAAGGACATTTTGGGACCTCCTGAGCAACAGTTCAGTTTGTCATGGGGAGAACAAGACATTTCATCCGGCAGCAAGAGAAAGAGTGATGTTGAGTCAGTGGCAGGGGAGAGAGAGGCTGGGTCAGCAGTGGGGAGAGAGAGATGTCCGGATGAAGAGATGCAGCCATGGTAGCACAGCAGCAACAGGATCCTAGCCAGGACCCACCACTGATGACATCATCAGTGATGTTGGCCACTCAACAAAGCATGCACAGCCAGACAGAAAGGCCGATCAAGATGAGCCAAGTGAATGGCCATCCAATAATAAAGCCTGCAAGATACAAAATCTAGAAGGGGCTTTATACACTATGAAGTAAAGAACTGTAAAGTACAGTTAATTACACTTAATTTAAATTTATTAAATTGTTGTTTTGAAAAGATTGTGCTAAAGGGGGGAGATGTGAGGATATGCATATTAATGGAGTTCACGCATAGTAATGACGTACACACGGTGTGACATCACCACTTTTGAATCTCTGTATATATAAGGCTTGGTGGGCTATAACCCACCAGATTAATGTTAAACCTGACAATTTTATTTAAGTAAATTGGATGTAGAGCAGAACTCCTTTGAGGTGTGTGCATGCATTCTCAGTCCCCCCGTGATATCCCGAAAGTCTCCTCGCTATGGGTAGCAGAGAGTTATCTGTAGTTGCTCCCACTCTGTGGAACATAATCCCCATGCCCATCCACTCTCTGGACTCCCATGCCACTTTCAAGATGCATCTCAAATTCTGGCTGCTTGACGAGGCCACATGCCGTTGCTAGCTTGGGTAACTCCACCCCCACCTTTCTGACTTTTTCCTCTTGGGCTGCTTTGGCCTCCCCTGCCCTCTCTCATTTCTTTGGACTCCTTTCTTACATCCCTCACTACCTGCTTCTCAGGCTCTCCCACTTGACTATTGTATGTTTTATTTTTATTTTTCACATCATGTATTAATTTACACTTATCCTTTGTAAATAATGTATGATGTACTGATTTTTTTTTTTTTCAGGCTGTCATTAATTTTCTTTCCTATCTTACTTTCTTTGTTCACCAATGTTGTCTGTATTTCCAATTTGTTCACCAATGAATTCTGTCTATCCACATGGCTTGTACTCATTGTATAAATTGTGATTAATTCTGTAACTGCCGCCTGTGTGGCCCAGGTCGTGCCTGAAAATGGTCCCCTGGATCAGTGCACTTACCCGGTTACCAAAGACTTAAATAAATAAAATAAATAAATATATCTTTGAGCAAGAAAGCTCATTTACAAAGGTTCCTCATTAGTTTCAAAGAGGTACAAACAGTTCAGGGTAAGTACAGTATATGGTTAAAGTGCAGCAGTTAATGGAATATACAATAGGTACAATTTGTAACAGGCAGGGTTAAGGATTATTTACAGAGGTTCCTCAACTGATTACATGGTGATGGTGGCTACATTGCAAGGTAAATACATGAGGTAATTTGCAGTAGGCAACAAGCAAGAGGGAAGCAGCCTAAGTAGGCATTGCCAGAGAACACAGGAAGAGGAACGCTTACCTGCGTCCAAGTATTATTAAAGTATCAATACACAGAAATATAACCCTTGTCCTTTACAGTTTATTTTGCTCTGATGATATTGTAACCAATCCCCCAAGCCAATTAGCTAAAGGAAGGGTCTTGTTGGCTTATTGGACCCAACAACTTGGTGATTAGCCCCCAAGGAGCCTAACTAGCACCAGCAACTGGTAAACTTGAGAGAGCTGAAACAAGAGGAGACTCCTCTAATGTGAGTACCTCTAGGTGATTAGCAAGAAAAGACAGACACAGAGGAGTTGACTAAAACAGATTTACTTAGAATAAATGTGAAATACAATTAGACAGGGAGAGGTAGCTTTCACTCTGTGTGAATAACTTGAACAAATATAACTCTAGTAAAAAAAAAATAGTCACGGTTCAAAGGGTACTAAAAATGTCCCAAAGGGCAATGGCTAATAAGCTGACCCATCCTGATCACTCAATGGTGACTACTTGTTGATCCCATGACCCAGAATGTCTGCAGTGGGGAGAAATGTCTACGTCATTGGTCCAGTTCTGACCACCCAGGTAGTCCAGTCTTGACCTCGTGGCCTTTTTTGTCTGTGGTGGGGCAAGTTGGTATGGTGTTGGCCTGCTTCTGACCACCTCAGATGGTACAGACTTGACCTTGTGGCTCTTGTTGTCTGTGGAGGAGCAAGCTGCTATGGTGCTGGTCACTCCTGACCACTCCATATGGTACAATCTTGACCATGTGGCCCATATTGACTGTGGCAGGGGAAGCTGTTATGGCATCGGCCTGCTTCTCACCACCCCAGGTAGGTCAATCTTGACCTTGTGACCCTTGTTATCTGTGGTGGGTTAAGTTGCTATGACATCAACTTTCTTCTGACCACCTCAGATTGTCCAGTCTTGACCTTGTGGCCTGGTAGTCTGCAGTAGGACTAGCTTCTAAGGTGTCAACCTAACTGACACAGCCAAAACTGGATGGAAGAGTCACAGAACAGCACTCACCGAAGGAGCAGACACAGAAAACACATAGAAACATAGAATCTGATTGCAGATAAGGACCACTTTGCCTACCCAGTCTGCTCATTTTTCCCTACTTATTTTACTGCAGACCATATTTGATTTAAAGCTCTTTTCCTTCCCCCTTCCTTTCAGCTATGATTCCCTTGTGCCTATCCCATGCATTCTTAAACCCCACCACTGTTTTTCCCCCCTCACCTCTACCGGAAGGCTCTTCCAGGAATCCATTACTTTTTCTGTGAAGAAGCAGTTCCTCACATCTCTCCTGAATCTACCCCCCATCTTCATAGCCTGTCCCATTGTTCTTGAACACATTTTTTCTGCAAAATACTTTACTCCTTTACCTTATTTAGCCCCATAAGATATTTAATGGTCTCTATCATATCCCCCTCTCTGTCCTCTCTTCCAGGGTGCTCATATTGAGGTCCTTTAATCTCACCACATGGAGCTTTTGATGCAGACCATGCACCATTTTATTTGTTCTCTTCTGGACTGCCTCCACTCTGTGTATGCCATTCCAGAGATGTGGTCTTCAGAATGGGACACAATACTCTAGGAGGGGTCTTACCAGTGATCTATACAGAGGAAACACCACCGCCCTTTTTCTGCTGGTGATACCCCTCCCTATTCACCCCAGCATTCCACTAGCCCTCTTGAATGCCTTGCCGTACTTCCTGGCCACCTTTAGGTCATCAGGTATGATTATCCCAGGCATCTTTCCTACTTGGTAGCTGTCAATACCACTCCACCCATTCTGTACTCCACCCCTGGGTTTCTGTGCCCTAAGTGCATTATTTTGCACTTTGTTTCATTGAAAATGAGCTGCTATGTCCTTGACCACTTCTCTAGTTTTCTCAGATCTCTGATCATCCTTTCCACCCCTCAGAAACACCAATCAGAGGAGTAACTGAGATATGCAGATGAGCCAGTGGGATAGCTTGCACCAACAGGTCAGCTTCTTCCAGTCCCCAGCTGCTGTCCACATCCCTTCTCCTCTTGGTCCTGACTGAGATTGTCCTCAGTGATCCCTTTGCAAAACCTCCCAGACTTGGGGTGCCAACTGTTAGTTACAGACCAATCTTTTGAAAGCCTCAAGGTTTTCTCTTGCACTGGGGAACCTTGGCAGTGTTCCCCACATGATTCTTGATTTTGTACTGACACAAGATACTAATTAAAATAAAGATAGAAAGGGGAGAGGGTTTCAGGGTATAAGAGGGGTGGGGTTGCATTTATTTGTATTACACTACCCAGTCTTTCAATTGTTCTTGTGTCTACAAAGCTGATTAGTCCAGTTACATAGTTTTGATGCCACCTATGCGGTTGGCTGTCTCTTTGTTGTCTACTGAGTTCTCCATGAGTATCTCTTTTTGACTGTATAATAGTCTCAGGACTTACAAATTTTCCACAGTGTCCTGCTTGACTGAAGCAGGTACAACCTTCTTTCTTTCTATACCCCTTGAAAAACTGTGGCTGCTATTCCAATTCTCCATATTGGTATTAATAGACTGAGGTGACCGTGGAATCCACACAGGTGATAGACAGACAAACTTTCTTTTGGGCCCTACCAGTGTTTGGAAGCTGTCTTTTCTCCCCTGCCTTGGTTGCAGGCAATTCTACGGCACAAGTGCTATTACAGCAAGGGTTGGACAGACCTTGTACAACACTGTTATCATCCACTGGATTTTCTACAAAAGACTTAATTCTGTTATAATGTACTGTTGAATCAGTTCCATTTACTAAAAATTCTACCTTATACAGAACACCTACAGTATATTTTTTTGCAGTATCTTATAAGGACCAGAATAACTTTTCTGTACTTTAAAAGAGTGTTCTTTACGATGCCTCTGGTTCTGGACAAAAATCAACTCTCCTACCACATACTTCTGGTGTGTTACTTTCATGTCATAGTATGCTTTTTGTCTACTTGAGACTTTTCCTTGATGCTTTAGGACAGCTTCCTGGGCTGTCCGCAAGTAACCCTTCATCTGTTGTGACAGATTTGCAACTGTTCTTCCCTGAACTAATAAAAACCACATCCACATGCAATGTGATTTCCCTCCCAAACATAACTTTGAAGGGGCTAAAACCAGTTGAGGACCGCACATTACTGCAATAGGCCAAATATTCCAATTACCCTGGGAGGTGTGAGACTTAGTACCACAACTGAGAAATGAGACTTTGGAGTTATCAGTGGCTCCCTAAAGCAATTGAATTAGTTCAACAAGGCTTATTGCAATGTAGATAGGATGCTTGGATGTATTGGGAGGGGTATTGATAGAAGAAAAAGGGAGGTAATACTTCCCCTGTTTGGATCCTTGGTGAGACCACACTTGGAATACTGTTCCCAGTTCTGGGGTTCTCACCTCAGGAAGGATAAGGATAGGCTCAAGATGGTGCAGCATAGGGTAACAAAAATGATTCAGGAACAGCATTGCATGTCCTATGAGAAGCACCTCAAAGCACTGAACATGTACTCGCTGGAAACTATAAGGGAGAGGGAGATATGATTGAGACCTTCAAATTCTTAAAAAGATTTAGCAGGGTGAACTACAGGTAGCTATTTATCTTGAATACCAGCTCACTGTCACGTGCTCATGAGTGAAAGTTAACAGGAGGAAGGTCAGAAGGGACTTGAGGAAGTATTATTTTACAGGAAGAGTGGTGGAGCCAAGGAACTGGCTGATAGCCAAGGTGGTGGGTGCAAAAAGTGTTAGTAGTTTTAAGCATGGCTTGAACAAAATTACAAGTACAGTGGCTGCTCAGGGCATCAGAATCAGGGAGGAGAATGGAGGGCGGGTTGGGAGGGATAGAACCCTGGAGGAACAGTAGGCTCCAGGGCTAAACAGAGAACTCAGGCAG
The DNA here is from genome assembly GCA_016271365.2 of Neoceratodus forsteri. Classification (NCBI taxonomy): domain Eukaryota; kingdom Metazoa; phylum Chordata; order Ceratodontiformes; family Ceratodontidae; genus Neoceratodus; species Neoceratodus forsteri. The sequence goes on from JADMNL010000023.1 coordinate 347,141,008, forward strand.
ACTGGATAGACCTTCAGTCTTTTTCTGCTGTCATTGTCTATATTTCTATGTTTCTATCCTGACTGAAATTTACAAACAAGGACAGCATATCTAAAAGTGTGTTTAGTCACTCCCCCAAACCATCTGGTAGAAGGTGGTAAGAAGTGGTCCGGGTCTTGTTTATTTCAAACAGAGAACAAAGCTCTTTGAATAGTGTGTATTCCAAGTTTCAACCTGGTTGGTATAGATAGAGTGGGGACTCCGATAGCAGTAAATGACTTCTGATAACAGCACTTCTGCTACAGTCTGGGCCTCTTAGTCTGGCAAAGGAAAAACTTCAGCCCTTTAGAAAAGTAGTCAGCTTCTACTTTGATGTAGCAATTCTTCCGATTGTAGTAAGGTCAAGGCCTTAGAATATTGATTGCCACTTTGTTCATAAGGGTGGTCCACTCTTGATGTCATCAAAGGTGGAACTATGAATCTTACATGCTGCACAGTGTGAGCAGTTACTACTCTAATCCTTCACAGAGTTCTGCCACTGAGGCCAGAAAAATGTTGTGCGGACTTGTGCCATAACTTTTTCCACTACAAGGTATTCTCAACATCGGTGATTATGTAGGGCTGTCAGGATGAGAGGAATGAGATTAGGGGGCACCACCAGCTGGTCTATATCTCTCTCCAAAGAAATGTGAACAAACCATCTGTAAAGAACTTTACCTTTAAAAAAAAAGTTCCATACTCCTTTAAATTTCCTAAGCTCAGGATCATCCCATTGTCCTTTAGGGGGTTCTGTTCAAAAGCCATCTTCCACTCCTTAGGTTTGTTGATGACTAGCTCTTCATCTTGTTTCACCACTACTGTACACTGACTCTCCAATCTTTGGGCTGGATATATGCAACTGACGATGAGGTGGATTTGTGGGGTTGGATTTTGCTGTAGTTGTTCCAGTTTCTTCCAAATCTGAGATGTCATTTGGCCTGCTTAATAATATATCAGCATTGTTATGGCTTTTCTCATCTTGTTGAATAATTTCATACTCATACTGAGCCATTGTTCCAACCATCTGGTGAGCTAACCCTCAGGGAGTCTGGAGTTGTGCAACCACTTAAGCGATCAATGATCAGTCCTTAGAATGAACTCCTTTCCTAGAAGACAGTGCCAGAAATGCTATATAAACACCATCATGGCCAACAGTTATTTTCCTGTGGTGGCATAGTTCTGCTCTGCTGATGATAATGCTTTGCTGGCATAGGATACAACTCCTTCCTGGGCTTCTTCCAGTTGTGGCAACACCCCCATTACCCTGGTCACAAATGTCGGTGTAAAAGATAAAAGTTTTTTCTGGGTCTGGGTACACCAAGATGGAAAAAGCAATAAGTCTGTCCATATAAATTTTGATCCCTTTTCAACCTGTCAGTGCATCAGTTCAGCAATTCTGGAAAGGTCATGAATAAACTAATGATAATATGACACTAACCTAAGGAAACTTCGAACTTCAGTGACATTCTTAGGAACAGGTCAAGTCCTCACAGTTTTTGCTTTGGATGGGTCAGTGGCAATTCCTTCTGCATTGATTACATGGCCAAGTTAATGCATTTTTGTTCTCAGGAGGCTGCATTTAAATGGTTTAACCTTTAAATCATTTGAATATTTCCTCCAGGTGAGTCACATGTTTCTTCATGGTCCTTTCAAAGAAGATAATGTAATCTAAGTAAACAAGACAGGTAGTTCATTGAAAGTCCACACAAATTAGATCCATAAAGCATTAGAAAGTGTCAGACATACTGTACAAACCAAATGGCATAACATTAAACTCAAAAGCTTAAGTAATAAATGCTGTTTTATCCCTGTCTTCTGGCTTGACTTCCTCATGCAGGTAACCACTGGCCAGGTCCAATGCAGAGAACCATTTTGTTTTAGATAACACGTCCAATCTTTAATCAGTCTGTGGGAGTGGATAGGCATTTTGGACAGTTACATTTTTTTGTTTACAAAAATCCATGCAAAACTGAAGCTTTCCATTTTTCTTTGTACCAGGACAACAGGGCTGCCCAAAGGCTGGATGATGTCTGAACCATTCTTTTCTTCTACATGTTGTCCAGATGTTCATTAAATTCATTCTGAAGATGCATTGGTGCTGTCCACAAGCTGACCACTATTGGCTTTGCTACACTAGTGTCAATAGTGTAGACAGTCTTATTGGTCTGGCTGATGTTCATTTCTCCTGTGGTGAAGGTGGACAGGTGTTCCTGGACAAGGTCTCCATTGTCCTCTCTTCCTCTGGCTACAAGCCTCTTTTCTGAAGTCCTAGCTCCTCCATCAGCCTTTCCACCATCCACATCACAGCTGTGGATATTGGTTTGGTTTTAATTTCACTCAGTCCAGCACTAGCTACAAAGTTTCTTTTTCATATGGCTCAAACTTTCCATGTACAGAGTCCTTCTCCTGCACCTTTGGGAGAGGTTCTAGGTTCATCACTCAGATCAGAATTTGGCCTTGCCTTCTACATTGCAATTCTCTTTGTATAAGAATCCCCTTATAGCTGGCTACCCTAATTCAGGTCCCACTGCTCTCTCTTCTGTACCTAGGATACTTCCATGGACATTTCCTGGTACTACCACCTTTGTTCTAGGTAGGATAACCAGTGGTTCATACATCATCACTCTGTTCTCCGTTTGCTTTAAGTTTGAGGGCCAGCGGTATGTGCCACCTTGAGATGTTGCAAATCTAGTTCTTTCAGTCAATTATTGCCACAAATTTTGTTAGGAAGTCAGTTCCAACCACTGGAGTTGCATTGGCATCTTTGCTCACCAGAAACTCCTGTGTTGTCTCAAATTCTCCAATTTGAATTTCAGCCATCCAGTCTCCCATCAAACTGAGGTACTGTCCATTGGTTACATTGATGGTTCCTCAATTTATTGGCTGGTAGCTTCTTCCAATAGCTCCTGGTGTACCATAGAAATCTGAGCTCCTGAATCCACCAAGATCTCACAATAAATAGTTTGGATGTTCCCTAGCAAATAAACTCTACTTCTCACTGCATTGTAGCTGGATATGCAACTTCCCTGGGCATCTTATCACAGCAGGCATAAGATCCTTTACCACAGCTGGTCGTAGTTTCCCTGGTTCCGAGGCCATTCCTGTACAAAGTGCCTTACTGTTCAAACATTTCCAGCATGCATTAGAGCGTTCTGCTTCCTGTCCTGATCCTCCATATGGACCCTTCTTGGTAAACTTTCCCAGTTGGTGAGATCCTCCAGTTGTTTCTGTCTGCTCTGGTTGGCTTTTTGGCCTTCCTCAGCTTCTGCAAATCTGCTTTCAGTTTCTGAAACTCCATCATCAGGTTAGCGACCACACCAGGTAACTTTTCCACACTGTCCTTACAATCTTTCTGAGGTACTGTACTTCTTCCATGGTACCATGTAGGCATATTTGAGGTGCAGTTTTGCAAGGACTCCAGTTCTCTTCCCTTACAGAAATAATTATATGAAATGTTTTCATGCTGCACACATAAAACTACTTAACAGATATGGGTGCTGCAAGTATGATTTAAATGTTAAATTGGAACCGATTGCATGCATATGGCATGCGTGCAGCAAGCAAGTGTGGAAACCATGACTTTTATGTTAAATTTGGAAAGACTGGATGCATGTGGCATGCATGCAAAAAGCAAGTGGTCACTGATAACTGCATGTTAAAGTTAAGTGACTTGCTCAGGATCACACCATACACAAGTGGGAGTTGATGAGATTCAAACTCAGGTCTGCATGCCTCCAAGTCACCTAGCTTTGCAGTTCAGTGCATTTACCCACTATGCCACACTGTCTGCACGCATATGGCTCACTTGTACTTCAATACATACTGCGTCTGACCACATCTGCATGCATACGGCATGCTTTTAGTCACTGTTATGCTTTTCAGTTTTCTTTTTCTTCTCTTACTCATCTCAGTTTCACAGTTGAACTGTAGCACATCAACCAATGGAAACACATGTGTTTTTTCCCACCCACAAAACCATTTATTTACTTCTGTTTGGCCTGTACTCCTACTATTTTCTCTCCATAATTTTGAATGTATCAATGCAAACAGACATTAAGGTGCAAACACAAAAGCAGCAATAACTTGACACACATACTCACACAGCCAGTCCCCACCCCCATGCACGCACACTGTAATGGGTATGGCCATGCTGCTACAGACAACCCACCAAGTACAGATATATGTAAAAAGTCTCTTACTTGAGTACATGGGAGCCAGAAGCAGGAGTCTGTAAGAGATGATGTCCATAGGTCAGAGTGCTGGGGCATTCCACCTTGAAATGAATTAAGTTATTTTTTATTACTATTTTATACATTATAATGGTGAGTTGGAGAATAATGAAGGCCATTGGTCTACTAACAAGGCCCTTGTTAGTCGAGTAGTGGCCTTCATTAATCTCCTACTCTCCATTAATAATGTATAAAATAGTAATAAAAAAATACCTCAATTCATTTCAATGGTGCACACCCCTGCAGTCTCCTTTGCCCTTTGTCATAATATGTCTGAGCATGGGGATGTGGAGGTCAGCTTCACTGGGGGGAGGGAGCGTTAGCCTGACTATAGTGGGGCTCCAATAGCCTGTTCTTACTATATCGCTCAACTGTCTGTGAATACAAGGGACAGCTCTAGAACATCTGTAACATCTCTAAAAGGAACAACTTATTTGTTTTGACTGAAAAGTCATATGCAACTCAGGAAAAATTCAAATGTATAAGATTTATCTGTATATACCCCAGAGCAGTGCATCAGATTTGGGCTTAAACCCACCCAGTTACTAACCAAGTTTTTTCCTGGCTGAAGTCCCCAAAAAAAATAACTTTATCCTGATTTTTCTCCCCAGTTCCATTCCATTCAATACCCATCCCTTATGGGTCATGAAGCCACCCAAAGGTGAAGAAACATGAAAAACACATCAATATTTCAGTCCTTCCTCCTTCCCCAATCCCACTGTAAAATATATGATTTGCTTTTACTTATCCAGCTTTCTGTCCAGAACCTGCAGCCTGGCACAGTGTACCACCAGTCCAGTTTTCAGTCTGCTCCCCCTCTTTCCTTCCACCAGAAGCTGGATGCTAGACCCGACCATCACAGGTCCCCAACATGGTCCATGACTAAGTCACCTCACCAACCGAACCCACCAAATCTAGGTTGCTTACTTCTTGATTGGTTGTTGCTATGGCTGCTGCCATACTACATTGATCAAGGCTTATGAAGGCCACCCACATCACTGTCACCACTGCTGCTAGGCCTAGCTTGCTGCCGTGGGGGTCTGTGCTGTTTTTGTTTTGCATGGTGAGCCTAGTAGATTAAGTAGATAGCCTAGTCTTGTGTTAGCATCCAGCTCACCCTCTGCTCCTTCAGCCACCAGGGGAGATGGAGACTAACTAAGAGCAGACCAACAAAAATATGCAGCCACAACACTGCTATTGAGAGTTCAGAGCTCACTGACTCCTCCAAGCTGTAGTGTGCAGTCTGTCTACTCTGTGGTGGGAAAGACAGTGTCACACTTGCAAGACTCATGTGCTCTTTCTTGGCCTGAGCTCATCCACATCATGTGTGATTGTGCTGCCGCTAATAGGTGGAGAGAGTGGACGACACAATACAGACACAGTCGAGTCTGGAGAGTACCTGCAGCATGAGCACACACAGGCCAGGTGGGCACCTCTTGGTCAAAAGATTAAATCAAAATTGAATGCCATTAATGCCACACATAAGAACAAGCTATGCAGAAATATGGGGGGGGGGCAACTGCCTCTGCCCTACCTAAATGGCACTGCAGCTTAATGGTAGAAATTTATTCTAGGGTGCTAATGCAATGGTTTCCACTGTGTTCTGAGGTACTGTATTTCCATGTTTCATGATGTGTCCTGATCATCATGTGGATTAGTGTCCCTCATTGTTCCTCATTTCGAGTGTCCATGTCCCTCATTTAGGTGACAAAATGTGAGGTATGGTGCATGCTTCCAAGACCCTTCTCAGCACAAAGAGTGCTGAGCATGGCCATAGTGTATGCTCAATACAGAATGATAAAAGAAAGTAAGTGAGATGAAACAGTCATGGAGAAATGCATTTGAAGCACTAAATATGCATAAGTGATTTGCATGGTTCAAAACAAAAAGGATAGGCTTTACAAAACAGAGGCCCCTCTTCATACATTTGGAATGGGGGATGTTGACTGGCTAGATCCTAGGCATTTAATGCAGTAAGCAAACAATACTTTACAAATTAATAGTGATTTAATGACAAAAAGCAAAAGCCATTAAACAACTTGCAAAAGGATCATAATTAATGAGTTTACCTAATTTTTATGGGACTCCAAATAAAAATTATTTTAATGATGCTAATTGGTAGCAGTAGTGTAAGAAATAGAAACTGATGTGTTTTATAGATGAGATTTGTACCAGCTTTGCTGCTGCACACATGGCAAGCGTGCAGCATGTAAACCTGATGTGATGCTTAAATGATATTCACACCATCTTAACAGCTGCACTCATGTCAAGTGACCAACATGTGAACCTGATGTAATTTTTAGAAGATGTTCACACCAGTTTACCTGCTGTGCACATGTCAAGCTTGCAGCATGCGAACCTGATTTGCTTTTTAGACCTGGTTCACTTAGGATCACTTTGTGTATGTGGGCTACTTGCAAACATTGCACAGTTAAGCATGTGGTATGCATTCTCCATGTACACAGCACACCTATATTTCTGTAAGAATTATGGCCTCAAACTTAGAATCTAGATTAATCACCTCTTCAAAGATATTGGGCTTGGCACTTTTCAGCTGCACTCAAATTTCAGAGTTTCCTACATGGCTGATGAAGTGGCCCCTTCACCAACATATCTTGCATTGCAAGTTTGGCCCATGGATAAGCCTTTATGACCAGCTTCTGTATTCAATTCCCACATTCCTGAAGGGTCTCTCTACTGTTTTCTTCTATCCAGCAAGCTCAACCTGCACCAGTCTTCCAACATCAGGGACTTCAGGTACTGTTTTAGAGCCATCTTCAACTGATCATAATTGATTCAATCCCCAGGAGTGAGTCCCCTTATAGACTTCTCTTGCATGACCTTTCAGGAGACATGTCATGGACTGGAACATGACTTCATTATCCTAGTCATTGGCTCTGGCCACCATCTTAAACTGTTTCACCCAGTCAGTCTGTTCTCTCTCTCTCTCTCTCCTCCTCTGGTGTATGGTTCTGGTAGAAAAATGGGTCAGACCATATGACCTCCATCTGATTGGGATGATGTCCCTTTTCCTCTATCATCAGTAGGGATGTAAGTGTCATGGATGAGGTTTTAATGACTCATTGTTTGTTCATGAAATCATTAGTAAACAGTAGTAAATGCTGTGGCACTGTCATCATTGCTACATTCTGATGACACTAGTGAAAGTCATGGAAGTTCTGAATAAAGATCAAACATCATGGAATCAATGATGTGTATGACTGCCATGACAAACTTACATCCCTAATCATCAGTACTAACTGCTGACTCATTCTATCCCTTATTGATGAGCCTAGTGGATTCCCACTGATGCCACCAAATTTGTAACTGACCCTACCAAGCAAATTCTCTAAGGGGAGGGCCTTGTTGGGTTGTTGGACCCAAGACTGGGTGATTAGTCCCAAGGAGACCAATTAGCACAGGTAACTGGTAAAATTAACAGAACCGAAACAAGCAGGAGGCTCTTTCCCCTATTGTGGGTACCACTGGCTAATCAACAAGAAGAGACAGACACAGAGGAGTCAATTAAAACAGACTTACCTAGAATGAACCAGGATGACAATCAGATAGGGAGAGAGTAGCTATCATGCTAAGTAAATGACTTGAGCAACATGAGTCTAGTAAAAAATAAATAGTCACAGTTCAAAGGGGACTAGAAATGTCCTGAAGGGCTGTGACTAATAGGCTGTACTTCTTGATCATCCAGAGGTGACTACCTCAATTCCTGGTCCAGTATGTCTGCAGTGAGGTAAGCTGCTGCAGCGTTGGCCTACTGCTGACAATTACAGATTATCCAGTCTTAACCTAATGGCCTTTTACTGGACTCTGGCAATGGAACTCTAGTACCAGACCTCTGACAGTGCACCCTTGGTGCTGGACCTCTGGAAGACTGGGGCTGCACCTCTGGTGCTGGACCTCTGGGCCTCTGATGCTAGACCTCTAATGCTTGAGCCTTGATGCTGGACCTCTGACACTGGACCTGTGGTACTGGACCTCTGGCATTGAATCCATGGTGCTGGATCACCAAATCTATAGCACTGGGCCTCTGGTGCCGTACCCTTGATCCTGTTTGGGATCAGATCTTTAGGAAGAAAAGGGAAGGACTACACAGAGCTGGAGATGCTCAGTCCCAATCAGCAAGGCCTGGCTACTGTACCTGGTTTGGCCCCCAAATTCCCGAAGGGTCTTTCTACTGTTTTCTTCTATCCTGGAAGCTTAAACAACAGTCCACCAAAGATTAAACAGTCTTGAAATGTGGGAAAATAAGGCGGTCCTGAACAGATGAAGTTCATATAAGCAGTAGATCAGAAAAAATGTGATTCAAATAGGTAGTACCAATAAACGGTTTTTGTATCTTTAAATCTGGCCTGTGCTGTATATAAGTACTTTCATAGGCTTCAGCCATGCATCCCTGTTATGCTATGCAAAAAGGGACTTGAATTACTCTGCTGTATAGGTGACTCCAGTGCCTGAGTGTTTTGTACCCCAGCCTGCTCCCTAAAGGAGCTTTATTCAACTCAGTCCTATGGACAGTCTGTTATGGAGTCTGGGTTATGCTTCCAATTGCTCCCATGGAGCTGTACTCTACCCTATGTGTGGTCCTTAATCTGGGGCTCCAGACCACCCAAGTGGCCTCAACCACTTAGCAATGTGGCATATTTTTAAATAAAAAAAAGTGACTTTCACTTCTTTGTTGCTGTCTGCATTGAGTAAATATGCAACCCCCTCACTCACCACCACCACCACCCAGTCTGTCTCTGTAGGGATCTTGGGTAAGGTTCACCACCCCTGCTGCTGTGCATAGGAGGTGGGTACCAGAGGAGAAAATGGGACCAGGGAGACCTTCTCAGAGTCACCCCACATGATGTTGTTTCTACTGATGCTGATGGGAAAGGGAACCAGAACAATGCTGGCCACCTGAATAGCATGGCCACATTAATGGAGCTGCTGACTGACACAGCTAAATTGGAGGGAAGAGTCAGAAAATTGCACAGGAGCAGACACAGGAGTGCCAACCAGAGAAGTACCTGAGGCATGCAGATGAGCCCATTGGACAGCTCACACTACCAGGTAAGGTTCTTTCAGTTCCAGCCATTCTCCACATCCTCGCTCCTCCTAGGGACTGAGATTATCCTCAATGATCATTTTGTTGAACCTCCCAGCCTTGAGGATTCCAACTGTCAGCCACAAGGTGACCCTTCAAAAACCCAAGTTTTCTCTCATGCTAGGGAGCCTTGGCCGTGTTCTCCACACACCCTTGATGTCATGCTGAAGGGGAAGGAGTTTCAGGAATAAGGGTGGGTGGGTGGGTTGCATTTATTATTATTATTACAGTATTCAGGATCTGAAATCATAATCCTCTGCTTTTATGTTGAGACCTTCAGGTCAGTATCAATCTTTGTAGTCCATTGATGGTGTAGACAGTTAGAAGTACTGGACCCAAGATTGCTGTGGTGTCTTCCTTATCATGCTTGGGCTCTTCTTTATTGTTGCACCCCCCCCATAGGACGCTGACATATGGGTATCAAGCACATGCACATAAATTCCACTGACATTCTTCTTCTATTATCAGGTGTCTAACTGTGCCACCATCCATGATCAACCTGGCTGTGGTATCATAGCAGAGTGGGGAACTCTCCCTCCTGAGAGGTGGAGAACATTCTCTGGGATGCTCAGTCCTGTTCCCATCATCAGGTCTCTGACACTGCTGAAGAGATAGGTCCTGTCCATCTCATTTCTGATGGACCTGTTTATTTTGTACACTTTGATGTAGAATTTTCTCACAAAATGACCAATCTTCATGCACATAGTTGACTTGAAAAAATCTATGGTAGGACTGTGCATATTTAGCAAAGTCAAATTTTGTGGACTTCCGGCAACATTTTGTAAAATTCTGTTAAATTCTGTGGTAGTTCACCGAATTTAAAAAATATATTTATTTAGTTATAACACAGCCATCTGTTGATCTAAACACTTTAGAATGAGATATGGCATGCTTACTTACTGTTGGGTATCCTGTGGGCATACCAAACATGCCATCTGGAGGAGTATTGTCAGGCTTATGGGGCTCAAAGTCGAACATTTTACTCTTTGTGAAATTTTGTAAAAATATTTCTCTATTTATAACCACCCTCCTGTGATGCTAGATATCTATAAAGCAGCATGCCCAACTGTCATAGAAGAGTCATAGAACCTGCTAAAATAGAGATATTTGGTTAATCAATTTTTAAGTTACGGGTTCAAAATTCACTTTTTGTGAATTTTTGTAAAAACTTTCAAAAAATGTGGCTATTTGTAACATCCCTACTATTGTACTTGTAAGTACAGTATGGACCTGAAATTTGTCATGAATAGTTAATGTCTATGGATCCTGGAATCTAGCAAAGCTGATGAAATTTGGTTCGGTGGTTAGAAATACAGCAAAATACTAATTGGCAACATTTTCTCAAAACTTCATGGTAGTGGAGTAGATAATGTCCCCAGGAATTATATTTGGGGAATTTTACTTTCACAAAGCGCTTAGCACCTCTGCATCTTCTTTTTTTTTTTTTTTGTTGTTAAGTGCTGTTGTTCCCTTCTGGGCGACTAGTTTGGCTCCCTTTTTTGATGTTTTATTGCCAAGGGCAATGTAAACATGTTGAGCTGCATTTCAGGGGTTGATCATTATCTGGAAGTCAACATTTGGGGCTAGATCATCGTCAGCCAGTCAGCTTAGGGATAGTTAGGTTTATGAGTTTATTACTACTAGTTAATCTGCACTACATAACAGATCAGCTAGTTATTTGTGTTTTACATTAGGTGCACGCAAACTATGTGTAGGTATGTCAATAAATGGCTTCTGCAAACATTATTTGTGGTATTATTTTTTTCAGCTCTGACTCTTGCACATGTATACTGTCAGTGACAAAATGTTTTTTTTTGACTACTGATAGCTGATATTGTAGTATATGGTTAGGTCTTACTGTGTACATAATTCAGACAGGTTAGAAACCCTATTTTGCACATTCTAAAGACCTTATTGTGTACATTCTGTTGTTAACGCACCTACAATTCCCTCGCATGCACTCCCACTGACTGCTTTCAATTGTTTCACTTAATGTACTTCCTAGACATCATAATGGTGGTACTTTAAAAAAATGTAAGCCACAGCTCACTCAAAACCAATGTTGGAATGAGAAAAGTTCAACCTTCAACAAGAAGACAAGAGGATAGCCCAAAAAACAGCCTTAGACTTGAAGCTGGTAAACTCTTTTATCCTTGACAAAGGTGAAATAAGAGACATTTCAGCCATACCTGTAAAGGAGCTATTGGGAGGTTTTACACTGAATGGGCTATTTTTAAAACCATACACTACAACAAATAAAATATGGGTGATCGTACACAACTCGCCTTGCATTTCCATTTCTGGGTTGAGATACCAGCATGGACCTCTCGAGTTTTGCTCTTAAAGCCCATAAACAGGTATCTCAACCCCTTGATGGAAACATAGGCTCATTGTGTATGCTTTCCCATACATTATTCCTTTTATTAACAATTAACTTTTCACATTATTTAACTGCTGTTACAGATCAAAGGAAAAATTATGCATAATGCATATTCATGAATCTTTTTATTGCTCTTTTTTCCTGATATATTGTAATGTACTATGTCTTTTTGTCTATTCCTGGGATAATTTATATTTATTTATTCCTTCTGTATATTTCTATTTGTAATGGCTTGCAGCTAATCAGTAGAGAATGTACTACTACAGGTGATGTTCACAGATGTCCACCTGTGTGCATACTATATGCAAGCAAGACAATCAGAATGTAGGAAAATGAAGTTCTGTCTTCCTGTGGTTTCAAGCTAATAAGAGACAGGGCTCTTTGGGCTGCAGAATACCATTTGGTTTGTCAGGCAGTCAGTCACTAGCAGCCCAGCAAACTAATTAGATAGTTACAGTCTGCTTTCTCTCTTGGTTGTGACATTCTGGCCTCAGTCGAGACTGGGTTCTTCATTCCCAACACCTGCTATTCTACCGGCACTCAGTGAGTAGCTGCAGATGATCTCTAGTAAGAGTTCATCAAGGGATAAACAGCAGAAGATTCTACCAAGTTTAAAAGAAACAGTAGAAAAATTCTAACTTAAGAATGGCTGAACTGGGCCCATTGGTAGAGCAGTAGTGCTACTGCTCCTGATTCCAGAGACAGGGGTTTTGGAGATCCCAGCCATCAGGAGGCCAGTCAAGGGGGGAGGAGGGATTGAGCATCCCACAGGATGTTCTCTTTCTTTGGGGGAGGCAGGCTGTGCACTGCTGCCACAATAGCACCACCTAGATGACCGCAGGTGATGCTACAGGCAAGGGCTCACCTTTTTGGGCGGGAAAGAAGTTGTTGGCTGATGTTACGCAACCACACACATTATACTTGTGCTGTATGCATGGTGTCAGTAGCACCAGAAATCTATTGGGGATGGACAAAATCAGGAAAAAGTCCTGTCTGCTGCCAATGGACCATAGTGTATCTGGGGCCCTGTGCCCCCACTGTCCACTGCCTGAGACACAACACAGTCAGGGGGTACATCCCTCAACCCAACCCCATCTAGGGAAAGTCCAAAGCTGGATAGAAGGCAGGTTAGTGCAGAATAAAAGGGAAGGAAAGGGTGATATGCCTACAGTCTCTTAAGGGAGGCAGGTACCAGGATTGAGGAGCCAATTACGGAATACAGATTAAAAAAATTAGGTTGAACTGCTATTTCTTATCTTTTTTTTTTAAACAAGCCATTATGTATTTTGTATCTCTCTATGTATCAAAAAGAAAGCATACACTATTTGGGGGAGGGATGGGGACGAACAGAATTAAGCACTATTCAGTAACGTGATTTCTTAGAATTTAAAGTTCTTTGAGAATACATTTCTGTACTGGCAAAAGAATTATTGTACATGCAGCTAACTCTTCACATATGCTAACAAAATGCAAACTATTTGAATGTAATAATTGCCAGGTCAGACAGTAAGACAATTAAGCAACATTCTAAGGGGGATCCCTCACATTTTAAATATTTAGCCTTGAGGAAAATTTTAACCCTAGCCAGCCCACTGGTGCAGTGGTTAGATTTCTGCTTGTGACGCCGACAGCCCGGGTTTGGGAATGGACTCAGGAGTTGGAGGGCTGGTTGGGGGAGAAGGACTGAGCATCCTAGGAATGGTTCTCCTTCTCTGGGGGTAAGGGGGGTTGTGTATCTGGTGCAAAACTGACCTCAGGCAGAGGCCATGGGCCAGCAGTGACCAGTGCCGAAGATGCTGTGGGGGACGTGCCAGTCAATAGCACATGACAAGTGCCCTATGTCATTGCACGTCACACCCCCCCGGGGTCTCTTACTAGAAAAAAATCCTTGTGGTTGCCCTTCATGATGCTTCTCTCCACCAGCCCCAGTCATCACTTCTGTATCTCCTAGTGACCTAATACCAGCATCTGTGATGGGGAGTCCAGCCCTCATGCCCGCTCTGGGGGGCAGCCAGGGAGGCAATGCTGGTGGGTGCTCCCTACCAGCATATTTGTACTGGAATCATGTGTGTCCCATGCTTGCCTGAGCAGCCCCACCCTGGTGGGAAAGCCAGGGGGTATTTCTGTAGCCCTTAGGATATTCTGATGGTGAAGAGGGGATCAGGCAAGAAGCGGGGGCTGAGCCTCAGGTGACCACGCAAAAAAAAAAGGCACAAATAAAAGATTTCAACTCTATTTGAAATTTGACTATGTGTTCCACACAGGAGCCTAGATAAGAGATGAAATTACCTTGGGTTGGGGGACAAACTGACAACATTGTTGGGGAACTGCTGGAGGGAGGACACAGGGGTGGCAATAAACATGGAATTCTTGGGTATGAGGAAGGTCATTAGTGGTGGTTTGCAGGAGTTGGTGCTTGGGCTGGCGTGCTTTACTATCTTCGTTAGCCACACAGGAGAAAGTTTGAGAGGAAAACTCTGTCTATTCATTAATGACTCCAGCACTGTAGCAGGGTATGCTGTGTAGTGGGTATCTGTGATTTGTGGGTGTACTTGGGGAGGTAGAGATGTGGACAAGGATCAGATGGCTGGGATTTAATATCACAAATCCATGCATGTGGGGATCAAAATCCTGGAGTAGAGTGCATCGGAGGGAGGGGGGTGACCATCACTATGGCTGAGGAGGAAATAGATGAAGGAGTGGTGATCTTAAATAACCTCAGATCATTAACACAATGTATAATGTGATAGGAAAGGCAAACAGAATTTTATGATGTATTTGTTAGGGGTTCAGTGTCAGGAGGAAAGAGGTCATCTTGCCAGCACATTGGTGTGACTACACCTTGAATACTGTATACAATTTTGGGACCCTCATCTGAAAACAGACATAAACAGGCTGGAGACAGTGCAGAGGAGGGTGACCAAGATGATACAGTGTTAACAAGGGAGGACATGTGAGCAAAGACTGAACAGTCTCAGCATATGGTCATTAGAGACCAGATGGGAAAGGGCAACATGAACGGAACATTCACATACTGTGCATGCAGGGCATTATCAAGGTAAACTCAAGCAAGCTGTTCACAGTCAGTAACAACATCAATACCATGGGGAATTGCAGGAAGTATGCGGCAGGTAGTTTGAACAAGGGTGTTTGGAAATACTATGTTATTGATAGGGTGGTGGAGGGGTGGAACAAACTACCAGTAACACTGGTCAGTGCAAAAATGATGGATGGTTTCAAGAAAAGCTGGGCTAGACATAAAGGGCTGTTAAAGTCACTGAGTATGCATCTTCTTACTGGCAAATACATTTTAACTACTTATAGAAGCAAAATGAGCTTACTTGAATAATTATATTTGGGCATTACAGGCTAACTAAGTTACATATTCAGTTAGAAGCCATTCGTGAATATAAACTACAGTCTCTAATCATGCTGGATAAAGCACTTACTGGGACTTGTGCGTTATAATAACAAAGTTTCTTTCCAGCTACTGCTTTATTGTATCATCTTTCTGTGATTTGTATCTCTGAAAATATGATCTTTATTGTATTTCATGTTGACATCACCATGATGTGCCACCTCAATCAGGTGTTATGGTGAGGTGCATGAAAGGTTCAATAGGCTGGAATGATCTTACCCTTTAAGGAGAGACAGAAGTCATAATCTGAGACAAATGCCACAGATTTATTGCAAGAGAGCAATGGTCACAGGCAGAGGTCACACAGAGGTTCCGAATCAGCACAAATAGTACAGTACCATCCTAAATAATTGGTAGACTGATACTCAGCTATGCTCACTAAAGGCAGTTTAGGGAATGGCAGAAGCAGTCATACACTTTCATGACTCAGTGAATTATTTCTTAGTACTTTACAAATCATAATGTTCTATACTTATAATGCTCTAAATTCCCAGTATCTTTTAACTCTAAATGCACTATAATTTGAAGGAGCTAAACTCTGAATACCTTATAAATCTTAAGACTCTAGTACTCTAGCCACTTAATGCATTATGAATCTTAAAACTATAGCATTATACTGTGTAAATCTTACACTCTACTCTGGTCGAACACTGCTATAACTCTTCTTGACTTCTGACTCAATGTTTGAGGTCAGGACTTATTAGTAAGCAACCAGCCTACTTTACAGTCAGCAAAAACTCAGCAGACTGAAACAAGAATTCATCAGCTAAAAGCTCATGCGTGGGCCACCAGGACCTGAAGGTGCAAACTTTGCAGGCTGGAGAACAACTCATTAATCCCTCAGACCCCTGGTCACTGGAACTGGTCCTGGAAGGTGCTGCTCCTGATGAAGTTGGTCTTGGAAGATACTAATCATTTAAGATGTTAGCCCTGACAAAGCTGGTCCTGGAACACTGGTTCTGGAAGACACAAAAGATGCTGGGCCTGGATGTCAGTATCCTAAAATAAAACTCCTACCCCATTGTATGTTGTACTACTATGCTATCTAACTCGCTTAAGTGGGTTCAGTGCTGAGGTTGTAGCATAGACACCATAATCCACCCTAACTCTCTCACACCGTAGGCTAGCTCAGTTGACGGCCCAATTATAATCAAAAGCAGGACATTTGAGATTCTGGATGCTGGTCAATAACCCTGAATGCTGCAAGGTTGCCACAGGTTGTATCAGATGTTAAGCCAACAGCCTTAGAATACATGCAAATGTCTCTGTTTAATCATTAAATTACACATCTGAATAGCTGTAGCACTGTTACTTTGAAAAATGACTTTGCTTAAAAGCAGTATGTTGACTGGTTATTTCAGAGGCAGTCTTTTTATGTAAGCACAGTTCATTTGGCTGTTTATCAAAAAGTGCTAGGAAATGGGCAGTTCTTATAATTAAATGCTAGCAAATAGGCAGTTCATAGGTACTGTAAGCAGAAACAAATAGGCAGTCTTTACTAGGAGTATCAATGAGTCAGCAGACTAGTTAGGCATTAGGCCATAGGCAGCCACTGCCACAGGCTCCAAGCAACTAGGTAGTCTTTAGCTAGGTATTAGGCAAACAGCAGTCTTTAACGGTTGCACCAAGCAAATAAGAAGTCTATAGTTAGGCACTATGTTGTTAGCCAGTCTTTTACAGGTGCACCAAGCAAATAGGCAATCTTTTGTTATGTGCAGGGTAGAAGACAGTCTATAAGAAGAGCACCCACAAATATGCAAGGAACCACTGATCCTCACAGATGAAACTGTTGTCTCTACCTCTCACCATTGCAAATTAACTGTGGAAGGGGGGATGCTGACTGTTTCTTCTATGGAGGAAGGAGGAGAGCTGGGTCACCACAAACTCTTGCTCCCTAATAAGAGCCACTGCACTGCTTTGGAGTGGACCTGAAAAATCGAGGGATCACATCTGGAGGCAATGGAGACCCTTCACAAACCCAGGTTGGCCAAACATGTCCTCCTCTGCTCTGTGCATCCTCTCTCTCTGCTGGTCTAGTAAAACACAGCCACAACCATTGTCCAGGGAATCCTCTTGGCTCTACAGGTTGGGCTGGAATGCTCAGATCTTCCGTGAGCCACCAACAGTTCTCACTTAGACCCCTCAAACTGACAAACATAGGTGTGAATTTCCCAGCTTGTGATGAAGGCTCCTTGTCCTGCCTTCCTGCAGTGTGGATCAGAGATGCTAGCAAGCAGTGAAATAAAGAACAAATATTTTAAAACCCTGGCCCAGTGCTGGGTCTATGCATAGGCAAATGCCCTGAACTTGTATTTCTCCTCTCCCATCTGTGCTGCCACTGCCCTGGGGTCACTTGTTTGTTTTCCTGTGGTCTCCATGCACACTGTAACACACAGATCCCCACACATACATTATTGGGACATTTTCCTTTGCCTGTTGGGTGCTTATTTTTCTCTTGAAGGGCCCCAACATTGTAGCACTGCAATGGGATCTTAGTTGATGTTTATGTTTATTTTGCTATGAAGTAGATCATTACCAATCTGTTTGATCAAATCCAGAAGGATGTGCTCAAAAATAACATTTTCAATACACATCACCCTTGAATGCAAGCTGTAGGCAAAAATATAGCATTTTGTTTACACTGTGTGTCATGATTCCACTAGGGAAGGCTTTCTGCAGTATGAAAAGGGACCTCAAGCTCAAATCATATTCTGATTTTTGACTGTTTGTGGTCTTGAGCAAGTCATTTAACCTTCATGTGTTTCAGGTTATAAAGCAAGATATTTCATAATATGTGTTTGTTTACACTAAATAGGTTATACCATTGTAAACTCATGGCATGCGATTATACTTTTCATCCAGAGGGGAACGGCTTACATCTGAAAACCCTGTAACTCTAGCACCGCCCCCACTATGGGCCTGGGAAAATGGGGACCAGGGACATTAGACACCACAGGGGTACCGTTGAACAGGTGATCATTTACAAAACAGACTGTCCATGTCAGGAGCCAGGACCAAGCAAGTCTATGTTTATTTTGCCACAGAAGTTCCACAGCATTTAATACCATCTTCCTTCCCTCACTCAGCTCCCGTTTAAACTTATTCAGGTGGATTCCATATACCTTGTCCCTCTGCATAGGCCAAGTACTGTGGCACAGATAGCTTCATTTTATTCAAGGCCTATTTCCATCATGGGGTCTCATGGGTGCTACTACCCAGAAGAAGGCTGTGCAGTGGAACTCTACCCAGGCAGGTCAAGACTCTGTCTTGGGTGGGGCTACACATGCCTACACTTATTCATGCCAGAGGGCAGCACAACAGGTATTCCAGAAACCAGCTTATGTTTTTTTTAATCTTCCACACCTAGTCAGCCCAGCTGTGTCTGCCTACCCCAAGGTCATGCTGATAGATCCTAATGACCCCTTTACACAACAGGTCCATTTCCTGGTCCACCCTAAGTGGGGGTTATTGACACATGCTCTCGCAAGGGGCCTTCTCTTGACAACCCAAATACCATATACCATACAATCAATACCATATTTTACCAAGGTGTTAACTACTTAATCAGGTACCTCTCCATTTATGGAACTGCTCATAGAGATGGACTCTCATATTGCTACCTCTCTTGCATGCTTTACTGTTAGTGGATCCATATGAACCCCGGTGACCAATTGTGAGAGAAGGTCTAGCACTACTCTCAAGTACCTGTTGGGTTGGGATTAGATTTTATGCCTCTCGGGTGAAGGTTATTTGGATTACACTCTTGTCACTGTTCTCTGGAGGGCCTTTCCCTACCCCAGGAGAGGGTGAGGTAAAGCAAGGCTTCTTCTTTAACCACTCTAATGATCTTCAGTCCCTCTTCCTGGACACAGGACTCCTGGAATTCTCGCTCTTTCAGCTAGCCTCCTTCTTTTATAGAGAACATGGGGAAGAGTACGGCCATGAATATTCTTGACTAAGTGCCTGACTGGCTGAGCCAGGAAGGACAGGGCACAATTATTCAGACACCCTCCCCTAGCTGTGGCCCAATAGGAAACTACTCTCAGAGAATGGCTAAACCCTTTAAGTGCTGCCTCATAACCTGCCTTGAGCTTGTAAGAGGAAGAGAGAGGCTGGTTACACCATTGTGAGTAGTGCACTCCCAGTGACACTAGGTGAAAGTCCGCAGAATACAGCACAAGAGTGGGCATGCCATATATATGCCCTGAGAGGACTTGCAAATCTGAAAGTGGATAAGGCTATGGGGCCAGATGGGGTATACTCAAGGGTGCTAAATGAGCTTGAGGATGTACTGGCGGTACCTCTGACAGACCTATTCAACAGCTCACTGGAAACTGGAATGGTTCCAGAGGACTGTAGGAGGGCAGATGTAGTTCTGCTTCATAAAAGCAGTAGCAGACAGGAGGCTGGCAACTATTGGCCAGTCAGTCTAACATCAGTAGTAGGGTAGTTAATGGACACCCTTTTTTAAAGAAAGGCTACTGGAGTATCTTGAATCCAGCAGGATACAAGACCCAAAGCATCATGACTTCTCCGGGGTTGGGGGGGTCATGTCAGAAAAGAAACACAATGGCAGTGCCACACAATGTCCATGCCTTGGATGACTTCAGTTCATCATGAGCAAAAAAATCCAGCACCAGCCTCCATATGCACATTAAAAAGATTTTTATTTAAAGCATGAAAATCAGTACATACCACAGCCCCTGGATCTAGTAGGATCTGGGTCCTGTGATGTGTATTGTTTTTAATGCTTTAAATAAAAATCTTTTTAACATGCATTTGAAGTCTGCTGACAGATTTTTTTCTTATGTGAGGCAAACCTGATTGATTTCTTTGACTGTATGACCAGGGAAATAGATCAGGACAGAGCAGTGTATGTGGCCTACTTAGACTTCAGAAAGGCCTTTGACATCATACCTCATAGGAGGGTAATACAGAAACTGGGTAATTCAGTGGTGGGACCAAAGGTGGTAAACTGTGTATGGAACTAGGTGATGGGTAGGTGACAGAGGGTGGTGGTAAATTGCATCTCACTCCAACGAGGGAACGTGACCAGCAGGGTACCTCAAGCCTCAATACTGGGCCCAGTCTTCTTCAGTGTCTTTATAAGCGATATTGCAGAACAGCTGGAAGGGAAGATATATCTCTTTGCAGATGACACCAAGATCTTCAGTAGGGCAGATACTCTGAAGGGTGTAGAGACAATGAGTACAGACCTGAGGAAACTTGAGGAGTGGTTGAGGGCAACTGTGTTTCAATGTGAAAAAGTGAAAAATCATGCACTTAGGACACAGAAACTCAATGGCAGTGTATAAAATGTGGGAAAAGGTACTGATGGTCACTGAACAAGAAAGGCACTTGGTATTATCATATCTGATGATCACATGGTGGCAAAGCAGTGCAATAAAGCAGTGGGCAGTGCCAGCAGGATGGTAGGGTGCATAAGGATGGGAATAACCAGCAGAAGGAGAGAGGTAGTGTTACCACTATATTGATCGTTAGTGAGACCCCACCTGAAGTACTGTGTCTAGTTCAGGAGACCACACCTCATGAAGAACACTGACAGGGTAGAGGCAGTCCATAGTAGGGCAACTAAAATGGTTCAGGGACTGCATCATAAGCCCTATGAGGAGAGACTGAGGGATATCCCTATACCCTGGAAGAAAGAAAGGAGAGGAGGACATGATAGAGACCTATAAGTATCTCATGTGGTGAATAATGTGAAGGAGGGGAGTATTTTTCAGAAAAGCAGGGGCACAAGAACAAAGAGGCATGCTATGAAGCTGGAAGGGGGATATTTAGGAGGGGTGTGAGGAAGTACTTCTTCACTGAAAGAGTGGTGATTGCCTGGAACAGACTTCCAGCAGAAGCAGTGGAATTGAAAACAGTGGTGTGCATCAAGCATGCATGGGATAGGAACAAAGGAAAGTATGTGGGGGATAACTAGAGATCAGGTAAGGTCTGCAGTAATAGTATAGGTGGGGATAAAAATAGGGATAAAAATAAGGACACTGGATTGGCCAATTCATCCTTATTTGACAATAGATTATATGGCTCTATGTGTAGTGGAGTGTTGTTTCTTTACATTTCTTTTACCCACGATAGCCCAGATAAGGTGCAATATCTCATTATAAGTGAAGTCCTACTTGTATAGTACCTACTTTATCTGCTGTGCAGACAGAAACACTGCCTTGAGTGAAATAAAGTGTATACACCTTGTCCAAGGTGCACACACTATGTACACCTCAGCTGCACCTAATACATACAGTACCTCACAAACACTGTGTAACTCAATTGCACCTTAAGAGTTGTACTTTTACTAGTGTAACCTCACCAATACCTTACAAACCTTACATTTAGCAGCATGCACCAAAACTACACCTTAAAAACTAAACAGCAGTATACATCTTATTTGCACCTCACAAATGTAACTTTTAGCTGTATATACCTCAACCACACATTGACTTCTGCCTTGAGTAGAAAGCAATCTTTTTGGCATTGCAGGGACACCACTGGCATTTTTGATTTCTGAACTCCCTTGCAGTACTTCCTAGCTACTGGCAACTTGATCTCAGGCTGCAGTTGAAGCACTATGTTTAGCAGGGTGGTGCTTGCAAAATAATCAATATTTTTTCAGAGTAAGACAATTCCTTGTTTATAATAACAGTTTGTTCATGTTGCAGAATGGGGCAAGCTCTTACTAGGGTGTGCAAGTTCTTTTGAGTGTGTGTGTGTGTTAGGGGTGGGTGAACTGCTCGGCGGGCGATCTGGACCCCTGGATCGAACCCACAATCCATGAATCTGGATAAATATGGACTTTGCCATGGAATTCTGGTTTCGGGTCCATGGAGATGCCATTTCTGCGATTTTGTTGTCAGTTGCCTGGAGGATGCCGTCAGGACATACAGGCAGCTGGCAGCATCCAATCAGGCAACATAAGGTCATGTGATACACTCCCTGGTATATAAGGCTGGTGAGTGCGCCATGTGGCCCAGAAGGAGGAGAACTGCAGCAGAAGAAAGAAAGATTAGAGATGGAGAGAATGGAGAGAGAGGTGAAGCACCAAAATGCAAAAGCAATGCACTACAGTTAGAGGAAGGGAGGGGGAGATTACCAGTCGTGGAGGACGTGGGTTGGGTGAAGTCTATCAGACTGGATGGAGCATTGGGAGTATGGGGGGCCATGAATGATTACAGAAAATCCCAAATTAAACTTTTTCTCGGCCTCAGACATTAGTAGCTGTGTGTACAAAAAGGGCAGGCTGACTGCTGGCAAAATCTGACTTGTGCTATTCCAGATCCAGAGAGGAGTGAGTACTGGCGGGGGTGGCCCAGAGACAGTTACAGAAAATCCTAAATGAAAGTTTTTTTTCCTTGACCTCAGACAGTGTAGCTGTATACACAAAAAGGGCAGGCTGGCAAAATCTGACTTGCGCCATTCCAGATTCAGACTCCAGGGTACTGAGGGAGTCCCAGAGATTACAGTTACAGAAAATCCCATATGAAACTTTTTCTTGGCCTCAGACAGCAGCTGTGTGTACAAAACATGCAGGCTGGCATAGTCTGATTTGTGCCATTCCAGATCCAGAGTACTTGGGAGGGAGGGAGGGTCCCAGAGATTACAGTTACAGAAAATCCCAAATGAATTTTTTTCTTGGCCTCAGACAGCTTAGCTGTGTGTACAAAAAGGGCAGGCTGGCAAAATCTAACTTTTGCCATTCCCGATCCAGAGAAGAGAGTACTGACAGTACCCAGAGATTACAGTTGCAGAAAATCCCAAATTAAAGTTTTTTTTTTCTTATACTGGTGGCCCAGAGATTATAGTTACAGAAAATCACACACTAAAGTGTTTTTTTTCTTTGCAGTAGGGTGGCAAAATAAATCTTTGTGACGTAAAGAGGGGAGAGGGAAATAAACTGCATGGTGGCCCACAATAAATGTGACAGCCCAGAAATACCAAATCTTTTTTTTCCTGTCTTCAGTGTGGCTGTGTGTACAGAGCAAGTGCAGTAAGGTGGCAAAATAAATATTTGTGACTTAAAGAAGGGAGAGGGAAAGAGACTGCAGGGTGGCCCACAATAAATGTGACATCCCAGAAATCCCAAATAATTGTTTTTCCTGGCTTCAGTGCGGCTGTCTGTACAATCCAATCATGAATAACGACCATCATCACCTATGTTCAATCATGATTTCATGTATTAAAAATATACTGCTCAAATAACATATAAGTTAATGTGCCCACCCTGTGCTGCTGGCTGTGGGTGGCCCAGAGGATAATCTGACTGTGAGTTGTAGCAGGCTGAGTGTTTAGAGCACAATACAAGTAAAGCACAAGCACTACACACACATGTCATCATCTTTATTCATTCCCCATTTTTCCTTATTATCATTAGTTTCATAGTATATCGTGTTACAAACTTACATTACGTATAAGCATTAACCAACCCCTAGTGTGGGACCATGCTGCATGTAGCTACTGCACCAGATATATCTGCATCTCCAATTCAAATTCTGAGGCACACTTAACAGTTGCTGAATTTGGTCTCTTTCACTTAACAGTAAGTTTTATAGAAGCCAGTCCAGTAATCTTGAAAGAAGTGGTGGTGGACTGCTGTGCTGTCGGTGTGTTGTGTACAGTCATGACAGTAAATTTGTCCCTGGTCTGTGTGGGTGGGAGTCATAAGAAGGACATCATGTTTCACGTTAGAGGGATCTTTTGTTCCAAAATGGATCAAAGCGTTGATGAGGCACTTTCTACTAGTTCTCAGGTAGGCAGTGGCACTGCAAAAAATAGGAATCGGCCTGAAAAGGGAAAACAAAATCAAACCCCAAAAAGTGATTTTTCACATCTAATAAGGTTTCGTCTTCCAAGCAAATGCTTGAATCCAAAAAAGGTGAATGTCTCAGATCACCATCATCAGTCCCAAGTAAAAAAAAAGTTACATAGTTAAAAAAACTAAAGACGTGGTGGATACCACCCACAGAGACACCCAAAAGTGTGGAACAATTGCATACTATGCTACTGCCAGTCCCTCATCCAATTCTTCTGAGGTTGAACCCAATGAGGGTAATACTGATGATAATAAAAAAGATGAAGAGAATGCTCAGGCAGCAGAAGGTTTACTGAACGGGATGGAAATTGCAGATGAGGAAGGAACAGGCACAAATGTTTTGGTTGTGGAGGAGGGGGGCAGTGGGAATAAACCAGAACAGGAACAGGCCCAAGACAAATCCAGGTGGGACCTTGAAAATATGGCCAAGGTGTCGTGCCTTCCTGGGAAAAAAACTAAAAAAAATATCATCTTTTGTTTGGTCATACTTTTCTATTAGTGCTTCCAATGAGTTGATAGCAACATGGGCTATTTGTAAATGGCCAATCAGCAGGGATAAAAAGAAAGAAGCATTAGGAATTTCAGCACTGAAAAGGCACCTAGACAGATGTCATAACATTAGTGATAGTGAGAAGGTCAGTTGTGAGTCTCGAAGAGAAAGTGATAGTGATAGTGCACTACACTCTTGGTAACGCCCATAGATGAAAGCAGTGGCAGCTCCTCTCAACCATCACTTGCTACCATTCAAAGGACTCCTCTGATTGTTACTGAAAGTGACCATAAAGTGTTCAAAAGCCCTCTTCCTTCAAGGAGACAGCTCACCATCTCAGAAACATATTAGCGTAAGGCCAAATATGCCTCGACTCACCCTGTTGCTGTTACAGTAACCAAAGAAAATTCCTAAATGATAGCTGTTGATTTGCTACCATATAACATGGGTGAACAAATAGGATTCAGGTGGATGCTTGAGTACCTCGAACCTCGATATAGTATACCATCATGGAAATACTTCTCGGCAACAGGGATTGCCGATCTTTACAATGTCATATGTAAAAATTAAGACACATCTTGTGCAGTGCTGTTGGGAGGGTGGTGCATCTCACAACAGATATCTGGACAAGCTGTCAGCCTCAACCCTTCCTGTCTATCATGGCACATTGGGCATGTTTCAATAATTCACATGGGACTGGGGACAGTGAAGCATTGCAATTTGCTGTTCTAAGAATGTTTTATTTTACATCTGAACATACCTCATACAACATCAATGAAGCACTCCAAAAACCAATACAGCAATGACTCACTTCACAGGGACTGTCAGTTGGTTTTATAATTGCAGATAATCAGTGTCAGTGGCTCAGTAGGTAGCACAGTCACCTCTGAGGCCGGGAGATCAGAGGTCTGTGGGTTCAGTTCCCACATCTGGCACTTGGGTTAATATCCCAGTACTGACACTGTAGTGCAGCACGAGAGGGGTGCTGCACTTCTGAGGTGCTGTCTTTCAGATGAGATGTTAAATCGAGGTCCCATCTGCCTGAATTGGTGGTAGTTCAGGTGGATGTTAAAGAGCCCATGGCACTTATTGAAAAGAGTAGGGGAGTTTCTTATTAAATAAAACATAGTCAATAACACCACATAAAGTTATACATCAATAACAAAATGAACAAAAAACATTAAAAAATGATAAGAGAGAACAAAAAGAAAACCCCCTACTTAAATTTTATCACTCTGTGAAAACCTCTCCACCACCGTGTTACTGCTATTATAGTAAACAATTGAACATCTATCAAACAGATTTCGTTAATTCCTGGGTAACAATCTGACTATAACCTTCAAAAGATAATCTATTTTGATAAATCGCCCATTGGCAGCGAGTCTGCCACAAATAAAATCTAAGACAACTAAAAAAGATATTTAAAGTGTCTTGATGAAAATAGGCTAATCCCAAAGGATAAATCCCTAAGACTAAAATATCATAAGTAAGGTAGTGTAACCAAGACAAATTCCATTTTGCACCTAAAAACCCCATAATAACTTGGCATAAGGACAATCAAGCAGAACATGTTCCATTGTCTCCTCCAGATTCATATACCCAGGATATGGACAGTTCCTTTCTATTTGTGCTTTATATTTCACATTACCCCTTATATTTAATCTGCCATACATAAATAACCACTGTGTTTCCCACATATGGAGGGGTCTTTTATTATTCAGTTGTGCTAATACAATAGGATTTTTACTTGTAGGGCAGTTTTTAAAGCTGGGTTCAATGGGGTAAATTGTGGATATGATGGTATCATATGAAGTGCGTACCGTAGTGGTCTGTACCAATGTCTTCATAATTTGCCATTTGTATACTTTTGTGACAGCCATTCGAAAATATGAAGGAACATGAACATGTCTGGACAATTTTGGAGTCATCTTATGCCAAATATTAAGATTTCTGTTTAAGGCTTTATAAACCCAAGCTTGACCATCTCCTTTTTTTATCATAAGACCAAATGTGATCGTTTGAGAGAAAAATAAAGCATGAAAAAACACAATAGGGTCAATCATACCAAGTCCACCTTTCTTTTTTGTTAAATACGTATAACATCGCTTGACAGGGTTCAGTCTGTTCCCCCATAACATCTGGAAAAAAGAACTATAGATCTAGGTATCAAACTGTAGAGGCAAAGGAAAAATCATTGCTATACATTGGAGACAAGGGACAATATATTGCTTTAAGATCAAATTCCTTTTTTGTTTAGATAATTTCCACTGCTTCCACCTGCAATTTTGCCTTCAATTTTTTTCAGTGCCAAATCCCAATTTTCATTGGGTAAATTCTGTGGTCCAAAAAGAACCCCTAGTATTAAAAGTGGAGCCAATGAGATAGAATTATCCCTAAAATGAAAATCTTTCTGTATTCTGGACCCCACCATTAAACCCTTTGTTTTAGAAACATTCAATTTAGCATTAGAAATAGTTGCATATATTTTAAATTCTGCCAAAAAGTCAATTTTCTGGAGCAGTTAAAAAAATACAGACATCATCCACATAGGCCTGTAAATGTAATTGTTTACCTGAGCCTGTGTTCAAAATTCCTGGCCATCTTGGCACTTCGGTATTAGAGTACAAAAAAGGATCTAATGAGAAAATATATAATAAAGGGCTTAGGGGGCATCCTTGCCTAACCCCTGTCTGTAATAAAAAAACCTCTTACTGTTACACCTTTTATAACAGTGTAAACTTTAACAGGTCTGTATAAAAGATGAATTAAGTGTAATAGTGGATCTGGAACCCCATATTTAAGTAACACCTGAAATAAATATGGCAGGTATACCCTGTCAAATGCTTTTTCTAAATCTGCTGCAATTATATAATCTGTTATACCTTCAAGAGATAAATGTTCTATCACATCCCTTATGACCATCAATGCTGTCTGGATTCATCTATCCGGAAGCCCACAGATTTGATAGGGAGAGATAACTCTAAAGCGTAAAGTTTGAGCCTATTATTAATCAAGATCATGAGGATCTTGTAATTAGAATTCAAAAGGGTAATAGGCCTTCAGTTTCTTATATCTTGTCTATCACCTGATTTAAACAAATATATCATAAGACCTTCAGTAAATGCTGGAGACATGTTTTATGAGCTCATAAAATATTGAAAAACCAGTTGAAGGCAAAATATCAGCAATGTGGAATAAACTTTATAAAACTTATTAGGAAGCCCATCCAGACCAGGAGATGTGTTAGTTTTAAGCTGCTGTATTGCAGATTCAATTTCTATATCTGTAATAGGGTCTTGTAAAGAGAGAGCTGCCAAAGGAAAAGATGGCATTGCCACAGAGGCTAGGTATGTTTGTATGTGGGAAGGAGAAATGCAAGACTTTGGAATTAAGAAACCAAAATGCTGCTCCATCACTGTTTCTATATCAACTTCTGAATTTACAATGTTACCTTTTTCATCCTTTAAAGATTCAATGTGCATGGACTCTTTAATATGTTTACATGCTTCAAAAGGATCTCCCAAGGGTGATTTCTTAGTGTGATTAGATAACATTGCCTGTATGGTATATGCTCTATCATATTGTTATTTCTGCAGCTCTTTTTAATGTTATTAATCTGAGATGCATAATCTATCCGAGATGTATTTGATAAAGTATATAGTTTTCTCAATTGATTTCTAAGTATAAGATACTTATGGAAATTATTCTTCCTCTTATTTTTCCCAACTTTTTTAAACCAACTACTGATATCCATTTTGGTGTTCAACCACCAGTCCCCTAAATTAGTATATATAAAAAGGCCACTGAAATCCTTGCCATAATTATTGACTGTATAGTATTAAATACTAATTGTTGAGTAAGTATAGAGGTATTTAATTTCCATCTGTGAGTCCTCCTAGACATCTCCAAGGTAGATATAAGACAAAATGTTAGAAACAAATGATCAGAAAATTCTGAAGGGTGTGCAGAAAAAATTCTAGCCAGAACATTAGAAGAAATAAATAAATAATTGATCATAGATTGATGATTACCCCTTTTATATGTGAAATCAGGACCTTGTGTTTGAAGTTTAGAACAAGTAGATAAACCAGCTAATTGTACAATTTTCTGAAGAGAATTGGAATCACAATATTTTTTTTTTAGAATCACTAGTTTGTCACTTTGGGAGACTACAATTAAAGTCCCCACCCCAAACAACTTTTTTGGAAGAAACTAGATAAGGTTGTACCACCTGCATACATGTCACCCTATCAGCTTTGGATTGAGAATTATAAATATTTGTGAATCTACAGGCCACATTCCCCCAACTGCCATCCAAAATGAATAACCTTCCCGGAATAAGATCTATCAGATTATGTAGAGTACAAACATAAGAATTAAAGAGAATTCCTATCCCATCTGCACTGTCTGGTCCAAAAGACCAAAATGATGGGCCCCAGGGCCAATCCCTTTTGAAAGAAGCTATCTGGTTTACTGTGTACATCCAAGTTTCCTGTAAAAAACACACTTGAACTTTTTAATTATGAATATATTGAAAAATTGCCTGTCTCTTATCAGGTTTCAATAGACTGTGAGTATTTAAAAACCCCAAGTCAATGCAGGAAAAATCATTTGAACATTCCTTATTTTTTCCTTTTTTTTCTTTTTTTTCTTTCTACTCCTCCATAATCACCATTGAAGGGTCTTGTGGAGATTTCTGTGAATCTGTATCTCCTACCTCCATTTCTGAATCACCCCAAAAAAAGTGCTGCATAGGAATTATTAGACTCAAAGCTGACTGCTTGAGAGGAGGTTGAAGAAGGGGGTTGTGGGGGAGGATTAGCTTTAGAGTTCCTTGCAGATCATCTGCTAGTCTGAGGGGAGGAAGGAGGGGGAACTGACAAGCTGTTATCTTTAACATCTAAATCCTTATAACAAACAGGAGTCAATAAGGAAGGGATCAGTCCCACAGTGTTATCGATTTCTGATTTTGGCTCCACCACCAAAACTTCTTCCCTTAAAGAGGAAGAGGAAGGGGCATTAGGTTTAGAAGTCTGAGAAGTTGTTGGAGGACTATCCTCAGACTTTGAAGGGGGGAAGGAGGAGAGGCTGCAGCTTCCTGTGCCTGTTGGATTAACAAATCAGGGCTGATACAGGAGGCCTTGTTTTTGCTGCCCAAGAACATTCCTGAAAAACATGTCCATATTCCTCACATAAATCACAACGCATATGGTTAGCACATTGCATTGTGACATGTCCAGTTTCCCCACAATTATCACAGTGAGATCTGTCACATATGCTAGAAAGATGAGTTCTCAAATCACATTTATAACATGTTCTAGGTTGTCCCCCATAAAAGCAGACCCCCCCTATCATGGCCCAACAAAAAGGAGTCTGGGATATGCTCCACACCAGAATCTGTTTGTCTTAATTTAACTTTGTATTTCCATCCCCCAGTCCAAAATAATTCAGTATCCAAAATAGGCTCAGGAGGGCTTAAAACATCACATTTTTGTGATAGCCAGTATTTACATCCTCTACATGGACCCCCTCATTCCTAAACATAACTGTTACATTTTTAATCAAAGGTTTGGTAAGAGGAATCATTAAAAAGGGGGTCCATGTAGGGGAAAACTTCACTTGTCGATATCTCTCCCAAAAAAGATCCAGTGAATATATAGAGTGGAAGCTAACATCAACATTGTCCTCTCCTGAGATGTTAATAAATGCAAAAACTTCTTTGGAAGAAAAATGTAATGAGTCTTTTAATAATATATTCCCCACATGGTAATGATCCGGTCTGTCTGCCAGTCCCCCAATATATCGAATACACACAGCGTTTCTTCTGGGAGCAGGTTCTTTTTTTGTTCTGGAGAAAGAGCTCAGACATCAAGGGTTTTTGTTTAGTTTCTGAAGATTGCTCCAAAGAAGGAAGGAAGGGAGTTGTCTGGTAATTCAGGTTCCGGGTTTGAAAGGGAAGAAGCCCTTTCAGTGTCAACAAAAATATTTGGAAACTCCTATGTAACTGATATCAGAATATGATATGAAACCCTGTCAGGTAGTATAAAGTCCTTTTTAATATTCACCCCTGGATTTTCTCCTGGTTTCCAGGTTGGGGTTGATTGGGAAAAGGAGAATGTAGAATTCCAAGAGGGCTCTGGTAACAAAGTGCCCTTAGATGATTGTTTCCATCCTGATCCCAAAAGAGCTTTCTTTTGTGTCCATGAGTCCTTTAAGGCAGTTGCATCTATCAAATTTGGAGCTGCAATCTCCATCGTAGTCTGAGCTAATTTACAAGGCACTGCTGCTTTAAGAAAGTCCGGTTCTGTAGGCCGCTTCATTGCCTCAGTTTGCTGTTTGTTTTGAAAAGAAAAGCTATTTGCTCCCATCTGCGACACAGAAAGTTTTGATAAATGGTAGCCTCAAATGCTGAAACTGCTACAGGAGAGGATATGGGAGTTTTAAAACAAATCCCGATGTTTTAGAATGCTGAGGCTACAATGGAGTCAGAATGCTGCCAAGAGTGCAACCAGCTGCCATTCTGTTCATGGAGGATTTATCAGGTAGAATTGACAAACCCCCATCTGAAACATCTGTTGGTCCCTCCAAAATAACTGCAGGCTTTTGGCACTCACTCATTCTAGCGACAGTACTGCCAACCTTATCTTGCACATTATCTTTTTTAGAGTTATCATCATTTGGAAGAGAAATTGTTAGTGACTCACCGAGCCCCAGTGGGGCCTTTGATGCAGGTGCGTCATCCTGTAGTTTGACAGCCAGTTCAGGTTGCTTGACAGGGGGAGTTGCAAAAGCTGTTTCTATGCCAAGAGGCTTAGAGTAATCCATTCTCAAAGGTGCCACTGAACTCAGAGAAGTCGAAGTAACTGTTGATTCAATCAATTGTTTAGGTTCTTCAGCCTTAGAAATTCTTAGGTCTTCCATAGAGAAAAAAAGCTCAGGGGCATCATCATCCAAAACAACATCCACAGTTTTAAGTATTAAAGCCTCAGATTGAATATCAGTGGAAAGAAGGCCTGCTCTCCCACCTGAGGGATGTCTTCATCCTTCAGAGTCTCACACCGAGTGGACATCCTGCAGTCCAACAGCAAGTCCCCCTACTGACAGAGTAGGAGAAGTTTATTAAACAAAAAAACATAACATCGCCATAAACCAGAACACAATTCATACATACAAAATACTAATAACAATAGTTCTTCTAAGCAACAGAAAATCAAACAGTAGGTATCATATTCATAAAAAGAAATGATTCCAAAGGAAGAAAAACTTAATATTGGAAAATCTCTGCTTATCTTTGCATTTAACATTCAGCAAACCATCCTCAACCTGGGACATTATAGTGGAAGATAATACAATCTGCTGTTGGAATATAAATTGACAACGAGCTTGCCATAAATAAAACTGAAGAAAAGCAAAAAAAACATTCAAAGTACTAGGATGATAAATTTTCCAAGCCCCGGAGTAATCCCCTAAAATTAAAGTATTATAAATAACATTCGAAAGTAAGGGCATACTCCAATGGACAGCAGCATCATTCCAAAAACATTTAATAAAAGAACAAGTAATGAAAAAGTGTGATAGACTCTCCACTTCATTAATACATAAGAGTCTTGGACAAAATCTGTCTGTTAAAGGTTTATATTTAAGGTTGCCACATACCCCTAGCCTACCCTGAGCTGACATCCATACTATATTCCACACAAAGGCAGGGAGTCTAAAGTCAGTTAATTTAAGGAGGGCAAAGGTCATTCTAGTCAGAACACATTCCGGAAAAAGCAAGATCATACCCTGAATGTCAGAAACTATATATGTATAAAAGGATTTCCTAGAATGTAACATTAAAGTGTGAAACAACAATTTCCATTGATGACATTTTTTTAAAGTAGAGATCCCATAAACTGGTAAATGATCCTGTGGTAAGAACTTAGGGGACAAGACAGTCCACTTTTGAAAGAATTGAGCCCAAACAAAGTGTGACCAAACCTGCCAGGATAAAGTTATCGGCCCCCATAAATAACTAAATGAATTAAACCAAAAAGTGGAATGATAAAACACAATCAGATTAATCATGGCTAATCCACCCATTTTCACAGGCAAATAAGTAATCTCTCGGTGCACTGGATTCAGTCTGTTGCCCCATACCATTTGAAAAAATATACTATAGAGTCGTGTTTCTAAATTAACCGGAGGTGGATAAAGATAACTTAAATATAAAAAAAAGGTAACAGAAATTTTTTAATAATAAAAATATGTTTTTTCTTTCCAGATTTCCATTGCTTCCATAGATTAACTTTACCTTCACCTATACTCAACTGCTGTTCCCAGTTAAAAGTAGCCAAATTACCTGGGCCAAACCATACCCCTAGAATTTTCCGAGGCGTAGATACAAAAGGAATACCCATAAAGTCAAAGTGACACACCTGAGCAGGGTGTAAAGAAAAAATAAAACTCTTAGCTGTATTTATCTGTGCTC
Organism: Neoceratodus forsteri; assembly: GCA_016271365.2. NCBI lineage: Eukaryota > Metazoa > Chordata > Ceratodontiformes > Ceratodontidae > Neoceratodus > Neoceratodus forsteri. The sequence goes on from JADMNL010000023.1 coordinate 347,173,947, forward strand.
CAGAATAACTCCCCCATGTATTGAAGCAGTGTAGTGCAGTTTGAAGGAAAGTCTCATCTCAAACTAATAGAGTCACATCATCCGCATATGCTGTGATTTTCTCTAAAGGTAGAGAGATATCTGGGGCAATCCCTACAATACAGTGATTTCCTTGAATATATAGAATTAGGGGATCTAAAACATATGTATATAATAGAGGACTTAACAGACAGCCCTGTCGAACCCCTCTAACAAATGGAATCTCCATCCCCATTAAACCATTTACCAATGGGAGTACTTTAGCATCAGAACAGAGCATAGCAATCCATTTCACGAATGGACGTGGAATATTATAATGAAGTAATAAATTAAACAAATAATGATGTCTAACTCTGTCAAAAGCTTTAACCTGATCTAGTGCAATTAGAAAGCCAGATCCCTTCCCCATATTACTATGCTCAAATAATTCTCTTAAAAGATAGAAGTTATACTGAATCTTGCGTTTAGGAATAGCGCAAGTTTGTGCGGGATGAATAAGAAAATCTGAAACCAATACTAGTCTATTTGTAAGAATTTTAGAAAGAATCTTATAATCACTGTTAAGGAGACTAATGGGCCTCCAATTTGTCAATAGAGAAGAATCTCCTTTCTTATGAATGAATTTCAATAAAGAGATGCTAAAATCCGAGAATCCTGAATCAGAGGTTAACATAAAATTAAACACAAGTGGCAAAAAAAAAACTCATAAAAGGGAGGAATTTTTTATAAAACTCATTAGGTATACCATCCAAACCAGGCGAAGTTTTGGTATTTAAGGCTTTTATGACTCCTTCCACTTCTAGGGAAGAAATAGGCTTTACTAAAATTTTCTGAAGCGTGTCATCCATAACAGGGAGAAGGGCCATGAATTCAGCTGGCAAAGCTTCACTAGAACCGGAATCCTTACTAAAAGAGTCAGAGACAAAGCTCTGTACCACAGTTAACATCTCTAAATCAGTGGTTACCATTCTACCCATAAGGGACAATAACCCAGTCATCAGTGTTTTATCCAGGCACTGTTTACAGGCCTTATAAGGATCAGAGGCAGGCTGAGACTGTAACCCATATCTAAACTCCGTGTCTAAAGATTTTGCCCTATCATATTGATAAAGGGACATTTGTTTTTTAATTTCAGAAATTTGTGATTGAAAGAGTAGTTTATCTCTAGGGGGAAATGACATCAACTTATATAGCTGATTCCGATGTTGTAAATAGGTTACATATTGAGAATTAGCCTTGTGTCTCCCTTTAGTAAGTAAAAAGGACCGAATCTCAAATTTAGTGTCCTTCCACCATTCAAATAAATTCTCATAAAAACAAATTGTGGAATATCTGGCTGCAAATAATACTTCTAAACCTTCTACACAATCCCCAGCTTCTGAAAGAGACACATTCAAGTGCCATCTGGGACAGGATAAAAATACCTTAGTAGGTACCCCAGCTAAACTCAAATAACAAGTCAAAATATGATGATCAGAAAATTCTGTCAGCCTGACTGTAGCAAAAAAGGGGGTCAAATATTTAGAAATAAAAAATAAATCTATACGAGTAGAAAAAATATGCCTATGATAAGTAGTGCCCCCTTTAACATTCAAAGTCCTATACACATCAGCAAGGCCTGCATCCTTAACCATCTGTCGCAAAGCCAGTGAATCACAGTAAATTTTCTTTTGAGTTTCGCCTTTAAATTTGGAATCAATATCACAATTAAAGCCCCCAAATTATATGCCTCCTAGTATAAAGAAAAGGTTTGATGTCGCCAAATAACTTAATCTGGGCAGTCTTAAGTTGTGGAGCATAAATGTTAACAGACAAAAGTCAAAATCTTGACAACAAAAGTCCAAAAGTAAAGCGCGACCAGGGCTAATATCAACTAGTTTAGAAATTCTGAATAAGGTGGAGGCAAACAGAATCCCAATCCCATCAGCCGAATTAGGACCAAATGTCCAAAAAGAAGGCCCCCAGACTCATCACTTCTTTGCCTGCTCAATTTCAGCAAGAGAAGATAATCTAGTTTCCTGAAGGAGAATAATGTCAACCTGTAGAGTGCTAAAAAAAGAAAAGAGGGAAAGCCTTTTCTAGAAATTTTTTATACTACACATGTTGTAGGAAACTATTTTCAAAGTGGCCATAATAGGAGAGGTTAAGTTCAGGACCCACTCTTTTGACTAAAACTGGTCTTTCTTTTTTTTCCTTTCTTCCCTTTTTTTCCTTTGGCAAGTTCAGTAGTCTTACTTTCCTCATCCTCTGAAATCAAATCAGATCGATGTGAGGTATCAGATTCCAAATCTGATTCTCTCCCTTCACTTTGTAAGGGGGAAAAATAATTTTCTATAGTAATAGAGCTAACTACTGGATGTTTAAGAGAAGCCCTAGTGAACCATCTGGTTTTAACAGTTTCAAACGGCGGAGGCATTGAAGAAGATGCCGGCCTTGGAGCTTTAACTGAACTCTGAATAACAGGGGAATCAGAGATCGGCAGGACAGGGGTCACAGAAGCAGTAATCAAGGATGCCACATCTTCTTCAACAGGGTGAAGTCCTTCCACACCTTCCTGTACAGTTCCCACATCAGAATCATGAGTTTGCACAGAAGGGGCAAAATCCTTCCTCTTTTCCTGGGCTTTATTTACAAGATCCTCTTGGTCCCAGCCTCCTGACCTATTATGTTTAGCCCAAGGGCATTGGTGAAAGGCATGTCCTTTTTCGTCACGCAAATTACATTGAAAAATATTTTCACATCTATCCACTGAATGCCCATACCCTCCACATAGGAAGCATTTAAATAAATCACATGGACTACTAATATGAGTTTTAGCCCCACATTTATAACAGGCACGAGGTTGTCCCCCGTAAAGACAGACCCCTCTGTCCTTTCCTAAAAAAACTATTCGGTAGATGTATGACCTCGCTGTTAACCTGGAACAATTTCACCTTAAATCTCCAACTACCAGTCCAGATGCCCTCTAAATCCAACATAGCTTCAGGGGGACCTAAAATATCACATCTGTTCTGTAGCCAATGATAGATATTACTAACATTCACCCCTTCATTCTTAAACATAATGGTAATGTGTCTAATTTGGGGTTTAGTAAGGGGAAGAGCATAGAAAGGGACCCAAAGAGGGGTGGATTTTAAAGTGGAATATTTATCCCAAAACTTCTCCAGACTACGTGATGTTTTAAAACTAACATCAAAGGAGTCTTCTCCAGAGATATGAATCAACGCAAAGATATCTGCTGGTAGGAAGTTCATAGAGCCCTTCAATAAGTTATTAGCAATATAATATCTGTCATGGTGTTCTTGCAACCCACCCCTATAATGCAATCTAACTGCGTTTCGTCTCGGGGCTTGTTCTAGTTTGTTTTTAAACAATTCAGACATTGGTACCCTAGGTTTGTGCTGACTTGCCCTCGGCTCCGAGGTATCTGAATTAACAACCGCCTGTAAACAAGAAAAATCATCAACTGACTTTGTGAACGTACTTGACCTAGGTAAGGCCGAGGAACACTCCTCTAAATGCTGCGCAGCCATTACATTGTCCCCAGAACCCTCATGGAAGTCCATACCTGAGCTCAGTTTAGTAACAGTGTTGGCATGCATAGTAGAAACTGGAGAATCCTTAGGAAAGTCTTTCCACTCCGGATCAGGGATCCATTGTCCCGCTGCAGTGCGCAGCCAACCAGAGTCACTGAGAGCCTCTTCCGCCGACCAGTCAGTAGCAGAAAAAGTATGTGTAGTTCGTGGCAACCCAAACTGCCGCCTCACCATCTGAGAAGCACTTTCAGCCACAGGATCAATCACAGCCGGCGCATTCTGAGACTCTGTTGGTCATAGACCCTGAAGTTCCCTTCTCGCCTTTCCCTCCACAGAATCCAAAGAAGTTCACCTCATCTCCTCCCTACCCACAGCCGACTGCTGCGCCAATGGTTCTGATGAAATATTCGGCGATACCGAAAGAACACCAACTGTCACCAAACCTAGTTCCAAACCAGTATTCTCTGTAGCAGACTGAGACCCAGTCTGAAGCATCGCAACACTCGGTTGTTCAAGCCCTTTATCCAGGATAAGAATCTCCATAACATCTTGCCTTTCCATATGATGCTCAGGCGAGCTCAAAACAGCAACCTCCTCCTCCATTACCTCCGTGAAGCACACTGAGCAATCCCAAACAGACTGCAAACAGTGCCAGCTACCACCAGCAAAGCAAAGCAGTAGGGGAATTTCCCCGGTGTCCTGGCCAAATTTCCCTCATTCACTAAAAATACCACCAACAGCTTAATCTGGTTCAAGGCCAGTTGGCATTCATCTGTATCCCCCTCCCCCAAGTCGTGCCTGAAAATAGGCAAGATTTGTCTAGTGCACTTCCCCGGTCAACAAAAGCTAAATAAAAATAATGGGTCCAACATAAGGAAGGCCTTGGAGGAGGGGGGCTTTGTTCACATCCGTTGCTTTGAGCATTGCTTAAATTTCATAGTTCACAGTTTTCTCAATAACAACAGGGAGATTAAGGCTCTCGTTAGCACTGGTAAAAGAATATGCACTCATTTCAGTCATTCAAGCAAAGCCCGTCACTTGTTTGAAAAAATACAGCAGGAGCACAGTTTACCTTTGCACAGACTGATCCAAGACATTTCTACTCAATGGAATTCAACCTTTTATATGTTCCCAAGGCTGCTGAAACAAAAGAAAGCTGTCAGGCAATACACTTTAGAAAATAAAATTAATGATACAGATGTCTATATTACTCCACCACAGTGCGCCATGCTGGAGTTTCTTATTGTACTGCACCAGCCATTTGAAGAAATCACCAGGGAGGTTAGTGCAAACAGCAACTCTGAGCCAGTTGATACCCATAATAAATATTTTAAAATTCACACTGAATCTGATTAGGGAAAAGTCAGAGAAGTGAAACAGTTCCATGATCACACAGGCTGCCACTGGTGCTGCTGACACATGCAGGTTGTCCTCCAGAATACAAGAAGATCTAAAAAGTTGAAGAAGATGACAAACTATGTAAAATGCTTCATTCTGATTACTACATTAAAGCAACAATCTTGGACCCACAATACAAATCTAAACAACTATTGAGTGATGATGATGACACTTGTTTCAAGAGAAACAAACAAGAAATAATTGACGAGGTGCATGCTGCCATGGAACAAAGTGCAACAGCAGCACGGCATTCAGAATCTTCTTCACGACACAGCAGCACAGCATCAGGTGGCCCATCCTCTACTGTGCATCATTTTCGCCCTCTTTCTCCTCAGCCACTGCAGGTGAATCTTCTTCTTCTTCTTCATCCCCAGCCAAGCATGTAAGCACTGTCCCACAGTCACTTGGTTCAGCTTCATGTCTCTGGAGTCACTTAGAAGATGTTATTGCAACATTTTCATCTGCCTCTTGTAACACAGCCTCAGCACAGACCATTGTTGAAATGTACCTGGCAGAGCCCAATATCAGCTGGAATGCTGATCCTTTGAAATACTGGCAATCCAAACAAAATATATGGCCTGCTTTAGGAAACATTGCAATGAAGTACGTGAATTGCCTTCTGACTAGTGTCTGTTCAGAACGATTGTTCAATGCAGCTGGCAACATCATTACTGACACATGATCTCATTTGACCCCAGAAAATGATGAGCACCTCACGTTTCTCAAAGTCAGCATTCCTCACTTTAATTTCAAATATGATACCTGAATAAAACATACACCGACTGCTCCAAGCAGGCCCTATGCATAAAACACTTGCAAGAATTTGTGCCTGTGGTTAAAATCTTTTGTGAATAGGGTCTACTACATGAGGTAGCAATTAATTGCAACATGTCAGGTCAGGATGGACTAGGACAGGCCACTATGATTACATGAGCAGTACAGAATAGAAAAAAAAATAACATCAGTGGGTCCAGAGTCCAAATACAGCAAGCAACTGCATTTCATTTCACAAACTTACTTGGTGGTACCTGGTACCACTATCTGATCTGGACATAGGAAACTGCTGTCTACTACTACTACTAGTATCAGTTTTTGCCCTCACGAGTTACAACTACTACTTATTTTTATCACTTTTTGTCCTTACTCCAGTCCTACTCCTTACTACTACTAGTTGTCACTTTTTTTGCCCTCAGCAACTGATCCTGAGTCCTGACTGTTCTGTTTTAATTTTTGTACAGTCACGGTTTAGCAGGTGCCAGAATGTTCAGAAACTGAATGTTCTTTGTATATTTCTCACATCCTCAACATTTGTCTTCAAATACTTCACAGAAAAAAATGCTACTAAATTAAAAATTCATGTAATTTCCTTATTGTTTGTGTGTGAATGGTATGCTAGCCTGGTTACATCTCACTTACAGTAACTGGGCTGAGATTATTATATTACTGTATTTTATTTGTGATGCTTAAATTACTTGGCAGTGGCTGGCAGCAAGCAATGTGAAACTAGGAAGGTGTCATTGTGTTATGTTGTGTGTCATCAGGTCTTCATCAGGTGGCAGTAGCAAACTTTTTTATGACTGCTCTGCACTTGACCAATGCGATGTGTGACTGGCTGCCTGCCTGGGTGGTGATTTCTTTCTTTCATTTTTCTTCTTTAAGAAGTCAGCATCCTCAGCATGTTGCTCAGATTCAGTAGAAGTAGTTGTAGTACTAGAAAACATTACCACCTCTTGGACCAGGTAGCGTACCATATACCACACTACACTGGGGCATGCAAAGCAGTTGCATCATTCACATGGGTAGGGTTGGTGGGCTCTCGCAGTACTGCTCATTTGATCATTCATATCCATTTCTTTGGCTTGTTCGGCTCTGACTGGAACATCCATCAAAATAATACCCACACAGCACCATTAATAAAAAAAGAAATCTTAGCTGCCTAGCAGTGCCTGCAGTGCTTGGTGGTGCTATGATATAATGTACAGTAGGTAATGGTATTTGCATCTGTCTATCTGTCTCTCTCTCTCTCTCTGTCTTTCCCAGCACACTCACGTCATGGGCCCGAGCATGATATGCCACCATTATAGGCCAGCCATGAAGGAGCTACTAGTGACAGATTGCTTTTATATTTAGTAATTTTACTTTCATTTTTATACAAATAATCCATTACATCATTTCCTTTATGCCTCTGTGTCAAATGTGAGTGACTTTGGCCACTTTTATGCTTTTTTTTCAAATATTGGTCAACAAATCAGAACTAATTAGAACTAATCAGGCTAAATCAAGACTTCACCGTTTCCCAGTTCTTATTCGTGTGTGTGTGTGTGTGTGTGTGTGTGTGTGTGTGTGTGTGTGTGTGTCTTCTGTAAATTTAGTGAGTGGTGAGAAAGGGGCTGTAACTCCACAGTGCTTTTTGTAAGGCTCATGATTTCTTGTGACAAATGTATAAATAAATATCTTTTGAATGTTGTTTATGCAGACACTGCTCCATTTAATTATTTACTGCAGGAATTCCTAGGTGTTTTTTAGGCAAGCTGGGTAGCATAGAGGTGGGTCCAAAGGTGATTAACTGGGTAAGAAATTGGTTAGGGAATAGGTGACAGAGGGTGGTGGAAAACAAGATTCACTCCAAGGAAAGGAGGAAGGGAGGGTGACCAGTGGGGTACCTCAGGGATCAGTGCTGGGACTGGTCCACTTTAACATCTTTATAAGTGCCCATGCAAAAAACATAAGTTAGCAAATACCTAATGCTTAGCTATTCATTAGGGAATAACTAACTAAAAAGTTAAGCATTGATCTTGGCCATTGGTTGAGAGTTTTTCCTCAACTAATATATAATCCTTGCTGTCTAACCATTAGTAGATATTTTTTTTACTTCTGCATTAGTTGAGAAAGCAGACTTTGAAAAATACTAGAGTTGTGGATTGATTGAATTTTTCAACTTAAATATAATACAGCTTATGAATTGGTTGATTTCTTTGACTTAGAAAATATCTCAGTTGTTAATTACTTGAGATTAAAAACTTAGAAAGTTTTACAGTTATCAGTTACTTGAGATTTTAACTTAATTTTTTTTTGTTGTTTCTATCTCTCCAGCATACAACAGAAGTAGTTTGCAGGGAAAGCAGTATTGTATTGTAGCATGCTAGGAGGGCAGAAATATCCAAAAAGTTGGCTTTTTGTGCATCTCTCAAAATCATATGCACTATGTATACTCTCAAGCCTTATTTCCTGAGCAAGACATTGTGGGCATGCAATTCTTTGTGTAAGTCAAGCTGGCAAGGCTTTGCCAGAACAGACATCGGGCTCAATTCTCAAAGAGGGCTTAGATCAGTACAAGCTGTGGCAAGCAGCAGCTTGTGCTGAAGTCTGGTGCACCAGGGACCCTGCACCAGATTTTGGTACAGGAGGAGTCTCAGCACCTATGCCCCCACATGTGTGGCAAGCTCTCCTGTGCGGCAAACACATGGTTCATGAGAGGTGTTTGCCACAGACACACTGTGGCAAAGGCTAACGGTCCCCCCTCCCTGATTCCTTGTAAACTAAATGTAACCCCTTCCTGGTGGTCTAGTGGCCCCTGGTCTGCAATGTTGCCTGTATTCATATTTATAAAAATAACCCTTGCTAGTGGTCTAGTGCCCCCCTTTGTGATCCCTGATGTTGCCCGTATTCATATGTATAAAAATACCCCTTTCTGGTAGTCTAGTGGACCCCACCCCAGCAGGTAGTGCCCACCACCCCACTCCCCACTCCCCATCCCAAAACAAAGCCCACACCTCTCACCTCCATGCCAGCCACTGACTGAACTGTCACTGAGTGCCTACTGTATAGTGTATGTGCTCATTGATTAATCAGGTCAACTCTCCCAGAGGAGAATTTTCTAAGTACCCTTAGACCAACAGTGAAGCACACCCAGAAATGGACTCTTCATCCTCCCCCACCAATGAAGAGGGGTTTCTCCCTCAAAGCACTGAGGAAACTTTGTTGGATGCCCCTCTAATAATCCTTTATTTCAAAAATCAATTTTTGTGTGCTTCACTGCAAGTTTTTGCTTTCTAAGTTACGTTTGTCTAGTTGAGGCTGAGTCCACAGACTTGACTGGTAGCATGCTTGTCCTGGGCTCTCTACCCTTAGACCAGCTCTGGCTGGTCTAATGGTACTTAGAATTTCTCCCTTCAGGATAGTTCTGAGAATCCCACTTTCAGGGATGTGGCAGCTTACATCTGCCACAGGCCCCCTAGCACCATGTTGCAGCCCATTTTGGAGTGCACAGGTGGCACAGGCCCCATATGGGGCAAGCTGCAATTGAGAATCACTCCTGGCATATCTTTGGGTACAAGGGACTCTTTGCACCATCTTTTGTGGCCCAGGCCCTTTGCTGCATGTTGGGAGCTTTGAGAATTGAACCCATAATCTTTTATACAGACTTATACATCTGAGCCTGTATAGACTGAAAATGATAAAGTACAGACATGTAATACATCCAGTGATGGACTGGAGGATGGCTTATGTGGTGCCCCTCCACAAGAGTGGCCTCAAGGATGAACTGGGAAACTACAGACCAGTGAGCCTCACATCCATCATGGGTAAGCTAATGGAGACTATCCTGAAGGAGAGGCTGGTGGCCCTCCTAGAGGCCGAAGGACTACAGGACAGTAGACAGCATGGCTTCATATGTGGCAGATCCTGCCAAACCAATCTGGTGGAGTTCTATGACTGGGTAACTAGGCAACTGGACAGAGGCCATGCAGTGATATGTCCTGTATCTGGACTTCAGTAAGGCATTTGACTCAGTGCCACATGGAAGGCTGGGAAGGAGTTAGTAGGCACAGGGGCAGTGCAAAGCTGGTGAGATGGGTAGGAAACTGGCTTCAGGGAAGGCAACAGAGGGTGGTGGTGGGTGGGGAGCTCTCACACCCAAGGGCAGTGACGAGCGGTGTTCCACAGGGCTAGGTGTTGGGACCAGTGTTGTTTGGGATATTTATTGCAGATATATCATGGGACATCAAGAGCAAGATCAGTCTGTTTGTTGATGATACCAAGGTAGGCACGGTGGTGGATGACATAGGGGCATGGCAGGGGTTGCAGGATGATCTGACTAAGCTTGAAACCTGGTCAGACACCTGGAAACTGGGCTTTAATGCCAAAAAGTGCAAGGTGCTGCATTTTGGGATGAAGAACCCAAGGAGGAGTTACCAGCTGGGGGGAGTGCAGCTAGCCCAGACAGAGGAGGAGAAGGATCTGGGTGTGCTCATTACAGGGTCAATGAACAACTCAGCACAATGTAGGAAGGAAGGAAGCTGCAAAGGTCAACAAAATGCTGGGTTGTATTGCAAGGGGTATATCCTCAAGGAGGGAGGAGGTGATTCTGCCACTGTATAGGTCATTAGTTAGACCACACCTGGAGTACTGCGTGCAGTACTGGCACCCGTATCTGAAGAGGGATATTAAGTTACTGGAGGGGGTGCAGCGCAGGGTGATAAAGATGATCAAGGGGCTGGAGGACTTATCATATGAGAGGAGGTTGAAGGAGTTGAACATGTACTCACTGGAGGAGAGGAGGGACAGGGTGACATGATTGAAACCTTTAAATACATGAAAGGAATAAACAAGATGGGTACAGAGGGGCTGTTCAAAATAAGGAAGGGGAGGGCCACCAGGGGCCATGATATGAGACTGGAGGGAGGAAGGTTCAGGAGGGAGATGAGGAGACACCTTTTTACAGAGAGGGTGGTGGCTGGGTGGAATGCGTTACCTGCAGAAGTGGTATGCAGTAGAACAGAGGACTGCTTCAAAAGGGGATGGGACAGGACAAGAGGGAGGGTTAATGAAGGGGAAGGGTGGAAGGGAGGGGCTGCTGCAGAATAATGGGTGCTAGCTGCACATTCGAGCAGACTTGATAGACCTCTAGGCCTTTGTCTGCTGGCAAATTTTGTATGTTCATATGTCAGAACTCCAATGCACAGAAGCCCAGCCTACTGGGTCCATCTCCTGCACACAAGCCCAGCCAACTGGGTACCCTCCTACACCCAAACCCAGCCCCCTGGTTTGCCATCCTGCATTCATGCACAGCCCACTGGGTCCCCTCCTGCACACAAGCCCAGCCCTGTGGGTTCTACCCTGTATGCAAGTCCTGCTGACTGGGTCTCCTCCTGCACCCAAGCCCAGTCCTCTGGGTCTCTGTTCTATACATAAAGACCCCTTTAATGGGTCCCCTCCTGTATACCAGTCCAGCTTACTGGGTCCCCTCTGGTACATAAGCCCAGTTAACTATGTCCCCTTCTGCACCCAAGCCCTGCTTACTGGGTATCTTCCTTCTTAGAGTCCCAGATCCCTGGGTCCCCTCCTGTACATAAATCCAAGCCCTCTAGGTACCCTCTGGCACATACGCTCAGCCTACTGCATTTCCTCATGCACTATGACACATGCCCAGCCCTCTGAGCCCTCTCCTCTATTCAAGCCCAGCCTATTCCCCCCCCACCCAAGCCCAACACACTAAGTCCCATCCTATCTGTGTCCCATTCTACACCCAAGCCCAGCCCACTGAGTTTCCTCCTGGATACAAGTAGAGGCAACTAGATTCCCCTCCTTTACCTAAGTCAGCCCACTAGGTCCCCAACCTGAACCAAAGTCCAGCTCATTGGGTCCACTCCTGTGTACAAGACCAGCTTATTGTGTGCCCTTCTTCACCCAAGCCCAGCCCACTGGATTTCCTCCTGTACACAAGCCCAGACATGGGATCCTCCTCCTGCACCCAAGCCCAGCCCACTGGATCTTCTTCTACATCTAAGTCCTTTGGGACCCCTTTTACTGACAATTTAGCTCTCTGGGTCCCCACCTGCACCCAAGCCCAACCCACTATGTCTCTTCCTTCACACAAGCCCAGCCTTCTGGTCTCCCTCCATCAACTAATGTCTGCCCTCTGGGACCCCCTTATGCACCCAAGCCCAGCTCACTGGGTTCCCCTATTGAAAATAAGCTGAGTCTATTGGGTCTCTCCTGCTCTCATGTACACTCCTCTGGGTCAATCTTCTACAGAAAATCCCAGCCTATTTACTTCCTGTTCTGTGCTCAAGCCCATCCAGGTGGCTCCTCCCCTGCACCCAAACCCTGCCTAATGTGTCTCCCCTTGTAACAAGGCCCAGTCCAGTGGGTCCCCTTTGGGACCTGAGCCGAGCCCATTAGGCCTCATCTTTTAACCAATTACAGCCTAGTTTTTTTACCCTAAAACAAAGCCCAGTGATTACCTCCTGCACATACATCTAATGGGTCACATGATCAGCTGGTTTAACTATGAGCAAGTGTGCAAGAGCTCTCAATCTGAAGGAGGCAGTCAGCCATAGAGGAGGGTGGGTATTGTCAGTCATCTTTTTCCTCTTTATAGACATCCATCACCAGCTTTTAAGTGCTGGGAGAGGGTTGAGGGTGGGAGGAAGGTATTGCCATTGTGGGGAAGGGGGGTCATATTTGATTTAGCACAAATAAGTGCTGTAAGATGATGACCAGCCATGGAGGCTGGAAGGTTGTGCTGGCTGCCCATCATGGAAGATTTTTTAAATATAGCCACTTAAATGGAAATTGTGGGTACTGGGGGGAGGAAAGTGGATAGATTCTAACATAGGGTAGGAGCGGGGTTGTATATCATACAGAGGAGGTGATAATAGTGACCAAATATGGGCAACCATCAAAATGGTGACTCATATTCAGCACTTTTATCATGGGTGACCCGCATGGGTAATGACAAATTGCTACCATGAGGGTAGGGAAGGATGACCGGAAAGGGAGGATAGGCAAGGTGAAGTGAAGGGATAGGGAAGAGGGTTATTACCCTGTAGTGTGCATTCTGTTGCCGAGTCAGCCATATGGTGTGTTGTGGAGTGGTGGTGAGGGAGGCTAGCTCTGGCACAGCAGGTACTGGGTTCAGGTCTCGGGACTAGGAGGGTAGGAATTTTGCCACTGCCTGTGGCTGTGGGACTTAATTATTTTAAAAGGTGGACTGTGCCCCCCCCTCTCCAACGTGCACGCCTCTGGAGGTAAGAATCTAAAATCAGAGGGGGTGCCCCCCTCCACAAAAACACTTATTTTTTTGCCAGATGTCGGGTCACCGCAAATGTGTATCGCCAATCTGCTTTTTGGCAATATACACTCACCATAATAGTGATTGCCATTTTGTTTTCGCTGTTATGACACAGAACCCATGCAGGGTATAGGACAGGGGCTGTTTCTTTTGATTTTTTTAATTAAATATTGTATTTCCAAAATAGGTTAGACAGGAATACTGCATTATTTGTGGCATTTGAAAAATACTGTTTATTATTCGTACACCCCTAGTTGCCTTTTTTAGATACTTTTAAGGATATTGCAGTCCTTGGAGTACATTTTTTCTTCGAGTACATTTTTTTGTCTCAGTGTGCCTTTCTTAGTCACCAATTTATAGCAAGGAAGGAAGGAAGGAAAGCTTTTTGGTTGCATGCAGAGAACAGTTTATCTGCAATGGTTTCACACTCTGAATTCAGATCTGTTCTGTCTCTTTAAATGTTCTCAACTACTGCACAGCTCCCACAATGCATCTAATGCTTCCTGTCTCCAGCATTGCTGCTAGGTCTGTATGACTCTGGAAACAGTTAACAGTACTTTCACTTTCATACAGGATGGATGAACTTTTCCCTGTGCATTACTGGCAAAAAGTTTAACTTAGCTCTTATTTTCTCACTAAAATGCCAAGTTCTGCAGTTTTCATCTGAAGTAGAATGAATTAAGTACATGGAAGAATTGAATTTAAGCACATTGAGAATTTAGTGACTGCATGTTTGTGTCAAATGTATGGGGGGAAGGGGAGATACAGCCTCAGCATCTGTTACTGTATTTTATTTTCCCTCAGAAGCAAAAATCTCAGATGTGATTCTCTCAAATTACTGACCAAAACGTGTGTCCTTTTTGATTCAAATATTTTGAAACAGTAATTGCTGTAATTATATAAAGCTTACATGTACAGTAGATATCATTAGTACATATAAAAACACTGTCTAGAAAAGATCACATTTCAATCAGAAGGGTTTGATTACTAAATAATTTGTGTAGCTGTCAGTGAACATGGGTTTCTGTGCTATGCTGTGCACCCTGTCAAATCACCTGTCCCTGAATGCAACCTCACAAGGGTATCTCCTGATACATTTTATGTATTGTAAGTCTCTGCTGTTCCCAATAATTTAACTATATATTTTATTTTGAATCAGTGTGCATGAAAGGGAGAGCTCTGGATGTAGAGAACTGGACTGTATTGATTAACAAACAGCAAAAAAATGACTTTTCTTACAAGTTAGCATGTGGGGTTGGGGAGATGCATGCCCTGCATCACTATTTTCTTTGGAGTGGGGGCTCTGGATTCCTTGGACAGCATTGCTTAAAAAGAAAAAGGCACAAAATTGCTTGTGTCATTTTGTGTGTGTGTGTTTATGTAGGTACCCTGGATGACTTTTGATGGGGGGGGGGCTCTAGATTGTTCAGACAGTATTAATAAAAAAACAAACAGGATTTGACTTTTTTGCCATTTACAGTCAGTGTGCATGGTGGGAAGGGGGGTTCTATGTGTGCCTTTGAATACTTTTGCTGGAGGGTGATCTCTGGATCACACAGACAGTATGGATTAAATACCCAGAATTTGACTTTTGCATAATTTCCAGTCAGTGTGCCTGAAGAAGGGCATGTGCTCTAGATTGTTGCTGCTGTGGAGGGTCTCTGGATCATTGCTAGTATGCATAAAAAGGGGAGGAGGATTCAGTAGCCCTGTCTTGCTTTGCACACCAGCAGTGTTCTCCTTCATGACATTAGTGTCTATGAGAAGGACATCACATGTTTCATACTCAGGCTGCGGAATATGCTGCAGTGATTTCTGCTCATTCCAGCATGCCAGAGTGCTGCTGTGCTCAAAGTCAAGAGTATCCAAAAATGGGTGGGGGTGTAATGTTCAGTTGTGGTCTGACACACCAGTCTGCCAAGATGCCGCGTGCTGGAAAAAGGGTGCTAATTGTTCAGTTGTGGACCTGCATCTCCAGCATTTTGTCATGCAGCCTTTATAGGAACATACTTTAAAAGGTGGATAGTGCTCCTAAACAAGTAATTAGTGTTTGGTATGTCAAATTTGAATATGTAATTTTGTTTAGCTTGCATCTAGCATGTGTAAAGGGGACGTGCTTTGGATCGTTGAATTCAAATATATAATTTTATTAATGTTGCTGCCAGTGTGCTGGGGGGGCAGCATTTTGTTAATGTTACAGCTACCATGTGTAAACAGCATTTACTGTAAAAATCACTTTTGACACACATTCTTATCTCAAAGCACTTTACAAATGATGAGAAATTGGTATTGTAGTGACTGCAGCTGTGTAGTGGCAGCCAGTTCACACATCAACACCTGCTCACAGCCTTGGACAATTGCATGAGCCAGTTTCATGGGAACAGGAATGTAGGCCAGGATACTGTGGAAAATCCCCATCTCTTGTGAAAGTGTCTTTGGTTCTTCTACTTCCACCTAGACACCCACTATAGCCTAAGAGGTGGGAGGATGGGACTAGAGTTTAATGCCTCAATCGGAGGATGCAACATCCCAACAATACATCATCCCTTAGTGCTGCACTTGGGTGCTGGTGGCATTTATGGTATGATCCCAACCCTGTGCAGCACTAGAACATATGACCTTCTGGCCTAGATGTGGATGTGCCACCAGCTGAACCATGATACCCTGAAAGCATGACTTAGCTGGGAGGGGGGGTAGTGTATTGGATCACTGAAGCTGAGTATATAATTTTGTTAATGCTGCTACCAGTGCATACGGAAAGGTGTGTGTGTGGGGGGGGGGGCTCCAGATTAAACCTCAATAAAATAAACTGACATTAACTGTGTGTGAGTGAGTGTGTGTGTGTGTGTGTGTGTATATATGTATTTTATACAATGGTTTCATTTTGTATCACCATTGGTGATGATAAGTAATGCTTTTGTTTATTTGTTTCTGTGTCAGGTGTATTGGTGAAACCAGGACCAGACTACAATGGTAAAAACTGAATTTCCTGATTTGGACAGACCAGCTGGAGTGGCAAAACATGCACAGTCTGGCCATTCCGGCTGTTCTGGATTTCAGCACTAGGTTAATGAAAATCATGGAGACCCTGCAAAGGGTTTAAAAGGTGCCTGACCCCAGACCAGCATTCCACCATTGAACTGCCTACACTGCACCTTCCAGACACTTGTAGCCCCCAAACCAGCCTCCAACCAGTCATACTTGAAGCAGATAACTCACCATTCCAGCCTCTGATCCCCAGCTGTCTACTCTCCCTGCAGCTGGACAGTCCTTCCAGGACCACCCTCCTTTCCCCCGGCTGACAACTCTTCCAGCCATAGTACCAGTTTCCCTTCCCCAGAGTGTCCAACTGGGTACTTGAATAAACATCCCCTCTATTTCTGTCCCCACCTGATAGACGGACTGGCCACCCTGGTGCCAGAATGCCTGCCTTGATGGCTGGAATACCCACCCACTGTGTCTCAGAAACCACCCTGCTGGCCAGAATGCCCACTCAGAGTGGAGGACTGACCACTCTGGGTATCAGAATGCCTACCATAGAGCAGCAGTGCCCTCTCAGAGGGGCATAATATCTACCCTGGGTGCCAGAATGGCCACAGTGGGACTGGAATACCCACCCAAAGTGGAGCTACAGTTTGTCCACCATCTCCTAAATCAGTGAGTGTTCGCACTGATGGAGGCCATCATGTTTTTTACATGACTCATGTGCTCCACTCCTTTTATAAAAACACAAAGGGCTATCAAGTCTTTACTTGTACTGTTGTACAGGTCAGTGTAACAGCACAAACAAAGGGGTAGGGTAAGGCCCTATGAGTAACACTGCTGATATGCAAGTCCATGATGTGCCCTATACAATGTCTCCACAGTGCCCTCACCACCCAGTACACAAGGCACAGACATCCAATGACCACAAGAAGTACTATATGTACTTTTACAGAAGTTTGCTTCTTTGCAAGCCAGAATATCCATTAATGCAAGAGGAACAGTTAATTTGGTGTACAGGGTCACTGAACATTGGAATGCTCAGGAATGTGGCTATGGAGGGAGTATCATCTGCATACCAGAAATGAAACAGTTACCATTGATTGATATAGGGCCACTGGACCACCAGGTTAGACCATAGAGGTACATTAAAATTTAGACTTAATATTCACAGGAAGCATGCACAAAGGTACAAGTCTTTGGGGGTTGTGTTAATGACTATGACAAATAGTGCCAGGTGCCTGCTGCATGGATTTTGTCATGCAAACCATGCACCTGGTGCTATGCTATAGTCCCATCTCTGTTGCAGCTATAATCCACCATGTTAGTGGGTGCACAGACAATATGCTGCCACTCACATTTGAATTAGTTGTTTACATAATGAAGACATGTACAGTTGGTGTTCGAATAACAACCACCAATGTGACCTTGAGGGACTGGTTTGAAAGGTAACATGCAAGTCTAGGGACAAAAGAGTATACCATGGCAAAGTTATGGGTATGACAGTAAGCATTGCTGACATATGACTTAGTCCACACACATGCACAGATGCATAAGACAATAAGAAAGGAGTCAGCAGATGGGGACCGTGTGATCCATCTAGTCTGCCCACTGTGGCTTCCCATCCCAGTTATTTTTCTTCCTAAGCTGCCCAGAATGCTTGTCCCATGTGAGTTTGCATTCTCTTACTGTTTTTGATGCTACCACTTCTGGTAGCAGGCTGTTCCAAGGGTCTATCACCCTCTTGGTGAAAAAGTACTTCTTAGAGTTGCTTTTAAACCTACCTCCCACCAGACACAAGTTGTGCCGTCTTGTACGTGCCACCCTATTTTCCCTTCTGAGTTGTGCTTATTCCTCCTGATACATTTAAATGCTTCTATCATATCCCCCCTACCTCTTCTGTGCTCTAGAGAGAATAAACTCCTTGAGTCTTGTTTCATATGGCTCATGTTGTAGTCCCTGCACCATCTTAGTAGTCATTCTCTGTACCGTCTCTAAACGGAACTGGATGCAGTATTCCAGGTGTGGCCTTATCAAGGATCTGTAAAGGGGCATGATTACCTCCTGTTTTCTTCTCACAATACCCCTGCCTATGCATCTGAGAATGCCACTGGTCTTCTGCAAAGCTTTTATGTATTGTTTTCCTACCATTAAGCAGGGGTATTCAGATCAAAACTTTTAGGACTTGCCCATCCATGACTGTAGCTGAATTTTCACTTGCCCTTATTCATTACAATGAAATTAGCTATCTTTTAGTACTTGCCTTTCAAGGAAATTTACTTGCCATAGACAGAGGGCAATAGGATTTACACACTCCTGCTTTAAGTTGTCTGAAATGATTACACCTAGATCCCGTTCCATCTTAGCCTCCTCTAATTGATGCTCTTCTAGCACATATTTTTTCCTTGGGTTCTGTTTTCCCAGGTGCATTACCATACACTTGTTTGCATTAAACTTTAACTGCCAAGTCCTGCACCATTCTTCCAGTTTCCTGAGAACAGCTTCCATACCTGAGGTTCCAGCTTCCATATCTGAGGCTCCCTCCTGTGTGTCCACCTGTTGCAGAGTTTCATTATCATCTGCGAACAGGCAAACCTCCCCCTCCAGTCCATCGGTGATGTTGCTGATAAATATGTTAAAAAGGACTTGACCTAGCACTGACCCTTGAGGAATGCCACTAGTCACTCTGGCCTCCCTTGGTAGTGACTCATTGACCAAAACTCTTTGGGTCCCATTCTGAAGCCAGTTTTCAATCCAGCTGATTATCATTTGATTGATGCCTGTGTGTTCCAGTTTATTAGCTAGTCTCCTGCGGGGAATGGTGTTAAAGGCTTTACTAAAGTCCAGGTACACCACATCCACTGCCCAACCCTGGTCTACTGTTCTGGTAACTCAATCAAAGAAATCAATGTTGATTTGGCATGAGTGCCCGGCTGTAAAGCCATGCTGCTTGGGGTCGAGTTTTCAACTGTCTTTAAGGTAATCTACTATTCTTTCCTTTAGCAATGACTCCATAATTTTCCCCACTAAAGAGGTCAGGCTGACTGGGCATTAGTTTTCTGCCTCTTCCTTGCTTCCACTTTTGTGCAAGAGCACTACTGTTGCCCTTTTCCAGTCCTGTGGTACTTTGCTGCTATCCAGTGAATTATTAAATAACTCAGCTAGAGGTGCAGCAATTTCTTCCCTAAGCTCTTTTTGTACTCTATGGTGGATGCCATCGGGCCCCATGGCTTTATCTACATTTAGTTTACTTCTAGGACCCTGTCCCTTGTGAATGGGCTTGAGTCTGCCCCTCTACTAATATGCTCTGTCTCACCTAGTGGTGGTTCTTTATTGCAGTCTTCTATTGTGAAGACTGAGCAGAAGGATTTGTTTAGCAATTCTGCTTTGTCTTTGTCTTTCTCTAATCTGCATTTCTTTAATTGTATACTGACTTAGCTACTGTCAGATCACATCCTATATCACTATGGAGCACTTTATAATAGCAATACTGGACATATGTGGGGCAGATGATGGCCAGACAGCCAGGGAGATAAGCATGGGGGGCGGGGTACTGCCTTGCAGGGGCAGGAGTCCTGGACACTGGTGAAAATTGCTGTGGATTGGGTGAGGGAGGGGGACCACCAGATACCAGAGAAACAAATTAGCTTAGCAGTTGCAGACTGGGTGAAGGAGGGGGAACCACAGAATGACAGAGAGACTTTAATTAGCTCAGCAGTCAGTCATTGGTTAATTAGGGGGGACCTATGCTGTCATAGCAAATGGATTTGACAGCACTCCAGCAAACCACAGGCTGCAGTATGGCAGTAAAAGAAATAATTAAAATGCATTTTAAAAGGATTTTTTAAGACTCAGCATGCTGGGTTTCTGGCAGCTACAGTGGCATGCCAGTCCAGGTGCTGGTTTTCTGGCCTCTGGACCAGTATAGAAACAGAGAAACATGGACTTTGATGGCAGATAAGGACTGCTTGGCCCATCCAGTCTGCCCATTTCCCTACCTATTAGGTAAGCTGCAGATTCTAGTTAACCAACAGCCAACTTCTTCCTAACCCCCACTAGAATTGCCTTATGTCTGTCCAATGCATTCTTGAACTCCCCCACTGTTTTTGACCCCACAACCTCCTCAGGAAGGCTATTGCATGTGTCCACCAACCACTCCTTGAAAAAATACTTCCTCATGTTGGCCCTGAGCCATTCACCCTCTATCTTCAAATTGTGCCCCCTTGTTCTTGCACATCTCTTTTTCTGAAAGATGCTACCCTCTTGGACTTTGCTGAGTCTCTTGAGGTACTTGAACATTTCTTTAATGCCCCCTTCCCTTGAAGGTATACATGTTAAACTCCTTTAGTATCGCTTCACATGTATTCTGGTGCAGACCATGCACCATTTTGGTTGCCCTCCTCTGGACTGCCTCCATCCTGACTATGTCCTTGCAGAGATGGAGTCTCCAGAACTGTATGCAGTACTCCAGATGGGGTCTCACCAACTGTCTGTATAGAGGGATAACAACTTCCTGTTTTCTACAGATGATGCCTCTCCATAGAAACAGCATGCTGCTGTAGGTGATGGTGAGACACACTGATGCTGGATTTGGCTATGAACCCTTTTCCACTCCACATGACACCTTTTGTTTTATTTTTTTAATATTTGAGACTTGTTATCCTTTGAGGTAGCCCTATAAATTCAGTCTGTATCCACTACTGCCCTGACACCTCTCCACCTGATTCAAGGGCTCTGCAAATATTTCTGAAGCTAATCACCTCCACAGCGAATATACCTCTCCAGAATCCAATGTGGTGAATGTGGTGATGGTGGTGTTGGGATGGGGGGAGCAGCAGGGTGACCAGAGCTGGGACAGGCAGAACTGGGGAGCATAGATGCCACCCACCTCAGCCATCTCAATTATAATCTCTACTTTTTTAATCCCCTTCCTTCATTAATGGGCTAAATTATGAAAGAATGAAGGATTGATGTCACGTCACCCCCTGTGATGTTGGATGTCTTCTTGACATCTGTCCATGAGGCACTGTTAAAGCCGGGAAGGTAAGACCCTCCCTAATAATCTTTAGGTGCTGGCTTCAATGTGCCCTGAGGCTCATCTGGCCCATGATTAAAAATTGGGATTATGTTTATAATTCAGGTCTCAAGGCGCACTCCACCTAGCCCGTCCTCTGGATACTTTTATAAAAGACATTAAGCAATCTCCATCAGGTAAGCCAGATGTAATAATTTCTAGTCACACAATGCTAAATATGAGTATGGTGAAATCCAATCTACCAGACTCTGGACCAAAATGGTAAACCTCAAACTGGCTAGTCTGGCCGAAACACCAGGACGAGGAGCAATTTGCACAGTCAGGCTAGTCTGGATTTCACCTAAGGGTTAATGGAAGGTGTAAGACCCTCCAAAGTCTTTTAAAGGGGCTTGACCCCTGAACCAGCTCCACCCCTTTTGACCATCAACCTTGTACCATCTACACCACTCTAGCATCCAGATCAGCCTTCAACTCACAGCAGACAATCTCCAGGTACCTGCACCACCATTCCAGCCACTGGACCAGCCTACTATTCCCAGCCAAGCACTCTCCCAGCAGCTGGGACAATCTTTCAGCCATGGAACAAACCCCCAACCCACTGCCAACTACACTTTCAACCCCAGACCAGCCTCCCACTCTTAGCTGTCCTTCCTCCCAGCAATTGGCCCACTGTTACTGCCCCCAGACCAGTCCCTGCTGCTCAGCCAACCAGCCTCCCAACCTTTGGACCCCTTTCCAGGTCCTGGATCAGCCTTCCCTCCCTACCTGAACAGCCTTATAGCAGTAGGACCACCCTGGCAGCCACAGGACCAGCCTCCCATCTAAGCAAATCTGACTCCCAACAGCTGGAGCACCCTTCTAGGGCCAGGACCATCCTTCAACCCCTACAAGACCACCTTTCCAGCACCTAGACCATCATTCCAGCCCCTGGTCCAGCCTATGATTTCCATCCACCACTCTCCAAGCAGCTGGATCCCCCTTTCCTCCCCAGGACCAGCCTCCAACCCCAGCTGATTATTCTTCCAACCACTGGACCAATCTCTCCTCCCCAGGTGACCAGATTCCCATCACCTGGATCACCTATCCAAACCCCAGACCAGCTTCTCAGCAGCAGCACTACTTTTCCAGCCCCCAGACCTAACGACTTTCCTCTCAGCAGCTGGACCACTCTTCCAGCCACTTGACCAGTCTCTTCTTCCCAGCTGACCCACCCTCACTGCACCTGAACCATTCTTCCAGGCCCCAGACCAGCCTCCCCTCACCAGCTGACCAGCCTTTTGGCAGCAGGACCACCCTTCCAGTCCCTAAACCAGCCTCCTACCCCTAATTGACCTTCCACTCAGTAGCTGACTCACCCAGCCCTGGACCAGACTCTCATCTGAGCAGCCTTCCTGCACCTGGACCACCCTTGCAGGCCCCAGTCCAGCCTACTCTTCCCAGATGGTCAGCTTTTCAACAGCAGGAATGACCTACCAGCACCCGGACTGGCCTTACACCCCTAGCTGACCTTCCTCCCAGCAATTGTACCATTCTTTCTGATCCCAGATCAGACTTTCCTCTCCACCTGACCCAAGGCATAAATTTATTTTGGAAACTTGATTAGCAGTATTTGCTAATCAAAAAACATTTGATTGGCAACCAGACAGGTTTGAGGAGCAGTTTCCAAAATGGCTAGTTTTATCTATAGGATACAGTTCAACAGAGTGTGACTTTAGGAAAAAGTGTCAAATTGCGAGTCAAATTGCATCAGTTCTGTACTTTTTACCACAGCTGCAGAGAAAAATACTGCAATTTTGAAATTTTTACAATATGGCGAATCAGTTCAAGGCTGCACTTGATTAGCAAATCACATTTTTTGGTTAGCAAATTGCTATGCAAACCCACTTATTTTATGCCATGTGGCCAGCTTCATTTCACCTGAAACACCCCAGAGCCCCGGACCAGCCATCCTCCTGACCAGCCTTTATTCACCTGGGCTGCCCTTCCAGGTTCCAAAGCAGGCTGTCCTCCCCAGTCAACTGCAGTGCCCATCCTAGAGTAAGAATGCCCACATTCTTTACTTTAGTGCAAACTGTAGGGTCAAACTGCCCACCCTAGGTCTAGAATGACAATCATAGGGCAGGAATGCCAACTCTTGAAGCCTGAATGACCACCCTGGGGTCAGAAAATCCATCCTGGGGCTGTAATGCCTGCTGTCTGTGCCTCAATGCATTCTCTAGGGAGGTAATGCCTATTGGGGTGGCCATGCTCTCCTGATGTGCCTCAGTGCCCACCCTTGGGCAAATATACCTGCCCCAGTGCCATAATGCCCACCTTCTGTTCCTCAGTGTATACCTTAGGGCTGGAATTCCCATCTTCTGTTTCCCCAGTGACCACCCTAGGGCCAGAATTCACACCACTATGCCAGAATACCCACCATTTGTGCCCATCCTAGAGTGAGAATGACCACTGTGTGGGACAGAATGCCTACTCTGAGATCCAAGGTGACTTCCCATTGTCTGGAGCACCCACCTTGCTGCCAGATTGACCCTTCCCAGAAAGCCCCCTGCCACCAGAAGGGCCTTCTGCAATGGGTAGAGTAGCACTAGGTCTAATCATTGTTCCTACTTTCCAGCAGAAAGCATTAAGCTAACCATCCTGCCAGTTAGCAAACTATCCCGCCTGCTAGAAACGATGCCAATGCCAGAAACCAGTAAGCTAACCATCTTCTCCAGCAAACTTACCAGTATGCCAGTCTCAGGTAAGTCAGACTAACAGTTACCAAGGGACTGGAATAGTAGGAGAGTCAGAGCACTGAGATTGTTATCAGTAGCTGGGTATATTTAATTGGGAATTTCAGTTCAGGCTGACTAGGTTTTAAGTAAAATGCCACCTGAAGACGAGTTTGACTATCAGGCTCACCAAACCAAATATCTTACCTTTTGCAAACCCTATATTTGACTCCAAGGTTATACTTTTACAATAAGGTTGCAAGGTAAAACCAAGGTATAATTTTGCTACAGTTTTGGTCTCCAAAAAAATTTTAATTTTCACCCAAAAGGAAATGATTATTTTATTTTTGCTTTTATATTATTGCCATATTTGCAAGGACATCACATTAATAGCACATGCAAAAGGCAGTCACAGGTCTGCTTTTATGTCAGAGAATGCATTTGCCTTTTCTGTTTATAGAAGGCTAAGGACAAATCGTTAACCAGCAGGGGGTGCAGGGCATACTCCCTTTCAAAGAACATAGCACCTTGCTTACAGTACATAAATACCTAGGCCTGCTCCTGGCCTGCTTCATTTATCAGTGAATGCATCAGCAGTTAAGTGCAATGTTAACTTGATATTCAACTGAATTTAAAGTTGCCTCTATAATTTGATCCTCCCGGGTGTATTTTACCCATGTACCACATGACCTAGTATTCATATATCTATATATAAATGTATATTTTTTGGTAACTAGGTAAGGCCCACAAGGCACAAAGCCTATTTTCAGGGGCCAACCAGGAGCACTGGAGGGGATAAGTGTCTTGCTTAGTGCACATAGTATGCAGGTGGAGGCTGTGGGAATCAAACCCAGGTCTGCTGAATGTACCAGTCTCATTCACAGCATGTTATTCTAACCTCTGTAGGCTATATGGGATATGCCACGGTCTGACTGAAAATATCAATGATAATCACCCCAAGTGCAGCATGACCTTAAGACATCATAAGTGGTAGAGCCAGGAATGATGTCAGAGGTCTAGGGACATAAGGGGAGAATATCACGGATATTCCCTGGCTATGGCATATCTCTTTTATGCAAGGCCATTGTCATTTGTGAGTCATTTCCTTTTTAGGCTTTTAATTGCTTTGTTTTTACATCATTTTCAGATGGCTGAGTGCTCCGTAGCACTGAAACTGAGGTTAGTTTCTTTTTTGCATGTGACGCTGTCTGTCAGCACATCATTGCCTCCGGGGAGCAAGCATATGAAGATGTAGCCATGTGAGACATTGGAGCCTTTTTAGGGATTTGGCCAGGTGGTGATGACTTCAAGCTGGCCGGAAATTGTGGTCGGGCTACAGGTGCTTGCAGCTAGTGAAGAATGCAAGTGGCGCTCAGGGATTGGGGCATGGAAAAACAAGCGCAGGTAAAAGTGGCTACAGTTATGTGAGTGGCAAAAGAGGTGTAAAAGAAGGGGGTTATAAATATCCCTATACATAAAAAATGTAACACTTTTCTGAGCAGCAAAATGATGTGGCAGCTGCAACACAGAAGTGAAACTGTTAGGTGGAGTTGGCATGTGAGTGAGCAGTGGTTTTGAAATTGCTTGTGCTGCCAACGGGTTTGAAAGTGAAAGGTGTTTAACTGAAAGTGATTCACTGGTGCTGACAGCTCATGCTGCCAGATCCAGCCAGTCACAACCTACAGTGTGGATAAATTTGTCATGGCATGGAGACCTAGAGTGAGGATAAATATGTTATTCTCATTCTAGGTCTGACAACCCTGAGAGTATCAAAAATATGTAACAAATCTTATCCTCACAAACATTGCATAGCTGTATCCATGTCTATATCTACATCTATATCTACATCTATGTCTATATCTATGTTTATATTTATATCTATATCTATATCTATGTCTATATCTATATCTATGTCGATGTCTATGTCTATGTCTATGTCTATATCTATATCTATATCTATATCTATGTCTATATCTATATCTATATCTATGTCTATATCAATGTATGTATCTATATCTATGTCTATGACTATGTCTATGTCTATATCTATATCTATATCTATATCTATATCTATATCTATATCTATATCTATATCTATCTATATGTTATAGATCAACAATGAGGACACATCTGTAATACTGTCTCCAGTTTTGGAGGCCTCATCTCAGGAAGGACATAGATCAGGTGGCGGCAATACAGAGAAGGGCACCCAAAATGATGTATGGCCTGAATCAGTAGCCCTACAGGGAAAGACTTGGAATTAAATATGTACTCACTGGAGGAAAGGAGAGAAAGGGGAGACATGATAGAAACATTCATATACCTCAAAGGTATCAATACTGTACAGGAGGATGGCTTTTTGCACAGAAAGAGATGCTCAAGGACAAGGGTGCATGATATGAAGCTGGAATGGGGAACCTTAGAGGGGATATGAGGAAATATTTCTTCACAGAAAAGGTGGTAGACACCTGGAACAGCCTCCCAGAAGAGGTGGTGGGTACTGAAATGGTAACAGGTTTCAAACATGCATTGGATAGACACAGGGGGACCTTATTATCAAGGCGGGGGGCAGAGATCAATTAGGGTCTACAGCGGCACTGTAGGCAGGGATGTTAGGGTAGACTAGGTAGACCAGAATGTCCTTCTCTGCTGATAGCTTCAATGTTTATAATATTCTCTACAAAAATACACTTTTTTCAGCAACTTTAATTAATTGGAAGTTTTGGGAACCCACAGCACTCAAACCCCTGCAGATCCAGAATTATTTAAGTGAATCCAGATACAGTACATGCTGTGGAGCAAATTGTGTCAGCCTCCAAGAACATTCACAGGAATAGGGGCTCACTCTACTGCAGATGAGTGCATTACTGGGAGAGAGAGAGGGTAGCACAGTTCTGTGTCATTTTAACACAGAACGCATTTTGGGAAACAGTGAGAAATTAGTTATTCTCAACTAATAACTATGCATTGTATATGTGGAATAGATGTAATTATCGACTAATGCTAAACAAGTTGAGTGTTAATTGAGAATAACTGATCCATTACATAATCTCAACTAATAATAAATAAATGGCAAACCAATACTCAACTAATAAGGATTAGTTAATCCTTAAGTAGGAGACAGATTAATAAGTGGCCAACTGCCGAAAGGATTAAGAATTAGTTAGAAGTTGGTTGTCCTACAAGGGGTTAGCAACTAACTCATTTGCATGTGAAAATTTCAACCAAAGGAAAACTAATGAATAGTTGAACATTTATTAATTATCAGTGATTTAAGTCAGTTGAGCATTAAGCCTATTTTTTTGTATGGGTGACAGGGCAGTGGAGCTAGAAGGGAAAGTCTGCCTTTTTGTGGATGACACTAAAATCTGCAATAGGGTGGACACTCCAGGGGGTGGAAAGGATAAGCAGTGACCTGAGAAAATTTGAGGAGTGGTCAAGGGTATGGCAGCAGGATTTCAATGCAAAAAAGTGCAAAATAATGCACTTGGGGCACAGAAAACTGATGGTGGAGTACAAAATGGGTGGGGTACTACTGATGACCACGAAACAGGAAAGAGATCTGCAAGTAATCAGATAACATGACCTAAAGATGGTCAGGCAGTGTGACAAAGCAGTTGAGAGGGCTAGTGGGATGCTGGAATGCATAGGGAGGGGTATCACTAGCAGTGAGAGGGAGGTGGCATTGCCTCTGCATAGACTGCTGGTAAGATCCCACCTACAATTCTGTGTCTACTTCTGGAGACCACATCTCTGGAAGGACACAAACAGAGTGGAGGTGGTCCAGAGTACAGCAACCAAGATGGTGCAGTGTCTGCATCAGAAGTCCTACAAGGACAGACAAAAGGACCTGAATATGTACACACTGGAAGAGAGAAGGGAAAGGAGGGATGTGGTAGAGACCTTTAAATACCTAAAGGGATAAATAAGGTACAGGAGGGGAGTATTTTTCAGATAAAAAGGTTTTCAAGGACAAAGGGCATGATGTGAAATTGGAGCACATTAATTCAGGAGAGATGTGAGGAAGCACTTCTTCAGAGAATGAGTGGTGTAGTCCTGGAACTGTCGCCAGCAGAGGTGGTGTGGGTGAAAACAGTGGTAGGATTCAAGAATGCATGGTATCAGCACAAGAAAATCTTATGGGAAAGGAAGAGGGGAAGAGGCAATGGACCGGAGATCAAGTAGGATCTGCGATGAAACTGTAGATAAGGAAAAATGGGCAAACTAGGTGGGCCAAGCAGTCCTTATCTGCTGGCAAACTCTTTGTTTCTATGGGGTTGATAAGGAAGTTAAGAGAACTGCCTACCTGGTAATACTTTTTAAAGTTCAGCTCAAAATTTGTTAAGGAAACAATATTTACTGTTTTTTTGGCCAGGATCTCTGCCCTGTATTTAGAGTTTACTTTTTACAGCTACACAGACCATATTGACACATGCACCTCAACTACATCACTTGATTACATCTCTGGTCATGGTGTACACCTCTCCAAGGTGTGTCTCATTAGCATTTTTTATATACACATCAATGACACTTCCTGACTACACCTCAGGTGGAGCTGTACGTCTCACTGAGGTGTACCTACAGTAATTAGCATTTTAGACATACATCATCTACATCTCCTTACTACAGCCTATGTTGAGGTGTATACCTCCGTGAAGTGTATCAAATTAACATTTTTTAGATGCACATCAGCTGCACCAGAATTACGCTGTAAGTGCGCTGCTGTTAAACCTCATGTACACCTCTAAGACAGAAGTGGAGCTGAGGTGCATGCCTCAAAATGTACTGAGATGCACACCTGATTTAAACTTTAGCTGCACATTAAAATACACCTCAGTTGTGTCAGGGTGAGGTCAAGTGTTTTGTGAGGGTCACACTGTGAGATGGCGACTTTGGAGGATTTTGAACCTGGGTCTCATGGTTTCCAAGCCTTGTTGATAATGCTTGGCCAATCAATTTGCCTTACTGTATATCATCAATGATGTGAAACACTCACCCTCACCACCAACTTGGTCCATTCATGATGGTATTAAAAAGACCCAGTTCACAAAAGCTCAGTTCAGTTGTGTTCAATGTTTTTAGAAGGAAAATTAATTCACCTAATACCCTATTCTTGGTATCTCCAAATTTACCCACTTGGCCTTTATGCTCCTATCTGCCATGAGTTAATTCTTGTAAATCACATTTAGCCCCCAGACCATAGCAGTGCTTCAGGTCTGTTGAAGACTGACTGGGTGTTTTGGTGGCAGCATTGGCCATTAATAGACTGCCCTCTGGGCTCTGACTACAGTACAAGTGACCCAGCTGCATTTTCTCTCTGGTACCCTGTTCATACACACCAGTAGTGCCAGCATTAACTGAAGCTGCTTGGCGGTACTTTGTCTTCAGTGCCTCCCTCCCTGCTTCACATACAACAGCAGTGCCAGTATTAACTGAAGTCACGCAGGGGCACTTTCTTTTGAGTGACCATCCTTCACACATACCAGAAAGATCTGCCAATGCTGATGGTGATGACAAACAATTTCACACGGGTAACTGAGAATTGGATATCAGTTGATGAAACTGTACCAATGTAAGAACATCTGTAGGATGCGGACATAGTGAGGTCAGAGAGCAGTGCTGGTGCTACGGAGTCTGAATCAGAAGAGGATGGCAAGGGTGAAGATGGTGAGGAAATAGCTGGCCCAGTGGCATTGAGGGATTGAGGCGCTGGATGCCACACCTCACGCTACACTGGCGACCCGAGTTTAGGAATGAGCTGGGGTTATTGGGGGTTGGCTGGGGGGGTGAGAGCTGGATTGAGCCACTGTATGGCAGCTCTTCTCTCCCAGGGAGGGCTTCATGCACTACTCCACCAGGTGCAGTGCGGGGAGCCATTAGGTGCTTGGCTGAAGCAATGTCCTCAGCACTGCTTTATGCCTAGGCCTTGGTTAGTTGCACTGGCATCTTCTGGAGGCAGGTATACCATATCACACAGCTACCTCTGTAACTATGGAAAACCTCACCCCACTGCCATGCAGCATGATCCCCGGGGGTGGAACCCTAGATGGTCGATATGCTGACATAAAAAAAAAAGATGATGAGGAAAGTGTCGCCCATGACAGACCAACAAACACAGGGGCAGTAACCAGGCTTGAGAAAGCCTTAGAATGTCTGGTGTATGAATCAGCTGATCCTATTAAAGTCATTTGGGTATAACAGCTATCTCCAACACACGTAATCTGGCTATGAACACCACCATGCAGCAGACAAAAATCACAAACATTTAAAAAGAAAGCAAGACACATAAAATGCCAGAGAGACTTTAATTCATAGTAACATTTGTTTTTAATTATTTACTATTGCTATATTAATTGGTTTTAGTTCATGTGACATTTCAACTAAAGTTTATGGATTTTTTTTTTCACAAATGGCTAAGTCTGGTCTCCTTATGTACTTCGATTTAACGAACAAGCCACTATAAAAAACAATGGGGTGGGACCTGACTTTGCTTGTTGTATCAATGGAGCACTGTAATAATGACATTTTCATTTCTTGGAGATCTACTTTAAGAACCATTGTTTGTGCATACACTTTTCTGCCTGTTATTACTGTTTGGAGAACTTGTAGATCCGTTCTAGATATCAATACCTTGTAAAAATGAAAACAATTCTGGAAGTTGTATTTTTTTGGAGATCTACTGTAGTATAATGCAGAGAGAGTGAGGGAAGCCCTCAGCTCCCTTAAGATGGAGAAAGCACCGGGGCCGGATAAAGTACATCCTAGAGTGCTGAAGGAACTTGCAGATGTCCTGGCGAAACCCCTGGCAGAGCTTTTCACCATCTCTCTGAGGACAGGGTGGGTGCCCAAGACTGGAAGGTGGCACATGTAGTGCCTATCCACAAAGGGGGATCAAGGGAGGTGGCAGGGAACTACAGGCCTGTCAGCCTGACATCGAGTGGTGGGCAAGGTGATGGAGGGCATTGTCAAGGAGAGGCTAGGGGGACCTGGATAAGTCAGGGTGCCTGGACGATGAACAGCATGGATTCATCCCAGGAAATCGTGTCAGACAAACCTGGTGAGTTCTATGACTGGGTGACAAGTGCCTTGGACCTGGGTAGACCAGTGGATGTCCTCTTTCTAGACTTCAGCAAGGCATTTGACTCTGTTCCTCTCATGGGCCTGTTGGATAAGCTAGGAGAAATGGGGTGGGAAACCAGATGATCAGATGGATAGGCAATTGGCTCCAGGACCGGACCCAGAGGGCCATAGTTGGTGGGATAGTCTCATCCCCAAGGAGGGTCATTAGTGGGGTCCCACAGGGATCAGTCCTTGGGCCCCTTCTGTTCAACGCCTACGTATCTGACATAAGGACAGGAATCAGGAGTGAGATGAGTCTCTTTGCAGATGACTCAAAACTGGGGGCGGTGGTGGATAGGGAGGAGGGAAGGGTGGCCCTGCAGGGGGACCTGGAGGCTCTGGAAAGATGGTCTAGAAAGTGGAAGCTGAGGTTCAATGCAGGGAAATGCAAGGTACTCCACCTGGGGGCCAGAAACCCAGGCCAAGTGTACACCCTCGGGGAATACAAGTCTCGATGGCTGAGAGGGACCTGGGGGTGGTGGTGGATGTCAAGATGAACAACTCTGAGACTTGTAGGAGGCAGCCAAGGCCAGCAGGATGCTGGGATGCATCACTAAGGATCACCTCCAGAAGGAGGAAGTGATACTCCCTCTATATAACTGCTTGGTGAGCGCACCTGGAGTACTGCGTGCAGTTTGGAGGCCACACTTAAAGAGGACATTAACCTCCTGGAGAGGGTCCAGAGGAGGCAACCAAAATGATTTGGGGCTTGGGACAGGACCCATGAAGAGGCTCAAAGAGCTAAATATATACACATTGGAAGAGAGAGGGACAGGGGGACATGATAGAGGTCTTCAGGTACATGAAGAGGGTAAATAGGGAGGAACAGTCAGGTGCTTCTAAGGAAGGAGGAAGGGGCCACTAGAGGGCATGGGTGGAAGCTGGAGGGGGGAAGATTCAGGGGAGAAAGGAGGAGGTGCTACTTCACTGAGAGGGTGGTGGAGCCATGGAATGCACTACCTAGGGGGCTGGTGGAGGCAGAGACAGTGGAGGGGTTCAAGAGGGGGTGGGACAGGTACAGGGGAAGGGTTCTGGAAGCAAAATCCAATGCAGCAAGTATATCCGGAACTGGGAAGGGAGAAGCCAGAGAAGGTGAGGGGGACAGCAAGGTCAGCACCCAGGGTGGGGCATGACCAAACGAGCAGACACGAAAGACCATTAGGCCTATTCTGCTGGCATTTTAGTATGTTAGTATGTTAGTATAATACCCGGCCTTGCCTTTTTCCCATAGGGAAACCGTGGCATAATTTGCCGTTATAAAGGACCGTTTATAATGGCAAACATGCGCAAGATTTCCCTCACTCTGCGCATGCCCTGCTGCAGCTCTTCTCCTCAGCCGCACGTTTTTTTCTTCTGCAGTACATGGACTTGGCAGTAAGTACATTTAAAAACAGAAACTCTACAACAACGGTGGGGGGGACTTATCTCGCTGCCAACTGAAAAATAGTTTTAAATAGAAAACGGCACCACGGACCGCATACTACAAGCAAACCAGACTCTGGAGAACTCCGAAACTTACATTCACTTTATATGATTGCTGTGGTGAAAAAGGCAAATCCAGCAATTATATAAAATAAAATAATGGTGTTGTGTGTAAACTCGAGTTTACACACACTCTCGGTAAGATGCTTGCACAACCCTCAAGCTTGCTCTTTTGGGTTTATGTAGTATCTATTTCTTGGTGTGTAAACTTTCGTTACACACCCCATACTTTTATTCTCTATATACATACCATATTTTTTTGTGGGTTTTTTTTTCCCCATTTTTTTCTGCCTGTAATTATGGTTCAGTGAACTTGGTGGTCTGTTCTATTGTACAATTTTTTTAACTATGTATTTTTGGAGATCTAGTGTAAATAACAAATCTTGGATGTTTCCCTTTAACTGTAAACTACATAAAGAGACCTATCACAAGCAAACTCCTACCCCTGAAGAAACCCTGTGTTATGATGAAACATTGGGGTGTTTTCTTCTGTAATCATTTGGTATATTTAAGTTTGAAAAGCCACGAAAGGCATTATTTTCAAACCTCAGTTGTTTGTGCCTATTCATTATCTTTTTGATTCATGGAGCAGTGCTTGCTTTTGACCAGCAGCACCTAGGATTCAGAGTACATATAATCCTTCTTGTTTACTACTGCTGCAAAATAATTGGATGCATACAGTTGGTCCAATCTAGAGGTACAGGGATCAAGCATGATTTGCTGCTTGACCACCTCCCGCTTAAAATTGTATTCCAAGCTTCTTTAAAGAAAGATGTGTTACCAGAGGATTGGCTATCAGCCAATATGATAGCATGAAAAAAGGAAATTAAACTGATTTTCAGAATTATCAGCCCATACGTTTGACTTTCAATCCTGACAAATTCTTTAAATTAATATTAAAGGGCAAAAGGCAACACCACATAAGACCAGGGAAAGTTAATATGGATCAGCATGGTTTTACTGCAGGGAGATCAAGTTTTATGAACTTCCTTAGCTTTTAGGGAAAAAGTATGAGACAACCTTGACAAATGGAAACCTGTTGATTGTTTATTTCTGGACTTTGACAAAGCCTTTGAGATATAGTACCGCAGTTGGAGATCTTAGAACTACAAAGTCACATAGGCATCAAAAACTACATCATAAACTGAATTCACTCCTGGTTTAGAAATAGTTCTCAAAGAATAACTATAAATGGCCATCTCTCTAACCTAGGACATGTGTTTAGTGGGGTCCCGGAAGGGTCAGTCCTTGGCACTATACTCTTTCAGATTTTAATATCTAACATGTTTGTAAATGTCCAAAATTGGGCTAGCAAATACAAAGATGATACAAAACTTAGGGGAACAGTTTGCAACACCTCAGAAGTAGAACCCCTACAATCAGGTTGAGACCTAATCTCAAGATGGGCATACAGATGGGGGATAGGGGATGTGGTTCAATGCTGATAAGTGCCATGTTATTCATCTAGGAAACCAATCCCTCCCTTACATATCAGGAAAGAGGAAGTGTTTAATCAGGAAAGGTACACTAAGAGGAAGCTTGTTTCCAATTGCAACCTGGGAGCACAAGGATGTTAAGTGACCTGCTCAGGGTCACATGGTATGCAGGTTGAGGCTGTTGGATTCAAATCCCTGCCTCCAGCTTTGTAACTCAGGGCCCTAAACCTCTGCACTATCCTTCCTTCTATACACATACTCACTTTATGTAACAAAGTAATAAAAACTGCCAAGAAAGAAAAGGACATTGGGTGCACATTGGCAGTAAATTTGAAGATGATGATCAACATGATTGAAGTCTAGTTGGGTGCCTAACTGTACTATCCCTGTATGCTGTCATAGGGTTTATGTATGTACAATATGTAATTACTGTATATAGTACCTATGAATGTCTCTTTATGTAACTAATTCTGGGTCACCCCTGAAAAAGGGACCTCTGGTCTCAGTGGGCTTACCCGGTTACCAAAATCCAAATAAATAAATAAACATGCTTCTGCCACTGCTAAGGCCAATAGGTTACTAAAGAAAAATAATAATAGATGGAAAAGGCAGGTCATTATGTCTTTATACAGGGCATATGTTTGGTCCATATTGGACTATGGTGGCCACGTGTGGTGTCCTTAAAAAAGGAGATATATTGATAAGGTTGAGTGGGTGCAGTGTAGGTCCATCAAAATGATTTAGACACTAAAATATAAAAGCAGTGAAAATTGTCTAATGCAAATGAACCTTATGTCCCTCAAGACCAGATGGTTGAGAGGAGATATCCTACTCTTTTTTTCCTTCCCTTGGCTTTTTCTGGAAGGTATATACTTTAATGTTACATTAATATACAATGGTAATACTATATACATAACATGCCAGAGGTTTCTATTGGGGTTACTTATAACTCATATCTAAATACCTATATCCAGAAGCTGTAAATCTCTATTAATGGTTCTATATTTTCTTGGATTTCCCTCCATCTTGACCCCGTTATATCATCTGAAATAAAATCTGTTTCATATATTAATTTTTCATTTAATAATGCTTCTTTCAAAATTGTCCACCAATTACATATTTCAAATGTTGGTAGTTTCTTGGTTTTCCAATTATTCAAAATCATACATTTCAGTGCCATTGTTGATAATGCTAATATTTTAATATTTTTGGGGACATCTTTTTTGTAGAAAAATTATTGAATAAGAATACATCAGGGTCAAAAGGGAGATCTATTTCAAATAGCTTTTAAATGATTTTATTCAGTTCTGAACACCATTCTATTATTTCAGGACATTCCCAAAAAATGAGTGTACCTTTGTGCCCACAGTTGTGCCAGCATTTCTCAGAGTATTCTTTATTAATTTTAGAAATTTGTTGAGGAGTCACGTATGCCCTGTTCAAAATCTTTAACTGTATAGATTTGTTTTTTTGCTGAAATGTAGTTTTTCTGACCTAAAGTTCTCATTAATTTCCATTAATAATCTGTGAATGGAGTTTTTGATTGGGAATTTAATATAGTATTTAATTTATGTGTATGATTTTTCTCTTTTTCTACTACCATTTTATAAAATCTGGATAAGATTTTACGTTGACCTTTATTTATTATATCAGTATGTTGTTTTTGGATACTACCTGATTCTTGAAGGGGGTGTTTTAAAAGTATTCTGTATATTTTGAAACTTATTCCATAATGTATAGTAGTAGATCAGATTCCATCTTTGATTGGGAATCATATCCTTTATTTGTTTATAAGTGGGAAATTGGGCTTCTGTTAATTGGTCATCCCATTTTAATATTTTTTTATCTTTTAAAATCTTGAACAGAGCAGTATCATAATCTCCCCATATTCTTTTGTTTGATCCTATTGGTAAATATATCCATGGAATTTGTATTCTAGAGTGCCTAATAATATATTTCCTGATTACTATAAACCATGAAGCCAATATATGCTGTTTTAAAGTATGTAGATGTATATCCAAAAAATATATTTTGGATATTACAGGCAGTCTCTGTTGGGTACAGTATTTTTTGGTATAGTTCATTGTCTAAATTAGGAAAAAACAACCACTAAAAATAGGTGGCTAATATTTGTGCTTCTGTGTATAATATAGGGTCAAGACATCCCATGCCTTCCAATTCACCTGGTGAGGATATTATAGTCCAAGCAATGTGGGGTTTACCCCCTCCATAACAATTTTGTAAATACTTGTTTTAAGTTTTGAAACCATTCTTTCCTAGGACACCCTAATATGTTTTGTATCACAAACATAAAATGAGGAAGAACCATCATTTTAATAGTTTCAATTCTCCCCCATAATGACAGTGATAGGTTTTTCCAAATGTCTAATAAAGATGTAATTTTATCTTTTGCAGTGTTGAAGTTTGTCATAATATTTGTATTCTGATCGGCTGATAATGTTATGCCTAAATATTAGATTTTTTTTGTATTGAGAAATCCTTTGTATAATTATTTGTTTGTAATGGTTGATTTTTGAATAATTTCATTACAACTGATTTGTTCTTATTTAATTGATAGCTGAACATTTTTGAACAGAGAGTCATTTCTTTTAAATGTTTCTAATTAGTCATCTATATTTTTAATTATTAATAAAATGTTGTCAGCAAAAACGCTTAACTTGACAATTTTGTTATCTAAATTGATTCCTTCTATTTTAGGATGTTTTCTTATTGATTCCAAATAAGGTTCCAGTGCTAAGATAAATAAAGTAGAGGAGAGGGGACAACCCTGC
This sequence comes from Neoceratodus forsteri, assembly GCA_016271365.2. Lineage (NCBI taxonomy): Eukaryota > Metazoa > Chordata > Ceratodontiformes > Ceratodontidae > Neoceratodus > Neoceratodus forsteri. Next base: position 347,210,530 of record JADMNL010000023.1, read on the forward strand.
CTTATACCGTTATAAATCAGAAACTCTTCAGATAGAAATTTATTAATTTGAAACTTTGCTATGGTAGTCTGATATAATTTTTTATCCATAGTTATCAATTCCTGGGGGATACTCCATATTTTTAAGATATGAAATAGGTATTCTCTATTTAATAAGTTGAACACCTTTGATGTGTCTACTGCTACAGCATAAAAAGTGTCCAAATTGCATTCTTTTCTTGCGTTTATTAAATGTATTATAGATTGTATTTTTTTATTAGCCTGGTAAAGGTTCCTACCCTATATGAAACCATATTAATTGTAGTTTATACAGTTATTTTAATGTTTTTTGAATTTGGTTATTTATGATTTTTGTTATTATTTTATAGTCAGTGTTTAATATCACTATCGGTCTGTAATTTTCTGGCATATCCTTTGGTTTTCTTTCTTGAGAATAATTTTAGCTATTTGCATTGATTGTGGTATTTTATTATCTGTTGAGTTAGATATAAGATGCTTTATCAGTTTTAATAACCATGGTTTTAATAGGTCTTTAAATGTATTATAAAATTCAGTGGTTAGACCATCTAAACCTGGTGACTTGTTTCTACTGTAGGTAATGTATTTATGGCATCTATAATATCTAGTTCTGTAACAGAGGTATATTCCCAGGGTTTTGGTACTATTTTAGCTTTATCTAAGACAGTTCTGCAGGGTCTGGAATAGTTATTATGAAAATTTGTCTTTAGTATTAAAGAAAAACCTTAGTAATCACTTTATCTTTTTTCACAGTATTCCCTTCTGCATTTTTCATATTAGCTATTATGTTCCTTTGTTTTTCTGCTCTTAATAAATTAGTCAACAGCTTAACACTTTCATGTGTTTGAAAATATCTTATCCTTTTCATTGTTCTAGCCATTTTTGTTTCTTGAAATATTTGATCTTGTTTTTTCATTTTGAGTTCAACCCATTCATTTTTATACTTGTTATACTCTGTTGTTATTAATTTGTCTGTTTAACCTATTATTAATATATTCATTTTGCAAATTTATTGATTTCTTTTGTTTAATTTGAAATGAGATAATAGACCTCTTATTATGGCCTTAAAGGCATCCCATAATAATAATATAGATGTTGATTTATTATAGATAAATTGCCAATATTCTTGTATTGTTTGTTTTATATTGGCCACAAAAGTGTCATTTTTTAACAGATCATTATTAAAGGACCATATTCTATTAAACCCTCTTTCATGAGCTTTCGTTGTAATTTCTATTTTTGTTAGAGCATGGTCTGAAAGAAGAATAGGATTTATGTCTACATATATAAGATATTGTACTAAACTGTTTGATATAAAAATATAGTCAGTTCATGTAAAGGTTTGTAATTTTTAATCAAAATGGGTGTATGTTCTATTATTTGGATTTATATGCCTCCATGAGTCTGTTAATAATTACAATTCCAAAAAATAATTTAGTTTTTTTTGCAATATTATAGTGTCCTTTGGAAGATGGTGAGGATCTATCCATAGGAGATTGCTTAAAGCATTAAAGTCCCCTGCTAGTGTAATATTAGAGCTTTGCAATTTCTGTATTCCTTCAGATAATTTAGTTAGGAATAACTGATAGTGGTCAAAAGGAGCATAGCATGAGCTGGTTATTATGTCTTGGTTAAACACTGTTAAGACATATCTTACTCTTGTATGACACCTGTCAAGATCCGTACCTCTTACAGCATATGTGTTACAATTTAAATTTAAAAATGATAATATGGGATCTCGAGGTTATCCATAACAAACCAAAGGGAGAGGATGGAGCACAAGGTAGCAGTGCCATTCAAAAAGAAAGAATCTCTGACATAGAGGGAAAGAATGCACATGCAATCCACATAATCAGCAATATAAAACTGTTGTTAGGTTAAATCATAACAGTTTATTATCAAAACCAAAGACAAAGGCAGCAGTGCAAACTGCACTGCGAAAAACAGCTTACCCTGCACCCAGGGCTTCCTCAGAGCTGATTAAACAATGCAGGAAGTCCATTAAATATTAAACACAAGTGTAATCAATTGATGTGGCCACCAATGGGCACAGTTTTCTCATTATCAGTGTAAGTAATACAATCATAAAAGTGTACTCAGTGTAAAAAAGAAGAGGCTAATCTTGCCATTAATTCATTAAGATTAGCCTCTTCTTTTTTACACTGGGTGCATTTGTATTACTTACACTGGTAATGAGAAAACCATGCCCATTGGTGGCCACATCAATTGATTTAACTGTTTTAACTACAACATAAAATCTCCCCAAAGGAAGGCTAACAAATAGGCAACCAAGGTGGCTGCTCAACATAGCAACAAATATCAGTCTAATACAGTGGAGTTACTCTAGTTATTATTACTACATTGATAGCAATACAATGAGGAGAAAAAAAAAAGGAAGACACCCCCATCCTACATACCCCCTTCCCAGTCCCCCCTTACTTCGATTTCCTTTCTTAACCCCCCCTGAGCCAAGTGTTGTTCATATATCATTCTGGTAGTACATTCAAAGAAAAGGGCCTGAAGATTACTTATTTAGGGCTTCCATATGGTGAGAAGGGCATCTAATGTTCCCCAGCTGTTCTGGCATGATACATATCTATTGCGCATTAGGCAAATATGTTTCTCCATTTGGAGTGCCAACAAGGCCTCCTTATGCCATTCCAGGAAAGATGGGAATGTGTTATCCTTCCAGTGTCTCATTATGATCAGTTTTGCTGTGGCAGCAATCAAGGCCATATGAGTTTTCCTGACCTTGGGTGTACCCTGGGGAAAAGAGTTCAATAAAGAAACTGCTGGGGTAAATAGAAGGTCAAGTCCCAAGATTGGGTCCAAAGAGTGTCTGATTGCTTGCCAAAAGATTTGCACTTTGGGCATGTCCACAGCATATGGAACAAAGTACCCAGCCTGCCTCCACATCTTGTGCAAGCCGGAGAGGACAGTAGCCCAATTTGTGAAGTTTCATTGGAGTAAAATATAGGTTATGCATGATGTTAAATTGAATGAGATGCATTCTATCTTGTTTAATAAATTTATAGTAATTGAGCCATAATATTTCCAGAAGTCTGCATTTGTGCCCAAGGGTATTCCCAGAGCCCAATAATAGCAAACACCCTGAGGCAAGTTAAGTTGTAGGGATTGTAACTTTTTGTAAACTAAGGAAATTGCATGAGGCTGCCTGGACAGTTTCAAAATGGTAGATAATTCAACAGTATCCGGTACAGGAATCTGGGTTTTTCCAATGTGGAAGACAATGGCCTCCTTGAGCTGTCTATATTGGAAAATATTTATGTCATGCACATTGAATCAGCTTCAAAATGTGGGGAAGGAAATAATTTCCCCACCAGCATACAGATCTGCGGCTTTCTTCCCAACAAGGATGGGCCAGTAGGACACTGGGATAGGCTTGAGCCCAATTTTAAAGTGAGGGTTACCCAGCACTGGTTGATCTAAACAGGTATGCCAGTTAAGGGAAATACTCACTTGCAACTGATGTAATGCTTTAATAGACCATCCTAGCGGGGTACGTCGTTAAGGGTTTGGGAATTGCACATGGGGTGGTATATAGTAAAGAGGAGTAAAAATTAAATTTGACAGTGGCTAATAACAACGACAACACTTGTATGGGAGCAATGAGTAATGGCAGCATTTATGACCTCCTGTTCACCTACGAGACCGTGGAGAATCCGTTTCTACATAATGAACAGATTGATAACGGGATTGCTATTTCTACAGGCACTGGTGAGGATGTTACAGGTATGGGCAATAGTAGAGACTCTTTCTTCCATATGGAGAAAATAGCCACCAAGGCAAGGCATCTTCATTGGTTAAAAATAACTATGCAAGCGTATGCCGCAGTAAAAAGATCCCCTCATGGACTATGAATCACAAAATGCCCTGTGTTTGAAGAAGATAGAGCTGACTTTATTTTCCAATGGGAGACAATTCTACATGAGGCAACAGAAAAACTGATTGACCTTATTATCAAGGACAGTACTGAACAATTGCAGCTAACATTAACTGAATTAAAAGCCCAGGAATTGATTGTACAAACCTTTCATGGCCATAAGGATTTTGTTATGTGCCAAAATAAGTTGAAGGAATACATGCAGCATTATGACAATAAGTTAAAAGCTCAGAAACAAAAGAAGTTTTAAGGGACACTAAAAATTATTTGCTGGGACGTATCTTTAAGTGGAACAAAATTGGAACACCTGGGACTATATCACCTAATACAACCCCGACAACAACTACATCAATTAGCACAGAAAACCCACGATCTATTCCGGAGCGTTCCACTGGGATTACCTCTGCTGACATCAGTACTGGGGAAAGCTCGACTGATGTAGATGAAAGTGTACCTGAAGTTGATTCTTTTTTTGGACAGGCTCCTCCTGGGGAAACTTTACCCAGGAGGAGCAACAGGAAAGCGCGCTTCACATTCAACATGGACACACCCACCCCAGGAAGATGAGGAGGGGGATGAAGACCAAGGGGTTGAGGAAGGGGATGACCAGCTCAAGCTCTAATGGCCAATCAATACTAAATGTGGTGAATTTGTCCTCTCGAACACTGACTGAATTAGAGACACATGTACTTTCAAAGGGTTTATCCTTTGTACCAACATATACGGTTAACAACTTTGATTTTTATATAGACTTACAAACATTTGCTCGTAAAGTGAATATTAAAATGTTTTTTCATAAACACAATGTTAAAGACTGTGCTATCTCTGGTCAGGAAGGAATTGACAATAATGCTTCAGATACTAATGACTTGGGTAGTATGAGCTTTAAACCAACGTCTACCTTTTGTCCCCCACTGTATCCTGCAGACAATACATTCCTTCAGTGCTGTTTGCAGGATTTGGGTGATTTATATTTAAATGTACCTAGGATGCCTAGGTGTACTCTTAGTAAACTGGAAAGGGAAACCCTAGTAAGTTTAGCAACAGATTGTAATATAACAATAAAACCTGCAGATAAGGGGGGCAGTATTGTGATCCAGGACACTGAAAAATATATTGCAGAGGTTAAAAAATAATTGTCTAACACTTCTTTTTATCAGTTGCTTACATTTGATCCTACTACCAAAATTAGCAAACATATTGAGAGCATTTTATTGGAATTACATGAGAATGTACTCATTACAACAGGTGAATTGTTTTATATGTCGGTTCAAGAACCAAAAAAACATGCCTTATATACTCTCCCTAAAATTCATAAAGACAGGTTTCTCCCACCAGGCCATCCAATAGTATCAGGGGTGGGCTGGATAACACAGCCCAGCTCTAGATTTGTGGACAGTCATATTAATCCATTAGTGGAGAAACTGCAGAGTTATATTAAGGATACAGGTCACATGTTGAGAATCTTAGAGGAGATACAGGTTGAAAAAGAATGGACACTGGTAACCTTGGATGTGGATTCTCTCTACATCAATATTCCTCAAAAGAGGGTTTACTGGCCATAGAACATTCTTTACTGAAATACACCGATCTCCCACAGACTACTATCAATATGGTTACTACATTGACAGAAACAATTTTAAATAATAACATCTTTATGTTTGAAGGTCGAGTGTACAAGCAAATTAAGGGGACAGCCATGGGGGCCACTCTGGCACCCAGTTTGGCTAATCTCTACCTTGGAGAGTGGGAAGAGAGGGTAATATATGACACTAGTCAAAATCCTTATTTTGACCTGATAGACATTTATAAACGTTACATTGATGATATAGTCATCATATGGTGTGGGAATGACACTGAATTACAAGAATTCATAGCTTTCTTAGAGAACAGTAATTGTAATTTAAAATTTAAAGCGACAGTGGGGATAGATAGTGTCAACTTCCAACTAAGTCACAGGATGGTGCATTGTACACTGACTTGTATTCAAAACCCATGAATACCAATAGTCTTCTCCATGCCATGAGTTGTCACCTTCCCGATCTGGTAAACAATTTGCCCAAGGGACAGTATATGAGGGTAAGAAGAAATTGTTCGAATTTAGAATTGTCTGATCTGAGAGCTGAACAACTTACTAATAAATTTCTGGCTAGGGGATATCCACTAAGCAGACTGTCAGAGTATTCTAATGACATCAGGGAGAAAAATAGGGATGTGTTGTTCTTGCCAAAACAGAAGAAAAAACAGTCTGACTGTGGTATTGTATTTGTAACCTCCTACAGTGGCAGCAGTAGGGAGGTTGTAGACATTGTGAAAATGAATTTATCCATTCTTAGAGGGGTGACTGAATTGAAAACACTCCTTGAACAAACACTCTGAGTGTCTTACAGGAGAGGGAGCAACCTCAAGGATAAACTGGTACACAGTTATCAACCTGATACTAAAGTACAACAGTCTACCATGAAATGGGGTTCTAAACTGTGTGGTCTATGTAAAATGTGCCAGTACATGGAAAGAAAAGACAAGTTTGCCAATCCTAGTACTGGTAAATTAGAGACCATTAGGGCAGAATTGACTGTCATTCTGAGGTGGTTGTTTACCTTCTTACTTGTTCGTGTGGGAGTTTTTATGTAGGTAGGACCAAGCACAAGCTAAGGCTCAGGATCAGTGAACATGTACAGACAATGAGGAACAAGAACCTGAGCTACGCAATGGCCTACCATGTACATAAAAATCCAGGGGTCAAACATAAACTCTCAGTATTAGGTGTAGAATGTCTGCTCCAGAATGTTAGAGGAGGAAATTTGGAGAGTGCACTTAACTGTGCAGAACAAAAACAGATTGTCAGGTTGGGGGCACTAAGATGCCCTGGACTTAATGATAAATTTGAATTGACTCCTCTTCTGAAAATACTGAAAAAATTAGCACATTTTCTTCTTCTTTCTCCCCCCCTTTTTTCCCCTCTGTTTCTTTTTCCCTCCTTTTCTCTTTTTCCTCCTCCCCTTTTTTCTGTCACTCTTTTTTCCTGATTTGGGTTATTTACTCTGATAAAAATTACCTCATTTGTATTTTGCAGGCTTGCTCCAGAATACGTTTTCAAGTGAGTGGGAGACCATGCATGCTGCCACCTAAAAAACACATATGACTGTGTGGAAATTGAAGAAATTACAGAGGAACAAATAATTCACATATAAATTTATTAATGGCAAGATTAGCCTCTTCTTTTTTACACTGGGTGCACTTTTATGATTGTATTACTTACACTGGTAATGAGAAAGCCGTGCCCATTGGTGGCCACATTAGTTTGATTACACTTGTGTTTAATATTTAATGGACTTCCTACATTGTTTAATCAGCTCTGAGGAAGCCCTGGATGCAGGGTGAAACGTAAGCTGTTTTTTGCAGTGTAGTTAACACTGCTGCCTTTGTCTTTGGTTTTGATAATAAACTGTTATGATTTAACCTAACACCAGTTTGATATTGCTGATTATATGGATTTCATGTGCATTCTTTCCCTCTATGTCAGTTATCCATAACAAATTGCCCAGCAGAGATTTAAAACTGACAAAAGGAAAAATTATTATACTTAACATGTCATTAACCACTGGAACAAACTCCTGATGGATATTATACTAAGCAAAAGTAACATTATTTTAAATTAAAATTAAACAAACAACCATATCCTGAGTGGGGCAAAAAACAGTATTATTTATAAAACACAGGAGCCATTGTGGGTGAACACCTTCCTTTGCTCCTTTCCTCCTTAGTATGAACCCTAGTATAAATGCAATGTACTCTTCACACCCCAAAACAGATGCAGTCTCACTCACTTCTCCCACATACCTGCAAAGTATCTATCTTCACCGACCTATGTTTAGAGACTAAGATATAATAATATCATAGGCTACTGTTTTTATTACTACTGCTGGAATTTTATATTATTGTTTTTACAATCTTTGTTTTATGAATTTTTATTTTGCATTTTACTGTCTGTATTAATTTAATTTGTAAGGTGCCCAGAGCCTCCAGGATTGGGTACCATAAAAATAAAATTTGCCTCGTCTTACCAATGTCACCACCCTCCCACATGTGCTGAAACCCCACACACGTGTACTGTCACGCTCACACCTCCACATGCAGGATTACCCTCCCACACATGCTGTCTCATCTCCATACACCTGCACTCATGCTCTGTTCCTCACAAAGCCCACAGACTCATGCAGCATCAGCCCAAGACCCCCCAAAACATATGCAGTCACATTTCTCACTCCTAAACTACCCACACTGTTATACTGCCACCCTTAGACTCTCACACATTCACTGTCACCCACAGACCCCATATAAATGCACTGCACACACAGAGCCAACACACATTCACAGAGCCTCCACACACACGTGCATACACAGTTACCCTCAGACCCCTCACACATTCACTGTCACCCACATATCTCCCCACACATTCAATGTTATCACAGACCCCTAACATCCATTACTGTTTAACCAAAATGTTATCTTCTCCTCAGCTTATTTCTGCATCACCTACAGACACAAACACACACACACACACACACACACAACCCCCCTCCCCAAGAAAACATTGTTGGCTTTTGACAACATTTGTTCTCTTAGTTTGTTCCAATGGTCTCAGTGGAACTTCTTGTCCCCATTATTCTCCTTTTTCTTCACAATGTCGCAGTCCCTTAAAAAGGCAGCCACTTACTCCTTTTCCTGTAAGATCCACTGGAGTAGCTAGAATTCCTCCTTCTTGGCATCTCAGTCATTCTCTTCCCTCACTAGGTCTCTTTGTCTGCTAGTCTTGGGCATCCATGCACAGCAGGATCTCAGGCTAGTCACTTCTGCAGGGCATAATTATGATTATGATTGAAAAAACTCTGCACTTATTGAGTCAAAAAGCATCAGACAAAAATAAAGTTTGAAAAAATATTTATTCTGGCACCATGGAGTTCTAGATTAGTACTGTAATGCCTCAGTGCTTCAACCCAAGAAGGCCTTCATCAGGAGGTGGGTCTAGTGGGAACAGGCATTGCTCCATTTTTTTAAAGTGAAAGTTTAAAGTGATACACAACTCTCAATATTTAAATACATTCACAAGAAACTTAAAAAACACACACCAAAGTGGATATATGAAATATAATAAAAAGTAATTCTGAATTAGTAAAAATACAAAAAAAATGGTATAAAATACTGAGCGGAGACCAATTCAATACAAATGTTCAAGGAATCCAGTCAGCAAATATTTCGGAACTCAGACCACTAAAAATAAGTGTCATTAATAATGCCAAAGAACTACCTTCTTATAAATAGATTTTCTAATATTAAAAGATGAAAAATAAGGCAAAGTTAGGAATTACAGGCAAAATGAGGGACAAAGAGATGAAGAGGAAAAAAGGAGAGCTGCTGTATACGGAAAAACAGGTTCAAAATTTGAATGCAAATTAACACTATACTGATAATAATAAAAACAAGGGGTAGAGGGTATGATTATGACCTGCTTTTAATTCTGATTTGTTGTCCCTCTATGCTTCGCTCCAAACTGAGGGTTTTCTATTCCTGTGCTACCCTGCTCAGAAGTGCTTCCCTTGGTGACACCATCCATCCAGCCCCTGATACTGGTGACCCCTGCATAAGCTGTCTTCCCAACCCCTATCATTTAGTTTAAATTTCCCTCACTGCCCAGTTCCTTAACATGACCAGTACCCTTGCCTCTTGGCACAACTGCAACCGATCCTGAACGCAGAGGCATTCCTTGCCCCAGAATATCCTCGACCTGGTTAGTAGTAAAGGAAGACCTTCCCTCCCTCTCTCAACAAAATCTTACCAAATATTAGCTTGTCTAATTTCTGTCACTGTCATTCTTTAGAGGCCCCAACATCATGAAGACCTTGAAAAAGATCCCTCCAGACATATTTCTTCTTAACAACATCCTTTATTTATTATATGACCTCATCTCCTCAAAACATATACTTCCTATTACAACATGTTAACTCCTTCCTCTAGCTGTAGTGCTTGACTGTGGCACACACATAGTGTATTTGACCTGCATGGTAGCCAGGCAAATAACCTTACCTGCAGTAGCATCATGGTTGTCCAATGCCCCTGCAGCTCTTCTGTTACTTTTACAATAGTGTCCCCTATTAATTCAGCTTAATTACAAATATCTAGCCTTTTCCTTTTGCCTCCATGGCAGGTCAGGTGCATAGCTGGACAAAATTTATGGATAAGGCTTAAACAAAATTCCACAATTTTCATAAAAATTCAAGAAATTTAACTTATAGTACTGATGTTCATTTTAATTGCTTATAATATAGGCATCCTTTAAGCAAGAAATTAAAAACTTGGCACACTTAGCCTCCTTTAAAGGGTCAAAGAACCAGCCAAACTTGCTGACATTGAGGTATCATGTTTTAGTGTTACCGGGGCTTATAGTTTTGAAGTTTGTGTACTTGTGTAATTTAATTTAACATTTCTGAATGTTTGACTGCTTATAACTCAATCCTTTAAAACTAGAGATCTGAAAAGTATATTTTTATTTTACAGTGTTTGGCCAGGAAAGACACACTAGACTAATACTTGTTTCCAGGTTTGTCCTGGGAGCACAGGAAAGTTAAGTGACTTGATCATAGCCACGAAGTATGTAAGTGGTGACTGTGGGAGTCAAACCCAGTTCTGTAGGATTGCAGCTCAGTGCTCTTAACTGCCTACCAAATGTAGCACACTTATATGTGGTATGGAACTGTGAACATGCCACTTTTAGTGAACTTAGTAGTTTATTAGTAGGATAAGTAGTTTAAAAATTATATGGAAATAACTAAAAATCTAATTTTGTTAAAAATGTGAAATTCTTGAGGACATATTCCTCAAACTTTTGCGGAAGTGAAGTTGTGATTTTTCATAAAATCTGTTAGTGTAAGTTGAAATTTCTCACAGCCCTAGTCTACAGTCTATGAAGCACCATCTTTAACTTCAGTCCAATTTCTGGTGCCATTCATAAGGGCTGCATCCCGTCCCATAATGGGAGTACTATCCCTCAAACCTGAATCTAGCCTAGTTTCCAGTCTGGTGTAGGATGGCACCTAATATCTTGCCTATGACATCATTTTCAAAGTGTTGTCTCCTGATAGTGTTACAATGGTGCAGTTTGTTACACTAATACACTGGGTTCCCCTGGGAGCAAGTAGCAGGAACCACTAAGGAAGGTGAGGATGCACATCTCTTGTTTGATGCTCTTGACACACAAGGGTGACTATACCAGGTATGTTGTAGGAACACATCTGCAGTCCCCCCCTTCAGTTGTCACAGTGACAGACCTGTGTCACTGCCCTGCATGTTGGTGGGAATGGACCAAGGAACTCCTGAGTCTGGAGTATATAGTGTAACTGCTCATTGAGAACCCTTTGCACTTAACAGTATGGGTTACTTGACTACCCACTGGAGTTTTTTTGTTTGTTTTCATATTCAGATTATTTTATTTAAATGCATGCAATTCATTCAAACAGAATTATAACATTTGCAGCATATTTAACAGGTCCAAAATGTCACACAGCATCACAATTAGAAACATAGAAACATAGAAGTTGACGGCAGATAAGGACTGCAAGGCCCATCCAGTCTGCCCATTTCTTTTTTCTACCTTAAAAATGTGCCATCGGCCTTTGCTCTGTCAGTGGCCTATCTGTTCATAGTCATTTGTATTGCTCCCTTATGCCTATCCCATGCCTGTTTGAAGCCCTGCACTGTATTCATAGCCACCACTTCTTGTGGTAAGCCATTCCATGCATCCACCACCCTTTCTGTGAAAAAGAATTTCCTCACATTCCCCCTTAATCGGCCCCCCTCTAATCTCATGCTGTGTCCTCTTGTCCTGCTATTTTCTTATATTTAAACATGTTAGACTCTTTCACCTTGTTAATGCCCTTAAGGTGTTTGAATGCCTCGATCATATCACCTCTCTCCTCCTTTGCTCAAGGGTATACATATTGAGCTCTGTTAATCTCTCCTCATATGTCTTCTGATGCAGTCCCTGCACCATTTTGGTTGCCCTTCTCTGGACTGCCTCAATTTGGTTAATGTCCTTGTGAAGGTGTGGCCTCCAATACTGCACGCAGTACTCCAGATGGGGCCTAACCAGTGTCTTGTAAAGAGGGATTACCTCCCTCTTATGACTTGTGATACCCCTACTAATACACCCTAACATCCCCCTAGCCTTACCTACTGCTTTAGAGGTCTGCTTGGATGATTTCAGGTCATCAGTGATGATGATGCCCAAGTCTCTTTCTTCCTTTGTGACTGCTAGCAACTCCCCTCCCAGCCTGTAGGTGGCTTCAGGGTTTCTCTTCCCTATGTGCATGATCTTGCACTTCTTTGCATTAAATCCCAGTTGCCACTCTTCTGACCATTTTGCTACTTTATCCAGATCTCTTCTCATTCTGCCCACCCATCTGGATCATCTACTCTGTTGCAGATCTTGGTGTCATCTGCAAACAGACAAGCCTTCCCTGTAGTCCATCTGCAGGTCACTAATGAAGATGTTAAAGAGGACTGGCCCCAGGACTGATCCTGAGTTACCCCTTGTGACTTGCATCTCTTCTGACTGTATACCATTTACCACCACTCTCTGTTTCTGCCCGTCAACCAGTTTGCCACCCAGTTGACCAACTTCTGACCTACCTGAGCCTACCCAGCTTATTTATCAATCTTCTATGTGGAACAGTGTCAAAAGCTTTGCTGAAGTCAAGGTAGGCGACATCAACTGCTCCCCTTGGTCCACCACTCTGGTTACCCAGTCAAAGAAATCTATGAGATTAGTTTGACAGGACCTTCCTTTTGTAAACCCATGCTGTCTTGGATCCTGTGCCCCTATGGATTCCAGGTGTTGCACTATCCTTATCTTAAGGAGTGCCTCCATAATCTTGCCACTACTGAGATAAGACTGACTGGTCTGTAGTTCCCCGCCTCCTCCCTGCTACCACTCTTGTGAAGCTGGATCACATGAGCCCTTCTCCAGTCTTCTGGGACCTCTCCTGTGCTCAGAGATTCACTAAACAATTCTGCTAATGACTCTGCTAGTTCCACCTTTAGCTCCTTAAGTACCCTAGGATGTATGCCATCAGGTCCCATTGCCTTATTCACCCTGATCTTAGCAAGATCTTGTAGGACCCTTTCTTTGTGAAGGAGGTAGTGCCTCCCTCCCCCTGTGTCCATGATGCTGAGCTGTGGGCCCTGCCCTACCTTCTCTTCAGTAAATACTGAGCAAAAGTATCTATTTAGGATAGATGCCTTTACAGGGTCCTCCTCCTCACACTCTCCCTTTTCTCCATTAAGCTTAGCAATACCCCCTCTGGACTTTCTCCTTTCACTAATGTATCTACAGAAAGTCTTGTCACCTTCTTTTACTGTTCGTGCTAGTTTTTCCTCAGTTTGGGACTTTGCCTGCCTTACTGCCTTCCCTGCTTCCCTTAGAGAAGTTTGATATGCCTCCCTATCTTCGTCCCGTTGTGTTCCCTTATATTTCCTGAAGGCCAGCCTTTTGGCTCTGACCTTTTCTGCTACTGTATTTGAGAACCAAAGTGGTTTCCTTCTTCTTTAGCACTTCCTTTTCTGTCAAACACAATGGGATGTTGCTTCAAGTATTGCATCCTTAATGCTTGCTCACTTTGCCTGTACCCCTCACCTGTGTTTCTTTTTGCCAGGGCTAGCTTAACTCTGTTGGCCATCTTATCAAAGTCAGCTCCTCTGAAGTCCCATATTTTGCCTTGGAATGGGATGATTTAGATATAGTAGCCAAATTGAACCATACCATGTGATGGTCACTGGCCCCCAGGTGACCTTCTACCTGGAGATCTGTGATCCCTTCCTTGTTAGTCAGTACTAGATCTAGGATAGCCCTGTCTCTCATGGTTGCTGTACCAGTTGTTTGAGGCCCTCCCCCTGCAGGGAATCCACAATGTGTCTAGTTCTGGAAGATGTTCCTGCAGGTATTGACCAATCTGTATCCAGCATGTTGAAGTCTCCCTTTATCAGAACCTCCCCTTTAGCTGTCATGTTTTGTATATCTTCTAACAGTAATGTGTCTATGTCCTCCCCCTGGTCTGGGGGCCTGTAGACAACCCAAGTTCTTATGGCTGTCCCATTTCCTGTTTCCAGGGTGACCCACAGTTCTTCTGGCTCCTTATGTGTATTCTGAATTTCTGTAGCTTTGATATTTTCATTGACGTACAGGGCCCTCCTCCCTCTTTGCACCTCGGTCTCTTCTGAACAATACATAGCCAGGTACTGAAGTCTCTCAAGTGTGGTTACTGGTAAACCATGTCTCACTAATTGCTACTATGTCCAGTTTAGCCTCTGACATTATTGCCTGCAGGTCTGGGATCTTATTTCCCAGGCTGTGAGCATTTGTGTACATGATTTTCCATTGGCCAAATTTTGGTGTGTTAGTTGTTGGGTGAGGTTTGGCATTACCCCAGTCGTCAGAGTGGGAGACATACCTTTTTTCTTACCTGGTGATGCAAATGAACTGCAAACATGCTGAATCCCTGTTTGACCACTAGCTGAGGGGGGAGGGGTGTTCTTCCCATTCGACGTATGGGGTGCTGCACCCCTCTCCCCATTTGCTAGTTTAAATATTCTGCAAAGATGCCAAACTTCTGCCCCAATGCACTGACTCCCTCCTTAGTCAGATGCAGTCCATCAAATTTAAAGAACTTTCACTCCCAGAACTGTTGCCAGTTCCCTACAAATCTGTCCTTTTCCTGACACCAGCCCTTGAGCCACATGTTTAGCTCCCCTATCTCCCCTTCTCTGACCTTCCATCCATCTGCTCCCCTCTCCCAGACTGGCAGGATCTCAGAGAAGGAGATGCCGGACAAAATAGATGATAGTTTGTCACCCAGCCTGGTCAGGTGTTCCTTGGTCTCCACAACTGACCGGCTGGCGAGATCATTAGTCCCTATGTGTACTAGGACATCAATGTTTTCTCCTGCTTTGTGAACAATTTTAGCAATGCAGTCAGTGTCTCTCCATGCTGATGTACCTGGGAGACATCTAACCATTACCCCTGGCTGGAGATGGGTATCAACTCCCCGAATCATGGAGTCTCCTATGATCAGAAGTTTTTTGGATTTCCTTTTTGCTTTTTTTGTTTTGGTTCCTGATTTGGGTGAGTTTTGTTGTGTTACCTCCTGTGCTGCAGTGTCCTGCTCTGCAGTGTCTTCTAGCCTCTTTGTTTGATTTCAGAGATAGTGGCAGATACCTGTTTGTAGTGTTTATTTGGTTTTTGGAGGTAATATGTTGGAGAGCAGAGAGTGATGGGGCACCCGATTTGCCCCTCCTAACCACCTGCCAACCTCCAGGACCAACTACCCTCTGAGGTTGCGGTTTTTCTGTTGGATGCTGGGGAAATGGCGGGTGGTTCTTATAATGTATTTCCTCTTGAATATGAAATTTGAGGTGTGCAATCTCTGCCCATGCTGCCCGGAGCTGAGCCCTAAGATCTCCAAAGGCCCAGCATGTAGGACAGTGTCCTAAATCCTGCAAGAATGTCCTTCTGAAAATTGTTCCACAGTACCTGCAGTTAATGATATCCATTCCAGATAAGTTGCTGGGTTTATAACCTAGTCAGAGTAATTAGAAGGGAAAAAAAAGAAAAAAAAATGCAAGTAATGGTTTGATTGTGTTTTGTTTAACTTGTTATAACAACAAGTTAAATTACTAGTGCCCCTGTAAATGAGCGCACCTTGTAGGCCCACTGATCCACCCCTTCCTGCTCTGCCACAGGAAATGTCACAACTGTGGTACCCTATAAAAGGAGTGTAGTGTGGGGTGGTTGGGGATGGGGTTGGGTGGCTGGGCCCTTCCCCTGCCGAAAACGAAAAACCACGGACGAAAGAAAAAGGAGGTAAGAGCAGAAACAATCAGTCAACAACAAATGCAGTAACCCTGAAAGCTTATCCTAATGTTAGATAAAACTGTAAAACCTGTAAAGCACCACCTGTAATAATTTCAGAGAAGATATATGCTGTAAGAAACACTTTGCTACAGAGAAAAATAAAACAATGAAATGTTAGCAACAAACAGTAGCAATCCCTGTGAATAAAAAATAAAAATAACACCACACAGTAAGTCTGCTTAGCCAAAATAAGTCTTAATCCTTTTCCCCTGCTCTGGTAAGTTTCTCTACTCTGCCTTTCACACAGTCTTAGAAGGAAAGAGCTCAGGTGAAGCTAGGTGCCTTGGCCAGCAAACCAAGTCTTCTACCTCCAAGATATCAACTAACCTGACTTTTTAACCCTTCTTTCTGTTGGAAATTACTGACAGTTTGCCTGCTCCACCCCCCACATACACACCTAATCCTTTGGAAGAGCTGTGGGAGGAAAGCAATTAGCTCCTTCAATGTGAGAAGGAGACTGAAACACCTCTGAGACAACAAACCTTTTCAACAAACCAAAAAAAAAAAAACAAGAATAAAATAAAACACAGTGTCAAACAGTAATTTTGCTTAGCCCAATGATAAAAAAGTCACAAAAATGTAAGCTCCACCTGTAATACAGTAATTTCAAAGAAGATATACCCTGTAAGAAACACTTTGCTACAGAGAAAAATAAAGCAGTAACAGCAGATATACCTTGCAAAAGATAATTTGAATCGGAAGATTACAGCAGTAATCTGTTAGCACACACCTGTAGGCACACCTTGTAATAATGCAGAAGAAGGTATACCAGCAACAACAATTTGAATCAGAGGAAAATAAAGCAATGAAATGTTAGCAACAAACAGTAGCACTCTCTGTGAGTAAAAATTAAAAACAACACCACACAGTAAATCTGCTTAGCCAAAATAAGTCCTAATCCTTTTCCCTTACTCTGGTAAGTTTCTCTACTCTGCCTTTCAAGCAGTCTTAGAAGGAAAGAGCTCAGGTGAAGCTAGGTGCCTTGGCCAGCAAACCAAGTCTTCTACCTATTACCGATCATATAAATTACCGATCATATAAATATTTAAACGGTAACATGTTATGTTCCCTTAACCACACTATAACTGCATTGCAATTGCAAGGTAGGTACATGCAACAAACATACAACTACAGTGTAACTACCCATGTTGCATGTACTTAATGACTACCTACCCCATAGTTCCATCAAAATTGACAGTAGGTATGACCTAAATCAGTAACACATTAAAGTTTTCTTAACTACACAGTAGTTACACTGTAAGTACACTGTAACTGCATTGCAACTGCAATGCAGTTACATGCAACAAACATGCAACTACAGTGACATTACCCCTGTTGTATGTAATTAATGATCATCAACCCATAGTTACATTGAAACAGACACTTAAAAGAAACTTTTTTTGCAAACTGTGCAGTCACCAACATAACCTTATTTTCTGAAGATGAATAGAGAAATTTGTCCACCTCTGACAAGAAATATTTGTTGTTCAGCAAAGGGATAAGCCATTTAACTCTTTCATAATCTAACAGGGCAATAACATAAATGGTGTAATATAGACAGTGGACTCTCAATTATGTAAATACATAAGGGAGACTAATTTCTACTTCTACAGTTAATAGTGTTGAACAAATATCCCTTCAAAACACAGTCTAAAATTACATTGTGAACTTCTTTGATCTTATTTTCAGAAAACAGCAGGTACCTTTCGGTGGCAGGGAATTTCTTAATCTGAGAGTACATACCCACATTGTCCATACTGCAAATTGTCTCCACATACTGCTGAGCACAAATATCACTAATTCATTGAATGGCCTCAGACACAGAACACAGATGGTCGATTACATGCTCTGTTGGACCACGTAGCTAAAAGGCCCATCATTTTAAAAGTAGTGTTCAATTTTAATAAACCAGTTATCATGAATATTTTTCTTCTTCTTTTTCTTCTGCTGAATTTGGTAAATGTGGACACCTTAGATGTCTGAACAAAACACACCAGATAATGGACTTTAAGATGTTGAATCTTAACTCAGGGGCTCAGGCCAGAGTTTACTTGCACAAGCAGATTGCAGTTTGAGGACCTTAATTCATTAGTTCATAATGGTTCATCCAATCATCTCTGTAAACAGACCTTCATGGGTAATTGTCTTTTCCCAAAATGCTTCACATATTTTTATGGGGTCCCATCTCCACTCCAATTGTTCATGCTAAACAGCCTGCCAGTCCTGTAAAGCCTTCTGCTGCAGTGCATGGTAACCATGTCGCAGTCCCAGCAGTTTTCCCATTCTGTACAGGGTCTCTGACACTCTGTTTTTCAGTTGTCATGCTAGTCATATACGAGCATTCTATCCATACATCTTGGGCACAGGTTACTGCTCACCTAGTGTCCTGGGGATGCCCTATACCCCCTCTGCTGAAATCCTAACCCTTTCTTCTGGTTTGCACTTTTACTTACTAAGTAGGTTGCTGTTCTTTATCTTATATCCCAATGCATTTAAATTTGTATGGCATGCAAACATGGTGCCATAAAGTATGATGATGAAATGCTGGTCTGGGAGAACCTTTAGAGCTGGCACTTCCCTTGCCAGAGAAACAATGCTCCATCATACCTGTGGCCAGCATGACTTGCTGGGCATCTCCTATTCTATTACTCTGGTGTGCTGCCAGGTGTCTCAAGTCACCTGCCCCCCTGGGTTCATATCCTGGCAGTGTAGGTCATGGGTACCCCTTTCTTACCCATTCCATGATTCCTGCTCCCCATTACGCATCTCAGAGAATGCATCTCCTATTTTACGTCTGCTTTCTCAAATACAGTACCTGCTTTACTGCCTCCCTCCAGGTATTCAATGTTCTTTGCACTCATACAGGACTCCAGACTTACCCCACCACCAGGATACCCATGATGTTCTTTGAAGGAACCTGCCTCATGCCTAAATTCCATCAGGAGATATCCCTTAGGGGACACCATGTTGGGTTTCTGCACCCACCACATGGTCTGTCTCAATTACCACACCATAAAAAAATCCCTGGATCCTTATCCATGAGCCCCACTGGAATGGGACATATCATAGATGCCTGAAGTCCCTCCCCACCATTCTCCAGGGATCTACTTGGTGTTACCCCGATGCCTATGTCATAACAAGATGTCCAGCTTGTCATGTCTCTGTTACATCACCATGAGTAACTAGCACCCACATTTTAAGGAAGGAGAATGCTTCTGGGGTCTCCTGCACCCCTCACTCATGTCCTTCAGCAAGCCACTTGGTGACCATGGTGTGTGCCATCCCTGCCAAACATGCAGAAGTACCCCTAACACTCCAACACCTTCCTGTCAGTGCCTGATTGCACCACTCAGCTGGCACCCATACAGTGGGTGTCACAACTGGCCCTTCACCTGCACCCCTGAAGGTGCCTACCCAATCAGGGCACCTGGTGAGTCAATGCTGTCTAACAGTTTTACACACCTAGCTGCATAATCTGTAACTTATAAAAGCCCTGCTGGCTCCCAGTCAAGGAACCTGGCACTTAGAGTGCATCTATCTATATACCACCTGTAGCTGCTATCTCACCAGCTTCACCCACACAGGAAGATAACAGGACATCATTCCTCCACTGCTAACATTCAGTAGCAACTACCTCTACTTACTGTAAGGAGGGGGTTGTTACATGTTCAAACCTACAGTATCAGCTGAAATGGTACCCTTGCTCATGCTGTGTATCCTTCCAGGCCATTCTCCCTCAGAAATCTGTTTAGTCTTGCTTTGAAAGTCTCAACAGTGCTAGTTTCCACAGCTTCACCAGGTAGGTTATGCCATATCTTCATTCTCGTCTGTGTGAAGTAGTGCTTTCTGATGTTATCCCAAATCCTGCCCTTCCCCCTCAGTTTGCATGCATGTCATACTGTAGTAACATAGTACTTTAAGGCCAGAAGTAGAGCTTTAAGTCCATCATGTCCACTCTCCTTACTTCACAAGAAGGGATGAACTAAATATGTCCTATGGTTTTGTATGCCTCACCAGCTAGATAAATGGTGAAGCCTTTTAAAGAAAAAGAAATGTAGTGGGGATCTGCCAGGTTGTAGAGCAGAACTGGGCATGGTAGGGGCTGTCAAATACTGGGCAGTTACTGTGCCAGAAGACAGCCTCTTGAAGACAGAGGCTATCGGACCTACAGAAAGCTAAATATGATCCATCCCTCTGTAAATGATGCAAAAATAGAATTACAAATAAGAACAGTTCAGGGCGAATGGAATGGAGGGGGTATGCTATGGACTGGCTAAACTTGGAAATTGGTCAGGAATGCACTGTCTAGATTTGCAAGACAAGAATTCAACAGTAATTTAAACAGAAATGTGTCAATAGCCCCCAACACTAGAACTGTGTAATGGTAACTGTTTTTGTATGCAGTTGCTCATACTATTTCTTGTAAAGTATATTTTTTCACTTTTCTTCTAGTGTGTAGTCTACCTAATCTTTTCTCTGCTGAATGTTTTACCTTATTCTACCTCTGTTAGGTTTTAATTCATGTGTGAAGTCCCATCGCCATGGTGCCCCTTAAAAAATGTGCTATTTAATGGCCAATGAGTTACTCTAAATCTTCTTATTAAGTCAGTAAGTTTGCAGTTCCATTTTTTAGGAGACACTTGATTTGAGGATTTGAGAATATGTGTAGTGAGTGAAAAGAGGCAGAACAGCAACTGATCTGTAATGTGCCTCTATCTTTCTTTTCCTGAATGTTTACTGAAGATCGCTTTAGAAGCTCATTTACCTTGTTTTCTTAGCTTTAAAATGTGGATTTTCCGTTCATGATGCTACTATGTTATTTAAATCCCATTGCAAAGCAATGCTGTGCTCCAGTGACAAAGGGAAAACAATCTAATAAAAAAACATCCATCCAAAAAGCACTTTCAATTATTCCCTAACTGCTTAATCTTCTGCAGGCCTAGTAATCACCATAGCAACAAACAACCTTTAAAACCTTCAGCCCTCAATTTGAATTTTTATCCAACATTAATATCCTTGCCTGCTGCTGTATGTTCTTGTGGGGCTTGTCGTGTATCCATAACACTGTCTTCTACACATCATGTGTTCCAGACTATTTTCCCACCTCCACTCACCCATATAGCTAGAATCCTAGTTAATCAATGCCAGGCCATCACCCACTAGACTAGCTCAACATGCATCTCACTGATTATCACTGCTCATATACTGACGGGACTGCCCATCCCTCATGCTATAGCTTCACCATAAATGCATATATGTGATGGGGGTTGATAAAGATTCAGCCCTTATTCAGTATTGGGGTAGGTGTGTAATGTAATGGTTCCTTCTGCTTATGTTTTAGCTGTGTTAGGTAAGGAGAGGTAGGAGAAGTACTCAAAGCATGAAGCAAAAGATTGAGTGTGTTTGAAGCACTGAAGAAGTACACAAGTACAGTGTACTTCAAGGATTTGTACACTGACTCAAAAACTCTTAAGAAACATTTTAGTACACATTTTGAAGTGCTGGAATATGGAGTGACTTGAGTATATTAATACGAAAAAGACAACAAGGGCCACCACCTCAAGATGCCCAGTGCCACAAGTAAATATTGCCACAAAGAAAACAAAAAAACACTCACACAGACAAAAGACACCTCATCACACACTGATGGATGCTGAATAATTTAATTTGAAAGTGTCATCACAGGCAGAACACTTAACATTTTACACTGGAGTGCTTTTTCAAAAGTGTACATGGGTGTCGCATACTAAAAGGGCAGCTATTAAAGGTGCAGCACCAAATTGCATGCAATGAAACTGCAAGTGCTAATACAAAAGTGAACAAAATAACAATTGCAAGAAACAATATTTCACACACGCTTAAGTAGTCTGCCAAACACTGCCTTTTCTACTAACCAGAAAAGATGCTTAATATTCAGTCCCAAATGGATCTGAAAGATACAAAAACACAAGATTAGTGTGTTTTAAAAAGCTATGCTGATCACAATTACTATCAACATTGTCCCCATACCCCCCCCCCCGAATAAAACACAACCAACTGTTGTGTGGGTGCTCAGTTAGCTATTGTTTTACTTATTCTTTCAAATCATCGAATTCATATCCAAAAATAATTTTAACATATTTACATTTCCATAATTATCATTATTATGTACAAATCCATAAATACATTTTCTGTCTTTTCTTCTCCCCCTAGATGTATGTCCAGGAGCTGCTTGCCTCCTTTCTTCACTATTTCTGAATTAAAAAAGAACCAGGCCCATACCTAAAAAGTGTACCCCATCTCCCCTATAAAATTAATCAAACCACTCCTCTATTCCCCTTTTTATGGTCTTACCCCCTACTGCTGTGAACAGATTACCAACCTTTATGTTCATGCACCTCCTTGCCTTCCGTAATGCTTTGTGACTGTGTGCATGCCACCAGACTCTCCTGGGGACCATCTCAGACCAAACCAGGGTGGCCATAGGTCACCATTCCTTTATCTTGGTAATGTCCTCTTTTATTTGATAGAAAATGTCCAACCATGGTCTGGTAACCAAACCATTTCCTCCTAGATGCAGTATAATTATGTCCGGCCTTTTGCTCTCCCCTCTCATCTCAAGTAGGAGTTGTAACAGCTGTGCCCATTTCATCCCCCTCATTCCTCTCCAGGTCAACTTAATCAGGTTCAGATCCAGATAGAGTTGATGCCTCAAGCCATCTGGAAGCCCGCCTTTCTGCCTAAAAAACAGTTATGAGTGTCATGCATCATTTCTCACCCCCAGCTCCTCCTCTTATCCCCCATTTTGTTTAAAATGTCCATATACCTGCACCTTTTCCTGTGTAGGGGAAGAAAAAGAGAGAAGAGCGTTAGTACCATTATTTCTTTTCATTCTGAGCATATCTTTTAAAACAGGCTGAGACCCACCACCCCTTTTTATGTTGGCTCATGCTAGTGCAGCCAACATATTGCCAAGATAGCAGATTTGGAGGCGCTGTCACTGTTGGGCGAATGCAGGGCATGCATCAGAAGGTGTGTCCCTCATTCCCCATTCCGGCAGCAGAAGGCACTGACCTCATGCATGCCTAATGTGGCCATCACAACAAAGAAAAGGTCCACTGCAATGAGAGTGAAGATCTTGTGCAGCGTGACCATTACACACCTCCTGTGGTGCAGGCAACATGGCGGCAGTGACTGCCACTGCTGCTGCCTGTCACAATGCCGACGAGGGAGTCTACTCCCCGTCCGAAAAATGTGTCCCCCCCTTTTGTTGATTGCTGAGGAGGGTGCCCAATCCCCCTCAGCATCATGTGTACCCCCAACAGTTTTTCTTTGCTGACAGGAGGGCCCAATCCCTGTTGTCTTTTACCCCTGCATTATGCTGATGGGGGAGCCCACTCCCTGTCGGCAACAAGCACCCCCCCATTTGTTATGTGCTGATGGGGGTGCCCAATCCCCCATCTGCTAAAGCACCCCCCCACCCACAAACACTGAGGTGGCACTCTGGGGAAATCCCACCTGAAAAATGAAAACCGTCCCGCGACGTCTTTTTTTTTTAAACCCTGTAAAACAAAAACGGTCCCTCGCCATCTCCCTGCTCCCTCCCACAACCGCACCCACCCACTGTGCACCCTGCCTCCCACCCCATCCCCACCCCATACTTAATTCTGAGTCCAGAGCGATGATCTTGGTGGACCGGGAACACGTCTGCACTCTTCAAAGCCGACCGTGAACTGAGGAAATGCCGGTAAGCTGTACAATGGAATAAATAGGGTTTTTCAACTTTGATGCATATCTCGGGCATTTTTTGGAATTTTGGCACCACATTTTCAACACGGAGTTTTTAGGACCCCTCCTCATGAATTATTTCACTGCCATGGCATTAATCAGTCAAAAAAGGTGATTTCACGGTCACTGCGTGGAATCACCTGTTGGGGCTGATTAACGCTATGACAGTGCCAGACTTCATGAGATGGGCTCTCAAAAAGCCTATGTTGCAAATTTGGTGGCAACAATCCAAAAAAATGACTGTTTTACGAGTGTGTATTGCGCAGTTTCCACCCACGATCGTAACTTTGTGAATTTGCAATATTTTGATGCCAGATTTTCAACATTGGCATTTTTTCACATCTCCTTGTGAACAGTACAGCTGTCATTTTTCACATCCTGGCCAAAATGTGTTTTCGCACTCTCAGCCCAGAATAGCTTGGTCACAGTGGGAATTCAATGTTCAGGACAGATTATGAAAATGACAGTGGAACTGTTCATGAGCAGAGGTCCTAAAATGCCTATGCTGAAAATTTGGTGACATTACTCCATAAAATGACTGTTACGAGCATGCGTTGCGCAGTTTGCACACATGCTCGTAAGTTCACGAATTTATAATATTTTCACTCCAGATTTCCAGCATTGCCATTGTTCTGTACCTCCTTATGAACAGTACAGCTGTCATTTTTCTCCTCCTGGCCGAAATGTGTTTTTGCATTTCTGGCGCAGAATACCATGGTCGCTGTGGGAAATCCATGTTCGAGACACATTATGAAAATGACAGTGACACTGTTCATTAGCAGAGGTCCTAAAATGCCTATGTTGAATATTTGGTGATGAAAGTGCATAAAATGAGTGTTTTCTGAGTGTGCGTTGCGCAGTTTGCATGCACGCTCGTAACTTTGTGAATTTGTAATATCTTCACTCCAGATTTTCAAAATTGGCATTTCTCCACACCTCCTTATGAACAGTACAGCTGTCATTTTACATATCCTGGCCAAAATATATTTTCACATGTCTGGTGCAGAAGTGCATGGTCGCTGTGCAAAATCAGTTTTCGGGACAGTGTGAGGAAATGACAGTGACACTGTTCATGAGCAGCGGTCCTAAAATACCTATGATGAATATTTGCTGCTGAAAGTCCATAAAATGACTGTGTTGCGAGCATGCGTTGTGCAGTTTCCACATACCCTTGTAATTTCGCAAATTTGCAATATTTTCATGCCAGATTTTCAACATTGGCATTTTTTCACACCTCCTTATCAACAGTACAGCTGTCATTTTTCACATCCTGCCCAAAATGTGTCTTCTGCCTAAGAAAGGCCTTCCCAGCCCCTTCCACTCTTGCTACCTTACTTTGGTCCTGCTCCAGACATAAAAAGGGAAAAGGGGTTAGCATCGTACTACAGCAGCAGCGGGCAAGTGTGATTTGCTCTGTGGAAGCACTGTTAGCGTACACGGCAGTGTGGCACCAAATTTTCAACATGGGGTTATTGGGATCCCTCCTCATGAATTCAGTCACTGTCATGGTGTTAATTGATCCTGAAAGGTGATTTTGTTGTCACTGTGTGGAATTACCTTTCAGGACCAAGTAATGAAACAACAATGCCCCTATTCATGAGGTGGGCTCTCAAAAAGCCTATGTTGCAAATGTAGTGAAAAAAATCCCAAAAATGACTGTTTTATGAGCATGCATTGTGCAGTTTCCACACACGCTTGTAACTTCACAAATTTGTAATATTTTCACTCTAGATTTTCAACATTGGTGTTTTTCCACACCTCCGTATGAACAGTACAGATGTCATTTTACACATCCTGGCTGAAATGTTTTTTCTCACTTCCAGCGCAGAATTGTGCAGTCACTGTGGGAAATCAGTGTTTGGGACAGATTAAGAACAAGTGAGTGAGAGAGTGGGAGTGAGAAAGCTCAACGGAGCTCTGTCAGGACTGCTCTGGATTTCTTTATGGGCAGAAAAAGGTGCCAATGCAGGCATGAGTCCAGTACAAAAGGGCAGCCTGCAGTGCCGGGAGAAACAAAATTAGCAAGTCAGAGGGGGGAGTGACCGAGTTCAACGGAGCTCTGTTGGGACTGCTACGGATTTCTTTGTGGGCAGAAAAAGGTGCCATTGCAGGCAGGAGCCCAGTACAAAAGGGAAGCCTGCAGCACTGGGAGAAACAGAATGAATGATTGAGAGAAGGGGTGTGAGTGAGCTCAACGGAGCTCTGTCGAGACTGCTGCAGATTTTTTTGTGGGCAGAAAAAGGTGCCAATGCAGGCAGGAGCCCAGTACAAAAGGGCAGCCTGCAGCACTGGGAGAAACAGAACAAGCAAGTGAGAGAGAGGGGGAGTGAGCAAGCTCAATGGAGCTCTGTCAGGACTTTAGAGTTGCCCACCCTGCCGCCCAGGGTCCTGTGTGGTCCTATATTATAGCATGGTCTCTGGGGTGGAGACAAAGCAATCAATCAATAAATCAATATCTTTATTTAGCCAGGTGGAACACCACTGAGCAGGGCTCTTTTACAAGAAGGACCTGGTAGTTTAAAAAACGTCAAGTCACAAAACAACAGTTTGGCGTAGGTGTAGCAACATTAGCAGCCTATGTGCAGTCATTACAAGTGAGAATGGTGTGGCTTGGCACAGTGGTGTACAATAATTTATAAATAGCAACATAAGACTTGACACTAAGAACAGAACAAAGCAGCATAATTTACAGGCGTGGTACCAAAGGCAGTCAGCATACCATTATGTGCGAGTTCTGTGCAAGGCAGGTCTCTGATAGACAGCAGGGTACAATATTATATTGGTTGAGGTCTAGACCACCAAACATTATGTGGCCGAGGGAAGACTTTGATGCAAGGGCACTGAGGGCACAGGATGCGCCAAGGATAGTGCAGAGAGGTGAGGTTAGGAGGGGTAGGAGGGGGGCCAATTGTAATACCTTCAGGATTATCATAGCTGCATTAGTCGGTGCGGTAGATCTAAGGGTAAGGGGGAGGGTGTGGGGGTGAAAAGGTGCCATTAGTAGGGGGAGGTGATAGACAGGTAGGAAGGAGAGTCAGAGATTCAGTGTTGGAAGCAGTTGCAGGACTCCATAAATGATTGTTGGATAAGATTTTTGAAGGCATCTAATGGTACAGGTGAAACAAGCTGCAGTAAATTGTGAGCAGTATTCCAGAGGACTGGTAAGGCATAACTAATTGCTGCCTGACCAAAGCACGTTCTAGCTCTGAGTATGTAAAAGGGGATACAAGTCTGGCTTCTCTGCAGAAAGCTGCCAGGAGTGCAAGAAGTAGGCAATCCTTACTATACTGAGGCAGCTTGTTAGAGATGGCCCTATAGATCTAGAGTACAGTGTTTTTTTGTCGTTTAAGACTAAGGGATCCCCAACCTACAATGTTGTAGAGGGTACAGTGGTGTGTTGACTAGGGGGCACTGGTAATTAACCTGAGCACCCGGTGGTACAGAGTGTCTAGTTTGGCAAGGGCCACACTAGAGCAGTACCCATACAGAAGGTCTGCATAGTCGATGAGTGGCAAGAACGTTGTTTGAACCAACCTGGTTCTTCCCTCTTGCATTAATAGATGCCTGATTCTGAAGAAAATCCCAAGCCTCTGTTTAATCTTTTGGGAGAGTTCCTCAATATGGACTTTGAAGGAAAGACTGGAGTCAATCCACACACCCAGATATTTGAAGGAATCTATGTAGTCCAGCAATTCGCCCGAGCAAGGTGAGGATTTGAGGGGCTGTCTGCACCATGCTAGAGTAGGGGGAGTTTACTACAGGAGAGAAAATCATGGCCGTTGCTTTCTTAGTGTTTAACAGAAGTTTAGAATAAAGGAGATTGTTCTGTAAGTGGTTAAATTCTCTTTAGAGGTCACTACATGCAAGTTCCAGAGTAGGTCTGGTTACATTCAATGCAGTGTCATCTGCAAAGAGGTGTGTGTCAACTGACTTGACTCCAGCACCTAGTTTGTTCATGTAAATGGCAAACAAGAGAGGACCCAAGATGGACCATTGTGGTACTCCTCTAGAGATTGTTTTAGGAGAGAGAGAGAGAGAGACCTCCCAGTCTTGATCTGTTGGTGTTGATCAGATAGGTAGTTAGAAAACCACTCTAGGGCTGTGTCATTGATGCCAATATTCCATAGAGCAAACAGGTTCAAGGAGTGGTCTTCCTTGTTGAAGGCTTTGCTAAGGTTGAGAAACAGAGTGCATACATAACTTTTGGCATTCAAGGCTCTCAACCAGTCACTCATGACCTTAGCAAGTGCTGAGGTGGTAGTATGGTGGGGTTGGAAACCAGACTGAGCATGGTTTAGAAGGTCCAAGTCGTTGATGTACTGTCTAAGCTGGGTATTAACCACTTTTTCCAGAAGCTTAAAGAGGGTAGGGAGTAAGGAGATGGGGTGGTAGTTATTAAGATCGCTAATGCTGCCAGATTTAAAAAGTGGAATAACGTGGGCAGTTTTCCAGATGATTGGGAATGAGCCCTGGGTAAGGGACATGTTGAAGAGAAGGGTCATTATGAGCGACAGAATGCAGTAGCCAAGTTTGAGGAAGAAGGGGTTTATCAGGTCTGCCCCAGCACTTTTCCTACAATCCAGATGGAGGTGAAGGTCCTCCACTTCCTTTATTGTGACAGTGGAGAAGGAGAATGTTGTGTGAGGAGGGGGCGAGGTTGGCGCAGGGCCTGGGCAAGTTGAGCTAGGAGTAAATAGATGTGCACGTAGGCTAGAAGTGGGGGAATCATCAAATGCTAGGCCCGCAGTGGCAAAGTGATTATTAAAGAGTTCAAGAATTTCTTGCTCGTCAGTAACAACCGAGTTGCCTGAAGAGATTTTTGGCAGGAATGGACTAGCAGAATTGTGGCCTTGGATTTCCTTTAAGGTTTTCCAGAATTTAGTTGTACTGTTAGAGGAAGAGTTAAGTTCGGACTGGTAGTAACTAGATTTTGCATCCCTAACCATTCTCTTGCAGTGGTTTCTGACAGCTCTGAAAGCTGACCTATCGTTAGGCTCTTTGGTCTTCCTGGCATTCTTCCAAAGCGAGTCTCCATGGAGCAGCTCTTCTTTCAAGCTCAATGAGAACCAAGGGCATGTTTTCTTATTAGTTCAGATTTTTACAAGAGGTGCATATTTATTGATGGAACTGAGAACAATGTTTTGGAAGACTGTGAAGGCTTCTTCAACCGAAGGGGCCAGGTAGAAGTCCTGCCAGTATGTGTATTGCAGGTCAAAGAGGTAGGCTTTAGGGTCAAAATGTTGTTTGAATCTTTTAGGGGCATAGCTAGAGGAGGAAATAAACCTAGGGTAGGTCCTCACGCAGGCTATAAAACAATGATCACTGAGGTTGTTAAAGAAAATGCCAGAGTGGGAGTATAGGTGAGGTTTGTTAACTAGCATAACATCAAGTAGCGTACTGTTTTTAGGATGTTTTTTGTTAGGACAGGTGGACTCCATTATGAGCTGTGACAGCCCAAAGTTGTCGCCTAACTCCTTAAGGAGTTGTGAAGAGGTTGAGAACTAGTCCAGGTTAAGGTCTCCTGCAATAATCATTTCTGAGGATAGTATGCTGGATAGGTGCTGTAACACCTTATGCCCTGCAGAGGGAGGCCTATAACAACCTAGTACATAAATGGAGGTCAAAGAGGGAAGCTATACTTTTAGCGTGGTACATTCAAATTCTAGGGGCACAGTAGTAGAGTCAACGATGGAGGCTGGGAATTTATCCCAGACATAGATAGCCATGCCTCCTCCCCTAGTTGGCCTGTCAGTCCTGTGGACAGAGTAGAAGGGGATATTTATCTCTTGGTCAAGGGTAGAAGGCCTCAGTCAGGTTTCTGTTATCACAACATCTGGGGAGGCAAAACTAAACCAGGATTGAATAATGTCTATCTTTTTAAACAAGCTACAGGCATTAATGTGAATCAGGCTCAGCCCCTTAAGGCCAGGCAGCTCAGAGGGAGCCTGGATAGGAAGTGGGGGGCCAGGATTGAGTTTGATGTTACCTGCACAAATTAATGTCAGCAACAGGAGTTTTGTGATGGAGCTTAACAGGAGCCTATGCAGGCAAGAACATTCCTTCCTATGAGGGCTTGGGCAGGTGGGCATTGGAGGAGAGAAGTAAATGTAGCTGGGGCACAGGGATGCATAAATATAAATCACAATGGATGTGACTTAAGTGTGGGAAAGGGATGGAGGAGGGATGTATATCAGAAGGAGTGCAGTATGAGATGGTTGCTGAGCTATGCCCATGGTTGGGTAGGTCATCTTGGAGAAGATAAAATATAGTGATGAGGGGAGTGATGGGACATACAATGTGTGCCCAGAGGGTGGATGTAGGGTCGGAAAAGGCTAATTCACCCATGGGTGCAAAGGTGAAGTGCAGCATGCACAACTTGCAGCCTAACAATAGGAGTAGGGGGCTCATTATGTTACCCAGTTAAGCCTAAAGTACCCAGCAGCCAGTGGAAGGGAAGTGCAAAGTGGGGGAGGGCCACAAGTATTAAGTATCCAAAAACAAGGAGCAACAATGATTGGATACTTTTAGGATTGCTGTAATAATACAGATTTAGTTGTTCTGTTTATTTCTCTAACTGAGCTAAATACCAAGCTATACTATTAGGACTGCTGTAAAAATACATATTTATTTGTTCTGTTTATTTCTCTAACTGAGCTGAGTAATACTTGGAGTGTAATAGGATTTCTAAAAGGGCTAAGTGAAACTGTATGAAGGCTGAGAACAAAACGTATTGTAGCTGAGGGGTGAAAAACAGACAAGGAGGCTTTAGGATTGCTCCAGTAATACAGTATCTAACAGATGAGATTTGAGACTGAATTTACGCAGATGGCAAGGGGGTAGTAGGCAGACTAGTGTGGGGTGGAACAGGAATTTGAGTAACTAGGGGACTAACAGTTGTATTAGGGTACAGAAACCAGAACTAAGAGCCTGTAACATAAGATGGGGGCCAAAGTGGGGCAGATGCCACATGTCAGTAGGGCAAGCATCTTTGGACGGGTGGTGTGGTGTACAGGGTGTGGGTCCGACATGATCCTGGACTGGACTTGGAGGATGGGGAGGGTGTATGGTCTGTAGACAACTGGCTAGTTTGAGGGAGGAACTGTGGAGGTTAGAGAGGAGTCTAGGTGGCAGGGCAGATGAAAATAATAGGCATCCTGGCAGTGGTGTGGACAACTAGGGACTGAAACCTACCTCAGCATCAGAGGCATTAGCAGAAAAGAGAGGAGAAGGGGGGTGACCAATGCAAGGGGGGCTCTGGCGGAGGAAGAGACCACGAGGAATACCAGGGAGAGAGCAGATGGCTGCAGGTAGGGAGGGACCAGGGGGGCATGGAGGGGAACAAGTAGGAGAGGGAACCGATAGGGGGAAGAGATGTAGGAGGCGTATTAACTAGGAATAGATTCAAGCCTATGCTATTGGAGAGAAAGAGAGAGAGAGGGGAGGGCAGGAACATACTGAAGGGGGGGAGGACAAGCAGGGCATGAGACGGATGGCAACAGGTAGGGGAAGAGGTAGTGAGGATGAAAGGGTAGAAGGGAGGCTAGTAAGTAAGGAAGGAGGGGTGACTGAAGGAGAGAAGGCTATGGGAAGGGGGAAGGATGGGAGGGGAATCAGTATTGGGGTCAAAGGGAATGGGAGCTCTAAATCGACAACAACGGGGATAGGAGAGGAGTTGGAAATCACCAGGGGAGGAGGGGAGGTTGACAAGGGAAGCCCAGTAGGAAGTAATCAGGCTGGGAAGGGGCTCAAGGGGATGGGAGGAATACGGCAGAGAAAAGAGGTGAGGCGGAAGTAGCGGGTACAGATACAGAAGTCACAGAGGGTGCAGCTGGTGGGGGTAAGGGGCAGGGAAGAACGAATACTGGGGTAGTGGAAGGGGCATTAGAAGGGAAAGGGGGTAAAGGATGGGGCGGTACTCATCCTGGGAGATTATATACTGAAAGGGGTGAGATGGGGCGGAAGGGGGGAAAGGCACAGCCGTATTTGGGTTGAAGCTATCCCTGGGTTGACTGCAGGAGGGGCAGGGCAGGCACTGCTCAAGTATGCAGTGAGGGGGAGGAAGAAACCTCATTTGCTGTTGCACGTGGGTACAAACGACTTGGCGGCGGAGACTGTGGAAGTAGTGAGGGGGGGGTTTGAGGGGTTGAGCAGGCAGCGTGAGGGGGTGGGGGAGTTGGTGGCATTCTTGGAGGTACTCCCGGTACCATGTGCAAGCACGGAGAGGAACGGTAGGATCAAGGAGTTCAACAAGTGGCTGAAGGATTGGTGCTACACCAGAAATTATGGGTTACTGACTAACTGGGGTAGGGTCTTGGGAATAATGACTTATACACAGGGAACAGGCTACACTTGAGCAGGGAGGGGAGGTGAGTTTTAAAGTCAGGGTTAGAGGGGTATATTTCTACTAAGGTGGATTTAAACTAGTTGGGGGGGTGGTCAAAAGACTGAGATTGGTAGAAAGGTCTGGACAGGGGAGCCAATGAGCTCACTCCCCTAGACATAGGTACAGGCTGAGGCTTAGTAACCCCGGGAGGGGGCGGGCAGAGTGGTCTGAGTGTATACAGAAGGCACCACCACCCGGTAAGAATAAGGAGGAGAAAGGGTGCGGACTACCGGGAGGAGGGACACAGGTCAAGGAAAAGGGTGAAGAGAAGGAGGGATATGGGTGGAAGGTAGTCTCTCTCAATGCAAGAAGCCTGGAGAACAAAACTGCAGAGCTTCAGGTGCTCCTTTCCGAGGGGAAGGTGGACATTGCTACAGTGACAGAGGCTTGGGCCACAGAGTACCATTTTTGGGACTTGTCAATCCTGGGATACAGGATATACAGGATGGACTGGGGGGGATGGAAGGAGGGGGGATTGCACTGTATGTGAGGGAAGGATCAAATGCATATGGGGCGAGGGAGAAGAGGAGAGGACAGAGGCACTTTGGGTGCAGCTCCTGGACTCAAGTGCAGAAAGCTGAGGCTAGGAGTGGTGTACAGACCACCAGCCCAATCCGAGGAACTGGGTGGGAGTTGGCAGAGCAGATAAGGAGGGTGCGTAGAATGGGGAGTGTGGTGATACTGGGGGGGGGTTTAACCTACCAGGGGTTGACTGGAGCACCCCAGCCACTAGCAGTACCAGGGAGCAGGTGCTCCTTGATGCATTCCAGGATGGCCTTCTGACACAATTGTTAAGTGGGCCTACAAGGCTTGGTAGCACTCTGGACCTAGTACTGGCAAATGAGGAGGCAGTGAGAGAGGTAAGAGTGGAGGACCCACTAGCGGGTAGTGACAACCAAACAGTGTAGGTCATTCTCACGCTGGACAGGAGGCACAGGCACTAAGGTGGTGGACTTTAGTAGGGTGGACTTTGGGAGTATGGGAGCAATACTGCAAGGCAGACTCCAGGATATAAGGCCGGGGATGGATGCAGAACAAAAGTAGGGAGTCATAAAGACTGGGCTAACAGAGGCCACAGTAGCCTGCACCAGAGCCAGGAGTAAGAAGAGCAGAGCCAAGAAACCATGCTGGCTGAACAAGGAAATGCTGCAAGTGGTGAGGGCAAAGAGGGCTGCATACTGCAAGTACAAGAGATCGGGGAAGGGAGAGGATAAGGAGGCTTACGGGAGGTGGTCAAGGGAGATGGCCAGTAGGGTGAGAAACGCTAAGGCTGCCAGAGAATTAAGGTTAGCACAGGGCATAAAGGAAGGGGAAAGGGACTTTTTTAGGTATGTCAGGGGAAAAGAGGAATTGCAAGAAACATATTGTGAGGATAAAGCGGGAAGGGGATTGGGTGGATAAGGGGAGGAGCAAGCAGAAATTCTAAATGAGTACCTCTGCTCCATTTTCACTAAGGAGAGGGATGGTCCACTACCAGCACAGGCAGGGGGGGTGGGGGAAAGGGGGCGAGGTGATAGACAAAGTGATCACATGGATTAGGGTGCTAGAGGGGCTGAGGGCATTAAGGGTGGACAAGGCACCAGTCCTGATGGCATCCACTCCAGGGTGCTGAGGGAGATGGCAGAGCTGCTGGCTGAGCCACTGGCAGATCTGTTCAACACCTCCCTGGAAATAGGGGGTGTGAGCCCCAAGACTGGAGGGTGGCCCGTGTGGTGCCTATACACAAGAGTGGGCCTAGGGAGAAGCCAGGAAATTATTGGCCAGTCAGTCTCACGTCCATAGGAGGTAAGCTTAAGGAGGTTATACTGAAGGAGAGGCTGCTGGTATCCCTAGAGAGTAATGGCCTCAAAGATGGGCGGCAATACGGATTCGTCTCAGGGAGGACTTGTCAAACCAACCTAATAGAGTATTATGACTGGGTGACAAGGGAGTTGGACAGGGCCATGTGGTACATGTCCTGTACTTGGATTTCAGTAAGGCCTTAGATACAGTGCCTCATGGGAGACTGGGGGGGGGGGAGCTGATGGCAGTGGGGGTGGGAATAAAGCTGACTAAAGGGACAGAGAACTGGTTACAGGGTAAGGTGCAGAGGGGAAAGTGGTGGGGGGAGATCTCAGCACCCAGAGCAGTGACAAGCGGGATGCTGCAGGGGTCAGTGCTGGGCCTGATGCTATTTGGGCTCTTTATCTTCGATATAGCACATGGAGTGGGGAGCAAGGTTAGTCTGTTCACAAATGATAACAAATTGGGGGCAGTGATGGATGAAGAGGATGGATGGGGAAAACTAAAGGGGTACCTAACTAAACTACAGACATGGTTGGTGGAGTGGCAGCTAGTATTCAATGCAAAGAAGTGTAAGGTGATGCACTTTGGGGCTAAGAACCAGAAGAGGGACTATTGGTCGAGGGGGGTGAGGTTGGGGAATCACAGAGGAGAAGGACCTAGGGCTGTTGGCAACTGGGAGCATGAACAACTCAGCCCAGTGCAGGAGAGCAGCAGCGAAGGCAAACAGGATGCTGGGGTGCATTGCAAGGGAGTTATCATCCAGACACAGGGATGTGATCCTATTTCTCTACAGATTGTTGTTCTGACCGCACCTGGAGTACTGTGTACAATACTGGAGGCCATACCTGAGGAGAGATATAAAGTTAGTGGAGGGGGTGCAAAGGAGGGCAACAAAAATGTTAAACGGGATGGAAGGAAAGGAATATGAAGTTAGGCTGAAGAAGCTGAACATGTACACACTGGAGGAGAGGAGGGATGGGGGATATGATTGAAGTGTTTAAATACCTGGTGGGGGTAAATACACCTAGCGCCAAGGGGGTGTTTAAACTGAGGAGTGGAAGAGAGACAAGGAGGCACAGACTAAGGTTGGAAGGGGGATGTTTCAAGAGGGAAATGAGGAGGCAGTACTTCACTGAGCGGGTGGTATCTACTGTAGTTGGAATGTGCTGCCAGAGGGGGTGGTAACATGTAGGACAGTCAATAGCTTTAAGAAGGAGTGGGATAAAGGAAGAGGAAGAGTCGGGGGGCAGGGGCTGGGAGAAGCGAGGGGAGGAACTGAGGCGGAGGAGGCTGGGGCCGCTGCAATCTAGGCTGCTAGCTGCACACTCGGGCAGACTTAGATAGACCAATTGGTTTGTTTTGCTGGCAAATTAATATGTTCTATGTTTGTATATATGTTCGCATGTAAAATCACAGTGACTCTGTTCATGAGCAGAGGTCCTAAAATACCTATGTTGAAAATTTGGTGGCAAACGTCCATAAAATGACTGCCTTACAAGCCTGCATTGTACAGTTTCCATGCACCCTCGTAACTTTGCAACTTTGTAGTATTTTCACATCAGATTTTCAACATTGGCATTTTTTCACACCTCCTTATGAACAGCACAGCTGTCATTTTTCGCATCCTGCCCAAAATATGCATTTACACATCTGGCGCATAATTTCTCGGTTGCTGTGGGAAATCAATGTTTGTGACAGACTAAGAAAATCATAGTGACAGTGTTCATGAGCAGAGGTCACAAAATGCCTATGTTGAAAATTTGGTGAATAATTCCACTAAATGACTGTGTTACGTGCATGCATTGCGCAGTTTCCACGTACGCTCGGAGGTTCGAGCATTTTTAATATTTTCACTACAGATTTTAAACATTGCCAATTTTCCATACCTCCTTATGAACAGTACAGTTGCCATTTTTTACATCCTGGCTGAAATGTGTTTTCGCACTACAGGTGCAGAATAACATGATCTCTATGGGAAAAAAAGTGTTTGGGACAGATTAAGAAAATCACAGTGACTCTGTTCATGAGCAGAGGTCCTAAAATGCCTATGTTGAAAATTCGGTGACAAACGTCCATAAAATGACTGTTTTATGAGCGTGCATTGTGCAGTTTTCCATGCACCCTCGTAACTTCGTAAATTTATAGTAGTTTCACTCCAGACTCAACACTGGCATTTTTTCACACCTCCTTATGAACAGTACAGCTGTTGAAACATGTTTTCACACATCTGGCACACAATAGCGTGGTCGTTGTGGGAAGTCAGTGTTCAGGATAGATTAAGAAAATCACAGCGACACTTCATGAGCAGAGGTGCTAAAATGCCTATGATGAAAATTTATTGACAAATGTCCATGAAATTACTGTATTATGAGTGTCTGTTGTGTAGTTTCCACGCACCCTCGTAATTTTGCGCATTTGTATTATTTTCACTCCAGATTTTCAACATTGGCATTTTTTTTCACACCTCCTTATGAACAGTACAGCTGTCATTTTTCATATCCTGCCCGAAATATGCATTTGCACACCTGGCACAGATTAGCGTGGCCACTGTGGGAAATTAATGTTTGGGACAGATTAAGAAAATCAAAGTTATAGTGTTCATGAGCAGATTTCACAAAATGCCTATACTGAAAATTTGATTAAATAATTCCACTGAATGAATGTGTTACGCTCATGCGTTGTGAAGTTTCCATGTACTCTCCAAAGTTCGAGCCTACAAAAAATATAAAACAAGAGGGGATAAGGAAAAGGAAATGTACCATCTTGCATCTAGAAAAGTCACCCAGATGGTGCGGGGGGAAAATTCCAGTAAAGAGCAGTGGCTGGCACAAGGGATACAGGGCGGGGAAAAGGGGTTCTTCCGGTACATTGGGGAGCAGAGAAAAACTAAGGGCCATCTCGGCAAGTTGCGATCAGAAGGAGGGTGAGTGGAAGATGCGAGGGTCCAGGCAGAGGTATTAAAGGAGTACTTCGCCTCTGTGTTCACTAGGGAGGGGGATGGGATATCTGCAAAGCAAGGCACTATGGGGATAGAAGTGGTAGCGAGTGGGATCAGGGGAGCAGCAGAAATGGAGCAAGAGGAAGGGAGAGGTACCCCAGGGGTGTCACATCAGGATAAGGATAAAAAGACCAGTAAGATGGAGGGGACAGATGATGCTTTCTCCACCGAAAGGGTGTGGTTAGCACTTAAGGGCCTAAAGAAAGATAAATCTCCTGGACCGGATGGCATTCATCCGAGATTACTATGGGAATTGGCAACATACTGGCTGCACCCCTGGTGGAGCTCTTCAACAGGTTGCTTGAGACAGGGAGGGTACCTAGGGATTGGCGAGAGGCACATGTGGTGCCAATCCATAAAGGGGGGTCGAGGGAAGTACCAGGTAACTATAGACCCATCAGTTTGACCTCAGTGGTGGGAAAATTAATAAAGAGTATACTAAAGGAATGATTGGGGGTGTATTTGGAGGAGGTGGGAGGTCTGGCTAGTCGGCAACATGAGTTTGTGCCAGGTAAACTGTGTCAAACCAATCTTGTGGAGTTCTACGAATGAGTAACATCAGAACTGGACAGAGGAAAGCCTGTGGATGCATTATTCTTGGACTTCAGCAAGGCGTTCAACTCTGTCCCCCACAATGGTCTGGTGGAGAAACTGACGGAATTGGGATTAGGCCCTTTGATGGTCAGATGGATTGAAAACTCGCTAGCTGGAAGTACTCAGAGAATAGTGGTCGGTGGGGAGCTCTCGAACCCTAGAGAGGTTGGTAGTGGGGCACCGCAGGGCTCGGTCCTGGGTCCAATCCTGTTTAATGCATACATTTTGGACATCAGGGAGAGTATAGGGTGTTAAATGAGTCTCTTTGCTGATAACTCCAAGGTGGCAACAGTAGTTGAGGGGGATGAGGGGAGGTTGGCCCTGAAATGGGACCTGGACACCATGGAAAGGTGGACTCACACATGGAAATTAAATTTCAATATCACCAAGTGCAAGGTGTTACATCTTGGGCAGGGAAACCCTAAACACTGGTACACCTTGGGAGGGGAGGCACTGGAGGCCTCAACAGGGGAAAAAGACCTAGGGGTCATGGTGGATGCATGTATGAATAACTCCTAGCTGTGCAGAAGAGCGGCTAGCAAAGCAAACAGGATGTTGGGATGCATCATAAGGGGGATCACCTCTAGGAGCAGGGAAGTGATTCTGCCACTGTACAATAGATTGGTTAGACCACACCTTGAGTACTGTGTACAGTACTGGAGACCACACTTGCAGAGGGACATACATTTTCTGGAGAGGATATAGAAGAGGGCAACTAAGATGATATGAGGACTAGAGGATTTGATGTATGAGGACAGACTTGAGGAGCTCTGTCTGTTTTCATTGGAGGAGAGGAGAGACAGTGGGAACATGACTGAGGTCTTCAAGTACCTCAAGGGAATGAATAGGGTAAACACGGAGGGGATCGTTAGACTAAAGCAGGGAGGTATCACCAGAGGGCATGGTTTGAAGGTGGAAGGTGGAAGGGTGAGGAGGAAAAGAGGAGGAGGTTTTTCACTGAGAGGATGGTGGATCCTTGGAACATGCTGCCTGGCGAGCTGGTTCAGAGATCCACAGTGGAGGGCTTCAAGAGAGGGTGGGACAGACACAGAAAGCAGATGTATCAGATGATGGTGGGACAGACACAGAAAGCAGATGTATCAGATGATGGTGGGACAGACACAGAAAGCGGATGTATCAGATGATGGCCTGGCCAAGGGGGGTGGGGATGGATGATAGGGGTTTCTGGAACAGAAGTGGGGGGGAGGAGGGCCTCGGTACCCAACTAGGGATCTGAGGTTCGAGCAGACTCGATAGACCATAAGGCCTAATCTGCTTGCAATTAGTATGTTAGTATGATAGTATTTTTAATATTTTCACTACAGATTTTCAACAAAGCCATCTCTTCACACCTCCCTATGAGTGGCACAGCTGTCATTCTTCACATCCTGCCCGATCTGTATTTTCGTACATCTGGCACAGAATGGCTTGGGAAATGGGCTGTGAGAACTCAACATTCGGGACACATTAACAAATCACAGTGCCACTGCTCATGAGAAGAGGCCCCAAATGCTTTTATGAGGTGTGGGTCACAAAAAAGGCCATGCTGAAAATGTGTAGTGCAAATACCAACAAATGCCCGGGGCAATAGGGTTTCTAACCATAACGCCCCACTCTGTACGGACTGACAGGCATCAATCAGGGGTGTGCCTTTGGATTGCCGACTGTAATGCTCATGGCATTCCACCCCCACCCCCCCAATCTGCAGCCAGTGATAGGCATCGAGGTGTGCCTTGGACTCTTCGGCCTCAGAGTTCAGCCCATTCTCCTATACTGCACCCATTTCAGCATATGTCCTTCTGGAATGGTGTGACTGTAAAGCCAAACAGCCCAAAGCACACCTCAACACTCATCGGTGTCTGCAGGATAGGGTGCGGTGAAATGGCATGAACGTTATGGGCGATGACCCAAACACAACCCCAATGCCTGTTCCTCTCTGCAGGGTGGAGATGGGGTTGGCGTGAAAGTTCAGTACTTCACTGCCATTCCTATTCTGCATCTGTCTAACTCCTGCATTCCCAATGGTAATACCAGCAAGCAAACATTAGGCATTGATAAATGCTTGTTTCTTTTTGTTTTTGGTTCCGCGGTCACCCACATGGTTTTTCTACCCCCAGTGCTCCATACAAATACAACAAACTCCCTCTCGCATGTCCCACGAGTCAGTCCCCATCGTAGCTTGCCTTGCCCCCTGCAACACAGACCATCCAACCTTCCTCATTTTGCTTTCGTTTTGTTGTATATAAATTCTTTTTTTTAAATGCCATTAAAATTTCCCCACAGATCTCTTAATTCCATTCATTTTCACCCACTTCCCCCGCTAGCTATCTTCCTGATCCCCGCTTCCCGCTAAGGCCATTTGAAGTCCCCCATGCCAAATGCTCCAGTGTCCACCAGCCACCAGTCCCCAAACCAATCTATTCTTTCCACACTCTATCCATGCAGCAGGTCTCTCCCTTCTGCTGCTGAGTGCTCAGGCTAACCAGAAAATCAGCTGCAGACAAGTGCTGTTTTCCAATTCACTTCCCTACCTCGTAAATGCCTGCTATAAAACAGCCTGGTCCAATGACCCTTTCCTCTTTCTCTTTTCAGCTCACCTCACCCCAGCATGACTTTTCTATCCAGCCACAGATTTTCTAGGGTGGGAGGCAGGATTAAACTCACCCCATGCGGAGCTCTTTACACAAAAACTGAACTGCATGCTGCATTTCACAAAATGGAGCTATTCCCACCAAAATAATGCTGAATTACACCGCCTTCTTCTTAACCACTGTTTTTTGCTGTGCCATGGGCCAGTCTCATCTGCGGAGATCCCCTACTACCTCAAGCTGACTTAAATTATTATAACTACCCTCCCAGCTCTAAGGATACAGCACCAAATGAAAATCAGACTGCTCTCCTAAATGCAATGCAATATTCTTAACAACCTTACTTACCTACTCAGACCAGATTCAGCTCACCTCAGGAATCAAAACAATTAACTACCAAATTATGATCCAAACTAGTTACTTTACTCAATTATAGCTTACTTGGACATGAATTAATTAAACTCCAAAGTTCAATGCAAGATAACTCTCAATTTTTCAATTAACCAATTGCCAAAATGACATTCTTCCTGGAGCAAAATTCTATGAAGCAAAATTATGAGCTTTCACTTCTTGTCCCAGCTCTTAAGAACCCTCCTTGCTCACCCTCTCTCTCTCTCTCTATATCCAATCCTAGCTTTCCACCTTATCTGTGACCTCAAGAGGCTCAACCCCCTCTGTGATGTCATCAGAGTATTATCCTCCTTTATTTCAATTTGTGCTTCCAAATGGCACTCACAGGCTTATGCTCCCTTCCCACATTATTGTTCCTATATCCCTCTCTCTCCCCCTGTAATCTCTTTTCTCTTAGCCCTGGAGCTACCCTATTGGTTAGGGGCCTGTTGACAATAGTGTCTGCCCCTTTTAATTGGGCAAACCTCCTTATAGAAAAGGTAAAGCTCAATTATATCTTTCAGACCTGGAAATACTGTGGCTTGAAGTTTAA
Source organism: Neoceratodus forsteri (assembly GCA_016271365.2). Taxonomy (NCBI): domain Eukaryota; kingdom Metazoa; phylum Chordata; order Ceratodontiformes; family Ceratodontidae; genus Neoceratodus; species Neoceratodus forsteri. The sequence goes on from JADMNL010000023.1 coordinate 347,251,474, forward strand.
ACATCCAAAATTCTCTCTTTTAAGCAAAAGTAGACCCAGGTGTCTGCCCCTCTGTCCCATAACAACTTTTTCAGTATGCATAATGGACAGGTTGTGAGATGTGGGATCCTATCTTCCAAAACATGGCATGCTAGGACGTAATGCTTATTGCCACTGAGTGCCGTTATTTTATCCCCAACCCTGTCCTTTAACCTCCTCTTGGTGTGGCCAGTTTAGAGTACCCAACAAACACAGTTTGTCAGGTAAACTACATACTGTATGTAGTATCAGGGTTGATGAACCTGTAAATGTCCATCAACTTACTTACCATTTAAGGAACTGAGGAAAGTACAGCCCTCTTTTATGACAGCACAGTATTTACAAATGTCTGCAGTTGTGGCAACCCTTTGGTGGAGGTGGCAGCCATGTTGTGCATTGTTGGCAAGGTTGAAAACTGTATGTCAACCTGTCTCTCAGGTTAGAGGACCTAAGATAGACCATCCTGAATGGTCTAGTGACATATGGTTCTACCTTTTTCTCACTTTGCAAGATACTTCAGTACTTTCTGATGATCTGTACACCTTCCCCGATTGTATATTACAGGTTGTAGTAAAGTTAAATACATCCTGAGTACTCCTCTGAGGCAACTTAGCTGGTAGTAGAGTGGACCTATCAGTTTGCTTCACCCTCTCTTTAGCTGTACTAATGTCACTACTATTTTACCCCCTAACCACAAACCTACTTTTAAGGTCCAGAGCATTTCCCTGATAGGCCTCAATAGAACTGCAGTTCCTATAGACCAGTAGGAAGTGATTTGTGGGGATATCCTTGACAGTGTAGCAGGGATGGCAGGAACTGGCAAGTAGAAGGGTGCTCCTGTCTGTTGGTTTATGGAAAAGGTCTAAATCAGTACCTTGTTCCTATTTCTTTGTGATTTTAATATCCAAGAATGAGATACTCTGCAAGTCATAAGTGAGAGCAAACCTAAGATTTTCATTGCTCTCCTCCAAAATTCTGACACCATTTTTAAGATCTTACACTGATCCCCTTCACACCATCCCATGCCATCAATATATCATCAATATAGCAATGGCAAAGTAAGATGTAAGGCAGAAAGTGGTTACCCTCAGGGTTATATACTAAATCCTGTTCCCAGAGACCTTAGTACAGGTTAACATAGCTGGGACCAAAGGTAACCTCTGCTGCAGTATCACTGCCCTATGCATAGAAATCCCCAAGAGAAAAGGTATTGCACTAAAGAACAAACTTGGAAAGTCTGACCAAGAAATCAGTGGCCAGTTCAGCCCCAGGTCCCCTGAGATCAAAATAGTGCCTCACAGTGATCAAAACTCCCTTATGAGTGATAGTGATATAAAGAGGTTCCACAATGAGGGTGACAAAAATATGGTCACTCCCAAGGTGGATGTCCTCCAGTATTCCCAGTATTTCAGTGGAATCACTAATGTAGGAACAAAGTTCCCATACAAATGGCCTGAAGTGCCACTCCACATACTGGGAGAGTGTTTCAGTTATAGAACCAATCCCCAAAATAATGGGTCTACCAGGAGGGAAGGACAAGGTCTTCTGTACCTTGGATAAAGTGTTGATAGTCAACCTGATGAGATGGGGCACTGTAAGGAAGTCTAGGCATCTACATCAATAATGTTGTCCCCCTGCAGCTTCATTCAAAAACCTGTCATTGGTCTTTTTAAAGTGAAGTGTGGGGTCACTGGAAACAGATCTATAAAATGTTTGGTTGCCCAACTTTCTGATGACCTTATTGTAGTCATCTGTGACCAGCACCATCACACTGCCATCCTTATTGGTTTCCTTAAGTGTTATTGTCTGGTTAGATTCTAGTGCTTTTAATGCTTGAAACTCAATTGAGCTCATACTGACATAAGAGGGTGTGAACGGGGCATTAGCAAGTTTTGCCAGGTCCCTTCCAGAGGCCTTAATAAAGACCCCCACCGTAGCATTACAGATAGGAATACATTGTGATTTTCCCCAGAACTGTGTAGTTGCTGAGAAGCTGCTGTCAGAGTCATTTTAATGCCCTGGCTTGTTTCATCTTGTGGAAGTAGTGTGTTCTGTATCACATACGGAAACCTACATGTATTTGCATAGAAGCACTTTAAATTCAAAAATCTTCCAAATGAGAAGTTTGGAAGACTTTTGAATTAAAAGTGCTTCTATCCAAATATGTGTAGATCTCCATAAGTGATTCAGAATACGCTACTTCCAGAAGATAAAATAAGCCAGTCCACTGATACACAGGATTCTGACATCAGATGTCAGCAACGATGCAGTTCCCGGGCAAATCACAATGTATTCCTCTGGGTAATACAACCATGGGGGTCTATATTAAGGATTGTGAAAGGGATCTGGCAAACTTGCTAATGTTCTACTCACACCATCTTATGTCAATATGAGCTTGGCTGAATTTCAGGCATTAAAAGCACTAGCATGTAATCAAATAATAACAATTAAGCCAGCCAATAAGGGGAGCAGCATGTGGCACTGAACAAATCTGATTGCAGTAAGGAGGTCATCAAAAAGTTGGGTAACCAAAAGTTTTATAGGTCTGTTTCCAGTGAACCCACATTGTACTTTAAAAAGATCAGTGACAGGTGTTTGAAAGAAGCAGCATGGGACAAGATTATTGATGCAGATGTCCTAGACGTCCTTACAGTGATCCATCCCATCAGCCTGACTATATATACTTTACCCAAAGTACACACGACATTGTGCTCCCCCCAGTAGACCCATTATCTCAGGTATCTGTTCTATAAGCTGTTTCTGCCTCAACACGCCAGGGCAAGCACACATTGGACCTGGTGTTCTCACTGGGACTTGAGATAAATGATCTCAGGATCAATCGGGTGGCATGGTCCGATCACTGCAAGGTGCAGTTCATGTTCTGGGCACCCACCAGATGTCTTCCCCCTACAGAGATGATGAGCTGCTGTTCTTTGTGGAGATTGACCCTGGAGGGTTTTTTGGCTGCAGCTGATCTATCTAGTGTGGTCAATGCATGCGTCTGATGCATTGGTGCCGTGGTGGGCTCCTATAATAGGGTGCCATGTGATGCCATTGACTCCCTTGCACCTGTCCATGTATGATCCAAATCTTCCTACCTGAGGTCTCCATGGTTTGATGGGGACCTCAGGGAGATGAAAAGAAAGGGTCGGAGGTTAGAGCACTGCTGGAGGATGTCCTGCGTGAAGGCAGACAAACTGGCCCTGCACATGCATTATAATGCGTACCGGGGGCAATCCACCATAAGAAGGCAGAGTTCCCATTCAGGGAGATTGCTGCAGGGAAGAACTGACCAGCTGTACTTTTTCAGACTGTCTACAGGCTACTTCACCCTGCCTGGCTACAGCTGAATAAGGTTTTTTCTAATGCGGAATGCAAAGAGTTTGCAGGTGTCTGGTATCCATCAGGGTGTTAATCCAGTCAGCCAGGTCAGAGCTGGCAGTGGTCACCAGAAGTGTACTGAGTGCACTCTGCCTGGTTGGGGGGAGTTTAGACCAGTGGAGGTAAGTGAGGTCATTAAGGTGGCGACCAATCTGAAGCTCAGTTTTTGTGAACTGAACCCAGTGTCGATGCAATTCTTGATGAGATGCATCGACACCGTTGGCCCGGTGTTTGCCCTGATTGTCCGGTGTTCCTTTTCTGGGGGGGATCTTTCCTGATGCCTTGAAGGAGGCATTGGTGAGACCACTCTTAAAGAAACCATCCAGAGGTCAGGGCAAATAACCGTCCTATCTCCAATCTTCCTTTTTTGGTGAAGATTGTGGAGATGGTAGTGGTGCTTCAGTTGGAGGAGCACCTTGTGACCCATGAGTTATATGAATCTTTCCAGTTGGGGTTTCAGGCAAGGCATAGCACATAAACTGCTCTTGTTCTGGTGCAGAATATGTCCTCAGGGCTAGGAATCGAGGGGAGAGGACAGTTCTTGTTCTTCTTGATCTCTCTTCAGCATTTAACACTGTGGACCATTGTGTGTTGTTTGACCACCTTAGGGAACTCTGTGGACTCACCAGCACTGTCATCTGCTAGTTTGAGTCATTTTTAACCAACAGGAGGCAATGGGTTTTGATGGGGAATTCTTCTCCACCTCTAGTCCCCTATCTTGCGGAGTACCTCAGAGTTCAGTCTTAGCCCCAATGTTGCTTGCAATGTACATGCTGCCCCCGGGAGGGATCATTAAGAAGTATGGTCTGGTTTTTATTGCTATGCTGATGATACCCAGCTATACTTATCCTTTGCCCTAGGAACATCCAATGCAGTAGATGTGCTAAACAGCTGCCTTGCCGAAATCAACGACTGGATGGCCTCCAGCTGGTTGCTACAGAACCCCGATAAGATGGAGATATTGGTGGTGGAGTCGAACAGAGTGTGGGATAGGATGGCCTCTGGATCAGAGACTGGACTTGTTCTGGGATCTGTTCCACTGAAGGCCTCCTCAAAAGTGCAAAATCTTGGTGTCATTCTGGACAGGGGTCTGTCGATGGAGGCACAGGTATCTTCCACTGTCCACTCCTATTTTTTCCATCTGAGAAATGTTGCCAGGATTAAGTCCCTTGTGCTGCCTCTGGACCTCCCCACTTTGATGCATGCCTTAGTTACATCAAGGCTTGACTACTTTAATGCGCTCTGCCTTGGGGTTGTGGAAGGATCCCTCTGCAGGCTGCAGCTGGTGCAGAACGCAGCTGCCTGATTACTTACTGGGCAGCCAAAATTGTGCCACATTACACTGGTACAGCGTGATGTGCACTGGCTACCGGTCAGGTGGAGGATCCTCTTTAAGGTGGGTCTTCTCAACTATAAGGCCTACATGGGCAGGGCCCTGGTTACCTGCTCAACCTCCTTGCACCGTCTCTCTTTCTAAGTCCTCCCCCTCCTCTTCTCCTGTGGGAGCCCCCTGGCGATTACCAGAACGAGGTTAAAATTGACTGGTGACAGGGCTTTTAGTGTCGCTGTCCCCATCCTGTGGAATTCGCTACCCTTCGGGGTTGGGAGGCCCCAACTTTGGGGGGTTTCAAGGCCTGCCTCAAGGCCCTCCTATTCGCCCAGGCCTTCCCCGATTCAGTTGTTTAGTTCATTGGCATAGATATAGTCTCTCGGCACTCCTGTTTTAAGTTTCCATTTTAGTTTATTTATCTTTTATATAAACTCTGGTTTTGTGTGTTTGAATTGTTTATATATCTTAGTCTGTTTATTTATGTATATTTGTAATCTGATCTGTACAGCACCCAGAGCCTCTGGGAATGGACACCTTTTAAATACATATTGCCTTGCTTTGCTTATAACAGAGCTGCTTTCTCAGTATGTGGATTGCAACAACAGGACATTTGTCCAGGCACTTGTTCCCACATTAGGGACTCCACTAAGATACCAAGAATGCTGAAGGACCTCCATATTTAGGGTGACTGCGTTTTGGTCACCACTGGTGTGGAATCTCTTTACAGCAATACTGTATCTTGATCTCAGGGGACCTGAGGTCTGAAATAGGCAGTGATTTTTTTGTTTGAACTTTCCAGGTTTGCTCTTCAGTTCAGCGACTTTTCTTTTTTGTATGATTTCTACTTACAGGTTAGCCATACTGCACAGAGGCTTATGTCTGCCTCAGCTATGCTAACCTTGTCTTAGGTCTCTAGGAACAGGATGTGGTATACATTCAAGAGGTTACACGCCATCTGTAGATATCATAGATGTGTGGCGGGGATTGGTGGAATATCTTAAAAATGTCTGTTTTTTGGAGAAGAGCAACAGAAATCTTAGGATTGCTCTCACAACTTGCAAAGTATGTCATTCCAGGATAAAAGAATCACCAAGAACGAGGAACAAGGTATTAATTCAGACTTTTTCTGTAAACTCACAAACAGGAACACTCTTCTACTTGCCAGTTATAGTTGCATAGTGGTTGTCAGTAGAAAAGGACCTCCTGCTCCATCCAGTCTGCCCTGTATTCAGATTAGCTCCTGTTTCTTTAGTATAGGTCCTGCTAGACCTGTGTCTGTACTTTTCCTCTGTCCTAATGTCACCAGTCCTCTGTGTTTATCCCATGTATGTTTGAAAGTCTTCACAGTATCTGCACCCACTACTTCCTCTGGTAGCTTATTTTAGGATTCAACCACCCTTTCCATGAAGAAATTCTTCCTCACATTGCCTCTGATCCTCCCCTTTCCAGCCTTATTTCATGGCCCCTCATCTTGGTGCTCTTCCTTTTATGCAGCAGGCTGCTCTCCCCTACATTATTAATCCTTTTGACATATTTGAATGTCATTATCATGTCCCCTTCCCTCCCTTCTTACCTACAGTGAGTACATGTTTAGCTCCCTGAGCCTTTCTTCATACTTTTTCTGATGCATGCCCTGGACCATTCTGGTAGCCCTTCTCTGCACCGCCTCTGCCTAGTCAATGTCCTTTCTGAGATGGGGCCTCCAGAACTGGACACAGTACTTGAGGTGGGGCTTCACCAGTGATCTATAGAGTGGCAATATTACCTCCCTCTCTCTACTTGTTATTCCTCTCCCAATGCAACCCAGCATCCTGCTTGCCTTACGCACTGCCTTCCCACACTGATTTGCCACTCTGAAGTTATCTGTTATGATGAAATGCAAAATCACACATACCCACACAATGCAAAGCATCATGGGCTGCATATGCAAATCTCCACAGAATATTGTGCTGGTTCAACTTTAAGCAGAATTGCATGGTGCGGAAAGGCCTCTCACACAGCTTACAAAGGGTGCTAACAGATGACATAGACACATGTTTCGTCCTACCAGGACTCATCAGCATACCTCATCTGTTTGACACCCCAGTGGAATGAACCAGCTACCCTAAGATGGTCTGTCTGGGTTATGTTGTGGTGAACCCCATTAAAACAAAAAACTATTTAAAAGACAAAGAACCTCTGTGTGCAAACACTGAGGCAAAGGTTACACCAAAGGCATTTGGTTGGGAAGCCAAGTTTCAAGGAAATACAAAATCACACATACCCACCTCCTCACTAGCTAGTTGATATGTTGCCCTTGGGTTCCTCTGCAACATATGCATGATCTTACACTTTCAGCATTAAATCCCAGCTGTCAAACCCTTGACCATTCCTCCAGTTTTTTTTAAGTCCCTTCTCATCCTGTCCATTCCCTCTTGTGTTTTGACTCTGTTGCAGATCTTGGTGTCATCTGTGAACAGGCATACTTTCCCTTCTAGTCCATCTGCAATGCCTCCAATGAAGACAATGAACAGCAGTGGCCCCAGGACTGACCCCTGTGGTACCCCACTTGTCACCTTCGTCTCCTCTAATCTCACCTCATTCACTACTACCCACTGGCTTATGTTGCTTAGCCAGTTCTGCACCTACTTTACCACTTTTGCCCCCACCCCAAGATTGTTCAACTTATTAACTAATCTCCTGTGTGGGACCATGTCAAAGGCCTTCCTGAAATCCAGGTAGGCCACAGCCACTGCTTCCCCCTGGTCCACGCCTCACGTCACACAGTCAAAGAACTTAATCAGGTTAGTTTGGCATGATCTCCCACCTGTGAAACCATGCTGTTTTAGATCATGCAACATATTACTGGTCAGGTACTCCACCATCCTTTCCTCTATTAATGTCTTCATTAGCTTCCCCACCACCGACATCAGGCTCACTGGCCTGAAGTTCACTGCCTCCTCCCTTTTCCCACTCTTGTGGATTGGCACCACATCTGCCCTTCTCTAATCCCCTTGGTACTACCCCTGTTTCCAAGGATGGGTAGAACAGGACTGTCAGGGGAGCAGCCAGTTCTTTCCTTAGTTCTTTTAGTATCCTTGGGTGCACCTCATCTCCAGTTCCCTGAGTATTCTCTCCCCTGTAAAGGGGCTTGTATCTATCCCCCCCCCCCCACCGGTTATTCCATTTCCCTTTTTCTGTGGCCAGTTCCCTTCTACAGTGAATACTGAACAAAAATACTTGTTCAGTATGTCTGCCTTATTCTGGTCCTCCTCCATACTTTCTCTTCCCTCCCCTTTGATTCTCACTATTGCTGCCTTGTTTTTCCTCCTTTCACAGACATATCTGTCACATGTCTTATCCCTCTGCCTCACAGTTTTCACTGTTGTCCTCTGTGAATGCTTTAGCTTCCCTAATCCCTTTTGCTGCTTCTTTTCTTTATTCTATACTCCTTCCTATCCTGTCCCCCTGTGTCATTTTGTACTTTTTGAATGCTAGTCTTTTTGCTCTTACAGATTCTGCTACTTTCTGGGAGAACCAAAGCGGTCTCCTTTTTCTCTTGTTCTTTGATACCTGTTTTATGCAAAGACTCACAGCATCCTCTAATACATTCTTTATTTTCGCCCACCTTTCTTCTACCCCTCCCCATTCTGTATCTTTGCCAAAGCCCTGCTAACCCCCTCCACTATTCTTCCAAAGTCTGCTCTCCTGAAATCTAGGACCTTTGTTTTTGTGTGAAATGCTTCTTGCCCTATTCTTACCCTCAAAGTGTACTGTTTTGTGATCGCTCGTTCCATGGTGATCCCCCACTGTGACTCTGGTTACACTGTCTCTGTTTCACAGTACAAGGTCTAGTAGGGCCCCCTCCGATGTAGGTCTCTCTTCAAGCTGTATTAGCAGTCCCCCTTCTAGCTCATCCTGGACCTTCCTCTTCCTATTAGTTGATGCCACTGGAATACTCCAATCCACATCAGGAATGTTGAAATCCCCCATCTGCACTACCTTCCCCCGTTGGACAGCTCCCTGATTGCTTTCATCATTTTCTTATCTACTTTCTCCCCTTCTTTAGGTGGTCTGTACATAACCCCTGCTTGTATTATGGCCCCTCTGTTCATCTCCAGAGCTACCCAAAACATCTCCTTTTCCCCTTCTTTTCTTGGTATCTCTTTGCCTTTAATTGTGTCCTTTTCATACAGTGCCACCCTGCCTCCCTTTCTGTCCCCTCTGCCCTCTTGAACAGTGCATACTCCGGGATCACTACTTCCCATTCTATATTGTCATTGAATCATGTCTCCATTACTGTCACCAAATACTTCCTCTACCATGACGGCTTCCAGTTCTGCAATTTTATTGCCCAGTCTTCTGGCATTTGTGGACATGGCCTTCCAGATGTTTTTACCTGTTGACATGTTCCTGCATTTCTTCCTGTCCAAATTTTCTACTCTGCGTCTGCTGCCCATGTCCCTTCTATTAGCCTTATTCTGTCTCCCATGTAAGTGGATTACCTGTGATTTTCTCCCTGCTGATCCCCAATATCTCTGCTAGCCTTTTGGTGTAGACAGCTATTTTCCCTGCCTACCAGTCTACACCATCCCCCTTGGGCTAGATTAAATGCAAACCAATGTAGCCTTTAAACTTTTCATTGAGGATCTCAGTTCCTCCCCTGGATGGATGTAGGCCATTGGCCTGGAATAAGCTTCCTTCCCTCCAGGTGGATCCCCAGTCCCCATTGAATCCAAATCCCTCTTCATCACACCAATTCTTCAACCATGCATTGAAGATTCTGGTGCATACAGTCCTACACTCATCTATGTTCTTTACAGGTAGTACTTCTGAGAAGGTGAAGCTACCTGCTTCAGATCCTTCCCCAGTCTTCTGAAATCCTCCTGTACTACCTCTGATTCATCGTTGGCCAGGTCATTTGTTCCTAAGTGGACAACGATATTCCACTCACCCTCTCTTCCTGTCCCCCCGGCAATCCCTAGGATCTTCTTCCCATCCCTCCTTGCAGTGGCACCTGGCAGGCACCTCACCTCACTGTTCCCCTCCACTCCTGTGCCTAACTGCACTCCCCTCACAATTGAGTCCCCCACTAGGATTTGCTTCCTCCACCTCTGGGGTCCTCTGCTCCTCCTGTTGAGGTCACCTTCCTGGTTGACTTCCACATCCATCCCTTCTACTACATTGAGAGGCTCAGTTTTGCAGTCCCTAGTTGCCCATGCAGCAGAGGAATTATGCAGTGGGCTTGGTCTCAGAATGTGCCCTTGTCTGCCCCCCACCCTCCCTGAGCCCACTGTTGTCCATGTGTCCCTCTCCTGGCATCTTTTGAGGCAGTGGACTAGGACTGGGAGGTCTCTGGATGGGGTTGATGGTTCTTTTGACCCAAGTTAACTCAGCTCTGAGTCTGGTAACCTCATAGCTCAATCCGGAGAGCTGCATGCAGATAGGGCAGTGCCTCAGCATCCAAAAGGTTCTCCTGAATATGGCTGCCCCACACCCACTGCATTGTACCATTTCCCACATGTCTGCCTTGCTTATTCTTCCTGTCTCCCTTCTCCTTTGTCATTCCTGTTTCTAGCTGTACCCTATCCTTTCTGACTCCTTTAGCCTTGTCTTTTTCTGTGTTATTAGCTTATCCTTTCATTAAGCTCCCTCTGTGTTATCCTATAGTTGTGTTCTTTACCTCCTGCTAAGAGATATTTCTAGCTCTGCTCCCCCTTGTATTATTTATTTTTCTTGATACCTTCTTTTCCACCCCTTCTTTGTTGGTTTCACCCTTCCTAATCATAGGCAGGAAATATATCACTGACCCTAGAACATTAAAAGTCAATTGAGCCTGGGAAGGGTGGGATGGGATGGGGGTCTACTTTCAGCTGCCACTCGCTGAAATAAAACAATCAGAATAAATGGTATTTAGTCCCCTGATCCATTGTTTCCTGCAACCATACAGGGAGAACAGAACAACAAAAAGAATATAATTAGTGTAAGTAAGCCTGTGCTCCTATGTTGATTCACAACCTCCGCTCTTGTGTCCTGGACTCTCCTCCAACTTCACTCCCACAGTCCCAAGACAAGCAGTGATGTTTGCTGTAAAGGAAAAGAGGAAACTCAGTGATTACAGCCCTCTGGTCTTGGTCCAAGCCTCCTCTGTGATCCCCTGACCTGCTGGTTGAGAAGGTGATCTGTTATTAGTGCCCAAATCCAGGTATTTTATATCCCTTTACCGAGCATTTAAACTTGGTGCTGTCTATCTCCTAACCTCAGACTGACTGATTGGCTTCTACCTCTCTGAAAGGGGTATCCCAGATCTACCCATCAGCTTCCGCGCCCTGAAATAAAACAATCAGGAGGAATGGTATTTAGTCCCCTGCTCCAGCTCCTGTCATCCCCACCACACCATCAAGAATATTCCCACAAGTCAGTTTGTATGGATCCGTTGGAACTGCAATCTCATTGAAGCCTATCAGAAAAATGCTGTGAACCTTGAAAGTAGATTTGTGCTCAGGGATGGAGGTATCATAGTAGTGGTATTAGTGTGGTTAAAGAGAAGGTAGAGCAAACGTATAGGTCCTCTCTACTACAACTTAAGATGCCTCAGAGGAGTACTCAGAATGTACTTAACATTGTTTCAGTCTATAATGCACAATCTGGGGAGGTGGCGAAGATCATCAGAAAGTTCTGGAATATCTTACAAAGTGAGGAAAAGTCAGAACGATATGGAGCTAGACCACCCAGGATGATCTATCAGAGAGCCTCTAATCTGGGAGACAGGTTGACACAGTTTATAACCTTACCAGCAATGCATAACATGGCTACCACCTCCACCAAATAGTTCCAACAAGTGTAGACATTGTAAATACTGTGCTGTCATAAAAGAGGTCGGTACCTTCCTTAATCTTTCAAAAGGTAGGTTGATGGACATTTACAGATTCATCAGCTGTGATACTACATATTTAGTTTACCCTGCAAGCTGTGTTTGTGGGTTATTTTTGATTGGCTGCACAAAGAGGAGGTTAAAGGACAGGGCTGGAGATCACATAAGGGGAACAACAATGGCAATAAGGATTATTCCCTAGCATGCCATATTTGTAATCAGATCCCACATATCACAACCTGTCCTTTATACATATTAAAAAAGTTATTTTGGGTAAGGAGGCAGGCACCTGGATCTACTGTTACTAAACGAGAGAACTTCTGGATTTTTAAACTTCAAGCCACAGTATGTCTAGGTCTGAATTATGGAACTGAGCTGCTACCTTTTCTAGAATGTTTATCAGTAATTGTTGTAATAAGGATATCTCATTTAATACAATAATCTTCTGTTTTACTGTTGGCTAAAAGAGAGAACTTCTGGATTTTAAACATCAAGACACAGTATTTAAAGGTGTGAGTGACAGAATTTAGCTGTTACCTTTCCTATAATGTTTGTCAGTAACTGGTATGATAAGGATAGCTTATTTAAAGCAATAATCTTGTGTTTTTGTATCTTTCACATCCGAGACTGAATATTATTTGTCTTTGCTGGTTACTAGAAAAGAGAGTGTTTGTCAGTTCATTTAACCTTGCGTGAAGTGTTGTTTCAATCATTATTTGTTCATTTTTGTATTTGCACTTTCATTGCACATAAGTTGGTGCTTCTTCTTGAATCACTGCCCTATGAAAGGCAACATGTACAGGTAGGTGGTGCCCACTTACACTTTAGGAAAAGTGCACCAGCTTGAAATGTTGTGTTTTGCCTTTGTTGGTACTTTGAAATAGATTTTTCAGCATCCATCAGTGTGTGCTGAGGTATCTATGTGCACTTTTTTTTCTATATTAATATTGGCCGAATTTGCCCATCTTCTCTCATCTTTTCCTATTTTACTCTTCTCCCCATCCCCTCCTTTTTTCTATCTGTCCTCTTTACCTTCTACTTTTTTCTAGTATAAGCTCAATGGCAAATTATAGAAAGGAACAAATTATTGTACCTCTGACGTATTGGTATATGATACAGTATGTACACTTCTGACTCATAAATTATATGTTGTGCAACTATGCTTCTAATTAATTGCATATGCAGCTATTTTATATGGCAATATATTAAGTCTCAATTGTAAATGAGCATTTGCTCAGTGGATTTTTCCCACAAATAAAACTGAAATTGAAACTGTGTCTATAACTTTAATCACTCTGTGCTGTATTGATATGTTTTAATTTCTGGTCTATTACTCTAGTATTCCATGCACTTTAAAATGTTTCACTGGATGTCAGGGACCAAGCATGTGTAGCACTCATTGGTTCCAGGGAACCAAGCTGGAAGTTAGAGCACTTAGATTGTCAATGCAATTTGACATGCAATCACATGTACACTGTGTTGGCTGCTTTAGTTCACCTTGGAGAGGTGGAAAGTAAAGGGGATAAAATAAGACCTTCCAGGCAGTAAAGAACTCCTTGGAAGCAAACTATAGGAAACCTCAGTACAAAATGTAGAACCCCTCGGTCAGTGTAGAACCCTGAAAATGTAATGCAGAGGAGTCTTAAAGAGCAATGGCAACCATTGCATACATTGTGTAAAAAAAGCCTAAACATGTCTGGATACAAGTCCCCGTGTTATGAGAAGTGTTTTCTGAAAATGTCATGCCATTTGGTTTTGTGGTTTTCTTTAAATCAGCATTTAATAACCTGTTCTGCACTAACTGAGAACAGGCTGTTTCTGTCCCTTTGACTGAGCCTGGAAGAGTGATGACATCATATGGGACTAGGCTACAGCTGCAACAGTGTAAGTACCTACTTGACTGATGAGCTGTTAACTTCCCAAATAGAACAATCTGTGAGGTAATTGTTTGCTGTCCAGGGTTTTTACAAACTCAGTCTCTGGGGTTTGTTTAGATGAATTGGCTGAAAATCCACATTTTGTCCTTCTAAAGAGCTGATCATTTGAGTTTTGGTGCAGAACTGAAGTGATATGCATTTGAGAAATCAGTTTCTCTGTATTATAGCTGCTGCCAGTTCTTTATCATTAAAACTCTATTTTTTTCTAGCTATATAACACTGGGTTGTTTATTTAATGGATATAAAATTAATCAAACATTTGTTAGTTCATACAAGTAGTTTGTCTTTTTAATATAGTCTTTATAAATAGGTTCATGTAAGAACATTATTTTCCTCTCAGATTGACAGACAGGTGCCTGCCACACTCTGCTATTTCAGGCACATGTACTACATGAACTTGCAAATTTCAGTTCTTTGATGGTTTATGAGTTAAAATACATCATGCATATGTATTACTAGAAATGCTACATAGCATCCTGATGCCCCCATCTCCTACCTACAGTTGAGGCAGCAGCACTCTGCTGTCCCATGTCACCTGCCCCACATGCACCCTGTCTCCTGCCCCAAATCTGAGGATGCTGCACCCTGCTGCCCACTCTTTTGTCCCATAGAGTCAGGGCTGCTGCACCCTGTTGCACCATGTCCTGCCTGAACAATCGGCCTCAGCACCCTGGTGCCCCCTGCCTGAAAAGTTGAGGTTACTGCACCCTACTGTGGCCCTTTGTCCCCACTCCCTCAATCAGAGCCACTGCACCCTGTTCCCCCTGTTCCTGTCACCATAGTTGGAGCTGCTGTGCACTTCTGTACCCTAGAATCCCATGCCCCCTGCTTCCACAATTGGGGCTGCTGCTTTATGATGCCCATGCCACCAGAGGTGGGGCTTTTACTGCACCCTGCTACCTAAATCCATTTTTCCAAATGGGCAGGGCTGTGGCACCATGCACATCCCATCCCATCCCACAGTCAGGGCTGCTGTGCCCTGTTGCTGCCCCCAATGTTCTGCCCCACAATCAAGGCTTCTTCATCATGCCGTAGTCTGTCTCCTGCCACCATAATCAGAGTTGCTGCACCCTGTTCCTGTCTACACAGTCAGGGCTGATGTACCCTCTTGCACCCTACAACCCAGTTCCTCCACAGCCCCATGACTCCACAGTTAGAGTTGCTGTGCCATGCTGCCACCTGTCACCAAAGTCAGATTTGTTTGCTGCACTGCCCAAAAGAAAAAAAAAACAGAAACATGCTTTCATCTTGTATTGTGGGGGTGAAGGACAGAGGGCATTAGAGTGTAGAAGTCCCAACTCTTTGGTCAGGAGACAATAGTGGCATTAGGGTACAGCAGCCCAAGCTGTGAGACAGGATACAGCAGTCACACCTGGGTGGAACAGACACAACTGTGGGAGCAGAGTCAGGGGACAGAAAATGCCCTAACCCTTGTGGCAAGTGGCAACATGGTGCACCAGCCCTAACTGTAGAGGCAAGGGGCTCTAGGTCACAGCAGGCCACAGCAGCCCTGCCTGGGTAGTCAGGAGCAGGGTGCAACAGCCCTGGCTATGGTAGTAGTGGACTGTGGACAGCGTGGTGCAGTAGTATTGACTGTGGGTATGGACAAAGGGGGAATCAGGATACAGCAGCCCTGACTATGAGATGGGGTGCTCATGGTGCAGCAGCCCCACTCATTTGGAAAATTGGATGTGGATAGCAGGCTGAAGCAAAAGCCCTCTGGTGGCATGGGGCAGCACAGTGCAGTAGCCCCAATTGTAGAGGCAAGACACAATGGATCCTAGGGTGTAGCAGAGCTCAGCAGCTCTGACTGAGAAGACAGGAACAAGGGGCAACAGGGTGCAATCTCTCCAACTGTGAGTTTGAGGGACAGTGCATAACAGGTTGCAACAACCCCAACTGTTATGGCATGGGGAATCATGGCACAGCAACTCTGACAGTCCAGGCTGATGGTGGGCAACAGGGTGCAGCAACCTCAACTGTGTGGGAGAAGACAGTGGGCAGCAGGGTGCAGTGGCCTTGAATATGGGGCAAGAGACAGAGGGCTTGTAGGGGCAGAGGACAGGGCATCAGAGTGCAGCTGCCTCAACTATGGTGCAGGAGACAAGGGGCATCAGGATGCTTTACACGGTTTCTTGTTATACATTATGTATTTTCACACAGAAACCATCAAAGAACTGAAATTTGTGAGTGCATATTGTACACATGCCTGAAATAGCACAGTGTTGAAGGCAACTGTTTGTCAATCTGAGAGGAAGAAAAAATGTTCTTACTTGTACCTATTTATTGAGGCTACATCAAACTACTTGTATGAATTAACATACTTTAGATTTATTTTATATCCATTAAATAACCAGCAGCTGTGATACAGAGAAGCTGATTTCTCAAATGCATACCACTTCAATTCAGCACTGAAACTCAAATGATCAGCTCTTTAGAAGGACAAAATGTGGATTTTCAGCTAAGTCATCTAAACAAACCCCAGAGACTAAGGGCTGGATTCACAAAGCTTTCTGAAGGTGCAAAACCTTCCCTAAGTCCCCAAAATTGCTGTAGCTATGGAAACAAAGGGGGATTTGCACTAGGTGCAATTCACAAAGCCCTCTGCAGCTGCGGAAAACAACACTAAGGACTGTGGAAAAAAGTGCAGCTGCGGAAGTCCCTGAAAGGCTATTCACAACAAATGTTTTTCCACAGCTGCAGAAAAAATGTTACTCACAGTGGAATGAGGTGTAACTCTCCCTCAGCAAACTGCAGTAGTGCCCCAGCAATTTTTTTTTTTTACCAATTATTTTACCAGGTGAGACACACTAAGCAGAAAGCTTGTTTGCAGGTGCAACCTGGGAGCACAAGGAAGTTAAGTGACTTGCTCAGGACCGCACTGTATGCACCTAGGGGGCTGTGGGATTCAAACCCAGGTCTCCAAATTTGCAGCTCAGAGCCTTAACCCACTGCACCATACTGCCTCCAATTGTAATCAATTAAGGTGGAGGTGAGGCACAAATAATACCATCCCAGATAGTATAACAGTGGCTGCTGTAACAGCAACAAAAGCACACATTGCCATTATATGGCAACAGGCAACAACCACCAGACACAGTGCAGTCCATGGTGGAGCCCCATAGGCAGTAGAGCCTGGCCAGCCTGCAGTGAGTGCTAACTCTGCAGACAACAGGGACACCCCAGGGAGGAAGGACCAGCAGTGACAGTTGGCCACTGTGGTGTTGCAGGTACCTGTGGTGCTGCAGTAGCCCCAGTTGAGGGGCTGGTTGCTGGTCACTTTGTGGGTGCTTTCAGCTTCATTCTATGGCAGCCCTGTTAAAGTCTACTGTTCCAGCTAATAAAGTTCACTGTTGTTGTGCCTCCTCAGCTATTTCTGCAGCTGTGGATCCGCAGTTGTAGACTTTCAGCACGTGCACAATTTCTGCAGCTGCAAGGATTTTATGAAATTCCACACTTGCTCAAAATTTCTTTATAAATATCACACAACTGCATTTCCGCAGTGCTGCAGGCCTTTTTCCCTGCAGCTGTGGAAGTTTTGGCTTTTTTTGTGAATCATGCCCTAAGTTTGGAAAGCAAACAATTACCTCATAGACTGTACTAAGTGGGAAGTTAACAGCTCATCAGTCAAGCAGGTACTTACACTGCTGCAGCTGTAACGTAGTCCCATATTATGTCATCACTCTCCCAGGCTCAGTCAGAGGAACAAAAACAGCCTGACTGTTTTCAGTTAGGGCAGAACAAATTAACAAATGCTGATTTAAAGCAAACCACAAAACCAAATTGCATGTAACTTTCAGGAAACACTACTTATAACACAGGGACCTGAATTCAGGCTGTTTTTCTACAATGTGCGACAAAATGCAGACAAACTTCATCATGAACCGTATCACCTCTAAACCAATATGGGGTTCTGGGAAACAAAATGCAGAAGAACTTCAAGATGACTGTAAGAAATATGGACCAATGTGAGGATCTCTGAAACAAATGCAGAAGAACTTCAAGACAAACTCTATTGCCTCTGGACCAATGTGGCGTCCTGCGAAATACACTGCAGAAAAACCTTAAGATGACTGAAAACCTCCAGATCATTGTAAGATTCCAGGAAATGCAATGCAAAACAACATTAAGACAAGCTTTAGAACATCCACACTAATGTGGAACTGTGGGAAATGAAATGAGGGAATACCTGTAGAAAGAAAAACTTACCCCTACTACACATATGTGATGATGTAAATCAGTACATGAGGAAGGTTTTGTGAAGTTATATAGGAGATTGGCTTTTTAGGTGGGAGAAAGCCTAAACACACCAAGTTGATGCAACCCCAGTCTCTGGAGAGAAGCATTACCTTGTTCAGGAGGTGGGAGGCCAGTAGAGCGCGTCCAGCACGAAGATCCTCCAGAGTCGCCACAGGGCGAGAAGCTAGGTCAGGGGCTGGATGCTTGTTTTGGGAGGTGAGCGGCCAGTAGAGCGTGGCGAGCAAGGAGATCCACTGGAGCTGCATTAGAGCGAGAAGCCAGGTCAGGGGCTTGATAAAGCACACACAGCATTAAATGCATGAACCGAAAATGCAGATTTTCTTTGACTGTGTAAAGTGGGAGATTTGCTTTCCCATACAGGGGGATGGGGAGACATCACATGTATACTACTAACATCAGAGTTGCAAACTGGGGTAGTTATTAGAGATTCATGGCTCATTTTTGGGGAGCATATGGCTTGGTGGGACAAGTGGCAATTGGTAATACTTATCTGGCAAGAAGAGACAAGTGACAATTGGTACAGTTGCAGTAATTGACATGTTCAGATATTTCCTAAAGCTGCTGTGATGTCTCTAGATCCCTGCCTGCCTGCAGTACCAGTATAGTGCCACTAGAAAGAAACTCTTTATAACTATCATGCGAACATACAAACATACAAAGAAGCCAGCAGAAGAAGGCCTTTTGGTCTATCAAGTCTGCTCATATTGCAGGATCCACAGCTTGAGCTAATGTTCCTGCCTTCCCTCCCACTCTTCCCATCCTCCCTACCCATGATCCTTACCTTCTCCCTATGCTGATCCCAGCTTCTCTTAAAGCTGCCCGCTGTCTTCAATGAGATGACCTCTTCCAGCAGCACATTCAAAGTTTCCACCACCCTCTCTGTGAAGAAGTGCTGCCTGACTTCCCTCCTAAGCCTTCCACCATCCAGCTTAAGACTGTGCACCCTCATGTTATGTTTGCCACTCAGCTTAAAGAGACTCCTTATCAACCTTATTTATCCATTTCAAGTACTTGAAGGTCCCAATCATGTTCCCTCTCTCTCTCTCTCCTGTCTTTCAGGGAGTACATGTTCAGAGCCCTCAACCTCTCTTCATATGCCTTACCCTGCTGACCAGTTATCATCTTTGTAGCCCTCCACCAGATATTCTCCATCAGGTTAATGTCCTTTTTGAGGTGTGGGCACCAGTACTGAACTCCATACTCTAGATGCGGCCTTACCAGTGACCTGTACAAGGGCAGTATAACCTCCTCTTTTCTAATACTGATCCCCATAGCTATGCATCCCAGCATCTTGTTTCCCTTTGCTGCTGCTTTCTTGCACTACGTGGAGTGCTTCAGGTCACTAGTGATCATCACTCCCAGGTCCTTCTCCTCTTCTGATGCAGATACTCGAACTCTGCCCAGGTAGTACTCTGTCCTGGGATTCTTGGCTCCAATATGCATAACTTTGCATTTCTTGGCATTGAAGCCAAGCTGCTAGATCCTGAACATCCTCCCCAGCTTTTCAAGATCTACCTGTAGGCTCTGTATCCTTTTAACTGTGTCCACTCTCCCACAGAGCTTGGTGTCATCCATGAATAGGCACATTTTGCCCTTAATGCCATCCCCAGTGTCATTGATGAAGACATTGAACAACACTGGCACTGGCACCAGCACTGAGTCCTGTGGGACCCCACTGGTTACCTCTCTGGTGCCAGATAACTCTCCCCCTCACAGCCACCCTCTGCGATCTGTCCCTCAGTCAGTTTTCTACCCATCTGGCCATCTTTTCCCCATCTCCAAGATCCACCAACTTCCTGATCAACCTTTTGTGGGGCTCAGAGTCAAATGCCTTGCTGAAATCAAGATAGAGGAAATCAAGATTATCACCAGATATCTGTAAATATCTGATCACATATTTTGCTGCAACTGTAGTCCTTATTTGGTAGGAAGGGACAGGTGGAAATGGATAATCCTTATTTGAAAAGATGGGACAGGTGACAATGGTTAGCCATTAGCTGACTAACATCCATATCTAACGTCTGTCCATTTGATCATTTCAGCATGCAGTTAGTTGCTGTACAGTTCAGGCATGCAAACTCAACTTTGCACTTGGATCGTACAGTGGAATAACAATGTCTCTGAATCATACAATGGAATAATAGTGTATCTGAATCATGCAATTAAAGTTCTCTGCAAGCATACCATGGGTTGATAGGAACAGTCTCTGTTAACCTCCATGCTGTAATTAGTGAAGGGTGTGGGTGATATAGCATTAAAACAGTATCAGCTTGCATCAGGCAGGCAGATGCTCTGACGTAGTCTCAAAGATAGTTCAGCAACTGAGTACTGAAGCTTGAAATTAAAAAGTGCGCATTTAAACAGTCTCTTTGTTTTTTTGTTTAGCATGCAGGATTTCATGCAGAGTTTAATTAACTGGTATGTTAGTCTGCAGAATGCATGCAGACCTCAAGGACACTGAATATTAAAGTAGTCTATGTGAGTGTAGCACTATGCACTATATGGAATACTTAGGTATTTTAGCACTTAAATGAATTCAGCAGGTTATTTAAGCACTGGAACTTTAAATAGTTCATGCAAGGGATGCTACCACTTTAAACAATAAAGTTATTCTTAAAACTTAGTCTCTCATCTTTCTTTCCACCACTTTCACTTTCATTGTAGCTATTCACATTAAATTCAAGATTTTCAGTTTAAATGGCTTCAGTTCAGTGCAAGTAGCAGGAATCATAAATATTAATAAGCCCCCACTGCAAAGAATGACTTGATTTAACAAAATTAATATTTATGAGGGGACATTTTTATGGCAGCATGGTGATGTCACCATGCTGACGTATTGCTGTGAGTAGGGTGAGTAAGGGACTGAGAACTATTTAACAGGACAGTGAGAGTGTGGTCTTCCATTTAGTAATTTGGACAGCTGCATGACTCATGTTATTCTGCTGTTCTCTCCATTTACCTCAGTGGTGTGTGTGTGTGTGTGTGTGTGTGTGTGTGTGTGTGTGTGTGTACCCTGCCTGCAGTATATAGCACTGTTTCTAGAGTCCCTTAAATAATTGTGCCTGTTAAAAGAGCTTAAGGCAGTAATGGCTATAATTTCTATTGAAACACATTCATATTTTAAGGGCATGTAAGATAAATAGCTAACAGCTAACTTCCACAAACAATGAAAAGATTATTTCTTTTCAATGGCATTTCTTTTCCTGAACTCTAGTACTGCATTCGATTGTAAAATTCCAGTCTTATCTTCAGCTTGATTTACCATTACAAGATTTTGCCTTTAAAGGGTTTGCTCATATTATGTGCTTATAATGTTGTTATTGCTGCATATTTACCTGATTCTGTGGTATAAGTGTTGATTTCCTGCAAAATGTGTCTTTAAAACAAAGATATTTATAATAATTAGATAGTTAATGAAGTTGTATGCTTTTTCTGGTATTTTAATGGTTTCAGCTCCCCCCTGTTCTCAGATTACCTTGAAACACATTTGCGTTTTAACCTTTGATTATGCTGGTTGTTAATCTTCAGACTTCTTGTGTGCTATTAAATACATAAAAGTTAACATTTTATTTTCCTGTTCAGTCCCATAAAGGCATTGTGTTTTTGCAGAGTTTTTTTGCAAATTCCTCGCCTCTTTCATTTAATTTTTCTGTCCAATGTCCACCTCCACATTAACATTATTTATTTCTATTTGATCACGTTTCACAGCATGTAAGGCTAACAACAGTAGCAGCTCCAGCTTCTGTTGGTTACCAGGGCACTGGTTGGGCACTATAGTTGGAAGCCAGGTCACCTATTGAAACCAGAATGGAAAGCATTTGTGCTTATTCATGTGTGCCTGCTTCTTGGAGTATTTGAACTAGTACAGATGGCCTGGCTTCTCTTGGCTTGGGATGGATGGCTTTGCTTCTGCAGGCTGGGGGGGGGGGGATGGCCCTGCCCTACGCTTTCTCTATCAAGAGAAACAGGGCCACATGACCTAGAAGATAGGCACACCCCTCAAGCCAGGAAAAGCAGGGACACCTCCAAGCCAGGAGAAACAGGGAGATCCCTTCCCCCAAGACAAAAAAGCAGGGCCATCCTCGCCCCTCTAAGCCTAGAGAAGCAGGGCCTCCTCTCCCCACCAGGAAAAGCAAAGCTATTTCCCCCGGGACAGGAGAAGTAAAGCCTTCTCCATCACGCAAACAAGAGCAAATGGTCATCCCAACCCTTTACAGCAGGTATCCCCCTATTAATGGTCTTCAATGGATTGGCCACCCGCAGTGGCAGGCCAGGAGATTGAGGGCCATGCATTCTCTCTTTTGAATCTTTCCCTCCTCCTCCCTTCTCCACAGTACTGAGACATTTTCAAATAAATCCAGCCAGTTACCTTAATGAAAAGGCACAAGCAGTCAGAACCCTGTCTCTCTGGTTCTGCAGGCAGTTTCTTTCTTTGCTGTTTTTGCTACTGACAGGACTTTCACTTGAGGGTCTGACTCTGTGCTGCAGCTACTGGCTAGGCAGGGTGGCTAGCTGGAGCTGCACTCTCTTTTTACCGACCAGACTGTGCTCTAGTATTTTATGAAAAAAGCACAGCATAGTACAGCTCTTTTAAGGTTAGCTGTACTGCTGGGTTGGGGGGCTTCTGTGCTGCAGCTTGCGAGCAATGGCAATGCAATTCTGGTTTGATGGGCACTGTTGGCTGGGTGACTCCTGATTCAGGTAGCTAGGCAGTCACCAGAAGCCAAACCATAAAGCCACTCACAGCCCCCAACACTGGGTTCCAAATTATGGGGTTGGATGATAAACTAAAATGAAAGCAAGTAGCCACTTGCTGCACAACCCTGCTGCCACCAAACTTCCCCAATTCTGACACCAAGTGCCTAAACCTAGAGTTAGACAGTAAATGATAAAAAGTAAGCAAACAATGACAGCCAAACCCTGGTGCTGCCAACCCTCCATTCTAACACTAGGTGCTCAGCCCCCTGGTCCAACAGTTAATGAAAAAAGTAAGTAGCCAATGGGAGTCCATGTCTAGTGATGTTTTAGAAAGAAACATTAGTTGTTTTCTGCATTAATCTATTGCAATATTGCCTCCTGCTATTCATTGTACTATTGCACATTTGTGTACTTGCCACTTGTACATCAAATAAAAAGCAGTGTTTTTCCATAGTCAGCAGTTAAACTTTAATTTGCTTAATAGAAAAGCATATGGGAATTCATAGGAGGAATACTAAAAACAACAAAAGTGCGGTAATGCAATGAATATAAGGGAGCAACGCTATGCTATATTGGGGGATAAAAACAACTAAAGTTTCACTCCAGAAGCAGAGTTTCATCAGGGTTAGTAACTTAATGCAGAAACGCCCTTATATTATCTGGCACTAATTCTGAATAGCATATGTATGAACAGCTTTGTCAATAACAACACACAGCATTATACAGAACAGTGGCTGGAACAAATGCCTCAAGTAAAGACAATGTCACTGGTAGTGGTCACAAAGCACACTGACAACTGCTACCAGTCCAAACACTTATTTTAATGAGGGCTTTGCCCCTCACACCCCCCTTAACTAACATAATCAACTCCGAGTTGGAGTTGGATTACGGGAGAAAAACAAAATTTTGAATGCCAGGATTAGAACCCTGATTTCCACCACCATTGTGGCCAAGCAGCTCCATGTCTCAGTCCTGTCTGCCATGGGAGCAGCTCATCCACCATTTTTGATTTCCCAGCCCTTGTCTTTCTCCTAGTACTACAGACAGTGACCTGGGTAGCGCTTACTGCACAGCACTGTTTAATCCCTATTGCTGTCTGTGGTACGCCATCCGGACATCGCTGTTTATTACTTATGCTATATTTGTAGCACTGTTGTAACTGGTTATTATACTATCCACCACTAGTGATGTGTGCAAATAAAAAATTTACAAAAAGGAGTATGATGCATCCTCAGGATACGAGGATGCACTTATAAAATTACAACCGGCAATTAAGGTAATGAAAAGTATAATATCAAACCTGGTATAAACTACCCAAAAGGCATATTTTCACAGTAGGTTAGTACATGTAATTATAAGTAAAGCTTTACTTATAAACTACAGTATCAGGAAATATAAACCATATAGAAATCCATTCTGTGGATGTTGGAGTGAAGCAATGAGGATACAAAATTGATAGGTATTCATTTATATATCACTTTTCTTGAGAGACATTTTCTTTTTTTTTTTTTGAACTCTCTTCTTATCCACCCACACCTCTCCAGGTTCCACACCATCGGGAGCACCAGTGGAGTCTGCCCCCACTTCTGCCACCTTGCCTGTGTCCTCTGGTTCACCCCATGGAGCCACAGTTCTTCCCCTGGTGGGGGTGAGGTGGGGCTGCAGCACTCCAAACAATTCTGGTTTCATTGGGAACCAGATGGCCAGGCAGGTGCAAGCAATTAGGGGTCTGCTCCAGTGCTCTGTCTTCCCAGAGCATGGAGATCATTTTCCCTTTTTCTTGGGGGAGTGGCACATACCCAGACATCATGGTGTCACCACTGACATCACCACTCCAAATCCCCTAGAAGTGAGCTCTGCGCTTGTTGTGCCTATGACTTCTGCCAGAGACCAGTCAAGCACCGAGCGTGGGCCCCCCTCCCTCCTGGGAGAGGACAGCTGTCCTCTAGATGCTCAATCCTTTCCCTCCCCTGCCAACCCAAAATGGCCGGGCTCATTCCCGAACCCAGCATGGCGTGAGGGTGGCCTCCAGTGCCTCAGCCCTCACTGCCACCCGGCTACAGTCTGAGAGAAATTTTCTTTAGGATTGTGGAACCAATGAACTCTGCAGTACAATGATTCCAAATATCAGGAATCTATTCTAAAGCATTAGATAAAACATAGAGCATTATTACAGCAGATGCTCAGCCATAATGGATCTATATCTTGAGGGCTAGCTATAGCACAGGTGTGAAGGACTGCTTTGAACTTGTGCACTTTCTGTAAGATTTCTATAGACAATTTTTCCTGTATATAAAGATGGCTGGCATAGTTTGCAATAGAAGTGTTTTTTTTCTATTACTGTAGTAGTTATCTTAAAGTTGCCTACCTCGAGGTACCACTGAGGTACCACTGAGGCACTCAAGTTACAATTTGCATTGACTGTAATGTGATTCTGCCTCATTCTGCCTCCGTATACCTAGGTGTAACTCAGTACTGAGAAACGTCTAGGTATACCTCAGTACTGCATGTAATAATCACAGAGACTAAACTGGACGTAGTAGCCATTAGCGAGACATGGTTTACCAATAACCACACTTGGGAGACTTCAGTACCTGGCTATGTACTGTTCGGAAGAGACCAAGGTGCAAAAGGGGGGGAGGAGTGGCCCTTTATATCAATGAAAATATCAAAGCTACAGAAATTCAGAATACACATAAGGATCCAGAAGAACTGTGGGTCACCCTGGAAATGGGAAATGGGACAGCCATACAAACTGGGGTGGTGTACAGGCTTCCAGACCAGGGGGAGGACATAGACACATTACTGTTAAAAGATATAGAAAACATGACAGCGAAAGAGGAGGTTCTGATAATGGCAGACTTCAACATGCCAGACACAGAATGGTCAACCCAGCAGCAGCATCTGCCAGAATTTCATTTCCTCGAGTGCAAGGTGCATTTCACTGTCATATCCTTTCTAGCACACTGCACTGATAATATAAGCATACACGTTGTATAATATATATATATATTTCTATATAACAAATCACACACGCACGCACGCACACACACACAAATACAATAAAAAAAAACTAGATAAACATGTGGGGAGTAGTGCAATGTAATGGCTGTGGGTAGCAGTCTTCTGGGAGTCTTTCTGGAGGCTGAGATGCTGCCCCTATTTGCAGACAACTATCTGCCCTGAGGAGGAAGTTGCCGTCTTCAGGCCACACTGGACAGTAGTAAGGAAACCTTCCCCAGGCCACACTGGACAGTAGAAAGGGAACCTTCCCATCCAGGAGCACTAGCGCCACCACCACTACCTCAGAGGTTGCGAAGAAAGCACAGCAGTTGGACCACAGTGGGCTCAGGGAGGGTGAGGAGGGTGGAACAGAGGCACACCCAGTCAATTGTTCCACTCCACAATCCATACACCATTCTGGGAAGCATAGCTCCCCTATGGATGCACCATGAGAAGACTGATGATAACTGTCACAAGGGAGGCCCACAGAAAGGAGGCAGAGGACACCAAAGGAAAGGAAGCAGCTCCTGGTGGGGACTCAATTATTAGGAGTATAGAACTGGGGAGCTAGGAAAAATGAAGTAAGGTGCTTGCCTGGTGCCATGGCTTGGAGGGACAGGAAGGCGCATCCTCAGGATCACGAGAACAGCTGCAAGAGATTCCGAGCTGGGCATAATTGTCCACCTAGGGATAAATGACTTGGCTCATCATGAGATTAAGCGGTGCAGGAGGACATTGCAGAGTTGGGGAGGGACCTAAGATGAGTAGCACACACAGTATCCTTCTCAGAGGTGCTGCCTGTCAAAAGCATGGGGAGGCGAGGTAATGGCACCATGCAGTTTAATGAATGGTTGAAAAATGATGCGAAGCACAGGGGTTTAGCTTCATTGGGGACTGGGGTTCCACCTGGAGGACACCAGCCTATACTAGACAGGATGGTCTGCATCTGTCCAGGAAGGGAACAAGTCTTTTGAGCAATCGGTTTAAATGCTTCATTGGCAAGCTTTTAAACTAGTCAAAGGGGGAGGCACTGACAAGTAGCAGGAAAATCCCAGCCTCTCCCTACAAAACAGGGTACTAAATGAGAAAAAGACTGAGGTAGAACGGTCAGTGGGGGATGCTGCAACAGAAGGTAAAGCCATCAAAAATGGAGAGAAATGAGTACTAATGCCCATAGTCTGGGTAACAAGCTTCATGAATTAGTGGCCTTGATGGAGGAGGAACATCTGGATATCATGGCAGTCACAGAAACATGGTACACACAAACCATGACTGGGACATAAACATACCAGGATACACTGTCTACAGGAGGGACAGGGAGGGTAAAGAAGAGGAGGAGGAGTTCTTTACATAAGGGAAGGAATAAAGCAACAGAACAAAAGGGTAAACAGGGAGGAGAAGAAGCACTGTTAGGTAGAGATTTGGAGACAGGCAATGGCACAATACGCACAGGGTTGTATCTGAACCCTTCTCAGGGGAGAAATGGACAGGGAATGAGAAAGTATACTTAGAATGGCAGAAAAAGGGAGATATTGCTGATGGGTGATCTGAATATGCCAGATGTTAACTGGAGTGCAGTTGCAGCTGCCACTTGAAAGAGTGCAGTTATTCTAGATGCCCTACAGGGGCATACCTTAGACAACTAGTATTGGAGCCCACTCGAGAGGGCAACATTAGACTTGATTCTCTCAAATGGAGATGGAGAGGATTACGGATGTAAGTGGGTAGCCATTTGGGAACTAGCGACCATCGAACAGTATGGTTCACAATAAACACAGCAATAGAGTCAAGCCATACAAAGACAAAAGTACTGGACTTTAGGAGGGCTGACTTTGCCAAAATGGGTGAGTGCCTAAGGAATGCACTAGCAAATGGGCAGGAAGGAGGGGTGGAAGAACAATGGGGAATAATAAAAACTGCCATCACAGAGGTAATGAGCCTATGTGTGAAGCAAATAAACAAAACAAGACAATGTAAGAAACCACTATGGTTCTCAAAGGAAGTGGCAGTGAAGGTTCAAGAGAAAAAGAAAGCATTCAGGAAGTACAAGGAGTCACAGAAGGAGCAGGACAGAGAACTGTATCAGTTAAAGCAAAAGGAGGCTGGGAAGGCAGTCAGAACAGCAAAGGCCCAAACCAAGGAAAAGATAGCCAACTCAGTTAAGAAGGGGATAAAACCTTTATAGGTACATCAGGGAGTGAAGGAAGACCAAGGAGGGATAGTGAGGCTTAATAAAGGGAGGGGGTGGGCAGAGGAGACTGTGAAAGGCAGAGATACTAAACAAATATTTTTGCTCAGTATTGACAAAGGAAGAGGGGGGTACATAAAACAAACAGTAGTAACACTGGATACAGAAGTTGATACCGCCCATTTACAGAAGAAAGGGTTCTGAAAGAACTCTTAAAACTGAAGGTGGACAAAGCAATGAGGCCTGATGGGATTCATCCCAGAATTTAAAAGAACTAAGGAAGAACTAGTGACACCACTGACTACCTTTTAACAAATCATGGGAGGATGGGGTGGTACCCGAGGACTGGAGGAGAGGCAGATGTGATTCCCTTCACAAAAGTGGGAGCAAGGCAGAAGCAGGAAACTATAGACCTGTTAGTTTAACCTCAGTGATAGGAAAATGATGGAATCACTTCTGAAGGAAAGAATTGTCGAGTATCTAGAGGCCAGAGGGGCACAGGACCCTAGGCAGCATGGATTCACAGCGGGAAGGTCATGCCAGACGAATCTGATAGATTTCTTTGACTGGGTGACCAAAGTAGTAGATCAGGGAGGGGCTGTGGACATGGCCTACCTAGACTTTAGCAAGGCATTTGACACAGTCCCACACAAAAGATTAATATACAAGTTAGCCAGCCTTGGAGTGGGTCCCAAGATGACAGCCTGGGTAAAGAATTGTCTGGAGAATAGGACACAGAGAGTAATAGTAAATGGAGTCCACTCAGAAGAAAGGAGGGTTACTAGTGGGGTACCGCAGGGTTCAGTATTAGGACGGTCCTCTTCAATGTCTTTATAAGTGACATTGCAGAAGGACTGGAAGGAAAATATGTCTCTTTGCAGATGACACTAAGATCTGCAACAGAGTTGATGCACAGGGTGGGGTGGAAAGGATGAGAAGGGACTGTGGAAGGTTAGAGGAATGGTCAAATGTATGGCAGCTTAGATTCAATGCTAGAAGTGCAAGGTAATGCACCTGGGAAACAAAACCCAGGGAAGAGTACACGGGGTGTGAGATACTAACAACAACAAAAATGGAAAGGGACCTGGGGGTAGTCATATCGGATGACCTGAAGATGGGCAAGCAAT
Organism: Neoceratodus forsteri; assembly: GCA_016271365.2. Classification (NCBI taxonomy): domain Eukaryota; kingdom Metazoa; phylum Chordata; order Ceratodontiformes; family Ceratodontidae; genus Neoceratodus; species Neoceratodus forsteri. Next base: position 347,280,269 of record JADMNL010000023.1, read on the forward strand.
GTGAGATGTGAGAGGGCAGCAAGGAGGGCTGGGGGGATACTGGGATGCATAGGGAGAGGCATCACCAGTAGAAAACAGGAAGTTATTATCCCTCTGTACAGACAGCTGGTGAGACCCCATCTGGAGTACTGTGTGCAGTTCTGGAGACCCAATCTCCGCAAAGACATAGACAGGATGGAAGCTGTCCAGAGGAGGGCTACTAAAATGGTGCAGGGTCTGCACTGGAAGACATATGAGGAGAGACTTAAGGAGCTTAATATGTAGCCTCGAGGAAAGGAGGAGGGGACATGATAGAAACTTTCAAGTACCTCAAGGGAATCAACAAAGTCCAAGAGGGTAGCATCTTTCAAAAAGGGTGTGCAAGAACAGAGGGCACAATTTGAAGATAGAGGCGGCTCAGAGGTAATTTAAGGAAGTATTTTTCACAGAGAGAGTTGTGGATGCATGGAGCGGCCTTCCAGAGGAGGTTGTGGAGTCAAAATCAGTGGTGGAATTCAAGCATGCATGGGATAGTCATAAGGCAGTTCTGGGGGTTGGGGGTAGGAAGAAGTAGGCTGCTGGTTAACTAGGATCTGCAGCTTATCCAGTAGGTAGGGAAATGGGCAGACTGGGTGGGTCAAGCGGTCCTTATCTGCCGTCAAATTCTATGTTTCTGTTTCTATGTTAATTTGACACAAGGTGGATTCCCTGTAGGGGCAGGGCCTCAACCAACTTGTACAACCACAAGAGACAGGACTATCCTAGATCTAGTAGTGACCAACAGAGAAAGGATCACAGATCTTTAGGTTGGCGGTCACCTGGGGACCAGTGATCATCACATGGTATGGTTCAGTTTGGCCACTAGAACTAAATCATCCCATTCCAAGGCAAAAATATGGGACTTCAGAGGAGCAGAGTTTGATAAGGTGGCCAGCAGAGTTAAGCTAACCCTGGCAAAAAGAAATATAGGTGAGGGGGTACAGGTAATGTGAGCAATCATTAAAGATGCAATACTTGAAGCAACATCCCATTGTGTTAGAGAGAAAAGGAAGTGCAAAAGAAGAAAGAAACCACGTTGGTTCTCAAAAACAGCAGCAGAAAAGGTCAGAGCCAAAAGGCTGGCCTTCAGGAAATATTAGGAAATGTAGCAGGATGAAGATAGGGAGGCATACCAAACTTCCCTAGGGGAAGCAGGGAAGGCAGTAAGGCAGGTAAAAGCCCAAACCAAGGAAACACTAGCACAAAAAGTAAAAGAAAGTGTCAAGACTTTCTATAGATACATTAGTGAAAGGAGAAAATCCAGAGGGGGTATTGCTAAGATCAAAGGGGATAAGGGGGCATGTGAGAAGGGGGACCATGTAAAAGCATCTATCCTAAATAAATACTTCTGCTCAGTATTTACTGAAGTGAAGGTAGGGCCGGGCCCACAGCTCAGCGCCATGGACACAGGGGAGAGGGAGGTGTGCACTAGTCCCTTCACAAAAGAAAGGGTTGTTCAAGAGCTCGATAAGCTCAGGGTGGACAAGGCACTAGGACCCGATGGCATACATCTCAGTGTACTAAAGGAGCTAAGAGTGGAACTAGCAGAGCCATTATCAGAACTGATTAGTGAGTCTCTGAGCACAGAAGAGGTCCCAGAAGACTGAAGAAGGGCTCATGTGATCCCACTCCACAAGAGTGGTAGCAGGGAGGAGGCAGGGAACTACAGATCAGTCAATCTTACCTCAGTAGTGGGAAAGAATATGAAGGCACTCCTTAAGGAAAGGACAGTGCAACATCTGGAATCTATAGGTGCACAGGATCCAAGACAGCATGGGTTTACAAAAGGAAGGTCCTGTCAAACTAATCTCATAGATTTCTTTGACTGGGTAACCAGAGTGGTGGACCAAGGGGGAGCAGTTGATGTCACCTACCTTGACTTCAGCAAAGCTTTCAATACTGTTCCACATAGAAGATTGATTAATAAGCTGGGTAGGCTCGGGTGGGTCAGAAGTTGGTGAACTGGGTGGCAAACTGGTTGACGGGCAAAAAACAGAGAGTGGTGATAAACAGAATACAGTCAGAAGACATGCAAGTGGGGTGCCTCAGAGATCAGTCCTGGGGCCCTTCAATATCTTCATCAGTGACATTGCAGATGGACTGGAGGCTAAGGTTTGCCTGTTTGAAGATGACACCAAGATCTGCAACAGAGTAGATAATCCAGATGGGGTGGACAGAATGAGAAGAGATCTGGATAAACTAGCAAAATGGTCAGAAGACTGGCAACTGGGGTTTAATGCAAAGAAGTGCAAGATCATGCACATAGGGAAGAGAAACCCTGAAGCCACCTATAGCCTGGGAGGGGAGTTGCTGGCAGTCACAAGGGAAGAAAGAGACTTGGGTGTCATCATCACCAATGACCTGAAATCATCCAAGCAGACCTCTAAAGCAGTAGGTAAGGCTAGAGGGATGTTGGGGTGTATTAGTAGGGGTATCACAAGTTGGAAGAGGGAAGTAATAATCCCTCTTTACAAGACACTGGTTAGGCCCCATCTGAAGTACTGCATGCAGTACTGGAGGCCACACCTTCATAAGGACATTAACCAAATTAAGGCAATCCAGAGAAGGGCAACCAAAATGGTGCAGGAACTGCATCAGAAAACATATGAGGACAGAGTAACGGAGCTTGATATATATACCCTAGAGCAAAGAAGGGAGAGAGGTGATATGATTGAAACATTCAAACACCTTAAGGGCGTTAACAAGGTTAAAGAGTCTAACATGTTTCAATATAAGAAAAATAGCAGGACAAGAGGACACAGCATGAGATTAGAGGGAGGCCAATTAAAGGGTAATATGAGGAAGTTCTTTTTCACAGAAAGGGTGGTGGATGCATGGAACGGCCTACCTCAGGAAGTGGTGGCTATGAATACAGTGCAGGGCTTCAAACAGGCATGGGATAGGCATAAGGGAGCAATACAGATGAGTATGAATAGATAGGCCATTGACAGAGCAAAGGCCGATGGCACATTGATAAGGTAGACAAAGAAATGAGCAGACTGGATGGGACTTGCCGTCCTTATCTGACATCAACTTTTAAGTTTCTGTAAGTTTCTGAGAAACTTTCTATGGCTACCACTGTATGATTACAACTAAATGAGCATCTGGTACATATATGTTCTGCTTATTGTTGCTTCTTAGCATACATGCCTGACATTTGTATTTTGTATCGCAGAGTTCATTGGATCCACAGTGCTAGAGAAAATGTCTCTCAAGAGAAGGAATATGTATGGATGAACACCTAAACATTTTATATCCTCAGTGCTTCACCCCAGCATGTGCAAAATGGACTTTGATATAAATTTGTATTTACTGATACAATATTGTGATTTATATGTAAAGCTTTTCTTAATACTTTCATCTACTAACCTGCTGTTGAAAATATGCCTTATGGGTAGTTAATAGCAGGTCTGATGTTATACTTTGCATTACCTTTATTGCCAGTTGTAACTTTATGAGCCTCCTCGTATCCCAAGGATGTGTTGCATTAGTATCAGACTGCTAATGTCTCTTTCATATATGATATTGTATACCATTTTACATGTAATATGACAAATTCTAAACAGAACCCTTAACAACAAAACAATATGCTGTTCAGAGGAGGGCAACCAAAATGGTGCAGGGTCTGCACCAGAAGACATACGGCGAGAGACTAAAGCAGCTTAATATGTAAACCCCTGAGGAAGGAGGGAGAGGGGGGAAATGATAGAAACTTTCAAGTATCTCAAGGGAATTAACAAAGTACAAGAGGGTAGTATCTTTCAGAAAAAGAGATATGCAAGAACAAGGGGGCACAATTTGAAGATAGAAGGGGGACGGCTCAGAGGTAATGCTAGAAAGTATTTTTTCACAGAGAGGATTGTGGATGCGTGGAACTGCCTTTCTGAGAGGCTGTGGAGTGAGGAACAGTGAGAGAATTCAAGAGTGCATGGGACAGACATAAGGCAATTCTAGTGGGGTGTAGTCGGAAGTAAGCTGTTGATTAACTAGAATCTGCAGCTCATCTATCAGGTAGGGAAATGGACAGACTGGGTGGGGCAAGCGGTCCTTACCTGCGGTCAAATTCTATGTTTATGTTTCTATGTTTATTCCTGATATCATGAAAATTTACTCAAATCTATTTGCTGCTGTATTGGCTCTGATTAGAGTTTGGTAAGCTCTTGGGCTGATGCTTGTGAAGTGACTAGACTATACTAACTAACAGGAATGCAGAAAAATAGGCATTTGGAGTAGCAAGACAACAACTTGGCAGGTGCTTGGTGACACCAGGCAGCAGCAAGAAGTGCCCTAGCCCTACTGCATCGGATCATGTGGCAGACTTGCCACTTTTCTCTGTGCCACTATGCACTGGGCTGGTTATGGTGTGTTGCTTGGGAGGCTGAACTGAGGGTAAGAGGTGCAGTGGAGAAGCATCTTCCCTGCAGCCAGATTAGCTAGAGCAGGGGAAGATACCAAGTCCAAAAACTTTTCAGGACCAATTGGAGTCTTGTTGTTGGGGCAGTGCTCTGCTGTCCCCATGGACACCTGGATGTGGTGCCACTGGGTCGCTATCTCTGATGGCCTGTGCACTGGAGGTTGGAAAGTTGTGTGGATGTAGTCACAAGTCTGGTTACTGACTCAAGTGCCTGACTGGCATGAGAGCAGTACGGGCAAGTAGAAAATCAGAGCTGATTGGTCCCTGAGTTTCCACCCAACAGTAGAGGAAGGCATCTAGTTAAAAACCTTTGCAGGTCCAGTTAGAATCCGGCAATGATCCTGTGATGATGAAAGCCACTCCGGGCCAATACTGACATCTGAGTCTCAAATGTCAGTTTCTCATCTGGAATGTCCCCCAGATGTTTTACTTTATCAGAGGACACACAAGAGGACCTGAACATAAGCTCCATTACTTCTTAAGCCTCCTCTGCACCCCCCCTCTGACCCAACACCCTGCTCAGTCTCTGGTATCTTCATATTTTCCAGATTAAGTCTTAGCCAGCTAGAAATCATTCAATCCTGGATCTCAGCTAAACTCAAATTAGGTAACCTCAACTGTATCACGTGAGCCAGGTACAAAAGTCAAATACAGCTGGGTATCATTTGGATAGCTGTGAAAGCCCAACCTGAATTGTCTAATGATCTTTTCTAGGGGTGGCACATACATAGTGAACAACATGGGAGAGAAGATAGACCCCTACAGTAGACCCCAGAACAGGGTCTGTTGAAAATGGAGAAATTCCCTACCACCACTATCTGTGTTCTATGTCTGAGATAGGACTGAAACCAGCAGATGACTATGCCAGTGAGTCCACAGTACTCCCTTAGTGGTGCAACAAAAACTCATGGTCCACTGAATCAAATGTTGAGGAGACATCAAAGGGAAAAAGAACTGACTATTCTCCTCTGTCTCTTGTCCTGAGAAAATAATTGTGAAGCCTGACCAGTGTGGTCTCAGTACTGTGTCTGGACATAAATCTGGATGGTAGGGCTCATAGATGTGTCTCAAGCTACAGCACCTCAATCTTTTCAATAACATTTGCCAGAAATGGAAGGTTAGAGACAGGTCTATAAAAGCAGTCCAGGTCTAAAGAAAATTTCTTCAGATGGGGTCTTACAAGCACATTTGCAATACACTTGGAAAGGCCCCCTCTGAAATGGGGCACTGTCTAATCCCTGGCAAACATCCGGCCCAGTAACACCACACAGCTCACTAGAAGATGTGTCAAGAATGAATCATGTTTACAGAATGTGGGCCGTAGCTCAGAGATTATCTCACAAACCTCCTTCAAAATAACTGTCCTAAACTCTTTCCAGGCTAGAGGAGCTTGTTCATGAAAAGCAGGTTTAACCCTGGTGGGTCAAACAGCTCAGATGGGGTGATCCCAGCTCAAATAGAGGACACCTTGTCCAAAAAGAAAAGCACAAACTCTTCACAATTAGTGAATGAAATCAGTCTCACTGAATGTAGACAGACAGGATGAAGCAGCCTGTCCACATTCTGAAAGAGCTGAGCCAGTTGATTCCTCCCAACAGTAATCTCCCTGGACAGAAATGTTGCCTTTTTACAGGTGATTTCTCTTTGGTACTCACGCTAGTACAAAAGCAACCAGAGCTGTATGTGTAGGAGACAGTAATCCTACTACCCTGGTGATGCACTCACAGAAAACAAGCAGAGACATCCAAAGCACACACTGGGTCAGAGGGAGACAACACATTTTTAGCAATGGAGAACACATGCAAGGACCAGCACCCCACGTACATTTGCCTACTCAGAGGCTTCATCGGGGACAATCAGAACCAATACTGTTTCATAGTGTAATTCATGAATAATATTCATAGCCACAAAAGTAGCCATGTGGAGATTTAATAAGACCCCTTGCAGAACATCATATAAAAAAATCATACACTGTGTCAAATTGCATTTTCACTATTGAATTTGATTAAAAACAAAAATTGTAAATATCCTATATATTGTGTTGTACTGTAATTAATACAAATCTGCGCATATGATAACTGAATGCTGATGAAAAATCCAAAGTTATTATGCCAAAAGAGCTGGAGGCTCTCTGAGGCCTTATAAGTATAATTATCTATATCAATGCAAGTGCAAAAAGCTTTGTTAATGCACCAGTTAGGGTTCAAGTCGATGCCACAAAAGTAGGGAAATGCAGTGTTAGGGTTTACAATCCTAACTCCCCACCCACTCCCCATCTTCCAAGCAGCAAAGGAAAAAACTTTAGGGTTTTGGGTCTCCGATGTCTTGTTGAATCAGAGGTGGGTTCTTCCTTGGGGTTGTCAACCCTAATGCTCACCTCTCCCACCCAGCCTGTAGTCTCCTGTCCAAAGCAGAAGGTACAGCACTAGGCTAGTGCCTCATAGTGATATACTTTTCAAAGATAGAGAACTATGTCTTGCCACAAGTTGCCAACACAATCTGTTGTAGCTTTCTTTTTCATTTGACGTTGTTTGCTCAGGGAATGGGGTGGACATTAAGATTGACAACCCCAAAGAAGACCCCACCACTGATTCATCAAAACTCTGGAGACCCAAAACATAACATTTTTTCCTTTTGCTGCTTGGGGGATGGGGAGTTAGTGCTGGAAACCCTAATGCTTCATTTTGCTACTTTTGTGAGATTAATGTTAACCCTAACTGGTGCATTAATGAAGTTTTTTGCAAAGAATGTCCTTTCTTTTTGAGAAAGTGGAATAATATCCTCATTCAAACAGGTCCCTTTGGGACCTATGTGAAAAGGGACCTGCATGAACAGATGCAGACATGCAGGACATTTTTGGCCCTGTGCCTGGTGAAGACTCTGTCTGCCTACAGAAGTGCAGTTCCATGCAGTGACAGATGTCAAGAATTCATGGGGCTATCTGGTGGGCTATGGAAGTGCAGGGCCCTTCTGGTCCCTGCAGTTCCATGTGGTCAGAGAAACAGATGCACAGGACAAAGAACCACTCTGTCAACCAATCCATAGGCTCTCTGCCACCCATGGTGGCAGAGGTGCATGGACCTATGCCAAGAGAAGAGCTGTCTTAAGTGTATGGTACCTGGGCCCATGTGAGCAACCCTGCAGCCTTCATTCCCTGGCTGGGGGAGAATTACATAACAGAGTCATGCAAGCACCATCATTAGGCATGTGCAAAAAAAAATTCCGCTGGTGGAATTTCCACAAAATGTGACTTTAGTTTCTGTGAAAGTTTGGAAACCATTTTGGCAACTTCCGCAGAGATTCTGCCCTAAAACAGTGGAATAAATGTACCAATTGTGGTTAATGTATTAAGATGCAGCAAAAAATTCACTGAACTGGCCACTGGCAGTGGTCAATTCTGATGCTTTTTTGCCCACAGTTTAATACATTAACATTAATCCTCCATTCACCAATAGCAGATCCCATTCTGTTCAAGAACAAAAAAAAACATTCCCAGGTGGTCAGTGGTCCCACCCCAACCGCTCTGACCGCAAGTCCTATTATGTTGAAAAAAAACCTTCCCTGGTGACTAGTGGTCCCATGCCCACCCACCAATTGTGGGTCCCATTATGATATAAAAAAGATACACACTCCCTAGTGGCTAGTGGTCCCACCCCCACCCAGTGATTGTGGATCCCATTATGCTGAAAAAAAACCTCCCACCCTGGGTGGCTAGTGATCCAACCCCCACCTGCTGATTGTGGCTCTCCTCAAAATGTCATAACTCCCTGGTGTCTTGCACACCCCTTCCTATGATCTGTCCTCTTAAAAATGTTGTCCATCACTTTATTCAAATTATCCCCTGGTGTCTAGTGGACCCCTTCCTATCTCCAATCCTTGGTTAAAAAAAAAGTAATTCCCATTCCCTGGTGTCTAGTGGATCCCCCCACATCCCCACCCTGACAGTTAGTCCACCACCACCCCACTCCCCCCTTCCCGACCCTGAGCAGGCCACTGGGGCAGCCCTACTCTCTCCTCCATGGCTGGTGGCCCACTGAGCTGTCAATGAATGAGTTCACATGCTCTCATTCATTGATAGCAGAGCTCAGTGGGCTGCTGGCCCTGGAGGAGAGAGGAGGGCTGTGCTGGTGACCCACTCAGGATTAGGACGGGGGGGAGCGGGGTGATGGTAGACTAACAGTCAGGGTGTGGGGGTCCACTAGACACCAGGGAATTGAAATTACTTTTAATTTTTACCGGGGATCAGGGATAGGGAGGGGGTACACTAGACACCAGGGAATAATTTGAATAAAGTAATAGCATTTTTTTCATTAAGGGGAGGGATCATAGGGAGGGGGGTCCGCTAGACACCAGGGAGTTGTAACTTTTTGGCAGCCATGACTGGCGGGAAGGGTGGGACCACTAACTACCAGGGAGCGGGTTTTCTTTTTTTTATTATAATGGGACCCATGATCGTCGGATGGGGGTGGGACCACGAGTCACCAGGGAATGTTTTTTGTTTTACGTAATGGGACCCGCAATCAGTGGGTGGGGGTGGGACCACTAGCCACTAGGGATTTTTTTTTTTTTTTTACTTTAGCTGGGCCCCCAATCAGTGGATGGGGGAGGGGCACTAGACACCAGCATTTCCATTCAAATAATACATCTAAACTGCTCATGGAATAAATTCCACAATTTAGATGTATTGTTCTGCAGTTCAGGAAAAACTCTGTGGAACCAGGTGAAAATCTGCAGAATATCCTAATTTTGCCGATGGTGAAAGTTAAAAAAATTCCACACAATTTTTAAAATTTCACAGAAGTTTTGTGAAAGTTGAATTTGTAACTTTCACCCAAGTAGCTGGGTCATTGGGCTTGCCCCCAAACTCAGGTCACCAACACGAGATCACAAAGCATACCTACTGGGGTGAAGACTGGCACTACACACAAAATATTTTAATAATTATATATATATTTTTTTATTTTGACACCATATTTTCAAGATAGTCGTTGTATAACTCCTCTTAGAAACATGATGTGTGGCATTTATGGTACATTGTGCAAAACATCATTTTGCACCAGAAGTGTGAAAACACATCTCAGCCAGGATTTAAACAATGACATCTCTCATGCTTATCAGGTGGTGTGAACAATGGCTATGTTGAAAGTTTGGAGTTCAAATATTATAAATTAGCAATGTTATGAGTGAACATTGAAATATTGCAATGCTCACTCATAACCTGGGCATTTTATCATGTTTGTACACCAAATTGTTAGCATGGCCTTCTTATTACCCCACCTCATGAACCTGATAGGAGAACATTTTCAAATCCCTGCCATAACATCATTCTGCCACAGGTGCAAAAACATATTTTGGCAAGGATCTAAAAAATTACAGCTGTCACGTTCATGAGATGATGTGAAAAAAATGCCTGTGCTGAAAATTTGGGGCCATGATATTGAAAATTACCAGTTATAAGCGAGTGTAGACAAATTTCAACATTCACTCAAAACTTTGCCATGTTTTTATATTTTGACCCCAGATTTTCAACATAGCCTTCTTCTGACCCCACCTTATGAGCATTGGAAGTGAAATTTTTCAAATCCAACCCTAACTATGATTTCACAATAAAGAATTGACAGGTGTTATTTTAACCTGTATAGATTCTGTGGTAAGATTATGTTTTTTTATTTTACCTGTCATATCCAGACAGTTCAACCAGTCACTTATAAAAAGGGCTACACCATCCCCCTTTCTATCTTCACAGTTGTGTGAAAAGATTTTGTCACCTTGTATAAGGTTCCAAGGCAGATTTAGTGTCCCACCAGGTTTTCTTTATGGCGGTTATGTTTGTACTCTCCAATACCATTCTAGATTTTAATTCATCTATCTTGTTTAGACATCTGGCATTAAAACACAATAAATTAAGATGAGTACAGCTTATATGGGATAACCTACTAGAATTAGTGTTAAGAGTGGCCGCAGCCGCTGACCGCTCTCCCTTTATACTAGTTTAAATTATGATTAATCACTTTGGAGACTCGATTACCTCATCTGTTTAAATAGAGTCCATCTCCACAAAATAACTTGACTTTCCCATTGAGCTCCTCCCAATGTGTGATACAAAGAATATCTTGATGTATACACCATTTTCGTAGCCACTCATTAATATGCTTACTTTTATTGTTAATAAAGTGCAGTGCTCCTGGGTGTGGTAGATTTCTGACAAGTAAATATCACACCCAAGGGAGACCAGCATATTAGTGAGTGTTACATAATCTTCCTGAATGGAACAAACTCAGTTACCATAGATGTTCTTGGTACCAGCATGAATAATCACCAGTGGGTTATTCCCTGAGTTATGCAAAATATCTTTAATCATGAATGCAAGGTCTGCTATTTTTGCCCCCCTATAAGAAGAGCAAGTATGATTGAACTTATCTTGGTTACATACAGCCCTATCTAAGTGTTTAATCATAGAGTCCCCTAAAACAAATAGCTGACGTGTGTTGACAGGGGGGTTTATATCCATCTCAAGAACATCACATGTTTCCCCCTCAAGTGTCTCAGGTACCATAGAGGCCATTATGGTTGAGGCTAATTGCTGTTTTGATGACGGGATGGTGTTACTAACTTCAATTTCTGGAGTGATGACTGATTCCTGTAGCTTAGTTATACTATTTATACATGGTAGATTGATATCAGAATAAATGGCCGAAGCCACTGGGTTAGATAAACTGATTACTGAAGAATCACAGAGAAGAGCAAAGCTATTGCTTAATGGAAGGGAAAAAACATAAGCCTTGCATCCCTTTTTAGGGGCCCTGGAATTATACACGGTATACCAGGGTTCCTCAGGGTTATTAGTCTCTGACTTGGCCCTGCTTCTTTTTTTATTATGGCCACCAGCTACAGGAGACCTCTACAAGTTAGTGTGGATGACAGTGGGCTACATTGGGGTAGTATTCTGTGTACAGGGAGTGTTAGCAGGGATAACAACAGATGGGGAAGTGGGGGTATGAGAGGGTCCTGGTGTTACTTGAGCCCTAGATGTGCTTATTGCTTCAGTTAACAAGAAGCGTTTCAGCATAGCTTTTTGGCTCTGTTCTAAATTTAACATCTTGGAATAAAATGATGCGATTTCTATATGTAACTCAGTGATTTCCTTACATTTAGCACATGCATATGGTGGTTTAGGAAATGGGGTAAATACTATAATGTACATATCGCATGTAGAACATTAAACACCAGCACCCCCCTCCATGGTCATAATGGTATCAGCCATGGTGTGGCAGCAGAGTCTGAATTTGTGTGTCACAAGCCTGAATTATGTGCACTAATAACCCAGTCACTTGCTATGATTGACTATGCCTGACTATTATATGCAGCTGTTGAACAATTCCTCCTATAAAGATATCTTACCTAGCTAATGCATATGGAGCAGCTGATATGGCTATCCTAATCCCATCAGGCACGCCAGACATGCTCAACACGTGCTAAGGATATGCATGTCTCTGTGTGCGTCTTCGCATGTGACAAATGTGTACTTGCCCACTCATGCTCGCCTGCTCACAGAGGGGCAAGTTGCTATAGCTAGTGGGGCAAGGCTCAGACGTAACTTAAGCACACGCAACTGATTTTGCTACAAATTTTATAAGTAGGCACAGTGAATAAGCTACACACACATGAACTGCCTCTCAGATGCAGGCATCTGTCTCTCAGCATAAGGAGTGCAATCGGTCCAACTCAATCAAACCCCCACTCGCAGAAGGGCAGGTTGATATAGCCAGTGACCTGGAAGTGAAGCTTTTGGGTCACACTCCACTGCACTGTCTATAATAGTATTAAATGGTACACAAACTGTACCAAACAAGCGAAATGCCTGAGAAATATTAAAAACATCCCCAGAATATGAGAAGTGCTAGAAAGTACAAGGGGAGCATAAGCAGGTTATTTCCCCAATAGGCATAGAAACTACTGCTCCTGTATCTGCTTCCTGGGGCAAGGCTCAGCCGCGACTTGAGTGCACACAACTGATTTTACTATGAATTTTATAAATAGGCATGGCTAATAAGCTACACACACCCAAACTTCCTCACAGACTCAGACGTCTGTCTCACAGCATAGGGAGTGCAATCTGTCCAGCTCAGTCCTTTGTCAAATCCATGTTGTCAAACATGATAGGGACTGGGACTGGCAGCATGCTTTGGCACCAACAATATGCTCTGCTCACTTTTCAAATGATGCGTTCAGCAATCACATGCAGTTTAAAATAGGATTTGCAAAACATTTAAAACTTGTTAAAGATGCAATACCAGTAGTTCGCCTAGTGGTACATAAAAAAAAAAAAAAAATGTCTATAAGCATGCATACAATGGTTGTGTGACATCGGAGTCATTACCCAAATGAGGAAGTTGTGCTGTGGACAAGCATATGGTTAGTCGGGTAAGCTTCAGTTTGTATTTACTTACTATTTCATGATCATATTTCTGTGTTTTATGCATTGTGTGTTACAGTGTCTATATGTGGCAAAACTATATGACCCCATATGGAACTGTTTAATGCTGTGCTAGATGGGTTAGGTAAATGATTCTTGTGAGTAGTATTGGATGTTGGGCACATGTTAATATCGCTAGCCTCCTCTCCAGACTTGACTTATTACAACCACTCATGGTCAACCTTAATCCTGACGTACTATTTATATCCAAGTACTGGCTTTCTCACAAGATCCCTGACTCCGTGGTTGCCATCCTGGGTTGATCTCTCACCGGACAGGATAGAGCCTCTAAAGGTGGTGGGGTTGCTATTTATCTCACCTCTACCATTCAACATGTTCCCATACTCTGTATCTCCTGTCCTTCTGCCTGGGAACTCCTCATTAAACTCACTTTCCCTTTCTCAGTCCCTGTCTTTGTTGCTGGTGTCTACTGCTACCATGACCTGCCTTCCTCTATTATTACTCAGCTTCTCTCCACTGTCTCCTCTCATTCTTCAACTGGCAAACTTTTCATCCTTGGGGACTTTAATAAGAATTGGCTCTACCCCTCACTAACCAAATTCTGTGATAGTATCAAATCCCTCAACCTGACTCAGCTTATCTCAGATCCCACCTGCCTCAACTCTAAACCCAGAATCACACCCTTTTGGACAGGGCCCTTGACTCCCACCCTCACAGAATCATTGCTTCAGGCATCCTGCCAGATGCACTCAGTGACCACCATATGGTCTTCTATGTTCGAAAGATTCACCGACCCAGATACCCACCCAAATTCCTTCTAATTTGATCACTCTGGTCACTGGACCTGTTCTCCCTCCACAAGGATTTAGCAATGGTATGTCCCTCCGACAGTGACACCAACACAGTGACCTACCAACCCGTTGACAAAATCTACAGGTTGCCGACAGGTCACTGTGTTGGCGCGCTTGACACAGGAACACACTGTCTCCCAGTCCTCCACCCCCTCCCCAAATCAACTCTGATTAGAGTTGATAATCCTAAATAAGGGGGATGCACCCCACAATGGGGGTTTGGGGACCAAAGCCCCCTGATGAAAAAACAGGACCAGGTGAAAAATGGAATTTATGTCAACCGCAACTTGTGGTTGGCATAAATCCTGTTGATGGGATGATAGTCAACAAAAGTGTCGTCGAACCGGCATCGTAGAGCCCTTAGCAGCCATTGACTGGTCTCCTATCTCCAATGCCAGCTATATAGATTCAGCTCTAAATTTCTTCACTTCTCGCTTCCTGTTGATTTGGGATCACCATGCCCCTCTTAGGAAAACTAGAGTTTGAGGCACTCACCTACCCTGGGTTTCTGCCAAACTACTAGCCTACCTGAGTGCACGAGATTTGGCTTGGAAGGCCCACAAGATCTCATGTTCACCTGCTGACTACCAGAAAAATTGTGCTTTATGCAATTCATGCACTAGGGCTACTAAACTTGCCAAGGCAGAGTACTTCTCCACCACCCTCCAAAACAATATTAACCACCCCTCAAAGTTTTGGAAGGTCATTCACACCCTTTTCTCTTCCCCTACCCAGTCCTCTGTCACAGTCCTTAAGATGAGAGGAGCAGCTATTTCTGAGCCCCCTGCTGTCACCTCTGAATTTAATTACTTATTCACCTCCTGTGCCTCCCCTCTCCTCTCCTTCTTACCCCCCATCCACTGACCCCCTCAGTCCTCCCCAGACTACCCTTTCTCCTTCTTTCCAGTTTCTCCAACTGCCACACTAAAAGCTCTCCTAGGTCTAAACCCCCTCAAGGGTACGAGTCCTGATTGGGTAGACCCCAATCTCCATTATTTATCTGCCCCTGCCATTTGCCTCCATCTCGCTACCCTTCTCAACCTCTCCTTCTCACTGGCCTCAGTCCCTACTTCATGGAAGCATACCACTGTATTTCCCCTTGCAAAAGGAGGTGACTCCTTTGTACCCGAGAACAACCACCCTATCTTCCTACTTCCTACTTTTGCTAAACATCAGGAACATGTGGTTCTTTGTCAGCTTCCTCCTTTTTTGATTCATCTTCCTTCCTCACCCCTTTCCATTCTGGTTTTCATAAATTCCACTCCACTTCCCTGCTCAGGCTAACTGACTACATTCTATCAGGCATAGATCAAAATCTGATTATTTCTGCTATATTTGTTGACCTGGCAAAAGCCTTCAACACCATTGCCCACCCATTGTTTCTTGCTAAGCCCTCTGCTGCAGGACTTCCCTCACCATCCACTGATTTGTTCCACTCCTACCTTCAGGACAGAACTCAATCAGTTAAAATTGGTAACTCAGAAACCACATGATGCAGAACACGGAGTAACAATCTTTCCAGACCTCTCCAGCCACCTGAGTTACATTTTGCTTCATTTACTGAGGATAAAGTGCTAGATTTCTTACTCTCAAGCCTAACAACTGAGCTTACCCTCTGGATTCCATTGTGGCAACTTAGAAGCACTATGGATGTAGAGATGAAGAAAGCACAGCCAAGGTTACTCCCAAAAAGGCCCCAAAGAAACCATGGACCTCTAGTTCCAATGCAGGACTGCCTACATTATCTTCAATGGCAGAACACAAACCGCTTACTCTTGCCAGATTCCTTGAAGAATTCAGGTCTTTTAGGGAGGATCTGCACAGCCTCACGAAGGACCTGAAATCACTTTCTCAAGCAGTAGAAGATGTCGCACAAAGGGCATTGGATAATTCTGCCAGGCTTTGTTCTTTAGAGAAAAAAGTAGAAAAAATTGACCCAGAGCTGGTGACAGTATGTCAGAAAATGTCTCGACTGGAGATGAAGGTGGAAGACCTAGAGGGCTGCAGCCGCAGGAATAACGCGGTCCTCATAGGTCTCCTGGAGGGAGAAGAAGGGCCAAACCCCATTGCTTTTGTGCAAAAGCTGGTAGAAAAGATTGCGGGACCCTCTTCATTTGGGTCTGGCTACATTATTGAAATGGTTCATAGAGCTCTTCACCGAAAACCACAAACTGGGGCCCTCCCACGTCCTCTAATCTTCAGATTTTTAAATTTCTTGGAGCACCAGCATTTTTTGTATAAAATTACAGAGTTGCATGAAGTACAATGGGAATGTACTAAAATCCATGTGGCACAAGACCTACTGGTCACTGTGTACCAGAAGAGATCCACTTTCCATCCCATTGTATCTGAGATCATCGCAGCCGGGATACAATTCAGGATGGTCTATCCTGGAAAACTGCAAGTCTTGGTTAATGGGGCTTGGCTGTCTTATGAAGATCTGGAATCAGCAGCAGCAGGACTTAAAATTGCCCTTCCTGACCTTTTCCATGCTCGCTGAGCTGGTACAGAGGTATGTGGTGAGATAGTTATATTATGTGCAAAGTGTGTGGACTGACTTGGATTTTTTCAACACTGGATGGCTGATGTCTTTTCCTGGCTACATTTCTCCTATGACAGTGTATGTGCCCAACTTTTGCAGCCTTCTTCATTGTTTGTCATCTTCTACAGACATTGCAGGGTGCCACGTCTATTTCCAGGATTTTGGATGGGTCTGCCATAGCCAGATGTGCCATGTGATTCCCTGTCCATGTTGGCTGGCAAAGACTGCTTTCCTAAAATTGCTCCAGACTCGCATGGGCATTGCTATTTAGTGTGATCGCGAGCAATTCCGAGTGGCTGCTCTTACAGGAATATTTCCATCTCCAACATTTTCAGTGGCATCGCTTTATTTGGTCACTAGAGGGGGTGTGTGGTTCACTATTGCTGGATTCCTGCTATCCCATATATACCCAACCCGAACATTTTCATCTTGTCTGATTGCTTGCATGGCAGCTCTCTCCTCAGTGTCAAAATATTTTTCTATGTTATTCCTGATTCATGAAGGGAAATCAGTTATGTTTTATTCTGCCTGTTGTTATTCTGACACTTACCCTTTGCTCGCTGAAGTGGTAGAAGGATGGAAGATAGGGTACAGTTGTTTATTTCCCCAGAAGGATTTCATGATGATCCATCATATATATATATCTACAATTTTATTTACTCATTTATTTATTTTAACTTCTTTATTTTATATGGCGATCATTCTGACATATAGTTAAACGCCTCATTGAATGTTCAAGATTTTAGTATATGGGCTCAGGTCACCATTCTACATAACGTCCAAAGTGTGGATTTATTTTCATTCAGGATCTCTGACTTTTTGTTACTAGATATGTAACCTCATAATGCTTTACAATGCCACCTGAGTTGAGTGTTGGACATTTCAAAAGCGGTTGGCAGGGGTCCTCCACTGGAACTTGTTAAGCTCTCTGTTTACAAGTGATCCTATGCCCAGGGCCATAGTTTTGCATCAACAGTTTTGAGAACACAGTATCATTTTAATTTATCATTAGATACATGGACTTTTCTGATTTCCTTTATATGCTCTGGTCTTAATATTTTATTTAATTTTAATTTTATACTTCCTGGTATATTTAGTTCACATGCTTGTATAATGGGAGATACATTACAAACTGTTCAGAAGGTCGTTATCACTGAAGTATTGTAACTTACTCCCAATCTCTAAGTTTGTTATTGTTGTACACAAATGTTAACAATGATACTTTCACTAGTTTTATATATTATAAAGTTATATAATAATTGGGCTTAGCTCTAAGAGGTTACTTTGGGTGACTGGAGGGTGGGTGAGTGGTGACGACGTGCATTGCACAGCAAAGTTCGTAGTAAAAGGAGGCGGGGAGGGTTGGGCATATTATAAAAGTTTGCTGAATAGTATTGGTATTTTTAGATTTTGGGGACTTCTTGGGGGTGGAGAGGGATTTGGGAAGGGATTTGCAGATATGGGTAGGAGGGTAGTTACGGGAAATCTTGCACAGATAACACTAGTTCTATGCTTGTTTGGGCAGGTGCCTTTTTTCCTTTCAATCGAGGTTCCCCGATCCCAAATATTGCGGCTTTATGGCTAGGGACCTAATATTTGCCTCATGGAATGTTAAAGGGGCAAGACATAAGCTAAAACAATACAAAATACTAAAACATTTGCAATTACTTAAAGTAGATGTTTCCTTTTTACAAGAATCATACCTGATGACCTCGGAAGCCACAAAACTGAGACAACAGCAAATCGGCTAAGTTTTTGCTGCTGAAGGGTCTACTCAGAGTTGTGGGGTAATGATCTTGGTAGCCCAATCAATTCCTTTTTCCCTGTTGACTATTATTGCTGACCCCCATGGTAGATTTTTATTTGTCCATGGGAAACTGCGCACTACTGACCTCTTGTTGGGTAGCATTTATGGTCCGAATAATGACTATCCTGGGTTCTTTATACAGCTGGTTAACAAATTAACTACCTTCTTATCTATCCAAATGATCCTGGGCAGCGATTTAAACTTAACTTTTGACCCAAATTTGGAAAGTACAGGAAACAAGTTTAAAGGTCTTTTGCTGGCACAAAGAGCATTAAGGGTTATGATGTACCAGGTAGGTTTATATGATGTATGGCAAATCTTCCACCCATCTGATAAACAATACACATTTACTTCTCCTGTCCACGGGACCTCTTCTAGAACTGACCATATCATGCTCTCACTTAGCCTGTTCCCAGGGGTGTTGGATTCATCTATACAGCCAGGTCCTCCTTCCGACCACTCTCTAGTCATATGTCACCTCTCATTTTCCTCTCTCCCTAAAAGTGGTGGGCATTGAAAGCTCAATAACCAGCTCCTTAAGAACCCAGGAATAGTTCAATACATTTCCGAACACATTCAGCAATTTATGTCTGTTACACATAACTCTACAGGTAAACCTGATGTCGAGTGGTGTGCACTAAAGGTGCATTTAAGGGGTTTATTGATCGGAGTAGCCTCTAAATGGAAAAAGATGAGGGATGGCCAAATACTAAATCTTCTTTCCCGAATTAGAAATATAGAATCCAATCTGTCCCCCACAACCCCTGATTACATCAGACAAGAACTTATACAGTTAAATGATTCTTACTTAGACCTTCTAAGAGAAAAGGCAAAATTCACGATTCTTAAAACCAATGCTTCATATACTAATCAAGGGGAGAAAGCTGGTCGCCTTCTTGTTCTACGGCTCGAACAACAAGAATCTTCTAGGATCATTATAGCTATTACGTCGTCTGTGGGTGGCTGTCTGAAAATTGCCCCTGCTAATATTACTGCTGAATTTCAGACTTACTATATGCAGTTATACAGTTCTATGTTAAATCCTCCCTCCTTAGATAATCTGGATAGTTATCTTACTGGCTTTCATCTGCTTTCTCTCTCAGACTTCCAAAGGTTACTATTATGTACACCTATTTCCCAAATAGAACTTTTTAGAATAATAAAAGAACTCCCTACAGAGAAGACCCCAGGGCTCGATGGCTTTTCTCCCAACTTTTACAAAATTTTTGCAAAGCAACTTGTCCCTTTGCTGCTACCCTTATATCAGCATATTCTGTCTGGTGTTGAAGTTGACAGGTCTCTATATAAGGCTTTAATTGTTCTCCCTAAACCTGGTAAATCCCTAGAACTTGTAATCAGTTACAGACCCATTTCTCTTCTCAATCAGGATATCAGAATGCTAACCAAACTGCTAGCTGATTATATAAATATGGTCCTTCCTGAGCTCATAGGACAGGAACAAGTGGGATTTATGAGGGGTAGATCTTCCGTTGATCATTTGCGCACTCTGGCTCATGTCTTCTCGGCATCCAGGGTATGGACTTTCTGGCTGCTCTAGTTTCTGTGGATGCTGAGAAGGCATTCGACAGAGTCAGCTGGAATTTTCTGTTCTGTGCCCTGCATGCATTTGGTTTCCCTATGGAATTTCAGAACTGGGTTTGGGCACTTTATAGATATCCATCTGCCTGAGTAACGTGTAATGGAGACATTTCCAGCCCTTTAGCTTTACATTCAGGTACAAGACAGGGCTGCCCCCGTCCCCTCTTTTTTTTTATTTATACCTGGAACCTCTTATACATCAGCTAGTTAATTGTGCCAGGATCCAAG
Source organism: Neoceratodus forsteri (assembly GCA_016271365.2). Taxonomy (NCBI): domain Eukaryota; kingdom Metazoa; phylum Chordata; order Ceratodontiformes; family Ceratodontidae; genus Neoceratodus; species Neoceratodus forsteri. Next base: position 347,300,165 of record JADMNL010000023.1, read on the forward strand.
GTATTATCATACAAAATCATGAGGTCAAAGTCTCAGCTTACATCAATGATCTTCTACTCCAACTATTCCCTCTGGTCTTACCTATCCTGCTCATGTTGGAGATTATCAATGAGTATAGTGCTCTTTCCAATTATAAATTGAATATTGATAAAACAGTCATATTTCCTCTCAACTACATAACTTTAAGACAAGATGTCATGAATTTAGGCCTGTCATGGGGAAAAGACTCTCTGAGATACTTAGGGATAGATCTCTGTAGAAGTTCAACTCTTCTCCAAAAGAAACATTTAGTTGCCCTATTGCTCACTCTCAATCTTATCCAAGATCTTAAAAGGTGGTCCCTTCTCCCCCCTTTCACTATGGGGTAAAATTAATCTGATAAAAATGAATGTTTTCCCCATCTTTTTTATTCACTTAATTTGTTAAGCTTATGGTTACCTTTGTCATGATTTAAGAAGGTGCATAGCCTTTTTATTGATTTTATTTGGGCCAACAAGAAACTACATCTGGCTTTTCATAAACTAGCATCCTTTAAACTTAGGGGAGGCCTCTGTCTCCCACATGTAGGTCTTTACTACTGCGCCAGTCATGCTAGTAAATACCTTAGATGGTTAATTCCAGATGAAGCTCAAAATATGTTTCCTTATACCCCAACTTGGCTTAAGAAAGAACTAGCTCAAATAAAGTATCGTCACCTCTCCCCTTCTGTACTTTTATATATGAAGGCAAAGCTTCTTCCCATACAACTACGCAAGACTCTGATTGCCACCTCCACAAAAAGGCACTCTCAATTGTGCACTTTTTTGAAATATGAGCATTCCCGGGATTTGACACAACCTTTAATTGGTAATCCCAATCTCAAGAAAGACAGCAAAATGACTTCTCCTTCCTGGCTCCCATGCTTTAAAGATTATCCTCTCTCATACTTTACACACACATGAGATGGCTGTTGGTTATCTTTTTCTGAGATTATTGCCAAAGCAGGGATTCCAAATTCCAACATTTTTAAAATCTTCCAGCTACGCCACCTGCTGGTGAAAACCTTGGGGGAAGCCCCTTTACCCTCGATGGACCTAAAATTTCAAATCAAGATGGTTCCTCTAGCAGGCCTCCCACATGCTGTGTCCAAGATGTTAATTTCCTTGTATGATTGGCTTTACCCAGAACACTTTGGTCCATCCACTTATTGGTCTTCTCTTTTCCCTGAGGAAAAAAATTAGCTGGTTCGTTCAATGGCAGGGTTGCCACAAGTTTATTACTCATGATAGGCTTCATCTCACTCAGTTTTATATATTACACAGTTTATATTACACGCCACAAAAATTGGCCAAATATGATATTGTCCCTTCTTCCACCTGTTTGAGATGTTTGCAAGATGAAGGTAATCTACTTCATGTTTTCTGGTCCTGTCCCAAGATAGCCCCTCTGTGGTTCCTTATGAAACAAAAAGCAGACCCCCTTTTAGGTCTAATAATTTGTTTTCCCCAAAAATCTGTGTACTGGGGGATTTTTCTGAGATCCCGGTACTAGCTTGTAAGTTTTATATGGCTTTAATTTTTATGTTGGTCAAAAAGTTAGTCTTGAGACATTGGAAGAATACCGAGGTGATTTCCTATACTGAATGGTTGAGGGAATTACTCGCTAATCTCAGAACTGAAAGAATGATTGCAAACCTTTGTAACAGCATTCCCAGGTTTAAAAAAACTCTGGGACCCCTTTCAAGCTGTGTACTCCCTATAGCCTGCCTAGCAATGCTATCTTGACTAGATTTACTATTGAATGATCTTTCTTTTTTTTTATGTATACTCTTATATGTTTACAATGTGCAAGAGTGGGGGGAAGGGGGTAGGGGATGGGTGGTGGGGAGGCAAGTCTTTCTATTTTATACTGTCTTTATATTGTAATAAATACATTGACTTGTCCTCTGTATTGTAAAACCTATTAATAAACTTTAAATAGAAAAAAAAAATTGGTAACTCATTGACCCCCCCCCCCCAGTCAGCACTGCTTTCCCCTAGGGATAGGTGCTTGGTCCCATTCTCGTCTCCATTTTTCTAAATAGTCTCCCCTCAGTCTGTACATCTGCTTCCCTTCATATGTATGCAGATGATACCATCTTATTTGCCACTGGCTCCTCTCCTGCTGATTTGATGACCAGTCTCCAGCTGGAATTCAATAATATCCAGCTCTGGTTCCACTCTAATCAGTTATCCCTTAACACAAAAAAAAATGGTCTCTCTGACCTTCAGTGCCAGGTAAAAGTTCTCTAGACTTCAGGCACTCCCCTCCTTCCACACTCTGGATGGGTCCCCCCTTAAAGATGTCCCCTCTTTCAAATACCTTGGGTTGTGGCTAGACTGGCACCAAGATTTCTCTGTACACATGGACTATATCCCAAAAAAACTCCACCCAAAGCTAAGTGCCTTGTACCAGAACTGTAGCTGTATCCCACTACCGGCACATAGAGCCATCGTACAAAGGATGATTCTCCCTATTTTTGACTATGGAGACACCATCTATGGCGGTGCTCCTAAGTCCACCTTAGCCTGACTGGACCCCCTCTAGCACTCCTTCTGCCATTTTGCTCTTGACTGCCCCCCTCTAACTCTCCAATTCTCCCTCTATACCTCACTCTGTCTTCCCTCTCTTCAAGCCAGACATCTTGCTCATGGCACCTCCCTAATTGCCAAATACTGGCTGAGATCCTTCCCCTTCTACCTCTCCTCTCTCCTCTCTTCTTTTCTCCTCTCCTCCCCTCCTTCCCTCCTCAATCTTCCTACACCCTTCATAGCTCTGGCTGCTGGACCCTAGCACTCCCATCTAGTCGTCTACTTCTGTCCAAGCTGCTTTCTCCTTCCACCTCCCTAAATTCTGAAATGTCCACTCACTCCCCATCTGTGCTGCCACCTTTCTCCATTCCCTGTCTAGTCTTCTCCATGAATTCACTGTTCCTTCCTGCAACTGCACCTAAAGCTCCTCACTCATATTCCTATACCCTACCTATGCCTATCCTTCACCCATGCCTTCTCTCCCTTTCCTCTCTACTTTTGCCTCCTGGCATCCTGCTTGCAACTTGTGCCTCATTCCTTGCCACTCTATTCCCCTTCCTCCCGCTGTTTCTTCAATGGAGTCTGCTACCTAGAGGGTTTGCATCCATGCTTATTTAATTACTTCAATCCAGGTATGCTGACTCTTTTACAGCAATGCTTTTTCACTCTGCACTCTCACATTGTTAAGTTCATTGGCTTTCTTGTAAACCTTTTTGATTGTGTACTGTAAATACTATGTGTATGTGTATTTTCTCCCATTGCCCCTCCCCCAGGACACATCTGGAAAAAAGCAGTTTTCAGTTCAGTATGTCCTCCTGGTGAAACTTTTAAAACAAATACATTTTCCATAATGCCCCTAAAACAGCCCCAGTTTATTTGCTGAACATGCATCAGTTTCCACTATGCAAACAGTGCTTGTCAGTACTGTATCCTGCCATTATTTTGTTAAACCGTTGCAAATTCCATTGTATCTCAATACATAAATACTGTTATCTGCACAACGCAGACAGTAGGGCCCCCTTGTATGAAAGGTTAACATGGCACAAACCAGATTTGTGCTGCAGTAACTGATGTAACCCCTAGGTGGTGCTATCCCAAGGGCTACTACCCCTGCCTGCTTGGCTAGTAGCAGGTTAAGGGGCCTGAGTTCAGAAACAGGTGCCTCCACCCAGAGGTCAGGGTTGGTAGTGGTCAAGCTAACCTTGGCACAGACCTCCGGGACACTGTAACTCCCCTCTTTCCCCTCTAGTGGCCTGAACACTGTACAATACTCACTTTCACAATATCCCTTGTACACCATACAAGTACCCAAACTGTTTGCACTTACCACCAGGGCTGGTTCCTCTGGCTCGGCCCTGGGGACTCCCTGTAAAACAAGGTTATGCACAGCAAATAGCAACAGTACAGTACTTTGAGCACAAACTGGAATCACAGTCATTACATGCAGAAAAAGTTAGATCTTATTTATTCTAGGGACTTGAACAAGGAAGGGGCAAAATCAGGTTAATTAGCTTAAAGGTTATTTCAATCAAGCAGTTATGCATGCGCTTTGAGTGCCCCCACACAGTCCACCTCTGGGTACCCAGATGGAGAAGAGATGGGCTAGCCAGGACTGTTGCCAAGGGTTGCAGCTGGTTGGGGCCCTGTGATGGAAAACACAACATGCACAGTACACACTATTTGTAATCCAGAGCCAGAGGGCTCAGTTCGTAAAGGAAATGAAACAACAAGACAATCAGATGACATGCTCAGATTAAGCTGTTATTGCGGAGAGTTACCCTGGTATTTACTCACGATACCCAAGTCTGGACACAGGCTGGATGAAAATCGAGACTGCAGGTGGTTGATCTGGAATGCTAGGAGAAGCAGGGCCCACATGAGCCACAGAGGTGTCATTCCTGTTCAAGCGTGGAGCAGGGGGCTGATCCCCAGGCAGGTCTCTCATCGATGGCTTCTCAGTGCAGTGGGTAGTCTGGCAGAGCCAGTCTGGCAAGGCCCAGACCGCATGGAGTCAAATTTGGATGCAGTCCATTTTGGGCTGGATACAGCTTCCAGCAAGCAGAACACAGTTCACACAGTGGGGGACTAACTCACAACCCACTAGCAACTCATAGCACATTTACTGGTATATGACTTCCTGGAAAAGCTGCTTCACAGTCAGGCATCCAACTGGACCCAAAAAGTTCACCTGGGTGGAAATATGCTTTATCTGGTTCTTTGACGGACCCTTTTTTGTATTTCTGATTGGTAGGAGGGTAACCTTGGCTAAGATTCAAGAGTGGCTGAATCACTTTGGAATAGTCCTTTATGAACGAGCAGTAGTAGCCACAGAATCCCAGGAAATGTTGTAGTTCTTTCAAATTGTGGGGTTGGGGACAAGTAGTCAAGGCTTCAACTTTACTAGGATCAGTCTCTATCCCCTCTGTAGACACTATGTGCCCCACATACTTCACAGAGGTCTGGAAAAACTGGCACTTGTCAATGGACAGCTTGAGGCCGAAATCTTCCAGTTGGTCTAGTATTTTGAACAGTCGATTCTCATGTTCCTCTAGGGAGCTCCCAAACACAATGACATCGTCCAAGTACACCAGGCATTCCAGCAAATTCATGTCTCCCACCGTTCATTCCATCAGTTGCTGGAAAGTGGCTTGGGCACCCGATGTCCGCTGTGGCATTCTCAGGAATTCATAGAACCCCAAAGGACAGATGAAGGCTGTCTTCTCATGGTCCTCAAGAGCCATTGGAATCTGGTAATATCCACTGCGAAGTTCCAACACCGAGAACCATTTTCTCCCATTCAAACAATCCAGAGCATCTTGTATATGGGGCATGGTGTATTGATCGGGGATGGTCACTGATTCAGAGTTCGATAATCAACACACATTCTCACAGATCCATTATTCTTATGCGCAACCACAGTGGGAGAAGCATATGGGCTCCTGGATTCTTGTATCACACCAGCCGTGAGCATTTCCTGCAAGTGTCTTCTCACATCGCCTATGTCTGCAGGGGCTAGGCATTGAGACTTTTCTCGAAATGGCCATTCATTGTGCAGGCATATGTGATGCTCCGCACCCAGGATACATCCCACATCCCATTCTTTCAATGAAAAGACTTGATCTCTCTGGGCAAGTTTCTAGCTAATTCTAGTCTTCCATTCAGCTTGCAATGGGGAGTCACCAAAATTAAACAAGTTGGGAGTCACTCTGTCTGTCTTGCCAGGGTGCTTGTTGCTGGGCAACACTGCAGAGTCTGCGCAGTGTACCGTTGATATGATGCATCCTGTGTTCACCTGGATCTCCCAATCTGACACATTATGAATCTGGACCATCACTTGCTGTGCATAGGCATGAGCACAAGCTGGCAAGATGCTGGGCTTAACCAAAAATCCTTCTGGAAATTTTCCATCACCTGGTGCGTACAACATCAGTATTGTGTTCTTGACATCTTTGTGGAGGCGGACCTCCCTTTGAACGGTACACTGGGCATTAGGGGCCAGTACCATTGAATCGGGATCCTTCTTCCACATGACCTCTACCGGTTCATCCTGGTTCACTCCCTTGGGGTTCTGTTGCAAATCATAGGCCCTCTTGATCAGAGCAGGAATTCTTAGGGCCCTCCCAGTCCATCGCCCTTGTTTCTCATGACAGAGTTGTGCCAGTCTCCCAAACATGTGGGCATTGGTCTCAATTAACAGGGAACCCCATCATACTTTCCAGTAGGGGGACACACTAAGGCCAATGTCTCGACTTGCTCCTCTACACCAGTTACAGCTGCAGGAAATGACAACCAGAAGCGGACACATCCTAGGTAGGGATAAGACTTGTCGCTCAGCCCCCACACATGTAGGCTTTCAAGGGATTGTAAGGGCACAGCAGATAAGTGTTGGTCATACCAGTCCTTAAATACAATGGTCACTTGCAGCCCACTGTCCAGCTCAGCCCCTAGTAGAAATACCATTCAGAGCCATGGTAGTCTCCATTGAAGGGCCCACTATTTTGGACCAGTCTGGAGGGACAGCAGCAGGGGCCTGGATGGATGATTTAGCCACAATGTGGTTTGAGTTAGGATGTCTGAAGCCTTCACTGTGGTCATTTTGTACACCCCTTGACCACTGATTCATTTTCTGAAGCTCTCCTTGAAGCCAGTTCACCATTTTCTCTAGGTCTTTCTGAGACCAGTATTCTCTCTTTATATGGCCATTCTTTCCATAGTTGTGACAAATGATAGACTCCTGAGTCATCCTTGGAGAGAACATTGCATGAGGAACTGAAGTATTAGCAAGGGATCAGGGTCCAATATCTGCTTGCAGCGGTGAGTGGGGTGCAACGTGTCTCAATAGTTCCTTTAGGGTGGCAGTCAATTCTTTGATTTCAGCCTGGGAGCTATCCTCGGCAGAGGATGCCTGAGGGTGCACCCCCACCTCCATGGCAGTCACATCCTGAAAGGGACAAGAATCTTGTTTCATGGGAGAAACCCTTGCAGAGGCACCCATCTTCAACTCACGGACTTCCTTTAATAGCTCATCTTTCCACAACTGGGCCCAGGGTGGGAAGTCCTTTGCATCCTCAGAGTGCTTAGTAGGTGCCGACATTTGCTCCTGAACCCCACTTGAATGATCACTCTCTGTCACTTGCGCAGTAGCAGCAGATATTGGTGAAATTCTCCCCCCTGGGTCACCTTTGCTCAGCCCCCTGAATTTCTTTCATTAGCTCGTCATAAGAGGGGGGCGATTCCAGTCGGTTGGCGAGGCGCAACTAAAGCAGTAACAATTCTGAAAATGGAGCAGACTTAAGGATCCAGTCCAGCCTAGTTCAATCTAATCCATTTGATGGCAAACTACCCTTTCTGAGGCACTCTTGTAGCAGCTTTTCAAGACGAGGTACATACACAGACAATGGCTCCTCTGAGTACTGCTGGGCATTTCTTACTCTCCACCACAGGTCCTCATCTGAATCCAGGCTCCCATATGCATTCTCCAATGCATCAAGATAGTCCTGTGCAGTTGCTTCAGGCTTATTGGCCCGCTTGGCATGGATGGTAGCCAGGGCAGGACCTTGGAGGCTCTCACTTAACCTCTTTCATTTCTCTGCTTCTGAGCATTGCCATTCCAAGTACTAGAGGGCAGCACAGTCTATCCAGGTCTCAGTCATCCTCCCCTGAAGCTTAGGGGAGGAGTGCCGAAGATTCTCGGCAACCTGGTGGGAGTAAACTAATGGCAGGTACAGATATAGGGGCCAGCACTGTCATGGGCACAGAAGGTGGGGCAGTAATAGGTGCTGGAGTGGGAGGGGGTGTTGGGAAGGGAACACCCATAGGTGGCAGGAATAGTTTATTAAAGTCCTCTACAGTTTTCCCTCCCTCCAGCAACAACTTAGCAAATTTCTCCTCAAAAGTCTCAGATAATAGAGGGAGCTCATCCTCCCCGGGGTCTTTACTGACTCTAGTTATCACTCTCAAGGTGGCTGGGGCCCCTTCTGGGGCAATAGTCCATGGCACTTTGGAACTGTCCACTGGGTCAGTACACTCTACTAACACCATGAAAATTTGGGTGGTCAAATCAGCCTGTTGCCCCACCACCACAGCGTTTGTTAAACATTCAGCTTTGGAAAGTACTCCTTCTACAGTGTCTTTACCAATGTTCAGGGGAATATCCAATACAAGCAGGGCATTGTGAGGGTCAATCTCCTGCCCTGTACACCACCCCACAAAACTGTTCTTTGCTGAGTCACAGTCTGCATTTCATCAGGTATTTGTTTCTTTGTTCCACACCTTTGTGACACATGTGTTATAGTGGCACTGATCAACCAATCTGCAAATGGGTACCTGGTCAAGTGAGTGCTACCAGAAAATCACCACACTATATGGTGCTAGTCTGGTAATTGCTTACACAGACATCAAGTAGGGTTTACAGCTCTTGCTGTAAGCGCTCCCCTGGTTGTGGTCCTGTAAAAGGACAAGGGCTGTAAGGAACAGGAGGCTGGCCGAGCTGCTTCCATGGTGTGGAGGGCTGGAGCATAGAGCAGCTTGGCCAGTGGCAATGAAGACCAGGTTTCTAATCCTGGTCTCCCAACTTTTGCTGCATTGGGACTTAGTTTTTTTTTTATGAGGGGCTGTGGAATCACTATTCCATGGCCCCACAAATTGCAACCTTCCTGTGGTCCACCCCGGTGAGAATCCTTAAGCGGTAGAGTCCCCTGCAAAAATAAAATTTGTGACTTTTTGACTATGCGCACCATGCCAACGCTATTCTTGTCGGCCCTCACTAGACCCAGTGCCCTGCAAATGAGGTATTATGTCATGCATAGGCCTGCACTAGTACATTACAGCTTTTGTTTCATCAATGCACATCACCTATAGTTGCACAATTTACCACAGTGCTATTGCTGCAATAGGAATGTGCCAATTACAACTGCAGCCAGAGCAGTTGTACCCCATAACTGCTCCTTTACTGCTAGTTGAAACATATCCGTGTTGTCTACTATTCGACCCTTTAATGCATGTGCCCACTTTGAATGTAAGCATATGCCTGTCATGTGATTGGCCATCATCAACCTATGTTTCCTGTACATGACAGCAAAGTTGCTGGATACCACACAAAGAGCAAGGTATACCAACCAACCACTCGTGCAACTGGAAGTCAGACTACATTCATTTTATTTATTTTTTTTTCACATAGGAAGAGTGTGACCCGATACCAGCATTGATTACTCTCTCATAGCTTGAAACTGAAATTTCATGCACAGCATAGGAAGGCATTCTCAATGTATTCAGTAATTTAACTGGTGATATTTCTTCAAATCTTGCCTTTTAAGATTGTTCACAATTCATGGCATGCAGTGGTCGCTCCACTGCAGATCACATACCCCTACCACCAAAACTGAAACAGTTCATCAAAAGTGAAACAAAATCAAAAATGTTTGCTAAAAATAAAGGTGATTTAATTTTTATGTTAATCATTAACACCAATGCTGAGTAAAACAGATTACATGTATATGCAGTCATGACTGATATTGTTAGTGCATTTTCCTTGGGTACTGTTACAGAGTCTCCAAATGTGAGATCCATAGGTGTACAATGCACTTTATTGGATGATGTCCCAGTTGTGTTTTCCACTCCAATTCCAAGTCCTGATATAATAGCAGTTGATGATATGGACCCCACATATCTACCATCCAATGTTTCCATTTTAGAAGTTGAATAAAACATTCATATACCAATAATGCAGTATGCTTCTTTTTTATGATTTGTGTTCAGCAAGTTTAATTCAAGTAACAAGCATAATATTAAAAAGAAACTTATGTCTCCAAATACATTGACAAATCAAAATACATAGGGGTACATCAAAATCAAAAAAAGGAATGCAAAGGGAAAACGAGAGGTACATGGCAATCTGAGACCCAAGGCATAAGAACCAAACATTCAAGCAGGAGTTAATGCATTCTAAATATGTAGCACACATACTGTACAACCTAAATTAATTGGGCTAATGTTATTTATGACATAAAAAACCCAGGTAATTAAGATAAAGTATTCAATATCTCTCTAGATTCAATAACGTTACTGAAATCCTGCCACAACCTATCAAATAGATATGTCCTTTTCTGTAACATATAGTGCAGTGCACTTTCTTGGTTTTGTAAGTATCGATCATAATATTCATCAATGTTTTAAAATCCAGTGGGGATGAATCCTTCCACCTCATTAAATTGCTTTTAAATGCATTTATTAACCCTGTTAGTACAGTTCATTTTTTAATAAATGTTACAGTTATCTGGTGTAAATCTAAACATTAGCAATAAGTAGTCCCTATTTTTGTCTTAATCTAATGATTGAGATTCTAAAAAGAGTATTTAAAATGTCAAAATTTGTCTAGTATCTGACATTTTACCAACATGTGTCCCAATGTTCCATTCTCAGACTTACATCTCTGGCACAAATTGGAGGAATAGGAATTCATGAAATTTAACTTGTATGGGGTATAGTACTGTAGGTTAAATGTACTATATAAAAGTAAATTTGTAACAGTTTGGAAGATAAAATACCTAACTGTCGTAAATTAATAGCATATTCCCACTTGTAATCCGGTATATTGTTTCCCACTTTGGGCTCCCGTTTTAATTTTAGTTATTGTAGATTGGATCCACATTTAGATTCCAAAATGGAGTAAAATTTAGAGAATAATTTAGTGCTATTAGCATGACTTAGTTGGATTTTCCATTCATTCTGCTGCGGTTCTGCTGATATATCTCCATTTCTACCGATAAAGTTGCGTATCTATAAGTAACAGAAAAAATGTGCATTGGAAAGGTTGAAAGTATATTTATTGTATCAAAATCAAGTAATCCATGTTGGTCAAAAATATATTTTATTTCAGTTAACTCATTCCTATACCATTGCCTATAATCTATATCTATGATCAATTGGGTAAAAAAGCTGTTAAGATAAATAGAGTGGTATGGTGATATAGTATTGTGGATGTGTGTAACCTTCATAGTCCCATCCCATATGGTAATACCTGGATAAGGTAAGTGTAAATGTACATAAATGAATAATTTTTACATGATCAAGACCTGCGTATAATACATGTTTAATGTCAGCATAGGTTATACAACTTGTTTCGATCTGGCATGCCAGCCACTTCCGCTTTTGATGAAACCAATCAAATGTAGAGGCTATATTAGCTGCTAGGTAATACCAGTGGAAATTTGGTAGGGACCCCTCCCCCCCCGATTTTTAGAAATATATACAGTAATTTATCTAATTCAGTCTTGGCTTTTTGTCCTTCCACAACACATTTTTAATAATTGTTTCATTGTTTTGAAAAATATATTATTCAGAATTATAGGTACTCTTGGAAACAAAAATAAACATTTAGTCAAAATATTCATTTTGATCACATTGATGCAACCAATAAGTGTCAAGGTTAATGTTTCCCAGTGGTCAACATCTTTTTTGATTTTAAATATTAATGGTTCAAAGTTATTAGGGTATAATTCTAAATCATTATTATCAACATTGACTCTCAAATATTTTAGTATGGTAACATTTCTTATATTGAGTAAATGAGTTAATCTAAAGGGATCCATGTGTGTGTGTTTTGGACTCCAGTAATTCTGTTTTACTCCAATTAATCTTATAACCTGAGATATTACCACATGTAGTTAAAGTATTATTTAATACTTCATAGATCAGATTTAAATTTTCAGTAAATATCAAGGCATCGTCAGCATATAAACTTATTTTATGTTCTACAGTATCTACTTTTAAGCCTTGCATGTGTTCATTCTCTCTGATGGCAATAGCAAGATGTTCAATGGCCAGACCAAATATTAATGGAGAGAGTAGGCAGCCCTTACTAGTGCCCCTATGTAGCTCTACCAGTGAGGACTACACCCTATTTGTTCTGACCTTGGCTGTCAATTTTCAATATTATATGTCCACCCAAGTTCTAAATTTGGGGCTAATTTTCATATATTACAATACTGTTTTAATATACCCATACTCTGCCCAATTAAATGCTTTTTCGGTATCAAGTGCAAGAATGGAAAAAATTGAGTTTTTTTAATTTATCAGTTAGATTGATGGTACTCCTGATATTTGATTTCAGTTGTCTGACTTTGATGAATCTGTTTTGGTCCAGGTGAATTACATGAGGTAAAATTATGTCTAGTCTGTTTGTGAGGATTTTTGCTAAGATTTTACTGTCCATATAAGTGAGAGAAATGGGTCTATAAAAGCCAGGCTTGTTGGGGTCTTTTCCTTTTTTCTTTTTTTTAATAAAAGAATTGTAGCTTCTGTGGCAGATGTATGAAGAGATTGATTTTCCAATATCTAATCAAAAATACATTTTAAGAAGTGGGGTAATCAGAGCTACAAAACATTTATAAAAGTCTATAGGAATGCAGTCCAGACCTGAAGCTTTATCACTGGTTAGAGTTTTAATTGCCTGTTTGATTTCCATTATGGTTATTTCCTGATCTACAGATAATATTTGGGAATCTTGTAGAGTGGGTAATGCGATGGACTGAAGGAATGATATGATATCTTTACAGTCAGAACCTCTTTCTGAGATTTATAAATTTTCATAAAAGCTGAGTGGGTCCGCAACTTCAGCAGGAAGTGACGTCATGCACAAGATGGCTGGCTGAGTACAGGAGCTGTGTGAGCTGAGCACTTCATGGGAATCTCCCCCAATCTTCATTCAATGAGCACCTCTCTCTTTGAATCTGGCTGTTTTTGTGTTTTTTTGTAAAGCCTGTAGTTTGATGTCAGTGGAGGGTTTCTGCATCGGGTGTGTTCAAGAGGTTTCATCGTGTACACGAGGTTATGCAATACAGTCCCAAGCGAGATTCATCTACTAGGAAACATCAACTGAGGCCATCAGAAATGGCCCTGAGAGACGGCAGCCTGTTGGGCGATACTCACTCAAAAAACTGGGTAAAAGTGTTCAATACTAACCTGACTCAGGCAACAGGTATGTCAATAGTTTCTTTTATTACTCCATGAGTTATTGGGAAAGAGGACTTGAATAGCACTCTGAGGGAAGTGCTGGGGATTTGCCTATGCTGGATGGGGATAAAATACCTACATTAGGTATCCAAATGGAAACTGAATCACCTGCTATAATACTGTCTGAAGATGGTGGTAAATTGGGAAAGTGCATTTTGAAGCAAAACGAGTTGTTTTTGGGTAAAGAAGGTGAATCTAGAAAATTTCCTTTGGTAGATGTAATAGTTAAAAAGAGCTTATTTGAGAAATTTGGTGCAGCTGCTGGAGCTGGTGCTTCAGAGTGCTTGAGTGAACAGAGAATTGGCAAGAAGTTACTAAATGAGGAAAGAGCAACACTGGGAACTTTCATGAGAAAAGCTATCAAAACTCCAGTGTTATTATTTCAGCAGCCTATTGTGACATTTCTAAAATCTCCAGTGAATCAAATAAGTTCTTATTTAAATCCTAAAATGGCTTCTTCAGTGAAAGCAAGACAAACAAAACAAATGGAGAAGCAAAATAAAGGGGTGGGTAGGTTGTTGGGAGATGAGGGAAAAACATGATGAAGTTCCAGCTAGGCCAGTGCCCCCCCCCCGAAGCAGTAAATATGTTAAATACATCAGGTTCAGCGTTGAACAATCTCTTGGGAACAGCATGTAATTTTGAAAGTACAAAAGTTACACAAACTTCACTGTTGGAGGAGCTAAGAATATGGTTTGTGAATATAAATTTGGCAATAGCATCCTTGGATAAGAAATTTACAGATATAGTGGAGAACATGAATGAGATTGCTTTAAGAACAGACCAGGCTGAACAGATGGTGTTTAATGTGGAAGATTTACTCCCCAAAATGTCAACTGACTTAGTTACTGCAAACAGAGAACTGGATATGTTAAAAGTTAAAGTTGATGATTTGGAGGCTAGATCTAGGAGAGCAAATATTAAGATCAGCAGTTTATCAGAAGGGGTGGAGGGGGAAAATTCTTTGTCTTATTGTGAACAAATGTAAACCTCAGTAATGGTCGGCAAATATACAGAGGAGAAAACTGAGGTAGATAAAGCCCACAGAGTGTTTGGGCAGTGAAGAGGATAGCAGGCCCAGATTTATGTATGCCAAAACATTGCGATTTCAAGATAGGGAGGAAATACTTGCTAAAGCAAGGAGCGAGAGAGGTTTAGTATATAAGGGGATGAAACTGCAAGTATCTTCTGACCTTCCCCGCCTCCATTTTGAGCAAGTGTAAATCTTTTGTTGGCATAAGAGATCAGCAGAGAGAATGGGGTATCTCATTTGCCCTACTTCATCCTGTAAAACATAGGGTTTTTCAGAGGGCAAGGCATTTTTTTTACACCCCAAGAGGCAAGAACTTTCTTACATAATAAAGGGTTTACAGAATTTGCATCCTCTTAAGTTACAAATTCATAAAGGAAAGGGGGGTACTTGGTTGGTAATTAGATAGGAGATATAAGAAAGAGGGAGAATAGCAGAAGTTCACTCAAGAAATAACATCTTCACACAGAGTCTAAAGTTAGCTAACTTTAGAGTTAGGGGGTAGGGAGATGGCTTTCTGAAGGTAGGAAATCCTGTAAGGGGGGATAGGGAAGGGGGGGGTATAAAAATGGTTAGGAGAGTGAGTATTAGGAAAAAGGGGGATTTGGAAAAAAAATAGAAATTTAGATTATGAGGGTATAGATGAGAAAAGGGAGTGGTTATTTGGGGATGTGTTCCTGCTACCTGTGTTAGGGGTTAAAATAAATGGGGGAGTAGCTTTCTTTTTTTATAATATGCATCAGACATTTAGGGTATTGACTTGGAATGTGAAGGGAGCCAGGAATAGGATTAAGCTCAAACAAATTGTTAATTACCTAAATAAAAAAAAAAAATGATTGTGTCTTGTTACAGGAAATGCATTTTTGGAAAAAAGATGTAGTATACTTTTCTAACCACTTCAAGACAATAGGTGTTTCCACCTCATTTTTGGGTAATGCAAGAGGGGCTGCTATTTTTATAAAAAAAATCTAAATCCTAAAATTGAACATTCAGAGGTAGACACTGAGGGACAATGGGTGAATGCAAAAGTTACTGTGGGGTAAACTTGGCTTTTTTTAATCAACATCTATGCACCAAATCAGGAAGATTTATCTTTTTTCACTAAAATTTTGCTGCAGGTTGAAGCCTCAAATGTTCCGGTGATAATGGGTTGGGATTTTAATGTGGCTTGGGCTCAGATAGATAGGGCTCTTAAAGCTCCAGAGCATAAAGTAAAATTGGTGGAGCTTATAAAAAATTATGCTAAAGACCTGGCGTTGTCAGACACTTCTCGGGTTATGTACCAAAATTTAAAGAAAGTCTCTTTTTTTCAAATGTCTTTAACTGTTTGTCTATGATCAACTATTTTCTTATTTCAGGTTCTCTTTTGCAATATGTAGTGTTAGTAAGATATAATGCAATTCTGATTTTGGACCATGCTTCATGTTATATGGATCTCGATTTGCTAAAAAACACATTTTCAGGGTCAAAGAGATGGAGATTTAATAATATTTTGCTACAGGATTCTCAGTTTGGGTTTTTTTGAGGTAGGAAATTGGGGTTTTTTTGGAACATAATTTCCCTAATAGTTGTTCCTGGGTTGTTATCTGGGAGGCTCTTAAGGCTTATTTGAGTGGTTCCATTATAAACTACGAATGTATGGTTAGAATTAAGAACCAATGATATTCAGAACAGCTGGAGCAATAATTAATGTCAACAGAAGAAAGTTATACAGAATCAGGAAGTGATGAAATTAAAATAAAAATGAAAAGAAAAATTGGATAAAATTAGTTGAGAGAAGGTGGAAAAACAAATGTATAGATCTATGGCAAAATATTATTTTTGTGCTGATATGCCATCTAAACTATTGGCCTACCAATTAAAAATACAGGATAATCAAAATAGAATTGATTTTGTACCTCATTAGAGGCCGGGGGTGGCATTTTTGATCCAATTAAGATTAATGATGAATTTCAAACATTTTATAAGGGTTTGTACAGAGAAGAAGGTCTGGTTCAGAGCTTAGAGAATATATAAGTAAGATTGACTTACCTCAGACTGAGAAATCGAACGGGGCCAATTTGAATTTAGAATTAACAATGGAAGAAATTAATAATGTTATAGTTAATATTTCAAATAAAACTCCAGGACCAGATGGGTACTCTTCGGAATGCTACAAACTTTCCGGGAAGATTTTACCCCTTTATTATTTAATTTGTTTAAAAGTTTTCAGACATATAAAGATTTTCCACCAACCTTCAATCAAGCATCCATAATTTTGATTTTACAGAAGAATAAATCCCCAGGTCTATGTGGTTCTTACAGACCTATTTCATTGCTGAATAATGACTGTAAGATTTTTGCAAAGATCTTGGCTAATAGATTGGTGTATGTTATTCCAAAAATTATTAACCCTGACCAAAGTGAGTTTGTAATGGGTAGTAAACTAAATTACAGTGTGAGACGGGCAGCTGATCTATTGAATCCAGCATTGGATATAAAATTGGCATTGCTTTCCCTTGATGCAAAAAAAGCCTTTGACAGGGTAAGGTGGAAGTTTTTATTGTTTGTTGGAGGTTTTTGGCATCAAGGGAAATTTTTTAGAGTGGGTAAAATTAATTTATCATGCATCTGTGGCCTCACTCAGGACAAATCAGAATTGTTCATCTTATTTTGAGTTAGAGTGGGGTACTAGGCAGGGGTGCCCTTTGTCACCCCTGCTTTTTGCTCTACTTTTAGAACCACTGGCCACGTTGGTAAGGAATGATTCTGAGGTTAAGGGAGTTGAGATAGGAGAAAAGAATCACAAAATATCATTATATGCGGATAATATTTTGCTGTTTTTGACAGATCCAGCTAATGATTTTGATAATCTGCTAGAGATATTTGCAGGATATAGTAAGTATTCAGGATATAAAATTAATCAGGGTAAGACGGAGGCAGTGGTAAATTTATTAGAGGGTGATTTATCCAGAGATCATTTGCTATATAATTATCATAAATCATATATGAAGTATTTGGAGTCTATATTTCTCCATGTATGTATATATATATATATATATATATATATATATATATATATATATATATTACATGAGAAAAACTTTATACCGGTACTTAAAAAATGAACAGGATCTTATAAGATGGCAAAACCTTCCCTTAGTATTAATTGGGAGAGTTAATATTATTAAAATGATATTCTGCCAAGGGTGTTGTTTTTATTTCAAATAATTTCCATTGTGATTCCTAAAATATTCTTTGATATTCTAAATAATGTACTTACATTTCTGTGGAAACAAAAGACACCAAGGATTGCTTTTAAAAAGTTATTATTATCAAAGGAAAGGGAAGGGGGTTGACCCTTCCTAATTTTGAATATTATTACTTGGTGGCTCAATTGGACTGTCTGGGATATTGTATTCAGGAAAGGAAAGGAAAGAGATGCCGGTATGCTTTCAAATAGAAGCTGAAAAAGTCCTGTTTCTTACTCTAAGACATAGTTTTGGGGTAAACATAAATAATTCTAAATTGAATCTTTATTCTAATATCCTTCACTCAACTAAATCTACAAATTGGGCCTGGAATTCAGTGAGGACATTGGTAGGGGAAAGTAATAGGCTAATTTATAGTACACCTATTGTTAATCATCATCATTTCCCCAAATCTGTTGGATGGGGACTGATACAAAAAGAACTGGGTGAAGAAGGTTTGTGTATATTGAAGGATTTTCTGATTAATGCTAGGGTTGCCTCTTTTGAGGAGTCAAGGGACAAGTCTGATTTATCTGATAGAGCATTTTTTGCATATCTTCAGGTAAGAAACTTCAAATATAAGAACAATCAAAAATCATTAACAGTTCCTGGGAGGGGTTGGAACTTTTTTTTTGATAATTTGCACTCCTTAAAACATTTAATTGGATAAATGTATCAATATCTAAAAGAAAACTGTAGATCAATTTCTTTGGGTAAACTTAAACAGAGTTGGGAAAAAGGAAGGGTCCAATCCATACCAGATATTAGGTGGGAGTCATTGGCTAATTTAGAAGATTTTGCCATTCAAGAATAATAGATTAAAACAAATTTACATAAACATATTACACAGAACTTATTTGACACTGGTAAAGTTACACAAAATAAACATCAATAATTTGGAAGTATGTACAAGATGTGGAGAGGTCAGAGGTACATTAGACCATATGTTAATTTCCTGCCACAAGTTTGAATCATTTTGGCAAAAAATATCTGAGACATTTGGAAAACTTATAGGCTGGGATTTCCCATTTGACCCAGGCATTGCTTTGTTTGAACCTGAAGGAGGTGTGGTGGATTTGGGGGCTATTGTGGAGTTATGTGTAATGGGTCTATTATTGGCAAAAAAAAAAAAATTATATTGGTTCATTGGAAGGATACAACTCCATCTTTTGTAGAATGGGTTCAGGGAATGGTAGATTTACATAAAGTTGAGGAAGCGCATTATAAAATGGAAAATCAATCTGATCTGTGTCTTCAGATCTGGCTCCCATTCATGAGTTTCAGGTCAAATTTAAATTAAATTAGTTTAGGTGATAAATAGGGACATGGGCGGCAGGGAGGGTGCTTGATAAGGATGAGACGGGATGTCGCAGGATGTTAAGATGACGATTGTGATAGCCATATTCTCTGAATCATCCAGCTAAGAGAAAAAAAAAAAAAAAGTTTCATAAAAGCTTTCTAATACCTTATTAATTTCAGATGGTTCTGAAATGAGGCTATCATGTTCATTCTTAATATTAATAATTGTATTTGCCTCTTGTTCTTTCCTAAGTTGCAAGGATAGAATTTTATCAGGTTTGTCTCCTGAAATAGTATTTCAAGTGAGTCATTAATAACTGTCTTCCTGCTTCTAAGGTTCAGAGTTTATTATATTTGTAACCCCTACCCGGTATGCCGTTTCCATCTGACAGCTCTACCAGGTGGGCTGGGTTCAGGGAGGAATATGTCACTCGGCACATTGGCTAGGTTTGGCTACTCTGCACAGGAGCACCCAAGTAACTTCAAACACAGGAAGCAACAACTGTAGTGTCCAATACCAGAAGTGGGATTCTAAAGTGTGGCTTTTATTCACATCCAACAGAATAAACAAAGCATGGATGGACCCCCACCAGGCTACACTCCTGGTAATGCAGATTAAAGGAGACCAGAACACATCCTCATCACTTTAGAACTCAGGCTCTACAACACACTGGGCACACAGCCTGAACTTGTACACTGCTCTGGGTGTTCCCTGGCTCAGCTCTCTTGCCAGCCACTTGGACACTTTCCATATATCATGGAAACATTTACTGGTGGCTCCCTAAACCACCTAAGAGTACTTCTGCACCATAAGGGAATCTTCCTACTAAATCCCACATCTGGGTACTTTCCTCAGGCACTGACCAAGTACCTGAAAGAAAGCAACAGGTGTCTCAGAGAAAATCTGTGGAGGTGAATTTGGTTACTACTGATGGGGGGTCTCCCACCTCTAGCTCCCACAATTCATATCCGGCCATTTCTCTGGATTGTAACACCTCATCCTTTTAACATTTTGCTGTCTAGATTCTTTATAAATGTATTTCACATTCAATCTACTGCCTTTTCTTTCCATTTGTGCTGGACTTGAACATACTTATTAAGTGGCTTTGTCCATTACTCTAGACCCCCCACAGAGTTAAGCAGTCCAAGCCCCACATCCTCCAAACTGTACTTGGCTATCTTTTCCTGACCCCACAGTAACAGTCCCTTTAGTTTCATTCTGTTTCAGGTGATAAAACATGGCCCTCAGCAGCGCGAACTCACCCTTCGGTTGCAGGTGCCCCAGAGGCATTTCCTCCTCAAGGAACTTTTTTACAGAGCTTCTGGTACCTCAGCACAACTCAAACAGGCAGCTTCTTTTCCTTAGCCAGAGCCGGGGTGTTGCCCCTGGAAAACAGGCTAACACTTTCCTCCCTTCCCCACAGGGATGGGGCTCTGAACCATTGAGAGCAGTCTTCACCACTTCAATTGCAGTTCCTGTGTTCCTCTTCAGGTGGAAACACACACCTAAAAACAAAAGTAGCTCTTAAAAGAGCTTAAAGCTCTGAGGGCCTGCCCTCAGCACAGCACCTCTGCTGAACTGTACAGAACTCTCACACAGACTGACTTCAAATTCTCCTACGTTCTACTCTAACCTCCAGCTGCAACATTCCAGTGTGGCTTATGCAGCTGTGATAGTTCTAAAATGATGTCATCCCTCAGTCTCAGCTGCGACTGAGAACAGAGTGAGACAGTGTGAAATCCATTTAACTGGGGTTTCACAAGCTGCCTACCCTGCCTACCACTAGGTCTTACTAGGATTCTAGTAACCCTGGATAACAGGGGAGTTATATATTGATTTCTTAGGATCAATAGCTCCTGAAGTATCTTTGGATCTTTAACTGTTTTATGAAGGTTTTCTTTTGGATTTATAAGGTTTTCAAATGTTTCCATTTTTTGTTTTCTGTCTATTTTTCTTTTGGTATTATATGCTATTGAGACCTCTCTAGGGTAAGCTTTACAAGATACCCTCACTATAATAGCGGGGGTATCGGTGTATTTATTAAAATTGAAAAATAGTGCAGTTTCCTGCTTTATTCTAGAATTGAATTTTGTATTGTTGAGCAAGGAAGGATCTAATCTAAATAAAAATGGAGAATTTGAGCATTTTATTTTAATAGTTAAAATTACCAGACCGTGGTCTGAAATGTCTATGGTTTTATATTTAATATCTTCCATGCAGTACAGTAACATTTCAGAAATGGAAAATAAGCTAGTCCTGGAATAGGACTGGTGGATTGTTGACAAATAGGAAAATTGTACAGTAGAGAGGTAAGCATATCTCCAGGGTTCACCACAATATATCCCAGGCACACTGCCTTAGGGGTAGCTGGTCCATTCCACTGGGGTGTCAAACAGAAGAGGCATACTGATGAGTCCTGGTAGGACAAAACACGTGTCTATGTCTTCTGTTAGCACCCTTTGCAAACTGTGTGAGAGGCCTTTCGGGCACCATGCAATTCTGCTTAAAGTTGGACCAGCATAACATTCTGTGGTGATTTGCATATGCAGCCCATGATGCTTTGCATTGTGGGGGCATGTGTGATTTTATATCTCCATGCATCTGTTAGGATGAAGTCAGATAGGAATTTCAATAGTTTCTCTGCGGCACATTGTAGTTTATTCCCATGATAATTTGATCTATGTAATTTATTATTCAGGACTAAATTAAAGTCCCCACCAAATATAATAGGAGATTTAAATGTAGACACATTGAGAAATATTTCATTTAAGAATACCAGGGAGGTCTCCTTTGGGCCATAATCATTAATCAGCGTGAGCAGTGTATCATTCATTATTATTTCACAGATAATATAGCTACCATTTACATATATTAAATATCTGTTTATAATAATCCCTGCATCATTTTTAAAGTATATGGCTACCCCTCTAGATTTTGAGCAGAAGGGGAACATTCACTGCTAGGCTCCATTTCTTAGAATAGAATAAGAAATCAATTTGAAGAAGATGTGTTTCTTGGAACAACACACAGTTAACAGCCATTTTGTCTACATAATTAAATAATATTTTTCCTTTTACACTGTCCCTCATTCCCTTAACATTCCATGTTAATATGTTCAAGGAATTATCCATTACCAGTTATGAGTACATACAGTATGTGTATTGACCAAATATGGTGAGTTTCAAAATAATACAAGTGCTGTATAGCTGATTACCCGTCTTTATTAATAAAATTTTTTTCACGTCTTATGTTAACATCTTGATTTCCTTGCTGAATTATATATACAACAAAATTCATCACTTTATTTCTTTACTTTTCTTCCCCTCTCTTCCACTCTGTGCTGTCTTCCACATAATAACCACCCATCTCCTCCCCTAAACTCCATATAACCCCCACCTGCACTGCCCCATAACTCCTTATATACCATTTGATTGCACTAATTAGTTTTATGTATATTCAGCTTACCAAAAATGTTATGGATAATTAAACCAAGAAGCACACAAAATAAAACAATACACTGACTTGCTTTCCCCCCCAATCAAAACCCCTTCCCCCACCCCATACACCAACATTTCCAGCTGGGTACTCTGTAATACACTGCCCGAGGGTGGATCACAGGGGTGTTGGTGTAGCCTAAGTTGGAACTGGGCTTTATTGATACACCAGTGGGGGTAACCAGATCCTGTGAGTGTATCATGGGTGCAGGTGTAGGTTGCAGGATTCTTCTCATTTATCATCCAACCAGAGGTGAGAAAGAATTCCTGCAGGAAATCATAGATTTTATTATTGACATGGTTTTGGAGTCCCCCATGGTGGTTAATTCTGGAGGATTTCAACACCTAAATCGATAATAAGCTCTCACAATTTGGTCCGGACTTCCTCCAGCTTACGTCTTCATTGGGCCTTACACAGGTAATTACCTCTGTGACCCACAGTCATGGTCAATCACTGGACCTGGTTTTTCTTTTGGGGATGGAGATCTCTGACATGGTGATGGAGCTGGTTGGATGGTCGGACCATCATACTATTAAATTCAGTTTTGAGGCTCCCCCCAAATAGACCTGCCCCTACAGAGATGGTCTGATACTGCCCCTTAAGGAGTTTGACCCTGGATGGCCTTATGGCAGTATTGGACCTATTAAGTATGATGAGTGTAAGTGGGGACCCTGGGGACCTTTTACTTACCTATAAAGAGGCAGTGATGGTGGCCCTGGATGCCCTAGCTCCTGTTCATATTTGCCCCCTCACTCTTTGCCATAAGTCACCATAGTTTGATGAGACTTTAAAGGAGATGAGATGAGTGGGTCAAAGGCTGGAGAGATGCTGGCAGAAATCAGACCTGGTTAAGGACAGACCTAGAGTGATAGACTGTCCTGTGGGGTTCTGTAGGGCTCTGTGTTGTCACCCGTGTTGTTTACTGTGTATATGCTGACAGTGGGAGATGTTATAAGGTGGTATGGGCTGAGTTTCCACTGCTATGCTGATGATACCCAGCTATACATGTCATTTGTGCCTGAACAAGATGAGGCTGTTTTGCTCTTTAATAGCTGCCTCTACAAGATCCAAGACTGGATGAGTGCCAGCTGACTGAGCTTGAACCCTGATAAAACTGAGGTGTTGGTGGTGGAACTAGGTCAGCAGGGTTTGGGGTTGCTGGCTGATCAGCCATCCGGGCTTTGGCTTGGTGGAAGTCAACTGCTTACCTCAGATCGGGTGCAGAATCTGGGCATTGTACTTGATAACGGTTTGACGCTTAAGGCTCAGGTGTCAGCTGTTGTCAAGACCTCTTTTTACCATCTGAGGAACATCACCCAGATTAAATACCTGGTTCTGCCTGACAACCTTTTAACTTTGGCCCATGCTTTTGTGACCTCCTGCCTTGACAACTGCAAAACCCTGTACCTCGGGCTTTTGGGGATTGACAGCCACCTCTTGTAGCTGGTGCAAAATGCAGTGGCCAGGCTGTTAATTAACTTATCAAGAACTTGTCATGTCAAACCTGTGCTCCATAAACCTGAACTGGCTTCCGATACAGTGGTGGATCACCTTCAAGGTTGGTTTACTGACCTGCAATGCCCTATATGGTCAGGGACCCCAATATCTGGAAGATCTTCTTTGCCCTTATTGCCCCCTCCACTCACTCTGCTCCTCTGACATGGGATTGCTAGTGGTTCCCAGAGTTGGATTAAAGTCCTCGGATGCCCGTTCTTTTGCTTTTATGGCCCCCATCCTATGAAACTGTACCTCATCAGGTACAAGAGTGCCCATCCATCAAGAGCTTTAAATCTGCTTTTAAAACTCAGCTGTTTTTTTTTTGGCTTTCCCTGATTTGGTTAATTGGTTTTCTTTTTAATAATTCTAGGATTTTACTGTAATTGTATTTACTGTATATTATAGTTGTTAGGATTATTTAGCTATATGAGTGCTTTGATTTTTTGGAATTGTACTTTCTACAACCAATTGATTGATTGATTGATTGAACATTGGTGGTCATAGATGAGGACAGCAGGCCTCCATTGCCTGATCTGTGAGCATACTCGATCCACCTATAAAGATAAACCAACCATTCAAAATCAGTCTTGTTGCACTTATATAGAAAGAAGAATCAACAGCCAACAATAAAAAAAAGGAAATGAGGAATGGAAAGCACAACAAAACCAAAACCAAACAAGAAAAAACCCACACCAATAGAATCAGTTAAGTTTCCCCCTCTTCCCTTCCTCTGAATGGGGGGAGGGTCTTATAGTTATACTTGTCACTTAGGAACGCTTACATCTTCCCAAAAAGCCACCTGCTTTATACATTTTAAATTTTGTTTGAATAGTGGCCAGTTTTCCTGCTTATTTGGTACATTTATCCTTGCAAGCCCACAGACTGATATATTAGTCCAAAATTCCTATATGTTCTAATTCTGTCAGCAGCCTACGGGTTAACATAATAACCAACACAAAGGTAATTCTAGGCCATTTCAGTAGACAAGTAATCCATGTGTATATTTTATGGTAGCCACGGTTGCTGCCTGCTAAAATCCTGAATTATTTGAAAGACCACTCTAATTATCACTCTGTTAACCCTGATCAGTTAGTCCCGATTATCCTTATTGTGCTTGTGATACCATAATGTTAGTGGCAATAGTCAGGCCAGTTGAACTTTGCATAGTTGAGTTAAAAGATGTTTTCTGTAGGTTAGTTGTACTGTTTGTAGTGATGTCTGAATTAAACTGTATTTTCAAATAAGCTTCAGGGCACTTTGGGCCAGTAAAGAAGTGCATTCAGCTGTGCCAGAAGAATATAATTTAAGCAGGTGGCAGCATCAAGAAATGAATGCCTATTTCATTTGGAATACCTTTTACTTTGTCAAATGCTTTTTTGGACAGATTTGTCTCCACACTAAAGTCTGGATATGCAGAGAATTTGACACCTTCAGCTACGAGACCTTTGTCAATGCGCGTTTTTCTCAGAATGTGTTCCTGATCTTTATACTAATGAAGCATTATATAGACTGGTCTGTTAAAAGTTTGATTAGAAACTATGCTGTCATTCCCTCATTGAACACTAGACCCTCCCCAATGTGTTCGATCCAGCTGGATTTTCTCCTCAGGATATTTTAATCCTAGTGCCTTTGTTAAAAGATTTTCAAAGAAAGGTACAGGATCCCCTCTATGTTCTGCCCCTTCTGGAATTTTAATGAATTTCAAATTATTTAATCTGGATCTGTCCTCCTGGCCTGTAACTTTTTTTGTAAGATTTGAAGTTTGATAGTATAGTTTTTTAGCTGTTGTTGAATTGGGTTAACAGTGTCCTCCAGACTGCTAACCCTCTGCTTGATCTCTGTGGTTCTAATTGATAATGTTTCTGATTTGGCCCCTAAATCATGTATTAATTTTGTCAGCAGTGTTAGAGCTGAAGATATTGAATCAAAACCCTTTTAAATGTCTTCCCAAATTTCATTTTTAAACTTGATCAACATTTCAATTTGGTTCTCAGCCTGTTTTGATTGGGAGGGTTTGTGTATATTTTCACTATGTAGATGTGTTGAATTACTCTTCTCATTTACTTAATCTGGCCCAGAGCGTACAGCTATTGCTTTACTTGTAGCCTTGTTAGGGGAAAAAGTTTTGCAAAAATCTGAATTTAAATGCTTTGTCTTACCCTTGGGTAAGCAACTGACCTTAGAGGCAGGTAATTCAGATCTTGTCATGTTTGTTGGTTCTGGTGATCAATTTCCTCTAGCTTCTCCAGTCAGGTTCATCCTGGGCTCTTCTCCTTTAAGCTGTGCCATCTGTGTGGCATCCCCAGAGTCTGGAAAGTTGCTCTTCTCTTTCACAGAGTCAGCAGAAGCTGCCATAGAAATTTTTTGATTTACAGGTGGGTGTGGAAGTTATCAGATAAGTTCTGGCACACTCTTCTCTGAAAAGGGAAAAAACTGTCATGTTTTCTGCTGCAAGCAGGAGTGACTCATAGTCGCTCCTGAGCTCAATGGAGTCAGTTCATCCACCACTGCAATATGTTTAAAGTGTGAACTTTGCGTTCTTCTGATTGTAGTGTGTTGTTCTGATAATTTCTTTATTTGTCGAACAGACTTAGGCATTCTGTTTGTAATATGGTCACACTGGAGACACAAACCATGTTATGTTGCTACATGGTTAGATGGTGGTGTACAATAGTAAATACAACCAGTGGTGTTGGAGCTTGAGATCAAGCAGCTTTCCCTCAGGTAACCATCTTGCATCCCTCAAATGCTAGGATCCTAAAACCAGTATGCTTATATATATATATATATATATATATATATATACACACATATATATACATTTACATGTGTAATGGTTCTGTGGTGTTTCAGTATATAATGACAGTTGCTGATAACTTACAAACACTCTTGTTATATTTTCTATGTCACATACAATACACCATACTGGACTAGTACACATTATCCCATTATCATGTTGTATAATGTCATATAGGGTTAGCAGTGTACATATCAATTCCTTCATTTCTTTATGTTTCATAACTCTAACCAAGAAGCAAGAAAAGGCACCTCATGAAGAAGGACAACTTTATTGTTTCCAGATCAAGTTTAGAAGATCTTTTCAAAACTTGTTACATGTGTCATGGTTACAATACAGTACATTTTTCAACAGACAATCTTTGAAATGACAAGAGTTCCTTTATTACAATTAAAACTCATTATCATGACTGTAACTGTAAGAAAGTATGATAATCAGCCATCCATAAGCCATTATGCACTAAGAGACATAATGCTGTCTTGTGCTGTTTTAGTATATGGGTGCCCCTCATGCATATTTGAGTATATGCGGATACCGTGTGTGTCAAAGTGGACTATTAATGACCATATAAAGACAACCATCTCACCGATGATTGAAACAGTTTGGGAACATGAACAAGATCAAATGTTCAGAACTCCAAAATCCTTGCATGGACATTTGATACTTGCAGGTGACAGAGCAGATAGCCCTGGTCACTGCACCAATTATGGTTCCTATACCATGGTGTAGCACCGCATAAAGTTTGGATGTTTGTCTTGTTCAGGTAAACTGTAACAAAATTGAATCAAGTATAATAAATTTATAATTGATTTGCCCATCCTAAATGCAATTGTGCAATCCTTAATGATGGAATTGTAACACATTTTGCTTCTGTGTTCCTGTAAAAGGCAGAGAGTGACAGATAAGTAACCCACTAACTGTGGGGTTTTATTTATAGTTTTTATAGAAAACAAAACAAAAAAAAATAAACAAATTAAAAAACAATTCAGGACATGAAGGCAGCATGTTCTCCTCATCTTCAAGCCAGTCTCCATTGAGCTGTATGGTATCTGCATCTTTATAGTATTACAATCAGTATGACATCACAGATCCATATAACATCAGAATTGGTATTGTTATAGATACAGCTGCTCAAACAGCTACTGAAACATTCAGCCAAAGACAGACAATAAAATACTTTAGGTACCATAAATGTCAGTACTTCATATTATTTTCATCCATTTCAAGCCTTTTTATCAATTTTTAGTCAATAAAAGCTTCTGTAGCAGCCATGTCGACATGGCTGCTTCCTACTGGCTGGTATTTTAGACATTTTCATTTCAGCTAGAAAATGGCATCTTATACATCAATTACGAACATACGAACATATGAAATTTGCCAGCAGATAAAGGCCTAGAGGTCTATCAAGTCTGCTTGAATGTGCAGCTAGCACCCCTTATTCTGCAGCTGCCCCTCCCTTCCACCCTTCCCCTTCATTAACCCTCCCCCTTGTCCTCTCCCATCCTCGTTTGAAGCAGTCCACTGTCCTACTGCATACCAGTTCAGCAGGTAACGCATTCCACCCAGCCAGCACCCTCTCTGTAAAAAAGTGTCTCCTCATCTCCCTCCTGAACCTTCCTCGCTCCAGTCTCATATCATGGCCCCTGGTGGCCCTCCCTTCCCTTACTTTGAACAGCCCCTCTGTACCCGTCTTGTTTATTCCTTTCATGTATTTAAAGGTTTCAATCATGTCACCCCTGTCTCTCCTCTCCTCAGTGAGTACATGTTCAACTTCTTCAACCTCCTCTCATATGATAAGTCCCCAGCTCCTTGATCATCTTTGTCGCTCTGTGCTGCATCCTCCAGTAACTTAATGTCCCTCTTCAGATCACGGACGCCAGTACTGCATGCAGTACTCCAGGTGTGGTCTAACTAATGACCTATACAGTGGCAGAATTACCTCCTCCCTCCTCGAGGATATACCCCTTGCAATACAACCCAGCATTTTGTTGGCCTTTGCAGCTGCCTTCCTACATTGTGCCGAGTTGTTCATCGACCCTGTAATGAGCACACCCAGATCCTTCTCCTCCTCTGTCTGAGGTTAGCTGCACTCCCCTAGCTGGTAACTCCTCCTTGGGTTCTTCATCCCAAAATGCAGCACCTTGCACTTTTTGGCATTAAAGCCCAGTTGTCAGGTGTCTGACCAGGTTTCAAGCTTTGCCAGATCATCCTGCAACCCTGCCATCCCCTAGGTCATCCACCACCGCGCCTACCTTGGTATCATCAGCAAACAGACTGATCTTGCTCTTGATGTCCCATGATATGTCTGCAATGAATATCCCAAACAACACTGGTCCCAACACCGAGCCCTGTGGAACACCGCTCGTCACTGCCTTGGCGTGAGAGCTCCCACCCACCACCGCCCTCTGTTGCCTTCCCTGCAGCCAGTTTCCTACCCATCTCACCAGCTTTGCACCGCCCTGTGCCTACTAACTTCCTTCCCAGCCTTCCATGTGGCACTGAGTCAAATGCCTTACTGAAGTCCAGATACAGGACATCTACTGCATGGCCCCTGTCCAGTTGCCTAGTTACCCAGTCATAGAACTCGACCAGGTTGGTTTGGCAGGATCTGCCACGTATGAATCCAACCTGTCTGCTGTCCTGTAGTCCTTTGGCCTCTAGGAGGGCCACCAGCCTCTCCTTCAGGATAGTCTCCATTAGCTTACCCACGATGGATGTGAGGCTCACTGGTCTGTAGTTTCCCGGTTCATCCTTGGGGCCACTCTTGTGGAGGGCACCACATGAGCCATCCTCCAGTCCTGAGGTACACACCCTGAATGTAGTGAGACATTAAATAAGTCTGCCAAAGGTCCTGCAAGGACCTCTGCCAGCTCCTTCAGTACCCTGGGGTGGATGCCATCTGGGCCTGGCGCCTTGTCCACCCTCAGTGCCTTCAAACCCTCTTGACTCTGCTCTCCATGATTTCCCCATCTGTCACCACTTCCCACCCTTCTACTGCCATTTCTCCCACCTTGGGTGTCACCCCCCTCTTCTCTTTAGTAAATACTGAGCAGAAGTACTCATTTAGTGCTTCCGCCTTATCGCACCCTGTTTCCACCCAACCCCCCCTCCTTCCTAATCCTTACTATGTGGTCCTTACAGCTCTTTTCTCCTGATGTACTTAAAGAGTCCTTCTCCCTTCTTAATGCCTTGTGCCAGCCTGAGTTCCGTAGATGCTTTGACTCCCCTTACTGCCCTTGTCACCTCCTTCGATTCTGTCAAGTACTCCTCCCTGTCCTCCCCCCTCCCTGTTTTCCTGTACTTCCTAAAGGCAGCTCTTTTCCTCCTTACCTTTTCCATGACCTTCTTGCTCAACCAGATCGGTTCCTTAGCCCTAGCCTCCTTGCTCTGGGCTTTGCAGCAGGTTTTGGTTGCCTCCACTATCCCCAGCTTTATGAGCTCCCACCTCTGGTTAGTGTCCATACTAGATTGAATTCTGGCCAGGTACCCTTTTACCACTTCCCCCATCCTCCCAAAGTCTGCCATCCTGAAGTCCAGCACTATTGTGCCAGATTCCACTCCTTCCTTGCCCATATCCAATGTGAGCCATACTGAGTGGTGGTCACTCCCTGACAGGTTCCTCCACTGTAAGTTCTCTCACAAAGTCCCCATTTGCCAGCACAAGGTCAAAGTATTCCCAACCTGGTTGGTTCACTGACCATTGCAGCAGGAAGCTGTCCTGGAAGGCAGCCAGCAGTACCTGCTCCCTTCTGTTCCTGGTTGTTGGGGTGCTCCAGTCCACTCCTGGCATGTTGAAGTCCCCCACAATCACCACACTACCCTTCTTGCAGGTCCTTCTGATCTGTCCTGCTAGTTCCCTGTCTAACTCCTCCATCTGAGATGGTGGCCTGTACACCACTCCCATTCTAAGAATCCTATTCTTGGAATCCTGGATTTGCATCCAAAGTAACTCCGTACTACCCTCCTCCCCTTCCTCCCTTACACACTTCAGTCCTTCCTTCACATATAGTGCCACCCCCCCTCCTTTCCCAATCACTCTGTCCCTACAAAATAACCTGTACCCAGGTACAGACAGGTCCCAGTCATTGTATTGGGTGGCCTATGTTTCCGTGATGGCTGCAATGTCCACCTCTCCCTCTGCCATGAGAACCTGTAACTCTGCAGTTTTCCTCCCAAGGCTCCTAGCATTAAGGGTAACCACCTTTACACCCTCCCCCCCCATCCTGCCCTCCTTTCCTAGCATCACCAACAGTACTTGCCATTTGTCCTTTGTCACTGTTATGGGGGATAAGCTCATATGGTTTCCCAACCTATGGTCTCTGCATATCTCTTCCCCAACTGCCACCCCCCACTCCTAGTTTAAATTCCCAACTTCCTCTATGTACTCCTCCATCCTCTGTTTCATCACTTTCTTTCCCTCCTCACTTGAGTGTAGTCTGTCCTTGGCATAGAGACTACTGTCCTCCCAGGTCCTCCCCACCCCCAACAGCCATACCCTTTAGCACAACACCAGGTTCTTAGCCATCTGTTAAATTCCTCTATTCTCAGCTTTCTTGGTGTGCTTGCCTTTGGCTCCGGAAGTATCTCTGAAAAAGTTACTGATCATCCTGCCCCCTCACATAATTGTGCTAGTTCCTCAAACCTCCTCTGGACTGTATCTACTGTCTTGTCAGCCAGGTCGTTTGTTCCAAGATGTATAATTAAATGAGGCTTGTTCCTACCCTTTCTAGCATATTTCAGAACAGACTGTCCCACCCTTTCCGCTGTCATTCCTGGCATGGCCTCCACCCAAATGCGACTATGCCTCTCCCTTTGCTCCCCCACCTAACTCCTCTTAGTATTGAGTCCCCCAGCACTAAGATTCCACCCCTCTTACTCCCTGCTTGCTTCCATTCATCTCCCTCTCTCATTTCCAGCTCCTCTTCTTCCTCCTGCACATTATTTCCCCCTTTTACCCCTGTTGCAATTCTCCCAGCAGAACTTCCCCCTTCTCCAGTTTGGTCCAGGCATTTATCAATTACTCCTCTAATTTCATCATTTCCCTTCTCCACCGTCTTCCTCTCTAGCAGTACACAACTATTTTCTGAAGGCTCTTCACAAATGCCCGCTCCCTCTCTCTTCATAGTAACCTGTTCTCTCCTTTCCACTCCATGACTTTTGCAACTTCTTCGCCTCCCCTCACAAGTCCCTATCTCCTCCTTCCATTTGTCTTTTGTCTCCTGACCTGGTTTCCCCTGCAATTGTTCTTCCTGGCCTGGGCCCCTTTGTCTCTGTGTCCCTTCTTCTGACCCTCTCCTCACCACTGTTGGCTTAAATCGCCCTCCCTCATCTCCCCTTCTTTCTCCCTCCAGTATTGGGCTAAACCAACCCCCAATCTGCCTTGCCTGTCTTAGTTCCTCCTGCAGACCCTCAATCTCCTTTCTAAGTTTTCTATGTGGTTTGCACACTAAACATCCTCCCACACTCCAGGCAATTTTAGAAGAAATTGGTGCACTGCAGTTATTTGCAGCCTACCACCCTACCCATTACTGTCATTGCCCACCAGCGACCTCCCACCATTCCAGATGCAGGATACCAAACACTCCCCCAAGTCTCCCCTCTCCCTCCTCTATCAGTGTAAAACATTTTCTTTATTTCCTTTACCTCCTTTGTTGGACACGTTTAGATATATTGAGCAACTGCTTTTATATTCCTATCCTTCCTATCCACACTCAAAACAGACTTTAAGTAGCCATTGCACAACCTTCTTCAAACTCCTACTCCTCCTTTCCCCAATGCAATATCAATGCGAAGTAATAATGAAAGCTCCTAGATTTGCATTTACTTCCCTTCCACTGAGAGAGCAGTCACCTCTTCACTTGCTGCTGTTCCTTTCCTGGTATGCCCTCCTACTCCACCCTTACTATACCCAGTGTTTAGCTCCTGTCAATCAGATTTAACATGGCATATAATCAAGAGTTGGGGGAAGGCTAAAACCTGGCTTCGCAACCAAAGACAGCAAAGAAATACACCACCACTACATTTTAAATCCTCAACAGCCCAAAAACAATTCTAAGTAAAGACAACAAAGGAAGTACAGTGTCACCAAAAGCCCACAATCCAAGTCTAAAAGAAAAACAGCAATTACCAGTTACTGTAAAACATTGAATTGTATATGCTTCCTTCCCCTTCTGGCTTCTATAACATTCAAAAATACATACATTTCTATCTCAGCTCTTTACCCTTATCATCAAAAGGTAATTACAATCACAATAATCTACCTTCTACTAATACAGATTCTATCACAGAACCAGAGCACAATGCAAAAACATCTGCTGCTTAGCAACAACAAACAGGTGACAACATAGCAAGTTGATGTAGCTTTTTTTAAAAATAGAAAAAAATATGTAATCTTTTAAACCAGTAGAAATCAGCAGTCGCAAAAGCACCTTGAACTACAAGAAAGAACACAGTACCACACCTCTGCCACAATAACTATACAGTTCTAAAACATTGGAGAAAGAAGAAAAAATCAGAGACTGCACAAAAAGATACAATGTACTATAAAGTATGAGGCAATAGTATACTCAGTTGTTTAACAGAGAAAATAAAGTACCTACCAAAACAGACAGAATATCCACAAATGACACTTAGGTTCTCAATATCAGACACCACCAAAGGCACATACAGAAAGGGTTTAAACTATAGTATTAAAATTAACCACATCAAAGTAGAAAGATCACACTACATAAATGTGTTGATCCTTCTGACTTCCAACGAATATCTACCACACAAATTTTATATCTTCCTGGAGCCTACAGGGTTGTCTTTCACAATCACCTAAATTTACACAAAACAAAACAATTTTTAAACTGAAAATTATAGCAAAAAGCACTTAGCTTAGGGAGCTCTTCTCAAACACAGCCACTCAGCTCAGAGTTCTAGAATCAGAATGAATTTACTTTGGTACTGGTCCTTTATACAATACATTTTTTTATCCCTGAAAGGATGTGGAGAGGTAAAATGGAAACCACAGTGGATTAAGAAAGTAAGAGCGAATTGGGGGGGGCGGCTCTACATGTGGCCAATCTGACCGAGCTAAGGTGAAAACACAGAATAGAAAAAGGTCCGCAAAGGGTTTTCAGTGCTGTTGCAACAGATTTATAGTGTAGAGTCCTTCCAGGTCTGATAGTGCCAATCATATCACTTGCCCCCCCTGATTTAGATGGAAATAGTTTGAATGAACTAATTTTCCTACTACTTAATGGAAGAAACAGAGCTTCCAGCCACCCCTTCTTCCAAGGGCACCATCTTTGTTCTTCTGTGGCCCCTTCCTTTTGGTATCCCCTTGTCACTCCTAACATATCAACCCTTCTTCTGTACAGATGCCTTCTGTTCCCAGCAGCAACCTCTACCCATTTGCACACCAGACAGGTCCTACTATAGGCCACAACCTGTCTATATGTACCCGGCCAGTAGTAATATGGTGTCAATCAAGTTAACATCTTGCTGTGGCTCAGATGCCCACATATATGAAGTGCATAGCCTCCATCACCAGCTGCCACTATTATATATTTTATATATATATATATATATATATATATATATATATATATTATAGGTCAATGGCACTACTACCTGTGCATCTACTCTCAGGGTACTGGGATTTGGCCTTATATGATAAAGAATACCCCTTTGCACTTCATACCATGAGGACTGTCTCAAGCCCACCCCACCAGTAACCTGTACACCTTCTTCAACTTTTACATACTGAATCAATTTCCCAATAGCAGCATCCCCAGCTTAAAGCCTACCCCAGTTAATGCTATCTTGCATAATATTACTGTGATTAGATACAGATGGCATAAAACAATCAAAAGTCCCTTCAGCCTTTATATAGGCCTCTTCTTTCTTGACTGGAGTTGTTACCCCCAAGACAGTATCCCTACTCATAGTCTCATCTAGGGTCTTGTTCTCATCCATGCTGGCATCTCCGTCCTCCAGCAGATAGCAATCTAGGAACTCAGGCAATACTAAAAAGTTCTGCTCTAACATAGATTCTTCTTCCAGCTGTGTCTGGGAATTGTCCTCCTCTGATTCATCCTCTGAGCCTTCTGACTGGGACTTCTCCATCAACTCCTGGCACCGGTGTTCTGCCTGTCAGTGGCGTTGTTCTACCTCAAGCCATCAACCACTCAGCCACTGGATCAGTTTCACAAGAATCTCCACCATCTTGGCATGATCTTGCACATCCGGCCTGCCTTGACCACTCTTTAGTTTCCCTGTTGAACTCATGGACTGCCATGCATTGCCTTGGGTACAGCTCAGCATCTTTGTAAAAGGAACCTGCACAAATCTTCATTTTTCTTCAAGCATCTAGATCCAACCTTGGAAGGGCCAAGCTTCTCTGCCATCGCTCTGGTCAGAACTCCTTGTCTCCAGGTATCAGGAATGGCTTCTTGAGGCATTCAGTACATTAGTATATCTGGACATCAGGACTGACATCCACTGAGAGTGTCTCCCTGCCCACAAAATCTCTCTTTTGACACCATGTATAAGAGGCAGCAAGTGACAGATAGACCTTTACTCCAAGTATCCCACTAACTGTGTGATTTTATTTACAGTCTTTCCAGAAAACAACAACAAAAAAAAAACAAATTGAAAACAATTCAGGACATGAAGGCAGCATGTCCTCCCCATCTTCAGGTCATTCTCCCCATAGCTACATATCTGCATACTATCACAATTAGTATGACATCACAGATCCATATGACACTACAAATTAGTATTGTTACAGATACAGAGACTGAAACATTCAGCCAAAGACAGACAATAAAATACTTTAGGTACTATAATTGTCAGGACTTCATGCCTTTTCATCCACTTCAAGCCCTTTTAACAATTTTTAGTCAATAAAAGCTTCTACAGCAGCCTTGTCCACATGGATGTTTCCTATTGGCTGGCATTTTAGTCATTCTCATTCCAACTAGAAAATGGCATTTTATACATCAATGAATTTACTTTGTTACTGGTCCTTTATACATTTCATTTCTGATACACCTGAAAGGATGGGGAGAGGGAAACTGGAAACCATAGTGGATTTAGAAAGTAAGAGAGGATTGGGAGGGGTTCTACAAGTGACTGATCTGACTGAGCAAAGGTGAAAACACAGTATAGAAAATGGATTGCAAAGAGTTTCAGTGCTGTTGCAACAGACTTGGGGGGTGTAGTGTCCTTTCAGGTCTGATAGGGTCCAGCCCTATCATAGTTCCATTTCTGGTTTAAGCACTATGGAATGTTTTGGTTTGACACCGTTTTTCCATCTGGTTTGAGTGGGGGAGGAGTGTTACCTGTTTGGGGGACTGGACTGTTTGGGTGAGTTATACAGTATATGATGTTTTTATTTCTTTATGAATCCATGTTTGTATACTGTTTTGACTTGTTGTTTTCCATTTGTATTTTCTATGTTGGTATTGTTTGGTGTTTGTTACTATTTTTTGGAAAATATAATAAAACACATTAAATAAAAAAAACATTTTTACTCACAGAGCAATCAAGTGAAAAATTTGTCATGGATGAAACTAGATAGCTTGAAAAAATTGTTGATTTTTTTGGTGGAGGAAAAAGGCCTTAAAGTAGACTGCATCATTGCTTATAGACATTGTTAAATCAATGCCTGGCTAGCCACCTCACTGTTAATGGGGGGGGGGTTGTCAAGCATTACTATGTCATCTGGCATGTGGTAAAAAGTTTGAAGAACTCAACTCAAAAAAATAAAAGTACTGAATCACAGGAGGTGGGTTGAGGGGTGCGAACAGTGGAGGATGGATGACTGGGACACTAGCATCGGGGTACTTAAGAGCAGAAGATGCCCTGGGGCTAAATGGATTCTGGAACATGGTTCACCGTACTAGTCTTCATATCCAATGGCACCACCATTTTGAGTGGGCAGGTGGTCAGGACAGTCCAGTAGACCCATCCAACTCGAGCAATGTTATGCAATGCCAGATCTATTAAGAACAAGACTGCAATTATTGCAGATCTTGTGGGGACAACTGATCTGGTGTGCATCACCGAAACCTAGCTGGATGAAAATGCTGGCCCCATACTTGATGCTGTGATTCCAGCCGAGTATTCCGTGATACACCACCCAAGGTTGAACCGCAAGGGTGGGAGTGGTAGCGAACTGTTTTAAGGCTGAATTGGGCCTCATGAGTGTACCAGTTGAGGATGCCAGGTCTTTTGAGTGTACCATTGTAGCAGGTGTAGGTTGTAGGATAGCCCTCATCTATCGTCCACCTAGGGATGAGAAGCTATTCCTTCAGGAAGTAGTGAACTTCGTGATCGATATGGCATTTGAGTCACCTAGGCTGATGATCCTGGGTGACTTCAATGCCTGAATCAATGATGAACTCTCACAGTTTGGACAAGACTTCCTCAAGTTGATGACATCACTGGGCCTTACACAGACTGTTACCTCTGCTACTCATACATATGGTCATTCATTTGACTTGGTTTTTCTCCTGGGGATCGAAGCCTCTGATGTGGGGGTGGAACCTGTTGGATGGTCCGACCACTATGCCATGAGATTCCATTTTTGCACCCCCTCATGTAGGCCTACCTCTGTGGAGATGGTCAGCTACTGTCCCTTATGGGACTTGAGCCCAGGAGGTCTAGCTGTAGTGCTTGATCTATTGGAATTTCCAGTGGTAAGCAGGAAACCAGAGGCTCTGGTTCTGGCCTATAATAAGGTCATTACTGTGACACTTGGACAGCTGGTTCTCATCACTGTATGATTTTTGTAATATAAAAATGTGTTATTGAGTGTCTCTCATGAGACATGCTGAAATGGCCTGTGGAATGAGCGGCCCCCAGGTTTTAGCTACAAGGTGTGACCTGGAGGGCCAGGAGATAGTTACAGGCTACAAGAGGCCTAAATTAAGCATCTCCTGTTTATCTAGCTTAATTGTAGCTTGCCAGCTGCTAGGATGGGAAATCATAAACTTTTAAAACATTTTGAAGGAGATCAGATTATGTCGTTTTAGTGCAAAGTCATAAAAGATTCTTTAAAGTGTCTTGGGAAGAAGAGCTACTTGAGATCAAAGAGGGGATGTTATCTAAAGAAAGTCATGTGGGAGCATGAGTTTTGCTGAGGTCACTTTTATTAATTTACCTCCTGCTGGATAGAAATCCTGATTGTATAATTTTTAATAAACAGAGGAGGAACTAGGTGACATAATGGAGAAGGCAGGGTCAAGACAGTGTTTTAATTATGCTGTAACAAACCTTCAGTGACACGCATGTTTGGACTCTCTTGACAACAACATCTGTCTATCAGCACTATTAGAATAGATACATTTGACATATAATTCTATTTGTCTGGTGGTATGAATTTTGTACTTTTTTAACCCTTGTTCTTTTAAATGATTGTATGTTTTTGTGATATATGGTTCTGTATTTACATTTTACATTGTTTTACCTATCTTTAAGTAAACCTCTACTTTAGAGACTACTTGGTGTGCCTTTGAAATTCTTTTTCTTGACAAGTGAAGCATACATGGTTAAAGTTGACACTGTACAAAGCAATTGGTAATACCAAACTGGGAAAAGGTAAGAATTTATTCTGAGGTCTTTAACAGAGTTGTAAGGGTTGATTTTGTACACCTGGTTAGGTGCCCGTAGGCAAAAGATATCTGTCCCCCTGGAAGAGCAGAGTTATCTGAGCCTGTATATGGGGTACACTAGCAAGAGATTCACAGTTTGAAT
Organism: Neoceratodus forsteri; assembly: GCA_016271365.2. Taxonomy (NCBI): domain Eukaryota; kingdom Metazoa; phylum Chordata; order Ceratodontiformes; family Ceratodontidae; genus Neoceratodus; species Neoceratodus forsteri. Next base: position 347,338,320 of record JADMNL010000023.1, read on the forward strand.
CCCTATAGAACTTAAGACCAAAGTTAATTTGAACCCACAAAACAGACAGGAGGGTTATCCTCTTTCTGTTTTCTGTTCACAAGACTGCGCTCGGAGGTTGGCACTGTGGGAGCACAGGGTCTAACCTGCTGAGTGGGTTTGTGACAGATTGGCTGGCAGCGGTGCGGTAATTTTGGTATTGCAAGCTTTCATTGTTCAGTGTGTCAGCTTGAGACCGTCAGCTCACTTGCAAAGAAAGAAAAAGGCAGTGATTTATTTTTAAAAAGGAAACAGAACTATATCACTTGGCGTACAGTCATGTTCCTACCAGTTTTATTTTTTTTCTAAAGTGCAAGTCAGAGTAGCTGTAGTTAAGGAAGAAGATGGCTCCCAACTGCAGCAGGCACACTGTAGACTACTTAAAGCAGTTGTGAGGGGACAGAGGAGTCCCGTTCGAGGTGAAAGCCACTAAACAGAACCTCGTGGATGCCCTGATGGTAGCAGATACCCAGATCATTGAGTCACAGACAGTGACTGAAAAGTACCAAACCTAGAGTATAGCAGGGCTAGTGGTCAGTGCAGTGTCCAGATCTGATGAAGAAGGTAACAGGGTCACTGTCAGTGAAGGGCCACAGCAGCAGGGGAAGGTCACCAGTATCCTGGATGCAGAAGTACTCAGGCTGCAAATTGAGTTGTATAGAATGGAGCTGGAGTTCCAGAGGGAGAGGGACCTTGAACAGAGTGAGATAGACTTTGAGGCAAAGAGAGAACACCGAGAGACAGAGCAAGAACAGAGAGATGCAGACCGTGAGGAGCGTGAGCACCAGCAAGCTGCAGAGGAGAAGAGGGAGTGATAATGCCTAGATGCAGAGCAGAAACAGTGGGAGATGGACCATGAGGAGTGTGGGCACCAGAGGCAACATGAACTGGAGAAGCTATGATTCTAACCACCAGCACCAGAGCAGGTAAGTGGCTTGGGTTTAACCGGGACTACAGGACTGGGTTACAAATTGAATTCCAAATTGACAGTCAAATTTAAAGAGGGGGAGGATATGGATGCTTTTTTAAATTCTTTTGAAAAAGTTTGTATTCAGGCTAAAATTTCTAGGGAGTCCTGGTGCTTCCAGCTATCCCCACTACTTACTGGGAAAGCTTGGGATGCATTGGGTCAAATGGAAGATGGAGACAGTGATGATTACAGCAAACTTAAAGCTGCATTGTTAAAGAAATTTGAATTAACTGCTGAATCATAGAGAGCTAAATTCCATAAGCTCAGGAGAAGCCCTGACATGAGCTATGAGGAGCTAGCCACAAAATGAAGTCAGTTTTTAAAACGTTGGTGGGAAAGAATTGAAGCAAACTCTGTTGACAAAATTGAAAATGTGACTTTGTTAGAACAGTTTTTCTGGGCATGCCCAGCAGAGATGAAAACCTGGCTGGAGGGCCGAGATCCCAAAACAGTACAAGAGGCTGCTGAACTCTCAGACCACTATGCCAAGAGCAGACCTGCTCTGGGAGCGAATGGGGCAGGCTTGGCAGTGCAAAAAGGGAAAAACGCACCTTCAGGGCAACTAAAACCCTCACTGACTCCACCAAAACCCGTTAGCCCCAGGTTTCAGAGAAAAGATTTCTCTGAGAAAAGAAATGAATATTGGTTGTGTAAAGAAACTGGGCATATTGCCAGACAGTGTCCCAAACAGATAAGCAATAATATGCAAGGTAGTGCTAGGAAGGAAGTGGGTTGTTTGTGTGTCCCTGGGAGCATGCCAGTGAACATGAGGGAACACATGCACCCAGTCATGGTGAATGGTGTACAGATGTAAGGGTTAAGAGACACAGAGACATCCCTGACATTGGTAAAAGGGGATCTAGTAGAGTTGAGTCAGCTTATACCCAATAAATACGTCACTGTACAGGACTTTGCTGGTGAAGAAGAAACATTGCCCCTTGCTAGTGTTCTCCTAGACTGGGGTGAAACAGGGGGAACTGTGCAACAGGTGGCTGTAGCCAAAACCTTAGCAGTGGATGTGATCCTGGGCAACAATTTAAAATGGGATGGTGTGTGCAGTTATCCATAGCCAAGTGGCAAGGGAAATTGTGGTTCCCTAAAACCCACAGAAGCCATTGTGGAAATGACTGAGAGGCTGGTTCCCCAGTCTGTGTCTCCAGATGAGGAGATTAATGAAAAGGGGATAGAAATTTCCCCAGTAGCAAGTAACCACACAGCTACAGAGGGCTACTCCAAAGAGGGATGGGTGTCCCATTGTCAGAGGGTCGTGATTGACAGTGATCCTGAGTGCCCTGAGGCTAGTGCTAGGGACCCTAGTTTAGTAACTGAAGTGGACCTGTCCCTTGCCTTGGGAATATATGAGGGGTCTGCAGCCACTCAGAGAAGTGATCTTAGTCTAGAGAAGCTGAGGGTTTGGGCAAACTCTGACGGGGCACAGGGAGGTGACAGCAGACATAAGGTTTATTGGGAAAATGGACTTATGTATACTTAGGCTGTGCAGACAGAGGGAGGGGTGTTAGGCAGGCAGCTTGTCATTCCCCAGGGGTATCGTGAGCAGTTGCTCAAGATTGCACATGTTATTCCCTTGTCTGGTCATCTGGGAATCATGCGCATTACTCAGCGGTTGGGCCAGAATTTCTATTGGCCTAACTTCACCCAGCAAGTGAAGGAGTATTGCAGGTCTTGTCAGCAGTGCCAAGAAATAAGGAAGGTGGGCAAGAAAACACAAGCTGCCCTGATTCCATTGCCCATAGTGGAGGAGCCATTCCAGAGGTTGGGAATGGATATTGTGAGGCCTTTAAATGCCCCCAGCTCCTCAGGGAAGAGATTCATCCTGACTGTGGTGGAGTATGCTACCTGGTAACTGAAGGCAGTCACCCTATCTTCACTGAGGACAGACAAAGTGGCAGATGCCTTACTTGGGATTTTCTCCCATGTTTGGCTTCTGCAGGAGGTTATCATCGATCAAGGGGGTTCCTTCATGTCGGACCTAATGAAATGTTTATGGGAGAAGTGTGGGATGGTGCAGAGATGCATGACACCATATCACCCACAAGCCAGTGGGCTTGTGGAGAGATCCAATGGTACCCTGAAGTCAATGTTCTGGGCATTTGCTGAACAGCATGGGAGAGACTGGGAGAAATACCTTCCCCACCTGTTGTTTGCATACAGGGAGGTGTCCCAAGAGTCAACAGGATTTTCCTCTTTCAAACTCTTATATGGACGCCAGGTATGTGTGTCCCACGACTTGATCCAGGAGGATTGGAAAGGCAAGCACGCCACCCAGGGAACTCCCATAGTGGATTACATCCTTAAGTTTAGGGGAAAGGCTGAAGGAGCTTATGAGGACAGCTCAGAGCAACCTGGCAGCTGCCCAACAGAAACAAAAAGTGAGGAATGACCGCAGATCCAGAGCTCACTCATACATGGTGGGTCTGGAAGTCATGGTCCTTATTCTGGTCTAGAAAGACAAGCTGCAGGCTGAGTGGGCAGGACTGTACAAAGTGGTTAGGAAGGTAAATGACGTGAACTATATTGTAGGGTTACCTGGCTGAAGACAGACAGACAGGATGTACCATGTCAACATGATGAAGCCATATTCAACTAGGGTTGACATGGTGTTTGCAGTGTATAGTCCTGGGAAGGGGATGGATGAAGGAGACCCCCTTCTGGACTTGCTGGAAGAAAGCAAGTGGGAGTCCTCTGTGGAGGCAGTAAAATTGTCTCCCCAGCTGGCTCTGGACCAGATCCAGGAAGTAAGGGAGGTTTTATCAGACTTTGCCCCATTGTTTAGCACCAAGCCTGGACTAACCCTCTTAGCAACTCATGATGTGGAGACAGAACACAGACACCCATATGGCAGACAGCATATCGGGTGTCAGAGGCTGTCCAAAAGGACATTAGGAGGGAAGTGGAGAAGATGCTGAATTTAGGGGTAATCCAGAGATCCCACAGCCCCTGGGCATCATCCATAGTCCTTGTGCCCAAGCCAGATGGCTCTACTCATTTCTGTGTGGACTATCATGGACTGAATGCAGTCACAAAGTCAGATGTCCACCCAATGTCCTGAACGGATGAACTTCAGGACAAGTTGGGGGGGCGACCTACCTTACAACGATTGACCTGACCGAGGGGTACTGGCAGGTAGAATTAATGAACAGAGCTAGGGAGAGGTCGGCCTTCATCACTCTGATAGGCTTATTTGAATTTAAAGTAATGCCTTTTGGAATTCAGAATGCCCCGGCCACTTTCCAAAGGTTGGTGAACCAGGTGTTAAGTAGTGCTGAGGAGTATGCCGTGGTGTACCTGGATGACACTGTCATCTTTAGTACCAGCTGGGAGGAATGCTTATCCCACCTTAGGGAAGTGCTAGGCAGGGTACAGAGGGCCGGGCTCACTGTCAAAGCCAGGAAGTGCCAGGTGGCCATGGAAAAAGTGGCATACCTGGCATGTGGTAGGCCGAGGACAGCTCTGTCCTAACCAAATAAAGATAGAGGTAATCCAGGCATGGCCCATACCAGAAATGCAGAAGCAGGTCAGCAGTTTCTTCAGGACAGCAAGGTACTATAGAAAATATGTACCCAGTTACAGTGCCCTGGCTGCTCCCCTATATGACCTGGTAAAGAAAAGGATGCCAAATAAAATTACCTGGGGACCAGCCTGTGAAGAAGCCTTTACCAGATTGAAAGAGGCACTGTGCAGTGCTCCTGTTTTGACAAGTCCTGACTAAAGCAAACCCTTTATAGTTCAGACGGATGCCTCAGAGGTGGGTATTGGGGCAGTACTGAGTCAGACATCCAGCCAGGGGAAAGATCACCCGATAGCATATCTGAGTAAAACGTTACTCCCCAGGGAGCAGACATACTCTACTGTGGAAAGAGAGTGTCTTGCTATATTGTGGGCCCCTAAAGAAATTAAAGCTGTACTTGTATGGTCAGCATTTTGTTGTACAGACTGACCACAGCCACTTGGTTTGACTGACGCAGATGGGAAAGAATAATAGTAGATTGCTAAGGTGGAGTCTTGCGTTGCAAGGGTATGATATGACAATATTACATAGAACTGGTTCCAAAAATCAGAACTCTGATGGGCTGTTTCGTGTCTACGAGGAGTGAACTGATTTGGGAAGCTCATCCCATGTAGGGGATAGAGCCCCCAAATTCAGTCTAGGTGTGGAAGATTGTGACACTTAGACAGCTGGTTCTGATCACTGTATGATTTTTGTAATATAAAAATATGTAATTGAGTGTCTCTCATGAGACATGCTGAAACAGCCTGTGGAATGACCCCCCCTCAGGTTTTAGCTACAAGGTGTGACCTGGAAGGCCAGGAGATAATTACAGGCTAGAAGACGCCTAAATTAAGCATCTCCTGTTTATCTAGCTTAATTGTAGCTTGTCAGCTGCTAGGATGGGAAATCATAAACTTTTATAATGTTTAGAGGGAGAGCAGGTCATGATGCTTTAGTGCAAAGTCATAAAAGATTCTTTGATGTGTCCTGGGAAGAAGAGCTTCTTGAGATCAAAGAAGGAATGTTATTTAAAGAAAGTCATGTGGGGACATGAGTTTTGCTGAGGCCATCTTTATTAATTTACCTCCTGCTGGATAGACATCCTGATTGTAACATTTTTAATAAACAGAGGAGGAGATGGATGACATCATGAAGAAGACAGGGTTAAGACAGTGTTTTAATTATGCTGTAACAGACCTTTACTGACACACATGTTTGGACTCTCTTGACAACAACATCTGTCTATCAGCACTATTAGAAGAGGTGCATTAGATATATAAGTCTAATTGTCTGGTGGTATGAATTTTGCACTTTTTTAGTCCTTGTTCTTTTAAATGATTGTATGTTTTTGTGATATATGGTTCTGTATTTACATTTTACATATTTTATCTATCTTTAAGTAAACCTCTACTTTAGAGACTACTTGGTGTGCCTTTAAAATTCTTTTTCTTGACAAGTGAAGCATACATGGTTAATGTTGACACTGTACAAAGCTATTGGTAATACCAAACTAGGGAAAGGTAAGAATTTGTTCTGAGGTCTTAAATAGAGTTTTAAGGGTTCGTTTTGTACACCTGGTTAGGTGACCGTAGGTGAAAGACATCTGACCCCCCTGAAGAGCAGAATTATCTAAGGCTGTACAATGGGTACACTAGCAAGAGCTTCACAGTTTGCATCCCTCCAGAACTTGTGACCAAAGTTTGATTCAAACCCACAGAACAGACAGGAGGGTTGCCCTGTTTCTATTTCATGTTCACAAGCCTGCACTCAGAAGTTGGCACTGTGGGAGCAGAGGACCTGACCTACTGAGTGGGTTTGCGACAATTACCATAGCACTGGATTCTGTCGCTCCTGTCCGTGTTCGTCCTCTCTCCCTCTTCCCTCGGTCCCCATGGTTTGATGGTACCTTGAGGGAGTTGCCTTGACTAGAACAAAGGTTAGAGCTTTGCTGGCGGAAATCTGCCCTGGAGTCTGACCATCTTAGACTGCTATAGCATTACAAACTGTGCCAGTCAGCAATCTCCCATAAGTAGCAGAGTTCCTATCCAGGGTGATTGCTGCTCTCGGGGCTTTTCCTGGGGGACTTACAGCTCATAACCTCTGAACTGGTGTGGGACCTGGGGTGATGCTTGATGATAGGCTGACGCTTCAATCTCAGGTGTCAGCTGTCATTAAGCCATCCTTTTACCATCTAAGGAACATCATTAGGATCAAGCACCTTGTTCCCTCTGGTGACCGTCCCACACTGATCCACACCTTTGTGACCTTGTGCCTTGATTACTGCAACTCCCTATTCTTGGGGCTGTTAGGGGTTGATATCCGCTGCTTGCAGCTGGTGCAGAACGCTGTGGTCCGGTTGTTGACGGGGACTCCTCTGACCTCCCATATTGCACCGGTGCTGCGTGAACTGCACTGGCTGCCAGTTCAGTGGTGGATAACCCTCAAAATCAGATTACTGACTTATAAAGCCCTACACGGACTTGGCCCCGACTACCTGAAAGAGCTCCTGTCGCCTTATTGCCCTGAGCGATTGCTCCGCTTGGCTGATGAGGGGTTGCTAGAGATTCCAAAAGCAGCTTTGAAATCTTCTAGGGCTCATGCATTTATGTACGCTGCCCCAGCCCTTTGGAATTCTCTACCCTGCCGGCTTCAGGAATGCATGACAGTGGGGGGGGGTGGTTAAACAGGCTCTGAAGACCTATTTATGGAGTAAAGATTATTGTAATTAGTATTGATATTTCTATATATATATATATTACTGTTTTTATCTGTTGTTTTAAGTTTTGTAATGTGCCTTGCTATCTGAAAGGCACAGAATAAATAAAGATGATGATGTTGATAAAGGAAAGTTGTAAGATTGTGTGCTGGGCGATAGTACTTCTTTGGCCAAATTATAAATGTTAATTCTGTCCTGTTAGGGAGGGAAGGGATTGTAACTGTGGAAGAACTGTCAATCAGCTGATCTGTTCCACTTCCTGGTCCACTGACCACCCCTCCCACTCAAATGTTTTTGTGACGTCCTACCAGGGAGAGCGTGGAGGTGCACCCCATTGAATCCTGGGGGGGGAGGGGGTAAAAACATTACTATGCATCTTTCAGATACCTGTGATAGAAATGAAAGTTTCCGCTGTACTAATAGGCCCCTTTAGTTGAGCAGTGGTTTTCATTTGTGTCAAAGGTAGATTAAAGATGAATTGTAATATTTTGCAAATGTCCCCTATAGTATTCAAGGGGGAGCACTGCATGCTCTCCCTAGTAGGATATCACAAACCATCAGAGTGCAGGGGCATGGTCAGTGAGCTGGGAAGAAAATGAAATCAGCTGGCTAGCAGTTCAGCCAGAGTTATGATCCCTTCTCTCCCTTACAGGAGAGCATTACAATTTACAATTTTGCCACAGAGGGAATATTGTTGCAGCAAGGTAACAGTCTATGAAGTCCAAAACTGAAATGAAAAAGATCACATCCTCACTTTTATGTGTGTAAGATTATAAAGTACATTCATGAAGACTTTATGAATCATTTACTGTTGCTGTAACTGTTCTATAACAAATTACGTGTGTTTTCATTTGTAAAATAGTTGTTACCAGTACTGCTGGTTATGCATAAGATCTATCTGACCTAGGCAAACAAAATAGTAGTAAAATCTTTATTTTTATAAGGATTTGAGTGGTACAGTCACACCATTAGGTCTAAAGGTCCAATTTAGAGGGTTGTGCTATTTACAGTTATACAGTTTAAAAGATATAAAGCAACAAATCAAAATACATACATACACAAAACTATGACAAGACAAACATTTCTATTTTCTAATAGACAGACATTGCCTAACTGTATTTATTTATTTATGACTTTGATTACAGGGTAGGTGCACTGGTCCAGTGGGTAGTTTACAGGCACAACCCAACCCAACAGGCATGAGTAGGAACAAGTAAAAGCATGATAAATCAATGTACAAGATTACATTGAATTTTACAACTTTACTGTTATCTGATAAACAAACTTTGCCTAACTATATTTGACATTTCATCTGTTGCACATACAACAAACTGACAATTTTTGTTTTAATGCAGTAACAAACATTTTGGAATTTCTAACTACACTTTTCAGGGAATTGCTTACTGAATTCCATCGAGATATGGCCACAAATGAAAAGGTAATCTCTCCATTTTTGTTCAATGGCATTGTCAATTTATGTTTTATCATATTTCTATTCCTTAGGCAATATTTGTGTTCCATTTTTCTTTAATTTTTCAAACAAAGAAACCAGTTTTATTTATTGTTTTAAAAATGTGGTTTGTCCAAATTATTTTCCATTTGTTCTGTAAAGATAACCATCCATGTCCATTATTCAGTTTACAGTGGTGTGTCCTAAAGTCATATCTAAGGATGAATCTGTCCAAACCATTATATAGTACCTCCACCTTTTCCAGCAGGGTTTTATTTGCAAAGCCATACGTGGCTACCAGTCCAACATTGGGACCAATCATTAGTTCACAATAGCTGTTCTCATTTGATTAGTTATACAATTGCCAGTACATCTAAAGGCTCCAATACTACTTATAATTCTGTTTATGATTTCTTCAGTGTGATAGTCAAAGTTTAAATTTTGGTCTATCCCTACACCAAGATGCTTATATTCTGTCACTTGAGCTAGGATGTCATCACTATTTGTTTTAACTTAAATTTCATAACTTTTGCTTACACCTGGTTAGAGATCACTTTTAAAGGTTTTGTTTTTATACAAGCATTTTTGATATTTACTTTGATTATTATGCTTTGCTGCCTACAACGTACACTACGCCAACACCGTGAGCAGCTTGAGTTCCTTTACAAGGCTCGCACCTCGGGATTGTAGACGACCACTGCTCCTGTCCATTCCCTGGATTTGCCTGTGTTGCCCTTAGAGGCAACAAGGGGGGAAATTGTTACACGAGGTCCCTGCACCCTAATTGATACCCTCAGGGGTTCACCATAGACAGCTAATGTTTAGGTATAGGCTATACTAATATATATAGGGCTAATGGCATCTACCGTGTAAGAGTAGATGTCAGGATATAAATGCATATTGTTGTAATCCACTTTGCTTGCTAATGCACACATATTATACCATGTATTTTCTGTCTATTTCTTACTTGTCAGAGGCCAAGACACCTGTCCTTGAAGTAATTATAATATGTAAGGCAACATTGCCATCCTTTGGTGATGTGCACCACTACACCTTGTTGTGTAAGACTCTGTATAAGAACTTCTTTGTTCTAAAAACTGATGACTTTACAGAATTTTATAATGTTATCTTGGACCGTGGAGCCACCTCTAATTTAGCCAATAGAACTCATCTCTGTAACTAGAAATGTTTCTATCTTTTAGTAACCATAGTAATTATCACAGGTATATAATGTTATGCACAGGCTTTACACCTCGGAGACCCGAGAGATCCCAAGAGACTACAGAGAAACCTCGAGGTGAAGGGAATGCTTAGCACTGGCTCCCGGTTCGTATTGGTAAGAACTGCTTAGGGCAACTGTGATTTATCCCTTTTGTAGTAATAAACTTGTTTATTACTCGAATGCAACTTGTTTGTGATTATTTGCATTCCCAATATCGTCAAGAATCTGAAAGAGAGGTTTAGACCTCTTACAACTTCCTATACCCTACCACTACAGCAGGTAGTGTCACCCCACCCCACAACTCCTCTTCACTGTCTCATGTCAAAACCACACACCACTGGCAGAGATGGTAAACAGAATGTCTGCCTGCTCACCACCACATCTGGGCACTAAGCTGTCAGGAAGTGTGTACTGTAGAATCTGCTGTTACAGTATGGACTCACTGGCAGCTCAGATGGTGTCTGTCCATGGTAGTGACAGGAGCGATGTGCCAGTTGTCATCTCTGCCAATGGTGGGGAGTGAATGGGACAATGAATGGGAGATGTGGGGTGGTGTGACACTACCTGCCAGGGTGGGAGGGTATGAGAACCAGTGCACATCAGGGACTACTTATACTGTGCTTTGAACAGGGATTGGGGCCACTACACGGCAGGGACACTATGATACTGTGGGATCGAGCGAATTTATATAGTAACTGAACATCGAGGGAGGGTTGGGAGTCAGAGATGCTGTGCTTTGCCATGGAAATAGGCCCCCCAAACAAAGAGAGAGAGAGAGAGATAGAATGTTTTTCTCTGTGATTCAGCTAGGTGAGAAATAGAGAGAGGGCTGTGTGGCTTTTTCATGAGACAGATCAAGCAAGACTGAGACAGCATCAAAGAATGAGACAGATACTGTTCAGTGTGTAGTTATCACCACCGATCAGTAGCAAGCCACTCGATCTGGCAGGCAAAAAGTATGTTGGGAGATGCTGTTTTTCTTTTTACTTATTTAATGACATTGGGGGCCCAATATTCAAAAATGCACAGAGCAGAGCAGAAAATGCTAAGCTCCACTTTACAATAGCCTGAGTGCCCAAGGATGCTATATTCAGTGGAATAGTGCACTAGTGCAATTTGACTGAATATAGGGCTATGTCGTCTCAGCACTAAGCCAGTCAGCACTGCCCTAACATGGCTGTAGCATGACACCACCACAGTGGCTTGTGCAGAAGCATAATTCACAATCCTACCCCCACCCACACCCATGGCTGATATCACAGAACATTTACCCTGTTGTCTAGTGGTTCCCCCCACCTGATGCCCTGCCCGATTAACATGAATAGATTCTCCCTGGTGTCCAGGAATCCTTTCACCCATCTGAACTCTGTCACCATACTGGTGAAAGCACACCCTAGTTTAACAACCCCTTCCCCCCCCCCGGTGATCGTTGGCCCACCAGTAATATGCAGGAAGCCTGTATCAAGTAATGCTCACCCCCCCAACAACACAGCTATGTACCCATTCCTGAATACTGATATTCCTAACACCCTCAGCACATGTTTTGTTGGTCTGTAGTGGCCCTGGATCCCTTCCACGGCACTGAGAAACCAACTTCCCCACCCGGTCACGCTTATCTAAATTGATGCCACAGTGAAGCGACGGTGAGTGACACATCCCTCCACACACTTCCTTGGCCACCCACCACCTGACAGAAGCAGAGAGTACGCTGCTTATTTTTAGAGCAAATAATCAGCACGCTGCCTGCTTCTAGTACATGGCAGATGGCTGAGGTGGTGTGTGGAGGGCTGTGTTGCTTGATTTCACTTCACTGTGGTACCAAGATTCAGATATGAGTGACCTGGAGGGGGTTCTTGGAGCAGTAGGAAGGAGGGGAGCCACTAGACACCAATGAGACATGGGCTTGGGGGGGGGTTGGAATATCAGTATTCAGGAAAGGGTGTGTAGCTATGTTGTTGGAGGATGGGCACTACTTGCCATAGGCCTTCTGCATGTTAGTGGCAGGTCGGCAATTGCCAGGAGACATTGTCAAATGTGGATGGGGACTTTCACTGATACGGTGATGGGGTTCGGAGGGGGTGGACACTGGACACCAGGGAGAATCTTCTCTCTTTTTTGTTAATATTGATTTTTGCTCCTTGTTGCCACCTCCCACCTACTCAGCAATGGGGAGGCATATGCTTTTTCTGGTTTTATTTATTTTATTTTTTTAACCAGAAGAGACACACTAAGCTAAAAGCTTGTTTACAGGTGTGACCTGGGAGCACAAGGAAGTAAAGTGACTTGCTCATGGTCATACAATATGCAAGTGGGGGCTGTGGGATTCAAACTAAGGTCTCCAGGTTTGCAGGTTAGAGCCTTAAACCACTGTGCTATACTGCCTCCTTTTTCTCCCTCCTAGTTCCTGGGATCCCAGAACATGGTCACACATGGCCCTGGAAGCAAGAATGTGCCCTGTGGTTCCAGTGATGACCCCTTCCCCCCACCAGGCCAAATGCTGAGTCTCCCTCTGGGCTTGATGCTACTATCCAGCCTCCACTTGGTGGCAGCCAAGAGCCCAGAAGACTCCAGATCCTCCCCAGGAGAGGAAAGCTGCCTAGCAGCTGCTCAATTCTGCTCCTCGTCTTTCCCCCAGCCAGACCCTGGCAACCCGAGCTTATTCCTGAACTCGGGTTGCAGGCATGGCTCGAGGTGTCCAGTGTTTCAGCCCACAGCACCACCAGGCTGGCTGATAGGGAGAGTCTTCTCTTATTAATCAGGCAGGGTATCAGGTGGGGGAACCGCTACACACTGGGGTAAATGTTCTGTGACATCGGGCATGTGTGCAGGTGGGAGAGTGTCTGCTAGATGCCAAGGAAATCCTGCAAGATCGCACTGGGCATTGGTGCGGGTGGTGGGAAGAGACCACTGTACACCAGGGAAATTGTGTGTGTACTTGGGCAAAGGTGTGGGTGGGTGGGGACTAGTAGTTACCATGGAAAGGAAGTGTTGACTTAGGACATGGGTGCAGGTGGGGCAAAGGACCATTAGACACCAGGGACACTATTTTAGTGGTTTGAAACCAGCATGAGAGCCACCACACTTCCTCTGTGAACCACTGGGATTTTGTGGGAGTAAGTCATGGTCTCTGTCAGTAGTATCTGCATTGTGCAAGGGGGACCATGCCAAATGATTTTGTGAAGCACAAATACTCTGATTATTGGAGTCTTCCAGTCAGGAAGCAGCACAGTACCAACCCTTTCTTTGAAAAATAGGTTACAGTCACACTATCATTTTGGTTTGTGTGTAAGCGATCATTACAATGGAATGTCTGTTTTAGCAAGTTAGGTTACCTTAGTGAGCTCCTGTTTCTTTACCAGACTTCTCACCCCCTCCACTCATCCAAGGTTGGCCTACTTGCAGTCCTGGCCACTCTGATGAAATCTTTTGGTGACCAGGCTTTTGTTGTGCTAGTACCCACGCTGTGGTACTGGCTTGTAAAATCTGTAAGACTGGTCCGCTTGGTGGGCCTTTTTAAAAAGGCTTCAAAAATATTTTTTCCCAAGCTGCATTTGGTTTTTCATGTGTTTTAATTCTAGAAATAATGTTTTTTATTGCTGTTATTGGTTATCTACTATGTTGAAGTTTGATGTATTTATTCATAGTGTTGCATATATTGCTGCTCTGCCAATTAGTTGTTATTCTTTCTAAAGCACTCAGAGAGCCCCTGTGACTGGGCACTATAAAAAGTTAAGTTTTACTTACTTGCTTACATACTACACAGCAATAACTTCTATGAAATTTTTTGTCAAATAAATGTTTATAAACAGTTCCCATTGCATGACATACTAGTTTTGTAATACAAGTAAGCAGACAACTGTGTCTAAAAAAATCCAGTAATAAAACTTCCATGTAAACTCAAACCAAACATAACAACACATTATGAAACAGTCATTGGGAAATTAATTTGACTATACATTATACATTCAAGGAGGTAGTATCTGTTCAGGCATAAAATGTGTATATTGAACACCTGGATTGTTTGGATAATGGTCTCATATTTTCTGTAGTGCACATGCTGGTAAAGCCAGTTGCACATTCTTGCCAAGGTATCCCCAACACTAACGTACTAGTTGTCTGTACCCAGTGCAACTGTACTTCTCATTTCTAAAAAAATAAAGAAGTCATTCAATGTGTTACTAAACAAATGTCAAACAAATAAAAAAAATGCAGTTATGTCATTCTACAAATGTGTTTACCAGGTGGATGGTAATCCTATTGCAACATCTACAGGACTCTTTAATGTCCTTCAAGGACAACATCATAAATTTAGAGATGATATAGAGGATTGTGTGTGGTCAGCCATACACAACAAGCCTGTGTCTGAAACAAGAGGTTGCTTGTCAACCAGAGACCCCAGGAGCGCAGCTTGGGAGGTCTTCCAGTTGTCAAGGCAACCTCAAGATTTAGACACAGAATTGCAATGTATAGATGGACATACACAATATGTTATACTTACTAAGAAGCCTGTGTGCTGCAAATATAAATAAATTATTACATTCCCCAGCCATGCTCTGCTCCACTAGTAACCTTACTTTATCAGCCATATGAAGACACTGTATGTTGTTGTGCTGCAGTACTGACATCAGTAATGCTGCTCAGTAAAGTTTGACATCACTACTGCGGCAGAACACACATCTTCAAGGTGTACATTTTCATATGTTTAAGCATTGTACCATACACTAAGTAATATTTAAATGTAACTAACATGCACAACTGCATGTAATCTGCAATCATGGATGGCGACGTCCTTCATATTTTTATTCATATACTGGTATGGACCAGTCTGATACCTGGATGTACTCCATAACAATCACCACAGGTGAAGTAATAGAGGAGTTTCCTTACACAGTTTTTCCTCATCCATCATCAGGAATTTCGAACTTGTTATAGATGTCACTGAGTGGTGTAGGAAACTGTTTGTTTAGTCCAGAACATTATACAAAATTTATTATTTATTTATTTATTTAAGAGTTTCACCAGGAAGGGCACACTGAACAAGTTGCTCATATCATGGTGCATCCTTGGGGAAAGGGGAATTAGAAGGCGTACAATAAACTTGAATAACAGAACAGTATGCATTACCAATAAGTGGTAGTTGGAAAACATACAAGTGAGTCATAGGCAAATATCAAAAACAGTAAGTAGTGTCAATATACGTATAGGGTACAATACAAAGTAGAGAGCAATTTACAAGTAGTAACAGGAACAAGATTACAATTTGTATGTATGATCCATTACATCACGGTTAACAGAAGGTCAGTAAGTGCAATAGTAGGATAACTATTTACAGCCTTAATGGTGTAACAAGGTTTGCTCTATTGCATTTGCAATTCACAGCCAGATAATTGTGTAAAGCAGAGGAGATAGAGGAAAGGGATGAAGAATGGGGAATCGGGGGGGGGGTGGGGATTCCACAACTTAGAGAAGTAGTGTGAGAAGGCTGCCTGGTCAACTGTAGTAGTGCACTGTGGGACACATGAAGTGTGGGAATCAGAGAAGCTGAGAGAATGGAAAGGTGGAGGGTGGAGGGGAGATTGTTGGGGAACAGTTGAGATATCCAGGGAGAGAGCCAAACCAGAATTTGAAGATGCATTTAGCACAGTGGAGGAGGTGCCTGTTATCAAGAGAAGCAAAACCCAAAGTGTGGTAGAGTTAACAGTGATGAGTGAAGGTAGGGGCATCAAGTGCAAAGCAGCAGAAGGAGTTAAAGAGGGTGTCCAATCTGGCTAGGGAGGTCTTAGGTGTGGCACTGTAGACTACGTCACGGTAGTCAAAGATAGGAAGGATCATCTTCTGGACAAGTTCACGCACAGCTGGGACAGTGAGTCAGATATGGTTCCTATATAATGCACCTAGCTTGGGGTGCTGCTTTTTCTGGATGGTGTCCATGTGACCAGAGAAGGTGAGTTGTTGGTCAAGCCAAACCCACAGTTATCTGAAAGAGGAGGTGTCCTCAAGGACTGTCCCATTAAGGGTGTGGAAGGTGGGTAGGGAAGGGAGCCTAGAGAGTCTCTGCCTAGTGCCGAAGGTCATGGAGACAGTCTTTTTGGCATTAAGAAAAAGATGATGGGAGCAAACCAGCTCTGAATGTTATTGATATCATTCTGAAGACTGTTTGCTACATCAGAGGGGAGTGGCCAGAGGTGTAAAGGACCGTGTTGTTTGCATACATATTAACAGAAGTAGATGTACAGACAGACAGAATTTCATTGAGAAAGATGGAGAAGAGAATGGGGTCCAATACTGATCCCTGAGGGACCCCAGTATCGATAGGGAAAGGAGATGATATGGAATACCATATTCTAACTGACTATGTCTGACCTACAAGGTAGGCATGGAACCAGTTTGTGGAAGCAGCAGACAAGCTTGCAGTGGAGAGGAAGTGGAGCAGGACAGAGTGGGAGACAGTGTCAAAAGCTTTGGCTAGGTAGACAACTATGGTGGACGTGATTTGACCACTTTGCATCCCAGAGAGGATGGAGTCATTGAGCCTAATCAAGGAAGTGGTGGTGATGTGGTTTTTATGAAAGTCAAATTGGAAGGGGATGAAGAATTGGAATGAGAGAGATAGGCAGAGAGTTGGGTGAGAACTAGGTGTTCTTGCAGCTTAGTGAGGGTAGGAAGAAGGAATATTGGATGATAGTTCCCAGGGCAAGATGGATCATCACCCATAGGGAGGGGAAAAACAATGGCATGTTTACAGATGGAGGCGATGGATTCCAGAGTAAATGAGAGGTTGATTAACTCCGTCAGTGGGGCAGAGATAGCCATAGCAGAAAGGTAGAGCAGCTTGGGGTCCAACCCATCAGGTGAGCTGCCTTTGGAAGGGTTGTAAGCATCTATCCTAAACAAATACTTCTGCTCAGCATTTACTGAGGAGAAGGTAGGGCAGGGCCCACAGCTCAGCACCATGGACACGGGGTGGGGGGTGAAGGTGTGCACACATCCCTTCACAAAAGAAAGGGTCTTTCAAGAGCTCACTAAGCTCAGGGTGGTCAAGGTAATGGGATCTAATGGCATACATCTCAGGGTATTAAAGGAGCTAAGGGTGGAACTAGCACAGCCATAAACAGAACTGTTTAGTGAGTCTCTGTGCACAGGAGAAATCCCAGAAGACTGGAGAAGGGCTCATGTGATCCTGCTTCACAAGAGTGGCAGCAGGGAAGAGACAGGGAACTACAGACCAGTCAGTCTTACCTCAGTGGTGGGCAAGATTATGGAGGCACTCCTTAAGGAAAGGATAGTGCAACACCTGGAATCCATAGGAGAACAGGATCCAAGACAGCATGGGTTTACAGCAGGAAGGTCCTGCCAAACTAATCTCATAGATTTCTTTGACTGGGTAACCAGAGTGTTGGACCAAGAGGGTGCATTTGATGTTGCCTACCTTGACTTCTACAAAGTTTTCGATATTGTTCCACATAGAAGATTGATTAATAAGCTTGGTAGGCTCAGGGTGAGTCAGAGGTTGGTCAGCTGGGTGGCAAACTGGTTGGCGGGCAGAAAACAGAGAGTGGTGATAAATGGTATACAGTAAGAAGAGATGTAAGTCACAAGTGGGGTACCTCAGGCATCAGTCCTTGGGCCAGTCCTCTTCAATATCTTCATCAGTGACATTGCAGATGGAACGGAGGGTATGGTTTGCCTATTTGCAGATGACACCGACATCTGCAACACAGTAGATGATCCAGATGGGATGGGCACAATGAGACGAGATCTAGATAAACTGGCAAAATGTTCAGAAGAGTAACAACTGGGGTTTAATGCAAAGAAGTGCAAGATCATGCACATAGGGATGAGAAACCCTGAAGCTACCTATAGGTTGGGAGGGGAGTTGCTGGCAATCACAAGAGAAGAAAGCGACTTGGGCATCATCAACACAGATGACCTGAAATCATTCAAGCAGACCACTAAAGCAGTAGGTAAGGATAGAGGGATGTTGGGGTGTATTAGTAGGGGTATCACATGTTGTAAGAGGGAGGTAATAATCCCTCTTTACAAGACACTGGTTATGCCCCATCTGGGGTACTGCATGCAGTACTGGAGGCCACACCTGCACAAGGAAATAAACAAAATGAAGGTAGTCCAGTTATAACCAAAATGGTGCAGGGACTGCATCAGAAAACATATGAGGATAGATTAACGGAGCTCAATATGTATACCCTAGAGCAAAAGAGGGAAAGAGGTGCTATGATCACAACATTCAAACATCTTAAGGGCATTAACAAGGTGAAAGAGTCTAACATGTTTCAGTATAAGAAAAATAGCAGGACAAGAGGACACAGCATGCAATTAGAGGGAGACTGATTAAAGGGTAATGTGAGGAAGTTATTTTTCACAGAAGGGGTGGTGGATGCATGGAATGGCTTACCTCAGGAAGTGGTGGATATGAATACAGTTCAGGGCTTCAAATAGGCATGGGAGAGGCATATGGGAGCAATACAGATGAGTATGAATAGATAGGCCATTGACACAGTAAAGGCCTATGGCACAATCACAAGGCAGAAACAAGCATTTGTCAATGTCGAATGTTTGCTTGCTGGCATTGGCAGTGGTAGTGTAGAAGTTACAGAGCTGCATAATAAGAATGGCAGTGAAGTATTGAACTGAAGCCAACCTCACCACCATCCTGCAGAGAGTGACAGGCATTGGGCTGTGTCTTTGGGTCATCAAGCATAACGGTCACACCATTTCATCACACCCCACCCTGCAGACAGTGACAAGTGTCACGGTGTGCCTTGGGGTCTTTGGCCCTTATGTTCGCCCCATTCCATCAGGAAGTACGGTGAGATGGGTGCTATATAGGAGAATGGGTGAACTTTGGGGCCGAAGAGTCCAAGGCATACCTCAATGCCTCTCACTGGCTGCAGGGTGTGGAATGGTATGAACATTACAGTCAAGAATCCCAAGTCACATCCCTGATGCCTGTCATTCTCTACAGGGTTGGGCATTATGGTTGAAACCCTAATACCTCAGGCATTCATTGGTATTTTCACTCCAAATTTTCAACATGGTTTTTTTGTGACCCCACCTCATGAACAGTGGCAATATCAGTTTGTTAGCCGAAAGCTGCTTATGCACAGTGACTACGGCATTTAGCACCACAGGTGCAAAAACATTCCGAACAGGATGTAAAAAATGACAGCTGTACTGTTCATGGGGAGGTGTAAAAAATGGCAATGTTGCAAATCTGCAGTAAAAATATTAAAAAAACTGGTGAAGTCACGAGCGTGCATAGAAACTGTGCAACACACACCCATAATGTAATTAGTTTGGGAATTTTTTACAGCACATTGCCAACAGCGGCATTTTGAGACCTCTGATCATGAACAGTGTCACTGTGATTTTCTTTATCTGTTCCAAACAATGATTTCCCACAGCGACCACGCACCTCTGCACTGAAAGCGTGAAAACACATTTCGGCCATGTTGTGAAAAATGACAGCTATACTGTTCATAAGGAAGTGTGGAAAAATGCCACTGGTGAAAATCTAGACTGAAAATATTACAAAGTCATGAACTTACGAGAGTGCGTGGAAACTGCTCAATGCTCACTCGTAACACAGTCATTTTATAGACTTTTGTCACCAAATTTTCAACATAGCCATTTTAAGATGTCTGCTCATGAACAGTGTAACTGTGATTTCCTTAATCTGTCCCAAACATTGCTTTTGCACACCGACTGCAGCATTGTGCGTTACATGCTGCGAAACACATTTTAGGCAACATGTGAAAAATGGCAGCTGTGCTGTTCATAAGGAAGTGTAATAAAATGGCAATGTTGAAAATCTGGGTGAAAATATTGAAAATTCGCAAGCGTCTGGCGTCACGTGGGAACTCTTGCCAATGCCTGCTAAATGAACAGTCATTTTTAGGAATTTTTGCAAATTTTAAACATAGCCATTTTAAGATGTCTGCTCATGAACAGTGTCACTGTGATTTTCTTAATGTGTCCATACAATTGATTTCGCACAATCGACTGAATCATTGTGCGCTACATGGAAACATGTTTTGGGCAAGATGTGGACAAATGACAGCTGTACTGCTCATAAGGAAGTGTAATAAAATGGCAATGTTGAAAATCTGGAGTGAAAATATTGAAAATTTGTGAACTTACGAGCGTGCGTAGGAACTGCACAATGCACACTCGTAAAACAGTCATTTTTAGGAATTCTTTCACCAAATTTTCAACATAGCCATTTTAAGACCTCTGCTCATGAACAGTGTCACTGTAATTTTCTTAATTTGTCCCATACATTGATTTCGCACACCAACTGCGCCATTGTGCACTACATGGGCGGAAACACATTTTGGGTAATATGTGAAAAATGACAGCTGTACTATTCATAAGAAGGTGTGGTAAAATTGCAGTGCTGGAAATCTGGAGTGAAAATATTGAAAATTCATAAACTTACGAGCCTGCGTAGGAACTGCGCAATGCACGCTCGTAAAACAGTCATTTTTGGAATTCTTCCACCAAATTTTCAGAATGGGCTTCTTGAGAGCCCACCTTATGAACACTGGCAGTGTCGTTTCATTAATCATTCCAGAAAGGTGATTTCTCGCAGTGGTTGCGAAATCACCCTTCGGGCCTGAGTAACGCCATGACAGTGACATCATTCATGAGAAGGTGTCCCAAAAACCCCATGTTGAAAATTTGGTGCAAAAATTTCAAAAAATGCCTGAGATATGCAATAAAGTTGAAAAAACCCTATTTATCCCATTATACAGCTTATCGACATTTCCTCAGTTCACGCTCGGCTTTGAAGCATGCAGGCGTGTTCCCAGTCCACCGAAGATCGTCGTGCTGAGGTCCGGAGGAAGTATGGGGTGAGGGGGTGTGGGGAGGCAGGGTGCACAGTGGGTGGGTGCCAGTTGTGGGAGGGGGGCAGGGAGAAGCACTGAGGGACAGTTTTTTATTTCCAGTTTTTTTTTTTTTAAATGACGATGCAAGACGTTTGCCATACTGGGGTGGGCTCCCAGCATGGCTCAAGGACGGCTGGTTGGGGGTGCATGGAGCCAATGGGGGATTGGGCACCCCTGTCGGCCATAGCATCAGTTGCCATGCTGGGGTGGGCTCCCAGCGTGGCACCCTGTACTTGGGAGGGAGGATAGTGAGCCGACGGGGATTGGGCACCTGCTATTATACGATGAGTTGCCATGCTGGGTGGGCACCCAGCATGGCATGTGGAAGGCTTTTGGGGGGGGCGCAGCACAGCTGATCAGGGATTGGGCACCCCCGGCTGTACAGTGTGTGTGTGTGGGGGGCCACACGTAGTATGCCTGCATGTGTGTGTGTGTGTGTGTGTGTGTTGGGGGAGCGCGGATGAGCAGGCGATATCTTATTGCTGCTCACTGAAGCGTAGCTCCCCTTTTCAACTGTACTCCACTGCATTTTGGAGCTGTCATAGACAGCTCCAGCATGCACTGGAGGACTGGGCAGCGCCTGCCAACACACTGACTGAATTGGAAGAGGGGGTGACATACCTCCGAAAACTTGGATGATGGCACTATGTTTCTTGCACATGCGTGCAAACAAACATAAAAATGGGCTGACTGGATGGGCCTTGCAGTTCTTATCTGCCGTCATCTTCTATGTTTCTATGTTAAGGGTGAGCAAGGCATCCAGGGTGTCAGAGGGGGTTATCTTAGTGAATGAGAAATGAAAGGACTGGAAAAGGGTGTGGGGTGAGTTAGGGGAGGATCTGGCTGAGGAGACGATAAGGAGGATAGGAAGGCAGAGGCACAAGAGGTGAAATAAGAATTAAATTCAGAGGTAACACTTAAATATTCAGTGATTCTGGTGTTGTTTATAGTGAGGAGGGATGTAGGAAGAGAAGAAGGGGGGAGAAGAAGGAGTGAACGACTTTCCAAAATTTTGAGGGGCTGTTAATGTTCGATTGAAAAGTTGAAGTAAAGTAGTCAGCTTTGGCCAAATGAGTGGCTTTAGTGCAATTATTAGTTGTAATCTTTAGGGATCGTGGAGATTTTGTATTATTTCCAGGCTTAGTTCCTTGCTCTTTGGCATGCAATGAGTTCAGGTGTGACCCAAGGAAGGTGATTACCACGGACTCTAACTTTATGTAGAGGGGTGTGTGGTTCCAAACTTTGAGAAATTTGGCTTTAAAGTATTCTGCTGCTTCATCGTTTGTGTTTGCTGAGGTTATAGGGAACCAGTTAGTGCACGAGAGGTCAAGTAGGAGTGGCCCAAGGTGCATGGATTTGTATGAGTGAATCACTAGGGTTTTGTGGGGTACTTTGGTGTGGTAGAGTCTGTGGATTAGGAGTGTCATGTGGTGATTGCTCAGAGAGTCTGGTAGCACTCCAGATTTGATGACTGTGTGTGGGTAGGAAGTGAGAGTCCAATCAAGTAAGGAGTGGTTGCTTGTTTTTGGGTTGATTCTAATAAGTTCAAAGATGAGTTGGGTTAGGTTATGGGAAGCAAGGTTGTTTTTGACCTTAAGCAGGGAGGGTGATAACCAGTTAAGGTTAAAATTGCCCTTGACAAATACTTCAGCCAAGGAGGTGTGTGAAAGTATGCTAGAGGTGAGGTCAGTAACCAGAGAGGGGTTGAGGCTTGGGCAGCAGTAGGCCCCTGCAATAAAAATGGAGACTGAAAATTTGAGAGAGAGAGTGTTGTATGATGAGTAGCTCATATGGTTTGGGGATAGAGGCAGAGTAAATGATAGTTAATTGGATACCCAAGGAGACATATATTGCCACGCCTCTGCCTCTTCCGGACCGGTCTTGGAGGGATATAGAAAAGCCTGGGATGGTAAGTGGGGGGTCGCTTATTTTATTATTTAGCCATGTTTCAGTCAGAATATTTATGTCTTGACCTAGCAAAACAATGAGGAGCAGGAGTAGATCAATTTTTGGGAAGATGCTGAGTATGTTCAGGTGCAGAGTTTTCAGGCTGCAGGGCAGTTAGTTGTGGTAGCAAGGTTGCAGAGGTAGCGGAGGGGGCTGTGTGCCAGCTGGGGAGCAGGGCCCAGGGTAAGGATTTATGTCACCAGCTGATAGGAGCAGGAGTGCAATGATTAAATAATGGAGTTTAGCACTCTTATACCAGGGAATCCTAGAGGCTCATCTAATAGGAAGGGGAGGTAAGTGGTCAGTTGGAGGGCAAAAGCTAATGGACCATACAAGTGAACAGTAGAGGGATGAGCACAGAGAGGCACAGGGGTGATGATGGTATTGATTCCAGGGCAGAGACTGGGAGGAGAAGAGAACAGCATTGTTTAGGTTCAAGTGAAGAGGTGGTGGGAGGGTTGGGGGGGAGGAGGAGTAATAGAGATGAGGGGGAGAGTTAGGGAAATAAGGAAGGTTAGAAGGAAACTGAGAGGGTGCATAGTGCGGGTGAGATGGAAATGCAGGGGAATGCAGAAGAGGACCGATAGAGGAAACAGGGGAATTTGAAAATCTTAGGAGGGGTGGCAGCAGTACTGCACCTAGAAGTACTGGTGGCACAAGACAAATGGGAATTTGAGCAACCTCAGGAGGGCAGTACTTGGGGCCAAAAAAAAAAAATGGGTAGTGGAAGTGAGCCTGAGTCAGCTGTAGTGGAAGTAATGATCAAGTATGGCTGTTGGACGAGAATAACTCTTGACATAGGTGATGGGGATTTGAACAGAGCACTGTGGAGAAAGGACTGATAATTATTGACAGATCAAGATCGTCTGGGTCCATCTTGGAAAGCACAGGGTGCTGAGAGACAGGTGTGCCCCTAGCAAGGTCGCAGTATAAGCTGCAGGTTATAAACTGGGGACTTAGTATACTGTGCTGTGGAAGTCAGGTGACCATATGCGATTATATAAGAAATTGCCCAGATAGGGTGGGGGGGGGGAGCCAGTGCACAGCACCAGCGAGGAACTACCGCAGCTTCCAAAAATAAAGTCTATTAAATAATTGCTTTAGGAGGCTCAAATAAAATAGTTATCCCTCAGTGACAGAAGCACAAAATGAGGGGTTACACAAATCACCAGACAACGGAATTAACTGAATTAAAAATAGCAAGAAAACAGAATGTCCTGGCTTCAAATTTAAAATGAGAAAGCCACTCTCTTGTGAGCAGCAGTCATCCAAGCATGGACCAGTAAGGGCTGTCTGGGGAAAAGGCATCTTGCTTGGAATGAAAATCAAAACTGAGAGCAAGCCGCATTCAGACTCGGACCATACCTGCTTCGGCTTCCATGGGAGGGTGCCAGATCATTTCTTTCCTGCTTGAGGTGAGGTGGGCAGGCTCCTGATTGGCACAGCAAATTGCAGCACTGCCCAGATGGGCCAGAGGATGCCTGAGGAAAGGGATAGAGAAGGGGATAAAATTAATAGAGAAGTTGGGGGAGGATTCACAGAGGAGAAGGCAGTTTAATAGGCCAATGGGAAATACAATAGGGATAAATTGGGGGGCAGGTCACAGACCGAGGCAAGGTGCCAGCAGGGTCTGGAGGGGCCAAAAAGAAAACAAGAACAAAAGGTGACTGAAAACTGGGGGACAGAGGGTAGAGTAAACAGAAAACTTAGAAGAAGGCTCTGAACAAATAATAAAAAATAATCAGTAGCAATGACTCTAAGCAGATGGTACTAACAAAAATAACAATCACTAGTAATGGCTGTAAGCAGATGATAAAAGTAGCAAACACTAGCAATGGCTCTAGGCAGATATCAAAATTGAAAA
Organism: Neoceratodus forsteri; assembly: GCA_016271365.2. Classification (NCBI taxonomy): domain Eukaryota; kingdom Metazoa; phylum Chordata; order Ceratodontiformes; family Ceratodontidae; genus Neoceratodus; species Neoceratodus forsteri. The sequence continues at coordinate 347,362,925 of JADMNL010000023.1, forward strand.
TGGCTCTCAGCAGTAATAAAAATAAATACAGCTTCCAGCAATAAAGTCTATTAAATAATTGCTTTAGGAGGCTCAAATTAAACACAGTTATCCCTCAGTGACAGGAGTACAAAACGAGGAGTTACACAGATCACCAGGCAACTGAATTAACTAAATGAAAAATAACAAGAAAATAGACAGTCCTGGCTTCCAATTTAAAATTCAAAAGCCGATCTCTTGTAAGCAGCAGCTGTTCAAGGAGAAGAGCAGATGTCCCAGCATAGACCTGTAAGTGCTCTTCAGGGGAAAAGGTGCTATTCTTGGAATGAAAATCAAGACTGAGAGAGAGCTGCAGTCAGACTTGGACCATACCTGCTTCGGCTTCCAAGGGAGGGTGTCAGCTCCTTTCTTGTCCACTCGAGGTGAGGTGGGCAGGTTCCAGGACTGAGACTGTGAATTGCAGCAGTGTCCAGATGGGGCAGAGGACACTTGCTTTGGCTTCCAAGGGAGGGTGCTGTCTCCTTTCTTGTCCACTCGAGGTGAGGTGGGCAGGTTCCAGGACTGAGACTGTGAATTGCAGCAGTGTCCAGATGGGGCAGAGGACACTTGCTTTGGCTTCCAAGGGAGGGTGCTGGCTCCTTTCTTGCCTGCTCAAGGTGAGGTGGGCAGGCTCCTGGACTGGGACAAAATGACTAAACATTATGTAAGAAACCAAAAAATAGGGCATATCAGCAGGACATCATTGACACATACAATTAACTTACTCTTATATGCTTGGGGGTGCATTACCATCATTGCACTGCTGATTATTTGCATAGTACGCAGTCTGCAACACATCAGGATCAAGGACAACTGCTTGGAAATCAGGATGTAAGATTATGAATTTAAGATCAGCATCTTCTCTACTGTATGTCATTTTTTCAATCTCTGCACAACAGATAGATTCCATTCTGCTGTCATTACTGGGCAATAGCCACAACTACACCTGTTTAAAAAAAATTACTAAAACAACAGTTAAAACATTTTTAATAAGTGAAATATGTAAACTACCACAATAGAGAAAAAAAAAGAAAAACATACTTACCAAACATGTACAGTCCTTTGATTTGGTAAACATGGTACTAAAAACAGGAAATAGAACTTTATAGTAATTTCACAGTGTAGGTCACAGAAACTACAGCAAGAAGTTTTAATGAAAAGCAGTGTTGCCACGGCAAGGCCTCTCTTGTTTGACACTGAAAAATTCAGACAAGGTTAATAACAAGAAATAGTGTCCGACCCAGCGGTGTGAAGGGTTGAGGCATCTATGCGAGGATGGGCTCCATGATGCCCACCCAGCACTGGCAGCCCACCTGATCTCAGTAGGAGGAATGGTGGAGACACGGGACAGCCGAGTGAACTGGGGACTGAGCTCATACTAATAAGAAATAGCATGGTATAAGACACCAACAACCAAACCAATCAACATTCATAGACAGACACACATGCACACATGCACTGTAATAACAACAAAAGGTATCACATGTTTGGTGCCACCCATTCACTAACAAGGTACGATGTTACTTGCAGAATGAGGATAAAGAAGCACAGAGGAATGTCGCTTCTTACAAGGAGAGAAGGTAGTCATACACAAAACACTTTTGCCACCATGGTGCAAAAAACACAAACTACAGACTGAAAAGCAAAAATAAATGATTACATTGTTTACTTGTGTGACCAGTCTACTTTTTTCTGAATCTGATCAACAGTATTTGTTGATATTCACATAAGCAGACTACTCCGTGATGTGAATTTTTGTTTTGCTGTACTGGGAGCAGCTACATCCCTCTATTGCATGTGACGTAGAAAACCAGGACAGGTAGAAAGTAATAAAAAGGTGTACAGCTCCAAACATTTTTTGCCTGAAGTATTGCCCAAAACTTTGATCCAAAAAGCAAAAGACTCAGATGGGAAGCATAATAATAACAAACCAACTTAAACAACATTTCTCCCAGGACACCATCGGCCCCATTTTCAGATCTGAGTGGCAGCATGACCTAGACAGGTGTGCCGCACTAAGGATAATGACCAGCTGTGTGTAAATATGCAGACAAGCTGCACGATTTGACTCGAGTATGCAAGCAGTATGTATATAGGAACATGGTACCATGGTGCATAGGGACTATGTGCTGCACTACCATATTGCAGGACCAAGTGCGGACCATTGCAGTATAGCTTGTCCCAAACAGAATAGTGTGGTGTCTTACTTGGGGCATATTTGGCCATTGAATGCAAATGAGCAACTTGGCCATGGACAGCAGTAAGGGGTCTGTGGCATGCCCATTACAGGCCCATTTACATTAGGCACTGGTGCGAGTCAATCAATTAATCAATCAATCAATCAAAATCATTATTTATCCAGGTGAACATCGTTGAGCAAGTTCATTTACAAGATGGACCTGGTTAGCTCCAGGTTAAATGGTACAATGCATACAGAGATGTTTACAATAGAGCCAAATAATACAAGTAAAAAACAATTAATGCAATTAATGCAAGTACGTACTCAATGTTACATCAGTCATATCAGTTCAGAGTGCTTCTGTAATATTTAAGGAGGATATAAGATGAGGCTTAGTAGGAACTTCAGTAGGGAGAAGTGATCGGCCGTTTGTGTAGGGAGCTGACATAAGCACAGAATTTCAAAAGTAGTGTAAGAACACAGTATCCCTAAATGTAACACTCTAAACAGAAGGATAAGGGTCTTAACAGTCAAGGAGAAAAGTAATTACAGCTCTTTTTTGGCAAATTTTGGCATGGAAATCAGATTTATGCTTGGTTTAGAATGGACACAGAAGCAGACTGCAGGAACCAATTGGAAGCTAGTGCTGAAGAACGCTCAGGTTCTGATTGGATGCATGATAATGCCGTGCTTTGCAAATGGAGAGTCCCAGCTGAGGTTCTCAGGTGGCAATAGAGACAGCGCCGACCGCCCGGTGCCTGGGTTTCCCATGCCTATGGGCAGGAAGCCCATGGAGAGCATATCCTTGGCAGGGGATGGAAGAAGGGGTCAGTACTAAGGACCTGGCCATGGACAATGGAACATCTGAACCAGCAGGAGGACCAAAACAGCAGGACAACAGAATTGGGTATTCCTTGATGCCTAAAGACTAGCCCAATCCACAGAAATTCAGACAGGATTGTAATCAAACAGAGTCCTGACTCTTGACACTCTAAACAGGAAAAAACAGAGGTCATAACTGTTAGTAAATAAGTAAGTACAGCTCTTTTTTGTGAAAGTTTTAGACAGAAAATCAGACTTTAGCTTAGCATTGAGGGAGACTCAGGAGCAGACTGCAGGAGCCAATCAGACGCCAGAGTAGAAAAGCGCTAACATTCCAATTGGGTATCGGCAATGCAGCTCTTCACTAGTAAGGAGTCTGATCTAGGTGTCTCAGGCAGCGGCTATGGAAGTGACAACCGCCTGGTATCCGCATTTCTCCCACCTGAGGGCAGGGAGCCCATGAAAGGATAGTCTATAGCAGGGAAGAGAGTAAGGGGACAGAGAAAAGAGATAGTAAGAGTGGAATGCAGTGGAAAGGGAATATGAAGATGAAATAGGGCAGTTAAATGGTACAGGATAGGGGAATATGAGCCACAGAATAAGCATTATGTAAAATACAGCAGGTAGAGTAAGGCGTAGCAGCTGCGAGACCCATGAAGAGATAATAACCCTACACGGATTTCTAGAGGAAAAAACATTTAAGGCATAAGACGCTCACAGAGTTAAGGTTACAAGCGATCATAAATTCAACTATGCTCAGAGGGCAGCAGCCTGATGCTTTGGACTAAAATTAGGGGTTGGGGTAACAATTGCATGGCTCACACACATACCGAGCATATAGAGATTTAAAGGCATTCATACTGCGGAGGCAGCTTAATTTCAATAATTGTTGTACTTTGTTCCACAATGTTGGCAACAGAAAACTAATGGCCACTCTGCCATAGTGAGAGGAAGCCTTGGGGATACATAATGTGATGTAGGATGTGCTTCTTAGGGCATACGTTCCTGGCTCACTTAGTGGGAGACAGTCTATTATATATTGTGGAAGCTGCTTCAAGAAGACTCTATAAGTCCAAAGGACTGCATTTCTATTACACCTAAACATAAGAGAGGACCACCCTATGACTTTGTACAAGGAACAATGATAAGTAGAGATGGAGATACCAGTGATAAACTGTATGGCCCTGTGGTAAAGCGTATCCAACTTTGCAAGTGAGGCTTTGGGACATGCGAGTGCATGCGTGTCAGGCATGGGAGCCACTCAAGCAATGCATTTCTCACATCAACTGTTCCACTACTCCCAACACCTGTACACCCATATGTAGCTAGTAAAAACATCACTAGTGTCTACTGTACCCCCCCTCCTTACCCACATATGCACCTATGTAGATCACACAGACAGCCCTGGTGTGCAGTGTACCAACCCCCCCCCAAAAAAAAAACCTTCTTACATTATGGAACAATCACTGGTTTCCATTCATCCACCCAACCCTCATACACCCTTTCATACATTACACAACAATTCATGGTGTCCAGTGTTCCACACCCCAAACTAGCAGGCAGAGTACCATGCACCCCTCCTTAAACATCTGTTCCCTACCCCAACATTGCTGAACATGGTGACCAGCACAGCCATCTGTTTGAGCTGTCAGTGAGAGCATACTGCAATAGCAGGTTCTACAGTAAGTACTCACTGACAGCTCACATAATGGCCTGCCATTGTGGTGAGAGGAGGGATATGACAGTCAACCTCTCCTAAATGGGAGTGTGTGTCTCACCTGCAACAGGGGGTCATATGGTGAGCCTGTGGAGTCTGGAGGGGGCACTGGACACCACAGATCATTGAGTACTGTAATAAAGAGTGTACAGGAGGTGGGGGGGGGGAGAACTACTGGGCCACTAGACACCAGGTATGTCTTTTTATGTACCGCAAGAAAGCCATTACCAAAAACACCACAACCACATTACCACAGTAAATGATGCTGTTGAAAAAACTGTTGGGAAGTCAGCATGTGAAAAGTGGTCCAGTGAGCTATATTTATTAATTGCAGTACTATATTCATAAACTCATCATGTGACTATACCATCAACATAAAAACAAATCAAAACAGTAAGTGAACCAAGGGGAGGCCCCTTGACTTGGTACAAGCATTAAACATTTCTTATTTCATCTACCTTAATCAAATACTATACATTGTAACAGTACCTCTACATACTGAACACAGAGCAAGTACATTGAATTGAATTCTTAATTCAGGGGCCTGCAATAGTAAGTAGAAGTCAGGGTTTTGGTTCTCTGTTTTTGGGGTCATCTTTACTTAGTGTAACTTTAATTTGCCAGGAAGTTAATCTACTGTAGCTGGGAGAATATTTGCAGTCATTTTTGACTATAGCTGTTACTGAAACTCTGTGAAAGAGGTGTCTGATAAAGGGAGGAGCTGAAGAAGGCTTGAGGGATTGTGGATTACAAACAAGTGTTGGCTGTGGACTGTGCTGCAGAAGCTAAGAGGGAGAGCAGCTACCAGCTACCTTAAACTAGAGCTGTGTTTTTGCCCTGTAGTTTACAAAGGAAAGTCTTTTTTTTACCTGATTGTTTTCTGTAGACACCAAGTACCAAAGGGACAAACCCCCCACCCCCATTCCCCAACCACCCCTGGGTGCTCAACCTTTATAGGGGTAGGCCAGGCCACATCTACTTAAAGACACAAGAACAGTTAGACAGCACAGCACAAACAATATCCTAGCTGATATATAGGCACAATTACAAGGGGTGTAGCTAGCAACTAGGGAACATACAAGAGGAGGACAGAGAAGCTGTAAGTCACTACAGAAGGAAAGAAAGACAGAGAGAGAAGGAGAAGGAAAAATAAAGGGTTAGGAGGAGAAGAATTTCAGCAAGCACTGGATGATGCAGGGAGTGGTGCTTTGCTCTGGCTCTGGTGCAGCAGTCTTCAGAAAAAAAACATTCTGGTTACTGCAATGCTGCCCCATTTGTAGGCACCTCTCTGGGCTGAGGAAGGAGGTCATCAGTCTCTGGGCTGAGCTTGCAGGAATACTGGGGACCTTCACCCCTACCCAGAGGCCACCAGGTCCCCATCCAATGCCACAACATCCACCCAGGCAGATGGCAGGATGGACTACGGGTTCAGGGGAGGGGCAGAGACACATCCTCCATCCAGTCCAGCTCATGAACCCCTGCACAGTGTTAGAGGAATGGGACAGCCCTGCAAAGGAACCCAATGCTGAGACAAGAAAGGAGGTGAGGGTCCTCCAGCAGGGAGATCCAGTGGTTGGAGGAAGAGAACACCATAGGAAGAAGAAGATACTCCTTTTGGGGAACTCAGTTATCTGGGGGAATGGATCTGGGCACAGATAGTTGAGAGGAAAAGGAGATAAAGTGCCTTTCTCAGGAGGCACAACTCAGGGGGGGAGCACATCCAGAGGCTAGCTGAAGCTATGGCAAGGAGGGGAGGGCTGGAGGTCATTATCCACTTTGGGACAAATGACCTATCCAAGGATAAGGAAAGCTTGGAACAGGTGAAGGAGGACTTTACAGTGTTGGGAGGGTGCCTGGGGAAAGTAGCAAGCTCCATGACATTTTTGGAGGTGCTGCCAGTCCATGGCAGGGGGTGGGGGACAGAATCTCCCGCATCAGTAACTCAAAACATGGTTGAAAGGCTGGTGCAACAAGAAGGGGCATGACTTCATTGGGGACTACATCTGTCCAGCAAGGGGAAGGCAGCCCCCAATGGACAGTTTAAATGCTTTGCTGACAAGCATTTAAACTACCTGGGGGAAGTGCAACAGGAGCAGGGATACTCAGGCAGCCCACCCCCACATGGTAGAGAAAGCAAAACAATGGAGCAGGAAGAGGAGCTGATATCAAGGTCATCAGAGTCGGGAAGAAATGGAGTAGGAAAGGAATCAGGAACACAAGAGAAAAATATCAGGAAAGGGGGGAAGATGCAGGGGACTAAAAACAGGAAGAGAGTGAGGTCAGGCAGCAAAACATGGAAGATCATGTTGGCAAATGCATGCAGCCTGGGAAATAAAGTCCCAGACATGTATGCCTTAATAATTGAAGGAGACCTGCACATAGTAGCAATAACTGAAACCTGGTACACAGCTAAGCATGAGTGGGAAACGTACCAGGATATGTTCTATTCAGGAAGGATAGGGAGAGCAAAAAGGGAGGGGGAGTAGTCCTGTATATCAGAGAGGGTATAATGGCAACACAGGCACAGGGTAGAGTGGAGGAGGCCGAGGCACTGAGGGTCACCCTTCAGCCTGGAATGGCACAGCAATATGCACAGGGGTGATATACAGGCCTCCAGGACAGGGAGAGAAACTGGACAGGGAGCTAGTGGAGGAAATGCACGAGATGGCAATGAAAGGTGAAATTCTACTTATGGGGAATTTCAATATGCCAGACATGGATTGGAATATCAGTGTAGCTGCTTCAGCCAGAAGCAGAGGCATCCTTGATTCAGTCCCGGAGGCTGGACTCAGGCAGCCTGTGCATGATCCCACCAGAGACAGGGCAATTCTAGATTTAGTAATCACCAGCGGGGATTGCATCGCAGTTGTCCAGGAAGAAGGGCAACTGGGATCCAGCAATTACATCATCATGTGGTTCAGCATAGGGACAGAGACTCACTCAAGTCATACTAGGACAAAGGTTTTGGATTTCAAAAATGCTGATTTTGCTGAAATGGGAAGGAGTATCAAAAGAGCCCTGGAGAGACCGGGGGCAGGAGGGGGAGTGGAAGAACAGTGGAAGCATCTAAAGGAAGCTTTACTGGAAGTAACAAACCAATGCATCAGATTGGTATCCAAAAGCAAGAGAAGGAGAAAGCCACTGTGATTCTCAAGAGAGGTGGTGGTAAAGGTCAGGGCAAAAAGGAAAGGGTTCAGGAAATATAAGGAGACCCAAAGGGAGGAGGACCATGTGGAGTACCTAGAGTGTCTAAGGGAAGCAGGAAAGGCAGCAAGGAGAGCAAAGGCATGGACTGAGAAAGGTTTAGCACAGTCAGTTAAGAAAGGGGACAAGACATTCTTCAGGTACATCAATGAAGGGAAGAAAAACAAGTCGGGATTGCAAAGCTCAAGGGAGAGGGAGGGGAATGTAAGGAGGGTGACATGGAAAAGGCAGAAATACTGAATAAATATTTCTGTTCAGTATTCACAGACGAGGGGGAGGGGAAGGGGCCACAGCAGTACAGCAGTTGCCAAGGGGGTGAAGAGGTGAAAATAGTTCATTCACAGGAGAAAGAGTCCTACAGAAGCTCAATAAATTGAAGGTGGAAAAAGTGATAGGACCAGATGCATACACCCAAGGATATTAAGAGAACTGTGAAGGGAGATAGCAGAACCTCTGACAGCTATGTTCAATGAGTCATTCAACACTAGGGTGGTACCAGAGGATTGGAGGAGGGCACATGTGGTCCCTCTACACAAATCTGGCAGCAGGCAGGAAGCGGGGAATTATAGGTCGATCAGCCTCACCTCAGTAGTGTGGAAGATCATGGAGACATTGTTTGAAGAAAGGATAGTGAGGCATCTAGAAGCCATTGGAGCCCAGGACCATAGGCAACATGGATTCCCAAATGGGAGGTCATGTCAGACAAATCTGGTTGATTTCTTTGACTGGGTAACAAAGGAAGTTAATTAGGGTGGGGCAGTGAACGTCGCTTACCTTGATTTCAGCAAAGCTTTTGACACCGTCCCACATAGGAGGCTGATAAACAAGCAGGGTATGCTGGGCATGGGGGACAGGGTGGTAAACTGGATAAGAAACTGGCTAACAGACAGGAGGCAGAAGGTGGTGGTAAATGGGGTACAGTCTGGGGAGAGAGTGGTGACCAGTGGGGTGCCTCAGGGATCGGTCCTGGGGCCAGTCCTATTCAATGTCTTCATTAGCAATATTGCAGAAGGGCTGGAGGGAAAGGTCTGCCTCTTTGCAGATGAAAATGAAGAGGGACCTGGGGAAGCTTAAAAAATGGTCTGAGAACTGGCACCTGAAGTTTAATTCAAAAAAGTGCAAAATTATGCACCTGGGACACAGAAACCCTGAGGAAAGTTACAGGGTGGAGGGAGGAGGAGTTGTTGACAGTGACAGTGGATGAAAGGGAACTGGGGATTATTATTTTAGTCAACCGGAAAATGTCAAAGTCGAGTACTAAGGTAGCTGTGAGGGCCAGTGGCATGCTGGGGTTCATAGGCAGGGGTTTCACCAGCAGAAGGAAGGGAGGAAGTGATGCCATTATGTAAAACCATGGTCAGGCCTCACAATGAGTACTGTGTGCAGTTCTGGAGGCTGCACCTTCATAAGGATATTAACAAGCTGGAGACTGTCCAGAGAAGGGTGACTAAGATGGTACAGGGCTTGCAACACAAGGCTTATGAGGAGAGATTAAGGGACCTCAATATGTACTCATTGGAAGAGAGAAGGGAAAGAGGGGACATGATAGAAACATTCAAGTACCTCAAGGGTATAAACAATGTGCAAGGGGAGGACATTTTCCTGTACAGGAGGAGCACAAGAATGAGAGGGCATGACATGAAATTGGAAGGTGGGAGGTTAAGAAGGAATGTGAGGAAGTTCTTCTTCACAGAGAGGGTGGTGGATGCTTGGAATGGTCTGCCTCATCAGGTGTTGGGAGTGAGCACTTTGGATGGATTCAAGCATGCTTGAGACAGGCATGGGGAACCATAGAGATACAGTAGCAGGTGGGTCGGAAGAAGTAATCCAGTACAAAGGCTTACAGGCATACTAGATGGGCCAGGCAGTCCTTATCTACCAACAATTTCTATGTTTCTATGTTTCACTTAGCTTTTTAAAATAAGAACATACATATAGATGCCATCATATCATCCTGTGCACAGTACAGTCATTATGTTTTGTATTGAAGCTCAAACAACATGAGGAAAAACCACTTAGCCATCATAAGTAATTACAGAAACAGCATGGTTCAGTAGAGCAGTTGCTGTGGCAATTTGCTGGAAGGACGCTATCTTCAAATTAAGTGTAGGAAGGTATATTCCAACAACAATAATGCTCTGGACTGCTGCTACTATTCCATGCAATGCAATACAGGACCAAATGATCCTGTTTGTACTTTTATTCTGTGGAGTAACAACTAGAGGTGTTGCCCACTTAGACTCTCTTTGCATCACATGAACGATGAAACTTAACAGGCTGTAGGGTAGTATGTAGGTGTCTGAAGGAGCAATTCATCACAACTGCACTTAACAATGCATGAGAATGGAGCAGCAAACACTCACATGGGGATCAAGTCACTAACGGGTGGGAATTATGCATGAAACATGCGTAACCTGCCCTTTCTGCTCTGCACCCCTGCACAAGTGTGCATTAACCGGCATTCATGACTGCCGGCTGCCTGTCCATGCCCTCACTCTCTCAGCATGCAGATGCACAGCACAGGATTGTGACAGTGTGGGGGTGAAGCACAGGATACTGGTGGGCACACACCATTCAGTGTATAAACAATTGGCATTTGCCTTAATGGCTACCTCTGGCCCTCCCAGGTGGCCTAGTGGGCTGTGGTAGCTGTGTGTAGAGGGATCCCATGGCTGCCGTGCCATGCCCCACCATCAACTTGTGGAAGGGTGCGTAATGAGTTACACCAGGGTCACACCTCCCATATATTTTGCAGTCCTGGAACTGTGTGTAGTGCCATTGTGCATGTGCACAGCATGGGGCAACCCCCGGCCTGCCCCTGGCATGTAGCTCAGGTGGCTGGGGAATCCAGTGCACCCATGATGAATGCCACCAGGGGTGCACAGATCACCACTATGTGGCATTCATACCCATTTGTGACTAGACCTCATGGTGAGAAATTGTGTTTATAGTGACAGATGGGGCAGCAAACATGGTCATGGTATACGTGGGTTTATTGTCTGGCTACACCCTTGATTTAACACTTAACTTACTTTTTATTTTCTTTTGCGATTTTCTGAGTGCAAGAAAAATGAATAAAGTCTGCAGACATTAGCTATACTATTTTGAGCACTACATTGTTTGCATTACTATTTTGTTTAGTATAAAAATATCTGCAGACATTTGCTTTGGCACTTGCAGTACTTCAAACAGTATGCATACTTTCTATGTGTATGCAACTTTCATATCATTCTAAAATAATTTCCATGCCACCTCATTTGTCTAACATTCTGCAGTAAGACAATAAACATCAGTATGTACAATGTAAATACATATGGAAACAATTGAATTACCATTCGATGTGTGCCAGACGTCCCTCTTCTCCATAAGCTTCAGGATTATCATCTTGCTCATTGCCAGTATCATTGCTGGCTGATTGACTTGTGTTTGAAGAGTCAGACTCATAGGGGTCATCATGGAAGGGATCAAGAAATGAAATCCAATTCTCAATTTCACTTAACTTGCTGCCACTAATGTACAAGGAGGAGTTCACTTCAGATTCATCATCGCTATTAGTGCTCATAGAGCTAGCTGCAGCCATGTTATATTCAGACATCCCTGGTAAGATGTCAAGTGTGCAGTCTCATGAGTCCTAATAAGATCTGAAGGCTGAGACACTGGACGGCAATAGTGTCTGGGATTACAGGAAATATAAATATATTTTTTAACACATTAAGGCAAGAACATATGAAAAAGGTGTAGCTATATTTAATATTTGTCAGGAGCTTGTTCAAATTACAACAAGCAGGGGAAAATCTTACAACTTTATTTAAATATCTAGATTAGATAGATAACTAGATAGCTGGATGAGATAGATAGATAGATAGATAGATAGATAGATAGATAGATAGATAGATAGATAGATAGGGTGTTGGATTGGTGAGGGTCTGTTTTCTTTGTTACAGGTTTAATAAAAATAGAGTGACACATTCACATCCCAACAATGTGGATTTGGCCCTCCAGTGTCAGGCTACTGTTCCAGGAATAAGCATGGGCAACTTGGTGTAAAGGGAGTTCAAGAAAAGCAGTACCAGGAGTGGGCACCACAGTCCACTTATATTGCTTATAAAAAACAAACATTAGGAAGAATGGGTGGGTAACATGGAGAGGAAGGGGAGAAAGAAGTGGAACCACAGATGGGCATCCTGGTCCACCTTAACAAATATTTTAAATAGCTAGATTAGATAGCTAGATAGATAGATAGATAGATAGATAGATAGATAGATAGATAGATAGATAGACAGACAGACAGAAAGACCGACAAAATACAGGCTCATTGGCTCACTGCTTCAGTTAAAGCTGACAGCATGACTCCAGCGGCAGCTTCAGAATTCAAGGAAGTCCCACTGTTCTCATACAGAGAATGCAGGTGAATTGTTTCTCTGGCTACGCTGGGCACCATGGATTTTGGGGTGCCCAGAAAAGGTATTTCTGGACAATTTTTCAAAGAACAAACACCAGAGTATTGCTAAATAGGTCCCATTTTGGTAGGTTCAGCATTTGTACTTTAAAAATTGCACCTTTTCAATGTATTTCCAATTTTTTTTAGTTTGGGGGAAAAAAACAATTTGGCAGTTGTCACGGCAAGAAATTTTTTTTAATGCTATGAGAAACAGGTGATGAAAATACAAAAAAGGTCTTATGGCATGGAATTTTGTCCTGTCGTGTCAGAATGCTATCCAAAAAAACTCTATTGAGCATGCTCAGAACAGAAAAAATCTAAACTTTAAATCTTTTAACTCTAGAATCATTTAATATTTTTTCACAAAGCCTTCCTTGAGTACTGCCTTGGCAGAGCATGATTTTAGCCTGAAAGTTTCAGAAAAAAATTCCATTCTGTGTAGGCTGTAGATGAGAGCAAAACCAAAAACCCAATGTTAAGTACAATGAAAATAATTAGAAATCTGCAGGAAAATTACATATGTGGATCTCAAACCTTACAAGCTGCCATAACTAAACTTTCCGTATATTTAAGCCTTGCCTACTAGGAGTACATGCAAAATTTCAGCTAATTTCATCAAACGCTGTCAAACCTGTTAAGTTGCAAAGTTAGGGGTTTAACACGGAATCTGTCACTCAATCCTAACTATACTGGTGCTACCTCACCAGTATAATAAAATAAAATAAAATAAAGCCTAGGAGCTCTCACATCCCTTTTCAAAAAAATAAAACATTAAATTGTACCATGTTTAGTAAGCGGGAGTGGAAATGCCCCTATTGTAATTCCTTGTAACTGTAAATAAAAATTGTGGTTTAAAAAAAATAATTATGATGTAGAACAATATCCGATAAATCTAATACATATCTAAGGAGCCAACTTTGATGCAGGGTCCCTGGCAAAAAACCCCTAGAAGCTCTGGTGCCATGCTGGTGGCCAGTTCAGGTATATAATGAAACTAAGTTAACTTGGTACAGGCATTTCAAGTATGTCTCATTCCCTTTGTCGGTGAAACAATTTTTTTGAGGAGGGGTCTTTTTCTACATCATTTTGGTATTTAATAATGAATTGTTATGGTATTTTGGAAGGAATAATGGAGACATTGAGAGTATTTTCTCATTTCAATATATCACTATGATATTGAGTGAGGTTAGTACATATTTAATTTGATATTTTCACTGTTGCACTTTTTGCAGATATTTGTTAAGTATTTGTATGTAATATTCTTTGCAAAAAACTTTATTAATGCACCAGTTCGGGTAACTTAACAACACAAAAGTAGGGAAATGTGGCATTATGGTTTCCAACTCTAACTTCGTAGCCCCACTGCCCAAAGAGTAGAAAGAAAAAAAAACATTATGGTATGGGGTCTCCAGAGTCTTGTTGAATCAGTGGTGAGCTCTTCCTAAGAGTTGTCAACCCTAATGCTCCCCCCTCTCACCCGGCCAATAGCTTGTAGTTCAAAGAACAAGGAACAGCTCCAAGCCAGTGCCTCATTGTGATATTCTTCAGAGGCAGAGAAGTATGTCTCACTACATGTTGCCAATACAATTTGTTGTAGCTTTCTTTATACAGGGCTTGCAGGGCCTTGCATGAAGAAAGGAGATCATGTGTGATGTTGTCTGCTTAGGGAATGGGGTGGGCATTAGGGCTGACAACTCCAAAGAAGACCCCACCACTAATTCACCAAGACCCTGGAGACCCAAAAGTCCATTTTTGTTTCCTTTTGTTGCTTGGGGGGGGGGGGTAGACAGAGATGGTTGGAAACCCTAACACCACATTTCCCTTCTTTTGTGGTGTTAAGTTATTCTAACTGGTGCATCGATAAAGTTTTTTGCAAATGATTTCTTTTCTTTTTGAGATAGTGGAATCATATCCTCATTCATGCAGGTCCCTTTGGGGAACAACTTTAGCAATACACTGTCTCAAACATTATGCATGGAGAGGGCTCTGTACTCCCCCACAGAAATACAGGTACCTTTAAGAACTCCAGGCACATGCTCCCACATGCAATTACGTACAGGATTATGGAGTGATGGATGCACTCACACAGGAAAATAAAGCTATAATTACAATCTTGAAAAAATATGGATGGCTGGGAGTGCAGGGCCCTCTGCAATAAGCCTATGATTATACTTTCTCAAAATGAAGGACATTCTCTGCAAAAAACTAAGTTATTGCATCATTAGGGTTAATAAATAAAAGTAAGGAAATGATACTTTCTTAAAAAGTTAGGAAATTCTCGGCAAATAACTATGTTATGGCACCATTTGGGTTAAAGCATCAAAAGTAGGGAAATGAAACCTTCAGGTTTCCAAGCCTAAGACCCCATCCCCACCCAGCATTCAAGAACAGGCATGAGGGGTATATCTTAGGGGTGTGAACCCTTGTGCTCACCACATTCTTCTATACTGGACCCATCTTACCTACTCATGAAATGGGGTGAGCATTTGGGTTCATAACCCCAAGACAAACACCCTCATGCCTGTTCCTTCATGTACAGTGGAGTGGGTTCTTAGGCTTAGGAACCCTAAGGTTGCATTTCCCCTACTTTTACTGTATTGTAGAGAATATATATATATATATATATATATATATACACACACATATATATATATTATGGTAGCACGATAGTGCTACCATAGTTACGATGAGGCCATTTACATATTAAACCCAAAATTTGCATCTTAATAACTTTGCAACCGTTCAATGGATTTATCTGCAATTTGTAATACGGAATCAAGACCCATACACCTTGGGATGTGCAAAGTTTCGTACCGGTCGGATATACGACTGCGGAGTTATTAAGCGTGATCTGTGCAAGCGTTTATGCTTTTTTTGGAATTCTACGGTCATGCCTACAGGTCACACGGTTTGTGTGAATGGTCCAAAATCATCAGGTAATGTGCAGCCAGGGTTCCCAATGTGCCTTTCGAAGATTTCGTGAAAAAATATTAAATGGTTCAAAAGTTATTAAAAAAACAAGTTCTCATTATAAGTCAATGGGAAAAGTTAACAAAATGTTCAACACTTTCGCAAATTCACTTTTTACTGTTGCAAATGGCCCTTTTACTGTTGCAAATCCGCCATTTTGTTTTCAGTTACTGATCAGAAAAATGCTTGGCATTTAAAATTGAGACCCTCTAGCAACCTAATTATTTTTGTATTCATCTAGTCGGGCCCCGAGGATGCTAGCCATGTCTTTATTTAGGGGTAAAACACCCCAGAAATATGTTTTTCAGACTTCTGGAAAAAGTACTTTCGCAAAGTAGTGTCGCACTCACGAAAGTGCCTCAAATTTTTGCGAAAGCTTTTGCAAATCACGACACTACTTTGCGACACTATGCTCAAAATAACAATAATTCTTTGGCAGCCCGCTGCAAAAGAACGGTTTGGAGTTTTGGGCTGAAATTTGGAGGGAACGCAGTTATCATCTCACAGATGTGCCTTTCAGTATTTTGCTGAAAAAATATTACACAGCGGAAAAGTTACAGTACTCCAAAGTTGACACTTTTTCCCATAGCATAACATTACGGCGTACAACGCTTTGCAGCAATCGTTTGGCGCCCTGCTGCAAAATGACGGTTTGGTCTTTTGGGCTGAAATTTGCAGAGAATACAGCCAACATGCCATGCCACACATGTGCCTTTCAGTGGTTTGGTGAAAAAATATTACAGGGAGGCAAAGTTATGGCAGTTCAAACTTCTGTTATTTTCCCATAGGATAACATTATGGCATTCACCGCGCCTTTCAGGGCCCGTATCTCGAAAACTGTGTGAGATACGGACTTTTTGTCAAAAAACTCTTAGCCCCCTCTTGGGGGCTAAGTACAAAACTAGTCAGGAAAGTGATAATACATATGACTTTTAATTTATTTTTCTATGTCGTACAGTTACTGAGATATAAGCAATTTACTATTCCAAGTCCTCATTTTTGAGTTCCGAGAGTCATTATTTTGCATACAGTCTTTCTACTCACTGTTTTTCTCTATACAGCTTTTGGGGAAAATGAGCCTGTGTGCTTACATTACTGTTACCATTACCATTTCTGCTTGTGGTTCCGTACCCGTTTCACTTACCATTCACGTTTACGCCACCATGTGCATTACCCTTTGCATTTTTCATTTGGGGTTGCGTTTGCGTTGTTTTTAACATTTCTGTCTACAGTACTGTTTCTCTTTCTGTTTCACTTTGCGTCACCATGCACATTACGATTTGCGTTTGCAGGCACAATGTTACTATGTTGGCTCCCGACACTGCATTACGTGGCGGGAGCACAGGGCCTCCCGCCGCTGCATTATATTCACTATTTCTCATTATCATTCTCAAAAAGAAGGGAAATTAGAGGCAAAAACTCCATTTAATGCATCAGTTAGGGTTGTTTCACAGTGACAAAAGTGAAATTCGATGTTAGGGTTGAAACCCCTTTGCACCCCAGCCCACCCCAACTGGAATCAGAGTGCGCATTAGAATCATCGGTCCTAACTGTCACCCCATTCTCCTATTTCTCAGCTTCTTTCCACATGTGATGGGGTGACAGTTAGGCCAATGACCCCAATGCGCACCCCAATTCCAGAGGGGAGGGTGGGCTGGGGGTAAAGGGGTTTCAAACCCCAACATTGAATTTCTCACTTTTTCCCTGTGGAACAACCCTCAACTGATGCATTAAACAGAGTTTTTGCCTCATATATATATATATATATATATATATATATTATATATTATAGTGGCATGGTAGTGCACTATAGTTAGGTCGAGTACCCCATTTAAGGTTAAAATGTGAAATTTTACAGCTTAATAACTTTTCCACCATATGACAGATTTTCCTGAAACCTGGCAGGCACAGAGCAGTAGCATCAAGCTCTGGCTCTGCCAAGTTTCGTAACAATCGAATATACAGTTGCAGAGCTATAAAGCATAATAGAAAGTCGTATTTACACTTTTTTGTGCATTCTTTGCTCACACCTACAGGTCACATGGTTTGCATGACCAGTCCGAAACCTTCAGGGAACATACATCCAGGGTCCCCAATGTGCCGTTCTAAGATTTTGTGAAACAATATTAAACGGTTCAAAAGTTATTCAAAATACAAGTTTCCCATTATAGTCAACAGAAAAAGTTAAACTATTCAACAGTGTCGCAAATGCAGTTTTTAGTGTCACAAATGACCCCTGTAGTGTTGTGAGTCAGCCATTTTTTTTTCAGTTGCTGGTCACAGGAATGCTTGGCATTTAAATTTGGGACCCTCTAGGGAAACAATTATTTTTGTGTTCACCTAGTCGAGCCATGAGGATGCTAGCCATGTCTTTTTTTTGGGGTGGGGGGTTAAACACCCAGAAATATGTTTTTCTAATTTTTGTAAACTGCAGTGTCACACTTGTGACATTTTCATGATTTTTTTTGTGAAAGTGTTGTGATTTGCGACACTATGCCCAAAAGAATAGGAAATCTTTGCCACCCTGCTGCAAAAGAACGGTTTGGTCTTTTGGCTTGAAATTTGGAGGAAAGACAGCCAAGATCCCACAGATGTGCCTTTGTGTTGTTTGGTGACAAAATATTACAGGACTGCAAAGTTATAGTACTCCAAAACTGATGATTTTTCCCATAGGATAACATTATGGCATCTGCCCCGCCTTTGGGTGCCCATATCTCGAAAATGCTTTGAGATGCGTATTTTCTTCAGAAAAATGCTTAGTCCCACACTAGGGGGCTAAGTGCAAAACTAGCCAGGAAAGTCATAAATTATATGAAATTTTATTTTTTTCCTACGTCGTACGGTTCCTGAGATATGAGAAATTTGGTATTCCAAGAGTTAATTTTCTTCTCCGAGGCCCATTATTATGCCTACATTCTTTGTATTCACTGTGTTTCTCTATGCAGCTTTTGGGGAAAAAAAAGCTGTGAGTTTTTGTTACTGTTACAGTTAGCGTTTCCACTTGTGTTTCTATTACCATTTACGTTAGCGTTCCCGTCTACGCCACCGTGTGCGTTACCCTTTGCATTTTCATTTGCACTTGCATTTGTGTTACTGTTAACATTTGCATTTCCATTACTGTTTTTGTTTGTGTTTCCCTTTGCCTCACAGTGTGCATTTCCATTTGCATTTGTGTACGTGCTTCCGTTTGCGTTTCTGTTTGTATTTCCTTTGGCGTCATCATTGCTATTGCTGTAAGTGTCTGCATTTCCAATTACATTACCGTGACTGTGTGCATTACAGTTTGCATTTCTGTACATGCTTGCATTTGTGTTTCAGTTTTCATTAAAGTTTGCAAGTGTGTTTCTATTACTCTTTGTGTTATTGTTTATGTTTGCATTGCCATGTGTGTTAGCGTTTGCACATGCGTTTGCGTTGCAGTTACTTCACTATTTATAGTGCACATTCTCAAAAAGAAGGGAAATTCATTGCAAAAAAATCAATTTAATGCATCAGTTAGGGTTGTTCCACAGTGACAAAAGAGAGGATTCGATGTTAGGGTTCCCACCCCCCTGCACCCCACCTCCACCCCCACCCCATCCCCACCAACAAGCATCAGGGTGTGCATTGGGGTTGTCAGTCCTAACTCTCACCCCATTCTCCTACACTGCACCACCTCAGCTTGTTTCCACATGGGATGGGGTGAGAGTTAGGGCCGATGACCCTAACGCACACCCCAATGCCTGTTGGTGGGGGTGGGGGTGAAAGGGTGTTGGGAACCCTAACATCAAATGTCCTCACTTTTGTCATGGTGGAACAACTCTAACTTATGCATTAAACAGAGTTTTTTGCCATGAATATATATGTGTGTGTGTGTATATATATATATATATATATATATATATATATATATATATACACACACACACACACACACTGACCCAGATATTCAAACTGCACCAGGCTGTGGTGCAAGCCTGGGCACAGCACAATTTGGCTTTGCAGGGGTGTTGACTGAGTGATATGTAATGGAGCTGCACCATGGCACAGCATCATTGAATAACGCACCCTGGCCACCTGCAGTGTGCATGGTGCAGTGGCACTGCACCAGTGTAAGTGGCCAGATTGGAGCAGGGGTATGCGCTAGCACAAGTTCTGTTGTGTTATGCACAGCAACAGCGGTATTCAAAAGTGCACATGCAAATGGAGCCATAATGTGTGCAAGGTGCAAATGGGGCAATTTGCATGTCATTATGACCCCATTTGCATGAAGGTGCGCTTATCCCCAGCAACTTGCGCCTGGCACCCTACCAGGCAGCAGCCGTCAGGGACCGACGTCCCCTGCACAGCACAGCAATGTGCCCCACAGCCCGATCGAGGGGTTTCAGTAACTATAAATCGTGTCCAATATCCCTGGCGGTCCAGTGGACCGCTGTCAGCCCGATCGCAGGCATTTGTAAAATAAAATGCATTCCTATATCCCTGGTGGTCCAGCAGACTGCTGTCAGCCTGATCACGGGCATTTGTAAAATAAAATACATTCCTATATCCCTGGTGGTCCAGCGGACCACTGTCAGCCTGATCACGGGCATTTGTAAAATAAAATACATTCCTATATCCCTGGTGGTCCAGTGGACTGCTGTCAGCCCAATCGCAAGCATTTGTAAAATAAAATACATTCCTATATCCCTGGTGGTCCAGTGGACCACTCGCATCCCGATCGCGGGCTTTGGTATAAAGAAAATAAAGTCCTATATCCCTGGTGATCCAGTGGACCGCTGTCAGCCCGGTCACGGGCTTAAGTATTAATAAAATAAAGTCAAACATCCCTGGTGGTCCAGTGGACTGCTCGCAGCCAAATCATGGGCATTTGTATTAAAAACAAATGATGTCCAATATCCCTGGTAGTCCAGTGGTACCTCCCTCCCCACGCATCCACTGAGCCCCACCACCCCACTCCCCCCCAGTCAGCAGTGGGCAGCAGCACCCCACCTACCTGCCACCTGCCTACTGACACCTTAGGTAGGGCTGTATGCCCGCTGGTCCACAGCGTGAGCCAATGGGTGTGCAGCCCGTACCATGCTACATATTCCAGATTTGTGAATGGATCCATTCACATATCTGGAATTTGTTGTACAGTATGGGCTGCATGCCCATTGGCTCACACTGTGGACCAATGGGTGTACAGCCCTACCTACGGTGTCATTTGGTGGGTGGCGGGGCAGCAGGTGGGTGGGGTGCTGCCACCTGCTGCTAACCAGGAGGAGTGGGGCGGTGGGGCTCAGTGGTCATGTGGGGAGGGAGTACCACTGGAGCACCAGGGATATTGGACATCATTTGTTTTTAATACAAATGCCTGTGATCAGGCTGCAAGCAGTCCACTGGACCACCAGGGATATCTTACTTTATTTTATTTTCACTTAAGCCTGCGATCGAGCTGACAGCGGTCCACTGGACCACCAGAGATATAGGGATTTATTTTATTTTACAAATGCCTGCAATCAGGCTGATAGAGGTCCACTGGACCACAAGGAATATAGGACCTCTTTTATTGTAACTGCAGCCCGCGATTGGCCTGCAAGTGGTCCACTGGACCACCAGGGATTTTGGAGGATCACTTTTCTAAGTATACCAATGATCAGGCGTGGGGGGTCCGCCAGGTGCAGCCGGAGCTCAGGTGGCCACCCACAGGTGGCAGCTGCCGTGTTGTGCCCTGCAATATGGCAGCTCACCCGTGGGTGGCCAGCCATTGTTCCTTTTTTTTGGCTCACCTGTGTGTGGTGCAAGTTGGGGTTGCGCATGCATGGACTCAGCACATCCCGGGCTGAATATTGGGATGTGCAGAGCATGCATGGGCACGGCCCCTACCTGCACTGCATACATTACTGATGCACTCCGGCGCATCGGGATTTGTGCCAGGCACAATCCCCATTTGATTATCATACTGGGGCACATCAGTGGGTTGTGCACGGTACAATACTGTTGTGTCATGTGCAACCCTTTTGAATATTTGGGCCACTGTATACATAAATGTTCAAGATTCTCGTTTTATGGTTCCCCTTACAAATATGACATGTACCATTTATAATATATTGGAAGAAATGACATTTTGTACCAGAAATGCAAAAAGATGTCTCATCCAGGATTTTAAAAGTGACACATGTCCCATTTATGAGGTGGTGTGGAAAAATGGCTGTGTTGAAAGTTTGGAGGTAAAATATTGAAAATTAGTGAAGTTATGAGAAAATACTGAAATACTGTAGTGTTCACTCATAACGTGGGCATTTCACCATATTTGTACACCAAATTTTCAGCATTGCCTTCTTATTACCCTATCTCATGAACCCAGGAATTGAAAATGTTCAAGTCCCTGCCAAAATGACATTCCACACCACTGAAATTACATTCTGCACACTAGGTGCAAAATCACATTTGGCCAGGATTTGAAAAAGGGCAGCTGTCATGTTCATGAGGTGGTGTGAAGAAATGGCTATGCTGAAAATTTTGGGTTAAAATATTTAAAATGATCAAAGCTATGAGCAAGAGTAGAAAAATTTCAATGTACATGTATAACATTGCCAATTTTACTTATTTTGACCCCAAATTTTCAACATAGCCTTCTTATGACCCCACTATATGAGCAGGGGTGGTGAACATTTTCAAATCCTGCCTGAAAGGTGATTTTAACAAGCTCAAGATTACCTTTTGGCCAGATTTGCATAATTTCACCACCATTGGTGAAGAGGTGGAGTCCCAAAAAGGTCATGTTAAAAATGTAAGGTCAAATATGCAAAAATTACAAAGTTATGCTTCAAAAGTCAAAACCCCATTGAAATACATTGAACTGCACTTACCTTTTTTTTAATTTATTTATTTATTCTAGGATTACAAGTACATTTGAGCCAAGGCTATTTTACAAAGGTTCCATGTCAAAGGAGGCACAATACAGAGCAGACAAGATATTCAGTTACATAGGCAGGTAAACAGCATAACACCAAGTACAAATATGTGGTCATGTACATTTGGTCTAATGAGCGATAGAGCACAGAGCAGCAGTAGTAAGAATCAGAGCAATGGGGGGGGAACTAACTGAGGGTGCAGCCAGAGGCATTGTCATAATACAGATAGAAGTGCTGGAGTCCAAAAAAAATGAAAGAGAAGTAAGAAAGAAAAGAAGAAAGGGGCAGGGAGTAGCGGAAGTGCAAGGAGGAGACTAGAGGGGCAGCTAAGAAAGGGGGGAAGTGGGCTAAGGAGGCAGAGGGAGTGGGGAAACAGGAGCGCCCAATGTGGGGCACAAACCCATAACCCTGAGATTAAGAGTCTCATGCTCTACCGACTGAGCTAGCCTTACTTTCTCATATTGCAGTTGGTGGTTCCAGCAGCAAGACATGTCTTCCATTCAAGAGCGGATCTTCACCATGGGATATGTTCAGGTGAGTGTGGGTATGTGCAGGGTGTGGGGTGTGTGTGGAGTGGTGGGCACTGAGTGGGAGGTCAGGGTGGGGGATTAGATTGGCAAGGGACCATTTTCTATTTTGCAGGTCAAAAAAAATTAATCGATGGATGGTTTTCTTTATTTCAGCTGCCTCTGTGTTTATTGGGAAATGGGGGCAGACGACCTTGAAGGGAGGGGTTCCACAGAAGTGGTACCAAGGGTGGGCATCCTGGTCTGCTTATGTATTGAAAAAAATATTTATAATAAACATTGGGAAGTGTGGGCCACCTGGAGGGGAGAATGGAGAAAGAAGTGGTAGCAATGGTGGGCACCCTGGTCCACTTAAAAAAATTAAATAAAGATACATAGATAGATAGTTATAAAATCACAGAGTACAGTGCAGTAATCTGATTGGTTATTTATAGTGCAATATAGGACTATAATGCTCTATAAAGAACTAGTCCCACTTAAACAACCAGATTGCAGAATCTGATGGCTCGGTGATTCATTTTTAGGCATTCTGTTGAGAATGTTATAGATAGTTTGAAGTCACCATTTTTTTGCCCACTAACATTATCAGTACATTACTTTTCTTTCCTAAAAATGAATCACTACACTATTTGTTTTAATAATAAAACCTATTTTAAAAAATAAAAGGCAATTTTATAAGTGCAATAAGAAACTCCGGGGGGGTGCATTGCCCTGTGATAACTGCACTTCTAGGGGCTGAAGGCACCAAGTCTGCAGCCTCATGCCTCAGTATGCCTCTGGGCATGTGGTTATCACAGCACAATGCATATCCCATGGTGTCTTATTGCTGAGCTAGATAGATAGATAGATAGATAGGTAGGATGGAAAGCAAGAAAGAAAGAAAGAAAGGAAGAAAGGAAGAAAGAAAGAAAGAAAGAAAGAAAGAAAGAAAGAAAGAAAGAAAGAAAGATCAGTGGCTCACTCCAGCAGACAGAACAGGGTATTGGTGGCTCACACCTCTCAATGCATCCTGAAGCAGGACTCTAGCTGCAAATGCAGAATTCAAGAACATTCCACTGTTCTCATACAGAGAACATAGGTGAATGGCTTCTCTGACAAAGCTAGGCACCCTGGATTTTGTGGTGCCCAGAAAAAATTGTATTTCTGGCTGTTATTTTAAAAAACAACATCGAAATCTAGCTAAACAAGCCTCATTTAGCTAGGTTCAGAAAATGACACCATTTTCTATATTTTCCATTTTGTTTTTATTTTTAGAGGAAAAGAAACAAAATGGTGGATCTCACGACACAAAAAAATGTTTTGTGCTGTGAGAAACAAGTATGAGAAATTAAAAACAGTCTTGCGACATAGAATTGTTGGTATTGTATCAGAACGTTATACCGAGAACCCTACTGAGCATGTTCAGAACAGAAAAAAACTTTTAATCTTCATAACTCTGGAACCATTTCATATTTTTTCATGAAAGCTTCCAAAGGCACTACCTTGGCACAGCACATTTCTACCCTGAACATTTTAGAAAAAGATTCCTTTCAATGTAGGCTGTGGGTGAAAGCAAACACAGATCACCTGCTAAGTATAGGAAAAACAGTTAGATGTGTAGAAGAAAATGGCCTATCCGCTCTCAGAAACTGCACAAGCTGACATCACAAAACTTTCCACAGATTTAGAACTCACCTCCTAGATAATACATACACAATTTCAACGAATTTTGTCAAACGCTGCCAAAGTTACAGTATTAAGGTTCAAAGTTAGAGGTTTAACATTAAACACCCTACTCGATCATAACTATAGGGGTGTTGTCATGTCCCTATAATTTTTTACATCTGGAATACAATAATGCAGTTTGGTTGTTGGTTGTGTTCCCCTCCCAGCCTCCATTTCCATTTTCATTCCACACTCATTTTTCTTCCTGCTTTCCTCTAAATGAAATGATTCCCCCCTTGTCTCCCCCATTCCATTTTTCCACTCCCACTCACTAGACCTAGTGCAATTTAATGTTTTATTTTTTGAAAAAGGACATGAGAGCTCCAGGTCTTTATTTTATTTTATTTTATTTTATTATTTATATGAATAATAATATTTATAAGCCCTTAATGAACCTCTGGCTCTTTTGGCACAACCACACTGGGGTTTTAATCAGCACTCATTTATCACATGCCCAGCATTTGATTAATTACAATACAGTTCAATATAAGAGATATTTAAAGTTTTTTCCGTCTGATTCAATAGTAAAAATGCAGTTTGACACAATGTATTTTTTGCTACATAATATTTTGCATGAGCTCTTCTTAAATCTCCACATGGCATCTTTTATGCCTATGAATATTAATGAATTGCACTATAAAAAGGTATTGCTTTTGACTGTCACCACCTCCCTGACGAATCCTCTGAGTAGGAGAATGCAAATGCTTTAGTCGGTCCTTGGGTGCGTGTGTGTGCTCCATTGCAAAAAAATTGTTGTTTGTGACTGACTCAGTGTGTACATCAGATTTTTCTGCTTGTTTGCTTTGATCCTGAGGGTTTGCCTGGCAGCATCTTTGATGGTTGTCCTTCAGTGCACCAGTCATTTTGGTTTTTTGATGCACTTAAAAGCCAGCCATGATGCAATTAAGTAACTTTCAGGAAATGACATGTCACAAAATACTGCAATAAAATGGCATAATTGCTATTGAATTACATTGCTCCTAGCAGCATACTGCAGCATTTTCTTTGTATAATGCCACATTACTGCATTGCATCCTGACTGGTGCTGCTGTAGTTAAACAGAAAAAGAGGAGACTAAATAAAAGATGAAATATTAGCAAAAATATGCCTAAAATTGATGGGCCCAATACACAAAGAGTGATGCATGGCTTGTACCAAGCTCTGCGTCAAACCTTGTGGTAGGCACAGCTGCGCCAACCTCTTTGCCACAACCTGCATTCAATTTAAGAAGATCAGGGACATTTATGACACTTTTTCTGATTAATGGCAGCTTGCACCAAATATTATAACAAGCCCTACAAAAAGATACCTGAGATTGCCACAAGTTACATCAGAAAAGCTGCTCTAACTTGCAGTAATTGGCACACAGGATCAAGAATTCCAATAGCCAGGAGGAGAATGCCTCTAGCGCCATGTGCCATACATTGATCACTCTCATGCTTTGCAGCATTCTAGGAATGTTTGTGAATTGACCCTGATGTTTCTTCTGACTTGCCCCTAAGTCATCAGCAGCTCCTTAGATCATTTGAGAAGTTAGGACTTTGCACACACACACCCTGGTGTGCTTTATATTATGATTATATGATGAAATCCATTGTAAAAAAGTTTCAAAAAATATCTGTAGGGATCAGGACTTGGCCATACTGGGAGGCAACACAAAAACAGAACTCTGTCCCATACAAACATTTAACTCCAGTTACAGCAAGTCATGGTTGTGAGAACCCTCAGTTACAGTACCAATGATGAGAGGATCTCACACTGATCCTTTTGATATAAAATATGACAGAAAACCAGGATGGTATGCAGTGGAAAAAGTAGGGATATTGATTGTCCACATGGGGAAAAAGTCAGGGAGTGGGCACCAACACTGACACACCCAAGCCGCACAGAAACCAACAAATGCAGCACTCTTAACCCTTGCTGTGCCATGGACTGATATATAGTCCAGAACTCCTATAGATTGTAATTCTGTTGGCAACCTAAGGATTAAAAGCCATTCAGGCTACTGTTAAGATTTTGGGGGATTTCAACACACTAACAAATGTGTTGTAAGGCAGCCCAGTGGTACAGAGGGCTGAGGTACTGGATGCCTTACCTCTCACCATGCCGGCGACCTGTGTTTGGGAATATGGGTTGCTGGGGGTCAGCTGGGAAGGGGGCAGGAGTGGATAGAGTGGCCATCAGGCCGCTCTCCTCTCTCAAATTGGGGAGGTAGGCCTTCCTCGCTCTTGGCTGCCACTGAGTGAAGTCTCTATGGTACTATTGAACAAATGGGTGGCTGGCACTAGGTCAGGTGGGTGGAGTGAGGCAGTTGTCAGTTTCAGCACACATGCGCACCTCTGTGCACATGCAAAGCCATGCATTGCCAAGGCTTTGGGGAGTAACTGGGAGAAAACTGGAGGATAATCCCCCAGAGACAGAACAAAAAACTGACCCTTCACAGGCCCCACACAGTCCAGTTGCAGAGGATTCCAGTGAAAGGTACTGTAAGTTCTGAAGGAGCAATGTGACAAGGCCAGGGGGGTTGGTCAGAAGGATGTAGCTGAGAAGAAGTAGTATAAATAGAATATGGAAGAACAAAATGTGTTGGAGCCCACAATGGAGTTAGTACATGAAGAAGTGAAGGCAGCAATGACGACACTAACAGAGCACTTATTGCAACAACAGGGCACAAGAAGGAAAATGCACAGTTTCATCTTTGGATGGAAAATTCAAAGAACATTACCCAGGCTTTAAACTTCAGTATGGTCAGGCAACCAGAGGAGAATTGAAGAGTACCTGAATCCTTTATCAAAGGCTGGTCCACTAAGAACCTAATGCTGAACTTTCTTATTATGATGTACAAAGCTTAACTGATAATGTGACCACTGAGCCATCGGATCAGATTTATGAACTTGCTCCCTGCTTATGGCTACAAGTGGATCCACTAATTGGAACACTATTCTGACAGTGGCAAAGAACTCAGGACCTGTGGAGGTTTAATAATGCCAGGTCAGACTTTTTCTGACCTAAGCTATGTGACTAGACAACACTGCAAGAGCTCTGAAAGGGTTAGCAACCAACTTATAGAACTGGGCATCAACAACCTCATACTTTCTGCTTGACACCTACTTTCTCATGGAGGGAAAATTTCAACTATACACTGACAAGGAAAAATCCTGCATCCTTATTGGTCAGTAGCCCCCTTCCAGAGGGATGTTATCCCAGTACATAACTTTATTGAGCTATGTCTACTTGTAGTGATCTTCACCATACTCTAAAAAAAATCTACTAAAAAGATGTTTTGATTATTGTTTTTTTAATTAAATTATTATTATTTTTTTATTCTATATAAAAATAAGCCAATGTACAATAGCCATAATGTACTTCAGGGTGTGTGTTGTGCAGATAACATCCATTCTCAGGTGTTGGATGCACTTGGCCTCTGGCCTTCTTGCCATCCACTGGAGGCATGACATCCCAGCATGGCACACACCTCTGTTGTGCATTAGTGCTTATTTTTTTCTGACCACAGTGAGGCAGGTAAACAAGTGGTAAAATCTGGTAAGAGTAGCCAGCACAGTGGCACAGAGGGTTGAGGCACTGGACGTCACACCTCACACCACTCCGATGACCAAGGTTTGGGAAAGACCTTGGGTCATCGGGGTGCCAGCATGGGGGGAGGACAGAGCAAGATTGAGCAGCCAAAAGGCAGCTTTTCTCTCCCTAGTGTGGTGAGGGTGGGTTGGCGCCCCCCCATAGTTCCGCTCCCACTGGATGGAGGACTGGTAGGTAGTGTAGGTGGAGAGAAGATGGCAAAAAGCTTATGGGAGGTGATGGGGATGAGCTAGTACCATGGGGTACATACATGCCTCCACATGCTCACACAGCCATGTGCTGGGGCCTCGGGAGGGCAAGGGGAGAAAACCTGCAAAAATTTCTATGTATCCCCATCACCAAGTTGGCGGGTGGAGATGACGGGGACCAAATAGTTAAATAAAATAAAAATCTGGTAAGAGTTTAAGGCATGCTTGGACTGAGCCAATTCAGACAATAATCAATTTATAACTACTGGGCAGCATTTTTTCCATAAGGGAAACCTGGTTATAACTTGTTGTCATAACCAGCTGATTATAATGTCAAAAATGCATTGGATTTACCTTCTTTTGCACATGCGCAAGTTGACACCCTACCCTTCCTCATCGCCGGATGCTCCACTGCCACTACTGCTCAGCAGTACGTAAATTAAAAAAAGCTTGCCTCTCGGTCTCTACAATGAACTTTTTGATTTTAAACTGTTTGATTAAAACATTAATAAAAAAGAAACAGGGAGGTTTGTGCAGCCGCTGGACCACGAACAATGATTCATGGACAGGAGGTGGCTCAGAACCGATGTATCTATATTTTATATAACTGCTGTGGTGAAAAAATACTCTCCAGCA
Source organism: Neoceratodus forsteri (assembly GCA_016271365.2). Lineage (NCBI taxonomy): Eukaryota > Metazoa > Chordata > Ceratodontiformes > Ceratodontidae > Neoceratodus > Neoceratodus forsteri. The sequence goes on from JADMNL010000023.1 coordinate 347,391,806, forward strand.
ATTATATAAAATAAAGGCTGGGTAGGTGTGTAAAGCTCAAATTTTACACACACCCTTGGTGTGGGATGCCTTCATAAGCCCCTTGAGCTTCACTCTCAGGGTTTATGTGGCATCCCACACATTGGGTGTGTGTAAAATTCTAGTTATAACCACCTACCTAGACATTATTCTATATGTTATACATGGGGTAGACCTTAGACTGCTATTGTGGGTGCAAAGAGCACCACAGTAATGGTGTACAGTAACACTGGCATTTGACAAGATGAACACACCACGAAGGGAGATGTTTCTTGTGAGCCTCTCCTTTCTTTGTTCTTCAGCATGACGTCATTTCACAGTGGTAATGCAGTTCGGACTCTTTCTTTATCTCACAATCTAATGGGATCTTGTATCTCTTACATGTGTTGAATCACGCAAAAGTCTCCACATCAGTTTTATTGACCACTAGAGGGTGCATTGGCATTTATCGAATGTTGCACTATTGGTGTTTTTTCTGATTTTGCAGAAGAAGGTACACTTCTGGAGTGGTTGGCTCTCAACACTAAGGCTTCCATGAGTGACAGAAATTGTCTACTTTCTGGTTTTAGTTACTATCTCTTAAGGTGCTGTTAATTAGTTTGGCTCGCTTTACAAGTTGAACTGTCTAATTCTAAAGGTTCAAGCATTTTTTTCTTGGACACAAAGACTCTCTTCCTCATGAAACCTACTTGCAATGCTCATGATTGATGCTTAATTGCATAATTTATAATTGTTTAACTTCTGGAGTATATTTGAAAAGTACTTTAGTGTGTGCAAAAGTTTTTATTTTTTCACATTTTCCAGTAGTAGGGGACACTGATGTTGCATGTAAGGTGGTAGTTAATGTTTATTAATAAAACAAATGGCTCTGTTCTTACCCTTGACCTATCTGGATTTTGCATTGATTTACATGTTACAGTAGTGGAAACCCCTCATAAGAAATATTCAGGGGATTGTATGTTATCCTGCCATGGCATGCTGTAATTTATCAGTTTCTTTAGCTTGTACCTCTGTGAAGAACTTGTATTGTTCTTGTACACAGTGCGATAAAATGTAAGGTATAAAAATGGAGAACAATATCCTCCTATCAATAAAAAAGCAACACCTGAACAGAATGCAAGAGCACTGCAGGATTCCAAACCGATACTTTGTGTTGGGTCACCACAGCTTTTAGTCATTATGGTAATCAGATTGAAGAATGCATTATTAATAATGTACTGTATAATTAAGGAATAATACATTACAAAGTGTGAAGTATCATGGGATATCATCCTGCTTCAGGTGCATTGTGAGGCATGACGCCATAGGCACAGTGCCTTCAACCATTCGAGAAGGGATGATATCCCATGTTATCGCACACCTTGGAGTGTCTTATTACTACAATGCAATGGATCCTGTACTGTTCTCCTACTGTGTATTACATTATAGTGAGAAAAAAGACAAAAAAATATCATTAAAAAAAAATTTACTTACTGTTTACTGAGATGTAATAAATTGTATCAGGCTAATTCTACTGACTTCCAATCTGACATTTGTTGTTACCAGAAATCCCTGAATACCCTGTAGCTGATTTCATAACTGTGGTGCAGTGGTGGTAGATTCAGTAACCTACAATGCATGTTAGAACATTTTTAAGCTCAGATCAAATGTTTACTGGTCCCACTGTGACTCTACTTAGCTCCAGAAGGATGGGGGTCCAGCAAGTCAGAAGAATCAAGCTGATATAATCTACTCTGCTGCCATAAGCGGTAAGTAAAAAAAAAAGTAGTTGCACACAAACTGAACATTGTGACCAGTCCCACACTTAGGTGTGGGGTCTTAGTGCTGACTAATCTGCTTTAACTGCTTCTTTTTTTTTCCAAATCCAGCCTGCGCAATCTGGACCTAGTGAACTGCATGCCTGGAGTCAGAGACCCAATTATAATAAAGACTGTATGATGTTTTTTCTTTGTGGCTTGTCTCAGTAGGAAACAGGAAGGGGTGGTGATAGTAGTATTATAAAACTGGTATTTGGGAACAGTGTTTTCCCATTAGGGCACTGAAAGCATGCCACAGCACAGAGTTATGGAGTGCCTGACATGGGCACTAAAAACTATGTCGCAGTATATGTAAGTTCCTTTGCTGTGTGCCTGGAGCCAGAGACCTGACTGAGATCAGTAAAGTCTGAGTTTTGTTGTAGCTGGACTGGGCAGAAATCAATATGTACAGAGCTTCTCCAGCATTGAACATGTGGCATGGGAAACAATGGTGTCCTTATTAGAGATGGATGAAGAGGGTAAAATTCACTTGGTGAATTAATTTGTGAAGTTGATGAGATTTGCGAAGTACAAAGTGCCAACTTTGCAAAGTTTTTACAAGCGGAAGTTGCCCTTTTTTCTATGTGAATTGACTTAAGTTTGTCTAACTTTGCCTAACTTCACCTTAACTTTGCTACTTTTCTAGGCAAAGTTAGGCGAAGCCATGAAATGGGAACTTTGCAAAGTATTTCACAAAGGTGAATTTCACTTCATCAGAACTTCACTGGCAAAGTAATGCTTCACAACATCTCTAGTCCTGACTGTTTAATTAAAGGAGAACTGCACACAAGTCTTTTTTATTCCAGTAGAAACTGTTTTTTTTAAATACTGATTCACATTCCTTTTATTGTTTCATATACATTATATATGGGCTAATAAGTAACCTCAGTGAGCGTTTTTGATTTAGGCACAAGTACCATTTTAGACCTGTATGACACAGTTTATGTCCCTCCCAGCTTCAGAATTCTTTAGTAAAACGTGGATACATTGTGCCAATAATGGAAGAGCTGAGGAAGGGACATAAACTACATCACATAGTTCTAGAATGGCACTTACTACATGTATGTGAATCAGAAACACTCATTAGGATAATTCAAAAGCCCATAGAGATGGAACAGTAACAGAACTGTAGTCAGTATTTAACAAGCATTTGTCAATGCTGAATGCTAACTGCTTGTTAAACAATTTGTTTTTTGCATTTCTGACCCCAAATTTTGAAGATACTGTACTTGTTTTAGGATTCATCTTATAGACATGACATGTGCCATTTATACACCTTTCAGGACAGAGTTACCTAACGCCACTTGAAATGTTCATGAGATGGTGTCCCAAAAAAAGCATGTAGAAACTGGTGCAAAAATATTGAAAATTGCCAATGTTATGCTACGAAGATCAAAACCCCATTGAAATACATTGCACCACTACCTGATTTCCTCTGTTTGCGGTCAGGCATTGAAGAGCTGAAGACGTCTCTGCAGTCAAGAGAAGATCACTGCATCGGACCCCTGCTTGGTAATTAAGGGCTTGAGGGTGGTGGGTGCTGAGTGGGAGAGTCGGTTGGGGGGACTAATGGCGCAACAGACAACGTTGGATAGTTTTCTGTTTTACAGGGTTAAAAAAACAACAACAAAATGATGAGGGATGATTTTCTATATTTCAGGTGATGACACTTGGGGACTGGGCACCCCCAGTGTCAGTGTTATGTTTATGGGGGGGGGTGCTGAGTGGGAGGGTCAGGTGGAGTGGAAACAGTTACGAAATGCCTGAAACTGAGATCGAGGAGTGGTTTTCTTTGTTACAGGCAATCAGTATCAATAACATTAAAAAGGAAAAAAAAAACTATGAGGAATGACCCTGGGGGATTGGGCACCCCAATTGCCAGTGCTATGTTTGTTGGGGGGGGGTGCTCAGAGAGAGGGTCAGGTGGGAGGAGCAGTTACAGGGGAGCCAGCTAGACTTTGAGGGACTGTTTTTTTGAAATTTAAAATATTTGATTAGGTTTCAAGAATGAACAGACAACAATACAATACTGAACAGACAGACTATACGTTTACCTCCCTCATGTTCCCCCTTCATTCATCCCGCCTCCCCTTCCCATGTCACCCTCCTACCCAGCACCAAACATGTAGTGACAAGCACAATCACTAGTGGAAAAATATAAAATCATAATTTGATTAAGACAATCCATTAATAATAAGTATTGATATCCTATGCTATTAAATGGAATGCACCAACAGCAGAGTTTCCAACTTACCCCACCTTTTGGAGTAAACATACATATGATTCTTCAAACTAGCTATGGTTTTCTCTACTGTCAGATTATACAGGATATCATGTAGCCACTCTGTGAAGGAGATGGTATCCTGATCTAGCCAATGGCATAAAACTAATCTTTTCACAGTCAGAGAGATCAGGGACATATGGGATCTTCCTTCTTTTACAGGAATTAATGAAACATTGCCCACCACACAGATTTCTGGAGTAAAGTACTCAGCAAGGCCCAACAGGGGGGTCTAGTGATGCCTTGAGCATCCCCCATATAGGACTTACTTTAGGGCAATCCCACAAAATAAGCATCAGGGTCCCATCAACGAGTTGACATCTAGAGCAGGTTGGTGTTGGGAGCTTACTCATTTTGTGCAAATGGGTTGGGGTATAGTATATATTATGGAGGACATGAAATTGGGCAAGGCCCTACCTATCATTAGTGAAATATTGATAGGTGTCTTTCCAGATACATTCCCAGTTCAAAGAAATAGTGGGCAGGACACTCTCCCAGTAAGGTGAGCTCCCAGTAACCTGGGAATATATATGTGAGAAGAAAAGGGGTACTAACATTAAAACTGCATGGGTCTGTCAAGAATGGGATTGAATAAGAGAGGGAAGGTTCTCATTATTAACCTCTCATTTTTAATTCCAAACCACTTGACTAGTGTATGCCTAAGCTGGTAAATTTTAAAAACCTGTGTGTTAGGCAATCGAAGAGAATCCAATAAGATCCGACTTCCAGGTAGGTACCTGTCCTTCAGCAAGTCCAAAACTCATTTGTCTGAGATTCCTGGTAGCCACTGAGAAGAGAGAACCTTTCCATCCAGACTCAGGCTGGGGTTAAGGCATAAGGGCTGTGAAATGTCCTGTGTGTTTCTGTATTGTAACAATCCACCTTTGATTCATAGAATCACCAGCTGCATATACTTGCCCATTCTGCTGGGGCTGGAAGAGAAACTTCTCCGATTCCAGCAGATGAGTTTCTTGCAGGAAGGCAAGTTGGCATTGCATTTTTTGTAATTGTTTTAAGATCTGGTGCTCTTCACTGTAGTATGTGCCCCTTTGACATTCCAAGATACATATTCCGTAATTTTAAATTATAAATAAAACATGAACTAAATGGGGGTGCTGTTCATCAAATATTGACAAAGGAATGCTGTTGGTGCTTTACCCTCCCAATCCTTCCCCCACCCTCCCTTATTATTACCCACTCTAAAAACTACCCTCTTAATCCCCCTTCCCCCTTACAGTCAACATTATATAAACACTACTAATCACAGTCCCCATGACATTATTGCAAATACTATCTACTTCCACCCCCAAAACATCTGCTACATCTCCCCCTTTCCAGCTCTCTAGCTTATACTAAGCCATCAATAAACAGACGAAAAATGCAGTGACTGTACTTTCTCTATTACTAAACTACTATGAACATCCCAAAATTTATGCTAGTGGGGTACGGAAGTAATCCAGTAAAATATGGGGCACTATTGTGCAAATTGAACATTAGAAAAAAATATAATTTGCTAGCTACCTATATTGTTTTGTATAGAAAATAAATCATCTATTGTGACACTGGTGCATGAACCCTGTTTCATATCAGATAAACAAAACACATAATATCAGTCCCAACAGTAATGTACATTACCAGCATATACTGTTAAACTGGCAAGCCTTTTGACAAATGTGCAACCAAAACAAAGGAATATCAACTGTCCAGAAAATAGACAAAGTCCTTTCTATGAAGGGGACAGTCTTAACCTTAATCCAAGAACTAAAACAAACAAAAAAAAGAAAACAATGCATCCGAAGCAAGCGTAGGCCCTTTTTAGGCCTTCAAGTCATACTTTGGGGACTCCCCAGAAAGGGGAAGGTAAGACAATACCTGGGGAAACAGACTGAAAGTCCAAAATTAACAATGATATCTTCCAAAATTCAGATTGATGACCCAGTTGTTCAAGTGATGGTTTAGAACTAAACATATTCATTTGACAATGTAGAAATACTGCGAGGGAAAGTAGGCCCACGTTGTCAGGCCTCACTTAAAGAGGTCAGGGTATAAATTTTTCAGGCACGTCGTTGCTCGATCTGTGGAGACTCAAAATTATACCAAATTCCCCAATGTTGTACCTGAAGGACAGTGGGGCGCTTCACACAGAATCAAATTTCAGCCACGATGAGTTTGGTAATGATGGGATGAAATTCTGTTCTTTTCTGTTGTACTGACTTGGGGAGATCTTGAGCTATGCATATTTTCCACCACTCCCATTGCACTTCACTTAATTCTCAGACTTTGTTGAGAATATGCTGCTTGTCTAAGAAATTTAACACTTGGAACAGCAAAAGGTCATGGAGGAGCCCCACGAGGAGGTGTGGGGCATAAGGAACAGTGGGCCTACTCGGTGATTTATTCTGGGCCATTGGGAGAGGGCCCCACTATTTTATTACATAGCTTTTGCACAAAATGTATGGGTGAGGGCCCCTTTTCACCTTTGGGGAGACCCAGAATCCCAATGTTGTTGTGGCAAGATCTCCCTTCGAGATCTTCCATTTTGCTTTCTACTGCCTTGAGTCGCTGTTACAAATGGGTTACTTTGGAGTCTACTCTCACTCTCCAGTTGTCCAGTGAAGAAATGTGAGCTTCATTATCCCCCCTTGCACTGTGAAAGAGCCGCCAGAGAAGAGGTAAGGGTTTGTACTGATGAGGCTAATGTTTCCAGCGCAGATCTGATAGGTGAAATCCCTTCCAAAAACATTTCCTTGGTAAGTGCGGCCTGGGAACTCACGCCCATCACTGTTCCACCAGAGGAAGCTTTGGACTGCTTTACATTTTTGTTGTGGGTTAGTGTAGGTGGCAGAGTGTAGCGGGGCAAACTGTTGCGCATCTCTGTCTCCATATTAATATGTTTTTGACCCAGGGAGGTTCTGGACCCACTAACCGATGTGCCTGTAGCCAGTGTGAGCTTAGACAGAGAAATAGGTGTTTTCTCGAGAGCGGGTCGAGAGCTGAGGGAAAAGCATCCTGCTCAGGAGGCCATTACATCACCTCCCCTTGAGGGACTGTTTTCTTTGTTACAGGCAATATATAAATAAAATAAAAAAAATAAAAAAAACTATGAGGTGGTAACACTGGGTGAAATGGACACTCCCAGTATCAGTGTTATGTCTGGGGGTGGGTGGGACGGTGGTTGCTGAGAGGAAGGGTCAGGTGTGGGGCACAAACAGACATTAATGGATGTGTTTTTTTTTTTAACATGACTAAAGACTGACAGACTCTTTTGAAAGCCGCTCAGCTGTTTGTTGACAGCTTCATGTAAATCAAAAGACCGAAGCCCTCTCTGATTGGAGCAGTTCCAGTCCTTTGAAATATACAAAGCTTCAGCCCAACAAGCAGAAAGTGATGTCAGAACCAGAGCCCATGGCAGTGACACCACCCCAAAATCCCCTGCTCTTGCCACGAAACATTGGGTGCCCAAGCGCAACTAACATAAAAATGTCAAACTCCAGATTTTGTCAAGGAGGGGAAAATATGTTTTTCCCTTCATGGGGGGAAAAGATGCTGGCTGATTTGAATGTATAACATGAGACAAAAATCAAATTACATGTCAACTATATTTTTCAACATAACATTTCTGGGCATGAATGACCGAAAACAAAAATCTTGTATATAGCAAAAATATGTTTAGAATTCGTCTTTTTGTGCATTTCTAAAAAGCCCACTGGAAACTTAAAGCAGCAGTGTATGTCCATGTCCTACATTACTGCTTATTTGAAAAACAGTTGACAAAAGGATGAAAACATGGGTATGGCCATATTAAATAGAGCTGTCCTCTCATAAAGGGCTAAAGCAGACTCAAATGAGAATGAAGGGCATCTTACAAGACCTAAAGACAATATAAACTAGTATAAAATGGTATGACACTTCTCCCCCAATATGCATTTCTACAATGTAAAACATGTAATGCACACACTGGCCCCATCTATAAAACATTGCAGGTGCATTAAACGCAGTTTGGGACTTTGTCCAAATCAGTGCCTACATCCGAGGAAATACTACTCAAAGATAATGCATTATGAAGTGGGGGACTGCAAGTCCATAAGAACTGGGCTGCTTCTTCCCACTGCAATCAGTTCTGCATCATATCAACCACCAAGGGTGAGCAACTTGGCAGGGGCCACCTCTTTATTAAACAATTTAAGGGTTGGGATTGGAATGAAATGTAGAGTGATAGAAGCAGGCAGACAAAGAGCGAAAGCTAGAGAGAGTAGTTGTGTGGCCAGCCTCATGGGAATGTCGTGTGCACAGCCAACAGAGGTCAGCCAGACCCCACATTACTAATCAACCGGCAGCTCTCTCACTACACCAAGGGACACTGCCTCAACAGAACAGCACCCCCCCAAAATAAAAACTACAAGCACACTCTCTCTCACTCATTCTCGATCCCAGGGACAATTGTGGCAACAACGTCCCCTGGTTTGCCTTCTTTATTCACCATTACAGCCCACAGTGTGCAGCAGGAGATGACCCTTTGCTTCTTGGATGAGTTTTATGTCTAGTGGTTTTCTTTATTTTGTAATACTTAACTAGCCACTGCATTTCACTCAGGGACTCTGTTTCGACCCGGGACTGATTTAACAAAATGACAGTATCACTGTTCATGAGGTGGGCTCCCAAAAAGCCTATGCTGCAAATTTGGTGCAAAAATTCATAAAAATGGCTGTTACGCATGTGCATTGCGCAGTTCTGATGCACGCTTGTAACTTCGAGAATTTTTTATATGTTCACTCCAGATTTTCAACATTGCCATTTTTCCACACCTCCTTATGAACAGTACAGCTGTCATTTTTCACATCCTGCCTGAAATGTGTTTTCGCACATCCGGCACACAATGGCTTGGTCGCTGTGGGAAATCAATGTTTGGGACAGATTAAGAAAAATGCAGTGACACTGTTCATGAGCAGATGTCCCCAAATGCTTATGTTGAAAATTTGGTGACACAATTCTAGAAAATGACTATGTTATGAGCTTGCATTATGCAGTTTTCACGCACGCTAATAACTTCGAGAATTTTTAATATTTTCACTACAGACTTTCAACATTGCCATTTTTTCACACCTCCTTATGAACAGTATAGCTGTCATTTTTCACATCTTGCCTGAAATGTGTTTTTGCACATCCAGCTCACAATGGCACAGTTACCATGGGAAATCAATGTTCGGGACAGATTAAGAAAATCACAGTGACACTGTTCATGAGCAGAGGTCCCAAAATGCCAGTGTTAAAAATCTGGTAATAAAATTACACAAAATCAGCATGCTACAAGCGTACAATGCACAGTTTCCACGCACACGTGTAACTTTCAGAATTTTTAATCTTTTCACTCCAGATTTTCAATATTGACATTTTTGCACACCTCCTGTTGGACAGTTCAGCTGTAGTTCTTCATATCATGCCTGAAATGTGGTTTCGCACATTTGGCGCACAGTGTACGCAGTCGCTGTGTGAAATCAACGTTCAGGACAGATTAAGAAAATCACAATGCCACTGTTCATGAACAGAGGTCCCAAAATGCCTATGTTGAAAATCTGGTGTAAAAAATCCCCCAAAATAATTGCATTACAGGTGTGTGTTGCGCTGTTTATATGCACGCTCATGACTTCACCAATTCTTTTATATTTTCACTCCAGATTTTCAACATTACCATTTTTTTACACCTCCACATGAACAGTACAACTATCATGTTTTACATGCTGTTCAGAATGTGTTTTTGCACCTGTGGTGCCAAATGGCACAGTCGCTGTGCAAAATCACCTTTTGGCTAAAGAACTGATAGTATCACTGTTCATGTGATGGGGTCACAAAAAGCCCATATTGAAAACTTGGAGTGAAAATACCAAGAAATTCCCAGGGCATTAGGGTTTATGACCATAATACCCTGCCCTGTAGGGACTGACAGGTGACAGGGGTATGACTTGTGATTGTCGACAGTAATGCTCATGCCATTCTACCCCCACCCCTACCCTGCAGCCAGTGACAGGCATCAAGGTGTGACTTGGACTCTTCTGCCCCAAAGTTCACCTCATTCTCCTATACTGCACCCATTTCAGCATATTTCCTTATGGAATGGGGTGACTGTAAAGTTGAACACCCCAAGGCACACCTCAACACTTGTCGGAGTCTGCAGGGTAAGGTGAGGTGAAATGGCATCAGCGTTATGGGCAACAACCCAAAGGCACACCCAAATGCCTGTCCATCTCTTCAGGGTGGAGGTGGGGTTGGCGTCACTTCAATTCTTCACTGCCATTCCTATTCTGCATCAGTCTAACTCCTGCACTTCCAGTGCTAATACCAGGAAGCAAATATTCAGCATTGACAAATACTTGTTTCCTACCTGTTTCAGTGATTTTTCAGTTTTGTTAAAACTGACTGTGAACAAGCCTTTTTTACCAACACACTTATTAACTCGTAGCTCACAAGCGGAGCCCCACTTCTCCATCTAGGCTGGTAGAGTGGGGACCTCAGCGCTACTTGCACTTACTCCTTCTGTTAACTGGTCGAGTAACTAGTATTCGACATCCTGCCCATGGCATCCTCCCCGCTGGCACTTATCGTTAGTCTTGTCTACACTGATCGAACCTGTTAGGTACTCTGCTGTTCGCCTCCTAATCCATCCTGTATTTACTGTATTGTATTTGTGCCAATCTGTTCTCAAACACTGTTAGCTACCTTGTGGAATGCCTGTTATTCCTGTTTAGTCTCTGTATGTTTAACTTGACTCCTCAACTGTTCATGTACAAACTTTACCCTGTAACCCTCCCGGGTCGCACCTGAAAATAGACACTTGGCTGTCTAGTGTGCTTACCCGGTTAACAAAAGCAAATAAATAAATAAACTGATGAAAACTCTGAAGTGTGCTGAAATAATATTTATCGTAAAGGAGAAATACATTTGTTTGGTTTCAATTCTTGCAGTAAGGGAACATATCTCAAGTAGCATGTTTGGGAGATCACAAGTAGCACTCAGCTAGCTCACTGGGGAGCTAACAATCAGAAGCCTGACATCGCAAACTTTACTGAGGTAAAACAAGGTTTTTGCAGGATTGGGAGCTAGAAGTTAGGGTGTCAAGAAAGTACTAAAAGTACTTTTTTTGTGCAAATGTTTGTTTGCCAGAAAGATTTTAGCAGCATGGCATCTGTGGTAATGAAAGAGTCAGTGGATGGTAGAAAACAGGGAAAAAGCTGCTTGACTGTATCTTGTGCTGACTGAAAACAATAAATATCCACATAAATGCTGTAATAACTGACTGGTTATTACAATAAATAATAACTGGCCAACACTTTTGAAAAAAAATTGATGGGCAGTTATAATACGTTTACATGTGTGCTAAAGTTGCCATCTTCTGATGAGATGAAAACTATACCTCACTCAAACTATGCCCTTGGCACTGCCCCTTTCTTATGACTGAGTACTTTGGTCCTCTTCCAAAGCAAATTGCAATGTCAGAGAAAACTTTAAACACGATAGGAAATATTTTTTTAGTAAAGGAAAAATAATATGAGTCTATGACCAGTTTATGGGGACATCCCCACCACCTCCTCCCGCCAACTGGCAATGGGGACACCTAGGTATTTTACAGGTTTTCTCCCCTGATGCCCCTGCACATGTCCGTGTGAGCATGTGGAGGCATGCTACTCACTCCGTGGCACCAGCTCAGCCCCTTCCACCTCCCATAACTGTTTTGTCACACCCTATCCACCTATGCTACCCACCGGACCACCACACAGTGAAAGCAGAACTATGGGGGGGCACCAACCCACTATCACCACCCTCGGGAGAGGTGAGCTGCCCATCAGCATGCTTGATATTGCTCCACCCTCCCCCCCACATCGGCACCCCAATGACCTGAGGTCATTCCCAAACCTGGGTCACAGGCATAGCAAGTGGTGTGGCGTCCAGTGCCTCAACCCTCAGTGCCACCAGGCTGACTAAACACCCCATACTCTTTGTAGGTGGGTGCTGTGACTGTCTTGCCAGCAATGCAGGATGGTGTACCTTGGTGATAAGGGATGGAGAGGAGGAGGTACTGCTGTGGATGTACGTGTATCTATACCTGCTATAGCTATTTCTGGTCTTAATGCTACATTGCCTGCTGATTTACATCATGAGGAAGTAGGAGAAATGTCTGTACCTGTTATTGCTGATATCTCAGAGCCTGAAGATGATCTTTTCACTGTTATGAGTTCTGTCAGGGAAAAGTATGATGGCAAGTCCTCAAAAGGTGAGCATATGCTGGAGAACTTGATATCTGAAAGGAAAGTCAACTTGTTGCAGCTGCTGGTGGAGGAAGAAGAAGAAAGAACCACGAAAATCCCACTTAAGTGAGAACAAGCGTTGAGGTAGGCAGGGCATAAAATGCATTTAAATTATCTACTGGAACCACACTTTAAATAACAAATCTTCATAAAGCTGTAAGTATTTCCCAAATAGATTCTTATTTCATGACTACTCTTGTATCAAATGTTTCTGACAGTGCTAGTGGTAACACTATTGAAATTTTAAAAAGCGCTAATACTAGTACAATTGCATACAGCGTCCTTTATTTATTTTATTTTATTTATTTTTTGTTGGCCGGGTAAGTGCACTAGACAATTCCTGCCTATTTTCAGGCACGACCCGGGGGAGGGGGATACAGATGAATGCTAACTGACCTTGAACCAGACTAAGCTGTTGGTGGTATTTTTGGTGAATGAGGCAAATTTGGCCAGGGCACCAGGGGAAATTCCCCTACTCTTTTCGATAAGTGCCATGGGATCTTTAACATCCACCTGAACTACCACCAATCCAGGCAAATGGGACCTCAGTTTAAAGTCTCATCCAAAAGACGGCACATCAGAAGTGCAGCACCCCTCTCATGCTGCACTACAGTGTCAGTACTGGGATATTAATTCAAATGCCAGATGTGAGAACTGAACCCACAGCCCTCTGATCTCCCGGCCTCAGAGACGAGTGTGCTACCTACTGAGCCACTGACACTTTAAAGCATATTTTTTTCATTGCAGTGACAGACTTTGAAATGCAAACATGAAAAGTCCACTTATGTCTTACCCCAAAGTAATCTAATGGCCAGCCAAACCTAGCACTCCCCTACAAGAGCCTTGTCAGGGACCCCTGATGAAGCTCTTATATTGAAGGTCTGGGGTTTGGTTGGCCGTTGGATTTCATTGGAGTAATGCATAAGTAGGCTTTTCATGTTAGCATTTTAATGTTTGTCATTTGGTTACCAGAGGAATATGCAATAAAAATATTTTCGAGAAATACTGTACTTGCAGCTTTATGAAGATTTATTAGTTAAGTGCGGCACTGTCGGGGATGTAAATTTATTTTATGTCCTGCCTACCAAAGTACCCATTCCCAATTATTGAGTGTTTGTTTTGTTTTTTTCAAGTAATTTTTTAGGGTCCTAGCCAGATCCATTTCAGGCACATCCCCCTCCCCACCACCATTTGTACTCAAAATTGAGCACATTGGATTTAGAAGAAAAAAAAAACACAAGGGACCACCTCAGGAGATGCCTTGCAAGCCATAGCACAGGTCAAAATACAGCACTACCACACCAATGCTGTCACCTAGCAAACTGTCAGTGTCATTATATATATATATATATATATTACATGGGAGGAGTGCCTAACAAGACTTGAATGCACAACCGAGGTGTGGGATGCTACATAAACCCAGAGGGGTTTATCAAAGCATCCCACACTGAGGGTGTGCATTAATTTGAGTTGTGCACTCCACCCATGTGTTGTTTTATGTAATTGCCGGGGGATGTTTTTTTTTCCCTCAAACTAGATTTAGTAAAATAAATGTTTTTTAGTGAAAATCTTGTGTCTGCCTTTTTTTGTACTAGAATAGGTTACAGAACAGCAGGAAATTATTATTGTGGGGAGTAAAAATGTTGAGAAAATTAGTATTAAAACTTTGACGGAGAGTGTTTTAGTTCCTATATTCAAAACTGTGTTTAGCTCTGAGTGGTAGTTGTCAGCGATATGAAAATGAGGTTCTTAGTCCCCCATTCAGAATTGTAACAGCTCATTTACATATCTCCGTGGTAACTAGGAACTGGCATTTAAGAAACATTTTGAAGAATATGCCCCAAACAGACATTTGAGCTGTTTATTGTTTCTCTTTTTTGGGGGGGGAACAGGCAGGGATAATGGTTTCAGCATGCGATTCCAAGAAAAGCCTGGCACTGACAGAGTAGTGCAGCATGGATGACTGAGTGCAACTGGGACAAAGGTGAAGCCAGGTTTGTGGAAGATCTTAAATTGGCACTGGTCTGAAAGGTTAGAGCATACCTCTCAACTGTCCCTGATTTTCAGGGACATCCCTGATTTTTGCCTCAGATTTTTTCTCTGTCCCTCATAAAATCTGTGTTCTTGTGACAGAACAGTGGGGATTGAAAGTACAAAATAATGTCAAACATTAAAGTTGCAGACTTGTTATTCTTCAGAAAATGCATCTGAACACAAATCCCTTTATTCTATCAGCTTTCCAAGTGAATAGTATCAGGTTTTAAGATGTGTCCCTGATTTGGGGTCTTTGTCCCTGATTTTTTTAAGCCTTGTCCCTGATTCATGAGGCAAGAGGTTGGGAGGTATGGGTTAGAGCTTGTTTTGTTTTTATTTCATGGTGGTGACTCGCTGAGCCCATATTCTTTGTGAGAACCAAGCTTCAAGGATGCTCAGTCAGTGAATGAGAGCAGCCTGTGAGTGAGCACGAATGGGGCATAGGAGAAGTGGGTGCGTGTTCACCATTATAACCCTCGGCTAATAGTGGCAAATTATAACCCGCTTCTCCTATGAGAAAAAATGTGCCCCAGTTATTACATATAAATTATAGGGGCATGGTAGCACCACTATAGTTAGGGTTCAGCAGGCTGTTTAATTTTAAACCCAATTGTTTGCATGGATACATATGATAATGGCAAAAGCCTAAAGGCAATTGTCATTATCGAGAAGTCTGATGCCCTGGTGCACAGCAAAACGGCATGGGGACTTAGTTTTTCAATGTGGTATGCGGGGGGCTGTGTCCCCCGCACCCCACTACTTAAGGATTCTCAACTCCAGGTGGTGCATGTCGGGGGGGGGTGAAAACATTAAAAAAAAATAAAAAGATTCAGACTGGGCTCAACAAAAATGCACCAGTGCCTGGACCCGAGCCCAGTACCCTGCCGACCAATGCTGCCAGCCCACCCACCATGCCACGGGGTCAGCTCAGCAACCCACTGTGGCACCACCCCTCACAGTCCCTTCTACCCCTAACTGTACATGCTGTCTCTCCCCCACGTGCATACATATAGTGACATCCCAATGATGTATTCGCTGACCCTCCCCATCAGGCTGCCCTACCTTATGGTAGCCCTGGAGACATGCGCTGGGGATTGTGTCATCGTTATTGTACTGTAGGTTCCCAGTCCCCAGCACTGCTATCTCATACTACTGTTTTCACCTTAATAACTTTGCTGTTGTTTAAGGAATTTGCACAAAATGTGTCATGTGTAGTCGGACTGTCACAATCTCAAGATGTGGCAAGTTTTGTAATGACATCTTCTATGGTTTTCAAGATATGGAGGGTCAAAAAAGTGAAAGAAACCATTTTTCCTATTCTTAACATGGGAATTTTTGCTCTCACCTGCAGCTTACATACTGTGGACTTTTTCCATGAATTTTTCATGGATGATGTGTTCTATGCCAAGGGTGTGCCTTTGGGTAGTTTGGTTAAAAATATGGGACAGTTGTTTTTATTGTAACCTTTTTTGTGATAATGTCGAAATGCGTCTGGTAAAAAAACAGATTGCTTGATAAAATAAGGATAAACTGATAAAAACAAATAGATTGATTAAAACAGATTGATTGTTAAAAAAAGTTCACCCTGAAGGTAAACTAAAGAAATACTGGAGCCTCCCTTTCCCTGGTGTCTGGTGATGCCCCCCACAATCCATTGCCATCCCTGGCAATGTGTTATTTTATCTTTATCTAGTGTCTAGTAGCACCTCCCACCCTCCGATCACCACCCCCATAATGGTTTCACATTTCCCTGGTGTCTAGTGGCACTCCCCACCCGTGATCACTGTCCCCGTTAAGCAAATGTATATTCCCTGGAGTCTTATGGCATCCCCACCTGCCAATCACAGATCCCAGTTCCCTGGTGTCTATTGGCACCACCCATCCTCCAATCACCATCCCCATTATTGTATTTTATATTTCCTGGTGTTTAGTAGCTCCCCCACCCACCAATCACTGTCCCCGTCATTTGCTTGTTTATTCCCTGGTGTCCAGTGGCACCTCCACCCTCCCTTGCAGCCAGAACCTAAAATAAAGAAAACTGTCCCATCAATGTGTTTTTTTCCAAAGCCTGAAAATAAAGAAAACGGCCCCCTCACTAATCAGCCCCCCACCTCTCTCCCAGCACCCACCACCCCACACCCCCAGTACACCCCCACTTACCTGAACAGGTCCCAGGTTCAAAATCCAGTCTCCAATTGAAGAAATGTCTTGCTACCAGAAACAACGACTGCAGTATAAGAAACTAAGGTAAATGCAGTTCAATGTATTTCAGTTGGGGTTTCAACTTTTATGCATAACTTAACCATTTTTTGAAATTTTAACCCAAATTTTCAACATGGCATTTTGCGGATGCCACCTCAAGAACAATATGACTGTCATTATGCAACACCCACCTGAAAGGTGATTTTGCAGTCACTTGGCAAATTCCCCTTTCGGGCAGGATTTGAACTTTTTTCCTGACCTGGTTCATGAGGTGGGGTCATAAGAAGGCGATATTAAAAATATTGGGTCAAAATATATAAAGAATTGCAAAGTTATGACCATTTGTTGCAATTTCACTATGCATACTCATAACTTTGGAAATGTTAAATATTTTGACCCCAGATTTTCAACATAGCCTTCTTATTACACACCTCATGTATGTCACAGCTCTCATTTTTCAAATCCTGGCCAAGATGTGTTTACATACCTGTGGCGTGGAATGGCTTTGCAGTTGTGCAGTATTATATTTTGGTGAGGATTTGAAAATCTTTTGTAGGGGTTCATGAGGCATCCCCGGTAACTACCACCCTATCTCCCTCCTTCTGGTACTAGCCAAACTCCAAGAACACCTAGTCCTCTCACAACTCTCTTCCTTTCTTGACTCATCCTCTTTCTTCACACCTTACCAGTCTGGTTTTAGAAAGTCCCACTCCACCACTACTTCCCTCCTAAGGCTGTCCAATTCCATATTGACTGGTATGGATAAAGGGCACATCACCATGGCTATATTTGCACTGTCTCACATTCTTTCCTTCTGTCCAAGCTCACTCTTGCAGGGCTGTCTAGTGAGGCCACCAGATGGTTCCACTCCTACCTGGTAGGCAGGTTCCAATCTGTAAGAACTGGTAACTCCACCTCTGCCTCCCTCCTGGTCACCACTCGTTTGCCCCAAGGTTCGGTCCTTGGTCTGCTCTTGTTCTCAGTCTTCCTTAGTTACCTGCCCACTGCCTGCCCTCACACATCCATCCACATGTATGTGGACAACATGGTACTGTATACATCCAGACCCTCACCCCCAGATGTGGCGACCAGACTTCAGCAGGACTTCAATGATGTTCAGCTCTGGTTTCACTCAAATCATCTCTTTCTCAATGCCAAGGAAACTGTCTCAATGATCTCTGGCACTAGGCAGAGACTTTCTTGGCTTCCCCCCACCCCCACCTTCCACACCCTGTATGGGACTCCACTGGAGGCCTGCACCTCCTTTAGATACCTAGGGCTCTGGCTTGACCAGCACCTTGACTTTTCTGTACATATCAATGACATCCACAAAAAGCTTCACCCTAAGCTGGGAGCCCTTTAACACAACCATGGATGCATCCTACTGCTGGCCCGTCATGCAGTTTTGCAGAAAATGATTCTCCCTATTTTTGACTACGGTGATGTAGTCTACTGTGCTGGTCCAAAGTCTACCCTAGCCAGACTGGACCCTCTCTTCCTCTCCTTCCATCATTTCACCCTTGACTGTTCTCCCTCCACCCATTACTGCATCCTCTACTGGACCCTAGACCTCCCATCACTTCAGGATCAGAGACAATCCCACTGTGCTAAGCTAATGACTAAGTTCTGGACACAATCTATGCCCCACTACCTCTCCTCAGACCTAACAGCCGCTCCTCCTCCCATATACTCACTCAGAAACTTCAACTGTCATTTCCTGGCTGTCCCTCACATGTCCTCCATGGCAGGCCAGGCAGCCTTTAATTATCACATGCCTAAGATTTGGAAATCTCTCCCCATGGATGTTCAGCTTGCTCCCCTCAGCATCTCAACTCACTTCTCAAAGAACACTTCACCTCTACATGTGCTTGTGATTAGATCTGTATTTCTGCACCAAAGTCTAACCTGTCCTGGATTAGTAATATATGTGTAACATCAATCTAAAATGTCCTTTGCAGCACAACTACCTTCCACTTTATTTGTAGACCATCATCTTGCAATTATTCGATGGTCCTCCTTGTATTAGTCATATACATGTATTATTGATCTGTAATGTTCTGTTTCCTGCACAACTATCTATCACTCTAACTGTAGGCCATCAACTTAACAATTGCTGGATAGTTCATTTCTATGTATATCACTACCTTCCGCTGTATTGTTATGTCCTTGACCTAACAGCAAAATGTTTGTTCTTTCCTTTCTGTAATTCTGTAACTATGTAATCATGTATTCTCCTTTCCCTCCACCCTGGGACACATCTGGAATCGAGCAGTACTCTGATCAGTATGCTTTCCTTGTAAAACTTTTAAATAAATAAATAGCATGGCTATGCCATCAATTTGGTCACTGTTGTCCTATAAGTGTAAGCGCAGGGCCCTGAGGACCCTGCACTCTCACAGGCAAATAAGGATACAATTATATTGCCTCAAAAAGAAAGGAAATAGATTGCAAAAACTGCATTAATGTTCTAGTTAGGATTAAAGTCACAAAAGTATGGAAATTTGGCATTAGGTTTTCCAAATCTAACACCCCACCCCCACCCTGCACACACCAACAGGCACTGGGGATGTGCCTTGGGGTTGTCATCCCTAACACTTACCCCATTCTCCTATACTGTACCCATCTCAACATATTTACTTATGGAATGGGGTGAGTGTTAGGGCTGACAACCCCCAAGGCACACCCCTGACGCCTATTAGTGTGTGCAGGGTGGGGTTGGGGTGTTAGGTTTGGAAGCCCTAATGCCACATTTCCCTAATTTATGACTTTAACCATAATTAGACCATTAATGCAGTTTTTTTGCACTTTATATTTATATGAGACACATGTTACAATGGCCTCAAATGCCATGGTAGCATTTAATGCTCAGCTGGATCTTAGGTGCAGCTGCAGAGGTTTAATGCCGCCACCACCAAACTCTGAGAAATGGTCTGCAGAAGCTGCATTCTCAACCTCTGGTTAGGAATGATACCCAAATGGGAAAGACTGGGTGGCTGGCACTTCACTGAGAGCAGCCAACATTATCAGAGCAGCAGAGGTAAAGACAGATTCAGACTCTAATACACCTCCCCTGCTTTTGGTAGCATACTCATCTGAGTGAGAGAAGTCTCCCCATGGCAGCATTACTGCACATCTTATTACTACAGCAGTTACTGTAGTAACAACTGCCCTAAGTGCTTCCCAGGACAGTACAGATTTATTGGCTGAAGACTGGTCACCAGAACCTGCTGTACAAAGCTCTTCCAGTACAGCAGCAGAGGCTGGGATCTGCTACTGCTTGAGTGCCGCCCCCCCATTACTGTTACCCTGGACATGCGGAAGTAGGAACTCTCTAAGCAGAATGTTACAGGACTTAACAGAAAAAAAAACGATTGTTTTGCATAATGGAGGGGTGCAAAGAGACTAAGGACTTCTCTTTAGGAGCCCCAGACAGATAATCATTTTATGGAAAGAGGATTCAGGGCTCACAGATTCTCATGGGGTAGAAGGAGATTCAGTTAATAAAGAACAAGTCTCTGAGGATCAGCGTCATGGACCAGCTTGTCATAGATTCTAGATGACAGATCTTTTTGCAGCTCAGGGTGAAGCTGCCCAGTGCCAAAATGTTTTCTGCTTAAAGTACAAAGGTGTATTACCTACCACCCTAGATAGGGTGCATGTTGTCTGCGACTAGCTAAAGGGTTCTATGGGGGTTGTAGCTGGTCACTTGTATGCTTTAATACATGTATCTAGTGAGACTGAGTTTGATATTAGTTTCAAAACTGTCACCTCATTTGAAAATGGTGAGCTAGATACAAAGTTTTAAAGGACACCCCATTATGGGCCCCCTTTGTCATCATCCTCTCTACTAAGCCCACCAATAAAATCATATCTATATTGCTTTTAAATGAAGGGGTAAATATCACATATGTTTTATACTGGTTACACTAGAAGTGTGAGGTGTTGGATCAACCCTCACTCATCATTGACTTTGAGCTTATCTGAACAGGAGGTTGGAAGGTCCAGGTCAAGCTGCAAGAAACAAATGAAGGTTGTTAAACTGCTGGTATTAACAGGGAGTGATATTTGGGAATTTTGAAAAAAATGACAATGGGGATTTATTGGCTAAAATTGACCAATTTCTGTGGCCTCATTGAATGTCAATTGCCTGAACAAGTATGACAAGAGGAACAAAATAGACTCTTGCTAAACAACAGCATGTTAAAAGATTATTGCAATAGACCTCTGTAACATCCAGTCATTCACACCGACTTAAAAAGTCATGGGTGAAACATATTTTTTATCTCAATTCTAGTACCAGTCAAGGAGTGGCAATATTAATAGCCAAGGCAATTCTTTTTCAACTAATTCAACAGATTATTGACAATGAAGCTAACTATGTGTTGATCAAAGGCTCATTATTCAGAGTTGAAGTAGTGAACTAGGCAAGGGATTGCAGAAGGATTCAGGGAATCAGAAACTGCCCCCTACAGGCAGAAGTAAAGAGTAAGGAGAACCCGAGGGGAGAGGAATCCTCCAGGGTACAAATTAATAAAGAAAGTAATGTGGTAGAGCTAAAGGGGTAAAGGAATGGGACCAGAGAAGTGGGAATGAGGGAGGAGAAAAAATGGAGGCAACAAGCAGAGTGGAAACAAGATCTGGAAGGCCATGTGTGCAAAAGCTACAAATCTAAGAAATAAGAATCTGGACCTAGAGGACATCATGGCAGAGGCTGACCTGGATATTGTGGCCATTACAGAATCATGGTGCACTGAAAACCATGGCGGGACATGGCCATACCAGGCTATAATTTGTTCAGGAAGGACTGGGTGGGAAGGAAAGAAGGGAGTGTGGTGCTTTATGTGAGGGAAAGCATAAAAACTATGGATATACAGGGAATAAAGGAGGAGGCAGAGGTACTGTGAGTCACCCAAGAGATGGGAAATGCAGCTACTATTCACACTGGAGTGATCTGCAGACCTCCAGCACAGAGGGATGACTTAGATAAGGTACTGATGGAAGCCATTAGCAAGATGTCAGAAAAGGGGAGGTGCTGCTGGTGAGGGACTTCAACCAGTCAGATGTAGATCGGAGCCTCCCAGCAGTGACTTCAGCTAGAAGCTGGTACATCCTGGACTCTCTGCAGGGGGTGTTCCTCAGGAAACTAGTCAGTGAACCCATTCATGATGGAGCAATATTGGACCAGGTACTCACTAACAGGAACAGTGTTGCAGACATCACAGTGGGAGGCCACTTGTGGACCAGTGATCACCATGCAGTGTGGTTAAATACAGTGATGGCTATGGCATCAAACTACACAAGGTCAAGGGTCCTAGACTTCAGGAGGGTCAATTTTAAAAAGATGGGTGAATGTCTTAGGGATGACTAAGTGGGGGGGATGACCTGGGTGGGGTTGAGGAACAGTGGGCAAAGATAAAAGAGAGCATAGTGAAAGCAACAAACCTCTGCATCAAACAAGTGAGCAAAAGCAAGAGGAAAAAGAGGCCACAATGGTTCTGGAAAGAGTTGGCTGAAAAGGTAAAGGCTAAAAAAGTAGCATTCAGAAGGTATAAGTAGATGCAGAGGGAGGAGGCTAGGGAAGTGTATCGGGGGAATAGAGTGAAGCAGGGAAAGCAGTAAGGAGCACAAAGGTACAAACTGAGGAGAGAATAGCCCCGGAAGTAACGATAGGTCACAAGACATTTTTTAGGTATGTATGTGAAAAGATGAAGACCAGGGGTAGGATTGTAAGGTTAAAAAGGGAACAGGGGAACTGTACAGAGGAGGACCATGAAAAGTCAGACATCCTGAACAAATACTTTTGTTCAGTGTTTGCAGAGGAAGGAGAAGGGAAGTGGCCACAAACAAGTAATAAAAGCTTTGGAGGGAATCTGTTCAATAAATATATGGCTGTGGCCATCTCTCCAAGACCTGTGTTGTGTGCAGTCTTCCAGGGGAAGGGTATGTAAACTACGACAATTGCAGAGGGACTTTTAAAGTTTGGAGAAGTGGTCCAATGTATTGCATTTAAAGTTCAATACCAAAAAGTGCAAAGTGATGCATACTTTGAACAAAAACCCCAGGACACAATATTGGGTGGGAGGGGTTAAGCTGAACACTGCTGCTGAGGTAAGGGATCTAGGAGTCATCATAAGTGACTCCATTAAACAATCTAGTCAATGTAACAAAGCCTACAGCAAGATAACCAGGATGTAGGGGTGCACTGGAAGGGGATTTGATGGCAGGAGAAAGGATGTATTACTACTTCTCTACAGATCGTTGATAAGGCCTCACCTGGAGTGCTGTGCAGAGTTCTGGAGCCCTAACTTGAGAAAAAACAGGGACAGGCTGGAGACAGTGCAGGAGAGAGTGAAAAAAAATTATTCATGGCCAGCAGACCAGATCTTATGAGGCTGGCTTAATGCACTGAACATGTACTCAATGGATGCCAGAAGATAGAAAGACAACATGATAGAAACCTTCAAGGCCCTGAAAGGAAGGAACAGGGTAAACTGCGAGGAACTATCCAGGAGGAATAGCAAATTTAGAACATGGGGATATGAGTGGAAGCTTTCAGCAGGGAAAGTCAGGAGGGATGTGAGGAGGCTCATTTTTACAGAGACTGACTGAGCCATGGAACAGTCTGCCAGCTGAGGTGGTGGACACCAAGACCATCAACAGCTTCAAACATAATTAGGACAGAGTTGAGGGCTTAATAGTCACCCAGAGGGGCAGCAGAAAGGCAGGGAACTAGGGGCAGATAGTGTGGACATAAAGTTTGTATAGACACTAGGTCTCAGTGGTAGGATGGGGTGTTGCAGGCAAGCTGAAAGGACCAATGACTTTTTTTTCTGCCACCAACTTCTATGTTTCTGTTTCCACAGAACTTGACAATGGTCCCTGAGATCTGGCATCATAATTGTGACTCCATTACTTCCATATCTAGGAGGGGGTAAACATTAAATCAAGTATAGTTCCATTATTTATAGCTTTGCAAGAATAAGTAGATACATTTATGTTTCACTGCAACCCCAAGTTTTCCTTCCTTTACCATGCCCACAGTGAGCATTCATATCCCTTATTGAAGGACTAGTTCCTTTTCTTCCTAGGTTCTTATACAGTTTATTTGATAATACAGCAAATTTCTCAAGTTATTTTAGAGAACTATCATATATTCGTCATGGGCAATTAATTTGCTTATGAACACCACAAGAAAATGCATTCCCCTCAATACCTTCCACTAACAGCATCTCCACTAGGGTTGGGCAAAACCAAGTAGATTTGGGTTCTGGTTTTAGTTTCGCAAAAGCACTCATTGTTTTGGTGCTGGTTTTGAATTCATGGTTAGTATGAGGTCAATGTAATATTCCCCCTTTCTTTCAGTTTTAAAGCATAATAAAAATAGAAAATGTGTAAATGACGGTGAATGTAACAGGTCAGAATTACACACCACTGCAAACAAATGGTTATCAATCAGGGGCAACTCAAATTCTGGAACACTGTATCTCCTTCAAAACAATGGCTGCTAGCCAGAGACTTCTCAAATACCAAAAGACGTTGTACACACATTCACACACAAAAAACAGTCTATAAGCACTTGGGACTACTGAAATGGCAGAGCACCACTCCTCAAAAAACAGTGGCTATAAGCCTTCTGTTACTCAAATAGTGCAGCACTGTCCCCAAAAGGGCAACAACAGGGGCTGTTAAAATATTGAAACACTAACATCCATTAAATGGCTACCAGTCAGGAACTGCTAAAATACCAAAGCACTCCACCTCCCATCCTTCAAGACACACACAAAAAAAAAAGTAGGTACAAGGCAGAAGCTACTTAAAGCTCAAGTGCAAACAACCACATTTTTTTAAAATTTAAGCTTCCCAACAAAAAAATGCTTTGTTTTTGCTAGCTATCTGTTTCAAAACACACCACTCTTTTAGGCAGTTTTTATGTTCACTGTGCGCACATGAGCAGCAGACATTTTGTAAGGACAGTGGCTTCTGAGGGGTGTGACATTGTCAGTCCAATGCAGACTGGTCTACAAGGGGCTTGTCATTGTCACACCAGTCATCAGCCAGGCTGATCATTACACTGTTGTGGCTTGCTGGGAGGAAACTGTGTATTTCAAAGGAAAGAGTCGACCCAATCATAGAATGGATGTTTCCTTTTATCTATGCCACCCAGCAAACACAGCCGAACACACATCTCCCATATTGCCAGTCAAGGCACACCCCCTCCCTGCTGGCACCTGTTCTACCTGTTCTAATATTATATTCTGAGGAATGTGTAACAGCACTAAACTGCATTCTCCTATTAAAACATCCCCTTAGATGCAATATTTTGAACACAAGTGACCGCACTGTCAGCTTCAACTGGAACTACCTACCTTAGGCTAAGTGTGTAGAGTGTAGATCATCTGACAACCATAGTGACAGGGGGCCATGTCTCTCTAAACCACATCAACTGCATTATTCAATGCTATGGATTCCTGGCAAGCAGCAGCTAATGAAAATAAACCTCAAAACTTGCAGCCACAGCACAACCATCTTACGTCGTTCTCTGTTTTTACTCTTTACAAAACCAGCTGACTTGCATTTGAGCCCTTCTGGCTTCAGCTATAGTATGGTCACTTCACACAAGGTTCCAGTGGGGGTCATTGGAGGTTTCACGATACTTGGCTATCAGTGGTTATGAAAGCAGCCTACTCACAGGATTCATGCACAGTATAAGTGGTAGGAAAAAGGACTGACAATATAGAGATGATGTGAGGTGGTATTGTTTAGGATTTCAGCTGATAAGATCATGGCAATAGGCTATCTTTGCTGTGGTGTTTGCAACTATATTTTTTATATTGCATGTAATAAATTAACATGTTCCACTACAAATCTAGGTGTGGATGCAGCTTATAGCTCAAATCTATAAATTTTCTAATTTCTCATTGAGGTGACACCTATGATACACTGTTTTAAATCCCCCACTCAACCTTCCCACTCAGCACCCACCACCCTATCCCCCCCCACAAACATAACACTAACACTGGGAGTACCCAATCCCCCAGTGTCACCACCTGAAATAAAGAAAACAGTCTCTTGTGGTTAGTTTTCTTTAAGCATACCCTATAAAAAAAAGAAAAACATCCATCAATGTCTGTTGCAGCCGGTACTGTCTGCCCCACTTGGCCCTTCCACTCAGCACCTATCACCTCCCCCCCCACGAGCCCTTACCTAACCACCAGGGTCCAATGCTGCAATGATCTCTGGACCATAGACACGTCTTCCCTCTTCAATGCTGGACTGCAAACTGAGGAAATCAGGTATGTGGTTCAATGTATTTCAATTGAATTTTAAACTTAGTGGCATAACTTTGTCATTTTTGAATATTTGTGCCCCAAATTTTCATCATGCCTTTTTTGGGACCCCACTTCATGGACAATGGCAATGAAATTAGGCAATTCTTTCCCAACAGGTGATTTTGCAGTCACTGTGCAAAATCATCTTTCAAGCAGGAGTTGAAAATTTTCTCCAACTTTGTTTATGAGGTGGAATCATAAGGCTATGTTGAAAATTAGGGGTAAAAATATTATCAACAAAGTTAGGAGCCTACCTTGAAATTTATGGACGCTGGCTTGTAACTTTGGTAGTTTTCAATATTGTGACCCCAGATATTCAGCATAGCCATTTCTTCCCAGTACATCATGAATGTGACAGTTGTCATTTTTCAGATTCTGGCCAAAATGTGTTTTCACATCCCAAATGTGATTTCTCGGTCGCTGCACAAAATCACCATTTGTGGAGGCAGCTTAAAATTTTCTCCACCCTTGTTCGTGAGGTGGGGTCATAAGAAGGCTATGTTGAAAATGTTGGGTAAAAATAATAAAAAAAAACAACTAAGTTATGAGCCTATATTGAAATTTATGAATGCAGGCTCATAACTTTGTTAATTTTCAATATTTTGACCTCAAATTTTCAACATAGCCATTCTTCACAGCACCTCATAAATGTGACGGCTGTCATTTTTCAAATCCTGGCCAAAATATGTTTTCGTGCTTGTGGCACAAAATCACCTTTTGAGCAGGATATGAAAATGTTCTCCTCCCTTGTTCATGAGGAGGGCTCATAGGACAGCTATGTGGGGTCGTAGTAAAAATATAAGAAAACAACAAAGATATGAGTCTACATTGCAGTTTTTCAGTGCATGCTTGTGACTGTGGTAATTTTCAGTATTTTGACCCCATCTTTTCATCATAGCCATTTTTTCACACCATCTCATGAATGTGACAGTTGTCATTTCTCAAATCCTACCCAAAATGTGTTTTAACATTTGTGGTGCAAAATTACGTTTCAGCCATTGTTTTATAAATGACACCTGTCATGCTCAGAAGTAGTGATCATAAAAAGATTATGTTGAACATTCAAGGTAAAAATGTGAAAAACCAACTAAGTTATGAGGAAACAAATTATTCCAGTATTTACTCATAACTTTATTTTTTGCAGATTTTGGCCACTAATGTTCAACATATCCCTTGTGTTACCCCACCTCCTGAACATGGCAGGTGTCATTTTTCAAATCCCCTCTGAAACTTGTTTCCATAGTCTCAGAGCAAAAATCACTTTTCAGATGGGATTTTAAAAATTCCACCTGTCTCGATCATAATGTCGGGTCATAAAAAGACTGTTGGACATTTGTGGTCAAAATGTGGGAGCCCACTTTAAATATTACTTCTCAGCTGCCCTATCCTGGGTAATTACAATCTAAAAAGGTGTCAAAGCAGGACACCACTATTGCATCTCATCTGCTCTATCCTGGGTGAATATATAGTAAAAATGTGTACAAGCTAGATCCGGTACAACAACACTTCCAGTGGTGAACATTTGGCATTGACAAATGCTTGTCTTGAGTGTTGCATGATCATTTATTAATCCCCCAGGGAACTGAAGGTGAATGTTTATTTGGTTACTATGTAGGAATAGACCTGTAATGCTCCCCCACAACTCAGTGGTTAGTTTTCTCATATCTTCAGCATCCATAAATATATGCAATTGGAGTTTAAAACTGATTACACTAGTGGCATCAATAACTATTCAGTGAGCCTATTCCAGTGTGACACCGCCTTCTGTGTATAGTAGGAGCCGCTTGTGTTTGGCCAGTATTTTCTCCCCATTAATTGTTTATTATGGCCTTTGTATCATGCCCACATTCTCTGTGATCCAATCCCATTTCTGTACATAATTTTTTAAATATCTTGTATAATAAGTTGTCATTGTATTTGCATTCTGTAGCTTGTTGAAATTGTATCATTCTGTACTCCCCCTTCCTTGTCCCTTGGGTTGCACCCAGAAACTAGCCTTTCCCATTTACCAATTTTAAAATAAATAAATAATAAATAACTGAATGAATGAATGAATGAATGAATGAAAATCAAATCACCCCCTTGTCTCCTTCTTTCTAAACTGTACATCTCTTATGGGAATTATAATCAAGATTCTGGAGTCCATAAATGTATTTAATGACTCATCTTTGAATTCTTTCAAGGGAGTTTATTTCATCTTTTTGATATGGTGACCAAAATTGCAAACAGTAATCCATGTGTGGTCCTGGCATGGGATTTGTGTAGTGAAATGTTTACGCATCTGCATCTTCTGCTGAAATTTCTTTTGTTACAACTAAGAATTTTAAGGGCCTTTGTACTAGTGTTTTTGTTATTAAGGCAGAAATGTAGATCTGACTGTATAATAATCTCCAGGTCCCTTTTCTCATTAACACTTTAAAAATTTGTTTCTCCAGAATTATAGTCCCTCTTGATGTTGTGATTTCCCAAGTACATCAGGACACATTTGTGAATGCTGAATTGCATCCCTCATAATATTGCCCTTCTGTTTATTTTATCCAAGTCTTCTTGAATTGTATCTGTATCAGATATGGCTGGACCTCCTAAGTTTATGTGGTTAGCAAACTTGACCAAATTACTACTTATCCCTATGTGCATATCTTTGAGGAATAAGATGAACAGTATTCGGCCCACTATTGACCCCTGTGGCACCCACTGCTTGCCCTAATGCTGTCTCTGATATTGCTTTTTATAGAAACATGGAATGTATCAGCAGAAAAGAACCAATAGGCCCAGCTGGTCTGCCTTATTTTCTCTATTAGTACACCCAGGACCCTATTTGGTCACAGTTCTCCCTCCCTTCTCCCTTATCTCTACTTACTATGCCAATGTGTCTATTCCAAGTATGCTTTAAGCTCCTGACTGTCTTCGCCACCACCATCTCTTCTGTTAGGCTGTTCCAGGCATCCACCACCCTTTCTGTGAAGTGGTATTTCCTCACATCACTCTTAAGCCCCACCACACACTTCATAGCATGCCCCCTTGCTGGTGCTCATCCTCCTGTGAAATAGACTCCCCTCCTGCACCTTGTTCACCCCGTGAGGTACTTATAGGTCACCATCATGTCCCCTCTCATGCTTCTGTCCTCCAGGGAGTACATGTTGAGCTAATTCAGCCTCTCCTCATATAATTTCTCCTGCAACTCCCACACCATTTTGATAGCCCTCCTCTGGACTGCTTCTGCCCTATTAATGTCCTTGCAGAAGTGCAGCCTCCAGAACTGGACACAGTACTCCAAGTGGGATCTTACAAGTGAGCAATATAGTGGCAACGCCACCTCCCTTCTCCTGCTAGAAATACCTCACCCTATGTATCCCAACATACAGCTAGTGTTGCCTACTACCTTGTCACACTGCCCTGCCAGCTTAAGATAATGATATAGGATTATCCCTAGGTCCCTTTCTTGCTTGGTGATTCTAAATACCTTCCATCATCTTATACTGTACATAGCCCCCAACATTCCTCATATCTGGTAAATGGAACTGCATTTTTTGGCAATGAAACCCAGCTACCACACCCTGGACCGCTCCTCTAGTTTTGCCAGATCCCTTTGTATTCTTTCCACCCACTCTTGGGTGTCTAACCTATTGCAGGTTTTTGTGTCATTTGCAAAAAGACACACCTTCCCCTCTAGTCCCTCAGCAATGTCACTTATGAAGACATTGAAGAGGACAGGACCCAGCACCAATCCCTGTGGTACTCTACTAGTCACTAGTCTACCATCCCGAGTCATTGGCATTTGCAACCACCTTCTTCCTCCTATCTTTTAACTAGTTAGATACCCATCTTTCCACCTTCTCCCCCACCCCCATGTTGCTGAATTTCTTAAGCAGCTTCCTATGTGGTGCAATGTCAAAGGCCTTACTGAAGTCCAGATAGATCACATCCACTACCTTCTTCTGACCCACCTCCATGGTTACCCAGTCAAAGAAATTTATGAGATTTGTTTGACATGACCTCTCCCCTGTGAAGCTGTGCTGCCAGTGGTTCTGCTGCCCATTTGCCTCCAGGTACTCCGTTGGTTTCTCCATTGGCAGGGTTGGCAGTAATTTCCCCATCAACTGATGTGAAATGTACTGGCCTGTAATTGCTAGCCTCCTCCCTGCTGCTACTCTCATGCACAGGGAACACATCAGCCCTCCTGCAGTATGCTAAAACTACCCCAATCCCCAATAAGGTGCTGAATAGTGTTACCAGAGGGGTGGCTAGCATCATGCTCAGTTCTTTCAGTACCCTTTCATGGTTACTGTCTGGCCCCATTGGCTTGTTTTCCTTTAGGGTTTCCAATCCCTGGTGGACTTTATCTTCCATAAATGGATTTGTGTCTACTCCCCCTTCCTCTCAGTGTCTGCTGATACATGTCAGTCCATCCCTTCCCCCTCCACTGTGAAGACCCAGCAGAAGTATGTGTTTAACATTTTAGCTTTCCCTTGATCTTCCTCTACTGTCACCTCCCCAGTCTTCTGATCCTCAGTACTAGGTTTACTAGGTGTTTTGGGACATGGTAGGCACCTGCCCATCAAGAATGTCCTCCACAATTGTTGTGGAATATTAAAGCTTAGTTAGAACTTAACCATATATCCAGACCTTTTTTAAATGTGATGACGTTTTTACTATCAGCTAATTCTTGAGGAAGTTTATTTCATAGACTTGGTGATCTTATGGAAAAGTAATTCAGTCTTTTATTTGTTTTTGCTTTTCCAATTTCCAGTTGCTTGGAGTGCAATCTTGGTACTATCTTTCTTTGTGAAAAGAAAATACCACATTGTTGCATTAGTGCTGGGGATTGAAGAATTTTGAAGAGAAACAAGAGATCTCCTCTACTACCTAGTTCAAGGGAATGTAGGCCTAATTTATGGAACCTTTCTGGGTAGCATAATTGGGCTAAATGTGGTACCATTTTGGTAGCTCTTCTCTGTATCTGCTCAACCCTATCTATGTCTCTCTCTTTAGGTAGGGACTCCAAAAGGGTGAACCGTAGTCGGAGTATGGTCTAAAGTATGTTCTATAGAGTGGAATTATACATTCTTCTGTTTTGGTGACAAATGTAGACCACCCCTTGACTTCCTCTTTTTGTTCCCGTATCTGAAGAAAGTCTTTTCCCCTTTTTGAGCTCCTGGGTTATTCTCTCATTTGTTTGAATTATTGCTGTCCTCACCATCCTTCCTGCCTCTCTTGGTTTACCTAGATATATTTCACTGTGCCCCTCTATCTGGGTATCCTTGTACCTACTAAAAGCTGTTTTTTTCTCCTTTACTGCCTTAGTCACATCCTTAGAGAACCCTGATAGCCTCTCTCTCCTCTTACCCTTACTTATTTCCCTCAAACAGCTTGCTGTTACCTTACTTATTCCCTCTTTTATTCTTTTCCATTGTTCCTCCACTCACCCAGCCATCCACCCCTTCAAGATACTGTATTTACTAAGACAGGCAGGCATATTCCTCAGTCAGCACCATTACAAAATTCCTATGCTGCTCTGGTGGGATGGGACTGCCATGAGGAGGCATCTGTGGTAGTGGCCAGGGAGAATGTGTAGGTCCTCCATAGTGGAGACCCCAAGGAAGGTGGGAGAGAACCCCAGAGAAAGAGGAAGCAGCTTCTGATGGGGGAGTCCATTGTCAGGGGGAATAGATTTGGGAATAGGAAGGGGAAACATAGGGAGGTCAAGTGTCTGCATGGCACCACAGTCCAGAAGGATGGGAAGCAATTTCTGGGGCACACTAGGGTAGCAGGACAGAAGGGGGAGCTGGATGTCATTGTCCACCTGGGGACAAATGACCTGGCTAGGGATGGGGCTGGAATAGTGCAGGGGGAATTTAGGGAGCTGGGGAGTGATTTCAGACAGGTAGCACACTCGGTGGCTTTCTTTGAGGTACTGCCTGTCTATGACGGGTGGGAAGAAGAGGGATCTCTGTACCAGGAGCTTCAACTCATGGTTGAAGAAAATGTGTGGGTGGGGGGGTTGCTACATTGAAGACTGGGAAGCCACCTGGATGAATGAGGCCCTATACAGGGGTGATGACTTGTGTCTGTCTGGGAGGGGTACTGTACTCCATCAGCAAACAGTTTAAATGTTACTTTGAGGAACATTTAAACTACCCATGGGGGGTGGAAAAAATCAGAGAAGCAGAAACTACCCCCCAACAGGCTGAAGTAGAGAGTAGGGAGAACCCACGGGGCAAGGAATCCCTTGGGGTACAAATTAGCAGGGTAGTGGAAACAAAGTGGGAGGGGAACAGGAGCATTAAAAAGAGAAGGGTGAGGAAGGGGCAAAAGGCAAAAAGATGAGTAACAAGAAGACTGTTAACAAAATCTTGAAGGCCACATGTGCAAATGCTGCAAGTCTAAGAAATAAGATTCCAGACATACAGACCATCATGGCAGAGGCCAGCCTGGATCTAGTAGCCATTATCAAGTCATAGTGCACTGAAAACCATGACTGGGACATGGCCATACTAGGCTATACTCTATTCAGGAAAGACAGGGTGGGAAGGAAGAAAAGAAGTGGATGTGGTGCTTTATGTAAGGGAAAGCATAAAATTGACAAATATACAGGGAATACGGGGGGAGGTACTGTGAATGACCCTGGAGATGGTAAACAGAGTCACTATTTGCACTGTTGTGATCTACAGTCCTCCAGCATGGGGAAGGAGTTAGATAAGGTACTGGTAGAAGCCACTGGCAAAATGTCAGAAAAAGGGGAAGTGCTGCAGTTGGGGACTGCAATCTGCTAGAAGTAGATTGGAGTATTCTAGCTATGGCTTCAGCTAGAAGCAGGGACATCCTGGACTCCCTACAGGGAGCATTCTTCAGATGACTAGTCAGTGAACCCACTCTTGATGGGGCAATACTGGACCTGGTACTCATTGACAAGGACAGTGTTGCAGACATCATGGTGGGAGGCCACCTGAGAACTAGTGATCAACATCTTCAACTTCAGTTTCAACTTCAACTTTATTTATAAAGCGCAATTCAAAATATCAAAGCACTTGTACAATAATTAAAAATACAGCAGTTAAAAATCAATAAATAATAAGAATAAACAGCCATCACGACAATTCAGTCAAATCCTGGGAAAGCGAAATTAAATAGATATGTTTTTAATGCAGATTTAAAACTCTGCACAGTCAGGCATTCTCTTATCTGGCAAGGTAGAGAATTCCACAAGGTAGAGATCACAAAAGCAAACACCCTGGCACCTGAGGTCTTCAAACAAACCCTGAGAATCTCTAGCAATCCCTCATCAGTGGAGCGGAGTGCGCAGAGGGGGAAGTAGGGGTAAAGAAGCTCTTGCAGATAACACAGTTGCTGTCCATACAGGGCTTTATAGGTCAACAAACTGACCTTAATGGTGATCTGTCCCTGAACAGGAGCCAGTACAGACCACAGAGCACAGGCATGACATGGCAAGATTGAGTTAAACCAGTCAACAGACTGGCAGCCGCATTCTGCACCAGCTGCAAGTGGCAGATCTCAACCTTTGGTTGCCCTGGGTAGAGGGAGTTGCAATAGTCAAGGCTTGAGGTCACAAAGGCATGGATCAATGTAAGAAGATCATCAGGTGGGACTAGTGCTTAATCTGGGTGATGTTCCTCAGATGGTAAAATGAAGTCTTGACAATGGATGACACCTGAGATTTAAGCATCAGACCATCATCAAAAATAACACCGAGGTTTTGCACCCAGTCAGAGGTCCTCAGCTGGCAGCCACCAAGCCAAAGCCCAGAGGGCCCTTCAACCAAGATCCACTCTGCCTGATGGCCTGGGTCCACAACTAACACCTCAGTCTTTATCAGGGTTCAACCTCAGCCAGCTGGCACTCATCCAATATTGGATCTCAGTGAGTCAGTTGTTAAATGATGAGACAGCTCCATCTTGATTGAGCACAAAGGACATGTATAGCTGAGTATCATCTGTGTAGCAATGAAAATTCAGCCCATACCGCATTACAATGTCTCCCAATGGCAGCATATACACCACGAACAACATGGGTGCTAAAATAGAGCCCAGCTGCACCCCACAAGGCAGGAAGACAGGGCTGAAGGAATAAATCCCCAATATCACTCTCTGTGACCTGCCAGTGAGGAAAGAATGAAACCACCTGAGGACTGTACCAGTCAGTCCACAGATCAGCTGCAGGCACTCCAGTAACACACTATGGTCCATGGTGTTGAATGCCACAGAGATCAAGGATAACCAAGATGGAATGGCTCTTCTGATCTCTCACTATCAGGAGATCACTGAGTACCCAAACAAAGGCCGTCTCCAAACTGTGCCATTTCCAAAATCCAGACTGGAGAGGATCATATATATCATGGATGGTAAGGTGATCCTCCAGCTGCAGCATGACCACCTTCTTAATAACCTTACCCACAAAAGGAATGTTACAGTCAGGTCTGTAGTTAGCAAGATAGTCCGGGGTAAAGAAAAGATTTCTTAAGGAGAGGTGTTACCACCACCTCCTTCAGAGTGTCCAGGAACACCCCTATCTCTAATGAAGACCAGACTATCTCAGCTAGGACAGAGCCAATAACATCAACACACCCCACTAAGAGGCGGGTTGGGCTAGGATCCAAACTACAGCAGGTCGGCTGCATACTCTGGATGATCCTCATGATATCTACAATCACCAACTGATTGAACTTGGACCAGGCAAAACATGGGGCTGCAACTTCCCCCCGACCGTCACAGCACCCATTGGAATGGGCCATGTTGATCTTGGACCCGATGTCAGCAACCTTATCTACAAAGAATCGAGCAAACTTGTTACTTTTGTCTTATGACAATGCTCTCTGAAACTGTAGACAGGCTGTATTGCACAGTCTGTTAACAGTTCAGAAGAGCTGAGCTGGTTGATTCTGAGCAGCAGTGAACTCCCTGGACAGGAATTCTGCCTTCTTATGGGAGATGGCCAATTGATAATCAGTATGATGATTCATCAATCTAAGTTTGTCGGCATCAAGGCCCAATGTCCACAAGCACCATTCCAACCTTCGTCCCATTCACCTCAGCTCCCTCAAGGTCCCATCAAACCAAGGGGACTGAGGGTGGGGGGGGATCAGGGGATGAACATGGACAGGAGCTATGAAGTCCAAAACCCTGGTCACAGCCCTATTATAGGCCTGTACCAGATTCTCTGGGTCTGAGCTTGATGATGATGAAGTCTGTGACTTCCTTCAGGGATTACTTCTCGCCCCTGAGTGGATGGTAGATGAGGAGAATTCTGCACCCCACACCTGCGCCCAGAATACACTCAAAGGACTTGGTCTCCACCACTGGCACATCTACAAAGCTGAAATCCATTTTAAAGCAAATGGCTACACCCCCATCTCTATGATCCATCCTCAGGCTGTGTATCACTGAGAACCCAGTCAGAATAGCTGACTCAAGAATTGGGCCAGCATTATTATCCAACCAGGTCTCAGTGATGCAAGCCAGGTCAAATGACTCAACAAGATCATCAATCATTGCTGTCTTGCTCTTAATAGATCTGGCATTGCATAACCCCACCTGAGAAGGATGGTCCACCAAGGCCAGCTACATCACCTGCCCCCAAAGGAGGAGTCTTTGGGTATGGGAACTAGACAGGAAGGACCCCTCTCAAGAACCCATTTTGCTCCAGGACATCTTCTAGTCCCCATGATCCCAATCCACCCACCCAGCTCCTCTCCAGGTCCACAACCCCAACCCTACATCCTCCTTCTTACTATCCCCAAAGCATGGCATATATAGTGTGGTTAAATATAAAGATGGCTGTGGAATTTAACCACATAGGGGCAAGGGTGCTTGACTTCATGAGGGCAGATTTTATAAAGATGGATGAATCCTGTGCCTCAGGGATAACTTGACAGGGGGATGACCTGGGGGATGAAGGAACAGTGGGTAAAGCTAAAAGGTGGGATTGTCAAGACAACAAACTTCTGCATTAAGCAAGTCAACAAGAGCAAGACAAAAATGAGGCCATTATGGTTCTCATAAGATGGCGGAAAAGGTAAAGGCTAAAAGGGTTGCATTCAAAATGTATAAGGAGACACAGAGGGAGGAGGCTAGGAAGGTGTATCTGGGGAAACAGAGGGAAGCAGAAATCAGTAAGGAATGAAAGGAGAAAACTAAAGAGAGTCTAGCCAAGTCAGTAACAAAAGGAGCTAAGACACTTTAAGTTTGTAAGCAAAATGAGTAAGACCAAGGTGGGGATTGTATGTTTGAAAATTAAAGGGGGGGCTGTGCGGGGGGGGCCAGGAAAAGGCAGACATCTTGAACAAACACTTCTACTCAGTGTTCAGAGGAAGAGGAAGGGAAGTGACCACTAAAAGATGATATGAGCTTTGAAGGGGGGTGGATGGACACTAGTCATTTTCCAAAGACAGTGTCCTAAAGGAAACAGGAGTGGTTCTGGAGGACTGGAGGGTACATGCAGTCCACTTTCACAAACGTGTTAGCAAGGAGGAGGCTGGCAATTATAGGCCAGTTATCCTGACATCAGTGGTGGGAAAGTTAATGAAAACAGTGCTGAAGGAAAGGATTGTGGAATATCTTGAATCCAAGTTACAAGACCTGAAGCAGCATGGATTCATGGAAGGGAGGACATCAAACAAATCTGAGAGATTTCTTTGACTGGGTGACTAAGGAATTAAATCTGAGTGGAACTGTGTACATAATCTACCTAGATTTCAGTAAGGCTTTTAAAACTGTTCCACATGACAGACTAGTAAGCAAGCTGGGCAGCTAAGAAGTGGTTGAAAGATGGTAAACTGGTAAGAAATTGGTTAAGGGATATGCACAGAGAGTAGTGGTAAACAGAGTCCACTCCAAGGAAGGGAGGGTGACCAGTGGGGAACCTCATGGATCAGTGCCAGGACCAATCCTCTTTAATGTCTTTGTAAGTGAAATTGCAGAAAGTCTGTCTCTTTGTAGATAACACTAAAATGTGTAGCAGGGTGGACATTCAGAAGGGGTGGAAAGGATGATCAGAGACCTGTGAAAATGTGAGGAGTGGTCATGGGTAGGATGGCTGGGTTTCAGTGCAAAAAAGTGCAAAATAATATACTTAGGGTACAGAAACATGGAAGTAGAATATAAAATGGGTGGAGTGGTACTGACCACCACCAAACAGGAAAGACACCTAGGGGTAATCAAACCAGATGAACTGAAGATGGCCAGGGAGTGTGACAAGGCAGTCGTGAGGGATAGTGGGATCCTGGGGTGCATAGGGAGGG
Organism: Neoceratodus forsteri; assembly: GCA_016271365.2. Lineage (NCBI taxonomy): Eukaryota > Metazoa > Chordata > Ceratodontiformes > Ceratodontidae > Neoceratodus > Neoceratodus forsteri. The sequence continues at coordinate 347,429,020 of JADMNL010000023.1, forward strand.
GTATCTCCAGCAGAAAGAGGGAGCTGGTGTTGCCCCTGTATAGAGCACTGGCAAGACCCTACCTTGAGTACTGTATCCATTTCTGGAGACCACATTTCTGGAAGGACATAGACAGAGTGGAGATGGTCCAGAGCAGGGCAACTAAAATGGTGCAGTGTTGCCACCAAAAACCCTATGAAGAGTGATTAAAGGACCTCTATATGTACACTCTAGTACAGTACAAGTTGTATTAAACTGTTCCACCAATGAGTTGGTTTAGCATTGTTTTTTACAGTCAGCAGTGCATTGGCAACTCATATTGTTTTTCAGTGCTTAACCAGCTCAAGAGCAATGGTTGTAAAATGTTTTTGCAACTCATTTGGATTGCATCAGCAGTCCAGTCATAATGCAATGCAAAACTGAGTTTTAACTCTTAAGAAACAGTTTATGCAGGGCTTTGTACTCGATCCAGCAACACTTATGCAACTCAGTCAGAAATACTAAAACAACTCATTGGAGGAACAGTTTAATGTGACTTGTACTGTAGATAGAAGGAAAAGGGGAAATTAGATAGTCTTTTAAATACTTCACCAGGATAAATAATGTATAGGAGGGAAGCATTTTTCAGAAAAAAAGGAGCTCAAGAACAAGGGGACATGCTATGAAGCTGGAGGGAGGTAGATTCTGGGGAGAAGTGAGGAAATACTTCTTCATAGAAAGAGTTGTGGATTCCTGGAACAGCCTTCCAGCTGAGGTGGTGAGGCTGAAGACAGTGGTCACGTTCAAGAATGTGTGGGATAGGCATAAGGGTATCCTTATGGAAAGAAAGGGAGATGGAGAAAGAGCCAGAGTCCAATTAGGTTCTGCAGTGATACTGTAAGTAGAGAAAAATTGGAAGACTGGGAAAGCCAAGTGGTCCTTATCTGCCATCAAATTCTGTTTCTATGTAAGTCTCTCATTTCTTTAAAATCTGCTCTCCTGAATTCCAGGACACTCATCCTATTGTTGTTTTTCACCTGTCCAATCCATTTGCTAAACCAATGTTCACCCTCTACTTTGGGCTTCCTGGGGTTGATATCCACGCTTGCAGCTTGTGCAGAACTCAGCGGCCCGGTTGTTAATGGGGACCTCATGTTCCTCTCTTATTACACCGGTGCTCCGGGATCTGCACTGGCTGCCAGTTCAGTGGCAGATCACCTTTAAAGTCGGATTACTGACATATAAAGCCCTACACGGTCTGGGCCCTGATTACCTGAAAGATCTTCTGGTGCCTTACTTCCAACGCGTACTACTCCTCGGGCCAGCTTCATAAGGTTGTTAGATCTTCGAGGGTAGCTTTTACATCTTTCGGTGCCCGAGCTTTTATGTTCGTGGCGCCGACCCTCTGGAATTCTCTACCACGTTGGATTAGAGAGTGCATGATGGTGGAGGGTTTTAAAAAGGGCCTAAAATCTTTTTTATGGAGTAAGGCATTTGGAGGTGATTTGGATGCCGATTAATGCTCTGTATTTAATTTGGTTTTTAATCTGTTTTATTATGTTTTTATGTCCGTATTTTATTGTAATGCACCTTGATTTTAAGAAAGGCGCAAAGAAATAAAGCTTATTATTATTATTATTATTATTGTACCCAGGGGGATACCCACCGTGATGTTTACAATGTTGTCCCTGTTTGTTAGTACCAGATCCACCACTGCTCCATCTCTAGTGGGTTCTGTAATCAACTGCCTAAGAAATGCACCATGTAGGGAGTCTAGAATAATCCTGCTTCTAGCTGTAGAATGCTCTAGTCTACATTTGGCAGATTGAAGTCACCTATAATTTCCAATTCTAACTTTTTGATGCCTACCTGTAAACCAGTTTTGTATCCAATTTATAATGCTAGAATCCATGCCCATGCTACTTATTTTGTAAATCGATTTGTTGTAAGATACTTTGTCAAATGCCTTGCTAAAATTAAGGAAAATAGTGTTAGTTGGTATATTAATATCCTATAGTTCATGTATTGACTCATAAAATGATATTATATTCATAACAGGATCTGTCCTTTGGTAAAACCATGTTGTGAGAAATCCACTAACTATCCTGGCTAGATGTTTTTTTAATGATGTAATCCTTTATTAATGTTTTCATTATCTTATCCAGTATGGGGGTGAGGCTAATCAGTCTATAGATGGATTTTAGGTTTTTGGGATCTTTTTAAATATCAGACTTATAACTACATTCTTTTAATCTACTAAGATTTCTCTTGTTTGAAACAAGTGTTTATATGTGTAACAGATTTATGTTTGTTCCACTAAATTCTTTAGTAGGTGGGAATTTAAATAATCAGCTCCTGGTGACTTGTATGGATCCAAATGTTTTAATTCCTTCAAGACTCAAGTTGGTGAATAAACTGTTATGCAGTCCAATAATTATATATTGTCCTTTCTATGTATTCCCCTCTCAGTGGTACTACTTGTAAATATTGTTCCAAAATAATTGTCTAATGTATTGGCAATGCCAATGGATTTATCTACAATTTTGTTATTAAATGTCAAGTGACCTTTCTTGAGAGTTGTTATTTAAAAAAAAAATAATTAATTAATACTGTTTTTACAGCTTAGTGCCAATTAGAGCTGTGCAGAATGGGAATATTTTGAATCTGTGCAATTTTGCTGAAATTTTGGAAAAGTCTGAAAAATGTATGGAATTTCGTCAGAATTTCGTGGAATTTTAAAATTATTTTAATTTGGTTATGACTTAGCTGCCATTTAAGCTAGACCTATGAATATATACTATTTTGGTCAGTGGCCACTTATGTGTCAAATATCATGAATTTTGGATGGATAGTTTCAAAATTATAAGTACTCAAATGTTGTCATTTTATTGTTTGTGCAAAATTTCATGAGCATTTTTATCTGCATATACCTTAATCATCTATTGGGTCAGGGATCTTAAATGTTGCATTATTTCTTGATGATAGATGTTCTAGCAATGTACAAGATTCCATGACAATATGTTGCATTTTCTCAAAATTATATTTGCACAGAATCTGTCATTTTATTTTTTTCAGGAAATGTCATGACAAAAATTCATCTGCATATAACTCAGGCACCTTTGGAGCTAGACATGTGTAAATTAATATGGATAACCTTTTTGTAATGCTTATAGCATGAGCTAAATATGAAGAGAATTAGATAAGAGATTTTTAAGTTACAAGGGCTCAAAACTTTACTATGTAAATATTTGCAAAACTTTATGAAAACTATCAAAAATGATGTTTATAACTTCTCTGCTCTTGCATGCATTGAGTTAACATTTGACATGTATATCTATAGTCGGTGTATCCTGGTGTCTAACACAACTGGATAAATGGTTAAGCAGTTTTAATTTTGCAGAAGAAAAAACATGAGTAGTAACATTTTCTAACATATTTATGATTGCATATACTGTAGATGAAGAATTCAGTATTTGTGGGATTTAACAATAACAATGCACATATCACAACTTCATTTGATAAGCTGGTCTGAGCTTTTTGCAGTCCTGCTGTTCCTGTCTGGATGACTATCCCCCCCCTTCTCTTTAGGCATAGCCAGAATGACCCAGTTGAACTACTGATCCCACTGATATCCTCTTTGTTCTTTACAGTGACAAACTCCCTTAAACATGAGTTACCTACTTCTTTTTGTATCGACCTGCCCTGTTGGACTAGCCAGAATTCTTTATTCTGGCTGCCAAGACATTGTCTTCCCTTAGTACATCTTTTTGAGTACCTCTAAGTCCTAGACTTACATGTACACCAGGCTCCCCAGATCATATATTTATTGTAAGTGATCCTTACATATCCTGCATTCAGGTTGGAATTGTTGACACTTTGTGCTTTCTTGCTCCAACCAGGGGGTCTACTATTGTTGTGCTACCCAGTTCAGGTGTCCATTCCGTGGTGAAAATGTGCCTCTAACTCCAGAACCTGGTGACCCCTTGCACTGCCTGCCTCTTATACCCCTATTCTTTAATTACAATCCCCCAGATAAGACAGAGTGAAATTAGAAAATTCCAGATTAATGGAATTTTCATGAAATTTTACAATTTTCACAAAGACTCATGGCATTTGAGTTTAAGTATAGATGTTATTTTACAATTTCTCACAGCAATCAATTAATACAATTGACACTTACAGTCTGCTTGTAAGGTCTAAGAACCTGCCAAATTTTATGTTATTGCATTCTCTAGTTTCAAAGTTTCAGGGCTTTATAAATTTGTAGTTTACATTCTTGCAAAATTAAATGTTTAAATGTGAAAGTTTGACTACTTTTAATTCAGTCCCATTTAAAGCTGCTAATATGAACTTTTTCAGAAATGGCTATGTTGTATAGTAGTTTAGTATTTGAAATGTTTCAACTCTGGTTAAAGTTGGACATGTAGTTTTAAAATTAGTGGGAACAAACCAAAATTTAAATTTTGGCAACATATTTGGTAGGCTATAACTCAGTCCCATTTAAAACTAGAAATCTGAAACTACGTGCATATACAGATGTAATGATAACTTGTATACCTATCACATTTTGTAACATTTTAATGAATACTATCAAAATTATACTATAATTACAGAAATCTATACTTTGGTAAAATATTTGGCTACCTATAACTCAGCTCCCATCAAAACTTAAGAATTAAAACATGGCACATATGCACATTCTAGGTGCTTCTCTAAATCCTGATATTGTGGAGAAATGTGGATAAGAAATGTTAAAATTATCTCAAAATAACTGACAATTTAATTCTGACTAAATGTTTGGTCACCCATAACTCTGCCCCCCTTGCAATGTACAAATCTGAAATTTGGTACACTCATGTAGCCATTGAGTGCTGTTCATGTTTTGAATGTGGTGTTAGTTGGACACATAGTTTTAAAACTATAGTGAAATAACTGAAATTTAACATTTTGCAAAATTCCACTGAATTTTCATGAAAATTATGTGGAATTTCATGTAATCAGAATGGTCATTCTGCAACTGGAATTTTATATTCCACATAGCTCTAGTGCCAATCTTTTTATGCTTTTGTTTATTTTTTTTTCTGATATAGTATCTGCATTTTTTAACATCCACTTTATTTATTTTATTTATTTATTTCAGTCTTGGATTACAATACCTTTGAGCAGGAAACTGCTCATTTACAAAGGTTCCAAAGGTGGGAAAACATACAATGGGAGCAGTACAATCGTCACTAGCTAAACAGATTATACAATAACAGGATTTAAGCATTCAATGACAGTATGATACAGTAAGGTAGGGAAGTAATATACAACATGTTTAATGATAGTCCAGGTGAACACCTGGTCACAAGTGAGGACAGGAGCAGCCATTGGCAGCTTTGTCATATCAAAAGGGAGGGATTCTTGCACAGTGAGTAAGAGACAGAGGAAGCACAGTGAGAGATGGGGAGGGGGGGCATTGGAGGGCAGGGGAGAAGGGGAAGGGGAGTGGAGAGAGGGCAGGTGCCTATGTAGGGGACTGAAAGAATGAATAAGAGGGAATAAGGACAGTATGGAGAGACTGGAGGTGTGTGGCAGAGGTGTATAATTGGATGGGAGCAGGTCAGTACAGGGAAACAGATAGCCTTTCTCAGGTGGAGTCACAGCTACTTTATGTTTATTACTGTTGGTATACTTATTCTCCCTTTTTAAAAGCAGCATTTGAGTGTTTCTTTTTGTTCAGTAATTTAAAAATGTTTGGGGTCATCCATCTGGGTTTTAGACCTCATCTACTATATTTGATTTTTATAGCAAACCATATTTTCACCAAGGTTAACAATTACATTTTCTGGATGTGACACTTTTTATTTACATACTGGTCCTTGGAATCCTACTCCCAATCTCATCATCTTAATTGTTTGGCATTTTCCTCATAATCAGCCCTCCTGAAATTAAATGTTTTGGTTTTGTTTACGATTTTGACTGTTATACAACTCAAATGTACTGGTTAATTTCAGGCTTACTCAAATAATTGAAGGGCTTACTGAACTTCATTATAAGACAGGATCCTCAACAACAATAAACTGGGTTTTTGTCTCTGATACCTCCAAAATTATACAATCAGGTATTTTTCCTGATGGTATTAGTGACCACAGTCTGATACATTGTTGTTGGAGTGCCAACAATAAATTGTTTCCACAAATTTATATCAATTCTAGAAACATTAAACTGGATGCCAAAAATATTGTGAGGCCTTTTTCTTAGTTGATTGGTCCTTCATAAATAATTTAGCAGATGTAAATGAAGTTTTAAGCTTATTTTGCTCTTTCTTCAACACAATCTACAATAGAGTTTCTCTCATGAAAAGGTTAAGGATCAGAGGAAACAAACAGGAGTGAGTAACCTTGAGTTGTTACAGCCAATGCGAGATAGAAATAAAAAATGGAACACATTTTGGAAGGACCAAGGATGCTGCAACTCTTGCAGCATATAAACAAGCTCACAGCAACTGTAAGTGTTTGATCAGCAAATCAAAACAGCAGTTTTTCATTGAAAAAGAAAAACAGTTTGCTGGAAAAAATGTTGCAGCCACCTGGGACCGAGTAAATAAGCTGTTAGGTAAACAACACAAACCAGTCCCCCAAGTATTAAATACACCAATGGGGAAACCATAGATATGGAAAGTTGCAAGAGTTGTGCATATCCTGAAAAATTCAAGAGGATGATTATCATCCCATTTTAATATTGAATCCCTTAAGCAAACTTTTAGAAAAGTTGGTGGTAAAACAGCTAACTGATTTGTTTGAATCTAATAGTTTGCTTTGTTTAGAACAATATGGGATCAGGAAGGGTAGGGGTATGGGAACAGCTTTGGTCAGGTTCACAAACACCATCCTCCTTGGTTGTGATAGAGGTTTTTCTTACGGGGGAGGTGTTCGTGGACCTGACCACGACCTTTAGTTTAATAAATCATGCCTTGCTTTGTTCGAAGTTAAGAAGTATGGGTATTTCCAGCCTAGTGATATCCTTTTTGAAGAGTGTTTTAGAGAGAAGATCCCAGCAAGTGTTTATTGAGCCCTCACTTTCTGATTTACAGCTTAATTCTAGAGGTGTTCCAGAGGGATCCATTCTTGGCCCCCTGTTATTTGTAATATCCATAAATCAAATCCCTTCCATTTTTTCAGCTAGTCATTGTCTTCTCTATGTGTATGACTTAATTGTATATAACCAGGGTGTGAACTTTGAGCAGGTTAACATAGGGCTGCAGAGAGATTTTGATACACTTGGTCATTGGTTGTTGAAAAATCAAATGGTTTTGAAAGTAAAAAAGACCAAGTGCATGTTTTTTGGGAGTGCTCCTCGACTAAAGTTGAATTCATATTTACATATACTTGATAGAGTTGGTGATTTGTTAGAACAGGTTAATGAATTCAAGTATTTGGGAGTTCTTCTGGATCTAGGCTGGGATTTTTCCCCCAGGTTAAGGCTGTTAGTAGAACTATTAACTCTAAATTGAGCTTGTTATATAAATTTAAGGCTTATTTATCAATTGAATCTCGCAAAACAATTGCTATGGGTACTTGTTGTAATAATATTTGTTGATTTGTTCTCGATGTCCCTTGGTTGACACATCATTGTGTACTGTATTCTTCTTTGGGCTGATTATCTCCAAAATTAAAGTTTGCCTATGCACTTGGTAATTTGACACATCATGCTATTTATGCTGGGAATTCATTCCCACTATCTGATTTGGTAGAATTTAGGGATTCTCAGGTTAATCTGCATTCAAATCAAGGAGTTATTTTGAAAGCAATTGTTAACAAGGGAACTTTTTGATCATTTGTGTCATCTACTGTTCGTTTGTGGAATGATTTGCCTCTTTCCCTTGGATCTATTAATTCAGCAATAGAATTTAAAGTTAAATTTAAAGGTCACTTGTTATCTGTCGATGTATGTAATTGTTTGTAGATTGTTAGTTATGTCTGCTTTTATTGTTGTCTTTTGGGTCAGACCTGAAAAAAAGCTTTGCCCACTGTCCTTACCTGGTTAACTAATTTATAATAAAATAAATTCAAATAAAAAAATTATTACAATTTTTCTAATTCATCAAATTACATTCCCAGGGACGATGAGAGATTTTCAAAAGGTGGTGTTGATGATGGCTCCATATCTTTAACATATACACCCTCAAGGTTTTATGTTAGGATACTGACTCCATGGGAGTTTTTGTCTTATCTTGTAAAACTACATCCATGGCCCTCAGTTGGCGTGGATGAGATGGACTTTAGGCTCATGAGGATCACAACGGACATCATTTGTTTTCCTTTATCAAAACATGTTTATTACACAATGGCAATAAAAGAATCCTAGGCTCTGATTGGTCAGTTCCACCTTCAGCAGTGACGTTATCTCAATATAACATCACTGTATGAAGGTCCAGTAGCAAGACAATCTCAGTAAACCAAAAAATATCACTACGTCCCTTCATGTCGAAGCCATTGAGGGCTTCGTAACCCCCCAGTCTCTAATGTTCAGTAGTGAACCTGCCTCACTTGCCACCACCAGCCACAACCACACACACTGGCAACAACCTCCTACCCCCCACAGTATTCCCCAAACATAAAAATCATTTGAATAAAAAAGGAATAATCTGAAATGGCACTTCAACACCCCCCCCCCAGCTGTAGTGTGAGGATTTTTAAACAACCATGCTTGATCACTTCACTGACCACTCAGTCCCTGAAAGAAATGGTTACACTGCTTACGGCCACTTTAAGAAAACAAAAACAAAAAATTTAGATCCATGAAAGCACAACCAAAAATACTATGCCAAGCTACAGAACCAGAATATTTTGACTGGTAACCCAAATTGTAGAGAGGTAATGGCTGAAATACTGGAAGTAGGATTGCAGATCCTAAACTCCTCTGCGGTTCCTGATCCTCTTTGTAAGCTGCTGAAAATAAATACAAAATATGTTTACCCAGTCCCATGAAATGTAGAGGGACTGGGTGAATTAATCACTTCCCCACAATCACAGAAGAGACAATGTTGGGGGAGGGTGCAGGGGAAGCCAGCAGTCCACACACTAAAACAGCACCAGCTACAGATGAAAAACATTATGGCAGCACTATTTTTTCATTCAGTATTCCTACCCATTGAAAAATCAAATAAAAATACACTTTAAAAGTATCTTTTTTAATTGCTCCTTTATTACTAGAAATGAGACATTGTATAATAGTCATAGTGCACTCCAGAATGTATAGTGCTGGTATAACATCACTTATTGGGTGTTTTTTTCTGTTTTACCTTTGTTTTACCAGGAGAGACACACTAAGCTGAAACCTTGTTTACAAGTGCAACCTGGGAGCACAAGGAAGTTAAGTGACTTGCTCAGGGTCACACAGTATGCAAGTGGGGCTGTAGGATTTAAACCCAGGTCTCCAGGTTTGCAGCACAGAGCCTTAAACCACTGCACTATATTGCCTCCGGCCTGTGGCCTCATGCCCAACCAACTGAGATGTAATGTTATATCAGCACGACACACACCCTGTTGTGCATTATTGCTTAAATTTGTCACTTTGTTCTGGTCAGTTCCCTGATGTTTGGATAAGCACTGTTGTTCTCATCCATAAATCTGGAGATTCGTCCAATGTACAAAATTACTGTCCCATTTCTCCATTATCTCCTTTATCCAAGGTACGGGCCTTGAGTGAACTGCCCTTGAACAGATGCTGGAGTACTTGCTCGGTCACAACGTTCTGACACTGGCTCAGCATGGATTCTGACACAGACAGAGCATGGCAATGGCCTTGGTGGGGTTCACACAGGAGGTTCATGAGTCCCTAGATAAGGGCCATTTTTCAGTGGCTGCCTTGGTGGACCTCACCGAGGTTTTCAGCCTAGTGAGCCATGAGTTATTATTGGTTTCTTTACTGAACTAGGCTTGGCTGGGAAACTGGGGTGGTGGTGGCAGAGCTACCTTCCTGGGTGAATACAAAGAACAAAAAATTATGGGTCATCTTTCTTCTTTATCCCCTTTTGCACTAGGTGTTCCCTAGGGATCAATCCTGGGTCCCGTTTTATCTAGTTTATTTTTGAATACATTACCTCCTAGTTGTAGCAATGCCAAGATGTTCATTTATGCTGATGATGCTGTGATTCTCACAAGTGCACCCAGCCTTTCCAACTTGAGGGCACTATAATCTCCAGTAGTCAGGAGGTATGAGTGTTCCCTAGGGGTTAGTTCTTGGCCCACTCTGGTTCAGCCCTTTTTTAACAAACTTCGCTCTGTATGCAAAGAATGCATCCTTCTCTATGCATATGATGCTGCCATCCTTTCATAAAAACTCTGACCCACACCAACTTGAGTCCCATCTACAAAGTGATTTCACTGCAGTGGAAGCTTGATTCACCACATACAAGCTCCTAATGAACTATAAAAAAACCGAAATCAATGTTATTTGTGAACTCCCACAACAAGTATAAAGACTTTCAACTGAAAATATGCAATAACCTTCTTACCCCAAGGGAGCAAGTTTAAAGCTTCAAATATCTTGGTGTCACCCAAAGGTAGACAACCCTAGAATTTGCCTACTATACAGGAACCAATACTGCCTGTCCTAAGGCTCCCTGTTTCTCACCATAAAAAGCTCCATTCTGTCCGTCATTGATTATGGTTTAGTGGTTTATGGTGCTGCCACAGACTCCATCCTCAAAAGGGTTTCTGTTACCCTAAATAAATCCTGCCAACTGCTCCTAAGTGTTAACTGCCTAACCCACACCTGTGATCTATATACGCAAACGAACTGGCTAAACCTTCAAGGCAGAGTACAATTCCAAGTATGTCTATTCGGGGGGGACCTGTCTAGGACTCCCCCCCCCAGCCATCCAGAAGCTCCTCGTTACTGCCCCCAACCCCCACTGCACAAGAAGCAGTACCAGACAATCTCTTATTGTTCCCTTATTTTGCACCTTGCAGGTGCAAGGGACATTCACGTACCATGCCCCTTTTTGGCTTAATAGACATAACCAATCAGCCCTAGCTGGGATCATTTAAAAGAAAGCTCCACCAAAACCTCAACAATTGGAGCAGCTGTGCTTACTGGCCAACCTGAGCAGCTGCAACTGCTTACCCCATTCCTTTTCCTTACCCTCCTCCTCACCTCTTCTCCCTCTCCCTCCTACAGCCCCCGTGAGCCCTAACTACTCCCCTTTTACTCCTTAATGCACTTATTTGCATCCATACATCTCTCTTCCCTCCCTGTCCCTCCCTATACTTTGACAATGAAATGTTATTCTGCTTAGTAGTTTAAGTACTGCAGCTTTGTTCTCACATTGTATGCAATCCTGTACTCACCTGCATTAACTGTTTAAGATTTTCACTGCACTTATATTTTTGTAAGGTCCCATTTTTTGAAACTGATTATGGTACCTTATTCTAGTACTGTATTCGGCTGGAAAGAACTGCTATCCAGGGTGAGAACCCTGCATAATCAGGTGGCAAGATTTGCAATACAGTTACCATGTTATACTCACCATTGTGTACTTTACAGCCAAATAGGTTGGCTCCCTTTGGATCAGAGATACCTACTACAGATGGGGTTCTCACTAAGAAAATAACAATGCATTGTGTTCCTACTTCATCTTATTCCATTTAAAAAAAAAAACACAGTTTCACCTTCAAACTGTTCATTTTTACATTGTCAGTTTTTTGTACCTAAAGTGAAGACCATCACTGGCCAAAAAAGCTGTTCTTTGTGAACTACCTTCATTTTGCACCTCATTATTTATTTTTATTTATTTATTTAGTTTTTGTTGACCGGGTAAGTGCACTAGACAAATTCTGCCTATTTTCAGGCACGACCTGGGGAAGGGGAATACAGATTAATGCCAACTAACCTTGAACCAGATTACCAGCATAGAAACATAGAAAGTGATGACAGAAGGAAACCATACAGTTCATCTAGTCTGCCCATCGGCCTGCTCCCCTCCCTTAACTGCTAGTCAGTGTAGTGGTGCCTTTGTACCTGTCCAAAGCATTCTTGAAACCTACCACTGTTTTTGCCCACACCACTATCTGAGGAAGGCTGTTCCATGCATCCACCACCCTCTCAGTGAAGAAAAACTTGTGTGTGTTGTCTCCGAATTTAACCCCCTCCAGCTTCATGTTGTGCTCCTTAGTTCTTGTGTGCTTTCTGACTTGTAACAGTTTCTGAATCTGCACCTTGTTTATTCCATTTAGGAACTTGTAGGTCTCAATCATGTCTCCCCTTTCCCTCCACTGCTTCAGGAAGTACATGTTGGTCTGGTCATTTATAAGGTGCAACAGGGCAGCATTTTACACAAACAACAGGCTTTCTGGTAGTCCCCCTGTTTACACACTACTGCTGCTTGTAATTTCATTGGAAAAACATTGGTCTTTCAGAGCGCTCAACACTAGTTTATACTCAGTGTCTAAAAGTTAAAGTTTTATTGCCCTGAATTGAAACTACACCACAGCCATTTATCTAAGAGATGGAGCATGCATAGTCTCTGAAAAATGCTCTACTTCCTTTCTTTTAGTGTTTATTTTCCTTTAGAACTGACAAAGCACTTTTAATTCATCTACTTTTTAATACCAAGCACTTTTACCTTTTTACCACCTGGGGGAGGGGGGGAGAGAGAGACAGCAATAAGCAAGAATTATATCTTAAACCAGAACTCTCCCTTTCTCCATACATCCCTCATTTCCTTTATATCTGGGCACTCCATGAGTGCTTCAGCAGATACTTAACCCTACATATATTTTGTTGCCCTGCATAGCAGTCTGGGAAACTATGGAGCATGCCTTTGCTCCACAACACTTTTCTACCATTTATTTCCCTTTAATTATTTAAACTGTAATATGCAGTTAATTCAGGAGCAGTAATGGAGCCCTTCCTGCTCCGTACAGCAAAGAGGTGCGGCAATGCACCATGCGCACCTCTCAGGGCACTCTTTACATTTTAATTTTATTTTCTATACTATCGGACAGCTGACCTAATTCAAACCATCCTGCCAGCTACCTGCTCCACTTCAATTGTTGGAGCGCAACCGAGAGACAGAGAGCTTCAGAAGTGAGCACACTCCTATCTTACAACTATCCCCCCATCTCTCTCATCTCACTAACCTTTAAATTATTTATTATTTATTCCATTTCCTGCATGGGCACCAGGATACAGAAAGTGACACCCTCGGACTTTCTGTTCAAACTCCCACTTCGCGAGCATGCCTTCAGCATGACATACGCTGTTTTTTCTCACCTCAGGGACATACTAATAATTAAGGCAGCAAGAGCTACTAAATGCTATTCAAAGTGGCATAAGTTTCTTTAAGCACTTTTCATAAGTTAACTGTTTTTAAAGCACTAGCATGCCTTTTCTTTTCCCAAGCCTATCATTACAGTACATATTTAAGTAAGGGAGAAGGGAATTATCAGAGTCTATTCTCATGACAGGGACACCCTGTCACATCCAGGTGTGGCCTCACCAGAGATCTATACAGTGGCAGGATGACCTCCTTTTCTCTGCTGGTGATCCCCTTGCCTATGCAGCCCAATACAGCATTCGCCTATACTGCCGCTTTCTTGCATTGTTTGGACATCTTTAGGTCATCTGTTATAATTATTGCCAGATCCCTTTCCTGTTTAGAAGATTCCAATTGTACTCCTCCCAGATAGTAATCCTTTCCTGGGTTGTCCCTTCCTAGGTGCATGACCTTGCAATTTTTGCATTAAATTTTAGTTGCCATGTTTCTGACCATTTTTCCAGAGCTTTAAGGTCAGCCTTTATCTTTTCTACCCCACCTGGAGTGTCTACCCCATTGCTTATTTTTGTGCCGTCTGTGAATAAGCTTACCTTCCCCTCTAGTCCCTAAGTTATGTCACTAATAACAAAGTCTGGCAGAGCCACTACAGCTGCAAATGCGTTAACTTCATAAGGGTGTTTCATGGGCTTAACCATAAACATTAACTGCATTTAGTAAGGCCTATAATATCATTCCAAATATGACTTATGAACAAGCTGGGCAGCCTGGGAGTGGGACATAATGTGGCAAACTGGGTTAGGAACTGGTTGAATGACAGAAGATGGAGAGTCATGGTAAATGGTGCTCAATCTAAGGAAAGGAGTATGACCAGCAGGGTGCCACAGGGATCAGTCCTGGGCCCAGTCATATTTTATGTCTTCACAAATGAATTTGTGGAGGGGCTAGAGGGGCAAGTAGTTGTTTGTGAATGGCACCAAGATTTGCAACAAGGTGGGCACTCCAGGAAGGGTAGAAAAAATGAAAAGGGACCTAGGAAAACTAGAGGAATGGTGCAAAGTGTCGCAGCTGAGATTTGATGCAAAAAAAGTGCAAAATCATGCATTTGGGTTGCAGGAACCCTGGGGAGGATTGGGGGCGGGGAGAAACTGATGGTCACCAAACAGGAAAGGGATTTTGGAGAAATCATATTGGATGACCTAAAGTTAGCTAAACAATGTACCAAGGCTGTGGGGAGAGCCAGTGGGCTGCTGGGGTGCAAAGGGAGTGGTATCATCAGCAGAAGGAAAGAGGTGGTGATGCTGCTGTGCAGATCACTGGTGAGGCCTCATTTGGAATATGATGTCAAGTTCTGGAGGCCGCATTTTCGTAATGTAACTTTAAATCATAAGGATTAAACGGTTCTAATTTAGATTTGTATGCCTCTCCCCTTCTGCTCCCACTGGTTAGACTTACTGAACACAACTTGGAAATATCTTGGCTAGCAAGTTGATTCACCTGCACAAGTTGTTTCTCAGACCACATCACTGTCTTTGTAAAATTACAACTTCTTGTTGAAAATAGCAGTTTGCCAAGTAATACATAAGCTAAAGTGATGACATCTACCAAGAGTTATAAGACATACTGTAGCCAACTTGACTTGAGAAAGGGCTAACATGGTTAGGACCCCATACCAACTAAGATGCATATGCAGCAAATAAGTCCAGATGCACTAATTTACCCTACAGGTGTTAAAGTATCAGAGTCTGCATAATACACAAGGCTTACAGTGATGAATCTATATAATACAGGGATGAATAACCAGTGAAGACATTTTTTCAATGATTGCTAAATGTGGTACAGTGGCAGATGTTTTGCAAAGGTGTAACAGAAATGATGTCTATGAGGTATTGTTGTCCAAGAATTGAATCACATTTTCATAGAGACAGATTACATTTAGGGTACATAATTGTCCATTTGTGAATCCTTGCTGCTCTCTGCACTGAAATCACTGTTAGACATGCAGCTAACTTAAATCTTTAAGTAGTGATTCTAGAATTTTGCCTGGAACCTGTATTTATTAATTTAAAAAAATATATATTTTGAGGGGGTGGCTGGTTATGGATTATCCCAATATTTCATTTCAGCATTTTAGTGGAAGCCTTGCAGTCTGATTTTCTTATTCTAATTTGTTTTGTAGTATGTTGTCTGTATTTATATTAATTCTGTTGGCATTCTTGGTAATGTACAGGGGCAGGGGACTGAGTTGTGATTAGGTTTGGATAAGGAACACAAATATTCATTACATTGCTTTGCTATCACCACTGGATTTTTTTTATTGTTTCCCCTTCAATATTAATATACTTACATATATTTTTTTGTATGGTAAGAATAGTAAACATTTTAAAAGAAACATAAATGCAAAAGTAACCATTTCAAAAAGAAAATGAACTCAAATGCAACAGATGCAGATAAAAGCAACAGCAAGCAAATGCACAGTTACATCAATAACCTAAACAAAAAACTGGCTAGCTGGATGCACTCAGAGAGTATTGGTCAGTGGGGAGCTCTTGAACCCTAGAGAGAGGTCGGTAGTGGGATACCGCAGGGCTCAGTCCTGAGTCCGATCCTGTTTAATGCATACATTTCAGACATCAGGGAGGGTATAGGGTGTGAAATTAGTCTCTTCGCTGATGACTCCAAGATGGGAGCAGTAGTTGAGGGGGAAGAGGGGAGGTAGGCCCTGCAAGGGGACCTGGACACCCTGGAAAGGTGGGCTCACACATGGAAATTAAATTTCAATATCACCAAGTGCAAGGTGTTACATCTTGGGTGGGGAAACCCTAAATACAGGTACACCCTGGGAGGGGAGGCACTGGAGGCCTCAACAGGGGAAAAAGACCTAGGGGTCATGGTGGATGCATGTATGAATAACTCTGAGCAGTGCAGGAGAGTGGCTAGCAAAGCAAACAGGATGTTGGGATGCAACGTAAGGGGGATCACCTCTAGGAGCAGGGAAGTGATTCTGCTGCTGTACAATGGACTGGTTAGACCATACGTTGAGTACTGTGCACAGTTCTGGAGACCACAGTTGAGGCACATACAGCTCCTGGAGAGGGTACAGAGGAGGGCAACTAAGATGATATGAGGACTATGTGATTTGATGTAAGGGGACAGACTTGAGGAGCTCTGCCTGTTTTCATTGCAGGAGAGGAGAGGAGAGACGGGGGGACATGATTGAGGTCTTCAAGTACCTCAAGGGAATAAATAGGGTAAACATGGAGGAGATCTTTAGACTAAAGCAGGGAGGTATCACCAGAGGGCATGGTTTGAAGGTGGAACGGTGAGGGGGGAAGAGGAGGACATTTTTCACTGTGAGGGTGGTGGATCCTTGGAATGTGCTGCCTGGCAAGCTGGTTCAGAGATTCACAGTGGAGGGCTTCAAGAGAGGGTGAGACAGACACAGAAAGCGGATGTATCAGATGATGGCCTGGCCCAGGAGGGTGGGGATGGATGAAAGGAGTTTCTGGAACACAAGGGGGGCTAGGTACCCAACTAGGGATCTGAGGTTCGAGCAGTCTTGATAGACCGTAAGGCCTAATCTGCTGGCAATTAGTATGTTGGAATGTTAAAGTTTGTTAATACAAGATACAATAGTTTGCTTCCTCTAGTGGGCTCTGTAAATAGTTGTTCTAGCACAAATTCATTCATTATTTCTAGTATGTTTGATTCACATTTACAGTTAAGTGATATATTGTTCCAGTTAATGTCACTAAAGTTGAATCTAACAGAATAATATCATGTCTGTTATCACATTTCTGTCAGATCTCTAAAAAGAATGTGTCTGTATAGTCCTGGTTGCTGTCTGGTGGCCAATAACAGGTCTCTCTATAGTTACTGTTTTGTTCTTGCCTATTACTTCCATAGCAAGACTGTCAAGTAGGGGATCATTTGTATTATTGCAATAATTTGCCATGATCTGAGCACTTTTTAAATTATAGTAGATGTCTAAAGCACCCCACCTCCTCTCTTATGGTTCCAATTGTTTTTGTATGGAGTTTATCCCTTTAGTTCATTACGCCATGTGATTGAAATCAAATCATAGTTTTGTTCATGAAGAGCTTCTTCCAGTTCATCTGTGTTGTTTAATGATCTGGCAGGTGTTCCACTAATGTCATTGATTTCTATATGGACCATCATCGGGGGTGGGGGGCAGAAGTAGTTTTACTAGTTTCTCCAATCAATTTTGATGTCTCTGACTTTAGCTGCTGGCAGGCATAGGACCTGCATATGTTTTTTTATCACTGTTCTGTGGCCTACTTTCCATAAATCTAAGGACTAAATTCCCTACCCGCAATGGTCTCAGTTCCATTTGTTTTGATTGCCATTGTATTCTCATTTATATTGCCTGTGTCAATGTTCTCATTCTCTTCTCCTTGTTTGAGCAGCCTAAACCTGTTTTTTGATTCAAAACTCATGAGATGAATATCTGTATCCCTTTTCTTTTGTCTTTTTTCTCTTGCACAAAACATCAATTTTCCTTAGCTTCCATGTCCTTTATTGATCTTTTCCTTTTCCCTTGATTTCCCTGGTCTATAATATCTGTGTCAAGTGTTAGTGTTAGCTATCTCTGAACTGCCAAACCTGTTATGTGTTGTTTCCCTCATTGTTGGTTATATTTCCCCTTAATTTCTTTGTCCATTTTCACTAGTGACTTTTCTAGTTTATCTAGTCTGCTTTAACAACATCATTTTTTTTTATCATAGCTTTATTTTCTCTCCTGCTGCAGTGCGAATCAGTGGAAGCATCCAGCCACCTGATCCCCACCCAGAAGGCAGCAGGCTCACTCGCATGTTGGGTAGTCTGGTATGGCCACTCCCTAACCCACTGGAAGGCCCCCATATGGCTTCCCATGCCGGGCCGAGGCCAGACCCACCACAGCACGATTCCACAACACACCTCTGGGCGAGATGAATGCCACTATCAAGCTGCTCGCTCATGCCCAGCCATTTTTCCTCCACTTTTTTGTCCCTTGGAGTGCGGACGTGCAATGACGTCGGAGGTACAATGTGCCGACATCTGCTGCACTCCACCACTAAGTGCACCAGCTCTAGTAGTGCCCCCAGTCATCACCGGGGCCACTACAGAGGGGTGGGATCCCTTAACCCTCCTTGGGATAGGAGAGCAGTCTTCTGGATGCTCGACCCCATCCCTCCCCTGCTGACCCCTGATGATCCGGGCCCGTTTCCGAACATGGGTCTCCAGTGTGGTGCAAGGTGTGGCATCTAGCACCTCAACCCTCAGTGTCACCAAGCAGGCAATAACAGCATCATTTCTGAAGTTAGTTTTGATTTCAATTTGCATTTGCCACAGGTAAAGATACCCAGATTATATTTGCAGATGACACATCCTCAAAATGTGCTATTATAGTATTACAGATTTATAATTGCAGTGGTCAACTTTGGTGAAGAATTAAGCAAACCTCCCATTTACCCTATATGTTCAAGAACAGTAAGCATTTATTGCCTGGTCCATGGCTTCCTTGGCAGACAGAGGCAGACATGCTTGCCTCTGTCAGCACTGACTCAGCCGCATGCTTGCCAATGCTCATGAAGCACCAGCTGATATACAGAGTAAATTGGAAGTCGCATTTGCTCACTTCCGGTGTTGTGCTCCCAGTATATTGCCTCTACAAAAGTTTTTTTTGGGGGGTGGGGGGTTGTACTTGCCCACTAATCAAATTTTGCAGTATCTGGCTGCTTAGAATGTTTGTGCTGGGGGAAAATATGCTCCCACATGTTATAACTAAAATGCTGCCTTAGGTGGTAAGGTTCAGTCCTTCAATGTCCCAGAATGCTCACTGCTCTTTAGCTCAGAGACAGTGAGTACTAGGAGGATACCCTCCTTACCTTATTGCTACTCATTAAAATGAATTACTACTGTACAATCTAAACTACTACAGGTTTTGCAGTTTAAGCACTGTCAGTCAGTGACACTCACAGCAACAGTCACAACTCATCAACTATGGGGTGCTTGGCAGAGGTACTGGCTGATATACAGAGTAAACAGGAGTTAACATTCGCTCACTACTGGTTTGCACTCCCACTACACTGCCACTAAAATAAATGGGGGTGGGTTATACTGACCCACTAATCAAGCTCTGCAATCTATGACTGCCTAGAATGTGTGTACTGGGGTAAAAATGCTGCAAAATGGGCTAACATGCTGTTCTAAGTGAGGAGGTTCAGTTCTACAATACCCCCTCCCATGTTAATGAAAGCAATACAGTCATGTAGGCCAGTATGTTCAAGTTCAAGTTCAAGTTTATTGCAGGAAAACTCCATTGAGCAAGCTCATTCACAAGGAGGTCCTGTGACATAAACACTTAAAGTACAAACACAGATAGGTAATAACAGCATATACATGAAATGCACATTACATGATACAGGCTGGATATACATACAAGGGTACCACATAGGGTGACCGCAGGTGGTAAACGTTTATGTGAGACAGGGAAGCGACTTACAGGTTACATACTGATAAATGAAACATGATGAGTGATGTGTGCAATACATATACAGTATTTTGGCAGCTAGAACAAACAACAGTCTACAACTGATATGGGGGGGAGGAGTGATTTGATAGAGTAGCAGTGGACCGTAAGGCAAGATAAAGCCAGGAGTAGAAGGGGAAGGGAAAGCAGTTAATATGACAAATCAATTATACCTTACCAGTGGATAAATATGGCACATATGGGGAAGGAAGAGACTTAATGACAGTTACAGGTGTCTTTTATTTTGGCTGAACTTAGCGATTTGTAGAAGTTTGTTGAAACTGTGCTAGTTAGTTTCAGTACGGTTTGTAATTGGTTCCAAATGGAGGGAAGGGCATATGCAATAGCACGTTTACCAAAGGAAGTCCGCGATCCTTGGTATGTCAAGCATAATAAAGTCAGATTTTCTTAACAAGTATGCACTATGTGAGATACTAATAAGGGAAGAGAGATAGCTTGGCAATTTCTGCAGGAGCAGTTTAAGAGTCCATAGCCCAGCATGGAGCAGGCGTCTAGTAGTAAGGGATGTCCAACCAACAGCTGCATATAAGTCACAGTGGTGCGAACCGTAATGGGAGTTGGTAATGAACCGTAAAGCACGGTGATAAAGGATGTCCAGTTTACTTAGATTTGCAAGAGCGGTGGAGGAATAGGTTACATCGCCATAGTCGAGTAGGGGGAGAAAAGTGGCCTGTACAAGCTTGTTTCGAGTTTCAAAGGGAAAAAGGGGCCTATTTCTGTAAGAAACCTAACCTTGCTTTTAACCTTCCAGAGACATCTTCGACGTGGTCACTGAAAGATAATTTATTGTCGATCCAGATACCTAGATATTTAAATTTGGTTACAACTTCCAGAGGCTCGTTTAGCGTGGTGACAATGAAGTCTTGGGCAAGGGTATTGGGGGGGCCTGAGACAGCACTGCAGGAGAATATCATCGCTTTAGTCTTCTTAGCATTGAGCAGAAGCTTTGCCTTTATTAGATTATGCTCAAGGTTGTGCGAAGTCGCTTGAAGCACTCCCTTGACTTCAGATAACGATGAGCCAGAAGTATACAACACAGTATCATCTGCAAAAGTGCAGATTGGACGTAGATATGTTAGCATCTAAGTCATTAATGTACAGAGAAACAAGATAGGGCCTAAGATGGATCCTTGGGGGCCTCTTCTTGCAACTGGCAAGGCAGCAGAAAAAAAGCCTTCCGCCTTTACTTTTTGGAATCTTCCAGTTAGGCAGCTTGAGAGCCACTGGGTGGTATGGTATGTGGCACCCAACTTTGCAAGGCAATTGACCAATAGTTTGTGAGCAACAGTATCAAAAGCTTTGCTGAGGTCCAAAAAGACTGCACCAGTTACCTTCTTAGCATCTATAGCAGAGATCCAATCATTGGTTACTTTTGC
The DNA here is from genome assembly GCA_016271365.2 of Neoceratodus forsteri. Lineage (NCBI taxonomy): Eukaryota > Metazoa > Chordata > Ceratodontiformes > Ceratodontidae > Neoceratodus > Neoceratodus forsteri. The sequence goes on from JADMNL010000023.1 coordinate 347,450,168, forward strand.
TAGTGCAGTGATTGTGCTATGATTAGCCTGGAAGCCAGATTGAGCTGGGTTAATAGAGAGAAGGTTTCAAGTGAGATTTTAACTGAATATTGATCAGTTTTTCGAGAACTTTAGAAAGGATAGGCAATATGGAGATAGGCTTATAGTTGTTTACATGCATGGGTCACCAGATTTAAATAGAGGGAGGATATGTGCTGATTTCCAGCAGGACGGCACAGTAGCAGATGTAATGGAAAGATTGAAGATGTGGAGAATTGGGGCAGTGAGATGGGTGTAGCCTGACCTTAGGAAAAAGGGTTCCAAGCCATCATCCCCTGTGCTTTTTTTGGTGTCTAAGTTAAGAAGAGAATCTTCTACTTCTTTATAAGTTATCTTGCGCAGTTGGAAGGGGCTGGGTGCAGGACTAGATGTGGCGGGAGGGGTATGCTGGCTCACCGCAGCACCAGCATAAGGTAACGAGTCAAAAGCTAATCCAGCTGTGTCAAAGTGGGAGTTAAGTTCCTCCAGGATTAGGGACTTGTTTTCCACAATCTTGCCACTTGCAACTATCTTTGTTGGGACAGAGGGGGCCATGGGCCGTCCTTCTATAGCTTTGATAGTCTTCCATATTTTATGAGGGTTACCTTTAGCTTGTTCGAGAGTAGAACTATAATAGTTAGCTTTAGCAGAGTGAAGTTTTTTCACACAGTTATTCCTGGCTGTTCTAAGGCCTGCCAATCCGAAGATTCTTTGGAATGTCTAGCTTTAGCCCAGAGCTTATCTCGAGCTATAAGGGCTGCCTTGAGATCTGAGGTGAACCAGGAGTTGGAATTGTTCCGTACCCTTACTTTGATGAAAGGGGCATGCTTATTTATTATTGTAGTGAGTTTGTCATTAAGGATGCAAGCTGCCTTGTTGACATCTTTGGCTAGGTAAAGATCTTGCCATCTGATCATGCTCAGGTCAGATAGGAAGTTTACTGCACTGAATTTGTGAAAGGATCTTTTGTTATAAAGATGGGTATGACGGGCCTTAATTTGAGATCTTATGCAAGCAACAATTCCATGATCGTCATGTCATTGTGAAACACTGCCAAATGAGATATTTTGTGTGGATGGGTGGTTAGTACCACATCTAGAATGGAACTGTTGGCAGTATTTAGAGTGTTGTTCCTAGTAGGTTCACTGACTAATTGCCCAAGACCTAGCTCGTCACAAAGAGATTTGAGGCTGTGTGATTTAGGTGACAGCCAGTCCATATTTAGATCTCCTAGAAATATTGTTTCAGTTTTTGCATCTACGAACATGGATTTCAAAAGATTAAGGACTTCATCACCACCAGACGGGGTCTATAACCACCTAGGATAGTGATACATTCCGAGGAGGGGAGATGAAGGCTCAGCGAAACTAACTCAAATTCCTTGGCTAGAGATTTGCAACTAATATTGGTGACCAAGTACTTAGATTTGGCGTAGATAACCACACCCCCGCCTCTAGACTCTCTATCTGCTCTAAATAAATTGTAGCCTGCAATGATATTTGTTGATCAGTGTTAGTCTTTTTTAACCACGACTCAGTAATTATGATAAGGTCTGGGTTAACGTGTGCTAGGCTTGCAGCTGTACAAGTTTTTAGGCAGGCTTAAAATGTTGACCATCATCATTTTGAGACCTGTGGCCTCAGCAAAATCGATAGGCGAGGTAAGTTGTAGGGGGGGGCCAGGGTTGAGCTCCACATTTCCTGAGCAGAAAAGAAGCAGAAGTATAACTTTCTTTAAGGAACTTATAAGAATGGAGACTGCTTTTTTATTTCTTCGCAGCAACCCATATCGTGCTGCGCAAGAGGCAGCACCACTGTAATGACAGTTGATCGTGATCAATGTAAGTGCTTGGGTGGACATAGGTGAGGACAGTAGCAAGGGGGTGTAGGCTAACTGGGGGGAACAGGCTAAAAGGTGAGAGGAGAATGACATAGTGTCTGCATGGTAGACTGTTATAACATTAGGTATTGATAAGGTACATTGGAGAACTGAATTGCATTGAGGTACTTCGAATTGCACTGTATTGCTGAAAACTCTGCACCTTAGGAGCAATAAAAACACAATAAGGAGAGCCATGGTCCCAGATTGAGTGGTCTCGTGATTTGTATTAGTGCAATATTTTCTAGGCAAAAAATATGCCCACCTAGGTACTCACTTAAAACCTAGATGAGAAAATACAGCAGAAAGGGGAACAAGGAGAGCAGGAGCAGCTTAGTTAGTGGCCATCCACCCTTCAGACTCAAGTCCCCTTGTAGCAGAACTGGGAAAGAAGTAGAATGATAATGCAGGCTATATTGCCCACGAATGAATACAATGATTTATGTAGAAGACCAAGAATCCCTCTAGTGGCAGGTCTGTATAACCTGCTAATGGAAAACTAGCAAAAAAAAAAAGGTAGTTAGACTTATCGGCACCAAGGCAGAGTGCATGGATGGGGCGCTGCAGGAAGAGCAGTCAGACAGAAGAGGTGTAAGCACTTTAAAACAGTAGTAGAAATTACAATCCAGCTAATACAGTTGAAAAACTCCTAATAACACAGTTGAAATGTGCTTAGTTCTATCGAAAATCTAACAAAGTGCCAGGTGTCTATAGCAGGGGAAAACTCCTGCCAATCAGAGTGGGTTTGCTGGAAGCACCCGTGTTCCGATTGGCTGCGCTGTCCCGTACCTTCCAAGGAGCTGCAGGCGGGTATGATTGACATATAGCATGGTAAGACATGAGTCTGTATCTGTCTGCCTGCTTTTCCCCTTGTTCCCATACCTATCCCCCACTTTGATCAGCAGTCAGGTATAGCTTTTATTTTTTGGTTTTACTGGCTAGCCTGATATGATCTTTTGTCTACCACCCTCTTCTGAACTTCATTGAGCTTTCCATTACTGGTCCCAGCCATGCTCATTGTGCTATGTAGGAGCCATATCACATGAGTTCTGTGCATCACAGTGTTATGTACACTGCATTAGTTTATGCACACTCTGTCCCACAAATCATGTAGTACAAACAGCACAAGATTTCCTATGGCCGGGAACCATATCCTAAATGTGTGTTGCAGTGTGCAGTTGTGCAAGGCTGTGGCATCCATGCGATGGGGTTTTGGGGACTCAGGTCAAGAATATTTATTTATTTATTTAGTTTTTGTTGACCGGGTAAGTGCACTAGACAAATCCTGCCTATTTTCAGGCACAACCCAGGGAAGGGGGATACAAATGAATGCCAACTGACCTTGAACCAGATTAAGCTGTTGGTGGTATTTTTAAATTAAAAAAGGAATATGCAGACTGATGATTAAGAAGAGGGGTGAAGTAGCATGTCATCATGCTGGGTAATCAGCAAGTGCCAAAGCAGATGGATGTGACCATTTAAAAACAACTAAAAACATTAAAAGAGACCAAATCCAAGCCAAAGCTACAAAGTTTGGCTCAGGTTCTAGCAAAACCACTGATACCAAGTTCTGCTCTTTTCCCCCAGTAAGGTTCTGCATGCCTCATGGCTCAGTGATGATTTTATATACAGCATTACTCCTCCTCTTTCTCTTTTGCCCCTAGTTAGTCTAAAAGCACAATAATTTTCTACTTCTACCTCATTGTCCCCATTCTTTTGTATTAACAGGTGTTGTACAACCCCACTATGTCATAATTCTCATTTTGCTTCCAAATGCTTTGTATGTCTGTTTTCTTGGCAATACTTCTTGCATTGTTATGTACTATGGCCAACTCTTCTATAAACAAGGTTGCAAGTAGGGTACTACAACAGTAATGTTTAATGTTTTCACTTGTGACATACAGTGGGACAAAGGAGCAGAAAAAAAACAGTGCCTCTTTGCAGATGATACTAAACTCTGTGGCAGTGTAGACTCCAAGAAAGGGGGACAAAGATATAAAAAAGCACCTCAAAATTGCAAAGAGGTTGTCTACAGTATGGCTACTAAGGTTAATGGCAAGAAGTGCAAAGTTATGTATGTGGGCAAGGGAAATCTGAAGATGATTTATTGGTTGGGAGTGACCATTGAAGAAAAGGATTCTGGAGTCATAATTAGTGATAGCCTCAAGTCAACAGATCAGTGCACCAAGGAACTCAGGAAGGCAAAAAGAATGCAGAAATGAATAGGGTAGGGGGTTCTCCATAGAACAAAAGGTGATGTTGACATTCTATTGGTCACTGGTGAGACTGCACCTGGACTGCTGTGTCCAGTTCTGGATCCCACACCTGAAATATGATATGGACCATATAGAATCTGTCTAAATGCATACTACAAAGATGATGCATGATTAGCAAGGTAAGTCATATAAGGTTCATCTGGCCAGTCCAAATATGTACTTCTGGAGTCCAAAACAGAGATGGGGACATTATAGAAATATTTACATATCTGAAAGAGAGGCACAGGGAAAAGTGTTGTGACCTGTTTTAGCATAATGAAGGATCAGCAACTAGGAAGTGTGAATATAAACTGGTGGAGGTAGATTTGAGAAGGTCATGAGAAAGTACAGTATTTCTTCATAGAAAAGACTATGGATAGATGGAACCGTTTGCCAGGGGATATTGTAAATGTCAAGACTGTGAAATGTTTCATGAGAACATAAGACAGCTGTAGGAGCTGATGAAACCTAAAGCAAGTAATGGAGTGGAGATGGGGTCAGCAGGCCTGATCTCCCAATTGGCATATGGTCCAGGGCAGTAGACATAAGTGAAAGGATTAAACTTTGCTATGTATACTGTAGCACTATGCAAGGAACTGCTGCTGCTTTGCATGGCCCTTCACATAGTGTTACAGGTAGTGAAGTGCCAACTTCACCACTTTAAAACTACGCAAAGTGGCACCTTGCCTGCAAAGTGCCACTTTGCATAACTTTTCATCTGGTGAAGACTCTGAAGTGACACATCATTTGTGAAGTTGCATGAAATGTCACTTTGTAGAGTCAGCTGTCACAGGCTAAGAGGGCTCACCACTAAAATAGACACCATAACCCCCTTCACCACCCTCAGTAGCATCCAAAATCCTACCCTCCTCCTCCAGTGCCAACTAACATCATATGAAGTATCCCCTTGTCCCCATCCACTGAGGAACACAGGTACCCTTCCTATTTCCCTGCACAATATACAAAGAAGTAGCGCACCTCCTTCCCTAGCCCACACCTCTTGCCCCTACCCTGCAAAAGAGTCATTTATCCTCCCCCCCTCCACCCCACCCACTCAGCACCTACCACCTTTCATCCCATGCCACACAGAGGGGCACATGAGTCAGTCCTGACCCTAAACAAAGGATACAAAATTAAAATAAAATGAAATGAAATGAGAACAACAACCAGGACTGTCCTTCAGCTTAACACGTTAGGCAGTCATCATCTGAAAGAATGGCAGTGTGCAATTTACTATAAGCTCACATTCCTATTCATTCATATGGCTGCCAAATGAGTTGCAGAGAGGAAGGTCTATGCTGGTTGCCAAACTTCCCTCAATTAAAATTTGTATCCTTCCTGTTGGATCAGGTCAGACTCATGTGCCACTCTGTGTGGTATACAGTAAAGGGTGGTGGATATTGAGTTGGTGGATTGAACATGGAGGGGTCGTCTGGTTTTCAGGGCTTGGGGAGAAGGGTAAGTGCTGAGTGAATTGGTCGGAAGGAAGGTATGGTACATCTTTGTGTGTGGGGGGGGTGAGGGAGGATGCATGTGTCCGTCAGTAGGTAAGAGGATGAAGGGCATTTTATATGATGGTTGGGTGGGGGGAGGATATTGGATTTTTATATGATACTAAGGATGGGGATGGAGGTAATTATAGTGAGGAAATGTTTGGTACTTTGTAATTGCACCCTGACAGGTTAATGGGATGCTCTACTGTCCTCTCTATCAACAACCTTGCTGTGCTTCAATGACCAGCAACATCCTCCTAGTCTCTCCTTCCACCACACTTGGCCAGCACCACAGTGGCATGTTCTCTCCCTCCCACTCTCACCCCAACCATTCCAGCACTGGAAATGCAAGTTGTAAAACACACTGCTTTGTGGCATACTCTCCTACCACCTCCCCCCCACATACCCAACCAACACCAGCAGTACTGGTTCTAAAATCCTTGGACAAGCCTTAATACGAAAGCTTGTCCACAAAGTGGCTTCAGGACCCTATTACATTCCAAGCTTTTATTCTGTGGTGCACCATGTACACATACAGTTTGGTAGTAATTTTTTTAATCTTAGGTGTCTTGCTGGACTCTGACACCCATTAAAAACTTTGCCCTGTTTCTGAAGGTGACCAGCTCAACCCACTGCTCTCCTTCACAGCCTACCATTCTAATTACAACTAAACTGCATATACAGTTAGGGAAAGGAACTGTATCTTTTACTCCATTTTTACAAACAGCAAAGGAAGTCTTAATTACTAAATGTAAAAGCAGTTTAGTTGTAATGAGAGTGGTGAGCTGCAGAGTAGAGTGGTAGATCGAGCTGATAACCCTAGGGTACAGGACAATGGCTCAAATCAGCTCAAACTGGTGGGGGGATATCCTGAAAGACCCTGAGGATTAAAGGTGATATTTAATGTTGCTGTCCGCAGTTCACTTGGGAGATATGCCTGATTTGGCATCCTAATACTCCCTGTCAGTTTGGGTCATTTTGGGTTGCCCCCTGGGTCTCTTGGATACTGTTAGACTCCACCCTAAAGAATGCTGAATCTATTTCTAATTTTAAAGTCTGTATTGTAAAGACAGATGTGCTCTCTATTTATTCACAGTACTTTTTTTAAATTTAATTTCTTAAAGCATATCATACTGAATTGCTTCTGGCTTTGAGGAAACAAATTTGCATTATGTGAATTATATGATCTGTTTCCTGCCAAGCAGTGTTACATGTGCTTTGATATAGATCTTCCAACTATCTTTCAGACAATACAAAGTCTGCTGTACTTCAGTAACATTTTCATGCCAGTTTGTAAACAAAGCAATTTTCAAGTACCTCAGTTTTCATATCAGGATCTGGTCTTTCACTGTCAGATATTTTTATTATTTCAATAATGTCCTCCCATACTCGGGAAAAAATATCAAGATTTTGACAGTGGAGGAAGATGACAGGGAGGATGTGACAAGATTTGTGATATGCTGTTAACTCTTCAGCAAATATTGCCATGGCTGATTTGGATGGACATGACAGGGGAGGTAGCAAATGATACAAACACATAGGGTGGGATATTCAGAAATGCGCCAGGCATGGGGGCAAGCCTGGGCGCAGCGCAACTGGATGCACCATGGCATGGCCTGGGTGATATTCAACAGTGCTGCACCATGGCTCAGCACTGTTGAATATTGCACTGGGGCCACCTGAACTGCACCAGCTCAAGTAGCAAGTGAGGAGCAGGGGGATGTGCCAGCGCAAGTGTAGGTGCGCTAGGTGCAGCAACCGCGATATTCAACGCTGGGCATGCAAATGAGGTCATTATGCATGCAACGTGCAAATGGGTCCATTTGCATGTCATTATGGCCCCATTTGCATGCAGGTACGCTGATCCCCGGTGACTTGTGCCTGGTGCCCTGCCAGGTTGCAGCCTTCGGGGACCGATGCCTCCTGCCCCTCGGTGGGCAACATGCCCCAATGCCCAATCATGGGCTGTGATTAAATATAAAGTCCCTAGTGGTCCAGCGGACCCTACCCCATCACCCAATCATGGGCGTATAATACAGAAACCCTGGTGGTCCAGTGGACCTGCTCCCCTGCCTGATCGCAGGTTTCAGTTGTAAATAACTGCCCAGGTGGGGGGGGGGGGGCATGGTCGGGACCTGACGGTCATGACTGCACAGATTGCGAGCTCCGTCCTAATCTGGCAAACAATTGCACTTAATCTGGTAACATGCCAGACTGAAATTCAAGCTAAGCAACTGGAAATCTTCCCTTTATCCTTGCCACTCTGAAACTGGAGCTTTGGGGGACAGTAAACACTGAAGGATGGCAATGCCTGATGCAGCTTTGCGAGGAGCCGATACATGCTTATAGGCTGCAGGAGCCCAAGTAACTAACTGCCCAACTGACTGGCTGCTCACATCTCCCCATTAACCTCTGAACTTCTCTGGCACCCGACAGCAGCAAACGGGTTGCGACTTTGAGCACATCTCCCCACACCAAACGGGATAAGGGGAAAGCTTGTGGCTTCTACTGTTCCTACTTATTACCCTATACCGTGATTCCAATGGAGGAGTCAGCCAGTATAACATTGGAGACATGCGGTCTGCAGGCCTCATCACCTCCTGACAACATACAACTCGGTGAAGCACTAACCAATATTACTAAGATGATGGAGGCAGTACTTACTAGAGTCGACAGTATTGTGACTTCACTGGCTGGGAATGTGGAGGACGTCCGAAGACTTGAGGATAAACAAAACGTGTTGGAGCAGCAGACGGAGGACTTAGAGCAGCAGCATCTGGCCGTATTGCAATGCCTGAGGGACTATGAAATAAAAATGACTTGGCTGTGGCACCGTGCTGAGGATCAAAAAAAGCAGAGCCGTAGGAACAATGTGTGCATATTGGGGGTTCCAGAGGCGATGGAGGGATCCAACATGAGGCATTTTTTGAATGACTGGATACCCCATCTACTGGGGGGCAGGTGGAAGGACCCAATCAGAGTGGAGAGGGCACACAGGGTACCTGGCAGAGCTGATTCTCAGTCACCACGGACAATTGTTGCCTACATTTTAAAATACTCCATCAAGGAGAAGCTCCTCTGGGCCGCCAGAGACATTGGGGAGCTCACTTGGAAAGGTGCCATGATCTCGTTCTACCGAGAATTTTCCACAGAAGTTGCAGCCAAGAGAAGAGAATTTGGCCCAATTAAAAAAATTTTTACAAGCCAATGCTTTTCAGTACAGATTCAAGAAACTTATCGCTGTCCATATATATAAAAAATGGAAAGCATTCCTGGCAGGATCCCCGAAGGAGGCTGAAGCCTGGATCACTCAGCAGTGGCCCAATCTGACCCCTCAAACTGCTTCTCCCAGATGCCTCTGGGTCCCAGGGGATCGCATGCTCAAAGAAACAATAGGCAGTGAGAAACACTCATCAGGGGAAGAAGTAAGCAAGCAGACAGGTGCTACAAGAACTCGGTCCCCCAGTCGCACAGGCGAAGCATCACAGCGAGCTTCAAGGAGTAGCACCGGGAGTCAGGCATCCACCAGCCCACTTAACTCTCCAATACTATCTCAGATTACGGGTCTGAAATATCAGATCAACTCACTATTATATAAAAAGGCAGAATGGCAGCTTTTATGGGTGAAACATAAATCATGGGAGGGAGGACAAAGGGGGAAAACTACTTGCGTACCAGCTGCACAAGCAGCAAGCTGCGTCCAGAATCTTAGCACTTAGAAATAAAGAGGGTAAGGTCATCTCTACACCCCAAGATATTAAAGATACTATGCAAGGTTTCTATGAGAAACTCTATCAGTCACAATCCTCACTGACACCTCAGGAGCTTTCAGCACAGATGACAGAATTCTGTGAAGGGACCTCTCTCTCTAAACTATCTCATGTGGATCGTAGTTTCCTAGATGCCCCTATATTGCCAGAGGAGTTACATACAGCCCTTTCTCAAATGGCAAAAGGGAAATCTCCAGGATCAAATGGAATGACAGTGGAGCTCTACCAACTCTTGGATAAGGAGATCACCACCCCTCTCTTACAAGCTCTCACTGAGGCTCAAGCAGTGACACTACTTCCTCCCACAATGAGGGAGGCACTAGTGACACTGATCCCTAAAAAATCCTTGGACGCATTAGATTGTGCAAATTTTCAGCCCATCTCTCTGCTGTCAGTAGATACCAAAATATTATCCAAAGTACTCACTAACAGACTGAAGCAAGTGCTCCATAGACTAATACACCCTGTGCAGTCTGGTTTCTCCAAGGGCAAGTCCGGGGCAGACAACCTTCACCTAGTCCTCAACTTGAAGTGGATAGCGCTCCACTCCAAAATACCAATGGCAGCTCTAGCCATTGATTTATCAAAAACATTTGTTTCCTTGGAGTGGAACTACCTGCAAAAGGTACTTACCCTATATGGATTTGGTAGCCACTTTCGTGGGTGGGTCTCTACCCTATTGACAGCTCCTCCCCATTTCCTCTCCAGCGGGGAACCAGGCAGGGTTGACCCTTCTCTCACCTGCTGTTTATCATTGCCCTTGACCTGCTTATTCATGAATTCATTGATACGCCTGGCATCTCAGGGATTCTGGTTAAACAAGAGACGTTGCTAATGAACGCGTATGCAGACGATACAGTACTTACTTTGTTGAACCCTGAAACATCCCTCCCCTTGGTGCTACAGCTGTTACAACAGTTTGCCCATATTTCTGGTCTAACCACAGACCAGAAAAAGACACTTCTTTCCCCACTAAACTCTAACTGTGGCAGAGGATGCTTAAAGGGCACTGAAATATCCTGGGCTCCTCATGGTTTTCTGTACTTAGGGGTATACATATCTGCAGCATAGAGCAATTTGGAGAAAGCAAATTTTTCCCCTCTTATAGTTACCGTAATGGCAGAGATGCAATGCTGATGCATGCTTAGATTATTCCTGAAGGGTAAAGATGAGGCTATCCGTATGTTCATTCTACCATGGGTCTCATATCTGTTGAACAACCTTCCAGTTGCTCTCTGCAACAAACTATTCTGCTCACTGGACAATCTTATTGCCTCCTTTCTATGGGAAGGGAAAGCAGTACGCTGGGGATGAGCCAAACTAAGGGCCCATTGGACCAGAGGAGGGTTGGGCCTACCCTGGTTTCAGGGGTATTACCTAGCCTTCTGTATGGCCCAAGCTACTGCATCATTTGCCTCCACAATTCCTTACCCCCCACAGTGGGTTATCCTCAAATCCACCTTCACAATAGAACATTCCTTATTTGCAGTGCTTGGAAATAGGAAAGACCTTGGGCAGCATTTGACCCCTCTGATGACAGAAACCTGCAAGGTATGGCACCGGGTGATGGACTTGACTGGTATATCGGGGTTTGCTAGATCCCCTCCCATCTCCTATGCTCCCCTTTGGCACAATAGGCTCATTACAGTGGATCAGGCGCCCATACATTGGCCAAACTGGGAAGAGAAAGGGATCCACATAGTTTGAGATCTCCTTGTCCAGAATAGTAACACGCTAATGTCATTTGAGCAATTACAAAATAGTTATGATCTGCCCAAAAAGGATTTCTGTAGCTATTTACAGATCAGGGCGCCACTTCAAGCCCTACTGGCGCAACCCATAAATGAGCCAATATGGGGCTGGCTAGGCTCTCTCCACAAGCTGAGGCAAGGCCCCGGCCTGGCTGGTACCTTCTATAGGGTCTTGAGAGATACGCAGCCTGACACCACCTCTGCCTGTAGGTAGGTTTGGGAAAAATGACTTACAAAGTCCAATCACCCAGCAGAAATGGACTGACTACCTGAAAGCTGCACAAACTATGTACGAGGATGCCAGGAGTCAATTAATTCAACTGAAAATCCTCCTTAAGTGGTATTGAACCCCGGCCTTCCTGGCCAAGATTAAAGTACTGAAACATGCTGAGTGCTGGAGATGCCAGTCATCACCGGTGAATCTACTGCACATCCTATGGACTTGCCCTGTTCTTCGAGTCTTCTGGTCCTCGGTGTTAAAGGACTGCTCAAGAATTATAGGCAAGCCTATATTCCTGTTTCAACACTCTCTGATGATTAGAGACGTCTCATCCCTGCAACCCCTGCAATGACCACTCATAGCTTGGGCAATGACTGTAATTATGGAAACGAAGAGAGCCATACTGATGAACTGGAAATAACCTACCACCCCCAGAGCCTCCATATGGAGGATAACTGTGTCAAGACTAAAAATTTTTGAGAAATGCTTAGCAGTGGGGAAGGGTTGTCTTGCCAGATATCATAGAAAATGGGATGCATATCTACACTCCCACCTATGTATGGTGCCGCCTACTCCCCCTGCTGACCCACCCCTAGGTCTTTAGTCATCTTCTCACCTTCCCCCTTTTTCGGTCCTCGGCCATCCATATCAACACAGGATACACTGGCTCCTGTACATCCCCTATAATATATCCTGCATCTCTGTTCTCTCAATCTGTGTCTTTCCACTACTCAGTCTAGGAATGGCTGCTAGTGACAAGCTAGATGTATTTGTTAAACATACAGCAATTTTTGTAAGCATATCTGTATCATTTGTGATTGTTAAAGATTCACCTATAAGACAGATGAGATCGCTATATAGATCACTATACAGAACTGTAATAAGGAATGATAAATGGACCAGACTTGTCAGGACAAACTGTAGTGTCATGCCTTCGCAGAGTTTCTTGTGAGAAATAGGCTGAGTTTTAACAAGGTTGCAATTAGACTTATACCTTAGCAATAACTAAGAGTGTTGTAAAGCAAGTGATATGCTGTACACAAATAAGAAAAACTAATAAAATCTTATATGTTAAAAAAAAAAAATGCCCAGGTGGGCTATCAGTAGCCCCCTCCCCACCTGCCCACTCAGACCCACCACCTTGCTCCCCCCCCCCGGTCAGCGGCGGTGGCTGATCCCCACCTGTAAGCAGCCGGTTGCGCCCGTCGACCGATACGTACAGTACGGCCGTACTTCCACTGGTCCACTGCATGGGTCAATGGGAGTGCAGACCATACTGTACTACACAGTCCCAAAATGTGAATGAACCATTCACATTTTGGGACTGCATAGTGCAGTATGGTCTGCATGCCCATTGGCCCACACAGTGGACCAATGGGCATACAGCTGTACTGTAGGCTGTCAGTTAGCGGGCGACTGGGCGGCTTGTGGGTGGGGAGCTGCCACCTGCCGCTGACTGGGGGGGAGTGGGGTGACAGGTCTGAGTGGCGGTGGGGAAGGGTACTGATGGCCCACCTGGACAGTTATTTACAACTGAAGCCCGCGATCGGGCTCAGGATGAGGTCCACTTGACCACCAGGGAAATTAAAGTATTCATTTGTCTACAGTCGGGCTCAGGATCTGGTTCACTGGACCACCAGGGTATTTACGCACATATATGCCCACAATCAGGCGAGGGTGTAGGGTCACTGGACCACCAAGGTTATAGATTCATTACACCCACATTCAGGCGGGGGGGCACAAAGCCCGGCCTGTGTCTGGTTTGGTCGAGTGGTCCCCCACAGCTGGTGGCTGCCGTGTTGCACCCTGCAATACAACAGCTCACCTGTAGGGTGGTCAGGACTTGCTCCTGCTTTTCAGGGGTGGATCTGTGTGCCCCTCCTGTGCTGTGCAATGTGGGTTTGTGCCTGCATATGCTCCGCACATCCCAGGCTGAATATTGGGATGTGCCGCATATGCATTGGCACACCCTCCAGCACTTGCACCGCATACATTACTGGTGCACCCTGGCACATTGGGAATTGCACAGTGCAACATTCCCTTTTGAATATTACGCTGGGGCACATCAGTGGGTTGTGCATGGCGCAACACTGTTGCACCATGTGCAACCCCTTTCAATAGCCCACCCATAATGTTTGCAAACTTTGATGTGATGTGTGACTGTCTGTTTTGTGACCCTCGTTTTTGATGCATGATAACCAAGCTCATTCGATGGGAATCAAACTAGGGACACCTGGTTTACTAAACCTAACAGATGAACTTTAAAAACACAAGAGCATAAATTGTTGACATAGCCAATGCTTGTTTTCATTGTAGCAATCAACACCCTGTGACATCAGATGCTGCCACTCTATCATCACTAACTTAACATGATAGGATACAGCACAAGTATAAATAATGCATGTGTTATGCTAGAGAGGGAAACTCAAAATATATGAACTAGAAAAAAGAAGGAGGGTGCTGTGGAGCCCGAGCAAAATGGCAGCCTGATATTTAGCTCTGCACAGGGAGAGAGCTAATTTGGATTTCTTTCCTAATTTACTGGGACTATTACTCAGGTTTTTTGACATATATAGTAGTGCCATAACTCCAACAACAAAATAATCAGTCCTCATAAAGATCCCCCACCTGCTGAGGTAGCAAAGGGCAAATCAACATGAGTACCAGCAACGATAAAGGGTGGAGCAGGCCAGAACTGCCAGGCAGTAGAGCACTCACCAGAAGAGATCATAATACCCCTGTACAGAACACTGGTGAGGCCTCACCTTGAGTACTGTGTACAGTTCATGAGGTCCTACCTCCAAAAGGACATAGACAGGATCAAAGGGGTTCAAAGGAGGGCAACCAAGATGGTGTAGGGCCTGCACATGAAGCCCTATGTGGAAAGACTCAGAGAATTAAAAATGTATCCCCTGGAGGAGAGAAGGGAGGGGGGCCATGATAGAGACATATAAATATATTATGGGGGTAAACAGGGTACAGGAGGAGAGTATTTTTAAGAGAAAAGTTTGCTCAAGGACTAGGGGTCACGCCATGAAGTTGGAGGGAGTCTTAGTACTAAAGCAAACATGGGGGAAATCGGAGGACATAATGGGGTCTGGGGTGGTACAACAGACAGGTATAACAGGGTAGACAGGGTGAGCCAAGTGATCCTTATCTGCTGACAAATGCTATGTTTCTATGAGATATTGCAATTATCGGGAGTGAAGCTCCAGTGCTTAATAAACTCAGTGGTAACCATGACCCATGACTGATAAATTCAATGGGTTAAATACTTACCTGGTGGTTTTTGAATCTGCAGTGGAGGGTGTCAAAATGGAATTAGCAGATGTAAAGCGACAATCTGATGCAGCATCAGGAGCCACTGCACATTTGGGAGGGCCAGAATTTTCAGTCTCACATTGATTAGCTCCTTGGCTAAGATGCAAGAGAAATTGGTATATAACCAGTTCTAGGATTATTTAGAATGCCATCACTCAGTGATTAATGTTCAACATGGATTTAGAAAAAATCATGTCACAGACACTGCCCTGGCCTGATTGACCTCGGATATCCTGGATGTAGCGGATGGAGGGATGGCTACAGGTGCTATCCTCATAGACCTTACCAAGGTGTTCGACCTGGTAAATCATGACCTCCTTCTGGCAAAGTTTAGGTATGATGGGCTTTGACAGCCTGTCTTGCAGCTGATTTTAGAATTATCTATCTGACAGGAAACAGCAAGTCAAATTGCAAGGCAGTTTATCCCAGCAAGTCAACGGAGAAATCCCAGAGGACAGGCTTCTAAATGGCCTCAAGGCCCTGTGGATGGATAAGGCCCCAGGGCCAGATGGCATACACCAAAGAGTCCTGAGGGAATTGGCTGTGGTCCTGGCTGCCCCCTGGTGGACATGTTCAACACCTCACTGATGTCTGGTCACATGCCCCAGGACTGGAGAATGGTGCCATGTGGTGTCTCTCCATAAGAGTGAACCCGGGGGGTATGTTGGATAACTATAGACCGGTTAGACTTACCTCCATCATAGGGAAGTTAATGGAGACCATTCTGAATAAGAGACTGGTGGACTTTCTGGAAACCAAAGGACTTCAGGACGAAAGGCAGCATGGGTTTATCTTGGGGAGATTCTGTCAAACAAACCTAGTCAACTGTTTTGATTAGGTCACAAGGTCACTAGACAAAGGTTGTGTGGTGGATGTCCTGTATCTGGACTTCAGCAAGGCTTTCAAGTCAGTGTCCCATGGTAGGATGCTCAGTAAACTAGCTAAACTGGGAGTCAGAGAGAAACTGGTAGTGTGGGTCAGGAGCTGGCTGCAGGGCAGGTTGCAGATGGTAACTGTTGGGGGGGGGGGACTGTCAGAACCCAGGCTGGTAACAAGTGGGGTTCCACAGGGCTGAGTCAGTACTCAGTAAGGTACTGTTTAACATCTTCACTGGGGATGTAGCGGAAGGGAGCAATAGTAAAATTTGTCTATTTGCAAATAACATTAAGATCTGTGCAAGAGTAGACAGTGAGGAGGGGGAGAGAGTGTGCTCAGGGAGGACCGGGCTAAGCTCGAGCATTGGTCAGGCATCTGGCAGTTGGGGTTTAATGATAAGAAGTGTAAGGTCATGCACTTGGGAGCCAGGAGCCCTGGGACTAGCTACTGGCTGGGGGGGAGTACAGGTAGCCATTTCACAAAAAGAAAAGGACCTGGGGTGATTGTCACGGGGAACATAAAGCACTCTGCCCAGTGCCGTAAAGCAGTTGCCAAAGTGAACAAAATGTTGGGGGTGCATTGCCAGAGGAATCACCTCAAGGAAAGAGGAAGTTGCCATGTCATTGTACAGGTCCCTGGTTAGGCCACACTTAGAGTACTGTGTGCAGTTCTGGTGCCCATATTTGAAGAAGGATATCAAACTGCTTGAGGGCATGCAGAGAAAGGCAACCAGGGGAATCCAGAGCCTGGTGGCAAGCCCAAAGAGGAGAGACTGAGGGAGCTGATCATGTACTCCCTGGAGGAAAGGAAGGAGAGGGGGGACAATATAGAAACCTTTAAATACTTGAAAGGTACGAATATGGTTAAAACAGAGGGACTTTTCCACCTAAATGGGGAGGGACTTACAAGTGTGCACATTTTGAGATTGGTGGGGGTAAAACATAAAAGGGAAATGAGGAGGCACTATTTCACAGAAAGGGTAGTAGCACGGTGGAATAAATTGCAGAAAGAAGTGATCTCACTGAAAACAGTAGGCAGCTTTAAGAGAGGGTGGGACAGGGTCAGGGGAAAGATCGGTTTGGTACGAAGAGTAGGAAGGGAGGAGAGGAGAGTGTGGGAACTCCAGAGTAGAAGTGGTTGGGGAGCAGCTTCAGCAGAATAAACTGTATAATGCACAACACAATTGACAGACTTGATAGACCATAAGGCCTGTTTCTGCTGGAGATTTCATATGTTTATATGTTCATAACTGATGGTATTCCCCAGGCTCAATACGGAGTCCCTTGCATTTCTCAATATTTATTAATGACATGGTTGGCAATTGTGGGGATGGGAGGCTATGCTGCAACTATATGCTGATGATACTGTCTTGTAAATGTCCTCAGCAGACATCAACTGGATTAATGTGGAATTGGAGAGGGATTTCAAACACCTTGAAGCATTGCTTAAAAAACAAGCTTATTCCTAATACTAAAAAGATGAAAGTTATGCTATTTGGTCCCAGACTACTGGGTACAGAAAGACAGCATTTGCTCAAAACGATCTTCAGCAGATCACAACTGGAAGTGGTTGGATTAGTGAAATATCTCGGGGTGTTTCTTGACCAGGACCTATTATTTAGTACCCATATTGATGCTGTAACAAAGCCTCTGCACCAGAAGCTTGGTCTTCTGTACAGGATGTGCCCCTACTGTACATCTGCAAGGAAGTGTGATTAGCTAATACTAACAGTACATTGGTACCTGTAGTTCTGTATTGTGCCCCAGTCTTTCAGTTCCTTCATGACTTGGAACTAAATTGATTGAAAATACTGTACAACAAAGTGGAGCATTTTGTGGCTGGTGCCTTCCCTAGGGATCATCATTGTGCTGTGTTCACTGCATAGAACTGGCCCTCACTTGAAGCAAGAATGGCCAAATCACTGCTCTGCCCTGCCTTCAAGATTACAAAGATCACCCCCCAGCCTCAGACAAATTCTCAAGGCCAGACCCAAAACGAGGCTCCTGTGCTCCTTGTCCAGTATATTACTTGAAGTTAACATGGGTAAGAACAGCCTCGGGCAGGAGGTCCTCCTTCACTACTTCATCACTCTGGAATAAGCTGCCACAAGAAGTCCCAAACTGTTCCAAACTTGCAAGGTTTAAGAAAGGCTATTTATTAGAAAGTAGCCAATGCAAGTGTAACCCCCCCACACCCCGCTACTTTACAGTTAGCTACTCCTGGTACCCTTGACTGGGAACAAACTACTTCGGAAATGGTACCATCCCTAGCTTTGGTAATGTATACCAGGCTCATTATTTTGAGAGGTCAAAAAGGGGTGGGGTGTACAAAAGCAAAACTTAGGACCAAACCCAGGTCCTGAAGAGATAACTTTTTGCTAGGGCTATGCCAGACCTAGACTTCTGGAGGGGTACCCAGTAACTCCACACACAGGAAGCAAAACGTACTATAAATGTCCAAACCAGAGCTGGGGTTCTAGAATGTGACATTATTCCAAAAGATGTTCTCTAAAGCAAGGGTGGACCCCCAAGGTTTTCACATCGTGGCACAAGGAATTGGCAGAACAACAAAATGACTGTATCTGACAGAAACTACATATTCCCATTTTTCATAAGACATTAAATTCTCTTCAGTGGCACTGGCCACAACTTAGCATTTCCTCTAGTGGCACTGGCCACAACTAAGCACACATTTCTCATATGGCATAGGACTTGAACATTTCTTCAAGTGGCAACTGGCCACAACTGAGCACACTGGGACTCCTTACTAGCCCAGCCCACTCCAGAGGGTACATTTCTCTTCAGACATTGGCCACTATGTCCAAAATAACCAGGTGCCCTTACAGAACCTGTAGTGCTGAACTGGTTACTTCAGATAGAGTGCTGCCCACCCTTTGCTTCCAAATTCATACCCAGCTGTTCTTTCAGAGTTACACATCAAAACTTCTTGAACACACTTAGGTAAATACATCTTTGAATGAACTTTTGCATCCAGCATTTAGGAAAACACTACTCTGGGAGTGTAAGAAATTAAAGTCCTGCACAATGTGAACAGTCTGCCTCTGGACCCCAAAATTGTCAGCCAACTTTACACTGAGAAAAGTCTCAACTTCAGAACAGAACTGATGTACCTTTCCATTTTAACCAGAGAAACACCAAAGCACAGGTACTTTCTTCACGAAGCACAAAGTCAGATGTAGTCACAGTTAAAACAGTATAGGCAGCTTCAACTTGTCCTGAATCAAATAGGGAATTGCCCCTAGGATCCAATCTCTAGCAGTCCTTGTCATCCCTCTTGGGATGAAAAGCAGGAGATACTGCTGTAGACAATGGTTTCTACCACTTCTCTTGGCCAGCTGGCGACTTTCAGGACTAGGGTGAGAAAAAAGGCTCTCCTCTCAGAGCCCAGAGAAGCTCTCACTCCTCACACTTCAATTGCTGACACTCTCTACCAACCTCTCTGGCAGACTGACCCAAGATTCTAAAACTCTCCACTCACAGCTAGTGTTGTGGCTTATGCTGCTGCAAGAGTTCTAAATGACCTTGTCTCTCTCATCTCAGCTGAGACCAAGTAAACAAAAGAGTGAGTAGGTGAAAAACCCATTTAACTAGTTATTCACCAGCTGCCTTTCCCTACCTAGCACTGACACTGATGGGATTCTAGTAACTCCATGGGACTTGCTGGTTGAACTTATCCCTGCCAGGTGAATGACTGTTCACAGTCATATCTCCACCTGGTACAAGGCCATCCTAACCTCTGTGTTACCTATGGGGAGGTAGCACTACTTCTCTACTACCATGTGCCAGGCACAGACAGGCAATACTAAAGGCACAGAGGCTGGCTGATGAAACTTCAGCCGCTATCCTATGATCTATCTATGGATACTCAGTGGCTTCAAGAAAATTGCTTGAAGCATGCCCTAATAGACAGCATTGATGACCCCTATTGCAAATCAGGACCACCAACCTCCCCATCCCCCAAGCCCTTTAGGGAAAGTCTGTCTGACTGTGCTGCCTACTGGGGAACCTATTCCTCCAGTCTTCCCAATGTACCTGTGAACAACAACAAGAAAACATACATTACATTGTTTTACATTTCCCCCCAAATTTCCACACAATCTTACACATGTGAAGAAAAACATGTTAACACCCTGTTAACCACAAACAATCCTAAAAACACAAAGAAAATGGGAACTCAGCTGAGCTCCAACATCCTCTTCTTCTCTTCTTTTCTTCCTTGGGAACACCTGCAAGAGAAGAAAAACACAAAAACACATTCTGCTTTCCACACAGTGCCTAAACCTCCTTCTGAACACTAAAGAACCCAAAAATATTTTTCTATGAAAGTACAAAAGTAGAAAATGGAAAGAAGACATTTATACAACACATTTGGGGATGGAAGGCCCTAAAAAGTTAAAATTAGTGAATAGATTATTGTTGCCAGTAGGCATGATCCATTAAAGAGTCTCTCCTAAGCTGGAGCCTGCTGAAGAACAGTTCTTAGACAGAACTGGGCCTGTATAGCACTGCAATCTATGGGGAGAGTCTTTGATGAAAGAAATTAGCGTTCCATGGACAGTCTTCAAATGTAGGATGTGTTGTGCAAAGTCAGTAAAGTAAATAAAAAGTTTGGTCTTACCGGTTTCCTGAAGAACAAAAATAAAGAATCACCTTACTTCTACGTGCTGAGGACCTTCTTCCTTCAGACCAGATGGCCTCTTCGGATACAACTGGGTGATGCCCTCTAGAAAAACAAATGATGAAGCAGGAAAACTGCTGGTCTGAGATCATCTGAAAACCAAATGATGAAATAGAAAAACAGCTGTATTGATGTCCTCTGGAAGGCCAGATGATGGAATAGGACAACTGCTAAGCTGATGAATCTGGATACACCTGAAGAATCTTGGAACACCAGAACAGCTGCATCTTCCTCCATGGATACTGCTGCTTCAGATGACAGACACTGGGCTGCCACTGCTCGCTTCTTTAGGCATGTTGGGCATATTCACAGGGAGTGGCACCATTAAGGGTAGTACCACTCAGGGTGTGGGGTGAGGACTATGACCCTGTCTGGGTGTTCAAAGTTGATGTTGTAGAATGTCTCATTCCCAGACCCATCCACAATTTGTACTGTGTCCATAAACAGAGTCCTCCCATTTTCCAGAATTTAAGGTGATCACTTATGACTTTGTCCCTTACACATTCTGTTGCACCAGAGTACAAATTCTTGCTTTCCTCTTCCAACAACCAGGATTGCCTGTTCTTTTTGATTTTCTCCTAGACTTGGTGAAGAAAGGTAGGAAAAGACTTTCCATAGATGGCATCAGCCCTCCTACATATCAGTCTCTCCTCCTTGCTATTCTTTACTAGTTTGTGGCCCTTGGCTCAGCTTGTGGGTGGCCAGTCCTGGTTGAGCCAGTGTTGCATACTTAAAGAATGAAATAACTTGTCTCCTATCATCTCTGTGGGTAGGTTACTGGAGCTTTCTTTGACTGTTTCTGGCTCCTCTGAGGCAAGAGCTTGAGGCAACTCACAGGGACCCTCAACATGAAAATATATTTCTTCATCCTCCTCTTTCTCGTTCATTATTTGAACCCAAGAGTGAACAAATGTCCTCATTCCTGAGACATTCCACTCCTTACTGGGTGTGGAGGTAGACACCCCCCAATTCAGTGTCTCTTGCAATTTGTCCTTCCCCCCTAGGATAGGACTTAGACCCTGTTTCCATGGATCCATGGATCCTTCCATTGCAATGCCCACCTGGGACACAGATGTGGAAACCTCTCTCTGTTTCTGCCCTTGCAGTGGATCAACATCAACTTTACTTTCTCCTTCTGTGACACACTCTGTAGAACTTTCCCCAACAGGTTCAACATGGTGCTGTGTGCTGCTGCTGGCAGAGTCCCCTACTCGGGTCCATGTGGGAGCCAATTGAATTCTTTATGCCCTTTCTGGTGCTGCACCCCTGCTCATTCCATACTTCATAAGGCAATCCAAGCAATGGGATATAAGAAATACTTCCCTTCCAGCCTTCACGCACACTATGCACAGTCTTACGGGATAGCTAGGAATTGCTACATCTGGAGGCAACCTTTCACCATAGAAAGCTCTCTCCATTTCTCTCAGTGCTGCCACCTGCTCTGCAATCATAGCTTAGTCATCTGGATATGATGGAGTTCCCAAAGCCATGTCTGAAAGCAAACGCACACAAAGTTGTTGTTACTGAATTGCTCACTAGTCTCTTTACTGTCTTACAAAATGGCTCCCTGCTGCTGTGTTTACATTTGCTGACCCCGCCCTGTAAAGGCGATGGTAACTTTCCTAATACATCAGACTGTTCACTTACTAAAAACTGTGTTTCCGACCTTCTCTGGCTACTGTATTTACTCAAAACTGCAATCAGTTGCTCTGCTGGTACATTTCAGCACATTCATATATTTTAAACTTGACTTTACGATCAGCATCAATTCGAGAAAACTATTTACACATGCTCAAAGTGACTTGTAAGCCCCACAGTCTTTCTTGGCACAGGCTTGCCTGTTTGCTGCATTCTCACTGTACAACTCACAGTCCCTTTTTGCTTAGACAAATTTACTATTGCTGAAACCATTATCACTGTTCACAGTCTATGCTCAGAAATTTAGTTTGTTGCACTTGCTCTAACAATGCACAGTCCTTCTTTGCAAAAAAATAACACTGCTTGAACACAGATACAGCTGGCTTGATAATCACACAAAGTTGTTGCACAGTTAACTGGTTTTACTCACTGAATTCAGTAGCTGGCTTCCACCGATGGAAATGTTTGGCCTGTTGTCGATCCTGGGAATGTATCTCGGGTGAAATGGGCTGGCGGTCCTGCCAGTCATAGCCACGAATGCCTCGATCACTCTCCAGTTGGTCGGACAATGGGTTGAGCACAAAATTACACCACAATAGTCTGTTTACTACAGTTTAGAATGTTCACAAGCCCCTCGATGGTTGATCTTGGTCTAATCAGCTTGCACGCCACTCTCTCTCTCTCTATCTCTCCTCCTCGAACAGTCTGCAGTGCACAGATGCTGGCCGGGTGAAGGGACTGGATGCAGTCCAACCAATCACTCGACGCCATGCAAATGAGCCTCTCTCTGTCCTCACTTGCTCTTCTTTCATGCTGATCATTGAGCAGGAGCAAATTTAAACTGTGAACTGTAACATTTTTCCTCAGCTGCAATTTCAGTGGCGGAAGCACCTTTTTGACCATTTTCTCCACAGTTTCTAGACAATTGCTCTAGCGACTCCCCCAGTTTGCACATAAAGCACATGAAACTTTCAGGGCACATATCTGAGTCTGTTCCTTAAAGTGCACACTATTTTTGGCATTTGCAAAATTGCCATTTAAAAGTTCTGTAAACACTTTCTGATGCAGAGTCAAGGACACACACTTCAAGGCTTTACTGCCCATGGCAAGTTGACAACACAAAAGCACCACTCTGTTCTTTTCTGTTCTAGAACACACATAAGCAGTACATTTGGATGGTGCTTTTCTGGGCAAAATCCTATTATCCAAAGCCTCCTTTCTGGTTTGGCTACACCGCTACCAGACAGAAAGATCCTAGACATAGCCTCAGCAAAAATCTCTGGTTCTCTCCCCAAACAACATCAGATGAACCCATATTTTCTTTGTGGTACTCCCCCAATTTAAACAGCTTCAGATAAGCCCACAGTTATTGTACCCTCCACACTACTTTACACAGTTAGCAACCCCTGGTGCCATTGACTGGGCACAAACTACTTCAGAAACGGTACCATCCCTAGCTTTGGGAATACCAGGCCCATTACTTCTATAGGTCAAAAAGGGTTGGGGGTGTACAAAAGCAAAACTTAGGACCAAACCCAGGTCCTGAGGAGAAAACTTTTTGCTAGGGTATGCTAGACCTATACTTCTGAAATGGTACCCAGGAACTTCACACAGAGGAAGCAAAAAATGTAAATGTCCAAACCAGAGTTGGGATTCTACAGTGTAACTTTATTCCAAAAGATGTTCTGTAAAGCAAGGGTGGACCCCCAAGGTTTACACATCATGGCACAAGAAATTGGCAGAACAACAAAATGACTGCATCAGATAGAAACTCTATGTATTCCCATTTTTCATAGGACATTGAATTCTTTGCACTGCTGGCCACAACTGTAGTAGGGTCCCATTTTCAAGGTGCTCCTGAATTTATATAATTTCTTAGTACAAAAGATACTTAAAATATGCAATACACAAATATTGCCACAAAAATGTATACAAATGCTTAATAACATATACCCTAAGGTACAATATAAAGACAGGGAAAGATATTACTATTTTCTGTCATAGGTGTTTCTAAGGCATTTCTAATAGTACACTTGTTTCATTTGTTTGTTAATTCTAATCAAAACATGTATATCTCTTTGTTAATTCCTGTTTAAGAGCTGTATTGAATATTTTTTCTTGCATGTTATGTTCATTCCAAACTTTTACTGCAGAAAATGAGAAGGTCATCTCACCTTATTTGGATTTGGGTTTTTATATTTGATAATCTCTAAGTAGTTTATCATTTCATAAGTTACATGTATGATTTGACTTTATCAATTTATCATGTAGGTAGGTAGGTTTTGTTGTTTCTATTACATTTCTAACTTGATTTATTCGGATAATGTTTTGTTTATCTCTAAGTGAATGTCAATTCATTTCCTCATATAGATGGCAGTGATGAGTTTGACTGTTAGCTTTTAACACAAACTTTGCCAGTCAGTTATATAGCACCTCCACCTTTTTTAAACTTTTACCATTTGCAAACCCATAAATATGTAAACCATAATCTAATACAGGAACTATCATTTGGTTTACTATTGACCTTCTCATTTTAATATCTAAACAGTGTTTTGTCCATCTCAGTGCACCTAATCTGCAGCTGACCTTGTTAACCAAGTCATTTATGACATATTCAAACCTTAACTTACTATCCACCTTTAGTCCCAGATACCTGTATTCCTCTACCTGTTCTAAATACTCTCCTGGTGTAGTTTTTATTTCCAACTTCAATAGATCCTGAACTGACTTAGTACAACCTGAAAATATCATCACCTTTGATTTTTTACTGTTTAAACTCAGATCTAAATGTTCAAACCAGTTCTGGACTTGAAGAAAGACCTGTTGTAGGTTTACCTTCACCTGGTCTCGATCAGACCCTGTAGTCAGTATAACTGTGTCATCTGCATAGTCTAATTTGTGACTTTTATACAATATCAGTCACTTGATTTGTATAAATTAGAAATAATAGATGCCCCAATATAGATCCCTATGGGACTCCCTGCTGGACTTCTAGGGTAGTCGAGTAGTCCTCATCCAATACAGTTTGCTGCCTTCGTCCTATAAGGTATGAATGAAACAAGGTGCATGCTTCCTCCAATAAACTTATATGTTCTAGACCATCCAGTAACCTTTGGTGGTCTACTGTACTGAATGCTTTGGACAAGTCCATGAACACTGCACCCACCTTCTCTCCTTTTTCCAGGGAAGATGCCACCAAATCAATTAAGTCAGTGAGCGCAGTGTTCGTGGAGTGGTCCTTTCTAAATCCTTACTGGTGCATGGAAAGCAAGGTATACTTCTCCAAATAGTTGCATAACTGTCCATGCACCAGTCTTTCCAAAATCTTTGATACCACAGGCAAAAGGGCTATGGGTCAATAGTTTGAAGGTTCTTTTGTGTTCCCGCCTTTACAAATTGGGACTATTTTTGCCTCTTTCCATAATTTAGGGATGTTTCCTTCCTTCAGGCTCCAATTGAATAGTTTAGTCAGGATCGGGGTTATAACACACTCTGCATCTTTCAAAAATCTTATTTCAATCTTGTCCTTCCCTGGAGCTTTATTTTTATTTAATGATCTTATTATTTCTCTAACTTGTTTACAAGTAACATATTTAAATCTAAATTTTAGCAAGAAGTTTTTTTTCATTCTTCACTGCTCGTTCATCTGTCTGTTCTTTTTGAGTTTGTAATCTTCTCCCTAATTTTCCTGCCAAGTCTGAAAGAGTAGTGAAGTAATTGTTTAATATATTAGCTGATTTCATACTATCTTGCAAAACACTGTTCTGTTCCATTTGAATTTTTGGAGCTCCATTTGAGGGTTTTTCGAGTGAATTTAACGGAGACCAGTATTTTCCTGTACCTCTTGCATCTTCACACTTATTTCTAAAGTACTATAGTTTTGATTTCTTTATTTTTACTTCTAAAGCATTTCTTGTTGTTTATACTTGTCCCAATCTACTGAACTCAATGTTTTATTGGACAATTTCCATAACCTACTTTTTAGTTGAATTTCTTTTTTTATTTTTTCAGTTACCCATGGTACATGGTTTTTTTCTTTGATGTATTTTAACATAAGGGGCTAATTTATTACAAACCCGTACAAACTCTTTATTAAATTCCGAAACTGCTAGTTCCAAAGATGGAATCAGGAACAATCTTTTCCATTTAACCAGCCTTAATGTTTGTTGAAGCAATTCTACATTATAGGATTTAGAGCTTTTTTTCCAAACCTGCTGATCTTTTTTTCTTGTAACTTTTTTAGTTAATAATCTTATCCCACAGCTCAGTGTGTTGTGATCACAATATTGGTTGCTGTACTTGAGCATATTTTACTTCTATTTGTTTTAATACAAATACTAAATCTAATATGTTACCTGAACTCGTCAATGAGCTTTTCCTTGTAGAATGAATTATAACTTGTTTAAGATCTAATTGGGAAAGACCAAGTTCTAGTGCTATACCTCTTAAATGCCCCCAAGCAGAATTAAAATCCCCTATCAATACTAGTTATTTCACTAATGTTTGATTTTGAATTATCTGGGCTAAGGTTGCAAATTCTGTAGTCTTGACTTTTGGTGAAGAATATATAACCCCTGTCACCAAATTATGTTCAATTATGTTAATTACTAAATATTAAATACCTTGAATTTCTCCTGTGAAAAGTACTTCTGTTGGTTCCATTTCCCACTTAGTATATAACATCATCCTTCCCCCTCTTTTTTGCTTCCTATCTTGTCTCTGAATGCTATAGCCATCAATTGCCATTTCATTATTTTGTACCTTCTGATTTAGCCATGTTTCTATCAGTGTTATGCAGTCTGGAGCTTCTGATAGCACCCATGCTCTGATTAAATCCATTTTATTTTTTAAACTGCTTGCATTGTCATAAATTATTTTAAGTATAAAATCTTGTTGTGGGCCAGGATTTAATTCTATGTCTCCACTTAAGCTCAATGCTACTAGAATAAGTCTACTATTTCCTATCATGATTTGTCTAGTTTTAATATTTTTATGTTTTCCTAATTCAATTTTCACTGCCTGGAATTAATTTCTTCTTTTCCTCAAATTCTCTGTGACTGGTTCTACTTGTTTAATATTTGTTATTCCCCAAAGTTTAATAGCCAGTAGTTTCCATTCTTCTAATAGACTTGGTTCCAAGCTCTTTTGGTGGGTAATTATTTGAGACACACGTTATTATGATCAAAGTCATTGCCATTCAAAACATCACTACTTTACTCCCCCCATAGTTATTTAAATACAGTTTCACAAAGCAGACAATAATAAAACTCACTAGAACTCTCTCTTAAGTCAGAAACACTAACTGCCTACCCCAGTCAATTAAAACTATACACATTCATTTACTGATATTGATAAAAAGGCTGTTACTTATTGCACTTTCAAGGACTTATACAACAGTCAAATTCTCCCAAACAAGTCTCTAAACTTTTTCCTGTGGAGTCTAAGAGTATAATCAGTATAAGCAGTTTTAAATTACAAGCTCTTCAGGATAAATATCAACTTCAGCAAATGATTCAGCAATTTAAATTACAACTGTCTAAACATAAGGTCGAAGAATATAAACAGAGTAGCAATGTAAACTACTCCAAGCAACTCTTCAAACATTTAGTTGTTTACCTTTTACTTCTTGGCCACTACAGGATAATCAGACTCTCTTCCCAAATCTTCTCTGCTGAGTGGTGCTCGTGCCAATCACACTCACACTTAAATGCTCGCGCTTGTAGGCACCAAGTTTCTTTTAAAGCTGGCAGCCCCTCCTCTGACTCTGACACTCAGCTGCTGGCCCACCTCTGAGCCCCCTTGCCAGCTGAGCATAATTACGCACAGAGACACAACTTTGGCAGCACACATCAGAACAAGTGCAATTACAGTCTTTTAGGCGGATTGTTTAAGTCTCTAAGCAGCTTATGGCTTCAGCAGATGTTTCAGCAGCAATCACAATTTCAGCAGCAGAAATTAAGGAGCGAGTCCAATATCAGGCAATCTAGAGCAGATTTAACAGTACTCAAGTGTCTTATGGTTTCAGCAGTAGGTAGAAAGCTGATAGACTGAACTGAACATTTTCTCTAGTGGCACTGGCCACAACATGAACATTTCTTCTAGTAGCACTGGCCACAGCATGAACATTTCTTCTTGTGGCACTAACCGCAACTGAGCACACATTTCTCATATGGCATAGGACTTTAAAACTTCTTCAAGTGGCAACTGGCCACAACTGTGCACACTGGGGCTGAGAGAGAGAGAGAGAGAGAGAGAGAGAGAGAGCATCCAAAAGCTTCCTTAAATCAAGGAGGTAATTTAATAGACTACACTGAACTGAATTATTAATTTTTGGGCCTGTAAGTAACTAGTTTTGATTCTCTGTTTTTGGGGTTGACTTTTCTTAGTGTAACTTTTATTTGCCAGGGAGGAATTGGGAGAGGTTTGCAGTCATTTGTAACTAGACCTGTTACTTAACCACTGTGAAATAGGTGTCTGAAAGGAAGGAAGGCACTCCCCAGGGTGGAGGGTCAGGGTGGTAGTTGATTGTTTCTGGAGGGCACAGGATTAGTCCCACCCACCCTGCCTATCACCCCACCCACCTCAAGTGCATAACTTCCTTTATAGCAGGGATTCTGACATCACTTCCCCAAAATTACTAACAACGTACAGGGGGGGGTGCTACGTCTGTATTTAAGAAAATTTATTTTTAACATGTCCTAGAGCTGGGCAGCTGATTACGGTAGAGATGCAGCTGATACTTTGTGTGAAGTGCCCTCAATGTGACTGTTGGCTCCTCTTTTGTGTTCTTTAACTGCTGTGCTTTTTTGTGTTTACCTGTTCATATCCATAAAGGTATAGCACACCAAATAGGGGGTAGACACACTCACAAGCTTGCACACACTAAAACAAGAACAAAAAAAGAGAAAAAACATCTGAAACAAGAAGGGAGACAGACATGTGGGGAGTGATGCAATGCACTGGCTGTGGAGCAGCAGTCTTCTGGGAGACATTCTGGAGACTGCATTTCTGCCCTATTTGCAGGCACCTCTCTGGTCTGAGGGAGGAGATTGCTTGACTCCATGCTGACCTAGCAGGGATTCAGGAAATCTGCTCCCCCACCCAGGGACCACCCAGGCCATCACCACTACCTCAGAGATTGCAAAGAAAGAGGAGTGGTTGGACCATGGTGTGCTCAGGGACGGTGAGGGTGCTTCATTGGCAAGCATTTAAACTAGCCAAGGGGGAAGGCACTGAAAAGGAGAAGGGGAAATCCCAGCCCCCCAAAAAATCAGGGTAGTAACTGAGGCAAACACCAAGCTAGGGCAGTAGGTAGGGAGAAGGACTGGGGTAAATGGAGAAAAAGACAAAGGCAGTAATGACAGAGATGGGGCAAAAAGAAATAAGGCCATAAAAAAATGGAGGGTAATAAGTACCAATGCCCGTAGTCTAAGTAAAAAGCTTCCCAAAATGGTGGCCTTGATGGAAGAGGGATGCCTGGATACCATGACAGTCACAGAAATGTGGTACACAGAAAACCATGACTGGGATGTCAACATATCAGGGCACACAATCTACAGGAGGGACAGGGAGGGAAGAAGAGGAGGAGGAGTAGCTTTCTATGTGAGTGAAGGGATCAAAGCAACAGAACTTAAGGGTAAACAGGGAGGAGAGGAGGCACTGTGGGTCACCCTGGAGATTGGAAATGGCACCACAATCTGTACAGGGGTTGTATACAGACCCCCATCTCAGGGGAGGAAATGGACAAGGAAATGACAAAAGGTATCCTTAGGATGGCAGAGAATGGGGAGATATTGCTGATGGGGGACCTGAATATGTCATATGTTAACTGAAATACCTTTGCTGCAGCCACATCCAAGAGCAGGGCCAGTCTCAATGCCCTACAGGGGGCATGCCTCAGACAGCTAGTGTTGTAACCCTTTCAGGAGGGAGCAATCTTAGACCTGGTACTCTCCAAATGGGGACAGAGAGAGGATCTCAGATCTAGAATTGGGTAGCCATCTGGGAACAAGTGACTACCAAACATTGCAATTCACGATAAACTTAGCTGTAGAGTCAAGCCATACAAAAGTGAAGGAACTGGATTTCAGGAGGGCTGATTTTGTCAAAATGGGAGAATGCCTCAGAAAAACACTAGCAAACAGGCAAGAAGGTGGGGTGGAGCAACATTGGGGAAACATCAAAACTGCCATCACAGAGGCAACCAGCCTTTGTGTGAAGCAAATAATCAAATCACAATGAAAGCAAAAAACACTATGGTTCTTAAAAGAAGTGGCGGGGAAGGTTAGGGAGAAAAAGATAGCATTCAGGAAGTATAAGGAAACACAGAAGGAGTAGGACAGAGAACTGTACCATTTAAAGCAGATGGAAGCGGGGAAGACATTTAGAATAGCAAAGGCCCAAACTGAGGAAAAGATAGCCAACTCAGTTAAGAAGGGGGATAAAACCTTTTATGGGTACATTAGGGAGCAAATAAAGACTAAGTCAGGGATACTGAGGCTGAATAAAGAGGAAGGTGGTTGGGCAGAGAGCAACAGAGAAAAAGCGGGGATACTGAACAAATACTTCTGCGCAGTATTCACAAAGGGAAAGCCAGGGAGGTCCCTAATCCAGCCAATAGAATCACTCTGGATGGGGGGGTTGATATTAGTCCGTTCTGAAAGAACTCCTAAAACTGAAGGTGGATAAAGCAATGGGACCTGATGGGATTCACCCCCTTAATTCTAAAAGAACTAAGGGAAGAACTACTAACACCACTGATTACCCTTTTTAATAACTCATGGGAGGATGGTATGGTACTTGAGGACTGGATGAGGGCAGATGTGATTCCTCTTCACAAAAGTGGGAGCAAGACAGAGGCAGAAAACTACAGACCTGTCAATTTGACCTCAGTGGTAGGGAAAATGATGGAATCACTTCTGAAGGAAAGAATTGTTGAGTACCTAGAGGCCAGTGGGGCACAGGACCCAAGGCAGCATGGATTCACAGTGGAAAGGTCATGTCAGACAAATCTAATTGATTTCTTTGACTGAGTGACCAAAGTAGTAGACCAGGAAGGGGGTGTGGACATGGCCTACCTAGACTTTAGCAAGGCATCTGACACAGTTTACTACTGGTGTTGATACAGGATGCCCTTACATATAGTGTAATTGTGGACAATCTTACTTATAGGCTTCAATGTTCAAAAATGTTATAAAAAAGTAAGATATAATCCAAAGTCCATCAAAAATCATATATTTATTAAACTCTTTCTTCACACCTATATACATAAGGCAGCAGTTTTGTGGCTTAACATCACTTCCTCAGGCCAATCGTAAATGAACAGTGTTGACACTAAATTAGAAACAAATAAATCCATTCAGATACACAGTTTTTAAATTTCTGCTCCTTTTACATTAATATGTCACATTGGTATATACTGGCAATAGTTCTTTATAATAACATATTGAATTAAGTAAAATTTTCAATTAAAATTTCATTTAGAAACTGATTATAAAACGTCTTCTCTTTCTTAGTTAAATCCCAATCCATTTTATATTATTATCCCCATATTAAAGTCAAATTTTAGTTCAACATAGTATAAACTTTGTATTATTTTCAAATTAGCAAAAAAATACCTTAATTTTCATTTATTTGAACTCCACTGATCTGGAAGTCCTGATATATTACTCTCAAAATAATTTTGGTAAAAACCAGAGATGGGAATTGACCTTCTGACTAGGACAGTATGCCTAGGAAGGTGGTTACTCTAACCATTTAACCACAAGAGGGTAGCATCTTTCAGAAAAGCAGATGTGCAAGAACAAGGGGGCACAATTTGAAGACAGAGGAGGGACGGCTCAGAGGTAAGGTGAGGAAGTATTTCTTCACAGAGAAGGCTGTAGATACATGGAGCAGCCTTCCTGAGAAGGTTGTAGTCAAAAACAGTGGGGGAATTCAAGAATGCATGGGACAGACGTAAGGCAATTCTAGTTGGGGGTAGGAGGAAGTAGGCTATTGGTTAACTAGGATCTGCAGCGTATCCGTTAGGCAGGGAAATAGGCAGACTAGGTGAGCCAAGCGGTCCTTATCTGCCATCAGATTCTATGTTTCTATGTTTCCTCACTAGCCCAGCCCACTCCAGTGGGTAAATTTCTCTTCAGACATTGGCCACCATGTCCAAAATAACCAGGCTCCTTTATGGAACCTGTAGTGCTGAACTGGTTACTCCAGATGGGGTCTGCCCACCCTTTGCTTCCAAATTCATACCCAGCCATTCTTCCAGTGTTACACCTTAAAACATCATGAACACACTTATGTAAATACATATTTGAATGAATTTTTGCATCCAGCATTTAAGAAAACATTACTCGGGGAGTGTAAGAAATTAAAGTCCTGCACAATGTGAACAGTCTGCCTCGGGACTCCACAATTCTCAGCCAACTTTACACTGAGAAAAGTCTCAACTTCAGAACAGAATTGTTGTACCTTTCCCATTTAACCAGAGAAACACCAAAGCAAGGTCAGGAAGCACAAAGTCAGATTCACTCACATTTAAAACAGTACAGGCAGCTTCAACTTGTCCTGGATCAAATAGGGACTTGCCCCTAGGATCCATTCTCTAGCAGTCCTTTTCATCCCTCTTGGGATAAAAATTAGGAGATGCTGCAGTAGGTCATGGTTTCCACCACTTCTCTTAACGGGCTGGTGACTTTCAGGACTTGGGTGAGAAAATAGGCTCTCCTCTCAGACCCCTCAGCAGCTGTTACTCCTCACACTTCAACTGCTGACACTCTCTACCAACTCTCTCTGACAGACTGACCCAAGATTCTAAAACTCCCCACTCACAACCTGCTGCTGTGAGAGTTCTAAATGACCTCATCTCTCTCATCCAGCTGAGACCAAGTAAACAGAGAGTGAGTAGGTGAAACCCCATTTAACTAGTTATTCACCAGCTACCTTTCCCTACCTAGCACTGACACTGATGGGATTTTAGTAACCCCAGGGCACTGGGTGGTTACACAAGTTTAATCACTGATATTACCCTTGGCTATACTCTAGGCTGTTTGAATCACTACCGGCAAATAAATCATTAATGACCGTGATTAAACTCTGATGTATGTGCACTTGACAATGTTATCTAATGTTGAATACCCTGATTGCATTTCTGTATATGCCTCACTGTCCCTGTATTTAATTTAATAAAATATCTTGTATGTTTGACTATATATGTGGAATTGCTATTTTAAGAATACTCTGAGTATCATTATAGCTATATGTAGTTAACTCCGATTTGCCCCTGAAAAAGGGACATTTGTGTTTCAGTGGGCCCACCTGCCTAAGAAAATTCAAATAAATAAATATATACATACATACATAAATAAATACCTAAATAAACCTTGGAATTCACCCCAGAATTCTAAAAGAATTAGGGTGGGAACTAGTGAAACCACTGGCTACTCTTTTTAATAAATCATGGGAGGATGGTGTGGTACCCGAGGACTGGAGGAAGGCGGATGTGATTCCCTTCATAAAAGTGGGACCAAGACAGAGGCAGGAAACTACAGACCTGTCAGTTTGACTCTGTGGTAGGGAAAGTGATGGAGTCACTTGAAGGAAAGAATTGTTGAGTACCCTAGAGGCCAGTGGGGCACAGGACCCAAGGCAGCATGGGTTCACAGCGGAAGGTCATGTCAGACAAATCTAATAGATTTCTTTGACTGGGTGACCAAAGTAGTAGACCAGGGAGGGGCTGTGGACATGGCCTACCTAGACTTTAGCAAGGCATTTGACACAGTCCCACACAAGAGATTAATAGTCAAATTAACCAGCCTGGGAGTGGGTACCAGGGTGGTAGCCTAGGTAAAACATTGGCTAGACAACAGGACACAGAAGGTAATATTAAATGGAGTCCACTCTGAAGAAAGAGGGGTTACTAATGGGGTACTGCAGGGTTCAGTACTGGGTCCAGTCCTTTTAATGTCTTAATAAGTGACATTGCAGAGGACTGGAAGGAAAAGTATGCTTCTTTGCAGATGACACAAAGATCTGCAACAGGGTTGATACACAAGAAGAAGCGGAAAGGATGAGAAGGACTTGGCAAGGTTGGAGGAATGGTCAGAAGTATGGCAGCTTGATTCAATGCAAAGAAGTGCAAATAATGCACCTGGGAAACAAGAACCCGGGGAAGAATACACAATGGGGGAGGTAGTAACAACAACAAAAAGGAAAGGGCCTGGGGTAATCATATCAGATGATGTTAAGGTTAGCAAGCAATGTGAGAAGGCAGTAGGGAGGGCTGGGGTATACTGGGATGTATAGGGAGGCATCACCAGCAGAAAACAGGAAGTTGTTATCCCTCTAACAGACACTGGTGAGACCCCATCTGAGTACTCATGTCCAGTTCTGGAGACCCCATCTCCACAAGAACATAGACAGGATAGAGGCAGTCCAGAAGAGGGCAACTAAATTGGTGCAGAGTCTGCAAGAGAAGCCGTATGAGGAGAGACTAAAGGAGCTTAATATGTATACCCTTGAGGAAAGAAGGGAGAAGGGGGACATGATAGAAACTTTTAAGTTCCTCAGTGGAATCAACAAAGTCCAAGAGGGTAGCATCTTTTAGAAAAGAGACTTGCAAGAACAAGGAGACACAATTTAAAGATGGGGGGAGGTCTAGGGCAATGTGAGGAAGTATTATTTCACAGAGAGGGTAGTGGATGCATGGAACAGCCTTCTTGAGGAGGTTGTGGGGTCTAAAACTGTGGGAGAATTCAAAAATGCATGGGACAGACATAAGGCAATTCTTGCGGGGGGTAGGAAGAAATAGGCTGTTAGTTAACTAGGATCTGTGGCCTATCCTGTAGGTAGGGAAATGGGCAGACTAGAATGGCCAAGCGGTCCTTATGTGCCATCAAAGTCTATGTTTCTATGTTTCTATGAAACACTTGAAAACTGAGTATGTGATGCAAATATTAGAATTATCATCCTGCTGGAAACTGTGAAAGATTATCACCTTAAATTGCTTGTAATAAACTGGCACAAAAAAGAATGACTTTTCAGTGACACCGTGGAGCTGCAATTTACTCTGCAGAAAGGTCACAGAGACATGCCACTTGGGCAAACAGAGGCTTCAGATTGCTCCCATACTATGATGGCTATCACAGATGGAGTTGGCATCTGAGATCAACTTCTCTTGACAGCACAAAGAAGGAGGCCCCTGTTGTATGAAGGATAACAAATATACCTTTTTCCAGATATTAGTTTCATAACCAGACAAAGGAAAAAGAAATTTGATGGCATGAGGCAAAAGTATGAGAAGCCAGAGTGAGCCACAGAAAGTTATTTTTCAGTGAGATTGTGGGCAGTATTTGATAGCAAACTATATTTGCTGACAGATTTGGTGGAAGCGAGATGGTGGGCAGACAGGTTGGTTGCAACAGAGCATCATCTCAGGGAATTGAAGAGAGAGAAGATCTGGAGGCAGAGGACCAATAAAGGGAAAGAAAGACTTCAGTTCATCTAATTTATTTGTAGCATGAAGGACCAAATGTAACTGTCTGGACTGTAAGTGGAAGCTTTTTGGGACTGGTAAGTACTGCCATTGTTTTTCTCTGCTTATGTAGGATTAAAGCTAATGAATCAGCAGATAAGTCCCACACATTTAGTGGTCAGTGTCTTTCAGACACTATTTCTAAAAGGATATGACACTTTGTTAAAAAATCACTTTTTTCAGTTATAGTAGTAGTTAATGTTTTTCAGATAATGCTTTTGTGGATCCTACCACTATCTGTCAGATAGTGCTGGTATCCTGGCTTGGATCTCACCAGATATCCTGCCAAAGACAGATGCAGGATCCAGGGTCAGATGGTGATGGAGCCTAGTTAGGATCCAGGTATCCTTGTTAGGATCCATTGATCTTAGGGCAGATAGTTAGGATCCAGGGCCAGATAGTGATGGATCCTGGTTAGGATCCAGGTATCCTTGTTAGGATCCATGGATCTTAGGGCAGATAGTTAGGATCCAGGGCCAGATAGTGATGGATCCTGGTTAGGATCCAGGTATCCTAGTTAGGATCCATGGACCCTAGGGCAGATAGTTAGGATCCAGGGCCAGATAGTGATGTATCCTGGTTAGGATGCAGGTATCCTAGTTGGTAGGCTCCATGGTCAGATAGCACTACTATTCTATCACAGCAACTACTTGGCCAAATTGGAGGTATCCATTGGTATCCTGATTTCTAGGATACTATCTGAGCAACACTAGTAGTAGTACTAGTAGTAGTCTTTATTTTTATCTGGCAGCATTCCCCAGAAGCTCAGGGTGCCACTACAGTATAGCACAGTACAAGCGAATTAAATAAAATAAATCACCACAATTATTACAAACATGTATTAAGGCTTAAGTTTACAGCTATCAGTAGAAATAGCTCTAAATAAATAATTTAATAAGTTAATTATTTTATACATTAAACTGGGAAATAAACAATGAAGGAAAATGCGTCCCCAAGTGCCTGGGTAAGCAGAAAGGTTTTGAAACTTTGCCTAAAGGCCTCCACAGAGGAGGCCTACCTCAAAGCTTTTGGCAAGGATTTCCAGAGGACCAGGCCAGCTACCTCTAAAGTCCAGTTCCCATAGGTTTCTAACCTCACCCTCAACCGGCCTGGCAGCTTACAATTAGAGGTTTTAATAAATGATAAGGGTGATCTCATTAATAATGAGAGGGTCCTGGTAGAAGTAATGAATAACTGTTTTATCTCAGTTTTTGGGGACCAGACAGCTAGTCCAGACTTGCATGTAGAGGATGGGGTTGAATCACCAATCATCTTAACAGAGCTACAGGTTAGGTTGAAACTGGAAAAAATTAACCCATACAAAGCTCCAGGCCCTGACGGTATTCACCCAAGGCTGATCAAAGAACAAGCAGCAGAACTAGCTAGGACCCATCTTGATCATATTTCAAAATTCCCTTAATAATGGTTGTGCAGTCAAAAGCTGGCAAGAGGCAATAGTGTCACCAATATATCTAAAGGTAGACAAAAAAAAACAGGAATTACAGACCCATAAATCTGACATCTATCCTTGGTAAAGTCTTAGAGGGCTTTGTAAAAGATCTTATAGTGGATTTTATAAAGATCACAGGCCAAGTAGATATGAACCAACATGGTTTTATTCCTGGCAGATCATGGCAGACAAACCTCTTGCAGTTTGTTGAAAACGTAAGCAAGTCCCTTGATAGAGGTAATCCAGTGGATATCATATTCCTGTATTACAGCAGGGCATTCAATACTGTCCTACACAGTAAACTAATAAGAAAGCAATTAGAAACAAGCCTGAATGTCGGGATGGTAGTGTGGGTTCAGTCATGGTTGTACGGGAGGACACAGCAGGTTAGAATTAGAGGATCAACATTGGACCGAGCAGCAGTGACGAGTGGGGTGCTACAGGGGTCCATGCTGGGGCCCATTCTATTTAACATATACTGTATGTGGCTACCATGCACTGTGAAAGCAGCGTCTGGATTTCAGAATATGCTGACAACACTAAGATTGGTACCATGGTTAACAATCAAATGGATGTCGATAGACTGCAAGCTGAATTAAAAATAATTAGAGGTATGGGCTGATACACATAAGCTCAAGTTTAGCATTGATAAGTGAGCAGTTATGCACCTTGGTAGAACTAACCATTGAGCAAATTAAACAATAAATAGTAAACTACTCAAGGTAACAACAGACAAGAGGGACCTGGGTGCGACCATTTCAAATGACTTCAAATTTAGAACACACTGTAGACAGAGGGCAAGGAAGGAAATGCAACACTTCATTGCATACATAGGCACATCAGTAGCAGTGATAAACAAGTTCTTATTCCCTTATTTTGTTCCCTGGTTAGACAACAGATGGAATACTGCTCCCAGTTCTGGTCACCAATTACTAAATCAGAGATCAGAATCTTGGAGAAGGTACAGAAACGGGCAACTAAGATGGTCTCTGGCTGTGAACACCTGAATTATGAAGATAGGCTGATTAATCTAGACCTCTACACTCTTGAGTGTAGAAGACTAAGGGACAACCTCTGTTTATTATTTAAGTCCCTATCCAATGATGATCTCTGGAACTGCTTAGGTTTTGAGCTACAGGAACAAAATTATATGACAAGGGCTCACAACTTACAACTAAAAGGGGAGATCAGTGTAACAGAAAGGAGAGTGGGCTGGTACAGCCAAAAGATGATTGGTATATGGAACGGACTTCCACTAGATGTTATTGTTAGCAGCTCTATGGCAGCATTTAAGTCAAGGCCAGATAATTATTTCTCAAGAATAGGATTTCTGGGTTATCCCTTTGTGTAAAGGGCAGGCCTCCATATGGCCCTGGCTCTTTTGGCTTGTATAATATCTATGACGATACCTATGATACCCTTGGAACTACCAGGATGCCCTTCTCAGTGGAGTGGAGTGGAGACAGTGTGATGGTGAGGATATAAGAGCTTAGACAGGTAGCCTAGGACCAGCCCATGAGGGTCTTATGAGTTAGTAGACCAAATTTAAAGGAGACACACCACTTAACTGGCAGCCAGTGCAGATCAGCAATGTTGAGGAGACATGACACATCCCTGAATGCCGGTCAGCAACCTAGCAGCTGCATTCTGCAACAACTGCAGGCATTGAAGCATACCTCCATTGACCCCAAGGTACAGAGCATTGCAGTAGTCTAGACTTGAAGACACAAACACATGCAGCAGTGTGGCCAGCTCATCAGTGGGGATAACAGATTTAAGAGAAACAAAAGGGTGCTACACTACAAGCTGGACTGGGTGCAAGTGGGGGTTACCACCCCTAAAGTCTGCAAAACACAACAAAAGACACTCACACTACAGAGCCAGGAGATGGCCTCTCCAATGAAGGGGGCACAAATGCCACAAAGTCCAAAATTATCTAAACCAAAAATCTTCATTTTATTTTGTTTTAACAAGGAGAAAACAATATTAAGTACAACAACAATGTCCGTACGCAGGTGCCCTGGTGCTTCAACAATTAAGGCTTCGAAGACTGACGAAGCCTTAATTGGCGAAGCACCGGGCACCTGCATATGAACATATCTGTTGTGCCTAATGTTGTTTTCTCCATGTTAAAACAAAATAAAATGAAGATTTTTGGTTGCAACAATCTTGGATTTTGTGTCATTTGTGCCTCTTTCATTGGACAGACCATCTCCTGGCTCTGGAGTGCAACTGTCTTTCATTGGGATAAGAGATTTAATCTGACTGATGTTCCTGAGATGGTGAAAGCCATTCCAGACACTGCCAGTAGCTGAGCCTAAAAGTATTCTCCTGCTAGGTCTCACGTACTGCCTCTTGGCATTTTTAGGTGCAAACAAAATTGTCATCGCTAGATGCAATATGACATACAATAATGTGTGTCATTTTGCCCTGGCCTTCCTAAAACTTACATATTACAGCCTCCTCTACACTGGGCTGGTCTGGTGCTTCTCTGTTGGCCAACAATCTCTTGCTTTGGGCCGCTTTTTTGACAAACTCCTCCGAGCAGGCTCTACATCTTCTCTAGAAAGCTATTTGCACCACCAGACCCCTAAATACTCACTAAAGTCTGTGGACTCCCAGTCTTTCATTGAGAGTTAGTGTTCCACCAGTCTGGGAATGCTGGCTTTTACATTCTATGCTGCAATATACTGGAACTCCCTTTCCCCTAACTTATACCTTTCTCCC
This sequence comes from Neoceratodus forsteri, assembly GCA_016271365.2. NCBI lineage: Eukaryota > Metazoa > Chordata > Ceratodontiformes > Ceratodontidae > Neoceratodus > Neoceratodus forsteri. The sequence goes on from JADMNL010000023.1 coordinate 347,489,791, forward strand.
AGTCATTTCATATTCTGGCAGGGCCTTAAAGGACTCTGTTTCTCTCCGGACCTACTCTAGCACCGTGTACTTCCCATTCAGATCTGTGTGTAATTCTACATGCTACTTGTTATTGTTCTCAGTTTGCTGTACATGTACCCACATTTCCTGATACAGTTGATATCTCTACGTATTTGCACTACTGCTGATTATGATACCACTTGTTAATAATAATCAGGACTGATTGATGTTGTCCTCAAATCTATGCATGCTGTTACTATATATTTCTGTCAGTTGCTTTAAGCATAACAATAACTGATGATGTTGCTCTCAAATTCATGTAACTGTTACTGTATACCATCTCTTGGTTGTTTTAGTCTGTAAACCTCCCAGGCTGTGCCTAAAAATAGGCATATATATGCCCAGTGTATCTCACCTGGTATCAAAATCTAACTAGCTTAACTAACTAACTAAATAACTAAACTGAGCCTGAAATGTCCATCATTTCCTGTAGAAATTCTCCCTCATGCTCTGGAGGTCAGTATACAAGGAAGGTTCTGCAACCTGCACCTGGACCCCCACTCACAGTCACGCATTCAAACAATGAGGTATCTCCCACTGAGTGCACCTCCAGGCTCTGCTCAGATCTAAAACAGATGGCCACTCCACCCCCCAACCCCCGTGCAGTCTATTCTTAGGCAGTACACTATAGAAAACCCATCTGGGACTGATGATTCCAAGACCTGGTCAGTATCATCACCTGACCAGGTCTCCCTAAGCAAACCAGGTTGACACTGAGACTTGTTTCTCATTGGTTTAGCATTGAACAGCACTGCTTGAAGTGGATGAATGGTGCAGCCAGCTTGTCAGCTACCTGCTCACTCAGTCCAGTGAGATCCCTGGGTATGGGGACTAAACATGTCTGGTCTGCCTAAAGACCCCATTTCACCCTGGGGGTTTCCTGGTCCTCACAACCTTTATAGCACCCTCCCTGTCAGCCCTCCCCAAGTCACCCACTCCTCATCCATGCCTCCTCCTGATTCCCACTTCGCTGCCCTGCTGATATGCAAAACTTGGCAGAGAGGGGTCATGGAAAGGGTGTAGATCCTGGCACGGGGACAGTGAGTAGCAGAACCTTAGGGTCAGCTGTAGGTGACATATCCCAGCTCAATTAAATAAACTAACTAAATACAACTCCCCACTCCCCCTTATTTCCCAAACCAGATTTCAAAGCCTACTACCTTCATAAAACTCCCCATCTCAAATCCATTACAAATCCACACACACTACTTGGTTCTATGTGAAAATAACGAAACCGAAACAGCAGCAACCACAAATGGTGACAAAATTACAGTGATGACACGGCGATATATTTATTTACAGGGGGCTTTGCCCACTGCACCCCCCCTTACCAAATATACTAACTATGGGGAGGGCGTGACTGGGGTGGGGGGGGACCCCTAGTAGCCATATGTGTCTGCACTGTAGTTTGTTGCCATTTGTGATCGTTGCTGTTTCGGTTTCACTGTGTTCAGCGTCTACCCACTACTGCCAATCAAATTCAGCTACTCTAATCATTCTATACATAACCTGATGCAATCCAATGCCAGGGGAATCAAGTGTGATTAGTCAGCTGTGCAAAACTATATGTAGTAACAACAGTTTTTGAAAAGTCTGAGTTACTGCATTTAAGGTGCAGTCTCAGGCTCTACACTCACCAGCGTAAGTCCATGTTCACAGTACTGTACAAAACCTTATCCCCCCTGCAGGTCTCATACTGCTGCTATCAGGTTAACGTCAGTTCACAAGAACAAGGAAAATGGCAGATACTCTCACACCCGTAGCCCTCAGTCAGCATCAGCCAGGAATAGTGGTCACTTTCAGGGTCTCTTTTCACACCACTGTTGAACAGAGCAAACTATAAGCAGGGCTTGAGGACTTTGAAGAACATATGGATAAAACCTAATTTTAAGTACATTCCATGCAGCTTATGGGCTCAGTATTTCATCAGTTTCAGTTATGTGTATTCAAGTATATAAATTCTGTCTTAAGGGACCTTCAGATATGATGCCATAATACAAGGGATGCATGTTTTCCACCTCTGTATTAAGGAGTTCCACCCCACATGCTTTTTTGTATATTTGGACTGTCTTCTTTATGGAATAATCTGTAATGTTGCATTATTGAAAATAATAACAAGCATTTGTCAATGCCGAATGTTTGCTTGCTGGCATTGGCAGTGGTAGTGTAGAAGTTACAGAGCTGCGTAATAGGAATGGCAGTGAAGTATTGAACTGAAGCCAACCCCACCACCACCCTGCAGAGAGTGACAGGCATTGGGGTGTGCGTTTGGGTCGTCAGGCATAACGGCCACGCCATTTCACCACACCCCACCCTGCAGAGACTGACAAGTGTCACGGTGTTCTTTATGGTCTTTGGCCCTTATGCGCACCCCATTTCATTAGGAAATATGGTGAGATGGGTGCGATATAGGAGAATGGGGTGAAGTTTGGGGTTGAAGAGTCCAAGGTATACCTCGATGCCTCTCACTGACTGCAGGGTGTGGAATGGTATGAGCATCACAGGCAAGAATCCCAAGTCACACCCCTGATGCCTGTCCTTCTCTATAAGGTTGGGCGTTATAGTTGAAAACCCTAATACCTCAGGCATTCGTTGGTATTTTCCTCCAAATTTTCAACATGTTTGTTTGAGACCCACTTCATGAACAGGGGAATATCAGTTTGTTAGCAAAGCTGCTTATGCACAGTGACTACGGCATTTAGCACCACAGGTGCAAAAACATTCCGAACAGGATGTAAAAAATGACAGCTGTACTCTTTCATGGGGAGGTGTAAAAAATGGCTATGTTGCAAATCTGTAGTAAAAATATTAAAAAAAATGATGAAGTCACGAGCGTACATAGAAACTGTGCAACGCACACCCGTAATATAATTAGGTTAGGGATTTCTTACAGCAGATTGTCAACTCAGGCATTTTGGTGCCTCCGATCATGAACAGTGTCACTGTGATTTTCTTTATCTGTGGCGAACAATGATTTCCCACAGCGACCATGCATCTCTGCACTGAAAGTGTGAAAACACACTTCAGCCATGTTGTGAAAATGACAGCTGTACTGTTCATAAGGAAGTGTGGAAAAATGTCACTGGTGAAAATCTGGACTGAAAATATTACAAAGTCATGAACTAACGAGGGTGTGTGGAAACTGCGCAATGCTCACTCGTAACACAGTCATTTTATGGACTTTTGTCACCAAATTTTCAACATAGCCATTTTAAGACCTCTGCTCATGAACAGTATAACTGTGATTTTCTTAATCTGTCCTAAACATTGTTTTCACACACCAACAGCACCATTGTGCGCTACATGTGCGAAAACACATTTTGGGCGACATATGAAAAATTGCAGCTGTACTGTTCATAAGGAAGTTTAATAAAATGGCAATGTTGAAAATCTGGAGTGAAAATATTAAATTTGCAAACTTACGAGCATGTATAGGAACTGTGCAACGGACGCTTTCTTAAAAGTCATTTTTAGGAATTTTTTCACCAAATTTTCAACATAGCTGTTTTAAGACCTCTGCTCATGAACAGTGTCACTGTGATTTTCTTAATTTGTCCTGTACATTGATTTCGCATACCAACTGCGCCATTGTGCGCTACATGGGCAGAAACATGTTTTGGGTGAGATGTGAAAAATGACAGCTATACTACTCATAAGAAGGTGTGGCAAAATGGCAATGTTGGAAATCTGGAGTCAAAATATTGAAATTTTGCGAACTTACAAGCGTGCATAGAAACTGTACAACGCACACTCGTAAAACAGTCATTTTTTGGAATTTTTTCACCAAATTTTCAGCATAGCCATTTTAAGACCTTTGCTCATGAACAGTGTCACTGTGATTTTCTTAATTTATCCCGTACATTGATTTCGCACACTGACTGCGCCATTTTGCGCTACATGGGCGGAAACACGTTTTGGGTGAGATGTGAAAAATTACAGCTGTACCACTCATAAGAAGGTGTGGGAAAATGGCAATGTTGGAAATCTGGAGTCAAAATATTGAAAATTCACGAACTTACGAGCGTGCATAGGAACTGTACAATGCACGCTCGTAAAACAGTCATTTTTAGGACTTTTTTCACCAATTTTTCAACATAGCCATTTTAAGATGTCTGCTCATGAACAGTGTCACTGTGATTTTCTTAATTTATCCCGTACATTGATTTCGCATACCAACTGCGCCATTGTGCGCTACATGGATGGAAACACATTTTGGGTGAGATGTGAAAAATGACAGCTATACTACTAATAAGAAGGTATGTTAAAATGGCAATGTTGAAAATCTGGAGTGAAAATATTGAAAATTCGCGAACTTATGAGCCTGCGTAGGAACTGCGCAACGCACGCTCGTAAAACAGTCATTTTTGGGAATTTTGGCACCAAATTTTCAACATGGGGTTTTTAGGACCCCTTCTCATGAATGATGTCATTGTCATGGCATTATTCAGGCTCAAAGGGTGATTTCGTGCAGTGACTGTGCAGTGACTGCGAAATCACCCTTCAGGCCCGAATAACGCCATGATAGTGACATCATTCATGAGAAGGGGTCCCAAAAACCCCATGTTGAAAATTAGGTGCAAAATTCAAAAAATGCCTGAGATATGCAACAAAGTTGAAACCCCTATCTAGCCCATTATAAAGCTTACCGGCATTTCCTCAGTTCGCGGTCGGCTTTGAAGAGTGCAGACGTGTTCCCGGTCCACCGAAGATCATCGCGCCGAGCTCCGGAGGTAAGTATGGGGTGAGGGGTGTGAAATCTGAGTGCGCAGTGGGTGGGTGCGGGTTGTGGAGGGGGGGCGGGAGACAACGCTGGAACCGTTTTTTCTTTACAGGTAAAAAAAAGATAAAAAACCAACGATGTGGGACATTTGCCACGCTGGGGTGGGCTCCCAGCATGGCACAAGAATGGTTGTGCGGGGAGGGCATTCAGCCGATGGGGGATTGGGCACCCCTGTCGGCCTAAGGATACATTGCCATGCTGGGGTGGGCTCCCAGCATGGCACTTATTACCCGGGGCGGAGGACTATGGAGCCAACGGGGGATTGGGCACCCCCGTTGACTATATTAGTTGTTGCCACGCTGGGATGGGCACCCAGCATGGCATTTTGGAAGCCTTTGGGGGGGATGCAGCACAGCAGCCCGAGGGATTGGGCACCCGTGTTCGGCTGCACATGCGTGCGGGCGCGCTGCGCCTGCGTGGGCGCGATGTGTGGGTGGGGGAGCTGCGCGCATGAGCAGGCGATATCTTATCGCTGCTCACCAAGCGTAGCTCCCTTTCAACTGTATGCCTACTGCATTTTGGAGCGTGTCAGCAGACAGCTCCAGAATGCATTGGCTTACAGGGGCCGCGCCTGCCAGCACACTGACAGAACTGGAGAAGGAGGTGACACACCGCCGAAATCTCCGATGATGGCACTATGTTTCTTGCACATGCGTGCAAGCAAACATAAAAATGAAGACAAAAAAGAAAAAGGGTATAGTTCTCTCTAATGAAGCATTAATTTATTTGTAACAGCCAATGAAGTTTCAGCTTCAGCAGTGCAAGCAAGAAGATCCAAAATGACTGGGTACAATGTTATACCAGATGAAGGACAAAGTGGCATGGCTGGTCTTCAAACTGTGGGATCCCCGGTGCAACAGGATATTGCAGCATCACCGCATTTTAAACAGTGGGATTCCAGGTGCACTGGGACAATGTGGAACAGCACCCATTAAATAATGGGATCGTGAGTGTACCAGAGCAGAGCAACATGACCGCTTTTTCAAAAGCTGTGATCTCAGGTGCAGGAGACACAGCAGCACAACAATATGGCTGCTTTTTTAACAGTTGGGATCTTGGGTGTACTAAGACACTGCAGCCTTGCCACATTTTCAACAGATGGAATCTGGGTGCTCTGAAACACAGTAGCAAAGTGGTCTAGGGGTTGGAGAGATGCCACTGAACAGTACCAAGTGTTTGGGATGGGGCTGGTGCTGGAAAAATATGACATTGGATGTCAGGGAGTGCACACCATGGGGCAGTGTGAGGGAAGGGGTGCCACTTGATGCCAAGAAGGGCTTACTATGGTGCAGGAAGAGGGTAGAGATACTACTGACACCAGGGACTACTTGATATGTGTTAGAGAGAGGAGGGAGGGAGTCACTGTATGCCAAAGTCTGATTTGGATGGGTTAAATTGAGGGGGAGGGTGCCACTGGATGCAAGGGACTGTTTGTCATAGGACAAGGTGAGAAAGGGGATTCCACTGAATGCTTTTATTGCCTGGGATGGGGGGGACCCACTATATGCCAGGGGCTGTTTAGCATAGTTGAATATGAGGAAAACTGAGTACTGTCTGGGATGGAGAGGGAGGAATGCCACTGGATGCCAGGCCCTGCTTGTCAGGACTGTTGGTGGTACTGGGTGAGTGGAAGTATGCAGACTGCACTTTAAATATAATGCAAGGGGAGGTCATTCCAGACAAATCTGACTGAGTTCTTTGACTGGGTGACCAGGAAACAGATATGGGGAAGAAAGTGGACATGGCCTACCTGGACCTTAGCAAGGCCTTTGACGCTGTGCCTGAGAGGAGATTGATTAAGAAATTGAAAAGCCTAGGGGTGGGATCCAAAGTGGTGAATTGGGTTAAAAACTGGTTAACAGATAGGCAACAGATTGTGGTGGTTAACAACACTCACTCAGTGATGGGATAGTGACCAGCAGGGCACTACAAGGCTCAGTACTGGGACCAGTCTTCTTCAATGTCTTCTTAAGTGACATTGCAGATGAACTGGAAGGGAAGGCATGCACTTCTGCAGATGATACTAAAATCTGTGACAGGGTGTACAATAAAGAAGGGGTGGAAGGAATGCAAAGGGATCCTGGGAAACCTGGGGAGTGGTCAAGAGCATGGCAGGTAGGGTTTAATGTCAGAAAGTGCAAAATCATGCACCTAGGGAGTAGGAACCCAAGAACTGTGTATAGGATGGAGGGGAGGTACTGCCAGTCATCAAGCAGGAAAGGTATCTTGGGGACAGCATATCTTATGACCTCAAAGTGGCAGTGCAGTGAGACAAAGCAGTGGTTAGGGCATCTGGGATGCTGGGATGTAAAGGGAGAGGTATTTCTGGAAGGAGCAGGGAGGTGATGTTTCTACTGTATCACTCATCTGTGACACCTCATCTGGAGTATTGTGTCCAGTTCTGGAGGTTGCATCTCAGAAAGGACATAGGCAGGGTGGAGGCAGTCCAGAGAAGGGCAACTAAAATGGTGCAGGGGCTGCAGCTTTAGCCCTATGAGGACAGACTGAGGGAATTTCAACATGTACACCCTGGAAGACAGAAAAGCAAGTGGGAACATGATACAGATCTTCAAGAACCTCATGGGAATGAACAAGGTGCAGGAGGGGTGTCTCTTTCAAATGAGGATGAGTACCAGAACCAGAGGGTATGGGGATGCTTAAGAGGGATGTGAAGTACTACCTCACTGAAAGAGTGGTGGATGCCTGGAATAGAATGCCAGAAGAAGTGGTGGAGGCAAAAGAGTAGGGGCTTCAAGCATGCTTGAGATAGACATAGGAGGATATTAGGAAATGGGCAGGGAGGAGGGAGGGTTGATGGAGATCAGCTAGGGTCTGCAGAGACATACCAGGCAGGGACCATCTGGGCAGAGTGGTTGGGTCAAGCGTCCTTTTCTGCTGACATTTTCTACATTTCTATATTCTATGTAATTGTACTGTTTGACAAATTGGCTAATAAATCACTTATAATAGTACTGGTCAGTGTGTGTTCTTTCCTTTAATTTTTCACTGCCTAGGGTGAGGCATGGTGTGGGATGGGGAGCCATTAATGCCAAGGATTTTGCTGGGTAGGGGAGTTGCTGCATGCAATTGACTACTAGGCATATAGAAGGGGGAGGGAGGGGCAGTAGTTGGAGTCCATGGACAGCTTGACAGCAGGTGAGCAGAGGAATGAGGGTGCCATTCACCAGTAAGTTCTACATGCTAAACATAGTCCATTTTTAAAAAAAAAGATGACATTTAATTGCAGATAAATACATTTATCCACCAGAGTTGCAGCACAGAGCCACAAAAGTTGAGAAATATGATGAAAGGGTAAAAGAGTCTCACACTGCATAGGAGTGTGTGGTGTGGAATTCCAAGGGTTTGAATGATTACTCAAAGTAACTCTGACCTTACTCTAACTTCAGAACCCTGTTACAAAGCAATGGTGTGTATGAGGAAACATCCTTTGCGTACAAAGACAGTACTAAAACATAGAAACATAGAAACTGACAGCAGAAGGAGGCCGCTAGGTTCAGCTGGTCTGCCCATTTGTTTTAGACCTATTTTGACACTTTAGTTGCCCTTTGTAATCAGGGGCCCTTGTGTCTCTCCCATGTATTGTTGAATCCCCCCACAGTTTTGACCCCCACAACCTCTTGGGGCAGGCTGCTCCAGGCATCCACCACTCTTTCTGTGAAGAAAGACTTCCTGGTGTTGGTAGAGAACCTCCCTCCTTGCAGCCTGAGGTCATGTCCCCTGGTCCTGGAGCCCTTCTTGAAGTGAAAAGGCTCCTGTGCCTTACCTTGTTAATGCCTTTTATGTACTTGAATGTTTCAATCATGTCCCCTCTCACTCTTCTCTGCTCCGGAGAGTACATATTCAGTTCCCTAAGTCTTTCATCGTAGGACATGTACTGCAAACCCTGAACCATTTTTGTTACTTGTCTCTGTACTGTTTCCACCTGGTCAATGTCCTTCCTGAGGTGAGGCCTTCAGAATTGGACTCCATATTCCAGGTGAGGCCTGATCAGCGATCTATACAGTGGCAGTACCACCTCTCTCCTCCTGCTCATGATTCCCCTCCTAATGCAGCCCAGCATTCTGTTGGCCTTCAATGTTGCCTTTTCACACTGCTTACTAACCTCAGGTCATCTGAGATTATTATTCCAAGATCTCATTCCTGGTTTGAGGCTGCCAGTCTTTCGCCTCCTAGTTAATACTCCTTTCTTAGATTTTTCTTTCCTGTGTGTATGACCTTGCACTTTTTGGCTTTAAATCTCAGCTGCCACACTCCAGACCATCCTTCTAGTTTCTTGAGGTCAGCTTCCATCTTGCTAACTCCTTCTGAGGTGTCCACCCTGTTACATATCTTGGTGTCATCTGTGAACAGACACATATTCCATTCCAGTCCATCAGTAATGTCTGCTATAAAAACATTGAAGAGCAGATTCCCCAGCACTGAGCCCTGGGGAACCCTGCTGGTCATCCTGCCTTCCATCCATTGCATTCCATTAACATGTACCCTCTGGGTTCTGCCTTGTAACCAATTTTGTACCTCTCTGACAATTTCTGGACCAAACCCTGTGTGGTCAAGCTTCTTTACCAGCCTTCTGTGTGGAACTGAGTTGAAGGCCTTACTAAAGTCTAGGTAGACCACATCTACTGCCCCACTGTCGTTCCCTACTTTTGTAGTGCAGTCAAAAAACTCAAGCAGATTTGTCTGGCATGATCTACCTGCTGTGAAACCATGCTGTTTAGGGTCTTGTTGGATGCTAGTTTCGAGGAATGCTATGATCCTCTGTTTGAGTAGTGTCTCCAGTAGTTTCCCTACTATAGATGTGAGGCTCACAGGTCTGTAATTACTAGCCTCTTCGCAACTGCCTGATTTGTGAAGTGGAACCACAATTGTCTTTTTCTAGTCTTTGGGTACCTCAACACTCTTCAAGGCTTCCATGAATAGAAATGCCAGAGGGGCTGCTAATTCTGCCGCCAGTTCCTTAAGGATTCTGAGGTGCATCTCGTCTGGTCCCATGGCTTTGTCTGCTTTTAGTTTATTTAGCGCCTCCTGCACTTTGGCTTCTGTAAAGGGACTCATGTCTATCCCTGGTCCTGGGGTGCTGAGTTTTTTCAAGGCTGGGCCATCCCCTGGGTCCTGTTTGGTAAACATCAAGCAGAACTATTTGTTGAGGATTTTGGCTTTCTCTGAGTCATGTTTGGCGCATTTCTCTTCTTCAGTAGCAGTCTTTACTATCCCCCCTTTTGCCTTCCTATGTTCCCTAATGTATTTAAAATTTGATTTGTCTCCTCTCTTTGCCCCTTCTGCTATCTTTTCCTGTCTGGACTTTTTCCTTTCTAATTTGTTTGTTGCACTCTCTCATTTTTTCCTTGTACAACTCCCAGTCTTTCTCAGTTTTGGTTTCCTGGTATATGCTGTATGCCTTCTTTTTTTTTTTTGACTGTGGTAGACATTTCCTTGGAAAATCATAGAGGATTTCTTTTTCTTTCTGTTGTGCTGACCCATCTGGCACATTGACCTGCAACAGTCTTTATTGCTCTCTTGAGTCTCCCCCACATGACCTCCACCTCCTCAACCTCTATTTCCAATAACTGGCTACCAGGGACACTGGTTTACCGTGATTGTGAAAAGGCAAATTCCATTTTGCAGATTGACAAAACCAGTATTGTCACTGGTGTCTGCAAGGGCAAAACCTGATTTTACCAATGTTTTCTTTGTGACCTGTATTTAACCTTTTTTCTAGTCTGTTAGCATGCATTTTCACATTTTGACCTCTACTATTGTACTTATAGCTATTAATTTACTGTAATAATTACAAGGTGTGAAGTCAGCAGAAGCACTACAGCCCCTATCCCACAGGTATGACAGCAGCACCACTATGGACCCCTATCCTTCCAGTGCAATGGTGGAAGCAGCACTGCAGCCCCCATCTCTCCAGTGTGATAGCAGCAGCAGCACTGTGCCCCCCATCTCTCTGGTATGATGGTGGCAGCAGCACTGGGGCTCCCATCCCTCAGGTGTGATGGTGGCAGCAGTACTGTGGCCTCCATCATTCCAGTGTGTTGGCAACAGCAATCCTTATCCCTCGAGTGTAATGGTGGTTGAAGCTCTGCAGCTCATATTCCTCAGGTGTGACACACATGATGAATGAGCCCTGGAGATTTCTGCCTGCCACCACACAATGCAGACTAAGTTCCCACTGCACATGGCCTTTCTCGTTAACCCTCATCCCAAAAAAAGTAAATGAAGTCAATAATAAAAGCAAGGACCACATTTCAAGAAAAAGAGTTTATAAAGTCTGTGAAGGATCAGAAATCAAAAACAGAACAGTGTAACAGTAGAAAAATATGAACTAATACATTCCCTTCCTACCTCTCCCCCTCATTTATAACCGCCCTCCCACTCTCTCTCACTCCCTTAGATCATCCAACTCTTGTACTCTGGTGGTCCCCAGCAGAGCCACCCTCATCTGCCAATCAGGTTACTTTCACCAACTCCCAAAAATGTGAAATTCCCTTCCCCCTCAAATTCATCACTCATCTTCCTACTATTCCATCAGCTCTGCCCTTAAAAACTTCCTTGCACCTAGCTGTTCCTGCTATAACCCTCCCTAACTTCCCACTCTGAGGCTCTGACAAACCCTACCCCTCTTAAGTACCCAAGCAATGCCGCTGCTACAGCTCCACCCACCCACCCACCTAAAAGTCAACATCCCTTCCCTTTCCCCACTTCCTTCCCTTCAGACCTTCCCTTGTTCTCTTACTTTGATTTCTCAATTTTCCAAAGTTGTACCAAGGGCCAGTCCCTACCCTATCCTTACACCATTAATCCAACGCTTCCCTCCCACTTCTCCACATCCTGAAGGGCTGGGATTTGGCCTCTCTTCTCTCTCACTTTCACCCTCACTTCTGTTCTTCCGAAGCCTATTTCCCCTCATTGTCTACAACCTGCTTCCCTCCTATCATACTGTACCTCTCACTGCCACAACCTGCTCCCTCCCTTCCTGTTGTGCTTTACCCCTGCCTTGTGCAAGCAGGGTCCTCAGTATACTGGAAGGGTCAGGACCCAGCAGACCTTTCTCCTCCTACCTCTTCCTTCACCTCCTCATTCCATCTCCTTCCACCACCCTCGCACACTTCTCTGCCTACCGACATACCTACCTCTTTCTCACATTCCCTTCTCCCCATGCAGCCCTAGCTATGACTGACCCCAATCTCTAATGCACTTGTAGTTAACTTGCACTTCTGTTATACCTTAGCCAACCTGTTCTGCCTGTGTTTACTCCTCACTAACTTCCCTAGATCAGACTACAACAATTCTATTCAACCATTTTCTAGCTACACAGTTATGTGTCATTTAGTGTATGCCTGAATGTTATTTTGTGTTGTTGTATCTATCTAGTCTAAAAGTGTTGGCGTAGTATCTATCTAGTTCAAAACTGTTAGCATCCCATTATTTCATTACTCCTGTACAGTCTGCTCAAATTATTTGAATGTAATCTACTGTAAATTTGTATTGTGTACCAAATATCTGTAAACTATCCTCATGTTCCCCTACACCCCAGGTCACACTGGGAGATGAGCAGTTGCTGCTCAGTGTGTCATCCTGGTGAAACATTTCAATAAATAAATAAAATAAATAGAACAAAACCCAAGTGAAAATGACTTGTGCAGAATGTAGAAAACAGTGATAAAATATATAATGAAACCCAAGTGAAGTAAAACCTACAGTACACAAGCACTTGCAATGTCAAATGTGCCATGGTACATGTGAAAAACTGTGTAAAAACAAAACCTGAATGAAAATGTGCAAAACAGTGAGAAACGATATAATGAAACACAAGTGAACTAAAATCTAGCGTATACAAGTACTTGCAATGTTAAATGTGCAAAAGTACATGTGAAAAACTGTAAAAACAAAACCTACATGAAAATGTGAAAAACAGTGCTACAAAATACAGTGAAAACCAAGTGAACCAAAACCTACAGTATATGAATACATGACATGCAAATGAAATGTGGAAAACCAGCCAACCAAATAATTGAAAAATCTTTAAACCCTATGTAACTACATCAAAAGTGCAAAACTTCTATCAAATGAAAAACAGTGCAAAAAAGTATTAAAACTAACATCAAACATAAATTTTATCCAGAAAATGTCCAAAAATCTAATCCACTGATTTATTATGCATAAGCTGTGAAAGCAATTTCATATTGTCTTATGTCTTTGGTCCGTGTGGATCTGTCCATAGACAGAGAAAGATCTCTCCACATTGCTACTTGACACCGGTATCTAGATCACTTGCAGAGCAGCTGGGGCTAGTACTGGTAATTGTGGCTGCATTGAAATCCAGTACTGGCCAACGTTGAAGTCCACGATGTCTGGAAGGTCTCCTATGTCCTGACCTACATACATCTCTCATTCCTTTCGTAGCGCCATTTGGTTGTGCAACGCAAATACACAGATGTCACTGGAGTAGTGCATAAAGTCCCTACTCAGTTTTGGAAGGTATTAAGGGTTCGAAATGTGGCAGGATTTCAAGAAATGTATGCTGGGTTTGTTTCCATGTGCTTTGTCATTTTGTTTAATGCTACTCCAAATGCATTTTGGAACATTGCAACCTGTTCCTGCTTACCCTGTTGGCAAAGAGTAGTCAAGTACTCATCCATTTTTTCACCAAAGTCTTCACTCTTTGATACTCCTAACTGAAAATGCTGTTTTATTCCCTGAGGTGTATCATATATCGAAACAGACAGGGGTTTGTCTTTCATTTGTAGAATGTCTATTGCGCTGATGAGGTCATTGCAGTTTTCTGTGATGAATGTTTGAATCTGCAGCTCTGTAAATCATTCTTGGAAAAGTTTTTTCAATGAATTTATTACGTGGCAATCACTTGTTTCTTCCTGGAAGAAGTCTCCTAAGTGCTGAAGGTAAAGTGAATGGTACTTAACTGCTTCAAACTAGAGATGCAGTGAATTAAAAATCCACAAGCGAAGTGAACGCGAAGTAGCCACTTCACGTTATCAGAACGATACGTGAAGTGACCATTGGAAAGTGCTCACTTCATCTTATTGTTTTGACTTTGCATTGTTATTCTGCCTTAATGTGAAGTAAGGACAGAATGACAACAAAACAGGCACTTTAGGCAGCCCTCCCTCACACATCACATGGCTTACAGTACTGTAAGTCACATACTTTAGCCAGGCAGGAAGGAAGTGAGTCATACAAGCAGATACTTTCACTTTCTCCTTTACAGAGGTAGAAGGAGGAAGCATTTTGTGTGGGAGAGGAGAGTTCATTATTAGTTTCTTTCTTGAGTAAATTTCAGAAAACCCAAAAGCTTTTTTTAAAAGCTAATTCTTTAGTTTTCTTTTGTACTGTTGTGTCAGTTCTTTTTGGTGACCGATTTTTTTTGTTTTATAAGTTTTGTTGTGTGTGTGTGACTGTGAGTGTGCGTGTGTGAGACTGTGAGTATGTGTAAAGTCGCTCATCGCATGATGCGTCAGAGAGGGGAAGAGTGTTTTGTGCGATGGACCAGGGACAGTCTGTGGCCTGTGGCCAGAGGGGAATGCACATGCATGGGGGTCACAGCTGGGTGTCGTTGGACTGCTCCAGACTGTTTGGTCCTGCCTCCCCCCTTCTGGAAGTAGCAGCACCACCAGTGCCACCACCACATCCACCAAGAGTGCCACCACCACCACCACCAGTAGCAGCTGTAGGAGCTCCAGCAGCACCACCTCCATAGTAGCAGGTGGAGCCCCAGGTGTGTGACAGTGCTGACGGCACTACATCTGCTCCTCCTGTGCCTGGTTCCCCCCACAGCTCCACAGTTTGGCAGTTTTTCAACTGTGTCAGGGGGACAGCAGCGCTGTGGTGTGTCTGCTTTGTGGTGTGCAGGTGCACCATGGCCCCCAGGGGACACATCTGGGGACTGGGGGCCAGCACACACATATGCTGAACCACCACAAGGTGGAGTGGCAGGCTGCCACAGAACGGGCCAGGTCTCCACCTGCTGGCCCTTCTGTGGCAGTGGCAGAGGGTGCTGCTGTCGTGCATCACTACAGCAGGACGAGGGCCACAGCAGCATCTGCTCAACCACTACCCCCACCACTGCCACCAGCGCCACCCTCACCACCACTACCTGGTTTTCCCCCTGCACCAGTGGACCCCACCACAATGCCTGCAACACAGGCAGACATAGCACTTTTGTGGGCTGCAGTGGAGGAAAATAATGAGAGGGTGGATACTGTCCAGCAGCAAGTGGAGCAGATCGAGCAACACCAGCTACAGATAGTGTCGATGCTCCATCTGCTGCTGGAACATCATGGGATCCCCCATTAGCTTTTTTCTGCATACACCCCCCTACTGCTGTAGTGTTTTGTGCTTTGTTTATGTTTAATAACAGACAGAGGGAAGGCCACACAGTATTAGTTTAAAGGGAAGCAGTCAGCAACAGGAGGTCCGGCCCCCTGCAAGGCTTACTCTCCGGTTAAGCCTTTTAAGTATGTTGTGGTGTTTCTCTCATGCTGCAACATACTTTATTTTAATAAAGAAAAGTCAGTGACCTGGAAGTATGGCAGACGCTATGGGGGTTCCATTATGCATAAAGGTGCAACGGCGACGCACCATGAGCTTCAATACAAAAGTATTGAAGCACATGGTGCGTCTCCACCACACCTTTCTTTTACACATAATGGAGCCCCATAGCATCTGCCATCCTTTGGGATCACTGATATTTCTTTATTAAAATAAAGTATGTTGTGGTGCAAGAAAAATGCTGCAACATACTTAAAAGGCTTAACCGGAGGGTAAGCCTTGCAGGGGGCAGGAGCTCCTGTTGCTGACTACTTCCCTTTAAATATATACATATGCATACAGTCATACATGCTCCTTATTGCCCTGTTATTATAATCCAGTGCCTCAGTAATGTTTACTTTCTGTTGTGGAGTGGTTGTGGAAAAGCTGGTGTAAGCAGTGCAAGTATGATGTGCTAAATTGCATGTGTGCAGTCAGTGTTGCTTTGTGTGTGTGTGTGTGTGTGTGTGTGTTTTGTGTGTGACATCAGACATTGTGCAGCTCCTTGCAAACATATATTGCTGACTTGTTGCAGTGTTTATGCTATAAAGAATAGCGAGCAGAATAATGTATATCTTATTGTCACCATCATCATCAGCGGACTAAGTGATATGATACTTCTTCAGAGGTGTCTGGCCAGAGTGCACCTTAGTCACATACTGCACACATGATTTTTTAGGAGAGCATGTATTTTTTGTGCTATGATCTCCACAAAGTCATGTGTGCAGTGTGAGTGAATGAGGTGCACAGTGACCTGATACCTCTGAAAAAATATCATATCACTTGCTCAGCTGGTGCTGATGGTACAAATAAAATATATGTCATATATTCTTTCTTATCTTTATTCTTGAGATACTGCAATGAGTCACACCATATATATATTTGCACGAAGCGGGACAATGTCTGCACACACAGGAAAGAACACTGATGGCACACATGCAGTTTAGCACGACATACTTGCACTGTTAAGTCATGCTTTTTGTGAAACACTTCAAATCACAAGTCCCGACACAAAGTAAACATTACTGAGGCTCCAGAAATATTTATTTTTTTGAAATAGACATTAAAGAGATTCATCAAGTTACAGTATTGCACCTGATATATGGGTGCCTTACCTCCAGGGGAATCTTTCTTGCTCCACATGTCCTTACATAGTGCAATACTTTTCTGGCAAAAATGCTCGTAATTTCCCTACACCAGGTCTCGGACCCATGTTTCACCACAAACTGACAATTATAACATAAAAAAAATTCAGAAAGCTGCCGGCCATTCAGTATAATGGAGTGCACCCCCGTGCTCTCCCTGGCATCATGTCATAACATTGCTGAGAGTGGGGGCAGAATTTGGGCGGCTCTTCAGAACGGGAAGTCCTTCGGGACCTGGTGTACCAAAATTACGAATGTTTTTGCCAGAAAAGTATTGCACTCTGTAAGGACATGTGGAGCAGCAAAGATTCCCCTGAGGTTAGGGCACCCATATTGGGTGAATACCATAACTATGAAACTTGGTAAATCTCTTTAGTGTAGCGTAACAACTGTTGAACATTTTGACCTATACTTTTTATGTTATTTTTACACACATTTTGTTTTCTAACATCCTGACTTGTATGATACTATTCTTTCCAGTATTTGAGTCTGCTTTACTACTTTTTTCATGTCTGAAATAATAAAAGAAACACTCCTTTTAATACAGTGTGGACCAGATCTTCGTCAGTATTTTCTGCTGTTTTTCTACATCAGTTGTTATATATTACTTCTGTTGCAAAATTAACAATTATGCAGCAGGCAGTGTTTTATGACCTCACAGAACAACATTTATTCAAAAACAGCTGCAAATAGTGATGAAAACCTGGTCAGAGCCATATTAAAAGGCATGCTCCTTTTTTTTCAGACATGAGAAAAAGCAGTAAAGCAGACACAAATCGTGAAAAGAAGGGTATCATAGAAGTCAGGAGGTAACTAGTGACTGGCAATGTAAAATAGCATAAAAAAGCATAGGTCAAAATTTTCACCACATTGTTGCACTGCTGCTTAAATTTATAATTAAAGTATGACATTATGTGCTCACAATCACAATACACAAAATGCATCTGTCTTATGTCCAGAAAATTGCTAAGTGCTGAGGAAGTGAAATGGGAGCATTTCACCACATGCAAATTCCCCCAGAATTTATTGCGAAGTCACTCATACACGCAGTGATCACACAGAGTCCCCAGAATTTTTTTGCATCCCCAAAATGCATCTGTCTTGTGTCCAAAAAGCTTACATACTCTGTGATGATGATGATGATGATGATGTGCTCATGATGCACAGTGTCTTGCCAAACTATGTAAAAGAAGGGATAACATGACATGAATCCATTCAGTGTTCCGTCACAAATGATGACCATGAGAGAACTGTTGCTGGTCCAAAGTGTGCTGCGATTCCCACAAATGTGATGCGATCACCTCAACTGGATGGAAGGCTGCCCTTTGTGTGTACACTAATAGTAGCCTTGGTGAGTTTATATATATATATATATATATATATATAAATATATTTTGTATTTTCTAGGTGGAGGGTTGACATATATAGACACGTACTCATTGTATTGTTTTGTATCACAGGTCACAGATACTGTTAGTGTGCACATTCCAGTTCTTGATGAGAACTTTTTGCATTGAAATTGGAAATGGAAAACTCTCAAGCCAGTGAAGGTAAGTATTTTTTTTGGGGGGGAAGCATATTTGCAGGTAGGTCTCATTAATGGTTTCTTATTTGGTTACTTCTTCACAGATTTCATCTGCATACTTCTCGAGTCTGGTTGGTAATGATGGCCATGGTCATTGATTGAAATGACTTCTGCGTGTTGCATGTCTGCCCCAGCCGGGAGGGGAGGCCGATGTTGAAGAACTTCTTTGGATAAGGCAACTATGCAACAACAAAGCATCTGGAAGTTTCCTAAAAAAAGAAATGAAGGACTCATTACAACTTGATTGCAGCAGTAACACATTATGTTTAAACCATGGCTGTTCCACGGGTATCTAGATTAATACAGATAGCAAGCTGTCCCACTGCAATCAGCAGATCATAACTTAATTTAGTACTGGGCTGTGTAACAAATACTCTGTGTCAGTGTCCCTGCATCTCAACTAAAGTTACATTTCAAAACCACATCTTGTCAAGTAACACAACCTAGGTCCAACTTTTTCAACACTGTCATGGTTGCACAGCTGCAAATTTGGAATACAGTGTATATGTTGCAGAAATGTTTTTAGTGACGTACACATATCACCTAGTTTATGAATCCTCAGTCGGATTTGTTGCACTCTTATGAAAAAAAAAGGAACAGATGAAATAAAACATATATACTTACCAACATGGATTGGAAATGGATATTCCATAGGTTCCTGTGGGCAGTACTGCTGCTGTACCATTGATGCCAACTTTCAGCAAAGGAGAGTAATTTGTTTTTAACCTGCAAAAAAAAAATAAGTTTACCGTATGTGTTTGCCCATTGCAGCTCAGAAAAGCAACAGAAAACAAAACACACAGATAAAGGAAGTTGAATAGCATAAAAAACATTAGTGCACATACTCACTTTATAGTTTTAATAGTAAGAAGCCTTGTTCCTGTGGCTTATGGATGTGGTCTCCTGTTCGACTCCCTCTGCCTTGGCATAGTCAATGTAATGGAAAAACATTGTCAGAATGACACTGGTGGTGGGTGCTGGTGGTCATAGCTGCAGCACATGATGACATTCCCTCTGACATCTTCCTGCATCTGGTTGTGGTGGCAGTGGCTAACAGCGGTCTTCTGGTGGTGGTCTGGGGGGCACAGAAAGTCATTCCCTGTGGTGGCAGTGGCTAACAGTGGTCTTATGGTGATGGTCAAAGGGGGCACACAAAGTCATTCCTTGTGGTGGCATTGGCTAACAGCAGTCTTATGGTGGTGGTGGTCCAGTGGGGCACACAAATTCATTCTCTGTGGCAGCAGTGGCTAACAGTGGTCTTATGGGGGTGGTCCAGGGGGGCACACAAAGTCATTCCCTGTGGTGGCTAACAGCAGTCTTTTGGTGGTGGTCCAAGGGGGGCACACAAAGTCATTCCCTGTGGTGGCAGTGGCTAACAGTGGTCTTATGGTGGTGGTCCGGGGGGCACACAAAGTCATTCCCTGTGGTGGCTAACAGCAGTCTTATGGTGGTGGTCCAAGGGGGCACACAAAGTCATTCCCTGTGGTGGCAGTGGCTAACAGTGGTCTTATGGTGGTGGTCCAGAGGGGCACACAAAGTCATTCCCTGTGGTGGCAGTGGCTAACAGTGGTTTTATGGTGGTGGTCCAGGGGGGCACAGAAAGTCATTCCTTCTGGTGGCAGTGGTTAACAGTGGTCTTATGGTGGTGATACAGAGGCCAGGATATATTGTGCTCTCTGTTACAAATGTGACGTGACATATGGAATTTGAGTCACTCTAAGTGGGGCACTCATTTAACCTTTTAAAAAAGAAAACATGTATCATACAACAAATGTGACAGCCTTTTAACAACTAAAGTTAAAACCTGCCAACATTAACCTTATCATCATCCTCATAAAGAAAGCTGGCCTCACTGTCATCTATGTCTGAAGTCTGGCCACTGGGAAATTCTTTCTCCATTGTGTCATCATCTACGCCAGTGGTAGTCCATTTCATGCTGCCACTGCCAGTGCCAACAGGATGGTCCATTTCTACATCACCAAAACCATGACTAGGCCAGGGTATGAATACTGAGGTTGCAGTCTGAGATGGTATGTGCCTCTCATTCATTTTTATGAATGTTCGCAAACTGACATTTGCAGGAGAGAGGTTTGTATGACGATCCCACACTATTGCACCTACTGAGCTCAATACCCTCTTGACACTTACACTAGATGGAGGGCATGTCAGGTACTTCAGTGCCACTGCAGTCAGCTCTGGTCATTCACTGACCTTTCCACTCCAGTATAAAAGAGGATCATCAGTTATTGAAAGATGCCTGTTTTCAGACAAATATGACTTAACCATTCTCTGTGCTGCACTAAGTCTAGTGGTTGATGCATCATCCTGTTCTCCGTAATCATTTATGTCACAAATCCCCACTTAGGACAAAGCCTCCCAAAGTGGGTTGATGCCAACCGCTTTGGATGACAGATCACCTGGAACTGCAGTCCCCTTCCCCTTACAGGATATGCTTGATACTCCTTCAGGATCACATTCAGCCTGATTATGCTGCTGAGGTTTGCTGACCTTGGCTTGTGACTTCTGTGCCCCATGAACCAAGCGCACCAGTTGTCCACTGACATTTTTTACCTGTTCAGGCCATTCCTCCAGTACTGAGGCAATTCCACGTTTGTATTGTGGGTCCAGCATTGTTGCTATTGCAAAGCTGTCACTACACTGAATGCTCAAGATGTGAGAATTCTGGTCGAATACTGTCAGCATGTGTTTCAGCAACATAGTGCTAGCACTGTCTCCGGCAACATCAAGGCTATGCTGTACAGTCACCAATGTCTGCCTCAGCACCCATAGCAGTGGAATTGATCAGCTAATGGAGGCAGACTCGCCACTCACTGCTTGTGTGGCATGTTCAAAAGGCTGCAAAATTGTTATTACAGAGTCCATGAGGTGCCAGTTGTCATAGACATGGAGGCCCCGGAACTGTCATGGCTAGTGTGCATGACAAGATATTCTGAGATGGCTTTGTACTGTTCATACAACCTCTCTACCACGTATAAAGTGGAGTTCCACTGGGTGACAACTTCCAGCTTCAAGCAGTGCTGAGGGAGGCTGTTTCGGATCTGCAACTGCCGAAGTTGGTCACAGGCCTTTGCAGATCATGAAAAGTGAGAACAGATATGGCATGCAACTGTCAGCATTTCCTTTACATCAGGGTGCTGCAGAAACTTCTGCACCACAAGATTTAAACAGTGGGCCATTCATGGAACATGAACAAAGCCACCATTTGTGATGCATTTCACCACATTTGACCCATTGTCACTTGCTATGAACCCAGTTCTCAGGGACAGGGGGTCAGCCACTTGGCAATTTCCATCAGTACCAAGTCCAACATGTTTTCACCAGTGTGTGAACAGGTCACATTGTGCATAGCAATTGCTGCATGCTGTCGAATTCCTGGAAGATTGCTACCATGACACTCCACCTTACTGCACTGATTAGTCACACTACCAACAGCACAAACAACACCCTGCACCTGTGCCCAATGTGCAGCTATATGCAAATATGAATTCCACACTGTTTTGCCAGTTGTCCACATATCCATACTTAAATGGATGAATGGAGAGGAGGAATGTTGAAGGGCATGTCTTACGGAGTCGGACACAGTACGGTACAACTTGGGGACAGCACTGGTCGAAAAGTATGTCCTGGATGGGACTTTCCATTTTGGACAGACACATGCAGCAAACTGCCGGAACCCAAATTTCTCCACAAAGGAGAAGGGCAAAAGATCAATTGCCAGCATTTCAGCTACAGCAGCATTAAGTTCACGTGACACTGTATGATTGGGTGGGTACTTCAGCTTATGCTCAAAAACACTCTGTAATGTGGGCTGACTTAAATGTTTTACACAGGGTGTGATGACAAATGGTTCTGCTCTGCAAATGGCAGGGGGTGGAGTGTAGACATTTGATGAAGACGGTTGCACAGGTGATGATGACAAACCCACAAATTCAGTTATTTTGCCAGATTTACCAACCGGGGTTGATGTGCCACTTGCACTAGACATGCTGCATTCACCACCACCACCACCAAAACTGCTATTCTCACCAGCACTGGACAACATTTCAAAATCATTAAGCTCTTCCACCTCATCATGCCTGTAGTAATCCTTTGCTCTTATTTCATCACTACTGCACACATTTCATTTCCTACTTGATTTAACAGTCATTGAAAAGGATAACATGCTCATTTTGGTTGATGACGAGGATGAACGCCCCACTGTGGTATTAGCTGCCATCTTGTGTTGGGGCCATAGTGCCATGTACCTGTTCTTAATATGCATATGCTGTCCTCTTGTGCCCAGATGGCTCCCCATTTTACCTCGACTCACACGTGCATGGCAAACCTGGCAGATTGCATCTGACTCATCATTTGCATCTTGCACAAAAAATCCCAAACAAGGGATTGTGATGCTCTAGTTTTAACATGTCCTTGATGCTGCTTATCGGACTCCATTTTTTTAAGCCATGAAGTGGGGGGATGCTACATAATTTTCGGGCAGGACACACTTGGACTGCAACTGATCACCATGACTACCAAATTTATTACTGGGTCATCATCATCATCATCACCATCAACTGAAACTGGTAAATCACAACTTTTTATGGTGGGGGGATTAATGCAAACAGACTCAGACCCAGCCACCTTAAATTTATTTTTCTCCGTCACTTACACCATCATCATATTCATCAACATCATCCACATCCACATCTTCTGCTTGGATGCTGGCATGTGAACTGCATGTTGCAACCACAGCAACAACATCATCATCAGATTCATCAACATCAAAACGACCATCACCTGATATTTTTTTACCACACTGTGAATTACTGCTTGGCAAATGTGTGACTTGAACTGCGGTGGAAGAAATGTCACATTGTATGATATCATTGACATGATGATCAGAATCCTCATGTTCAGTTACTGGGATGTTATTGGGAAGTATGACATCATCTACACTGCCACTCACTCGCACTGCTTCACACTCCACTATATTTTTGGACATGGTAAACTGGACAGAAGTGGAACTTGAGGCAGCAATACTCATACCACCACCAGCAACTGTACTAACACCACCGGCTGGGACAACATCATCTCCTCCAACTATGAGTGAAGCTACTGATTGGGCTGCAAAAAAACATTGCAGGAGAAATACCTTTCCTCACATCAGCAATGCACTTCTGCGTCTGCATACTACCATGCCTACAGACAATCTTACCACTGGCAGCAGTGCCAAGGTGAGAAACAGCTTTTTACACGACTCTTTGTGGGCATTTTGGGGGATCAACAACAATATTCTAAACAAATTTAGATTTTAGAACATTCACTCTGGGTGGGGGGACGCTGGATGTGAAGCCAAAAAACAACTGTGGCTTCAGCAACAGATACAGATGCAAAGTCACAAGTTCAACAACACCTTAACTAACCAGTGGTGCTGAAGTCACAAACAATCCAATCTGAAAAATAATTCCTTTTGCTGGTGGCGGCGGGGGGCACTGACTGCAGATTTCTACAGCAGTGGAAGCAGCAAAACAAAGAAAAGATACCACAATGGCAGTACAAAATCACTCAGCTGCAGTGGATAGCTGGTTCACACTGCTGCACCTGCAATTACACTGTGGCACAATAAAAGGTGTATTATTTGATGTCACACACACACACACACACACACACACACACACACACACACACACAATTTGTCTACAAGTAATGCATAGCAAATTGAAAATTTCAGTAATATACCATGTATTTCAAACAACCTGAAATTATGAACTGCTGCACCAGATCCACACAACACACAATCAGCAAAAAAATGTTAACAATTACTAACAATATTATTGTGTGTACATTAACACAGTCAGTAATATAACAAAAATATAACCAAAAACAAATAACTCCCTGTTTCTCCAACTTAAATCTATCTACCCCACAGATACGCCACTCCCCAAAGCACACTTTCACTGTCTCTTACTACACAGACTCAATGTTGTATATTAACATTGAAAATCCACACACAAACAATAAATGCTCAATGATATGAGCACAGGAGGGTTTCCTATAATTGATGAACTAAAGTTTGAGCAAAAAAAATTACTCAAAAAGGCTTTTTTAACACTTTTTAGAAGGTTTGAATCACAGAGAGCTCTCAGAGCAGACTGTCTCCTACAGCTTCCTACACACACTACCCTAAACTGAGGCTGTGCAGAATAATATAGTGCCCACGTGACCTGAAATCCCATGAATCACTGCAGAAAATTCACCTTTGGAGCTTAAAAACAAGGTAAAGTGAGGTGAAGTACATTGTTTTTAATGCACTTCGCCTTAAAAATTGGTGGAGTAGTGATCTGGGAAGGCGGAGTAATGCGAAGTCATTGTTTTCAATGGACTTCATGTTACCCATCATAATTTAAATTACTCCTCTTCGCATTGTGGGGAAATCCGGGAATTCACCTTCACTCCGTGAATCACTTTGCAGAGCAAATTGAGCCCACTTCTCCCACCACTACTTCAAACCAAAAGTTCCAACGGGTTAAGATAGTAGCAGGAGATAGCACTTTTCTTTTTACATCTCACCCCTCCAAGAATGCCAAGAACTTGCTCTTCCATTTGGGTGACTGCTGGAATGCATATTTAACAAGTGCCACAAGTTTATTGACCAGTTCGAAATGGTCAATCCATGTGTCTCCCACCAAGGAGAGAACATGTGCCCAGCAACCCACAGGGATCACATGGTCACCAATAAGCCCATTTAAAACATCTTTAAAGCATTTCAGCATATACCTTGAATTGTCACTTATGAAGGCAACTACCTGGTCCATCTTAACATCATATGTCTGCAGTGTCTTTAACATGCTTTGGGCAACAGTGGAGTGGTTCACTGCTGTCAACTTGTTCTATCTGCAATTATCGATTTGGCGCCCTGCATGGCAAAAATTATATTTAGTACACAGCAGGAGTCTGCATCAGTCATTTCATCACACATTGCCAAGATTGTCTTCCCTTTCAAAAGTTGTGCAATTCCCGCCTCCATTTCTCATTTCAGTTTGGGCAAATAGTTCTGCCTTAAGGTATCCGCCTTTGGGAGAGAGTCAATTCCTTTAACATTTTGCCCCATCTGCTCTCTTAGGCACCGCTGATCCAATTTTTCAGTGGGAATGTTTGCACCACACCAATCCCTGAATACCCCCATTGTGGTTTCCTCCCATGCTGCAGCTGCAGAAGTTGTTGCAGTAAAGCTGGTGTGAAGTGTCACCTATCTGTTGGTATTCTTCTGGCTTGCATTCTTTGTATGTTTCTTACTTCTGCAGTGATCCACCACTGTATCCTTCCTCCCATAGTCAACTGGGTGATCACAAAAACAGCAAAACATCTTCCCGCCATCCTCATACATGCCGTTCGCCTTAAACTGCAACACACAGTCCTTAGCAGTGACGCTGAAAATTTGAACCATTTTGCTTGGTGTTGCCATTTTTATGTGTAGTGTGGATGACTCCAAAGAACTAGAAGTGGACAACAGTTTGAGATATTAAAATTAGCTTCAGAATGACTTCCTAAAGCTTTCAGAATTATTACAATAGGGATGAAAATCCCACAGCTAATTCCTGCCCATGGATGAGAGTCTGGATGAGCAGCTACAGTAAATACACTGACCTCAGATCCCAACAATCCATACCAAAAAAAATATCAAGAGAAGAATACCAGCATCAGAATCTCACTGCTATTCCATGGTCAATCCATGGATGACAGATGGGAGGAGCAGCTACAGAAATCAAGCTGACCTCATAAGCTGTCACAGGCTTAGCTAGAATACCTGAATAGAATATTGACATCAAAATATAACCCTGGTCACAGTTGGCGAGTCAGAATGAGCTGCAGCTGAAATCATGATGACCACAGCAGTCATCACAATCTACTACACCATCAAGAGTCTAACACCACCATCAAAATATATCCTTGCTAATAATTCCTGAGCACAGTTGAGAGTCGGGATGAGCAGCTACAGTAAACACACTGACTGTAGCAGCTCACAACAATACATACAAAAATATCAAAAGAATACCAGCATCAGAATCTCACTGCTATTCCATGGACAATCCACGGATGACAGATGGGTGGAGCAGCTATAGAAATCCAGCTGACCTCAGCAGATCACAACAATCCATACAAAAATATTGAAAGATGAATACCAGCATCTGAATCTCATTGCTATTCCATGATAAGTCCATGGATGACAAGACTGGGAGGAGCAGCTACAGTAATCAAGCTGATCTCAGAAGCTGTCACAGGATTAACTAGAATACACAAAGAGAATATTGACATCAAAATATAGCCCTGGTCACAGTTGCCATGTCAGAATGAGCCGCAACTGAAATCATGATGATCACAGCAGTCATCACAATCAATTACACCATCAAGAGTCTAACACCACCACCAAAATATATTCCATGGTCAACAATCCATGGATGACAGACAGGAGGAGCAGCTACAGAAATCAAGCTGAACTCAGAAGCTGTCACCGACTTAACTAGAATATACATTTGGACCATCAACTGGAGGGTTATGGCGGGACAAGGGCCAAAAAACAAAATATACCCCTGTCCCAAACAAAAAATGCATTATTGTGCATTTCATGTTTGTTCCATCCTTCAGGTGTGACAGCAGCAACACTACTGCTGACCTCCCTCAGGTGTGCTGGCAGCATGGTAACTACAGCCCCCATCTCTCCAGTATGATGGCAGCAGTGACAAAGCAGTGACAGCATTACAAGCTTCAGCATCCCAGACAGATGTAACATTGATGACTCAGTTTGATGTGGTCCAATAAAGTATTTTCCCCCACAAGTCTGTGGGTCTTTGACTTTTACAATTTACTCTGGACAGGCCAGCTGAGATGTGCATATACATCCATTCTACCCCAACCCCCATGCCGTATCTTTCTGATTTAGTCATGATCTTACAATCGGGGTCCAGGCACTGGTGTGAGAGGGCCATCCCTAGCTCTCTTGCAGGTGTTGCACTATGGCCAAGTGTTTTCTGATGTACCCCTCCCCCAGATGTGATATACGCATAATGTCAAGATGCACCAACATCCATCACCTCTCCCTCCTATTATGGCGTGGGTATGCTATGTCTCTGGCTTCCGTCAGAGGCCACTGAAGCACCGGGTCATGTCCCTACCTGACCTATAACACCACTGGTGGGTCAGCGGGCTAGCAAGAACATACTGTAGCATGCATCTTCATTATCTTGTGAGAGTCAGGATGTGAAACAATAGAACATGAAGATCATGCCTTTTGGAGATGATTATTTGCAGTAGAAACTCGCACCAAGGAAGAATGTCAAGTCTACAATCTGAAAAAAAATTAAAAGCAATTATTAACCACCCCAACACACTCGTACCTCATCCCCACACCTCTCACCCCCACTCCCCCTCACCCCCACACATCCTCACTCACTTATAAACCACAAAGCATTACCATGATATGCAACATGAAGGAGAATCAGAAAGCATACTGTACCTTTGAAAAATGAAAAGGGCTTGCAGCAGCAGATCACATTCAGCAGCACTTTTAGGACCTAAAAACAGAATTATAAAATTAATACAATAAAATCATGAGGACGACCCACATTGCCCAACAAATGCATGCTGATATTTTTTCTGGGAACATGAATAATAGTAAACACCTAGGTAGACATGCCATCTGCCTCTTCTGCTGTGAGCCGGAATCTGGCAGTTCTGCCAGAAGCCACCAAGGCTAATGTGTTACTGATAGCCATGGTTGTAGCCACCGATCCTGGAAACCAAGTACATAAGCAGGAGTCCATGGAGGTAGGGCCTTATTGTGATGGCCAAGCTTACCACCAACACTCCCCTGCCCTATTCATCACCATCCCTCTGAAAACATACCATTGTGCCAAACCACCCATGGTGTGTAAACAAATAAACATTTAAAAGCAGCAGTCCTCTATATATTTGCATTTGGACTTTGGGTAAGCATGGTGGTGTCCACCAACAAAGTGCCACTGAGGAATGGAAGATGAAGCTGACACCCTCAATTCATCCCAGTTACTAATGAGCAACTCGCCACTGGCAGGGACGTGGTGCTGTCAGTGCCTGTCACCAGGGCACTAGGGACAAAGTCTTCAGCCAGGGTTGGCGTCAGTATCACTGCAAGTACCTTCTTTGTAGTTTAACCTTAGCTAATGGTGGAGCCTTTTCATGGCAGCCCAACTTACCACCAACACTCCAGACCAACAGTTACCAACACCCTGAAAATAAACACTACTTTGAATCGCTATTCTTGCCCCCAAACCAGACGTCACAGTCCTGAACAAAAAAGAGAACCACACACAAAAAAACTTACTTTTTCAGTGGAGCAGCAGCACAAAATCACAGGATGTGTTACTGTTAGCAAGTCTTGGGCTCAGGCATCCAAATCAGTCAACAGCCCAGGGTTTTTGTGGGAGCTGAATAGCAATAAGATCAGTAGCAGCACACAGCCTTGAAAGCACTGAGAACTGACTTCAACATCCAACTCCAGTCAACATGGCAACAGTGGTCTTTCCTCATCATCACTGTTCGACAGTAGCAGAAATACGGCCACCACTCCTTGGGTATGATGGCAGCCAGTGCAGCACGGGTGCCCCCCACTCCATGGGTGTGACAGCAATCAGTGCAGCATGGATGCCCCCACTCCTCTGGTGTGATGGCAGCCAGTTCAGCATGGATGCCCCCACACCTCAGGCTTACCGGGTCATAATGTCACATGCTTAATAGCATACGACATTATGGCTGAACCAGTACAGTGCTGTAATTGTGAGTGAATGGTGCAATATTGTATATACTGCTGTACTCGGTATTGCACCATTCACTCTTTCCCAGGCAGAGGATAAGACCTTTGCTGGGAGTGGGTTCCACCAAGCAGCTGCCATGGCTCACTGGACTGAGCCACAGCAGTAGAAACCCAAGTGCTGCATCTGGGACCGTGTTTGAATCCCGGTCCCAGAAACTTTTATTTTTTTAAAACATTGTGCATTCCCTGAGTTACCCCTCCCCCCTGGAATTGAGAATATTTAGTGGGGAGGGTTCGGGGACACAGCCCCCTTTAATGGAGGATGTGGGGGCAGAGCCCCCCCCCCAAAAAAAGACTTATGCCTCATGGCAGAAATCGCTCTGTATTGGCAGGGCAATTTTGCCATGCAGCATAATGTCTTGTGACAGTATGACCCCATGCTCACACTGGGTGTGATGGCAGCCAGTGCAGTACGGGTGCCTCCATGCCTCAGGTGTGATTGCAGCCCTTGCAGCACAGATGCCCCCACTCCTTGGGTGTGACAGCAGCCAGTGCAGCATGAATGCCCACTCCCTCGGTGTGATGGCAGCCAGTGCAGCACAGATGCCCCCACTCCTCGGGTGTGATGGCAGCCAGTGCAGCACAGATGCCCCCACTCCTCGGGTATGATGGCAGCCAGTGCAGAACAGATGCCCCCACTCCTCAGGTATGACGGCAACAAGTGCAGCCGGTCGGAGCTCAGATGTGAATTAAGCCGAACCACCAGATGCCAAGGTAGACTCTGTTGGTTCAGTCCCTAACATTTAGCTTCCTGAATTGGTTTATTTGTCAACAAAGTGCATCCCATTAAAGAAATCCACAAGGATTAACGAGGATGCTAATGGAGAGATACACAAAGAATAATAAGCCAATCAGGAATGGCACCCACAGTAAATTGGGCACTTTCTGACTTGATGTTCATGAAAATGGAGCCTTTTAGTTTTCTTGTCAGAGCTCAAACACATGCAAGTAGTTTGACCAGCAGAGATGAAGCCACAGCTAATGTACATATCTGGGCTTGCTCTCTCCTATCTAACCTGCTGTCAATATAAATTAATCGTTGTGCCTGTCTGATCACTAGTACAAACTGGTACATCCTCCGGTATGCCCGGAATTTTAATTAGGGCTTTACTGAAAATGACACACTCTTGCTCATAATATTGAGCACTGAAGATGCTGCCTTGCCCCTTTCTCAATAGGCAGGTCAATAATACCCAAGGCATACCCATGGGATAAAAATGTAAAAATAGCACTGGCCATTACAGATCTAAATGTGGTAAAATCTCCATACATAAAGGGCACTATTGAGGAAGGGGCAAGGTGGCTTCATCAGTTCATGAGCGAGAGCGCATGATGTTCTCAAGCGCAATCATTAAAATGTTGGGCACACTGGATAATTTAATTTACCCTTTTAAGTGTTCAGGTACAAATATTATTTAATATTGTGCCTGCAGGGGTTACCAGAGAGGTGATGCCCCAATATGTATATTAGTCAGGGCTACATCTCTGCCTGTAGTTCTCCTTTAAGAACTAGTCATTTCATCCCTCTAGTTCTCCAGCCCCATCCGAGCAAACACAGACTACCCTGGCACCAAGGTGGTCCCACAACACCAACATACACCACACAAAGTTTGTGGGAATAACACCTACAGATACCCACTTACAGCCACGCAGGGCCCACACTCAAAGGTAAGTACTTAGATGCAGATACCCATGTACAGCCATGTACTACCCACCCTGAAAGGTAAGTACTTGTGTAACCCCTAGATGGCGCTATCCCAGGGGCTACTACCCCTGCCTGATTTGCCACTAACAGGTTGAGGGGCCTGGATCCAATGGCGGGTGCCTCCACCCAGAGGTCAGGGTTTGCAATAGTTAAACTTACTGGGTCACAGCCCTCTGGGACACTGCAACCCCCCTTTCTTCCCACTAGTGGCCCACACTATATATCAGAATTACCTTCACAGTATACACTTATCCCCAGGTCTGGTTCCGGCACTGGGACCTCCTGTGAAATAAGATACAGTGCAACAATCACAGTACAGTACCTTAACATAGACAAATACCTCAGGCAGTATAACTTTGCTGAAACAAGCAGCTCTGATTTATTTAGGGGGATATAACAAGGACAGGGGGAAATCAGGTTAATTAGCTTATCACTCTACTCATCTACCTATGGCTCTCTGCACAGGCCTATCCCTACCAGTTACTGTCCCTGGGTACCCAAGCCCTAGTGGCTAGTCCAAACCGTGGCAGCTGGTAGGGGCCCTTTCCCACAGAGAAAAGAAAAATTAGTTTAAACAGTCAGCAGTACAGTGATTCCATTTGGATTTATTGTGGCAATTCAACAGGGAGCGACCCTGAATTAGTACTCACGACCTCCAAACAAGATAGGGTCCTTCAATGTCAGCAGGGCTACTCTTGAGCTCCACGAGTCTCCTCACACATTTATATGGCAAAAGAAAGTACTATACCAGGCAGGCTGCTTCTCTATCCCGATCGCAATTACTGCACAATACCCGGGAGAACACACAGCAGATTCAGTTCTCTGACAGACAGAGTGCAATTCAACAATTTCTCCAGTCTTCTACAGGGTGAGCCTGGTTTCTACTCTTCAGAGATCCTTTGATTCTTTTCACAGGACAGGATTCAGTCCTAACAAGCAGTTACACAAGCTGCAGACCGGAACTCTGGGCCTTACACTTTTTGACTGAAACTGTGCACTGAAGGAGCACAGGTTTCTTTCCCCTTCACTGCCAAAGCTAAACTGAAACTCCAACAGACAAAACTGGGCACTTCCTTTGAGTTCCTCCCAGTTCTTGACTGGATTGGCTGTCACTCACAATAGACTGCTGCTGTTGGTCCAAAAGTCGCCTAAGTCTAAACTACATCTCCCAGAGTCACTGCCCATGCAATCCTCTTGTGGCTGGCTCAGATTATGAGTCAAGTTCTGATTCGTCCAAGGCACCATTTAGAGCTAGCTTACCCCACACTGATTGGTCCAGTTCAGCAGTTCAAAACCAGAATGGGGAACTAGGCAAACACAGTTCTGACTGTAAAGAAAGCAGGTTAGACAAACTGTATTTTCATTATTACTCTAAATTATTTCTGGCAAACAGTTACATCTTTCAGATAGATTCCCTTTGTACTCCTAGTGACTGCAAAAATGGAGTGAATTGGCAGCAGCTCGAGTGGTACTCAAACAGAGAAGCACACAATCCCCCCATACAAACTAATTATGTCTGCAAGCAGACAGCTCTTAAAGAGACAGTACCAGAGGCTCTAAAAACACTCACTGATAAATGGCTTAAATGCCAAACACCATTCAGGCTTGGAGCATTCAAGCAAGCTCCTGGAAGTCTTTTGGGAACCCCCATTTGCAGGGGGGTTACACCTGGATGGTGCTTTTGATTAGCATCTGCATCACCTGTGAAAGTGGGTGGAGGGCCTGTTTGTGGTAGCCCAGGTTGCTGCGAATGCTCCCACCCCCACCATCTACCTCAAAAGTGTCTCATCTGACAGTTTTGAAGGGCACAGATGAAACATGATTAATTCAGTCTGATGTGGTTTAATAAAGCCCACCCCCAAGAGTGTTGTGTCTTTATTCTCCTCCACATGCACACAGACACGCACACACACTCCACCAAAAAAATTATGTTTTTTAACACATCTTTACATTCAGGATAGAGACAGGGTGAAGCAAGTCCCAGAAGTACAACTCAGTAAATCAAATAATGCATTTAACATTAAGACACACGCTGAGCAAACCACCCCAAGACCAAATAAAGGACCTTCCCCCTGCCCCTGGAGGGACTGGCTGGGTCACAAACCAGGGTGCTATAAGGAGGAAAGCCCACACAGAACATCTTGTTGAACCACACATTAATGTGAAATAAGATACACAGACATACACATTAAGATTTAATATTTTCGACTGTAGGATTTCATACCTCCCAACAGTCCCCCAAGTTTGTCAGTGGGCCCGATTTTAGAAGGGGTTCCGAGTGATCCAGGGGACTTGCCATGTCCCTTGGAATGATGTCGAACATCAACAGCTATCAAAGACCAACCACGGGAGCTTGGCATGGACCTGGTGGACTGGCTGGAAAAAATGGTTCTGTGCCACTCTGCCCATCCACCCCTCCCTCAACCATCACCCAAGGACAAAACCATTTCTGTCAGCATGTGTGCCAGTCGACCAGGCCCATTCCTCTGCCAACCATCAATGACCAGCCACAGGAGCATGGCTCAGATCCAGTGGACTGGCATACATGCTGGAAAAAATGGTTCTTTGCCACTCTGCCCATTCAGCTTTCCCTCCTCCATCACCAGAGGCCAGAACCATTTTTTTTTTTAGCATGTGTACCAGTCCGCCCAGTCAGACCCTCTGCTAACCATCAACCACAAATCATGTGAGCATGGCACGGACACAGTGGACTGGAATACATGTTAAAAATAATGGTTTTGTGCCACTCTGCCTGTCTGTCCCTACCTCTCCCACCACCAGAGGCAAGAACCATTTTCTTCAGCATGTGTAACAGTCTACCCAACCTGTCCCTCCACTGACCAGCAACACTAACCACAGTAGCATGGCACAGACCCAGCGGACTGGCATACATGTTGGAAAAAATGGTTCTGTACCACTCTGCCCTTCCCTCCTCCATCAAAGGAGGCCAGAACCATATTTTTCAGCAGATGTACCCATCCGCCCATCCCATCCCTTGGCCTACCATCAACGAACAACCACAATAGCATGGCACGGCCCCAGTGGACTGGCATACATGTTGGAAAAAATGGTTCTGTACCAGTCTGCCTGTCCCCCCCCAACACCAGAGGCAAGAACCATTTTTTTCAGCATGTCTGTCATATTTCAAATACATTCTCTTTTTTACATTAAGCATACCAGGTCATCCCCCATACAATATCTTTCCTCCCTTGCTTTCCCATTCAAATAAAAGCAGCAGGGCTAACTGAAACATAAAAACTTACCAGACTATGGCACGCACATAGCAAGGCAGTAGTCCTGTGGCAGCAGATGGCAAGGCAGGTCAGGTACAGCACAAGACAGCAGAAAGTGCAGGTCAGCAGCACAAGGCTGCTAGTAGGGCAGGTGAGCAGCACAAAGTTTGCAGGGCAATTCAGCACAGCCACTCTCCCTACCTCAATGGACCAGCAAGGCCACTCTCCCACACCAATGGATCTGTACAGCCACTATCCCCACCCTACTGACCTGCATGGCCACTCTCCATACCCGGACTGACCTGCATGGCCACTCTCCACATCCCTACAGACCAACCTGGCCACTCATCCCATCCCGATGTAGCAGCCCAGCCACTCTCCCCACCCCTATGGACCTCACAGCCACTGTCCCCACCCTGATGGAGCTGCACGGCCACTGTCCCCACCCCTACGGAGCTTCACAGCCACTGTCCCCACCCCTATGGACCTGCATGGCCACTCTCCCCACCCCGATGGGCCAGCATGTCCACTCTCCCTACCCCAATGGACCAGCAGGGCCACTCTCCCCACTCCGATGGACCTGTACGGCCACTCTTCCCACCCTGACGGACCAGCAGGGCCACTCTTCCCACCCCGATGCACCACCAGGACCATTCTCCGCACCTCGACCCAACGGTAAGGCCACTCTCCCAACCCCGGCAGGCTGGTACGGCCACTCTTCCTACCCTAATGGACCAGTGGGGACAATCTTCTCACTCTGACAGACCTACACGGCCACTCTCCCCACCCTGACAGACCAGCAGGCCCACTCTCCCCATCCCAATGGACCAGCAGGGCCACTCTCCCAACCCCAACAGGCCAGCAGGGCCACTCCCCCCACTCTAACGGACCTGCACGACCACTCTGCCCATCCCAACGGACCAGCAGGGCCAGTCTCTCCACCCTGATGGACCAGCAGGGCCACTCTCTCCCCTGATGGACCAGCAGGGTCACTCTCCTCACTCCGACGGACCAGCAGGGCCACTCTCCCCACCCCAACAGGCTGGTACACCCACTCTCCCCACCCTGATCGGCCGGCATGGCCTTTTCACCGCCGACAGACCAGCAGGGACACTCTCCTCACTCCGGCGGACCTGCACGGCCACTCTCCCCACCATGACCGGCCGGTACGGCCATTCTCCCCACCCCGACGAACCAGTGGGGACAATCTCCTCACTCTGACGGACCTGCATGCCCACTCTCCACACCCCAATGGACCAGCAGGGCCACTCTCCCCATCTCAACAGGCCAGCAGAGCCACTCCCCCCACCCCAACGGACCTGCAAGGCTACTTTCCCCACCCCAACAGACCAGCAGGGCCACTCTCCCCACCCCAATGGATCAGCAGGGCCACTCTCCCCACCCTGATGGACCAGCAGGACCACTCTCCCCACTCTAATGGACCTGCATTTCCACTCTCCCCACCCAGGTGGTGCTGTACAGCCAACCACGGGAGATTGGTATGAACCCAGCAGACTGGCATACATGCTGGAAAAAATGGTTCTGTGCCACTCTGCCCGTCCACCCTGCCCTTCACCATCACCAGAGGCCAGAACAATTTTTTTTAGCACATGTACCAGTCGGCCATGCCCACCCCTCTGGCGACCATCAATGATCAACCACGGGATGCCAGCCAGGCCACTGTCCCCACCCCTATGGATCTGCACTGTTACTCTCACCACCTCTACGTACTAATCCGGCCACTCATCCCACCCCAACGTACCAGCCGGGCCACTCGTCTTATCCCGACATACAGCCAGATCACTCGTCCCACCCCGGTGGAGCTGCATGGCCACTAACCCCACCCGAGTGACCTGAACAACCACTCTCCCCCACTCCTACTGGTCTGCATGGCCACTCTCCACACCCCTAAGGACCAACCTTTGCCACTCATCCCATCCCAACGCACCAGCCTGGCCACTATCCCCACCCCTACGGACCTGCACAGTCACTGTCCCCACACCGCTGGAGCTGCACAGCCATTGTCCCCACCCTGAAAGATCAGCTGGACACTGTCTTCACCAAGATGGACCAGCACAGGCACTCACACCCCATGCCACCAGCACCTCCACGTTCCCCAACCCTATGGAACAGCCGGCCACTCTACCCACCCAGACGGAACAGGCTGGACACCCTCCCCACCCAGATGAACCAACCTGGACACCACCCCCACCCAGAATGACCAGCCCTGACCCTCTCCCCACCCAACCCCACCAACATGACCATTCTTTCCACCCTGACAGACCATCCAGGACACTATCCCAACCCTAATGCTGATGTATGGCCACTCTTCCCACCCAGGTGGACCAGCCCAGCCACTCTCCTCACACAGATGGAGCTGCATGGCCACCCTCCTCACCCCAAAGGATCAGACTGAACACATTCCCAACTCCTCCCCAATGGACCAGAGTGGACACTGTCCCCATCACGACAGACCTGCCCAGACACTATTCTTACCCCAATGGACCAGACTGACCAAGAATCCCACCCTGATGGACCAGCCTGGACACTATCCCCACCACGACAGACCATCCAGGACACTTTCCCCACACTGATGCTGATGCACGGCCACTCTGCCCACCCAGATGGACCAGCCCAGCCACTTTCCTCACACAGATGGAGCTGCACGGCCACTCTCCCCACCCCAAAGGACCAGCCCAGACACTATCCCTACCCAGATGGACCATGCAGGACACTATCTCCACCCCATTGGTGATGCACAGCCTCACTGCCTACACAGCCAGACCAGCCCAGCCACTCTCCTAGCACAGATGGAGCTGCACGACCACTCTCCCCACCCCAAAGGACCAAACAGAACACTTTCCCCACCCTGATAGACCAGTGCGGACACTTTCCCCATCCCAATGGACCAGAGCGGACACTATCCCCACCCTGATGGATCAGCCCAGACACTATCCTTACCCTGATGGACTAGTCCATCCAACAACCCCACCATGATGAACCAGCCCAACCAATAACACCACCACGATGGACCAGCCCCGACACTATCCCCACCCCGATGGTGATGCATGGCCACTCTGTCCACCGAGATGGACCAGACCAGCCACTCTCCTCACACAGACATTATCCTTACCCAGACAAGCCCAGCCAAGACCCACACCCTAATGGACTAGCCTGGACACTAGCCACACCCCGATAGACTAGCCTGATCAATAACCCCACCATGACAGACCAGCCCAGACATTATCCCCTCCCTGATAGACCATCAAGGACACTAACTCCACCCCTGCATGACCATTCAGATGGACCAGCTCAGTCACCCTATCCCCACCCCAATAGACCAGCACAGCGACTCTTCTCAACCAGAAGGAGCTGCATGGCCACTCTCCCTACCCAGCCCCACCAGCACAGCCACTCTCCCCACCCCACCAGCACTGCCACTCTCCCCCACCCCACTAACACAGCCAGGCTCAATTCCCCCCCCTCCACACACCGATGCCAGGCATCCAGATCTCTTTCTCCCCACCCCAAATCACAGTGCCCAAAAATCAATGGCAGATTCTCTTAACATTTGAGACTGAATTTTATTGTTCTTATGGAGAGTAGCACATTTGGCTAGTCCAGACAAGGGAACCCTCCACTAGGACATTTAAAAAAAAATCAGGCAACAAAAAACACTGTAGGGCAGAATAAGCACTATTATATTAACAAACTGCTGCCTGATCTCTGTCTTTCTTGTCTCCCCCTTCCCTCCCCCGGATCTTCAGAACTTTAGGGAGCTAGACCAATCTTGACCACGGACAACAGAACGCTCTGCAAGGGGGTTAGTTTAGGTCCCAGGAAAGAGTAATTGTTATTGTTTTAGTATTACACAACCACCAGCATAAAAAAACACACAGCAGCACCCGAGGTGAGAAGGGCACAGAACAGCATTCACGCCGTTTCGACTAGGATCTGGGTCTCACTAGTCCAGCCACTCTCCTCTGTTCCCAAGCTGACCACCCCCCGAAACCTTGCATCCGATCGTGGATTCGTGCTGCATTTTTTAACATTATTAGATCCATTTCTTTCATTTCCACTGGAGGCTGTACTTTTTAGATTTAAAGTGGAATGTAAATATGTGATGTGGATCAGTTTTAAATGTAATTGTAGCTAGCTGGCTATGAGAAAAAAAAAACATGCTTTCCGCATTTTGAGGGCTCAGAAACAGAATCAGACCAACAATATGCAAGTAATGTTGGGAGTATTTGTGCTAAATATACTGATTTAGTAATATATTTATCACAAATACTCCTGATTTCACTTGCATGTCATTGGACAGATTCTGAGCCCTCAGAATGCGGAAAGCATGCTTTTCTCAGTGAGCTACAATCGCATTTAAAAATGATTAACAGCACACATTTGCAGTTCATTTTCAAGCAAAAATGTAAGCCTCTAGTGGTCAGACCAACAGGAAATAAATGACCAATAGCTACTGCAGCCAGGAAAAAAGAAATGAAATTGTGGTGCACAAACAAAATCAATACATTTAATCGAGGTGCACAGACCATCTTAACGACACATATACTCACAAACAGAATGCAATTCGGACAGGATTTCTTTCACCTTGAGAAGCCCCAGGACTCCAGCAGCAAGATGATCGATCAGAATCAGCAGGTCAGTTCGGGCACTAGGAAAAGAAGAAAGCACACTACCGCACTGTAACTTATAAAGCCTGCACGTCACAGCTGGCCCAAGAACAAACGTTATTTCCATTTTGGTGCCATTTTTCCACGGGCCAATCACAATTCTGGCTTCCATCCAAGTCACCATGTATGTGGTAAACCAGAGTCCCTGGCTACTTATGTTGTTACTCATTTTTTTGAAGTCAACCTTTATGAAATCTAGCACCTTTTTCTTTGAGTGGCTGGTGTCCTGTGTTATGTTTACCTTAAAGCTTACCATGCGATGGTTGCTGTTGCCAATATGGCATCCCACTTCGATGTCCTTGATCCTTTCCGAGTTTGTTAGGACAAGATCAAGAATGGCATGTCCCCTTGTTGGGATTTTAACAAGTTGGCACAGTCATGTGCCTTGTAGTGACAATAAGAAGTACCTAGTTCTTGTTGTTGCTGCAGTTGGTGTGCTCCAGTTAATATCTAGTAGGTTGAAGTCCCCCACCAGTATTACATCACCTTTATTGGACATTTTGTGGATTTCCTCTATTAGGTCTTTGTCTCCTTTATCTCCTTGATTTGGGAGCCTGTACACGACGCTGATTCTGAAGGGTTTTCCCTTGCCCATGTCTACTGTCAGCCACAGTGGCTCGAAGTCCCTAGGTTGCCCTTTTACTTCTGTGGCTTTTATTTCCTCCCAAATGTAAATGGCTACGCCGCACCCCCCCACCACCATCTTTTTTTGCCCTGCCTATCTTTCCTGAACAGATTGTAACTGGGAATGGCCTTATCCCATCCGTGGTTTTCTGTGAACCACATTTCTATTAAAACCAACCACCCAGTCCAACCTTTCTGTTTCCAAGATGGCTGTGAGTTCGGGAAGTTTGTTGGTTAGGCTCTTAGTATTTGCAACCATTACCTTCCAGAAATGTACATCCTCTTTGGTGTGAGGTTGTACTCTCTTCCTGGACTGCTCCAGTTTGCTTTTTCTGACTGAGAGACTATAGAGGTTGCTGGTTCAGATGGATGTTGGCTCGAAGTTGTTTTCTCAGGATGTATACATGCATTTGGTGTTTTAGGGAGTGATAACCAGCCCACCAATAGCAGGGGTGTGAGTTGTGT
Organism: Neoceratodus forsteri; assembly: GCA_016271365.2. Classification (NCBI taxonomy): domain Eukaryota; kingdom Metazoa; phylum Chordata; order Ceratodontiformes; family Ceratodontidae; genus Neoceratodus; species Neoceratodus forsteri. The sequence goes on from JADMNL010000023.1 coordinate 347,529,500, forward strand.
CATACTCCCCTTTATTTAGTTTAAACTACCTGTATAGACATCAAATTTCTGTAAGAGTGTTTGCACACCTTCTCTGTTTAGGTGTGATCCATTGTATTTAAAAAAAGCTTGTTCTCAAAAGTTGTGCCAGTTCCCTATGTAGTGGTATCCCTTGTCTTGGCACCAATCACACAGCCATGAGTTGAATTTGCTTACTTCAATCTCTCTAACTTGCTTGGTGTTTTTCCTTTTTCCCACACTGGCAGCACTTCTGAGAAGGCTAATTTGGACAGAAGGGAAGAAAGTTTGTTGGCCAGGTCCTCGAAGTGCTTCCTTGCCTATTGAACTCTGTGATTTGCTAAGTCACTGGTACCAAGGTGTATTGTTATATGTGTAACATCCTGATTCCTGCAGAAATGTCTTTATGCGGTCAGTGTCCCTACTTGCAGAGGCTCCTGGTAGACACTTTACCATAATGTCACTTTTAACATTTTGTGTTAGGTGGTGTTCCACTCCTCGGATCATGGAATCCCCGATTATGAGAATTTTGCATTTGTTTATATTTATGTTGTTTTTATTCTGAGTTTTAGTATTTTTGTTGTTATTGCATTTGGTTTTGGTATTGTTGGTTATATTTTGAGTATTAGTATTTTTGTTTTTATTGTAGTTTGTATGGGTTTTAATTGGCATGTTAGCCTTTTTTGGTGGTTTGATTTCTTTACCTTGTATTACTTTGTCTGTCGTTGGTAGAAGTGGAGCAAATCTGTTTTTGGTTTGGATGGCTGGGAAATGCTCCTGGTTTATGGCTTCCTTCCTGGGCCCCCTATGATGCTTCTTTTTCCTTACCACCTGCCAGTCTGTGGGCCCTGCCTCGAGTCCTGGCCCCTGGCTGACATGCTGGTACTGATGGTGGGGGGTTGAGGAGGTGTGCTATAGAGTTCCCTGTATTGGAGGTCATATATTACAGTCAAAGCATCCTGTAGTTGGGCTACAAGATCTGCTATGGTGCAGCACGCACGGCAGTGTTCAAGTTGCCATTTGTAGATCTTATTGTACACTGCACTGCAATTTTCGCATCTGACAAGGTCCATTTTTGTTTGTTTGTTTTAGTTGATAGGTAGTGCTGGTTCCTGTTTCTTGGCAGGAAGTGTGAACGAAAAAGAAAACAGAATAGTGAGTTGTTTTTTTTTACCTTACTACCTCCTATGTTTCTCCTTCCTGCCGAAAAAACAATCAGTTTGTTAAGGTGTGCCACTTAGTAGCAGAACTAGAGACTGGAGGTCTCTCTTCCAGTCGATGAAGATCAGTGAAGCTCAGCAGACAGTAAGGCTAAGGGCTGGACCACAATTGATTTATGCCTCCTAGGGTTACCCTTTGTGTCTGAGCTGTTGCTTCTGGTTGTTTCTGGCTGACAGCTTTCTATTAGCCGACCACTATTTCAGTATGGGTACAACAGACAGTAAGGCTAGGGGGCTGGACCTCTCTTGGCATATGCCTCCTAGGTGTGCCCTTTGTGTCTGAGTTGTTGCTTCCAGCTGAGAGCTTTCTATTAGTTGACCACTATTTCAGTATTGGTACAGCAGTACAAATGCTGATTTACATACAGCAGCCAGGAATTCTGGGTAAGTGTTTCAACTGCTTCTTATGCTGAGAGAGCAGCTGCTGGCTGGGTCTGAGCATAGCGATTGAAGAGAGAAGTCATCTCAGTGGAGATAGGAGCCTGGACTGTGAACTCCAAGGGGAATTCAGCCAGGTGGAACTGCTGTCAAGGAATCCCTGCTTCTGCACCTGTCGGGGGCCTGTCTTCCCTCTTTGATTGGTCTCTCTCCCAGTCGGTGAAGATCAGTGAAGCTCAACAGACAGTAAGGCTAGGGGCTGGACTGCACTTGGCGTATGCCTCCTAGGTTTGCCCTTTGTGTCTGAGCTGAAGTCAGATTAATGCCAACACTGCTCTGAGTGATCATTAAATTCCTAAGAACAGCACACCACCCATTAAACAAGATTTGGAAAAATGTTTTACCCTAACTCTGTTTTCCAACTTAATAGGGTTTTTGTGCTTTAACTTTAGCTGGTGCGTAATCATAGGTCTTTTGCAATCAATATAACATACAGTATAAAGTGGTGTGTAGAGGCGGCTACAATTACAGTAAGGAAGGAGCCAAACAACTGTCAGTACTCACACTGCAGACAAGGAGTTTCAGCATCCTATTCACCACCAAATAGGTAACACGCACACTGTTGTCCTGATGAAAAGTTTCTTTAATGTTTAAAATCCAGCACTGTAATTAGCAACACAAGACACCCCTCACAGGAGAACACCTTGTAAGGGGTGTCCTGTGTTGCAATTTGCAGTGCTGGATTTTAAACATTAAAGAAACTTTTATCCGAACAACAGCATATGTTCCCTGTTTGATGATGAATGGGATGCCGGAACTGCTTGTCAGCACCATAAAATACAGTATAATAAAAACTGTGTGCACTTATTATAGATTTTCTAACTTCTCCCTGTGGTGCTATCTGCTCTTTCTAGACATGGGGAAGCCTTTAGAAACTTCAGTTTCTAGACACAGTTAAGTATACTGTATGCTTTGTATATTTCACTATTTGGTGTCCCCCTTAAATCTTTATACAGGATCCTTTAATTATATCAGCTTTCATTTTCTTTACCTGACAACAATTCAATTCAATTTAATTTACTGACCTACTTAATGTCATTTCAATATTAGAGGTCTGCAAGTAACGAATATAAAATTCTGAATATCACTAATAATACGCTATTCAGTATTCGGAAGTCGAATACCAAATAGTGACATTGTTCGGCAGGTATTCGGGTCAGCTTTTAGGAGGGATTTTATAATCTTGCAGGACTTGTTGGCCAATCGCTGAGTGTTTGCCAAAGCTCACTGAAGCCAGATCATGTGATTGACACATTGCAGCAGAGAAAGACATGGTGGAGAGAGCTCTGTGAGTGGGAGAGATTAAGCACAAACAAATTATATTACATCACAAAACCTTTACTTTTTTGTTAGTGCACTGTGTTTCTGTTGGTGCCTGGTTCTAGCAGAGCTTTTTCCCCAGAGAAATCATCTGATCTAGTGATTTATGTTGCAGGAGTTGTGCAGAGAGAGACTTGCAGTTTCACTACTTTGATTTCACAGGCCTCTGTGCTCTGTGGAGATGAAGGAGAAGAAGAAAGCGTTACTGAAAGTATTTTATATTATATATATATATATATATATTAATTACAGTAGTTCTAACTTCTGGCTTGATGGTATAAGTAATAAGTATTCTGTGGGGCTCAGGTTTTACATAAGCCAGTAGCAGCCAGAAATCTCAGAGACCAGTCGGCTGACGGCACTTCCAGACCACTGCCCTCAGCTTAAGGTCAGGTAGTGATGCCACATAGTTGCATGCACACCCTTGCCTGCATGCCACTTGCAAGAATTTTTTTGTGCTAAAATAAATCAGTACTTCTGCACATTTAAAAGTATTTTAGTTCTGGCTTGAATAATAGGGTGTTATCTGGGCTCAGGTTTCACGAAAGTCAGTAGAAGCCAGCAACCTTGGAAGAAACTCATCTGAATGCACTCCCACCACCCACAGTTTAGGGCCAGGTAGTGACCCTGCATGGTTGCACTGCATGGACACCCTTGCCTGCCCTGCATTTCATTTGCAAGAATTTTTTTGTGCAAAAATAAATCAGTACTTCTGCAACAACTTTTTGTGCAAAAATAAATCAGTACTTCTATACATTTAAAAAGTATTACATTAGTTCTGCTGTGGAAATCTGTCTTTAAAAATATTGGTGGTGTAATCTGGGGTTGGGCTCAAGTTACACAAAAGTCAACAGCAGCCAGCAGTCTTGATGGGCAGTCAGCAGACTGCACTCCCACCACCCACAATTTAAGGCCAGTATTAGGGCTTGCAGTATAGCCTAGAGGTTAGAGTAATGAGATGTGAACTAGCTTGGTACATCGAGCAGACCATACCTGGGTTTGATTCTCACAACCCCCACTTGCATACTGTGTGACTCTGAGCAAGTCACTTAACCAACCAGTGCTCCCAGGTTGCCCCTAAAAACAGGCAGTTGTGCGTAGTAGGCCTTACCTGGTTACCAAAGACTAAAATACAAAAAATAAAAGTGTTGCACTACACACACACACACACACACACTTGCCTGCCCTGTGTGCCACTTGCAAGAATTCTTATGTGCAAAAATTAATCAGTACTTCTGTACATTTAAAAAGTATTACAGTAGTTCTGCTGTAGAAATCTGTCTTTAAAGATATTAATGGTGTAATCTGGTGTTGGGCTAAGGTGTCATGAGAGTCAGTAGCAGCCAGCATTCTCAGAGGGCAGTCTGCTGACTGCACTTTCATCTCCCTCAGTTTTGGGCCAGGTAGTGGCACAGTGCAGTTGCACGTATACCCTTTCCTGCGTGCCACTTGCAAGAATTTGTCTGTGCCAAAATGAATCAGTACTTCTGTTCATTTAAAGTATTACAGTACTTGAAAATGTTTAGAAATTGTTGGCATAGACAATGGTAGCTACAGGTGGTAAAAAACATACTTGGTCCGGACCATGCAAATCTACAATGGAGGAACAGGTTGGTGATGGTGAATGTGAATGTCAAAGATGATCAAGCCATATTCAATGCCCAAAATTATTGTTTACCCCTTCCAAGCCTATTTCTTTCAGCAATAGTAGTACTGTGGCTACCACAGGAGAAAGTGACACAAGAAGCACAAGCAGAAAGACACTGTTCTTGACTCCCACAACCACCAATGTGTCCCCATCTTTCACCAGTACCATCACATCTGTCATCCCCACCACCACCATTGAGACCCTCTCTTCCACATCTGGCAGCATGACTACTATAGCCAATCTTGCAACTGAGACTGTCACTCCAGCCACTACTGACACTATGAACCCTGACACTACTGCACTAGTGTAACACTATCACCACAGTCTGTTATCTCTGCCACGGTGAATATTACCAGTATGACCACTAAAGTTGATTCAGTTATGCCTCCTGCTTTTCAACTTCTTAGTATTCCTGAAAAAGTTGTAGAGGAGGAGCAGGCATCTGTCTCTGAGTATTTCCCTCCGCATGAATTGTCCAGTGACATGTCATCTTCTTCATCAGAGGCAAATGTGAGTGACTTTGAGGATGAGGCAGAGTATGCTATATACCTTGAGGGCAGAAAAAAAAGGTGGTTGGCAAAAGAACCTCTTGAAGTAACACTAGTACCCATGGTAGTAGAAGTAGCAGTAAGCATAAGGGTCCCCTTCCCCCTAAGAAAATCAAACAAGCAACACTGACGTTTCTTTGGCAGGCTCTGTCACAGCCTGAAGGACAGCCAAGTGATGGCAGCACTGACATGGCACCATCAGGGACAGTGGTCACTGGGCAAGAACATGAGGACAAGACAGGCATATCTGTTGAAAAAGAACTGGGGGATGTGGTGCTACCAGAATCACTAGCAACCGTAGTGTTAAGAGTGCAAAAGGCAGTATAGCACAGTGGTTTAAGGCTCTGAGCTGCAAACCTAGAGACCTGGGTTTGAATCCCACAGCCCTCACTTGCATACTGTGTGATCCTGAGAAAGTTATTTAACTTCCTTGTGCTTACAGGTCACACCTGTAAACAAGTTTTCAGCTTAGTGTGTCTCTCCTGGTTAAAAAAAAAGAGTGCATTGTGGCTGCATTTCACTGTGTTAAAGGAGGACACAAGGAAGGCAGTCTGCTCTTTTTACAACAGCACTGTAAGCCAAAGGAAATCACTCTCTAACTTGACCACAACAACATTACAGAACCACTTGAAGCTTAAGCACCCTCAACTATATTGAAGCTCATTTGGGTCTGGATCTGAACCCTTGGTTTCACCAAGATCAAACCTCTCTGGTGGACAGGCGTGTACTCTTGGCAGTGGTGGTGGTACTGATAGATCTGATTTCGAGCATCCCACTGGTCAATGCACCTTCACCCTCACTAATACAGAGTCCCTCTACTCTGGTCACTTCTGACTCCGGTGATACTACAAGGCAAAGACATTCATTAGCACTTCACACATCTCCTGGTGAAGTGGTCCACATCGATGTCTCCCATGGCAGTTCCAATAATGGATGTTCTGCATGCACGAACAAAATATTATGCCTCAGATCAAACAGCACAGCAAATCACACAGCTGATTGCTAAGATGATGGCATTGGATCTCCAGCCTATCTCAGTTGCAGAAGATATTGGCTTCTGATGGCTTCCCCACTGTTTGCACCCACGTTATTAGATACCATCTCGTACTACATTTTCATAGAGTGTATTGCCACTAACAAATGATACCTTGCAATCTGCTCTTGCTGCTCTGCTTGTAGAGGCTGCTGGTGGTGTTTTTCACTGTACATCAGATATCTGGACTAGTGATAACTCCCTACATGCCTATCTCTCCTTAATTGCACACTGGTGTGTGCAACAGCCTGCTGCTGCTGTTTCGGATGCATCACCTTGTGGCTCACTCTTGTGCACTCCATAATCTGGTAGTAACTTTAGGTCAGTTTTGCTGAACGTCCAAATGATGGAGGAAGACCACAGAGCACATAATATTCTCTCATTCCTGGAAGACATGTTGCAGTCTTGGACTGGTGTTAACACCAATTTAAAAGTAGCTTTTTTTGTTACTGACAATGGCACAAACATGGTGAAAGCCATCAATGATGGACATTGTGTGAGTACTCATTGCTTGGCACACACATTGAATTTAGTGGTGACTCATGCACTGTGTAACAGTACTAGAACCAACAACATAATATCCACAGCCCGCTCCATCTGCAGCCATTTCCATTATTCTGTAAATGCCACTAACAAGTTACAAGAAGTTCAGGAATGCCTTGGTCTGCCCCAACACTGTGTAATACAAGAGGTTAGCACTCAGTGGAATTCTTCATAGTGTTTTCAAGACTACTGGAGCAAAAGTGGGCACTAAACGAAATGTGTATGGAGGCAGACATTGGAGGGGTCCTAGGACATCATGACTGGTTAGCTTGTGAGGCATGGTGAAGGTTCTTGCTCCATTTGAGAGGAGTACGTGTGGCCTAAATGCTACCATAGCCTTACTTAGTCAGGTTATCCTGGCTGTGCATATTCTCAAAAGATCATTACAATGGTTTTTCGCTGACAATACAATGAGTACACAAGAGGTCACTGAGCTTGTTCATCATGTTGATGCAGAACTTGATGCAAGGCTTAACACAGTCATGGATAACTGCCACCACATATTTGCTACCATGTTGGACCATAGGTTCTTTTCTTATAGCCATGGACAGCCACAGGGTGACTCATTTTAGGTAACAGCTGAATGAAGAGTTAAATAGTGCACGCAGGTAATGAGACACTCAGAAGGGGAAGAAGGTGCTCCGGTTCAGGTTCCTGAGGGAGAGAAACAGACATGTAGTGGTTTGAAATCAGATGGTACTGGTTGCGATGGGGAAAGACGGCATAGTGGTAGTGCAGAGGAGAGTTACTCGGCATTACTCAGCAAATCTCTACATCAACAGCAACACAAATGCTCACAGTCTCAGCCTCTCTCTGCAGAAAATGTTCTCACTGGCTACTTTGAAAAATCAACTGAGCCATTTGAAGCTGATGCACTGGGCTACTGGATTTGGAAAATGGATTCTTCCTCACCTGGCACAACTTGCTTTAAAATACATAAGCTGCCCTCTTACAAGTGTGCCACTCAAGAAGATGTTTAGCACTGCTGGTGACGTTGTTGAGCCACATTGTTCCAAGCTGGACCATCAACACGTTGAACAGCTAGTGTTCATTAAGCTAAACTTACCAGTAGATTTTTTTTTTATTTCATTTTTTATTTGGTTTTTGAGTGTAAAATTCTACAGGCAGCATGACAACCTATAAGTGATACATGGTAAGTATCTCATCAAATTTTTTCATACAGACATTAGTAAGCAAGGAAATAAATAAAAAAAAACAGGTAAGGAATACATTGTCTGCTAATTTCTTAAATGCAGCAAAAAAGCATAATACATACTGTAGGTTGAGGGTTAAGTCCCAAAGTAATTAAAATACATATGTGTATACATATATATGGCATGGCATGGAATTGTCTCCCCTCTCCCAAGTATCTCACATTAAGCTGACTTTGTTTATGTCCACAAAATAACCTCCAGAGTGTCCTGCGGACCCACAGAGAAAGGAGGCCGGTCACACCCAGCTTCCTAGTGCACAAACTCTGCATGTTGGTTTAATTGGAAAGTTACCCACTTCTGCCATTGTGTGTTGAATTTTTCTGTTTTATCCATCATTTTGTCTGAGATTCGCTTGAGGGCATAAATTTCCCTGGATAGGGATAACCAGGTTTCTTTAGTGTGCAGCTTATTTGTGAACCACAGTCTGGTTATAGCTTTATGGGCTGCTATTATAAATTTGGTGATTTGTTTTAGTGTTTTTTTGTCAATTCGGATACCTTGAGGTTTAATGAATGTCAAAATGAATGTGGGTGTGAACAAGTCTGCAGTATCATATATTGCTCTCAGCTCCTCAAGGACCTCAGTCCAGAACTGTGTGATCTTTGGACAAAACCAAAGAACATGGCTCTGGTTTGCCATATGTCCCCCACAATCCCTCCAACACTTTCCCTCTCCCAGTTCTCCTATATTCACCAGCAAGGCAGGAGTCCTAAAGAATCTAGATCAGAGTTTAATCATGTATTAACTCCAACATGGGGATGTGAATGTTTTTAGGGCAGGTAATGCAGAGTCATACCAAACTGAGGCAAGTATGTCTATCTGTAATTCTGTAGCCCATCTAAGTCTGATCGAGTCATTGGAGTCTCCCCTTCTGTCTCTTAGGGCCTTGTAAATTTTATTAATTAAGTGGTCGAAGGCAGAACCCTTAATGTGGGCCTGGATTAATTGCATTAATGGGGGTGTGCTTTCCATTAGTTCCACCAAAGCTTGCTCAAAAGGTTGCAGATGAGACTTAAAATGTAAATAGGAAATAAAGTATTTATAGGGTAAGTGATATTCTCTTTGCAGGGAGACAAAAGAAAACAAGCCAGACCCTCCCACAAGTTGGAAGATATGGGACACCCCATATCTCTGCCACTGTGCCAGATATGGATTCAGAGGACCTGTTTTTAAATCAGCATTATGGCTCAGAGTTCCCAGTAACAATCTCTCTGTGAAGGTGAGAAAGTCATCTACTACTTTAAGCCAAGCTTTTAGAGGTTCCCTTGTGAATTTTGGGAAGTTCCCTACCATGCGACACTTGTGGGGGTCCAAAAAGGAGCTCTTGTACGTTGAATAAATCACCCCAAGTTAATTCCAACTCTTTCCAATGGGCCTCATAATGTGTATTAATCCAGTTTAAGACTACCCTAAACTGTGATGCCAGGGCATATTTTCCAAGATCCGGTAAGTTAAGCCCCCCTCGCTCTCTAGTGAGCTGCAGGACCGAGTATCTGATTCTGGGTGACTTTCCACTCCAAATAAAGCACGAAATCATTCTGTCCCAGGCTTGGAAATATGCCCAGGCAGGTGAGAACAGCAAAGTCTGAAGGAAAAACAGGATGCGAGGGAACACGTTCTGCTTTATTGTGTCAATTCTACTTAAGAAGTTTAGAGGGAGATGGAACCATCGGGAGAGGTCTTCTGCCAACTTTAGGGTCAGGGGTTCTAGATTTAATAATTCTGCATGAATGATGTTCTAGTGAGCTTGATACCGAGATATCTCATCTCTTGTCTATGCCATTTAAAGGGGAAGTCTTTCTTAAGTTGGGTGGGGGGGAGAAATTGTATGTCAGGACTTCTGTTTTTGTTTTATTTTATACCCAGCTAAGGTACTAAATATATTTAATAATTCTAAACTTACCAGCAGTTGGCTACAAATACGATCTGCCCACATAAAACTGGCGGTCAGTACTACTGTCAATCCCCCTAATGTTACAGCAGTGTAATGTTTTTTTTTTTTTTTTGGCTCGCCCTTTTTGTTTTCTATCACATTAAATATTTAATTTACAGGGTAACGCTCCAGACCCTGGCATATATGCTGCTGGACCACCATGAGGCATCTTTTAAACAAGACACAAATAAATACTGTATAATATTGTAGTGCACTTACTATTGTGTACTTTAGGTTACTAATTATCTGTTGGCAGAAAAGGACTGCTTGGCCCACACAGTCTGCCCAAATTGTCCATCCCTGCCTTATCTTTCTCTTCTGCAGACCCTAAGGCAACCCTGCCACCTCCCTGCCTGTTTTGAAATGCACCCATATCCCTATCCCACCCATTGTTGAAGCCCCACACTGTTTTTGCTGCCATCACTTATTCTGGCAGTCTGTGTCAGGCATCTACCATGCCTTACTTGAATAAATATTGCTTCACATCTGTTGTGAACTCCCCCTTCAGCTTCATCACATACCCCCATTGCCCCTGGTACTTGTGCTCTTTCTTATTTAAAAGAGACTCCTCTTTTGTGCTCTTTTCACCCATGTGAGGTACAGTACTTGTATAGGTCTCTATCATGGCATATCTCACTTTCCTGTCTTCCAGGGTGCACATACAATGCACTTACACCAATGCCATTTTAGTTCCCCTAGACAAGACACAAGATATCACCTCGTCTACAGCCTTTGGTCAATCTATGATGACTGTCTGTCACCTGACCACTGACCAGTGCAGTAGTTTGTTACCTTGTTGGGCTGCTGAAAGGCTGTTAAGGAGTGTTCATTGCAGAATTAACGGTTGTACTTCAAAAGGGAAGGAAGTGGTGGACTTTAACAGTGTTAAAATGTCTTATTTAAAAAAACACTTATTTGGGACCAAATAATGAATAACAAATACTTAATATATGGTGGCCCGAATACAATTATTCATCCGAATATTTGAATTAAGGTATTCGTGCACCCCTGTTCAATATACAAGTATAAAAGTTAAAATCCCTTTAACATACACATTACTTTATACCTTACAAACAGTACAAGGCAATACATAATGTCACCTTAGATTTCACAAATTCCAAAAATACATAATAGTCAGATAATGACTTGCGTGAACAGATTTTACATTTAGAGCACAATAATCGGTAAACCACATTTAAGAGGAAATGCATGACAGTCAAAATTAGTGATCTTTGAGATCAGAATCTTCTGTCTATGGTATGAACATTAATACTATTAATAATAATATCCACATTAGGGTTGCTTGTAATCTGTTCCAACATAATCAGATTTCTTGGATTCCATGAATTTTTTTCAGAATTTGAAATTTCAGTATTTAAGGTCAAAAATGTGAATTCTGGAAACAAGTATGGGATGTGGAATCGTAATCCAGTTCCACATCTGGCTGTACAACATAAAAGCAGAAAGCAAAGCCAACAATGAGTAATTTTTCACACCCTTCTCTCCCTTACCTGATGTGTTGTTGAGGCTGCAGGGCTTAGTCCAGGTTGGTCGCCGATATCCTATGCCTGCACCACTGCACTAATCAAGATCCCATTCCCACATGTTGTGCTGCTGTCTGCACCAGGCATAATCCAGTTTTCTATTCTGATCACCCCACTTTGTGCCAGCTGCTGACCCAGACTGGAGAAACATCAGTCCTGGACTCCTAGTCTACCCTCTGCTGTGCCACACTTGCCACTCTGTGCTCCGTACTGACAGACTTCATCAGGGCACACATGCACATGCAACCCTAAGTCTGCTAGGAAAATGGGGAGAGCTGGACTACCAGCACCTTAACCTTTTTTTTCAGTAAGCAGAACTGTACAGGGATGGAAAGTGTCTGCTGGATTACTCAGGTTTTGGTGCAGGTAGGTCTGGCCACCCCATTCCCAGCAGTCAGTGCACCATGCCATGATAAAGAATTTGGGAGAGACCAGGAGAAACTCGGGGCTGGGGCAGAGTTGGCAGATGGACTAATGTCCACTTGCAGACATGACGGGGTGACTGTTACTGCATGTGGTCTCTTTGGCTTGCTGACCAGGGCAGGAAGGACAGATGGAGTCAGGAGGATGATGCTATGCTACTAACCATGACAGCAGTCAGCAGATGGAAGTCAGAGACCAGGAGGAAGGCTTGTGTTTTTTTGTAGGCCGCTCCAGCCAGCAGTAGTGTCAGAGGATCCAAGACAGAGGAGAGAGAGAGAGAGAGAGAAAGATGACCATCGATCAGCAGCAGAGCATCACCAGAGCAGAGTGCAAACTGTTGGACCAAAACATCACATCACCAGGCAATATGAAGGTGGGGGGGGGTAGGATCGGGAGTCAGTTCCCAGCTGAGAGTGGACTAATGGTAAAGGGGCATAAGGGTGGAGGAAAGGGGGAACTTGGGACACTGTTAGGATGTGAATTATAGAATCCGATATTCCAATTCCATCCCTGATATAATTCTGACTCTTTAATCCTCTTTAATCAGAACTAGATCCAATTTAGACTCAGATTTGGAATTTCTGAAAATCTGATGTTCCTTAAATCTCAGTACCCCAATCCACAACAGCTTTGCATGCTGACACAAGCAGAGGACTGTGATGTCAAGTAAGGACAAGACACCAGAGCAGTCTTCATGAAATATGTGCACTTTGCTTCATACCATGTGAAATGTTTGATTAATTAGTAGTAGTTTCATGCATTCATTCATTCATTCATATGATGGCTGGCCAAAGAGGTGTGCGAAGGGTTGAGTAGGTGACTGTCTCAGTTTCATTTTTATAAAGTGGGTGCTATGTGGGGAGTAAAGTGGGGTGACGTGCTACAAGGGTGGGGTATAAATAAAATGCTTTGAGGATGACTGAGGGAGTAGGAAGAGAAGGCTAAGTGCCATGAGGGTGGGGTGAAGGGAGCATTATTAATTGTTTCTGAGTCGGCTGGGGGAGCTGGTCAGGACAGTGCACAAGGGAGGGTTTTTTTTTTTTTTAATATTTGAAAATAGGTTTTGAAACTTTTTGCCAGAGAAGTTACAATATTGCAAGCTTGGCTTAGGGCATTCCCTTCCATTATTTGATACAGGGGCATGTTCATCGGAACCAATAGTACGTTTTTAAGTTTAAAACTTAAAGTAACATCAAAATACATTATTATCATGTTTCATAGTAGTGCAAAAGGGATACTCTGTGGATGGGTTTCTGATCAGTGATCCCACCCCTTGGAGTACCACACATTCCTTTGAATTATATGGTTTGTTGCAAGGTGGGCAGAGTTACATTTCAATAACCTCCTCATGGTACCTTACAGCTTAGTGGAATTTAGAACTCCTGGGGCCTGATATTCAAAAGATTGCACCCCGTGCAAAGTACATCCGTATTGCGTGAGGTTTGCCCGAAGTGTAATATTCGAGGCATCCATAGCATGTACTAATGGGGTTAGTGTGTGCATGCCCAGAAAATGTTTGTGGTGTGCAAAGGAAGTGGCAGGACTATGCATTCCCAACAAGCTCCATACAGCACAGCAGCACTGCACAAAGGGTTAGCACAGGACAGATAGCACTGTGTAAATAATGCCTATAAAAAGACTGACTTAAAGCCAGCAAACCCCAGAGGCAGGCAGAGACACTGCAGCCACACATCCAAGATGGTGCTTGGGGGTGCACATCTGCTGTACGTACTGCAGGAGGCTGTACAGAGGGAGGAGAGGGAAGATGCCCACCCTAGACCCTTACGCAGGCCACAGAGGCACTGAGACTGCTGCACATAGACATTACCGGCCATGAGTCACATCCGAGGATCTCAATGATGACTACCTCTTTGGCCAGTAGAGGCTCAACAGGCCCATGCTAAGGCAGTTCTGTGGGCTACTGCATAACCAGCTCCAGAGTGACACCCAGCACAGCCTGACAGTGGAGCTGAAGGTAATGGCTGCAATGTGTTTCCTAGCCACAGGGACATTCCAGACACTAGTGGGGGACATCACTGGTGTCTTGCAATCAGTCATCATGCACCTGTTGGGACAAGTCCTAAATGCACTGCTGAAATATTCTGGTGAGTTCATCATACTCCCCAGGGCCCCGCAGATCACAAAGCAACCATGCAGCAGTTCCATTGGGTTGCACACCTACCTGGAATATTCAGTGCCAATGACTGCACCTATATTGCCATCTAGGCACCCACTGGGGATGGGGTTGATGCCTACTGGAACAGGAAGGATATCACTCCATCAGTTGCCAGGTGGTGTATGATGCAACAGGATGCATCACCAATGTCCTAGCATGGAACTCCGGCAGTGCCCACAATGCTTTCATATGTCACAACTTGATCCTATGCCAGAGATTTGAAGGCAGGGGCATTCCCTGTGGCCATGTAGTCAGTGAGTACATGTGACAAGCTCCGCATCCCCCAAATGGGGTGTAAAGGTGTAGACCTGCAGAAATGCATCTTATTGTGGGAATGGTAGGATGGAGAGGTGGGTGTGGGCTGTCTCCAGTGTGCAGATGCTGCAACTGTGATAACATACTAACACATGTCGTTCCCTTACAGGGAAAAAGTGCCTATCCCCTGCTCCACTGGCTCCTCACACCTGTCCTCCATCCTGCATCCATAACAAAGGACAGGTACAATGTGGCACACACTGTCACAAGCAACATCATAGAGTATGTCTGTGGCATGCTGAAGATGCAGTTTCAGTGCCTAGATTGTTCTGGTGGTGCCCTACAGTATACCCCTCACAAGGCCTGTGCCATATTCCTAGCCTGTTGTGTACTACACAGCATGATGCTTACCTGTGGAATATGCCTGTCATCCAAGAGGTACAGAGTGCATCTGATATAGAGACAGAGGAGCAGGGGATACCAGAGCATCTTGACATGCAAGACCTCCAAATGGCCAGGGGCCCCAGGAGTAAAGAGTCTGCATCATACTTGACATCTATGCATCAGGCAGGTGAGTAAAAACTACACAGGACACTGTTGCATGCTCCACTACTTTATTATGAGGCACACAGATCACCAATAATAACAGCAGTAGCAACACAGAAAGAGGACACATTAATGTCAGAAACAACACAAGCAGTGCCATAAGAGCTAGAATAGCTGACAATGTAGTGTGCTAAAGCAAATGTCCATGCCACAGAGCAATGGGGAGGGTCTGATATGGTACACAGGTGGTGCCTGCTATGCTGGATGGTGGTCCAGGGTTGCCAATACTGATGATGACATGGCAGGTTGGGGGGGGTTGGGCAGTAGTGGACAACTATCGTGGGTGTTGCACACAGAGTCACATGGCTAGGGACAGTGATGGGGGGGCATTGGGTCAACAGGAAGATCCATCAGCCAGGAGGGGTAGGCATTGTATGCCATGTCAGGCAAGCCACAGTGCAAGGGCCATGGGTGACACATGTGCCAGCTGTACCTGATGCAGAGTATCCGAGGGGTAGGGGGGACAGCCTGGGATAGGGGGAATAACAAACCACCTACCTCTCTCTGTGACCACCATTCTGGGAGTGGATCATACACTGGCATAGCCCCAGTTTTGGGAGTTGGCAATGGTGACAGTATGGGGAATGTCCATGGTGACAGTGTCACCCTGACCTGGGTGCCGGCCTGAAGGTTTCTGCCCCGAGTAGGGTCAGGTTGCAATCTAGTGTGCATGGTGTCCCCATGGAACTGATTGTCCCTGGAATGCTGGTTGTCACCATCCCAGCCTCCTGTGGCATCAGTGTATGCTGTGGTGTCCACTGAGCACCAGGCCTATGCATACTGAAGAGGCTCAGCTATGGCCAGCTCTAACACCATCTGCCATGATGTCCATAGCTTCCAGCACTGCCCCGCACATGTTCTCAAGGGTAGCTAGGAACTGGGCCTCGTGGGTCGCTGCCCATTGCTCAGCCAGCTGCTTGTTCTCATGCAGCAGGTGGCAGAGAAGGGTCATGTCCTCATGCAGGACGTAGCAGAAGTGTGTCAGCTCTCATTGTGCTGCAGTCTGTGTCTTCACAGCTGCCTTAAGCAGCTACCTGACCTCCAACAGATCCTGCTGCCTCAAAGGACTGTCCAGAGGGACAGGGTCTGGCTGCACCCATGGGTGATATGTGGCTTGAGGTTGCACCATGATGGGTTGGCAAGGGGCCATTGTGCATTGCAGTAGCTGTGTTGACCCAGCATGATGGGGACAGGGCAAAGGGGCTCAGGACATGCCATCTGACCCTCCTGGGGAGGCACAGTGGTGGCATGAGAAGTGTTGTTGGTGGTGCCAGGTACAGTGGTGGTCATGGTGATGGTAAGGGCCTAGGTGTGTTTCAGACATGGCAGTGTCATGACTTTGGATGGGTGGTGGACATGTGTCCTGTGATCTGTGTGGTGACTATGGCTGGAGCCTGGTGGGGTCCCAACTGGCTGTCGGGACTGCTTGTCCTGGTATAGAGCCAGCCCTGCCAGCTCCTGAGGTTCTATGTGTTAATGGCAACTGCCTAAAGGCGAGCCACTTTATTGTGATGTCAGAGTGGAGAAAACATTTTCGACACTCTGACATCCTCAGCACATGGAACAATGGTGCCGGGGACTTACAATTTCATACTTTCTGTAGTGGGGCTGCGCCCCTCACACCACCCTCAAGCAGGGGGTTCCCCCCCTCACCCCCTACTAAAGGATTCTCAACTCGGGGGTACATGTGGGAGGGGGACAAAAGCCTGAAAAATGAAGCTTCGGGCTGGATGCAATAAAATTGCACCAGCACACGGACCCAAACCCTGTCCGTCACCCATCCCAACCACAGACCAACCCCCGCCACGGCGCAGCTCAGCAACCCACCACAGCACCACCCCCTACATCCGCTCTGCCCCCTCCCAGCCCACACCTGCCATGCTCGCTCCCCCCCATGCGTGTGTACGTATAGCGACATCCTGTCACCGGATTCTCCAACCCCCACATCCGGTCACCCTACCCTCCCCGGCCATCACCATTCAGGCTTTCGCCCATAAAGCATCACCATTGTGGATGTCACCCTTGTGCATGCACCTGCATCATAGGCTACCGCTCTGGGTTGTCAATGTATATCTCATCGTCGTCTTCATCCAGGGCCTCCGCCTCCATGCAGTAGTCCTCTGGGTGGTACAGCCAATTGGTTGGTGGGCATAACACAATCCAGGGTAATCCCAATATATCCTCCCCCATGTCTTTCACCATGGCTTGTGCTGTAGGGAAATGACAGGGGCATTAGTGTGACATGCAATAGACACTACACCATACAGTATGGGGTGCATGCATGCCCAGGCAGACAGTGCAATGAGCCATTGTAGTGTTTGTAGGCATGTGCTGAACATGGCATGGAAGAGCACCCAATCACAGAAGGCAGAAGGCCACCATCAGCAAGAGTGGAGAGGTGGGGGCAATGCCACCAGTACAATTACCCATCACCAGTGTGCACACATACTACACACATGACAAACAACATGCACTGTGCTGAGCACATCCAACCACCAATAGCCACATCCCCATGACATGTGGTGTCACACCCCATCACCTGTTGTAACACATGATGCAACATGGTACCCACACCCCATGTGCATGAGCACACTACACAAACCCTGGATGCATAGCCCCCAACCCTGGGGGGTGGCTGGGTGACACGCCATTTTGGTCAGCCAGGGGCAGACTCACAGCAGGGTGTCATATGTCTGTGAGGACAGAGCGATGAAGCCTCACATCATGTGTTCCACAGCCATGGCCACAGTGTGCCCAAACACTGGAGGACAACCACACAACCAACTTGTGCACAGGTGTGAGGCACATGCATGTACTCACATGGCTGGGCAGGCCCCACTTGGATTCATAGTCACAACCCAGCTCCCCTGTCACTTCCACTGGCCATAGCATCGATGCCAATGCCTCCTGCATTGGCTCGATGGAGCAGGCAGCCTCTGTTGCCTGTGGGCCCGTGCCCGTAGCATGTAGCTTCCAGCACATGGTCACCATGGTCTCCTTTGTTCGACACTGCAGGTGTCGGAAGTACTTCTGCACTGCCTCCACAGTCCTCCCCCACCCACCGATAGCAGTCACCTCAACTGCAATCTCCTCACAGGCCCTCTGGACACAGGCATTGATGCTCCAGTTCTGGGACGGTAGCTCCTTCCTGGCCTTGTAGGCCTGCACCAGTGCATATATCTCCTCTGCACTATATTGGTGGGCACACTGCCTGTCACTTTCATTCATGGTACCTGCCAGAGAAAGTGGCATGACACAGTTGAGTAGGTGGTAATCACAGTGCAACACAGGTAGGTGAATGCAAGACTCCAGCCCCAGCTGGCATACAGCCTAAAGGTGTCCCCACATACCCATCCTACTGCAGCAGGGGGCCACCCAACCCTCACCCAGCCATGCATGTGGCCATTGCTTTCCCTCATGATGAGTGGCCAGAGGTTGACAGTGTCAGGGGCCCACAACCCTGTGGTCAACCCATAGGTGCACCTACATGTTTGTGGATGCCTGTCTGCAGGGAGGTGGTGGTGCCATGGTGGGGGACTGCTGTTGTGGCCACAGCACAACGTAGGGGATGTGGGCCAGACCACTGTGTTGCCCCATGGTCATGGGTTACCTGCAGCTCATGGATAGGCAGTGCACAGTGTGTGGGGGTCCCAGGGTGGCAACGTCATGGTACAGAGACACCCAGGCATCCCAGACACCACCGATGGCAGCCAGCCTCATATGTACCACAGCCAGATGTCTGACACACCACCTGGAGAGAAACCAGTAGTCAGTGTGGGTGCTGCAGGCCACCGTGCCATGTCACTGTGGCTCCGCCTGCACTCATGCTCTGCAGAGCCCATACTGTATAGGGCCTGGCCTGAGGGGACCTGGACACAGGTGCTGTGTTGGACTGGCATAGAAAAATAGCACCTCCCACCCAAGCCAGCTGTTTACAACATGAAAGGTTCCAGTACATGGCATCCCCAAGCACAGGGATGCAGCAGCAACACACCACTGTCACTGCAGCATGCACACAGTACCACGGTGAAACTTGAGCAGTGGTCATCCTCCACAGACACACAAGTGCAAGCAGACCCCATGCCCCACCCCTGCCACCCCTGAAAGGCTATGTGGACTTGTGTGTGCACTCTATGGCATTGGCCAATGCAGACCACACACCATAAGGCCACAGCAAATCCCTCATACGCAATGCAGCCAGGTGGACTGGAGGGGTTGTGGACACCCCCATGTGGTGTACCTGCCGGGACTGGGCAATGAAGTGTCCTTACAACTGTAACCCAGAGGAGCAGTGGTACCATGAGGCCAGTGAGCTGTACCCAGTGCAGGCTGGGAGACTACCCAGACACCACTGACTATGCTACATGCAGTGCAACGGCAGGCACCCACAATGTACGCTGTGAACACTCAGTA
The DNA here is from genome assembly GCA_016271365.2 of Neoceratodus forsteri. Lineage (NCBI taxonomy): Eukaryota > Metazoa > Chordata > Ceratodontiformes > Ceratodontidae > Neoceratodus > Neoceratodus forsteri. Next base: position 347,548,811 of record JADMNL010000023.1, read on the forward strand.
TGGACTATCCTGTGCTACTGCAGCATGACTGCCACTGCAATGGTGTACGTATGTCAGGCACCTGACCCCAAAACCTCAGTGATGGCTGCATGTTCGGACCCTGGCTTGGGCATGGTCCCATATGACCATACCATTCCTCCCCATGTCTGGTTTTTGTCACAGGCATGACATGTGCATCTTCCCTGCCTGCAGTTCTGACTGGCACCTTGTCCTGCAGACATTAGTGGCAGCTCCACATCTGTCCCATGGTAACACAGTGGTGCTGTCCCTACATGGTTAGAGCTGCACATGTCCAGGTATCCAAGCTGGCATGGGCCATCTCCACTTCATAGCACCTGTGTTCTCCTTGTGGCACATTGGTTCCTGTGCTGGGTGGCTTTCCCATGGCTGCATATGATAGACAACAACTGCATACTCCATCCTGTGTGCACAGTTGGCTGAGTACCTATTTTTTCTTTCCATTGGTGACCATAGGAGTGCAGCCAAAGTGAGGCACCTGGAGGCTACAGAGGGCAGAGGTGACCTCCCACTGCCTTGAGCAGCAACAGTGTATCACGATGCGGTAGCTGGAGGGAATTGAAGAGGCCACAATATTGGTGGTCACCATTCTGCAGCAGCTGCAGATAGATGCTTTCCCTCTAGCACAACCCCCTCACAAACAGCACCGTAACAGCCTCTGCCGTACAGCCAAAATGTCCTGTGTCCTCAGTTTTTGCACCATACACCTGGATTCCCTTGCACTTTCATGCTTTTATGGCTTATTGTCTTTTTTTTTTATGCTGCCTCTTCTGCAGCCGGCCCTCCACTCCTGCTGATCCTTCCAGCCCCATCATCCAGCTTCCCCACTGCTTACCTCTCCCGCAGTCCCCATGGCTTGTCCTCTGTGGCAGGGTGGCATGGAGTCCCTCAGCCTACCAGAACTGGATACAGATTTCTGGGAGGAGCCTGAGTCACTAGGTGCAGGGCATGTGGCAGATGATGATCATTCTGCAATGGATGGGGTGTTTTTCCATGTTCAGCCTCAAGGCAGACATGGCATGCAATGATGACATGGCACATGCACCAATATCAACCAAGCCTCCCCAACATTCTAGCTCAGTCTAGCTTTCCCCTGGCTTTCACCAGGGGCCAGTCAAGCTCCAGACACTTCCCACCCACCCCCATGGAGGAGGAGGAGAGCAGACCTATGGACACTTGATCTCCTCCCCCTGGCCAGCCCTCCAACACCCTAGGGTCACTTCTGAACCTGGGTCATCAATGTCGCAAGCAGTAGCAGTATGCTGCACTGGTGGGCCAGCACTTTGGCATGTTGCCTTGTGTTCTGAATAAAGTTTATTTTTGATACTGTTGCACCTGTGTTCTGTGCCTGCTCTTGTACTGTTGCACCTGTGTACTGTGTCTGTTCTTAATGCCCTCACCACCCACCCACAGCCACCCCACTGTGAGATTCTCTTCCCAGTGCCATGCCCAGGGCTGTACCACTGCACCCCCTTAATGTCCTGCACTGTCCCCAGTCCTATTTTCAGTACTGTGCTCCCACCTGTCACTTGCACAGTGCATTGCACCCTATATTCAGAGTGCTTAGCACCAATGCTATACCTCTAAACATGACGGGTTGCAGCCCTAGTGCAAGTGCAATCTGGGGCGCAGTGCAATCTTTGTGCATGGGCAATCCTTTGAATATCTGGCCCCTGAAGTCTAGAATTCTAACTTCATGACATAAGTTGCGGAATTTTAACTTAGTCTCAAGAATTCCATGGTCTGTTTCCTGCTGCTGTGGAATAGTAGGATTATTGAAAGTGTCATTGAGATTGGGAATTCATTTGGTTTCAGAGCGAGTCCACCCTTAATTGGAAGTTATTCCCTTGCAGAGTGCGAAGTCTGTTGGCACCAGCTGTGCAAAAATCAGACCACATTGTGCTCTTCTGTTCCCTCATTATTTAATTGTGCAGCTTAGTGATAAGGATAATTTTCCCAATTATTTTAGAGTAGGCTGTGCAGACTATAAAATCATTAGTTCGTTCATTAGCTAATTTTCAATAGCTTTATAATTGAATATGTAGTCCTTCAGAATGTAATGTCTGACTCTCATTTTTCTGTTTCTTTTTCTTTTGTTATTCTCATTTCCCTTCAGTTTCCCCTTCCATCCACATGCCAGTTCAACTATGTCTAGAAGGCATCATGATTTTTAGCTGCAAGAGATGTGAGGTGGCTGTCTTCTCCCATACTATGCTGTATTTTATTCATTGCTCAGCTGCAGTGGTACACCAGAGAGTGATGCAAGTCAGTCCTGCCTGCCAGCCTAGGAAACACATTACAATATAATGACATACATTTTTGTTATATATACTATAGCATTACAATGCTCTCAAAAAGTTTGCATGACCTTTGCACACCCTTGCATTTCACTGGCCCTGACAGTGAGAAACTCTTGGTTATATAGAGAATAAGACATGGGTGGTGTATGTAACCAGAATTTTACACACACCTGAGGTGTGGAATTCCACATGAACTCTGAAGCACAAGGGGCTTATAAAGCATCCTGAACTTGAGTGTGTGTATAAAATTCTGGTTTTCACACACACCTATATCTTGCCTTTCTTATAATTACCAGTGAACATTTTTAGTTGCTATAGCAATTGTGTGACTAGTGCTTGCATCACTCACAGTGTGAGCTTGATTGACAGGGAGCGATTACAGCCACCCAATTTTAACGTATAACTACAACCAGGTGGTTGTAATGCATTTTTACAAACTGGTTATCTGAGCATTAAAAATGCTCACTAGTAATTGTAATACATTACTAGGGCCTTGCAGGGTGAAATTCCACACTTCAAGGGCAGAACTTCACACTTCATGGGTGGAGTTTCAAAATTCGTGACCTCAAATTGCACTAAATTAGCAGATTAATTAATGGAGCAAAGTTTCCCAACTTTGCCCATCTCTACATAAGATCACTGTTTTAGGATGAAATTTGTGAGCCCCTCTGCTGAAGGTGAGTGGAACCCCACTTTGTACAAGGTGGAGTACAGAGTATTGCAGAGTACAGAGAACTCCATTCTGGTGTAATGTCTGGCATAACTCAATGCAGGTAAGTTGATGAGCAGTCAGTTCCTGGGAGAAATCTTGAAAAATCAGAATATGATGGCCTTGCCACTAATGAGTGCCCAGCTCCCTAGCCCTGCACAGTAGCGTAGCAAGTTCCCAGAGGGTCTGGGTGCAAGACAATGTTACAGGGCCCCTCCCCAGCTTTGAATAAACATCAAAATTATGATTTGGGCCCACCAAACCTCGTATGCCTGGGTGCCACTGCACTCTGCACCCTTGTAGCTACGCCCCTGGCCCTGCATAGGTTGTCTTAACTTGAAACCTAAGAAATATGGCTAATATAGGTCTGGCCTTTTCCCATTTCAGAAGGGTTGCCAGGGAGTGGCGGGCCTACTCAATTTCAAATCTCAGGTCCCCTGGGAGTTTTAGTAAAGCATGCAGGACATGACAAAGAAAGACGATCATGCCTTTAACCTCTACTTGTTTAGTGAGGCTGACAAAAAGCAAATTGTTTTGCCAGCACTGATTCTTAAGATTGTCTGTCTTCTCCTGTATAGCTATGATCTTTCTTTCCTAGTCCCTGAGCAGATCATGCAGATCCTGGCAGGACCCTTCAGTATGTAGGCAGCACTGTTCTATAACTGTCGGTCTGGAGTTTATGTTAGTGACTGCCTGGGCATTTTGAACTGTCCCTGATTTCATGTCCTTTCATTTCCAGTATGAGTTAGCTGAACATTGCCTCTACTCACTCTGTGGGGAGAACTGCCAACATGATGTCCAGGGCTCTAGGTAGTAAAAAGGCCATGCTGTGAGAGGATAACTGCTCAACTGAACATCATAGAGATAGGCCAGTGGCTAGAAGTGAGCAAGCAAGCAAACTTTTATTTATAAAGTGTCCCTTTCTGTGGAGTCTGAGCACTGTACAATACACAATACAGTACCACGACATTACATACAAACCACAGGTATAAAGGAATAGCCAAAATACAAGTCAATAAAGATCAATATTAAAAACTCAATCAAATAATTATAGGAATGAAATAACTAGAATAAACATAGAATGCAATGAAATAAATAGACTGAACAGCTAGTACACTAAGATAGGCCAAAAGCTACTATAAAAGATGAAACTTCAGGCCCCTTTTGAAGGCTTCCAGTGAGAGGGCTTCCCTCAGAGATCTGGGAAGACAGATCCAGGAGGTCAGATGAGCAACATCAAAGGCCCTCTCACCCAAAGATTTTAACTGAACACTGGAAACTGCAAGGAGGCCCACTTCAGAGGAAAGGAGTGGGTGGTAGGTCTGGTGAGGTAACAGAAGGTTCTGCATGTAGCTAGGGCCCGGTCTGCATAGGGCTTTGTAGGTCAACAAGCCAACCTTGAAGAAATCTGCAACCACACCAGCAGCCTGTGCAGCTCACGCAGGGCCAGAGTTATATGATAGGACCTGGGCTGACCCATCGACAACCTGGCCACAGTGTTGAAGTACCTCCATTCAGCCCAAGGTAGAGGGCATTGCAATAATCAAGTCTGGATATCACAAAAGCATGTACTAGTGAGGGCAGGTCACTGGGTGGGATAAGAGGTTTAATCTGGGTGATATTTCTGAGATGGTAAAAACCATTTCAGACAGCAGATGTCACCTGAGCCTCTAGTGTTAATTTGCTGTCCAGAAAAATACCCAGATTCTTCACCTTTCCTGAAGTAGCTAGAGAAGAAGAACCCGTTACTAGTCAGGTTTCCTCTTTCCCCACCCCAGTTCCTCACCAGTGACCAGGCTCAAACACCAATATTTCCATCTTATCTGAATTAAGCTTCAACCAGTTGGAGGACATTCAATCCTGAATCTCAGCCAGACAAGAATTCAGAACCGAGACCACACCCTGTGTCCCTGGTGCAAATAACATATACAGTGGATATCATCTGCATAGCAGTGAAAACCCACCCTGTAACATGTAACGATATCCCCTGGGGTAGCATATACACTGTGAATAAGAGGGGTGAGAGAATTGAACCCTGGAGAACTCCACAGGGTAGGGGCATTGGGCAGGAGGAATAATTTCCTATCACCACCCTTTGTGTCCTACCTGTGGAAAGGACTCAAACCAGTTGATGACAGTACTTGTGAGTCCACAAAGCTACTGCAGGTGATCTGGTAACACCCCATGATCCATGGTGTCAATTGCTGAGGAGAGGTTGATTAGAATTAAATTTGAACAGTGGCCTCTATCTCTCATCCTGAGGAGATCATTCTGCACCAGTGCCATGGCTGTACTGTGCCTGGACTGGAAACCAGACTGAAATGGCTCACAGATGTCAAAGACAGTGGGATATGCCTCGAGCTGAATGGCCATTGCTTTCTCAGTAACCTTCCCCAAAAAGGGGAGGTTAGAGATAGGTCTATAATTTGCAAGACAATCTGGGTCCAAAGAGGGTTTCTTCAAAAGGGTTTTCACCAATGCCTTCAAAGGTTCACTGGATTATCTCAATGAGCAATGGACCCAAGGACTCCACAAATCCCATTAAGAGATGTGTCAGGCTCAGGTCCAGTTCACAACATGAAGGCTGCAGCTTTGAGATTATCTCCCTAACATCTTCCACCCCCAAAAAGCTAAACTCGCATCAGATATGAGGATTGCTTCTAGTGACCCCAGATCCAACACTGCACACCCAGTGAAACAGCTTGTCAGCTAAGAACAGAGCAAACTCATCACATTTAGCAGCAGACAATGCTCTCACCAGCTGGAGACAGAAAGGATGACTAAGCCTATGTACCTCCCAGAAGAGATGTTTCAAGACCATTTGCTATAAGTTGTAATGCCTTTTTCTTCAAAAGACCAAATGGAGTCCTATCCCACTCCATTATGCTATGCATAAATCCTGAATTACAGACATAAATGCTTAATTAGTGAAGTGCTTCCATTCATAAAAATAGTGAAGATACTTGAGCAATTGAGTACTTAAAACTTACAGCAAATTAAGTCTTGAAATGTTTTAATGAGGAAAGCTCGCTATATTGCTACATTGCTATAATGAAAATAAAGGATTTGCACAGTGAAAGATACATGACCCATAAGTGTGACTTTTATATGTTTAAGATCCTAGCCAGGGCTGAGAGCTTGAGAATGAGTTTGTATTAATAAAGGGGTAAGCCGACCCCTATCTCCTCACCATCCTTTAATTTGCATTTAACAGCTCACCATTTTAATTTGGGATTTGCATTGATGTCTGTTGCAGCCACCACCATAATTGCCCCCCCAAGCCCAACCCATGTTATTATTATGGGGATGCCCAATCCCCCTTGCCAGCTGCTACCCACCCTGCAAAAGAGAAAACTGTCCATCAATGTCTGTTGCAGCTGCCAAAGCCATAACTGACACCCCCCCCAACTCCAACCCATGTTACTATTACAGCACCAGGGTCCCAATCCCCCAATCTGGCTGCGACCCGCACACCCTGCACATTTTAGCTATGCAGCTCTGGAAAGCCTACCCTAGTGCTGCCATATATAACACTGGCACTGGGGTTGCCCATTCCCTAGGAGTTGCCGCCTGTAATAAAGAAAATGGTCCCTCGTCATTTTTTATTTTTTTATTTTATGCCTGTAAAAAAGAAAATTGTCCATCGATATCTATTGCACCGTTATTCACCCCACCCTCCCCTCCTACTCAGCACCCACCCACCCCCTCAAGCCCTTACTTACCTACTGGGGGTGCAATGCTGTGATCCTCTCTGGACCACGGACACGTCTTCACTCTTCAAAGCTGAACCGCAAACTGAGGAAATCAGGTATGCAGTTCAATGTATTTCAATGGGGTTTTGAACTCAGAGGCATAACTTTGCCATTTTTTGAATATTTTTGTCCCAGTTTTTCAACATGCCTTTTTGGGGACCTCACCTCATGAACAATGGCAGTGGAATTACACAAATCTGTCCTGAAAGGTGATTTCACAGTCACTGCACAGACCAACTTTTGGGCATGACTTGAACATTTTCTCCACCCTTGTTCATGAGGTGGGGTTATAAGAAGGCTATATTGAAAATTTGGTGTGAACATATTAAAAAACAAATCAGTTATGAGCCTACATTGAAAGTTGCAAACGCAGGCTCATAACTTTAATAATTTTTAATATTTTGAACCCAAATTTTCAACATAGCCATTTCTTCACAGCACCTCCTGAATGTGACAGTTGTAATTTTTCAAATCCTTGACAAAATGTGTTTTCATACCTATGCCATGGAATGATGTTTAGGTGGTGTGGAATGATGTTTTGGTGGGGATTTAAAAATTTTCACTACTGGGTTATTAGGTGGTGCAATAACAAGACTATGCCGAAAATGTGGTGTACAAATATGGCAAAATGCCCAGGTTATGACTGAATGTTACACGATTTCAGCGTTCACTCGTATCTTCTCTAATTTTCAATATTTTGACACCAAATGTCTAACATAGCCATTTTTTCACACCATCTCATAAACATTACATATGTCCTTTTTTAAATCCTGGACAAGATGTGTTTTCACACCTCTGGTGCAAAATGACATTTCAGCGAATATACTACAAATACTGCATGTTGGACCGAATTTTCAAAGCCCTGAGAAGGAGGCAAGGTGCTTGCATCAAAGATGTGTGATGCAACTAACACCTTGCATCAAAAGATACATCTGGGAAATATTCAGTAAAGCAGCCTGTGTCAAACACAGGCTGTATGTGGCAAAGGGGGCTTGTGCTGTCCTTGCAGCATAAAATGGACTTCGGCATGGCGCTAGGGGGCTTGCGGCAGATGCAGGCTGCCATATCCCCTAATGTGGCATTCAGAAAACCCTCCCAGAGGACAAAGGTCTAAGTACCATTAGACCAGCCAAAAGCTGGTCTAATGGTACTTAGACATCCTCTGGAAGGTTTGTCAACTGTGCATCACATGGAGCTCCAACCTCAATCCCCAAGCCGCCCGTAAGTTGAAATAAGAGAATAATTAAAATCTCTGGTGATCTTGTGGTCCCCCCCACCCACCCAGCCCTGACATGCCAGGAATGTAATGTGTTGTAAAAAAAGTCAGTAATTAATGTTCAAGGTTCACCCCCAGCCCGATATGCCTGCTGTGTAATGGATTATAAAAATAAAATCTGTGATTAGTGATCAAGGTTCCCCACCCCCAGCTTGATATGCCTGAATATGACACCATTGCCATGGTCTGTACCTGGTGGTTTAGTGTCCCCTGAGCCCCCCACCCCAGCAGGTAGTGCCCACCACCACACTACCCCCAACCTGAGCCTCAATCTGGTGACTAGCACAGTCCTCCTCACACCACAATGGCTGGCTGCCAAATAAACTGTCAGAGCACCTACTGTATATGGTATGTGCTCTGACTTCATTTGGGGCTGGCAGTAGTGGTGTGAGGAGAGCTGTGCCATTCACCGGATCGGGGTTCAGGATGGGGCACGGCGTGGTGGGCAACTGCTGGAGTGGGGGCCACTAGACCTCCAGGTACGGACCATGGCAATGGTGTCTATTTGGGCATATTAATAGTGTGGAACCTTAGCAGTAATCACGGACTTTTTAAAAATAATCCATTGTAGAGTGGAATATTGGGGAACTTTGAGCACAAATCACTGACTTTTTTTTTTATAGTCCCTTTGTATAGTGACCACTAGATCACCAGGGATTTTACTTATTCTCATATTGCAACTTAAGGATAGATTAGAGCTTGGGGCGGCTACTACCTTGCTCCTTCCAGGCATGAGCTGCCGCATGATTTCCCACAGCTTCATGACATACATTGTGATGCGCTGCCTCTTTGGAGCACTGCCACCAACCCCATAAGCCATGGGATGCAGGCTCTGGGACCTTTTCTGATACTGAATTGGGTGCAGGGTCCCTGACACAGGAGCAGTGGGCTCAAGCTGCCATTGTCGCAGCTTGCAGCCTACCTTTGAAAATCCAGCCCCTCATGTTTATAAGGTGAATCCTAAAACAAGTATCTTCAAAAGTTGGGGTCAAAATAATTAAAAAAGTTTAACAAGCATCAAATGTTTGCCATTAACAAATGCTTGTTTTAAATGATGCAGTTTCTCTTACCAGCTCAAAACCCTAATTTGGGGGAGAAGCAGTCAAAGTCCTGTTCATTTTATCCTTTATCTCTCACCATCTACCTCCCTGTCCACTAAAACTTGAGACAAACTATGTGCTGTTTATGCATTTCATTACATGAAAATTTGAATGGTAACACAGCAGGAAGATGAGGTGTAGCACTGAGTTCTACTCCTTCAGTTCTATTCTTTACACACATACGTGAATGATTGTGCTGCACCAAGGTTTGCATACTTTTAAATACAGACTCTGCATTCCAATTCTCCATTGGTTCTGGGTTGCAAAGACTGTCTCCATCTCTTTGGCCTGTTTCTATTTACTGGTCATGAATGGCACATAGACATGTATCCAACTGTTTGAAGCAGAGTTGAGGGCCAGGAAGGTCACTGCAGCATTCAGAACCCCCCACATGGGCTATGCATGCCCTCTCAGCCATGGCCTTGCTATGTCCTTATGTAGACAGTCAGGTTGGGGTCATATCAGGGGCATGGCTACAATTTACTGCTTCACAATGCCATTTCCAAATGACTCTCAGTGGACAGGACTATGCGGGAGCATGCCAGAAATACTTAGGCCCCCCCCCATGAAGTGTGCAGCACAGAGATGTACCACCAAGAGAATCAGGACAATCTTCTGTTCACTTCTTTGCTATGGTGGGCAGGGGGGCATGGGTCTGGCAATTCAGGATATTTTTTAACATTTTTATCAAATGTGATGTCTTTGACAGGGGATACAACAGTCCTGTCTGTGGATTGCCATATCCCTTGACTCCCTGCTACAATGAGCAGGGGGGTTCACTAGGTGACAAGCTGGTTTTTGATTGGATGCCAGGTGTCTGGCATAGTCCCATTTCCTGGCCACTCTTCCTTCTTTGAGGTGCCCTGCACTATAGTAGCAGCCAGGGCAAGTAAATGCCACTGGCATGCAAGGTACTAATCACTGCATCACTTTACTGCGCCATGAGCCTGTAGTGTATGAATCAGTAAGTAATAAATAGTGCCCATAGTTCATACAACCTACACTTCGTAAGCCTGCATTCATCTATTTTGTCCTCAGAGAGCAAACTCCTCCAAGGACCATCCCTCCCTCCTGTCTACTAAGATCTAAGAGCTCACTGCTATACTGTTTTATTTATTCCATGGCAGTCACATCACCCATGAACATGCATTTCTCTCTTGATGGCCAGAACAGATACAAACAGAATGTCAGCATATGTTACCACTTCTAAAATTGTGTCTCAATGTGTACCAAGCCCCCCGACAAAAACAAGCATTTTTCAATGCCGAATGTTGATTGCGCTGGTGTGTTGAGCTCACTCACTGCCCCTCTGTCACTCGCTCAGTCTGTTTCTCCCAGTGCTGCAGGCTGCTGGTTTGTACTGGGCTCCTGCCTGCATTGGCACCTTGTTCTCCCCACTAAGAAATCCGCAGCTGTCCCAACACAGCAGCGTTGAGGTGACTCACTCCCCCTTCTCACTCACTCATTCTGTTTCTCCTGATGCTGCAGGCTGCCCTTTTGTACTGAGCTCCTGCCTCTGTTGGTGGCTTTTTCTGCCCACAAAGAAATCTGCAGCAGTCCCAACACAGGTCTATTGAGCCTGCTGAGTCCCCCTCTCTCACTCACTCATTCCGTTTCTGCCGGCGCTGCAGGCTACCCTTTTGTACTGGGTTCCTGCCTGCATTGGCACCTCTTTCTGCCCACTAAGAAATCCACAGTTGTCCCGACAGAGCTCTGTTGAGGGCGCTCACTCCCCCTGTGTCACTCACTCATTCTGATTCTCCTGGTGCTGCAGCCTGCCCTTTTGTACTTGCTCCTGGCTCTGTTTGTGCCTTTTTCTGCCCACAAAGAAATCTGCAGCAGTCCCAACAATGCTCAGTTGAGCTCGCTCAGTCCCCTTCTTTCACTCGCTCATTCCATTTCTGGTGGCGTTGCAGGCTGCCCTTTTCTATTGGGCTCCTGCCTGCATTGCTGCCATTTGCAGCAGTTACAATACAGCTCCGTTGAGCTCGCTCACTCCCCCCCCCTCTCTCACTCGCTCATTCTGGTTTTCCTTCCACTGCAGGCTGCCATTTTGTACTGGGCTCCTGCATGCATTGCTGCCTTTTTCTGCACAGAAACAAATCTGAAGCAGTCCCAACAGAGCTCCGTTGAGCTCACTCACTCCCCCTCCCTCACTCGCTCATTCTGTGTCTCCTGCCGCTGCAGGCTGCCCTTTTTTACTGGGCTCCTGCCTGCATTGGTGGCTTGTTCTGGCCAGAAAGAAATCCGAAGCAGTCCCGACACAGCTCCATTGAGCTCACTCACTCCCCTGTCTCACTCACTCAATCCGTTTCTGCCCACACTGCAAGCTGTCCTTTTGCACTGGGCTCCTGCCTGCATTGCGGCATTTTCTGCCTACAAAGAAATCTGCAGCAATCACAATAGGGCTCCATTGAGCTCGCTCACTACCGCTCTGTCACTCACTCATTCTGTTTTTCTTGGCGCTGCAGGCTGCGATTGTGTACGGGGCTGCTGGCTGCATTGGCACCTTTGTATGTCCACAAATAAATCCACAGCTGTACCGACAAAGCTCCATTTAGGTCGCTCAGTCTCCCTCTGTCACGCGCTCATTCTGTTTGTCCTGGCGCTGCAAGCCGCCCTTTTGTACAGGGCTCCTGCCTGCATTGGTGCCTTTTTCTGCCAACAAAGAAATCCACAGCAGTCCTGACAGTGCTCCGGTGAGTTCGCTCACTCCCCCTCCCTCACTCACTCTCTCTTTCTGTTTCTCCCAGTGCTGCAGGCTGCCCTTTTGTACTGGCATCTTGCGTTGGGGCTTTTTTCTGCCCACAAAGAAATCTGGACCAGTCCCGACAGAGCTCAGTTGAGCTCAGTCACTCCCCCCTCTCACTCATTCCATCTTAATCTATCCCAAAAACTGATGTCCCACAGCAACCGTGCTATTCTCTGTCAGGAGTGCAAAACATATTTTAGCCAGGATGTGAAAAATGACAGCTGTACTGTTCATAAGGAGGTGTGAAAGAATGCCACTATTGAAAATGTGGCGTGAAAATATTACAAATTTGCGAAGTTACAAGGGTGCATGGAAACAGTTGAACGCACGCTTGTAACACAGTCATGTTATGGAGTTTTGACACCAAATTTCCAACATAGGGATTTTAGGACCTCTGCTCATGAATAGTGCCACTGTCATTTTCTTAATCTGTCCCGAACACAGATTTCCCACAATGACCGCGTTATTCTGTGCCGCAACTGTGAAACCACATTTCACTCAGGATGTGAAAAATGACAGCTGTACTGCTCATAAGGAGGTGTGAAAAATTGCCATTGTTGAAAATGTAGCATGACAATATTCCGAATCTGCAAAGTTACAAAGGTGTGTGGAAAGTGTGCAACAAACCCTTGTAACACAGTCATTTGATGGGCTATCATCACCAAATTTTCAGCATAGGCATTTTAGGACTTCTGCTCATGAGCAGTGTCACTGTCATTGTATTACTCTGCCCTGGACAGTGATTTCCCACAGCGACCGCTCTATTCTGCGCCGGAACTGCGAAAATACATTTCAGCCAGGATGGGAAAAATGACAGCTGCACTGTTCAAAAGTAGGTATGTGAAAATGGCAATGTTGAAAATCTGGAGTGAAAATATTATACACTCGTGAAGTTACGAGCGTGCAAACTGCGCAACGCACGCTCGTAATACAGTCATTTCATGGAGTATCATTACCAAATTTTCAACATAGCCATTTCAGGACCTCTACTCATGAACAGTGTCACTGTCATTTTCTTAATTTGTCCCGAACACTGATTTCTGACAGCGACCACGCTATTCTGCGCTGGAAGTGCGAAAACACATTTCTGCCAGGATGTGAACAATGACAGCTATACTGTTGACAAGGAGGTGTGACAAAATGCCAGTGTTAAAAATCTGGCATCAAAATATTGCAAATTCATGAAGTTACGAGTGTGTGTAGCAACTGTGCAGCGCACGCTCATAAAACAGTCATTTTTGGGATTTTTTCCACCAAATTTGCAACATAGGCTTTTTGAGAGCCCACCTCATGAACACTAGCACAGACATTTAGTTAATCAGCCCCCAAAGGTGATTCCATGCAGTGACTGCGAAATCACCTTTCGGGGCCGAGTAACGCAATGACAGTTGAAGAATTCATGAGGAGCGGTCCCAAAAACCCCATGTTGAAAATTTGGTGAAAAAATTCCAAAAAATGCCTGAGATATGCAGCAAAGTTGAAAAAACCCTATTTACTCCATTATACAGTTTACCGGCATTTCCTCCGTTTGCGGTCGCCTTTGAAGAGTGCAGACCTGTTCCCGGTCCACCGAAGATCGTCCCACCGGACTCTGGAGGTATGTATGGGGTGAGGTGGGGGTGTGGGGAGGCAGGGTGCGCAGTGGGTGGGCACGGGTTGCAGGAGGGGGTCTGGGAGACCACGAGGGACCGTTTTTTCTTTCCAGGTAAAAATTAAAAAGACAACACGGGATGGTTTTGCACTTCACAGGGGCATTTGGCAGGCTGGGATGGGCTCCCAGCATGCCACCGGAGTCTCGCTTTTGGGGGGCACTGTAGCCGACTGGGGATTGGGCACCCCCGTCGGCAAACAACAAAAGAGGGGATTCCTTTCTGCCAATGGGGATTGGGCACCCCTTTCCGCAAACAAAAGGGGATCTTTCTGCCAACGGGTATTGGGCACCCCGTTGGCAAATAACAAAGGGGGGGATCCTTTCTGTCAATGGGGATTGGGCACCCCGCTGGCAAACAACAAAGGGGGATATTCCTTTTTGCTGATGGGGATTGGGCACCCCATCGGCAGACAATGAAATGGGGGTGTCACATTATGCCGATGGGGAGTGGGCTCCCCCGTCGGCAGATAAACATTGGGGGAGGTTATATTGTTTGTGAACAGGGCGGCAACCCGATGCCATGTTCACAAACAATATCAGGCTTGCTAGATCTACCCTGCAATGACGGGTCACTCCCTCATTGCAGCAGATGGCTTACGCTGCAATGATGAGGCAGCCCCTGATTGCAACAGCTGATTTGTCACAAGTTGGTGCAAACGTTCCAAACTTGTGTCACCAGCAGCCTGCAATGGCATTGGGGGAAGCGGTACAAGCCTTTGCAGGCTGTGGGGGCATTGGCCACAACAGTGCTGTGCCTCCACAGCCTGCTTCTCAGCAAGCTGTGCCAATATGTTTCTTGCGCTGCATGCAATCAGCATAAAAATGGATTAATGATATTTTTTGAGCAAGCAAAGGTGAAGTCAGCAGCTGCTGAGGCATGATTTTTCCCCATTAAGGTATGTACTTTAATTGCTTGAGCAATTAGAATGACAATCTGTGGACAGTGACTGCCAAGGTACAAGCAGAGAGGACTACAAATCAAAACCTCACTTTTCAGCATTGTGCAGGTCAGTGAAGGAGAGTTTCAAAGACAGTCTCTGTTCCTACTGTTTCCAGTTCCAGATATATATAGTGGTGTCAGGCCTTAATGCATACCATTTTGCCTTCCCTGTACCAAGAGTTACTGCAGTGCTGACCTATAGAGCTTGATATTGTTATTCTGACCTGCAAGCTTGCTTTTTACCTTGTACCTGTTGGCTCAGAAACTCACGTGGTTATTAATTTAGAAATGGTTGATGGGAAAGGCATACTAAGACCAGGCTTGTGTCCATGTGTGACTCAGAGGTATGGGTACATGGAAGAAAAAAATCCTGGTAGGCAAAATACAAAACTAGAAATACAGTGCAGTGCATAGAAGTCGGTGCTGGTAGAAACAGTGAAAAATGAAGGTGAGAACAACTTGCAATATAAGTCAATAAATAAGTGAATGCAATTGAACAATGAGGTGGCAGAACAATAGTTGTGCAAATTGTGGAGTTGTAACAGCAAGAAGAGCCTAAACAGTATCACTAGAAAGATGCAAATGAAGGCCAAAAATAGCATGCAGGAGTCAATCACTGCTAGGAGGAAGTACAGAGTGGCCAGTGCAGAAAGCGGAGGAGGAGAGAGGGTCCAGTACAGGAACAGGAGGGACCAAGGCAAGACTTAAGTAGCTGTTTGAGAAAGCAGTAAGGGGAAGGCAAATTGAGGGGGGGTAGGTTATTCCAGTCAGAAGGAGGGTAGGGGGTGGAGAATGCTGTTTATCTGGCAGCAGTTTTACAGCGAGAGAGAAGGTTATACAAGTGCCTTGCAAAGCTCTGCACAGCAGATCATGGATGTTGCAGTCATTGTGGGGTAAGGCTGTGCAAAATTTAAATTCCACCGGTGGAATTCTTGCATAATGCGGAATTTGCTTCCCTGAAATTCTGTGAAAAACAGAGGAAAGTTTCATGAAATTCTACCTTAAACTGTGGAATTTTGTCATGTATTGTGGAATAATGTGGTGAACTGCGGAAAATATTTCCACAGAACTGATTGCCTTTCTTTTATTTAGTAAGTAAAAAAACTGGTGTAACTGGGACTCTGGGAGCAAAACTGGGAAGCAGAGATGTTGGTGTAACTGGGAGAAGAAACTGAATAACTGAGAGGTGACAGTGCTGCAATTGATACTGGTGGAACTGGGAGTAGAAACTGGTGTAACTGGATGAGACAGATATAATAAGCTATGGTGAAATATGTGTAATTTTGAATACTGTGGGATGCACTAACAGAACTGTGAGGGGAAACAGTTTCAGCTAGGAGGAGACACTGCCAGAGTACAAAATTGCTATACTTTTGGTGCCCCGAGGCAAGCATTTTTGTCTAAAGACATCTACAGTTCCTCAGTGCCTGCCCACTGGAGCAACTAAGGCGTTAGTGCTACTGTATCTTCATTTTTTTCTCCTGTACTCCTATCTTTTGTTTCCTCTCCCCAGCCCAACCCCTCCCCAAGTGCCTGTGCCATCTGTGATGGTGCAGCATTAGCATTGCATGTCTATGTTCAAGAGAGCAGTTACCCTTAGGTGTGGTGGCGAAACCAGGACCAAGAAGGAGCAGTGCGGTGTAGATCTTGTCATGTGACCACAAAGTCTGTGCACTGAGAACCATGCTGACTCCATCACGCAGCTGGTGTCACATGACATGCTTTCTCTAGGCATCAGATCACAGTCTGGAGGCATTAATTGGCTGCTGCTGGCAACTGATCCTTCCCCCAAGAAGTGCTGCTGGTGAGTGCTATTCAGCCCATCAGAACATGTTGTGGTGGGGAGTTCAGTTTGTTGTCAGAGCAGCAGGCAGCACACAGGAAAAATGTCTCTTTAATGGCTTTAAATTAATACTCACAAACCATCCTTTTAAGGGCTACTGATATGGAGTTTTAGGGACCCTCACCAGTGCAGTACTATATATAGTTAAAAGCCATTTTAAGGACTTGGAGATAAATAATTATAAGGACTTACTGTATCAGGGCAAGCAAGCATCAGATTAATTTAAAAAAAAACATTTGCAAGGTTTGGGAGCTAACAAGAGTCATTTTAATCAATAGTGGCATGCAGGCAGGCAGGAGAAAAATCATTAAAAAAACTTTTCAGGGATCAGAGCATGCAGGCTGCTATTACATCCATTTTCAGGGATTGCAGGCTAGTGAGTCCTTTAAAGAACTGAGTACATGCAGGCAGAAAGGGGAAAAATCATTAAGAAAAATAATAATAAAAAAAAACTACATAAACCTCAGAATATCCTGCAAACTATGGATTCATCTTTCATTGTTCGGGTAATAACTCATATTTTAGTAACTACTGCTGCTTCAGCTGCATTCACTTCCATAAGTATCCAACATCTCCTGTGCCCAGCATTAGTGCTGTCACTTCTGTCACAGGTTTGCCTGAATTAAGTTTGTGCTTGACACAGACATTACTGCCTTTTGCTTTAGAGTTAAATCCTGTCCCACAAAAAAACTAACAATACTGATGCTGGCCCCAGCTGATTGAGGGCCCCCACCCCAAATTGTGGGAACATTTGACACTAAGTAGAGGATGCCAGCACCACCTCCATGCCCACCACTACCACTGCTTGATGATGGACACATCTTTGTCCCCACATTTCTGCCACCACAAGATCCATTTTCTCTCATCACCCACCAGTGTGCAAACAAGTATCTCTGAACATCTAAAATCAGTAAGCTAACAATCATATGGCTAAAAACCCCACTGTACACAGCATTAGAGATTTCACAAAAAACTTCCTCAAATAAGAAATGCCACAAAATGCTTTGAAATATATCTTTTTGTTTTACGAAAGTAAGTTGCAAAGAGCTTCGGATCTTTCTTCTTAACCTCCTGCTGTTAAACTGCCCAGCAGAATAGGAGGAGCAGTCACTTGAGAGGGAGAGGGGGGGAGAGGGAGAGAGAAAAAGAGGGTTGCTCTAGCAGCTCACACTTTGACCCATAGACTCCCACCTAATCAAAAAAAGATCAGGTGACATCATTGCTTGTTGAATTTATTTGTGTGTTCCTCTGAAAATGTTAGCGAACGGTGGACTTTTGGGACGTACTGTGGAATTTTTGATGAAATTACAGTAAATTATAGTTTTGAATTATACAACATAAAATTTAACTTTGGACAAGAGGGACAGTATCACTAAAGAGTGAGACAGGAATGGTAAAAAACAGTGCTTTGCTAATTTTTTCCCACCTAAATATATGAAATCACATGAGTACACACCTTGCGGAATATATTTCCCACGAATTACACCTCTGAACGGCATTTTTTTCGAATAAATATTTTCCACAGTTCATTACATATTTTCTGCAGTACATGTAACCATTCCGCAAATCAGGTGAAAATTCAGTGGAAAGTGCAACTTTCGCCAAATGCGAATCTCTGGGGAAGTTCAGCAGAAATTGTGGAATTCCATGAATTTTGTGCGAAAGTGGGATCCACAATTTTTGCCCAGCCCTATCGTGGGACTGACAGTTTGTGTGAGCCTACTGGTGGCTTAATGCTTTAGGGGAGCCAGCAGTATGGTTATTCATAAAGGAAACCACTTAGTATTTTGTCACCGTACCTCAGATCAGTAGACTGAACTGTGGCAGATTATGTAACCTCATGGCAATATGATACCAGTTTTGAAAGATTCTGTCCACCCAATGATGTATCCAAGGCATGTTTCTTCTGTTAGACCAAATGAGAGAAATAGATTAAAAAGCATTTCAATTTCAAAGTCTCATGACTTACACAAGCTCAGGCCAAGACGTCTGTGAGTGTAATAGGCAACCCCAACAGTCACTGGGACTAGAGTGCCTAAAGCTGGATCAGTATGGTCCCCATTACAGCTGTGAGGAATTTCCAAGTTCTGCTTCTGCTGAATTCTGCATAATTCTGCCAGAAGGGAAATTTCAAAATTCTGAAAATGGAATGTTAACCACAGAATTGTATTTCATAGTTTATGTAAACCATGGATTAATTCTCCTCAAACTGCAGAAAAATATTACATAGACTACATAATCCATGTTATATTATTCCTTATAAAATGGGCTGTGAATTTCCTGTATTCTGATTGCTTCTTACCTGTACATAGAATCCGTTCAATGCACAGATAAAAACAAGTTCTCAAAATCAGGACCACAGTACAAAAACAAAAAATCAGCCACTACCACCCACAGAAAAACAAATATTCACAAAAAAAAATCAAATGAAATGTAATAATGGCTCCTGTTCTTTTACCTGTCACTAACTGATGACATTGCGGTTGGGCTCCTGCAGCATGCCTGCTCCCACTGTCTCTGTCAGAAAATCGTGCCCCTGTGTTTGGACTGTATGTTATTTACAAATTATTATTAAAACAAATTGACTTCCTATTTTTAAAAATTTTACTTTGATGCTGGCCACCTCACATATAAAGGAAAAGTGTCTAGAGGAAAATATTTACTTCCGCTGGCTCCTCAGTGCTGTCACGAGCAGGGGAGGAACCACTCGATCCTGTACATTTCCTAGCAGTGGTCCAAGTCTTCCATACAGGGAAAAAAAATACTGTCAGCATCTGCTCACTTTCCTATGCAACAGCCACAGCAAATTCCATTGTGCCCTCCACCTTGATTACACATTGACTTGGGGGACTCCTGAGTGGCAACAATGCTATTGGGGGGTGCTTCCTGTATGGCAACAAAATACTGTTTGAAAAAATTGCATCATGTTCTATGTGCAGAAGGACTATTTTATGACAAATTGTTGTAATAATAGTCTTTTTTATGTATGTGAAGTTACTTTTTGTAACATAAAAAGAAATAAAATGTAGCCTATTTTATATGCACAATAAGACACTCTGGGGTGTGCATTGAACAGATATTACCACATGCCCAGGGACTGAAGGCATGAGGCTGCTCACTACACACCTGGACATGTGGTAATACAGTATATGTTCAATACATACCCCGGAGTGTCTTATTGCTCATGTGTTTTACATAGAAATGCTTCTTGGAATTAAAATAGAAATTCTGAAAAACATTTCAGAAGTGGCACTGCCATTCTGTATGACTTCTGCTGATGGAATTCTGCTCTCTGCACATCTTTAATCTCATGTGATCAGCTTTATGGATATTATTTTATAGTTTTGGATCTAAGCAGCTTAATTTACATTGAACTCATCTCTGAAAATAGAAAACTATATTGTGGATGCTGAAGTTTGTAAATGAGCTAAGATTCTGAATGTTATGGATATTATATGCCACAAAACCTACATCTTCCTATCATTTGAAGAAATTAAGAAGATCTACAATCTTCTGTGATAATGGGGGTGGGGTTGCTTTTTACTGAGACTTATACATACCTTCAGCAGGGTCAGTAAAGACTGAAATAATCACAGGCCATTACTCACAATACCATGGACATTGTAAAGATCCATAATCCCCATAAGTTTCAATTTTGCAATTACTTACAGATCACAAATATTCTAAAAAGTTAAAAATTACTAACTTCTGCTTACTGTCAAACCTGATGCAAATTGGGTATAGTTCCTTAAAATGTTAGATCTTACCAAAGGTGTACATTTTCTTAATGCATTGCTATCAGATACTGGAACCCATTTGACACTGGAAGTTAAAGGCACATGGGAATCTGATATGGGTATTACATTATCCACTGAATAATGGACCAATCTATGGTTGGTTGCAAATAAATCTAGCAAGGACATCCAGAGAAAAGTACTGCAGTATGAGATTTTGCACTAGTATCACTATAGCCCTGCTAAGCTTGAAAGTATGGATTTACTTCATAATGGCACATACTGGAGAAGAAATTCACATCATACATTTCTAACTCATATTTGTCTTCCTTTGTTTCTCTCTGATGTTTTCTTTCTCCTTTTGGAAGCAGTACATCATAGGGGTTAACAGCACTGAGCTGCAAACCTAGAAACCTGAGCATGAATCCCATCAGCCCCCACTTGCATACTGCATGACCTTGAGCAAATCACTTAACTCCCTTGTCATCCTAGGTCACATCTGGAAACAGGTTCAGTATTAGTCTGCTTTTCCTGGTTCAATAATTTCCCCTTTACCTTTATTTTTTATTTATTAGCTTTTGGTTACCGGCCAAGTACATTAGGCAGTAACCTTGCCTATTTTCAAGCACGACCCAGGAAAGTACAGTATACAAAAATACAATGTTACAATCAGGACACAGTAAACAATGGACAAGCCCAATACAATGTTACAAGACAGCATATAGTAAGCAACATTCAATCAATAGCTGTTGGCATCAGTTATCCATTCATGGATATGCAGAAGTAAGTAAAAATATAGCTTGTTAGAGGGAATAAGTGGCTGAGTGTATCTCATGCTATTGCTTAATCTCTACTGTCTCTTTATATTTAGTCACTATATACTGTATTTTCTTATATTTTGTTTGTTTATAATTAAAAAAAAAATGAGTCACAGACCAGAGGAGGAGATGAAGGAGAGGGGGAATTGTGGTCATAAAGGAGCCCTGAGACTTCACCGGACAGCACCAGGACTTGGTGCAGGAGCAAGGGGCAGTGGGAGGAGTGATCCAGCAGCCACTTCACAGCACTACAGAAGCAGCACCCAGTTATGCAGTAGCAGCAGTCTTTAGTTGTGTAGCAGCCCTCAATTCCCCCTGTTTCATTGCCACAGCCTAAAACCCCTGTGCCTCCCCCTTGGTACCACCACTAGAGATGCAGTGAATTTAAATTCAGCCAGCGAAGTGCCCGTGAAGTAGGCACTTCACATTGTCACTCTGCTATACGAAGTGGCCAATGCAAAAGGCTTGCTTCACCTTGTGATTATTACTTTGCATTGTCATTTTGCTTTAACATGAAGTAAGGTGAAGTGACAACAATATTGGCAGCCCTTCACACACACAGTCACCAAAATTAATGTGTATCCCCAAAATGCTCATGTCTTGTGTTCAGAAAACTCCCCAGTGCTGACAAAGTGTAATGAGAGCACAAGAAATGCAAAGTCTCCCAAAATTAATGGCGCACTCAGACGTCATGCGTGCAGCAGTCACACACAGTCACCAGAATTAATGTGCATCCCCAAAATGCTACTGTCTTGTGTTCAGGAAATTCCCCAGTGCTGACAAAGTGAAAAGAAAGCATATCAAAAAATGTGAAGTCTCACAGAATTAATGGTGCAATCAGTCATGTGTGCAGTGGTCACACACAGTCACCAGAATTAATGTGCATGCCCAAAATGCTACTGTCTTGTGTCCAGAAAATTCCCCAGTGCTGATGAAATGAAATGAGAGGGTAACAAAAAATTCAAAGTCTCCCAGAATTAATGGTGCACTCCATAGTGCATGCAATGGTCACACACAGTCACCAGAATTAATGTGCATACCCAAAATGCTACTGTCTTCTGTCCAGAAAATTCTCCAATGCTGATGAAGTGAAATGAGAGCATAACAAGAAATTCAGTCTCCCAGAATTAATGGCACACTCAGTCATGTGCACAGTGGTCACAAACAGTCACCAGAATTAATTTGCATACCCAAAATGCTACTGTGCTGTGTCCAGAAAATTACCAAGTGCTGATGAAGTGAAATGAGAGGGCAACAAAAAAAATGCAAAATCTCCCAGAATTAATGGTGTACTCCATCATGTGCGCAATGGTAACACACAGTCACCAGAATGAATGTGCATCCCAAAAATGCTACTGTCTTCTGTCCAGAACATTCCCCAGTGCTGACAAAGTGAAATGAAAGCGTAAGAAAAATACAATGTCTCCCAGAATTAATGGTGTACTACAAATGCACAGACAGATTAAGACTGTGCTGTGCACTCAAGAGATGCAGACTCAAAGGCACAACACCTAACCAGTGCTCACAAGTCACAAATCCAAATCTGGAAAAGAATACCTTTTGCTGGTGGGGGGCTAGTGCACGGCAGTAACAGTCCACTACTAATAAAAGATACCACAAAGCAGTATAAAAAATTCATGCAGGTCCGGTGGATAGCAGGTTCACACTGCTGCAATTACTCTGTGGCACAATAAAAGGTGTCTGATTTTAAGCAGCAGTGCAATGAAAAAAGTTATTCCAAACAGCTAATTTTCTGCTATGGTTATAGAAAATATTGGCAGAACTGTTGATTTGGGTTTTCTGGATGTTTCCTATGCTGTGTACTGTGCATTTGCATTTTTGTCCGGACTCTTATTCTCCTCGGGTCCTCAGTATTATTTCTATGCAAAAATGAGGTGGCCATCTTTTTTTCTTGAGAAATAATTATCTTAAAATGTTCATAAAATTCTAAAATGTTAATGAAAACTGAAAATTTCACAACCAAAATAAACTGGAAGACATCTGGCATCAATTAGGATGAAAAAAGGAGGGGTCAAATTTTAACCCATTTTCGCTGCACTGCTGCTTTAATGGCACACTTTGCACACACACTCACACACATGACAAGTAATGCATAGCAAATTGAAAACCTTTAGTAATATAACCAAATGTTTTAAGCAAACTGAAATTATTCACTGCTGCACCACAACAATCAGCAAAAACATGTCAAGAATTACTGAAAATATTACTGTGTGTACATTAACACAGTCATACAAGAAAACTATAACCAAAACAGAAAGACTGCCTTTTTCTCCCAGTTACTCTATCTACACCACAGATACATCCTTCCCCCAAAGCACACTTCACAGTACACAGACTGACTGTTCTAAATTAACATTCAAAATCCACACACAAACAATAAACACTCGATTATATGAGCACAGGAGGGTTTCCTACAATCAATATACTAAATT
Source organism: Neoceratodus forsteri (assembly GCA_016271365.2). Classification (NCBI taxonomy): domain Eukaryota; kingdom Metazoa; phylum Chordata; order Ceratodontiformes; family Ceratodontidae; genus Neoceratodus; species Neoceratodus forsteri. The sequence continues at coordinate 347,572,157 of JADMNL010000023.1, forward strand.
TTGAGCAAAAAAAAATAGCTCAAACATGTTTTTTTAACAGCTTTTAGAGGATTTGAATTGCAGAGCTCTGACACAAAACTGTCTCCATCTTCCACTACACAGAACTGAGGCTGTGCAGAGCAACCTAGAGCCCATGTGACCTGCAATCCCATGAAGCACTGCAAAATTCACCTTTGGAGTTCAAAAACAAGGCAAAGTGAGGTGAAGTACATTGATTTCAATGTACTTCACCTTAAAACTGGTGGAGAAGTGGTTTGGGGAAGGTGGAATAAGGCAAAGTCATTGTTTTCCATGAACTTCGCGTCCCCCATTATAACGTGAAGTACTCCATTTCGCATTGAGGAGTACTTTGCAAATTCCATGTTACTCCACAAATCACTTTACAGGGCAAATTTCAGCCCCTTCACCCACCATTAACCACCACCACCCTGGGCTGATCCTCCTGAGGAGTGATTTGCAGGACCTTCATCTTCTGACTCCTCATTACCTTGTTCGAGGAAGCAGTCAAATTCTTCCCTTGTGGGGGAGTTTTTCACCCAGGATCGCAATGATGACAGCATGGTAAAGTGCAAGCTGAACAACACCTTGTTTAGCACAGGAAGAGGAGCAGCCATTTAAGAACTCCATGGGCAGCATACCCATCTGAGAATTCAGCGCATGAGCCAGTGGGAGGCAAGAAAGAAGGAGGCAGCAAGTGGTGGTGGTGGTGGCAGTGGTCCTTCTGGGCTGCTGAGGGGGCAGAATAGAGTTAGACCATGACAACCAAGTGGGCAGTTTCTGGGGGACCACATGGGTCTGTGTCTGGGAACAGTAGCCAAATTGAGGGTCGGGGACAGCACCAGCACAGGCACTGGGTCCGTCAGCAACAACCAGTGTGGAGCTGGTAATGGGAGACCTTCACTGCAGAGTTTTATCAATGAAATAAACTTTGCAGATACTTCTGTAAAATCAAACTGTCCTTCTGGAGGGAAAGTTTGAGCACCACTGTGGCAGTGCAGCTGCTCTTCCCCAGTCCATAAATAGATCCTAGAACTGTTGCTTCCTGTCATTGTTTCTTCTCCAGTCTTCCTCACTGATCTTCCCTCTGTTTCACATTGTTCTTAGCTCTAACAATAAGATACTATCTCCTGTTTCCTCTTAGTCTTTCTTTACCCCTTTGTTTTTGAGAAAGCAAAGGAAAAAAAAAAAGTTCAAAAAGTTCAGAACAATTTTAAACTCTTTTCCTGTCCTTGTCTCTTACAGTTTTACATGATCCTTTCTCATCTTGATTTCTGAGTGCTTTCTTTCTTAAAAAAATCTATTTTCTATTCTTTAATTGTGCTGTGTATGCAACATATCATTCTCTTCTCTCTCACTACTGTTGTTGTTGTAAAGCACTGTTGTTTGCATATATAGTGCATTTGAAAAGCACCATATTAAAAATTGTCTGGTCCCCTATTTTTTTTTTAGTCCTACAGTTGATGCTGCTCTAGACCAGTTGTCAGCTTGGCCTCTCGGAATGATTACCTGCCTCCACAGCCACCTTTCTTACTGTTCTCACTTCCTGAAATTTTCTCCTGAACAAGAAATTATAAAACAGTGTTAGCTGCTGCTGTTCAGTCACCCACTCGAACTGTCATGTAAAGTTTGTTTATTGTTTGGCTATTTTAGCCTGACCTCCCATCCCTCCATACTGTAGATGCTTATATGTATGTAGCTGTGGAAACACATGGTCCTCTGGGCTTTGCACTTCCATTTATAAGACAACAGTGACCAAATTGTCAACATAGCCATCTTATTACCCCACCTCATGTACCCAGTACAGAAAATTTTCAAATCCCCGTCAAAATGTAATTCTGCATAACTGCAATGCCATTCCACACCAAAGGTACAAAAACACATTTTGGCCAGGATTTGAAAACTGATAGCTGTGACATTAATGAGGTGGGGTAATAAGATGGCTATGTTGATAATCTGGGGTCAAAATATTGAACATTTTCAAAGTTACGAGCATGTATAGCAAAATTGCATCAAATGGTCATACCTTTGGTATTTTTTCATATTTTGACCCCATATTTTCAACATAGTCTTCTTGTGACTGCAACTCATAAACATCATAGCTGAAAATGTTCAAATCCATGACAAAATGCCATTTCTCACCACAGGCATGAAAGCACATTTTGGACAGGATGTGAAAAATGGCATCTATACTGTTCATGAGGTGGTGTGAAAAATTGGCTATGTAGAAACTTTGGAGTCAAAATATTGAAAATTATCAAAGTTATGTGCATGCATTGAAAAATTTCAATAAACACACATAAGTTGGCCACTTTTAGGAATTTTTTTAACCAAATTTTCAACATGGCCTTTTTTGGTACTCCACCTCATGAACACAGGTGGTAAAATTTCATTATTCAGTCACGAAAGGTGATTTCATACAGAGATTATGAAATCACCTTCTGGAACCACTAAATGAAATGATAATTGACAGTGTTCATGAGGTGAGGTCCCAAATAGGCTATGTTGAAAATTTGGTGAAAAAAAGTCCTAAAAATGGCAAAGTTCTGAACATAAGTTCAAAACACCATTGAAATACATTTTACAACATTTAACTTTATTCGTCAGTTCACAGTTTTGCTTTGAAGAGTGCAGACGTGTCTTGGTCCTCAGAAGATGACAGCCTATGACCTCCAGTGGTACAGTAAGTATAGGGTAAGGGGGTGGGGTAGTGGATGCTCAGTGGGAGGGTCAGGATGGGGTGCTGGATAGCGGGGATGACAAGGGACCATTTTCTTTTTTTCAGGTTTACTTAAAAAAAAAGAAGTCAGGGGACTGTTTTCTTTTTCCAGGGACAAGTTAAATATTTAGGGACACTGGGGGTGAGATCCCCAGTGTCACACACTGCTGGGAGGAGGATTGTAATGTTGACATGGGTATTGGGCACACAATGTCAGTATATTGAATAAAACAACAGGCTGCAGTGGGCTGGGGGAGGGACTATTTTAATAAATATTTGGGGACGGTGATCAGAGGGTGGTGGGGAGCCACTAGACACCAGGGAATATACTGGAACAATGATCTGTGGAAGGGGGTGACATTAGACACCAGGGAAATATACCAGGATAACAATCAGTGGTTGGGGTGCTACTAGACAACAAGGAATATATGGGGATATTGATTTTCTGGTCAGGGTGCCATTACACACCAGCAATAATGATTGGTGAGTGGGGAGTGCCACTAGACACCAGGATATAATGGGGATAATGATCAGCTGGTGAGGGATGCCAATACACACCAGGGGAAAGGCTGTTACAAATGGTATTGTGTAATAAATCTATTTTTTTGTATAAATTGATCTGTATTGTATCAATCGATCTGTTATTTTATCAATCGATTTGTTGTTTTTTTTTAAACCGCATTTCAACGTTATCACAAAAAATTTTGAAATTTAAAAATTATCCAATATTTCTATACAAACCATCCAAAGGCACACTCTTGGCTTAAACCTCACCATCCCTGAAAAAAATCAAGGAAAAAATCCATACTGTCTAGGCTGTAGCAGACAGCAAATATCCCCAAGTTAAATATTGTGAAAAAATGTTTGTTTTTTTTTTTCACTTTTTTGACCCTCCATATCTTGGAAACAATACCAATGTCCTCATGAAACTTTTCACATCTTGAGACTCTGACAGCCTGCCCATGTATGCCAAACTGTGTGCTAATTATTTAAATGGCGGCAACGTTATTAAGGTGCAAAAAACTGAGTTTAACATTAAACAGCCTTAACCCTAACTATAGTGGTGCTATCATGTGACTATAATATGTATATACATTGCAGATAACTTTAATAATGCTCCAATTAGGGTCAAAGTGACAAAAGATGGGAAATGAGGCATTAGGGTTTCCCTAACACCCCACTCTCCCAAACCAGGCAGGAGAGCAGGTGTGGGGTGTGCATTGAGCTTCTCAAGCCTCATGCTCACCCCATTCTCATAAAGTTTACACATCTGACCTTATTTACAGATTTCTCACCAGTATGTCAACTATACACACAAATCGATTACCTTTTGAGATCAGATTCATTATTATTTCTAGCAAATGAAATTCTGCATCCAATAATAATCATTTTAGACCACTCACCATGTATATTAATACTCAAAGATACAACACAGACAAAAAACATAAGAAAATGTGTATCAGACACTTCAATCTTAAGCGATCACAGTACATTAATATATCTTAAAAAACAGTTCATTTTTTTCAACAAAATGGTTGCACTACCAGCTCCCCATTAATTACTTGAGATGCCTTAAAAGCCTGGATATGGGGGGTGATGCATACAATTACAAGAACAAGACAACAAAAATGGAATAGAGAACAAAATAGTTTAGAAAAAGAAATAGAATTAGAACAAATACACTGCTCTACATTAAGTTCAGATGTTTATATGAATCTTATAAAAATAAAATATAACACCTTAATAACAGAAAGGGCAGAAAATCAACTATTGCTTGTGAGAGCCAAATATCACTTCATGGCAGATATGCCATTAAAACTATTAAGAGCAAGAGAATCATATCATAACAAAAATTAAGGATCAAACTGGAACTACTGAATACAAAATTGAGGAAATTAATAATATATTTGCAGAATTTTATCAAAATAGTTACAATACCCAATTAGCACCTAACTCTCCCTGTCCAGCATCATTCCTAGATACATTGGAACTTTCTAAGGTACCAGAATCCATTTTGCAACAATTAGATGTACCAATTACAATTAATGAGGTGGAAAAGGCAATTCGATTATTACCCAAAGGCTCCAGGTTCAGATAATATTACTACAGAAATTTCTAAAATATTTATTGACATCATTGCACCAAAACTCACACTATTATTTAATACATTTACCACCTTGCAAGACATATCTAAAACATTTGAAAATGCTACTATGCATGTATTCCATAAAAAAAGATAAAGATAAAAATGAATGTTCATGGTACAGACCAATATCATTGTTGAATATAGACTATAAAATATTCACAAATATATTGGCATCCAGATTGGAGACAATATTGCCATATATTATATCACAAGACCAAACAGGGTTTATAAGAGACAGACGGATAATGGAAAATATAAGACGAACAATCAACATTATTGAAAATAAAAATCAAGACACAATACTCCTACCTAGCGATGCCAAAAAGGCATTTGATAGAGTTGAATGGCAATACATAAATGCAGTGATACATAAAATAAGATGTCCAAAACAATATCTTAGCTGCATTAATTTCATATACAAAAACCCAAATACATTAATCGTAACAAATACCATAGTTTCAAATAAAATAATTTCATCCAGATGCACCAGACAAGGGTGTCCTCTGTCTCCAATAATGTTTGCACTAGTTATGGAGCCTTCGCAATAGCTATATATCAGCATGCAGACATCAAAGGAATTAAAATAAACAATATAATACACAAAATCAGCCTTTATGCAGACGATGCACTACTATACTTGACAGAACCAGACAAATCATTAAAGGCATTCAAAAACCTTTCACAACAATACAGAAAGGCCTCAGGATACTGAATTAACTGGAACAAAACCATTATTCTGCCACTAGGTCATACAAATACAAATCAGACTTTAGTAAATTTTTCATGTAAGATAGAAAACATAATTAATTACTTAGGAATCAAAGTAACCAATAAAATAGAAAACTTATATCAAGAAAACTAAATATCCCTGTTAAGAGAGATGCAAACAAAACTTAATAAATGGATAGGACTACCACTTACAATGATATGTCGAATAACTATAATAAAAATGAAACTCTTACCTAAAATACAGTAATATACTTATATCAAACCATAGCAATACCAATCCCTATGGATTTCTTTAATAAATTTAAAAAAAATCATGATTAATTTCATATGGAAAACCGAAAAAAACATGGACTGCATATGATAAAATCATTTTACCAAAAGAAAAAGGTGGATTAGCACTCCTGGGTTTTTACCTGCATTGTATTGCAACGCAAATTAGCACAATTTGGACCTGGATACACAAACCAGATTCAGAACTTAAATCATACCAAATAGAACAAAGTATATACCCATACGTAAATCTCAAGCATCTACTTTTCTCTGGATATTGCCAAAGGAAAAAATACAATTAGAAATGCCACAACACAAACAGTAATAGATCGTTGGATTAAAATCTACAAAAATATGAACTATAATCATAAAATCAATATCTACTCACCAATCTGAAATTATTACTTCTTTTTACCCTCAATCACAGATAATGCTTACCAAATTTGGCACAAAAAAGCAGATTATAAGAATGTAATCAATTGTATGAAAATAACATTTGGGCAACTTAAAAATTAATATAACCTACTGTAGGCACAATGGCAGCCATAAGCCGCCAGACACTGTCAAAGTGTAAACAGGATGATTCACTTTAATTTCAGCAGCCATTAATGTACCTTAAAAGAACTGGCCATAAAAACATTTTGTTTTAAACCAAGCAGACCTGCAAATGCTTAACACAAGTACATGGAACTCACCTCAGCACCCAGAAATCATGACACAATCTACATTAAACAATGTGCTTTAAGCTTGCTTACTTCAAGGACATTTAAAATGCCAACTGAATAAACTCATTAGATCCAGAAATTGTGCAAAGAGCTGACAGCTTCAAAGGTACTTTAAAAACAAAACCCACCACTTCTTATGTCACTGAGTCATACCATAAGAAGTGGCATCACTTCTGAAACCATAGCCAAACAAAGAACTGGGTCCTCAAAGCAGGGAACCACCTGCTACCAAGTAGCCCAGCATCATAAACCACAATGAGATCATCTTCATCACCGCATTTTGAACATGCGCAGTGGAAGGTCTTGTGATTATAAGTCTATTGATTGTCACCTTATGGACAAAGTTCAAGAGGACAATAGGCAGGTCAGTGACAGAGCCCCTGATGTGTCAGAACACCTCCACATGTTATAGACTTCTGACCCAAGACAAGCTTCTGTCCAAGTATGGCTATATCATCCCAAAACTTCATGCTACTCTTCAGGAAGAATGAAACTTTATGAAACGTCTGAGGAAATATTCTGCTTATATAAGGCGTCTCCAAAGATCAACAATTTGTATTACCTACTAACTTTATTTGAATGTGTGTTTCATCACTGGAAGAGATCTCACATCTACGCTACTGCTACTGACTCTAAAAATTATTATTCTGCTAAACTCTAAAAACTTTTGGCTTCTGCCAGAAATAAGAAACATTGAAATTGAGCTGACTTTGTTATTTTATTTCCAAGCCTTGAAAAGAAAAGGATTCAGAGATCCAGGAAGAAATCTTCTTCATACAGCCATCCAAGATACTTCAAATCTCAAGATGTCAGGGAGACAAGAGACTCTTAGAAAAACTGGCTGAGTATAAACTTTGACTTTAAGGTGCTTGAATATGTGTTTTTATAGAATCCTGGTTCCACATATATGCATGGATAAACTGCAGTGAAACATTGTTTAAATGCTAGCAAAGATTATTAGTACCAAGGAATTGTGTACTGGTGTTAGTCAAGGTTATTCTAGAGAAAATACTAGCTTAAATTGCCTCCAGATAGGAAGTACTAGGCCTCATATGTATGTAGTGAAAATTGTGTAATGATTTAAACTGCACAAAGCAAGACAACTGTCTGAATAAGATGTTCTAACAATGTCTTATACAGTTTAAGTGTTAGAAATATAATAAATGTTAACTGTGTATTGAAATAAACAGCTCCTAATTGTACTGCATATCCAAGTCAATCTGTCATCTCAGGAATTAACTACGAAAAACAGATAAGCATGATTTACTGCACACCTTTCATTAAGACAGCCACAGAATTAAATTAATAGTAATTGTGCTTACAAAATGGCATCCCTGTGATGTGGACCTGAAATTTATGCTAATCCTAGCTATGACAGATTGCCTTGGCATGCATTTCAATTAAAATATTCATTGGGATTGTGTCAAAAAAAGAAAAGGTTTTATAATTGAACAAAAAAAAAAAAAAGAAATACTTTCCCTCTCAACCTTTCTTTTTTTTACAATTCTATTTATCGCCTACCTTCCGGGGCATCTCTCAGGCTATTCTCACTCAACCTGCAGCCCCTAACCGCCCACCTAAACTACTCACCCCTGACAGTAGCATCAGTATCAGGACCTCCATCTCTCCTGGGCTGAGTCAGGAGTTGTGGCCAGCAATGGGTGTGTGGAACCTCGGTTCCTGGAGGTCACCGTTGCCTCACTCGACCAGTAGGGTTTTTTCCTTGCTTGTCCCTCTCCCAACTTGGGATGTGCAATGTCACCCAGCCTGCTACGTGATCACTTCCGCACACATCCAGAAGGTAGCCTCCCAGCATCCCAGCATGGTTCCTGAGTCTGCAGTGCACCCGATCTCCACCAGGTGCCACTAGCAGTGTGGGGAAATCCCCCTTCCTCCCAGGAGAGGAAAGCAGTCCTCCAGATGCTTGATTCTCTCCTCTTCTGCTGACCCCTGATGGCCCGAGCTCCCTCCCGAACCCAGGTTGTCGACATGACACAAAGAGTGGCGTCCAGTGCCTCAACCCTCATCACCACTGGGCCAGCCCCTCTCCACTTTTAAAGACTGCATATTGAGGCAAAATAATCATTTCCTTTGTCCTCACACAAAGCTGAAAGCCACTTTGGAGAAAAAGGAAAGTAATTTGTTACCGCAAACTATTATCAGAACACAACATATTTTGAAAGGTTTTAAAGGCACATAAGTATGTTCATAGTGCTCTGCTTTATAGTAGGAAAAAAATGATGTTTTCATCAGGGATTTTCCCAGGGGATCAAGAGGATGCTCCTCCAATGGTCAGCCCCATAGGTAGTCCTAAGAAGGAGGAGAATAAAGATAACCTCCCAGAGCTAGAGATTTCCTTTGAATACCCAGGGAGAAATGTGTTGTTTTTTTCACGAGGCAATTTTTGAACAGAAAATTCCCCTAGACAGCATACCTGCCAAAGAGCTACAATGCGCGGAGCTTGATTGTCATCTAAGCTCACTTTTGGCTGAAGCCAAAACTAGATCCAAGAAAAAAAACAACTGAATCCCTCACTAACAGGATATACTTTATATCTCCAACATAAAATCTGCAATGAGGCAGCCCAAAGCAGGCAATATAGATTAGGAGAGATTAGTTTTTGACTTGACCAATGCAGGCAGGACCAGACCACCAAATGTCAGGCTTTGGAATTGGAATTACAGTGAGAAAAGGCCAAATATTTGGGCATTCTTAAAATCAATGAAGCAGACATGAAATAATTTAAAAGCAATTAACCAAAGGTTGATAGAAAAAGTTGGGGATTTGAAACAGCAAATTATCCCTGGTCCTAGCAAAGTCAAGGACCTACAGCAGCAAATAAGAGCATTAAAAGCTAAAGTGGTCAGATTAAGAGCAGAAAATTCCAGGTGTCAGGAGAAATTAGCAGAGGCTGTGATTCAAATGAAAGCAGCTCAAGACACAGCCCAAAAAGCAGAAGAACAGGTAGGTGCAGCCCATCAGGAGATAGATTGGCTGCACAAAGCATTTATTGAGTCCCTTTATAATATTGGTCAACAGCTGGGGTCCCTACAATCAGCTGAGCCCTTGTCACCTCCTGTCCCAGAAACCCCCCTAAAGCCAGTGGCAGAGGACCTTGCAGTCAAGGTCAAGTATTTAGTCAAAGACATTCAAGACTTAAAATTGGGGGGGAGTGGCACAACCTTTAAATGGCCCTCAGACCTCTGATAGCCAAAAGAATACCCCTGCAGGGACAAGCCAACCCCTGCCTGGTCCTATCACATCTGGCCCCACTACCTCTAGCCCCACAACTCTGTACTGACCAGATTCAAAGCAACTGATCTGAGTTATAAAGGCATAGAGATGAGCTTCGACCCCAAGGTCTCTGTATTGAAGATAGAAGATTATATTTTTGATTTGAAATCGCAATTGGAATACTTTGGGATCAATAACCCTAAAGATCGGTTATGGGTCTTAAGGTTTTCTGTGGTATCAGATGTTCGAGCCTGGATGTCTAGACAAAAACCTGAAATCAAAACCAATTTTGATAAAATGTGCCCAGCCCTGATCAAAGAGTATATCACCTATTGAAGTCCCATAGCAGCTTTCAAAGAGACATGCCAAAAGAATCCAGCCCCAAAGGATTTTTACAAAGTGCTGAGTGGAATGTTTTTCTCAGGAGGGAGGAGAAAGACCCAGACCTGTTTCCTCACCTAAATGAAGCCTTTATAAAAGGCCTTCACCCCTCTATAAGGACATTAGTCCAGCCTTGGTTAGAACCAGATACTCCCATGAATGATATCATAGAGCGGGCCTAAAGAATGTTTAAAACTGTTAACCCAGATGGGGGTAAGAAACTTACCACAGCTCCTCAAAATAAGCTTTTTGCCATTATTAGTGATCAGACCTCCCTCCAAATGGAAGGAAAACAATTGCCCCAAAACAAACAGGAGACTACTAGTCTTCCTAGGGATAATGAAAAATTCCCAAATCAGAGGAGGGACAGCTGGAACTGTAGATCACGCAGCCCCCACAACCCAAACAAAATGAGTCAGAGGCTTCCAGACAGCACCCAGATGCCTGGAATGATCAGCCATGGCCTAACCGAGGCAGAGATACTAACAGTTATGCTATCAACCAGCTAAGAAGGCAAATCAGACAGTTGAGAGAGGAAATCTGTAGATACACTCCCAGGGCCCCATGCCAGTGCCCTGCACCAAACCCCAGTGCCACTCCTTTTATCCCTAGGAGTGCTCATACTAGTAGCTATCCACCAGCATGCGCAGACACTCCCCAGGGTCCTCACTGACTAGGCCAGAACCAGTCCCCCACTATCCTCCATCCTAACATGGGGGCGCAAAAATGCTAAATCCGTCAATGTGGTATATGTCACCTGGGCTTCCAGAGTGAATGAAGAGGAGACTCCCAACTTACAACAACCACCACCTGCAAAGGAGGTGTTTGCCCTAAAACGCAAAACATACCTAGGTCCATTAATACTTTAGGGAAGTATAGAAAGGCCATACTTTGAGGTCACCATTAATGACCTCAATTGTAATGCCCTTTTGGATCTTGGTTCTGAAATCACTATCATGACCCAAACGGTCTTTATAGGACTACAGGACCACTCTACTCAAAAGGGAAACCCTTTAACCTTGCTAGATAGCACTGTGAGCTTTACCAGTTTTACATGAGACACTGCTAAGGTCTTGGGCATTATCTGGTTAAAAGTAAATTTTAGAACCCTAGCATGCGCCATCCTGCGTATATAACCAATCTCCCCTCTGAAGAGTTACTGGTGGGATCTGATCTGTTGTTGCGCTTTGCCCCACTGCTGGATTTTTGTGCGCGAAGACTGTATACACAGCTCGCTAAATCCCTTCCTGTCACCTATGTGGATAGTAACCAGTTACAAGCCACTGCTTGCTCCTTTGGTTCAAATGGTACAGCACTTAAATTTGCCTATCCAAACATAACATAGGCATATGCCTTGGTTTTGGGCTGTGGATCGGATTTGACAAATCTCATCCTAGATCCAAATGCAGTGGACACTTTAGCCCATAACGAGGAAGTTAACCCTTTACAAACTATACTAGAACTGAATAACTCAATTCTTCACTCTAGCTCCTCAGCTAAGCAAGAAGCTGATGCACAAAATGCAGGCATGCTCAACACCCTAGAATCTGCAAATGCCAGCGAACAGGAAAACACACACACCAGCTCTACCATTCCCTCTAATAGAGTGATACATCACCCTACCTGTCTGGAACATATCTACTATCATGATGAGAACTGGTGGACTGTCATAGCAGTCAAACACCTCATTTCTGATGCTATACTCGCCCTTAACTAGGAAAGCACTTTAATTAGTAAGGCTTTGTTCCATGACCTTAGAAAAACCGAACCACTCATTTTGGCAGAAAAGAATACTAGACATGCAGGTTTGCCACCAAAGGGGGGCACTGCAAAAAGTATAGGAATCACTCACCTTCCCATCACAATAGGAAACAAGCATTTGTCAATGCCGAATGTTGCCTTGCTGACATTGGCATTGGTAGTGCACGAGTTAGACAGATGCATAAAAGGAATGGCAGTAAATTACGGAAGTGACACCAACCCCACACCACCCTGAAGAGACTGACAGGCACTAAGGTGTGCCTTTGGGTGTTGGCCATAATGCTCATGTGATTTCACCTCACTCTACCCTGCAGAGTCTGACAAGTATCGCATTCTGCCTTGGGGTCCTTGGGCCTTACGCTCACCCCGTTCCATATGGAAATATGTTGAGATGGGTGCAGTATAGGAGAATGGGGTGAACTTTGGGGCGGAAGAGTGCAAGGCACAGTTCGATGCCTGTCAGTGGCTGCAGGGTGGGGGTGGAATAGTGTGAACATTAGAACCGACAATCTAAAGTCACATCTGACACCGGTTAGTCTCTACAGGGTGGTACGTTATGCTTAGAAACCCTAATGCCCCAGGCATGTGTTCGTATTTGCACTCCAGATTTTCAACATGGGCTTTTTCTCACTCCACCTCATGAAAGCATTTGGGACCTCTGCTCATGAACAGTGGCACTGTGATTTTGTTAATCTGTCCTGAATGTTCATGTCCCACACTGATTGCGCCATTCTGCGCAAGTATCTCAAAACCACATTTTGGGCAGGATGTGAGAAATGACAACTGTACCGTTCTTAAGGAGGTGTGCAAAATGGCAATGTGGAAAATCTGGAGTGAAAATATAAATTCTCCAAGTTATGAGTGTGCATGGAAATTGCACAATGCATGCTCTTAACACAGTCATTCTGTAGAATTTTCTCACCAAATTTTCAACATAGGCATTTTGGGACCTTCCCTCATGAACACTGTCACAGTGATTTTCTTAATCTGTCCAGAACATTGATTTCCTTTAGCGACCACGCCATTGTGCAGCGCATGTGCAAAACCACATTTTGCGCAGCATGTGAAAAATAACAACTGTACTTTTCTTAAGGAAGCGTGCAAAAATGGCAATGTTGAAAATCTGGAGTGAAAATATTAACAATTCTTGAACTAATGAGTGTGTGTGGAAACTGCGCAACGCATGCTCGTAAAATAGAAATTTTGTGGAATTTTGTCACCAAATTTTCAACATATGCATTTTGGGACCTCCGCTCATGGACAGTGTCACTGTGATTTTCTTAATCTGCCCAGAACATTGATTTCACACACTGACTGCACCATTGTGCGCCACATGTGTGAAAACACATTTTGGGTGAGATGTGAAAAATGACAGCTGTACTGTTCATAAGGAGGTGTGGTAAAATGGCAATGTTGAAAATCTGGAGTGAAAATATTAAAAATTCTCGAAGTTATGAGCGTGCATAGGAACTGTGTAACACACACTCGTAAAGCAGTCATTTTTGGGAATTTTTCCACCAAATATGCAACATAGGGTTTTTGGGAGCCTACCTCATGAACTGTGACACTGTCATTTCATTAATCGGCCCTGAAAGGTGGTTCCACACAGTGACCATGAAATCACCTTTCAGGACCAAATAACAAAATGACAGTGACTGAGTTTATGATCTGGGGCCCAAGAACCCCATGTTGAAAATTTGGTGAAAAACTTCCCAAAAATGGCCGAGATATCCACCAAGGTTGAAAAAACCCTATTTATGCCATTATACAGCTTACCGGCATTTCTTCAGTTCGTGATCAGCTTTGAAGAGTGCAGACATGTTCCCCGTTCACCGAAGATCATTGCACCAGCCTCCGGAGATAAGTATGGGGTGAGGGGTGTGTGGGAAAGTGGGGTGCACAGTGGGTGGGTGCGGGTTGGGGGGCACAAGAGACCACGAGGGACCGTTTTCTGTTTTTACAGGGAAAAGGAAAAAAACGGCAACGTGGGATGCTTTAGGCACGCTGAGGTGGGCTCCCAGCATGCCGGCATACCTGTGTGTTTCTTTGGGGGGGGCTGGAGCTGATGGAGATTGGGCACTCCCATCAGCCGCATGGTGTGCTTTTTGTAGGCCAGTATGAGCTGAGGGGGATTGGGCACCCCCTTGGCTCACAACAAATTTTGGGGGGGACATTGTGCCGACAGGGATTGGGCTACCCCATCAGCAAATGAACTAGTGAGGGCAAATGCCAGCAGGGGGATTGGGCACCCCTGATGTCGGCTGTTATGGGGACTGTGAGAGGCGGATGGCTCCGCCATGTTTATTGAAATGTTACACCACGGAAGGCACGCACTGCAATGAGGGGGCACTCCCTCATTGCAGTGGCTAAATCCTTTCAAGGTGGTGGCACGCTTTTGCACTGCTGTCATAGACAGTGCGCAGTCTAATTCGTACCACAGAGCCCAGCCCAAAAAAGCAGTGGTGCCACTGGACACTACAGGACCGCACCTCCAAAACCTGCTATTCTAAGTTACGGCAATATGTTTCTTGCGCATGCGCAAGACAACATATAAAGGAACTCTCTAATTATGTATATGTGTTAAAAGACCTTAAACCTTCAGTTTAGCTTGGTGCTGATTTCCTTGTGCATCTCGGTGTAACCATAGATTTTATTCATGCCATCCTGTGAACTAGAAAACCAGGGGTTCCTCTTCCTCTTGAGGGTCACCCTGAGAACATGAGGTCTGGACAGACCATGCCTGAAATTTGCCAGGCTATTGCAGCAATGTCTGCGGTTATACCAGCCAGTTAGGACCGGGTGGGTGAGAGCCTCCTGGTACCTTTACTGACTAGTCTGTGGTGGTGAGACCTCCTAAGTGTTTTTATCTTATGGATCATTGGATTTGAACATGGATTGATGTTGATACACTGTATATTAATATTGCTGCTGGACTTGGATTGAATAAACTTGAGAGTTCTGACTTGCTGAACTTGAATTCTTCTCTCTTTTGGAGGATTGTGGACTGTATAGCTATGTTAAATGTAGTTATTGAAAATTTTAATGCTGTTGTTATTTAAATTTAGGTTTGGGGTACATTGTTTTGGGTAGGAAGGTGGGGAGAATTGGAGTGAGTGTGTGTGTGTGAATTAGTTTTTTCTTTTTGTTTTGTTATTTAAATTTAGGTTTGGGGTACATTGTTTTTGGGTAGGAGGGTGGGGAGGATTGGAGTGAGTGTGTGTGTGTAAATAAGAGTTTTTCTTTTTATCGTTCCTTTCAAATTACTGATGCACCAGGGTCGTTTGGGGGCCCGGGGAGGGCCAGGATAGTGTATGGGGCATCCCTTCTGTGTGACTTATGGCCCTTCACCTGCATCCCTGTTTCTGATACCACTGTGAGACACTGCTGGGAGGTGGGGGGGATTGGAGGGGCCAGAGTGATCTTGGGCAGTGGGGAGCCCTGTGTATGGCAGAGGGTGGTAGGATTGGGATTGTTGGGTCCAGAAGGCACCCTGGTTTATGACGGGCACAAGATAGAGGCCAGACATGCTTGGTACCTGTCTCCAGGGAGTCCACCAGACTGAGTGGCCACGTAACCCGAGGGACTGCTTTGCCCACCAATCCCCTGAGGGCAATGCTATGCAATGCCAGATTGATCAGGAACAAGATTGTGATTACTACAGACTTGATTTTCTCAGTTGATCTCAGTTGCATCACAAAGACCTGGATTGGGGATGATGCTGGCCCAGTTTTTGAGGCTGCCATCCCCTCTGGGTATACCGTGGTGCACTGCTCCAGAGAGGAATGTAGGGGCAGTGTGTAACCATCTGTTTTAGATCTCATTTGGGCTTCACCATGCACCCGGTGAGAACCCTGGGTTCTTTTGAATGTGTGGATGTCTGTGGGGGTCCGGGTACAGGCTGCAGGATTCTTCTTATTTACCACCCCCCTGGGGTGATGGGGAATTTCCTGCAGGAGGTTGCTGAATTCATCATCGGTGAAACACTGGAAGCCCACAGATGTATTGTCTTGGGGGATTTCAATGTCTGAGCCAACGACAAATCTTCTTGACTTGGTCATAACCTCCTCCAGACCCTGTCATTGCCAGGTCTGTCGCAAGTTGTTTCTGCCATGACACACCAGGGCAGGCACACGTTGGACCTGGTGTTCTCACTGGGGCTTGAGATAAATGATCTCAAGATTAATCGGGTGGTATGGTCCAATCACTGCATGGTGTGGTTCATGTTAGGGGCTCCCACTGGATGCCCTCCCCCTACAGATATGATGGGCTGTCATCCTTTGCGGGGACTGACCCGGGAGGGCTTTTTGGCGGCAGCTGATCTTTCTGGTGTGGGCAAAGCATGTGTTGGAGGTGTTGGTGGCATGGTGGGCTCTGTCTGTGTATGACCCAAATCTTTCTACCTGAAGTCCCTGTGGTTTGACTGGGACCTCAGGGAGATGAAGAGAAAAGGTTGGAGGTTGGAGCACTGCTGGATAAAGTCTGGCCGGGAGGAGGACAAACTGACCCTGCATGTGCATTATAATGCATACCAGGGGCAATCAACCATAAGAAGGTAGTGTTCCTGTCCAGGGAGATTGCTCCCAGGAAGAACCGATCAGCTGTACTTTTTCAGACTGAGGACAGGCTACTTCATCCAGCCTGCCTACAGCTGAAGAAGGTTTTTTCTAATGCTGAATGCGAAGAATTTGTTCAGTTCTTCTCGGACAGAGTGTCTGGTATCCAGCAGGGAGTTCCTCCAGTCAGCAATGCCATAGCTGGCAATGGTTTCCTGAAGTGTTCTGAATGCACTCCACCTGGTTGGGGGGAGTTTAGACCAGTGGAGGTAAGTGAGGTCATCAGGGTGGTGACCAATCTGAAGCACACTTTTTACGAACTGGACCCAGTGCCGACACATTTCTTGATGAGATGCATCGACACCGTTGGCCCGGTGTTTGCTCTGATTATTCAGAGTTCCTTGTCTGAGGGGAGTCTTTCCTGATGCCTTGAAAGAGGCATTGGTAAGACCACTCTTAAAGAAACTATCTTTGGACCTGGAGGTTAGGGCAAATTATCGACCTATCTCCAACCTTCC
The DNA here is from genome assembly GCA_016271365.2 of Neoceratodus forsteri. NCBI lineage: Eukaryota > Metazoa > Chordata > Ceratodontiformes > Ceratodontidae > Neoceratodus > Neoceratodus forsteri. The sequence continues at coordinate 347,589,190 of JADMNL010000023.1, forward strand.
CTTTTTGGCAAAGATTGTTGAGAAGGTAGTGGCGCTTCAGTTGGAGGAGCACCTTGTGACCCATGAGTTGTACGAACACTTCCAGTTGTAGTTTTGGGTGAGACATAGCACAGAAGCCACGCTTGTTCAGGTGCAGAATGATGTTCTCAGGGCTAGAGATCAAGGAGAAAAGACAATTCTTGTTCTTCTTGTTCTCTTTTCAGCATTTGACATTGTGGACCATTGTGTGTTGCTTGACCACCTCAGGGAATGCTGCAGACTCACCGGCACTGTCATCTGCTGGATTTAGTCCTTTTTAACCAGCAGGAGGCAGTGGTTGTGATGGGGAATTTCTCCTCCACCCCTAGCCCCCTATCTTGTGGAGTACCTCAGGGGTCGGTGTTAGCACCAACGTTGTTTGCAGTGAATATGCTACCCCGGGAGGGATCATTATGAAGTATGGTTTGGGTTATCATTGCTATGCTGATGATACCCAGCTATACTTATCCTTTGCCCCAGTAACATCCAACATGGTAGATGTGCTAAACAGCTGCCTTGCTGAAATCAACGATTGGATGGCCTCTAGCTGGTTGCGACTGAACCCCGATAAGATGGAGGTATTGGTGGTGGAGTTGAACAGAGTGTGTGACAGGATGGCCTCTGGATCAGAGACTGGACTTGTTCTGGGATCTGTTCCATTGAAGGCCTCCTCTAGGGTGTGAAATCTTTGTGTCATTCTGGATAGGAGTTTGACAATGGAGGCGCAGATATCTTCCACCATCCACTCCTGCTTTTTCCATCTCAGAAATGTCACCAGGATAAAGCCCCTTGTTCCACCTTGGGACCACCCCACTTTGATACATGCCTTAGTTACATCAAAGCTTGACTACTGTAATGCACTCTACCTCAGGGTCACAGGAGGATCTCTCCACAGACTGCAGCTAGTGCAGAATGCAGCTGCCCAGTTACTTTTGTCATATTACACCGGTGTTGCTTGAGCTGCATTGGCTGCCAGTCAGGTGAAGGATCCTCTTTAAGGTGGGTCTTCTCACCTATAAGGCCCTACACAGACAGGGCCCTGTTTATCTGGTAGACCTTCTTGCACCTGCTCTCTTGGTTTGCCTCCTCCGTTCCTCCTGTGGGGCCCCCCGGCAATTCCAGGACAAGGTTGAAATCAGCTGGCGACAGGGCATTTAGTGTCACTGCCCCATCCTGTGGAAATCACTGCCCCACGGGGTTAAGAAGCCCCTACTTTGGAGGTATTCAAGGCCCGCCTTAAGGCCCTCCTATTTGCCCAGGTCTTTCTGGATCAAGCTGTTCATCTACAGATCAGACCTCAGCTATTGGTAATTTGATGTTTAGTTTATTATTTATGGGAAATGTTTTTATGTGGAGTTAATTACCTGTATGTTCATAATTTTTTCTTCTGTTTTATATTGATTTTGTTGTTTGAATATCGGTCTATTTATTTATACGGTGCCCAGATCCTCTGGGATTGGGCGTCTTTTTAAATAAATTTGCTTTTGCCTTTGCCATTTGCTTTCCCACTAGGACTGAAGATTCAACAAGATCAACTGATGCCCAATAGCAGAGCCTTTTTTTGGCTTGCTGCCCTGCTTCATGTCTTAGGCCTAATCATCTAGGGTGAGTCTTACCAGGAGATTGTTGGTCGAGGAACCCATATCCTGATAACCAAGCCTAACCCTAGAGATATCATTATCTCTGTCCGCACACAACTAGGATTCCTAGTGGGAGACTCTTTTTATGGCTTTGAACCCCTGGTACCAGTCATCAGTCCAGTACCCCCAGACCTACGGACGGGAGACTGAGGCACAATGTTACACATGCCTCCTAGGAATAATTGCTGTACAGTTACTTCTTAACAAAGATGTCAGTGCCATGACCCACTCCCAATGGGAAGATACCAATCTAGTACTTTCCTTACCCAGAGATGCTCCTACCACTAGCCAGGCTACAGCCTCTGTAGTGCATGCCATCATAAAAGATGTAAGTGAGTCTGTAGAGGAAGAAGTAGAAGTGGGCATAGCCCAAGAATTGCCTAGATTTACTGAATCTGTAGAAGTCCAAACTGAGTTATCTGCCCTACCAGATAAGATGGCTAAAGACCAATTAAGGTTGATTTTTCCATGAGCACCATGACACGTTTGGAACAGATTCCTTATCCTGTGGTAGCATTGACATCCACCAGGTAAGAATCCCCACGGTTGCTGGTTCAAAACCTGTGTATGTCCGATAGTACCGAATTCCCTTAACAGCCTATGAGTCTGTCCAGGAAACACTGGGTACCCTTCTGAAGCATGAAATCATCAGAAAGACCAACTCCAACCACAACAGCACAATTTGGCCCATGCTTAACCTTACTGGTAAGTGGTGACTTACTGTAAACTATAGGAAGCTCAATGAACAAGTGCCCTTCTCAAGATGTCCCATGACTTACCTGGACCAGAGCCTGGCCAAAATTGAAGGAGCTAAATATTTTTCCTCCCTTGACATAGCCAGTGGATACTGGACCCTAAAGATACACCCTGATGACCAGTATAAGTTAGCATTTACCTTCGGTAACTCTCAGTTCACTTGGAATTGATTACCCTTCGGTTATTGCAATTCACCTGCTGAGTTCAATATCTTCTTGCACAAAACTCTGCCACATGCAGCAGCATGTGGAACCCTGATTTAAGTTGATGATATACTCATAAAATCAGCCACATGACCTGAACACTTAGCAGAACTTAGGCATTTCCTAGGACAACTCAAAGAGGCCAGAGCCATGCTATCCTTGACCAAAGGACAGTGGTGCCACTCTCAGGTAGATTATTTAGGATATACAGTAGGACCTCAAGGAATCCATCCACAAAGAGATAGGGTACAAGCCCTTTGTACCTTCAAAACATCTACTAATGTAAAGGAACTACAAAGTTTCCTAGAAGTTTGCAACTAGTCCTGACAGTTCATTGAAGACTATGCAGAAATTGCACAGCCCTTGTTCGAACTGTTGAAGAAGAACCTTCCCTAGGTGTGGGAATCTAGACAAGAAAAAGCTGTCCAGGAGTTAAAAAACAGGCTAAGCAGAGCACCTTGCTTGGCTTACCACCAAAAGGATAAGGAGTTTCTTTGAGACACTGCTCACACACTCAGTGCCCTAAGTGCTTCTCTTTCCCAAATGCACAACGCCAACAGATGAATCATTGCCTATGCTAGTAAAACTTTGACTTGACGTAGAAAATAAGTTTTCTGATTGTGAGAAGATTATCTTTTCAGTGGTTTGGGCCATTCAACACTTTAGACATTACACTGGAGGAGAAAAGATTGTCCTGGAAACATGTCACCAACCTCTTATCTTTCTGGGGAGCCAGAAGATAAGGGAAGGAAATGTTTCCAGAAGCAGGATTGTTTGTTGGACTTTGGCCTTCCAAGGACTTTTCTTGGAAGTCTGCTATGCCAAAAATAAGAATGATTCACTATCCCAGGGCCTTGTCGAAGGTCATGACTGTACTGCTTAAGGTCCTAAGGACCCAGTTATACCTGGGAAGCAGATCACCTCCTGAAATGCCATCCAGGCAGCAATATTATGATGCAGACCTCTGCAGAGGCCTTCCTAAGGTCTACGTGGATGGCTGTGCATATCACAAGGGTGACATTCTACATGCAGGCGCTGCTCTTGTGTGGGAAGGAGAATACCCCAAACTGCCTACAGGATATGCTTTAGGCCCAAAGACCAGTCAGTATGCTGAAATGGCATGTATTCTCGTGGCTTTACAGCGAGAACTCAAACATCATCTTCTTGATTTTATCTGTACTGATTCTAACTATTTAAGGCAAACCTTTCTTACACATCTTCCCTTCTGGAAGAAATAGGGCATGAAAAATGCAAAAAGCAAAGACGTCAAACATGTAGAATTAATCACAGGCATTGATCTTGGTGTAGAAGAACATGGAATGACCATTTATTGGAAAAAGGTCAAAGGACACTCAAATGTGAGTGGCCCAGACAAACATGGCAATGACTTGGCAGATAAACTAGCCAAGGAAGGTGCCATTGGTGATGTTTACTGGGAGTTTGAGCTTCACCATGCTGCCCCTGACCACACACTTACTATATCTGTAATCACTAGAAGTCAGGACCAAAAGACTGCTCCACAACCTGAAGGCTCAAATTCTCTGAATCAAACTTTAGTGTCAGGAGGTTAAGACCCTCATTTAGATTTAGTGCAAGAACAGACTAAAGATCCAACAGCAAACAAGCTTTACCAATATGTACTAAATCCTGAGGCTAACCCTATCACACCTGAGGATTTGCAAACTGACACAGAACTCAAGACTATGTATGAGCAAAAACAGATTTAAGTTACATAAAAACCTTTTGGTTTATGTTCATGAACAAACTCCTGCACCTCCCTGGGTAGTCCCTAAAAGCCACTGAGGTATGTCCATGCAAGATGCCCATGATGCACCCTGTAGTGCACACCGTGGTAGTAGACCTACCTATGACACCCTCAAAGAAGTAGCTTATTGGCCAAACATGTGCCAAGACATTTTTTGAGCTACACCAGAGGATGCTTGAAATGCTGCGCATTTCAGACCTCTGAGCCCTGACAGAGCACCTCTCTGAACCAGAGGTTGTACCTTGCCCTGGTAAGACCTACAAATAGATTGGATAGGACCCATCATAAAATCCTCCAGAGGTAACAAGTACCTCCCAACGGTCACATGTTTGTTCACCAAATGGGTCAAATGCCTTCCTGTACCAAATGACACTGTGGAAACCACCGCCTTCTTTCTGATTAATAGGATTTTCACTACATGGGGCTTACCCATGACAGTAGAATCCGACAGAGGAACACACTTCACTGCAGAAGTAATGACTAAAGTATGGGAAACTTTGGGAGTCAAAAGAAAACTCCATGTTTCCTATCACCCCCAATCCTCAGGCCAAGTAGAAAGAGCCAATCAGACCATTGTAAACATTTTGCGAAAGTATATCTCCACTACAGGAATGGACTGGGACATTAAACTTCCCATTGTAGTGATCGCCATTTGTGCCACACCACACCGATCGACAGGTGTCACCCCATTTGAAATGATGACAGGTAGAAAAATGGTTCCGTCCTTATACCTACTATATCAGGTTGGTGATGTCAACTTGGTCAGGGACACTGGTTTACCAGGATTGAAAAAGGGCAAATTCCATTTTGCACATTATAAAAACCGATTAGTCACCAGTGTCTGCTAAGACAAAATCAGATTTTACTGGTATTTGGCTTTGTGTATTTTATTTACCAATTTTTAACTCTGCTAACATGCATTTTAGTAATTTTGACCTCCACTATTGCACATCCATCCATCCTTGTACCAATTTTAAGCTATTTTAGGTACAAGATGTGATGGCAGCAGCAGCACTACAGCCCCCATCCCTAAGGTGTGTTGGAAGCAGCACTACGGCCCCCATCCCTCAGGTGCAATGGCAGCACCAAGAGCACTACACCCCCCATCCCTCTGGTGTGACAGAAGCAGCAGCACTGTGGCCCCCCTCCCTTAGGTGTGATGGCAGCAACATTATGTTCTCCATTCCTCAGGTGTGATGGCAGTATCAGCACTATGGCCCCATCCCTCAGGTGGGATGGCAGCAGTACTAAATTCCCCATCCACCAGCTGTGATTGCAGAAGCAATATGGCCACCGCCCCTCAAGTATAATGGCAGTAGCAACAATGCAGCCCACATCCCTCAGGGGTGATGGCAGTAGTGACAACACCATGATCCCCTTTCTTCAACACCCACACCCCACATACACAAATTAGAAATTACTTGGTCTCTTCGCTTATTAAAACTCAGATGTGAATTAATCTGAACCATCACCACTAAGGTAGACCACCTTTGTTTTTTCCTATCTATCATTTAACTGCCTGATTTGGATTTCTGCCTGTGACACCACTGACCAGAGTTTGGGAACAGACTTGGGTGTTGGAGGGCCGACCAGGGTGGAGGGGGCTTGAGTGCCTATTGACCACTTGCCTTCTCCTGGGAGGGAGGGAGGGTGGGTTCATGGGTCAGTGTTTGCTAGCCCTGGTGGAGGCCAGAGGCATGGCAACACATTGGCCCTCACTACCAGAGGAAGCATGACATATGTAAGCTTGTGCCTTGACACCATTTGGCCTGCCATGCTCCCAAGAAAATAGGAAAACACCCACTGGCTAACCAGAGGATGGCTGCTGGTCCTTCCATAAGCCCAAAGCCCCAGACATGTGTTCCGTTCTGACCCCTGCCATGTCTGTGATACAGAGGAATCTCTTTGGGGTGATTTTCCTCCCCTGGTAGCCCCCAACATGGGTAGAAGGGTTACTTTGAGTTACCTGGTAGCATGGCAGTAAGGGGCAGTGGATGGCAGTCAGGACTCAGCAGCGATGATAGTGGGCCTTGGCAGGCCTGAAGGAGTGGATGGCCAGGGGGTAGGAGGAGCAAAAAAAAACCTGCCTGAATTTGCTTCTTTGAAATAAAGTGTCTTCACCTAAAAAATCCACAAGTGATTAGTGGAGGACCTTCTAATGGAAAATCGTGCATCTTCCAAACATGTGGATGCCTCTTTTTTTCCCCTTGGTCTCCATGAAAAGGATGTCTTAGTTTTCATGTCTGAGCTCAGATGTGAATTAAGCACCACTTTGCCCACCAGCATTGTACAGCCCCTGGGGTCTTAACTTCTGTGTGTCACTGAATGTGCTTTCAGAATCCACTGGCCAAGCAGAAGTACACTTAAACACTTAACATTTGCTTTTTGTTGAAGTAGTCTATCAGAAAACTATTTGTTGTCACAGAGACTGAAACAGCAGGTGGGAGAAAAGGTGCAAATGATCCCATTCACCTAAATGGGGTGCTAACTGTGAAGTTTGCTTGCAAGCAGTAAGGCAGTTTCTTCCTTGTGAACATACTTTCATTCAGACTAGTTTATTCAAACACCTAAGGATTTTGGACAGCCCTGCTGATTGCAAACTTGAATAAGCTAGTTAGTAACAGTGATCCTGCACTTAACAATCTACAACCTAGATGCTCACATGCAAAGAATACAATAAAAACCTGTCTAAAGTCTAAAAAACAAACTTATAAGACACATAAAATGTATGAACATTTATCTTTACCTATACAAAATCACTGTAGCCAGAGTAAAACTCGGGTAAATTACATGGTACTGACTACTGCATGATGTAGTAAACCTATATTGGTATATTTTTATATATATTCTTTGTAAACAGGGTATGGCAAACTAGACAGAACTGCCTGTTTTCAGGGGTGATCCAGGTGCATTATGAACATTAAACACTTTATAACATTTTACTAAAACCAAATTATTTGCCACTCTAACGGCTTATTTTTTTCTTACACCAAAGTGGGTGAATAGTTAACAGAGCACTGTATATAGTCTGTGGTAGCACTACTGCTAGCAATGCCAGTGATCCAGGGTCATAAGTGAACTTGGGTTGCTAGAGGTTTGGTCAGGGGAGTAGGATCGAGCATCTAGAGGGCTGCTCTCCTCCTCCAGAAAGGGTGAGCTGCAGGTCCTGCTGCTTTACTGCCAACTGGGTGACCACAGATGGTGGTGCAGTGGGGCTACAGAGTGATCGAGGCGAGGGGACGCTTGCCAGGATCTGGAGTAGTGGCATGTCTCTATGTGCGTTACCTCCTTGGATCCCTTCAAGCACCAGTGCCCTCAGGGACAGAGACCAGAAAACCAGTAACAATCACTCCACATCAGCCACTGGTAGAAGGGATCCAGCTGCCCCAGACTTGATAACCAGGCTCCATGAGGGACCCACTGGGCTGCCCGACATACGCTAAGGGACTGTGGAGGGTGATCTAGGGTCCTCTCCCTTCCCACCTGGGGGTGTGCAACCCAGGCAGGATGGGAGCAGGCCCACAGGAACTCCTGAGCATTACCTGGGGTGAAGCAAGGGGATACCCAGCCTGGGGGCCTCTGAAAAAATGGAGAATGATGTTGTGAGAAGAGGGCACAGAAAGAGAAAATAAAAAGAAATTTAAAAGTATGCTAAAATCTTACGGATTCTGTGCAGTGAAATGCAATTTCCGTGAGGCACTAGTATAAGAATTCAAAATCCGCAAACCAAGCAGGATTCCATGATTTTTACCAGTGTTATCGGTAAAAAGGGAAAACCAGGGTCCTTGAACTTGGTTAGTGCTGTGACCACACATGAGTATTTGGCCAATTTGAGACAACATTTACATGCCACATTTGCCTTCACTCAAGATAGCCTAGAGAAAAGTGTCAAAGGTAGGAAGGCATACTGTGACCAAAAAACTACCCCACAAGAATATCAAATATGGAATAGGGTTTTCTCCTTTAATTATGCTAAAAGGAAGTTGCTGACCAAAAAGTTTGTCCTCAACTGGACAGGCCCTTATGAAATCAGTGGAAAACTCTCACCACTTGTTTATCAACTCAAAATTCATACAGGGTATGGAAAACTGATTTACAAATGGGTTCACATCAATCAGCTAAGAATATATCACCCTCATCAGGAAACTGCAGACACTTCTGGGAGAGACCAATCCTGGCCACACCCTCATAAACCCTGTACGGCCATTAGACAAATACTGAAATATAATGTAAATAGCTGACAGCATAAATGTAGGTACAGTTAAGATACAGTTATTGTAGATACTCTTATAGTATATAGATAGCAAGCATATGACTAAAAATGGCCTCACTCTGTCTCTTACAGAAGAGACTTCAAGTAATAGCCAGGGTCATCATTCTGCTGCTAGGACTCAAGTGGGTTCTACATGCTATAATAGTCATTCCTGGACCACCATCCAGCATTATGCTTTGGGATGAAACAGGATTCCTGGTTACTGAATGTAGAGGAGTAACCAAGAAAATCTATACTTGCCTTCACCCTCAATACATCATGTTAAAGCATGTAAAGACAATGTGGTTAACCGAAAAGGCCCAAAGATGATTTCAAGAGTATATGCTTTACGTTGAAAGAGACATGAAAAATATTTTACTCCAGTCAAAAACTATTATTGTAGTTCCTGAAGCCCCCAGCATATCTACCAGAATAGAAAGAGTTGCCTCCCTATTCTTTTCTGGTTTAAGAGCATTGGGAACTGCTTTTGGACTAGGCATGAACACCATGAACTCAGTAAAAATTTCCAAAATAAAGGGTACAGTTAAGGAACTATGTGAAGATATGGGTAACATTAAGGCACAACTCACTACACAACAAAAGCTCTGTCAGACATAGGAGGAACTGTGGGAGATACCGTAGTTATGGTTAACCTTCATATAACCTTTCTCAATAATACCATGCAAAAGCTCCATAATCTAGCTCAAACTGTGGGTGAAGATCTCACCACTATTCAGCAACTTAGATCAATTGCACAAGAGTTGTTGAGAGAAATAAATAGTGGCATAGGAGATTTAAAGGCAGGAAGAATTTCACATTATTTAGTTACCCCAAAATTGATTACCAAAATTTTGAGTGTAGCCAACTCAGAGAAAATAGAGCCACTACATGTGAGTATCACTTACAGTCTTGGAAGTGCTATTCCTATTCATGTTGATTTAGAAGAGATGACCACTGCCTTTATATTAAATGTGCTCCTGGTAGCACAACAAAATATCTACAGAATAAAGACCATTCTTAATGTGGGTACCTGGCAAGGAGATACTTATGCAAAAATTAACACCCCACCAATAGTGGTATGCCATGAACTTAATCCAGATTTATATTTAGTCCCAAACTTGCAGATGTGTCAAACTACTAAAGAACAACATTGTCAATGCCCCAATAAACCTTTTCTAAAGGATAACACCAAGGTTGTGTGTGGCCTTAGCAACACCAATGCCCCAGAAAAGTGTAAATTCACTTTGACCTGTGCAGGTGAAGCTAAGAAAACACCATGCTGAAATCACAGGACCTCAATGGTTAGTTAGTATCAATTTTATGGAAGTCACTGTTACTTATAACAGACATGGTACTACCACTCAACTTACTTTACCTAGCAAGGCAGTACTTATCTCTGTTCCTACAGTTGCACCTATCCGTTTTGGACATATCACCTTGTATCCCCTTGATCCAGTTTCCCATGATATGGAAATCACTCCCATTTCTGCATTCCAAGGTCATGAACTTTCTTTAGTCAATGACCTTGAGCACCTTTTAAATGCCAAAGACCTTCATGAAATTGAGATCACTTGCTCTGAGACTGACCTGGTTATCTCTAATAAATAGTTCAGTCCCGGTGATAAAGAACGAATTTGCATACCAGTACAGTGGCCTCTCATTATCTCATTCCTTTGTGTATTAAATATCACCTTGGTTCTTGTTTTCCTGTGGATGTTATATTCCACCAGCAAGCAACTCCATGCAAATCATGTGAGAATACAGGGTCTGTATAACCATACTTTGGGAATCAAAATGAGACCTTGTCTCCCACCTAGACCTATTGACAACCAGCCCAACTCTCCAGCCTTAGTCCTGATAAATGAAAAGGAAGAATACACCAATATGGAACCTCTTAAAGAAACACTGTAATCCTATGATCTGTATGACCCACCTTTAGGAAAATAGGAAAGGAGTGAAATGCTCCATGAAAGGAATTGCTATGGCATAGCTTAAGAAACAACAAAAGCAAGGCTTAAACCTTAAAGAGCTCATTTTAGTATGTTTAGTTAAAGTAAACATGGCGGGTAATACTTGCATGCACCCCTATAGACCATCTTATAGCATAGGAATTGTGACATTTACTTGCATTAATAACTTTTATATAATTAATATATACTATATACTATATACTGTATATATATACTATATTCCTATATATTGAAAGGATAATGTTGATTAGGTATAACTTAATAGAAATATATCTTAGTATTTCCAGATATTTGCTTAGAAAATATGTTTTAGCTTATCTGAAATAGTTGCTTAGGATAAATACTTTCAGATTTCATCTTAAGATGTTGATTTAGAGAATAACAGCTTTATAAAGTTAAAAGTTATGGAACCATGATTCTCATAAGTTCACATTACTGCACTTTGACAGGTCCTTACATGCCACATCCTTCTGCAATGCACCAACGCTATGGCAGTGCTGCCTCACAAAAGGGGGTGGGTAATTGTAGGCACAAAAGCAGCCATAAGCTGCTAGACCCTGCCAAAGTGTAACAAGGATGATTCACCTTAATCTCAGCTGCAATTAATGTACCTTAAAAGAACTGGTCATAAAAACATTTTCTTTTAAACCAAGCAGACCTGCAAATGCTTAATTCAGGTACATGGAACTCACCTCAGCACCCATAAATCATGGAACAGTCTACATTATACAATGGCAAGAAAGAATCCTGGACTCTGATTGGTCGGTCTTGGGCTGGAACCGTACTGTTATCCCAGCACATCACGGGCCTAGTCTCAGCACTGTGAACCTCCTGACTGAATGCATTTTATTTTGCACCTTTTACGCCTTTTACATCTTCTCTTAAGAAACAAAAATATTTTTTCACATGAACAAAAACATTCTTTAAAATGATTTTTTTTATTCTATATAAGAAAGAGCCATTGTATAATAGCAATAATGTCCACCAGGGTGTGTGTTGTGGTGGGATAATGTCATGCCTCTGGTATTGGATGCACTTGGCCTGTGGCCTCATGCACAACCACTTGCGGCATGACATTATCCCAGCACGACACACACCCTGTTGGGCATTATTGCTTAATTAAACAATATGCTTTAAACTTGCTAACTTAAAGGACATTTAAAATGACAACTGAATAAACTCATTAGATTTAGACATTGTGCAAAGAGCTGACAGAAGCAAAGGTACTTTAAAATAAAAACCCACCACTTCTTAGGTCACTGAGTCATACTATAAGAAGTGGTGTCACCTCTGAAACCATATAACTGAATGAGGAACTGGGTCCTCGAAACAGGGAACTACCTGCTACCAACTAGCCTAGCACCATAAACCACAATGAGATCATCTTCATCACCTCATTTTGAACATGTGCAGTGAAAGGTCTTGTGATTATAAGTCTATTAATTATCACCTCATGGACAACATTCAAGAGGACAATAGGCAGGTCAATGACAGAGCCCCCGATGAGTCAGAACACCTCTTCACGTATGTTATAGACTTCCAACCCAAGATAAACTTCTGTCCAAATATGGCTATATCATCCCAAAACCTCATGCTACTCTTCAGGAAGAATGAATGATACTTTATGATACTTCTGAGGAAGTATTCTGCTTATATAAGGCGTCTCCAAAGACCAACAATTTGTATTACCTACTAACTTTACCTGAATCTGTGTTTCATCACTGGAAGATATCTCACATCTACGCTACTGTTACTGACTCTAAAAACTATTATTCTGCTAAACTCTAAAGACTTTTGGCTTCTGCCAGAAGTAAGAAACATTGAAATTGAACTGACTTTGTTATTTGCAGGCTGTGAAGAGAAAAGAATTCAGAGATCCAGGAAGAAATCTTCTTTGTACAGCCATCCAAGATACTTCAAATCTCCAGACATCAGGGAGACAAGAGACTCTTAGAAAAAGCTGGCTGAGTATAAACTTTGACTTAAGATGCTTGAATATGTGTCTTTAAAGAATCCTGGTTTTATATATATATATATATATATATATATATATATATATATACTGCAGTGAAATATTGTTTAAATGCTAGCAAAGATTATTAGTACCAAGGAACTGTGTACTGGTGTTAGTCAAGGTTATTCTAGAGAAAATACTACCTTAAATTGCCTCCAGATAGGAATTACTAGGCCTCACACGTACGTCATGAAAACTGTGTAATGATATAAAGTGCATAAAGCAAGACAATGGTCTGAATAAGATTTTCTAATAATGTGTTAAACTGTTTAAGTGTCAGAAATATGTTAAATGTTAGCAGTGTCTTGAAATAAACAGCTTCTAATTATATTGCATATCTGACTCAATCTCTCATCTCAGGAATTAACCATGAAAAACACGTAAGCACGATTTACTGCACACTTTTCCTTAAGACAGCCACCAAATTAAATTAATTAATAGTAATTGTGCTTACACAATCCAAAACACATTTTTTAGATACCTGCAAATCAGAACCTATCTATCCAAAACTTTAGGCACACTATATAAGCTACCATGTTCACCATTATTGCAAGCAATCTTAGATAAGAAAGAAAATAGTAATATATCATAGTATAATGAATGAAACACACAAAGAATTGAACTACCTAAAAATCAAATGAGTGCAAGACTTAGGAATCCATCCACTGAGGAAATGTGGCAAGAAATCTTAAAAGTACCTATAATAAAAATAAAAACATCTAAATTACAGCAAATACACTATAATACCTTCTTAGAATATATTATACTGTACTCCTGTAAAATTAAATAAAATAAATAATAGCTTGTCACCAGTATGACCTAGATGTACACACTCTTCAGGTACATTGATCAATATGATACACAGCTGCCCATTCTTAACTAATTTCTAGTCTAAAATAATACTAGTTATCTTAAGAACAATAAGCATGCCAATAAACATACTCCCAAGCCTAACTCTCTTAACAATTCCTGAAAACGTCAAAGCATTCAATTTCTATCAAAAAGTTTTTATTTCAATAGCTATTACAGTAGCCAGAAAATGTATATTAATAAAATGGAAGAATTCAGCCCCACCTGCTTATGAAACGTATCTCAATTTTATGAAAGATATGTATAAATTAGAAAGAATAAGTTATTTAAAAAATGAAAAAAAAAGAGCTCTTTGACAAAATATGGATTCCAGTCCAGATGGCAGTAAGTGATAATTGATTTCTTTTGTACGGTGAAAGTAACCATATGCTTAAGAATAAATGTACTTATAAATGTTAAAGATTGTTAAAAACAAAACACAAGATAGCGAATTTGACAAACACTTCTGCTTAAATAGGCTCCTAGACCCATTGGTAATACTGGGATATGATGAACATGTTGGCTACTTTAGGCTGATTAATAATAATTGGATGAAAATCTGGTCAGGGAGGGAGGGAGGGGCATCGGTTAGACTACCAGAGTTCAGATTTGTAATATTGCACAGTACCCACAACAACTGGGGTGGGTCATCCACTAGTCTGCTAGGGTTGGGATCTGCAATATAACTTTATACTAACAAGATGTGGTGAGTGGAAGCGGGAATCATCAGCACTAGTGCTGCTGGGAGGCAGGGGTCACATTTCACTGTATGTACTGATAAAGCAGATTTTCATAAGCATTAACTGGGACTGCCCTGGCTGCCTGTTACCACTTACAAAAGCCTTTGGATACAGCATTGCATCTTATATGCAAGAGGGCACCCTCATTTGCAGTGTTGCACTGTAGTCTGTGTATCAGCACCATCCACTGTGCACAGTGCTAAGTAAACTCTGGATATGGTCCCTACCCTACTCGGATGCATTGAGTCAGGTTAGCTTGGAGGTATGCTAGTAAACACTGCTCGAACCTTCATAATATGGGGGTCATTGTGTGTCTCATTCTACCTTTCGCTTACAAACACTAAATTATCACCCTTGGCATTTAAGTATTTAATAAGTTATTTTACCTTAAAGCTTTTAGTAACCTTGGATTTAAACAATAACTAAAAACCTTCATTTAGTAAACAGATTTTGAAAAGCACTGTGCAGCTTGTAGATTTAAAAAAAAAAGTCACACAGCCAGAGTATTTTCAAAGCCTTCATGCAGGATTTCTGTTTTCTGAAAGCCATTGCACAACAAGTAGATTTTGGAAACCATAATGTAGGACAAAGATTCTGGAAACTGTCATACAGTACACAGATTTGAAAACCCTTGTCCCCCATGTAAATGTTCAAACTATTTGTGCAGCAGGTAGATTTTCAAAAACATTTCTGAGGGAATCCTGTGCTGACATTTTGTTTATTAATTAAAGGTTCCAAAATATAGGCCATCGCAGTGAGGTGGCAGTAGAGCTACCACCTGCCATGCTGGTAGAGCTGGGTGAAGTCTGCAAAATTCACAAAATTCGTGGATCATGAAGTGTGGAATTTTTCCCCTCAAATTTTGCACTTCACTGGTGAAATTCTCCTCTTTATGGCAAAAACTTCATGATTCGGGTGAAGTCAAAGTCTTCCAGGTGTGGGGAAGCTTCATGAAGCTCTGTGAAGTGCAAATTTTCAGCACTTCACCCCTGAACTTCACCCACAAACTTTTACTTTGCAACATCTCTACATGCCGGTGACTCTAGGTCAGAAGTTTTCTCAGATTGCTGGGGGGCAACTGGAGGGGAAGAGAACTGAGAGACCAACAGACTGCTTTTCTCTCCCAGGGAGGGAGGGCTTGTTGGCTGTGCTTCAAGACTGCCGCCAGGTGGAAGCCTGGTGGTAGTGTGGGCCTGCAGTGGCATGAATGGGGGGAAGAGATGTGGGACTCCACACAAGTGCTGAAATGCACACCGCAGATAAGGAGAAGGGAGAAAAAAGTGGAGGAAATTGGATAGTGGGTCAGGCATACATGACACTTTGTGTGCTGGTCCTCTCCCATGCCATAGCCAGGACCCCTGTCGGCAGCAAGTGGATGAGAGTCTCCTGGGGGAGGATGGCCTTCCCCCTTCTGACCTTGCCACGGAGACAATCCATGGGGGAACATGGCTGACAGGGGAGTCCAGGGGAGGTAGTTGTTGATGAGGGGGGTAGCAGAGACAGATCTAAAAGAAGCCAGCCTGCCCCAACTAAGGAGAATAAACACCTTTGTAGAAAAAATAAAAATATCTAAATACTACTTTGTGTAGCTAGTTTTGCCTCATATTCAAGGGTGGCTTATACGAACATATGAATTTGCCAGCAGATAAAAGCCTTGTAGTCTATCGAGTCTGCTTGAGTGTGCAGCTAGCAACCCTTATACTGCAGCTGCCCCTCCCTCCCTCCCTCCCCTGACCCTCCCTCTTACCCTATCCTATCCCTTTGAAGCAGTCCACTGTTCTACAGGATACCACTTTGTAGGCAGCGATTCCACCCAGACACCACTCTCTGTAAAAAGTTTTCATTTCCTCCTGAATCGTCCCCCCTCCAATCTGAGATTGTGACCTCGAGTGTCCCTACCCCACTTAACTTGAATAGTCCCTCTGTGCCTGTCTTGTTTATTCCCTTCATGTATTTGAAGGTTTCAATCATATCCTCCCATGTCTCTCCTCTCCTCCAGTGACTACATGTTCAACTCCCTCAGCCTGCTTATGTAGTGCATGTCCCCCAGCCCCTGGATCATCTTTGTTGCCGTGCACTGCAACCCCTCCATTAACTTAATGTCCCTCTTCAGATATGGGTGCCAACACTGCATGCAGTACTCCAAGTGTGGCCTAACCAGTGACCCATACAATGGCAGGATCACCTCCCCTTGAAGATATACCCCTGACAATACAACCCAGCATTTTGTTAGCATTTGCAGCTACCTTTCTGTATTGTGCTGAGTTGTTCATTGAGCCTGTTATAATCACCCCCAGATCCTTCTCCTCCTCCTCCTCCTCTGTCATGGTTAGCTGAACCCTCCACCCCCCAGCTGGTAGCTCCTTCTTGGGTTTTTTGCCCTGAAATGTAGCACCTTGCACTTTTTGGCATTGAACCCCAACTGCCAGGTGTCCAACCAGGTATCCAATTTTGACAGATCATCCTGCAACCCATGCCACCCTCCTATGTCATCCACTACTGCTCCCATCTTGGTGTCTTCTGCAAAGAAACTGATCTTGCTCTGGATGCCCATTGAAATGTTTGATATGAACAACCCAAACAACACCAGTCCCAGCACTGAAGCCCTGTGGTACTTCGCTTGTCACTGCCCTTGGAGATGAGCACTCCCCTCCTACCACCACCACCCTCTGTTGCTTTCCCTGTAACCAGTTTGCTACCCATCCCACCATTTTCTCCCCTGCATCTGTACCTGCCAGTTTACTACCCAGCCTGCCATGTGGCACCGAGTCTTATATCTTACCTTATATCTGAGGGTGGCTTGTTTTGCAAACTCAAATATTTGAGTGGTAAAAATAAAATATTATGCATCCTGGATTTGACCAAGTGTATTGTTTGGTCTACTTCATATTAAAATGAGTAATAGAAACATCAACTAAGATAATCAGTTTAAATAAAATTAAATAAGGATCCTTGTTACTGGAATAAAAAAATCACAGAGTCCCACCCATCATGTTTAATCTGACATGACTTTAACCCTGACTAGAAGCTGCAGCTTGTATTTGAGGGTGGCTTTCATTAAAAATATTCATTGTGACCTGCAGCTTGTTTTTGTGGGTGTCTCTATTTTAATACAGCTTCTATTTGATAAAATACATTATTTCACTTTTTTCAGTGAAACAAGCATATGTGAACAATAAATCATTAATAACTTCTTTTTGAACTATATGTTTATCAGTTTTTCTAATGACATCCAGTAAATAATTATCTGACATAATGCATAAGTATATGGAGTATGGATAAACTATGTCTAATTTACTCTTGTTCTCTTCAAGTTTGGTTACTGTTCATGTTGTATTGCTCCCACTGAGTATACCTGACAGCTGTTTTAATTCAGTGAATTTACTCCTAATTGTGGATATTGTCCTATCTATTTTGTATACATTTGTATTCTGTAACACTGCTTCCTGAGTTTTATGTATGCTGTTCTACCTAGGACTGCCTTTTAAATGAGCTTGATCAATGGGGCCTTTTCTGGTTGAAATAAATGAAATGAAAAGAAACTACAATAGATGCACTGAGGGTGCCACTCCTCTTAATACAGTCAAAAAATTAAATGTGCTGTGTCTATCTTATGAGAGGAAAAATACAAATAAGAGTTAATCACTCAGTTCAAACCATTATAAAGCAACAACTGTACTGTGAAATTGAGTCCACGAGCAGCATGAAATTTATACATGGGATTACACTCCAAAGTCTTTGCAAAAGTTTTTAACTCCTACACAGGAAGAGAAGAAAATCATGCTAATATCAAGGCTGATGTCATAAAGGCATATTAGCATTGGGATTCAAGCTCAGCAAAAGGAATGCATGGAAAGGCCACAAAAGATACTAATGTGGTTACTGGCTTATTGAAATACAAAACAGAACTAATTTGGCATGGTAGGAGCTAAAACAATGCTCCAGCTTACATGCTTGAGGCAATGGAAAATTGCAGAAATCACTATTACACAAGAACTGGTTGCAAATTGAACAGGGAACTGTTGTAGTGAAGTATAAAAGTCTCAGTGTAGCAGCCATACCCCAGATAAAAATGTTTGCATTCAAAACTGAGTTCCAAAGTCTCGAAGCAGACTAAGGTATGGCTAAAGTTTATTTATGGCAAACTTGAAAACAGTTATGTCCTGTAGGGTACAGGGTCAATCTGCAATATGTATAATGGCAAAGTCAAAACTGTGCACCACGTACATCGCGGGGAACAACAGTTACAGGGTACAAAACCCTGCAAGGCACAAATGTAGCAAGCATGGTTTTGTACCCTGTTGTGCATGGCTGGTGGGGAGGAGTGATGCAGAGGTCAAGACCTCTGCTGGGGAGGTGGTCTGCTGAGCAGCCACTGTGGCTCAGAAGGATAAGCTGCGGCAGTGTAAGGCAACTATGTGTCTGTGGACTGGGGCTCTAATCCTGGTCCCAGACTTTTGGAAACCAGCTTGTATGTTTTTTTTTTTGCCCCCCTGCCGATGTTTCTCCTCATCCCCTTGTTGACCCCCGAGTTGATTATATTAATAGGGGTTGGTTCTGGGGCACAGCCCCCCATAATGAGGGGTTCGGGGTGGGCATAGGTCAGGGAGCATAGGTAAGCCAGGAGAAGTTATAAATTTGCAAGTATCATTTTGTTATCAATTATAATAAAATAAAAAATGTAATTGTGTAGAATAGCTTTTCACAAAGTCAGCTCAAACAAAAGTCATCCATCTGATTCTCTCCCTGGAAAAGCATTGCTCTCTTTATA
Organism: Neoceratodus forsteri; assembly: GCA_016271365.2. Taxonomy (NCBI): domain Eukaryota; kingdom Metazoa; phylum Chordata; order Ceratodontiformes; family Ceratodontidae; genus Neoceratodus; species Neoceratodus forsteri. Next base: position 347,608,168 of record JADMNL010000023.1, read on the forward strand.
CAAGATGATTTTTTTAGCCCCATGCAGCTTAAATACTTTGGTATTAAATTGACTAGATCCTCCTCTGCCCTCAAAAAGTTTAATCTCGATGAGTTACTTTCTGCTTTCCAACAAGACTTTAAAAGATGGGGAGCCCTTCCTGTCATGCGTTGGTTAGAATTAATATCATTAAAATGAATATTCTTCCACGTGTTCTCTACTTCATACACATGTTGAATATTTTTCTCCTGTTGTCCTGGTTTACCTGTCATCATTCCATGATACCTTCATTTATTTAGAGAGGCAAATCAGTCAGACAGGCTGATCATAAATTAGTAACCTCAAAACTCACTGGAGGACTCTGCCTACCACACTTTCATATTTGTTATTTCACTATCTTTGGGTGCTATGCACCATCCTGTGAAGTGGTTATGCACTGCAGCTCCATACCCATTGTGCCCCCTGCATGGGATGCACAGAATGGGGCACACAGCCCTCAACACACCCAACCCATAGACAGCGCAGACTGCAATGCATAGGGGGGCGGGCAGAGGGCATGGCATCACTATGCACCATGAACAGTGGCATGTAGTGTAGCTGCAGGGGGGCACAGTGGACTGTCAGCTATGCAAGGGGGACCCTCCCACAACCACAGTATGCGGTCAAGCCTGTGCATCCACAGGGTCCCCCCCGGCCCCAGCAGCAAATGTGCTGTCCCTCAAAACACAGAGCCACCCCATCCCATCAGCAAGAGAGCAACCCCCCCCAGCACACCGAGCCACTCCATCATGGCAGCAATACTGCAACTCCCACTTGGCAGTGCCCCTGCCCCAGACAGCATGGCAGTGCCACCTCCTCCCACTGGTGAGGCTGCCCCTGCACCACTGTGTGCCCTGATGCACCCTGAACACAGATGTGCCCCGTGCCCCCCCACAGCACCAACTCCACCCCCATACCTGCATGCTGGTGCCACTCCGTGGGACAGCCAGTGACACAGCCCTCCACATACTGCCATGGCTGCCGACCATCTGATCTACACATGTGCATGCAGATGATGCATGCCAGCATATGTCAGATGGCCAGCGGCTGAGGAGATGTGTGGATGGCTGTGCTGCTGACCAACCCATGGAGCAGCACCAGCATTCAGGTATGGGGAAGGGAGGTGGTGTTGGGCCCACAGGGAGAGGGGCACCGGGAAGCTAGATGGCTGTGGTGACTGCGAGCCATGATGGTCACCACATGCCTGTACAGTGAGGTTCTCGGGCTGCCGCTGACTGGTGCAGGTGGGAGGGGCAACCATCATGGGATGGAGCCCTGTAGTATGGTGTGGGGTGATGATGGCAGCACAGGTCTAGGCACCTGTTGTAGGCATTCACACACTCGGACCCACACCACAGTGTGCTTTTGGCCCAGGTTGGGCATCCGATTGGATGCCCACCTGTGATCACTGCCCCATGCCCGACCACTCTGCGGAGTCCTGTGTGCTGGGGGGGTGGGACCATGGACAGGTGTGCATATTTGATGCATACCCCCTGATGCGCACCTGTCTGCAGGTGCAGATCTACATGGGTGGGATTCGTACCTCCAGCATGTAATTCCCACCTATTCATGCATAGGGTTCCATGTCAGTAAATACTTTAATTGGCTTTTCCCTGAACCCCCCTGGAGCCTTTACTTTTTATACCCCTCCCTGCCTCCTTATTGAACAAGAAAATGCCACATGGCCAAGGTCACCCCAAAGCTCTTTTGTATACATCAATAAAACAGTTTGTTAACTCCGTCAAGACCATACTATTCTTACCTCTCTCAGAGTTCATGGCCAAATTGGTCCAAAAGCTTCAGCTTTCTCTGTCCAAAGATGTTTCCCAACCTGTATTAGGTAACCCAAATTTTAAAATTGTGGACCAGAGTTTAGCCCCATTCTTTTAGCTTGCTGTTACGGGACTTAATGTGGTAGATCTCTTTTCACAGGTCAATCCCATGCCTTTCCACACTTTTCAAGATGCCCTTCAGTTCTCTAATCAGCATGCCTTCAAATATTTGCAGATTCTTTATTGTGTCACTAAACACTTGTGCCCCACTCCTTGGACTTCAGATAATAGCTCCTTTGTAGATGCTCTGGCTCATACTGCAACATAGTCCTATGCCATCTTCCTGTCCTATGGTCTCCTTTTTACCACAGTATTTCCTCAGTTACAATGGGCTTGTCCTTATTGAGAAACTGCATTTCCTACACATCCATTTTGCTGGGACCAGATTTCAAGAGATTTATATATTTATGTGAAAAATTAAAAAGTGTGTCTGATGCAATTCTATTTCTTAAATAAAATGTATTTCACTCTGACTAAATTGGCTAAGATGGGTAGATTGTCTGAAGATGTTTGTACTAGATGTTGGAGCGCGCCCAGTACCCAACACCACATCTTTTGGGATTGTTGTCAAAAACATCAACTATGGGCTTTAATTAAAGCTCCAGTCTACCCCTTGCTGGGCTTGGATGACCTTTTCACTCCTCAGGTTTGTCTTCTTGGTGATTATTCAATTGTTCCTATTAGAGAAAGGAGACATCATATACCTTGTATGTTCCTTACAACTAAGCATGTTATTTTATAGCACTAGCTTAATAATCAACAGCTTAGTTATCATGAATGGTTACAGGAATTGTTACTTAGCCTGAGGATTGAGAAGTTCATTGCAAGGGTATACCGATGCTTCCTTGACAACTTTCCTGTGATGACACTACAGCGACAACAGTGCCAGGTCACTGTAGTATCAGCGTGGGACCCCAGAACTGCTTTCTGAGGGTATTGCACCACCTTCCCAAAGCAACTCTGACTCAGAGTTGATTATTTATGTAGTGGAGGGTGCAGGGGGCAGAACTCCCAGCATGGGGGGGTTCGGGGGCAAAGCCCCACAAAGAAAATGTTTGATGTGACTCCCTTTGTGCCAACCGCAAATGTGATGCGACATAAAGGAGTCACTGTAAAGTTGGTCGACAATGAAATTGCTGACCAACTGTCATAGATCCCATTGCAAGTACTCGTAATGCCTTGTCATGCTATGAATCCCACTGGGGAAAGTGCCATATGTTGTATTGTCTATCACGGAATCCTGGCACCTGAATGTACTCTCTGCATATTGTGACGGCTTCTCAATGTTGAAATACTGTTTTTTTGTTATTTTAATGCATATATATTCAGTAAATCTCCATTGTATTTACTTGTTTATTCCCTTGTCCTACTTGTGCTTTACAATTTGCTTGCAATTTTTACTGTATTGTCTATTTTTGGTATGTTCTGTGTTTCTTGTTTTTTGGGTTGGCTGATATTTAATAAAATAAACTAGATAAAAAAAAACTTTAAGATGGTTTTGCCTGGCAGTTCAAACTCTACATCTTGTTTCTGTAAGTTTCTCAAATGGTATCAAAACTTTGTCATTTTCCTTTCTGAGGCCAGCTTCAAGAGCACATCTAATCTTAACAGGTACAACAAAATAATACATTTTGTCCCAGAGCTGACTGCCTGTTTAGAATTCTGTAAACAAGCTTGTTGAGATCAAAATGCATCTCAAGGTCAACTGTGTTCCAGATTGTTATTTTTTCTAATAAACCCAAATAGCTTTCTGCAATCATTTCAAGCGCTGTAATTATATACATTTGCAAACCAAGGGATCCCAGTTTCACATAAAGATTCACATGTTTTTTATCCACAGAGAAGCAAGGGGAGAAAGAAAGAAAGAAAGAAAGAAAGAAAGAAAGAAAGAAAGAAAGAAAGAAAGAAAGAAAGAAAGAAAGAAAGAAAATGGCAAGTTAGGGAAAAGAGATAAAGGGGGAATTGTGGGTCCATTGGAGTGGCCAATTCCTAAGTGCCACAAGAAACATTTTACTGTACAATCAGACAGGCAAGAGACAGACAAGTGATAGACAAGGGAGGACAAAATAGATCCTTACTTTTAACTCTCTTTGCATAACTAAAGGGACAGAGTCTTACTGAACCTTGTCTCACACTCCCTTCTTTAAGAGAAAACCTTTTTTTGTTAATAGCAGGTTTCAAAATACTTCTGTTTTTCTTCTAACATTATCTTAAAACATTTACAGTTCTTTTCATATGCAGGATCCCTTATTCATAACACATTTTACAGCAAACATTTCAGCTAAATGCACACATGTTTTTTTCAGTTCTCAATTCCTGAACCATAACTTGCCAAAAAAATCAGCATTGGCATTCTCTTTCCTGGCTTTGGGCATCACTTTGAATTTAAATGGTTATAGTGTCAGGTACCACCTTGTGATTCTGGGATTTTTATCCTTCATTTGAATAAACCAACACTGAGGACAGTGATCTGTTATAAGTACAAAGTCAACTCCTAGCACATACAACTTAAGGGACTCCATTGCCCATTTCCTAGCAAGGCATTCTTTTTCAATAGTGGAATGCTTTTTCTCTCTGTCAGCCAGTTTCTTACTGAAGTACAGAATGGGATGTTCCTTCTCATCTATACTGAGACCCAGGTCCATACCTAGGCCCTCCTTTGATGCATCTGTCTATAACATTTAACAAGGAACTATTTCTGTAAATAGCTTGGTCAAGTACTTGTATTCCATTTCTGATTTTAATAAGTGTGGTTAAACCACCCTTAAATCTGCTGTATTGTTTTTCTCTTGTTGCTGGTAGGCTAAATGCTTCATAGCCATTTAGATGTACTTCTGAAGGAGCCCAAGTTTCTTGTAACATTATTTCGAATTGCATAACAAATTCTTTCCAGTGATTGTCAATCAATGTGGGCCCCAGACCAGCTATATTCCATGATTAAAGGTTACCAAATTCCATATTTATCATATCCTCATGGTCTAAATATTCTTTCTTATTATGTGTAAATGAAAGGAGGGACTGAGGGGTAACCAGTCAGAAGTCTTCAATTTTCACCAGGTTTGTTTCATTTGTAGTAGTCAGAGACTGAGAATCAATCAAGTGTATATGTATTCTATCCTGTTTGTGTGCATTAGACAATAGTTCCTTTAATGTTAATGGTGACATAATTTCTATATTTATTTGTGTATCTGAAACTTCTTTAAGGGCTCTCCTAATTGGCCTTATATCCATGGAGGAGATTTCTGAATCAGTACAAATTAAGGAGAGACCTAATAAAAGAGGAAAGTGAATACTTGTCTTCTCCTTCAAATCTTTCAATGCCAAACATGGAGAGATAATGTGTTTGATTTGTTTGATTCAGATTGTTGAAGTTCCAATTTAGAATTGTTAATGTTGAACTAATAAAATCAATTAGAAGTACTGACGGGGGTGACAAGTTTCCCTTTCGGTGTACATGTTTCCAAATAGTTGACCAATTAACTGGAGAGGAAATTAATATATCTAATTTATTTAAAAGGCATTGTTTTGCCCAAATTTTCTTTGCAATGTCCATATTAGTTAAAAATATGTAAACTGGAAGATTAGATACTGTTTTATCATGAAAAACACACTTGATATATTTTCAGCCTCTGGAAGATCTAACTCAGAACCAAGCAAGACATCAGTGAGAATAAGGTATCATTTGTTTCAGAAGATTTCAAGTATATATTTTCAAATTTAAAAACTACCTTGTTCTCTGTAGTGGTAATCTGATCAGCATTGGGTAATAAATAAGGGGGCGAGTGCTTAGTGAGATCTTGATGAAAAGATGATTTCAGATCTTGTATTAGTATTAAGTTTCCTTTTTTGTTTTCTACCTTTTGATAAGTAGAATTGTCCAGTGATGTTTGTTCAATTAAATAAGGTAAAATTGGGAGCTGATCAAGGTTATTCCCTATCTGGTGGCTCCTTGGGATCTTATCATCTGAATTTAAACAAGTCGTTTTAGAAAGCTCTGTGGATGTTTTCCCATTTAAGTTTACCTTTTTGTTATTTTTAAGGTACTTCTTTTTATTTTTCCTAGGATTATCATTATTACTCCCTTTAGAACCTTTTTATCCTTTTTGGCCCTCTTTTTTACAGGGGAAGTTGGAATGGAGATAGAAGGAAAAGATGGTCTCTGTGCTGTCTTATTTAAATTTATTTTTCCCAAACTATCAAGCTTTTCATTTAATTCTGTTCACAAGTTAATTATAAAGTCAGTCAACTTTTCTATGTGATTTGTTAATCCATTATAAGCCTCTAGAAGAACGATGTTAGCCATTATTGGGTGTGTCAGCTCCTTAATGGTGTATTTAGAAATCGTGTTGGGGCATTGTTTTAAACATTCTGGATTTATTTTAATAGATTCATCTTCCTTATCTAGTTTGGAAAAAACTTTTCCTGGAGATCCTACCATTATAAGTGAATCTATAGACTGATCTAGATATTTATCTATACTGTTGCTTGATTCAGAAAGGCTAAATAGGTCCAGGTGAGTTGGGTGCAGTGACATTTCTGTCTCTATAAGAGAATTAGTTTTCTGGGGATGTGTTGTTTGAACATTCAGAGAATGCCTGAGAGTCTGACTGGTATGTGAAGAATCAGTCATTGGGTTCTTTAATTTAGTAGAGAAAAAATCTGTTATTTTCCCTTGTCGTCTTGGTTTATTTAAAGGGTATATATCTTTTAAAGATTCCTTCTGCTCTGTGGGGATAAATCCTCCATTAAATGTAGTTGAGGAGTTTAATTTCATATCACAGACATCATGATCAATGTTATCTACTTTAATTGGATCCCAACTTAAGGGCATTTTGGGTTCCTGTTGATCGGGGGAATCTGAAATTAATAACCTCATACTTGAGCCTTCAAATTCCTTCGAGGAATCCCCAAAGTTGCCACAATTGCCACAATTACCAGATTCCTTATAATGAGGAAGAATATCTGGTCTAAAGTCATGCCTCTTTAATATGGGCAGGTGAAATAGGAAATGAAGCTGTTCCCAAATGCTCTTTTGGAGTAGAAGCTGTTATAAGTAATTCCTGAGTAAAAACACTACAATTTTTCCTTTTCTTTGATTACCATTTGTATCATTTATACCATCCGTACCATCAGTTCCATTTCTACCATTAATATTAATACTATGATTGCCATGATTATAAAATGTAGACACCTTTTCTCTCCCCCCTTACTATCCTTATCTGCCATCTTTCCACTACAAGTATACATAGTGGAAGTTTCAGGAGAGTACTGGTTTCCCGAGTTAAGTTTTATTTAAAGGTGTAGAAAAATAGTAAAGTTTCAAAGGCAATAATAGGCCAAAGGAAATACAGAGGTTAGTATAATATAACTTTAACAATTAATAAATAAACTAGTCCTCTAAATAAGGAAATATAGTCACCAAGATCATAAAACTCAAACGGTTCCTAAGGTCTCCAAGGCCCCAGACCCCCAAAGTTCCAAATCTCCAAGTCACTGGGTCAATGTATTTTTCTAGTACTTCTCTGAAGATTCTCAAGTTGAAGTGATCAAAGGCAAAATGTTCCACCTTGTAACTGTTAACTCCTTAGCTTTAGCTTTTAAGATCTACCAAATTCTATCAAGTTCTGCAGATCACCAGAAGAAGATATTTCATGTAATATTACAAACAGTTCAGCTGGAGTTTTCTCAAAGCACAATTTCCTTTTAAAGAAGCACTGACTGAGAATAACTTGGTTGAAGAAGTCAAAATATTTTAACTGAAGGCCCTTTGATACTCTGTAATAGCCATGTTTATTCCTCCATTCTGTAGGCTGAAACAAACCCCGTAATGAATCCCCTAGGAAAAGAAAAATACAAAATGAAATAAGAATAAGCCTATCAGAGAAAATAAATACCTAAATGTACACAGTGAAACACAATCAACAATTATTAATATTGATAAGGGAAACACTGGTTCAAAAGTTAAAAAGAGCAGTAGTTCTTAGTGCACATACTTTGGTTAACAGCTTTACAACTTTACTGCTATAAAACAATATATAACATTAAAACGTTAAGCATTAGGCATTAAACCAACAAATCCAGGGGAAATCAAAAAAACTCTCAAAACAGGAAAGAGGAAAAATAAAATTTGTAATGTAACTTACTTGTAGCTGTTATTAAAACAAGGTACAAATATGTATGCAGGATATGAAATAAGCCGTGTTGAACCAAGGATAAATATAGGGCCGAACAAGATACAACAGTCTCAAGCAGCTCGTACAGAGCCTGTCGAGGCTTATCCACAGGCTAAAAGGCTAAAAAGCTAAAGGAACTTTATGAACACCACACTGCAGGTGATATGTCTTAATCTTTTAATGAGTAGAAGACTTGGTTTTTGTGCACTGCTTGTCTGCTTTAAATTATTTAAAAATTGCAGACTATGTAAGGCAAAGCGATACAAACTCAAAAAACATCAAACTGCAAACTGAAGTGCTAAATACGAGTGCAAGTGTAGCGTAACTGTGGCATACCTGTGGCGTACCTGTGGCATACCTGAGATGCCAAAACAACATGTAATGGTATGTTTTTTATAGTCTAGTGCTCACATGACTGAAGTTAGCATATGGCTCAAGAAGTAAATAAAAGGGAAATTGACTTAAAATCTAAAATTATCCTTTAGTTTACATTTAAGTAATCCAAGTAAAACACGCAAATCCATAAACTCCAGAAGAAATAAAGGGAATAGAAAAAAAACAAAAAAATAACCAAGAACAATAAAAAGCAGTAAAAACAGGAGTAAAAATAAAAAGTAAAGATTTAAAACTAAAACATCCCTTCCAGTATTAAGGATGCTTCTGAATGAGTCAGGGATGAATCGGGGTGATACAAGCTGGGTAACAGGACCCCTGCTAAGCTTTTCAGGGGACACTTCACAGTAGGTGTGCTGTTTCTCTTCCCGTATAGCTGCTCCAAAGGCCTTCTCCTTTCCTCTCTCACTCCGGCTCCATTTAGAAAGCATCTGGCTTTCAAGGCCACCAAGGGGCCTTCTTCCTGAGAGCAGATAGAGAACAGGGCAGGGAAAAAGCGCACAACTGGAGCCAACAATAAGATCGTCTGGTAAGCAGACAGGCTAAGAATGTAACGGTGGCATACCTTATTTAAATTATTGTTAAGTGATTTCTCCCTGCTTCTCTACTTTTCTCCTCAAAGTAGAGAGTGCGTATGTGTGCATCCATCTCACTCTGTTACCATCTCTCCTCTGTAGCAGCTATCTGCACCCCCTCTGATCATACTATGATCGCTTTACTTTTTAATACTGTCTGACATTGGTTCTGACCTTGGTGTGCCTGGTGAAGTAACTGCACAAAAACATTTACTTTGCAGTACGTCTACCATACAATATTTAGACTGCGTACCATACATTTCAAAGGGTGAAAAACCTGTTAACGCTTGTGGCACTTCTCTGTATGCAAAAAGCAGGTGATGTAATATTGGTCCCAATCTTTCCCTTCACCTTTCATGAACTTTTTTAACATGCGTTTTAGGATTTGATTAAAACGTTCAACAAGACCATAGTTAGTATACCTCATTCAGCAATGCAGCACCAAAATTACAAACCTGATCAGTAATAAACTCTTTAGGTATGTCCAGCCTGCTGAAAATATTGGCAAGTTCTGCTGCCACTTTTGGGGCTGTGACAGTATGCACTGAATTGCCTTTGGGTATCGGGTAGAATAGTCACATACTAACAGAATTAATTGATTACCCCTTTTACTTTTGTCAAAAGGGCCAAATGCATCCATTGCGATTCTCTCAAAAGGCACATCTATCAAGGATAGGGGCACCAGGGGCACCTTGTTGTTTTTATTCACTGGGGCTACTTTCTGACATTCTTCATAAGAACTGCAATAGGTAGTAACATCCTCATGAATCCCAGGCCAATAAAATTTATACAACAATCTGGCAAGGGTGCAGTCCCTCCCCGAGTGACTACCCATAGGACTCTGATGTGCTAACAACTCAGTTCTATACTTCTTTGGTATGGCAAATTGTTCTTTTGGTTCCTGTCTAGGGATTAACACAAACTCTGTACAGAAGCCCATTACATTTATCTTAAACATTGGTTCTCCCTGTTTTTGTTTCACTCCCAGCTGCTTAAAACAAGCTTGGAGAGAAACACTGTTAGTTTGTTTAGAAACAAAATCACAATCAGTTATCAGTTTAGTTTCAGTATGTTCATGTATCAACCCATTTTATCAATCAGTCTTTTGTTACCACTGTTTTTTTTCAGGTATCTTGTTTCTTTCCTGGATTTCTGGATTTTGGAGCTGGGCTCAAACAACTCTGAGTCAAAGTTACCGAAATGAAAAGAAAAGAGTATACAGCATCTGTGATTTTCTTTGCTTGTGCTCCAGTTATCATAACTGCTGAAACAACAGGGTTTAATCACTCTGTGACTAACTTAGCAAATCCTGGAAAGTTATTTCCAATAATCTCAGGTACAGGTAACATTGGTCCTCCCTCCTCCTTCCCTTCCCCTCCCTCCCTCCCCTCACCTCACTCTCTCTCCCACCCTCCCTTCCTCTCCTCTCCTCCTCTCCTCTCCACCTTTGGACACTGAATCTCTTTGTGTTGCCCAGTCTCTCTTTGTTGTATAGCTCACCATTTGAAGAAACACAGACATGCTTTCAGGTTCTGTCCCTGCCTGTTGTTCCTCTTTCATCACTGGTGCTGGCTGTACAGTCTTAGTTTGGACATTTGTTTCTGTTTCCAGTTTGGCTGCCATTCTTCTGGTAATCACTCCTGGGCTTGTTGTTGCAGAATCCATAGATTTAATTTATGCATCCCTGGTACTAGATCTAGCACCCATGGACAAAACTCCTGGCATAGAGTATGCATGGCATAAATGCCACTTGTAAAATCAGCTGTAGCAGAGGCATAGTCCAGCAAGCATAGGCAGACCAGGAGAAGTTATAAAATGCACAAGTAGTAGTTTAATATCAATAACAGTAAAACAGAAAAATAAAATAGCATGTGATAATGCTTCATAAATATAGTACAAACAAAAAGCCCTCCATCTGAGTCTCTCCCTGGAAATGCATTGTTCTTTTTATAAAAGATGATTTTGTCTGGCAGTTCAAACTCTGCATCGTGTTGTTATAAGTTACATCTCCTGTTTTTCACAAAAGGGTATTGAAACTTTGCCATTTTCCTTCCTGAGGCCTGCCTGAAGAGCACATCTAGTTTCAACAGGTGCAACAAAATAATACATTTTGTCCCAGAGCTGGTTTCCTGTTGACAATTCTGTAAACAAGCTTGTGGAGGTCAAAATGCATCTCAAAGTCCTTCCGGCCATTAGAGCACTGGCATTAGTGTGTCGGCACATCAGGGTGCTGATTTTGTGATTCATGTCCCTTCCTCGAGGTCTGCCCCCCCCTCAGAGTCAGAATTATTAGAAAGGGGGTGTGGAGGTGTGGGGGCACAGCCCCCTGCAAAAACGGGGATCATCAAAATCCTGACTTGGTGCCCTGATGATCGAGTGCACTGAAACCAGTGGTCTGAATGGGAGGAACCATCTCAAAGATAACCCCTGTGTTCCAGATTGTTATCCTCACTAATGCACCCAAATAGCTTTCTGCAATCATTTCAAACAATATAAGTATTTACATTTGCAAACCAAGGAATCCCAATGTTTCTAAAGACTTACATATATTTTTCTAACCACAGAGAAGCAAGGGGAAAATGAAAGAATAGAAACAGCAAATGAAGGAAGGGAGATAATGATGGAAATTGTGGGACCATTGGAGTGACCAATTCCTAGGAGTCAAACGAAAAATTTGATTGTGCAATCAGATAGGCAAGAAACCAGCATGTGACAGAACAGAAGAGGACAGAATAGATCTTTGCTTTTAACTATCTCTGTGTAACAATGGCACAAGTTCTTACCCAACCCTATCACATGTCCATATTCAAGTCCTGGTATCTTCTTCCTCCAGTTCAGACTGAAAATTACCTTCCCACCTAGTTTGTGGTGGAGCATGTCTTTGAGCCCATTTCAGTGCCTCAGCTGGATTGGAGAAAAGGAAGATCTTCCTCTGGTGAGTGATGCACAACCAAGCAGGAAAAACTATGGCACGTGAATCATTAATAACTTCTAACTGAATTAACATTTTTTTATCAAATCACCAAAATAACATATAGATTCATAACAGCTAACAAACTTGAAAGTTTCAAAATGTATCTCTTTGTAGAGTTTTTCAAGCTGTTTTTTTTTTTTTTTGACAAACTGAGCATGGCAAACAAATATTGTTAATGATTGCAAAATGAATAAACATTTTGGTTCAAAAAAGGAAAAAAATACACGAATTCAACACTTCATAAATCCAACACAGACAAACGGATGTCTATAAATCTTGTTACATTACTGCACACTAGGACTGAGATGATGCATATTGAATCTTCAAGTCCCTAAGGTCTAAGACAGTCAAGTTATAAGCATTTCAAAATGGCTTTTTTTTAAAGAAACCCTGCACAACCCTAATATGTATAGGTGTGTGTGTGTGCATATATATATATATATATATATATATATATATATATATATATGTATATACATATTATTTCATTTTATTTAAATGAAGGCCTTTGAACAAGTATTGTCAATTTTCAAAGGCACCAGTGGTGAGAAGCATAGACAAGACATTACATTTATACAATTACAATATACAATTGTGCAACTATTGCAATATTTCAAAGAAAAAACATACTTAGATTGAGACACCTTTCAATATCTCAAAGGTGTTTTTGCATAGAATTCCAGAATAAGGTAATATGGTAATAGAAAAACAATTGCCCAACAGTTTTTTACATTTAGGCAACCTGAAAAGTGAGTCAATATAGGATCTAGTAAAGACTCCAGTCTTAACAGGAATCATAACTAATACTAATAACGCTAGTCTGGTGGGAGCATCATTATTCTTCAATTTCCAAGGCAGTAACAAAATTAATATTGTATACATTGGATCAAATTTAACCAGGATGAAACTTCATACAACTTAAGAGTATATTTATCCATTGACAATTTAAAAGCAAATTTACAGTTCTATTTAACAATAAATATACACAATGTAGTAATGACTGACAGGGAGATGAATAAATAACCAATCCATAATCTATCATGGTGAAGATATGTGACAATATTAGGAGTTATTTAGCTTCATGAGTAAGAGTGGAACAATTTTGAAAAAGCAGACCAAATTTTTGATTAATGGTCTTTACCAGTTTCTGAATTTGTTCAGAATAGTTTAAATTACAATCTAAAATCAAACTATTGTATTTATAACCATTGACCTGCTCCAAGGCTGCACAACTATATGTCATAATTTAAACACTTGGGTGAGGTACTTTGAATTTTGCATAATTGAAAACCATTGTTTTGGTCTTCTTTGTATTCAGACACTGTTTGTGACTAATAAACCAAAACTGTACCAGGTCAAAATCAGACTGTACTGAATAAGTTAATCTCTGACGATCTTTACCTTTTGCAAATATAACATTATCATCCCTGTACAACAGTATATTTGAAGTTTTTATTGACAAGGGAAGATCATTTAAAATTAAACTAAATAACAGCGGTCCCAGAATTGAACTTTGTGAGGCACAGAAGGCAGATGAAAGGGGAGAAGAAAAATACTTTTGAAACTTTACTTGGTGAATACAGTGTGACAAATAGTCATGAAACCATTGCAAAACAGGAGGTAAAAAACCCAAACAGTCTAAACTATTTAATAATAATGGGTGTTGAACAGGGCTAACTGCCTTGGAGAGATCAATACAGAGAAAAACGAAGAACCAATAAAGAAGCAAGACATCAAAGGGGTGATCTTCTATTATTATTCAAAATCCTACAGGATGAAAAACTGATGGCAGAATGTGATATCACATTTGCTAATAAGCCAACCAATCTTAGGTGTAATAATACACAATTAATCATGCCTAGGGCAATTAAAATGAAAGAAAACATTTCTATACTATTAGGGCTACTATGCTCTGGAATAAACTGCCACAGACTATTGTGGATGCTACAAATGCTGAGCAATTCAAGGCTAAGTTGGATTGACATATTCTGGGTATCTAACACTATTTTCCACAAGGTGTGGGGAGGTAGACACTATGGGCCTTGGGCCTCCTTCTACCTTACTAAGCCGAGTAATACTGAGTAACCTCAGTGTGAAAGCACTGCGGCAAGGGTTATCCTAAAGGGCACTGGCAACAAAGCCAAGTTTCAAAGAAATAAAAAAATCACACATATCCTCATAATGCAAAGCATCATGAGATGTATATGCAGATCACCATGACATTTTAGGCTGGTTCAGCTTTAAGCAAGAATGCATGGTGTCAAAGGGCCTCTCACACAGTCTGCAAAGGGGGGAAACTGAAGACATAGACGCGTGTTTCATCCTATCCAGGACTCATCAGTGTGCCTCATCTGTATCACACCCCAGTGGAAATGAACCAGCCTCTAAATGGGTTTGGATCATGGTGAGCCCTCCTCAAAAAAACAAGCTAAAATACAAAGAAACTGTCATGGTGTGATACAGACAAGGCACACTGATGAGTCCTGGGTAGGACGAAACACGTGTCTGTGTCTTCTGTTTGCACCCTTTGTAGATTGTGTGAGAGGCCCTTTGAAACCATACATTCTTGCTTAAAGCTGAACCAGCCAGAAATGTCATGGTGATTTGTATATACATCCCATGATGCTTTGCATTATGGCGATATGTGTGATTCAATATAGAGAACCCACGTATTAACCACTATCCAAGCCCTCATGAATATTGTCTGTGTAGTAAGTAAGAGCTGTTGTACAGTAGTGCAATATTTATTTCTAAATCCATGTTGTTGTTTAGTAAGTATATTTTGGTTAGTAATCCACAATTTTATCATGCGTAGTACATTCTAAGGCCTTGGCCAGTAGGGGTAGTTTTAATATTGACCTATACTGTAATTAGAAACATCCTGCCTTATCTCCATTTTTAAAAATAGGAGAAACAAACACAAGCTTCCAAACAGAAGGAATTTCCTTGTATACAAGTGAATAATTAAACAGTTTAGTGATTGGAGTAACCAGTTCATCCCATGCAACAGTTAGCAACTTCATATCCAAATGATCAGGATCAAGTTGAGTCTTTAACTTCAATTTACATGAGTACTTAAAAAGATGTGTACATGTATGGCTCTGAAACAACACAACAGATGTTTAGTATCCACTTCAGTTAGTTGTTGAAATATTTGCAACCATGTTTTCCACTTTATGGGTAAAAACATTATTAAAGGCATCTGAAATGAGTAAAGGATCAGAACACAGGGATTCATTCAGCTGGATTGAACAGGTTGTTATGTGATGGTTCTTTCTTAACAGAGCATTTAGCCCATTCCAAAAATTACATGAGTCTTTAATGGTAAAAGTCTCCTGTTCAGCATAATACTATGACTTACAGTTTTGAGTTAACTTATTACACCTATTTCGCAGCTCCCAATATTTAGCTAATACCCTATGGTCCCTATTGGCTCAATTATTCCATCAAGCCACATCTCTTTCTCTCATCAAATTTTCAGTGCTAATTCTGATGTAGCCCATTTTGAGTAAGTCCTTTCAATCTTAAGACTTTAACAGATGCATGATCTCTGCAGATCCTGTATTCTGAACTCCTGTATTCAGATATGTATTCTGATCCTGAATTCTGAACAGAAAAAATCTAAAGCATTGTAAATGTTGTTAATAAAATCCTTAAAGAACCAATCAACTGCCTGCAGAGATTCTATACATTTTATTATATTAGTTTTGGAAATAGCTGAACTTTTAAATTGGTAGGAGGTACTTTAACTCATTCACACCACAAGAGCTCTTTGAGACTTCCACCACATGTGTTCTTAGCACTGCATCCTGGGCCTTTCTAAGCAAAATCAAGCCATAATCTGCATGCCACAAACAAATGCGAATACCTCTTGAACTGTAAGTGCTACACACAAAGTAGGAGTGGCAAAGTTGTTCAGCACAAAATTACCTTTCCAATGGTGCTATGCAATCAATTGTAATCAATTTGGTTTCTATTTTATGTTAGCTGAAATACCAAACAACTGTGGGGTTTTTTGGGGGGATTTTTTTCAAGATGCTTAGATCAGGTTTGAAAGACAAATGTCAGCCATGCTCCATATCATAAACAAATGTGAATAATTCCTAAATTATACATGATAGACACAAAGTATCAGTGGCAAAATTTTTCAGCACAAAATTACCTGGTTTTTTTACAATTAGTTTATTTTTGCCACCTTGTCCTGGGCGGCGTTCCTTCTAACCAGTAGCCCAGCCCAGTCTCCAGCTTGCAGCTTACCTCTGGCTTACCTCCATGGCTTGCCCACCATGGCAGGGTGGTGGGAACCCTCAACCCACCACTATGGATCCAGTGCCAGGGTTACTGCCTGTTCACAGAGCAGTGCCTGTGGGGACCGGCTGTCATCGAGCCGCACCCAGAACACTTTCCACTTCCATTTTTTCTCCCTCAGAGATGAGGCATTCAGTGACGCCCACGGAGTGAGCATGCACGCATCCTCACATGCTCCCTTCAGGTGTCTGCCTCATCTCCTCCCCATCTTTGGAGTGTCAGTGTGATGCCCCCCAGCCAATGCTAGGGGCAGTTGAACACTGGCTGCTGGTGACCCTCCCTCCCTCCCTGGAAAAGGAGAGCAGTACATCAGACACTCAATCCCTCTCCTCCCCTGCTGAACCCCATTGACCCGTGCTCATTCCCAAACATAGGTAGCCAGCATGGCATGAGGTAAGGCATCTGGTGCCTCAGCCCTCAGCACCACAGGGCTGTCACAAAATTAGCTTTCTAAAGGTGCTATACAATCAATTGTATTCAGTTTGGCTTTTATTTTATACTAGCTGAAATACCAAAATTTATTCAAGGTACTTCGGTGAGCCTTGAGAGATAAATGTCAGTCATGCACACCATACATTAAACAAATGCAAACAACTCCTAAGGTATACGTGATAGACACTAAGTATGAGCAGCAAAGTTGTTCAGCACAAAATTACCTTTCTAACAGTGCTATGTAATCAATTCTAAGCAGTTCAGTTTGTTTAATATTTAGGTACAAACTGTTGACTTCCTCAGATGTTTCCAGGCCTGCATGAAAGTCAGCTGAGTACGTCTACAGTCGTTATTGGCCTGAGTGGCTATGCTTTCACACGCCGCCTACAGACGTATCTATGCCTGAATGAGTTAACACCTTTACTGGATCATATGCATTTGATTGAAGAAGGGTCACTCAAGGAATCATAGAAACATAGGACCCGATTCTAAAAATGGCTGCAATCGCTGTGGGGACTTGCGACAGGTTGTGTGATGCAAGTGCTGACATGCATCAAAGTTGGTATTCCAGAAGCCGATTCCACAAGTCCCTAACACTGCAAAGTTATACCATCTCCCCGATGGTCTAACTTTGCATCCATTTGGGGTACCCTTACTATGGTGCTTGCGCCAAACATTTGGCTCAATCTGCCATAAATCTGGAAAACTGTTCCAACCACGTCAACCCTTCTGGAATAGTGCAGAGTTGCATTGAAGGGCTTTGATGAAGTTGTGTCAAACTTTGTGGTGGATGCATGGCTTGGCTCAAGCCTTGCGCCCACCTTCTGGAATCAGGCTCATAGAATTTGATGGCAGATAAGGACTGCTTGGCCCATCTAGTCTTCCCATTTCTCACTACCTGCGCTATTACCACAGACTGTGCTTGATCTACAGCTCTTTCTCCCTCACCCTTTTTTTCCAGTATGATTCTCTTGAGCTTATCCCATGCATTCTTGAACTGCACCACTGTTTTTACCCCCACCACCTCCTCCTCTGGAAGGCTGTTCCAGGAATCCACCACTCTTTCTGTGAAGAATTACTTTATCACATCTCTCTTGAATTTACCCCCCTCTAGGTTCATAACATGTCCCCTTGTTCTGGGGCACATTTTCTTCTGAAAAATACTCCCTTCCTATACCCTATTTACCCCATAAAGAATTTAAAGGTCTCTGTCATATCCCCTCTCTCCCTCCTCCATTCCAGGGTGCACATACTGAGATTCTTTAGTCTCTCCTCATAGGCCTTTTGATGCAGAGCCTGCATCATTCTAGTTGCCCTTTTCTGGACTGCCTCACTTTATGTCCTTCTGGAGATGTGGTCTCTAAAACTGTGTGCAATACTCTAGGTGGGGTCTTACCAGAGATCTATACAGAGGCAACACCACCTACCTCTTTCTGTGGTGATACCCCACCCTATGCACCCCAGCATCCCACTCACCCTCCCTACTGCATTGTCACAATGTCTGGCCACCTTTAGCTCATCCAATATAAACACCCCAGGTCTCTTCAATGCTTTCTGGTTGCTAGTACCACTCCACCCATTTTGTAAGCTGAACCTGGGTTTCTGTGCCCTAGGTGCATTATTTTGTACTTTTTTGCATTGAAACCCAGCTGCCATATCATTGGCCACTCCTCAAGTTTTCTCTGGTCTCTGCTCATCCTTTCCACACCTACCATGAAGTAGACTGTCCACCCTATTGCAGATTTTGGTGTCATCCACAAAGAGGCAAACTTCCCTTCCAACTCCTTTGCAATGTCACTTTTAAAAACAATAAAGAGGTTTGGTCTCAGCACAGATCCCTGAAGCACTCCACTGGTTACCCTCCTTTCCTTGGAGTGAACTCTGTTTACCACCACCTTCTGTCCCCTATCCCCTAACCAATTTCTTATTTAGTTTACCACCTTTGGACCCATTCCTAAGCTACCCTGCTTTCTTACTAGTCTCCTGTGTGGAACAATATTGAATGCCTTACTGAAATCTAGGTAGGCCACGTCCATTGCTCCACCCCTCCATGATCTAGTTCTTTGGTCATCCAGTCAAAGAAATCTATCAGATTTGTTTGACATGACCTCCACCCATGAAACCATGCTGCCTTGAGTCTTGTAACCAATTGGATTAAAGATATTTCACAATCCTTTCCTTCAGCAGAGATTTCATTAACTTTCCCAAGACCAGTGTTAGGCTGACTGTCCTATAATTGCCAGCTTCCTCCCTGCTACCACTTTCATGTAGTGGGACTATATCCACCCTCCTCCAGTCCTCCAGAACCACTCCTGTTTCTAGTGAGCTGTTACATAGAACTGTCAGAGGAGCAGACAGTATTTACCTGACCTTCCTCAATACCCTTAGATGCATCACATCTGGCCCCACTGCTTTGTCCACCTTCAGATTAGCAAATCCCCCCAGGGATCTCGCCTCCATGAAAGGACTAGTGTCCACCTCCCTCCACCCAAACCTTTAGTTACTTTTGTGTGCCCTTCCCCCTCTCCTTCCTCAGTGAATATGGAACAAAAGTATTTGTTCAGGATATTTGCCTTTTCCTTGTCCTCCTCAGCACAGTCCCCACTTCTCTTTTTAAACTTGCAGTCCTATCCCTGGTCTTCCTCTTTTCACTTACATTCCTAAAACATGGCTTGTTCCCTTTCATTACCTCCTGGGCTAGTCTCGCTTCAAGTTTGCATGTTTGCACTCCTTACAGCTTTCCCTGCTTCCATCTGTTTCCCTGATACACCTCCCTATCCTCCTCTCTCTGTTTCTGCTTATACCTTCTGAATGCTAGCCTTTTAGCCTTTACCTTTTCAGCCACTTCTTTCAAGTATCATAGTGGTCTCTTTTTCCTCTTGCTTTTGCTCACTTGTTTGATGCAGAGGTTTGTTGCCTTTACTATACTTCTTTTTATCTTCACTCACTGTTCCTCCACCCCACCCAGGTCACCCCCGTCACTAGGTCATCCCTGAGGCATTCGCCATCTTTTTAAAATCTGCCCTCCTGAAGTTCAGGACCCGCTCCCTTGTGTGGTTTGATTCTGTAGCCATCCTTATAATGAGCCACACCATACAGTGATCACTGATCAACAAGTGGCCTCCTACCTTGAGGTCTGCAACACTGTCCCTGTCAGTGAGTACTAGGTCCAGTATTGCCACATCACAAGTGGTTGTCAATATCATATATGCAATCATATGCAATCAATACATTGTTAACACATTCCAAGTTAGACATAAGTAACCAGTCAATGAAAGCACTTTTACTGGTTCCCACCTCCCTCCCTACTGCCCTGCTCCTTCAGTCCACTACTCCAGTCTCCTTAGCTCCCATCTGAGCTGCCTTACTTCTGCCCTTAGCTGCTCTAAGCTCCTACACACTGGACAGCCATTTATGTTCCATATTGTTCCCAGAAAGACTGCTGCCCCAGTTATTACAGCACACTACCCTCCTCACTCTATATTGTTGTCTGTGCCTTTCCCTGTCCCACCACATTTTCTCAGCCCTGTTCTCTCTCATAGAATCTTGTCCTATGTATTTGCAGTTAGGGATGTTCCCTGCCTTTCCTAATTTCCCCCAGATTCACCCTCCCCCTCCTGCTACCTGTTCTACTGCAGGTTAGTACAAAAAAGGGTTCACCCTAGATAGGGTTCTCCTGCTGCAATCACCTTTCCCTGCTGGTTAGTGGAAAAGTAGATTTCCCTTTGGATTTTGCTACTATCCCTATTCTTTGTTGTTCTTTCACCCTCCCCACCTGCATCCTGTTCTCCTGCTGGTTAGTACGAAATAGATTTACCCTAAATGGTGTTTTGCTGCTAACCCCCTACCCTGCTGATTAGTATAAAACAAGGCTGGTCTTGGCAAGGTATTTGTTGCTATCTGCTTACCCTGTTAGTTAATGAATAAAATAGATTGACTCTACATAAGGTATTCCTATACTCATCTTCACTATCCCTGCAATGCACTGACCTTCCTTGCCATGACCAGCATGGCCTGAGGCCTGTGGGCCTCCCCTGCAGATGCCCCAGATGCCTCTTTACCAGATGCTGCACTCCTGCTTTGTGGCACTAATACTTCAGGGTTGCTCAAGTGAGGGGTCGCTTGTCCCTCTGGCTAATTTGTAGGGGCTGCAGGTGCCCTAATGGCTGGCTGCAGCCATGTGGCCCTGCTTCCCTACCAGTGTCGCTGGCTGGTCTGGTTCGATCAAACCCCTCAGCCCTCCCTCTGGCATTTACCTCCCACCTCCCAGTTCACAATATCGCCCACAGAGTTATTCCATTGTTCAGCAGCCCAAAGAGAATTTCAACAAAAATAAAATCCTCAAAACACTTATCTCCTTCCTGATATATCCACTCCCACCCAATGGCATTCCTCTGCTCAAATGAGAGTGGACTACAGTTTGCAGGAGATAAAAACTGCAGGGGCTACAGGCGCTGTATTGGCTGGCTGCAGCCACATAGCCGTGCTTCCCTACCAATGTCACTGGCTGGCCTGGTTCGATCCCATCCTCCCTCTGGCATTTACGTCCCACATCCCAGTTCACAATATCCCCCACAAAGTTATTTCATTATTCAGCAGCAAAAAGAGAAGTTCAACAGAAATAATGTCCCCCAAACACTTGTTTATTTATTTATTTACCGAATTTTGTTGACTGGGTCGGCCCACTGAGACTAGAAGTCCCTTTTTCAGGGGTGACTCAGGGGAGGAATGCAAATGGTAACCAACCGAAATTGAAGCAGATTAAGCTGTTGGTGGTATTTTTAGTGAATTGGGGAAATTTGTCCAAGACACCAAGTAAAGTCCCCTACTCTCCTGCAGGGGGACTTGTTGCGAGGACAGTCTGCAGTCAGTCTCAGGCTGACGACTGAAGGAAATGGTTGTCGTTTAGAGTCAGAGCCATGGTCTCAGCTCCATTTGGGCTTATGGAGAATTCTGGTGTGGCTACTGAGGAAGCTGTAAGAGATGTCAGAATAAAGCATCAAGAAATTTCTGAAAATGATCTTTTATTTTCTGCCGTTTCTGCACCAGTGAAATTACCTACACCCTTGGAGCCGATTTCTGAGCAGGTCGAGTTTCAGGCACGAGGAGCCGACTGGGAGTGTGCAGATGGTTCTGGTGTTTGAGGACCTGCAGTGGAAACTACCTTGTCAAACCCAGGTCTTGACTCTGTCAATCCGCGTGTAGCACCTCAGCCATTTCAGGCTGATGTTGGTGCTACCACGGCAGAAAGATTGCAGGAGTCTTTCCGGCTTGCTGCTATGAGCGCTCCATGCGAAACCGAAGATTGGTCTACTGACGATTCTTTACTCCATTCGGGTGGGAGATGGGTGCCTGACCCTGACTGGATGTCTTTTTCAGGTGAGCACTGTACACCTGGCCCTTCTAAACTGCCATCGGTAGGCCCTGACTGCTTGCCTACTACACCAGTACTGGAGGCTTCTTCCACAGTTAACTCTAATAGTGTGCCAGGGGAGTCGAGACTTCTTTACCCGACTTTACCCCAGCTGAGGACCCCTCTCACTCTCCTAGATGGGAAAATCAATGGAAGGGCCCTACCTTCTCTGACTTATTCAGACACAATAAAGTAGATCAGGCACCTAGGAGAAATGCAGTCTGCCTCCGCTATAGGGGTGGGCTGCAGGATCATCCAGATAGGCAATATTTTGCCAAACAATTGTTGAAAGACTTGATGGGTTTCATTGCCTCCGACATTTATGCCCTCATTAACATCAGAGGAGAGGACACTTTTGACATCAGTTTTAAGACTTTTTCTGGTTTAGAATCTTTCTGGAGAAAGTATGATACTTTAAAACATCTACCTTTATGGGCCCCTTTTTGGACCATTCCATTGACTAAACCCCTCTATAAAACTGTAAATGTTATGTTTCAGAACGAAGGGGTAAATGTGGGAGATATCTACTTTTGGTTAGAGAAAAATGTCTGGTTTTGGGTCCTCCTTCTGCTATCATCGATTCAGAAGGTATTTGGATGGGTAGCTGGGATTTTAAAGTAAAGCTGCTGATATTGGGGGATGACATCCAGCACATTCCCAATAGATTTTTTCTGGGGAAAGACAGAGGGCTTGTGTTTTACCCAGGACAGCCCAAGGCCTGTTATAAGGCACTTGAGTAGTACTTGTGGCAGAGTGATTTGTGCACTTTGTGGGGATTATAATCACACCAGTAATGTCTGTAGGAATGTTCATAAATGTAATCTTTGTGAGGAACATGACCATGCATACCATCAGTGTCCCTGGGCAGGTCAGAACAGGCAGGGTGGCCTAAACAAGGATGATCTGGTCTCTGATGCACAGGATAAATATAGGCCTTCTAGGCCTGACCCCCCCTAGCTCGCCCCACCTCCTTCCCTGTCCCCAGCAACCACAACTGCAGGGAAGAAGGATCATGATCCAGGCCAGGCTGATATTGCTGACCCCCCCCGGGGTTGTTCCTACAGAACCCCCTTATAAATCAGGAGACAGGAGTGATGGGTCTAGTATGCCCCCTCCCTCGGCTGGTTTTGAAATCCCTGCTAAACGTATTACTAGATCTTCTAGTAAAATGTCTGTTTCTCCAATGCCTGTGCCTACCAAAAATTATTTTGATGATTTATAAGAGGTAGATGGTGGGTTGGAATCTGATGCTTCATTCATTTCAGGGGCTGTGTCCAAAATGGACTGTGAAGAGGAAATGGTTGGGCCTCAGGAGGTGAAAAGGAAAAAAGGTAGGAAAAGGAAAAAAGTACCAGAGATTGGATAAACTTTTCTTTCTGTTCATCTGGCATCCTTACATCTGGTCTCTTGCAATACTTGTAACATAAAAAATGCTAAACAACGTCTGGCATGGTTTACTTGTCTTGTTACTTTACGGGCAGATATAATATTTTTGCAAGAAACCAGGTTTAATTATGTCACTGATATTGTACAATCTAAGCAGTCTTGGCCCTGGGGACCTTCCTTTTGGTCTTTTGGGGCTGATATAGCAGATGGTCTGGGCATTCTTTTTCGTACTTATGACATCAGGGTACAAAGGTTTCTAGATGTGGTACCAGGAAGAGCTATGGTTCTGCACTACATTTTTCAAGGTCTTTTTCTGCACCTCATCAATACATATGCACCTCAGAGTAAGAGTTCTAGGATTGACTTGTTTAATCAAATTAAACCTTTTTTATTTATGACTAGACCTGTTATCTGGGAAGGGGATATGAACTGCAGTTTGGACGTTAAATTTAAGGATAATGTGGAAAAAAAAACTACTGTGATTCTCAAGCTTTAAGGGGTATATTAGAAACGGTCATGTTAAGGGATGCTTATTGCTCCTTATATAAGCAAGGTGGTGCTACCTATCGCAGAAACGCATATTTCACTAGAATTAATTATTTCTTTATTTCTAGATTTCTGCATGTTTTGAAAATGAATGTGTCTTTGAGTGAATTTACTGACCACAATCTTTTGCATGGTACACTTGGTTTGGGGAATGTTCCACCAGGTTTCCCTGCTATCCCTCGACGTTGGAAATTGAATTCCTCAGTACTGTTGGCAAACGATATTAAGTTACAGGTTAATAGGTGCCTTCTTTTTCTTAAATCAGTAGCAGACATGTATGAGGATTGGGGTAGTTGGTGGTTGGACACCAAAGCCGACCTAAAAGCCCTCTTTTTAAAATTGGGGAAAAAAACTGGAAATGTGGAATACATACAGTATTTGTATTATAGGGACCAGTTATATAAATTGACGTCCCTCCCGAATGTTAGTGACTGTAGGCTTAGGTCACAAACTGATAAAGAGAAAATGAGGGCATATCATTTTTCCAGGGCTGCTATTTAAACGCTGAGTTTAAGTTTGGCCGGTCACTTCAGCCTTTCTCTGATCCTTTTGAAGCATGTAAATGTAAAACCAGGCGTAAAGTAATGGAAGGTTTATTTGATACAGCTGGGGTTCTAAAACATTCAAAAGTTGAGATTTTGGAAATTCTTAAGGAAGCTTTAACTGATTCCTTGGGGAATGTTTTTTGTTCAGAGTTAGTTTGGGGTCAGGCGATGACCTGTCCTACTCCTCGGCTCACAGAACAGATTGTTTCAATCATTAATGGACCTATTACGCTTCCTGAAGTACTAGGGACCATCTCTAGTTTGAGGGATGGGGTTTCCCGTGGGGAAGATGGTTTAACAAACACATTTTTTAAGGTGTTTAAGTATGTGCTGGGTGACATACTGGTGGCTACTCATAATGATATAGTGATTTCTGGAAACATGCCTCATGGATTTACTGATGCTATTTTGATTTATTTATTCAAAGAAGGCAATAAACAATACCTTACTAATTGGAGGCCAATCAGTCTTTTAAATACTTACTACAAAATGTTGTCATATGTTCTACGTAAGTGATTACAGAAGGCAGCTGTGGAACCCATTCACCCTGTACAATCTTGCTCGATCCCTGGTAGAAATATGCAACTGAATTTAAGATTATATTATTGCTGGATGTTTTTGAATATGGGACACAGGGCAAATTGAAAGGTTTTGTGTTAGCACTTGATCAGGCCAAGGCCTTTGATAATATTTTGCATGGTTTTTTGTTTGAAGTATTATTTAAATACGGTATTCCACCTAATTTGGTTACTTGGATTAAACTATTACATACTCAGGTTTATACATTTCAGTCGGTTAAAAATGTTTTGGGTACTCCGGTCTTGTTATGGAGAGGGGTCAGACAGGGGTGTCCCCTCAGCCCCCAGTTGTACATTTTCTGTCTTGACCCCCTGGTTCGAGTTATTTTAAGTGTCACAGATATTGTGGGATTGTCTCCTTCGATTACTATTCCCACTCTGAAACTTTCTGCTTAATGAGATAATGTCTGCCTCTTTGTTTCTGATGTACAATCTGGTGTTCAAGCTTTACAGCACTTTGATAGTTTTGCTCAGTTGTCAGGAACTGGTTTGAATTATAATAAGAGTAATGCATTACAAATTGGCAATGATGATCAAATTGACACTATTGTACAGAAGGAGCATCTGAAGATTTTTTTTTGGGGGGAGCTGGGGACATGGCATTCCATAATTGGAATACTACACTGCTTCTAGGCGAGCAAAAGGTGTCACTCTGGAAGTCCTGGGCATTTGGAAAATTAAAAAGAGTTCAGATCTTTAAACAGTTTTTACTTCCACTCTTTTTGTATTTGGCTTCTGTTTTTCCTGTTCCCAGTGTACTGGAAACAAAGCTTTTTAGTGTGTTTTTTCAGATGACTTGGTGTTGTCGGCTAAATCCAGTCAAAAGAGATTTTACATACCTCCCAGTTCATCAGGGTGGCTTGGGTATGATTAACCCAGTGTTTTTTTTTTCATTCTTTTTTTATATTCTCGACTTTTGGTTCTCTGATGAGGAACACTACCTCATTGTGGTAACCTTGGACTAGGGGTCTTTTTCAGCCATTTGAGGAAACTTGGGTTACAGAGGTTCCTAAACTTCGTGGGGCAGTTTCTGTTCCAGGATTTGCAACTACTACTACTATTAAAAAGTTTAAATTATGGGGTTTTAGTAAATCTGATTATTCTAATACACAAAGGAAGGCATTATATAGCAAAATAATGGCAAAAGCTCATGTCCCTAGGGTTGATTTTCCTAGATGTCTTCCAACTAAATTGGATTTGGCTTTGAAACTTTTGCAGGATAGGACGATTCCGGAACATGTGTGGGATGTGCAGTGGCTGAGCTGTCATGGTAGATTGGGGGTGAAGGGTAATTGGAAACATAAACCATTGTCGGAAAGACAATGTTTGAGGCCTGATTGTAAGGGGCAGGAGGAAAAGATAGAACATTTCTTTATACTGTGCACTTATGCAAAGCAATTTTGGAGAGATTGCTCTAACAGATTGAATTGGGGCCCTGTGCAACATCTCCAATATGAATGTTTTTTTTTTTGTTTAATATTTTTATTAAATTTTCATCCATATACAAAGAGACCAATACATACATATAGAGGTTTGTATAAAAGAAAGGAAAAGAGACATCATACACAAAAACACAAAAATGCTCCATACGGGTTGTAGGAACTACTGTAACAGGTATCACAAGCCTTCCTTCCAGTCTTCATCTGAGTTGCCTATTTCCCTGACTGTTTAAGTCAAGTGGGTAAAAGATAATCAGACAATACAGACCAGCACAAAACTAGACTAAGACAAAGGAAAAAGGAAGAAGGTCGGAAAAAAAACAAAAAAAAAACACATTTAATTCTAACAACTATTTACATATGTCCACATCAAATAGAGTGATTTCATAACCTAAGTTTACCCTAAATCCCTTCATTAGTAATTATCTCATTTCATACACACATTGAGACACCCAACTTCATTATGTCTGTACTGCTGCAACAAGCATAGCTCTTTTAATTACTTAGTTACCCTGAGTTAGAATGGGGGGGCTTTTCCTTATCTTCTACCTTCCTTAGGTGCCCAGGCCCATGATCAGCGAATCCTCCTGGGACATAGCCGTCAACAGCGGGTTCCATATAGCCTCAAAGGCCTCAATTCTACCCTGAATTTGATAGGCCCTTTTCTCCATTGCCAGTGCAGTAACAGTCATAGCACTCCACTGTTCAATGGAGGGGTCCTTTGCTGATACCCAGGTGTTCAGGATACATTGTCTGGCTAAGACAAGGGCCACCCTCAACCATTTCTTGTGCAGAGCCCATTCCTCCCCCTCCCCCTCCCCCAGATCAACTCCAAATAGGAGCTCCACAGGGTGAAGGGAAACTCATGTACCTATCTTCTCTTTTAGATACTGCACCACTTTGTTCCAAAAACTTTGAAGTCGGGGGGCAAGCCCAGAAGCAGTGCACCTAGGTTCCCCTTTGTGACTTACATCTAGCACAAGTCTCTGACACCTCTGGCTGGAACCTGTGCACCACCACTGGTGGGTAGAACAGCCTGTGAATAAACGTAAAGGCCGATTCTTTATATCTATTCGACAGCAATAGCCCCATGTGCGTTTCAATCATAAGTCCCCAGTTAGAGTCCGAGATTGGAAGCCCAAGGTTTTTCTCTAATAGCTCCCTGGTACTCTCCATCTTCCCGTCCAGGCCTTCTCTAAGAATACGTGCTGCACTACCTATCATCCCCTTCGGGCTCCCCCTGGCCTTACAAATCAAAGCCTCGATTTGTTGCTGAGAAAGGGGTTGTGCCCCAGGTCTCCCCAGTCTCCTGACAAAGTCCCTAGCCTGAAAGAACCTAAAAGTATGGGAACCAGGGATTCCTCTCTTCTCCCCGAGCTCCTGGAAGGAGCACATATCTGGTCCAATAAATAGGTCCTTCGCACTTTGTATACCTCTCTCATTCCATTCTGAAAATCCCTGATCTTCAAGACCAGGCTGGAAAAAGGGATTCCTGTTTATTGGAAGGAGCAGTGTTTCCGTTCTCCCACCCCCCATCATCTTTCTGATTTCTTCCCAGCTTTCCAGGGTCCACAGCACCAATGGGTTAGGTCTGAGTTGGTTCAGGTAGGCTCTCTTACCGCCCTTGATTAAATAAGCTGAGAGCCTACCTTTCCCCCCCCCTTCTAAGCCCAACCAACTAGCTACCTCTGATTGTGATATCCAGTCCTTAATCACCCTCATCTGTGCAGCCAAGAAGTAGCTCTTTATATCTGGGAAGCTCAGCCCTCCCCCTTTCGAGCTTAATTTTAGCCTATTTAAGCTGATTCTGGGCCTTTTTCCCTTGCCAAAGGTAGTCAGAGAGGCCCCTCTCAAGTTTCCTAGTGTCTTTCTTAGTTAGGCCCATTGGGAGCATCTGTAATAAGTATAAGATTTGTGGCAAGACATTCATTTTCAAGAGATTTAGTCACCCCATCCAGGACACTGGCAATGCTTTCCACTTTTCATTTCTTTTATTATGTTTTCAACCAGCGGCCTGTAGTTCAGGCCATATAGCTCAGAGAGGCTCCTCCCAATGTTAACTCCTAGGTACTTAAAAGAGGTGCTAACCTCCGCAGGCCCCATTTCTCTATACCTTTGAGTTTCCCCCCTCCCAGGCACATTACCTCAGACTTGTCCAGGTTGATTTTGTACCCTGAGAAAAGGGAAAATCTATTTATCATCCCCAGGATGGCAGGGATAGAGCCCTCCGGGTTACTTAGATACAAAATCATGTCATCTGCATATAGAGACAATTTGTATTGATACCCCCTAAGCCCTCTCACCCCCGTCACCCCGTCGCTCTGTTTTATGGCTATAGCCAGCGGTTCTATAGCCAGGTTTAACAGGAGCGGGGAAAGAGGGCAGCCTTGCCTCGTCCCCCTATACAGATTGAAAGCCTGCGAGAGGCCTCCATTGACTAACAACATGGCCTTTGGGGAGTAATATAGGGCCCTAACCATATTTAAAAAACCTTCTCCCATGCCAAATCTGCCCAGAGCCTCAAATAAATACCCCCATTCAATACGATCAAAGGCTTCTCGGCATCCAGTGCCAGAATGGCTGTGGCCCCAGGACGCCGAGAAGAGCCGTGCACCACATTTAGCAATTTTCTTAAATTGTGGTAAGAGTGTCTCCCTTTTACAAAACCCGTTTGATCCAGGTGCACCAGGTTAGGCATCAGTTCCTCTAATCTACTAGCCAGTACCTTCGCATAAATCTTCGCATCCGCATTCAATAGGGATATAGGCCGGTATGCAGCACAGTCCTGGGGGTCCCTGCCCTGTTTTGGGATCACGCAGATCGTCGCCATCCCCACGGTGGGGAGGGAGCAGATTTCCCTCCCTTGATTCCCTAAAGATCCCCCATAGTAAATCAACCATTTGTTGTCCCATTGCCCTGTAAAACTCGATAGGGAGACTGTCTGGCCCAGCCACCTTGCCCGATTTCAGCCCCGCTACGGCTTTTCTGATCTCTTCTTTAGATATTTCTGCATCCAGGGCTTCCTTTTGCTGGTCACTGAGCTTCTCAATCCTAATCTCATCTAAAAATTGTCTCATCTGCTCTTGTTGTCCCTCAGACTCACTCTCATATAGTAGCCGGTAGAATTCCTTAAACCTGTCCCTTATGGCATAGGGGTCCCTCAATAGCGCTCCCTGCACATTCTTTATCTGTTGTATTCTCGTCACCCCTCTTCTACCCTTAATTAAATTAACTAACATGGGTCCGGGCTTGTTCCCCCATTCTTAGAATCTTTGCTTCACCAGCCACATGAGCCCCCTCGCTTGCTCGGCTAACATATTGTTGAGTGCCCCTCTGGCCGTAGCCAGCACCTGGGCGCTTCCTTCATCCCCTCTCGCTACTCTCCCTTCCAATCTCTTAACCTGTTGGAATAGTTCTTCGTATTTCCTATTCCGCTCTTTTTTGTAGCCGGCCACATACCCAATAATAGCTCCCCTTAAATATGCCTTGCCTGCATCCCAGAAGACCTGTGTAGACGGGGCAGACTCCTTATTCGTCTCAATATAACTTTGCAGCTGCTCTGAAATCCTCTATGCCCAATAAATATATAGAGAACCTCCATGAACCAGATCGCGTTCTCCCCACCTCCAATTCCACCGTCAATGTTACCATTGCATGATCAGATATGTGTATGGGCTCGTGCTTCACATCAACCATCTTATGGTACCATAGTCCCTCGGTGTAAATATGATCCAGCCTCGACCATGTTTTGTGTGGGTTGGAGAAAAAAGTGTATTCCCTGAGGTTAAGATTAGCTGTCCTCCATACATCTATTAAATCCAACTCCAGTACCCCTTCCATCCAACGTCTCATGGAATTTCCACCTCTACCCCTCCCGAGTGGTCTAGTACTGGATCCGGTGTACAATTGAAATCGCCCCTCATAATCAGTCCCTGAAACTGTTCCCTCGTTAGCACCTCCAAAAGGCTTCTGTAAAAAGAGGGCTCAAAAATCGTAGAGGCATATACACTCCCAAATGTAATCGAGGTCCCATATATCTTGCCCTCCACAAACACATATCTCCCTTCCTTTTTATCCTATACCACTCTAGTCACCTGTAATGGGAGCTGCTTGTGTATTAGTACAGCTACCCCCCTCTTATGTGAGGAAAAAGAGGATGCGTAGCAGGCCCCCACCCAGTTCCTAATCAACTTTTGATGTTCTGACGGGGTTAAGTGGGTCTCTTGCAGTAAGGCTACATGAGCTCCTGCTCTCTTAAGGGCTGTAATTATAGATGTCCGTTTAACTGGGGAAAATACACCTCTCACATTCCACGAGACCACTTTCAATCTCTCCTTTTGCTCCATTTATCAACCCATCTCTTCTTTTTGGCCCCCCTACTCCTTCCCATCACCTTTACCTCCTCAATGTACGTTAATCTTCTGTACCTTTGTTCTCTATTTGTGGCCTTACTATAGAATTTATAAACAACAAGTAAACCAAAACTTTTAACTACCCCCCCAACTTATTTACAGTACACCACTCTTCGCCCCAATACAATGCGTACAGCATTCTACGCCAGTATGTTCCCTTCCCCACATTTTGTTGTAGGGTTTGATACATAGACAAACTTCTATGGTCAACCTTTTCTCCCCCCCCGGGTGTTTCGAGGCTCCTTACCGCCATCACTCCGCTCCTTATTTGCTTTAAGATTAATCATCATGTTTCTCCCCAGCTGTTCCAGCTTAACATTCCGCCCTCCCTCCGTGCAGCTGTGTGAACCCCTTGATGTTGTCCTGCCTCCATATTTACCAATCTTAACCCTCCCAGAATGGTTCTCATCCCAGCCCAACACACAAGTTTAAGCCTGGAGAATTTCCCGGCTATTTAACGCCCAGGTGTGGCTTCAGGCTGGCACACCAGCCCCTTTGGCCAGATAAGTCCCTTCCCCCCCCAGCCAAGCCAGGTGCTGCCCCCTCCTCTCAATCTCCCAGTCCACCTTTCTTTAAATGCTCTACCGAGCAGTCAGTTGTTCCAGTGGCGTGGAGCTTCACTATACGGTCCTCCAGGCTAGGCCGCACGACTCAGCATCAATGCGCAGGCCCTCCTGTCGACCGACACCATCATTTGCTTTTTACTGCATCAACTGCACTCACAGATGGCTCTCCAATCCCTCATATGGTTCAGCAACACCATCGCTTTGTCATGTGTCCTAGAATTTCAGAGATTCATAGGTTAGCAGTTTTTAACTCCAGTCTCGGTTTAAACTATCCCTCTGTTTTCCTTTTTCATTTGAGGGCGGGGGGATGGTCCAGTCCACCATCGTACAGCTATAAGCCCCCATACATGAACAGTCCTCATTCCCAAAAAAAGTCTCAAGTTATCAACAAAAACATATGTCTACCAGATCTCCTTGCGATGAGACTCGCTCTCCCCTCCAGTGCTTTTCCAGATACAAGTCACCCGATTTTCTTTTGCAGCTCCGACACAAACTTTTGTGCTTTTTTGACTTCCCAGAAGCTATACGTAGCCCCTTCATGCTTGATCTTCATAATGGCCAGGAATACCATATACCATTCAACTTTCATCTGCTGGCAAGCGGTTATAACCTCATTGAGCTCTCTCCGTTTCTTCCCAATCCTTGGTGAGTAATCTTGGGAGATATATAAGTGAACTCCCTCGTATTTCAGTTCTGGCGAAGCTTTATAGGCCTTCCACGTCTCCTGCCTGTCCTGATAATTGTGAAAGCGGAATATGACTTGCCGCGGGGGTTGCCCGTTCTGAGGCCTTGGCTGCACGGCCTGATGAGCTCTCTCCAACTTAAATCTCCCACCTTTAGGCTTCATGCCCATGATTGCAGGCAGAATTTTGGCACAAAATCCTAGGATGTCCACACCTTCTCTACCTTCTGGGAGGCCCCTAAGTCTCAGATTGGATCTCCGGAGGTAGTTTTCCTGGTAGTCCATTGCCTCTCTCATTTCTAGCAGTTGTTTTTCTAATTCATCTACCCTCCTGCTTAGAGGGTTCAGCGTGTCTTCTGCCACCAAGACGCAGCCCTCCATCTCCTCCAGTCTCTAGTGATGTCGTTCAACTTGCGCCTCTACCAGGGCCAGTCGCCCCTCAATTTTATTCTCAAGCCTCTCCAGTTGCGGCGACAAGGCTTCCATTAGCTGGTCTTTCAGCTCACGCCCCAAGGCAGACATCTCCACTGCTGAAAAGAAGATGGGCCTGCACTACTCGCCAGGCTCACAGTTGGCAGTTTCTTGTTATTTTTAGCCCCGATCTCTGCGATTTACTCGATGCGGATACCACAAACTCATCCATGGCACTCTCCCATGTAGCGGCTTCACTCTTTGAGGAAGATATAGCGCGGATTCTGGCGGATTTATTGGAAAATTATACCCGAGGGTAGGAGCCCAGAAAAGGCACGTCCTCATGCCATTAAGCGGTCACGTGACCCCCCATGAATGTTTAATTTTAGGAGACTATACTGGTTTCTATAGGAAATATTATCCGAGTACTTTAAATGTTATATTTGCCTGCCTCAAATATCATTTATGGCAGGCTCGGTGTAAGTTTTTGTTACAGCACATTATTACCTTATCATCAGTATTGTTAGCCAGTGTTGAGGCATCCCTGAGTCAACTTAAACAAAGGGAACATGCATTTTTGACAGGGGGAAGTTTAATGATCTCTGGCGACATGTGCATTGGTTGGGGGTAGCTATTTTTTTTTCATGCTTTCAGGGGTATGTTTCTGGGATTGCTTGTGTTTTGTCACTTTGTATTATTACTATACCTTTATGTATGTAGATAGTTCTTTGAGTTTATGACTGAATTTCAGTGTGATTTTTGTTGACTTTCCCCGATTTTTGTTTTGGATGTTTTGTTTACCTGATGTTATGTATTCTATTTTCAATAAAAACTTCCCCTACTTGTCGGTAGGGAGAGACGCTGTCCTGGTATGTGTGGATCCGTTGGAATAATGGAGGAGAGGAGAGGAGAGAGGTTGCAGTGCTGAAACATGAGGAATGCAAATTGGAGAATGTATCTGAAATACAAGGATTGGATGAGGAAGAGCAGTATGAGACTGCTTTAATGTTGGATGGCTCTCAGAGCAATATATTAGTAGAGGAGATGGATGAAATACCTGGAATGGAGGTGGAAATTTCCAAGTTTCAGGAAATCTCAGACCAGGATATCAGGCTGGCCATAGCTCAGCTGGAGATGAATTTAGTGGAGAAATGGACCAAAGTAAAGAAACCCCTGGAAGAGGATGATGACCGATACCTGGAAGAAAGGAAGAAGGAGGCAATGAAATGGTCCTTGTCAGAACTGACTAGGAGCAGTGAAGCTTCAAGAATGAGCGGGTTGGCAAATGGTAGAGGTGGCAAGTCAACCCGGGTTTCAAGCGCACCACAGGAAATGGTACAGCAAGTACTAATAAGGAAGTTTGGGGTGGATATGGAGGAGCGCCCCTAGCAAGAATGGTCACCAGGTCTTGCACTTCATGGAGACAGGTGGAAGCAGGGCCCAGACAGGAAATGGGATCCAGTAAGTGGATGGCTGGATCGTTCTCAAGGGAACAGTATTATTGCACAGAAGGATGTCATGGAGGAGCATATTCAGGAGCTGGAAAAAGCCCAAAATGAAAATGCTACCAGAGGAATAGAACTTCTATCTGGGGGAGAAAAGGAAAAGGTAGGACTGGCCAATGTGTTCCCTAAGGGAGAGAATAGAAACAGGAAAGAAATGGGACTACCAAGGTGTCAAAGGAACAAGGGAGATGAGGGGCCAGGCGGAAATATTGCTACCCACAAAAAATTCTACTCATAACTTTGACTTACAGAAGCAGGCTGGGGAAGGGCCTCTAGAAAGGGAGGAGAGAAGAAAAGCGACTAGGGGTGTGGACGCAAGAAAGAAAGAGGGTATCATGCTGTATTCAGCTGCAGTGAAAGAAAAAGTAGGAGGTGAAGACATGGGGCAGGGTAAGGGCCCCCCTTCTCCCCCCCCCAGAGGTAGAGAAAGGCCTCCATATTCTACTAGCTGTATTGATCCTATTCCTAGAAGGTTTGCAGTCAGGCTAAGGTATAAAGGTGGCCTAGAAACCTTCTCTGACAGGGTGTATGTAGGTGGAACACCTCTAAAGGAGACAATTAATTTCATGGCCTCAGAAAGATATGCTTTAATACATATATCCAGAGGCCAGGCACAGCAAAAATGCACCAGTGCCCAGGCCCAATACCCTGTGGACCAATGCCAGCAACCCACCCACTATGCCATGGGGTCGGCTCGGCAACCCACCATGGCAGCACCCCTTACATTCCCTCCCACCCCTCGCTGTACGTGCCTGCTCCCACTCCCCTGTGCACGTATGTATAGCAACATCCTGTTGCTATACTCACCCACCTCCTATCCAGCCACCCTACCATCCTGTGGCTGTCTCTGTAATGCACTGGGGACAGGGTCACTGTTATTGTAGGTGCCCTTTCCCCAGCGCCAATATCAGGGGATATAGGTGGCATGCATAGCCATTCCCCAGACAAAATCCCAAATAAAGGTAATTACAGTTATGTTTCAAAATGAATGTGTGCACTTAGGGGATATTGTCCATTGGCTGGATCAAAGGTGTGTGGTTTTAAGTGCACCTGAGGCCATAATAGAGTCAGAGTTTTACTGGACTGGGGGTTGGCATTTTAAAGTTAAGCTGCACCACTTGGAGGATGAGATAACTCACATATCAAATAGATTCTACTTTGTGAGAGAGAGGAATATGTTTTTATCCTGGACAGCCAAAGGCCTGCTACAGGTGTGGCTCTAGGTCTCATCTATCTAATGTGTGTGACATGGTGAGGTTTGGGCTGTGTGGAGAGTGTGGCCACACAAATCAACAGTGTAATATCCATGTCCAATGTAACCTACGTGAAGAATATTGTCATTTATTTCAAAATTGTCCTTGGGCTGCAAAAAACAATACAAGAACCATTAACCCAGATTTGCTTATTAAGAAAGCTCAACAATCTGGGCAGAGAAGGAGCCTACTGCTCCTTCTGCAGAGGATTTAAGGGAGGATGTGCCTGGAAATCAAACTGTGGGTACCTCAGGCAAAAGGAACGAAAATACAGCCTCTAAAAGGCAAGAAGTGGAGGAAAATGGCAGTGAGCCCTCTGCTGGGATAATGGCAGAGGCAGAAATAAGAGAAGAGGTTCATCAGGTGGAGCTTGATGGGAGGGAAGGATCGGAGAAAGAACAGAGAAGCAGTAGGGTGGAAATGGCCCTCCTCCCCCGATTGAGAATCTAGAGGCCTTACCAAGTCAAGAGAGAAGAATGAGTTTGAGAAGTAAAAAAGGGGTTGTACCTGACCTTCCACTTGCCAACTCCTGTGAAGTACTGGCTTCTCAAAAAGAACCTGAAGAGAGTACTAGGGAGGTGGAATTGGACTCACCCACTGTGCAGTCTAATCATCAGAGTATGGAAAATGCAGGGGAAAAAGTGTTGGGGGGAATAGGAAAAAGGAAGGAAGAAAAACAACTTGAACGTATTGGTAGTTTAACCTGAAAGAAAGACATTTTTCCTTCTTAAAAAATAATGGTTCTGTTTTCATTTGCAACTGCCAATGTTTGCAGTATTTTGAATGGAAGGAGAAGAGAGGGTATATGGGATGAGTTGAGGGGGCTTGCATGCAAAGCAATTTTTATTCAAGAGCTATGGATTAACTCAGTGAATTTA
The DNA here is from genome assembly GCA_016271365.2 of Neoceratodus forsteri. Taxonomy (NCBI): domain Eukaryota; kingdom Metazoa; phylum Chordata; order Ceratodontiformes; family Ceratodontidae; genus Neoceratodus; species Neoceratodus forsteri. The sequence continues at coordinate 347,644,487 of JADMNL010000023.1, forward strand.
GTATCACAGGCAAAGAGAGAATGGATATGAGGGGCCTTCATACTGGTCGTGTGGGCCAGACAGGGCAGATGGGATAGGAATCTTATTCTCTGGAACTGGGTTCAAGTTTCAAAAATGAGTGGATGTCTTGCCAGGTAGGGCTTTATTAGTGGATGGGATATGGTATAATCAGCCCAGCAGATTTCTGGTGATATATTGTGTGATAGTTGTAACCCCCAGAACCATGGGACATTCTTCTCCTCTTTACCCTTATATTCTCTCAAATCTACTGCAGTAATAATTTCTCCACTGTCCTTTGTCTTATTTCACATTTCTACCATGAAGGGGTGGCCTCCCATCATGGTATCTCTTCTATTCTACCCCTCTAATGTTCTCTGTTGTCCCTGTGGTGCCTGTGTTTTGAAATGTAAGTTTACCATTGTTAACAGGAATGGTAATAAAATAAGCAGCCCCAATTAGGTTCAAAAACAAGCTAGCATCTCAGCATATAGTCATGCTGTAGTTAAATAATAAAATGAGATACCTTACAAGAAATATAAGGTTAAATAGTTATTTTCCTTGCTTGTTTATGTAAGAAATGAAGCCCTTACCTGGTCCACTTGCTGTCTCACTTGCTGCAGGTACTGCACTCTAAGGAGCCAGTGGCAGCTCCTAACATATATTTATAGGGTACAGGTGTGGCAAGTCAGCACCTGAAGGAAGGGGTTAAACCCTTGAGTTTTAATTACGCTTTGTTTTTGTCTTGTGAAACTAATTAAGAGGTGGTTCATTCTGGGAATAATCAAGCCCAATCAATGTATTTTTTTTATGCTCAGGCTGATCCCCCTACTTAATGTATTAGGGTAGAGATTAAATGTATTAGAATAGGGGGTGGATCAGCTGATCAATGATGTCAGAGTGTTCACCTATATAAGGTGGAGATTTGTGCAAGAGAGCAGATAGTATAGGAGCACAGAGGATAGTAGATGTGCTGGGGCTAAGCTCATCTACTCTGTGGCAGTACTCAAGCTGTTAAAAGTACTGATAGTCTCAAGTTGAGAGAAAGCCATTTTTTTCATGTTGTTGGCTTTATTTTCTTTACAGTTAATTTCTGAAAAGTTTATTTTGAGTTTTTTTTGTAAATAAATTTCACACAAAGTCTTGTGTGTTATAAAGAACGTCTGTGTCTGGCTTATCACTTCCCACGCTCGTTCACATATAGGCAACAAAGCAAAACAGAAAGAGTCCAGTTATTTGAAAATATTCAACCATTTCTTTGTACAGGAAGGAATGCGTACTTGGGAAGGGGGGTTAATTGTTCACTAGAGATTCAGGAAAGAAGGAAAGCCAGAAAAAAAGTATAGTGTGACTCATATGCTTTAAAGAAATGTGTTGAGTTAGCAGAATTGATGGATTGTGGGGCACAAGGAGCACCCACACTAAGGTTTACTTTTAGAAAAGGAAGTCTGTTTTCAAAAATAGACTGTATTTATTTCTAAAAGGATGGAGGTAGTGAAAGCATTTATGGTACCTCTGGCTTGCTCAGACCATATGCTAGCTAAAGTGATTATCAGTACAGAGACAGGTATGGAACAGCTAAGACCAAGATGGAAAATGAATGTGAATAGTTTAAGACAAAGGGAGGTTAAAATGGGACAGGCATCATTATTTGTGGCCAGGGCATCTGTCCTGGGGCTGTATCAGGATCTTTATTTTTGGTGGAAAGATACAAAAAAAGAAGTAGCAAAATGGATGCAAGATTACAGGAAAGCTAGGGAGAATAAAAATTTGAGGCAATATTTGGGTTTGAGAAGTCAATTATTTAGATTATTAGATGCAGAATATATGGGGGGGGGGACCTACCAGATCAAATTGAAAATATGAAAAAGGAAATAGGTCAAGTTCAGTATGATAGATCTGCAACACTGAGAGAAGAACTCAGCTTGGGGACACAAAAATCCTCTGTTGGGGACCCAAGCAAAGCCTGTGAGGAAAGAAAGAATTGATCTATGTTCTCCTGTCTCAGAGATGCTAGAGGTGTAGTTGTGAAAGAGTCTGAGGGAATAAGAAAGATAGTTGGGGAATATTTGCAGGAGGTTATGGGTAGTACAAACAGATGTGTGGAGGACATTGACCAGTTTCGGGGAACATACAGGTTCCTGAATTAAATAGGGAGAGCCTGTTGGAACTACAGAAGAAAGTGTCTGAAAAAGAAGCTGAGGAGGTAATTAAAGAGTTAAAGTTAGGGTGATCCTGGGGGTGGATGGAATTCAAAATAAATTTTATAAAACATTTCTGGAGATCTTAGGTGATTTTTGGCAAGGGTTTATAATTACTTATTTGAAGTACAATGTATCCTGTCAAATTTCACTACGGAACTGGTTATTTTTTTATTTAAAAATGGGGACAAGTTGAATATTGGAAATTGGAGACCTATATCCTTATTAAATGCAGACTTTAAAATATTAACACAAGTGCTGCAGAAAAGGTTAAAGAAGGTTGCTACAGAGGTAATTTATCCTGCCCAGGTGTGTGCTATACCTAGGAGGAATATACAAGAGAACCTGGCAATTATTAGAGATATTATATACTTTACTAACAAAGAAAATAAACAGAGGTGTCTGTTGTCTTTGGATCAATCCAAAGCTTTTGATCGGCCGAGTCATAATTATCTGTTTAAAGTACTCACACAGTATGGGATCCTGGAAGGTTTTGTGAAATGGGTTCAGTTGCTTTATTTACATGCCAAGGTCATTCCAGTGGTAGGGTATTGGGGGAGCCCCATAACAATCTTGGTGGGTGTAAGGCAAGGGTGTCCCTTGAGCCAGCTATTATATGTTTTTGCTATAGACCCTCTATAGTGTGCCATTAGTGGAGAAGAAGGTATTGAAGGTATAAGTGGGTATCAGGATGGGGATAAGGCAAAAGTTTCTGATATGCAGATGATGTATGTGTGTTTTTATCTTCACATCAGGAAATTCCATGTTTTTTGAATATTATGAGGAACTTCTCAAAAGCCTCTGGGGCTAGTTTAAACATAAACAAGAGCAGAGGGTTTTGGTTACGGCAAAAACCATAAGGGGAGGAGGCTGAGAAGTGCACTTTCAGAATCACAGAGGAACCAATTAAGATTTGGGGAATTTGGTTTGGGAAAGAAGAAATGGATAAAATGAATTGGGAAAAAGCTATGGTGGAGGGAGAGAAGAAGGTGAAAAGGATGGAAAATGTCAAAAGCAAAAAGAGTATTTGTGGTCAAGCAACTTCTTCTTCCATGTTTTCTTTATGTTGCAGCAAAATTTCCACTTCCAAGTGAGATGGAAACTAGAATTTTGGGATTATTCTTTCAATTACTCTGGGGTAGTAGGCTGAACCCTATTTAGAGAGAGGTTACATATTTAACTTGCAAAAAAGGTGGATTGGGGCTGATTAATCTAATTTTGTTCTTTATGTACTGTTTTCAAATAAGAATATAACAAGAATGCTGAATAGAAACATAGAAGCTGACAGCAGATAAGGACCTCAAGGCCCATCCAGTCTGCCCATTTATTTTCCTACCTTATAAATATGCCATTGGCCCTTGCACTGTCAACGGCCTATCTATTCATACTCATCTGTATTGCTCCTTTATGCCTATCCCATGCCTGTTTGAAGCCCTGCACTGTATGCATATCCACCACTTCCTGAGGTAGGCCATTTCATGCATCCACCACCTTTTCTGTGAAAAAGAACTTCCTCACATTACCCCTTAATCGGCCTCCCTCTAATCCCATTCTGTGTCCTCTTGTCCTGCTATTTTTCTTATATTGAAACATGTTAGACTCTTTCACCTTGTTAATGCCCTTAAGGTGTTTGAATGTTTTGATCACATCACCTCTCTCCCTCCTTTGCTCTAGGGTATACATATTGAGCTCCATTAATCTGTCCTCATATGTTTTCTGATGCAGCCCTGCACCATTTTGGTTGCCCTTCTCTGGACTGCCTCAGTTTGGTTAATGTCCTTGTGAAAATGTGGCCTCCAGTACTGCACGCAGTACTCCAGATGGGGCCTAACCAGTGTCTTGTAAAGAGGGATTATTACCTCCCTCTTCCAATTTGTAATACCCCTACTAATACACCCCAACATCCCCCTAGCCTTACCTACTGCTTTAGTGGTCTGCTTGGATGATTTCAGGTCATCGGGGATGATGATGCCTAAGTATCTTTCTTCCCTTCTGACTGCCAGCAACTCCCCTCCCAGCCTATAGGTGGCTTCAGGGTTTCTCTTCCCTATGTGCATGATCTTGCACTTCTTTGCATTAAACCCCAGTTGCTACCCTTCCTACCATTTTGCTAGTTTATCCAGCTCTCTTCTCATTCTGCCCACCCCATCTGGATCATCTACTCTGTTGCAGATCTTGGTGTCATCTGACAAACCTTACCCTCCAGTCCATCTGCAATGTCACTGATGAAGATATTGAAGAGGACTGGCCCCAGGACTGATCTCTGAGGTACCCCACTTGTGACTTGCATCTCTTCTAACTGTATACCATTTACCACCACTCTGTTTTCTGCCCATCAACCAGTTTGCCACCCTGTTGACCAACTGCTGACCCGCTCTGAGCTTACCCAGCTTATTAATCAATCTTCTGTGTGGAACAGTATCGAAAGCTTTGCTGAAGTCAAGGTAGGCAACATCAACTGCTTCCCCCTTGGTCCACCACTCTGGTTACCCAGTCAAAGAAATCTATGAGATTAGTTTGACAGGACCTTCCTTTTGTAAACACATGCTGTCTTGGATCCTGTGCTCCTATGGATTCCAGGTGTTGCACTATCCTTTCCTTAAGGAGTGCCTCCATAATCTTGCCCAATACTGAGGTAAGACTGACTGGTCTGTAGTTCCCTGCCTCCTCCCTGCTACCACTCTTGTGGAGCAGGATCACATTAGCCCTTCTCCAGTCTTCTGGGACATCTCCTGTGATCAGAGACTCGCTAAACAGATCTGATAATGGTTCTGCTAGTTCCACCCTTAGCTCCTTTAGTACCCTGAGATGTATGCCATCAGGTCCCATTGCCTTGTCCACCCTGAGCTTATCAAGCTCTTGTAGGAACCTTTCCTTTGTGAAGGGACTAGTGCACACCTCCCTTCCCCCTGTGTCCATGGTGCTGAGCTGTGGGCCCTGCCCTACCTTCTCTTCTGTAAATACTGAGCAGAAGTATCTATTTAGGATAGATGCTTTTACATAGTCGTCCTCCTTACACACACCCTTATCTCCTTTGATCTTAGCAATATCCCCTCTGGACTTTCTCCTTTCACTAATGAAGCTATAGAAAGTCTTGTCACCTTCTTTTACTGTTTGTGCTAGTGTTGCCTCACTTTGGGCCTTTGCCTGCCTTCCCTGCTTCCCTTAGGGAAGTTTGGTATGCCTCCCTATCTTCATCCCGCTGTGTTCCCTTATATTTCCTGAAGGCCAGCCTTTTGGCTCTGACCTTTTCTGCTACTGTTTTTGAGAACCAAAGTGGTTTAATTCTTCTTTTGCACTTCCTTTTCTCTCTAACCCAATGGGATATTGCTTCAAGTACTGCATCCTTAATGCTTGCCCACTTTGTCTGTACCCCCTCAACTGTATTTCTTTTTGCCAGGGCTAGTTTAACTCTGTTGGCCATCTTATCAAAGTCAGCTCCTCTGAAGTCCCATATTTTTGCCTTGGAATGGGATGATTTAGTTCTAGTGGCCAAATTGAACCATGCCATGTGATGATCACTGGCCCCAGGTGACCTTCTACCTGGAGATCTGTGATTCTTTCCCTGTTAGTCAGTACTAGATCTAGGATAGCCCTGTCTATTGTGGGATGTTGTACCAGTTGTTTGAGGTCCTCCCCGTGCAGGGAATCCACCATGTGTCTAGTTCTAGCAGATGTTCCTGCTGGTATTGACCAATCTGTATCTGGCATGTTGAAGTCTCTCATTATCAGAACCTCCCCTTTAGCTGTCATGTTTTGTATATCTTCAAACAGTAATGTGTTTATGTCCTCCCCCTGATCTGAGGGCCTGTAGACAACCCCAGTTTGTATGGCTGTCCCATTTCCTGTTTCCAGGGTGACCCTCAGTTCTTCTGGCTCCTTATGTGTATTCTGAATTTCTGTAAAAAACCCTTGTTTTTTTTTTTGTGTGCGCCTTTTATTTTGGTTGCCCCTTGTTTTTCCTGTCCTTCTGGCCCCTCATGCCTGCTTTCTGCGTTCCCAGGTGGTCTTGTTTCCTTATTTTCTTTGTTCAGCTTCCCTTTGAAACTCCTTATTCTTGTTTGTCCTGTTTTGGCCAAAGGCTTGTTAGCCTTCCCTGCTTTGTCCCCTTTTTGCTGAAAAATTGCACGCTACTTTGTGCCAAAACACTGTATCCACCCCGTCCCCTGTTGGAACCCCTCCCCACCCCTCCCTCCGCTACCTTCCACATGGCTTTCTTAGGCTGCTCATCCTGTTTGGCCCTTTAAGAGGGTCCAGTGTGCGCCAGGTGGCTTTCTGAGGCCGCGAGTCCTGTATTCTCCTTTCCTCCTTATGTCCCTCTTTTGGCCCTCCGTTCCACTGTTTGCTGTCTGCTTTCACAGCCCTTGCCTTCCCTGTTTGCTCTCGACCTTCCCCTCTCCCCCTGCACCAAGCAACCCCATCTTGCGCACTTCCCACTTTATGTTCCTCTGTTCCGACTCCTTTCCTCGTTACCTCTTCCTCGTTGACCACGCTTCTTATCCCTCGCTCTCCTGGTCTTTTTTTTTTTTTAAACTGGTCTGCCAATTTCCCAACTCGTGATAGCTCGTAATTCTCCTTCTGGTCCTTAGCTCTTGAAAAGCAATCCCCCCTTTGCTCGCATCACTCGGACACGCTGTGCTGCTCTCTGAGCCACCAGCTCTATCTCTCTCCATGATGCCGCTCCTACTACCAGTAAAAACATGCTGCTCACTCAATTTTGGGCCATGTTCTGACCCCTTGCTTTTTCAACCAGTTGCACACTAGCGCTTCTTCTTTTTTCTCTGACCCATGAGGAGAATGCACCGCTTACTCTGCTTTCATAGTATCTGCCTCCAGCTCAAAAAACCTTCTTATTTCTATCAATGAGACATGCCATAATAAATATGCCCTCCACTGTTGTTTCTATCATAATTTACAGTTCCCTTGTGAGCTTTAAACCCACAACCTTATAGCACAGAGTCAGACAGCCATTCTGTTAATCTACAAGCTCTACTCTTACTTTTTTTAAAACTGCATTTTTTACAAGAATTCAACAAATTGCCTTGTTCTTACCTTCTCTTAGAAACTCTTTCTGACTGATGTGCTAGGCTTTAAAAAATACTCACCTAAGAACCTAGCAGAAAGTGGCAGAGCCCCACTGTGTTGCCCTTTTTAAACCTCCTTTGCTCCGCCCCTCCCTGGACTTTCCCTCTTCTTATTGGTCCTTCTTACCCACCTACTTTCTGACAACCTCATGACCTCATGAGGCCATCCCCTTTTCTATGACCTCACTCCTCCCTCCTTATGCCCTCCCTTCCTTTCTTTTCTTCACCCTCCCTCCCCTTCCTGTTACAGTGCCAGTCCTTTTAGGGTCAAAAGGAGGAAGGGGCCTGGAACAATGGAGGTTGCCCTTCATGGCAACCCATTTTATTATTATGTAGTAAAGCGAATAGCCAGGAATTTCTCTAAACCAGTCTGAGGCAGGGTCCCACCATGTCTCGCTAACTGCAGCAATATCTATCTGTTGTTAATTTAAGATAGCTTCCAATTCATTAATCTTTACTTGATTTAAGCTTTTGACATTAGAGACTAGTATATTATAACCATAGTTTATTATGTTAGTATGTTGTTTAATGGAAATGCCCTGACCCCCCATCTTTACTAGTTTAAATGGTCAGAAATGTATGTAGCAATGGTTTTCCCCAGGAGAACACTTTCCCTTTTGCTGAGGTGAAGGCTGTCCCAGATAAAGAGGCTTGGGTTTTGATCAAACATTTCCCAGTGCATCAGGCATCTGATGGTTTTTCCAAAAAACATTTTCTTAACCAATAATTTAGTGATTTTATTTTGGACTGCTTTGTCTTGCTGACTCTAGGAACTAGTAGAATTTCTTATAGACCGATCTCACATCCCTTGTTCTCAAGTGTTGTAACCAGAGAAATAAAGTCTTTCTTGATGTCTTCAACTGTTGATTTGTTTATATCATTGGTGCCCATGTGAACTATAACCAACGGGTTTTCACCTGAGTTTCTTAGTATACTGTGGGACATCTGCTCGATATCCTTGATTCTAGCCCCCCTAAAACTGGAGCAAGTGCAATTATGTTTGTCAGGGTTACGTATGTAACCATCTGTAAACTTAAGTATGGAGTCCCCTGGGACTTGTACTTGCCTGGTCTCAATTGTGCTCTGTATTATTGTCAGTAACAGTTTCTGATGCCAGTGTGGAATTATTTCCTAAGTTAATACTATTGTTATCTGTGACATCAAGATTTGTACTTCCTATGTTGTAAATTTGATTAGCCGTGACATTGTCATGTGTCTTTAGGGTAGGATTTGCCTCCATAATGTAACTGTCTGTTGCCTACTACTGGATTGAAGCTGGGACTTGGGGACATAATTGGCTCCATTATCACTTCTTTCCCCAACTCTAATAGTGGATCAAATGTGTTCTGTAGTGGTAGAACAAGATCCATGGCTCTGCACCCTTTTTTTGTTTACTTCTAGTAGGGACAGTTGTCCACTCTAACTTCTTCACTGTCATCTTCTCTGGTTCTGTTATGCGAGGAATCATTGGGGTTATTAATAACATCACTTACAGACAACTTTGTAGGTTGGGGCTGATAATTGTTTAGTTTGCTAAGAACTGATTTACATGATAGCCCACTGATTACATTTCTAATTCCAGAATTTTTGCTTTTAGTGATTGTATTTCTCTACACTGGCTGCATCTAAAAGCTTCAAAACATGAGTCAGAAGCAAGGCAAAATTTATTACGTGTAATGCAGGCTATGGCTATTTCACCTGTACTGAATGTAACAAAGCCTGTGCTGCTATCCATTTTGTTACCACTGTGCTAATACAGCCAATGTGCTGTAAATTGAGATGTTAACCTCCCTTTTTTGGGGGGGAGGGGATCAGGTGGTAGGAAACTGCAGAGCGAGTTACCAATATATGAGCCCCTGCTTTAGATTCCCTTAGTAATGGATATAGTATCCCAAGGTGTCAGAATACAGTACATGCAGACTAACTGCTCTGGGAAACACTGATATATGTTAAGCAATAGTCAAAACAGTGGCTATACAAGATCGACCAGCAGGTTATTACCTTAACCAGAGTGCTCTGTCATCCCCAACAGACACACACAGATGTGCTTGTCTCTGCACGTGTCTCTGCACACTGCTCACATGTGAGCGAGCTCTGCCATTCCTCACTTTGCTCACTATGGCCTCCCTCAAGTACTTAAAAACTGGAAGTACATCACCACGTGACTTCTGGTTTGGTGCTACCCACAAGAACAAACAATAAAGTTAAAAAGCAGAAAAAATTACCACCAAACAGGTGGATTTGACAAAGTGGTCACCTTTACTGGTGAATTGCAGCCCCCAGGAACTAAGTCCCATTTAATTTAGTGATGGCCAGGGACTGGAGGCTCAGACAGCCTTCCAAGCTCCCACAATTCACTGCAGGCTATTGTATGCAGATAGGGACAGAACTACCTCCCCACAGTCCCTCTATGACCCAGAGGTCAAGTATAACTGGATGGCAAATGTGCTTGGCAAATATGCTTGGTCTGCTCATCATCAGACAGCTCTCTGGCATCATTAAAGGGCTACAGCCAGTTCTGGGGCAACAATCAGCACTGGGCCCTTACAAACAGGCTCCACTTGCTATGGCCTCCCTCAAGTACTTAAAAACCAGAAGTACATCACTATGTGACTTCCAGTTCAGTGCTACCCACAGCAACAAACAATAAAGTTCAAAAGCATAAAATTACCACCAAACAGGTGGATTTGATCAAGTGGTCACCTTTACTGGCGAATCACAGCCCCAACAAACTAATTTCCACTTAATTTAGTGATAGACAGTGACTGGAGGCTCAGATAGCCCTTCAGGCTCCCACACTTCACTGTAGGCTATTGCATGCAGATAGGGACAGGACTACCTCTCCATGGTCCCTCTATGACCCGGAGTATAGCTGGATGGCAAATGTGCTTGGTCTGCTCAGCAGCAAACAGCTCTCTGGAATCAGCAAAGTGCTACAGCTAGTTCTGGGACAGCAATCTGCACTGGACCCTTGTAAATATAGTATAGATATTATACTGGCATGGTTGTGCCAGTATAGTTAGGGCTGCTCAGCCCCTTCTATGTTTTTTTTTGTTAAATATTTTTATTGAAAGATAATTGTTACACAACAGTTAACTATTAAACATATGTACTGATAAATACATATACATAGCATAGCAAATAGCAAGATACAAAAAAATGGTGCTCTATCATACAGCTCTGAAATATATATAATTGTTCCCTTATCCATTCCTATCATGGGTGAGAATTATATACACACATCAGTGGACCTCTATACTAGATACAGTTAAATGATGGGGAGTTGCAACAAAAGGCATTCAAAATTCAAGGCCTGATATTCATCAATACCTCACAGAGGGTAAGGATGGCCAAGCTAGGTATGGCATGGGGAGGGGAGGGGAAGGGGCTACAAATGGTCACAGGGCCAGTCCTAGTGCCCCGGAGTGCTTTCTGGAATAGCAGGGGCAGGAAAAGAGTCGTATCCCCTCTCATAAAGGAAAACAATCTCCAAGGCTGCCACCAAAGGCTTCCAAATGCCTAGAAAGGATTAATGGGCCCTATTGGCTGTCAATTGAACCTCTCTAAGGTCAGACATTGTTTTAGGTTGTTCACCTGTTGCTGGATTGTAGGGGCATTTAGGGACATCCAGGACTGAACGATGTAGTTTTTTGCTATCACCAAGGCCTAGGACCACAGGGGTTCTATCACTCTTCCCTGTGGGTGGTGCAGGTCAGCCCCTAACAAAAGTTCCATGGGCAATTTAGAGGGTGCATGCCCCAGGACCCATTAATTATTCTATGGACCTTGTGCCAGAACCTAGAAATTTAGGGACAGGTTAAAGGACACCTAAACAACATTTTGCAAACTAACTATTCAAACATTCCTCTTCATAAGGGGCTAAAGGAAAGGCTGCTGCTTACACTGATGCTAACACTGTATTTATGTGAATAACAAATAGTTTTGTAACATATCACAAATTAAGCATCAGCCTTCCAATTAAAAAAAAAACAGCTGCTGTGCCTGTTCCCTAATATGGCTGCCAAATGTGTGAAATGATGACATCATTAGAGCTAGATGCAGAGAGCTACATGGCTCTCTATAGTGCTAACTAGTTATGTTTCCCCCCTCTGCTTAGAATTGTTTCACAAAAATGATCAAAACCATAACTTAACGTTTATTATTTTGATCAATACACATATGAGGCAATGTTTTTGTTCATTTTGTTTAATGTGCTGAAATTGTGTTGTGTAATCCAACCAACTTTCTCTTTGGCAAACTGCAGTACAGTACAGCTCTTCAAATACCTGGTGGTCTAATGGTTATGCGATGTCCCGATGGTTGTAGCAAAGTTCTGGTCTGCTTCAATGCTAATGATCATGCTTTGTTGGTAATCCAAAAATATGCTTCTCTTATAGTCTTCTTTTTCCTTCTGACGCCATCCACAGCTAGCCCACCAGCTATCAAACAGTCCGACATTCACACTCTGTCCTTAGTGTTGCCTGGGGCTGCATATGCACTTCCCAGTCCCATATAGAGAATATCACACTTCAGATCATAATCTTGTACCTCAGACAGTAGTGCACACCTATACCGATACACCTCATTGACTGTCACTATTAAGAGATGCCTCCCAAATCCCTGTCCAGTCCTCTTTCATCAGTGTTTCACTTCTGCTCCCACAATAAACTTTGGGTGGATCACCCTTTTGCACAATGAAGGCAGTATGTACAGTCCCCTGTTTTGTTTTCTGTCTCATTGACCAACAACTATGTCTTCCGGGAGAACCAAGCAATAAGAACCGGAACACACCAGAAAAAGTGCTGTTCATACCCTCATAATGGCTGGACTTACTATGGATAACAACATTATTATGCAGAGGAGACGTACTAATGTCTTGATTGAATCCTGCTGACCTCTAGCATTGGTCTACCCCCATACCCGTGATCCCCAGAATCTGGCAGGGCAGTCTTCAGTAATCCTCTTGCAGTGCTTGCCCATGCCCTCCTCCACAATGCTTGTTGTCTGGCTCACCATTCTTATGAATCTTGAATGTGGTATACAGTCTCCTCAATACTGCATCAACAAACCTTGACCCCCTCCAAAGGTAATCACCCTACACTAAATCCAGGTACTCATATAGGCACCATAGTGCCACTCTGAGTATTTGTCATCACTGCCTGCTCTTATCCATGGTCAGGTAGTGATCATGGTACTGGTAGCTCCACATCTCAGATCTTCCAATGATCTGCTCACCTTCCCCCAAGTCTTCCTCCATCTCTGAATATAGCTGCACCCTACAGGAATGGCCTCCTCATTCCCCCTCTGGTATTCATTGTTCACTCCTGCTCTCCACATCAAAAACTGGTAAGATCACCATCTTTTCACATCATGAATACCGTTAGTACACTCCCCTGTTTTTTTTACATACTGTATCAAAAATAAACGTGATCTTTCCAATAAGCTAGGCTGATAGCAGCAGGGAACAAGGAGAAAAAATGGGCTTTCTTACCCTTATAAGATCTAGGCTACCTTTGATTAGGCAACATTAAATGATGGGTGCACACATCATTATGCACATCATTTAATTGTCCCTAATCGTAGGTAGCCAAGACCTTATAATGGTAGGAAAGCCCATTTTTCCCCTTGTGCCCTGCTACTATCAGCCTGACTACTAGAAAGATCATGTTTAGTACTGAGATGACAAAAAGTCAGGGATACTGTACAAACTACATTCATGATGTGGAAGTGGTGCACTCACCAGTTTTTAATGTAGGGGGAAGGAGTGATGAACAATTGCCAGAGGAGGACTGAGGAGACCATTCCTGCAGGGTACAGCTATATTCAGGGTAGGGGGAAGACAGGAAGGAGGGAAAGTTGAACTGATCATTGTGAGACCTGAGATGTCAAGCTGTCAGCACTGTGATCACTACCTGACCATGGATGAGAGCAGGCAGCAATGGCAAATACTTGGAGGGGCAGGGCAGCACCTAAATTGTTACTTGGATTCTGTGCAGGAAGATTACCCTTGAGGGGTTTGTTGAGGTTTGTTGTGACAGTATCAAGGGGACTGTGTATACAGCATTCAAAATTCAGAAGAGTGGTGAGCTAGCCAACTCACACTGTGAAGAAGGGCACAGAAAAGGACTGGAGGAGCTTGCTGAGGACTGTCCTGTGAGGTTCTGAAGATCACAGGTAAGGGAGTAGACCGATACTGGAGGTTGGGTGGATTTGCTCAAGGCATTAGTATGTCACTTCTGCCTAATAATGTTATTATCCATAGCAAGTCCAGCCCTTATGAGGGTATGAACAGCAGTTTTCTCAGTGTGTCCCAGTGCTTCTTTCTTGGCTCCCCAGAAAGACCTGGTTGTTGGTTAGTGAGGTAGGAAAAAATCAGAACAGGGGGACTGTACATACTGCCATTATTGTGCATAAGGGTGGTGATCCACATGATGTTTACTGTGGGAGCAGAAGTGAAACACTGATGAAAGAAGACTAGAGAGTGATTTGGGAGGCATCATTTAACAGTGCCAATCAATGAAGTGTAACGGTATAGATGTGCACTACACTCTGAGATACAAGATTGCAATCTGAAAGTGTGATAATTCTGTTTGTGGGACTCGGAAACTCATATGCAGCCCCAGACAGTAATAAAGACAGAGTGTGAACAGTGGACTGTCTGAGGGCTGGTGGGCTAGCTGTGGGTGGGGGGAGGTCATAAGGAAGAAGAACACTACAAGAGAAGCATATTTTTTGATTACCAAGAAAGCATGAACTTTGGTTACAACCATCAGGACAACACATAACCATTAGACCACCAGGTATCTGCAGAGGTGTACTGTACAGAAAAAGTAGGTTGGATTACAACAAAATTTCAGCATGTTAAAGTAAACAAAATGAACAAAAGCATAGCCTAACTTGGGTATTGATCAAGATAATCTACATGTTAATTCATGGTTTTGATCATTTCTGTGAAACAATTTTGAATAAGGGGGAAAACAGAATTAGTTAGCACTATATAAAGCCATGTAGCTCTCTGCCTCTAGTTCCAATGATGTCATCACTTCACACATTTGGCAGCCATTTTAGGGAACAGGCAGAGCAGATTTTTTGAACTGGAATGCTGAAGCTTGCTTTTTCAGATGCTACAAAACTGCATTTATGTTATTCAGATAAATGCAATGTTAGCATCAATGTAAACAACAGCCTTTCTTTCACTTCTCTATAAAGTCTAATTTTAAACTGTTTCTTTCTAAAAATAGGTTGCTTGGGTGTCCTTTAAAGCCAAATATAAAAACTCCCCATCATCCGAGTTGCATTTAGGGCATCCACTGGGACTCTCCAGGTGGGTGTCATGTAGTCGTTTAGGAGTAATATATGCTCGGTACAAGAAATTTAAATGCGCCTGTCACAGTTTGTTACTGTGAGAGCATGAGCAATAATGTTTAACAGCAAGCTTCCAAGTGGCTTGGCTTATGCTAATCATGAGGTTCTTTTCCCATTTCGCTTTAATGGCTGCGACTGCTGAATCATCCCTCCCCTAAAGAGTTTGGTAATAAGTTGTTAAGGATTTACTACATGGTTGGAGTCTATATAGTTCCTCCTCCAATAGATGGGGTGGGGCCCATACGTATGAGGAGTCCAGTGAACCACCAAGCCGGTTATGAACTGTGAGGTAAACAAAAAAAATCCCCTGGTTTTATGAACCAGCTCTGTCATAGTGAGGAAAAGTCACACATCCTCCCTCCATTATATAATTGGAACACTGTGCAGGGGCCCAATCGATGCCCCCCCAGCAGCCTCTGGTGCAACTGCACTGAGCAGTTTCCTCTCCACCTTATAGATGTTATTAAATCTGTATATGGGGATTGGGTCAGTTGATGGTTGATATGCCGGTGAGCTGCCAACCATACCCTTAGGGTGGTAGCTGTGAATGGCTTTAGCACCTCCGGGGGGGGGGAGAGACCTAAGGGAGCCTGATAACAAATCTGGTAGTGCTATTACTCGCAGCTCCTCCTCTTCTAGAAATAACCAGGAAGGATTGGTCTCTGATCCCTCAGCTGCCAGATATGCCAACTGCGAGGCCCAATAGTAATGAAGGAAATTTGGGAGCCCTGCTCCCCCCAGTGAGGCTGGCAACTGTAGGATAACTTGTCAAATGTGAGCTGATTTACCCCACCACAAAATTTATGCATAATGGAGTTCAGTTGTTTGAAATGGGCCTGAAGCAAATGGATGGGAAGTGTCTGGTATAAATACAAGCACCTAGGCAGTATGTTAATTTTTACCATATTAACTCACCCCAAAAGGGAAAGTGGTAGTGACTGCCATCTCTCACAATCCTCCGCTAACCTGTTAAGTAGAGGTTTGAAGTTAAGTGCATATAAAGATATAATCTTGACTGAGATGTAAATCCACAGGTATTTCAAACTATCTACCATCTGCAATTTTCCCAAATTGAATATTAGTTGGGCCCTGTCTAGCTTACCCACCAGGAGGATCTCACTCTTGGACCAGTTGACCTTATGGCCATAGAGGAAACCATATTCTCACAGGAGGGAGTAAACCTGGGGCAGGTTCTGAGCAGGGTTTTGCAGGTAGAGTAGAAAGTCATCCACATACATGGTGACCTTGTGCTCCCCACTTCCACCTCTGAATCCTCGTATCTTTGCCTGACCTCAAACAGTCACCACTAGCGGTACCAATAAGAGGATGTAGAGTAGGGGTGACGGGGCATCCCTGTCTAGTGCCCCTACCCAAAGTAGGGGGTGAATTCATCATTAACCACTATATGGGCTGTTGGAGAGGCATACATGGTTTACACCCACCCAAAAAACCTCTGACCCAAACCCATACATCTTAAGAGCTCAAACATACACCCCCACTCCACATGGTCAAAGGCCTCTTCTGCATCCATGGCAAGGACAGCAGCTCTGTGACACCTCAGAGTTTTCCACCAGGTGTGGATGATATTAAGGGTTCTGCATATGTTTTGCTTACCATGCCAGCTGCTTGGTCTAGATGGATAAGGGATGGGAGAAGTGAGTCCAAGCGCATGGCAAGGACCTTGGCAAGGACTTTGTAGTCAGCTGTAAGTCGGGATATGGGCCAATAAGAGGAGCATTGTGTAGGGTCCTTGCCCAGTTAAGGTAATACTGTGACAGTTGCAGACCATGTGGAGGGGGGGTAAAATACCCTGTTCCAGACTTTCGACTAACATATTATACAGGGAAGTAGTCAAATCAGCAGCAAATTTTTTATAGGAGTCTATAGGCGGCCCGTCAGGTCCCGGGGTCTGCCTCCCCCTTCAAATTCTGAATAGCTTGGGTGATCTCCTCCATGGACAGGTGGGAGTCCAGCTCCTCTGCTTCCACCTAATTAAGAGTTGGCATTGACGTCTTTTTGAAGAAAGTATCTAATTGCTGGATGGAGGGAGACATCTCAGACTTGTATAAGGACTGGTAGAAGTTCCCAAAGGCAGATCCAATAGAGGACAAGTCTGCAATCAGTGCACCCGAACTATCCTGTATCTGGCCTATAGTTCTCTCTCCCTCATAACGTTACAGTTGCCACACCAAATATTTATCCCCTTTATCACCATCAAAGTAGGCACCAGCCTGTGCCAGTAGAATGGTACACTCTAGATATGCTCAACTTGGCACATTAAAATGCCATTTGAAATTCTTGACCACACGATACAGAGTTGGGGTGGGCCTACGCATGTAGGCTTCTTCACTGGCTTCAATTTTTACTCTCAGTTGCTCTAGCTCACACTCCATCTCCTTTTTACTATGAGCAGAGTACGCTATAACCTGCCCCCATACATAGGCTTTAAGGGTCTCCCACCGGCACCCATTCAAAGTATCCAGCCTTTTATTATGGAACAGGAATTTCTGTATCGTGCTGGACATATACTCTACAAATTTTGGGTCCTTCAAAAGTAAGGGATCTAAGCATTAGGGACGCCATGTGGGGGGGTGAACCCACCACCTTCACTGCTACAGTCAAAGACGCGTGGTCCAACACTAGGATGGGAGAATAGACAGCAGAGTGGATGGAGGCTAGGAGAGAGGGAGGAACCAAGCAGTACTCAGTCCAATCAAACGTAGGAGTGATGAGTATGTGAGAAGAATCTATAAACCCTACCAGTGGGATTAAGATGTTGTCATACATCCACCAGCTTGAGACCCACCTCCAAGTCTCCCAATGCTTTGGCATTCTTAGACATGGGGAAAGGGGCTGGGTTTCCTCTATCTATGACAGTGTCCACCACACAGTTATAGTCCCCCCCTGGGTTCCAGGGGCCAAGGAGGGAGGCCACATCCATGGCTAAGTGCTGGAAGAACCCCGGGTCCTCGATATTTGAGGCATACACTGACCATACAGACATCATCCTCACCCCTGCTAATGCCACCCTAGCCTATGCGTATCTTCCACCAGGGTCCAGTACCTTGTCCACCACTGTTACCCATACCCCCCTCAGAAATCATATAGCTGCCCTCGGCCTTTTTTTTTTCTTCAACTTTCTTTATCTCCTCTCTGGTTCTATAGACCTCTGTCCAGTGGGGCACATGGAGCATCTTGTTTACCACCCGGCCTCAGGACCTCCTGAACTAGTCTGCTGCTCCTAGGAGCTCTCCTCCATCTCCAACAACCACCCCAACCCTGGCTCTGAGCCCCCTGGGGTGGGATCGCCTTTTACTCTTCTGGCACTCTATCTACAATCTAGAAGGGCAGCCGGGGAGTAGATGAAAGAGACAGCGACCAGCCAGGTTGGACCAGGCTGTGGGTGTGGGGGACATACTCTGGCCCCACCTTCGCCTGTCCAGGTGCCAGGATTTTTGCTGCTTTATTGTTCCCAGAGGTGCAGATGTGCAATGATGGCTGGCGCATGATAGGCATGCTCCTACACCCACCCGCAAGCCATCCGCCACTCCCTCCATACCCCATGAGCTGCTGTAACAGCAGGAGATGCATCCCACCTACCCCCAGGAGAGGACAGCAGTCCCCTGGATGCTCAGTCCTCTCCTGCCCCTGCTGACCCCTGCTGACCTGAGCTCATTCCTGAACCCAGATCACTAGCATGACGCAAGATGTGGAGTCCAGCACCTCAACCCTCAGCACCATTGTGCCGATTCACCCCCTGGGCCTTGGATGTGAAATTGGATGTCACCCATGTCCCCCCCATGCTGCCACTGTTTTTGACAACTTGAGCAGCAGACATGTGGGTTTTCTGCAACAAAACCACTTGGGATTTGGTTTTCTTAACCTCAGATATCACCCATTTTCTCTTCATGACAGTTTTCAGACCAATAATATTCCAGGTTGTAATCTTAGTTAAATTAGCCATACTCGAACAATGAAGGGTTGCGATCAACAGCAGGGAGTAACTTTCCCTCCATCCTCCATGAATAACTCATACGTTCCTGCTTTTGTGAGCACATATTATTACACCAGTACATAAAACCTTTTTCCAAAAAAGACTCCCCCCTTCCCACCCCTATATTAACAACAAAACTGCTTAAACATTAACATGTATAAAACAAACATCTTAACAAGCCCAGCAAGCCAAACCCTGTGTCTGGCTCATCTCCCCCTCCTCCCCCCCTCCTAGCCAGGGCAGCTGTGCCCAAGCTAAGAATCCCTTGCAAACAAGTGGTAGCGATGTGAAGTATAACCAAGAACTCTGTCATTAGTGCAGTTAGGGCACAAAATGGCAACATGTGGAAACTGCATGGTCTGAACAGTGGACCATGCAACCAAGCAGAGGCGAGGGGGTGCCTGGGCTAGCGCCCCCCCCTTCAACTCAAATAGAGTGAAGTCAGCAGCCAACAAACTGACCTGGGCCCCTCTGCATGCCAAAGGCAGAGGAGCCACAGATTTTATGATCCTGAGTGTATATCCGCTTAAAGTAATTTGTGGAGCACATCCAGACACATTATAATAGATGAGGTGTTAATGTAAAACTAACCTGGCAAACAAACAGAATAGTAACAATCTTTTTTAAAATTTAATATGCTTTATTCAGTTTTCAAATTACCAACAAAGCATTAAACCATACAACAGTTGTAATGCTGGTCCAAGTACATGTACATCGCATTAGTTAACTGACCCGTGATTCTCCCCTTTCACCCCCTCCCCCAACTACCCCTTTCCCTCTCCCTTTCCCTCCCCGAGTTCCCCTACCCCCTCCCAATCCACCCTTCCCAAAGCCAGTCCACTGATTATAGTCCTGCAGGCCAATTCTCTGACCCCACAAGGGGAAGCAAAAAGAGGGGGAATATTATTACCTAACCAAGTGAAAAAAAAAAGAAAAAGAAAGAAGAGAAAAAATTGCCAGGGGGATAATGTTTGAACTCCATCTGTAGTAAACTACTCCGTTGCCCTACTTAAGGAAAAGGGTTGTATGTATACAGGCCCACCTCCCCTGTTAATGTGACAAGGCAATTGTCCATAAATCATGAAACTTCTCCCATTTAGCATTACATTTAGACAATACATTTCTATAGCTAACAATAGTTTTCTCTATCCTTAGATTATATAATAGCCCAGCAAGCCATTCCCAATAAGTGATAGAAGTCTGATCTTTTCAATGCTTTAGTACTAAGGATTTTACCATGAGTGAAATTAAGTTAATATAGTATCTCCTTTCTTTCACTGCAACCATTGTGTAATCTCCCAATAGACAAATATTCGGGATAAATAGATCTTGTAACCCTAATAAAGGGTCAGCTTTAGTCTTAATCTTGGACCATAAGGGAGCCACCAAAGGGCACTCCCCAAATATATGAAACGGGGAACCTTGCACCTGCCCACATCTGAAGCAGTCATCTTTTGGCAATTTTCCCATTTTACATAACTTTACAGGGGTCAGGTGCATGGTATGGAGAATATAAAATTATATCAACCTAAGTTTATCATTAGCGCTATATAAGTAAATTCCTTTCCATATGTGCTCCCAGATAAAAGGGTTGTTAGGGAACATGTCTTTCCAATATTGAGAGTATGCAGCTTTGTTTTGATGCAATCTCTCCTGCAGAGCAGCCACAAGACCCGAAACTGCATGTGGTCGCCAAGCAAGAGATTGGAATACCAGAAACATTTCCCCATCATTGATGTCCCACTGATTGGGTCCAAACCAAGTGATAAGCAGATGTTTAATTTGGTAAATATAAAAAGCCCATTTGGATGAGAGGTGGAAACTCTCTAATATTTCTTGGAGTGACTTTAAATTCCCTAACTCAATTAGGTCACTGACCTTCGTGTTTGAAGGCAATCCCCACCTAAATGGTGAAAGGAGCTCCGCACCAACCTTAAAATTAGGATTACCAAACAGTGGTTGTGAGACATCTCTAGTATGTTTAATCCCCAAAGACCTACACATTTGGTTGTGAACCTTAATCGATGTAAAAATAACCTTGGACCCAATCAGTTTAGGTACTACCTTGGGAAATGTATACCATAGACTCTCAGGTGTCACTTTAGAGTTTTTAATCAGATTCCTCTCTATTTGCAACCATACTGGATTATATTCTGGGTGCCTAATGTTTAAGGGAGTAGTTGTCCACCTCATATATTTAGCCATATGGCTCGCCAGATAATAGTAATAAAAATTTGGGAGCTTCAGGCCTCCCAGTTCTTTCAGGGCACTCAAATATTTATAGGATCTCCGTGGGGGTTTATTTTGCCATAGAAATTTGGTAATCATGCTTTGAAGCTTCCGAAACCATGAAGAGGGAAGTTCAGAGGATAAAAAACTCTGGGTAACACATTCATTTTGATGACATTAACTCTCCCTTGAAGGGATATATATAGAGGAGACCATCTAATTAAGTCCTGCTGAATAGTTAGAAGAAGATTATCCAGATTATACTTCTTCAGAAGAGAAACTGAAGTCGCCAAGGTAATACCCAAATATTTAAACCTATTGGTCCAGGCCACCCAAAACCTACCTATATCACCTTTTTGAACATATACATTGAGTGGCATAATTTCAGTCTTGCTAATGTTCAACTTATAGTTTGAGAACCTACTAAACTCCTCTACTATATCTAACAGTTTAGGGATGACTTTAATTGGATCTGATATATGGAGTAAAAGATCGTCTGCATAGGCTGATAATTTCAACTCAAATGGACCAACTGGGATTCCAATTATAGCTGGAGATAATTTCAGACTACGAATCAAGGGTTCTAGATACAGGTTAAACAACAAAGGTGAGAGTGGGCACCCCTGTCTTGTTTCCAAAAGTAATGGAAAACTGTTGGAAAAAATCCCATTGCAATAAATTCTGGCTTTAGGATTAGAATATAAAGTTTTAATCCACCCAATAAATTCAAGGGGAAAACCAAATTGGTTCATGGTACTAAATAGAAAATTCCAACTAACCCTATTGAAGGCTTTCTCTGCATCCAGGGAGACAAGAGCCATCGGATACTGTGCCTCCCTGGATACAGAGAAAATGTGGGCCAGTTTATGAAAATTATCTAAGGGATTTCTACAGCTGATAAATCCTATTTGTTCAGGACTAATTAAGCTATCCCAAACTTTAGTAATTCTAGATGCCAAGCTCTTAGCTAAGATCTTAACATCATAATTCATCAAGGAAATTGGCCTATAGTTTGTTACTTTATCTTTGGGTTTCCCCGGTTTGGGTAAAACAATAATAGTAGCTTCTAATAACGTAGAATCAACTATGCCTTGGGCACAAATATATCCATATAATTCCTGGAGGATAGGAGTAAGCTCCTTCTCAAATGTTCAATAAAAATTTGGTGGGTATCCATCTGGTCCTGGAGCTTTGTTAGGTGACAGGGATTGGATAACCCTTGTTATTTCAGCTGCCGATATAGGGGAAATCAGCTGGACCTTTTGATCCTGGTTAAGGGTAGGAAGGGGAAGTTTAGTCAGATATTGTTGAATCTCTGTATGAGTAGGACTATTATCTGGGTGTTCATATAGCTTTTTATAGAAGTTTTCAAATTTGTCTACTATAGCTTTAGGCGTGGTTACAATGTCCCCCCCCCCATCTACCGTGGTTAGACAAGTGACCAATCTTGATTCCTCTTGCTGTCTCAGTTTAAGAGCCAAGAGGTGTCCAGCTTTGTCTCCCTGATCCAAGTATCTAATATGGGTTTAAACGGGCATATTCAGCCTTTTTCCTCAATGTGTCCGCATATTGATCTTTAAGCACCGTAAGCTGAAGTATATCCTCTTCAGTAGGAGAAGAGTTAAGCCTATTTTCCAGATTCTGAATAGAATCTAGCAATGATTTAGCAACCTTCTCCCTTATCCTTTTATGGATAGCTGCCAATCTGATAAATTCACCTCTTAAGTAACATTTCAGGGAACACCAGAGCTGATCGTATGCTACAATGGAGCCCTTGTTATGTTCTAAATATTGGTTAATTAGTGTATGTATCTTGTCTACTATATTCTCTTGTGCTAGCAATTGAGTATTAAGCTTCCATTCAGTATGCTTAGGAATGGCTTTGGGCAGCTTCCCTTCAAACCAAATCAAGGAATGATCTGACAACACCCTAGGGGAAATTCCAGAAGCCATTGGACCCATCAGAATGGCTCGATTAACTAGGAAGAAATCCAAATGAGAGTATGATTTATGGCTAGCTGAATAAAATGTGTACTCCTTCTTATGTGGGTAAAGGAGGAGCCATGGGTCTGAAAGGTCCAAGCCCTCCATTATTTCGTGCAAAGATTTCTGTGCCAGGGATAGAGTCTGGCCGCTCCGAGTGGTTCTATCTAACTTATCGTTATAGGTAAGGTTCCAGTCCCCTGCTAGTATTATTGGGAGGTGTTTAAAGGGAGCTAGTTTAAGGGCTATTTGGGAAAAGAATTCTGGATAGGAATAATTAGGTCCGTAAATTGTCCCTAGAATAATTTCTCTGTGATTCAACAACCTTCTGATTACTAAAAATCACCCTTGCAGATCCCCAATTTCTTGTAAGGGTTGAAACTGTGTCCCCTTAGTGACCAAAATTGCAACTCCCCTTTGAGAAGTGGAGTTGCTCGCCGCAAAGACATGTCCAATATGTTCTCTATGGAACAAATTACTTTCCCCAGCTAACAAATGTGTCTCTTGTAAGAGAGCCATGTCTAAATGCATAAAAAACAAGTGTTTAAGAATTTGATGACATTTTAGTCTAGCTCTTGCCCCTTTAACATTCCATGATGCATTTCTCATGCCAACTTATCAATATACAAAGGGGGCTATTCAAAACAAAAATCCTGAGACATGGCCTGCTGGACTAACCATGGGTAGAAATAATATCTGCAGAGACTGGCTATGGGCCCTCCCCTATTGACCCCCAAAAACCCACTAGATAAAACAATACAAAATTCTGACACTTATTCCCAAAAACTTCCCCCCTGGGCATAATCGTTAAACTAGACAACATGCCCTTATAGGTAAATATGAAACCAACTACTCCCAGTCCCGAAGATCACACCACCAACTGAATATTCGGTGCAATGTTCCTCATGCTACCCTGGATTACACATCCCGTCCCTCCCTCCCTCCTCCCAATTCTATCCTTATATCACAATGCACTGTAAGTGTATATTTGCAACACCTTTCCTACTATTTTAAATTCAAAAGTTCCTCTTCCAAAACAAGCAGAAATCCCCGACTTCAAGAAATACCAGTATAAGAACAAGAAGAAAAACGGAAGGTGGGTCAAACGGTATAACTACATCTGTATACCTAACATACCCCACTTCCTTGAACAACAGGCTGTTCAAATAATTCTAGTAAAGTCTAAATATAAATCATAAGTCCACTATCTTCTGTGGTAGTCAACGACCATCTTCACTTCTTGGACACAGAAGGAACTACCTATTACCTAATAATATCAAACAGAAGTAGCTAACTTTTTAATTAAAGTCTTTGGAACACTTATACATTTCCAGCCTGTTTTATAACATAACAATTTGCTATCTAATCCCCATCTTATTATAACATTAGTACAAGGGAACAGAAAATCAATCTGCTGATAAATTACTGTAATAAAGTCCAACGTCTTTTTGTCAAAATCAGAAGCTCAACCGATGAATTTTGGTTAAACATAACTTGTACACAAGAAAAAACAGGACACTCGCACTTCTACGGAGTAACCACAAGATGGCAGGCTCCCCACATCAATATTAAAGCACAGTCATTTAATTAAATCCTGATACCATTTCTTGCATGATTCAAAGGCTGGCTCCAAGGAGTCAAAAGAATGCCATTGACCATCTCTATTGACCTGCAGAGTAGCTGGATAGCTCATCCTGAAACGGATGCCAGCTGATATTAATTTAAATACTAGAGGATGAAGGGCTGAGTGCTTCTGGTGCACTGAATAGGGAAGATCCTGAACCACACAAATACGTTTTCCTTCCCATTGTAGCTCAGCTGCTTCTTTTACTTTTGACAGAATAAACTGTTTATCCAGAAAATTTAGAAGCCTAAAAAGGAAGGGGCGAGGGGGCGATCCCGCTGGAGGCATTGGCCGTAATAATCTATGGCCTCTTTCAATTACAAATGTAGGCCCATTGGGAGAAGGCCCTGCCAGCTTTTCGCATAATATTTGGGCAAATAAAACTGCCTGATGCACCTCTTCGCCCTCCGGGAGGCCCAATACCACTAGATCATTTCTTCTCGAGCGACCCTCGAGATCCTCTTGGCAATCCTCCGCTTTTTTGACTCTGTGCCTTAGGGCAACCATGTCTGGATCTATTCTTGCCCTCCAATCGTCCAGCGATGAAATCCTGGTCTCATTATCTTTTGTACGTGTGCTCAGCTGTTCTAGTGAAAGCTTCATGCCCCTTAAATCGGAAGCTAGGGCGAGCAATGTTTCTCTCATTGGGCCCATTTCCTCTAGAAACCACTCTTCTGTTAAAATGCCCTGTTGTTTGGGGGATGTAGTAGTTTCTGACCCACCTGCTTTGGGTCATTTCGGGTTCTTATCCTTCACTGGAGTCGGCGGGGGAGTGTGCCGGAGAGCCGATGCTTTCATCTTGGCTTCCATTTCCAAACTGCACTCCGGTAAGCAGAAAGTCGATTTCTAAAGATACTCTGTGACTTTTTCATACTCGTTAGCACTCAATTCAGATGCGTGTCTGCCAAAATACGCTCGGTTTTAGGAGGAGGGTAGGAGAGCGATCTAAGAGAGCTTCTCACAGGGCAGCCATTACATTGGAAGTCCCAGAATAGTAACAATCTTAACATTAACCAAATAGTAAAGCTAGGAGGCATCACAGGAGCACTGGTGAAAGGAGAGCAAACAAGCTCCCCCACTTGGTCTCTGGTCCAATGTATCATCCATCAAGTGTAGACCTGTATTCCTTGTCCATGTACCTCAGATATTTGATGAGGCAGTGCATCAGGCAATCACCAGGCTTTGGGGGAGGGCCAACCCAGTGCATTCTTTCAAGCTCGAACTGCAGGGCTTCAGGCTTGAGTTTCAGCTTTTCAACAAGCCATTTTTGAAGCCCCTGCTCTGGATTTTAATCTTGAACTGCAAGGCTAAAGACTTGAGTTTCAGCTTTTCAACAAGCTATTTTTGAAGCCCCTGCTCTGGTTTCCTGCCCTCAGTGCCTTTCGGGAGGCCAACGATCCACAGATTGGATTGGCGGGATCGGTTGTCTTGATCATCGACAAGTGCTTGATGCTCCTCCAACTTTTCTTTAAGCTGATTCCCATCACTGGTCACCATGCTAATGGAATACTCCAGGTCACTAATGCATTGTTCCAGCTCATTGAGGATGTGTAGAGTGTGTAGCAGTAGTTTCAGTAAATCCAATGACCACACTTTGAAGATGGTTAATCTGCACCATGATGTTGGTGAGTCCTGCCTGCATCTCGACTTGCATCTTTGCTAAAGTAGCAGAGACACCGGCCAAGGAGCACTCCAGATCAGTCATGTTATACTCCTGATCCACTGCTGCTTGGGCCTGCGATCTGGTGCAGGTCTTCAGCCCCTGGCACTGATCCTTTGGTAGGTTGACTGGATCAAATGTAAATTTGATCTGCTTACTCTTGCTTTTCCCTGTTGCCATTGATTCTAAGCAAAATAGCCTCATAAAACATTCGCTCTTGTTGTATATTAATCCACTTATTCAGGCTTATTAATATTGTTCCCAGAGGAGCTCAGCTAAAAAATGTCCGCCATGCTGTATAGCTAGCCACACCTCCCCCACTTCTATGTTAAACGCACAATTTTGCATTTTAATAACTTTGCAACCGTTGTTGCCTAAACAATCTTAGTTGTAGAGTAAATAATAATAATACTAATAATAAAGATTATTATGTCTTCAGAGTCTGCTAAGAAACATTCCTAAACAAGCAGGGAGTACTAATAAAGGTTTATTATACTACTTATGCCAAGCATGTGACAGAGAAAATCACAAGGGAGATGGGTTTCTCACCACTCTCCTGAAGAATGTACATAACCTCCAGAATTTGTAGGATCTCAGGTTCTCCAAGATCTCATTCTCATTCTCGTTCTCTGTGGAGCTAGGTTGCAAAAGGCTATATACTACAGATAACAGTATAGCAACAGAGATTACCTCATAGTTACAGATATGAGAAGCAATATGTATTGGTCCTAAGTCATTCTCCATTGGATGATGACTTAGGTGACAGAATTACTAATGAGTATCATATGAGACAAAGAATATGCTTCGGTTTGCATGAAGCTTGGACAAAAGAAATGCTTACGGGTTCAAACTACACTTGGCATTTCTTGCCTGTGTATAAGACATAACAAAGGTTTTATGTCTGTCAGTTTGCTTAGATAAAGAGAAGTGCTGACTGGCCATTACTACATATGATGATATGAGAATATATATATATATAGCTGTGTGGGCAGTATTTGAGAGACAAAGTGTGACGTTCATACACTCAAACAAAGTTTTATAATTAGGCATGACTCAACCTTAATTTTAATGAGTATATGTGGTAGTTGCATAATACAAAATATAAATATAGTTCTGTATTTCTAAGTTTGGAAAAATGGCACAGTTATTTATGACATGTAAACTACTTTTGTGGGTAACTCAGTGTCCATTATGCATTATTTCCCATTTCGAGTAATAAATAAAATTTTCAAATGCAGTGTCTCTGTCTTCTATTTAGGTGTATTAGTTTACAACATTTAATGATTTGATGTTCTTCCATACCTATGTGTCGCTATCTATCCTCCAATTTAGACAGCTCTAAAAATACAAACAGGAGGTTACCAAAGTTTCATTACTTCATACTTATACTGTTTATGCCCAGTCTACATGCCTTTCACACTTAAGCTGGACATTAAGTAGAAAGATAAAGATGAACAAATCACTTGGTTGTACTTGATTTATTATGTGACCATCTCTGCTGCATAAAACTACTGTGGGTAACATGGACACCACAGTAGCAATGCAACATGCAAAATATATGGTACAACTTTTATTAATGGCTTATTATCAACCAAACAGCCAATACACATTGATAAGTACCATGCCACATCAGGAGCCATTTTGACATCACTGTAGCTCTGCAGAGCCAGACTGAGGAGAGGCCCAACCACAGTTAACAACCAGAAAGCATGCAGACAAGCTGTTTGGTACTAACTATACATGAGGGTGCCACATGATGCTCCCTGGCAACCCTGTGCTGGCCTTTGAGGAGAAAATGATGCCAAAATATCTCACAGGTCCAGCCTAAGCTCACCACCACGTTCATCACAGGGATGCCGCTGCAGTAGGGTTCTTGTTCTGCATGTGGAATGCCACATCTAAACTACTCTACAAGTCAAAACAATACACCAAAGTTCCCCATGAACAAGCAAAGGAAAAGCAAGATACAGCTGGATGTTACACGGTGGGCCTGAGCCACATCAGGGGTCATTTTGACATCACTCTACCTCCACAGAGTCAAAATGTGGGCTGGCCCAACCACAGTTACCAACCAGAAAGCACCCAGGCAATCTGTCTGGTGTTGATAACTGTAGATGCAGGCACTGCATGGCATCACCTGGCAGCCCAGTGCCAGCCATTATGGGGAAAATTGCCAAAATATCACACAGGCCTACCCTGTGCTCACCACCATGTGCATCATAGGGACACCACTGCTGCAGGGTTCTTGTACTGCACATGGAATGCCAAATCCAAACTGCTTGAGTCAGGCCCAGGTGATATATTTTTTTATTTTCAAACAGTTCCAAGATATTATGCCAGCACTTGACATTTAATTTATAGGCAATCTCATTATAAATAAATCTGCTAAATGTTTTTGCCAGATGAATCCAAACCACTGCTATTGCCCAACAGGCACTAGTACACCCAGGCAATGACCAGATTCCAGTACTACACATGGTATCCCTCCCATACCCCTGAATGTACTAAGCAATGCCATGAGCAGCCTTTCTGAGGTAAGCCCAAGTGCTTATTTTTTTTTATTTTTAAACAGTTCCAACATATTGTGCCATCACTTGCCATCTAATTTAGAAGTAGTCTTATAAAAAATAAATCAGGAAAATGTTTTTGCCAGATGAATCCAAAACAATGATGTTGCCCTATAGGCACTAGTACACCCAGGCAATGACCCAGTTATTACACATGGTACCCCCCATGCCATGAACGGCCATTTTGATGTAGGCCCAAGTGCTATATTCTTTTATTTTTAAACAGCTCCAACATATTATGCCACCACTTGATGTCTAGTTTAGAAGCAGTCTCATCCCTTCATGTGGTAACCCCCCATAACCTCAAATGAACTGACCAATGCCATAAGAAGCATTTTTGAGGTAGGTCCTATCGCTGTCATTTTTTTCAAAGAGTTCCAATATATTATGCCACCACCCAACCTGATCCCCTAGTTCAGAATGCCAATACAATGATGCTCATTTATAATCTTACATCAAGAAAGGCAACTTTATCATTTTAAAATAACACCACACACACACACCTGCCTTAACCGGAACCAGCATCACCCCTTCTTTCAAAAAATTACAAGCATCTCTCACAAATTGCATTTATTTTTATTCAAAACATTGTAAGAGTGCAGCTTTTATATTCATTCCACATACACACTTCCAAAATAGAGCCATCATCACATCTACAGGTGAAGCATACATTCAACAAAATCACATTCTTAGAATTTACCAGTAGGAACCCATAGGTGTTGTTTTTCCCCACTTAAACATGATTAAAGTCATCAGCAGGAGAAAGTTCACCAATATTAGCAATATTCTGAAAAAATCTAACTATACAATGAAAACCCGCTGGATGGATTGTAAACAAAAAATTATAAATCTCAAACAAAACTCTATTTGATTAGACTGGTCACATAGATGCACAGACCCATTTTGAAGAAGGGCCCATCACAAACAGCTGGGCCATGAGAGAACACACACATTTAACTTTTCTTCCCCCAAAGATGATAGAACACAACTGCTGCACTATAGCCAGATAGTATTTAATATGCCCTATTTAAACAGTGCCAGCACCAGGGGAAAGTTTAGCTGATATGCTTCCCAAACAAAACTTTAAAATATACTATTTAATGTGACATGGACAGCCAGTTCTGAGTGCGGTATCATTTTTTTTTAAATAAAATGTATTACTGACTGTCTCTGCTGAAAATATGATGCTCTAGGAGTTACCTCGCCCCCCCCCCAGGTTTCAGCTGAAAGAGGAAAGTCATGAGAAAATGCTGTTACAGCATGTGAGATCACACACACTCAGTTTTTAGATACCAGGTGTTACGTGGAAGGCCTGAACCTAATTACAGGGTGGAAGACGCTTGAGTTGAGCATATATATTTTATGACTTCCAAAGGAAGAAAAGCAGGTTGTGATGTATTAGTGCGAAAATCATAAAGATGCTTTCATGTCCTGAAAGGGGGAAGCTTATCATGAGATCAAAGAGATGTTATTTGAAGAACATATGAGTCATACTGAGGATTGCAAAATGAATACTTTTAATAAAAAAATTAAATCTTGTTTTTTTATTAGATATATTTTTTAATATAATCTGACAGAGGAGGAGCTAGGTGACATCACACAAAAAGGGGATGGCAAATACAGTTTACTTTAAGGAATAATTCTGTTTTACTTAGATTTTTTATCTAGACTCTGACAAGGACACATCTTGAGCACTTGTAAACAGGTATTTAGGAAGAAAGTCAAATCTAAGTACTGTAAGTAGGAATTGCACTGTTTAAACCTTACTCTGTTAAAAGATTTGTATGGCTTGTGATATGAGAGTTCTGTATTTTGTGTTTTACATATTTTTATCTATTTGGGTAAAATTTGTTTTAGAACATATTTGGTCTGTCTTTGAATTTCTTTTATTTGCAAGAAAAGTATACATGGTTATAGCAGACACTAAGTATAAGCTTGAATGGTGATGCCAAACTGGAAAGAGAAGCATTTTAAATCTGAGGTCTTTATTAAAGTTTTTAAGGGTTCATCTCTGTATACCTGGTTAGGTGCCCATAGGCAAAGATATCTGGCCCCCCAAAGACAGAAATATCTGAGCCTGTGCATTGGGTACGCTAACAAGAGGTTCACAGTTTGAATCCCTCCAAGACTTGAGACCAAAGGTTGATCTGAACTCACAAAACAGACAAGAGGGTTACCTTGTTCTGTTAAACTGTTCACAAGACTACTCTCAGAGGTTGGCACTTTGGGAGTAGAGGGCCTGACCTGCTGAGAGGGTTTGTGACAGATTGGTCAGCAGCGGTGGGATAATTTTGGTATCCCAAGCTTTTATTGTTCTGTGTCAGCTTGAGACCATAACTCTCTTACAAAGAAAGAAAAAGGCAGAGTTTTATTTTAAAAGGAAATAGAACTATATATCACTGGCATACAATCAAGTTCCTACCTGTTTTATTTTTTTTTTTTCTAAAGTGCAGTCAGAGTAGCAGTAGTCAGGAAAGATAACTTCCAACTACAGCAGACACACTGTAGATTACTTAAGGCAATTGTGCGGGGACAGAGGAGTCCCATTCGAGGTGAAAGGAAGCAAGCAGAGCCTCATAGGTGCCCTGATGGCAGCAGATGCCCAGAGCAGCAAGTCACCAACCGTGACTGGAAAGGACCAAACCTTAAGTGTGGAAGGGCTAGTGGTCAGTGAAGGGTCCAGAGCCAATGAGGAGGACAGCAGGGCCACTGTCCATGAAGAGCCGCAGCAGCAGGGGAAGGTCACCAGTATCCTGAATCCAGAGGTACTCAGGCTGCGAATTGAATTGCACAGGATGGAGCTGGAAATCCAGAGAGAGAGGGATCTTGAACAAAGGGAGGCAGAGGAGAAGAAGGAATGAGAAAGCCGAGAGGCAGAGTGGGAACAACGAGAGGCACAGGAGAAGAGAGAGCAGGAATGATGAGAGGCAGAGCGACAACAGAGAGAGGCAGACCATGAGAAGCATGAGTGCCAGTGAGCTGCAGAGGAGAAGAGAGGAGCGCCAGTGGCAACACGAACTGGAGAAGCTACGACTCCAACCAGCAGCACCAGAGCAGGTAAGTGGCTTTGGTTTAACTGGGACTGCAGGACTGGGTTACAAATTGAACTCCAAATTAATAGCCGAATTTAAAGAGGGGGAGAACATGGATGCCTTTTTAAATTCTTTTGAAAAAGTTTGTATTCAGGCTAAAATTCCTAGAGAGTCCTAGAGCTTCCAGTTATCCCCGCTACTTACTGGGAAAGCTCAGGATGCATTGGGTCAAATGGACAATGAGGACAGCAATGATTACAGCAAGCTAAAAGCTGCCCTGTTAAAAAAGTTTGAATTAACTGCTGAATCATACAGAGCTAAATTCCGTAAGCTCAGGAGAAGTCCTGATAAGAGCTACAAGGAGCTAGCCATGAAACAACATCAGTTTTTAAAATGTTGGTGGGAAAGAATTGAGGCAAACTCTGTTGATAAAATTGAAAATGTGATTTTATTAGAACAGTTTTATTGGGCATGCCCAGCAGAGCTAAAAACCGAACTAGAGACCGAGATCCAAAAACAGTGCAAGAGGCTGCTGACCTCTCAGACCGCTATGCCAAGAGCAGACCTGCTCTGATAGTGAATGGGGCAGGTGTGGCAGCACAGAAAGGGAAAGGCGTGCCTTCAGGGCAGCTAAAACCCTCATTGCCTCCACCGAAACTAGTTAGCCCCAGGTTTCAATGAAAGGATTTCTCTGAAGTAAGAAATGCCTGTTGGTTGTTTAAAGAAACTGGGCATATTGCAAGACAGTGTCCCAAAAAGGCAAGCAATAATACACACCAGGGTGCTAGAAAAGAAGTGGGTTGTTTGTGTGTCCCTGGGAGCATGCCAGTGAACATGAGGGAACACATGCACCCAGTCATGGTAAATGGTGTGCCGACGCAAGGGTTAAGGGACACAGGGGCATCCCTGATGTTAGTAAAGGGGGATCTGGTACAGCTTGGTCAGCTTATACCCAATAAATACATCACTGTACAAGGGTTTACTGGTGAAGCAAAAACATTGCTACTGGCTAGTGTTCTCCTGGACTGGGGTGAAACAGGGGAAACTGTGCAACAGGTGGCTGTAGCCAAAACATTAGCAGTGGATGTGATCCTGGGTAACAATCTCCAGCAGGGGATGGTATGTGCAGTTACCTGTAGCCAAGTGGCAAGGGAAAAATGTTGTTCCCTGAACCCCACGAACGCCATTGTGGAAATCACTGGGAGGCTGGTTCCCCAGCTTGTGTCTCCAGATGGGGAGACTGATATAAAGGGGGTAGAAATTTCCCTGGTAGCAAGTGACCACACAGCTATGGAAGGTTACTCTGAAGAGGGAGGGGTGACCCATTGTCAGAGGGTTGGTATTGACAGTGATCCTGAGGGATCTGACACTAGTGCTAGGGACCCTAGTTTAGCAACTAAAGAGGACCTGTCCCATGCATTGGGAATGTGTGAGGGGTTCGCAGCTGCTCAGAGGGGTGAGCCTAGTTTAGAGAAGTTGAGGGCTTGGAGACTTGGACGGCACACAGGGAGGTGACGGCAGACTTAAGGTTTATTGGGAACATGGACTTATGTGTACTCAGGCAGTACAGACAGAGGAAGGGATGCTAGGCAGGCAGCTTGTCATTCCCCAGGGGTATCGTGAGCAGTTGCTGAAAACTGCACATGATATTCCCTTGTCTGGTTATCTAGGAATCACATGCACTATGCAGCAGTTAGCACAGAGTTTCTACTGGCCTAACTTCACCCAGAAAGTGAAGGAGAATTGCAGGTCTTGTCACCGGTGCTAAGAAATAGGGAAGGTGGGCAAGAAAACCCATGCTGCCCTGATTCCATTGCCCATAGTGGATGAGCCATTCCAGAGGGTGGGAATGGATATTGTGGGGCCTTTAAATGCCCCCAGCTCCTCAGGGAAGAGATTCATCCTGACTGTGGTGGATTATGCCACACGGTACCCAGAGGCAGTCACCCTATCCTCACTGAGGACGGACAAAGTGGCAGATGCCTTACTTGGGATTTTCTCCCATGCTGGGTTTTTGCAGGAGGTAATCACTGATTGAGGGGCTTCCTTCATGTTGGACCTGATGAAATGTTTATGGGAAAAGTGTGGGGTGGTGCAGAGATGCACGATACCATATCACCCACAAGCCAATGGACTTGTGGAACTATTCAATGGTACCCTAAAGTCAATGCTCTGGGCGTTTGCTGAACAGCATGGGAGGGACTAGGATAAATACCTACCCCACCTGTTGTATGCATACAGGGAGATGACCCAAGAGTAGACAGGACTTTCTCCCTTTGAACTCTGATATGGACGCCGGCTACGTGGGCCCCTAGACTTGATCCGGGAGGACTGGGAAGGCAAGCACACCACCCAGGGAACTCCCATTGTGGATTACGTCCTTAGGTTTAGGGAAAGGCTGAAGGAGCTTATGGGGACAGCCCAGAGCAACCTGGCAGCTGCCCAACAGAAACAAAAAGTGTGGTATGACCGCAGAGCCAGAGCTCGCTCATACACTGTGGGTCAGGAAGTCATGGTCCTTATTCTGGTCCAGAAAGACAAACTGCAAGCTGAGTGGGCAGGACCGTACAAAGTGGTTAGGAAGGTTGGGTGACAAATTATCATCCATTTCATCCGGCATCACCTTCTCTGAGATCCTGCCAGTCTGGGAGAGGGTGGCAGATCGACGGAAGGTCAGAGAAGGGAAGATAGGGGAGCTAAACATGTGGCTCAAGGGCTGGTGCCAGGAAAAAGGACACAGATTTGTAGGGAACTGGCAACAGTTTTGGGAGCAAAAATTCTTTAAATTTGATGGACTGCATCTGACTAAGGAGGGAGTCAGTGCATTGGAGCAGAAGTTTGAAGTCTTTGCAGAATATTTAAACTAGCAAATGGGGACAGGGGTGCAGCACCCTATACGTTAAATGGGAAGAACACCCCTCCCCCCTCAGCTAGTGGTCAAACAGGGATTCAGCATGTTTGCAGTTCATTTGCATCACCAGGTAAGAAAAAAAGGTCTGTCTCCCCATACAATGCACAGGAGAATGTCAGACCTCACCCAACAATTAACACACCAAAATCTGGCCAATGGAAAATCATGTACACAAATGCTCACAGCCTGGGAAATAAGATCCCAGACCTGCAGACAATAATGTCAGAGGCTAAACTGGACATAGTAGCAATTAGTGAGACATGGTTTACCAGCAACCACACTTGGGAGACTTCAGTACCTGGCTATGTACTGTTCAGAAGAGACCAAAGTGCAAAAAGGGGGGGTGGAGTGGCCCTGTATGTCAATGAAAATATCAAAGCTACAGAAATTCAGAATACATATAAGAATCCAAAAGAACTGTGAGTCACCCTGGAAACAGGAAATGGGACAGCCATAAGAACTGGGGTTGTCTACAGGCCCCCAGACCAGGGGGAGGACATAGACACATTACTGTTAGATGATATACAAAACATGACAGCAAAGGAGACGTTCTGATAATGGGAGACTTCAATGCGGATACAGATTGGTCAATACCAGCAGGAACATCTGCCAGAACTACACATGGTGGATTCCCTGCAGAGGGAGGGCCTCAAACAACGGGTACAACAACCCACAAGAGACAGGGCTAGCCTATATCTAGTACTGACTAACAGGGAAGGGATCACAGATCTCCAGGTAGAAGGTCACCTGGGGGCCAGTGACCATCACATGGTATGCTTCAATTTGACCACTACAACTAAATCATCCCATTCCAAGGCAAAAATATGGGACTTCAGAGGAGCTAACTTTGCTAAGATGGCCAACAGAGTTAAGCTAGCCCTGGCAAAAAGAAACACAGATGAGGGGTACAGGCAAAGTGGGCAAGCATTAAGGATGCAATACTTGAAGCAACATCCCATTGTGTTAGAAAAGGAAGTGCAAAAGAAGAAGGAAACCACTTTGGTTCTCAAATACAGTAGCAGAAAAGGTCAGAGCAAAAAGGCTGGCCTTCAGGAAATGTAAGGGAACACAGCGGGATGAAGATAGGGAGGCATACCAAACTTCCCTAAGGGAAGCAGGGAAGGCAGTAAGGTAGGCAAAGTCCCAAACTGCAGAAACACTAGCACAAACAGTAAAAGAAGGTAGCAAGACTTTCTATAGGTACATTAGTGAAAGGAGAAAGTCCAGAGGGGTATTGCTAAGCTCAAAGGAGAAAAGGGGTGTGTGTGAGAGGAGGACTGTAAAAGCATCTATCTAAACAGATACTTTTGCTCAGTATTTACTGAAGAGAAGGTAGGCAGGCCCACAGCCCAGCACCATGGACACAGGGGAGGGAGGTGAGCACTACTCCTTCACAAAAGAAAGGGTCCTAAAAGAGCTCGTTAAGCTCAGGGTGGACAAGGCAATGGGACCTGATGGCATACATCCCAGGTTACTAAAGGAGCTAAGGGTGGAACTAGCAGAGCCATTAGCAGAACTGTTTAGTGAGCCTCTGAGCACGGGAGAGGTCCCAGAAGACTGGAGAAGGGCTTATGTGATCCTGCTCCACAAGAGTGGTAGGAGGGAGGAGGCAGGGAACTACAGACCAGTTAGTCTTACTCCAGTCATGGGGAAGATTATGGAGGCACTCCTTAAGGAAAGGATAGCGCAACACCTGGAATCCATAGGGGTACAGGATCCAAGACAGCATTGGTTTACAAAAGGAAGGTCCTGTCAAACTAATCTCATAGATTTCTTTGACTGCGTAACCAGAGTGGTGGACCAAGGGGAGCAGTTGATGTCGCCACCTTGACTTCAGCAAACCTTTCGACTCTGTTCCACATAGAAGATTGATAAACAAGCTGGATAGGCTCGGGTGGGTCAGAAGTTGGTCAACTGGGTGGCAAACTGGTTGACGGGCAGAAAACAGAGAGTGGTGGTAATGGTATGCAGTCAGAAGAGATGCAGGTCACAAGGGTACCTCAGGGATCAGTCCTGGGGCCAGTCCTCTTCAATATCTTTATCAGTGACATTGCAGATGGACTAGAGGGTAAGGCTTGTCTGTTTGTAGATGACACCAAGATCTGCAACAGAGTAGATGATCCAGATGGGGTGGGCAGAATGAGAAGAGATTTGGATAAACTAGCAAAATGGTCGGAAGAGTGGCAACTGGGATTTAATGCTAAGAAGTGCAAGATCATGCACATAGGGAAGAGAAACCCCAAAGCCACCTATAGGCTGGGAGGGGAGTTTCTGGCAGTCACAAAGGAAGAAAGAGACTTGAGCATCATCATTACCGATGACCTGAAATCATCCAAGCAGACCTCTAAAGCAGTCGGTAAGGCTAGGAGGATGTTAGGGTGTATTAGTAGGGGTATCACAAGTCGTAAGAGGGAGGTAATAATCCCTCTTTACAAGAAACTGGTTAGGCCCCATCTAGAGTACTGCATGCAGTACTGGAGGCCACACCTTCACAAGGACATTAAACAAATTGAGGCAGTCTGGAGAAGGGCAACCAAAATGGTGCAGGGACTGCATCAGAAGACATATGAGAACAGATTAACGGAGCTCAATATGTATACCCTAGAGCAAAGGAAGGAAAGAGGTGATATGATTGAAACATTCAAACACCTTAAGGGCATTAACAAGGTGAAAGAGTCTAACATGTTTCAATATAAGAAAAATAGCAGGACAAGAGGACACAGCATGAAATAAGAGGGAGGACTATTAGGGGTAATGTGAGGAAGTTCTTTTTCACAGAAAGGGTGGTGGATGCATGGAACGGCCTACCTCAGGAAGTGGTGGCTATGAATACAATGCAGGGCTTCAAACAGGCATGGGATAGGCATAAGGGAGCAATACAGATGAGTATGAATAGATAGGCCACTGACAGCAAAGGACGATGGCACATTTATAAGGTAGAAAAAGAAATGGGCAGACTGGATGGGCCTTGTGGTCCTTATCTGCCGTCAACTTCTATGTTTCTATGTTTAAATGATGTGAACTACATTGTGGAGTTACCTCACAGAAGACAGACTGAAAGGATGTACCATGTCAACATGATGAAGCCATATGCAAATAGGGCTGACATGGTGTTTGCAGTCATGGGGATGGGACGGACGGTGACCCCTTCTGGACTTGCTGGAAGAGAGTAAGTGGGAGTCCTCTGTGGAGGCAGTAAAATTGTCTCCCAGTTGGCATGGACCAGATCCAGAAAGTAAGGGAGGTTTTAGCAGACTTGCCTCGTTGTTTGGTGCCAGGCCTGGACTAACTCCCTTAGCGACACACGATGTGGAGACAGAGACACAGACGCCCATACGGAGGATAGTATATCGGGTGTCAGAGGCTGTCCAAAAGGAAATTAGGAGGGAAGTGGAGGAGATGCTGGATTTAGGGGTAGTCCAGAGATCCCACAGCCCCTGGGCCTCACCCGTAGTCCTTGTGCCCAAGCCAGGTGGCTCAACTTGTTTCTGTGTGGACTATTGTGGACTGAATGCAGTCATGAAGTCTGATGCCCACCTGATGCCCCGGACAGACGAACTCCTGGACAAGTTGGGGGGCAACCTACCTTACGACTATTGACCTGACCAAGGGGTATTGGCAGGGTAGAATTGACAGACCGAGTTAGGGAGAGGTCAGCCTTCATCACTCTGATAGGCTTATTTGAGTTTAAAGTTAATGCCTTTTGGAATGAAGAACGCCCAGGCCACTTTCCAAAGGTTGGTGAACCAGGTGTTAAATGGTGGTGAGGAGTACGCTGTGACATACCTGGATGACATTGCCATCATTAGTACCAGCTGGGAAGAACACCTGTCCCACCTTAGGGAAGTGCTGGACAGGATACAGAGGGCCGGGTTCACTGTCAAAGCCGAGAAGTGCCAGGTGGCCATGGGAGAAGTGGCATACCTCAGGCATGTGGTAGGCTGCGGACAGCTCTGTCCTAACCAAATAAAGATAGAGGTGATCCAGGCATGGGCCAGACCAGAAACCCAGAAGCAGGTCAGGAGCTTTAGGACAGCAGAGTACTACAAGAAATTTGTACCTATTACAGTGCCCTGGCTGCTCCCCATCTGACCTGACAAAGAAAAAGATGCCAAAGAAAATTACCTGGGGCCCAGCCTGTGAGGAGACCTTTTCCAAACTAAAGGAGGCACTGTGCAGTGTTCCTGTTTTGACAAGTCCTGACTATTGCAAAACCTTTATATTTCAGATGGATGCCTCAGACGTGGGTATTGGGGCAGTACTGAGTCAGACGTCTAGTCAAGGGAGAGATCACCCAGTAGTGTACCTGAGCAGAAAGCTACTTCTCAGGGAGCAAGCGTACTCCACGGTGGAAAAGGAGTGTCTTGCCATAGTGTGGGCCCTAAAGAAGCTAGAGCCATACTTGTATGGGCAGCATTTTGTGGTGCAGACTGACCACAACCCCTGGTTTGGCTGATGCAGATGGGAAAGAACAATGGGAATTGCTATGATGGAGTCTTTCTTTGCAAGGTATGATCTAAAAATCGTACATAAGGCTGAATTGAAAATCAGATGGGCTGTCTAGGGTCTATGAGGAGGAACTGATTTGGGAAGCTCATCCCATGTAGGGATAGAACCCCCAAATTCAGTCTAGGTGCAGAGGAATTGTGACGTGACAGCCAGTTCTGAGTGCTGTATCATTTTTTAATATAAAATCTCTGCTGAAAATATGATGCTCTAGGAGTGACCTTGCCCCCCCAGGTTTCAGATGAAAGATGAAAGCCATGAGAAAATGTTGATACAGCATGTGAGATCACTCACACTCAGTTTTAGATACCAGGTGTTACATGGAAGGCCTGAACCTAATTACAGGTGGAAGAAGCTTGAGTTGAGCATATCCATTTTATGATGTTCCAAAGGAAGAAAAGCAAGTTGTGATGTATTAATGCGAAAATCATAAAATGCTTTCATGTCCTGAAAGGGGGACGCTTATCATGAGATCAAAGAGATGTCATTTGAAGAACATATGAGTCATGCTGAGGACTGCAAAATTAATACTTTGAAAAGACATCCTATTTTTTTTATTAGATATATTTTTATATATAATCTGACAGAGGAGGAGCTAGTGACATCATACAAAAGGGTGGCAAATACAGTTTGTTTTAAGGAATAATTCTGTTTTACTTAGATTTTTTTATCTAGACTCTGACAAGGACATATCTTGAGCACTTGTAAACAGGTATTTAGGAAGAGAGTCAAATCTAAGTACTTTAAGTAGGAATTGCACTGTTTAAACCTTACTGTTTTAAAAGATTTGTATGGCTTGTGATATAAGAGTTCTGTATTTTGTGTTCTACAAATTTTTATCTATTTTAGTAAAATTCTTTTTAGAACATATTTGGTCTGTCTTTGAATTTCTTTTATTTGTAAGAAAAGTATACATGGTTACAGTAGACACTAAGTATAAGCTTAAATGGTGATACCAAACTGGAAAGAGAAATGTTTTAAATCCGAGGTCTTTATTAAAGTTTTTAAGGGTTCATCTCTGTATAGCTGGTTAGGTGCCCGTAGGCAAAGATATATGGCTCCTCGAAGACAGAAATATCTGAGCCTGTGCATTGGGTACACTAGCAAGAGGTTCACAGTTTGAATCCCTCCAAGACTTGAGACCAAAGGTTGATCCTAACTCACAAAAAAGGCAAGAGGGTTACCTTTGTTCTGTTAAACTGTTCACAAGACTGCGCTCAGAGGTTGGCACTTTGGGAGTAGAGGCCTGACCTGCTGAGTGGGTTTGTGACATTTAATGTGTTCCATTTAAACACTAACCACACCAGAAGAAAGTTCTGGTGATATACTTCCCATGCACAACTTTAAACTATACTATTTAATATGCACTATTTACACAGTGCTAGAACCAAAGGAAAGTTCTGCTTATATACTTCCCAAACAAAACTTTAAAATATACTCATTGTGCTGCACAGCCCACTAATCCAATCATCCTCTATTTTGAAGAGGTGCCCTTCACAAACTGCAGGACCATGAAGTCTTAAGGTGAATACTTAACTTTTTCTGTC
Organism: Neoceratodus forsteri; assembly: GCA_016271365.2. Classification (NCBI taxonomy): domain Eukaryota; kingdom Metazoa; phylum Chordata; order Ceratodontiformes; family Ceratodontidae; genus Neoceratodus; species Neoceratodus forsteri. The sequence goes on from JADMNL010000023.1 coordinate 347,685,187, forward strand.
CCCAGAATGACACAGAATAACTGTTGCACTTTAGCCAGTCACTATTTAATATAGTCCCAGAATTTTAACTTGCTGTTTTAAAGCAGAATGCTGAAGATCATGTTTTCTAGTGACTGGAGACCTCTGAGATCTGTCCAAACTCCTGTGCAGCACACCAGATTTAAATTGGACAAAACTTCATTCTACCTGTTTTAAGAATGGTAAATGGGAGAAGCAGGGGAAGAGAACAGTTTTGCTTAGAGCCAGAGTACCAAAACTGAATGCCTGATGTCACCTTTGGGTCCTGGCTATTTGTAACAATACCAGCATCATCATCATCCATGTGGGTAACATGGACATGACAGCAAAAGCCACAGCTTTTAATGTTGCTGCTCCTAGCAGGCTTTATTTACCTCAGCATTAAGATTGCAGATTTGTGCAGGGGAAACACATTAAGCAATGTGAACTGACACTGGAAAAAAACCCTCAAAGCATAAAGGCAGAATACACAAAAGAAATTATGCAGCTTTATAAGACACCACAGAAATGCACAAAAGTAATAAACTACATGTGGTGCCATGTAAATGCAATTACATCTGCATAAAATCAATAATGACTGGGGGACAGTTACACATCCACTCTGTACACTAAAAAAGAAAACTTTAGTATTGTGCTTTAAATACAGTAAATTTAATGGTCACCAAGATGTGTAGCACAGCCATGTCACAAAATGGCTGCCTTTTTTAAGTCTATTTTCATTATTAAAATGTTGCCACAATAAAATAAAAATATATACACCCTTTTTTTATACACACTATCTCATGACCATATTGACAACAGTACAGAGCACAAATTCTGTATTTTTAATAAATTATGAGTAAATTATAGACCTTATTTTAAGTGCACACCAAAGTCTCTCGAATACTGTCCACACACCTATATATATACTGTATATATATATATATATATATATATATATATATATATATATATATATAGTGTATAAAGTAATCACTGATGATCCTCAGAGTCATTATATCAGTAATTAGGAGATTATATATGGAATATATGCAAAAGACAAACATAATGCATTATAGTGAGGTATAATAATTATGCATGATCTAATCCTATGAAGGATGTAAACAATGGCAGCAAAGCACACTCCTGGCACTCATGCTATATGATGGGTGCCTAAATCTATGTATTAGTGCAAAATAGCAGTATCACAGTATAATATACCAGGAATACAATGTAAGGTGTATGTGGGATAATAGGGGGAATAACCTAGGTGTAACACCGTACGATCGATGTGCCCAACATTTTTCATGCACCATGTGGTTCCATAGTTCTCAGCTCTGGCAAGTTTCATTATGGTTGGTGGTACAGTTGTGGAGCTGCAGAGTGCCAAAATTGTGTAATTTACCATTTAGGTGCAAATGCTTTACCATGTTGCATCTCTGAAAGGGCTTGGGGATCTGGTCTGAAACTGTTAGGACATATGAGGTCTGGGCTGCAAATGTGCCTTTTGAAGGTTTGGTGAAAATATATAAATCCATTCAAAAGTTATAAAACTTTAAAGTTTCCCATTATAGCCTATGGGAAAAAAATACATGTTCCACATGAAAGCAGTTTCTGCTTTCGTAAAAGCACTTTTTAATGCTGCAAAATGGTTTCAGTAGTGTCATGCTACTGCCATCTTGTTTTCAATTAGAGATGGGGAAAAAATGCTGCAATTCAAAAAATGCTGCTCCTTGGTAAACACCAGCTGTTGTGTTTACCTATTTAGGGCTCAAGGAACACGATTCTGGCCTTCATTTTTGTAACTAGTGGCTGGAAATATGTTTTTTCCACTTGGCCATTGGTAGCGTCACAAATTTGCAGCACTATTTTGTAAGAACTGCCACAAATTGCGCAGTTTCCACACAACTAATGGCACTGTTGCACAAAAATCACTGCAGATTTGCAGCACTGTTTCATTTAAAACTGCCACAAATTTGTGGCACTACTTGAATAAAAAAACACTGGACCCTGTAAAAGGCCAAAATCTTTCTGGCCATTTTTGCCAAAAAGGCTAGAATCGTACCTCAGCTCCTATTTAGGTAAACACCTGTTGGTGTTTACCTAAGAAAAGGATCTTTCATCCTTTCATTGCCTCCAAGGGGCCAAGTTATGGTATGTTTTATAGAAAAATGTTTCTGCTGACATTGGGGTGCTCAATCCCCATGTCGGCAGTAAAGAAATCATCCCTCCACCTGTGTGGGACACTGGGGAGCCCACTCTAAGTGTCCCAAAATATGTATTTTTCTAAATGTTTCTGGCAACATCGGGGTGCCCAATCCCCATGTCAGTGGTAGAAATCCACCCCCCACCAGTGTGGGACACTTTGGAGCCAACTCCCAGTGTCCCAAAACATTAATTTTTTAAAAGACTTTTTTTGCCAACATCGGGGTGCTCAATCCCCATGTCAGCACTACAATCCCCCAACAGTGTGGGACACTAGTGAGCCCACTCCTAGTGTCCCCAGTTATATCCTCCCCCAGTACTCTAAGACACTGGGGAGCCCACCTCCTGTGACCCGAAATATTGCTTAGATGTACCTGTAAAAAAAGAAAACAGTCCCCTGGCATCTTTTTCTTTTCAAAAACCTGAAAAAAGAAAACGGTCCCTCGTCATCTCCACCATCCCCCTCCCCCATCCTGACCTTCCCACTGAGCAACCCACCACCCCACACGCCCTCCTTTCCCTATACTTATCATCAGAGATTGTCGGCTCTCATCTTCTGTTGACTGGGACATGTCTATACTCTTCAAAGCTGAACCACGAACTGAAGAATCAAGGTAAGTGTCGTATAATGGCTGTCGGTGTTTTGAACCTATGCTGATATCTAGCCCATTTTATTGTATTTTTGCAATTTAGTCTCAGAGGACAAAATTCAATAAATAAATAAATAAATAAATAATACATTTTCAACATGGCCTTTTTGGGACTCCACCTGATGAAGACTGTCACTGTCGTTTCTTTAATCAGACCCATAAGGTGATTTTGCGGTTGCTGCGTGAAATCACCTTTTGTAATTGCATAATGAAATGACAGTGCAAATGTTCATGAGGTGGAGTCCCAAAAAGCCCATGTTGAAAATCTGGTGCAAAACTGCCCCAAACGCCCGAGTTACATGCAGTCATTGAAATGTTTCTATGCACACACGTAACTGGCAATTTGTAATATTTTCACTCCAAATTTTAAACATAAGCATTTTTTCACACCACCACATGAACAATACAGCTGTCATTTTTCACATGCTGCCCAAAACATGTTTTTGCACCTGTGGCACGGAATGGCATGGATGCTGCACAAAATCACCTTTCGTGAATGAGTAACAAAATGACAGTGGCAGTGTTCGTGAAGTGGGGTCCCAAAAAAAGCCATGTTGAAAATTCTGTGCAAAAATACGTAAAAATGCCCAAGTTACATGTGGTTCTTGAAATTTTCCAATGTATGCACGTAACTTTGGCAATTTGTAAAATTTTCACTCCAAATTTTCAGCATTGCCATTTTTTCATACCCCCTTATCAACAGTACAGCTGTCAGTTTTCACATCCTGTCCAACACCTGTTTTTGCACTTGTGACGCAGAATGCCGCTTTACAATGGATTTAAAAATCATCACCTATGGGGTTGAAGAGGTGGTGTGATAAGAAGATTATGTTAAAACTTGGGGTCAAAATATGAAAAAATGACAAAGTTATGACCATTAGTAGCAATTGCGGTATGCCCGCTTGTAACTACAGTAATTTTCAATATTTTGCCACTAGATTTACAGCATAGCCTTCTTATTACCCCCACCTCATGTATGTCACAGCTGTAATTTTTCAAGCCCTGCCCAAAATGTGTTTTCACACCTGTGGCAAGGAACGGTGTCACAGTTGCTCAGAATTATGTTTTGTGAGGCTTTGAAAATGTTCTGTGCCGGCTATATGTCCAGAGGTAATCAGATGGTTATGGTGATAAATTGCTCATGCATCTGTGGAGGGATGGGTGCATAGGGTCCAAAGGACCTGGCTTCCACATTAAAATAAGGTACCATAACAGATGTGGGAGGCAGGGCCCTTTGTCTCTACGCTTACAAATAGATGGGGTTTCAGGGCCCATAAACAACTACAGCTATGGTGATACTTTCACAAAAAAATAATTAAATTAATTGCAAAAAAACTCTGTTAATGCATCAGTTTGGGTTCATATTACAGCAAGAAAAGTATGGAAATGTGGTATTAGGGTTCCCAACCCTAACGCCCCATCCCATCCCCCAACCAACCCTACCTCCCCACCCCCACTCTCCACACATAAACAGATGTCAGGGTGTGTCTTGGGGTCATTGACTCTAACACTCCACCCATTCTCCTATGCTGCACCATCTCAGCTTCCTTACACATGGAATGGGGTGAGCATTAGGGTCAAACACCACAAGACAGACTCCAATGCCTGTTGGCTTGTGGAGGGTGGGGTTGGGGTGGGATGGTAGGGTTGGTTGGGATATGGTGTTAGATTGGTAACCTTAACCACATTTTATACTTTTGTCACTGTAATATAAATCCTAACTGATGCATTAACAAAGATTTTGCAATGAATAGATATATAGATAGCTACATTACATATAGATATATATAGTTTCCAAAAACTATGTTAATGCACCAGTAGGAGTTCAACTTAATGCCACAATAGTAAGGGAATGTGGCATGAAGGTTCAACCTTAACTCCCCACCCACCCCAAAGCAGCAAAAGACAAGACCGCATAAGTAACCACAGACAATCATCATCAGGTAACAGCCATCATTAGGTAAGACAAACAACATACAACTGTTGCCAGATGGCACAAATGCAGTAACACTGATGTACTGCTTTCATGGATTTGTATCTGCTGCATGCACACCACAAGACATACAAACTTTCTTGTTGCTGAAGATAGAAATCCATGATACTCAAATCACAGCACTGTTTCTTCATATAGAAGCACAGTCCCCAGCAGTCATAGATACAAATCCACTATATCCAATTTACAAGAGTTCTTGCTTCTGCAGAAGTGCACACCCCTATGAGACCAGTGCTTCTGTAGCCTCAGGTACTCATGCACACTATAAGACAGACATACACTTGATGGGCCTGCGCTTCTGCAGCTGTAGGCATAAAACATACACACTGACCTCTGGCTGCAGAAACACACATGCCACAAAATCCTTGATACCTAAACTGCAGCAGTACTTCTGTCTGCAGAAGGGACCTGTGCTTCTTCTGCCAGAGATGTAAGACATATACGCCAATGTCTGACTCCAGAAGGGCAGGCTTCTGAGGGTCCTGCAGTTAGACAGATGAAAGTACTGTTATAATTTGAGTATCATGGTTTCAGCAGCTGATCAAGAAGTAGTTCAAAGGGGCAGCAGTTTTTCAGTTATGCAGCCACATATAGAAACCCATACACTATTGGATCATGCTGCTTTGTGAGGTACCTCTTACAGTGTGCATGAGTACCTCTGTATGGAGCCATCTGTCTGCAGATGCACAGGCCCCCATGGGGCCTGCACTTTCACAGCCATGTGTACTGCTGCACACTGTATGATATATGCACTCAGATGTGGCTACAGGGGCATGTGCTTATGCAGCCACAGATACAAATCCACAAAGGTAGCACATCATTGTCACTGCATTTGTGCATCTGGAAACTACTGTATTTTATTTATCTTACCTAATGATGGCTGTTTGTGGTTGCTTCTGTGGTCTTATCTTTTTGTTGTTTGGGGTGGATGAGGAGTTATGGTTGGAAACCCTGACACCATATTTCAATACTTTTGTGACTTAAAATGAACCCTAAATGGTGCTTTAACACCATTTTTCACAGAGAATTTATTTTGAGATAGTGGAATCATATCCTCATTCACACAGGTCTCAATGTAGCAACATAGTCCTATGGGCCCTGTGCAAAGGAAGAGTCTGTCTGCCTACAGAAGTGTGGGCCTTACATGTCTGTGTGGCAACAGATGCCAAGAATTTGTGGGTCTGTCTGGTGGTCAACAAAAGTGCAGGACCCTCTGGCTCTTTACTTTCATGTGGCAACAGATACAGATACACAAGTCAGAGTCCATCCACCAGAAGCACAGGGCCCTCTGGCACCCAGCAGTATGCACACAAAAAATTTAGGGGTCAAAGGATGTGTCTGACCCCATAACTCCACATCTACCAAAATTTTCTGTGCGATCCCAAAAGTCAATTTTGTAGCCAGAAGTTGGTATGTATGTCTGGTATCTGTGATGAAGAGTACAGAAGTACTGATGCAGTTTTGGTATCATGTATTTCATATGGGATGTGCCTCTTCAGCCAGAGGGTAGTGTGTATGTCAAACTCAATTGGCCATGCACATGAAACATGCAACCACAGAACTCAGTTTGCTTTGAGCACAGAAAATGTGAGGTTCTCAGGATGTGTCCAACCTCAAAAAAACATTTCCCATGCACATGGCAAATTGTGACTCAAAAACTAAATTCCAGATGAACACAGAAAAGGTTTTGTGTTTCAAAATGTGTCTGTCTCCAAAACACCATTTCTCCATTTGACAAGAAATAGGCAGAAGAACTCAATGTCCTGTGTCCATGGACAATTTTAGGGGTCTAAGGATGTCTCCAACCCCCAGAAAAGCCTTTAAAAATGTTTGGATTTGACTCAAAAATTCAGTTTCTAGTGTGAGCTGAAATTTTCAGCACAAACTGAAATTTGTGGTGTGAACCAAAATTTCAATTTACCATATGAACCGTAATTTTAAGTGTGAACTGAAAATGTGATTTTCCATGTGAAACAAAAATTTGGCATGAACTAAAACATGTCTGACAAACCAAAAAGATGTCACATGAACTGAAAATTGGATGATGGTCACAGAGTCCCAAAATACTATTTTGGACTTGTTTTGGAAAAATCAAACATCAGAATCTTGTTACAAGGTCCCATTTAGCAAGGTTCATGTTTTTTTTTCAAACTGCATTTATATGACTTTTCATATATTTTGTCAACTGAGATGAAAACAAGATAGCAGCTTCTGCAAACTAAAAAAAATGGTTTGTGAGAACTAGTTTTGTTCATGATACCTAGGTGGTGCGAACCAAAATGCTCTTACAAACCAAAAATGTAATTTTGTATTGGAAGGTTATCCAAAGGCTAGGATGTAGGGTATTGTTCTGGCACCTTTACTGCAAAAAGCTGCACCTTTGAAGTTTTAACCTTTTTGGATGCTTATTTCTGGTATGAGTGTGGAACTTCCTTGCAACATATATCCAAAACCCTGCTAGACATAAAAATTAAATCCTTACAGCTCTGGAACTGTTTAAAATTTTTCATGAAACTTTGAAAGGCAGTACTTCAGCTCAGGTCACTTCTCCATGTAGGTTGTACAGTAGGTGAGAGCAAATAAATGTGTATTAAGTAAAGGAAAAAATCTTCACTGTTCCAAAATTTACATTCCAGATCTCAGAAACGCACAAAATGCCATCATGAAACTTTTCATACAAACCATGCAGGCCAAATTATAGACTATTCTGTTGAATGTTGCCAAAGTATTAAGAAGCAAATATTGGTTTAACAATCAAACCTTACTCATCCCTAAATATTACTGGCACTACTATGACATTATAATATATACATATAGTATGCGTATATATAAACATATACTGTATCTTATACTTGTACAGTAGCACAAGCATAGTTAGGGTTGAGTACAGTGTTTAATGTTGAATGGGTGGGGGATATGGAAAAGATTTGGCATGTTTGGGCCCACTCTCATTTCAGGTGGTGGGGGCAAGTTGCTCTCCTCATCAACCACAACCAAAGGAGGATGAAGCCATGACCTGTTGCACACCCTGGTACACTGACAGGGTGATGGACTGCCAAGCTGGCTAACAGTCTGGGGGGAGAATGTCCCTACCCTTCCTATCCCTGTCATGGGGGGAATCTGTGGGAGGGTACCAAAGGTACAAGGGAAGTTCCTGAGTTGGAGGTTGATGGTGCTGGGTGGCTGACAGCAATAAGGGGCTTGTCCATTTGTGTGGGGTCTGCAGCGATCTAACCTTAATCCTGCCAGGTATTCTTTTCCCCTTTTTTCAACATATTCTTGTTATGACCCCCCCCCTTCTGAGCACGACAGGTGCCATTTATGAAATACTGGCAGAAACATCATTTCACGCCACAAGTACAAAAACATATTTTAGCCAAGATTTGAAAAACAACACCTCTCACGTTAAAATTTCAACTTAGCTTCATAACTTTGTTGTTTTTAATATTTTGACACCAAATTTTAAACATAGTCTTCTTCTGACCCCACCTAATTAAAATGGTAGATGAAAATGTTGAAAATCCCACCCAAAAGGTTATTTTGCAGAGTGACTGTAAAATCACCTTTTTGGCTGGATTTGAAATGTTACACTTACCTTGTTTATGAGAGGGTCCCCAATAATGCCATATAAAACATTTGGAGTAAAATATTTAAATGTTATGAGTTAAAGTTCAAAATGCATTGAAATGTATTAACTGTATTTTCCTTATTTCCTCAGTTCCTGGTCTGGCATTGTAAGAGGAGGACATGTCTCTATTCCAGAGAGGTCTAGGTCTAGGTCTCAGGTAGGATATCAATTTCAGATTCCATTTTTTCAAACATCAATGGCACAGAATTCTTTACAATTTCAAGCTCTAAAACTGTATAACGATTTGCCTCAAATGATTACTATGTCTGCTAATATATCTTCTTTTTAAGGTGTTCTTTTAAAATTATAATCTGAAGCTGAATGTCAATGTTTTAATTGATTTGTATTTTGTGTTTTACATTCTTTGGTACTATGTATGTATGTGTTGTATTATGTATTTTTTAGGTGTATGTAACTGGCCACCAGTGAAAATGGGCATTTTTTGCTCACTGGTTATTCAGTATAAACATCAATAAACAAACAATCAAAACAGAGGTCTGCTTCTGCTAACCACTCATAGGAATCATATGACCTCCTGGGCAGCCCCTAGAGACAAGCCCATGGAGGTGCCAAGCACTGATACCTGGCCTCTCAAGGTGCTCAGTGCCAATCTTTTGTCCACTCCCACCTGCAAAAAACCCAAGAGCTGCATGACTGTGACTTTTGAAGGCCTGATATTTCTCTCTCTCTGGCTCAAGCCAAGAATGTGATCCACACTTGAGTATAAGCTGCAGATGTGGAGACTTTCCTGGCAGCCGTCATGGTATCCACTACCTTTTTTGAAAAACCCTGTTTTAGTAGTCTCTTTCTCTCAGGATCCAGGCCACCAGCTGCATCGCCTCTTAGTTTGGATGCAGAATGGGCCCTTTGGAAAGAAACCCCCCCAAACTGAGAGTTGGAATGGCATGTGCTGAGCTAGATTCACTAGGTTCGAGAATCATGGCCTTCTTGGCCATTCTGGAGCTATTAGATGAAAGCTTCCTTTGAGTGTCTTATTTTGTGAATGACCTTGTGGAGGAGCGGCAGAGGAAAAAAGGTATATACCTTGTAGAAATCCCATATCTACATACAACAGAGTATCCACTGCTTCATCCTGTGGACATTGATACTAACTAAAGAAACTCAGTACCTGAACATTTGTGCTGGAGGTGAACAGGTCTATCAGAGGGTGACAGAACCTTCTGCACAGAAAGTCGAACACCTCGGGATTCAACATCCACTCTCCTGGATGAACAGTCTCCCAGCTCAGACAGTTGACCTGGATGTTCAAATCTTCTGTCAGGTGAATTGCAAAGAGAGTTAGATTATTATCCTCTGCCTGCAGTAGAAGATTGGTTACTTCTGCTAGCATCTCCCTGCTTTTTGCGCTTCCTTGATTGTTTATGTACACTACCATGACAGCATTGTCCAACCTTACTTTCATGGCTTTTGAGTATACCAGATTGTGAAAGTGAAAGAGAGTGGGTCGTACTGCCCTCATTTCCAACACATTGATGTGTAAGTGTTGTTCCTGCACAGACCAAAAACACTGGACTGGAACTTGATCCTGGAAGGCACCCAGCCCCACTGGCTGGCATCAGTCATCAGGATCAGTTTTGGATGAACTTCCAAGGGGAACCCCTTGCTTAGGGTCTTAGAGTTCTCCCACCAACTCAGCAATTGTTGAAGGGGTTGAGAAAGTGAGATTATGGCTTGGTAGTACTTCGAGGCCCGGTCCCAGGCTGCTAGCATTCTGTTCTGAAGGGGTCACATGTGTAACCAGGTTCACAGAACTAGTTCCATTGCTGCAGTCATCAGTCCCAAAATCCAAAATAGTCTATAAGCCAAAACTGATGACTGGCTCCTCAACCACTGAACCTCTCACCTCAGGGTCTCCTTCCTGGCTTTTGAAAGGAAGACCTTCCCCTCATCTTTCCCGAACACTGCATCCAAATGTTCCAAGTTCTGTGACAGGTTGAAGGAGCTCTTCTCCTGACTGACTACCCAGCTGTGGGACTCCAGTATCTCCAGGATCCTGGCCACTGACTTCCTTGCTAGCTGCGCAGAGGATCCTTGAATGAGCAAGTCATCAAGGTAGGGATATACATGATGTCCCTCCTGCCACAGCTGAGCCACCAGCACTATGAAGACCTTCAAGAACACCCCCTGGGGAAACTCAAAGAAGCAAAGCACCAGGGTGTCTGGAAGTATGGTCCCAAGTTCTCTGGAAGTAGGATATGCTGTGTTTGAGAGCATTTCAATGAATGAATTTATCTGTTGAACTTTAAACTTGTGGAATTGGCATTTGTGCATTGACTGGAGTCGGACGCACTGATTCATGTGTGCAGTAGTTTCTGTTTGTCAAGGACCTTTGATAATATCCCGGAAGCTGTTGCCAGCCCAAAGGGAAGTGCCCTGTAGTGTAAGCTTTGCCCCAGAATTGTAAACCTGAGGAACTTCTGGTGAGACTGTCGAATGGGATGTGAAGAAATGCATTCCTCAGGTCTCTGGATGTTAGATAATCCCTAGCTGGACAGTCCATATGATTGACTGTAGAGATTCCATCTTGAAGGTCATATGGCAGACAAACTTGTTTAAGTGCTTCAGGTCCAGAATTGGCCTCACCCCCAAAATTCTTGGGAATAACAAAGTACATTGAGTAGAATACCCAAACATTTTCATTAGTGCAATAGCTCCAGGGTTTGAAACACTGCCTGTCTCTTCACTGAGTTCTTTGGTACAGGGATTGCAGGAACACCCCATTGTAGGAACTGTTGCAAACTCAATTGCATAACCTAATATCTGTATCTCTAGTACCCATGTTTCTGACATTATTTGGGCCCATCTTGAATAAAAATTCTGCAGTCTTCCACCAAGGGAAGGGGGCACATATGGATCCATGTACCTTCATTGTGAGGTGCCACCTCTATGTCCTGCACCTCTGTTACATCTGTGGGCCAAGGCTTCTCTGTTACTATGTCCCTTGAACCCAGAATAGGATCTCTCATTCCCTTGGTTCCCAATATTCTGCAAGGGACAAAAAAACACCTTAACCCTTAGGGGTCGAGCTTGTTTTCTGCTGCAGCTTCAACACTTGCAGGTGTCCTTTCTTATAATTGATATCTTTCAAAATGTCATCCAGGCCTGATTTAAACAACAGTCCTCCCATAAAGGACAGGTTAATGTGCTTGGCTATGGATACTTGGTCTATGACCCAACATTGGAGCCATACATAGAAACTTAGAAACATAGAAGTTGATAGCAGATAAGGACCACAAGGCCCATCCAGTCTGCCCATTTCTTTTTCTACCTTATGAATGTGCCATAGGCCTTTACTTTGTCAAAGGCCTATCTATTCATACTCATCTTGTATTGCTCCCTTAGGCCTATCCCATGCCTGTTTGAAGCCCTGCACTGTATTCATATACACCACTTCCTGAGGTAGGAACCCCTCATGCCCCTCATAGCCAACACAATGTGATAAGCAGAGCATGCTGACACTCGGAGATTGTCCACTATGGCATCCCTTAAAAAGGTTGAGGCCATGGATACCAACTGTAAAATGCTCACTCCTCAGAGTCCAGGGAACGAAACTACCTAGAGCTCAAATCCAGAAGTTTAAGGCTCTGGAAACATTAAAAGATGCTTAGGAGGCATGAAGATTTACTGCATTAGAAGCAAAAGCTCTTCTGCACATGGGGTCCACTCGTTTATTGTTTGAATCAGTTATGACCAGAGACCCCTCAACTGGTATAGTTGTGTGCTTAACAGAATTATGTACTACCTTATCCACTAGGAGAAGGGTTTCCCTTCTGGTATGTCTCCTCCATAAATGGATGACACCTCACCATTGGCCTAGATAGATGTTTTCACTGTTTGGAGTCTGCCCATTCCTGATTTATAATCTGAACAAGGTGCACAAAGCTTTGAAATTACTTAGGAGCAGAGGAAGATGTGGAAAGGATCGGATTTGCATCTAGCTCCTCCATGGCTTGTAACGCCTTCAACTGTAGAGTCCTACAACACTCTGTAATAAGGTAGGACACAGACTTTGTATCAAACAGGCAGAGTTTGGGACCTTTTTCTTAGGCTCCATCCACTTCCCTTCGTTCTCCTTTTTAAAGGGGACCTCTTCCTCATCAAAAAGCAAACTTTGGTCAGGATTTCAATCGTGACCCCCACATTATCATCTTGACCTCCTTCATTAAGACCGGGGTCTGCCTGCAGATCTGAATTAGCTCTTATCCTGCTCTGGTGCACCTGGACGTTCTTGTGTTAGTGCCCCCCCGACCTGAGGGGCCCACCTTGGGTTTGGGTGTGTTGGTGGGGATGTCCTGCAGGACGTCCGAGCTCAGAAGCTCATGTAAGAGCAATAAGAGAGAGTTGCACAATTCTACCTTGCAAATGCCAGTCAGTACACCACATGCACCCCCAACTAGCTTGTGGGTTCAGCTGGGTGGAACTGCGATAGACATGTTAGCCTCATTGAAATAGTGAGGGCAATATGCACCTATAAGTGAGAGTCTCATTACCTTCCTGCAGGTCTTACACTGTTTAAATACTACAGGTGTCCAATAAGCCATGGTGCCCGTAGCTTTATAACTGCAATTGCACAAAGAAAATGTAAAATATAAAACCAGTGAGGCTCCTGAATGTTTAAAATCAACCAGTTCACACTGCACCAATCCTCCTATCCCCTGTACCTCACTACTCAACAGCTTGAGAAAAATACAGCAGGAGAGAGAAAAAAAACATTGCCTAGGAACCACCAGTGCTCTGTTTTCTGTGGAAGTAACTATAAAAGAAAGAAGTTCCAAAAAAGAAATGTGCTTTTTACTAAAGAAAAGCTTGTTTCTTTTCAGAAACGTGAAAACATACAGAGGCAATTCAAATGCACACACTAGACTATGTGACCTGATGATGTCATGCTGGAGTGCATAACATCACTACGTCTACGAGTGCATGCCCAGATCCAAGGGTGTAAAAAAACTGCTGAGAGTAGGAGTGGGAAGCGCTCCACGAATGCAGCACAAAAAGCAGCACGAGCCCCTGCTGGCAAGCAGCCAGAAATGGCTAACTTCGAAGCAGCTTAGTGGGGCCAAAGATTAAAAGCACCAGAAAGTGTGATTCCAGTAAAAATGTCTAAGAAAAGAAAAAATGGCACTATAAAAGATTGGAAACCAAAATAAAAGGGACAGTCAGTTACTAATAAAAACAACAGTTTTCTCATTACATGCAACCCCAGCACCAGTCTCCTCAGTGGCCACAACAAACACACAAAAAAAAACCTGCAGAAAAAACAATACACTGACACACACTAAAGATCCCCAAGAAAAAATCAAGGGGGTTGATGAGCAGTAGAGCTACTTGGGAGACAAAGCAAACAGGAAAATTAAAAAAGATAAACAGTTATTGTGATTATGCTGACTAACTGAGCCTCAACACTGAACAAAAGAAGAAAAATCAACTACCTAAGGCACCAGGTGAAGGAAAAGTCAAAGACCTGCACACCCAAAAGTGGCAGAAAGTTGCCCCAATTTATACACAAAAAAGGTACTGGAAATGGGAAAAGTATGTAGGTTAATCAGTTTGAAAGCCACAACTTAACAGGCACTATTTCTAAATTTAGTGGTGCTCTTGGATACCAGATAGCCCCAACCTGCCCTGCAGAAGTGCAATCTTGGGAAAAAATAAGAAATAAATGATCATTCTTCACAGGTAATCTTTCATGATACTTCCCTCAGTGGCACAACAAAGACTGGAGATTCGGAAAAGTTCAGGTGCCCAGGATTCTATGCTGGTTTACAGCTTTGGGCTGTGGTATTCCACTTAGTGAGGACTCACTTTACCCATATGTACTAACTACCCATTGACAATGTGGAGCACTACAGAAAAACAGTTTCAAAGAAATGTTCAGGATCCAAAGATTGTTGCACTAACTCTGTCTTCCAAATGTTAAGTGAATTGATTGAATGGAGCAGAGTTATTAAGTAACAATAATACCTGACAGGGTGGGCATTATTGGAAATACCGGACTGCCCAGGGACGTAATGAGACCTGACGCCACAGGCAGGTGGAAGGGTATTATTGCACTTAGAAAATGGCCCATTGGTAAAATATTTTTATAAAATAGAAAAAAACCTTTTGAAGTAGTCTGATTAATGTTTAAAAAACTTTTAAATCATTGTTTTGTAAAATAGTTCCTGTAGTGATGCCTGTCTACCAGCTGAGGTCAATGTGGTTTACAACTGTATGCATGAGCTACGTGGCTGCCACATGGGTTTATGGGATTTGTAGCCCAGTTATACCTAGCCGGGTCATCCATACCCCAAAAAATCCCTAAAATCTTTCAGGCACCAGCACACACTGGGATTTCCAGAGAGTCAATAATGACCAACTGCTCTATGTTGAGAGGGAAATATGTACTCTTTTTTAGATTCAGTTGTGATCCTAAGCCCTCCTCATATGCCATCAGCAAGGCTGCAGTAGCATGGCATGATGGGAGATCTGCCCAAATAATGCAAAGGTCATCAGCATAAGCAATCGTTTTAAGTTCTACACAAGAGCTGTTTATGGATACACCCCTAATATCATCTGTTGCATTAATTTTAGCAAGAAGAGGTTCCAATGTCAGAATATATAAGAGGGGGCTTAAGGGGCACCCCTGCCGAACACCTCTAGTGACTGACACCGGTTTACCCACCCAGCCATTCACAAACGGAGTTGCCAAAGCAGCACTATAACAAGTTTTAAGCCAAGCTATAAATGGAGACAGGAATCTAATTTTTCCAAGACATGCCCAAATATAATCATGTGAAACAATGTCAAACGCTGCCTTTGGTCCAAACTAAGGATAAAACCCATAAGTTCTCCTGAAAGGCCTCTGGAAAACAGTTCCCTTAACAAAATAGGACCATCTGTAATAGTTCAGTCAGGTACTGAACAAAACTGAGTAGGATGGATTAAGTCCTCTAGACAAAGAGATAAACGATAACATCAAATTTCCTAGAGAAATTTGTAATCACTATTTAGGAGAGTTATAGGCCTCCAGTTACATATGGATTCCCTGCCTCCATGTTTGTAAAGTAATATTAGCAATCCTATGTACATGCTGTAAGGTAAGGCTGCAGTCTGCAAACTAATCGAAAAGAGACAAGCTAGTTCTTCTGCCAACAAAGGTGACAGTAGTTTGCACAATTCATTTGGGAGCCCATCAAAGCACGGGGCCTTCCCCATTGGAGAGTGAGAAATTACATCCCTAGCTTCTTGCACTGAAATTGGTTGCATCAGAGCTGGAAAAAGATATTCTGGAACCATTCGAAGGGGGCAAGAAGTCAACCAATCTTCTATATGGGAACCAGTAAGCTGTGGGTCTGCAGCAAATAGTCTCAAAATACCTCTCAACTTCTCCCAATAGATCATCCTTATTATAGATTACCTCTCCTGTGAGTAATTTAAGCATTTTGGTATCTTTTCTTTGCCTAGAAGCATTACAAAAATCAAAAGGATTAGTATGAGCTCAGGTACCACTTACTCCAAACCTTTGTTCCTGCCTTAAGGAGGACATATGGTCATATTGGAGTTTGGTAAGTTTGGCTTTTAAACACAGAAATTCCTGGTTATCATACTCAAGACTTTTTAACATACGTTCCAGAAATGTGAGCAAAGTCCACTTGGTTGCTGAATATTCCTGTGTTTTATATCTACCCAGTAACCTAGCTACAACTCTGAAATTCCTGTTTCGTATCTTCCCACCAGTCCTGCCTTTTGTCATATAAACAAAGTACTGATTTACAGGCAATGACAATGGCCTGGAACCCTTCCATAACTTTTGGAACATCCAATAAGGACAAATTAAGCTTCCAATACCTAGACCCCCTAGAAGTTTTATGACAATTTGAAAGAGTGACACTTAGAAGTACATGATCAGATGTAGCAACTAGCAGTATTGTGGGGTCTCTGGTCTGCAAAGAGGAAGATAAAAACCAATAATCAATGCGGGACGATTTCTTCCCTTGAAAAAAAGTATGGGGGGGCCGTAGTATGTAAAGAAAAAATATCAATTAAACCAGACTGAGTGAGCAAGGAATTTAAAAAAGTGTATCACAGTATAGTTTTGTAGTGGTAAAATGTCTGTCCTGGGTCGTACAATTAATATTGAAATCTCCCCCAAACAAAACATTTTTACTGGTAAAAAGAAAAGTGCGTATTAGTTTTACTAAGGAAATTCTTGCAGATTTAGATTGTGGGCTGTAAATATTAATTAATCTAAAATCTATTGAAGCCAAAGTAACATCCAAAAGAAATGCACAGCCAGTATAAATGTCCATCATATGGGTAACCTTTACATGAGGAGTAGTAAAACAAATCCCTAGACCTGAACAATGGTCTCCCCCCCCCCCCGACCAATAACTGGGTCCCCATATCCATGCCTCAGAGGAATTACTGTCATATATATAGTATAACAAAATGAACAATGGTGCTTATCCCCGCCCCCACGCCCGCAGGCACTACGCTGTCTCTACCTGCCCCTTTTCCTTCAGTGGAGCACTGACAACAGGGTCGGTCTGACTTTCTCACAGCCACCACACAGTTGAGCACCAGTTAGTAGTCAGGAAAAAATTGGTACTTTTAGCAAGTCTAGTGCCTGACTGCATGCAAATACTGATTCCTGTGTGTAAACACCTCTACTCATTGACCCATCCATCCCAAGACAGCACCACAGGAATCTAAATCTGTGAGAATAGCTTGTTCTTCCATAGTTCTGTGTTGTAGCCTTGGACATACAGCCATTCAGCTGCTTGCCAGCTGGCTTTATGCAAATGAAAGTACTGAAACACTCTTTCATTGAAGCGCTTCAGTCCTTTCAAGTACACAAAGTTTCCACCCATGAAATTGAGACCACCATCATATTTAGCTTGGGAGGCCTTTGGTCTGTCAGGGATGAGCCCAATGTAGATTGCTCTGCATTGGGCAAGTCCTTGACACACCTCTGAAATGCTGTTTTCTGAAGCAAAGTAAAATGTTTCTTGTACATGCGCAAGCAAACAAAAATTAGATGCCTTGATTCAGGTCTGTGCTGTTTGCCATCAGAAACATATGGTAGCACTATCCTACTGCATCCCCAGTATGAGGCTAATATGTACATTCAACGAGTAACTTCAATGGAAAATATTTTCTAAAAACATCAGTTGTGGCCACATCATATTACTTGAGTCACTAATTATAAAATTAGACATAAAAGCTGTTTTAAAAACATCTGAGAAAATGAAAAGCCATTGAGGATGAAGAGAAGGATATCAGAAGCATGTTTTTGCTGAAACCTATATGGTGACATTTTTGCTGACTAACAAATACTGATGTTTTAAATTAATTTCTGGCAAAAAATCATCAACTAATCTGTACTACAATCAGTGGACATCAGCCTTGTAAATGTCTGATGTAAAAGTTTTTTCCATGCTTCCACTCAAGTGAATGCAAGTCAGAAACAAATTCTGGTCAGAGCCAAAACAGCTGCATCAGCACTTTAAGAGCGCTCAGGGGGCCAAAAAAAGAGCACATTGTGCCCAAGATAGCCTCTGTGAGCTCAGTGCCCATGGGCAACTTCACCACAACTGTGAAAGTGAACCCGTGCATGCCCAACTGCAGAAGTGAAGTAGCACATGTGCACTGAGCTCCAGCAGCCATCTTGGGCATGGTGGACTCTTCTGCTGTAAGCTCAGAGCACATGTGTAACTTCACTTCAACTGCAGAAGTGAACTCATGCATGCGCAACTGCAGAAGTGAAGTAATGCATGTGCACTGAGCTCCAGCAGCCATGTTGGGCACGGTGGATTCTTTTTTTTTGGCCCTGTGGAAGTGATGGGCAGCAATAAAATTGTGCTCCTGTGGAGGGGGGCTACTGCAGCTATGGAAGGGAGGGGCGGTGGAGACACAACACTACAGCAAGGACCACAGTAGTGTGGAAGATGTCCTTAGCACTGTTGAAGAGCATAGGGACTGAATCCAGTCACATGCTTCCACTGTCCCTTCTCTCTTCTACAGTTATAGCAATACAGCAGCATAGCTTCTCCCGTGCAGCTGTAAAAAGACTAGATCCTTTTATGAATTTATAGGGACCAATGGACATAATTACTGTTAAGTGGATGGCAGACAGGATAGATCTTGTATCTTTCCTTCACTTAAAATCATGTGTTCATATGTTCTCCAAGGGCACACTTGCAAAGAAGCTGTCAAAATATTTCTTATAAATAAATACAGAAAAAAATCTGTAGAGATAGATAGATAGATAGATAGATAGATAGATAGATAGATAGATAGATAGATAGATAGATAGATAGAGAGAGAGATAGATAAAAAAAATTATTGGTAAAAAACAAGACTGTGTTTACATCGAGGAGTTGAGATGACACCATATGGACCTTGAGTGAAGTCCATGATGTCACCTCAACCCTAACATGGAAAGACATGTTAATGTTTAAAACAACACCCATATATCATTGTTTATTGCGCATGTTTTAAAGAGCCAGTAGCACCAAGAAATAGGCAGAAAATGTTTGTCATTTTTAAAAGTAACCCTTACTACTTTTTAATTCTAAAGTGTTTTTCTATGTGGCTATTTGATAGTTTTCTACCTACTAGTACTGGGTGTGATGTGAAAAGCAGTGCTTTACCTGGAAGCAGACATATCTAGTTTTATTCCTCCTGCTACATCATCAGCATGTGACCTCTCCTGTTGTTTCATCAGAAGTCCTGCTGCCTTATTGGTAACATATGTCACAAGTTACCAATCAAGCAATAGGAGATTAGCCATTCTTAGTTACTAGTGACTTCACAGTCAGTGTGGTCACAATGCTGATGATGTATAGGGAGGAATGAACCTGACTTTGTCCATGTCCAGGTAGTGCTCTGTTCGACACATCAAATCTAGCACTGTCAGGTAGAAGTACTTCTACTTAGCAAAACAGAAAAGAAAAAAAATACTTAAGATATGAGAAGTGACAGCTGACTACTTCTGAAAGTTACTATTTATTCCAGGCAGCACACTAGCTCTTTAATGGTAGAAACTAGAAAACTTCTTACATTATCCTGCTGCACAAACCAATAGTAGTCACACAGACTTTTCTTTGCACTTATACACTGAAACGTCCCCTAACTCATTTCTCTCCTCATCTGCAATTCTCACTTACAATTTCTGTTTTTGGTACCTCCTTACTAGCCGGTACTTGCGCAGTTTTCCCTGCATTTACACACAGACACTCCACCTCACTCATTTCACTCCCACACCAACAGCTCCCACTTACAGTTTTCTTTTCCAACCCCACAGATTTTCAACACTGGGCACAGGAGCAAGGCATGAGGAATTTACAGTTCGAGTATTTGTTGTGCATGAATACGATGCCATAACTATACACAACATGCTGTACATAATAATGTCTGGGAAACTATACACAAGGCTTTATTTCCATTGTGGTGTTGTGATGTCATCATAGAGACCTCGAGAGGGAAACTTCAGAGGTCCTTTATGTCATCAAAGTCCCTGAGGTGAAAAGACTACCGAGTTGTATGATTAACCATATATTATTTTATATAATATACAATCATTCATACTGTACTTAAATCTGTCCTTATTCGGTGCCACCAAAAGCATGGCACCATAAAAAGGTTTTCAGCGCCTGTTTGAACCCTCCCACAGTCATGCACTCATGAAGCTGATGGGGTAGAGAATTCCAAGGGGTTGGAGCCACGTGCATAAATTCATGGGCCCCAGAAGATTTCAAAAACATCCTTGGAATCTCCAGCAACCCCTCATCAGCTGAATGCAACTGTCACACTGGGCGGTAAGGAAAAAGAAGCTCTTTCAAGTAGTCAGGGCCCAGTCCATGTACAGCTTTATAAGTCAGTAAACCAACTTTAAAGGTGATCCGCCACCTAATTGGCAGCCAGTGCAGATCGCGCAGCACAGGAGTAATATGGGAGGCTCGAGGGGCCCCAGTCAACAATCATGCCGCTGCCTTCTGCACGAGCTGCAGGTGATGGATATCAACCCCAGGAAGCCCTAAGTACAGGGAGTTGCAATAATCAAGGTGAGAGGTCACAAAAGCATGGACCAAAGTAGGCAAGTCGCCAGATGGAACCAGGTGCTTAATCCTGGAGATATTCCTAAGATGATAAAAGGGAGTCTTAATGACAGCTGACATCTGATCTCGTAAAGTCAGCCCGTCATCAAGCACTACCTCCAGGTTTTGCACCTGCTCAGCATCTAGGATCTGAGAGCCCACAAGAAAAAGTCCAGAGGACTGATCAGCCCACAACCCCTCTATCCGGTGACCCAGGTCTACTACCATCACCTCTGTCTTTCCAACGTTTAACTTTAATCAACTCGAGTTCATCCAGTTCTGGATATCGACAAGGCAGGTATTAATTACCGAGACAGCTCTATCGTGGTTGGGGCAAAAGACAAGTAGAGCTGGGTATCATCAGCATAGCAATGAAACCTCAGCCCATACCATCTTACAATGTCTCTGAGGGGCAGCATATACACTGCAAACAACATGGGGGACAGCACTGAACCCTTAGGGACCCCACATGGCAGGGAGAATGGGTCTGAGGAAAAAATCCCAGACACCACTCTCTGACTCCTGCCAGTGAGGAAAGATATAAACCACCTGAGGACCGTACCTGTCAATCCACAAATAGACTTCAGACATCCAAGCAGCACCCCATGGTCCACAGTGTCAAAAGCTGAGGAGAGATCAAGGAGCACCAAGATAGAACGGCTTCTCCAATCTCTCACCATCAGGAGATCATTGAGCACCTGAACCAGAGCTGTCTCCATACTGTGCCTCTTTCAAAAACTGGACTGGAGAGGTTTGTAGATGTTATGGATGGTCAGGTAGTCATCCAGCTGTAAGTAATATAGTTTTGTAGTTGCAGCTCAAGTCACCAGTACTCTGCTGGTTGTTAAGTGTTATCTTTTTTTTTACATTTAGAGCAACTTGTTTCTGATGGCTGCTATAATGTACTGCACTTGAGAGCAGGTGAACTGGGGCTGAATTGAGAGTTTGCTCCAAGAGGAATTCAGTGATTGCTACCTAGAGAGCCCTGATTTCAGGGAAAGGCTGCAATGTTATGAGCAGGAGCTGGACAGAATGAATACATTTATTAAAGGAGAAGGGAAATGAATGTAGCATCAATAAAGCAAGTTTTGAAAACATATCAGGTGTGTGTATGTGTGTTTGTTTTTGTATACTTTATGTAACCCCCCCTGTCAGGGGCTTAGCTGTGAGCCCCCCCCAAAAGTTTAATTTCCCCGGGGGTTTTGGTTCCACCCCCATTCATTTTTTTTTGGTCTCCTTGTTTTCCCTCATGTCCTGGTCCTCTCCTGCTGGCCCCACATGGTTTTTAGGCAAGAGTGGGGCAGAAGGACCTGTAGCTGCTGGCTGTAGAAAAGGCACTGCAGTGCCAGGCGAACTCCACGCATGCGTAGAAGCGCAAATTCATGCAGCCATTTCGGCGGCCTTTTGGGTTGCTTCTCTGGTGGTCCCGATCCCAGGGCAAAGCAAGAGCGGGACTGGAGACCTGGGCAGAAAGGAAAGGCAACCGGGTAGAAGAGGAAAAGGAATTTTGTAAGTGCCGATTGTGCTGAAGGGATTGGGAGCTGCCTCATTAATATTCATGAGGCGTGTCCCTTTAAAAAGTCGGAGTCTGTCTAGCACTGGGGGAAACAGACTATAGCGCTAGTGAAAGGCAGAGGAAAATAAATAAATGAACAAAGTAATGTGTGCAAGTGAAAGGGAAGACTGCCAGTCTGTGGGGGAAACAAATAATTAAAATAAGTCCACGGACTGCAGCCAGGTAACAAAGTTGGGGCATACATGTATTGCAATAGTACTGAGTGTGTGCTGCTTGGGGACAGGTAAGAATGGCAGCAGCGACTGGGGAATGGCTGAGTAAATGTATTAATGGACACAGTCACTTTGAAGGGCACAGGGGTGGCTACTTAATGCTGGGGAAATAATTGAATTAAAGATTACTGTTTAGCTGTAGGAACTTTTAAACTCTGGGATACTGTTAAAATCTTGGGACTCTGTTTACAATGACCACCATGTTTAGCAGCCATGTAACACCAGCCAGCCAACCACCCAACTAGGATTCTTGAAAGGGACTCTGTGATTGATTGAAAGGAATCTTGGGGGAAAATACCAGGGAATGTTTAGGTGCCTTTTTAAACAACCAATGAGGCATCGAGAGAGCCTCATACATATTAATTTTTGCCTAAGGACAGTGGCTTCAGCCAATGGGGAGTGAGGAAAGGGCTCACAAATAAAGCAGGGACAGTTGGACTTGTAGGTGGACTCCAGCCTCTGGAGAGATTGGGACTGCAAGATGGGCCTGCCTGGAGGCTGCCAGCAATTTTCCCCCTAGGGCAGGGAGGGCCTGCCCCATCAGGAAAAGGAAGAAGCAGCTTAGAAAAATAAAAGGGAAAGCTGCAGGTTGTGAATTGTCTGCATTGTTCTGTACCACAGCGGTGAGGCCAAAAAAGCAGAGCAGGAAAGGCTGTGTTCTCAGCCTGAAATAAAAGGACAAAGGTTGGGTTTAAGCCTGGGAAAAAGACCAAGGTTGCATTCTGAGCCTGGAAAAAGAATGAAAGTTGCATCTAAGTCTGGGAAAAGATGGGATACAGAGGATGAGCATGTAAATGTGATGCAGAAAGAGAAAAGGAAGAGTAATTATCTTCAAGCCAAAGAAATGCTGAGTACCTGCACAGTGAGAAACTGATCTGTGAGAGTACAGGTGGTCTGTGTGAGCCAGAGCGAATAGTGTGGCTGTGTTAAAGTTGAGAGACTGTGAAAGCAAAAGGATGGACAGGTGCTTTCTGGTCCAAGTGTATGTGGTCTGCTCCTGAGGTACAGCCGAGAGAGAAATGGATTGCTGTGATTACACACCGTAGCAGGAAAGAGAGAGACAGAGAAAGAGAACAGCAGAAGAGAATGTGCTGAATGCTTCTGCTGGCACCCAGGGCCAGGTGGGAAACTTGCTAATCCCCACTGAGTGGGGTCTGCAGCTGCAGGGGGTCACGGGTTTTGTGCCCGAGTCCTAGGGTGCTCTGATCGGAGGGAGCCGGGCTGTGGGCACACTCCCTGGTCTGTGTCCTCTGTGGTGGCAGGCCTTGCACATGTGTTCTGCAATGGGGCCTGTAATGGGCTGAAGGGGGCAAGCTGCAAGATCCATGAGCAAGAAGGAGAGAGAGCAAGCTGCAGCCTGTGTCCCTGATTAAGCTTTGTGCCTGGTTCTGCCTGTGCCACCAATCCCCAGGACTTCAGAGAATTGTACCATCTGAGGACTGAACTCTACAGAACCATGAGTAAACAGCAGGAACTGCCCTGCACCTGGGAACTGTATATAGTTTAAGTATGCCCCTAAGGTTGGAGGGGAAAACCAAGGGAAAAATGTAAAAAGTGAAAGCTAAATTCAAGTAAGCGTGCCAATGCTGGCTACCAGCTGCACCTCAGGCCTGAAACTAAGTCTAGGCACCCAGTGATAGGACTATGGGGTTTTAATGGACTGGGACCTATGGGTCTGGGTTTGGGCAACTGCAGCAGATAGCTAGATAGATAGATACTGATGGCTGCATGGGAATGAATCAAAGGGAAATGTGATTTGGGAAATGCAAATATTACTAATGTTTACTTGAACTCTATTCCACTACCCTATTCCTAAACCCTCCTCCTGTAAATAAATCCTGAAGTTATTGTTTTGTAGAAAAGATGAATCCGGAGCCTGATTTAGTGAGTCTGTCTATTGATGAGGTGAAAAGGTAAATGTTTTAACTGAATGTGGGGAGGTTCGAACTTGGCAAGTCCATGTCTGGGGTAACTGTTGGGGAGGTGGGTTGGTACGACACCCCACGGGGTTCTACTGCAGATAATCTGACCCACTTAAAATGTACTTTGGGTGGAGGCACCACCATTTTATTTTAACATTTTGGGACAGGACCCCTGTAGGTCAGCTATGGGAACCCATGCCCCTGGTCCTTGGTCTTGCCAGCAAGGCAGGGGCAGTGGCCCTCTCCCGGATAGTGTCGGAGAGAGGCTACATTTATATATTTAGTCTGGTATTTTACATTGATTTTTGATCATCCTTTCACTGTTTCAGTGAAGCCCAACTCTCAGGGATTAATTTCAGTGCATGTCAGTCTGAGACCCAAGTTCTGTGTATGATGTAGATACCGCCTGCATTGATGTGCCAAGAGCAGCATCAGTTATGCTGTGTTCTACGTTCTCTTCTTTGCCATTTTTCTTGTTAAATTTTCTAACAGTATGCCATACATATATTTGTATGTACAGTACAACCCACTTATAACAGATACATCCATGTGACTGGATTCTGTCCCTTGTAAGGGTCGTCAGCTGTATTACCCAAACATGAAATTTACACACTGGAGATAAAATCAGAGTAACCCCTCCCCCATCTGCCAACCATGACAAACCTGCCTGAAGTGATACAGTTTTGTAATTGCTGCTGACTGATACTGTGCTAATTGTAAAGCCTTATCTGTTTTACCTTTTAGAGCAACTTCTTGCTGATGGCTGCTACAGTATGTGTTGCCCACTGCACTTGAAAGCAGGTGGAAGAGGGCAGAATTGAAATTTTGCTTGTATGCTCCAAAGGACAGAATCGGTCAGCAGCTTTACTTGTCAGGGGATGACATCACTTGCTGTGCTCTGTTTAGTGCTGAATTTGGGACACCCTGAGAGAGCAGCTAGGTAGATAGTGAATTGGGACTAACTGAAATGTAAAAAAAGAATTATGAATTATATGCTAATTCAGGCTGAATCAAGGAGTCGTGTCACTTGCTCTGCAAAATGAAAGTTGGGGAGGGTCGGTCAGCCAAAATGTTTCTGAATACTTCTCCAAAATACCAGGACAGAGAAGGACCACTGAATAACTTAAAAATTGGGCACATAAGCCTGACTACATGAGAATGATTCCAGTCTGCTCCTCCTAATTATCTGTGCCGTTAGTTTCTAACTGCCATTCTCAAATGGGAGTTAGCTTCCCTTGGTCCCACACAGTTCAGCTACTTTCAACTGTTTATTTAGAATTAGGATACAAGAAAAAGAGATAAGAGAGTGCAAGTTAAAAGACATAAAAGTTAAACAAAACGATGTAAAAATAAAATGTATAGATACAAAACCAAAAGCATTGTGTGAAAAGTCTAACTCCAAGCAACTGTTCTCTGCTGAATCAGAGACGCATTGACAGAGAAGGAATCGGGCTGAGTAAAATAAATTCAATGTGATTATGCAACTTAGCATAGTGTTGTGCTTATGCAACTTGCTGAAAAATCTTTGTTGTGGCCGTTCACCTTTCTGTGCCTCGGGAATACCACCCTGTAGGGATACCGAAGGCAGGAACCCTGGAGGAAGGTTCCGCCCCTAGAGGTGCTGTGGGAAGGATTCCCTTAGGCAAAAGACAGCTTAGGAAAAGCCCCAAAAAGAGTATAGATCAGAAAGCATTGCAGAGGTAACGAGTTGATTGGAAGGCATTGCAGATGTAATGAGTTGCTATTAGATTGGAATATATACATAGTCATCAGAGATGAGGGTAGTGGTCAGAGATAACCGAAATTAGTAACAATCTGAACATAGGTTGAATGAATTATAATTAGGGGGCATGACTTCCCAAGGAGAGAGGGAACAGCAAAGGAGGGCCATCATCAGTCTGCATCCAACAGTGGAAACCTACCTAAGGAAACTAGGGAATATACTATGAACAACTGACTTTGGTGCTAAGGAGAGGAAAAAACCCATTTTAAGAGGAGGAGGAAACCTCTGGGGATCCAAGGCCTAGGTCGTTTTCCCTCCAGGCTAGAGGTGTTTTATTTAGTGATGGCTCTGCTGCTTAGTATACCATTCGAACAGTGACGTAAATACCGCAAAGGCCATTACAGTGACAAAATCAGCAGTTCTCTGTAATGGTCTGCTGTACACCAACACTGTTGCCTCTGGTGATTTTGCCCCTTCCCTGACAAAACTCTGACTTGGAGTTGATCATTTTAAAATGCAGGGGATGCAGGGGGCAAAGCCCCCCACAAAAAAAAAACCTTTGTTTTACTGATGGCACAATGCCAACTGTCAGCATTGTGCCATCGTTGTAATGCCATTTGACAAATTTACTGTCGAGACAGCTTGGTGGAACCCTGCTCCTGCAATTTAGAAATCCAGTCTGAGGGTAGGAAGATATTCTGGTTTGGAGGAAAGATCTCACAATTCTAATGGGGATGCCATGAAGGGTTGCAAGAGACCTCAGCAACGACAGAAGCTCTGAAAGTTGAGCAGGAACCCCAAGGCAGGAGGAGAAGAGCAACAACCACTGAGGCACTCAGCCAGCCTACCAACTAAAAATAGATCGGATGAACCAGAGGCGGTGATGGGAAGAATAGCCTAGAGGGTGCCACTGAAACTGATTCGGGCAGCTAAAGGAGTGCTATTGGGCATGCGGGCCCCATCCCTCGTAGCTGAAGTCTTAAATTCTACATCAAGAGATACCATCGATGGCAGAAATAGCTAAAGTTCCGTCCATAGTGAGGACATTCCCACTATGGGCCAGATGAGAAGGACCCTGCCCCGAGGTTCACATGTTCAAGATGCGGACTTTGGTGCAAAGCGAGACCATCAGCTGCAGGGAAGCCCCGAGCCATAGAAAGTAATGGTGATGGTTGGTAAGCCTCTGATTTATGAAGAAGAGCAGACAGATAACTATGATGCAGTACATATGAGGTGGTTGGGTGAAGTCAGCGGCCACTGGTTAGGTATAGATATACAGTTGACTGTCTGTGATGATTGACTGATACAATGGACTGATACGATTGGTTGATGAGATTGATGGATAGGAATGCCTAATATGATTGAGTAATATGAGCAGAGCCAGCGAAAGCATGCCAACCAATTCCACTACAGAAGCCAGATTAATGGTGTCATGGTAGATGATCGAGTAGTGAGAGGCTGTGAAGCCATTAAACAGTGAGAGGCAGTGATGCCAGAAACTGATTCAATGAGGTTTAGAAAATTGAATCAATGAGGTTTAGCAGTGATTGCTGTGGTTGCATCATAAATAAAGAACTGATATGGGTTGCATGAATGCCTTACATTTTGTGGAATCGCTGGTACTGTCATCAGATGGTTTGAGTCCTATCTCTTGGACAGGGTGCAGTGAGTAGTGATGGGGAATTTCTCCTCCTCTCTGCTACCCTTGTCATGTGGAGTTCCGCAGGGCTTGAACTTGTCGCCGATGCTGTTTGCGGTGTATATGCTGCCCCTGGGTGAGATCATTTGGAAATGCAGAGTGGAGTTTCATGGGTATGTAGATGATACATAGGGGCCAGATGAGAAGGACCCTGCCCTGAGGTTCACATGCTCAAGATGCGGACTTTGGTGCAGAGCGAGACCATCAGCTCTACAATGCCCTTGACCAAGGGATGGTGGTGGGGTCACTTTTCATTGACCTCACAAAAGCGTTTGACTCAGTTAACCACCAGCTATTACTAAACATACTGCTCTCTGTGGGATTGGCCTCTGATACTGTCACCTGGTTTCGCAGCTATCTGTCACAAAGAACTCAACGAGTTAGAATCGGCGACTCACTCTCAGACCCAAAGGTAGTGAACCTTGGAGTATCGCAAGGGTCTATACTCAGACCACTCCTTTTCAGCCTGTTCACTAACAGCCTCCTTGAAGCCTGCTTGGCAAGCATCGTATTATATGCAGATGATGCCATTATATCAGTCCCAGGCAGGGACCACTTGACCATCAAGAAAGGCCTACTCGATAGTTTCTACAAATTAGAAACCTGGGGCCCAATTCTGGAAGGGTGGCGTAAGTCACTGCCAAACACAACTTGCGCCACCCACAACTGCAACATTGACCTTGCGCCCTACTCCAGAAGAGGCAGGTAAGTCTCTGGTGTACCTGGTGAGCATGTCACTAAGCCGCAATGCAGGTTGTAAGTGCCCCTCCATGCTCAAAGTAAGCCATAGTGACCGGGCTGCCTTCTGCCACTCCCAGCCCCCAAAGTGGTCAGATAGAGCTCTGCAGGGCTGCCCACACCACCATCCCCCGAATCCCTCTGCAAAGTGCCCCACAGGGTGGCACAGCCAGCCTCCTCACCCATGACCTGACCCCGAGTTACCAGCCGCAAATGCAGCATATTCCCAGTGAAGCCCTGGTAGTCTAGTGCCCTCCCCGATCATTGTAAATTAAATAAATATCACCCCCATATCCCTGGTAGTCTAGTGGAACCACTCTTCAATCCACGAACAATGTATATTAAACATATAAATCCCTTTTCTCTGGTAGTCTAGTGGCCTCCCACCCACCTCAGTTCACCCAGCCCCCACCCACCCGTCCCCAGCTGGCGGCTGGCACAGCCCACTCTCTCCTCCATGGCCAGCCACTGACTGAGTGTCAGAGTGTTATCAGGAAAGACACGCAGAAATTAATTTCTGAGAGTGTCTTTACAGTAAGCGCCCCACGGAATTCAGTCGGCAGCTGGTCAGTGAGGCGGGAGCTCGTGCCAGTCGCCAGCCGGGGACGGTGGGGGGCTGCTGGGTGGACTGGCATGGAAGCAGTGAAGCCATTAGACTACCAGGGAAAAGGAAGTTATATATTTAATATACATTGTTCATGGAATGAAGAGGGGTTCCGCTAGACTACCAGAGAAAAGGGAGTTCTATAATTATTACACAATGATCATGGATTGAAGAGGGGTCCACTAGACTACCAGGGAAATGGAGGTGATATTTATGTATTGTACAATGACTGGGGGGGCACTAGACTACCAGGGCTTCGCTGGGTATATGCCGCATTTGTGGCTGGTGACTCGGGGTCGGGGCATGAGTGGGAGTTGACTGCGCTGCCTTGTGGAGAATAACTAGGATGGATTTGCAGGAGCAGTTGGTGTGGCCAGCCCTGCAGGGCAATTAATGTAGGAATCGGGGCAGTTGGTGTGGCCAGCCCTGCAGGGCTATTAATGTAGGACTTAGGGGCTGGGGTGAGGCATCTGCAGGACACCAGGGGTATGCTGGGAATGGGGGAGGGATACTGTGCAATGACTGCTTGACAGCTGACGGGTCTACAGGACCTCCGTATGCCCATAAGTTACACCAGCTAAAAGCTGGTGTAACTTACATTGCCGGTTCTCCTCCGGGGTTTTTTGTAGAATCCCAACATTGGGGACTTTGTTGCTGCACTTCTGGAATGGGGCGCAACTGCTGCCATAAACCCCCTAGCACCATGTTGCAGGGGGTTTATGGCGCAACTGCCAGCATAACTGCTGTTTGGCGCAAGTGGCCTGCACCATGTCGCAGGCCACTTTGTAGAATTGCGCATGTCGCAACTTCTGGTGTAAGTTGCAACATGCGCTATTCTACTTGGCACAAGTGCTGTTATGCAAAGCGTAACTGTACCAGAATCGGGCCCCTGGTTCTGCCAACACAAATTGTTACTAAACCATAAAAAAAAACAAAAGCATGCTGTTCACGGTCCCTCAGAACAAAAGGAATTTCTGCCCACTTCGAATTCAGAACCTTAAAGATGACACTCTTGAGCAAGTCTCCTCGTTTAAATATCTGGGTGTTTACCTAGATGACACTCTCAATTTCTCCCATCACGTTGATCAAGCTGTCAAAACCGCCAACGTGAAACTGGGCATCCTCCATTGAAACAAGCATTCAATGACACCTGCGGCCCTCTGATCAGCCACAGGCAGCACTGTATTGTCATCCATTGATTATGGGTTGCCAATATACATAGCAGGATCAGACACTGCCCTAAGCAGGATACAAACACTCGTAAATAGGGCTTGTTGTCTGGCACTTGGGGCAAATCGCTGGACTCACACCTGTGTTCTCTACTCCGAGACTGGCTGGCTCCCTCTGTACTTAAAAGCCCAATACCAAATATGACTGATCGTAAAAAAAGTTCAACTAGGCCTCATCCACAAGTAGTCTATTCAAGAAGGCAGTGCATATAAAGCAAACCAAAAAAGCGACAAAAGGAGGACTTCAAGTCCCTTTCAAGCACACGGCCTTTGCCCAGAAATCCATTACTTTTAAGGACCCCAAATGGTTTAATGAGCTACCCGACACACTAACAGGAGGCACAAAGCTGAGCCAGTTCAAAAGAAGGCTACGGTCCCATCTTAAGAGTGTAACTACCTGTAACTGTGCAAGCATATGATCAACAGATGCTCTTGTTTTTTTACCCGTTTTTCACTCCTACCCCTCTCACCCCCAATTCCCCCCAATAAATTGACTTACCACCCTCCATCACCACCTTACCCTATCTCATTTCTCCCTACCCACACCACTTTCATTTTTGACAATGCCACTCTGGTTGCTTACCCCTTCCCCTATCATTCCCATGACATAACATTACTATATTGCTGACATGTTCATTCCTACCAGGCTAGCCCTACCCTGCAACAAATAATGTAATGCACTTTATCTATTGTTAAGATGTACCTGAAACTAGCAAGTCTTGTACCTCATGTGACACTATAATGATTTCATGATGCCTGCCATGTGATCCATGTTATCTGTATTGTATTGCATAGTATTGTATTTGTATTGTACTGTTTTTGCCCTTGACTTGGAACCTTTGAAAATTAGTCTTTGACTCAAAGGTATTAATCCTAATCGAAATAAATAAATAAATAAAAATAAAATACCCAGCTGTATTTGTCATTTGCTCCCAAAACATCCAGTGCCATTGATGTGCTTAAGATCTATCTGCCTAAAATCAATGACTGGATGGCTTCCAGCTGGCTGAGACCTAACCCGGATAAGACAGAGGTGCTAGTGGTTGAGCCGGGTCGCAGGCATAATGGGTTGCTGCCTGGAGCAGACACAGGTCTTTTCCTGGGGTCTGCTCCATTGGTTGCTTAATCTAGGCATGATGCCAGACAGCAGACTGACCTTTGAAGATCAAGTGTCATCTGTTGTTAAGAGTGGTTTTTACTACTTGCAGAACATTGCCAGGATCAAGCCCCTCATTCTGCCCGAGGATCTACCAACTCTAGTACATGCCTTTGTTACCTCCAGGCTCGACTACTGCAATGCTTTTTACTTCAGGGTCATGGGATGGACCCTCTGCAGGCTGCAGCTGGTACAGAATGCAGTGGTCTGGTTACGGATGGGCCTACCCAGGTCATGTCATGTGACCCCAGTCCTGTGTGTTCTGCACTGGCTGACGGTCAGGTGGAGGATCCTTTTCAAGATGGGCTTGCTCATCTATAAGGCCCTATATAGATTGGATCCTGGCTACCTGTCAGAGCTCCTGACACCTGCAACCTCTGTTAGCTCCCTCTGCTCCTCCTTGAAGGGCCTCCTGGATGTTCCCAGGGTTCTGCTCAGGACTTCTAGTGATCAAGCTTTTAGTGTCTCTGGGCCAACCCTGTGGAACGTGTTTCTACTTGCAGTCTGGGAGGCCCCTTCTATTGGTGTTTTTAAGCAGAGGCTTAAGGCCCACCTATTCAGCCAGGTGTTTACTGAATAACATACTCCAACCCTGTCTTTATTATATTTAACTTTAATTTTTGAGTGCTGATTTTATCTTCTGCTTCTTTTAAGAGTATTTGTATGTATTTTGTTATATTGTGCATGGCATCCAGAGCCTCTGGGATTGGGCGCCTGAAAAATAAAATTTGCCTTGCCTTGCCTTGCCTTTAAGATGGAGTGAAGTTATTCAAGTAAGGAGCATTTTCAACGTGGTAATGGATTGGAATAAACATCTTGAAATCCATGTGATGAATATTGT
This sequence comes from Neoceratodus forsteri, assembly GCA_016271365.2. Lineage (NCBI taxonomy): Eukaryota > Metazoa > Chordata > Ceratodontiformes > Ceratodontidae > Neoceratodus > Neoceratodus forsteri. The sequence goes on from JADMNL010000023.1 coordinate 347,717,458, forward strand.
GCAAGCCATGTCAGCTACAAGGTTAATATATTTATGCATAGATAGCTGAGAAGCCATGTATGCAAAGGAGCAGGATTCATTTAACTTAGATAAAAGCATGCTCCGACTCTATGGAGCTGTGATGCTCCATCATGACATCACAGTCCCCCACCATGGGAATAACAGGGAAGTCACGAGCTGAGCACCATGAGACCAAACAGCAACTATAATGTTGGTAGGGTAAACCCCCCAAAAATAATACAGCCAATTGAAATGCTGACGTTTCAGTATGGTAGAAGTCAGATATCGAATGCTGAAGGTTTGGTAAAAGTATGGTCAGAAACAGACTGAAAGGCCTTTGGTAAAAGCATGGTTTGGTAAAATTCTGAGACTGTAGATTAGGTAGCAGGTTAATGACGAGGAGGCTGGGTGAAGCCAGTGGCCTGAGAGAAGCAGGAGGGGTATGCAGAAATAGCAACTAGAGATGGGCAAAGTGGCCCCAATTCACTTCGTGAAGTGAATCGCGAAGCAAAAGTGGATCTGCGGAGTGTCCCCCACAATGAGAAGTGGAGTACTTTGTGTTATGATGAGTAACGCAAAGTCCATTAAGAACAATGACTTTGCGTTACTCCTCCTTCCCAAACCACTATTCACCAAATATTAAGGCAAAGTACATTGAAAACAATGTACTTTGCCTTACTTCACCTTGTTTTTAAGCTCCGAAGGTGAATTTTGCAGTGATACATGGTATTTCAGTTCACATGGGCTCTATATTGTTCTGCACAGCCTCAGTTCAGGATAGTGTGTGTAGGAAGCTGTAGGAGACAGTGTGCTGTGAGATCTCTGTGATTCAAACTTTCTAAAAGCTGTTCAAAAAGCCTTTTTGAGCAATTTTTTTTTTTGCTCAAACTTAGTTCATGAATTGTAGGAAACCCTCCTGTGCTCATATCATCAAGCGTTTATTGTTTGTTTGTGGATTTTGAATGTTAATGTACAACATTGGGTCTGTGTAGTAGGAGACAGTGAAAGTGTGCTTTGGGGGAGGGGTGTATCTGACTGTGGCTGTGGTGTAGGTAGATTAACTTCATGAGAAAGACAGTTCTTTCTGTTTTGGTGGTATTTTTCTTGTATAATAACTGTGTTAATATACACACAGTAATATTTTCAATAATTCTTGCCATTTTTTGCTGATTGCTGTGGAGCAGCAGTGCATAATTTAATTTGTTTAAAATATTTGGTTATATCACTGAAGTTTTCAATTTGCTATGCATTACTGAGTGTGTTTGTGAGTATGAGTGTGACGCGTGTCATCAAATCAGACACCTTTTACTGTGCCACATAGTGGAGTCACGTGATGCATCTGAGGACTTAGCAGCTGAATTGCGACTCTCTCCTCCCCGCTACAAAATACGCTAATTTATAACGCTTTTTGGCTCTAAATTGTCTTAAATCTATCTCGGAGTGTAATATAGCCCCTTCTGGAGCAAACATTTTACCTTCCAGCGGCAGCATGATGGAGAACGCCGAGAAAGAATTAGAGGCGAAACGACCGCGGAGAAGCTCATCACCGTAACCCCAGCAGGACGAATTCCCACCGCAGCAAATTAAAAGCGATCTGACTACAATCAAAGAGGCGCTTTTTAAATTAATAGAAGAGGTGGCGGACTTTAAGCCAGCTCTAACGCAGCTGGCACGCCGTGTAACTGACACTGAGGCAAGAATTTCTTTGATCGAAAGGGGCATGGAGAAGAGCGGCCTAGGGCTGACAGAAGCAAGGAAGTCGATTGTAAAGTTGGAGGATAGACTCGACGACCTGGAAAACAGAAGCAGACGGAACAACTTGGTTCTGCTGGGCCTTCCAGAAGGGGAAGAAGGCCCCAACACCATTTTATTTTTGCAGAAGTTTTTGAAGTCGTCAGTCGGGAGCTCACCCAATGGCCCAGAATATATTATCGAAAGAGCTCACTGAGCCCTCAGAGCAAGGCCGCAGCCTACAGATCCCCCTAGACCTATAATATTTAAATTGCTGAACTATCTGGACCGGGAGTTCATCATAAAGGAAGCTAAAAAATTATCAGCAATTTTATGGGAAGGGAAAAAACTTCGGATTGTCCCAGATTTAACTCTGAAATCGCGCCAGGTCAGGGCTAGTTTTCATCCTATAACATCAAAATTATGGGCAGCAGGAATTAAACATCGTCTTCTGTACCCTGCAAACTGGAGATTGTTTTGAAGGATGGGACAAAGCGCTTTGAGTCAACAGAAGAGGCTATGAAGATACTTAAAATAACATACCCAGAACTATTCTCTAAAAGCTGACTGTTACTGAGCAACTATAAGAGTCTCTGAGAGACTGCTAGCTGATTTCAGTATTAAAGGACAGTGAGAGACATTGAAAAGGGCTAACCTCTATCCACTGCTAACCGTTAACCTTAGTATAGATTTACTTATGATCTTATAATTATTATTACTCTTGTGTATATTTGAGATGTCTACTGTACCTCAAACTATAAACCCTTTTCTTTTTCCTTTTCTTGGGAACTTATTGGTATTAGGGCCAAGAGTTTTACAGACTAGCTAGCAAAGAATTTTTATGCTACTGTAGATTCAGTTGTAGTATGCCCCTACTCCTTACTTTTGCCTCGCTGGATAAGGGCAGCTAAAGTTTTTCTTTACTTATCGGCAGGTAATTAAAGGAGAGGCAGGTACATACTTTCTCTTTTTGGCTTGCAGTAGCAGACTGGGTACCAAGCCCTAGAGATGGAAGTTCCTTTCAGAGAAAATATATATTTTACCTAATATGAAGAAAGGGGACCGCCAATCCCCATACATATACAGGTGTAACTGGTTCAGCTTCTTTGTTTTTTTTTGGGTGATGCTGTGCTCGGGTAAGCCTTGTACTCTCCTGCATGGGGAAACTTTGGTTATTAGTCAAAGGTTGGCGAAACGCAGTTACTTTCTAAGTATAGGGCTGCCAAGATTTCTCAGCACCCTTAATACTGCATGTCATTTACTAAGCGACATATTCAGGCTAACAAGGAAGGAGGCGTAGTTTCATATCTAAAGCCAAATCTCGCAATAACTTAGGATGTTGTTTACATTGTGAGCAATTTGTTCGTCTAGTTACTAAGATTAAGGGCTACGTCCGGGCGTTATAGACATAGGTACATAGTTAGTAATATTAATATAAGGGGTGTGTTATTTGTTAGCTGGGGGGGAGGGGACAGTTCTCAGAGCATAATGGACCTAAAATTTAGGAGTTGGCTTCGGGCCAGGGGGATGGCCGTTAAGTACAAGTTGTTAGTAGTTTCGGTAGTAGTTTGTTTGTGTAGGATTTTTGGGGTTTTCGGGAGGGGGATTAGGCAGCAACTTTTTCAAATATGGGCTCTTCCTTTGTCTTTTAATGGTTAGTAACCTCAATTTTATTTCCTGGAACATAAAGGGAGGTAAGGACAATACCAAAAAGTATATTTGTATTAAACCATTTGGCTCACTATAACCCATCAATAGTCTTTCTGCAAGAAACCCACGTTCCTAGTAGTCAGCTACACCATCTCAAGAAAAGTGGGTCGAACAAGTTTACGGTGCAGGGTCCTCCTCGAATAAGAGGGTGTGGCCATTTGATAGCTAAAGGTACCCTCTTTTTGCACTCAAGCGTTAGTGACCCTAACGGCAGGTATATAATAGTTCTGGGTAGGCTGGGAGGAATAGAGGTGGTTCTTGGATCCATTTATGGGCCCAATCAAGAATCAGCCTCCTTTTCACTGAACTGGCTACACTCATAAGCCCCTTAGCAAACAGACCAATGATCTTAGGTGGGACTGGAACCTAGTGCAGTCAAACTACTTGGACAGGTCTTGGTCCAAGAGTGCAGGTCTCAGGGCAAAGGGCCCTGCTGGAGTTGCATCTCTCTGAGTTTGGTAGACCCTTGGAGAATGTAACCCTACTTCTAAGGAATACACTTTTTTTCCAATGCTCATAGAAGTTATTCTCGTATAGATTATTTTTGGTTAATCATCAAGCCTTTCCCTTTATTAATGATGCCACCACTATGAGCAGAGTGATCTCAGATCATTCGCCCATTCTACTGTGTTGCCGGCCTATGTCGGCACTACCCAGAACCTCTTTCTGGTCACTAAACAATGATCTGTTGAGGGACCCCCAATTAGTGCAGCGTCTCCGTTCCTTTATGATACACACAATAGAATCTAATTGGGGCTCAATACGAGCAGTAGACATGGTATGGTCTGCCCTAAAGGCGACATGGAGGGGTGAGTTGATAAGACATGCTGCAAACTGTAAGAGAAAAGTTGGTAAGCTCATATCCAATTGTTTACAGAGAATTAAAGTTTTAGAGACTATCTGCAACGGTTCGAGACCTTCTTCGCATGAGCACGAATTAGCAGCATTAAGGTCCTGGTATTCGAGGACAATAAGAGAAGGGGTAGAAAATCGGGCCTCCAGAGTGAAAGCTACTCATTTAGGATATGGCAATAAAGCTGGGAGGATTCTGGCCTGGCAGTTAAAACAGAGATCGGCAGCTAAAAATGTGGCAGGTTTGAAGCACCCGTGCTCAAATAACTTAGTAGTGGATCCAGAAGGGATTTTGGATATATTCCTTGATTATTATAAAAACCTATATTCTAGTACACTGCCACTAGCTGAAAATGATGGCAATATGGAGAAATTTTTGGCGATTCTTCCTCTTCCCACACTCTCAGGAAAAAGTTGTCAGGAACTACGAGCCCCCCTTTCTCAGAAGGAAATTAGTGAGGCCATTGATGACCTCAAGCTTGGTAAAGTGCCGGGACCTGACGGATTTACAGCTAAGTTTTTTAAAATATTTAAAGACCTCCTAGTACCACTGTTACATCAACTTTATAGTTTTTGGCAAGAGTATGGGATCCAAGACTCCTCCCTTTTTGAAGCCAAAATTATACTTTTGCCCAAGCCTGAAAGGCCGCCAGACATAGTTGGTAACTATAGGCCGATTTCATTACTTAACATAGATATCAAAATTTATGCTAAGATACTGGCCACTCGATTAAAAATACATGGCTAGAATTGGTGAGCCCGGAGCAGAAGGCACCAGTAGCTAACGCCTCATCAGGAGACCATTTCAGGAAAATATTTTATTTAATCTCTGAGTTGGAGCATCCAGAGTTGGAAGCATCTCTGGTCTCTAGACGCAGAGAAAGCTTTCGATAGGGTAGAATGGAGGTTTTTATTTCAAACCCTAACCAAATTTGGTTTCCCTGTTGAGTTTATAAAATTTATTAAAGTTTTGTATACCTGTCCTTCTGCAAAAATTCAATGTAATAATTTGACTTCAGTGGCCTTCCCCTTAACCCGAGGTACTCGTCAAGGTTGTCCCCTTTCCCCATACCTTTTTAATTTATATCTCGAACCATTAATTAGAGCTATCATTACTGACAACCGTGTATACTGGATTTGTATTGGGGATGATGAATTTAAGATATCTGCCTTTGCGGATGACCTTTTATTGCATGTTCGACATAGTCGGGACTCTCTTCCCCGGGTATTTCAAATTATATCGGAATTGAGCCAATTCTCGGGATACCACTTAAATAAAGGGAAAACTAAGGTCCTTCCATTATCCCCTCAATTGCAGCATAGTTGGTGTACCTCATTAGATCTAAAATGGCAATCCGATGCTCTGTTTTATTTAGGTATTTGGATTTCCAAGAACTTGGGGGAACTGGTTGACCTAAATTATAAGCCCCTGTTGAAATCTATTAAAGAAAGTTTAGAGAACTGGTCAAAGCTTTCGCTTTCCTTCTATGGTAGAGTCAACTCAATCAAAATGATGATTCTCCCTAAAATTTTTATCTTCTTAGTAACCTTAATGTATACCTCCCTAGGCCCTTCTTTAAAACGATTACTAAATATTGTTTTTTTTTTATGGATGGGAAAACCCCCTCGTCGAGCCTACCAAAAGTTGACTTACTCCGGGAAGGTAGGTGGCCTCCAACTTCCAGACTTCTATATATACTACTTAGCTTGCCATGTGGCTAGGGTGGCTCCATGGCTATTAGATGTTAACAAGGCGCTTACTAGCCAGGTCCTAGATTCAACAATGGCGAAGACGGTAGGGTTGGATGTGGAGTCTTGTCCGTTCATTCCTTGGGGTAAAGTTCCCGGCAAGCTGAGGGACACTCCTATGGGGTGGAATATAAGGGCCTTACACCAATTATATGCACTACTGAAAATGCCTTATATCAAAGATGTGGCACAACCCCTATTAAGGAACCCCAATTTGATGGTAGGGAAGCAAATGATAAAAAAGAGTATGGGGTATGACCCCATCAAATATAGACTCATAGACTTTCTTCACCAAGGTTCTTTGCAGTCACCCGCCAGACTCGTAGAGAAGTTTAAAGTTCAACCCAGGGATAGACTAAGGCTGTACCAGATCCAGGGTGTATAAGCTCCTTTCTTAATAAAGACAAGGGGACAGTGGAAGCCGGACACTTTCTGAAAGAGTTGAGGATCTCACTCTCTCAAGGAAGCCAATTTCAAAACTATACAAATTAATTTGAGCCAAAAGGGACTCAAATATCTCCTCTGTTTCATTTTACTGGGAGACTAGTCTGTCACTTGGATGGTCTGAGGAGGCTTGGGGGGAGATTTGGTCCAATATTTATTTATATGTTAAGCAAGACAGATTAAGGAGCTTGCAGTTTTTTCTCCTCCATAATCTTTACCTATCCCCAGCGAAGCTTGCACGAATACATAAGTCTAATTCACCAAGATGTAAATCATGCTGCTGCCTTGTGGCGACAACATACCATATACTTTGGGAATGCCCCAAAGCAGTGAGATGTTGGGATCTAGTAGCAAAGTGGCTGACTCCATTTATTAAGTTGGGTGCACACTTTAATGTCCAAACCTGTTTTTTTGGCTTGTTTCAACAAAACTTAAGGAAACCTCTTAGATATCAATTAGTATTAGCTGCTCTAGTGACGAAGCTGCTTCTGCTTCGCTACTGGAATAGCGACCACCTTCTTACCTACAAAGAATGGTGGAGTGAATTCCTTACTGCTTTGAATGCAGAAAGGTTCGCTGCAATTTTTTATAGGACGGTAGAGAAATTTAATCAAATCTTGGGCAAATTCTTGAACCTTTTGAAAGAGAAATATGGCTACTGATATGTTGGGACCCCTCCCTACAATTCTTGGTATCCGTTGTTTATAGGTAATATATTTGCCCAGGGTGTAGTACAAACTGCTGGAGCTCCTCGTTTCTATTTAGATGTAACTACTACCAGTCCTAACTATTACTAGTTTATTCTAATAGTCTTACACTTTGTAGTAGTATATCCAGGGAGCTAAAGGTTAAGGATTGTTTAGCCTGGGTGGTTGAATGTACCTTATGGTGGAGGTTCTGATCGAGGGAAGCTAATCTTAAACTTTATGCCCATATGCATATTTTGTCAACAAGTTGCTGCCTAAGGAGAGGGAGTGGGGGGAGGGTAGGGGATTAGGGCGGAGGTACCCTTCCTCAATTAGGTTGTATATTATAGACTTCTTATTATGTAATGTGGTTAAGGGACCACCGCTGTATTATTTATTTATTTTTGTTATGGTTTATTCATGAGTTGTGTATGTTGATGTGTGGTTAATATATAAAATAAAATAAATTTATTTGCAAAAACTGTGCCACATAGTAATTTCAGCAATGTGAACCTGCTATCCACTGCAGCTCTATGATTTCTGTATGTCTTTGTGGTATCTTTACTAGTACTGGTACTAGTACTAGTGACTGTTACTGCAGCAGTGCAGTACACTCCCCCCGCCCCCCGCGGCTCGCCCCCAACAGGCAAAGGTATTTTTTTCCAGATTTGAATTTCTGATGTTGAGCACTGGTTAGGTGTTGTGCCTTTGCATCTGCATCTCTTCAGTGTGCAGCGCAATCTTAATTTGTCTGTGCATTTGCATCTCTTAAGGGCCCAGTCTCCATCTGTAACTTAAGTCACAGTTGTTTCTTTGGCTTCCCTTCAGAGTACTGGACTGGTTTGTTGCATAATTCTACATAAACATTGCACTCATTAATATGCATTTTTAAGTCAGGACCATCATCACATTCATAAGTCACTCATGAATGATACAAATCACATTCTTCATCATCACAGTCACAAATGCAGTCACAATTCATGATTTACAATCATGTCACGAATCACAACATTATTGTTTTTTTACTGGTTACTTGGATGTATTGTAACTTTTGTAAGCCTGTTTTGTAGTAGCTCTCCATGCTTCACCACCCCACCATTGTACTCATTAATGAGTGTTTTCAAGTCGGGGAGTTTTATGCCACACCTCATCGGGGCCCGGGAAGTACAGCCACAGGCAATCGCGTTTCTTCATCATCACGGTTACAAATGCAGTCACAAATCATGATTTACGATCACGTCACAAATCACATTATTTTTTTTTACTGGTTACTTGGATGTATCGTAACTTTTGTAAGCCTGTTTTGTAGTATTTGTCTATGCTTCACCACCCTACCATTGTACTCATTAATGAGTGTTTTCAAGTTGGGGAGTTTTGTGCCACACCTCATCAGGGCCCGGGAAGTACAGCTGCAGGCATTCGTGTTTCTTCATCATCATGGTTATAGATGCAGTCACAAATCATGATTTACGATCACGTCATGAATCACAACATTATTTTTTTTTACTGGTTACTTGGATGTATTGTAACTTTTGTAAGCCTGTTTTATAGTATCTCTCCAGGCTTCACCATCCCACCATTGTACTCATTAATAAGTGTTTTTAAGTCAGGGAGTTGGACAGTGTCTGCAGTACATACTCAGACTGGAAATAAGACTGACTGCACACATGCAGTTTAGCACACAGTATACTTGCAATGCTCAGAATACAATGTGTCACGCATATGGAAGACAACAAAAAAGGGCATTATTACATACAAGGGTTGGGGATGGTGGAGGAATACATTTTATAACACAGCAAGGAAGGTGTGGGGGGGCACATCATGGTGTGAAGGAAAAAAAAAACTAATGTGGGATCCCATGGTGATCCAGCTGCTGTTCCAGCATAGACATAATTTGCGACTGATGTTCCTCTATGTGATCCGACTGCTGCTCGACAGCACTCACCCTCTCATTGTTCTCCTCAACAGTACCCCAGAGAACTGCCAAGTCAGCCTGCATTACATGCAGTTCTCTAGGGTCCACATATTCTACAAGCTGAGCTGCTGGTGGTGGTGGTGGTTTGGGTGCTGGTGCAGCAGCAGGTGCTGCTCTTGCCCTCCTCTTCTTAGGGCCGCCACCATGCACAGCTGCACCCTCTGCCACAGAAGGGCCAGCAGATGCAGGCATGGCCCATTCTGTGTCAGCCTGCTACTAGAACTGGTGGTTGTTGAGCATATGGGTCAGGGTGCACTGGCCCCCAGTCCTTAGGTTAGCCCCCGAGGGCCAGGGTGCACCTCCACCTCACATAGGTGGCACCTGACCACACTGCTGTCCTCCCCAACAGTCAAAAAACTGCCAAACAATGGAGGTGCGGGGAGGACTAGGCACAGGCAGGTGAGGGCCAGATGAACTGGCAGCTGGCTGGTCATGGTGGTCAGCAGGGTTGTGATCCATACCTGGGACCCAGGGGCACATACACATCCTGCTCCAGAGGACCTGATGCTGGAGCTGGTGCTGGACATGGTGGTGGTGGTGGTGTTTCAACCACCTCAGAGTCAGGAGGAGGTGCTGGTCCTGCTTCCGGGGGGGGGGCACTCAGACTTTTTGATCGGTCCAACAGGAACTGGTAGTCATGCTCCCCATGCATCCACACGGTATGACACCTACCACCAGTACCATGCTCTCTCAGAGCTGCCCCCATCCCAGACATACCCTCAGACCCTCACCCTGGTCCACCTCTCCTACTGCGCTCCCTCAGTCTGAGCAATGACTACTCACACTGTCACACAGCACACACACAGTCACACAGACAAACAACTAACTACTTACAAAGGTAAGAAAAATAAATTTACAGAAAGAACACATTAAATAAAAAAAGAGTACAGAAAAGACAAAAAAATGTAGCTTAGTTATAAAAAAGCTGTTGGGTCTATAAATCAAAGTTTAAATCTCCTCCTCGCTCTGATCTCCAAGTCTCAGCAGTGACAAAACAGAAAGTGAAAGTGTCTGCTTGTATGACTCACTCCCTTCCTTTTCCTGCCTGGCTATGGCTAAAGAGCAGGGCAAAGTCTATTGAAAACAACAACTTCGCCTCACTGCGCTTCGTCATTCCGCCATAACACGAAGTGGTAATGACAAGGCAGCACATGCATGATTTTTTTTACTGCTTTGTGGTATCTTTACTGGTAGTGGATTGTTACTGCCATGCACTAATCCCACAACTGGCAAAATGTATTCCTTTCCAAATTTGGATTTGTGACTTGTGAGCACTGGTTAGGTGTTGTTGTACCTTTTCGTATGCATCCCTTGAGTGTGCAGTGCAATCTTAATCTGTCTGTGCGTTTGCATGGCACCATTAATTCTGGGAGACTGCATTTCTTGTTACGCCCTCATTTCACTTCATCAGCACTGGGGAATTTTCTGGACACAAGACAGTAGCATTTTGAGGATGCACATTAATTCTGGTGACTCTGTGTGTGTGACCTGACCACTGCACTCATGACTGAGTGCAGCATTAATTCTGGGAGACTTTGCATTTCTTGTTACACTCTCATTTCACTTCATCAGCACTGGGGAGTTTTCTGGACACAAGACAGTAGTACTTTGGGGGTGCACATTCATTCTGGTGACTGTGTGGGTGGGATGCTGCCAATATTGTTGTCACTCCACCTTACTTCTCGTTTAAGGTGAAATGACAACACAAAGTAATATTAACAAGGAGAAGTGAGCCTTTCCTATAGGGCACTCTGCGTAGTGAAGTGTCAATGCAAAGTGACCACTTCGCAATCACTTTGCCAGCAGATTTTAAATTCGCTGCATCTCTAATAGCAACATATGAGCCTGGATAACCCAAAGACAGGGAGTGCAGGGGAGCAAGCACTAAGTGAGCAGAAGCACAGCTGCAGAACAGACACAGTATAACAAGGAGGCAGTACTGAGAGAGGCAGGTGTAAAAAATGAAGGTGATGAGCACAGAGACTGCATGGAAACAGCAACTAGAACAGAGAGCATACAGGTAACATGTACAAATAAAAGAGATTGTGGGGAACATAACAAAGCAAACAAGACTGTGCTACAACTAAAAGCCCCAAAAGCAAACAAAGCAAACACAAGCATCAGAGCAGAAGGTAGAAAAACACTACTGAGAGAGAAGCAATACAGACGGCAGCCAGGGGCAAAATACTGACCCAGAAGCAGAAGTATACAAACCAGGCAGAGAGTCCAGCACAGCCGGTGGGTTCAAACACAAGGGAAAGTAGGAGACAAACAACACAAAATGGGGGGGGGGGGGGCAGAGCCCAAGGAAAGGCAGGACCCAGAGAGAGGATGGACAGAGCCTCTGTCTGCAAAGAAAACACTTCTGAATGAAGTAAGAAGGAAGGGTTTAAAAAAGTCAGGCAGGGGTGTGTGGCTGTTGCTTCAGTCATTAAACTTCAGGCTTACAGCCTTAAAAAAAAAAGGCTAATTCTGAGCTTCTGAATTTATTGATCCTGTTGTGAAATATGTAATTTGTGGTTCACCTTAATCTTGTGTTTATCCCCACTATCAAAATTGATTAACTCATCTGCTGCTATTTCTGCTTTATGCGATCAGTTTGATGTTAGTAGTTATTGAAGTGTTCTGTTCAGCCGAGCAACAGCATGAGCCACAAGGGAAACTGACTTGCGTCCTCTGTAAGGGATGGGAATTCACTCATCAGTGACATCCAAAGTAAGTACTGTACCAAACAAGTAGTATTGCTACATCACAATAAAAATACAACAGGGAAAAGGGGAACAATAAGTAATAGAATAAACAACTGGGATATTCCTTCACTGGGCTCGAAGATGCACACATCAGGTTGTGCTGTCTCTTCTCTCAAGGCTGCAGCTTGCTGCAGTTGGTAACAGAAGCCCCAGGAACTAAATGTATACAGTGGATCTTGTCAGGGTGGCTGTAACATCACTCCAAGACTCAGTCTCTGTAAAGTTATTTATTTATTAATTTAATTTTACAGTCTCTGCATATTTGGGACTAGCTTGTTTGGGGGGAGGATATTGCAAGCAAGAAGTTGAATGTTGTTTTTACAGGTGAAGCATCCCTGGTGGTGTCATGTTCACCTTGTACGCAAACACAACTTGGGAGACTGACTTGTGAGCTGTTTGCTGAGCACTCTATTCTTGGCTTAGGTCACATAGAACATGAAAAGATAGTACCTTGCTAGCAAAGCAGACTCGGTAGCCCCCATTGCAGCCTGCCATACTACTTTGTATGCATGAGACAAAGCTCACCATGCCCAAGATGGCTGTCATAACACACATGTGCATGCATGATACTCACGCGTGTGCAATAAGCTTTCAGCAGCCATCTTGGAGCGCGGCGGCCTCTTTGTTTTGCCCCAGTTAGAATTTATGGGCAAAAACAAAATAGTGTCCTACGAAGGGGGCTGTGGTTGTGCAGCCCGCGGTGGGAAGGGGCAGTGAAAAACAAAGACTGTGGACATGTCTGCAGCACTGTGGAAGCACACCGGAGAGTTATCCAGTCACATGCCTCCACAGTCCCTTTTCTCTATCCTAGCAAAACATCTACAGGGCTCTGCCCACGCAGCTGTAAAAAGGTTGCCTCAGAAAGGGTCCTAAAAAAGAAAAACACTCAAGTATGTCAAAGTGAACAGAAGAAGCAGCTCAGCAGAAAAATTAAACAGATTACATGCTTGCCCATTTTCCAATTATACCTATATTAAATAAGAGAAAGCTGCAAGGAGAGAGAAAGAGAGAGAGGTTTAGGCTTCACTTAAGTGCGTTGTTACCTGTGAAATGCATTTTGATAATCTGTTACTAAACTGGAAGGGGGGAAGCAGATCCTACACTGTATAGGCAGCTTGACCTTATCTGTCAAAGCAGTGCTCATTTTTTTATTTTCTGTTAAAATCCCAGGGCTGTAACTGTTACTGCTTTCTTCACCACTGATGGAGTCACAGAAAGGTCATAGATGTACAGTCCTCCTTTCATAGCTCTCCCTCGTCATCGTAGAGGTCAGAGAAACCATTCTCTCCTAGTACGATGTTATACTAAAAAAGCTGTTCAAGAGAAATCGCAACATAAAAATGTCCAGCTGAGGAAATAAAACTACACTATTTAAAACTAAAAAGTAATTTCCACTTGTGAACAACTTTATTAGGTCTGGTACAGTAAGTCTGCTAACCTAAAAATAGTATTTAAGGCAGACAACCTTCAGCAGCTTCTTCATCTTATTTTATGACATTATTTTCGTCCTGGATCCTTCACCTCCATCTCATTTTACCCTTCATTTTATTTTCTCAGACTCGCTGTGCATGCACAAGCAGAGGAAGGTAATCAGCAGCCTTTTTAAAGCAAGGTATTTATGTATGTGATTATAATTTGATGGAATAATTTACCACAAGCATTCCAAAAGTGTCATCTAAGACTGCTGTTGCCAACAACCAGCATTACACAAATTCAATTCTGGGTTAAACTACTAGACTGGAATCTGGGTAGTGGGGCCAGAGCGGGGGTGCTGGTTGATGAGACATACTGCTATTTTAGGGTATACAAAGGAAGCTGCCTGCTTTGGAAATTTATCTGAGATTATTTGCATTATAATCTTTTACACTATCTGAGCCATGAACAAATCTGTATTTATTAATTTAGTCATTATTTTATACCCATGAAAGCAAGCTACAATAAAGTTTAATTTTCAGGTACACCAAGCCAAGAAGGATAACATCAGTAGAAATAAAAACATACCCAATAAATTGCACCAAAAGTCAAAACAAAGATAACAAGGTCTTTATTTACGGATATATTTTTGTAAACTAGGTTAGTAACCAGAGATGCAACTGTCCCATGGGTTAGAGAGAGGGTTCTTACTTGGTTCACCTATAAAAAACACTTTTCTGCTATTAAAACATTGGTCTCTATTCAGAAAAGCTTGACTTTAGATTATCATGGAGCACAAGGCTCCACATACCATGGAGAGAGGCCATCTGTTTGGGGACGATTCCACTGTGGCATGCATCATCCCTCACCAAGTCTCCTAACTGTACCCTTAGTAACATAGAAACATAGAACTTGTTGACAGAAAAGGACCATTTGGCCCACATAGTTACGCCCAGATGGTCCCTGCCTACTCTGTCTCTGCAGTCCCTAACTGATCTCCAGAAACCCCCCTTCCTCCCTGCCTATTTACAAATATTCCCCATATCTATTCCATGCATGTTTGAAGCCCCCTACTGTTTACACCTCCACCACTTCTGCTAGCAGTCAATTCCAGGCACCCACCGCTCTTTCAGTTAAGTAGTACTTCCTCAGATCCCTCTTAAATCTTCCCCCCAGCTTCATTTCATGCCCTCCAATCCTGGTGCTCTTTCCCATTTGAAAGAGACTCTCTTTCTGCACCCTGTTCTCCCAGATGAGGTTCTTGCAGGTCTCTATAGTGTTCCCTCTTCCTCTCCTCTCTTCCAGGGTGTACATGTTGAGATCCCTCAGTCTCTCTTTGTAGGGCTTTTGATGCAACCCCTGCACTATTTTAGTCATCCTTCTCTGGATTGCCTCCACCCTGTTTATGTCCTTTCTGAGGTGTGTCCTCCAGAACTGGACACAATACTCAAGGGGGGTCACACAGGACAGTGATATAGAGGCAACACCACCTCCATCCTCTTGCTGGAGATATCTCTTCTTTTGCATCTCAGCATCCCACTAACCCTACCTACTGCTTTGTCACACTGCCCTGCCACTTTGAGGTAATCAGATATGATAAATCCAAGGTCCCTTTCTTGCTTTGAGACTGCCAGTGCCTCCTCCCCTCTCCCATCCTATACTCTGCTCCTGGGTTCCCATATCTTACTTGCATGATTTTGCTCCTTTTGGCATTGAACCCCAACTGCATTTCTCTTGACCACTCCTTGAGTTTCCCAAGATTCCTATCCATTCTCTCCACCCCCTCCTGAGTGCCCACCCTATTACAGATTTTGGTGTCATCTACAAAAAGGCATACCTTCCCATGCAGTTTTTCTGCAATGTCACTTGTGAAGACATTGAAGAGGACCAGTCCCAGTACTGATCCCTGCAGTACCCCACTGGTTGCTTTCCCCTCATTAGCATGAGCACTGTTAACCACCACCCCGTGTCACCTATCTATTAACTAGTTCCTTATGCAAGTCACCTCTTTGGGTCCCATCCATAGGCTGCTCAATTTTTGTATTCATTTCCTGTGTGGCACAATGTCAAAGACCTTGCTAAAGTCCAGATAGGCCACGTCCGCTGCCCTCCCCTGATCTATTTCCCTGGTCACCAAGCTGAAGAAATCAATCAGATTTGCCTGGCATGATTTCCCCTCCCCCCATGTGAATCCATGCTGCCTTTGGTCTTCTAGACCATGGGATCCAAGGTACTCTACAAATATTTCCTTTAATGGGGCTTCCATTAATTTCCCTATCATTGATGTGAGACTGGCAGGCCTACGGTTTCTAGCCTCATCCCTCCTGCTGCTCTTATGGAGAAGGACCCCATCTGCCCTCCTCCAGTACTCTGGAACCATGCCTGTTTCCAGTGAGCTGTTGAATATAGCCATCGGTGAGGCAGCTAGCACCCCTCCAAGTTTCTTTAGATGTCAGCGTGGCTCAGTTGGTAGCACATCCGCCTCTGGACCAGAAGGTTGTGGGTTCTCGTTCCACACCAGGATTGGACTTGCACCCAAAAATCACTGGCATCCGAGTGCAGTATTAGGGGGTGCTGTACTGCTGGGGTGTGCCATCCTTCAGATGAGACGTTAAACGGAGGTCCCTTCTGCCCATCCTGGTGTTGTCCTGGTGGGTGTCCAGGTGGAAGTAAAAGAACCCAGGGCACTCTTCGCAAAGAGTAGGGAACATTCCCGGCATCCTGGCCAACATTCCCCTTCCCATAAACCGGTTCATGCAATTATCCAGGCTGTGTGTGGGTGATGATGTGCGATATGGCCGCCACCACACAATCAGTCACTTCACTACCAGTCTAGCATTGCTTGTATGTATTGCTTTGGATGTAGAAAAAGCGCTATATAAATGCTGATTCTTCTTCTTCTTCTTCTCCTTAGTACCTTTGGATATGTCCTGTCTGGTCCTATAGTCTTGTCCGTTTTCAGAGCTGCAAGTCCCTTTTGGGCTCTTTCCTCTGTAAACCGACTGGTGTCCACCCCCTCCCCTTTTTTTCTCCTGTTCCCTTGTGGTCTGCCCCCCCCGCCTCCACTCCCCCTCTCCCTCCACCGTGAAGACAGCAGAAGTACCTGTTCAGGGTGTCTGCTTTGTCTTGATCCTCTTCTTTGCAATTTCAACCTACTGCCCTCCTTATCCTCTCCAGCTCTCCCCTTGCTTTCCTTTTCTTACTTGTGTACCTGAACAAAGGTTTATCTTCTTCAGCTACCCCTTTGGCTATCCTTTCCTCTGTCTGCATCTTTTCTCCCCTCACTGCCTTTCCTGCTTCCCTCTGGTTTACTTAGTATACCTCCCTGTTTTCCTTCCTCTTTGTTTCCTTATACCTCCTGGAATGCCACCCATTTTCCCCTCACCACCTTGGCCACTTCCCTAGAGAACCATAATGGTCCCTTTTTCCTTCTACTTTTACTCACTTCCTTCACACAGAGGTCAGCTGCCTTATTTTTCCCCACCATGCCTCTTCCTCACCCTGGCAATTCCCCCCCATGAGGCAGTTTCTGAGGTAGTCTCACATTTCTTTCAAATCTGTTCTTCTAAAGTCCAGGACCTCGTCCTCATGTGATTTGCATTTTGTTTCCATCTTAATGTTAATCCACACTATAAGGTGATCACTGGTTCCTAGAGGACTGCTCATTGTAATGTCTGAATTGATGTCCTGATTTGAAAGCAACAGGTCCAGCACTGCCCCATCCCTAGTGGGTTCCTTGTCTAGCCCCTTGTAGGGAGTCAAGGATCCAATCCACATCTTGCAGGTAGAAGTCCCAACTAGTAGCATCTCCCCCTTACTTGCCATCCTGATGATGGCTTCCCCAAGTGCCTTATCCAACTCCAATAAACAGACCAGCTCAGCTCTTCCACATGACTGATGGGCTTTTACATATGGCCTGTCTCCATGTGGGAGGAACTGGTTCTAATACAAGATGTGAAGAGTTTGTCTGTTCTTTGCTGACAAGGTGTCCTCCATCAGGTCGGAGGTCTCTTCCAATGTCTCTCTTAGGGATTGAGGAGCTCATTCTGTGACGTACCAGAACACTCCTCTTGTCTGGGCAGAGTTTGGGCCAGCTGGGGTGGAGGACATGGTTGGAGGTTGACTTGAGGCTGCGGCTGACACACTGTGATCTCAACCCAGGTCCAACCCGACTTTTGGTTGGATGTTTGGACCTAATTGGACCTGTGATTGCCAAGATCATCCGGAGTTCCTTGAGGAATGGGGTCTTTCCATTGGCTTTAAAAGAGGCCTTGGATAGACCCCTGTTAAAGAAGTCCTCATTGGACATGGACTGCCTCAGCAAATACAGACTGGTCTCTAACCTCCTATTTTTAGGGAAGGTTATAGAAAAGTTGGTGGCCATTCAACTTGAGGGGTGCCTTGCCTCCTCCTCCACCTATGAGGTTTTTCAGTCTGGATTTAGGGCCAGATATAGCATGAAGACTGCCTTGGTGAAGGTGTTGAATGACCTCCTGATTGTGAGAGACAGGAGAAAATGTACCATCTTGATCCTCCTGGAATTCACAGCGGCATTTGATATAGTGGACCATGAGGTGCTGCTCAACTAGGTGCGATTTTGGTGTGGTCTATCCAGTACAGTCATCCAATGGTTCAGGTCATACCTGATAGGCAGGGTGCAGAGGGTGGTCATGGGACTTGCCTCATCTAACCCGAAGCCCCTGAACTGCGGAGCTCTGTAGGGGTCAGTCTTATTGCCCTTGTTGTTCACTGTATACATGCTGCCATTGGTGGACATCATCAGGCAGTATGGACTGGATTTTCATTGCTGTGCTGATGATACTCAGCTATACATGTCCTGTGCGCCAGGTAGCCAGATGGCAGATTCCATGCTTAACAGTTGCCTGGCTGAAATCAGGCTTGGATGTCTCATAACTGGTTAAAGCTCAACCCAGACAAGCCCAAAGTACTGGTGGTGGATCCAGGTTGTCATGGTGGGATCTCCCCAGTCTTGTTCTGGGGGGTACCCAGGCCCTATCTGATCAGGTCAAGGATCTGGGTATGATCTTTGATGATGGCCTAACATTTGATGCTCAGTTATCAGTTGTCGTTAAGAGTGGATTTTATCATCTGAGGAATATTGCCCGACTCTGACGCCTTTTACCACCTGAGGACCTGACCTCACTGGTACATGCTTTTGTCACATCTAGACTGGACTACTGCAGTGCCCTCTACCTGGGGCTTTCTGGAGGTAACCTCTGATGGCTGTAGCTAGTGAGAATGCAGCGGCTCGACTATTGTTGGGCGTATGAAGGTTTGATCATATTACACCCATCCTCCATAAACTGCACTGACTGCCAGTCAGATGGAGGATTATCTTCAAGGTCAGATTACTGACCTATAAGGCCCTACATGGTTAGTGACCAGTCTACCTGCAAGATCTCCTCATGCTCTACCACCCATCCCAGACTATCCATTCTGCTGAGGGTTGCCTCTTCAGTGTTCCGTTGGTGTGCTTGAAGAACTCTGGTGACTGAGTCTTTTCAGTAGCTGCACCCACGCTTTGAAACTCTCTTCTTTAACAACTATGGGAGGCACCCTCAGTTGAATTCTTTAAAAAGGGATTCAAAACCTTGCTATTTCACCAGGCATTCAGTGGTTTTTAATTACTATGTTATATGATAACTAATCTTCTTTGTATTTTGATGCTTGTTCTCTATTGGATTCATGTACTGTTAATGTTTTATTGTACTTTTAAATTGTATTGGAAAGGCCTGTCCCATTGTCACTGGAGGCTGAGGCACTGGTTGCTACACCTCGTGTCTTGCCAGTGACCCTGGTTCGGGAATGCAGGGGGTTGGCAGAGGGAGAGAGGATTGAGTGCCTGGAGGACTGCTTTCCCTCTCTTGGGGGGAAGGCACATGTTGTCCCACTCACTGATTGCCCTCTGGTGGTGACTGGAGGGCAATACAGGTAGGAAGGCATGCTCCAACATGATTACATCAGTGGGGAGGGGGCAGGGAGAAAAACAAGAAGAAAAGAGCCTGGCAAGGCCCCATGATGGTCCGCTGTGCTGTGTGCTGACCCTGGGGTTCTGGATAGGGTCTCTGGGGAGGCATACCTCCTGGCCCCCCACTGTGGGGGGGGGGCAATCCACAGGGGAAATACCGGGGGGCAGCTAATTGTGGTGTGGTGGGACCTGAGAGAGAATTTCTCCTTTGGGAGGGACTGAATCACCTGCCAGGGCTGAGGTGGAAAACGTACATGGAAAAAAATATATAAGCAAATAAATTGTATAGTAAAGCACTTCAAGTCTCCAGAGAGGGGTGCTATATAAATAAAATATCTATCTGTCTGTCTGTCTGTCTATCTATCTATCTCTCCCTGTGATGGAGGTCTGTATACCACCCTCGTACAGATAGCAGCCACAGTACCTGTCTCTAGGATAACCCACAGCACCTACTGCCCTTTTTTCCCCTCTGGGTGCCCCTGTACTTCTGTGGCCTTAATTTCCTCCCTGACATATAGTACAACCCCTCCTTCCCTTCTCCCTCCCTATTTCTCTAGAACAGTGAGTAGCTCAGTATGGCCATGTCCCAGCTGTGGCTGTTAATGTATCACATCTCTGTTATGGCCATGAAATCCAGGCTAGCCTCCACCATGTTGGCCTCCAGATCTGGAATTTTATGTCCTAGATCCCTTGCATTGGAACATATGGCTCTATATACCTCACTCCCTCATTGCCTGCTTCCATGCTTCCCCCCATCCTGTTTGTGCTGTTCCCTGAAGCTCCCTCTGATACCCCTCTTCTCTTGCTACCTTTTCCATTTCCTGTCTTCATTACTTCTCTCTTCTTGCTGTCCTGATTTATACCCCCTTATTCTTTGACTTGTCCCCAGCCCTGTCTTCTTGCACACTGCTCTATGGGAGCCAAGTCCCCTCAGGCTTGCCTTCCCTGCTGCTTCATCAATTGGGGTGGTCAGTTGTTGCCTCCCTTGGTTTTAGAGCCACCGCTGTTAGTCTAAATGCTCATCCAAATAGCATTTAAACCTCCGATGAAGGACTGTGGTCCCCCTCCTGGAAAGATGCAGGTCATCTCTCCCATAGAATCCCATATCCTCCCAGGTTGGACCTCAGTCCCCAGTGTAGCCATAACCCTCCTCCATGCACCATGTCTTAAACCAGTTGTTATAAGCCCTTAGGCAGAGTGTCCTATCCTGTTCTGTCCCCATCCATATACAGGGAACACTTCAGCAAAAGCCACTATGTATGCTGCCTAGCTGAGGCCCCTCCCCAATCCAATTCTGTTTGTGGGTAGCTGGGACTGTGAGTGGAATGAAAATCCACATCATGCCTGCAGTCAGTTACAAATGACTTGGAGTGTGTCATAGGCAGTAACTAAGCAATAATAAATGATGTGGTGTTGGCTGTACTCTACTAACTCATGAGATGGGGTGGTTTGGAGTCACGAAGTGAAGCCAAGACAGGCACACTGAGCCAAGGCTAATTCCCATACATGCCCTGAGTCAGGAGAAACAGGGAGAGGAAAATCAAATTATATAGAACAAAAATACAGTGCAGCCAAAAATGCAAAATCAACATATGCACAATACCTTTGGATGCAACATTACTGTATAAAGTCAGCAAAGAAATACTGTATGTCAGCTATAAAACAATATTACAAATACAGCAAAATATTAAATAAATCAATAAAAATCAGCAGTCAAGATGAAACTACAATGAGATTCAGGTGTAGGCCCAGGAACAACTTGCAGGGAGAGCCAAAAAGAGGGAAAAAGAGAGATATTTAATAGATGTGGGCACAATAAACAGTCTCTGGCCAGAGCCAATAGGGCTGTAGCTGAGGACTTTGGGGTAAAAATATTGTAAATTACCAAAGCTACAAGCCTGCATTTGCAAAATATAAAAATAGGTTCATAAATTTGTTGTTTTGTAATACTTTTACACCAAATTTTCAACACAGCCTTGTTATGACCCTGCCTCATGAAGACAGACAAATAAAATGTTCAACTCCTGGCTTAAAGCTGATAATGTGCAGGGACTGGGAAATCAACTTTTGGGATGCAAAAACTCATTTTGGGCAGGAGTTGAAAAATGACAGCTGCAATATTCATGAGGTGCTTTAAAGAAATGGCTATGTTGAAAATTGGGGGTAAAATATTGAATACCAAACTTACAAGCCTGCATACACAAAATTCAATGTAGGCTCATAACTTTGTTTTTTAATACTTTTACACCAGATGTCCAACATAGCCTTCTTATGACCCACCACATGAACAAGGCCAGAGAAAATTTTCAGCTCCTGGCTGAAAGGTGATTTCTCTCAGGGACTGCAAAATCACATTTCAGGATGTAAAAAAAAAACATTTTGGCCAGGATTTGAAAAATGACAGGTGCCACATTCATGATGTGCTGTAAAGATATGGCTGTGTTGTAAAGCTGGTGTAAAAATATTAAAAAGTACCAAAGTTATGAGCCTACATTCGTAAAATTCAATGTAGGCTCATAACCTTGGTTATTTTTTAATATTGCTGCACACAGTTTTAACATAGACTTCTTATGACCCCACCTCATGAGCAAGGGCAGAGAAAATTTTCAATTCCTGCCCAAAAGGTGATTTTGTACAGGGATAGCAAAATCACCTTTCAGGGTGTAAAAATAAATTTGGCCAGGATTTGATAAATAACAGCTGTCACATTCGTGGGGTGCTGTAAAGGTATAGCTATGTTGTAAATTTGGGGTAAAAACATTGAAAAAGTACCAAAGTTAAGAGGCTGTGTTCACAAGATTCAACATTGGCTCATAACTTTGTTTTCAATATTTTTACACCAAATTTTCAAAATAGCCTTCTTATGACCCCACCTCATGAACAAGGGCAGAGAAAATGTTCAGCTTCTCCCCAAAAGGGGATTTTGCACAGGGATCATAAAATCACCTTTCGGGACAGATCTGCCTAATAACAGTGCCATTGTTAATGAGGAGGGATCCCAAAGAAGGCATGTTGAAAATTAGGGCCAAAAATATGTAAAAATGCTCAAGTTATAGCACTAAGTTCAAAACTCCATTGAAATACATTGAATCACATACCTGTTTTTTTCAGTTCACAGTCCGGCTTTAAAGAGTGAAGACGTGTCTGTGGTTCAGAAAGGATTATGGTGTTGAACCCTATAAGGGTAAGTAAGGGTTTGTGGAGGTGCAGGGTGGTGGGTGGTGGGTGCTGAGTGGGAGGGTCCGGTGGGGGGTATGAATGTCTGCAAAAGACATCGATGGATGGTTTTCTTTTTACTGGTGAAAAAAAAGGCTGGACCGAGGATCCCTGTTCATGACACTGGGGGACTGGGCACTCCCGATGTCACAGTTATGTTTCTGAAGGGGTGGGGTGGTAGGTGATGAGAGGGAGGGTTGGGTGGAGAGAGGAAATAAAAAAAAAAGACAGCATCAAAGGAGCGCAGGATCATGACACTGGGGGACAAGATACCCCCACTGTAATTGCTATGTTTCTTGGAGGGGGTGCTGAGAGGGAGGGTCTTGTGAGGGAGAATGTTTATTAAAAAAAATAATAAATAATAAAATAGGTGGTCATGGAGGATGCCATGACCATGATGGCCACCGCAGACTACTTCGCATGTACAACTGCTAGCACATGCACATCAGAGTGTGGTGGCCATCTCAGACACGGGAGTGGGCCGTGTTCCTCCGTGATGACCAGCAGTGTAAAACAGTACAGTGCGGCATTGATACGGACAACATGGGTGGACTGCTTCAGGGATGTGGAGGCAACTGTGGTACAAGTCTGGCATGTTGTTCTTTTGCAAGGAATGCAGAGTCCTTTTTTCTCACAACAAGAGGTCTGCAGGGCTCTGCCCAGGAAAGGGAAGAGGAAGGGGATGGTAAAGAAAGAAAGAAAGAGTTAGAGAACATGGAGAGAAAAACAGGAGAGGTGAAATGAGGGAGCAGAAAAAACTGTAAGGGAAGGAAAGAAGCTAAGTGCAGGAGCAGTTGGGAGAGAGAAGTGAGAATTGCAGAATGGCTTAAATGAGGTGATAGAGGACAGCTGCATAGAAAGAGTGGTTATGACAGAGTTTTGGGAGATGGACACTTGATCTGAGAAAGCAGAATAACCTATATAGGTCCTACAGCATGGGCTGGAGAAGGAGAAGCCATCAGGAGGAATAGGAGGAAGAGGTGGGAGAGCAAAAGGGGGAGGGAGGGAGGCCCAGCACATAGCAACAAGGAAGGGAAGCAGAGGACACACCAAGACCCAAAGAGGTGGGAGAACAAGGGCAACATAAAGGGACCAGTGATGGATCAGAGCTAGGTCATTTACAGCAAAGTGGTAAAAAGAGAGGAAAAGGTGGTCCAGTCTTGCCAGGGCAGTTTTGGAGGCTGTACTGTAAACATAACCAGATTGCTCAGCGGTTCTTTGAGTACAATTATTCAGCCTCCTCCATCAGTAATCCCTTTAAGGTAGTGGCAAAAAGAGAACACCACCACTGCACGTACTGCTGGATGAACCTCACTACCCCATCTTTACATTTTCCTCATGAAACTTTGCATTATGAATGTTGCTGGCTTCCTTCTTAATTCACACATCTAATTCCATCTTTCCCATTCTCAGGACCAGAATCCTGATCCTCAGGTGCAACAACTGGAGAATAAGGGGAACCCCTTAACTTTTTTTCCTAAGCTGAAGAGTATTAAACTGACTTGATAAAAATAACAAAAAGCAACCAGCCAGCAGTTAGCTGGCCAAGCCAGCATTCACTCCATACATACCTAGCAATGACCACACTAGTGAACTCAGAAGAAAAAGTGCTATTTAATAGCGCAATACAATTATCAGATCTGGACAACAGGCCTGTTATGACTTGGTGGGTGGCGTAAAATAGTCAAGTGTTTAGCAATGGGATTAACAAATTAGAGAATCTGCATAAAGTTCATAAATTGACCCCCAGATATACCAGGTGGTAATGAAAGAGGCAATTATAGAGGCAGGCCAATACATTCCTGAACTGAGCTGCTACTGTTCAGAAATACACTTTGAATTTGCTGTATGCACTGCATTTAATCTGAATGTACAGGCCTGCCTGTGCTAGTTTTCAAGCCTGAACAGAAACTTTTTCATAAGGATTGGTTTGAAATTACAGGACAGATTTTTTAGTTTTGAAGAATGTAGAGAGGCTTTACAAATATCTCTCTCATTACCACCCCGATGTAGGAACTTGCTTTTGTTTGATTATTAAACCTGTCATTAGACAGGGCTTTGATTTATGAACATTGAAGTGGATTTTCTATTTTGTTTAATAACCACTTTGTAAATCCAGGAGTGTACTTTTTGTCATCCCAAGTCATAACATGCCTGTTTCCCAGATTTGATAATTGACTTGCATTATTAAATGAAGGATCACTTTTTCTCTTGAGTGCACTGGTGCGATTATTGCTGCATATAGAATGAGTGCTGACCAGGTCAGTAAGATGCCAGTTGTTGTTGGTTTATTAGTCTGTCTCGCTGCATCAGGCATTGTGCCCCACTAATTCCATTTAGGCTCCCACTTGAGCCAATGTAGGTTAGTCCATGACCACAGCAACCCAGACTGAGCTCCTGGAAAAATGGCAAATCAATCTTGGTGACTGTGATCATGGCTACCTAGGGAAGAGGGCGACCAGATACTGCGGTCGGCGAAAACTGCAACAAGAACTTGCACATATACATGCACGCACCCACAGGGGGGAGATGCAGGGGTGGGTTGGCATGTGGGAGGGGTTGTGGTGAGCAGCTGCCGAGCTGGATCACTGGTGTCATGGGGAGGGTGGTCAGCTGGGAGGCATGGGGTACCAGGTTCTGGTCCTTATGGTGCGGATATTTTTTTGCCGCCTGGGGGCATGCATTTAGTCAAGTCCCCCCCACCTGATATGCACCCTCCTGGAGTTGAGAATCCATAAGAAGGGGGGGTGCAGGGGGCAGAACCCCCCTCGTTAAAAATGAGACCTGTAGGTCTCAGGAACCATTTTTCTGTGCGCTGCCAGTGTACATCGCCGAAATTATTTTTCAGCAATGTACACTTACCATGATAGCGATCGCTGTTTCTCGATCACTATAATGATACGGAACCCCCATGCAGGAACTTGCTTTTGTTTGTTTATTAAACCTGTCATCAGATCCTGCAATTGCCTCTCATACTTCCTCAGTTTTTCATAAGTGTCTCTCTATCCTGACCCTAGTTATTTGGCTATGTCCCCATTTAAACTATTTTTGCTTCTGAAGCACAGTGAACACCATCTATCATAGCAACATAATAATAATTAAAGGTCAGAAGTGGGGATGGACTACTCATCGGGTAGCCGGATCAGGTATGTCAGGTATCGGCAATTTTTGGCTGGGAAGGGTAGTTTGGGTAATTTACTACCCTACCTGACATAGCAGTATACTTCATGGGTTGGGTAGTTTTGACACAGGTAAGGGTAATTTTTTAAACAGGAATTACAAAAAGCTTGTGGGATTCTGGGGCTCCTGCCAGGACTTCCCAGGCTGAAAACAGGAATGAAAGGGCAGCCTGTGTGGTCCTTCAAGAGCTCACAGCAGAATTAGGAGCACATGACACTGGGCTGACAACCTGATTGGTCAGTGTTAAGTCAAATCAAGTTTATTGTTTGACTCTGAGGTCATTACAATTTAACAGAATAAAAAAGACATAAAAATACGATAGAAATGGGCATGGAAATATAAACAGTTTGTTATACCAAGCACAGCAATAAATATTCAAACTGCAATTACATAGTATACTTATCACACTATTGAGTGGATTTATTTTTTAACATCATTCTCTTTCTAAATATATTCACAGTACAAACAATTTTTACAATTACTAGCATGAGCACTTAAATTTTCAGATTAAAATACTTGATTTATCAGAATAAGGGTCACGGTCACAGTTTCATCAACCTGGAAAAATGGTTCTTGACTGAAATTAACTGAACATCATAATATTACTTGTATTAAGGTCATTAACAAAGGACCCAATGCAAGCCATATTGTGCTACTGTTTGTAAGGAAGCCTACCCAGGCTCTCCTAGGAAGCACTTACTACTTTGGCCAGTACATACCTCTTTCAGAGAAACCATAAATTTGCCCCAACTAGGGGTGAAACTGAGTTATAATTCCCAAGCCTCTTAACCAGAAACCAAGGTCAGCAATGCAAACTACTCAGTCCCAGTCTGGATTAACAAGCAACTGTCTTTTGACCCCATGTGAGCCAACCTGTACTACCAGCCCAATCCCATCAATACAGAGGGGCATAAAAGGACACCCTACAGCGCATGCTGCTCAATGTCCCATACATGACCCCCCATGTTAGGCATTGTCAGCTGGCTTGTACTTTGGGCCTCAAATATAGGGTTCTAAGACTGGGCCTATATTCCCGCATTGGGACATTTTGTTTCATGCCCAGACTGTAGACTTAATAGTGAGCCTGAGACCTAACTCAAATACACCCCCTCTGCAGGACTGTAAATATCTTTTCCCCAAAGGTCTGATACAACCAATCTATAGTACTCTCCACCAGGCCTTCCCAGGCATCCCCCCCCCCAATTTGGTGCACAAAGCCACTTCAGAGTAAAAGCCTACTAATGCACCCTATAAATAACAATTCTTTAGGTGCATTGAGATAAAATAGTTTCGCAAGAACCTTCAACAATTCATCGACCCACAAAGCAGAGTTTAGAAGTTGACTTCTAGGCCCCAAAAAAGAGTTATCAAACCTGGCAATGACTCGTTATTGATCTCAAGGGTCTTGACCCCATTTTGCGTAAAAGTAATACTTTAAAGCAAGTTGCAACCAAGTCCAAGAGGCCTGTCCATAAGGCCTTCTCATGTCTACAAACAACAATTGGCCAGATTTAAGCTTACATACTTCATATAACACTTTCTGTATTGGCGAAAAGCTATCTAACATACTTGTATAACGTTTTTCTGCTTTAACTACATCTAGCACCTGGAAGTTTTAATCATCTAGAGGGGACTCAATTTAGGCAATATTTCTTTTGTCACTGGTACATGAATAAACTATGTTTCTCACCAAAGCAACCTTGCTTAAAGATTCTCTAGGGCTAAAATGAATAACTGCCTGGTCTGGGCAACATCAAACCAAGGGACAAAGTGTCAACCATATATATCCTTCCTACAAGGCTCATAAATATAAAATTACTAAAAATATGCTATTCAGAGGTAAAAGGAGAACAGAAACTTATACCACATCAGTTTCTACTATCCATACAAGCAAACTTTTCTACTTTGGGAGGTTAGCAGGCCATGAGCACTGGGCTTCCTAGAGAATTAGCATATAATTTCTATGTTGATGGTTACCCAGTATATAAAAGCACAGTTCTTTTCACTAGATGACTAGGACTCATACACAAACCTTAAAACACAGTTAAAAATTAATGACACAGTTTAGAATGAATAACACAATGAGCATCTAAAAATCATGAAAAGATAGGATACCATTTAGCTCATGCTAGCACCCACTAATACTTAAACAGTTTGAAAAAGAATATTTTTAATTTTTTTTTTTATTTATTTAGCTTTTGTTGACCAGGTAAGTGCACCAGACAAATCCTGCCTATTTTCAGGCACGACCTGGGGAAGGGGGATACAGATGAATGCCAACTGACTTTGAACCAGATTAAGCTGTTGGTGGTATTTATAGTGAAAGAGGGAAATTTGGCCAGGACACCGGGGAAATTCCCCTACTCTTTTCGATAAGTGCCATGGGATCTTTTAACATCCACCTGAACTACCACCAATCCAGGCAGATGGGACCTCGGTTTAACGTCTCATCCGAAAGACGGAAAAAAAGCAAAAAATTTAAAAGCAAAAAACACATATCTGTAACTGATAATAAGACATCAGCATCAAAATGATGTCCTATTTTTCAGAGTGGGCATTTCCATTACTATGGCCTCTGATATGCAATTATATTTATACAAGAGCCAGCAAAAATGAATCAAGGTTCATAGCTCATTAGTTGTTACCCATGCTCCAAGGGGCTCTGTCCCAATCTTGTGTAGGCCCATACTGATGTCCCAGGCCTTTTAATCCTGATTTATTAAAAGAAAAATGTTACCTTCATACTAGGAGCCCATGTTATCCATTAGGTTTTATGGTCCGTGAAAGTAAGAGAAGCGATTCAGACTTCAGCAACTTCATACCCAAATGCCAGATCCACATCCTCAACCATCTCTCACCATGTTTCGGGAAAACAGTGAGTCTCTATAATAAACCTAATGCTCCAACCTCCAATAATTTTGCCTCCACATCTCTGCACCATGTCTCTCAAATATCTCTGAAGCCAGGTAGATCTCTTTTCATCTCTTTTCTGGATACTTTTTTCTATAAATTATCCTCTCTGTCACTCACCAAATTGACCTCAGAAATCCTTGTCCAACAAGCCAGTGCCAACTGAAGTGCTAGAAGCACGTATCCAAACTGCAAACTTCTCTCTAGTAAATGAAGAAGTGATTGGTCAGTGGTGTCTGTGCTCCATTTGCTGTGAGCCTGTTGCACAGATTGCAGCCAGACTCTGGAGGAAGTTGAAGGAATCAGGTGCTCGCATTGCATTTTTGCTGCTAAATCATGGTGAAAATGTATAAAAAAATAATAAAAAGGTAAAAACCTCCACAAAGGAGCAAAGGGAGAGGGAGTTGGGTTGGAGACTGAAAAGATCTTGGAGGGAGGGGGGAATCAGGGACTAATCCTCTCAGTTGAAAAGGTGGATGGTGCAGTGCTGGGGAGAGCAGGAAGGTGGGGGACAAAAGGCACTGTCAGCTAGTTTGTGTCTCACCAGTATAGTGAAAGCCATTTAGGCTATAATTTACACTGTTTGTTAGGTGCCCTGAGCTCTGTCATTTTATTACTATGACATAGCTACATTGTGTGTCTCTGCAGCACAGTAAAAGCCATTTAGGCTGTATTACATCATCTGTTAGGTGCCCCAAGCCCTGTCATTTATTACTGTGACATAGTTACACTGTGTGTGTCTGCAGCTTAGTGAAAGCCATTCAGGCTATATTACACTGTCTGTAAGGTGTAGAGATGGGCGAAGTCTGCAAATTTTGCTCCGTGAAATATTTCACAAAATTTGCGCATTTCACTTAATATTTTGCAGTTGGGAAGTGCAAAACTCTGCCAGCAAAATGTGGAATTTTGTCTATGAATGGCAGAATTTCGCCACTTGCAGGCAAAATTCTGCTGTTTACAAGCAAAATTCCACCATTCATGAGTGAAATTTCACATTTCATGAGCAAAATTTCACATTTTGCACAAACAGAACATTTCACGAAATGTGCAGATTTCATGAAATATTTCCTGGGGTGAAATTTCCGACTTAGCTGGAACTTCACTGGTGAAATTAAACTTTGCTGCAACTCTAGTTAGGTGCCCCAAGCTCTCTTATTTAGTACTGTGACATAGAGTCAATGTGGGTTTCTCCATAGCATAGTGATGGCCATGTAGGCTGTATTACAGTGTCTGTTATGTGCCCCAAGCACTGTCATTTATTACTGAGACATAACTGCACTGTGTGTCTCTGCAGCATAGTGAAAGTCAATTAGGCAGTATTACACTGTTTGTTAGGTGCCTCAAGTCCTGTCATTTATTACCATGACATACCTACATTGTGTGTGACATTTCTCTGTAGCATACAGAAAGCAATTTAGGCTGTATTACAGTGTCTGTTAAGTGTCCCAAGCCCTTTCATTTATTCCTATGACATGGTTACCCTGCGTATCTCTCTGCAGCATAGCAAAAGCCTTTTAGGTTGTATTATACTGTTTGTTAGGTGCCCTTAGCCCTGTCATTTATTACTGTGACATATAGCTACACTGTGTGTCTCTGCAGCATACTGGAAGCCATTTAGGCTGTATTACACTGTCTGTTAGGTGTCCCACACCCTGTCATTTATTACTGTGACATAGCTACACTGTGTGTCTCTCTGCAGCAAGCATAGTGAAACCATTTAGGATGTATTACACTGTTTGCTAGATGCCCTGAGCCCTGTCATTTATTACTGTCTGTGACATAGTCAGCCACACTGTCTGTCTCTGCAACAGTTAAAGAAACAATATCCATTCCTTTCATGGCTGTGTCTACTATGTCTCATACAGTGGTAATCATGCAAATGTTGTCCAGTAGCACAGTATACCCAGCAGTGCGCAACTGTGGTACCCCTTGAATAACATGTACAGTGGAGCCCGCCAGGATGAAGGGCAGTGTCACAGATTTACTACATGACAAAAGGGATTAACTCCCATTGAAATTGCATTGTTTGCTGCAGTGACTCTACTGCAGAATTCTGCAATGCTGTGCTTCATCCTGGTTGGCTTCACTGTATACCGCTACCATACACTGATGTGCGGTGCACAGTACTGCACAACTTTTCTGTGGCTACCACTCTATTTCCCAGTCTAAATCTACTAAAATGAAGCACAGTTATGCTGCATGTGCAACTGTTAATGATGTGGATAATATGAAAAATATCACTAATGAAGAACATTATGACAATAATAATGACATCACCAGAACTGGCACTAAATGTCCTCCTGAGCCAAAAAAGCATGTTAGCAATGAAATGATAGTAGGGCTTTGGAAATAACTGACTGGAGTTACTCATAGAAGTACTTTACATTTTGCCACATGTGCCAGGACACTTCCAGTTGTTGAAGCAGCATGCAGGGAAGCATCCTCCTCAAATATAAGGTCAGATAGTGTGGCAGTGAATGCAGATAGAGATGGTGGTGACATTGGGGACTGGGAATGGGATAGCCTGGGCTATGTCCCACATGATGATGATGATGGCACTTCCAGTTCTTCTTAATCTTGTGGTG
This sequence comes from Neoceratodus forsteri, assembly GCA_016271365.2. NCBI lineage: Eukaryota > Metazoa > Chordata > Ceratodontiformes > Ceratodontidae > Neoceratodus > Neoceratodus forsteri. The sequence goes on from JADMNL010000023.1 coordinate 347,748,648, forward strand.
ATGGGGTCTGCAGGTTCAATAATGGGGTAGGAGAGGATGCCATTGTAAGGCATGAGAGGCAAGTGCAGAAAAAAATCATATGCTAAACATAAGAATAAGATAATGAGCATGAATAAGAACAATCCATTTCTACAAGAAAATGGCAGAGTAGGGTTTCCTCCAGCTCCCTTGACTGTACAAGAAATAGTGCCAGTTACCATGGTACAAAGCAAAAAAGATAAATCTTTAGTGTGGAATTTATTTTATATTGACCCTGCAGACAACTCTCTAGCTGTATGTAGTTTGTGCAAAAAGAGCATCAGTCATTGTGGCAAAGCAGGAAATTTTGGAAGATCAGTAATGATAAGACATGCAAAGGAAAAATGCCCAATTGAGTGGGGCAGGGCAAAGAATGTAGTTGGTAGGAGTGGTAGTGGAGGTGTTGGTGGCAGTGATGACCATCGTAACAATGAACTGGAAGCAGGAACTGGCATTGAATCATTTGATATGTCCTTGCAGTCTTCCCAGACAAACATAGACTGTTTTCTTCTGACGTACAGTCAAGTACTGCAAAATCCCAAAGTAGTACTCAGTGTGAAAAGGTGCAAAAAATACATTCTCCAAAGACTAAAAATATCTTGTGATTCTCAACTAACATTAAAAGAAAGTGCTGCAAGGACATCAACATTTAAACACAAGCATCCAAGATGCCAGCTGTTAAACTGAGCCATAGCAGAGCTGTTAGCCGATTGTCAACTCTCTCTGATAGGGTTGAACAAAGCCCTGCCCCATTTTTTATGCAGAAAGAGTTTAATCTCAAGGCTGTGTTCTATCCCCTCCTTTTCTGTCTCTTGTCTGTCTGGTTGTGCAACCAAACTTTCTTGTGAGACCAAGAAACTGATCACTCAGACAGTTTCTCAATTCTCCGCCTCTCTCTATCTTTCTTTGCCTTCCCTTGCTACTTCTTTTTTTTTTTTTTGGCAGGACCTCCTGTCATTTCCTCAGCCCTGGTCATGGCCCCTGGAAGCCTCAGCCACCATCTATGGCTGCTGGGGTCACCCCTGGCATGCCCCCCGGAGGGCAGGGCCATGGCCACATTCTTCCCGTGGCCACAGAACTAGTATCTAGTCGGGGGACCCGCAGCAATGGTGGCCACTCAAGGACTTCCTGGGAGGGTTTCATTAAGGCTGTGGCTCTCGTCCACCTATTTTCTTTTTACTTTTTCCTTCACGGAGGCGGGGACATGCAATGATGCCAGTGTCCGCCCCGCCTCCGAGAGATTCAGTGTTGGCAGCATGAGATCTCCCGGCCTCCACCAGGAGTCCTCAGCACTCTGAGTGCTTCCCTCACCCTTCCTTCAGAGAAGGAGAGCAGTCCATAGGACGCTCCATCCTTCCCCAGCTGGCCCTCCGATGACCCTGGTCCGTTCCAGAACCCGGGTCACCGGCGTCACAAGTGGAAAACCCACCACTGCACCAATGGGCCGGCACTCCCTTGCTACTTCTGTCTTAAATGTCACTGATACTGGGATCCCTTTGTTTAAAACTGTATATAGTTCTACTGTTGAAATGATTGCAAAAAGCTATTTGGAACTCAAGGGGTTAACCTGAGATGCAGTTTTAAGCCCTTTGCAGAGTTGCAAATAAGTGGCCAGTTCAGGGTCATCGTGTACTGTTTTGCTGCACCTGCAAGGAATGAAACTTACAAGAACATTCTGTAAATTTACAAAAACATTCTATGGAAATCAGGCTCTCTTAATGAGTTCCCAGGCAAAGACTTATAGAAAGAGCAGCAATGCTTTTGCTAGAGAGACAAGGAGAGTGAGACTGAAAGACTAAAACTTGGAATTAAGCAATACCCTCAGAAGAAGGACTTAGTTTTCTCTGTTTGTACTGCCTTTATAAATAGTTATACTGAATAATTTTTATTTTTTATTTTGCTGTTATTGAGAAAAATAAAATGCTATTTGCAAATTTTGAAATTCCTATGCTTCCTGACCTGTGCATTGACAACAGATGGTGTCAGCCTAAGTGGGATATACACTGTGCATACTCTAAGCCAGGAGTTTTGTGTGTGGGTACTAGACCTGGTACCAGGGAAGCATAGAAAAAAGGTATGGATTCTGCAGCAACAACTTGAGAAGCAGAGAGAAAAAGAGATTCAATGTTTATAGTTACAGAGAAAAGAAGCAGTGGCACCAGAGCCAGAAGGGCCATGGCCCTCTCCATTTTGAAAAGTGAGGGGAAGTGTAGGTAATTAAAAAAAATGTAAAAAATGCCATTCTGGCCAAAATCTGAGGCTGGGCATGGTGCAGCACAGCGGTGACAGGTGGCAACAGAGAGAGACCAACGACACATACCCCACACACAAAACAAGCAGTCCGGTCTACAGCAGAAAGCCAGCTGAGTCTGACAGCTGTCAATATCATCAAAGGACACACACTCATCAGTGCGACTCAACTACAGTGCAGCAAGCAAGCACTAATGGCAGGCTTATTGCCTATAACTACCCCCATTTACTCTTGTCTGTGACATCCCTCCCTCCTAACTGCCTGGCCAACTCCTCGAGTGCCTTCCCCGTTATTTACCCAGTCTGATTTTATTTTAATTTTTTTTCCTGAATTATTTTGAGTCTTTCTTGACAAGTTCCCCAAATGACCTTCTGCTGCTAGCTGCTTGCTTTTGTTGTCCTCTCAAGTCTTCCTGAAAGTGTTCATCCTGCTTCTGTCTGAGTAAATAGTCTGCTCTCAGTCTTTCGATGATCAGCTGGCTCTGACTGCCACTCTGTCTGCCTCCTCTGGCTCACATAACACACACTGACACTGCACCGCTGGGTCAGAACTGGGAAGGGAGGGAGTGAGAGGAGTCAGACTCAGTCTCAGGACAGGTTGGAACTTGTCTTGGCCCCATCATGGCCTGGAGTGGTCCAGTGACAGGGCCTTTGGGACTGGTCTGATGACGGGTGACCGGGTCGGGTCAGGACCGACCAGCAACAGGAGCTAGAGCCAAGATCTGAGGAGGAGGTCCAGGGGGTGAAGTTGAACCAGGTCCTCCTGGCATGATGATCAAAGGTGAGGTGAGGTGAGGAGGGCAGCAGTAGCCTCCCTCAGATGGGAGGGGAGATGGACACATAGTCACAAACCTCCTCCTGCAGCAGCAGTTTGCTGCTTGTTGTTTAAATGTTTTTTTTGCAAGTGAGTGCAAGTTGGCTTGGTGACTTGGCATGACATAGCAAGTTGTAACAAACAGGCAGACTGTGTGGACATCAAGACAGTGACGCGTTGTTGAGCTATTTCCTCAAAATACGCGTTTGTGTGGAGTTCTGTATGTTTAGAAGCTGGAAGATGCTCTAAATACACTCTACTGTCATTTTTCTTTTTTTTTTTGTAAGAATTCTCAAGGGTGGTTGAGTGTTCTTTATCAGTGAAAACGATGGAGAAGTTTGTTTCCCCAAAGTTTGCTGGGAGAGGTGTTGCTGCCCGAGGGCCTACAGGACAGCTCGGTGAGGATGGAGCAGGGAGCTCTCCTGGGACACTTATTCACCCAGAATTGGGCGTAAAATACAAAGCAGCAACTAAACCTACATTGGTCTCTATACAAGCCCTATTATCTGGATTCCAAACTGAAGTAAGACAGTCGACGTCTTGGATAGAGACTGCTTTGAGTGAAATTTCTTCTCTATTGGAGAACACAGAAAAAGCAGACCAGCTTAATGAAAAGGAGATAAAGGCAGCATCGCACGAACATTAACCTTAGAAGGGATGGTTAATGCAGCGCTACATGAACAGTTAGCACAGGCAGCCAGGATTGAGCATTTGGAGAATAATGTATTGAGACGTAATTAAAGGCTTATTGGATTTCCTGGTGATGTGCTAAATGAAGAGTTGAAGGAGGAGGTGGAAGCAGCGCTTAGAGCAGTTTTTGCTTTGGAATCTTCTTTTACTTGGAATTTCTGTTTCGTCCTTCACGTATTTCTAAGGATTTACCAGAGAGAGAATCAGGCACAAGGTACATTATTATTACTTTTTTAACACTGGCTGAAAGAAATAACATTCTCCAGATGGCTAGGCAAAAGAAACAGATGATATACAAGGGAACCCGGGTACATTTTTATCTGGATTTCTGCCTGCAAACGCAATGAAGACGGAAAAGGTTGTTAGCCATTATGTCAGAGTTTAAAGAAGCTGGAATTCTAGTTGTTTTATTCGCGTCAGCTCACCTGAGAGTTCAGTTCAAGGGGAAGTTTTATTATTTTGAGGATCAAGATGCTGCACGTCTGTTTTTTGAAAAGAATATTAAGATGCCTGAAGACTTGGGTTCAGATTTTGAACAGGAGGAGACAGAAGTAACACAGTACCATCCAGTTTGAATAAATAACATTTTTCCCCCTCTATTTCGTTCTTACTACAGCTTGTGGAGTGGATAGATTGGGACTTGAAAAAGGAAAAAAACCTTAATACTTTGGATTTATTCATTTTTTTTTATTTCTAATCATTGGGATGTAAAAAGCTTGGATCATACATACAATTTCTTTTTTTTTCCTTTCTTAATTGTCTTTGTTATAGCTCTAGTTTAAAATGATACATTGGAATTTTGTTATTTCTCCCTTAAAAACAGGATGTTTTATTAAGCTAAAATTCTCTTGATCTAATCTATTTCAAAATGTTTATTTTTCTTGATTTTTCATTGTTTGTTTAAAAGAATATTTCTTTAAGAAAATAATAAAAATAAAGTATAAAAAAAACATTGGCGAGAGTAGTCACACACATCGTCACTCATCACAGGCATATAGAGGGGCAGGCAGCCAGCTGGCAGGGGTCCTTCACGGAGCTGCAGGCGGCTGAGTTAGATCACATGACCATATCTGTCCCAACTGCCTGCACTCACACTGATTGGACAGATATGGTCATTTGGTGTTGTGTAAGTTGTTTCTCTCAGGAGTTGTTGCACAGAGCCAGTCAGTCAGACCAGTGAGAGAGAAGCAGCAGCAGCTTCTTACTCATTGTCTAGTCATTTTTGATTGACTCTAACTATAACTGGATCTTAATTGATCCCAACCATCAGTCACTGTGTTCTGTGCTTAAAAAAAATTAAAAAAACAGTCAGTCAGTACCAGTCCACAGCCTTTTATTGTTTTTTTTAACAAAGTAAAGCCACCAAGGCAGGACCTCTTGAGAGAGACAGTCAGAGGCCTAGTTTTCACTAGTGGCCATCTGTGGACCCTTGGGCGTCTGTGCCCCTCTTGATTTCTTTTCTTTCTATTTTTTTTTGCATTTAATTGAAAAGCCAAAAGGAAAATAAGTTTTTTTAAGTACTTGCCTTGCCTAATTCTTTGATTGAGTTTGTTCACTACACTGCATGAAGTGAAACGAAGGAAAAAGATCAGATTTATTTTCTTTCTTTTTTGCACTTAATTGAAACAGCAAAAAGGAAAAAGGTTTTTTTTTTAAGTACTTGCCTTGCCTAATTCTTTGAGTTTGTTCATTTACTACTCTGCATGAAGTGAAGTGAAGGAAAAAGATAAGATTTTTTTCTTTCTTTTTTTGCACTTAATTGAAAAAGCAGTGTGCCTTAGGGTCTTTGGCCATTACGCTCACTCCATTCCATAAGGAAATAAGCTGAGATGGGTGCAGTAGAGGAGAATGGGGTGAATCTTGGGGCTGAAGACCCCAAGGCACACCTCAATGCCTGTCACTGGCTGCAGGGTGGGGGTGGGGGTGGAATGGCATGAGCATCACGGCCAATGACCCCAACTCACACCCCCAATGCCTGTCAGTCTCTACAGGTTGGGGCGTTACAGTTAGGAACTCTAATGCCCCTGGTGTTTGTTGGTATGTTTGCTCCAAATTTTCAACATGGGCTTTGTGGGACCCAACCTCATGAACAGTGGCACTGTCATTTCGTTACTCAAGTTCCAAAAGGTGATTTCACACATTTGGTGCTACAGGTGCAAAAACACATTTTGGGCAGACAGCTGTATTGTTCATGTTGAGGTGTGAAAAAATTGCAATGCTGAAAATCTGGAGCGAAAATTTGAAAAATTGGTGAAGTTACGAGCGTGCTTAGAAAATGTGCTATGCACAAATGTAATGCAATCATTTTTTGGAAATTGTTCACCAAATTTTTAACATGGGCATTTTGGGACCTCTCCTCATGAACAGTGCCACTGTGATTTTGTTAATCTGTCCCAAAAGTTGATTTCCCACAGCAACCATGCCATTCTGTGCCACAGGTGCGAAAACACATTTTGGACTGGATGTGAAAAATGACAGCTATACTGTTCATAAGGAGGTGTGAAAATGGCAATGTTGAAAACCTGGTGAAAATATTAAAAATTGGCGAAGTTACAAACCTGCGTAGAAACTGTGCAACATACATGTGTAACACAGTAATTTCTTGGAATTTTTTCACCAAACTTGCAACATGGGTTTTTTGGATCCCCACCTCATGAACAGTGGCACTGTCATTTTGTTAATCGGTCCCAAAAGGTGATTCCGCTCATCAACTGTGAAATCACCTTTCGGGACAGAGTAACCAAATGACTGTGACAGTGTCAATGAGGTGGGGTCCCAACAACGCCATTTTGAAATTTTGGGGCCAAAATTTCTAAAAATGCCTGAGATATCAACCTAAGTTGAAAGCCCCAATTGACTCCCATTATACAGCTTACTGTCATTTCTTTGGTTTGCAGGTCGACTTTGAAGAGTGCAGACTTGTCCTGGTCCATAGAAGATTGCTACTCTTGACTCCGGAGGTAAGTATGGGTAAGGGGAGTGCGGAAGTGGGTCTGCAGAGGGAGGGTGGGGTGTGGGAGATGGAGGGGATGATGACAAGGCACCATTTTCTTTGTTACATGGGAAAAGGGGAAAAACAAGACTTTGGGGATAGTTTTCTTTATTTTACAGGTTACCAAAAATTTTTAGGTACCCTGGGGTGGACTCCCAATGTGCCACAATAGTGTGTGTGTGTGTGGAGAGGCATGCTGACACAGGGATTGGGCACCCTGATGTCAGCACTTGAAATATTTGGGCAGGTTGGGGGGGTCATCTGACACTGGGAGTGGGCATCCTGGTGTCAGAAATATAAATAAAAAATTATTTTGGCACACTGGGGTGGGCTCCCAGTGTGCCACATTAATCAGGGGGGGATACATGCCGATATTGGGGGTTGGGCACCCCGATCTCAGCTTTCCTGGGAGTGTGTGGTGGGTGGCAGGAACCACCAATGTGTTAAGCCATGCTGCAGCTGATTTATTTACTTATTGAAATGGTTCACCAGGAAAGGCACACTGAACAAGCAAGGTGCTCGGTGGCAGGAGCTGGCAAGAACTGTAACTCCGGCCATGTGCTTTACTGTGCATTGTAATGTACATGGCCAGAGTCTTGTCAGCTGCTACCAACAGAGAGAAGGTATGTCTGTGTGCCTGGTTGCAAGGAAGGGGGAAGGTCCTGCTGCAATGAGGAAACTGTCTCTCTCTGCAGCTGCAGATTTCTTTCAAGTGCAGTCCTCTCTCTCAAACTGTTGTCATAGACAGCTCACTGATTAATTGGTGCCTGAGGGGTGAGCCCCATAAAGCATCAACTCGTAACCATCCCTGATTGGAGTGGTACTTTTCTGTCAAGTGAAGACCGCGTCTCTCAAACTGCTGTCATAGACAGCTCACCGATTCATAGGTGCCTGAGGGATGAGCCCCATATACAGTAGCATCAACTGCATTGGGCAGAAACTCACACACCTCTAAAATGTTGTACTGTCCCAAGATGTTTCTTGCACATGCACAATGTGCATGCATGCAAGAAAACATAATAAATAACCCTTAAGCCTTCCTTTCTTCTTTACCCTGTCCCTGCTGGCAACAAGTTCCCCCACTGACCCAAGTTAATCTATATTCAAAGTGATCTGTACTTAAGTTCTGTGACTGTCTTAAGTTACTTAGTAGTCAATAGCCCCTTGGCTACTGCAGTCTCTGGCAGGGTCAGATCAAGGCTTGAGGAGTATATTGATTGGCAGGGGCCACCGGGCCAGCCAGAGCTAGTGGACAAATAATAAGCTCTGAGTGGCTGCAACTGAATTTGAAAAGCAAAATGCAAGATAAGATTTTTTTACAGTAGTTTTCTTTTACCTAATTGTTTCTTTGAGGTCAATTACTGACTGAAGTGAAAGTGAAGGAAAACGAGTAGTAAAATAGAAATAAATAACCCTCAAATTTAAAGTTCCTTTTCTTTCTTCTTAATCCTGCTGAATTTAGTTTTTGTTCAATCAAGCAAGCAACAAGTTCCCTCACTCGGCATCCACACCACCCAAGTTAATCTTCACTGACACTGATCTGTACTTACTTCTGTCTTAAATTTACTTAGCCTGCTGCAGCCTGTTGCCTCAGGCAGGGTCAGGTCAGGTCAAGAGTTTTAAAAGGGTGTCTTGATTCTCGTCATGGCCCAGAGACAGTTGGCAAAATAAAAACATTAGTTTGACTTGAAGAACTCTTTTTTTGACTGAGTGACAGACAGTGTAGACTGTACTTGGGTCAGGACTTAAGGGGTGTTGATTGATTGTCAGGGGGAGCCAGCCAGGCCCAGTAGGGATAAATAAAAACATTATTATGAGTTTTTTTTTTCTGACTGAGTCTGTCCAAAGACTCTGCAGTTACTGTAAGTGTGTGTTGTAATAACAACAGTAACTTGTTGAGCTCAGTTGACTTGATTCTTTCTTCTTCTTGGGGCCTGTGGCCTGTGGGTAAAAAAAAACAACTCATGGGATGCACCAACAGATCAGATTGTATCTGCAGACTACTGTAGTGCTTAGCCAGGCAGGGACGTAAGCAGTTCATTAGGGTCAGTGTGAACTTGGCTCAAGTTCCAGGGAATTTAAGGGGCAAAAAAGGAAGCAGCTTTGTATAAGAAAAGAAAACTATTTCTTGTCTCTTTGCCTTATCTTAACCTTCCAGCCACCCCAGACAACTAGTAAGTTCAAGAGCCCAGCCCTCAAGAACAACACACAGTTCCCTTGCCAAGTCAGCACATCACAGCCCATAAAACACAGGGACATTTACTGGGTAACAGGAGACCGGGTGTTTGTCAAGGGGCAAAAAAAGTGAACTTATTTGGAGATTTTTTTGGACTGAGTCTGTCTGAAGACTCTGCAGTTACTGTAAATTCTGCCTGACTGTTATAATACAACAGTAACATGATTCTTTCTTCTTCTTGGGGCCCAGGATGGAGTGAAAAAAAACTCGGACACTGAACTCATTAGATTGCTCAGACAGCCAGAGTTGTCATGGTTTCAGCTGGGGCAAAAAAATAAAAGATTATTTCGACTCGGTCTGGGGGCAGCACTATGATGCTGAACTGAAGTGAATTAAAAAAAGGGTAACATAAAAGCCAGTTTGCAGTTGCACACTGTGCAACTCTGCATTGGTGTGAAGGGAGAGATCTGGTGATAAAAAAAATTTAATTTGCTTATAGAACGAGTTAAAAACAACCCTTTGCCTTACTTACCCTTGTAGGAAGGGCACTTGGCACAGACACATAGATAGAAAGTAACAGAGGCAGCCCTCTTGTTCCCTACTGTTTGCCATTGTGAAAAAGAAGGACTTAAGGATAGGGAGCAGCAGTGTGGTGCTGAACTGAAGCGAATAAAAAAAGGTAACATTAAAATACACTTTGCACACTGACTTTGAGCAAGTCGGCATTGTTTGGTAGGATCAGGCAATAAAAAAGCTGGCTACAGTTTCTTCTGGTCTGGGTGACATGCACTTAACTTAGCAGCAATGAATGCACAAGAACAAGCAGGTGGTGGACTGGCACCATGTAAGCGAAAGCTGATTCTGGCAAAGTTGAGTTTTGGTTCATTTACACTGTCATCGCCAAGCAATGCAACTAGTGCGACTGATTTGTCCACAGTTTCTACTTCCACAACAAGGCCTACATCTCCTGACCTGGCACCAATGGCAGATTTTCAGAATAGGGGTAAGCCAGGAGAACAAGTGCATAACGCAGGTAACAGAGGAATGGAAATAGGATGTAATGGACCATGCTGTACCAGCAATGACTTGGGTACAGTGCTTCAACTGAAAGTCCATAAGAAAGATACTGCTAGAGTATATGGAAAAGGTGAAAATGCTCGAGAAAGATATTTCAACCATGAGTGGTACAAAACCAGTTAATGGCTTGTTCTGTGCAAAAGTCGAATGAGAGCTTTTTGCCCAGTTTGTCATTTTGCATTATCCAAAAATCTTCTGGCTTTCTCAAAATGCGGAGATGATGCATTTGTGAAAGTTGGATCAAATGACTGGAAAAATTGTCCAGCAAATTTTGATTTGTATGAAAATTTGTCTTTTCATAAAGAGTGTTTGATTAAATGCATTTCTTACTTGAAACAAGTACCTGTGGATTCACAACTTGTTCATCAAAAGAGGGTTGAGCAAGAAAGGACCCAGTGGTGCCTTTTAGAACAGCTATGCTGTTTGCAATTTCTGATCAGGCAGGGTCTTGTTATTAGAGGTCATACTGATGAAGACAGTAACTTCTGGAAGCTATTTGACCTAGTGTCACATAATAACCCTGGGTTACAAACTTTTAATGCAAAGTATACATCACATGATATTCTGAATGAGCTGATCAAGGAAATGTATAGAGAGTGCTTAATCATCTTCTTTCACAGATTAAGGAGGCAGAAACAGACTCTATTATTGTTGATGAAACAAGAGATGTAAGTGGACATGAGCAGCTATTATTGTCAATACAATGGGTGTCACAGGACTATGTCATAGGTGAAGACTTTATAAGAACGTATGACTGTCTAAAAACTGATGTGGAATCCATTTTCCTTATTATCACGGATATTTTACAATGTTGCGGTATAGATATTGATTGCATGAGAGGACAAACTTACGATGGTGCATCGGTCCTTCAGGGTCAGATGACAGGCGTAGCTAAGTAAATCAAAGATGTTAATCCTAAGGCTGTTTCAGTTCATTGTATGAACCACAGTTTGAATCTTATTCTGCAGGAAGCTGGTATCAATTGTTCCATGATTTGAAGTGCATTGAGCTTACTACAGGAACTTCATGTAATTATTCAGGCATCACCCAAAAGACTGGCAATGTTTGAGAATATTTTGGACTCCTACTCCTCCTCATCCTCCTCATCAGGTTTACAACATTCCATGAAGCCTATCTGTCCCACTCACTGGAAGGCAAGAACTTGGGCAATTGGGTCAGTACTGTTTAATTACGAAGCAATTTACGACACTTTAGAGGAAATAATTGCTACTGGTGGTAACACCGAATCAGTGAAGAAAGCACCTGGACTTCGAGCTCTGATGACTCACTTCAATGGTTTTCTTGGCCTGAAGGTGTCATTGAAAATTTTCTCAGCAGCTGAAGATGTGGCCCGGTCACTGCAGTCAAAAGATATTACATCAGAGGCTGTTACTTCTACTATAGAAATGCTGCGGACTCATCTGATGAAAATAAGAGACTCAGATGATTTCCACACAATCTTTGATTATGTACAGCGAACTGTTGATGATGGACTAATACAGGCTCACACCATGCCCCAGAGATGAAGAGCACCACATCGCTATGATAACAGTGCAGAGCCTCATCAGTGGGCAACTGCTGAAGAGTATTTTAGAAGCCAGTTTTTTGAGCTGATTCACTTGGTCATGGCTGAACTGAGCCAAAGGTTTGACCATCCCACTTTGTTGCTTCTCATGTGTATCAAAAAAGTGTTCCTCAATGCTATCGATGGGCAGCCTTGAGATCAAATACCTCACAGATATGTGATACATACTCTGGTGAAATTGCATTTGACAGACTTTTAATACAGCTAAACATGCTGCCAGATCTCTTGAAAACTCACAATACATCATATCCTATGGCATGCATCAAAAAGGTAACTAAAATTGGAACCATCATAGAAATCTTAGCAAAATGACTGGAGATGCATTGCCTTTTTTCAGAAGTAGACAAACTTTTATGAATCTACCTTACTGTCCCAGTGTCTAATGCTATGGTTGAGCACAGCTTCTCATGCCTTTGACAGCTGAAATCATATCTCAGATTGACCATGACTGAAAAGTGTCTAAACCACCTCTTCTTTTTTCATATTCACAAACATCTCATGGATTCTATGGATCTTACAAACATTTTACATAACTTTTGTTTTGCCAGTGACACACGCTGTGACTTTTTTGGAAATATTTGATAATGATAACTTGTAACTTAACTTGTACATAAGGATTTATGCTTCTCTGTTGACCAGTTGTGTTTGCATCTGAACAGCATCTATTTATTATTTTTCCTCCGAACTGTTGCTACACCCTTGTGGAGATAGCTGTGGGGCCCCCCACTACCCCCCACCTTAGCCTTTGGCCCCCTACACTTTTAGAATGGTTCCTGCTCCACTGAAAAGAAGAAATGCAGCAACAGGAGCAACAAAGAAGAGAAGAAATGCAGCAATGAGAGCAGCAAATCAGAGAAGAGATGCAGCGACAGGAGCAGCAAAGAAGAGAAGAGATGCAGCGATAGATAGATGCCTTGTAAGTTATCAAAGCTGGAGGATCTGGAACTGGTCCAGCAGAGCAACAAGACACAAACAACTTAAAATACATTAAACTTACAAAGTTGTGTCCCTCAGATGATACTGAAGTATGCCTGACAAATTTTGAAAGGGTTGCATCAGTCTGCCAGTGGCCAAAGCAGCAATGGGCAATCAGACTGGTACCTTATCTGACAGGGAAAGTCCAACTTGCCTACAGTAATATGGACACTGCACAGTCAGAAAACTATGACCTCATGAAAAACAAAATCTGGAAAAGGTATGACATCTCAAGAGAGACCTACAGGCAGAGATTTCAGTCTCTGAAGTACAACTCAGTCGATAATCCTTAAGAAGCCTTCACCTGTCTCAGAGAACTCCTGATGAAATGGCTCTAACCAGAGGACAAAACAGTCCCACAGATCATCAACACATTTGTAATGGAGCAATTTATCAACATCCTTCCCACAAATGTACAGCTTTGGGTAAAAGAACACTGACCAGAAAGTGGGGAAAAGGCTGTTTCTTTGGCTGAAGACTACCAAATGATCAGACAGATGCCACAGCAGTACTGTAACATCCAAGATCGGGAGGCAGTATAGCGCAGGCTCTGAGCTGCAAATCTGGTGACATCCAGCAGACCAGACCAGGGTTTGAATCCCACAGCTTCCACTTGTATACTGTGTGACCCTGAGCAAGTCACTTAGCCTCCTTGTCCTCCCAGGTCGCTCCTGTAAAAAAGCTTTCAGCTTAGTGTGCTATACCTGGTTAAACAACTAAATAAAAAAAAGATCTGGTAAGACACTGTTTTTCCCATTTAAACTCCAAGTCTGATAAGAACTCTGGTGGTGGTAACAAATCTGAACCCAAAGACTTTATCTGTTATAATTGTAATAAGCCAGGCTACACTGCAAGAAATTGCCATAGTGAGAAGCATGACACTGGAGCAGATTTGTCCTTAGCAAATTGGGGCAAGTAGTTAACAAATGTGAAGGTGGGAGATAAGACTGCAATGGGACTTATAGATTCGGGAAGCAGACAGACCCTAATGCATATTGAAGTGCTGGGAAAACAATGTGCAAAAGGACCAGGCACTGGTGTCATCTGCATCCATGGGGACACTTCATACTATCCCACCAGCCAAATGACTCTGACTATTAATGGTGTGTCACACCAAATGAAAGTGGAGATAGTACCTAAGTTACCTGTACCTGTGATTATTGGAAATGACTTTCCAGGATTTACTGAGTTAATCAAAGAGGGAAGAAATCCTGATGTTTCAGCAGCTGTAGTGACAAGACCTCAGGCAGGGGCTGGTCCAGCAGTGCTGAGGGTTGAGTTGCTAGACACCACACTACTCACATCATGCCAGAGACCAGGGTTCGGGATCTAGCTCAGGTCATTGGGGGTCAGTGGGGAGGACAGGATTGAGAATCTGGAGGACTGTTCTACTATCCTGGGAGGAAAGGGGATTCCAGATCCCAGACTTTGATGACTCTTGGTGGTCGCTGGGGGTACAGCAGCCTGAGTATCTTCTGTCAGGGGATTTGCTGCAGTGATGACCCTGTGTACATGTGTAGGAGTGTACATGCATGCACTGGATGCATTGTGCATCCAAGCCAACAGGGAGGGAAGAACAGAAAAAGGAAAATGCCCTGGCCCTCAGTAGGCAAAGGTGGACTGAGTTGCCAACTCCCATGCCCAGTGTCTGGTCCTTCATCCTGCCTCTGGTGCTCCCTGTGCTACCTGGTCAACCAACTAGATCTCAGAAAGGTCACCTGGTGGAGTTGGTGGTCCTGCCCCCTGAGAGGACTTAGATCCAGGGGGTCAGGAGATCAGTGTGAGCTGAGTTGAGTTCCCTCCCTACCGGTAAGGTAAGGCTGGGGACTTCAGGTGGGTGGTATAAGGTCGAGCCAGGTGTCCCTCTGGAGAGACTCTAAGTGGCCAGAGAGAGGTGCATAAAGAAAGTCTCCCCCCTCAAGAAAAGAGCTCAGGCAAAGAAAATCTCAGATGGTGGGGACTGTTTTTCTTTCACTGATTTTGATTTGGACTTGTTTGAGCATGGCTCCAAGATCTAAAAATCCAGGAAAGAAAGATGATGCCTGAAGAAACAGTGGTAACAAAAGACTGATGGATATAAGGGGTTAACATATGAAAATGTGGAAATGAAACTGATCACTGTTTGTGATTTTCTTTCAGAACAAATTAACAATGTTTCTTTCCAGGGCTATTTTAAGCAACTGGGGGTGAAACCAAAACAGGGTGAACCTATGTTTAAAAAATGTAATGGGCTACTGTACAGAGTTTGGGTTAAACCTCAGAAACAGGACCAGATAGAACAATTGGTTATACCACAAAAGTATAGATCTGAGTTGTTACAGACAGCACATGACAGTACAATGGCTGGTCACTCAGGGAGGGATCGCACCTTTGCCAGATTGCTGTACAGATTTTACTGGCCTGGAATTCATGAAGATGTTGCTACCTATTGCAGTTCTTGTGCTGAATGTCAGAAAGTAGCCCTTGTAACTAAAAAAGACAAGGTGCCCCTGGTGTCCCTACCCTTGATGTGCCTTTTGACAGAATTGCAATGGATGTGGTTGGCCCCTTAGACAAAGTAAAAAGGGTGATCAATTCATTTTGGAAGTATGTGACTATGCTACTCGATACCCAGAGGCAGTTCCAATGCAAACTGCCACAGCCCCAAAAGTGGCAGCAGAGCTTGCCAAACCTTTCAGCAGGGTGGGCATACCTACAGAGATTATTACTGATCAGGGTAGTAATTTTAGTGCTGCATTACTGAAGGAACTGTACCAACTGCTATGTATCACTCCCGTAAGAACCTCCCCTTATCACGCTCAGACAGATGGTCTTGTTGAGTATTATAATCAACCCCTAAAATGCATGTTAAAAAGGTTTGCAAAAGGAGAAGAGAAAGACTGGAACCAATGCTTACCTTACCTGCTTTTTGCTTACAGAGAAGTGCCACAAGCATCATCAGGTTGTTCACCATTTGAAATGCTGCATGGTAGACAACCTAGAGGTCCATTAGATGTAATAAAAGAAACATGGGAAGATAACCCCAGTCAGAAACAATGTATTACATCTTATATGTGTGCCCTGAGAATGAAACTGGCAAAATATATTGTCAGGAGGTCTAAACCTCACTTTCAGGTTCATGGCAATATTGGGAATGCAAGTAATCACAGACATGTTGCATAAGAGTAATAAACTTGTTTATTACTACCAAAAAGATAAAATCACAGTTGCCCTAAGCAGTTCTTACCAATACAAACTGGGAGCCAGTGCTAAGCGTTCCCTATACCTTGAGGTTTCTTTGTGTCTCTTGGGATCTCCAAGGTACAAGACTTGTGTATCAGATTATATACCTATGATAATTACTATGGTTACTGTAAGATAGAAACATTTCTAGTTACAGAGATGAGCCCTATTGGCTAAATTAGAGGAGGCTCCACGGTCCAAGATAACATTATACAATTTTATAGTAGTCATCAGTTTGTGAAACAAAAGAGTTCTTATACAGAGTCTTACATAACTCAGTGTAGTAATACAAATCACCAAACGGTGGAAACGCTGACTTACATATCATCATTATTCCAAGGACACAGGTGTCCTGGCATCTTACAAGTAAGAAATACACAGAAAATACATAGAAGAATATATATGTATTAGCAAGCAAAGTATATTACAACAATATGCATACATATCCTGACATCTACTCATATACAGTAGATGCCCTTAGACTTATATGTTAGTATAACACATGCTTAAGCACTAGCTGTCTATGGTGTACCTCTGAAGGTACCAGTAAGGGTGCAGGGACCTCGTGTAACATTCCCCCCCTTGTTGCCTCCAAGGGAAACACAGGCTGATCTAGGGAAAGGTCAGGGAGCAGTGGTCATTCACAAACCCGAGCGCGAGCTTTGTAAAGGAACTCGAGCTGCTCATGGTGTTGGCGCAATGTGTGCCGTAGGCAGCATAGCATAATAATTAAGACAAATATAAAAAATGCTTGTATAATAACAAAACCTTTAAAAGTAATCTCTAACCAGGTGTTAGTCAATGCGTCATTCATGTCACCATCATTAATCAATGAAAGAATAGCTTCATTGGCCTTGGTCATATTATTGCTGATGTGGATGAGGTGTGTGTCCTTCCTGTCTAAAAGTGATTTTAATGTAAGTGTAAGTGGGTCTATGTGTACATTAAAATATGGTAAGTATTCATAAAGTGTGAGCAGATAATCTGGATTACCATTAATGATGTCTGCATCCATAAGGGGGACTGGGGTTATAACAGTATGTCTAATGACAGTTTTCTGGTGGGGGACAAAACAAAAATTGGGGTTATCAATAACACATTTCACAGATCCATAAGTATAGCTTTTAAAGTTAGTTACCACACAGTACTCCCCATCAGAATTGTACTGAGAGCAAACAGTGAGGAGTCTCCACTTTTGCAACTGTACTGGGCAGGTGTAGGCCATCTTTGAAATCCATGTTGACAAGCGATGAACCTCCTCATGATATGATTGACAGAGCTTATCCAAAGCCAGAGTAGAATCCGAGGAATCCGTGCCATTAGTGGTGATGTCATCATCCATGGTAAAAGTCCAATCAATGCTATCTGGAGAATAACCACAAACAGGTTGAATAACATCAAATATATCACATCAGCACAAGTAAATGTATTGCTTCTTCGCACAGCAGTCCGTGTGCAGAGCCACCCAGGTGTCCAGGAAAGGATGGAAAACCAGTAGAGGCAGTAGATCCAGGCGTTCTCTGTAGATTTCTTTGTTCAAGTGCCCAATAGAATGTACCAGTGCAAGCTTGTCAAACAAGGCTGTAGTGGGATCAAAATGTGGTAAAGAGACAGTAAAAGAAACAAACATCATATCTCTTATGGAACATTTCTTAGTGGTGAAACAAGGACCAGTGTTAGGGTGTCTGGTCACAAACCCCAGGTTCCTAGCTGTAGAAAGAGGAATAGTTAGAGATTGTTGCATACACACAGCAATGCAGCTAGGGGTTTTACATCGTGGACAATACCATTTGGAAATGCGTCTATCATGTATGATATCAGGGATTCATCCAGATTCTAGATCATGGAAGAGATTGTTGATGGTAGTGATAATGTATGAGCCATAGGCAGAGCAGAGGATCTCTCTCACAATGTATTGTTTATCTGCTTCCTTGTTGCTCTGTGCAATGAGTGCGTTAATCTTGTCTTCTGAGTCTGTAAATGCCTTAGCAATGTCATGCATGTTGTATACAGTGTATCTTTCTTCCTGACTAAGGCCATCCACACTATGCAATAATGGAGATGGGATATTGTTAACCAAACCAGTGGAAAATTTGGCAGAATGAGATTTAATAGTAGCAATGCCTGCTTTATTCCAAATAGACATAGCCGTACCAAAGAGGCCTGTGACAGTACCTGTTGCACCTGTGACATCAGAACTGTCAACTTCACTTGTATTACGTTTATGACTTTGATCATCAGGATTGGGTTTTCTCCTGAAGTTGCCTCTATGTTCAGTAGTATGGACCCCAGCAATAGGGTCTTGAATACGAATCTGAAATGCAGCTAAACTATCAAGCAATAACGTACTATAAAATGCTGATGTATTAGTATTGTGACACATACCAAATTCTTTCATATTCCAGTAACTAAGATTAAACAAAACAGGTATATGCATAAATTGTAAGTTATTAATCAATGAACTTGGGAGGGCAGTGGCTGTTAGACCACTACGGGGACCAGGGGAGTGCTTTGGGCATTCCAAAAGCTGTTTGTCAGTGGGTGCTTACACAGAGAGATACATGGCAGCAGAAGCCATGTGGTGTACAGCATAACATTTTCTAGCAGAATCCTTAGACAAAGAATTACAGTACGAAGAATCAATTAAGGCAGTAATGTTGTACAAACCAGAATGTCTAAGAGCAGTCTGCAACAAGGCAGAGAACCATTTGGGGATAATTTAGCATTGGGCTAACCCTGGAAAGTTCCTTTGAAGAGTTTGGTCACAGGGAGAATTTGTCCTTGCAATGTGGTTTGCCACTCAATTTGTAGGGTAGATTTATCAGGAGCAACAACCGAGGCAGTGAGGTAAGCATTGGAACCTTCCTGGACAGTAATCAGACTATCAGGTATATTGATGGATACTCCATCTGAAGGAGATGCTGGATGATCAAGGTGTGGTAGGAGGTTCAGTACCATGCCTTGGATGCAGGGGATAACTCCTGAGATGAGGAGATATTGGAACAAGATAGCCATCTTGCCAGTTTAACTGGAAAGCAAAATCAAACATTAGTAAGTCAGTACTATTCCAACCCAACGGGGTGAGGAAAAGTAATTAAGCTCCTTTATACAGTTTCAGTTGGTTTGCATGTAACCATTTATCAGTCAGTTTATTATTATGCAGGAGTCTAACTTGATAGACTGCCGGACTGAGCTTGTTGACAATGGGGTATGGGCCTTCCCATTTATTGGAGAAGGAATGGGTGGGATGTGCAAATTAGAGTACCATTACCTGATCTACAACCTGCCAATCCACTTTTTGTGCATGCTTGTCAAACTGTATTTTGGATTGTTGCTGG
This sequence comes from Neoceratodus forsteri, assembly GCA_016271365.2. Lineage (NCBI taxonomy): Eukaryota > Metazoa > Chordata > Ceratodontiformes > Ceratodontidae > Neoceratodus > Neoceratodus forsteri. The sequence continues at coordinate 347,767,785 of JADMNL010000023.1, forward strand.
GCCTTGCCCATGCAGTTGGCAGTATACAAATGTGTGTATATGAGGTCTTTTCTGAGTTTTTCCACATATTGATCTACAGACACACGGTCTGCAGTGGGAGTGTGCAGGTCAAACAACAGGTGTTCAGGTAATCTCATCTGTCTAGCAGTCATCACCTCAAAGGGCGTGAGCTGGGTGGTGGCTGAGGGTGTGCCCCTAATTGCCATAAGGATTAACGGCAGTAGGGAATCCCAGGTTTTGGGATTGTCCTCAATGAATTTGGGAAGCATTTGCTTAATCCATCTGTTGGCTCTTTCTACTTGACCTGAAGATTGGGGGTAGTTGGGTATGTGGAACTTTTGTTGAACTCCAAGGAGTTAAAGAGATTATTTCATTAACTCACCTGTAAAACTGGTTCCTTTGTCAGAGTCTACCTTAAGAGGTAGGTCCCACCTGCAAAAAATCTGTTCACCAGGATTTTGGGAGTGGTTTTAACAGTGCATGTCTTAGTGGGGAAAGATTCAACCCACTTAGAGAAGAGGTCAGTTACCACAAGAGCATACTTGTTATTTCTGCTGGTATTGGTCAGAGGACCAATAAAATCAATCTGTATGGCATGCCAAGGGCCAGAGTGTTATTGTGGTAAGAGTTTGGCATTTTGCTTGGTAGGGATGGGGTTGTTTTGTGCACAAAAAAGGCAATTGACTATGTATTGTTTAACATCTCTGGTGACACCAGGCCACCAGGCAGTGGTCTTAAGCCTTTGGAGGGTGTTTTCCACTCCCTGGTGTCCATCAGTGGGTGTATCGTGCACTTGGTGCAAAAATTCAGACCTGAGGTGTCTGGGGATCACCCACAACTTAGTGGTAGAATCATCTGGCTGATACCAGATGAGCTTGTCATCTGGTGACAAGTGTAACTTACCTTCATGCTTCCGGTAGGGGTTATGTGTAGGAAGTTTCTCTTCAGTACTCTTGTCAAGGAATCTGAACACTTCTTTGAGTTCAGTATCAACATGTTGGGCTACTGAGAGGTCCAAGGGGGAAAAAGGTTCAGGGTTTTTTCCTGAGTGCTGCAATATGTACGGCCTCATTGGCCTCTGGATTTTCCATCATCCAGGTGTTCCCCCCTCGGGCCCCTTCCTTGGAAAGGGTGTCTGCTGTATCATTGAAGGCATGATAGGGGTCATGGAGAGAATGAGCTTTAACTTTGTGTACATAGAGTTTGTGTGCAAATTTTTGTGCCAGTGAATGTATGTATATTACCAATTCCTTGTACTTCACTGGGCTGCCATCAGAAGAGAGGAAGGAGTTCTTCTGCCAGAAAGGAAAGAATTCTGTAAGAGAACAACAAACCCAATTAGAGTCTGTAAAAATGATGGTATCCTCGGTCCCATGCTGGATGAACTAGAGGGCACAGGCCACCCCTGCCATCTCTGCATACTGTGATGATGCTACACTGCAATGTTTAGATATTTTAACGATATTCCCATAAGGGTAAATCACTATAATACCCATACCTGCAATTTGTTCTCCCTGACAGTAAGATGCTGAACCATCAGTAAAGACGCGACACAAAGAGGTGTTGTCTAGTATTTGTGGTGTGGCAGGGAGGAAAGGACCTGGATCTGGAAGATCAGGTGACTGCAGTGTACAGTCATGGGGCTCTCCTTGGAAAAGGAGTCCATGAGCCAGCATAGATGGAATTTTTGTTGGGTGTACCTGTATGATGTCTCTATCCTGGAGAAGAAGTGACCAGTGTGTCAGCCTGATATTAGAGACTGACCCATCCTTCACTCTGTCTGAGAGCAGAAAGATAGTTGGGGTGTGGTTGGTGTTGATGATCAGTGGAGAGTACCCAATGATATACAGAAAGTGCTTGACAGCCCAGTAGGTGACCAGAAGGTTCCTTTCACACAGGCTGTACTTCTGTTCCACTGGGGTCAAGAGCTGTGATGCATATGAAATAGGTCTCAGGGTGCCATGAACCTTCTAGGCCAGTACTGCTGACATGGCAATGTCAGAGGTGGCACATTCAAGATGGAATGGTAGTGCTGGATTGGGTTTGACCAGAGCTGGGGTGGAGGCCAAGGCCTGCTTCAGTGACGTCACAGCCTGGGTATGTATGGGGCCCCAAGTCCATGGGATGTCCTTTTCAGTAGCTCATACAGAGGAGCAGCTTTCTGAGCAACATCACAAATAAAATCTCTTGAATAGTTTACCATACCTAAAAACCTTCAAAGAGTTGCCACGCTGGTGGGCAATGGCAAGTCTTGCAATCCTTGTATCTTCCTCCAGGTAGGGCTTCGACCTTGGTCAGTTATTTTTAGACCCAGAAAGAGTACTTCTTTCTGACATAGTTGTGCTTTTGCTGGATTGCATTTCAGGTCTGCTCTCTGAATGAGAGTCAGTAGTTCGTCCAAGAGATCCAGGTGTTGTTCCTGTGTGGCCATTGCTAGCAACAGGTCATCCACATACTGCAAGAGACATTGGGGATTAGAGAAACCATCAAGAGTGTCCATCATATGCAGATGGAACAGGGAGAGGCTATTATGGAATCCCTGTGGTAAGCAAGTCCACGTGTACTATCTTCATTCAAAGGTGAAGGCAAACTTATATTGACTCTTGAGGGCCAATGGTAATGACCAAAAACCATTGGAGATATCCAGGGCTCTGAACCATTTCAGGTCAGGGGCCAAAAGTCATAGCACATCGGGTGCTGATGCCACAGTTGGGGAACAACTGGGGTTGGCCTGATTCAGTTTCCTGTAGTCAATAGTAAATCTCCAGGCACCTGTGGGTTTTTTCACGGGCCAGACTCGGGAGTTAGCAGTAGAAATGTGTGTTCTGATTACTCCTTGCTTGAGAAGTGATTTGATTGTTTCTCTGAGAGAAGGCAAGGCCTCAGTTGGAAAAGGATACTGCCTTTACCTATAATGTGCTGGGCTTAGCACTTCAATGACAGTGTGCATTCTGCCACAGTCATGTTTGTTGATTGCAAACGCTTCCAGATGTCACTGCAAAATGGGGAGAAGCTTTGTAAAAAGCTCATGATCTTTGAACAAATCTATGACGTCATACTCTTTGTTGTTAACAGAAATTGTTGCCACAACGTGTGAATCAGGGATCAAGATGGTGTGGTATTGACCCTGAAACTGTATCAACAGCATGTTGGCTAGATCTACCACACAGCCATGTGGTGCAAGAAAATCAATTCCTATGATACTAGGATGATCATGCATTACCATCAGTTGGAAAGTGTGTGAGGCCTTTAAATGGCCTAGCTCTACTGGCAAGGGTAGAGACCGGTATGCAGGTAACCTAGTACCATCTATTCCTGACATATTGGTCCTCTGTCCAGTGGACCAAGGAGATGTGTCTGGGTGTTCATCATGTAATATAGACACAGCCACACCTGCATCTAGTAAGACTACAAGTAGGCGGCCCCGACCTCGACCTCGGTGCAGGGCCTTCCGTTTGTATCCAAGACCAGCTTGTTTACAATCTGGACTGGGGCCTGTATTTGTCAATCTGTACTGCTGGGAGCATGGAGAGGTTGGGCCTGGCTTCTTTGAATCACTTCACCATGCTGCACCGATGCTATATAGGGAGGAACTTCCGGGTTCAGGCCTGTATGGGCCTGAAGGCCTGTACTTCCGGTGTCACCATGGCCCATTGGGGTCTGGGTCACCGGTTGTACAGCTGCAAGGGCCTGAACAGGAACAGTGTCCACCACAGAGCGCACTTGCATCAGGAGCTCTTGGAATTTCTGATTCTCTTTGGCTATCTCCCTATATGAAGGGCCCATTCTTTGTTGTTGTTGGTGTTGGGCCTTTTGGGGGTGTTGGTTATCAGCTGAGGGGCCTGTTGATGTTGGGCCTGTTGATGTTGGACCTGCCCTTCCACAGTGTGGTGCATTGTGGCCTCTGAAATAGGCTTCACGCAGCTACTTTCTTGGAACCGGAGCCCAGATCATGGATGTAAAGTTGGTAAACTCTCGGTCTTCCGAAGGATATCGGCAAACCTGTCCATGTTGGGGTACGTGGTTGGCTCTACCTTTTCTTGTACTGCAGGAATCATGTTCCTAAGGAACAAGGTCTTATACTCAATAAGCTCTACATCTGCAGCTTCTTGTGCCAGGTGCTTTCCTGCTCGGTAGGCCATCCAACGTCTCTGATGGTAAGTCACTGGACTTTCCTTTGCATTCTGTTTTACAGGGTATGCAAGCATCACTCCTACTACACCTGGGCTGTGAGCAGAAATGAGCTCAGCTGCGACCTCATCAAAGATGGCGTTCCCATCCTGGCGGATGGCATCGGGGAGTTTGGCCCACAAACTAGGATCGATGGTTTGGCGTAGTATCTGGACCTGGTATTCTGCAGTGAGGCTAAGCATCTCGCATTTAGAATGCACCTTTTCTAAGTGACAGCTGAGATTGTCGGATGGGTTCATCTGACCGATACTGTCAGTGATTTGCTGAACAGAGTAGGCCATTTGTAGGGGATTATTGGGTCGATCAGGCAAAGGTAGATTGTCTCGGGTGCCATCTAGGGTGGCCCGAGCTGCAGCCTAGGCTGCAGTATGAACAATACCATCCTGAGTGCCAGCCTCTTGTAGAAGATACCTAGTTTGGGTTTTAATGGCCCGTTTGCTCCTCTCAGGAAGAGGTACATTACCTATTGCAGTTTCAATCATCATCTCTATCTCTTGCCTGTCTTCCACATTAATAATGGCTATCAGTGGTGCCGTCTGGACCAGGCCTGGGCCTGCTCCCCCCCATCATGGGGGCCGCCATGTTGGCATCTTCCATGATGGGCATCATGACGTTGACGACGTATGACATGGTGTGGGTGGAGTGGGGACCCGCCATGTTGTGAATGGCTGGGTGGGGTTTCTGGGCCATAGTAGGGGTGTGACTGGGCATTGTACTGAGAGATGTCATCATCTGATACCTCCCCTTCAGATGACGTGTGTAAGGCAGAGGCTACACCTCTCATTGCCGTAACATGTCCAGCCAGAACCTCCCGCTGATGGCGCAGTTTCACCATCTTAGTTTTACATTCACCATGACTCACAGTTGCAACATCCATGTCAACCTCATCCTGCATTTGCTTCTGCAACACTCTATATGCAGTGCTCAGTTCACGATTGTCCCTAGTAGCCACTTCTAAGTCATTACGTACCTGGTTCATCTGGTCCTGTAGCTCTCCCATCTCCTCACTTAACTGTGCATTCACTGTACTTAACAAGTCATTCATATGCAATGCCTGTCCCTTATCCTGTCTCAAACTTTCACACTCCTCCTTCAACATACAAAGTTCCTGTTCTCCAGCTTGAGCTGAATGATGCAAAAGTGAATCCTTTTCATTCCTCAGAGTTTGGAGTTCAGACTCCAAGTTCTGCTGCAGTCTAACACATTCCATTTCCTGCAAACCCATCTGTTGCTTAAGAGATGAAATTTGCAGATCAAAGGTTCGAATCCTTGCTTCGGAGGCTTCAGGAGCAGCATACAGAGCTGCAACAATCAGCCCTTTAGCTTGACTCTTATTGGTTGATTGTCTCGTCTCCGTGTACTGGGTTGAAATCCCCAGTATAGGGTTTTCAGATTGACTTGCATCCCACGTGAAGTCAGCCCATCCTCCATGGGAGGCAAGGAAGTTTGAGACATCGAGTCTCAGTTCTGCACAGATATTTGATATGGTGGCCATTGTGTGGGAGGGAACGAAAAATCAAACTGTGAAAAAGGCACTGTGCTATGTATAGATCCACAACAGGATCACTTTATACACAGTCGGGCTACTGTAAGAGTTGTAGGCTTACAGTTCAAAGCTGTAATGGAGTGAGTTGAGTCGGCATCAACCACACCTGAAAAGAAGACAGCCAGACTTTGTAAGTGACTACAAACTGGTTTTAAAATGGGAGAGGTGATATGGGAATGTACACCTACTGTCCCCGTGGAAAAGGGAAAAGTTATAGCAACTAGTGAAAACTTACAAACACCAAATATCACCTGCACGCAGTCGCCAATAGTCAGGAGGTCTAAACCTCACTTTCAGGTTCTTGGCAATATTGGGAATGCAAGTAATCACAGATGTGTTGCATAAGAGTAATAAACTTGTTTATTACTACCAAAAGGATAAAATCACAGTTGCCCTAAGCAGTTCTTACCAATATGAACTGGGAGCCAGTGCTAAGCGTTCCCTATACCTCGAGGTTTCTTTGTGTCTCTTGGGATCTATGGGGTACAAGACTTGTGTATCACATTATATACCTATGATAATTACTATGGTTACTGTAAGACAGAAACTTTTCTAGTTACGGAGATGAGCCCTTCTGGCTAAATTAGAGGAGGCTCCACAGTCCAAGATAACATTATACAATTCTGTAGTAGTCATCAGTTTGTGAAACAAAAGAGTTCTTATACAGAGTCTTACATAACTCAGTGTAGTAGTACAAATCACCAAACGGTGGCAATGCCGACTTACATATCATCATTATTCCAAGGACACAGGTGTCCTGGCATCTTACAAGTAAGAAATACACAGAAAATACATAGAAGAATATATATGTATTAGCAAGCAAAGTGTATTACATCAATATGCATACAGTACATATCCTGACATCTACTCTTATACGGTAGATACCCTTAGCCCTATATGTTAGCATAACATATGCTTAAGCACTAGCTGTCTACAGTGTACCTCTGAGGGTACCAATAAGGGTGCAGGGACCTCATGTAACAATATTGAAATTGCCCATAGCAATCAGGAAGAGGTCCAAAACCAGTAGAAGGTGTATTATGACCATGGGGTAAAAGAAAAAGTTTTTGAGCCAGGTGAAAAGGTCTTGCTACTGTTATCCACTACAGAAAATAAACTGTTAATGAAGTGGCAAGGTCTTTATAAAGTGCTTAGATGTACTGGCACAGTCAACTATGAGATTGAAACCCCTGATAGGAAAAATCTGACTAAGATATACCATGCTAACCTCCTCAAGAAATGGGTTGAAAAAACCCAAAAGCTGTTTTGCTGGTTTTACCAGAAACTGATAAAGATGATATTGATGTAGCTTATGACAGACTGGAACAAACTGTAACTGCTTATGCTATAAAGGTGAATGTTTCCTTAACCTCCTAACAAACTTCAGAAATTCATGACTCAATAAAGACATTTAACTGTATTTTTACCACAGTACCAGGCTGAGCTAAAGGTGTCGAGCACGTAATAGTGGTAAGGAATGCTTGCCCTATTAGACAAAAGACATACAGATTACCAGAGTGGTTAAGAGCAGACGTGGTTAAGGAAATACAAAAAATGAAAGAATTGGGTATCATAGAAGAGTCAAGAAGTGCTTGGTCATCACCAATGGTGACTGTAAACAAAAAAGAAGGGGGTGTAAGAATCTGACTTGATTTTAGGAAACTTAATCAAGTGTCAGAATTTTACAATTATCCTATGCCCAGAATAGATGATTTGATGGACAGACTGGGGAGTGCCAGGTATATCAGTACCCTTGATCTCACCAAGGGTTACTGGCAAATCCCCCTAGCTAAAGAATCCAGAGACAAAACTGCATTTGCCACTCCTATAGGATTCTATCAGTCCATACTGTTTGGTTTACATGGCACACTCGCAACATTCCAGCAGTACATGGATGTAATTGTATTTCCTCACACTGGTTATTGTTCTGCATACCTAAATGATGTTGTGCTGTACAGTCCAGACTGGAAAAGCCACCTGGAACACTTATGAGCAGTTATCCAATTGATCAAAAAGGCAAGTCTGACAATTAAACCTACCAAGTGTGCATTGGGCATGCAGGAAACCAGATATTTGGGCTATGTTTTGGGAAATGGAAAAGTCAAGCCAAAAGTTTCCAAGATAGAAGCTGCAGCTTACAGCCCTGTCCCCAAAACCAAGAAACATTTCAGGTCATTTTTAGGGCTGGCTGGTTATTATCGGAGATTTGTTCCCAACTTTGCTGAGTTACTCACTGAACTCACAAAGAAATGATTCCCAAATAATGTGATGAGGCTTTTCAGACCATTAAGGTTGCATTGTGTTCAGCCCTTGTTTTAAGAAGCCCAGACTTTGAGAAACAATTTCTGTTACAGACTGATGCATCAGAGGTAGACCTAGGTGCAATCTTGAGTCAAAGTATAGATGGGAAGGAACATCCCACTCTATAAATCAGTAGGGAGTTGCATGACAGATAGAAAAGGTACTCCACCATTGAAAAGGAATGCCTTGCGGCAAAGTGGGAGATGGAGTCCCTTAAGTTTTATTTACTAGGAGTTGACTTTGTACTTGTAACAGATAACAGTACTCTCTGTTGGTTTAACCAAATGAAGGATAAAAATTCTAGAATCACATGGTGGTACCTCACACTACATCCATTTAAATTTAAAGTGATGCACAAATCTGGGAAAGAGAAATGTCAATGCTGATTTTCTGTCAATATACAGATCAGGAATTAAGAATTCTGAAGGTTGAAAAAATATGAGTTGAAACTTCACTGTTTGCTATACTGCATAAGCACTGAAGTGTAAAGGTTATAAGCTAATGTTAGATAGGAATTTAATAGAACGTTTTGGAAACCTGTTTTTGTACAACAGGTTACCTCTTAAAGAGGGGGTATGTTACAGGTTTGAATAAAGCCCTGCCCCATTTGTTATGTAGAAAGAGTTTAAACACAAGGATCTGTTCTATCCTCTCCTTTTCTGTCTTTTACCTGTCTGGTTGCGCAACCAAATTTTCGTGTGAGACCTAGTAACTGATCACTCTGACGGTTTTGCAATTCTCCACCTCTCGCTATCTCTCTGCTTTCCCTTGCTATTTCTGTCTTTTCTTCCCCCTTGCATATCTGCAGGTATTCAAATATATGTGACTATTTATGTGAAAATGTCACTGATACTGGGTTTCCATTGTTTAAAACTGTACATATTTCTGCTGTTGAAATTATTGCAAAAAGATATTTGAAACTCAAGGAGTTAACCTGAGATGCAGCTTTTAAGTGCTTTGCAGAGCTGTAAACAAGAGGCAAGTTCTGGGTCATCTTGTGCTGTTTTGCTGCACCTTCAAGGAATGAAACTTACAAGAACATTCTGTGAGAAGCAGGCTCTCTTAACAAGTTCCCAGGCAAAGACTTATAAAAAGAGCAGCAATGCTTTTGCTAGAGACATAAGGAGAGTGAGAGTGAGAGTGAAAGACTAAAACTTGGAATTAAGAGATACCCTCAGAAGAAGGACTTAGTTTTGTCTCTTTGTACTGTCTTTGTAAATAGTTATACTGAATCATTTTAATTTTTTATTTTGCTGTTACGTGAAAAAAATAAAACGCTATTTGCAAATTTTGAAACTGCTCCTGGTTTTCCTATACTTACTGACCTATGTCTTGATGACACTCCCTTTTGCTTTTGTTGCCTAAAAAGGTTTCCTCAAGTTCATGAACCAGATTGAACCACAGAACACCATTTCCTGCCAGCCATATTTCTTGAATAAAGGTTGTTCCACAGGTTTTTCCACAGCTGTATAAGTTGGTGTGTGCTTCAGTTATTAAGCAGTTGAAACACTTTGAGTTGAAGCAGGTTCACATAACCATAGATATAGGGGCCAGTAACCAAACAATTGACTACATGACTGCTACAGTTCATTGGGCAAGTTTTCAGTCAGAAAATAATAATCCCCACTGTGTCATAAGCAGTAGGAAGAGGAGGCTGCATTATGTGTCACCACTTTTGAGGAAAACCACATCGATGTGAATATTTTGTAGTTCAATGGCCTACTCAACCAGAATAGTGTTATGCTTGTGCAACTGTGTTACTATGTTGTGGCTGTTTGCACTCTCTATTCCATGAGGAATTACCACCCTGTAGGAGTACCAAAGGCAAGGAACCCTGGAAGAGGTTACTACCCATAGCAGTGCCAAGGGAAGGTTCCCTTGGCTGAAGGTACCTTAGGAAGGAACCCTTCAAGAAGAGAGGTGAGCTGCAGGAGGAGGAGGGGAGGATGGTGCAGCAAAGAAAAATGCTTCAGAAGGAGGCTGGGAGGAACTGCTTATATAGCTCAGAATGGGGGTGTGGCTGATTGCTTACCCATTGAACCACATGGGTAGCCTTTCAATTCAATGGCTTATGCAACCAAAATAGCGTTATGCTTGTGCAACTGTGTTACTCTGTTGTGGCTGTTCTCACTCTCTATTCCATGAAGAATTACCATCCTGTAGGGGTACCAAAGGCAAGGAACCCTGGAAGAGGGTTCAACCCCTAGAGGTACTGCAGGAAGGTTCCTTTGGCTAAAGGTGCCTTAGGAAGGAACCTTCAAAAGAATGTTATCAGCAATCATCGATGATAAGGTAGAGAAGCTGACTGAAGCAAGAGGCAGCTTGATAAAACATTGGTGAGAAGTAAAAGTTAGTGGAATAGGATGGTAAATGGATTGCACTAATGACAGCAGGAGGTTTCCTAAGGAGAGAGGGAACAGCCAGCAGGGTCACCATCCACCTCCATCCAACAGCGGAACATACTTGAGTAAACTGGGGAATACTACTAAAGTTAGTTAAGTATTATGACTTTTGGCATGGAGGAGAGAGGAAAAAAACCTTTTCAGGAGGAAATATTTGCTGATCCAAGGCCTAGGTCGCTGTCCCTCCAGGCTTGGAGTATTTATGTTTAGTGATTTTTTTCAGAATGGAAAGCCTCCTCTCTGCAGGAAAAGGGACCGTCTCCTTACTCTGGAAGAGAATGTACTGTAACTTATGGAATGCCAGCATAGCAATTTAGGTAGTCCTTTATTAGTCAGGTAGCACAAGTGATTAAAATAAAGGTTTCTTGCTGGTCAAGGTGTGAAGTGTACACAGAACCTCTTGATAGGAAAATGGAGAAAAATCATATAGTTTACACAAAGCTACTGATTGATATGGTGTCAGCAAGAAAAGTGAATTGAGAAGATTAGCATAAATACTTTAAATGCCATTAAGGTGGAGTTAGGTTAGTCCAGTAAGGAGCCTTTGCAACGCAGTAATGGAATGCAATGGATATCTTGAAGCCATGTAGGTTGTGAGTTTAAGGTAATTAGGCCTGGATGACTGAAAAGCTGTTGAGGCAAAGGAGCAGACTAAATCATAGTTTATGTAAAAGCATGCTCCTGCCCCACTGAGACAACACAGTCCACCACCATGGGAATAACAGAGAAGCCACAACTGAGCTCCATGGGACCAAACAGCAAATGCAACATTGATAGGGTAGGACCCTCCCACCCCAAAATAGAGGCATAATATGGAAGCATGAATCAGCAGTAACAGGAGCAATTGCGCAGCAGGCAGAATGAAGGGAGAAACAGAATGAAATTAATTCTCGATACCAGAAAAGGAATGCCAAACTGGGATATTCTGAATACCAGAAAGAAGTATTCAAAACTGGTTAAAAGACAAAGAACCTCAGTGTGCAAGCACTGAGGCAAAGGTTACCCCAAAGGGCACTGGTCAGGAACCCAAGTTTCAAAGAAATACAAAATCACACATACCCCCATACTGCAAAGCATCATGGGCGGTATCTGCAAATCACCACAGAATATTATGCTGGTTCAACTTTAATCAGAAATGCATGGTACCAAAAGGCCTCTCACATAGTCTGAAAAAGGTGCCAACAGAAGACACAGACACGTGTTTTGTCCTACTAGGACTTATCAGTGTGCTTCATCTGTATGACACCCTGGTGGAATGAACCAGCTATCCTAAGATGGCCTAGCTGGGTTATGTTGTGGTGAACCCAATAAAAACAAAAAACAAGTTAAAAGACAAAGAACCTCAGTGCGCAAGCACCGAGGCAATGGTTTATTTTCAATACCAGAAAGAAGTATTCAAAAACTGGGGTATTTACTATACCAGAAAGAAGTTTTCAAAACTGGGATATTCGCAATACCAGAAAGAAGCATTCCAAACTGGGGAGAATGTAGTTAACAGCTTCCAACAGTAATTTGCTATAGCTACCAACAGTAGCTGAGCTGAACAATTAAACAAACATTGGCATTGTAGGCATAGGCAATAATGTGCAGAAAAATAACAGTAGTAATTGTTTGGTACAATTGCATTTAAGCAGACTTGAATCCCATGGGGAAAGTAGTGTAGAATTGCAGGATACTATGGTTTGATTCACACTGAGTGCTAATAAATATGTTAGAGCAGATTTAAACCCCCAAAAAGGCTGTATGAAAACCGAGGGCTTACGGAAGGAAAAGCAGAGGAAATAATGAAATACTGAGGTAAGGAAGCAGGAAAGAAACCTTATGGGAATGCAAAGCTGCCGAGATAAAACAGGTCTTGCACAAAATGCAGCAGATTAGGGTAAAACGGAGAGTAAACAACATCCAGACAGTGGCTAACAGGCACTAGTGTGCATCGTGGCAAACAGAGAGATACCTATAGTTTTGTCTCCATTGAAAATGATTTTATTGATACATAAAAAAAGATCCAAAACTCACCCCACCAGAGTCTGCCAACAGTTTCACCCACCTACTGTGGGCTTTTAGCCACTGTCTGGATGTTGTTTGCTTTGGCTGTTTATTGTGTGAGCTTCAGAAATGGACTCCCTTAGCAGCTTTTTTTTTTACTCTGTTTGGATTAAAACAGAGAGTAGCAGCTAGCTGAGCAGCAGAGCCAGGAACAGGTGCAAGCAATTAGTGAAGCACAGTAAGCAGCAACTGCAGTAGGAGCTGAAACAAGCAATAACAAGTGCAGGAAAACAAAGATTTGGTAATGGCCTGAGCACAGGCACAGGGGACTCACACTGCAAACAAGGGGCAACAATATGCTGAGGAAAAGCAGAAAGCCTCCACCCCCCCCCAAAAAAAAGGGAAAAAAGAAAAGAAAATATAAACCAAAAATATGAACACAGGAAAGCAGAAAAACAAGCACAAGGAAGCACACAGCAGCTGGAAGCGAAATGATTACTAACCAGAGCAGGAGAAACACATGAACACAGTCAGCAGAAATCAACCAGAGTCCAGAGCATGAATAAACCGGAGGGGGAGTGGGGTGGGGGGTAAGGCCCCAGCAGACCCCAAGCAAGGGCCGTAGCAGACCCAAGTGAGAAGACAGACCAACAGAGCCTCTGGCTGACAAAGAAAAAATGCTTCAGAAGGAGGCTGGAAGGAACTACTTATATAGCTCAGAAAGGGGGTGTGGCTCATTGCTTACCCATTGAACCACAGGTTTAGCCTTTCAAGAGCTAGAAGAACAATTCCAGAAATGGCTTACTCCATATTCCTTATCTACAGTGTTCATAGTGTCAGATTATGGTGCCAACACAGTCAAAGCTGTTAGAGATGGCAACTACCAACACATACCTTGCTTTACACATCGTTTCAATATTCTCATCCATAGTTTATTAAATGGAAACAGTTTATGTTGAAAACATGTTAGGTCTTGCTAGGAAAATATGTGGTCATTTCTGCAACTTTGTGAAAGCACAAACAATCCTGAAGAGGCTGAAGAGGTCAAACAACTTACCACTGCTTACTTAGGTGTAAAATACATAAACCTGGCAATCCAGGAAGACCCATAGTCTCTGGTAACGGTACCTTGACTGAGGAGATCTCTGGGTTTGTAGAGGCCACTTTGAAACCGCTGGTTATGGAAAGAGACAGTTATATCCAGGACACTATGCACTTTTTGAGTGTACTTACTCGTTATAAGGATTTACCACCTGATACTATTTTAGTGACAGTGGATGTAACATCCCTCTACACTAATATTCCACACACGGATGGCATTACAGCATGCCTTAAATACATACAGGAGAAAGGACCGAACAAAACATCAATGCTGAAGTGGTGGGGTAACTTATGAAATTCATTTTGACACATTAGAACTTCAACTTCAATAGTAAACATTATGTTCAAACTAGGGGAACAGCAATGGGCACCAAGATGGCACCACAGTATGCTAACCTCTTTATGGCAGACTTGCAGGATGATTTTTTAAGGCACTGTCCACATAAACCACTAACTTATTTCCATTACATTGATGATTTGTTTATTATCTGGACGGAGGGCACAGATGCACTTCAAGATTTTCATCACGAACTTAATAACCTCCACCCTACCATAAAGCTTACCCTGGAGTATTCTACCACCAATGTTAATTTTCTGGACACCACAGTCACCATTAAGGATGGAACCTTATATGCATGTATTTACAGGAAGCCAACAGACAGACAGAGATATCTACACAAGAAAAGTAATCATCCAAACCACACAAAAAAATCTGCCATGTACAGTCAAGCACTCCGATGTCACCATATTTGTTCAAATGAGGATGACAGAGATGCACATTTGGCTATGTTGAAAAACATCTTTATTGAGCAGGGACACTCTTCCAGAGAAATTGACAGGATAACAGAATGTGCAACGTAAGTACCAAGACAACTACTTCAATATAAAGAAAAGACAGCTACAGACAGAATACCCTTAGTAGTCACATATCATCCAGACCTTGAACTTCTGCGTAAGATTATTAAAGACCTCTACCCAATATTTAGTGAGGATGAAACCCTTAATTGTATTTTTACAAACTACCACTATCATCTTTTAAACAACCACCAAACTTAGCCAGCCTGATTATTAGGAGCAAACTTCCACCAGAACAGACTACCATGTCACACAATGGCACACGACCCTGCAACCAACGCATCTGTAAGACTTGTGAGCTCATTTTCACCTCGGATTGTGTGGTTACATCGCAAAACAGACAATCCAAGATGCAAGGGAGCTATACAAGTACATCACAACATGTTGTTTATTTCATTCAGTGCAAGAGATGTCCACAAACAAGTTATGTGGGAGAGACAAGCCAGCAGTTCCGCACTAGGATGAACTCGCACAGACATACTATTAAAACAAAGAAGACTGAAAAACCAGTTGGGCACCACTTCTCCCAGCCTAACCACTAAATTTCGGATATGTCAGTAATGGTCTTAAAAATAAATCTCAAAAACACACAAGAGACAAGCTTTTGAGATTAAACTTACTTTACATCTCAGTATGGTAGCAGATGGGATGAACATTGATCTGGGGTTCATGGGACATTACAGAAATCGACATCCACAGACCTCTTCTTCTTTAGACTGGAATATTATAGGACTTCAGCATGTGTGGTGTGTGTGTGTGTGTGTGTGTGTGTGTGTGTGTGTACGTGTGTGTGTGTGTGTGTGTGAGTGCATGTGTGTGGGTATGTGTTGTGAGGTATGTGAATATAGCAGGTGTGGGGCTTGCTGTCACATTGAGGTAGGCTTCTATTTAGACACATGGAGTTACAGTGTGTTACTGCTCTAACTTCACACACATAATGAATATTAATTGCTCCTTACTTTTTACCTTCACTTGGGAGTTGGGTTGATTCCATTGTGCCATATTCCGATTACCTAGCCTGTTACTGTACATACAAGAGTGTTATCATAGACTGTCACATATTTTTTTTAACTTTGTACATATTGGGGTGCGAATCTCATTTGCATGGGGTCCTGGACAGATCATTTTACATTAGGCTAGTATTGTAGTGATTTGTGGAAATGTAGGTATGTTAGACCTCTGGTCTTACAGACATACTTAATATTTACTTCTAGTTACCTTACCCTAGGGAGGGTGGCAGTTTTATTTCATTGTGGTTCTATCCAGAATCCTTGGAAATGTTACTGCGCATATTGGAGTAAGGTTAAATAGTGTCACATTTTTGCTCTGTAGGTATTAGGATACATGATCCCTTTTACTTGGGATTTCATGACAAGTTGAATTCCTTTGGGGAACAATTGCAGTGACTGATGTGAATGAAGGTTCATTAGGAGAGAGAGTGTGTGTGTGTGTGTGTGTGTGTGTATCTCCTTAAAGCTACTTGTCCCCCCCCCCCCGCATTATGGGGATGTGGGTGGGGTTGGGTGTATTGTTTGTGTGAAGAGGAGGAGAGAAATTACATTTTTATCTCTTTTTCAGATTCCTTAGACACTTCTGGTATATCAAGTTGTTATACACTGAGAATTTATTTACATCAGTACATATCAGGCTACATGGTTTTAATTCCTTGGTGGTCCTTGGCAAGAGTTTTTTTTGTTTGACACTAACACTGTCAATTTATATTTAAATTATCATTTATAAATTCCTGTCACTACAATAGAGGTTTTTGAAGTTTATGGGGCATGATATCTAGCTGGAGAGTATAGCTGGGTGATAGGTCCAGCTAAGTTTCACACCTCACACAGTGTACACTAATGTTTTTAAGACAGCTTTGCTGGTAATTTCTTGTCTATAATGCATACATTGAAACTTCTTGGAGTCCTAAGACAATCTCAGTATGTCTTTAATCTGGTTGGGGGTTGTTTTTCAGTAATCACATCCTTATACACACTGTGACACTCATAGCTTGATTTAAGAGTCATCTGCTCCAGCAGTGTTATCCTACGTCAATTAAATTTATATGCAGTGGGGGGGGCGTGGCTTGGACCCAGTAGAAAATGGCAGCATAATTCCTACTCTCTGCCCCAGTCTGACAAACTAGTGACTGGAATCTGCCATTCTGATGGGCTGAATTGCTGATCCCTGATATGAACAAACCCCTCTTACCTCTGTCGCCATTCCAGAGCTGCTCCTGGGGAAAGTATCTATGCACCATTATTTTAGCACTCCATAACCATCGGAGCTGTTACTCCCCCTAGGCCGCATATGGGCTGGACGAACATGGGGGGCACCGCATTTATAAAATGGGAGCTATGTGGGATTCTTCTTTTTGATTCCCGTTTCCTCCAGCAACAACCGCCAAAGCATAATCTATAGTGCCCATGAGTACTGAGGTAACTGTATTGCCCCGGGGAGCCCCTGTGCCCACACTCTTTACTGACCGCCTACAGACTTGAGCAGGCCATCGATCATATTTACAGCAGCAAGATGGAGTGCCAACAAACACTCCAGTGGAACCCCCAAAGCAGGCTAATCCATTGATTGAAAACTAGGCCCAGGTAGGAGAAGCCTTAGTGAATATTACCAAAATGCTGGAAGCTTTATTGGTCTGGGTAGAAACTACTGGCACATCGCTTGCGGGGAATGTAGCCGATGTCTGCCGCCTGGAGTACCAGCACAATGTCCTCGAACAGTAGACAGAGGAGTTAGAACAGCAACACTCATTTATTTGACGGAAGCTATGGGACCATGACAGGAAATGTATGGATGAGAGCAGAGGACCAAGAAAACCGCAGCAGAAGAAATAATTTATGGATCTTGGGGGTACCAGAGGAGGTGAAAGGCCCAAATATGGAGAGGTTTCTAAATGAGTGGATCCTGCAGTTATTGGGTGAGCATTGGAAGTAGCCAGTCGGGATAGAGAGAGCACATAGGGTCCCTGGTAACTCAACCAATTCCAGGGGGCCTCAGACTATAATTGCCTATTTCTTGCGCTTCTCTGTTAAAGAATGTCTGCTCTGAGCCACAAGAGACCTAGGGGACCTAACCTGGAGGGGTAGCACCATCTCATTTTACAGAGATTTTACCCAGGAAGTGGCAGGCAAACATCGGGCTTTCCAACCCCTGAAGAAAATACTTAATGCAAATTCGATACAGTATTGGTTCAAGGGCCTCACCGCACTGCACTTCTCCAATAATGGGCAATCCTTTACTGCAGAATCTCCCTAGGATGTTGAGGCCTGGATCAGAAACCACAGGCCTGGTATGCTCCCAAAAACTACCCCTCCCAGATGCCTCTGGGAACTAAGGAACCACAAGGAACAGGGAACAAGTAGGACAGAAGTCAGCTCCCCAGGGGACACTATATGTTGCTGGACTGGACCCCCCAATAAGGGATCCCCTACTCATAGATATGCGGAGCCTACCCGAGAAATGGAGGAACGGCAATGCTCAGCTACTCCTGCAATGCCCTCAGCTGCTGAGAGGCCTGGAATTGGCCCACCCTCCAAGCATCAGAATTTTCCTCAATCCTCCTTGCCTGCTAGACAACGGCAGCAAGCCAGAAGTTCACGATCATTGACCTCAAGCACTACTACTGCTTCCACTCCTGCCAAACTCCTGAGGGCTGACACTCTCACTGTGAGCACTGAGAAGCAACCGCACCAACTAGATGAGGATGGGACTGATATGCTGACTGATCCGGTTGCTTTAGACTGGGCATCAATGGTGGAGCAAAATGAAGACCTGGAGGCTGCAACCAACAGCTTACTTAAGCCGGGACTTAAGTCTTTTGCGGAGGCTCTTACCTTATGAACTGAACAACACTAACCTGTTGAATTAGGGTTGCCATGACTCTATATAACAGCTACCTATGTAGCTGTCAATGAGCCATCCTATGCCAAATCTCCTGCCCCCCTTTTTTTCAAGAACTAGAACCTCGATCTAGCTTAAATGTAGGCAGAGCCACGATCTGAGACATTCTCTCTCCTCTCCACTATTCAGTGGTCAATGGAGCAGATACCCTCATAGGGCACTCCCCACCTCACGCTGATCGACTGAGTGTGTCTCCCCTACACTTCTTATGTTTTCCAGTGGATTTTGAGGGTGCTAACTCCATTCCTGTAATAATGGCCCATATCCTGGACAAGAATGTGTAGCCCTCTCTGGGCTCTTTAGACTCCACCTAGTGGCGCTAAGCGCTAAGTATGCACTTAAGAAGGCTGATACCCCATTTATTATGCAGGTGTTTCAAGTGTGACAACATTTACTTTAAACTTCCCATAACTACCCATAGTAGCATGGATGGCTGACAGAGACCCCCACCCTCCCTGTTTTTCTTCCCTTTTCTCCCTCCCCCTCTCCCTTTTGAGCGATCCCTGCCATTGTGTCTTTAAATGGATCATGATGGTGAGGGACGCTTATGATCTGGTGAGCCTACATTTGGTGGATCTGACCGGACGATGGGATATGTGGAGTCAGGCTGGGACAGAGTACCAATGACTGGTGCGACTTTCCTCTCACCTCCACTTTGGTGACTGAAGTAGTGTGGCTTATAGGGCATATTTGCCTCTTTACACACGCTCATCTCAGCACCAATACCTAAGTTCTTACTTCTCCTTTTTCTGGTTAACAAGTTTACTGTTGGATTAATCCTAAATTCAGATATATTTTTCTTTCTCTATTTACTCTGAATAGGATTTCCCTAGGTAATATGGATTGCTAGTAAGGCACGCACACTTGCTATTTCCAGTTTTTCCTAAACACTCTCCACCTGTGGTTAGTAGAACGCTTTGATCTACTCTGAAGTGGTGACAGGTTCCTTCTTCTTACTCCCTGTTGCCTCTCTGTATTGCTGTCTATAGGGTGAGTACTCTTTTTTTTTTTTTTCCTTTTTCTTTGGTTTGGTGGTGACCATCGATGGCAACGCTTCCCTTGGTGCAGAAGGGATGGAGATGAATCTTCTGGAATGTCAAGGGGCTGAATCACCCTGCCAAGTGCACTAAGGTCTTGCAATACCTACAATCACTAGGAGTGGATATAGCCCTGCTCCAGGAGATGCTCCTCACGAGCCGTACAGTGCAATGGTTAAAGAAGCTTTGGGTGGGAAGTGTACTGGCTAGCTGTGCTACCACTAAGTCCAGAGGTGTCGTTATCCTTCTCCGGTGAACGAGACCTTGGAAGGTGGAGGCTCAGAAATCGGACTCCCAGGGGAGGTGGATAGTTAAGCTGTCCTACCCGGGTGGCAAAGCTGTAGTGGCCAATGTATACGGGTATAATACTGATGCAGGTGAAGTATATACCAAACTTAATCAAACCTTTACGGAATTGACAGATGGAGAAGTAGACCTCCCAATACTCATAGGTGGGGACCATAACCTAGTCTTGGATGTATTCTTAGATAAATCCCTCCCCACACCACAATCTCACCCCAAAGTGCTTGCAACCCTAAACAACCTGATCTCAGAATGGGCCTTAGGGGACCCCTGGAGGATGAGCCACCCGAAGGGCAGGGATTATTCCTTTTACTCGGGGGTCCACGGCACTCATAGCAGACTAGATTTTTGGCTGACTAATAATATAGCCATGCCTGGAGTAGGAGATGCTACCATTGGTAATATGGTTATCTCTGATCATGCCCCAGTAATGATTACCTTTTCCCCACCAGGCCAAACTTCCTCCTCCACAAGATGGAGATGGAGATGCAACCCCTTATTATTGCAGGATGTAACATTTCGGGATTACATCAAAAGAGAGGCGCAGCTTTACTTTTCTATTAACACTTCAGGGGAATCCCACCCGTCCACCATATGGGAAGCCTTCAAGACAGTACTGTGAGGGAGAAACATTTCATTCTCGGCTGCCAAAAATAGGGAGGGAGGGAAACAAGTACAAGAGCTACAGGATGAGCTTACTAATCTAGAACGTCGGTTCAAAGTCTCCCCTAAGACTCCACTTAACTCCCCCCCCTGCTGGCTCAGATTACAGGCCTAAAATATAGGATAAACGTGTTATTGAATAAAAAGGCAGAGTGGCAATTGTTACGAGCCAAACATAGGTTATGGGAGGGAGGTGACAAAGGAGGGAAGCTGCTAGCTTATTGGCTTCGGAAGCAGCAGGCCTCCTCCAGGATTCTGGCCCTCAAGAACAGGCAGGGCAAGCTAATGGTGACACCGAAGGCCATTAATGAGGAGATGTATAGCTTCTGTCAGGATCTCTATCAATCCCAGAGCACAACTTCTGATGAGATGCTCTTCCAGCATCTGCAAGCTTTCTGCCAGGGCACTTCACTGCCTCAGCTCTCGACGGATCACCGTAGAGATCTGGATGCCCCTATTACACCCAAAGAGCTGCGCACTGCCATAACCCAGATGGTGAAAGGAAAAGCCCCCCGGACCAGATGATATATTGGCAGACCTTCATCAGATTCTTCAAGATGAAATTACCACCCCTTTGCTATTAACACTACAAGAAGCTCAAAATGACGGTATGCTTTCTCCCACTATGCGCAAGGCTCTTGTAACTTTGATTCCTAAAAAAAAATCTGATGTTCTACTTTGTGGAAATTTCCGACCCATTTCACTGATATCAGTTGACACCAAAATAGCTGCCAAAATTCTGGCAAATAGGCTATCCTTAATCCTGCCTGCATTGATCCACCCCTCCCAGACTGGGTTCCAAAAAGGGAACTCTACTGCCGACAACCTACAATTAATGTTGGATCTCAAGTGGTTGGCACTGCAGTCCAAGGCCCCTGCAGCAGCGTTGGTGATAGATTTTGCCAAAGCATTTGATTCCCTGGAATGGGCATATCTCCATAATGTCCTTAAGGTATATGGGTTCGGGACCTCCTTCTGCTCATGGGTATTGACACTGTACCATTCACCTACAGCCCAAATTGTTACTAATAGGGATACATCCCATCCCTTTACACTACAAAGAGGGACTAGACAAGGTTGACCCCTTTCTCCCCTACTTTTTTCAATAGCCCTGGACCCACTGATTAGAAAACTTCTTGATACTCCGAATATCACCGGTATGACTGTCCAGGATTCATCCTACCTGGTTAATGCATATGCTGATGATATGCTCCTTACACTCTCCAACCCCCAGATCTCCTTGCCCACAATCTTGACCACCCTACAGGAGTTTGCCTCTCTTTCGTGACTAACAATAAATCAAAAGAAAACCACCTTTTCTCCCCTAAATGGGGCATGTGGTAGACACTGTCTAGCTGGTACTGACATTACCTGGGCCCCTAAGGGGTTTTCTTACCTGGGGATTTTCATCCCCTCGTCCTGGAAAGATATAGAGTCAACTAACCTTTCCCCTCTTCTGACTTCCTTAACTGCAGAAATTCAAAGGTGGAGGAAGCTTAAATTAACTCTTAAAGGCAAGGTCGAAGCCATCAGAATGTTTGTTTTCTCCAGGGTGTCCTACTTAAGTAACCTCTCGATCCCGATTACCCCTAAACCATTTAAAGCTCTAGATAAGCTAATATCACTTTTCCTATGGGAGGGTAAAGCTCCAAGATGGGGAAGGACAAAATTATAAGCCCACTGGACTAAAGGTGGGCTTGGCTTACCTTGGTTCGCAGGCTATCACTTGGCCTTCAGGATGGCCCAGACCACGACCTGGTTCCTTCCCCGCACTACCCCTCCTCCCCAGGGGGCAAGTCTGGAAGCTACTATATCCACAGATAGGCCTCTGTACTCCTTGCTATCTAAGAAAAAGCCTAAGGAGCATCACCTTACACCTATCATGATAGAAACGTGTAGATCATGGTGAAGAGCAATAACGCTTATTGGGGTTCTGAACTCAGATTACCCCCCCCCCATTCGTTACACTCCGCTCTGAGGTAACCCTCTTATTACAGTAGCTTGCAGCGACTTAAGTGGAGCTCGTGGGCTATAAATGGTGTTCAAATGGTAGGAGACCTCCTCCTTCCAGATGCCTGCACCTCATGTCCTTTGAACAAATTCAAGACTGGTATAGTTTATCCTCGTCGGATTTCTGGAAGTTTCTTCAGATTAGGAGTGCCTTAACCCCCCTCCTAAAACAATCTTCAGGCCAATCACCATGGTACTGCCTGTACACTCCCCCCAAAGGTGGGACAGGTCGAGGCCTTATAAGCTCCTTTTATGAAATTATCAGAGACACTCAGCCTGATACTACTCTATCTAGCAGGACCGCCTGGGAGCGTGAACTGCTTCATCCTATATCCCACAGCAGTGGTCAGATGGTCTCAGGGCCATCTGCACAGCCTATGAGGACTCAAAGAGTCAGTTAATACAACTTAAAATCTTCCTCAGAAGGTATAGAACTCCCTCGGTCTTACATAATCTAAAGATTAGCCCACACGATATCTGCTGGAGATGCCAATCTTCCCCTGCCCTTCTACTGCATATATTGTTGACCTGCCCGAAGCTACAGGCCTTTTGGATGCAGGTACTGGATCACTGCTCTCAGATTATGGGTAAATCCCTCTCCCTCCAACACCACTCCCTCCTTTTAAGGGATACCTCAGACTTACACCCACTCTCTCCAGCTAGTAAGGCTTGGCTCTTAATAGCTCTAATGGAGGCCAAGCAGGCCATTATACTGAGATGGAGGCAATCTGTACCCCCTCTCTGTCACGTTGGTGCACAGCCATAGCCAGATTGGCTGTTTTTGAGAGATTATCTGCAGTGGCCAAGGGAGGGCTCAATAGGTACTACAGAAAATGGGAGGCATATCTGAGTTCTCACATATACTCAGTGGCTCTTCCTGAGCTGCAGAATCCCCCCACCAGCTGAAAGCTGCCGAGGGCCCCCACCACTCTTTATTACTCTTTATTACCAGACTACACTGTGCTCTCTCTCCTCCTATTGCTGCTATCTAATGCTTTAGACCGGTGTGCTGGTTTGATAGATAATTGTTAGACGTACTCATCTGATAATAACTACATGTATAGAATATTAAAATATATTGTACCACCACGATAGGTTAAGTTGCAGGATCTTCAAGTATATGGAGTCCATAGTGACTAGTGTGAACCACACCTTACTTTATCCCTTCCCCCCTCCCCTCCTTTTATTGTTGTATAAGGCATCAGTTACTTACCTAGATTTAGGACAGAATATCCTTTTGTACATGAAGGAAGCTTATTTTACTAACAGGTCTTAGTAGCAAACTGTACTTAAGGCTGTAGCATGGTGGATTTAATTGTATATGGTATGTGTGTACCCTTAGTTGACTGATTGTACCTTGAAAAAACCTTTAGTAAAATCTTACATGATAAAAAAAAATGTATATGCAGTAGGATTCTTTGTATGTATTTTGCACCATACACCTTTGACCCTGGAATCCTCCCAGCTGAAGGTAACATGGTACTGTTAAACTTTTCTGACATCATCATCATCTATATTTTTTAAATGAGTATTTTAAACCAATGGGGATTTTTTCTGTTTTTTCTGCATGATCTAGTTGTTAAAAGTATTATTTTTTCTAAATAACTGCCATTACGCTTCTGAAGAAGGACTGGTTGGTCTGAAAGCTAGAGCACTTTGTTCTTGTTGTTACATCTATGTTGGTCCATTAAAAGGTATCAAATCATTTGCTTCTGGGTCTATCACTGCATACATTAAAACAGGAAGATTATTTCAGCTCCTCATTCCTGATTAACATTAACTCTCGTTCTAAATTCTGGAGGGTAGTTCATGCCCTATTCTCTCCCCTTCTCCCCCTCCCGCCCAGTTCTCAAAATAAATAACTCCCTAGTTTCCGACCCTGGCTCCATGACCAATTAATTTAATGCCTACTACACCTCTTGCACCACATCTCTTCTAAATTCCCTCTCCCTCTTGCCGCCTGCTAATTTCAGCCCTTCACCTCAGCCAGTGTCTACCCCTCCCCCTTTTTCCTTTTCTACTATCTCCTCTGATGAAGCTCTTAGTGCCCTCCTATCCCTGAACCCCTCTAAAAGCTCCTCACCAGATGAGCTCGAACCTAAATTGCTCTATCTTTCTGCTCCTGCAATTACTTATCCTATCTCCCTAATCCTTAACCTCTCTTTTATTTCTGCCCAAGTACCCTCATCCTGGAAACACGTTGTAGTCCTTCCTCTCCACAAATGTGGTGACTCATCCACTCCTGGCAACTATCGCCCCATTTCCCTCCTTCCTACCCTTGCCAAATTTCAAGAACATTTAGTTCTCTCTCAACTGTCACTTCCTCTCCAATTCTTCCTTCTTCACCCCTTCCAATCCGGTTTTTGGAAGAATCACTCAACAACCACCTCCCTCCTCAGGCTTACTGACTCCATTCTTTCAGGGATGGACGATGGCCTGATCACCTCGGCCATCTTTGTCAACCTAGCCAAAGCTTTTGACACTGTTTCCCATCCCCTGCTTCTTGATTCCTCTTCTCAGCTGGCCTTGCTCCATCAGCCACCAACTGATTTAAATCCTACCTCATTGACAGGACCCAATCGGTGAGAATCCTTGATTCCATCTCCCCTTCACACCCCATCAACACTGGTGTCCCTCAGGGCTCATGCTTGGTCCCTTACTCTTCTCCATTTTCCTTAATGATCTTCCCACAGCCTGCTCATTCTCATCTAGCCACATATACACTGGTGATACTGTCTTATACAGTTCCGCCAAAAACCCTGCTGCTGTGGAAACCAGCTTACAGCATGACGTCAACCAAGTTCAGCTCTGGCTTGCTTCTCACCAGTTTTTTCTAAACGTCAAGAAGACAGTCTCAATGACCTTTGGCACTAGGCAAAGATTCTCTAGGCTCCCAGCCCTACCCACTTTTCACACCCTTGATGGACCATCCTGGAGGATACCTCCTCATTTAGATATCTGGGGATTTGGCTGGACCAGCATCTCAACTTCTCTGTGCATATCGATGCTATCCTGAAAAACTGCTCCCCAAGCTTGGTGCTTTGTATAGGAATCATAGTTGCATCCTGCTGAATCTTTGACTACTGTGACGTAGTCTATGGTGTTGCTCCCAAATCTTCCTTGAACAAGTTGGACACTATCTTTAACTCCTTCTGCTGCTTTGTTCTCGACTCCTCTTCCCGCTCCCACCACTGTGAACTCAATCGCTCTCTAACCTTCCTTTCACTATCTCACAGATGCATCTCACACTGTGCCAAACTAACCTCCAAATTCTGGTCTGGAGTACTCCCCTCCTATCTCTCATCCTGTCTCTCTACTCCACCTCCCCCCACCCACTCTCTCAGATCTAATGATGCCCGCACCTTGATGATTCTTCGTTGCTCCACCCTTATCAGTCAGACTGGTTTCGCCCATCACTTCCCTAAAATCTGAAATTCCCTTCCCCCTGAAATACGACACTCCCCCTCTAACTACTCCCTTACCTCTGCCCTATACAATTACTTCTCCCTCAGCTGTTCCTGCTTTAACCCTCCTTAACACCTATCCCCAGTTTCTGTCTTCCTACCCTGCCCCCCCCCGGCAGGGTTCTCAACATCCTGAAGGAGGAATCAGGAAATGGCTACCCCTTCTCCTCATTTTCAGTTCTTGCCTGTTCCCCTCTCTTCTCCACCTGCCCTTCTGGGTCACCCATGTGCACAACCTATCCAGTCCTTTTTTACTCCAACAGCACTTGCGTACTACCTCTAGCCTGCTCCTGGTACACTCATGCACTATAATGGTTCTGTTGCATTATTACTGTTTTGTACATTTATATGTTCTTTTGTATGATTTTGGATGTGCATTGTAATTTATCCAATGTTCCACTACTGTTTATTGTACAATACCTTGTGTTCCATCTGTTGCATAACCTTACAATGTTGTATTGTTTGTACTACCCATGTACTATTGTAACTGATCATCCTTCACAACCTTATGTAACCCCATCCCCCCAGGTCACACCATGAGATGAGTAACTTGTTGTTCAGTGTGTCCTCCTGGTGAAACATTTCAATAAATAAATAAGTTCTAATGTGCAGTATTTCAACATTTTACATGCTGGAAAGGCTTCCTGAACAAAGTAAAAGCTGTACATGACTACACCATGCAGAATCAAATAATTATGTAGCCCCTCTCTGGTGCCATCCTAGAAAGGGCCACTACCCCTGCTGTGCAGGCCTGACCACAGTTAAGGGGCCTGGATTCCCATTAGTTGAATACATGGGGGTCCTTTCCTAGAAGATCAAAACAAAATGGTGGTGAGTCCACCCAGAGTACAATTAATGGGTCTGATATCTATACAGTACAACCCCCTGGGATGTCGTACCAACCCACCTCCCCAAACAGTTACCCCAGCCATGGACTTACCAGATTGAAACAACCCCATCTGACATTTCAGTTTCCATTTTAGCTAATAACATGCTCACTAAAATCAGGCTCTGGAGTCAGACCTTTGCAAAACAGTAAAAACACAATTTATTTACCTGGGATGGGTTAGGATGGGGTAAGTGGAATAGAGGTTAAGCACACTTTTGATTTTGCATTTTTTAGAGATTTTTCACTTCCCACAAAACTTTTTGCATTCCTTTTTCTGGACTAACTGTACTGGCTTTTTATGCCAGTGACACTACTTGAACAATAACTATGTACAGTCCCCAGGATGTTGCAGGGCAATTCCTGCTGTTACTCACGGTTCTGCAGGATCAGTCCTTGGGTGACACAGTTGACTGGAGTCCTGGGGTGGATGGAAACAGCACTTGCAGAACTGGGCACTATGCTTGAAATTTGAAGGGGCACAAGAAACACTTCAGCTTGATTGAAGATCTTGCAGCTTGTCCCCTCCGGCCTATTATGGGCCTGCTGCAGGGCAATGGGCAGAGCCCACCAGCCACAGGAGACCCAGATCTGGAAGTGGCCCCACAGCCCAGCTCCCTCACAGGTCAGAGCACCCTAGCACTCGGGTACAAGACCCTTGATTCCCTGCAGCCAGCAGGCCCCACTTGGTGGGGGTTAGTGAGTTACCCACCTGGCCCTGGATTCAGGATGGAATCTTTGGATCATTTTACCTTGTTCCTCAATACCCTGCTACAGTGTGTAGCCAAGCAGTCTGCTACCTTCCCTGTCCCCCAGACTCCGGGGGTGGAGAGTCTGAAAATCCAGGGTTACCACAACAGTACATTTCTTGCTGTATCTCAGGAGCAGACAGCAGGCACTTGCCCCATATAAGCACCTACTTGTCTTTCTGCTTTCACAGTCTCTCAACTTTAACACAGCTGCATTCTCACTCTGGCTCACACACAATTCCAGAACTCTGTCTCAGAAAACATTTCAGAAAAGTCTATTTTCTCACCATGCAGGTTCATAGAAATGTTCCTGTCTGAAGAGGCTTTCTCTCTTCACAATTCTCTCAGTGCATCTCTCCTCTCACTTGTCTCACCTATGAGGTGCAGACAAAAGTACCCATTTTTTCTCAGGCTCAGATGCAGCCCTTGTCTTTTTTCCAGGCTCAGGACACAACCTTTGTCTTTTTCCAGGCTCAAGACACAACCTTTTCTTCATCTCTCCATTGTGGTGCAACTTTCTGCCATAGCAAACTTTTCCAGGACCCTGCAGCTTTCTCTGTCTCTCTCTCTTTTCAAGTAAAGCTGCTCACTTAACTCTCTTCTTTTACCACTCTTGATGGGGGAAAGCATGACCAGCCCAAGGGGACAGATGGCTGGCAGATCCCAGGCAATGCCATCTCCCAGCCTTGCAGCCCCATTTTCTCACAGGGGCATGAGCCCCCCTTCCCTGTGGAGGGGCTGTCCCTAGACTGACTCAGAATCACAAAGTTCTCTCCTTTTGGGGAGCCTTTGGCAGCTCTCCATTGGCTGGAGCCACTGTCCTGTAGAAAAATGAATATGTATAATGCTCCCTCAATGCATCACTGGTTGTACAATATTGTGCCAGAACATTCCCCAGTATTTTTCCCAGTAGTCTGTTCACAAGCCTCTGAATCCTCTTGGTAAGTCCTGGCCCTGTGGTTGGTTGGCTGAAGTTACATGGTTGCAGTATTGACAGTCCCTGCACAGGCTATACAGTGTCCCAGGTTTAAAGTATTCCTGCAGCCAATCCATTTCACTTTTATGCAATTATTTCCCCATACACTTGCAGCACTCCCTGTGCTCTACAAAATGGCTACAACCTCCAATACATTTATTCAGCCCTTTACTGTTGCTGCTTCCATTTTGAAGTGCCCCTAGGCAGCCACACATAGTCCCAAACAGTTCATATAAACCCCAACTTTCCCACTCTGCTGCTGTCACAGTGAACATCTTTATTACACTTAATTCCCCTTCAATAGGTAGCCACCTTTTTTCCCCTTGCACATCATCACTTTATTTATTTACTTTATTCCTTTGCTTTCCTGTTGCTAGTACTGTTACACCCAGACCTGGAAGGTCTACACCCTTAGGTACTAGACAGGACTGAGCTAATTTATATGGATGAGCCACCTCATTAATATTCATGAGGTAGCCTTCCGATTCTTGAGCATGATTGGCACTCCCAAAAACTTCTTTCATGCCTCCTATTGTCTCTCCAGCCCAGTTAACAGCTTCTGTCCCTTTTTGTGCTCTACTACAGGACCCAGGCCACCAGAGAGACAAATCAAATGGCCACCAAAATGGCCAAATGAAAATGCACCACTGAGCATGTGCGGAGCTTGCCCGGCACCGGAGTGCCAGAAAACAGCTGGCAGCTCCACACTTCAGCTCCCTCAGCCCCTGCTCTTGCAAAAACTAACATGGGAGCTGGAGGGAGGATCCAGGGAATTATGGGGACAATAAAGGGGATACAGGGCATCCACAGCCAGGACCAGGAAAAAGAAATGGGGGTGGAACAAAACTCCGGGGACAACAGGAGCCCCACAGGGCAGACAGGTAAGCCCCTGGGACAGGAGAATTACAGGTAAAGCAGATATCATGCTTAGTTTCAGCAGCTGGATTCTACTTGAATCTTTGGTCACCTTATTGGAGCCATTTGAGGCTGCCACACATGATGTCAGTGCAGACAGTGCAACTCTGTGTCAAATTCTTCCTCAAATAAGATTTCTTCATATTTTCGTTGATGACATCAAGAAGACTTTCAGTCAAAAGAGCACCCCACTGCTGTTATGCTGGCTGATGACCTGAGTCTCAGACTGTTGACTGACCAGAGAATAAATGCCATGTTTAAGAATGACACCTATGTTTCAGCTATGTTGCTAGAGTCCCACTTTAAGTGGAACATTGAAGCCATCCTTCCTGCAGGGGAAGACACAGAGTATTAGGGAGATCTTCTGCTAACCCAATGTGACATTGCCCCACCAACACCATTAACTGATGTACAGCAGTAAAACCCTGCTGAACCGTCAGAGTGCATCTCTGGTGCACACAATAGCAAATCTACAGCATCAATTCTTCACAATCACCAGTGTCATCATCGAGGGAAAGGACATCTACAGCTAAGTCTTGGGCATCTTATGTTCAAAATAAGAAAGGCAACTCACTTCTGAGTCTCCTGCAACAATATGGACTAGTATCCTGTAAAGAAAGTGCAGCTGGTTCATCTGCCAGACTGGTAACCATCTCACACAGCACAATGATCCTGGAGGAATTTGCAGACCATACTGTGACTGGCCTTTAGGAAGATCCATTACTCTATTGGAAGCAAAAGAGAACAATATGGCCAGATCTAGCAAACCTTGCAATAATGTACCTCAGTTGTCCTCCTTCAAGTGTATATTCAGAAGGCATATTTAGTGTAGCTGGAGGAATAGTCACTGACCACAGAACACTGTTAAGTTCTGTAAATGTGGAACCGATTTATTTCTCAGAATGAATACTAACAACTTCCCAATAGTCCCAAACACTGAATGATGTGAGTCTGACCCAGAACATGAACAACAGCCTACAAACAGTGATACTGAATATGATGACTAGGTTGTGTATGAAATGAATAGAACCATCACCACTGCCACCATGCCAGCCACTGGTACCACACTACTCTTAGTTTTCTTTTGTCAATCATCAGTTTTATATTATGTAGCTTTGATGCACACCATGGGTATAATTTCTTGAAATGGCATCAGCCTCATTCAGAGCAGCTGTACCTCTTGTGTCTACTTCATCAATGCTCACCATGAGTATAATTTTTTGAAACAGCGGCAGGCTCACTCACAGCAGCTGAACCTCTTGTATCTACCTCAGCAATGTCCTCCATGGGTATAATTTTTTGAAACAGCACCAGGGTCATTAACAGCAGCTGCACCTCTCATACCTACCTCAGCAATGCCCTCCCATAGGTATAACAGCTCAGTATACCTAAAAAACAGTATAATGCAGTCAAAACTATTTAAACTAGGCATACCCATGATCTTTCATTCTGTCCGCTATACAGAATGGACAGTGTAAACAAAAATCATTGTTTCCACGTAGCATTTCGCCAGTAATCATAGAGAGCACTTTGGGCACCCAGAAACACACAAGCAAATGATCAAAACATTGCACATGTACTAAATTTAGTGAATCTATTAACGTTATTAATTCTTTCATGCCCAAAAACAAACAAAACAAGCATTTGTCAATTGCGAATGTTGATTGCATTGGTAAGTTGAGCTCCCTTACTGGCCCTCTGTCACTCGCTCATTCTGTTTCTCCTGGTGCTGCAGGCTGCTGTTTTGTACTGGGCTCCTGCCTGCATTAGCACCCTATTTTGTCCACAAAGAAATCCGCAGCTGTCCCGACAGAGCTCCGTAGAGGTGGGTCTCTTCCCCTCTCTGACTCGCTCATTCTGTTTCTCCTTGCACTACAGGCTGACTTTTTGTACTGGGCTCCTGCCTCTGTTGGTGGCTTTTTCTGCCCACAAAGAAATCTGCAGTAGTTCCGACACAGGTCCGTTGAGCTTTCTCACTCCCCCTCTGTCACTCGCTCATTCCGTTTCTGCCAGCACTGCAGGCTGGCCTTTTGTACTGGGCTCCTGCCTGCATTGCCGCCTTTTTCTGCCCACAAAGAAATCTGCAGCAATCATGATAGAGCTCTGTTCAGCTCACTCACTCCCCCCCTCATCACTCGCTCATTCTGTTTCTCCCGCCGCTGCAGGCTGCCCTTTTGTACTGGGTACCTGGGTGCATTGCTGCCTTTTTCTGCCCACAAAGAAATCTGCAGCAGTCCCAACAGAGCTTCGTTGAACTCACTCACTCCCCTCCCTCACTCGCTTGTTCTGTGTCTCCCGCTGCTGCTGCAGGCTGCCCTTTCATAATGGGATCCTACCTGCATTGGAGGCTTTTTCTGCCCAAGGAGAAATCTGCAGCAGTCCTGACACAGCTCCGTTTAGCTCGCTCACTCCCCCTCTCTCACTCATTCGTTCCGTTTTTGCTGGCACTGCTGGCTGACCTTTTGTACTGGGCTCCTGCCTGTGTTACTGCTTTTTTCTGCCCACAAAGAAATAAGCAGCAGTCACGATAGAGCTCCATTGAGGTTGCTCACTCCCCCTGTCTCACTCGCTCATTCTGTTTCTCCTGGCACTGCAGACTGCCCATTTGTACTGGGCTCCTGCCTCTGTTGGAATCTTTTTCTGGCCACAATAAAATCTACAGCAGTCCCGACAGAGCTCTGTTGAGCTTGTTCACTCCCTCTCTCTCACTCGCTCATTCAGTTTCTGCTGGCATTGCAGGTTGCCCTTTTGTACTGGGCTCCTGCCTGCATTGCCGCCTTCTTCTGGCCACAAAGAATTCTGCAGCATTCCCGACACAGCTCCGTTGAGCTTGTTCACTCCCCCTCTCTCACTCGCTCATTCTCTTTCTGCCAGCACTGCAGGCTAGTCTTTTGTACTGGGCTCCGGTGCACATTGCCACCTTTTCCTGCCCACAAACAAATCCGCAGCAGTCATGATAGCGCTCCATTGAGCTCGCTCACTCCCTGTTTCTCACTCGCTCGTTGTGTTTCTCCCAGCGCTGCAGGCTGCCCTTTTGTACTTGGCTCCTGCCTGCATTAGCACCTTTTTCTGCCCACAAAGAAATCCGCAGCTGTCCAGACAGAGCTCCATTGAGCTCACTCATTCCCCGCTCTCACTCGCTCGTCCCATTTATGTCGCTGCTCCAGGCTGCCCTTTTGTACTGGGCTCCTGCCTGCATTGCCGCCTTCTTCTACCCACAAAGAAATGTGCATCAGTCACGATACAGCTCCTTTGAGCTCCCTCACTCTCCCTCTCTCACTTGGTCATTCTGTTTCTCCCACTGCTGCAGGCTGACCTTTTGTATTGGGCCCCTACGTGCATTGCTGCCTTTTCCTGCCCACAAAGAAATCTGCAGCAGTCCTGACACAGCTCGGTTGAGGTCGCTCACTCCCTTCCCCTCACTCGCTCATTCTGTGTCTCCCACTGCTGCAGGCTGCCCTTTTGTACTGGGTTCCTGCCTGCGTTGGGGGCTTTTTCTGCCCACAAAGAGATCTGCAGCAGTCCCGACACAGCTCTGCTGAGGTCATTCAGTCCCCCTCTGTCACTTCTGTTTCTGCCGGTGCTGCAGGCTGGCCTTTTGTACTGGGCTCCTGCCTGTGTTGCCACCTTTTCCTGCCCACAGACAAATCTGCAGCAGTCATGATAGACCTCCGTTGAACTTGCTCACTCCCCCTCTCTCACTCACTCATTCTCTTTCTGCAGGTGCAGCAGGCTATCCTTTTGTACTGGGCTCCTGCCTGCGTTGCTGCATTCTGCTGCCCACAAAGAAATCTGCAGCAGTCACAATAGTGCTCTGTTGAGCTTGCTCACTCACTCCCCTGCTCTCACTTATTCATTCTGTTTCTCCTGCCGCTGCAGGCTGCCCTTTTGTACTGGACCCCTGCATGCATTGCTGCCTTTTACTGCCCACAAAGAAATCTGCAGCTCACTCCCCCCACTTGCTCGTTCTGTGTCTCCCGCTGCTGCAGGCTGCCCTTTTGTACTGGGTTCCTGCCTGCGTTCACGGCTTTTTCTGCCCACAAAGAGATCTGCAGCAGTCCTGACACAGCTCCATTAAGGTTGTTCAGTCCCCCTCTGTCACTTGCTCCTGCCGTTTCTGCCAGCACTGCAGGCTGGCCTTTTGTACTGGGCTCCTGCATGCGTTGCTGCCTTTTCCTGCCAACAAACAAATCTGCAGCAGTCATAATAGAGCTTTGCTTAGTTCGCTAACTCCCCCTCTCTCACTCGCTCATTCTGTTTCTCCCAGCGCTGCAGGCTGCCCTTTTGTACTTGGCTCCTGACTGCATTGGCACCTTTTTCTGCCCACAAAGAAATCCACAGCTGTCCCAACAGAGCTCCATTGAGCTGGCTCATTCCTCGCTCTCACTCGCTCGTCCCATTTATGCCGCCGCCTCCAGGCTGCCCTTTTGTACTGGGCTTCTGCCTGCGTTGCCACCTTCTTCTGCCCACAAAGAAATGTGCAGCAGTCATGATACAGCTCTGTTGAGCTCGCTCACTCTCCCTCTCTCACTCGCTCATTCTGTTTCTCTCACTGCTGCAGGCTGAGCTATTGTACTGGGCTCCTGCATGCATTGCCACCTTTTCCTGCCCACAAACAAATCAGCAGCAGTCACGATAGAGTTCCGTTGAGCTCGCTCTCTCCCCCTTCTATCACTCGCTCATTGTGTTTCTCCCAGCTCTGCAGGCTGCCCTTTTGTACTGGGCTCAAGCCTGTGTTGGCACCCTTTTCTGCCCACAAAGAAATCCGCAGCTGTCCCGACAGAGATCAGTTGAGGTCACTCACTTCCCCTATCTTACATGCTCACTCTGTTTCTCCTGGTGCTGCAGGCTGCCCTTTTGTACTGAGCTCCTGCCTCTGTTGTCACCTTTTTCTGCCCACAAAGAAATCTGCAGTAGTCCCAACAGAGCTCCGTTGACCTCACTCACTCCCTCCCTCTCACTCGC
This sequence comes from Neoceratodus forsteri, assembly GCA_016271365.2. Lineage (NCBI taxonomy): Eukaryota > Metazoa > Chordata > Ceratodontiformes > Ceratodontidae > Neoceratodus > Neoceratodus forsteri. Next base: position 347,802,047 of record JADMNL010000023.1, read on the forward strand.
TTGTTCTGTCTCCCGGCGCTGCAGGCTGCCCTTTTGTACGAGGCTCCTGCATGCATTGCTGCCCTTTTCTGCCCACAGAGAAATCTGCAGCAGTGATGAAAGAGCTCCGTTGAGCTCGCTCACTCCCCCTCTCCCCATCACTCGTTCTGTTTCTTCCACCGCTTCAGGCTGCCCTTTTGTACTAGGCCCCTGTGAGCATTGCTGCTTTTTCTGACCACAAAGAAATCCACAGCAGTCCCAACAGAGCTCCATTGAGCTCACTCACTCCTCCTCCCTCACTCGCTTGTTCTCTGTTTCCCAGCGCTGCAGGCTGCCCTTTTGCACTGGGCCCTGCCCGCGCTGGCACCTTTTCCTGCCCACAAAGAAATCTGCAGCAGTCCCGACAGAGCCAGTTGAGCTCGGTCACCCCCCCCACCACTTGATCCTAATCTGTCCCAAATATGATTTCCCAACAGCGACCGCGGTATTCTGCTTATTCAGAAGTGGGAAACACATTTTGGCCAAGATGTGAAAATGACAGCTGTACTGTTCATAAGGAGGTGGGGAAAAATGCCAGTGTTGAAAATGTGGCGTGAAAATATTACTAAATTGCGAAGTTATAAGGGTGCATGGAAACTGCACAACGCACGCTCATAAAACAGTCATTTTATGGACTTTCATCACAAAATTTTCAACATAGGCATTTTAAGACCTCCGCTCATGAACAGTGTCAGTGTGATTTTCTTAATGTCTCCCAAACACTGATTTCTCACAGCAAACGTGCTATTGTGCGCCGGAAGAGCAAAAACATATTTCAGCCAGGATGTGAAAAATGACAGCTGCACTGTTCATAAGGAGGTGTGCAAAAATGGCAAAGTTGAAAATCAGTAGTGAAAATATTGCAAAGTTGCGAAGGTATGAGCATGCATGGAAACTGTGCAACGACGCCATAGCACACTCATTTTATGGACTTGTTGGCACAAAGAACCAGAAAGCATCCCCAACAGAGCCCGCTGAGCTCATTCACCCCCTCTCTCACTCGTCATTCTGTGTCTCCCGCTGCAGGAGGCTGCCCTTTATACTGGGCTCCTGCCTGCATTGGTGGCTTTTTCTGCCCACAAAGAAATCTGCAGCAGTCCTGACAGTCTGCTGAGCCCGCCTCTCCCCTCTCTCACCTCTCATTCCATTTTGCCAGCGCCTGTTGGCTGGCCTTCAAGATTGGGCCCTGCCTCATGCACCTTTTTCTGCTCACAAAGAAATCTGCAGCAGTCACAATAGAGCTCCGCTGAGGTCGCTTTACCCCCTGTCTCACTCACTCATTCTGTTTCTGCTGGTGCTGCAGGCTGCCCTTTCAGTATTGGGCCCTGCCTCTGTTGGCCTTTTCTGCCCCTAAAGAAATCTGCAGCAGTCCTAACAGACGCCTGAGCCTACTCATTCCCACTCTCACTTGCTCATCCTGCTTTTGCCGCTGTGCTCCAGGCTGCCCTTTGTACTGGGCCCTGCCTGCATTGCCAATTTTTCTGCCCACAAAGAAATGTGCAGCAGTCATGATAGCTTGCTAAGCTCGCTCACTCACCCTCTCTCACTCACTTGTTCTGTTTCTCCCACTGCTGCAGGCTGCCCTTTTGTACTGGCCCCTGTGTGCATTGTTGCCTTTTTCTGCCCACTAAGGAATCTGCAGCAGTCCTGACACAGGTCCGTTGAGCTCACTCACTCCCCCCTCTCACTTACTCGTTCTGTTTCTGCCGGCGCTGCTGGCTGGCCTTTGTACTGGGCTCCTGCCTGCGTTGCAGCTTTTCCTGCCCACAAACAAATCTGCAGCAGTCACAATAGAGCTCCGTTGAGGTTGCTTACTCCCCCCCTGTCTCACTCACTCATTCTGTTTCTGCTGGTGCTGTAGGCTGCCCTTTTGTACTGGGCTCCTGCCTCTGTTGGCACCTTTTCCTGCCACAAAGAAATCTGCAGCAGTCCCAACAGAGCTCTGTTAAGCTCGCTCATTCCTCGTTGTCACTCACTCATCCCATTTTTGCAGCTGCTCCAGGCTGCCCTTTGTACTGGGCTCCCTGCTCATGCTGCCGCCTTCTGCCCACAAAGAACTGTGCAGCAGTCATGATACAGCTCCGTTAGGCTCTCTCACTCCCCCTCGTTCACTCACTTGTTCTGTTTCTCCCACTGCTGCAGGCTGCCCTTTTGTACTGGGCCCCTGCATGCATTGCTGCCTTTTTCTGCCCACAAAGAAATCTGCAGCAGTCCCGACACAGCTCCGTTGAGGTCGCTCACTCCCCCTCTCTCACTTGCTCATACTGTTTCTGCCGGCACTGCAAGCTGGCCTTTTGTACTGGGCTCCTGTCTGCATTGCCGCCTTTTTCTGCCCACAAACAGATCTGCAGCAGTCACGATAGAGCTCCGTTGAGCTTGCTCACTCCCCCTGTCTTACATGCTCATTCTGATTCTCTTGGTGCTGCAGGCTTCCCTTTTGTACTGGGCTCTTGCCTCTGTTGGCACCTTTTTCTGCCCACAAGGGAATCTGCAGTAGTCCCAACAGAACTCCGTTGACCTCACCCACTCCCCCTCTCTCACTCGATCATTCTGTTTCTGCTGGTGCTGCAGGCTGCCCTTTTGTATGGGGCTCCTGCATGTGTTGCTGCCCTTTTCTGACCACAAAGAAATCCGCAGCAATCCCAGCATAGCTCTGTTGAGCTCGCTCACTCCGCCTGTCTCACATGCTCATTCTGATTCTCCTGGTGCTGCAGGCTGCCCTTTTGTACTGGGCTTCTGCCTCTTTTGGCACCTTTTTCTGCCCACAAAGAAATCTGCAGTAGTCCCGACAGAGCTCCATTGACCTCACTCACTCACTCCCCCTCTCTCCATCGCTCATTATGTTTCTTCCACTGCTGCAGGCTGCCCTTTTGTACCGGGCCCCTGCTTGCATTGCTGCCTTTTTCTGATCACAAAGAAATCTGCAGCTGTCCCAACATAGCTCCGTTGAGCTCACTAATGGTCCCTTCCTCACTTGCTCGTTCTGTGTCTCCCAGTGCTGCAGGCTGCCCATTTGTACTGCACTCCTGCCTGTGTTGGGGCCTTTTCCTGCCCACAAAGAAATCCACAGCAGTCCTGACAGAGCTCAGTTGAGCTCAGTCACTCCCCCCGACTCACTTGATGCTAATCTGTCTGAAACACTGAGTTCCGACAGTGTCTACGGTATTCTGTGCCGGAAAACACTTTTCAGCCAGGATGTGAAAAATGACAGTTGTACTGTTCATATGGCGGTGTGGAAAAATGCCAATGTTGAAAATGTGGCATGAAAATATTACTAATTTGCAAAGTTACAAGGGTGCGTGGAAACTACAAAACGCATGCTCATAACATAGTCATATTATGGACTTTCATCACAAAATTTTTAACATAGGCATTTTAGGACCACTGCTCATGAACAGTGTCAGTGTGATTTTCTTAATGTGTCCCAAACACTTATTTCTCACAGCAACCATGATATTGTGCGCAAGAAGAGAAAAAACATATTTCGGCCAAGATATGAAAAATGACAGCTGCACTGTTCATAAAGAGGTGCGCAAAAATGGCAATGTTGAAAACCTGTAGTGAAAATATTGCAAAGTTGTGAAGATATGAGCGTACGTGGAAACTGCGCAATGCACGCTCATAGCACACTCATTTTATGGACTTTCACCACAAAGAAATCCGCAGCATCCCCAACAGAGCTCCGTTGAGCTCACTCACTCCCCCTCACTTGCTCATTCTGTGTCTTCCACTGCTGAAGACTGCCCTTTTATACTGGGCTCCTGCCTGCATTGGCGGCTTTTTCTGCCCACAAAGAAATTTGCAGCAGTCCTGACACAGCTCCGTTGAGCTCACTCACTCCCCCTCTCTCACTCGCTTGTTCCATTTTTGCTGGCGCTGCTGTCTGGCCTTTTGTACTGGGATCCTACTTGCATTACTGCTTTTTTCTGCCCACAAAGAAATCCACAGCAGTCATGATAGAGCTCTGTCGAGGTCGCTCACTCCCCTTGTCTCACTTGCTCATTCTGTTTCTTCTGGCGCTGCAGGCTGCCCTTTTGTACTGGGCTCCTGCCTCTGTTGGTGCCTTTTTCTGGAAACAAAGAAATCTGCAGCAGTCCCGACAGAGCTCCGTTGAACTTGCTCACTCCCTCTCTCTCACTCACTCGTTCTGTTTCTGCCAGCTCTGCAGGCTGCCCTTTTGTACTGGGATCCTGCCTGCATTGTCGCCTTCTTCTGCCCACAAAGAATTCTGCAGCAGTCATGATACAGCTCCATTGAGCTCACTCACTCCCTCCCCCTCTCTCACTTGCTCGTTCTGTTTCTCCCACTGCTGCAGACTGCCCTTTTGTACTCGGCATTGCTGCGTTTTTCTGCCCACAAAGAAATCCACAGCAGTCCCAACAGAGCTCCGTTGAGCTTACTCACTCCCCCTCCCTCACTCGCTCATTCTGTGTCTCTCACTGCTGCAGGCTGCCCTTTTGTACTGGGCTTCAGCCTGCATTGGCACCTTTTTTTTGCCCATAAAGAAATCCACAGCAGTCCTGACAGAACTTGGTTGAGCTCTCACCCCCTCACTTGCTCACTGCTCTGCTTGGCTCTGCAGGTTACCCTTTTGTACTGGGCTCCTGCCTGCGTTGCCGCCTTCTGCTGCCCACAAAGAAATCTGCAGCAGTCACACTAGAGCTCCAATGAGCTTGCTCACTCACTCCACCTCTCGGACTCATTCATTCTGTTTCCCCTGCCGCTGCAGGCTGCCCTTTTGTACTGGGCCCCTGCTGCATTGCTGCCTTTTTCTGCCCACAAAGAAATCCGCAGCAGTCCCAACAGAGCTCCGGTGAGCTCACTCACTCCCCCTCCCTCACTTGCTCGTTCTGTGTCTCCCACTGCTGCAGGCTGCCCTTTTGTACTGGGTTCTAGCCTGCAATGGTGGCTTTTTCTGCCCACAAAGAGATCTGCAGCAGTCCCGACACAGCTCCGTTGAGGTTGTTCAATCCCCCTCTGTCACTTGCTCGTGCCATTTCTGCCAGCACTGCAGGCTGGCCTTTTGTACTGCACTCCTGCCTGCATTGCCGCCTTTTCCTGCCCACAAACAAATCTGCAGCAGTCACAATAGAACTCGGTTGAACTCGCTCACTTTTCCTGTCTCACTTGCTCATTCTGTTTCTCCTGGTGTTGCAGGCTGCCCTTTTGTACTGGCATCCTGTCTCTGTTGGTGCCTTTTTCTGCCCACAAAGAAATCTGCAGCAGTCCCGACAAAGCTCCATTGCACTCGCTCATTCCACACTCTCACTCACTCACTCATCCTGTTTCTGCCACCACTCCAGGCTGCCCTTTTGTACTGGACTCCTGCCTGCATTGCCACCATCTTTTGCCCACAAAGAAATCTGCAGTAGTCACAATAGAGCTCCGTTGAGCTTGCTTACTCCCCCTCTCTCACTCGCTCGTTCTGTGTCTCCCACTGCTGCAGGCTGCCCTTTTGTACTGGGCTTCTGCCTGCATTTGCACCTTTTTTTGCCCACAAAGAAATCTGAAGCTGTCCTGACAGAGCTCCATGGAGGTCACTCACTCCGCCTGTCTCACTCGCTCATTCTGTTTCTCCTGGCACTGCAGGCTGACGTTTTGTAGTTGGCTCCTGCCTCTGTTGGTGCCTTTTTCTGCCTACAAAGAAATCTGCAGCAGTCCCGACAGAGCTCCATTGAGCTCGCTCACTCCCCCTCTCTCACTCGCTAGTTCCATTTCTGCCAGCTCTGCAGGCTACCCTTTTGTACTCGGCTCCTGCCTGCGTTGCAGCCTTCCCCATCTCATTCCTTTTCATACTGGGCATGTAAAGAAGTGGCTAGTAGGTCTGTCTCAGAAAATATAAATGTTTGCCCTTATGTACTATCCTAATTTTCACAGTAACCAGCAATTGAAACTGTGCACTAATTTCCAAGACATCTTGGTGGTAGGAGAGAAACATCTGGTGTTTGCTGGACCAGTAGGGTTTTTGTTCTGACTGTCCCTGAGGAATGGGAAAATCACAGAGGATTGGAGTTTGGTCATTGTAACCCCCATTCACAAGAATGGGGTAAAATCAGATGTAGGTAATTACAGGCCCATAAGCCTAACAAGTGTTGTCTGTAAACTAATGGAGGGACTCATAAAAGATTACTTAGAGAATCATGTATGGTCTATGGGGCATTCAGACATTACCCAACATGGCTTTACACAGGGAAGATCTTGCTAGACTAACTTGTTGAACTTTTTTGGGATAGTGAGTAGGGCCCTGGAGGACAGCTTACCTGTGCATGTAGTGTATCTTGATTTCTCCAAGGCCTTTGATTTGGTGCCCCATAAGGGTCTGATTGGCAGGTTGGAGGAGCTGGGTGTTGCTCCTCAATCAAATCATTAAATGGACTGAGGCTTGGCTTAACAGCAGGAGACAGAAAGTAAGCATTAGAGGGTATTCATCTGACTGGGGAGAAGTGACCAGTGGGGTCCCTCAGGGCTCAGTACTGGGCCCAGTGCTCTTTAACATATTTTTGTCCTCCCTAAATATATCAAGTAATGCATGGATGTCCAGATTTGTGAACAATTGTAAGGTGGGGGCTATCATAAGAACCGAGGTAGATGCACAAAACCTACAAATAGAGTTGGATGCAATAAGTTCCTGGGCTGGGTTACATAAGATGAAGTTTAATATTGGAAAATGCAGGCCAGCCCAATCGCGGCACGATGGTGACCTGGGTTCGGGAGCGAGCCTGGGTCATTGGAGGTCAGCATGGGAAGGGTGGGTGGAGCTAGATGGAGAAGCCATCAAGGCATCTCTCCTCTCTGGGGAGGTGGGTGGCATCCCTCGCTCCACGCTACCCCAGGTGGAGGCGAGGCTGGCTAGCAAGGATGTGATAGGCCAATGGGTGGGTGGAGGAGGGCACATTGGGCTGGGAAGGTGCATGCATGCCCACATGCATGCTTACTTTTCCTGGGGTCCTTGGGCTAAATGGGGAGAAAAGGAAAAACACTGGTGGCAGGGTGGCGACCGACCGCAGGCAATCGCCACTGGACCGGCATAAGATAAGCCCAGGTAATTTTGGGGGACGGAGCTGAGGGAGTCGATCAGATGGGAGCCATACGGAGACATGAGAAAGATAGATGCGATAAAAAAAAATATTGGAAAATGCAGTGTTATGCACTTTTGCCACAATAACATTCTTTTTGTGTTCAACTTGTGCAGCCACACGCTAAATACTGTAGAAAGTGAGAAGCACCTAGGCATTTTAGTCACAAATGATCTTACATTTAGACAACAGACCACTGCAGCTGTTGGTAATGCCAACAGAATGCTACATTGCATCCTGCACAATATTAGGAGTAGGGATAAAACTGTGTTGCTGCCCTTGTACAAAGCATTGGTGAGGCCACTCTTGGAGTACAATGTGCACGTCTGGAACCCACACCATAAAACTTGATGCTAGGAACCTTGAGAGAGTGCAGAGAAGAGCAACTAAAAGGATCTATGATCTTCAGTCCCTACCATACCAGGATAGATTAAGGGAGTTGGATTTATATTCATTGGAGTACCGACATCTCAGAGGGGACCTATGTTTAGTATACTCTGCTTTTAGTAAAATGGATCTCTGGGAATGTGTAGGATTGGATAGAAAAGTTACTCATCAAATAACTAGAGCACATGACTGCCAACTGAATGGAGAACTGTACAAATCTAGTAAGAGTGGGGTGTGGATTAACCAGAAAGTCGTGTCCTTATGGAATAGACTCCCATTGGACGTAGTCAACAGTGACACAATGACATCATTTAAGAACAAAATAGATGCCATTTATGGTGTCACAGGGGTTCCACAGTAATAATAGATAATATTCTCTAAAAACAACAAGACTCCTTTGTGAAAGCTATTGTCTTGAACCTGACTTATGATACTTATGAAAGACCTTCATATATTAGATTGCCTTTTAGTCTAGATGATTTAAGGATCAGTTCTCTGGCTGATTCAAAAACCATGGCTATCAAAATAGTGACGTCACTCTCTTGATCCACCTGTTCACTAACAGCTGGGGACTCCATTTGCCTTGAACTTCTCTTCATGTCCCTAAAGGCTTTGACTAGAAAAGGCAAATTATCTGCTGACAAATCATAAACTGTTACAAATATGTGTTTGGCAAGTTCTGTCACTGATTCTAACTCACTTTCCAGTTTATTTGGTAGTCTTGCAGTTCTCCAGTTTTTATAACAGATTTGGTCCTCAGTATTTCTGCCTTTCAATTTGTATTGCAGTTGTCTTTTGTTATCTCATGATTTGCTGTTTACCCAGATTTTATTTCCTCCGAGAAAAAATCAACAGAATCAGTATTTTCTGCACTTGCTTCTGTAAAGTAACAATGTTATCTTTGTTTTGTTTTGCTTCCTTTTGTATGAAATCCACTTTTGCATTAAGAGTCACAAATCTTCTGTCCAACCGGATACTTTCCAGTATCTTATCTATGGAATTGCCCATAGATTGTAATGTATGTGCTTTAGCTGTGCACTCCCCCCCCAACAGTTACCAGGATGACATCAATCCCAAATCCAATTGCTGGTTCAGAAACTGAGTCTACTTTTGTTGTTTCTGGCTGCATAGTTTCTGAAAACTAAACTGCAGATAACTGGGTTGCAGAAGTGAAATCATGGGTCGGTGAGGCATAGAGATTACCACTTATTCTAAAACTGAATTTCTGCTGCACAGTCACACTGTTTTTTATCTTTTGGCTTGCAAGTTTTTTAAGGGGAGCTTGGTGAAGCTGAGGTTGATGCCTCTTGAACAGGGGTGCTGGGGCTAAATCCAGGCTTCCCTTGTCTACTAGGCTTGCAGCTGGTGGGAAATACATTTTTTTTTATTCAATATACTTTATTGAGTCATCACTGACAACCATAAGAAAAACAGTGGTACAAAATTTGAGTCAAACAATTTTTTTTAGAAATAACTCCCCCCACCGACCCTCCCCCCCACACACCCCCACTAAATCCCCCCATCCCCACCCATTGCCACCAGGGTAAGGAGTAGAGTTGTGAGTTAAATGTTAACATCCAACTGGGATTATAGCTACAACTAAACACAAGAAGGATTTATAGGGAGCAGTAAAATTATGGCCATGTGGCTGAGGTAGAGGTCTGGGAATGATGGACCATTAGTAAGGTGTAAAGGGGTTCCCATACATGCTTGTGTCTAGCAGTTATGGTGGTGCACCTCAGTAATGATTCTTTCTGCCTGCAAGGCAAACAATATCTCTCTATACCACTCAGTATAACTGGTAGAAAGTGCATCCAACCAGTGTCTTAAAATGACTTTTTTGGCCATTGCGGAGATTAGGGCTATATGGGCCCTGACAATCCTTGTAACCTTACCAGAATACTCTCCTAGGATACGTATTTTGGGAGTGAACATGTCTTATAAGTTTAACAGGGGGATCTAGTCGGGATTGGATCTCAGACCAGAAAGGAGTAATCTTTGTACATGATCATAGCATATGTAGTAGTGATCCAGTTGCTGAGTGACATTTGGGACACAAATCTGTGACAAGATGGCCCATTCTGTGTAGTTTGAGCGGAGTATAGTAGAGGTCATGATTAATGTGGAATTGCATATATCTATAACAATCCCATTTAATGGAACGGTATAAATGCATCCAGATTATGGGCCATTGTCTACGAGAGGAGGGTGATGGAAGGGAGCAGTCCCATACATAGGCAGTACTCCCCTCTTTGTGTGCTAAGGCAGCAATAAGGAACCAATATAAATAAGAGATTAAATGAGAGGTGGGCAGAGAATCCAAATATGGGTGAATGGTGTTAGAGAAAGGGTTGTCCCATAAGGTGTTACCAAAATGTTGATGCAACATGTGCTCAATTTGAAAGTATTTAAATACATGGGAAGAGGACCATCCAAAAGTGGTGCTAGCCATCTGAAAGGGCATTAATTTCTGGTTATCAACAATTGGTCAATACGGTCCAGCCCCATAGTAGGCCAGAATAGTGACAAGTTAATAGTTTTTCCAGATATTAGAAGATTGGGATTGCCACCTAGGGGTTGGGTGGTGTCCCTGAGGGGATCAATTGCTAGAAATGAGGTGAATTGTGAATGGATCTGAAGAGAATAGCAAGAGGAGTAGCCTGTAGATTTTTCAGGAGGCACATTTTAGCTATGAAGGGGAGGGTTTTGTATACCCTATTATGTTGATATCATAGGCCATATTCAATTTCTACCCAGAAAGGGAAATAAGGATCATCTTCAGCCATCGGAGGAGGGTTGAACCAGTGTATTATTCAAAGAAGATGTATGGCCAGGTAATATAGGAGAACACTGGGAGCTTGGAGCCCTCCATCCACTTTGAGACAAGTAAGATGAAGATAGTTTCTTCTGGCTTTCTTCCCCTTCCAAAGGAAGGAGCTAAAAAGGCAGTGAACTTCAGAAAACCATGATAAGGGAAGGGCCCCATCGAACATCAGAAGTGGATATAACAGGCAAGATAGAATGTTCATCTTGAGGATGGTCATGTGGTCCCATAGGGTAATGGGAAGCGAGTACCATCTGAGTAAATCAGCCATTGCTACTGTTAATAGGGGATCTAGGTTGAACTGCTTAAATTTACTAATTGAAGGTGTAAGGACTATTTCTAAATACTTCACCCTTCCTCCTTCCATTGCAACCCCAGGTGTTCCATGTCTACCTGGAGGATATTTTTATTAAGGGGCATTACCTCAGTTTTACTTAGGTTTAGTCTGTAGTTTGAAATCGACCTGAACTGGGCAATAATATGAAGGGCTGCTGGGATCGAGTCTACTGGAGAGGACAGGTGGAGAAGAATATCGTCCACGTATACTGAGAGTTTATATTCATGGCCACAGAGTGGGATGCCCAGTCCCTGGGGGGGGATGCTTCAGCTTCTTAATTAGTGGCTCTAGATAAAGATTAAACAGATAGGGGGTCAAAGGACAGCCTTGACAAGTTCCCTGGTGTAGAAGAAAAGGAGAAGAGAGGATACCATTACAAGAGACCCTAGCTGATGGAGAAGTATACAGAATCTGAATCCATCTAATAAATTCTCTAGGGATATGAAAGCGGGGAAGAAGGGCAAACAGATAGTCCCATGACACTATCAAATGCTTTCTCTGTATCCAGGTAGACCAGAGCCACCGGAGTGTGGACATCCCTGAATGCAGAGAGTAAATATGAAATTTTCCTAAGGTGATCTGCAGACAGATGACCTCTAATAAAGCCAATTTTGTTCCCTACTAAAAGGCACATCCCATACCTGTCCTAGGTGGTTTTCCAGGACTTTATCTAGTATTTTGAGATATCTGTTAATCAGGGAGATCAGTCTATAATTGGTAACCAGGGTAGGATCTTTATCCAGTTTGAGGATGACCACTATAGTAGCCGTGTTAATAGACGGGTCAGAAATACCTTCATGAAAGAAGAATTGAAAAGTATCTAGAAGGATAGGGGCTATCTGTTCCTTGAACATCTTGTTAAAGTTGTTAGTAAACCCATCAGGGCTCGATGACTTGTCAAGAGGAAAATGATCTATTACCTCAGTGATTTCTGACAAAGAAAGTGGAACTTTGAGGATTGCCACCTGGTGGTCCTGTAAAATGTGAAGGGAAATATCATAGAGGAAATTATCTAACTGAGCAGAAGACACTGGAGCTCAGGAAGAGGAGTGGTAGGAAATATTTTGCCAAAGGGCAGAATCTCAGCATCGACTAGTCCTCAGATGAAGAACTAAAGCAGTCCTTACACTTTTCAGACATCAGACATGTAACCAAAAAATAAGAATAGAGTTGCAGTTTAGAGTTTTAGAAATGTTTTTGTATTAATGTCCACAGAGCTCTAACAGAAAGAGTCTGTCTCAGACAGCCATTTGCCCCACCCAGCCTCCCTTTTACCTGCATCACCAGACTCACCTCATACTGTAACTTTTGTTCACATACCACTGATCATTTCTTTGGCTCAGCATTGCACCCTTTTGACTGTATTTGTGTCTGTTTGATACTGTGGGGATCACAAATGCATGCATTACTTCAGGTCAGGCCTTCCCAGGGCTTTGTAAAGTGGCAGGATTACTTCCACTGCTCTGATGGTCACTCTCTTTTGATGTACCCCAGTATTCTGCTGGCTGTCTTGACAGTGGTGGTAGACTGTGTGTCCTTCTTCAATCCCTTGTGTGGTACACTCCCCAGGTTATTGTCCTCATCAACTGCAGCAAGAGTGACTGCACACAATATACAGTATAGGTCCTGCCTGTTTTTCCTCTCCAAGTATAGCTCCTTGCATTGTGCTACATTCAGTCTGAGGTTCTGGGAATCAGTCAAATTGCCAGTCTTGTTCAGGTCCTCCTGAAGTTTGTTCCCATCTACAAGGGAGTCCACCACCCTGGCCAACTTATTGTGATCCACAAAGATAAGCAGACTGCTGATAAATCCAGCTTCCAGATCATTGATGAAGATGTTGAAGAGCAGTGACCACAGCACAGATTTGTTAGGGGTGTTACTAAGTATTATTTTCTACCTTGAGTATTGCCCATCCACCATCACACGCCCACTTCTGCCACAAAGCCAGTCAGCAAACAATCTTGTGTATGTCTCACATATACTGCACTGGTTTACTTTGCCTAGAAGCTTATCATGCACCACAGTATCAAAATCATTGTTAAAATCCAAAGAGACAATGACCATGGCACTGCCCCTGTCCACCTCCCCGATTACCCTCTCAAAGAAGCTTATCGGTTTAGTTTGATATGATCTGCCCCTCACATAGCCATGCTGAGAGATCAAGAACCTTGACCACAACCAAGTGCTCCATTATTCTGTCCTTGCGAATGGCCCCAGGACCATGCTCAGCATTAATGGCAGGCTAACCAGCCTGTAGTGGCCCAGTTCTGACCTTGCCCCCTTTTTGAAGATAAGAACCAGTCTGGCCACCTTCCAGTGTTCTCACATCACACCCTGATACACTCTTAAAATACTACTGCCACTGGTGCCGCCATTTGTTCCTTTATCTCCCCTTAATCTTGGAGTTCACTCTGTTGGCCCCTTGGGACTTACCTGACAAGATCTTTGTCAGGTAGTTAGCTGCTAGATAAGGTGTGATGCCTACTGGCTTCATCATGGCTACCTATAATGTTATCATCCCTCCTACTGAGCCTCTTCCTCTCAACAGGTGCCCCTTGGTGGACACTGAATCAAATTATTGATAAAAGCATTTCAGCCATTGCCTCTAGAATGCTCACATGTTCCTCCCACCGCTCCCATTTTCACAGATGCAATACCCTCCTTCACCTTCCTCTTTCTATTTTTACATTGGAAGAAGGCTTTGGTTTTGTCTGTAGTCTCTATCCGAGCAACTATCCCTTCCTTGATTATAAATCAGTGGACCATGTTACAGTGAAAATTTCTGACCTATACCTTTTTATTCTATTTTTCAGCACCCTTGTTCTTAAGTCATGTAAGATGTCCTTCTCTCATTTTAAATCTGCTTTAAGATTTGTTTGGACTTGAAAAATAATTAAAAGGAGTACTCCTTTTATATGGCTATCTCCAGCATTTTCATTAATATTTTGATCTCTTTTTCAACACCTATTGTTTAACATTAGCATCAGTGACTCAGTAGGTAGCATGCTCACTTTGGAGCAGAAGATCAGAAGTTCAGGGTTCTAGCCCCACACCAGCTACTTGGTGTTAGACCCCTAACTGACATGGTGGTGTAGTAAGAGGAGGTGTTGTGCTGTTGAGGTGCCCTCCAATAGATGTGACATTAAAATTGAGGTCCCTTCTGCCTATCTGTGGGCACTGCCCAGGTGGAAGTTAAAGATCTAATGGTACATATTGAAAAAGTATAGGTAGTTTTCCTGCTGTTGTGCCAGCATTGCTCCAGTCAATAAAACAGATCCATTCAACCCACCCCTCAGGACACATCTGGAAACCAGCTGCCACAAAACTTAATGTAAACCACAACATAGTTTTTTTCAATTTACATCAACTGTCAAAAATTATTCTGTGATTTACATAAACCACAGAACAGTTTTCCACTGTTTACATAAACTGTATAATCTTCAGCATAGTCTTTCGCAGCAAATGTAGGGGAACTTCTCCTATGGATAGCTTACATTAAAGAGTCAATAGAAATTGTGGTAAAATAAATCTGTAGTTTACACTGACTCTTCAATGTAAACTGAGGAAAGTTAGTCTATGGATCATATAAAGTTTAAAACACAGAAAAATATTCCATGGTTTATATTAAATTCCACAAAATATTTTTCAGAATTCCACAGAGTTCAAAAGAAATTCTGAAAAACATTCTGAGCAGCCCTTTCCTATTAGTTTGTCTGCTAGTGCTTTACCCCTGAAAACCAAAACAAGCAAATCTAACCCCTTGCCTAGCTGAGCCCCACCACCCTTCTCACCTCGCCTTGAAAGCCTCCCAGAGACACCGTATTTGAAATAGTAATATTTTTATTAGGTCCCATTCTGTGCCATGATCACCCTCCTCCTAATCTCACTGCCAGGCCCAAATTCTGATTTCTTATCCAAAAAGTGCTTTGTGCACAGCTGCACAAAGCACATCTGGAGCAAGAAACTGGCATTCCAGTGTGGTGGTCAAATTAGATAGCTGTGGATCATTTTGCAGTGTGGGAGCTGACAAAATATTACTACTTCAAATATGCTAACCCTGGGGACTCTCGGGTGGGGTGGTGGGAGGGTGATGGAGCTAAGATGGATGGGTTATTTTTTTCACTTTATAATACTGCATGTATAACAAAACAAGAGTTATCTGACGATCTGCTCTGATTTGTGGGACCCAGTCCCAAAGCAAACATTCTTTCCACTGTCTAGCTGCTGAGGAGGGGTTCCTGTCCACTGTTAAAGCACTTAACTGCCACTACAGAGCATCTGCAGTATTAGGACACTATTGGGGCAGAAGTTCCGTGTAAACAGGGGGACGTATCACAGAACTTCTAGCTAAATTGCTGCAAAGAAATTGAGGACTTGATCATAGTTTGGTGTACCTTTCCTGGTCAAAAAATGCAAATAAATAAAAATTAGTTCTTGTGACTAAAGTACACTAAGATGCAACATACATTGCTCAGTAACTAGGGATGTGCACAGGCTGAATAGTATTTTCCAAATACCACGAATAGTAGGCTTCCTGAATATTCAGATGCATTTTCCGAATAGTTCACTATTCGGCCACTATTCGGGAACTGCTATTTGGTGAGATTTCCAAATCTCACAGAGCTTTGTTGGCCAATCAAAAACTGTTTCTTGAGCTCAAAGGCAAGCACATCATGTGACTTCCTCACTCTGAGCTGGTAGAAGACAGGAGACAGTGCTTTCTGAGAGCTGCTCTGCAGTACTGAGACCTTAAACTTGCTAAAAAGAAATAGATTTTTGCTTCACAGGCTTTTTTGGGTCAGTATAGGTTTTTTAATCAGTGTCAGAAAAGTTATGTTTGGCTTTCTGACATGTATTTTATCCTTATTGCTGTATTCAGTTACTGGGACTAGGAGGGCTGTCTGCTAACACCCCTTCTCTGCTGCTGTCTAACATAGCTCCAGTGTGATTTCTTTGGGTGAAGCACTTTTATTTTTGTGTTTTGTTTTTTTGCTGTTGTCTGATTCCATGCTTGGTTACCTGCATGACTGATAACGGTGTCTGCTAACTCCCCCTCCTGCAGGTCACTGCTTACGATTTGCTGTATATGTGCATAATATTTGATTTTGTGAGGCTTCACCCTGCATGTGCCTGCTTAATATATTTTTCATGAGGCTGGGTCACACATGTGCACAGCTGTGTGCACACAGATTTTGAAATACACTTCTTCAGTTCTAAGCCAGTCAGGCTTGACTCACTGCATTATTATTGTTAGTCCTCTGGTTCCAGGGATAGATCCCTGTACACGTGAGGAGTGTAGTGGCTGACCCCCCCCCCACACTTCTACAGCCCACTGCACACAATTAACCTGTGCTTGTGAAATATATCTCCCTGTGAGTCTGTGCCTTGTGTGTGCACAGCTGTGCACATGCATTCTTTTGTTTGTTGTTGTTTTGCTAATTAAACCATTGCACTTAGTGGGGCAGGCTTGTCTCACTGAGCTGATTGTATGTCATCTGTCTGTTCCTTGCTTGGTTCCACGTTTGACTAAATAGGTTGCCCTTTTCTTCCCCTTCTTGGTAGCAGTGTTTTCCTTTTTTGCTACTTTTTTGTGGTGCAGTATAACTGGTAAGGTTAGCATATTACTGTAGTTCTACAAGCACTAAGTAAAACATCACACACACAGGTACCACGTAGTAATAGCTTGTGTTTTACACAGTAACCACTAGTGACCTGATCGATCATGTCTTTAGCAATCTTGCAAATATGCTTGGTCCAGCCCCAGCAAAGCATCTGCACTGCTAGCCCCAAGTGGTGAGGGACAGGATGCAGGATGATAGACCACAAACATAAAGCACATCCAGACAATTACTGCAAGTGTTGTCCTTGATCTGCCAAACCCCCAAACAATCTATGTAGGACAAAGGAAGCACTTGGGGGGGGGGTTGCAGTAACAAAATACAGTTAAGAGTAGTGGAGCATAAAGTTGCCAATACATTTGTTTGTGCTAAGGCTGGAGGATGCCAATAGAGCCCTGGTGCTTTGACCAGAATCTGGTCTTTGTCAGGGTGCATGTTGGGAACATACAAACACACTATGAATATACAACCCTTAAAGAAACACACACCATAAATAAATGAAGTTAAAATGAATGAGATTGAGATGCCCTTGTAACAAAACAATCCACAACTAACATACCCAAGAATGAAACACTGCATCAAGATTATAAAACATAGTTCATACCGTGGTGCCAGACAGTACGCAATGCAGTTCCTTGCAAAATGCTGCAGTACACTGCAAGAAGCAGTGTATTTAATGGCAGTTAAGCCCTCCAGTCATCCAATATCTTGTGTCGTGTAATTTACTGCAAAGTAATGAATTGCAGCTTATCTTGCTCCATTGTATATTATTGACACATAATACAATTCCAGAGAAGGTGGTGAGATAGACTACATAGACAATGACATACAGGTGTCTCTCTTTATTCAGTGGGCTCAAACATTGTTCTCTTCAAGCAAGTTTTGCTTCTTATAGTTCTTGTAACATTGGCAATAGTACTACAGTCGTCCCTCAATATAACGAACAATTTGGGATCCATTCTGTGCATGCGTTATAGTTACCGCGTTAGTTAAATCAAGGGACGCCAGAATACAATTACAGGATAACAATCGCAAAACTCTTTCATTAATAAAAGTACAGTACTTCAATTTTTCAGAAAAAATTAGTTTATTTAATCATTTATTTATTAAAAACATCAGCTTAATGCAGAATCAGTACTTTAATTAAATGCAGTAGAAAACAATCCTCTGACCATGAAAAAAAATTACTGCTTTGGTTTAAAAAAATCTGTGACTTTCAGCTGTGTTGCTGCTTTTTTGGCATGCAAGTCTCTGGCATATGACAAAATTTGCCTTAGCTGGACCAGTTTCATAGGGTCTGCTTCCTCGAATTCAAGCCAGGTGAGAGCTGTCTCCAAACTGCAAACTCTCTCCCCTGTTGTCGGCTTGTCCATCAAATCAACCTCGCCCTCATCATCCTCCTCACCGGAATCTTGATGTTCAGGCATCTTGCCATCTGCTGAAACTCTGGACAAAATCTCAACATCTGACATTTGGTCAACTGTGGGCACCATCTCATCATTAGTAATCCAAGCATCTATGATTTCAGATGCTTCATTTTTGTTTGCTATTAAGTTTAGATTTGCAGCCAGCTGTGCTATTTCGACAGTGTCATCGACATCAAGATCATTGTCAAGGTCAGTAGAGAGCATGCTGAATTCAGGTGGGAAAGAAGGACCTAGTGTTGCGACCCAGCAGTGGCGTATGGTGGCAGTCGAGACATTGTCCCAGGCTTCACCTGCAAGATATATGCTGTCCTGGACATTCCTCTTTTTTACAACCTCCTGCACCCCAATTTCAGCATTAGGTTCACCATCACCAGCTGAGACAATCTCACTTACGAGTCACTTCCGATAGTGTGTTTTGAAAGTGGCGATAATACCGCCATCCATGGGTTGAATCTTAGATGTGGTGTTCTTTGGCAGAAAGATAGTGTGAATTTTGCCATCTCTGGACTTTAACTCTGCTTCAGGAGGATGGGCAGGGCACTGGTCCAGCAGCAAGATTGCCTTTGGTGGCAATTTCATTCTCCGAAGATGCTGCCTCATGGATGGCACAAAGGAGTCAAAAAACCACCTTCTAAAAATGTCACAAGTCATCCACGCATTCTTGCTGCTGTCATAAATGACAGGCAGTGCACTCCTGTTAGCATGGTGCAGACAGTGAGGGTTTTTAAATTTACTGATGCATAGCGGGCGAAGTTTATGAGTGCCTGTCGCATTGGTACAGAAGAGGAATGTCAGCCTGTCTTTGCTGGTTTTAAAACCTTTAGTGGCATTTACCTCAGATTTTGCTGCCAAAGTTATGTCTGGGAGACAGCGCCAAAAAAGACCTGTCTCATCCCCATTATACACTTGCTCGGGGGAGTATCCAGACAACAAGTCTTTCAGTTTTGGAATAAAAGCTTCAGCTGCTGCATCATCACAGGAACAAGCCTCTCCAGTGATCACAATATGCCTGATACCGTGGCATCTCTGGAACCTCCAAAGCCAGCCTGTGGATGACTTAAAGCAGTTGTCATTGCCGTGAATATCACAGGCAAATTGACTAGCTTTCTCCCGGAGAGTCAAACCGGAGATAGGAACTCCACTTGCGCGCTGCTGTGTAAACCACAGTTGGGTAGCACGATCGATTTCGGGCTCATAAACCTTATGAAACTTCTTACACTGCAGCCCCTCAATATCCGTGCACTCAACAACAAAGTCACGGAGAGAGGCTTCTTGTTTGTGCCAAGTGCATATTGTCAATTTTGAAAAGCCTGTCTCCTGTGACAGTTTAGCTAGACTCTCCCCAGCCTTGAGCCTGTCCAAGATCTTCAGTTTAGTGTCCACAGAGTATCCAGAACATTTCATTCCAGCAGTCCAGGAGTGTGTTGTTGAAGGTAAATAGGTACTACTACTGAAACTGTCTACTGTCTTCAGGTAAGGGGCTTTTATACTGCTCACTGTACCGCAAACTGAGGAAACTGTTGAACTGATTACATTTATATAACAAGCTCATGACGGGATCCACACCTGAGTTTGTTATATGTGATTATTCATAATAATGGGGTTCATTATAGTGGGGGACGACTGTACTACTACTAATACCATTAGCAGTACTACTACTGCTAGTGTCACCACCTGTTCATCTGTACATTCACTGTCACATCCTGTTGTGCAGTAATAAGGGGGCATTAGAGCACACATGCTTTGTGCAGCAGGCAGCAGATACCACCACCAGTGTTCCCACTGCTACCACTATGGCCGCTACATTTACAGTCAGTGTGTTTCCCACCACCACCAGTGCTATTCTTGCAGCATCCACCCTTTCAGTTGTCACCACTACTGCAGCCACTGCTACCACTATTCCTATGCCCATGGCCAAAGCACCTTCTAACCCATGTCTGTGACCATGAACACCCCCTAGTGCTGACCCAATGCAATGCTTGATATCGTTTTCAGAGTGCTGTGTGTGTGGTGTGGTGGATCGAGTGTGCCACATGAAGCTTGTGTTGCATTAGTGAGAGCTCAATGTTGGTGGATGAAGTGTCATTGAGGTGTATATGGTATACCAGGTTCAATGGGTGATTAATGATGTTGCTGAAGTGCTTTTTTAAAGTTTTCTTAAAAAACACCTTTTCTGGCCGAATACCAAATACTGAACAATGAATACCGAATACTTGGGACCCGAATACCACATATTCGTTCGCACAGCCCTATCAGTAACCTTATGGGACAAAGTGTGCTCAGAAACAACAGTGAATAATGATAAACATTTAGAGATATTCTTGATAAAAGGGGTGCTCCTTTTATTATTCTAAATATAACAAAAGACAAGAAAGTTGGAGATGGCTGACAGGATAGGATGTTGAGAGGGTACTGTAGCTCCTGTGATGTTAAGTAGAAAATTGAGAATGAAAAGAAAAGGGTGCAAAAAAGGAACACAAGTCTTAAAAAAACAAAACAAAACAAAAAACAGAATGAAATGATATAGAGTCCTCAACAGTTTTGAAAGCTCATCTACGGGCTTGATTGATTTCTTTTTCAGAGATCAATATGGGAAAAGCGGAGGAGTCCCAATGGAGATGCCATTCTAGGCTCTGAGGGAGTGAATGTTGTTCCTTTGCCTTTATTTCTACCACATGCTGGGTACGAGCTTGCTAAATATGAGTTAAATGCTGTTTTTCAAAAGAAACAGACACAGCCCCTTCAAGATGTGCCCACAATCTGAACAATGGAGGTGGTAAATAAATCTTACTCTTTACTTACCAATGTTCTGCATGAATGATCCATAATCCTCAATGAGATAGCCGATAAGGTTCTTTCTGCCAAAGACTGTCACACTAAACTGGAAGTAAAACGAACTGCACATCACAGAAATGAATGATCAAACTCTCAGAAAATATACACTGCATCTGCTCCTTCCACTATTATTTTGTGTGACAGCATCAGGATTCTCAGACCTTTGGACAATTTACACATTTTTCGTAAGATGTACCAGAATTGACATGAACTTGACCTATTAAATAAAGACCAGAAAAAAGAAAAGACATGCTGTACTGTAAGCATAATATAATTAGTAGCGTAATGACTCAAAGCAGTATAAAACTGCTTCAGCAAGTCCACCAAAGTGCCTCACACAAGCAATCAAAACCTGAGGGTCCATGGTGTAAAACACCAATGGAAGATCAAGGAAATGAACTACAGAGTGCTCCTCTCTTTTCCTCCTCATGAGGAGACTTTTTTCAGCACAGTGGCATAGCTGCCTTTGAGGCAGCCGAGGTAGCTGCCTCGCTGCCTCAATCAAAATGTCCTCTAACTTTTTTTTTTCATTTGTAGTTTATCCTCCTCCTCCTCTTGGGAGACTCCCTGACTGGCAGCTTTGGCCCTCCTACCGAAGGGACACTCTCTCTGGACCCACCCGCACCTGCACCTATCAACCCTGGAGTTTCCCCTGTGGATTACCCCCCCCATGGCGGTGCCAGAAAGGAGGTGGCATGCTACACCTCCCTCTGGAAACCCAATCTAGAAACTGAGGTCGGCTCTCGGGTGCTGTGGCCATCATTGAGCACTGGCCACGGCTCTCCTCCTTTTCAGTTTTCCTCCTTCCCCCCTCCCCACCAACACAAGCACATCAGAAATGTGCCCCCTGATCCTTACCACACTCTGGCCATCACCAGGGGGCAGTCAGTGAGTGGGACAAAACACTACCCTCCCCCCAAGAGAGGAGAGCAGTTCTCCTGATGCTTGATCCTCTCTCCCTCTGGTCAACCCCTGACAGCCTGAGCTCATTCCTGAACCCAGGTCGCCAGTGTGGCATGAGGTGTGGCGTCCGGTGCCTCAACCCTCAGCTCCACTTGGCTAGCCTCAATGTCCTCTAATTTAAAGGCACAGGTGGGTGGACAACTTACAAACTTTGTGCAGTAAAAATAAACTGCATGTTAGGATCTAAATGATGTGTCAATTGAGACAGCTAAGAGCAGTCACGGTGATAGGTGGGTCATGGGAGCTACTAGCAAAGCTAACAATGAGTTATTACTGGGACATAAATTTAATGAGATGGAAAACAGTTGAGTGACACTTTACCCAGCTGCCCTCATTCCATCTCAGTGTCGACACCACTGAGTGCCAATGGAGCATTGTAGACAATGTCTTGATCATCTTGAAAAGTATGACATTGTTTAAAAAACACATTGACGGTTGTTGCCTCAGTCCTTGGAAGGAGGGATTTCAGCACTGTTTCTTTTGAGATAGGTGACGGGAAGGGGGTAGTAGTTAGGCATAATTTGGGTTTTTTACTGAATGCTGAATGCCAAAATATAACAAAAAGAAGTACTGTATAAACAAACATGCATGTGGATAATCTGGTGTCTTAAAGATTTCCTGTAAATAAAAATAGAATAATGCGATTATGCAACTATGCAATATACTGTATATTTTCTGTATATACTCTGATGTGGGGGTCCTCTTCTGAAAGTGAAGACAAAAGTTGCCAATTCTGTTGTGATTTGTGTGGAAATGTTATGGATGGTAAAAATGTAGATGACACCTTATAGTAACCACATATAATAATGCTAAGCATTAGGCAGAAAGTTTTAAAAAAATACTATACCATGAACATAAATGCATAACAATATGCCCTAAATAAATTGTGTCACAATATTTGACATAACCCCTAAAATTACCCTTAATATGGCACAACAGAGTGTCAAAAACACCATATCTTCTGGGGGCTGCCTAGCCCTGAAGCCCACCAGGCTATTTTTCAGAATATGCCTCAGTCAAATGTGACCTCTAGTTATACCCCTGAGTCTAATGGTTCAAGCATTGAGGTTTTTAGCAGAATATATTTCCCCATTTTTTTTTTTTTGCTACCCTTCTCGCTGCACCGGGTTCCTCTCTTCTGGGATCCCTAGGTCGTATGCTCCCGTAGTCCCGCCCCAGGTACCTCCCTCCAGATACTGGCCAGCCTGTCCCCATCCTGCCTCAGTTGACCCCCCCAGGTGGGGCTGAGAGGGGGAACACACAATCCCCTCCCATGATCCTTAAGTCTGCGTTAGAAGGCTTGCCAGCTCCTTCTATGGAGCCTGGTTATGGGTGTTCTCAGGTCGATCGGGTCCCGTCTACGGGAATCCGGTGCAGGTTTTTCCATTTTCTTCCCAGCCCACAGGACGTCCGCATGCTGAGAAAGCCAAGGGGTGGAGCACATCACGACGTGCTTGACACTCCAGCTCCCAGCAGACCTTCTCCCACCCTTCAGTGTGCAGTCTTGCTGCCCCTCCATCTGTGGTCACCCAGGTGGCGGTACCGCAGTGGGACTTGCATCCCACCCCAACTGGAGGAGGAGAGCAGCCACTGGGTGCTCAATCCTCCTCCCCCCAGCCGGTCCTCCAGCTGCCCGAGTCCGTTCTCGAACCAGGGTCCCTGGCATCAGAAGCGGTAGTCCTACGGCTGCTCCGGCAGGCCGGCAATATTTCCCCAATTTTAAAGGCATATACTGTACAGTATGTGCATTGGTGCCCTTACCTAAACCAAAAAGAGGTAAACAAATACATTATAACTAAAAGTTGTGTTGAAGCTGAAGCTGAAGCTAATAAGAAGGGAAAATCAGATATTGTGAATGGTAACTCAGAAAGGGGAAAATCAACCGCAAAGTCAGGGGCAGTACAAAAGTGTAAAGAAAATGTAGCAGTTGTGACGATGTTACTTAATCTTCCATGCTGCTGTTAGGCTAAGCAAACCTGGTGATTTGGCAGTAGGTACGGGCAAAACAACACATTCTAAAAAATTAAAAACCCCAATATATGGCCGGTTCCAAAATTTAGATCTGTCTTACCATACACCCTGGACTAGGTTATTGCACTTAGAAAATTGATTATTTAGGCAAAATAAAATGTTAGAAAGAGACATTTTAAATTTAATTGAGAGCCAGCTGTGCACTGTGCGGCAAGAAAAATCTTACTGCATGGTTACGTAATGTGGCTCAGCCAATCACATTCTTCCCTTTTCTCTGCTGTTTTACAATTTATAAATTAGTCATTTGGAAAGGAAAATAAGTAAAGCAGTTAGGTTTTACAGTGCCTCTTGTTATAACTGCTTTGCAAAGTTCTTCACAATCCATGAACAGTTGGCAGGCAACAGCCCTTAAGAGTGCATATGCAGGCTAAGTAAGATTAAAGAAACATGTTTTTTTTCCACATATGAAGAAAGGTTACAAAACCTGAACATGCATTCCTGGAGAAAGGTGAGTAAGATAGAAACTTCCAAGTTTCTTTATGGTATCAACAGGGTGAACTCCTATGAGCTTCTCAAACAATGAGGGCTATTCACTAATGGGCGGGAAGTACGCACCAAAGGCACGTATCCTGCCTGCGTAGCTCCGTACCCATGGAAAGATACACAGGGGCCATATTCATGGCCACCGGCCACCGCATGGTTCCCTTCTGTGGCCTCACCCCCACAGCATGCAGGTGCATGGGGGCTGTTTGACTGACATGAGTAGGCATTGGACCTGGTTCACCATTGGATCCCTTGTGCCCGCAGGGCATCACATATAGCAAACAGCCACAGTGCACCTGGTGCACCTTAGCAGGTGAGTACCTATTCAACCACCCTTAGCCTTCCTTGTGGTCCCTGAGGGCTGGGATGGTGTGTTGGCAGGTCTGCTGTGCCCTGATACCTCCGCTGTGACTTGCAATGGCATCCTGGGGGGTCACATAACATTTACAGCTGGTATTAGCCCACATAGCTTGTAGCCCCCATGGCCAGCACTCTGCACCTTTGTGAATGGTGCCAAGTGTGGTCACACCCCCCGCACCACCCCCTGAATCTGCCCAGTGTGGATATCCATGGCCAGTCAGAGGATCGGGTGTGTACCAGATTGTGCGTCCCTTTCGTGAATCCTGTGCATGGGGTGCAATGGTTGTGGGGCGGCTTTGCGATGCAAATACATGGTGCATAGGCAAATGCACCTTAGTGAATAGGCACCAGTATGAGATCTTGTACACCATAGGGTAAAACTGCAAGTTAATTGGGGGGAGGCAGTTTCAGGAGGGACATAAGAAAGTTCTTAGACTCTTAGCAGGTCGTGATAAGTGGACGAGTTTGCATACCGTAGCAGTGTGGTCAGTGCTAAAACATAGCCAGATTCAAGGCTGGGTGGAACAAATTTAAGGGGCAGGTAGTGGTGGCAGGAGGGACTTGGGGCATGGAGAAGAAACATAAATATATTATAGGGCATCCTCGGGTTTCTTCACCTAGATGGGCATCTCATTAGCTAAAGTTCTTGGGCAGGCTGGATAGGCCACAGCCCCTTTTCTACTTGTATATTTCTGTGTTTCTGTACAGTATATATGTTTCTAGGTTAAGAAAAGGTCACATGAGTTAGCTGCAGTGAACACAAGTGAGGGAGATGTGAGGTCAAACAAAGGGAAATTAAATGACTTGCTCTGTATCACACAGTGAATACAGCATTTGGTGCAAGTAGTAGGGATTCAGACTTGGATTTTGTGAAGATACTATCTGTACAGTTTGAAAGAGTTTAGATATTGTGCAAAATGTTTGTGATTAGAGAGCAGATAGTCCACTGGCTAGATGGATTGAATACCTTCAGATGGTGCAGGAGTTGGACAGCATGGGGAATAAGATAATTCAAATCTGCTAGGTCTGTGTGGATAACAATTATGTTTAGGTAAAAGCATAGATGTCAATCAGATATCTTATTTACAGGACATTGCGTGGTGACAATGGGCTGTAAATAAGCCAGAAAACAGTTAATGACTCAGAAACATACATATTAGTCAATAAATGTCTCAGAAATATGCAAATGACTCAATAAATGTTTGGGGATTAAGCAAACGAGTCAAAAATGCCATTAGAATCTTGAAATGAGAAGTGAGTAATTTTAAGCTTTCAAACAGTCTTTGACTCATCATTCACTTCCTGAACATTTTGTCAGAAATCCAAGCTTGAGAGAGCAATGGCTCTACCTTCCTTTTTGGTGGAGCTTTCAGAAAGTGACAAATTAAGAATTACCTCAGCCACATGGGATTAGCAGGTCAGTCCTCAGGAATGATGGCACTAGGCACCATGGATCATGGATCATGGCCTCGGCCTTCAGTGTCAGTCTTGGTCCTTGGTGTCCAGTGCTATTATTCCCTCACACACCCACTGATGCCTCCGATTATCACTATAACTTAATTTACAGTTATATGAATAAAAAGGCTAGGCCCTATTTGTAACAGAATACCAAATATAAGGTCTGTTATTCATTGTTTGGGTATTACTGAGGACATATTATTATGAAAAAAAGCCTTCCGCCCCTCCTCAGAATATGCCTACTGCATGCTGGTATTTACTAACCACCCCATCTGGCACCCTATCAAAAATCTGGGGATGACAGGAGAGGTTATAAAACATTAATTGTTTTGAGGCTGTGGATGTGTTAAGGTAAGGACTGGGATGGTTTTTAAAAGACGGGAATGGGTTGAGCAGGTGACTGACAGGATGCTATATATTTTTATAAGGTGTGGGGGAACCAGGGAGATGGGGTAGAACAGCTTGATAAAAAATAGACCCTTTTAGAATAATTTTCAGTTTTAATCGAAATGCTTCTATATAAACCCAGAAAAAAGTTTTCTCATCCTGCATGACTTGATCACCGCTTGCCCCTTTATTCTTATCGGTGTGTTTTCTGATTGTTTTTTTCACTATCTTTTGTCTTTTACATCTAAATACATTTTGCATTTCACAAAGTAATTCAAGAAGCAGATCCGGACAAGTTAAGATTTATTGTGAAGGATATTGAAGTGATAACGTCTCAGCCAATCATCTTGTATACATATAGTGCCATTAGCATGCTACAAAGCCACTGTATAGCAAATAGCAAATAGTATGCAAATGACAGGAAAAGGTACTCCAGACATGCTAATGAGCAACTAGCACAATGTCTACATTATGAACAATACCCATTGTTCTGTCAGTAGATCACAGCAGCATGAAGAAACAAAATGGCATTAACATCTCAATCGTCGAAAACAAACACTTGTACCACAATTTAATAGCGATAATGCTAATGGTCACTGGTTCAGACATAAGTGCACTCAGCAGAGATAAACCTCTACCTTCGGCCTTGGTTTTGTTTTATTTTATTTATTTAGAATTTCTGCACACTAAAATATCCTTGTTTAGTCTGATAGCCTAGTTTTCAAGAAGGTCCCAAGGAGATAACTGCAGCAATTGAGTTGCTTAACAAATGTGAAATACACCAAGTATATATACATGCCAAGATTCTATAAATGACAAAACGATATGTATACAAACAATACATGTATATTTACAGAGTATAGGTTTGCGTAATGAGGGGTAGAGAAAGAATTGATGGTTAGGCAATGATACAGCTGGGGGGACAGCTTCAGAGAGTGTTGAGATAACAGAACATGGCATTCAAAGGCACTGATAGTTGGGCCTTATTTGGCACTTGTGGGCAGGGCATTCCAGATATCATAGTTGGAGAGGCTGCAAAAAATTATTTTGAACCAATATATCTGGGATGAGGTTCTTATTTTAAGGCCTCAACATTTACAATGAGTTGGGTGTGTGCAGTAGTCGGCTGAGGTTATTGGAATATATTCCATATAGACATCAATAAATCAGCATAGATCATAGATACATAGATACATAGACAGTGTCGGCAGATAAAGGGCCTATGGCCCACCCAGTCTGCCCATTTGAGCTTGTAAGTTCAGTTTATGTTTTCCAAGAAGTCTGTTGCCCCTTACCCCTGACCTCCAGAACTCCTTTATGTCTATCCCATGCATTCTTAAATCCCGTGATTGTTTCAGCCCCCACCACTTCCTCTCAACTTCATCTCAACTTTCATCTCTTAGCACATTGGAGACAAAGGTTATTTAAGCAATAATGCCTGACAGGGTGTGTGTTGTGCTGGGATAACGTCATGCCTCAGGTGGTTGGGCACGAGGCCACAGGCCGAGTGCATCCAATAACTGAGGCGTGACTTTATCCCAAACGACACACACCCTGGAGGGCATTATTGCTATTATACAATGGCTCGTTGTTATACAGAAGAAAAAAAATCATTTTAAAGATGTTTTTGTGTGGAAAAATATTTTTGTTTTTTAAGAGACAATGGAAATAATCAAGCCAAAGCATATCTAGCAAAAGCAAAAAATCAACTAGAGGTTCACAGAGAGGCTGAGACTAGACCCGTGATGTTGTACTAGGATAACATCACGGGTCCCGTCCAAGACTGACCAATCAGAGTCCAGGACTTTTTCTTGCCATTGTATAATTAAGCAGTAAGGCACAACAGGGTGTGGTATATCAAGGGATATCGTCACGCCTCGAGTGGTTGGGCACGAGGCTGCAGGCCGAGTGCGTCCAACAACTGGAGAAGTGATGATATCCCATGATATACCACACCCTGAAGTGACTTATTGCTATTATGAACTGAGTTTGAATTTTCATAAATAAAAAAAATAAAACAACCAGGTTTTTAAGCGTCTTATGAACAAGTTTTTGGGTGATGTAGGAGTACATTTTGAAAAAATAGTTCTCAGACAGAACAAAGCAAGGAGGCTGGTGGTGCCAGAACTTTTTTGAAGCTGTGATGATGTAGCCCGATATCATCATGGCTTCAAAGAGCTCTCTGCCAATTAGATTCCTCTATTTACGCTCCTCAGTTCATAATACAGATTATTTAGGCTATTATGGTTATTATTCGTTTACTGCACCCAGTGTGCTGATGAACTTGTCCAACCACCACTCCTTGGCATTAGCGCTATGGTAAAGTAAAAGGGGCTGGCTCAGGGGTGGTGCAGCAGCACATCCCACCACTTGCTTTGAGAACCAGAGGGTTGTATGAGTCCATAAGTCCCACACTGGAGTCATTGGGGGCCTGAGGCATTATGAAGGGGAGGCAGCTGGGAATGGAGTTCTGGCCATTCAGCATTCAACCCCCCCCCCACAATGACAATCAACTAGCACAAGGCACTGGTGTCAGCTATGATGACATCCACTCATTCACCCAGCCAGGAAGAGAAAAGAGAAAATAATGCATACAGAGTGATCTTAATCTTTAAGCGGGGGACTGGGGGAAATGAGTAATGAAGAAAATCATGAAAAAAGCTAAAGAAAAGATCTTTCACATTTAAAAATGGCTTTATTGAAATTGATATGTTCATCCTCTTCCAAGCTAGATGATCTTGATCACTTTGTTTAAGTTTTTATTGCTAATGTGTGCCCCATAATGTATTTTTAATTTAAAAAGTGGCACTTGCCCTGGTGCCCTTTTGATGTTTTGATGGCTGCTGACTTTTTCTTCAACTTTGTACCTGGATGAGCACTCCAGATGGACAAATATGACATTCATACATATGTTAAATGAGGGGAATCCACTGAGATTTTAGGTAATTACATGCAAATATATATCTGCTTGATGTTTTTATGTTCATGCTTGGGCACAGCGAACATGTTGCTATGATGTTGGATTCAAGAGGTGTGCCACTATCAGTCCAATGCAGGGCTGTCTACAGTGAGCTCAGCAGCACCAGACCAGTCATCAGCCAGGCTGATAATGACACCCTTCTGGGCTTGCTGGTCAGAAACTTCATGAAGTTCAAAGAAAAAAGCCACCTGAATCACAGGGTGACTCTTTGTTTGATCTGCATGATGCCCCCCTCCCTCAGCAAAAAGCTCATCGGCATCATGAACAGCCTGTGCCTTGCCTTCCCATTGCAATGTAGCTGACTGCATATAACCCCTGACCAACCTTTATTTGCCCCTATTAATCAATCCTACCCTCTATCAAGTATCCCTCCTGCCTCCCAGTTTGCTTCCCATGCCATGCCATGGCCCTTTTGAAAAGATTTCACCCTCTGCAAAGTATCCCTTCCACCTCCCCATTGTTTCTTGTCTTCGTAGATATGAACCCAACACTGGAGTGCCCAGTCCCTGGTGTTGGTACCTGAAATAAACAAAGCCATCCCTCATTGTCTTTTTTTTTTTTTACACCCTGTAAAAAAAGAAACTGGTCAATCATTGTCTTTTGCCACTGTGGCCACCAACATTGTTACCCTCCTCCCACCTGCCCCCCCCACTCAGCACCCACCATCCCACACTCCCCACACCCCTTACTTACCTACTGGAGGTCGAACAGCATAATCTTCTCTGGGGTGGAGACACATCTGTATTTATCATGACTGTTGTATGAAGTTTTGATATGTTTGGCACACAGAACCTCCGGGATAGGCGTCTCTTAATTAAAATTTGCCTTGCCTTGCCATCTTCACTCTTCAATGCATGACCAGGAACTGAGGAAATCAGGTAAGCTGCGGTCAAAGTATTTCAATGTGTTTTGAACTTGTACTCATAATGCTGTCATTTTTTAAATATTTTTCT
This sequence comes from Neoceratodus forsteri, assembly GCA_016271365.2. Lineage (NCBI taxonomy): Eukaryota > Metazoa > Chordata > Ceratodontiformes > Ceratodontidae > Neoceratodus > Neoceratodus forsteri. Next base: position 347,832,184 of record JADMNL010000023.1, read on the forward strand.
CCCAAATTTTCAACATGGCCTTTTTGGGATCCCACCTCACAATCAAGGTAGGTGAAATTTTTCAAATCCTGACTGAATAGGGATTTTGTAGTTGCTACAAAAAATTACCTTTTGGGCAGGAATTGCTTATTTTCTCCTACTGGGTTCATGAGGTGAGATAATAAGAAGACTATGTTGAAAATTTGGGGTTAAAATATTGAAAAACAAGAGGGTTATGACTATACGTTGACATTTTTGAAACACTGAAATGCAGAGCACACACAAACCATATAACAAGGGCACAGGTCAGAAATAAATTTATTATAAAAGGAATAAAAAAGTGAGAAATGCCTGACGCATTTTGGATGCTGTTTACATCCTTTCTCAAAGGCCTTTGAGCAATATCACTCTAGAATCTTGTTAATTGTGGGCATGCCCAGAAAATATGGAACTGGTCTACTGACCCCTTTTCACATTCCCTCCAGCAATGACTTGGCATTCCCTGTGAGAACCTAGCCATTCTTGCTGGTGTGTAAAAAAAATCTATGTCTAGTCTTCCAGGCAAATTTCCGCCAATAGGGAGCTCCTAAGAGTCCCATCAAGAATTTAATATATTTGTCCCAGTTGTCCCTAGTTACTGAGATTGGGAGTTCTCTGTTCCATGCTGTCAGAATTCCATGAGTTGAATTTGTAGATAATTCTTGTATCCCCTTATATAGTAATCCTTTAAAGTGGGGCCAGAGCTGCCCTCTCCCAGTGGTCATAGCTAAGGTTATTAATGGGGGGGGGGCAGGAAGCCTACTATAGGTTAAACCCTTTTGTTCAATATTGTTTCTTAGACTTGTATACAATGCAAGGTCTAGTTGTGTAATATTGTACATCTCTTGAAGTTTGGTTAACGGAAGGAATCCCTTAGAATCTATTATATGAAACACACATTTTATACCCTTTTGTCTCCGTTGAGCTGTAGTGTGCTCTTGTTCTAGAGATGGGGCATGAATTCCTGAATCCAATAAATTAAAATAATAACCCACTGATCCCAGCTCTATTGAGTGAGTGAGTCTCTGCCAGGTTTCTAGCATAGAATTTGTACTATAAATATATCTAGGTCTCTTTTGGATTGGAAGACTTATGGAATGTAGAAGATCATAGCCCTCACTTATCCCATTTAAGGCAAACTCCAGTTTTTCCAGGGTATATCATACACTGGATTATTTCAATTCAAAACTCTAGCTATTACTGTACCAAGGGCGTATTTCTGAAGGTCTGGTAAATTTAGGCCTCTCTTATTCTTTGGAAGCATTAGTGTAGACCACTTAATTTGTGTTTTTCTTTCTAGCCCATATGAATCTTGTCAAGGATTTATTCCAGGAGGGGAAGTACATTTGATCTGGCATCACTGGTATGGTCTGAAAAAAATATAACAGTCATGGAATAATGCTCATCCTAACAAGATCGACTCTGGAATATAATGATAAATGGAGCTGGGACCACTGATGCAGATCTGACTCAATTTTTTGTGTGAGGGGTTCATAATTTACCATTATGAAGTGCAATAGCTGGCTTGGTAAATGTATTCCTAGATATTTTACTTTAGTACTATTCCAGCGTAAGAGCAGCCTGACCTTCAATGATTGAGAAGGGGAGGAATGAAAGGTCTCTGTTTTAGTGGAATTTATTTTGTACCCTGAGATCTGAGCAAATTGATCAAGTACTTCCCAAATTGCCAGAACAGATGTTTCTGGGTCTGCTACTGATAGTAGAATATCATCTGCATATAGGGCCAATTTCCAGGTCCAATTACCCACCTGAATGCCCAGTATCCTCTCTGAGTTTCTAAGCATTATAGCTAAAGGCTCAATATATATGGCAAATAACAGAGAGGATAAGGGGCATCCCTGTCTAGTACCTCTTTGTAACATAATAGAAGGTGTGATACTACCATTAAGTTTTATATATGCCTTTGGGGCAAGGTATAACTGCTCCAACCATTTCACAAACTCCCCAGGAAAGCTGAAGGATGCTAAAACGCCCCATAAATATCTCCAAGACAACCTATCAAAAGCTTTATAAGCATCTAAGCTTACCAATGCTGAGGGAATAGCTGAATTAGCCATATAATCCACTTTCTTTGTACAACATCTGTTGTCTGATGCATACGGAGAAATCTTGCCTGATCAGAGTGTATCAGTGTGGGTAGGACGGTTTCCATCCGGCGAGCCCATATTGTCTTGTATAGCTTATAATCATTATTTAATACTGAGATGGGTCTATAAGAATCTAAATTTAATGGGTATTTTCCTGGTTTTAACATAGCTGATATAGCTGCAAAGGACATGAGGCCAGGGGGGCTCCTCCTTCCTGCACCTCTAAAAAAAGTCTGCTGCAGTGGCTGTAGCAATTTTGGAAGAAATAATTTATACCATTCGGCCCCAAAACCATCTGGGCCTGGGCTTTTTAAAGTTTTAGAATGTTTAACTACCCGCTGAATCTCTGTAGTGGAGATAGGGCTCAGTAAAGAAGCTTGCTGAGATTCAACTAACTTAGGGAAATCCAAGGGTGACAAAAAATCCTGAATAGTCTCGGGGGGGATCTGAATACAAAGCTGTATAATATTGTTGGAATGATTTCATAACTGTAGGGGCTTGATTAAGAATATTTCCTGTTTGAGGGTCTCCAATCTTTATAATAGTTGCTGACTGCTTAAATCCCCTAGTACGCCCAGCCAGGTTTCTAGCTCCTCTTGGGCCTCCCTCATAGTAAAATCTTTTAAGATACAGCAGGGACATTTGCATTTTATAATCTAAGATAGATTGTAATTCAGATTGAGTCTGTCTAAGCTCACTTGCTGAAACTTGTTCCCCTCTATCTCTCATTCTCTGTAGTTCTTGCATTTTAATTTGCAAAAACTCACATCTGGATTCTCTCTGTTTGTTTTGTCTAGAAGAGTACAAAATAATTTCTCCCCTTATCACTGCCTTCATGGTATCCCAAAGTAGGGTAGCCGGTACAGATGGATCTGCATTCTCCTCAAGGGTTTGAGTAATACGATCTCCTATTGTAGTCTTAAAGACTGGGCCCTTCAATAAAGAAAGGTTAAGTCTCTATAGAGTTGTTTTATGAGATCTGCTTAATTCTACCTTAATTAAAAGGGGCATATGATCTGAGAGGAGACAAGCTTCCAGAGATATATCTTGAACTCTATCCAGACCTTCTGTAGAGGTAAAAAAATAGTCTATCCTGGCTGATGTACTGTATGATATCTGGGGGAGATGAAAGTGTGTCCTTCCAAAGAAGGATAGAAATGTTGCCAAGTATCTGTGAGACCTAGCTTAGGTATTTGAGTTTTAAAAAGTTTTTGAGTGGAAGTAAATCTATGCTGTTTAGGAGAAGTGGAGCCTTTCTGTGAGGACATTATCAGATTAAAATCTCCCCCTATCAACATTATCCCCCTTTGCAGTTCCAGCAGCTTATTAAAGAATCGTCTCAGTAATGCAGAAGATGCCCCTGGTGGTAGATAAACGCTTGCCAGTGTTACTTCTGTCTCATACATTCGCCTTTGTACTACTATAAAATGCCCATTATTGTCTGAATATACCTCCCCCTTAGTAAAGGCAGTAATAGCAGGAATCAGAATTGCCACCCTCCCGTCTCTTTCCAGATTTACTGGACGAGGAGAAAACCGTGTATCTGCCACCTGCAGCAAGTTTAGTATGTTCACCATGAGACAGTTGTGTCTCTTGTAAGTAGACGCAGTCTGCCTTTTGCTTCTGCAAGTATTGTTGTAACCTGTCCCTTTTAATAGGGTGATTAATGCCATTAATATTTAATGACTATATCTTAATCCCTTCTATTGCCATATTTGGAATTCACTTTGTAAAGTATCCCTAACCAATCCCTTTTCTCACAGCCAAGATGTCCCCCCCTTCCCCATCGGATATTCAGAAATGCCTTTTGGTATCCAAATAATAGTTCCTTTAGATGTTTTCCTATTATATTTTTGCTGCCCTGTTACCTGTCTGATCTTTTGCCTTTTAAACAAAAGTTCTCTACTGTCCCATAAAACAATAACATATCATACTACCACCATCAAATCAAAAGATTGGCACCTTAATATCTAGGTGTGAATAGTGTGACCACATATCTGGGTAATAAACTTCCTCGTTGTAAATCTTAGGACTTCCAAATGTGGGGAGAGAAACAAAAATCTCCAGATTCGCAGTAGACCCTGCTCCTGGAGTATCTGAAGTCTCCCTAAAGGTGAAGGGAATCCCTTAACAATTTTGTCAGGGGCCTTCAAGGAAACAGTTAACTGTTCCCCTTTAATTAAGGAAAAATCAACTAAGGAGAGGAGTAGATAACTCCAAAAAAAGGTTTGCAGGATAGCACCCGGTAGCAGCATAAAGCTTAGGATCCGTCTTTTTTACCCCTGTCCCCCGATCTTTCTGAATTTCCATGTGTAGCAGTCGCCAAGGGTGGAGAGATAAAATAAAAGGAAAAAAAGAAAAAGAAAGGCAAGTTGCCTGCCCAATCATTAGCTAAAACTGTAATTCTGGTCTAATAACTGTACAGTGGTTAAATTAGCTAATTGTCTAAGCTTCTATTTAGTCAGAGTTTCATGTTAAATGTTAGTGTCTCTTCAGACTGCTATCATCCGACCTAGGCTCGGGGCGGCTCATAATACTAGAAAGCACGCTTCAGGCCCAAGTTCAGGGCGATGCAGTCCACGATTTCAGTGCCCTGCTGATGCATCACACCAACTTCCCCTCAACTCTTCTCACTCAGACTGTCATAAACTTTCTGATAAACCAAGTTCAGCTACTGTCACTGTTCGCCTCTCTCCAATACACAGCCAACACGTTTTTAACTGCTCCCAAGTCTTGTTGCTTCCCCCTTCATCTGTTCAAGCTATTCTGCCAGCCAGTTGGGCGTTTTTCCAGGCTTGTGTCCCCCTGATTACGATCGGGAAAGTGTAGGCCCATTTTAGTAAGTTCTTCCTTTGCCTCTTGAGCTGTGGAAAATTCCCTCTTTCCAGAAGGCAAGTGCACTATTAAGCCGGCTGGGTATGGGGTAGTGAATTTATGACCCACTGCTTTAAGTATTGGGAGCAGGGGGAGATATGCATGCCACAATTGTGTATTTTTTGGTGCATAGTCATGATCCAGGTATATGCGTGTTGGCCATAAAAGACTTTTTGGCACCACCACGCTATAAGCAGAATGTGTTCTTTCGTTGCATAACTGTTAAATCAAAGAATCACTGACCTTGGGGGAAGGTGATTTCGGAGCCAATGCATGGTGCACTCTCTCCAACTGGAAATTGAAATATTTTGGTAACTCTAAAGCTGTGTGTAAAAGAGCTTCGATAAATTCCTTGATATTAGTCCCCTTCGAGTCCTCTGGTAGGCAGTAGATTCTAATGTTCTTGTGGCGTGCTCTATTTTCAAAATCCTCTTGGCGGTCAATTATTTGTTCTTGCATCTCTCTAAGCTGCTGAACTGTTTGCTCCAGTTCATCCACTCTATTCTCAGTGACTGCCCCACGATCTTTCTTGATCATCCATCCGTTGCTCCAGTTGTATCACATCTCTCCGTAACTCACTGTACATTTCTTTAATTTCTGCTCGGAAAGTAAGTATCTCCTGGTAGATTAGGTCTAGCTTTGCCTTCTTAGGTCTGGCTTTTGGTTGTTTCCACATGGATTTGGCTGAGCCTTGCTTAAGCTCTAGGGAGTCGCAGTTATCTGATGCGACTGAGGCCTCCGATTCAAATCCTTCGGCCATCCCCTCCATCCTGCCATCTTTCACTGCTCACTTCAGTCTACTTGATACTTTACCCTCTCTGCTGGTTCTTTAATGTACTAATTCTATCAAAAGAAATACTGGAAATTGCAGCTGGAGAGGATTTTTCAGCTCGGGGGAGACGCAGGCTCTATCTCTAAATTGTCATCACTCATGGGCAGAATCGGAAGTCAAACCTGCCATATTTTTGATCCCCCATGTGGCCCTTTTTTAAACTCGATCTATCACTGACACATTACTATTTTTATAGGGTGCCCAAATCTGTACCCCATATTCCAATATGGGTCTTACCAGGGATGTGTACATTGGCAAAATCACTTCTCTGTTTCTTGCTGAAATATGCCCACAGATACAATTTAAGATGCTGTTGCCCTTGCGAGTATATTTTTGCAATGTGTAGAAAATTTCAAATCTTAGGAAACAATAACCCCTAGGTCTCTTTCTTCCATTGTCACTCTCAGAGGCTGATTTTGTAGGGTATATGTATGGCATGGGTTGTGTTTCCCTATGTGCATTATAGTGCATTTACCAGTGTTTAGGGATAGTTTTGACTTGGTGATCCACTCTGAGATTGTGTCTAGTGCTTTCTGGAGGGGGGTTGCTCCTCTGATGTTATCCACCTCTGACAACTTGCAGGCAAAAACACTTTACTCTCTGGCAGAACTGCAATTCTAACATGAACACTTTTCTGCAAATGACTTATCCATCCCTGTACTGAGGGATCTCTGAATCTGTAACCAGTTCATATTTTGTGGAGGTTGCCAAGCACCTAAACACACCTGATGAGATGGTATGTGTTAACACCTGCAGGAAAATTGTTCCTACCTTGTAATCAGTTAGATCCACTCTGCAACCATGAAAGAGGGGCTGCTCACTCTGGCCAAAGTCAGACTCTCTGCCATTACCTTAGGAAACAACTGGATTCTCCAACCCCACTGGGCTGCTAGAGACATCCATATATTCAGCACATTAACAGCACATTTTTTGTGCTGAAAAGAGGTTCTGCATACCTGTAATCTAGCCAGCTGAGGGCACATACAAGGCACCAGACAATCCACAGTCTATTTTGAAATGAACCTTGTACTCACGGTTTGGTATTCCCTTTTAAGGCATTTGAAAGAACACTTCAGACCACAATTCTCTCAGAGATCTATAGCTTTTGAAGTAAACACACACACACAGCCTCTTCACTCAGAGCAGCTCTGACAGTCTTTCAGGGGGTTGCCCCAAAGAATCGCTGACCTCACAGTCCCATTCCAGTTTTTGTGTGAAAATCTCTCCCCACCGGGGATTCACAGGATCTGGTAGCCATCACTTCTTAGGAAACCAGTCTTTGAATCACTGTATTATAGCTGAAATGTGACCACAGGGTCCTTCCCTCTCAAACAAGAATGCCAGCAGGCCCTCTTGCCCTCAGAACTCCCAGGGAGCTCCTCTCACTTCATCCTCCAACTACAGAACAACTTTCTGACTGCTCCAGCACAGCTTTTAGCCAAGTGTGGCTTATGCTGCTGCTGCAAGAGTTCCAAACAACATTACCTCATCTTCTGCTCAGCAGAGCCAGGCAAATGATTATGCAATGCTTTACAGAGAGCATTTAATCCTTCTGAACACTGCCCAGACTATCTGTCTGCTCTAAAACTGATGGGATTCTAATGACCCCAGAGACTGACTGGTTACACTTATCCAACAGAATAGCTTCAACATTTACTCATACTTATAACTTTATTTTTGCAGATTTTGGCCCCTAATGTTCAACATATCCCTTGTATTATACCCCCCCCCCATGAACATGACAGGTGTGATTTTTCAAATACCTTCTGAAGCACAGTTTTGCTGAAGCACTGCAAAATCACTATTTGGATGATATTTAATAAATATTTCACCTGTCTTGGTCATAGCGTCAGGTCATAATGACTATATTGGAAATTTTGGCCAAAAATGTGGGAGCCCACTGAAAATAAGATATTGCCTCTCAGCTGGTCTATCCTGGATAAATACAATCTAAAATTTTGTAAATGCAGGACACCACTGAAAATGAGATATTGCATCATATCTGGTCCATCCTGGCAAAATAAATAGTAAAAATGTTTAAAAGCAGGTCCCCAGTGCAGCAGAGCCCCACTGAACTATGCATCTATGTTGCTCTATCCTGAGAAAAATGCATTGTAAAAGATGGACCTCAAGGAAAATTAGCTACTACATCTCAGTTGGGTTATACTGGGTAAATATATTGCAACGTGGATGTTGCATCTAAGATGACCTGTTCTAAAATAATACATTATAAAAGCAGGACCACAGTAAAAACAAGATATTGCATCTCGCCTCTCCCATGCTGGGTAAATGAGTATACAACTGTAAAATCAGGAATCCACTGCAAATGACAGATCACATCTCATATGATCTGTTATGGGTAAATACATAGTAGAAATGTGTACAAGTAGGACCCAGTGCAACAGCATGAAAGCAGCGAACATTCAGCATTGACAACTGTTTGTTATGACTGTGCTTCTGTCACATAGTACATCTCATAGGTCCGCAGCATGGGTCAGTGAATGCAACAATTGACAACTTTGGTTCAGCTGTGTGCAGTCTGTTCCTACAATTAGTTTTCAAAAAAAAATGTTTGGTCGGCATCTGACACAGTGCCAGGAACCAGAATATTTTTTTTTTATTTTATAAAAAAGAAGCTGGGGATGGGAGAATATATAGAAGGTAACAGGAGTGGATAAAGGGTTAGCCATAGGACTAGGCCTGGCCACCTGGGAAGGGATAGTGTATTGGTTCCTTGATTATTTGGTTGAAGGTTGAAGTGATCCAAAGTGGTCCAGATGGTCATCTGGGCCGAATCAAAGGCAAAAGTGCAGAATTTTGGCACATTCGCCAAATGCAAATTTGCATAGTCTCATCCGTAGTCCACAGTTGCCCTTGATGAGTGTGTCACTCAGACTTCACCCTGTATAGAAGTCCCTTTATCACTGGCTTGGGCAGAATACCTAGACAATTTGTCATATGCTGACTGTCATTTTTTGATTAAGCTATCATCATTTAACCTGATAGGGTACTTTTTATAGCAGTTTGTGGGCCAATGCAAAACTGAGTCACTTTCTTGTAGATTGTCTAGATGCTCTGTTATATGATCAAGCACTTCATCTTGAATGTAAGTAGTCAGATTCTCTAAACCTCTCCAAGCCTTTTGGCTTAGGTTCACAGAGGGGGTCAGCAGGATCAATGCCAGCTTAATAGACAACACATTGCGTTCAGATCTGTATTGGATTTCTTGAGAATCAGATTGACAGTGACTGCTTCCTCCATTGTGGATTTTCTACTCTGGGTATTCTATCTGCAGAGATGCACAAACAGACAGCCAAAGACAGTGTTACCACTAACTACAATTTGAATGAATTCCCCTGCCGTCTGCAACTGCCACCAGCTACCGCTAGCTATCATGATTAATGAATAAGCAGTTAACACCATTAGAAATGGAAATGCTAATGCACAGCACTTGGCCACCAATGAATAGCATCTCTGTGCCATTAGATGACATACATCCTAAACATCTGCCATGAAGTGTTTAATAGGTTACAAAAGACTTACCGTGAAACATTAATAATATGCATGAATGGGCTGGCTTCGGGTTGTGCTAGTTGTGTTTCACACAGGCTCAAGAATTATTTGAGAGAATCTAGTATATATTTTTTTCTAAACAGGGGCTCTGGTCAGCTGCAAAATAATCACAGTTGACATTAGCAGTACTCAGGCATAATTTCTAAAAATGTTGAGCCATTCTTTACATTATTATTAAAAGAAATGTCCAGCTTTTTTGTATCTGCTTATGGGCTTTATAGTCCATTAACTTATGGCTGTGATAGTCATTTCCAGCATAAGCTTTAATTTTTCCACCAGTCCATTTAGGAAGGGAAGGGATCATACACATCTCGCCAGACCAATGGTCACCCAGTCCCTACCATGTCCCTGTCCACTGGCCCCATCTCAGCACTCAGACATTTTATAATGTCTAACCATGGATAGCATAGGGACGCACCTCATTGTAGTCTATGGGGGGCATTTAGAAAAGCATTTTTGATAGGTTAAAGCAACATAAATGAAAGCCATCACTCAACTAATATGGATTCTATCAGTCAAACTGCAGCTTTCATTACTATAAAACATTGGTTCAACATACAAAAACATTTTTTAAAATGTCCCTCATAGACTACAATGGGGTACGTCCCTGCACTATCTGTAGTTAGAGTTCATAAAACATATGAGCACAGGGGCAGGGCCAGTAGATAGAGAAAGCCTGATATTTGACATTCACTTTAAGTACCGCTACATGAACACTGATGGCCCAATTCTCATAGAGGGCTTTGATCAGCACAAGCTGCAGCAAACAGCAGCTTGCACTGAAGCCCAGTGCGCCAGGGACCCTGCACCAGATTCTGGTACAGGATGGGTCCCAGAGCCTAAGACCCCACACTTATGGCAACATCTCCCATACAACAAACATATGGCACATGAGAGGTGTTTGCCACAGGCTCCATTTGGCTAAGGTAAGCAATTCCCTATCCCCAATACGTGACCTTGCCATTAAATAAATATAGTAATATTTCCTACATCCCAAGTGGTCTAGTGGCCCCCCTCTCTGAACACAGATCTTGCCGTTCATTAAATATATTAATGTCCCACATCCATAGTGGACTAGTTCCCCCTTCCCTGAACACCGATGGTGCCAGTACATAGAATAATAATTAGTACTCATGCCCCCCCTCCTTGAACCCCAATGGTGCCAGTATATGGAATAATAATTAGTACCCCGATCCCCAATGGTGTCAGTACACAGAACATTAATTAGTATCCATGCCCCCACCCTGACTCCGAAGGTGCTAGTACAAACAATATTTAATAGTATCCCTTCACTGGTGATGTGGTTCCACCTCCCACCCCAGCAGGTAGTGTCTACCACCCCACTCTACACCATCCCAACTCCGGTTGGGGACTGCTCAGCCCACCTCACACCTCTGTGGCTGGCTGCCGACTGAGCTGTGAATGAGCCGTACTGCAAAGATAATGAGCACATACACTTTACAGCACGCTCATGCACAGTTCAGTTGGCAACTAGCTGCAGAGGTGTGAGGTGGGCTGTGCTGGTCGCCAGCCCGGAAGTTGGAATGGGGAGCAGGATGGTGAACACTACTTGCTGGGGTGGGAAGGTGGGGCCACTATACTACCAGGAAGGAGTACTATTAAATATTAATGGTACTGGCACCTTGGGGGTTGGGAGGAGAGAGATGGGTACTAATTAATATTCTATGTGGTAGCACCATTGAGGTTCGGGGAAGGGGGCATGGGTACTAATTATAATTCTATGTATGGGCACCATCAGGGCTTGGGGAGGGGGCCACTAGTCCACTAGGAGTGTTGGACATTTTACTATAGCCAATGAATGGCAAGATTGGTGTTCAGGGAAGGAGGCCACTAGACCGACATGGATGTGGGACAGTTTGTTATATTTAATTAATGGTAAGATCAGGGATTGGGGAGAGGTGGCCTCTAGTCCCCCAAGGCAGGGCAATTAATTTATATTATCACTGTGGGCAACATGGAGGATTGCTGACTGTGGCACATTGTCGCATATGGGACAACTCACCCAGTGGGGAGTTTTCTAAGTACCCTTAGACCAGCCCTGGTTGGTCTAAGGGTACTTAGAATTTCTCCCTCTGGGCGAGTCCTGGTAGTGCCATTTTTGGAGATGTGGCAGCTTGTGGCTGCCACATGCGCCTTAGCAACGGGTTACAGCCCATTTTTGGGCGCACAGGAGGTGCAAGCCCTGTTTGGGGCAGGCAGCCTGTGGTTGAGGCAGGCTACCTTTGTACAGTAAATAGCTCAGGGTGCGGTGTATGATGCAAGGTGCCACCTGTGCCATATATGTTTGGCGCAGGCACCCTGCATCATTTCCAGGGTTTTAAGAAACGATCCCTGAATCTTTGTCACTTAAAGTTTACTCACAGCTGAGACTAACTAAGGAGCTGAAGTCATGATTGCCTGCTAGTGACATCCCAGTCTATTTCTGTGAGAATAAGGGTGATGTTACAAGTAGTGTATAATGACTTTTTGCTCCAGAATAAACTTTATATGTAAATGAACTGTAAGGGGCCAAGTTCCATTTTTCAAATAAATATGATTAGAAATAAGAAATGGAATGACTTACAAGTCAATGTTTCTATGGCAAGTACCGTTGTTGCCAACTGTGTTTTTTTGCTGATGGTCAGACCCTTGTATTTTATCCATGCCCCTTAAATCCAGAAGATGGCAACCTCACAATCAGAAGCCAAAGTTAATATGTGCTCAGAAAGGCATTACAGAAATATAAATTTCTGCCACTTGACTCATGGACTTTGGAGCCTAGGCCCAGTGAATCTCATCAGACCCCGAGCATCTCCTACTGGTTAACATGGGCATGGTGTCTCCTTTGCCGCTGTAGGAAGTTTGCTGTTTTCAGATGATCTGCTGACCACCACACATTTATTATTTGCAGCACAGTCATGGGAGCAGAAAAAAAAAATCTTAAGCACTTTTTCTGAGCCAGAGCAAAATATTGGACACTTAATGGCACTATTTATGGACTCTGAAATGTAAATGAAGAGAAACTGATAGGGAACATGCAAGGGATTATAAGCCATATTTTTGCCATAAATTGTTCATTAGGCACTATTAATATTTATACCATTGAAACATGTTATGACCATAGGTACCTGCAGGGATGATACATTTGTTTTCATCTCTATAGGGCTGTTGTTATATCTACAGGTATGTAACAAGGATTTGACCCAATTGTGCAAGGACATCATATGGGACTCCAGTGTGTCAGCTTTCTATTTTCCTTTGAAATGTAGGCAACATTGCCCCCTGGCACTCGTGGCTGTGCCACTCATGCCAAGAGGATATTGTTTCCAGTATTCCAGAGGAGAATAAAAAGTTTAGAAACATGAAAACACAGAATTTGATGGCAGATAAGGACCACTTGACCCACCTAGTCTGCCAATTTTTCCCCTACCTACTGTATTACCACAGACCCCACTTGATCTTTGGCTCCCCCCGCCTTACCACTAAGGTTTCTTTATGCCTATCCCATGCATTTGTGAACTCCACTACAGTTTCTGCCACCACCACCTCTGCTGGGAGGCTGTTCCCAGCATCCACCACTCTTTCTGTGAAGACGTATTTCCTCACATCTCCCTTGAGTCTACCCCCCTCCAGCTTCATAGCATGACCCCTTCTGCTTGAGCATCTTTTTTTCTGAAAAATGCTTCCCTCTTGTACCTTATTTATACCCTTGAGGTATTTGAAAGTCTCTATTATATCCCCCTCCCTTTCCTCCAGCATGACAGACTGAGGTTCTTCAGTCTCTCCTCATAGGGCTTTTTATGCAGACCCTGCACCATTTTAGTTGCCCTCCTCTGGACTGCATCCACTCTGTCTATGTCCTAAGGTTTCCAGAACTGGACACAGTACTCTAGTTGAAGTCTCACTAGTGATCTATACAGAGGTAACACCACCTCCCTCTTTCTGCTGGTGATAGCGCTCCCTATGCACCCCAGAATCCCACTAGCTCTCCCAACTGCCTAGTCACACTGCCTAACTACCTTTAGGTCATCAGATATGATTACTCCCATGAAGTAGGCTGTTGGTTAACTAGGATCTGCAGCTTATCCGTTATGTAGGAAAATGGGCAGACTAGGTGGGCCAAGTGGTCCTTATCTGCCATCAAATTCTATGTTTCTATGTTTCTTTCCTGTTTGGCGGTCATCAATACCACTCCCCCATTTTGTACTCCGCCCCTGGGTTTCTATACCCTAAGTGCATGATTTTGCACTTTTTCGCATTGAAACTTAGCTGCCACTGCCATACCCTTGACCACTCTAACTTTCTCAGATCACTGCTCATTTTTTCCACCCTTCCTGAAGTGTCTACCCTATTGCAGATTTTAGTGTCATCTGCAAAAAGGAGATCTTCCCATCTAGCACCTCTGCAATGTTACTAATAAAGACATTAAAACCCCCATGGCTGCTATGGTCCTCTGATTGAGTGGCATACCTCATGGAAGAGAGGGTCTTCTGACTGCAGCATAAGGAACACTTTCCTGCACCAGAAGCCACAGAAACTCAGGTATTGGAGGAGCTAGGCAGCAGAGCTAGGAATCTTCACAGGGCTACAGGCGGGAGTTAATCACAGTAGAAATCATGCCCTCTGCTCTCCAAGGACCCAAAGGCATTGGCCTGAGGAGAACAAAGGAGGAAGGAGATTTAAAAAAAACCACGGTTGCTACGGTCCTCCAATCGAGTGGCACACCTCAGGGGAGAGAGGGTCTCCTGATTGCAGCATAAGGAGCCCTCATCCTTGCACCAGAAGCCATAAAAACTCCAATATCAGTGGAGCTAAGCAGCAGAGCTAGGAGGCTTCACATTGCTCCAGGTGGGAGCCAATCACTGTAGAAGCCGCACACCCTGCTCTCCAGGGAGCCAATCTTGAGTGTCAGCCCAAGGAGAACAAAGGAGGAAGGAGACTTAAACATCCCCATAGCTGCTATGGTCTTCCACTTGAGTGGCGCACCTCAAGGTAGAGAGGGTCTTCTGACTGCAGCGTAAGGAGCCTTCCCCTGCACCAGAAGCCACAGAAACCCAGAGATCAGTGGAGCTATGCAGCAGAGCTAGGAGGCTTCAGAGGGCTCCAGGCAGGAGCCAATCACAGTAGAAACCACACACCCTGCTCTACAGGGAGCCAATTGAAGGCAATGGCTGGCCCAGTGATTCCATTTCCTAGTGCCTCACATGGCAAAGGAGTAGCAGCAACAAAAGAGTAAGATAGAAGGAAGCAGGATATCAGGACAGTGTACCCTACACAAGAGGTAAGCTTCCTGCCTAAACTCCTTCAACTGCACACCCACTGTAAGGGAGCAAGGAGGGTTGGGACACGCAAGAGAAAGGGTACAGGTAGCAGATAGAAATGAAAGAGAAAAAAAAAAAAACCTAAGAGGGTAGTGACATGTTAGGGTCTAGAAACAGTGTGGGTATAGGTGAAACACTGAATGTAGGGTAGGAGCAATTATGAGTTTAAAGCAAACAAAAAAAAGATGGACAACCATGTTTGCGGTGTGAGTGGGCTGCTGGGGTCAGCTGCAGAGGGAGAGGATTGAGCATCTGAAGGACAGCTCTCCTCTTCTGGGAAGGGGGAAGTACAGGCTCGGCACTTCCCTGATACCTAGCAGTGGCTGGGTGCAGGCACTAAATGAGCTTGTCACATCCAAGGGGGGTGGAGCAGTCAGCTGGAGTGCTCTGGGCAGAAGCGTGTACAGCACGGCCATTGCCGGCATTGCACGCTCCACTCGGGGGAAACCAAACAAGGAAAACAGAGGTCCCAGGTCAAGCAGGATGAAATCAGTCACCCTCCACAGGTCCCAACTGTAAATGGCGCTTTCCCAGAACTGGATCCTATTCGAGGTGAGTCAAGCTAGGGGGGCTCCTCACCACCCTACCATGGAGGGTAAACCATGGAGGAAGAAGGGGACAGCTATCTGATGTCGGGTGCAGGCTGGGTGGGTGCCTGAAAGAAGGTAGCTGACTGGTGGGGACCCAAGGAGAAACAAATTAACTAAAATAAATAAATAAAAAAGACGGGCAGGGTAGAAATGAGATAGGGTCAAGCAGTAGTTGGGAAGAGGTAAAACGGGGCTAAAGTAGGCAAAACAATAAACCAGGCAAGGAAGGACATAAGTATGCTGGGAGTGGTGCAGTGCCGTGGCTTTGGGGTGGCAGTCTTCAGGGAGACTTTCTGAAGACTTTGTTGGTGCCCCATCTGCAGGCACCTCTGGGCTGAGAGAGGAGTTTGCCAGACTCAAGGCCTAATTGGCTAGGGTTCAGAGGACCTACTCCCCCACCCAGGACCCACTTAGTCTTCTGCTGCTACCTTGGAGGTTGCTCCGAAGGAGGAGTGGCTGGACAGCAGTGGGCTTGGGGAGGGTTAGGGAGGTGGAGCATAGGCACAACCCCCATCTGGTACCACCATGAAACATCTACACTGCACTGGCCATGTGGGAATGTCCCACATATGCAGCCAAAGTAGTGACGGGGTGGATGTGGGGGGTGACATAGGACCTTAGAGGAGAAGGAAGCGAATCCTGGTGGGGGGGCTCCATAGTGAGGGGAATACAGCTGGGGCAGGTAAGGATCAGGAGAGGGAAATTAGGTGCCTTTCTGGTGCCACAGCACTCAGGGATGGAAAGAGGATCCAAAAGATCTCTGGGGCAGCAGGAAGGGTGAGAGAGAGAGAGAGCTGTATGTCATTGTCCATCTGTGGACACATGACCTGGCTAGGGATGATCCAGCAAATGTTCAGGAGGAGTTTAGGGAACTGGGGAGGGATCTTAAGCAAGTAGCATGATTTGTGACCTTCTTGAAGGTGCTACCTGTCTTCAACAGGGAGAGGACAGGATTCTCTGCACTAGGATCTTCAATGCATGGTTGAAAGAATGGTGCAGACAGGAGGTTTCAGCTTCATTGGGGACTGGGGCCCCACCTGGAGGGATAAGAGCTTGTACAAGAGCAATTACCTGCATCCATCCAGGAGGGGAACCATGGTCCTCAGGGAATGGTTTAAATGCTACATTGGTGAGCATTTAAACTAGCCGAGGGGGGAGGCTGGGAAACATAAACTGTCCTCCCATAGGCTCACAAGGTCAGCAGTGGGAATCCTGAGGGAGTGAAGTCCCAAAGGGACCAAATAACTAAGGAATCCAAGGGGTAAAAGGAAAGGGAGAAAAAAAATAGTGAAGGAAATAACTAAGAAAGGGCAAATTGGAAATAAGGAAGGGAGTGGCAGGACAATATGGAGAGCCACTTATGCAAATGCTCGAAGTCTGGGCAATAAGATTGCAGACCTAGAGGCCACCATGACTGATGCAGACCTGGACATAGTAGCAATTACTGAGTCCTGGTGCAATGAAAACTAGAATTGGGATGTAACCATACCAGGCTATATTCTGCTCAAAAAAGACAGGGTAGGTAAAAAAGGGGGGAGGAGTTGTTCTCTATGTCAGGGACAACATAAAATCTACTGAAATACAGGAAGTGCAGGGAGGAGCTGAGGTACTGTGGGTTGCACTGGAGACATGGAGGGGGAGAACTTTATTTGCACAGGAGTGATCTCCAGACCTCCAACACAGGGGAGTCAGGTGCATAAAGATATGAAGGAATCAATCCAAAGGATGGCATGGAAAGGGGACGTGTTGCTGGTAGGGGACGTCAATCTACCTGACATGGATTGGAGCCTACCAGCTAGGGGCAACATTCAGAAGTAGGGATATCCTGGGTTCCCAGAAAGGGGTGTTCCATAGGCAACTAGTTAAGGAACCCACTTCTGAGAGGGCAATACTGGACCTGATACTGACAAATGGGGACAGTGTTGCTGACATCACAGAGGGTGGGTGGCCACCTGGGAACCAGTGATCACTGTACTGTGTGGCTCAATATAAGAACTGGGCCAGAACTGAGCTACCCTAAGAAGAGGGTGCTGGACTTTAGGATGGCCTATTGTAATTAAATGGGAGAATGCCTCAGGGACAGCCTAGTAGGGACAGGGAAACTGGGGGAAGGCGAGGAACAATGGGCAAAAATAAAGGAGGGCGTTGAAAGGGCAACAAATCTCTGTGTCAGGCAGGTAAATGGGGCCAAGAGAAAAAGGAAGCTGCTATGGTTCTCTAGAGAAGTAACAGAGAAAGTAAGGGTAAAAAAATAGCATTTAGAAGGTACAAGAGGACGGAGAAGGAGAGGGAAAGGGAGAGTTACCAGGAGAAACAAAGAGAGGCAAGGAAAGCAGCTAGAAGTGCAAAGGTGCAAACAGAAGAGAATATTGCTCAGTCATTAAAAAAAAGAGAATAAAACATTCTCTAGATATATAAGTGAGAAGAGGAGGCCAACTGAGAGACAGTAAGGCTAAAGGGGGAAGGAGGGGTTTGTGAGGAAGAGGGCCAAAAAAAGCAGACATATTGAACAATTACTTTCATTCAGTATTTACAAAAGAAGGGGTAGGTGACGGGTCAAAAATAAGGGACAAGGGCATTAAAGGAAGGGAGGTGGACATTAGCCCTTTTACAGAGGAGAGAGTCCTCAAGGAATTAGCACAATTAAAAGTAGACAAGGCAATGGGACCTGATGAGGTGCATTCTAGGATACTGAGGGAGCTCAAGGAGGTGCTGGCTGCACCCCTCACAGCTTTGTTCAACCTAACATTAGAAACAGGGGATGTTCCTGGAGACTGGAGGAGGGAAGGTGTGGTCCCACTACACAAAAGCGGAACTAGGGAGGAGGCAGTAAATTATAGACCTGTCAGCCTGACTTTGGTAGTGGTTAAAGTAATGGAATCACTATAGAAGGAAAGGAATGTGGAATACCTTGTAACCAGTGGATTACAGGATCCGAGGCAACATGGTTTCACAAGGGGGTGATCTTGCCAGACAAACCTGATTGAATTATTTGACTGGGTAAATGAGGAAGTGGATCAGGGAGGAGCAGTAGATGTGACCTACCTGGATTTCATTAAGGTCTTCAATACCGTTCCACGTAGAAGACTAGTGAGAAAGCTGGGCAGCCTAGGAGTGGGTCCAGAAGTAGTAAAATGGATAAGAATTTGTCTAAGCAATAGAAGTCAGAGCGTGGTGGTAAATGGGGTCCACTCTGGAGAAGGCAAGATGACCAGTGGGGTGCCACGGGGGTCAGAACCAGGTCTGGTCCCCTTTGATGTCTTTATCAGTGACATTGCAGAAGAGCAAGAAGGGAAAGTATGCCTTTTCACGGATGACACAAAAATCTGCAACAAAGTGGACACTTTGGGGGGAGGTGAGGGATGATCAGAAAAAACTGGAAAAACGGTCAAAGGAATGGTAGCTGGGTTTCAGTGCAAAGAAGTGCAAAATCATGCACTTGGGGCACTGAAACCCAGGGGCAACGTACCAATTGAGCAGAAGGTATCAGCAACCACAAAACAGGAAAGGGACCTGGGGGTAATCATTTCTGATGAGCTGAAGGTAGCCAAACAGTGTGTTAAAGCAGTGGGGAAGGCTAGCAGGATGCTTGGGCACATTGGAAGGCACATCAGCAGCAGAAAGAGGGAGGTAGTATTACCCCTTTATAGATCACTGGTGAGACGCCACCTTGAGTACTGTGTCCAGTTCTGGAGGCCCCTCCTCTGAAGGACATGGAAAAGGTGGAGGCAGTACAAATGAGGGCTGCCAAAATGGTGCAGAGCCTGCATCAAAAATCCTACAGGGAAAGAGTCAAGGAACTAAATATGTACTCTCTAGAGGAAAGGAGAGAAAGTGGGGACATGATTGAAACGTTCAAATACCTCACAGGTATTAATAATGTACAGGAAGGTAGCATTTTCCATAGAAGAAGATAATACTCCAGGACAAGTGGACATGCTATGAAACTGGAGAGGGGGAGGCTCAGAGGAGATGTGGGGAAATACTTCTTTATAGAGAGGGAGGTGGATGCCTGGAACACCCTCCCAGCAGAGGTGGTGGGTGCTAAAATGGTAAGAGGGTTCAAGCATGCATGGGCCTTAAAGGGGACCTTAGAAGTAAGACAAAAGGAGGGGAGGAGACCAGAGATCGAGTAGGGTCTGCAGTGGCACTGTAGGTAGGGAATATAGGACAGACTAGGTGGGCCAAGAGGTCCTTATCTGCCGACAACTTCTATCTTTCTGATTCTGAAGAGGACTGGTTCCAGTACTGATCCCTGTGGCACCTCACTGGTCACCCTCCCTCCCTCAGAGTGAACTTAATTTACCACCACTCTCTGTCACTGATACCCTAAACAATTTCTTACCCAGTTCACCACCTTTGGACCAACTCCTAGGCTGCTCAGCTTGCTTATGAGTCTCCCGTGTGGAACAGTGTCAAAGGCCTTACTGAAATCTAGGTAGGCCACATTCACCACTCCACCCTGATCTCATTCCCTGGTCACCGAGTCAAAGAAATCTATCAGATTTGTTTGGCATGAGCCCCCTCCGAATCCATGCTGCCTCAGATCTTGTAAGCCACTGGATTCAAGATATTCCACAATCCTTTCCTGCAGTAGTGATTCCATTAATTTCCCCACCACCAAAGTCAGGCTGACTGGCCTGTAGTTGCCAGCCTCCTCCCTGCTACCACTTTTGTGAAGTAGGACTACATCCCTCCAGTCCTCTGGAACCACTTCCATCTACAGTTGTACAAGACTCTCAGAAGTGCAGCCAGTACCTCCCTAAGCTCCCTCAGCATTCTTGGATGCACCCCATCTGGGACCATTGCCTTGTCCACTTTCAGATGTGTGAGTGCCTTCAGGACTCTCTCTCTCCTCTGAAAATGAACTAGTGCCCACCTCCCTTCCTTCGATGCTTCTGTTACTTATCTGTGGCCCCTTGCCTTCCCTTTCCTCTGTGAACACTGAACAAAAGTAATTTTTCAGGATGTCTGCATCTTCCTGGTCCCCCTCCACCCAATTCCCCATTCCCTTCTTAGCCTTACAAGCCTCCCCTGGTCTTCCTCTATGCATTTACATACTGAAAAATGTATTGTCCCCTTTCATTACTACCTGGGCTATTCTCTCCTCTATTTGCTCCTTTGTACTCCTTACTACTTTCCCTGACTCCCTCTATTTCTCCTGATACACCTCCCTATCCTCCTCCCTCTGTGTCTTCTTATACCACTTGAATACTAAATTTTTTACCCTTACCTTCCCAGCCACCTCTTTTGAGAACCATAGCGGTCTCTGTTTCCTCTTGTTTTTGCTCACTTGCTTGATGCAGAGGTTTATAGTGTATGGTGGAACACTGTTCCCCAGGAAATCCATGCCTGGAACAGCGTTGTTGTGCTGCACTTGGTGCATCACAATCTTGTTGTGCTGCACCGAGTACATCACCGATGCAGCACAACAAGATTGAATGCATTCGCACATGCACAATTGAGCAGCCCAGGGCAACGCAGAAGTAAGCATGCAGCTACAGATTCCGAAGTAAGCCTTATTTTTTCTGATAGACTTGTTTGGGGGATCACGGAGTGCTGCTTATGGTTGCCCATACACTATAAAAGATTGTGTATGAACAACCATGCACAAACAAGGCAGTTGTGATATCTCAAGGTTTCCATGGTAACGGACCTCTCAAGCTGCACTCTCAAGGTATCTGGTTACCACAGAACCCTCTCGATCACAACTGCCTTGTTGTGTATGCTTGCTCATACACAGTCCTCTATGTTGCATTCACTATGCCAGCTTTTAGCTTCTCCCACTGTTCCTCCGCTCCACCCAAGCCCCCTCCCCCCGGACTTTCCTGAGGCATTCACCCACTTTTAAAAATACACACTAGATCCATTGGGGGGAATAAATGAACTCAAAAAACATGTTATTAGGTACCTGCAGTGAAGATACATTTTTTATCTCCCTACAGGGTTGTTTTTGTTCTTGGAGGTATGTCAAAATAGACCCTGTTCTATGTGTTCCTGCACTCACTGCTACTTTTGCCACCAAAGTTTGAACTTTCACTTACCATCAACTACCAGAACCAGGTGATGGAACCACATATATGCTGTTTGTGCTTGACTCTAGGTCCACTGACAGTTTTGATCAGTGGTCTGTCAAATAACAGATAAAAAAAACTTAAGTGAGACAAGCCTTTTAAAAAACCATTAAACTAATTCTCTGGGTCATTAACCCAATGCTACAAACAGGATGTTGCATGGAGCTTATGTGTATAAGCTTTTTATTTCCTCTGCCATGTAGGCAGCAATGCCCCCTTGCACTCATGGTTGTGCCACTCATTGTCAGGGAGCACTGTTGCCAATATTCCAGAGGAAAAAAAAAGCTTACATACAAGGGCCTCATTCAGTATCCCCTATTTATTAGATTTGGCTGGTAGCACCAAAGCCTCTTGTGGCTACAAAGTTAGGATGGTCATGGGTTTATTCTTGCAGTAGGCACATGGGCATATACCCAACATTAACGCTATTGTTCTGGACTAAATGGGTGGTGGGTATACTGTATGTTAATACGTCCCCGGAGCCACTTGTTGCTGTTGCGGATGGAGCAAGACTAGCAAAGCAAAGCTGAGCTGTTCTGGCTCAAGCTGAAGGCAAGTGAAACCACTCTAATACAGGAACAAGTGGTGATGGGATGTATTGATATATTATTGATCGAGAGCGATCAATAATATATATATTTTAAATGTTCCTGGAATGTGCCCATTTCCAGGGCATCTGCGCGTGAGATGCTCTTCACAGAATAAGAGTGCCTCACACTCAGGGGAAAGGAGCACTCTGATTGGTCGGAAGCATTCTCTCAATCTGTAATGTTGTTTGAAGGTGCCATCCATTGGATGAGACAGTAAACTGTGGTCCTATTTGTCCCTCTCTGTTTGCTGCTTAGGTGGAAGGTAAGATTCCCTTTGTACTTTTGGGAAGGGAGAGACTATTACTTGTGCCCTGACCAACATTCCTTCTCTCTGTAGCAGGGGTTCTCATGCAATATGGCTGTATGCCATATTACCCAGGGCTGTGCAAATACCTTTTCCTGAACATGAGTATTTGATATTCAGGAATTTGAATACCTGTATTTGTTATTTATTATTCAGTCAGGAATGGTGCTTTTTAAAGAGCTGTTCTAAAAATCTATGAATAACACCATTTTTATTTTATTTTTTATTTTATTTAGTTTTTGTTGATCGGGTAAGTGCACTAGACAAATTTTGCCTATTTTCAGACATGACCCGGGAAGGGGGACACAGATGAATGCCAACTGACCTTGAACCAGATTAAGCTTTTGGTGGTTTTTTTAGTGAATGGGGGGAAATTTGGCCAGGGCACCGAGAAAATTCTCCTACTCTTTTCGAGAAATGCCATGGGATCTTTAACATCCACCTGAACTACCACCAGAACAGGCAGATGGGACCTTGGTTTAATGTCTCATCTGAAAGATGGCACCTCATGAGTGCAACACCCTCGTGCTGCACTGCAGTGTCAGTACTGGGATTTAACCCAAGTGCCTGGTATGGGGATAGTACCCACAGCCTTCTGATCTCCTGGCTTCAGAGGTGAGTGTGCTACCTGCTGAGCCACTGACACTGATTTAACCCTCTGTAAACCTACTGTTCCATACACAGCTCAGTTACACCTCAGTGACCAACTCAGAGCTGTCAGAAACACAACGCAAGGTATTGGAAGTGTCTCATAGGTCATTATAGTTATTCAGTGTTTAAATTTGACCAGCAAAGAAGACTTTTTAAAGAATACTTCTACAAGCAGTTTAAGGATACTATTAAACCAGCTTCCATGAACCTGGTTTTCAATAAACACCTCAAATACATTTCAATGAGTGACACAGATCTTGCAGAAGTTAATGCTAAATAGTCCAGTCCCACGTATTATTAGTTAGCAAGCTACTATTTGGCCAAGAAAGAAGCTGGACTAATGTAAAAGCACTTAAATGACATCATTAAACCCTCTTCATAGATCAGTGTTCTACAGATACAGCAATGATGCATAAGTGACTGACACAGAGCTTTCATGAAGCAAGGTACTTTAGTTGTGGCATCCTTGATCCACCATCATACACAGACCACAGATCATCATTGCAATGAGTGGCCCACCACAGTCACACAGTGATAGTGACAGTAAAATGGGCAGAAATAGGTACAGTTGTGGCATCGGTGGTGGTAGAGAGGCTGTGGAAGTCACAGTGGCTGTACTGGTGACAATACCAGCAGGAACACTGTGGAGGTTCACCCATGCTGCAGGAACAACCAAGTGCAGGCATAAATGCTGGTGCCTTCACTTGGCCGTCACGCAGCACAGGGCTTCGACAGTCTGCTGTCCAGCAGTTGGAGCAACAGGAATTGCAGGGGGCATAACCCCCCCAATCCCCCCATTAATTTATGTAACAAACTCCGTGTCGCACCCTGCTGGCAAGAAAGGTGACCTGGAGATCAGCAACACTGCCAGACAGCAAAAAAATAAAGTCGCACAAGCTTTGTACGATATTATTCTGTTGACAACATTTCGGCAGCAATATTATGTTGGCACATTAATGGACTATCCATTGTGGCAGTAGTTGGGGCAGCAGTGGTGGAGGTAGTGGTCACAGAAACTACGTCACCGGCATGGTACTTGTAGTTGTGGTGGTGATGACAGACCCAGCAGTTTTAGTAGTAGACTTGATGCTGCTACTTGCCCACTCACTCTGCTACCATTAGAAGAACATTCCTTGCTGTGAGAGAAATAAATCTTTGCATACCTAATATGCCTGGAGTGTCTGTCATCATCCCGCCCACTACCTTGCTCTGGTAAGCCCAGTGATTTGCTGTGGCTGCACCATGCACATTTGTGGAGTGGCTGAGTGATCTCCATTCATGTTATAATATAGCTATTACCTTATCTTAAGCTTTATAGAAGTGCTACTGCCAGTTGCTGTAAATGAGCAAAAAACCTAAATAATTACAGATAGTAGCACAGGAAATAGTCTAGATAGACTCCGTGTGACTATGGTGTTAAAGGCTTGTGCAACAAATAGTTTAGTATGACACCTCCCACTCAAGGCAAAATAAACACTAGTTCTTTTATGTCATGAATGCCACTGCTGTGACCAGAGTTTGCCAAAAAGCTCCTTACTCGACATATGGAACTAAGCCCAGAACCGTATGACACTAAACAAATTCTCACATGATTCAGAGGGTCAAGCCTTACCCACTGAGAAAACTGCAGCAGTTTGCAAAAAACTACATGCACCCAACCATGCACAGGCAAGGCACAGCTTCACAGAAACAAAAAAATAAATAAATATGCACAAACTGGCAAACATTGCACAGTGAGCTGCAGGAGATGAAAATCAGCCAACACTGTCCTTAGTCATACAGGGATCCAAGCCTGGAAACAGATGGTTAACAGGAACAGTTTGATGAGTCAAGCTTTAAGCAACAAAAATACTGCAGCAGTTTTTAAAACACACAAAAAACACATGCAGACAGTTGAGCACACACAGGATGCCACAGCTTCACAAAAAATTTCATGCACTAATATTGTCAAGGCCAATAGTATGATGTTCTCTGCCAAGGGGCTGATCAGTGGATGACAAGACAGGTAATGTGGTAAGCAATTAAAAGAACAAAAGGAAAACAAAGGTCCTTTTTTTAAAAAAAATTCACTTTAGTGTAACATGCAGTGATCTGCCGCAGCAGTCTCATGGCAGAGAACATTATGTGAATGGCCTTGACTTTAGGCAGGATCTGCACAGTGAGTTGTGGGAGGGAGGGAGGGAGGAAGAAAGCCAACACCATCCTCAGTTGTGCAGGGAACCAAGTCTAGAATCAGAAGACTGAAAAAAAACCACACATATGAAAAACAATGTTTCACAAAAAAATCATATTCATAT
This sequence comes from Neoceratodus forsteri, assembly GCA_016271365.2. Taxonomy (NCBI): domain Eukaryota; kingdom Metazoa; phylum Chordata; order Ceratodontiformes; family Ceratodontidae; genus Neoceratodus; species Neoceratodus forsteri. Next base: position 347,857,416 of record JADMNL010000023.1, read on the forward strand.
GAAAGAAGTAAGGAAGAGGGTGGTCAACATCCAGCCCTCTCTGTTATACAACACAGCAATAGGTCCCCCATAAATGCTATCAGAACAGTCAAGGCTGACTTTGCTGACAAAGAAAGCCTTTGGGACAAAAAGAAAATGTGTGTCACCAAAAAGATCACTGTGGAACTGTGTGAAAGTGAGAGCAGCAGGGAACTGGTGTCAGCAGACACACAGACAGCCCTCCTGGTCCCTGCTACTGAGCCCGGCAACAAGGTCAAAACCAAAAATATGAAGACAGAAAAGCCAAGCTTCCCTTCTTAACGCTGATCAGATTTCAATACTGACCTAAAATAGCCAGAATATAGTAGTAAACAAAAAGGTTTTTTTTTTTTGTTCAAGATCTAGGTCTTGGAAGCTTGAAAACCTACAGTAGGTCTCTAAAACTACTGTCTCTTGCCTACTACCAAACTCACAGTGAAGAGCACACATGGTGTACCTGGCTGTGAGCTCAAGAAATGTCCTCCGATTCTCCAAAGAAGCTCCATGAAACTTCAAAATCCATCCATCTAAATGTATAGGAATCCTATTTGTGTATTCAGGAAATACTACTCAGACCATACATGACCCATGCATATGCCAACCAACAGTGGCACCTGTACCGCGAACGACAGTACAGCGACACAGTGACAGGTCACTGTACTGTCACCACGGGACCCCAGCACCACTTTCTCGGGGTCTTGCACTCCATCCCCAAATTGACTCTGACTCTGAGTTGATTAATATGAATTATAAAAGTGGGCTGTATGAGTTTGGAAAAAAGCCCCACTGACAGGAACATTTTTTTCAGATGGACATATGCCAACCGCTATTGTGGTCAACATAAATCCATCATTGCAACATCAGTTGCAACTTTGTTGTCGAGCAGGTGTCATGGATCTGACCCATGTACTTACTGGCTGCTGCGTGGACTGTGTACTGCATACAGTTCTTGCACTATCAGGTTCCAACTCATTGATTTGAAAAGCATTTGGAGATACAATGTGTGAAAGGTACTATACAGTGTAAAACCAAATTATGCTCTATTTTTAAAATAACTTATTTTTTTTTAATTAAGCCTCAAAGTATGTTAGGAGACACAGCATCAGCTGTTATTAGTTGGACTGATATGAAAAGTTGCACCAATTGCTTATTAATTTATGCAGTTTATTAAAATTTCCTGTTGATGACTTGCAAACTGACATAAGGTGCATCATACTTGTACAGTATGCAGTCACCTAGGATTTTGCATTACATTCTCAAGCACTTTGCAGAGATGTTTAACTGCATCAACTGTGCTAGTAAGTTATGCCATAAAATGGAGGGAGGAGAGTCTAAGGCTTTGGAAGGCAAAATTATGAATGAACAAAAAGGCCAAAAGCTTCATATTTTTCCTAATGTCTACAAGAAAGTACTGGCATGACAGCATAGGCTTGTGCACCTGAAAAAAAATTACAATATGCATTTATGTATGCATGTATAGACAGACAGATTATGCAATGACCTGATTAGGATTACAAATGTATTTCAAGAGTGACATGTTGGGACCACAGCTCACACGTGTTGAAGCCATGAGTTAGTTAAAAACTCCATCTCACTGCACAAGTGGACTTACTTTAATATTCCTAGTCAGTCTTTTTTTCTTAATAATTTACACAGAACTGTTTTAAATATAACACCATCCCATGGATGTCAGTTCCTTTGGGGTTCTTCATTACTGAAGGGGGCAGACCAGGATTCTTTAGCGTTTTTGTGGGACCTTGTGGCAATTAATATGCTTACGAGGATCAGGCAACCTTATCAATTTTTAAACAAATTCACTTTCTACATAGAGTTCTACAGTCAAGCAGGGGGAGGGATTAAACATTTATGCACTCTCAAAAGGTAGTTACGTAGGCCAGCCCAGTGGCATGGAAGATAGAGGCATCCATGCCTTACCTCCTGCCATGTTGGCGACCTGTGTTTGCCATGCTAATAGGTCATCAGGGGTCGACTTGGGAGGGAGAGGATCAACCCCTGAAGGACTGCTCTCCTCTCCAGGGTGGGTGATGTGCTGTTCCTGCTGCTCCTGCTGAACGACTGCCACCAGGTGGAGGTCTACTGGCAATGCAGGTCAGGGAGCAACCAGGAAGGGATGCTGCTGCAGTGTGCGCATGCCTCCACGCGTGCACGTTGATGTGCGCACCAGCAAGGGCTGAAGGGAGCAAATGGAAAAAGGAACTATCAGGGTCTATGAAGCCACTGCTGTTCGGCCCCAGCCTGGCGATCTCGGGCGTAATCTGGATTGTGCTCTGGGGGAGAGGAAAGCCCTCCTCTACATGGCCCTGCCATGGGTGGAAATCCTTGGGGGAAGCAACCTGGGAAGAGGCTGAGTAGGGGGGGCAGCCTGAAAAAAACGAGCCCCTGAGAGATGGACCAAAGCCCTCCCACTAGCTCTAGTGGCAGAAATACAAGAAGAAGAAAAAAAAGATGGTTACGTGTTGCTAACCCTGGCAGCTCCATCCGAGGAGGTTCTTACAGAATCCCTCAGTGTTACAGATTCCATTTTCCATTTCTTTCTCACTAAGAGGCATGCATTCCCATTTCTGGACTAGATTCTAATTTTTATTTTACCCCCCAGCAATAGTATTCCAATCAGACAAGCTTATTCGGACTTCCCTGGGTAACAGGTATAGTCTTGATCAACTATACTCCACACACATGCATTGCCTGGAAACCGGAGGGAATAAATGGTTTTGATGGAGGATTTCTTCTTGATTCCCCCACTTCTAGCTGTACTTTCCCCATAGAACACCCCTGCACCCCCCTTAAACCAAATCTGGGTGATAATGTTTTTACATTTTTGCAGCTTGACATTTAGGAAGAACCATTCGGAGGTCATCATATTTAACTCTCTTTCACTGTAGCTGTTACACTGACCCAAATGCTGTACTCCATGGCTAGATCCTATGCTAAGATACTTACTTTATGAGAGCTTCTCTCCTCTCATAATGTCTTCATACCTAACATGCTCTTTCCCTCTCTCAATGGACTGTAGACATGGATACTGACTGAATATAGAATTTTCAACATACAGTTTTACTCAGGCATCCTCACAACCCTCTTGGCTCTCTTAACTACTTCCCCCCCCCCATCCTGTATCACAATGCAGCTTGGTTCCAGGTTTTCCTCTCTGTCTGCATCACAATGCAACTTCTTGGTTCTGGATTGTCCTCTTTCTGTCTCTCTTTCTCTCTTTGCCACTCTGATCTACCTTCTGCTTCTCTGTTGGAGGAGGCCTTCTGGGGACCAGGACTCACAGGCTTCCATGTGTCATATCCCAGACCTGAAGCCTCCTGCCACTCATTCAAGCCATGCAGGCTTACCCTAGCCCGAGTCCTCTAGAGGTTTGCTGTCTGTTTTTCTCTACAACACCAGACAGAAGAACTTAGAAGATTCCATACTGTTTCCTGCTGAATTTCTGGTACTGGCAACATTGCAAGGCACACTGACTGATTGTTAACCCCTTTAACTGCTGGAATATTCTACTTGCCCAAGGAACTTTTTCAGTAGCCAACCATTTGAGTTGGGCTACATAAAGGTATAATTTTTAAATTCTTACATGAACATTTAACTCTTCCTGTTCATCCTTGCAGTTTTAGTCACAATTTAAGCAAGTGGCCATTGTTATGTCAAATATATAGAGGATAATGTATTGGCATCGGTGAACAACAACGCTGTGTTCACTTTGAGTGGTTCTCATATTAACCTAGTCAACCTTGCGAGTGTAGCTCGAGAGGATTACCATTGTCATGATGACCATGAGAAGTGAACACAGTGTTGTCCATTCACTGATGGCCATACATTGTCTTTTATAGTGTATGGGCAACAGTGCATCAGTTAGGTCACTTCATGAGGAGGTTTCGACCCTCCAAAAAAATTGGCGATAGTGGAGAACACCGGACCACTGATATTTCTGTAGAAATTGGCATAGGTAACAATTGACTGGCGTCACAGTAACCCAATGTCAGTTATTCAGGATTCAAGGTCTGTCATTTTTTTTAGTTTTTTTGAGTTCCCCCCCATGTTGTTAAAATAGACATGGGGGGCTGGGAGGGCAGAGCCCCCAACTAAAAGCCCTGAAAGACAAACATGATGACCTGATCGCGTGCTCTACTGTTACAAAAGATATGGTGGGAGGGCAAAACTCTCCAACTCAAACAAACTAAAACTAATTTTAAATAAATTTAAATAACCGACAGAGCACTCCCTTGGTAGAGCACACTTCATGGCTTTAATTCAGACTCACCTCTACACAATTACCATAACATAACTATGGTAAGGTATTGCAAAGGCATGCACTGCTACTCAGTTTGCGTACTGGTGTGGGATTCTGCAACACAGTTATGCAAGTGGTCCGATGTCCTCCACCATCACCAGAAAATCATCCATTTTGATAAAGTTATGCATAAGCAAAAGTGATTCAACTGAGACCATGAACAATCATTTCCCTGTCTCCCACTCATTTACAGTTCAGTCGAGAGACACACTCAAATCCATTGGCCAACATAACACCTTTAATTCAGTGGCATTAAATAATATCAGCAGGCAGGATTTAATATTAAAAACAACATTAAAAATATAATAATAAACAAAATCTATCCAGCCCTCATAGTGGTGACTGAAGAGACTAAGCATAACTGGTAGTTTGAAATGTCTGCAGAATGTGTAGTGGAAGTACCAACAAAATGCTTAAACAGTAGCTGCAGTCTTCCAAATTGCCAGCATCACTGGAAATGGGGACATTTGGTAAAGGTACCTGGTGAAAAAAAATAACAATTTAAGATTACTTGATCGGGGGGGCACTGAGGACAGGGAGGAGAGAGTGAAATCAGCTATTCACTTTTCTGCTCATCATCTTCAGGTGAGGAATCCTGAATCACAGTGATTGCTTGTTTTCAAATTGCAACTTTTAGGTGTTTTTCAATTTTTCGATTTCAATTTCAACTTTATTTTTAAAAGGCACTTTTCTTAAATCAAAGCACCTGTACAGATAAATATGACAATAAATATAGTAAATCAAATCAACAGAAATCCTTAAAAGCTATATTAAAAAGGTGGGTCTTCAACTCCCTTTTAAAACTAAGGACGGTCGGGCAGTCTCACACCTGACGAGGTAGAGAATTCCACAGGGTAGGTGCCATAAAACTAAAAGATCTAGCACCAGATGTTTTCAAACCTACCCTGGGAATCTCTAGCAATCCCTCGTCAGTGGATCGGAGGGGGCAAGAGGGACTATAGGGGCACAGGAGCTCTTTCAGGTAGGTAGGTCCCAGATCATGTAGGGCTTTGTAGGTCAGCAAACCGACCTTGAAGGTGATTCGCCAAAACACTGGCAGCCAGTGCAGTCCATGGAGCACAGGTGTTGTGTGACTGGATCTAGAGACTCCAGTCAACAGCCTGGCTGCCGCATTCTGCACCAGCTGCAGATCGCTAAGTTCAACCCCGATAGCCCTAGGTATAGGGAGTTACAGTAGTCAAGCCGGGAGGTAACAAAGGCGTGGATTAATGTTAGAAGGTCCTCTGGAGGAACTAAGTGCTTCACCCTGGCAATATTCCTCAGATGAAAAAAGGAAGTCTTCACAACCGCTGACACCTGGGATTTGAGTGTCAAATGGTCATCAAGTATTATGCCAAGGTTTCGCACCTGGTCTGAGGTCGTCAGCTGGACACCTCCAAGCCATAGGCCTGAGGGTGATCCTTCTGGCAGACCCATGTTAGAAGCTTCTGTGAAAAAAAAAAACAAAAAGAACAATCCGCGATGCTACCAGGGTAATGGGAGAGTGAGAGCATTCTAACTTGTTGTACCATTGATGTGAAATACTCAAGATGGTGCAACAAGTTTGATGTCACATCGATGGTACAATGAGGTTAGGAATTCATTGAATTCCATACATAATAGCACTCTCTCATACACTATAATGAAAGTTTTTCTCCCTCAGTATTCTATTTTGGGGCACACATTTAGTGATGCCCACATTGGAGACTGGAGTTGACATGCAAACCCCAGAATCTAATACTAAGACCAGTTTGAACATACGTGTGTTGCAAAAATGAAGCCCTTTGCTTTTGGGGCAGAAGAGTATGGAAATTAACACATCTCTTGTCAGCCAATCATAAAACAGTATTAATGCTTACTGTGTTGGAAGCCACTCACTTGCCTTCCAGGCTCGAGGAACTGCACTCCATGGTGACCCCAGTCATTGGAATAGTGGCCAGTGGGGAAACAATGGGCAAAATAATAATAAAGTGCAGCGAGTCAGTAGATTGTGACAGTCTCTACCTCGGATCCCTCTGGTACATCCTACAACACTTTGACTTTCCAGCCCAAGCAGTTCAACTCCTCTGTGGCATCAATTTTACTAGCACCAGCATCTGCAGTATTCAGCTCTTCAGAGACCATATGTATCTTAACATCAGTGGCATCTACTTCTGCAATTCACAGCCCTTTGACAAGTGAATACCAAGTGAGAGAGTTTGTAATTGACACAAATAGTGTTTTGCGTGACTGATTTGTGCCATCTTGATAGTGACTTTCATGTTGTTCTGGTGATTTGAAAATACCAACTCTCCCTGTGATTAAGCGCTGTTTTAATTTAATACTGAACCTTGTCATTGGGTTCAGCTGCATGTCCCTGCAAATAATTATACTGCTTCTCTGCTCCCATTTTCTGCTCTGCACTTGAACCGCCCTGTTCATTGTATACATTGTCTCCTCCCCATGTTCAATGTTAGCAGCCCACTTGATGAAGTTTAGGGATTTAAATCTGGTGTGCTGTTAGAAGCGGCGGTGGCTCAGTGTGGGCAAAGTGTGGGCAAAGTGCAGGGAGTCAGTGGAGTGTGGCAGGATCTACCTCAGACCCATCTGGTGCATCATAGAGCACTTTGACTTTCCAGCACATGCAAGTGAATTTATCTGTGGCATCAGTTATCAGTTTTACTTCTACCAGCATCTGCAGTATTCAGCTCTTCAGAGACAGTATGTATCTTAATATCAGTGAAATCTTATTCTGCAGATCACAGCCCTTTGACAACAGCATACTGAGTGAGAAGACTTGTAACCAAAACTTAGAAGTGTTTTGGCTGAGTGATGTGCCATCTTTACTTGATTTACTTGGAGCTTAAGACAAAAGTAGGTTATAGCCCATCCAGTCTGTCTCCCTCTCTTAGTGGGCAAACATTTCCCTGTTTCTTGATGTAAGCAGGTGCCTATCTAGTTCATTTTTGAATGCTGGAAATGATGATGTGTCATCCAGTTCTTGTGGAAGCCTATTTCATGCCCTTACTATCCTTACATTGAAGAATTAATTCCAAATATTTCTGTTTGCCTTATCAAGGTTTATTTATTATGTGACATTAAAGTAACATCTCTGTCATTATAACTTAATTCCATTTCAGTCATCAGTGCCTTGTTTTCCAGAACTTTGTGTAGCTGCAGTAAGTCCCCCCATGTCTTCTCTCCTCCAGTGTGTACATACCAAGCTTGTTCAATCATTCCACATACGACATGCATTTTAATCTTGGTATCATTTTTGTTGTTTTACGCTGTACGCTTTCCAACAACTCAATATCCTTCCTTAGGTGTGGACTCCAAAAAAGGGAAACCATTATCTAAGTATGGTCTTATGTATGTTCTGTATAAGGGTATAATGGAATGTTCAGATCATGATATAAATGCTTGTTTGATACATTCTATAAGTCTACTGGCTGTTAGTATTACTTGTTTACAGTGATTTGTATGAGTTAGTTTCTGACTAATTATGATACCCAGGTTCCTTTCCATATCCCCCTTCCACAGTGTTGTATTATTTAATAAGAAGTTGTTTTGGGGGTTGCTTCAGCCTAGATGTAATACTATGCATTTCTCAATATTAAAAGACATTTTATTTCAATGTGCCCACAATTCAATATCCTTTAATTCATTTACAAGTGAGAAGTATTTCCCCTTTAGTGTCTACTTCACCTAACTTGCTGTTGTCAGCAAATTTTATGATATTACTTCTAACATTATTGTGCAGGTCCCCAATATATATATATACTGTATAGTAAAAAAAAAAATGCTGATCCTAAGACAGGCCCCTGAAGCACCCCAAAACTAACATATCCCTCCTCAGACATTAATTCCCTTAATTCTCACTTCTTGGGTTCTATTAGATAACCAAGAGTCTACCCATCTAACAATGTTGGTGTCAAACCCATGCTACTGTACCTATTTTATTTACTAATTCTAAATGTGGTACTTTGTCAAAGTTCTTCTTGTAGTACAACAAAATGACATCTACTGGGTTGTTTTTATCTGAACTGGTGCTTACCTTGTTGAAGAAAGATATAAGATTTGTAGTGCATGATCTCCCTGTAATGAAACCATGTTGTATGTTGTCACTCAAGATTTTATCCACTATTTCTTTATCCAGGCCACTTTTCAACAGTTTTTCCATGATTTTCCCTAAGATGGCAGTTATGCTAATAGTCCTATGGTTTTCTATTGATTGTTTTGTTCATTTTATTGGATAAGGATAGTTATGTCTTTTCTCTAGCCCACAGGTACTGTACCATGGAAATATGATAATATTGTATAATATGGTTAATGGGCTCAACAATGCTTAATTGGTCCCTTTGACGAGTCTAGGGTGCAGCCTGTCAGGACCTGATGATTTGTTTATTTTAATTGATTTAAGGACATTCTTTACCCCATGTTCTAAAAATACTTCACCATCCCAACTACAAATGGAAGACTGGTATATATCCTTCTGGTTGTAAACTGAACAAAAGTATTTGTTTAGTGAATCACCAATTTGTTTTGGTTCAAGTAATAAAGTCTCATCATGCATTATGGGTCCCACAGATCTAACACATCCTCTACTGCTATTTACTTATGAGAAGAGTGACTTTTTGTTGTCCTTTGCATGTGCAATTTTGAGCTCAAATAGTTTCCTTTCAACTGGCCCAGTGGCGCTGAGGGCTGAGGCACTAGATGCCATACCTCGCACCACGCTGGTGACCCGAGTTCGGGAGTGAGCGCGGGCACTGGGGGTCAGTAGGGGAGGGAGAGGATTAAGTGTCTGATGAACTGCTCTCCTCTTCTGGGGGGAGGGCAACAGGGATGTCTGGCATCCCAGCAACCCCTGATGGAGATCGGGGGCACTGCAGGATATGGACTAAAGATGGGGGGAGCATGGCAGATGCCGGCAGGGTTGCCATGTGCCTTGGCATCATTGCACACCATGCTTGGGGGGAAGAGGGAGCACACCAGGAACAAGGAAACACCCAGCTCTGCAGTGTAGGCAACAGCACCTGACCCCCATGCCCACCACCGGATCTCACCTGCCCAGCCTTCCAGTTCCTCCACCCGGGTCCTCACCTGCAGCTTGGCCAGTCTACAAGTGTGCCCAAAGAGGAGGGGTGGCCCCACCCTGGAGGGGATAAGCTGAGGGTACTTGCTGCAGAAGGAGATGGGAGAGAGGAGGCTTGGGATGGGGGGACCTCAGGTGGGCAGGATCAGGCCAGGATGCCTGAGAGAGGTCCTGCAGGCTGCAACCGGTGGGAAGAAGTAGAAAAATAATTTCTTCCTTTCAATCTTAATAAGATTTTTACTGTGTTTAGATGTTTTGTAAATATTTTATGTTCTTCAGTAGTGGTTCCCTTGAATTGTGTGCATGTCCTCTCCTTTTTATGGCTGTGGGCGGAGTCTACAGCCATCTTGCTATCTGTAGCTTGAAAATGGAGTATCGTGGAACACGTTTTGGACTTTTCAATGTATCCTTCTATGTGAACTGAAATAAAATACTCCCTTCTTTCTGTTAAGAATGTTGGAGACATAACTCCAAGCTGCTTATCAGATGCCAGTAGGAAACTGAAACAGCTTGTTAAATATTGGTTGCATATTAAATTGGAGATTTGTTTACCCCCTACAGAATGCAGCAACTTGCACATTTAAATACTTAGCATTTAAACAGCTTCTTCCTACTAGTTTCACTTGGGAATGTATTGTTTTTCAAGAAAGATTCATACCTCATAAATGTCATCCCTTTCCCAGCAAATCTATAATTTACACTGTTTTTTAACCTCTAAAGACACTATTAGATAAGCACTGTCTCGGACATATTCCAGGTCTTCAGTGAACTACCCATATTAAATATGTAGTGATCAACAGGAATTTTTTACTATGCTTTTTTGGAAAAAAATATATTGAGTTACAGCAAACACACACACACACACACACACTCTGTACACACCATCCTCATGGCCACAACATTCAAAATAAATACTGTATTCTAATGTGTTATAAAACAATAAAGAAACTGTTTGTTTATGTCAGTGAACACAGTAAAGTTCAGTTTAGAGTAGCTTTCCTTTAAATATCTCTTATCCCTTATTTTGCATCCTAGATAGTGCAGGGGAGATGCTACATCGGGATCTTCATTTACACATTTTTGCACTGTATTCACTCAGACTGTCCCAGATTAGATGCAATATCTTGTTTTCAGTGGGGTCATGATTTTACCATTTTGATAATGTATTTCTTCAGGGTAGCCTAGTCCAGGGCCCCCATATTTAAAGGAGATTGAAGACACCTCCTGGCAGAAAAGGGAGATGTGCCATGCAACTCCAACAATGTGCCACAGTGTGATATTCAAATGTGTGGGATGTGCCAGCAGCAAGGGAACTGGCCAAGGTGCACACAAATAGTATGCCGTGCAAGTCAAGGGTGCATTCCCATGCATATGCTGTGCTGTGGCATACTCCATGGAAATGCGCCCTTCACAGTCCAGAAAAGTGCAGCCCACAGTTAGACCATGAATAGCTGGCCTAACCTGGCCAGCCACCCACAGGTGGGCTGTAGAAGTGCACCCAGGTACACAGCAGCCTGGCAGCCTTGGTGGACTAGAGGTATCCTCCCCCATCCCCTATCGATCCAACTCCATCCCCAAAGAGTTCCATAGTGTAGGTTCCCCCCTTGACCCATTTGCACCAGAGGAAACCACAGTCCATATCCATAGCATAGAGGAACCCACCCACCACCTTGGTATGTAGACACCCCTGCTTCCCCCATACCCAACCTGTTGTGGAGTCTGGCACTGCCATCCACACCCTGCCATGGCTAGTCACCAAATGCACTGGCCCTGGCCCAGGGACCTGCACTCCAGAATGACCCAAGTGGCTGTACCATGCATTGGGGCACTATGCAAGCTGCAGACCCACCAGTGTATGCAGCCTTGTGTATGTCCCTTGAAAACTCTAAGAGGGAATTGACATACCTCCAATGCATGCCTTGTCAATGCTGCATCTTCCTGCTGTCATACACTGCTGCAGACCCACACTTCTCCCCCATTTCCCTGTGTAACATGCCACCCTCCCGACTGCTGAGGTAGCCTGGGTGCCATGGGGTGCGGTATCCTGCAATGCCTTTTGCAGTATATGCTCCAGGCTTTAGACAGTGCATCCGCAGTTCCCCGATTGTAAAAATGAATGGGAGGTTGGCTGTAACATGCCTGTTCTGGGACCTGCGTGAGTGGGTACAGCATCAGCTGTCACCTGCACTCAGCAGTGCAACAGCACCAGGATGATGGATCCATCTGCGAGTGCCTGAGGTGTATGGCCACTGGGCATTATCGCCCCGCACACAGCTTATGCCTATGTATGCAGCGTCCTACTGCCAGTGCTCTGCCACCCAAAAATAAGATGCCATTTCTTCTGTGAACTATTCAGGCTAAATATATAGCAATCAGCAGGCATATTCTAGGAAAATACATTGTTAAAATGTAAAAGGAAGACCACATTGAAACTGCCTCTGAGCAGATCTGTATTGTGCAAATTCATTAAAAATAATTGGTAAACACATACCAAAAGCTCTCCATAGCCATATCGGCTCTGACTAGATTTTGTTTTAATCTGCTTCCTTACCTTGCTGGTTAACCATATTGATATTTTACGCTTTCCATTGTACTTTTTGTTTGATTGGAACAAATTTCAATTCCAGCTCTAGCAGCTTATTTCTTTATTAAGTTCCAAGAATCTTCTGCTGGTTTACCCCAAATTCTTTCCTCCACTCTCATAATTTCAAGTTTTCATTAACCCTTCTGTAATTTGCCTTGGAGTGATTTCTAGTGACACTAGTTCCATAGCCTCAAAACAATCCTGTAGAAATGCTAAATTGTAACATGTTGTGGTCATTTGTTATCTAAGTACCTCATGACTGATAGATTTGATATTTCATCCTGTTGGTTGGTTATAATTAGGTCCAATATATTATTTCCCCTTATTGGTTGTGTTGCTTTCTGTTCCAGCCCCAGAAGTAAAACAGTATCTATAAATTCTGTTTCAAACATTGTTTTGCCACTTAGGTCTACCCAGTCAATCCTGTGGAGATTGAAGTCCACTAATAGCACAACATCAGCTAATTTAATTGCAATATGTATTTCCTCTATCAAGGCCTTATTATAAACTTGTAATATATGGATTTTCAAAATAATACCCCTAAAAAGTATACAAAAATTCCCTTGTAATACACCAGTGCAAACTCAATAATAGTATCGATGGAATCCCGTAATACTATCGTTGAGATCCTGTAATACTATTGATGGAAGATCTCAATGATTGTATTATTGCAAACTGACTAGAGCACAAGTGCCACCGGACAGCTCATGCTGACCACGAGCTGGCTTTTACTGTAACTGTCACATACAGTAAAAGCCGACAGAACTTTTGCATCACACCTACAGTCTGATATTCGGATCGCACTGCAACTTCTATTGGGATTTAGCCATCAATATTCTAAAATCCCCTCAACCAGCAAAAAAAAAAAATTATGGTACGTCATGTGCTCCAACTGAGAGTCTGACTAAGTCTCCACAGCAACAGTCGCTCACTCGAGTAAAAAAAAAAAGTTGTTACTGCTGTTTTGTTTTGCAGTTTCTTTAACACTGCACAGTTTTGCTGTTTGAATTTTGGAAACATTTTCGATGTCGCCGCAGTCATTGGCTCCTACTCACACGTAAATCACCTCAGCACCCCAATCGAAGATTCCTCATTCTATGGCAAAGGTACGCACCTACAATTTCCTTGCATCCATATATTACAAAAAATAACAAATACATTCTTGTGTTACAAGGCAGTTCTTCATCTCGAGGATCTGGGGGCACTAGAAACCTCTTGAGCTTCACTCTCGAGGTTTACTGTGCCCCCAGATCCTCTCGATGAATTACTGCCTTGTAATACACCAGAATGTATCTATTATTCTATTTGTTCACTAGATAGCAGTCTTTAGATGATTCCTGTTATAACTTTCCTGCCCTTCCTTGTTGAAACTTGTAACCATAGGCTTTCAATAATTTTTATTGTGTCTTTAATGTTAACTCTCTGCATATAATATTCTCTCTTGCGTAAAGACAAACACCACCTCTTTTTCCAAGTTTGCTTCTATATCTTAAATTGCAACCCATGATATCACATGACCAATCACTACTGTCAACCAATCATGTCTTCATTAAAGCAACTAGATTGCTGTTATCTGTTTTCATGGTTATTTCTAGTTCAGTGTTTTGTTTTGTTTTTTAAGATATTCAGTCTTGTAGCATTTGCCAATAATAACCTATAACAAACATTCTTGGAATTGTTTTGAGTGTCAGTTCTTACTGTGGTCAAACTATTTTACAGTGACGTTTTTGTTGTCCTGGTCATTTGTACATACCAACTCTCCATGTGACAAAGTGCCATTTTACTATAATACTGAACCCTGTCATTGGGTTCAGCTGCACACCATCCCTGCAATTAATTATACTGCTTCTCTACTTGTGTTGTCTGCCCCATGCTTGAGCCACCCTCCACTCTTATTATACGTGGCCCTTCCCCCTGATTGGTGGTGGCAGCCCACTTGGAGGGGTTCAGGATTTTAAATCTGGTGTGCTGTTAGATGTGGAGGCATCTGATAGTGGGGGCAGCTTGGTGCTGGTGAAGTGCAAGGTATCAGTGAAGTCAATGGAGGCAGAGGGGCTGGGGCCAGGTATTATGCCAGTTTTACATTAATATGTTTTTATTTTTTTTAATTTTTTTATTTTTATTTTAGTCTTTGGTAACTGGGTAAGGCCCACTAGGCACAAGTGCCTGTTTTCAGGGGCAACCTGGGAGCACTGGGCAGTTAAGTGACTTGCTCGGAGTCACACAGTATGCAAGTGAAGGTTGTGAGAATCAAACTCGGGTCTGGTCTGCTGGATGTATCAAGCTCATTCACACCTTGTTCCTCTAACCTCTAGGCTATACTGCCAGCCCTGTATTGTATCAGTCTACCTTCAGAATGTTTTCCATCGTCTTTTTCCTTAGACTTGTTTGTTTGAGCTCTGCAGTTCTCTATAATTCTATCACAGCAAACAGGACTAATAGACTTAATCTTTCCTTTCAATCACATATTGTTTGCTTGGATATACAGTTGGGTTATTGGGGTACTATTTATGTCTGGTCTATGGGTTTAGTTTTGGAGGGTTTGTTTAGATTTATCATTTCAAAACAATTTGCTAATATGTGGATTGATTTTTCTAGAAAAGATTATATATGGTTAAATCATACATCAAGGAAAAGAACACACTTTTATTGCTCTTACTTGTTGGTAATACTCAGTCAAGTCCAGGGCCTTCAACTTTTAGTTCTGCATTTTGTCCATTTGGTACCAAACTAAAGGTGTCCTGTCAGTTGTGCATTTTAATATTCGCAGCCTGGTATCCAAGCTTGATGATTTTCGAGTTTAGGTTCAAACACATACTTCTGACATAATTACTTTGTCTGAAATTTGGCTTACTCACAACATATCAGGCTACAACATTTTTTGGATAATTATACAGTAATCTGTTTTGTAGGAACAGGCAGGGAATGGTGGGAAGGTTGATTTATAGTCATTCTAATTATTCAGTTGCAGTTGACAATGTGGAGAATTTCTCTCTTTCACGTGAATTTATTGCTATAAAGTCTATATATAGCAGGATTTGATATACACCCCAGGTATTCAGAAGAGGGGTTATCTTTTCTTTTAGATTATAGACATGCCAAGTAAGCAACAACAGATCTGATAATGTTGGGTTGGGATGCCAATATAAACTGGCTAGATCAGGTCAATTCTAAGATTAAAAATGTACTAATCTTCCTGAATCACTTTCAAACTCTACACATCAGAATTACAAAACTGGGACTAAATCCCTAATTGACTGGATCTTACCATCTCTCACACAAACAGAATAATACTGGCCTCAACATTAACAGATTATATGAGTGACCACGGTGCAGTTGTGGGTCACTGGGGGGGCACATAAACCTAAAATACCTTGAGTACATGTTGTATCCTGCTCCATGCATAACTTTTCCCTTGATGAATTTCTAGCTTCCATTGTTGCTATTAATTGTTCATATTTAACTTTAATTCCCAGCCTTGATATTATTCTGGGTTATATTATGATTGAATTTAATTCAGTACATGATAAATTTGCCTCCATTTAAGAATATTTGTGTAAAAAGTCATAATTAGGAATGTCTTACTAATGACTTCTTTCCAATGCACAAGAAAGCCATACAGTAACATGGAAAAGATAGAAGAGGTCTCATAATGAAGTGTACTTGGTAGACTTTTGTTGGTTGAGAAACTAGTATAAAAAATTAACACGGAAAACAAAATCCAGCTTTTGTTTTGAATAAACGATTTTCTTGTAATACTGGTACACAACAAAACTGGATAATTTTAAATAAGCATCTGGAAAAATCCCACTCAGTGAATATCCACCTGTTATTACTAATTCAGGGCATCTGGTGTCACCATTTGATTCTACTAATGTTCTGAATATCTCTTTTAGTGAAACTATTAAACAAGCTCCAAATACTCAAACAATGGAACTTGCTCCCAATGTCCAGATACAGTAGCTGATATTAATTCCCAATTGGCATTTAGAGAAATTTCCCTCTCAGAAACCTTAGATTATTTACTAAGCATGAACACTGAGGGCTCAATTCTCAAAAGGCTGTGCAAGCTGCACCAACGGCAGTTTGTGCCAGGGACTCTGTGCTCAATTCTCTATTGGGTAGAGTACAAGCAGCAAAGTTCTGCAGCTTGTGGCAACTGTGGCCAGGCACCATAGAACACAGAAACATATAAACATAGAAGATGATGGCAGAAAAGGTCTGCAAGGCCCATCCAGACTTCCCATTTTACCAATTTGCTCCTGCTGCCTCTACTAGGTCAGCGGCCTCAGCTATGCCTCCCTCTTATGTATGATTCCCTTGTGCCTCTCCCATGCTCTCCTGAATTCCTCCACTGTACATGCTTCCACTACCTCCAGAGGCTGGGTGTTCCATGCATCCACCACCCTCTCTGCAAAAAATTACTTTCTCACATTACCCCTTATGCGACCCCACTCCAATTTCATGTCATGCCCTCTAGTTCTACTGTACTTTTTATACTGGAAGATGCTATCCCCTTCCACCTTATTTATTCCCTTAAGATATTTGAAAGTCTCAATCCTGCCCCCCTCTCATCTCTGTTCCAGTGTGTACATATTGAAGTCTATCCTCATATGCCTTGTCGTGCAGATCCTGCATCATCTTAGTTGGCCTCCTCTGCACTGTTTCCACCCTGCCAATATCCTTACACAGGTGCAGACTCCAGAAATGCACACTGTACTCTAGGCGAGGCCTAACCAGTGTCTTGTACAGTGGGATCGCCACCTCTCTTCTATGGCTTGTAATACCCCTCCCTATGCACCCTAACATCCTCCTAGCCTTCCCAACTGCTTTTACGATCTGTCTGGTAGATTTCATGTCATCTGATATAATGAACCCTAAATCCCTCTCTTCTCTGGTCACTGTCAACAACTCACCCCCCAACATGTAGCCCTCCCTAGGGTTTCTGTTCCCCATGTGCATGGTCTTGCACTTCTTTGCATTAAACCTTAACTGCCATGCCTCAGATCATTTCTCCAGCTTTTTCAGGTCTCTTTTCATTCTCTCTACTCCACCTGGAGTATCTACTCTGTTGCAGATCTTGAAGTCATCTGAAAAGGGGCATACTTTTCCCTCTAGCCCTTCTGATATGTCTGCTATAAAGACATTGAAGAGGACTTGTCCCAGGACTAACCCCTGTGGCACCCCACTGGTGACTCCCATTTCTTCCAACTGTGTGCCATTTACCACCACCCTCTGCCTTCTGTCCACTAGCCAATTTCTGACCCAGTTCACCACCCTGTGTCCCAGCCCCAGACTCCTTACCTTGTTTACCAGCCTTCTATGTGAGACTGTGTCAAAAGTCTTGCTGAAATCAAGGTAGCCAATATCCCCTGCCCCTCCCTTGTCCACCACCTTGGTCACCAAGTCAAAGAAATCTATCAGATTTGTTTGACAGGACCTTCCCACCATGAACCCATGCTGTCATGGATCTTGCATTCCAACTGATACCAGGTAATCCACAATATATTCCTTAATCAGTCTCCATGATCTTCTCCACTATTGAGGTGAGACTCACTAGCCTGTAGTTCTCTACATCCTTGCTACCACTGTTGTGAAGAGGGACCACATTTGCTCTTCTTCAGTCCTGCAGGACCACCCCTATGTTTAGCGACTCATTGAACAGGGCTGCCAAAGATGCTGCCAGCTCCATCTTCAGTTCCTTTAGGATCCTTGGATGTACTTCGTCTGGCCCCATTGCTTTGTCCACCTTTAGTTTTGTAAGTTCCCCTAGGATCCTCTGTTCTATAAATGTTGTGAAGCTCAGTTCTTTCCCCTTCACACATCTGTTTTTCCAGTTGTGGTCCTTGCCTCGCTCCCTCTCTAGTAAAGACTGAGCAGAAGTACCTGTTAAGGATTGTGGCCTTCTCTAGGTCCCCTTCTACCCTCTCTTCATTGTCCCCATTGAGTCTGACTACACCCCTCTGGACTTCCTCCTTTCACTGATGTACCTAAGGAATGTCTCTTCCCCTTTTCCCACTGATTGCGATAGCCATTCTTCTATCTATGCTTTAGCACTCCTCACCGTTGCCCCACCTCTCTCCAACATTTCTGGTATTCTTCTCTGTCCCCATCCTTTTGTATTCTCTTGTATTTTGGAAGGCTAGCCTCTTGGCCCTGATTTTATCTGCCACCACCTTCGAAAGCCAAAGTGGCCTTTTCCTTTTCTTGCCCTTATTCTTCATCATCACACATTGATTGGTTACCCTGATAACTGGCTCCTTAATGCTGGCCTATTGCCCCTCCACACCCCCTCCCGACCCTTTCTTACATCTCTGCAAAGTCAGCTCCTTTGAAATCTGGGATTTCAGCTTTTGTATGCATGGCCTATATTCCTGTGTCCAACTTTATCCAAACCATGTGATGGTCACTGGACCTCAGATCCCCCTCCACCTGGAGATCTGTGATTCTTTCTCCATTGGGGAGCGCTATATCCTGGATATTCCTGTCCCTGGTGGGCTCCTGTACCAGTTGTCTTCTGTTGGCTCCCTGTAGGGACTCCACAATGTCCCTGGGCATGCTCGAGACCACTGTTGGGACAGACCAGTCTGCATCAGGCATGTTGAAATTGCCCGCAAGCAGAACCTCCCCCTTATCCATCATGTTGTATATTGACTCCAGCATTAACTTGTCTGCTTCCTCCCCCTGAGCTGGTGGCCTGTAGATTACTACTGTTCTAACGAACGTTCTATTACCTGGCTCAAGGGTGACCCACAATGAGCATCTGGATGGTTTGCCACAAGCTGCAGGCATGATCGGGCATCACTTTTGGAAGTAGTTGTACACTTTAAGAATCCAGCTGGGCACTGACCAATAGCAGCAGACACCTACAACTGGTGTTTTCACTGAACTCGCCAACACACAGCATGCATAGAAATAAATATATATATATATATATATATTTTTTTTTTCACCAGGAGAGACACACTAAGCTGAAAGCTTGTTTACAGGTGCGACCTGGGAGCACAAGGAAGTTAAGTGACTTGTTCAGGGTCACACAGTATGCAAGTGGGGGACTGTGGGATTCAAACCCAGGTCTCCAGGTTTGCAGCTCAGAGCCTTAAACCATTGCACTGTACTGCTTCTTCACCTACCTACAGTGTTCTCTTCATTAAGAAGCAATAAGTGAGATGAAAAGGAAGATGTGCTAGAGGCCATCACAATTGGCTTAGTACATGTTCCACTGTGTGGTACTGAATTTTTCGAGACATACCCTAAACTGTAAGTGGTATAACTGCAAAACACATAAGCAAGTCCTATCCATAAAGGCAAGTGACAGTGTAAAGCTTAAGCAAGAAAAAGTGACATTATCATTACTTTATTTATTGGTGTCCTCAATCTCTTCACTGCATTTTAGGTTATGGTGTGTTAGCTTACCATGGATAGACTTGTGTGTTTTGTATTACTATTGTCCACTGTTGTTACTGTCATGGGAAACGTACAGTTCCTCTGTTATGTTTATCAGAGGAACTGTACATTTCCCATGATAGCAACAGTAGTGTACAATAGTAATACAAAACACATGAGTCTATCAACGATGTGCGTGGGGAGACTAGCTTGATTACTGTAAGCAGCATCAGTCTCCATAAGCCAAAATATACAATGACATCTCCAGCCCTCAACATACTGTAAAATAGGATGTATAAAATGTGACTGCCAGCACCGTTATGTAAAGCACTAACAACAAAGGTCAACTAGGTGTTAATGTGCAGATGCAGAAACAAATAAATGTGTTGCACAACAGATGACAGTGGGTGGTGGCACATGTACCCTCCTGCCCAGGAAGAGCTCTGCAGATGGTACACAGACTGTTAGACCAGCCCTGGCTGATCTAAGGAGTGTTTGTTTTTGTCAACCCTGGCCACCTTTGAGAATACCAGATTAGGGAATACTGCAGCATTGTCCTGGCACAAAGCTCCTTGTGCCATGCCATATCCCTTTTTGTGCCACAAAGACAGCACAAGAACCCTTGACACATGCAGCCATTTGAGAATTGCTCCCAGTGCATCTTTTGGTGCAAGCCACACCTTGTGCAATTCCTTGTGGTGCAAGCCTCTTGCGTCACTCGGGAATGCTTTGAGAATCGGACAGGCCCCATGTCTCATATTGGTCCTGTTGATGTTAATTTGAAGTTGTGTTCTTTACTGATGGCTTTAATGATTTATCCTTTTTTTAATCTATATTTTTGTCTGCTTACTCCCCCTTTGTCTCCGTGGCTCACCATGGGGGGCCTGGCAGTGGGGGGCATGAATCCTGGCGCTGTCCTTGGCACCCAATCCTGCTTTAGATTACCCCTGGGTGGGCCTCTGACTGACCTGGTCCACATGTCCCCCCGCCAGCCCTGTAAGCAAGCAAACCGCTGGGCCATTTTTCTTTTTCTTTCCCCAGTACCCCCTGATGACATAGGCAGTCAAGAGGGTCCATTGAGAAGGTGCATGCTGAGATGTGATGCCTCTCTGGACCCCAGTCAATGTCCTGCCCTCCCACATGATGCCCCACTGCACCTCCACTCGTGCGCAGACTGGTGGTGGCATTGCAGCAGGAGCAACATCCCTCCCTCCTTCCCCAGAGGAGGACAGCACCCCTAGGGTGCTCAGTCCTTCTCCCTCTGGCAAACTCTCCAGCTCCCCAGGCTCATTCTTGAACCTGTGTCTCCAGCATCGCAAGTGGTAGCTCTACTGATGCGCCAATGTGCCAGCTCTATGATTTATCCTTTTTGTCAATTGTTTTAATTTTTCTCTTAGTTCCTGTATGATTCAAAACTGATCCAGACAATGTGGATTCCCTCCCTTATGAAGGTGTGTATAAGTTTGGGGGCTGGTGGGAGAAAGCACTGAAGCAAAGAAAAGAATTGTGCCAGCCACTCTAATAATATTTTCAACAAAGTTCTTGTTTATTTTCCTTTTTTCTTTTTTGAAATAGATCCTCCTAAACCAACGTTTCACCAATTAAGGTTTCTTCAAGGTCAAGGATCTCATTTTAAACATAGTTAAACAGCATTTTTAGTACAACGGTTTACATGAATTTCAAAGTTATATACATTTTAAAAATATATGTTATATGTCACTCATACCACTAAGTGGCGAGTGCACACCATTAGAGTATGATATCTAGAATCAACAATTCGGTAACTTATTACCATTTTTTTATATACTGCTCATCTTCCCATGTAAGCAATAATGTCTGTACTGATAAGTAGTTATAATGACCGCCCTGGTCACTCTCCTACAGCCAGCTGCAGGGTAAATCTAAAGCTTTAAAATTCTTCTTTCTTCTCTGTGGCAATATGTTTAATCTTTTAAATATCACATATTTTGTGTCCATTTATTAGATTTTTATTTTGACTAACAGTTATCTATCAATTTGGGCACACGCCATTATGTAGTAATGAATGCTTTCACCATAGAAACATAGAATATGATGGCAGATAAGGACCGCTTGGCCCACCTAGTCTGCCCATTTCCCTACCTGATGGATAATCTGCAGATTCTAGTTATCCAACAGCTTACTTCCTCCTACCCCCCACTAGAATTGCTTTATGTCTGTCCCATGCATTCTTGAATTCTCCCCACTGTTCTTGACTCTACAACCTCCTCAGGAAGGCTGTTCCATGCATCCATAACCCTCTCCATGAAAAAATACTTTCTAACATTACCTCTGAGCCATCCCCCCTCTATCTTCAAATTGTGCACCTTTGTTCTTGCACATCTCTTTTTCTGAAAGATGCTACCCTCTTGGACTTTGTTAATACCCTTGAGGTACTATACTTGAAAGTTTCTATCATGTCCCCCCTCTCCCTCTTTTCTTCGAGGGTATACATATTAAGCTGCTTTAGTCTGTCTTCATATGTCTTCTGGTGCAGACCCTGCACCATTTTGGTTGCTCTCCTCTGAACAGCCTCCACTCTGCCTATGTCTTTACGGAGACAGGGTCTCCAGAACTGCATGCAGTACTCCAGATGGGGTCTCACCAACTGTCTGTACAGAGGGATAACAACTTCCTGTTTCTACTGTTGATGCCTCTCCCTATGCATCCCAGTATCCCCCAAGCCCTCCTTACTGCCTTCTCACATTGCTTGCCCACCTTAAGGTCATCTGATATAATTACTTCCAGGTCCCTTTTGATTTTTGTTGTTGTTAGTATCTCACCCATCATTGTGTACTCTTCCCCTGGGTTTTTGTTTTCCAGGTGCATTACCTTGCACTTCTTTGCATTGAATCTAAGCTGCGATACATTTGATCATTCCTCCAACCTTGCCAAGTCCCTTTTCATCCTTTTCACCCCACCTTGTGTATCAACCCTTTTGCAGATCTTTGTGTCGTCTGCAAAGAGACATACTTTTCCTTCCAGGTGCTCTCCAATGTCACTTACAAAGACATTAAAGAGGACTGGCCCCAGTGCTGAACCCTGCGGTACCCCACTAGTTACCCTCCTTTCTTCACTGTGAACTCCGTTTACTATTACCCTTTGCATCCTGTTGTCCAGCCAATTTTTTTATCCAGGCTACCACCTTGGGACCCACTCCAAGGCTGGCTAACTTGTATAATAATCTTTTGTGTGGGACTGTGTCAAATGCCTTGCTAAAATCTAGGTAGGCCATGTCCACAGCCCCTCCCTGGTCTACTACTTTGGTAACCCAGTTAAAGAAATCTATTAGATTCGTCTGACATGACCTTTCCACTGTGAATCCATGCTGCCTTGGGTCCTGTGCCCCACTGGCCTCTAGGTACTAAACAATTCTTTTCTTCAGAAGTGATTCCATCATTTTCCCTACCACTGAAGTCAAACTAGTCGGTCTGTAGTTTCCTGCCTCTGCCCTGCTCCCACTTTTGTGAACTGGAATCACATCTACCCTCCTCCACTTCTCAGGTACCGCCCCATCCTCCCATGATTTGTTAAAAAGTGTAGT
This sequence comes from Neoceratodus forsteri, assembly GCA_016271365.2. Taxonomy (NCBI): domain Eukaryota; kingdom Metazoa; phylum Chordata; order Ceratodontiformes; family Ceratodontidae; genus Neoceratodus; species Neoceratodus forsteri. Next base: position 347,880,355 of record JADMNL010000023.1, read on the forward strand.
CAGTGGTGTCACTAGTTCTACCCTTAGTTCTTTCAGAATTCTGTGGTGAATCCCATCAGGCCCCATTGCTTAGTCCACCCTCAGTTTCAAGAGTTCTTTCAAAACCCTTTCTTCTGTGAATGGACTGGTATCAACCCCCCTATCCAGAGTGTTTCTCTTGTTTGGTTTAGGTACCTCCCCCTCCTCTTCTGTTGTGAATATTGAGCAGAAATATTCATTCAGTATCCCTGCTTTTTCACTATCACCCTCTGTCCAATTCCCTCCCCTTTATTAAGTCTCTGTATCCCTCCCTTGGTCTTTCTTTGCTCCCTAATGTACCTATAAAAGGTTTTATCTCCCTTCGTAACAGCATTGGCTATCTTTTCCTCAGTTTGGGCCTTTGCTATTCTGACTGCCTTCCCTGCCTCCTTCTGCTTTAACTGATAAAGTTCTCTGTCCTGTTCCTTCTGTGTTTCCTTATATTTCCTGAATGCTATCCTTTTCTTCTTAACCTTCTCTGCGACCTCTTTTGAGAACCATAGTGTTTTTTTCCTTCATTTTGTTTTATTGATTCACTTCACAAAAAGGCTTGTTGCCTCTGTGATGGCTGTTTTGATTATTCCCCATTGTTCCTCCACCCCTCCTTCTTGACTGTTTGCTAGTGCTTTTCTGAGGCACTCTCTCACATTTTTCCAAAGTCAGCCCATCTAAAGTCTAATGCTCTTGCTTTTGTATGGCTTGACTCAGTGGCTGTGTTTGTTGTGAACCACACTGTTTGGTGGTCGCATGTTCCCAGATGGCTACCCACTTCTAAATCCGAGATCCTTTCTCTGTCCCAATTTTAGAGTACCAGGTCTATGATTGCTCTCTACCAAGTGGGTTCCTACACTAGCTGTCTGAGGCATGCCCCTTGTATGGCATCAAGAATGACCCTGCTCCTGGATGTGCCTACAGCAAAGGTATTCCAGTTAACATCTGGCATATTCAGGTCCCCCATTAACAATATCTCCCCTTTTTCTGCCATTTTAAGGATGCCTTCTATCATTTCATTGTCGATTCCCTGCCCCTGAGATGGGGGTCTGTACACAACTCCCATGTGGATTGTGGTGCCATTTCCTGTCTCCAAGGTGACCCATAATGACTCATCTACTTCATGTTTACTCTTTAGTTCTGTTGCTTTAATCCCTTCCCTTACATAGAGAGTTACTCTTCCTCCTCTTTTACCATCCCTGTCCCTCCTGTAGATTGCGTATCCTGGTATGTTGACATCCCAGTCATAGTTCTCTGTATACCATGTTTCAGTGACTGCCACGATAACCAGGCATCCCTCTTCCATCAAGACCACTAGTTCAGGGAGCTTGTTACACAGACTATGGCCATTGGTACTCATTACTCTCCATTTTTTGATGGCCTTACCCCTTTTAGCCCCATCCCTGTCCTTACTGCCTTTGCCTTTTTTTGCATTTACCCCTGTCCTGCTCCCGAATGACTTCTCTACCTTGGCTTTTACCTTGGTAATTACTGTGTTTTGTGGGGGGAGGCTGGGATTTCCCTGTTCCTTTTCAGTGCCTCCTCCCTTAGCTAGTTTAAATGCTTGCCAATGAAGCATTTAAACCTATCACCTAGGATTCTGGATCCCCCCCCCTTGACAAATGCAGACCATCGCACCAGTATAGGCCTGCATCCCTCCAGGTTGCTCCCCAGTCCCCAATGAAGCCAAAATCCTGAGCTCCACACCGTTTTTCAACCATTCATTGAATCCCATGGTGTGGCGTACCCTAGCATCATCCTTGCCATAGTCAGGCAGCACCTCCGAGAAGGTTACCATACTTGCTACTGGTCTAAGGCCCATCCCCAACTCTACAAACTCCTCTTGCACTGCTCTGTTCCAATTACAAGCCTGGTCATTTGTCCCTAGGTGGACAATGACATCCAGCTCCCTCCCTCCCTCATGCAGCTGCTCCTACGATCCTGAGGATTTGCTTCATGTCCCTCCGAGCTGTGGCACCAGGCAGGCACCTTACCTCCCTCTCTACTTCCTCCCCCACTTCTACCCCACAGTGATTGATTACCCCACAAGGAGTTGTTTCCTTCCCCTGTGGGATCTCATGCCACCCTCCTGTGGGTCTCTTTTGTGGAGGTTCCCAGCATCCTCCTTGGTCTCCACTGCAGGTGCCTCCATAGAGGAACCACTCTTCACTAGAACAGCATATGAATTGTGGAGAGATACAGCTGGAAGGATGCACCTCTGTTTCACCACCCTCTCCCTCCCTGAGCCCACCTTGGTCCAACTGCTCCTCTTTCTTGGCAGCCTCTGAGGTAGCAGCGGTGGCCCTGGTGGTCCCTGGGTGGGGGAAGAGGTTTCACGAATTCTAGCCAGGTCAGCCTGGAGATGGGCAACCTCCTCTCTCAGACCAGAGAGGTGCCTGCAAATAGGGCAGCACTTCAGCCTCCAGAATGTCTCCTGGAGCACTGCCGCCCCACAGCCATTGCACTGCACCACTCCCATCATGACTTATTTTGTGTCCCCTCTCCTGCTGCTTTTTATGCTTACTCTCTCCTCCCTCTACGTATTTTTCCAACTACTTTACTACTGCCTATGTACCCTTACAAATCTCACCTTTCCTGGTCTTGGACAGGGACTTCCTGTAGTCTTCAGTAGTCTCCTTCCTCCTTGCTTGGGCTCAGACCTCCAGCAGCTGGGGGTGGGGTGGGGGGAGAAAGAGCTATTTTTCTTTTCCCTTCAAGGTTGGTGAAACTAATGTGTCTCAGTGATCCTTCCCTTCCTACGCCAAACAGGAAGTTCATGTTGTCAGTCAAATCCAGTGGCTATAAAAGTAGAACTGGCTTAAGGTGGGAAGGAGGACAATTAGTAAGAAATTCTGTAGCGTTTTTAGTCAGCTGCTTGCTCTGAAAGCAAGATTCCCTCTGCCAGAAACTAGCAGCAGGAAGCTGTAATTGGAGACAGCTGCTTTTCTACTGCTCAAGCCACATCCCCAATTAACTTCTCTGCTCTGCTCCTGATTTAGCAAACTAAGTTGATACAGCCCCTTCCCCAAACAGAGAAACACACAGTGACTTTCTTCTTTTTTTTTTTGCTTAGATGAGACCCCCTGCTTCTAATAAAGTATCTGTTTGCTTAATCCCAATAAGGACTGACTCTTGCTGAGATAGAAGTGATTTATCAGTAATATATTCTGTAGCTTTTTTAGTCAGCTGATTGCTCTGAAATCAAGAGTCCTTCTGCCAGAAACTAGCAGCAGGAAGCTGCAATTGGAGACAGCTGCTTTTCTACTGCTCAAGCCACACCCCTAATTAACTTCTCTGCTCTGCTCCTGATTTAGCAAGCTAAGTTGATATAGCCCCCTTCCCCAAACAGAGAATTTTTCGTTGAATAATGCATTAATTCACATACCTCCTTTTGTTTTAATAAAATTTATTTTGGTTTATACATGAGTATTGCTGCTGTAAGGCTTATAGACAGTGCTCTGTAACTTAATCACACAAATTCAAATGTTTAGGTTTCTGATTCCTCATTTACACACATCAAATCTCCTACATATGTAATGTCTCTTCATTTCAGTTAATATTATAGTTATACACTCTTAAAATACAGTTCAATGCTTTGGAATCCCTTAGTTTATAGGATTTTAATTGATAATTCTCTTTTGTTTTACAAATATATGTTCAATACTCACTTCTCTTAGTGAGGTATTTCTAATAGTTTTTCATAGTACTTATCATTTTGCCTTAATATCTGGTTCAAAGTATTTGTTTTGTCTGGTTAGAAATGGAAATAAAGTATTGATTTTCAATGGTCCTTTGTGATTACATATGGTTATCATTTTTTATAAATATACATGGGATTCAACTATTAAGGCAAAATATAAGTCTATAACTATAATATTGACTGAAATGAAGAGACATTACATATGTAGGAGAGTTGATGTGTGTAAATGAGGAATCAGAAATCTAAACATTTGAATTTGTGTGATTAAGTTACAGAGCACTGTCTATTAGCCTTACAGCAGCAATACTCATGTATAAAGCAAAATAAACTTTAATAAAACAACAGGAGGTATGTGAATTAATGCATTATTCAAAAAATTTTTTACATGGTCTAAGCAATCATTACTACATAATGACTTGTGCCCAAAACTGATAGTTAGATAACTGTTAGATAAAATATAAATTTAATAAATAGACACAAAGGGCAGGATTCATGAAACACGTGAAAGTCCCGCAGCTGCAGGTAAACATCGTGCGCAAGTGGGTTGCCACTTGCGGATCCGCAGGTTACCCATGGGTATTCTCAAACGTGGAGCCAGATTACGACTGGCTCCACGATTTGCAGGCTGCTTCTGGGTGGTGTTGCCAGGACAGCACCACAGCTGCGGTGGAGGATGCTACGGCCAGTGGGATCTACCATAACACCCTCCGCAACTGCTGCGTCTGTGAATCGGGCTCTCAGCAGCTGTGGCGATTTCAGAGCAGCACTGCGGTTGCGGTGTGGGACTTAGTCCCAAACCATGTTGTGAATCCTGCCCAAAATTTGTGATATTTAAAAGATGAAACATATTGTCTCAGAGAAGAAAGAAGAATTTTAAAGCTTTAGATTTACCCTACGCAGCTGGCTGTTGGAGGGTGACATCAGGAGGTCATTATAACTACTTACCAGCACAGACATTATTGTCTTCATGGGAAAGTGATTAGTATATAAAAGAATGATAATAAGTTACTGAATTGTTGGTTCTAGATATTATACTCTAATGGTTTGCACTTGCCACCTAGTGGTATGAGTGACGGATAACAATTTTTTTTTAATGTATGTAACTTTGAAATTCATGTAAAACTTGTTCTAAACATGCTGTTTAACTATGTTTAAAATTAGTTCCTTGACCCTGATGAGTCCTTAATTGGTGAAACGTTAGTTTAGGAGGATCTATTTGAAAAAGGAAAAAAGAAAAATAAACAAGAACTTTGTTGAAAATATTATTGGAGTGGCTGGCACAATTCTTTTCTTTGTTCCTGTATAGTTCCCAAGCTTTGGAAGCAGGAGGCCATGGTGCCCATTTTTCAGTCTGGAAATTGTACACAGGCCAATAATTATCACCCTGTTGCTTTGCCTGTCCACTGTTCAAGTCCTTGAAAAGGTTGTTCATGATCAATTCAAACAATTTTTGGATGACACTAAAGTGTTATCCAAACATCAATGAGGTTTTTGTCCTTACCACAGTACACTGACTGCTGTTCTTGAACTAACCACATACAGTATTTACATGGGGCCTTTACAGTGGGAAGGTGGCTGTGGATTTATTTTTAGATCTTTCTAAATCCTTCAACTTGGTACACCATGGTTGCCTGTTCTCAAAGCTTGGAAACATAAGGTTCTCATCCCTGTCAGTCTCCTGGTTTCTAAGTTATTTATCTAGCAGGTTGCAACAAGTCTCACTACAAGGTGTTGATCCCCCATTTGGTGTCTATACAAATTGGTATTCCACAAAGATCAGTTTGGGACCCTACTTTATATTCTGTTTTTTTTATTATTTGTCATTTTGTCAACTGAATTCTAATTCAGTGTTTTATGCTGATGATATAGCACTTTTTAGTGCGGACAATACATGGATTGATTTTGCTGTAACTCTGCAGTCTCATTTTACATTAGTTCAAAACTGACTACTTGAAAATGCATTATTATTGATTGCTTCTAAAACTAATCATAGGAAATTTGATTCTCATCAAAGTGGCCTTTATCTTCCCTAAGTTTGCCTTATGTTGGACAAGGGAAGGACTGAGACTGAAAGTGTTAACCAGTTCTGTTATTTGGGCTTTACCCTGGATCAGAATTTGTTGTGTGTTGTCCATATTAATTTGTTAATTGAATCAACTCACATATGATTGGAGCAGTTTTAGTGCCTCAAAAACTGTTTAATTATGAGGTCTAAGAAAATGTAGCTCAGTCTCTTCTCTTGTTCTTAATCGATTATTGTGTGCCCATTTATTGTACAACATCCAAATCATTAATTTTCAGGGTATGGGTTCTGTATAATTCCATTTGTCATTTGGGGCTTGTAAGAGAGAGAAAGCCGAAGATCCATCTGCCCCCCCCCCTTGTGGGTTTCCTTAATTCAAATGCTGCAGGACATTCAGAGGGACTCCAAGATGTACACTGTGTCCTGTTTTATGTTGTATGTTGTGTTTGTTGGGCTGGCCACCCACAATCTGTATTTATTTTTATGTCTTCTGTGTGTGATCCCCCTTGTGTACATCATGGATCTCCTTCATAACTCTAGCAGCCTTAAGTTATGGAAACTAAGTGTGAAGCAGAAATGTATCTAAAAATAAAGAAAATGCTGGCTTGTAACTTCAAGTCTTCAATTAATTAGTTTAAAGCCTCTTTGGAAAGCAGGCATTGCGACAGTGCGGGGAGTTTTTAAGAAGTCTGCTCAAACGCTCGCACTATCGCAAGGATGGAAAAGGCTCTGGAAGCAGTCTTTAATTTAATAAGGGTGTCCGTCTGCATTATAGACAGAACGGACGAAAAGAAACAAAATACAAGTGAAGTAAAGCCTCTTTTTGTGGGAGATACAGAGAAGTCCAGACTGCTGTTTAAATTCATTCTGAAGCTCTGCCTTTGTTGTTTAGTTAGCAGTCTGTAGAAACTGTTTTAAACCGCCTGAAAAGTACTGGTTTGGGCACAATATTCCTATCGCTAGTGCTGCCATTTAATTAAAGTAAATTCTCCACAAGGCACAGAAGGAGTTCCCCTTAAAAGCACTACTGAAAGAGAGTATTGGTAATGTGAGTAAACTTTGTGTGTTTCTGCTACTTGCTGAAAAACACTACATTACTAACACCTCTAGGAAGAAGAAATATGTTTGGCTGTACTAAAAGAACTAAGTAACACTTGACTTACCTGTATAAGGCAACTTAAATTATACCAAGGTAGTTTTCTTTTTAAAGTTTCTGTAGCCAAATGCTGCTGTTTCAGAAGCTCCCTGCTTCATTGTTCCTATGGACTGGCGGCCAGTTTCCCTGTTTTTATCCTTACAAAGAGGAACTTCCTTCTGTGAAAGTTAAAATATTGAGACAGCTCATAAAATTTGTTTTGAATGTCAAAATGTTTTTGGAATGTTACTTTATGTTTAAATAAAATAAGATATTTTATTTTGAGAAAGATTGAATGGATAAAATTTTAAAACTGGAGTAACGAGGTCACATGTCTGTAGAAACTGCTATATAAGCAGAACTACCTAGGAAGCTAGCAGTGTAAGGGAGGTTGTGAATCTGTCAATACCCAGTCCTGAGATAGTCAGTACTACCTCTGATATGTAAACTATGGATTTTTTTGGCTTGGTTTATTATTTTGTCATTTCCAGTCCGCTCTAGGTAATAAATTTTTAAGTTTATTCTGCTAATTTTTGTCCGAGCACTTTGTTTATCCCACACCATTTCACAGGGCTTTGTTGTCCTTGGGACACCCATCACTGTGAACTTTATGGTTCACTAAATTGGTATTCTTTTGATTCTAGATTTACAGTACTTACACTATTGAATTTTCATAAATTCTTTAAAAATTTGTATCAATTTTAATTTATGGACTTAGTTACCTCTAATATTTCCACTTATTCTACAAGATCTTCTCATGGACCAAAATATAGACTTCTGGGATCAGATATTCAAAATTTTTCTGGGGTACAAATCTTTGAATACCCACACAAACTGGGTTTGCACAGATGTCCTACACTCAAAAGCCTGGTTAGCGCAGGCAAACAGGGTTTACATCTGGGCAGACTATGGATGGGGGCACAATGCAAATGGAGGGGCAAGGACCTGCATATTGGCACAGTCCAATATTCAGAGTATTTGTACTGTGCAAGGACCTTTTGTGCAGTCCCCTTATGTGGTGCAAATACTGCCAAATACCACCAACCTCAACTATGACTTATTCCCATGCAACCCTAGTGGTTGGCAAAGGAAGTGTACTGTCCTCCCCAACCCAACCCAGTAGTCCCTGGTGTCCAATGGTCCTGTCTCCCCATCCTGATCCCCTGTATAACAAAATAACACTAATCCCTGGTGTCCAATGTTTTCCCCCATCCTGATCCCATGTATAATAAAGTAAAGCCATTCCCTGTTGTCTAGTGGCCCCCTTCCCTATGCCTAAACCCCTGTATAACAAAGTAAAGCTATTCCCTGGTGTCTAGCAGACCAACCCCCCACCCCAGCAGGTAGTACCCCACCACCCCTCCCCCCTTCCTGACCCTGAGCTGGTGACTGGCACAGCCCTTCACTCTCCAACACGGCTGTCTGCCAACTAAGCTGTCAGTGAGTGTGTACCATACAATTATCTGTTACAGTATGCACTCATTGATAGCTCAGTTGGTGGCCAGCCATGGTGAAGAGCAGAGGGCTGTGCTTGTCACCAGCTCGGAGTAAGCATGGGGGTAAAGTGAGGTGATAGGCCACTATCTGCCAGGGTGGGGGTGTGGGGGATCTACTAGACACCAGGTAATAGCTTTATTTATTAGGATCGGGGATATGGAGGGGGGGTCTGCTAGACACCAGGAAATGGCTTTACTTTATTATACAGCAGATCAGGGATAGTGAGGGGGGTCCGCTAGACACCAAGGAAATGGTTTTACTTTATTATACTGGGGATCAGGGTGGCGGGAACTACTGGACACCAGGGAATGGTTATCCTTATTAGACAGGGGATTGGCAAGTACCTTATAAATAAGCTGTGCACTCCCTACTCCTGTTAGATTGTGGGTGCCCAAGGTGGTATATGGAGGGCTGTGTCACTTGCTGTCCACTGACTGCAGCACCAATAGGCAGGTATGAGGGACCAGGGGGGTTATTGGTGCCACTGGTGGGGGGCGGTCACTAACCACCACCGAGGGACAGGCTGAGGTGGGGATCTGGATCACTGTTCAGGAACAGGGCCAGAGCTTTGTTGTGGGGGGACTTACTTGCTAATGGCTTGCTGCACAGCAATGCTGGGCCAGGGATCACCATGGGGGTGTTGAATTGACAAGCCAGGGGGCTTTACTCAGTATGAGGAAGGGAATCAGGTGGGGGAAGGGACCACAGGACACCAGGGAATGTGATATTACATATCAAGCACAGCATCAGGTTGGGGAGGGACAACAGGACAGCAGGGAAATTAAGAGCTCATATCGGGCATGGCATTGGGTGGGGGGGTCACTAGCACCAGGGATAGCTCTCTGGGGCTGGGCAACTGCGGGGGCCATGCCATGCAGGCCAGCCTCTTAGCGCCTTGCATGCCCAATGGGTTCATTTGAATGACTCCATTTGAATATCGGAAATTTAGCACAGGTGCAAGCCATTGTGGCTCCCAATATTGAGAGACATGTCTGGCCAGCGCTAAGTGGCATAGCGCTGGGAGGACATGCTATATTCAGTCGAATAGAGATGGTGCACTATTCCACTGAATATAGCATCTTCGGCACCTGGGCTATTGCAAAATGCTGTGCATATTTTTGCACTCTGTTTTTGTACATTTTTGAATATCAGGCCCCTGAAATTTAATACATCTCTTGGCCAAAGATCCTTCCCATTTTGAGCCATAAAAAGTTGAAATTCCTTACTGAATTCCATTCTACAAATACAATCTGATTCTGTGTTTAAAACTGTTATTAGGGAATTTTGTCTAATAAGTTCTATCTGCAAATTCTCATGTTGAATAAATGTAGGTCATTAAGCTAAAGATTATCAATTATACTATGTACTTGTCTGTTTTTTACATTAATGTTATTTTATAAATTTTATTGTTTACTGTGTTGTAAATTAATCTCCATCTGGGACAAGTACTTCCCCCCAGGAAATCCAGAGTAAAAACCTCCCACCACCCCTCGATTACCACCAATATCATTGACTTGTACAATTCCCAAGACCTCACATGGACCTATTATGAATCATCCCACTCCACTTCTGAAATCATCTCTTACAGGACACTGAGAAACAACTTTACGAAGGCTGTCCAGGCTATGAAATTGCATTATTTCAAGGCCAACCTTGAGATAAACATTAGTTCCACAGCTAAATTCTGGAAGGTTATTTACTCCCTCTTTGACCCCCCTGCCCAGTCCGCTCCTCCAATTATCATGATAAATGGTTCACCTGTGTCTGACCCTACCTCTGTTGCTGCTCTCTTCAACAAGTTCTTCACAACCTGAGCCTCTCCTTCTTCTCCCCCTCCTGGCCCTTCTCTTTCCTCTCCACTTCCTCCCCTATCCCTCACCAGGTTTTCACTTCCCCAAGTCACCATACAGGAAACCCTGCTTTTCCTTTTCACCCTCGACCTATCTAAGTCCAGCACTGACAGACTGGATCCCATGCTCCTCCATCTCTCAGCATCTGTCATTACAGTTCCCCTTACACATGTACTTAATTGTTCCTTCTCCCTCTGTGCTGTTCCTCAGTTCTGGAAGTTGGACAAAAGTTTTTCCACTTCAAAAAGGGGTGACCCCTCCTCCCCTGGCAACTTCCATCCCAACTCCCTCCTCCCCTACCCTCTTTAAACTGCAAGAGAAACTGGCCCACTCAAGACTCCTTAACTTGCTTTCATCCTCCAACTTCCTCTCACCATTCCAGTCTAGTTTCTGGAAGCACCATTCCACCATCTGCTCCCTGCTGTGTGTTACTGATGCCATCTTCTATCATGAGATGGACAAGGGGCTAATTATGGCTGCTATAGTCATCGATCTGACTGAAGACTTTGACTTGGTGTCCAATCCACTCCTCCTGGACAAGTTGAGTTCTGTGGGCCTATCAGCCCCCGCTGTTGCTTGTTTCCATTCCTACCTATTGGGCTGACAGCAATTGGTACAGGTCAGTGGCACTATGTCACCTCCCCTTCCTATCCATGTTGGGGTCCCACAGGGCTCCTTCCTGGGATCACATATCCACATGTATGCAGATGACACAGTCATCATCTTCTCCTGTCCCTCTGCTGCAGCTGTGGAGGACCTGCTCCAGTAGGACTTCAGCAATGTTCTGCAATAGTTCCAATCCAACCAATTTAGAGTCAACACTAAGAAGATACTATGCATGACCTTTGGTACCAGTCAAAAACTGGCTGGATTTACTGCCCCCCCCACCGGTCTTCACCACTCTGAATGGTACCTGTATTGAAGAAGTTCAGTCCCTCAAGCTCCAGTGGATGTGACTCAACAGTAAGCTTGACTTCTCAACCCACTTTGATGCCATCCATGCTAAGCTCAATCCCAGACTTGGTGTCCTATACCTTAAAAACATGCTTATCTCTGCATGTCTGTAGGGAGTCATTACCAAAATGGTGCTCTCTTTCTTTGGCAATGTGGATGTGGTCTATGGGACTACCCCCTCCATGTCCCTCACCAGACTGGACACCTTCTGCAAACTCTTCTGCCATTTTGCAACAAGCCACACACACACACACACATATACCATTGTTCACTGTATTCATCACCATCCATCCTTCCCCTGCTCTCTCATCACCAGAAGAGATGGGTGAAGTTGTCTGCATTCACTCCACAAATTAATCTGTGAATTTAGCACAGTTTGTGAAGTGTGGGTCCATCCATGAGGTGCAAAATTTTGCCTGCAAATGGTTGAAATTTGCCATTCGCAGGTTAAATTCCCCCATAATTTATAGGGACCCATGACACGGACTGGTTTATGCTGTGCCTGGGGTGGGGGGGGGGAGAAAACCACTCAAGCACAGTGGTAATGGATTTCAGGGGGGTGGATTTCGTGGGCATGGGCAGGATACTGAGGGGGAGCTTGAGCCAGATTAGGCCAAACATGGATGTAGATAGTTTGTGGGAAGCCAGTAAAAAAGGGGTACAGGAGGCTACTAGCTTGTGTGCATGGGTAAGGAGCAAAAAATGCAGGGCCAGCAAGCCGTGCTGGTGGACCAGGGAGGTGCAAGAGGCAGTAAGAGGTAAGAAGGCTGCCTACGCACGTTTTAAGTGTTCCAGGAGGGAATGGGAGAGAGGGGAATACAAGCTGTCGGCTAGAAGGGTCACAAGGGTGGTGAGGGGATCGAAGGCGAGGATGGAGTACAACCTAGCTAAGGATATACGAAGGGGGGAAAGGGTTTTTATAGATACATAGGGGAAAAGAGAAAGGGGAGAGCACAGATCCCCAGGATTAGGACTGGGGGTGGATGGGCTCAGGAGGCGGGGGAGCAGGCAGAGGTACTGAACAAGTATTTTGCCTCAGTTTTTAGGGAGGGAGACATGGACTGCATTAAATCAGAAAACGGGGGGGGGCAGCTGAGATGATAGGGCATAGGGAGATGAGAGGATCGAAAGGGGCCGGAGCACCAGGCGGGCCAGGCCCAGAAGAGCACTTTTTTTTTCTGAAGAGAGGGCTAGGAAGGGGGAAATCACAGAGGGCAGCATGAGGAAGGCCCTACAGGCACTAAAAACTGACAAGGCACCAGGACCGGATGGGCTGCATCCAAGGGTACTGAAGGAGTTGGCGGATGAACTAGCAGCTCCACTAGCTGGGCTGTTCAATGCTTCCCTCCAGACAGGAAGGGTGCCCCAGGATTGGAGGGTGGCTCACATGGTGCCCATCCACAAGGGGGGGGGTCCAGGGAGGAGATGGAAAATTACAGGCCTGTCAGCTTAACGTCAGTGGTAGGCAAACTAATGGAGGGCTTCATCAAGAGGATGCTCGGGAGGCAACAACTGGATAGGCTGAAACACATGGAGGAAAAGCAGTATGGTTTCATCCCAGGGAGATCATGCCAGACCAACCTCATAGATTTCTATGACTGGGTAACTGGGACCCTGGACAGACAGAGTCCAGTGGACGTCTTATATCTGGATTTTAGTAAGGCGTTCGACTCGGTTCCCCACTTCGGATTGTTGGCAAAGTTGGGGGAGATGGGGGTGGCAAGACAGTTGCTTAGATGGGTGGGAAACTGGCTTACAGATAGAACACAGAAGGTGGTGGTGAGAGGGACTGTCTCCTCCCCTAGGAAGGTCATCAGTGGGGTGCCCCAGGGGTTGGTACTGGGGCCACTCCTGTTCTATGCCTATGTCTCCGATATAGGGACAGAAGTTTGGAGTAGGATGAGCCTCTTCATGGATGACTCTAAGCTGGGAGCACTGGCCAACAGATAGGAAGCAAGGGTGGCAGTTCAGAGGGATCTGGACACCCTGAGCAAGGAGGTGCGGGCTGAGGCTTAACCCGGAGAAGTGTAGGGTGTTGCATCTGGGGGTCAGAAACCCAGGGAATGTTTATACCTTGGGAGGGGTTCCACTGCAAGCCACTTTGAGTGAAAGGGACCTCGGGGTGGTGGTAGACACCAAAGTGAACAACAGTGAGAACTGCAGAAGAACGGTGGCAAAGGCAAACAAGTTACTGGGCTGCATAGCCCGAGGAATAACATCCAGGAGGAGGGAGGGAGGTGATCCTACCTCTGTACAATACCTTGGTTAGGCCGCACCTTGACTATTGTGTGCAGTTCTGGAGGTCGCACCTTAAGAAGGACACAGTACTGTTGGAGAGGGTCCAGAGGAGGGCAACCAGGCTGATCTGGGGCATGGGGGATAGGACCTATGAGGACAGGCTGCAGGCCCTTGGGCTGTACTCACTGGAGGAGAGGAGAGATAGGGGGGAACATGATTGAGGTTTTCAAATATGTGAAAGGGATTAACAGGGGTAGAGCCAAAGAAATTATCAGGCTAAAGCAAGGGGCAAAACCAGAAGGCATAAATGGAAACTGGAGGGAGGAACCTATAGGGGAGAACGTAGAAGGCATTACTTCACAGAGAGGGTGGTAGAGCAATGGAATGCATTGCCCGGGAGCCTAGTCGATCAAGACACTGTGGAGGGCTTCAAGAGGGGGTGGGACAGATGCATGGGGGTACAGAAGCCAAGACTGACCCTTATGGGGACAAGGTGGGGGGGAAGTGCCGGCTAAGGGCTGGATACCGAGCAGACACAAAAGACCGACAGGCCTATTGTGCTAGCTTTTAGTATGATAGCATGTTAGTATATATGGGCAAAATTCTGTACTTTGTGGACAGAATTCTGCTATTCGTATGGAAGCTTCATGATTTTGGGTGAAGTTGAAGTTGCTGAGCGAAGGGAAAAATTTGTAAAACTCGGCAGATGTGAATTTCGGCCACTTCATAGCAACTTTGCCGGTGAATTAAAACTTCAGCACATCTCTAGTCACCAGGCTCATGGCACCGCCTTCATTTCCAAATACTGGTTTGGTTCTCTTACCTCTCCTGTCTCCTGTCCCACCTCCCCCTGCTTATTGATCCCTCCATTCCAGGGACAGGCGCACTTTTGCCACTCCTCACCCCTCTCATCTGATAGACAATCTGCCTTCTCCAATCAACATCCCTCATTCTGGAACAAATTCCCCTCCTCCCTCTGCTACTCTCCATCCCCTGACTCCCTCTGGTACCATTTGAAACTTCAACCACTCCTCACTTGTTCCTGTTACCTTTCTTTCTGATACCTCCAAGGCTGAACCTTAATCCATCTGGGTTATTGTTCATTATACTATTTATCATTGTCAATTTTTTATGCACTGATAGGTGTTCCCTGCACCTTATTGTCTGTACACGTAATTTTGTTTAATATTTATTCGAATTGTTGCATCATATTGTACCTTATATTTGATCAGATGTTTTGATACTTTGTATTGTCTGCTACTTGTTCCACATTCCCATCCACCCCCCTCCCCCCCAGCCTGGGGAAAAGGCCTTGGCTCAGTGTATCTCTCTCCTGGTTACCAGTTTTCAAATAATATTAAATAATACATTGTATAATGTTTTATTATGTATGTTTATGTATGTTTGTATGTCTCTGTGTCAACCTTGAAAATGGGCATTTATGCCCTTAGGTCTTTACCCGGTTAACAAACTTTTACTAAATAAATGAAATAATGTATTCCCAGTTTACCAGTTCTAGAGTAATATTATCATGTGATGATGCAACTAGAGTAGGAATAGCATAGTTATCCTCACCCTAGCTGCATAATCTACAAAATAGCTCATAAAGTCTATCACATTTATTTCTACATGTGTTGCTTATGTGGGCAATGATACATGAGAGAGTGCGTGCTCCCAGGAAGACTTACACTTTAGACACACCTCTGTTGTGTTCTGAGGCATGAAATTGCAGGCTTAGTGCTTCTGGGCCATATCTTTTGGCATTGTCCAGCCCTAATGTCCTTTTGGATAACATTACAAATAGAGTTAGAGAGGTGTCTCGGTGAAACAATTGAACTGACAGCTGAAATGGTAATACTAGCAATCCCCCCCCCCCCATAGACCAAATTGGACTAAAACCTCACTCTCTTTTCCTCTTTTTTTTTTTCTTCCTACACCCCGGGCATCCTTCAGGAATGCCCACACGGATCTCCACCCTACTCCCAACCTGAACCCTCCGCATCTCCCCGACTCCCACTTCCGATCGACCACAGGCAGACCCGACCCCCGGTACCATCTCCGGGGCTGATTCCGCTCCTCCCTCGGCAGCTACTCCTAAGTATGAGGGGCCTACCTGTACATCATCGGGGCCTCCGGAGGGAGCTCATGGGCGCACCTGGGCCGGTATCTGGGATGTGGGAGGGTCCACCGGGGCCACCGGCGCATAGGAGGCATTTCAGTTGTTTTTGTTCTCACCCCCTTGGAGCTCAGCTAGCACGGCAACGTAGCACCGTAGCTCCACCCTCCCTCTGGCATGCACCACGCTGCTCAGTCGGTGAACCCCAGCCACCGCCAGAGGTCGCTCCATGAGTGAGCGTATCCCATCCCTTCCCCTGAGAAGAGTGAGCAGTCCTCCGGATGCTCAATCTCTCCCCCCACCGCTGACCCCCGGCGACTCCCGGCTCATTCCCGAACCCGGGTCACCGGCGTGGCATGAGGTGTGGCGTCCAGTGCCTCAACCCTCAGCGCCACCGGGCCGACCTCTTTTCCTCTTGGCTGCAAAAAAACCCATTACCCATAAATGGATGTCTCCTATTAGTCCCACAGTTTCAGATTGGTATACTTTAGCAATGGACATTTGTAGATCAGAATATATGACAGCCAAATTCCACAATAAACAGGAGGTCTTACTTAGGAAATGGCAGGATTGGATATTATATTATTCCCAAAAGGACCCATTCTTTGTCCCTTAGCTTTCATGGGCGATAATGACCTCGACTGGATAGAAGAGTGGCAATATATTCCAGAAACAAAGCAGACTGGAGTGTGTTATTACACTTATAAAATGGTCTGGAATTAAAATGTTAATGATGTTGACTTAGAAAATGCAGCACTATGCATTTGTGAGTTATGTAAAGGAATGGCAGGTGACCAGGCTCATCAATCTTTAACCAGACATCCCTTTTTCAACCAGTTTTATAACACACATACACACCCACACCCCCACCCACACACACAGAAAGTGGGAATTTTAATTGCCGCTTATTTCCCTTCCAGAAACATTATTTATGGATATTTCTACAACAGCATCATCTTCCAGAATACCTGTCAGAATTCCTAAAGCTGTAGGTCCCTACTGTGACTAACTTAGAATGGTTTCATCATTTGAATGTGTTTATTAGAATGTGTTCATATTAAAATGCATGGCACTGGTGTACTGATCTGACCAGTGAGAAAAAAAGCTTTAGCATTAAAGAATTGTTTTTTTAACAAAATACTTGTTTTTTTTTCAAATTCTACAATCCTTATTGATTTTAAGAACAAACTACTAAATCAAGAAATCACAAGAAATCACAAAATAAGAGGAGGATAACTACATAGTCTACAAGGAATTGTCTACAGATGAAATAACCCCTTAAAAAATTAATATCGACAACAACGGGACCTAACTATGCAAAATAACTGATCAACCTCATAATATAACCAACCTTTTAGAAGAGGCACTCTTATTGTATCAATGACATCACGTTGGATAGCTAAACATATTACATATATTGTTTCTGCAGAATTTGACCTGTATGACACAACTCATGACTCCACCACTCCTGTGGTCAACAGAGGTCAGAATACTCACATCCTCTGTGGAAATAAACATATTTGTATGGTATAGAGGCTCTTAGTGATGAATAAGACAACCTCATTTAGTTTCAGATCTTAGACTTTCAGACATCATCATTTTACTTCCTTTAAAATTAACAAGTGTAGATGTGGATAACAGAGGAAAGAGGTTGAGAGAGAGGGTAGTGACTTGTAAAACCATAGTCACAGCAAGAAGTCGGGGTCCACAATACTGAAACCATTATGTTAACAATATGCTATTCCATTACCAGCCACATTCAGTAAGTCAAACTGTGGGCAATGTTTTGTGGCCCATACGTCACTTCGTTAGGCCCATAAGTTCTGTGTTTGTACATCTAGGAACAATAAAAGCTGCAGTACAATACATTAGTGCTTAATTAATGAAAAGCATAGAAAACAATATCTGATCACCTTAAATGCCACCTTCACCATGAAAATTCCATGCAGATACACCAAAATTATTTTCTATGCCAATGGTGTAGCACTTTTCTGGAAAGACAAGAATCCCTCCATCCTCTTTGATAAACTTCAGCAAGCTACAGGTTCTCAACCTGCGGATTAATCCTGAACACTAATAAGTCAATGTTCTTTTCAGGGCGCAGAAAAGTCTCAAACTGCAATTTTTCCCTCGGAGACAGTGACAGAAATCTAACTGAGAGAGTCTCTATCTTCAAATTCTTGGGTATCTGCCTTCACTGTCATCTAAACTATGAATACCACATCAGTCAGCTGATAAAAAATGTTCAACAGAGACTTGGCACATTATACCAGCTGAAACAATTCCTGATCCCCAAAACCATGGCCCTGCTAGCCAACAGATTTTTGCTTCTGATATTTGATTACAGTTCCTTGATCATCTCCTCCTCAATCTCGTAGAAAAATCTTCATAAGTTAAGAGCTACTCATCACAGCATTATTTGGTTTGTCACTGGCCTCCCCAGGAACACCCACCACTGTGATTTTGACAAAGCTGCAAACTGGCTATACCTGGAGGATAGGTTCGACAACAAAATCTTGACCTTCTTCTAAAAAATTCACTGGGATTGTCTGCCTAACAGTATTGTCTCCCTCTTTCAGAGGTTGGTAAACACTAGGAACACCAGACTCCACAGATCAATCCTTCTTTATTCCCTTCTGTCACACCTCTCAAGGTCAACATTCCTTCTCCTACAGATGTGCCAAACTCTTCAAAAATCTGCTCCAACCCCTTACCCAGTGCCCATTGCTACCCTTATTTAAAAAGAACCTAAAATGCTACCTCTATGACAAATTTGTTTGCTATTGCTCTTGACTCTTTGCTCTCCACTATGTTATGTTACCCATTACTTTACACTAAATTAACCTCTTTATTTGTAAAACAAGTTCCGCATTATGCCTATACCATTATGTATGTTTACACTTACTGTGCTTTGTTCTTTGATGTTCTTTGTTACTGAACGCTTGTGAAAATGGGCAATTTTGCTCACGTCTTTCCTGTATAAAAAAATAAAAGAAATGAAAATTCACCAAGAATTTCATCATTTTATGTATTATGACCTCTGTCCTGGGAAAAATACTTGAAGGAATAATACAGGATCACATAGTTGATCACATAAAACAAAATGGATATGCAGATATAACACAGCATGGTTTCATTTCTGGGAAATCATGCTTCACAATCCTCTTCCACTTCTTTGAACGTGTGAGTGCTGCCCTGGATAAGGGCCTTCCAGTAGACATTATATACATAGATTATTCCAAGGCATTTGACTCAGTACCCCATAAGATTCAGGTAGAACAACTATTGGAGTTACAAGTGCACCCAAAAATTATATCCTGGGTGGCATCTTGATTGGGTTCAAGAAGGCAGATAGTGAGTATTAGAGGATATTTTTCTGATTGGGGAGAGGTGATGAGTGGGGTTCCCCAGGGTTCACTGCTGGAGCCCACTCTGTTTAATATATGTGTAACATCAATGCAGACTTGAGATAATGCATGAGTCTGCAAATATGCTGATGGCATTAAGATCAGGGCCATTGTCAATAGTGGCACAGCCAGAGAAAAACTGCAAAAAAACATAAAGCAGTTGGAACTCTGGGCAAATAGATATAAACTTACCTTTAATGAAGGAAAATGCAAGGTTATGCATCTTGGCTATAACAACCCTGGATATGACTATACACTAAATAACACCACAATACAAGTTACAACTAACGAAAGGGACTTTGGAGTAACCATTACAGATAATCTTTCTTTTGACACACACATACCAGGATTACTGTTAAAAAATGACACAGGATCATGGGCTGCATATTTAAGAAAATAATGAGTATGGATCCTGCAGTAATCATGCCACTATATTCAACACTGGTCAGGCCACACCTAGAGTAGTGTGCTCTGTTCAGTGCCCCCCAAAGTAAGGGAGGAAAAAAAAATAATTGAAAGAATGCAATGGAAACCACTAAAAAAATAAGGAGCATGAAGCACAAGGCATATGGAGAATGGCTGAAAGAACTGGGACTGTATTCCCTGGAATACAGAAGAATTAGAGGTGATCTGTGTTAGATTTTTAGTGCAATAAAAAAATAAAATAACATGGAAAAGTGGGGGTCTTTGTAGACAACATACTAATAAAACTACAAGGTCTCATAGACTAAAATTAAAAGAGGAAGCAGAACAGCAAAAAGAGGGAGTTGGTTCAATCAGAGAGTAATCTTACTATGGAACTCTTTGCCAGAGAGTGTGGCGACAAGCAGCTCCATGGAAGCATTTAAACATTCCCTAGTCAATTATATGGATATAGAACAATGTGTGTATTACCACTAAAGTGGTGAGTTATTATAGGCCTATGACCTCCTAACTCGTACAATACCTATGAATCTATGATAGATTCAGTATTAGAACCTCTATTCAGTTAGGCAAATTATTACACCACACCAGAGGTGACAAAAATGTCAACATATGTGAAGAATTTGGGACATGTGTTGCAGATTCTTTCAAAAGCCAGCAGAGACATTAAGGATATTAGTCAAGAGCTTTTAGCAACATTTGACATCAATGACTTAAAGTAAAGCATCCCTCACTTTAATAGAGCACATTCAATTCTGAGAGCCAATAGTGAAAGAACAGATCAACATCCTCCCAACAAACTTCTTGTGCAATTATGAGAGGTAGTATTACACAGAGACTATTTCAAATTAGAGGATAACTTTTATCAATATTTGATTGGGACAGCCATGGTTAGTACCATGGTGCTTTCATGTGTAAATGTGATTAAGTGGGACTTCTAACTTGACCATATCTTGGACACCAATCACAAAAGGTTTTCACTTAGATTTCCTTATACAAATAACATATTGATGATATTAATGTCACCTGAACTGGAAGCATCAGATATAATCACACAACATGTGAGTTTAGTGGCACTGAAAGATGGAGCCTATAATTTTTACTATGTATTTAAAATATTATAATAGACTATGGATTTAAAGTATTATAATAGACCTAAATTAGGAGGCAGGAAAATTGTACCATGCTATTTATAATACCCATTGGACCAAAAGCCTCAAACAATAAAAATAAAGAAAAAAAAATCCCAGAGCATATTACTTATAGGAGGAACTAACACAATTCCTGATATGGCAAAATCATAAAACAGCATGAATATAATGGAGGAAGTATTAATGTGAATTATTCTCCTATTTTGTTGATCTGAGAAGCAGATATATAGGAGAGCAACCAATCATGGAATAGATATAAGTATCAGTAGAAATATATAACCACCAAATAAATCCAGAATATGTAGTGAATTTAACACTAAACAATCTGAACAAGTTCCTTATAATATTCTTAAAAAGAAGAGTGCCCAATTAATCTTCTCATTCATGCTTCTGCTTTGTAAAAATGATATGAGTGTGCATCCAGACAGTATAGTTCTTGTCTTTGGAGAGCAATGGCCCAATCTCTTCCTCTATCTGGCATTTTAACAAGTTCCAAGCCCAAAATGTTAGGAGACTGCTGAATGTCCTGTTTCCACAGATCACTTTAAACCCGTTCTGCAAATAGAGCTATTAAGCTCACTAGTTTGAATCCAAAAGCTGTTTCGTGGTCTTTCTCACATACAATTTGTCACATGGGCATTGGATTAAGTAAATAACATGATCTGAAGCACAGGGATTGTGTTCATATATATATATATATATATATATAAATTTGTCAATTAAAGGATGTTCACATATAGAGTTTTTGCTGGTGTACAATGCCCACATTGCTGTATGCTTGAAGATAATAGTCCTAATAGCAACTGACTCTTTGGTTGCTGAGGGATAGGGTGAGCAGTGAGCACTAACATATCCCTGATGGTCAGAGTTTGCTTGGATGCAAACAGGTGAAGCCTTGTGGATCTTTCATTTACTCTTTCACCTGCTTGTAGCATGGACAAGTTTTTCCATTGATTTTTTTGCTACAGTAAATTGTGATTAAGTAGTGAAGACTACCCATCTTCCCTGACCCCATGTATCTCTATGTTGTAGGAGGGCCTCTTTCAGTGTCAACCTTACTTCCTAAATTACCTACTTCACTTATCTTGCAGGATAACCTCTCAAGGCAAACCTGACCTCCATATTATCACTCACCGTAACAAATTCCTGTGTGGTACTATAATTTCTACATGCTCTAATGAACTGAGATTTTGGTATACTTTGGGCTTGGTTTTTAAAGATCCCTCAGAGCAACACAAGCTGCATCACTCTAGAGCTGTGGTAAACTCCTGGTGTGTCATGGACCCTGTAAAAGGGGGATGTCCCTGTGCCATAAACCCAGGAGTCACTGCAGCTGCAGGCTAGCACCAAACATATGGCGCACCTGCAGGGATTGTCATAGGGATCCTGCCCCCTCACCTGGAACAACACTAGAGGGGCTCGGATGGTTGGGGTTGTGAATCAGCTGGACAGGAGGGGTCCAGAGGCAGAAAGTGCATGATTGGTGCAATAGAAGGAGTTGGGGAGACAGCTGGGTATGAGATTGAGCAGCAAGGGGCTCCACTTAGCTGTGTGGAAACATTTTATGCATATCTAATTATGAATTTGGAGTTTGTCTGATAAATCAATAAAGTCATACTTGCAGTAGAGTGTGAATTTGTAATAATAGTACCCTGTATAGTTACTTTAGTGCATGAGGAACCAGTTCTGACCTTACTTTATTTTGTAACTGCAAAATATTTCAGGCATATTTCTATGCCATTTACTAGTATGATTCCTCAGTTGAAAGATTTTAGAATTTTTTTCTTATTCACTCCTGCTCATGCTCAGCTGTCTCCCTGACTCTGCCTATGACACACTGTGCCCCTTTTGCCTCTGGCAGCCCACTTTCAGACCACATCCTCCCTTGGCCATAGTGTGTGGCACTGGTGCACATCCCTTAGACCACTTCCTGGCTGGTCTAATTGAAGCATCTTGCTGAATCCATGGGGGGGGGGGCTTGCAAAATTGCAGAAAAGGGCATTTGCATCCCCATCATGGCACAAGCCCCCCTGTGACCTGGGCACCTTGATTTGGGTTACAAGGCTCACGCAGTGTCACTTTGGCACAATGGTTCCCCTTTTCAATGTATACCATATTCAAAAATAGAGATTGCCACATCTTTTGATGCAAGGTGCCACTTGCATCATTTATCTTTGATGCAGGCAGCTTGTAGCCTCCTTTGAAAATTGAGCCCTGAGTTTTCCTTCATAATTTTTTTTTTATTTTCATTATTTGTGTATGCAGTACAGTATATTATACACTCTAGTAAATTTTTTTGACCTAGTAAAATTATGAACACACGCAGACAATGGAGTTATAGTTAATTTTATTTTTATAAAAAATATAGATAAGTGATACAAATTTAGTCCTAGTGGGCAAATCACCATGGGTAGATCAAACGCTTTCTCTGATGTTGCCACGCTACATTATCTTGAACATCATACACCACAAGCTTGCTCCCTGTAGCTGGCCCTAGTGCAGGCTTCTGTGGCAACAGGAGGGGTGCATGACCCAAGGTGATGCCATCATTAATGGTAGGTCCCCCCTTTACACTGCTGTATATAAACTGCACACATGCAGTGCTCTGGTCACTCTCAGGATCATAGGAGTCAATTGGAATGTGGAGCATTTCCCAGCACCAGCATTTGTAAGCCATGATCCTTTTTATGTTAATTAAGACATGGTCATTATTATATACTATAGAAAAAAAGTGTATACCCAAGACTTGACTATAATTCATTACCTTTTGGAGTTTTTCCTAAGAAGGGAGATAATAGCAAGAGATGGTACAACTTTAGCTGTGTAAACCGTTTCACCAAAACAGGTATTTATTACATAGTTTCAAATATGAACAGAGAAATATTTTTCATATTAGAAAATGGAGCTCTAGATGTTGGTTAAAAAAACAAAACTTTTTATATAGGATTTAAAGTGAATCTGCTATAGCTATTGTTGTGTGAATGATTGTACAAAGTGAGTGCTTAAGAATATGAATTGCAATGGAGAAGGATATCGGAACATTTAAATCCATGTTTATGCACAATGCACCAATGCAAATCTCTGCATGTATTTGGTTGCTTGACATGTAGAAATAACAGTTTCCAATCACTTGCTTCTAGCTATGTTAACTTTTTCATTTTCTTCAAACTTTGCTGTGTAATGCCATGCATATGAACTATGCACTTAGCCTAATGGTTCATTTGTCATGCTGTAACATGTTCTGACTCCAAGGTCACCTTGTAAATTTCCCTGTAATTTTATATCATTGTATTGAACTGTTCATTGTATTTGTGCACTCCTAAATGTTGTACTTATGTTGTATTGTTTCAATCTGGGTCACCCCTGAAAAAGGGACTGTATTGACTCAGTGGACTTACCCAGTTACCAAAATTAAATAAATAAATTAATTAAATAAACAACTATCAATTATTCAGACACAAACTTCAAAAAGTGTTGGGACTGGTCCAGTTCGCACTTCATATAAGTGACTTACATCATAATATAAACAACATGCAGTTAAACTTGCAGATGATATAAAATTGGGTGGTCCTGTAGGAATGACTGAACAAAAACAGAAGATGAGAGAGGATATGGCAAAAATTGAAGAATGGTCTGTGCGGAATAGGATGCCGTTCAGCGTGGAGAAGTGCACAGTGATGCACTAAGGTAGGCAGGGGATAACACAGACCTACATGTTGAATGGGAAAAATCTGAAAGTGCCAACACAGGAAAAAAGATTGTGGCATTGTTAAATCTATAATATAGACAATAAGTTGGACTTTAGACAACATAGGATACATCTAATATGAAATACAAATTATACAATTAAGAATATAAGAAGGAATGTTGTAAATAAATCTATAGGATGTCTGGTTCCGCTCTATAAAACGTATGTGAGGCCACATCTGGACTACAGATCAGCACTATGGAGTCCATTTATGGTGGGGGAAAACAAAAGAGTGGAAAGAATTCAGAGAAGATTTACAAAAATTATAGGCTCAATACGACAACATAAATATGAGGAAAGATTAAGAAAATTAGGATTATTTGCACCGCAACAAAGAAGAGTGAGAGATGATCTCATAACAATATACAAAATATTGGAAGAATCGGAGAGAGCATAAAAAGCAGATAAAAATAGAGATTGCTAGGAATAACAGCAGACATTTTACATTTATGACTAGAACTGATAGAATACGGAATGCATTGCCGAGTGATTTAGTGAACAGTGATTTACTTGTAAGCTTTAAGAGAGGTGTAGATATTTGGTTAACACAGAATAGGCACACATGGACCCACTAATCTGGGGAACGATAACAATGGGCTATAGTTGCCTTCTTCCATTCTAAACCCAATATAAATAAAAAAGTGCAACAAGCGCATGAAAGTGCATAGTAGATATAAAGTGGCAAACATACAATACCAGCTCCTCACCATGCTGCCCCTCAATGGCCCAGTGCTTCATTCCTCACAAACTTCATCAGGGGCATTATTCCCACCCATATCACATGTGCTTAAATGGTAACTGATAGTTACAGTTAACAACACACACAAACATATTTAAAAAGACAGTACTCTAAACCAACCATTCTAGCAATTAGTTATACTACAGAAAAAACATTAATCCATTAGTGCTAACCTGTGAATCAACAATTCTTCAAGTATAAAAAATAAAGAAAAATACATTTCTAATATGCTCTATCTATCAAAATTCTGCAGGAAGATATTTTGGCTTTCAACAGCCTGTTGTTATGCTGTCATCTTAGTCCCAATAATTTTTCATATTGTCAAACAGGTTTCTTCTTTTTTGAATGCCATTTTCCAGTAGCTTCCTGTTTTTTGATGCACAGTCTTCTCTGTATAGGACATCCCTTCAAGATAACCAGCATAAATATCATTAAATATCATGAAATAACAGCATCATCATTTAAACTGCAAAAAATGGCACAATGTCACAGGTCTCAATCAACCACCCCTTATGAACTCGACATTTAATTTAATCCAAATAACATTTTAAATCTAATTCCTAGAGATAGGAGAAATCTACAGATTTCACCCCGTGAAATATTTTGTAAAATTTGCAAATTTCATGAAATATTTTACGGGTGTGAAATGTGAAATTCCACCATCGAAATACGGCATTTCACCCACAAAATGGGGAATTTCACCTGCAAATGGTGGAATTTCACCACTTGTGGGCAAAATTCCATAATTTGCGGGCGAAATGCCATGATTTGTGGGCAAATTTCACATTTTGTATTTGAAAATATTTCTCAAATGCATGACATTTGTGAATATTTTGTGGGGTGAAATTCCCAATTTTGCAGGAATTTCACTGGCAAAATTAAATTTCTCTGCATTTCTATTCCTCATTATTACCAATCAAATTTAAACTTTCCATAGAAAAAATCCACTCTACTTCTTTTTGATTCAACTTTTTTTTTGCCTATTGCCTCCTCTTGGATTACATTGACATGTTCTATCCCAAAACATAACATTTACTCTGGGTTGTTTCCTTGTGCTTCCTTGATGTGCAGTTCAGATGATGTGTCTAGTCTCCCTACTATTATTTCCTGCACATGTTCTTGTATTCTAGTTTTGAACATTCTTATAGTGTGCCAGACATTATACTTTCCACACCCACATTTTATTCAATATAGCACAAATGTTGTGTGCTTCATGTCATAAATTTGTTAACTCTATAGTTCTTGTTACCATAAGGGGCTGCAAATTCTTTTGTTGTTTTACTATGTTTGCATATACAATTCCTGGTGGGGGACTCCATTGTTAGGAAGGTAGAATTGGGGGAGGAAGGGGAGAAGGAGGTAAGTTGCCTGCCTGGCACCATGGCTTGGAGGAACAGGGAGCGAATCCTCAGGATGATTGCTGGAGCAGCTGCACAAGGGAGGGAGCTGGATGTCATTGTCCACCTAGGAACAAATGACCTAGCTAAGAAAGGGATCAGAGCAGTGCAGAAAGAGTTTGTGGAGTTGGGGAGGGTCTTAAGACAAGTAGCAAGCAAGGTAACCTTCTCGGAGGTGCTGCCTGTCTATGGTGTAGGTGAGGCTAGGGTGTTCCACACCATGGGATTCAATCAGTGGTTGACAAACTGGTGCAGAGCTCAGGGATTTGGCTTCACTGGGGACTGTGGGTCCACCTGGAGTGATGCAGGCCTATACTGGCATGATGGGCTGCATCTGTCCAGGAGGGGAACCAGGATCCTAGGTGATAGGTTTAAATGCCTCATTAGCAAGCATTTAAACTAGCCAAGTGGGGGAGGCACTGGAAAGGAGCAGGGAAATCCTAGCCCCCAAAAAAGTCAGGGTAGTAAGTGAGTTGAACACCCCACTAGAGATGTTGATAGGGAGAAGGGCAGGGGTAAATGGAGAAAGTGACAAAGGCAATAAGGACAGGGATGGGGCAGAAAGGAGTAAGACCATCAAGAAATGGATGGTAATGAGTACCAATGCCCGTAGTATGGGCAACAAGCTCCCTGAACTGGTGGCCTTGATGGAAGAGGGGTGCCTGGATATTGTAGCAGTCACAGAAACATGGTACACCGAGAACCATGACTGGGATGTTAACATACAAGGGTACATAACCAACAGGAGAGACAGGGAGGGGAGAAGAGGGGGAGGAGTAGCTCTTTATGTAAAGGAAGGGATAAAAGCAACTGAACAAGAGTAAACAGTTAGGAGAGGAGTCACTGTGGGTCACCTTAGAGACTGAAATGGCACCACAGTCTGCAAAGGGGTTATATACTGACCCCCATGTCAGGGGGAGTGAATGGACAAGGATATGATAGAAGGCATTCTTAGGATGACAGAGAAAGGGGAGATACTGTTGATGGGAGACCTGACTATGCCAGATGTTAACTGGAGCACATTTGCTGCAGCCACATCCAAGAGCCGGGCCATTCTCGATGCCCTACAGGTGGCATGCCTCAGACAGCTAGTTTCAGAACCCACTCATGAGGGAGCAATCTTAGACCTCATACTCTCAAATGGGGACAGTGAGAGCATCTTAGATTTAGAAGTGGGTTGCCATCTGGGAACAAGTGACCACCAAACAGTGTGGTTCATGATAAACTCAGCTACAGAGTCAAGCCATACAAAAGTGAGGGTACTGGACTTTAGGAGGGCTGACTTTGGCAAGATGGGAGAGTGCCTTAGAAAAGCACTAGCAAACACGCTAGAAGGAGGGGTGGAGCAACAATTGGGGAAACATCAAAACTGCCATCACAGAGGCAACAAGCCTTTGTGTGAAGCAAATAAACAAATCAAAATGAAAGAAAAAGCCACTATGGTTCTCAAAAGAGGTGGTGGGGAAAGTCGGGGAGAAAAAGATAGCATCCAGGAAGTATAAGAAAACACAGAAGGAGCAGGACAGAGAACTGTACCAGTTAAGGCAGAAGGAAGCAGGAAGGGAAGTCAAAATAGCAAAGTTCCAAACTGAGGAAAAGATAGCCAACTTGGTTAAGAAGGGGGATAAAACCTTTTATAGGTACATCAGGGAGCATAGAAAAGACAAAGGGAGGGATAGTGAGGCTGAATAGAATGGACGGTGGGTGGGCATAGAGGG
Organism: Neoceratodus forsteri; assembly: GCA_016271365.2. NCBI lineage: Eukaryota > Metazoa > Chordata > Ceratodontiformes > Ceratodontidae > Neoceratodus > Neoceratodus forsteri. The sequence goes on from JADMNL010000023.1 coordinate 347,908,460, forward strand.
ACAGTGAAAAAGCAGGGATACTGAATGAATATTTCTGCTCAGTATTCACAAAAGAGGAGGGGAGGTGCCTAATCCAATTAACAGAAGCACTCTTGATAGGGGGTCGATCCCAATCCTTTCACAGAAGAAAGGATTCTGAAAGAACTCCTAAAACTGAAGGTGGACAAAGCAATGGAGCCTGATGGAATTCACCACAGAATTCTAAAAGAATTAAGGGGAGAACTAGTGAAGCCACTGACTACCCATTTTAACAAATCATGGGAGGATGATGTGGTACCTGAGGGCTGGAGGAAGGCGGATGTGATTCCCCTTCACAAAAGTGGGACAAAGACAGAGGCAGGAAACTACAGACCTGTCAGTTTGACCTCTGTGGTAGGGAAAATGATGGAATCACTTCTGAAGGAAAGAATTGTTGAGTACCTAGAGGCCAGTGGGGCACAGGACCCAAGGCAGCATGGGTTCACTGTGGGAAGGTTATGTCAGATGAATCTAATTGATTTCTTTAACTGGGTGACCAAAGTAGTAGACCAGGGAGTGGCTGTGGACAAGGCCTACCTAGACTTTAGCAAGGCATTTGACACAGTCCCACACAAAAGATTAATAGTCAAACTAACCAGCCTGGGAGTGGGTCCCAGGGTGGTAGCCTAGGTAAAACACTGGCTGGACAACAGGACACAGAAGGTAATTGTAAACGGTGTCCACTCTGAAGAAAGAGGGGTTACTAGTGGGGTACCACAGGGTTGAGTACTGGGTCCAGTCCTTTTTAATGTCTTTATAAGTGACATTACAGAGGGACTGGAAGGAAAAGTATGCCTCTTTGCAGATGACACAAAGATCTGCAACAGGGTTGATACACAAGGAGGCATGGAAAAGATGAGAAGGTTGGAGGAATGGTCAGAAGTATGGCAGCTTGGATTCAGTGCAAAGAAGTGCAAAATAATGCACCTGGGAAACAAAAACCCAGGGGAAGATTACACAATGGGGGGAGAGGTAGTAACAAAAACTAAAATGGAAAGGGACCTGGGGGTAATCATATCAGATGACCTTAAGGTTAGCAAGCAATGTGATAAGGCAGTAGGGAGGGCTGGGGGTATACTGGGATGTATAGGGAGAGGCATCACCAGCAGAAAACAGGAAGTTGTTATCCCTCTGTACAGACAGTTGGTGAGACCCCGTCTGGAGTACTGTGTCTTGTTGTGGAGACCCCATCTCCACAAGGACATAGAAAGGATAGAGGCAGTCCAGAGGAGGGCAACTAAAATGGTGCAGGGTCTGCAAGAGAAGCCATACGAAGAGAGACTAAAGGAGCTTAATATGTATACCCTTGAGGAAAGGAGGGAGGGGGGGACACGATATAAACTTTTAAGTACCTCAGTGGAATCAACAAAGTCCAAGAGGGTAGCATCTTTCAGAAAAAGAAATGTTCAAGAACAAGGGGACACAATTTAAAGATGGGGGGACGGTTCAGGGGCAATGTGAGGAAGTATCTTTTTCACAGACAGGGTGGTGGACGCATGGAACAGCCTTCCTGAGGAGGTTGTGGTGCCTAAAACTGTGGGAGAATTCAAGAACACATGGGACAGACATAAGGCAATTCTTGTGGTGGATAAGAAGAAATAGGCTGTTGGTTAACTAGGATCTGCAGCTTATCCTGTAGGTAGGGAAATGGGCAGACTAGGTGGACCAAGCGGTCCTTATCTGCCATCAAAGTCTATGTTTCTATGAATAGAATCCCTTTGGGGGTTGTGGCAACCAATTCCCCATATTTTCTGGTAATTCAGTGTCAGAAAACTTTTTTAATCTTTTGGTTTTTATTTAAACATTTTAAATCATTCCAATAAATTACAAGGCATAACATCGATCCACCAAGAAAGCCAAAACAGATGATATCTGAAAGGTAATAAAAATAATCCACTACTCATAACAGTAAGCATACCAGTAAGCATCCCCAACTGGCAACATTTCTGTCATACATTACGCAGGAATAATAAAATTACCTCTAATACAGCCTCCTATCAGTCTAAGGAGGGCAAACAATCTACCACATTAGTAATTGAAGTGAAAGATAATAGCACCAGGGTACAATTGAACAGAAATAAACTACAACAACACTTTATAATAATATTCTTTGGCACTAATAATATGCCATCACAATTAAACTAAAGGCTGGCACCACCCTCAGCTACTATAACTTGTATAAAAGTACAGTCAAGCCCACCAGGATGAAGTGCAGTGTCACAGGTTTACTGCATGACAAAAGGGATTAACTCCTATTGAAATTGCATTGTTCGCTGCAGTAACTCTACTGCAGAATTCTGCAGTGCTGTGCTTCATCCTGCTGGGCACCATTGTAATTACCACCTAACAGCCTATTATTCAAAGAGGATAAACTCAGAAGATTTAGCATAAAATAAAATACCACACCTTATCACACCACCCCAATATAATGCAACCAGGGATCCCAAACCTGATGAAACGTGGAACTTAACATCCCGTTGGAATATCACACCTGTAAATTGGAAGTAGTTGTTGAGAGAGCTCTAACCCATTAGGTAACAGAGGGTAGAGAGCCGGTATGCCAGTTACAAAGTACTAATCTTTTCACTTCTAGAGCAGCCCCACAAATAAAGTCGCTGTACTTATAAGGAAGAATCCCCTAAAATCCACCACCAAGGGGAGCGGGGCAGTCATAACCCTAACACACTCTCTAATAATGTTATACTGGAGTCCCAACACTCCCTCACCAGGGCACACCCACAAGATATGCCCCAATGTAATATCCAAAAGCAAGTTACTGTGCTCAAAGCAGTGAGGGGGTCGCATACATAAGGGTGACAAACCCTTTACTTCCAACTCCACAAAGTCCAAACCTGTATGCACTCTTAAAGAAAGACCAAAATACAAATCTCAACACCAAGTTGTTGTGTTTAATAATTACCACTGTGGAAGCCCCTAGCACCTCAGCAGTGTGCCTTCAAAGGGGGCTTGTTACAATCTAGCATGAACAACTCATTCATTAAATAGCAATCATTAAGTGTGACATCATACATCCCTCAACCAATCAAAGAGCCACTAACTGATTCAAAATAACTTATAGAAACACAGAGGTTTAAGAACTAGTCAAAAACGTAAAGAAAAAAAATGTGACTTGTTTACACAGTTCACATGCAACTCGAAATTAATGAGGAACTAAATGCAGAAGATTGTTATCGGACTAGAATCCGATTTAAAGACTATAAATATAGCTGTGAAATTTCTTGTAATAATCTTCTGCATTTAGTTCCTTGATTGGTTGTAGTCACGCATCAGTTAAAGGAAAACAATGGAAAAGACACAGCTTTCCTCAGACACTATAGAAACTCTCAATTAGTGCTTTCAGACAGTGACAACTTTATTTACTGATTTAGAACAGTTACCCACAACTTCCACTTCCTGTTGCTGGCAGCAGCCATTTCGTGAGCAGCAGTGAGCTTCCTGAGCTCACTGTATGCTAATATGCTTGTTTGACTTCATCTATTGGTTGGCAGGACATATTAGCATAAAGTGAGCTCAGGAAGCTCTCTGCTACTCATGAAATGGTGGCTTCCAGCAATAGAAAATGAAAGTTGAAGGCCACTGTTTAAATCACTAAAAAATAAATTAGAGAGATTTAAAAAAAAAATGTTACTGTCTGAAAGCACTAATCAGGAATTTTTGTAGTGCCTGGATAAAGCTGTACCTTTCCCAGTGGTTCCCTTTAACAACTCCCCAAACTCCTCAAACCTAGACCACCATTGATGCAGCCCCCATGCTCCCTCAAGTTCTATAAATTCCAGTCAGGAACATCAAATAAAGAGGATATAGACTTCTATTAGTCCATACAAAGTACTTAACAGACTAAGTCACAGCATCCAACTCATCCTCCTTCAGGAGTCATCAGGTGCCAACTGCCAATGCCTGTGACTCTAAATTGCATCCAGAGCCAGCAGAGGGGACCACAATATCAGCAATAGGAGAGACTTTTGAAGGTCCTGACTCCACCTTAGCCAACGACCCCTTCTGTTCCACAAGATCCTCAGCAGAAGCCGATGCGAGTAAGTCCTCTACAGAGAAGTCTGCTCAGTCCATTCCGGCAGGTACTGGATCTGCAGGATCTTGAGAGGGTGATAGTCTGGGATGTTTCAGGTCTGGTGTTGTGGTGCATGGTGAAGTTGGAGAGGACCCTGAAGCAGACTTGCCATTATAGAATCCTCCTGCCTCTGAAAATAGAGAACGCTGGGCACCACTGATTTTCTTAATATCCTGCTGTTACTTAGGTTTGCCATTTGTGTGAGGATCCACAAGGGCATGCACTGACATGGCAGAGCCAGATCCCTACTGGACAGAAGTGCTTGTCACCATAGTGAGAGTCACTACTTAATGCTGGTGACAAATTCCTCTGCATCCTGCCTTGCTTCACATTTAAGCCAATGATCTTCCCAAAACACATCCAATACAGCAGGATAGCATATGATGTATTGAATATAGTGCTGCGCTAACACTTTTCAAATAGGGGCAAATGCCTTCCTGTGAGCAACAACTTCCTGAAAGAAATCCTGAAAAATGAAGATGGAATGCCCATTCCACTTTAGGGGACCCCCGTCTCGAGCCAGACATAAGATTTGCTTCTTCACAGAGAAGCAAAAAAATGCAATTATAGGTCAAGGAGGGAGACCTTGTGCAGGTCTGGCATTTAAGGAGTGGTGGGAACACTCTACCTCTAAAGGGCTGTTCCATTGAAAATTCAAGAGCTGTAGGAGAAACTGCGGCAAAACACCACACATATTGGAGCCTTCAGTGCCTTCTGGGATGCCCAGAATCCTAGTTACTGCAATAATTTATATTCCCTAAATCATTCAGTTTAAGCTCCAGCTGCTGCACTGTCTTTTCCAATTGACAGATTCTATCAGCCTGTTGGGCCGAATCTAATTCTGTTCTAGAGGCAAACCCTTCCATTTTGGCAATGCACATCTCAATTTCTTCCATGCAGCTATCTAACTTAACAACCACATCTTGAATTTTAGGCACCACCACTACAAGAGACTTAAGCATTTCATGAATGTCCATTAAATCAGCCAGGTTAACCATGATCCCAGCATCAGAGGCCATTATGCTCAATGATGAGACCAGACCAAATAAGGATGACTTACTGTTAGAATCCAGCACAAATTAGCTGCTGGGAGGTAGAAAGAAAAAGTTGATCAATGTCATTGAGCATATAACAGGTGTATATAGTTGCACTTTGAAACTCTCAGGGCAATACAATGGATAGAAAATAGTGAAAAAATGGCTCAGGTTCTCAGATTTACTATGATATGCTTCCATCTTCATCGGCTCTGTGCATGTGCCGCAGGCAGAAAACTTGCTATGTATTAGTTTGTCTTTCAGGTTAGGGGCTCTCTGAAAAGAGACTCTAGGTTTATTGCCCAATTCTTGTTTTAATATTTGATTCAACATCAAAATGCCCCAATATTTGTGTGAAATAGCCCCAATTTATCCTGCCACTGAATTTTATTATATAGAAAATGTTACAGGTTGCCCTTCAGCTGCTGTTTCTGTTTTTACTGCTAGTGCCTCTTGTTGTGTCTCATTCAAAACTTTGTCTTGCATATTTTGTGGTTTGTTTTCTGTAACCCCTATGGTGAAATATTTTCACTAATCCATCTACTTGTCTACAGAACATATCTTCATCTGTACAATTCATGCACACTTTCAAAATTTGTGAATGTGAAATTGAATTTTTTTAGTTTTTTGGGGTGCGCACCACTTGCTAGCAACAAGGAGTTTACAGCTGTGAGTTTAAAATACCTCCATGTTTGCGTCACATTCCCTGGTGTACCTGATAATGTCAAGCCAAAAAGTCAGTGATCGACTCCTCAATTCTAGATTTGAACTTTAGGTTGACATCACTATTATACAACCAATAGACAAACACCATCACATCATTCTTACTTCCTTTCCAAATGCAAACAATATCATCAATATATCCATACCACATGATGACACTGTCTGTGTAAGGAAAGACCTTGTTAAACATAGTATTCAGTTCCCACAGTCCCATAAGCAAATTTGCATATGATGGGGCCATACCCATCGTAGTTCTGCAAGTTGGTAGAAAAAATCTCCCATTAAATTCAAATGCATTGTGCTTCAAAATAAAATTAATTGCCTCCAACAAAAATACAGTACATGCATTTGTGTTTTCTCAAAAAAAAAAAAGAATTACATGCTGATCAAGGAATAGATAGTCTCCACATCTATTGTTAACCAGTGATATCCTTCCTCCCATACTAGGTTTTTAATTTGTTTGCAACAGGTCCCCTATGTCTCTTAAGTAAGACTGTCATTTCACCACTTCTTTTTGTCAGAAGAAATTGACAAAGATAGACAAATTCTCAGTTAATGATCCCACTTCAGAGACTATAGGGTGACCTGGTGGTTTTATTTGATTTGTATGTATTTTTGGAAGGGCATAAAACACAGGTATCACTGACTGAGGTATGTTTATGTACAGAAGTAACATAATCTTTTATGTGAATATCTTTTATATAATATTGAAAGGAGAGTATCAATATTATGCTCCGTAGTAAAGCTGTTCTATAAAATCAGGTAGTTATTTAGTCGCAGTACAGATCATGGTACAGTGGGTTAGGGTACACAGCATATGTCTGACAAGGCTAGTAATGGATGCCACTGAATATATACATTTTGATTAATCATGCTTGAATTTTTGATGGTGTTTGTGTCACTTAAGGTGATCATATATTATTTTCTGTGCTTTTCTTTGATTAAGCACTAATACATTGCTGCTTTTATTGTTCCTAGATACAGGCACACAACATTGATGGGCTTAAGGTAGTGATGTGTGGGCCTTGAAACATTGCCCATGTTTTGACTTAAAATAACTAGTGACTGAATAAAATATTAATGTAACAGATTCAGTGGTGAGGACCCCTACTTTTTGCTATGATTAGTGGATTGGTCAATAGGAGTTCTCCAAGACAAAGACATAACTTGTTCTGCAAAACAGATGCAAGCATCCTAGTTTCTTTCATTCAGTTCAACTTGTAAAACCCTGAATTTTGGAGTAAAAATATTAAGAAATAAAAAAGTTATGATTAAAACAAAATTAATGTTAAATAAAAACAAAGTCTGTATGCACATGCAGTTCTTGCTTTTTTGGGCTTAACTTTCTTCCATGTCCTTCTGAAAAGATTCAAAACACTGCTGTGTTGATGTCCTTCAAAAAAGATGTAGAAAAATATACTGTGTCCTTTTACAAGATAGAAAACAAACTAAAACCCCAAAAATGTGAACTGTGCATGAACATTGACTTAGAATAATATTTTTGTCAGCTCCAATTTTGGTTTAATTAGGGGTGGGCAAACTGGCTCTGCCACACTTCCAAACCTCCCCAGACCGGGAAGATTCGGCTCTGTTCAGGTATACCAAGCCTTTCGTGGCTCGACCCAAGTTCCAAGTTGGCCCAGTTCAGAAGTGGTCCAGTCTGGTCTGGCATATTACAGGAAACAGCATGTTCCATGGACAGCAGGGCTGGGTACAGAAAGAAAACAAAACGGATGTTTTTTTTTCCTGATCTCTACTGAATACTCCCGAGTCCCTGGACTATCACATGACCAACAAAGGCAAACACTCATGATACTGAGGAAACTGAAGGGAGCCAACGAATTAGGTTATTTTGCCCGTGATTTATTCATGTTCTAGCCAATCCTGTGGGTCAGCCACAGCAGGATATCCTAGATGAAACAGTGTATCAAGCTCATTTGGGGCTTTACATTGAAAGTAGACAGTTTGTGTGTGTGTGTGTGTGTGTGTGTGTGTGTGGAGGCTCCACAGTAACAAAAGGAAAAAAAAAACATGAAACAACATTTTTCTCCCTTAGAAAGAGAGACAGAGAGAGAAAGAGAGATGAGAGTGGGAAAGAGAGAGAGAGAGAGAGACAGAGACAGAGGGACAGTAGAGAGAGAGAGCAGAAATACCAACTAATTCAACATCAGACGATAGCACAGTACACACTGCAGATGTTTTCTTAGTTTTAGAAAAACTAAAGGAAACAGGAAAGGGATTGGGAGTACTACAAAAAACATTGCCTGCAGTTTGCAGTACCATGAGGCAGGCACAATTCTCATGATCATCCAACAACAAAAAAATATATATACATATTAGTGAATGTGATAGGTTAGGTTAGATATTAGCTTCAGTCTGTTTTTCTTGTAAAAATCAACAAAACTGGAGTAAACCTACCCCAGAGAATTTGATAACCTGAATTTCCAAAGTACATTTTATTGTTTAACATAAGGCAGCATTGGTAAAAATAATACAATGCTTCCTGGGAAGCATATTAAATACAGTAATAAGGCAGCAATGTACTTCATCAGTAAAAGAATCAAAAGTTTAAGAAAAACATGGCTGCTGTTATTTAGTCAAATTAAGTGTTAATAGCTTTTCAGTTATGTCAGTAATGTTTCTGAACAGACCTGAATTATTAGAAACATACAGAAGAAGCACAGAAAGGTGTAGTCAGAAAAGAAAAAATTACTTACCATACTAATATTGTTTCTTTCAAGAGATCCCTCACTATGCTTAACATATGCAGCTAGACTAGAAGGTTAAGCTGCCCCAGAGAGTGTGGAATCTATGTAAATCATAGAACACAGAATGCATTTTGAAACTCTGCCTCGTGGTGGCACTGCATTCTGTAGCCTAATGTCAGATCTATTTCGAAGCCTATAAGTGAATAGCCAAGAACCTTACTAACCTAATGTAAGATACACCTAAAATAAAAAATTACCTAACAAGCAATAAGGAATGGCCTCCCAGGCCAAGCTATGGTAGGCTACATCAGAGAAACTATAGTAAAAAAACTGATTGCGGTTAAACAACAAGTAATGCCCAAGCAAATGAATATCCAATAAACATTGATTCTTGTAGAACTTTTTCCAGGTTCTAGAAGGGGAGGCAGTGAGGGAGATTTAACATAGGGAACAATTCCTTGAATAAACAATATTACTATAGTAAGTAATTGTTTCTTCAAAACCCAAGAATCCCTCACTATGCTTAATATATGCAGACTACAAAGCAGTGCCTTGGGAGGCTGGGTACAGAACCTATTTAGGGAAAAAGTTCTGCAAGATAGCAATGCTAGACCAGGCATCTCCTTTGGATTGTACATCCTGGCAATAGTGTTTTGTAAAGATGTGTACAGTTTTCCCAGTAGCTGCTTTGCAAATTTCTAACAAGGGAATATCCCTTGTAGATGTCACAGAAGCAACAGTGCCACAAGTGGACAGTGCTTTGAGACCTTGTGGTGCTGCTTGCCAGCTTTGCTGTAGCACAATTGGATGCAGGAGACTATGCAGTGAGCAATGATCCTCTTACAGGCTGTCCTGCCCTTGTCTACATCACCATATGTCAGGAACAGCTGTAAGTGGGAGTATCTGAGGTCCTTTGTGCAGGTCAGGTAGTAACTGAGTGCCCTCTAATCATTCATACTGTAGAGCCTCTGCTCACCAGAGTTGGACTTCACTGTAAAGAACACTGGAAGAGTGATGGATTGGTTTAAATGAAACTCAGACACCACACTGGGAAGGAATTTCCTGTTAGTTCTAAGGACTACCTTGTCTCTGTAAAATATTATGTAGTTAGGGTCAGTGCAGAGAACTTGCAGCTCACACACCCTCCTGGCAGAAGTTATGGCCACCAGGAAGCTTGACTTCCAGCTGACATACTTCAAGTCTGCAGTGTCCAAAAGCTCAAAGGGAGGTTCCATGAGCTTGGCCATGCACAGGTTCAAACTCCAGGGAGGGCCTGGTTCCCTAGCAGGGAACAGAGAAGCAGCAGACCCTTGAAGTACTTCTTGAAAATGGGATATATAGCCACTGTTTTCTTGTTACCTGTTGAAAAATAGTCAGAAATAGCTGCCAGGTGAATTTTAAGGGTTGAAGGCCTGAGGCCCAAAGCTTGCAAGTAAACTACTAGTTAAAAAGGATGGACAGATCTGCCTGTAAAGGGTTGAGCTGCTTAGGAGCACACCGTTGAGAAAGCCTTTATTCATTTGGAAGCATATGACTCTGGTAGCAGGCTTCCGGGAAACCTATAGGACCAGAGGACCTCCTCTGAAAACTGGAAACTGGAATACTCTAGCACATCAAGAACCAAGCCTTGAGACACAGTAACTTAAGGTGTGGAAAGGTTATCTCACCCTAAGACATGCTCTTTGGGAGACGAATGGGCTGTCTGGTAGAGAGGACCAGGAGCAGGAAGTGGCAGGGCTGTTTGGCCTGGTGTAGGGCCACTAATATCACAGCTGCAGTCTGTCTCCTTAACTTCAGAAGAACTCGAAGCATTTGTTTATTTATTTATTTGTACAATCGGATTTACAACCTTTGAGCCAGAAACTCGTTTACAAAGGCACCTCGTCACAGAGAGGACAAAACAGTGATACAGATTACAGAATGCAGACAGACAGATTTACATATATTTTTGTACAATCTATATACATAGTTACATTTGAATCAGTATAGGACACCCCAGAAATACAGATGTCTAGCAGGGGGAGGGATAGAGGAACCAGAGGGGAGGAGGAGGGGAGGTGTGTGTGTGTGTGTGTGTGTGTGTGGAGGCAGTCTGGAGGACTTTGTCGAGAATTGAGTGTACTGGGGGGTAAGTAATAGAGGTAATGGAGGAAAGGTATACAAGCACTTCCCTGACCAGTCCAGGGTCATGATGTCCACATGGACTATGCCTATTACTAGAGGCCTGCAACAAAAGAAAGGGAGCTGATAGTTCCTCTTGAAAGCAAATAGATCTATTTATGGTGTGCCCCATCTCCTGAAGATTGTGGTCAGCACCTGCTTGTTTAGAGCATTTGTGATGCCCCATCTGATCCTACTCAGGGGGTCAGCCAAGACATTGTCCTTCCCTGGAAGATGGACTGTTGACAGCTGTACTTCCATGGGATAGGTCAGATTTCAGATCTTCATGGCTTCTGTGCCTAGCTTTGATGATCTTGTTCTTCCCTTCTTGTTGATGTAATATGTTAGTGGTGTTGTCTGTCCTGATTCGGACTGACTGGACTTTAACCTGAGGGATGAATGACTAAAGGACGAGGAAAAAAATGCCCTTAGTTCCAGGAGGTTTATGTGCTCCCTGTAATCTCGGGGGTTGGGGGGGGTCCACACTCCACTCACTGTTAGGTCGCTCAGGTGGAACTCCACAGCCTAGGAGGAAGGCTTCAATTGTCAGGACCACTGTGGGAAACTGCTGTTGGCAGGGCTTGTAAAAGGGCCTTTGTCACTGGTACCAGTCATTATAAGGACTGCCACTATCGGGACTAATGGGCCCTTAAGTGGTACTGGATGTTTCTCATTTGAAACCTGGCACCTGGCACCATTGCTGTGGGGAGGCCATATGACCTGGAAGCTCAAGAAAACTCTGGCTGGACTGGGCTGGTCCAGGACGAAGGTGTGTGCAAAGCTTAGGGGCATTCCACTCTGTCTTGGGGTAGGAAGGCCTTGCCCTGGGAGACATCTAGCTCTGCTCCAATGAACTCAACTCCAGCACCAGCACTGGCTCTGTTTGGGACTCTTGGATATTTATGAGAAATCCCAGTGTCTCCAAGGTGCTCTGGGATAGCTGGAAAGAACACTTGACTTGCAGGTGTGACTTCCCTCTGACTAGTCCACCATCCAGGTAAAGAAAGACCATCACTCCTTGCCTCCTGAGATGTGCTGCCACACAGATAAGCACTTTGTGAACACCCCGGGAGCAGATGAGATACTGAAGAGGAGGGATGTAAACTGATAATGACTAGAAAGCAGCCTAAACCTTAAGTATTTCCTGTGACTGTTGGAAATACACATCTTCTAGGTCCAGGGATCCCATCCAGTCTCCCTGTTGCAAGAATGGTATCACTGCAGACAGAGTGATCACTTTGAACTTGTCCTTTATAAATGTTTGTTCAGAAACCTGAGGTCCAAAAGGGTTCACCATTCCTTATTTCTCTTGTGAGTGAGGAGGTACCTTGAGTAAAGGCCCTTTCCTCATTGGGGGAGGAACTGTTTCTGCTGCATTTGCCAGCAGCCACTTTTGGGCCTCCAAGTCCAGCAAGACCTTTCTGTTAGAGTGGGAGGTTTGAAGTTTTTGTGAATCTGTGGCATGGGAAGTCTCTTGAACTGCAGTGAGAGCCCCTGACTCACTATTTGCAGGACCCACTTGTCTCTGGTGATGCTTTTTCATTCTTGGAAGGAGTGAGTCAGGCTTCCTCCCATTGGCAGTGGATGGATGATTTGGACCGACTCATCAGGGGTTCTGTTTAGGCTGACCCTTAGGGGCTGTGATCAGTTCAGCCCATTTGGGAGCTCTTCTGTCCCTGCCCCTAAAGTAAACCTTTCATCTGAGAGTAATCATAGGGCATGGGCATGGGGATGAAAGCATGAGAGAAATACCCCTACCTTTACTTCCCCTTCAATAAGGCTTATAGGCAGTGGAGGCCTTCTTCTCAGTGTTGCTCTTATAGGTGGCTTTGTGCTCAACCCCCTTTTTCCTGTAAGAAAAATCCCCTGGCCTTTCCTAGAGTCTGTGTTATGACATCCACTGCCATATGGAACTGATATTGGAAGCATCAAGAGCAGTCTTGTCAGTGTCTGCCAAATTGTGTGTCAGGCCCCTTGAGGCCTTCTTGCTCATGGTCAGCACAGGGCTACAGAGGCCTTTCTTGTATTGGGCAGTGTAGGCCATGTATGCAGATTGCCTCAGTAGGAGAGAGGTGGTATACACACTTTCTTCCCCATACTAACCAGCTTCCTGGAATCTTGTCCAGGGCTGAGTGGAGAGGGGAACCATAGCATTGTCACAGGCAGCTGCCTAGACCACTCCTTCATGATCTGGATGAAATCATGGGTACTCAGCGACATATCTGTTTGAGTGGTACTTCCTCTCAATTTTCTTGTCAGTCCTCGGGGTAGAAGCCAGGAAGGGGAACCATTCCTGTGTCCTGGGGAACTGACCGGTTCAATAAGTTCCCCTTCCTCTTCTTCATCCTCATCATAAAAACTCAGTTCCCTGTTCCTCAGGAACCAGGAGGGGAGCAGAAGCTATAGGAGGAACCTACGTGCCCATTAAGGTACCCATGGCTGAAAAGCCTGGAAGAATTACAAAGCTTAATTACATTCTCCGAAGAGAGCATCTTTGCTTTGTCAACTGATGGCTCCTTTGTTTCTTCAGCAGGAGGGGCAACAACATATTTTTTTTTTATTTTTAATTTCTTTTAGCAGAAACTGGGTCCAGAACCAGCTTAACAGATCTTTTGTGATTGGCCACTTCAGGATTCCCTTTTTTGGGGAACCCTGGAATCAGTAGTGTCTTTAGAGAACCTTTCCTTTTGCTTATTGCAAAAGGAAAGGGCCCTAATCTGTATGCTTTGGTGGCAAGGAGGCAGACTGAAAGCCTTAATAATTTCTAGCATTTTGGCCATTATTTATTAATTTATTATTTTATTTATTTCTTTTTTTGTATAGTTTTGGTAGAAGACCTGTTGCACAGGTCACAATCAGCATAAATGATCAGAACTGTATACCCAACTCTTTTCAGTCTACCTTCACCAGGAGTCTAAGGTTTAAAACCCAGAATGTCTTTGTTTTCTGGTGGGTCTGTCTCATGCTAAACCAGAGACAGACCCTGTAGAACAAATGTTTCCCAATGTAAAAAAACAACACAATGTGGTCCGGTTGCTGTAAGCAAAAGGACCACTAACAAAAAAGAAATAAGAGTTTTCTATTTATATATTTTACCCTTGGAAAGTGAAATAAGAGTATTGTGGTCAGTTCCTTTAAAATGAAGGTCCACTAACAAAACAAGCCAGAAGTGAATGCTTTAAGTGCAGTAGTGTAAATCTTTAACTTTGGGAGCTGTAGCGAGATATACTCGCATATACTTACAGGGAAGGTGTACATTTTTAATTAAAATACAGATAAAAACATAGTAAAACTAACCACTACCAGTAAAACCCAAAGTTCTTTTCTGGTTCCTGGGAGCTGCAAGCGAACTGGAGAAAAAAATGAAAACCAGCCAAAAGTGATCTGAACTACCTACATTAAGGTAAACTGCAGAGGAAATAAAGTAGTGAAAATACTGAAGAAAAAAACAGGAGTTCATCTGAGGAGAGCTCTTTGGAGTGACTTACTTTCTCAGGCAGAGAAAAACATCTGATGTTAGGCTGCAGAACACAGCACCACCATGAGACAGAATTTCAAAATGTGTTTTGTGTTCCATGATTTAGATTCGACACTCTCTGGGGAAGCTGAACCTTCCAGGCTAGCTTCATATGTTAAGCATAGTAAGGGATTCCTGGGGTTTGAAAGACTCATAGTCCCTCTTGTCTGCCAATTTTTCATCTGAGCCATACCAACTTGTCATTGAATGTGCCTAGGCTGAATGACCACTGATAGTTTACGCTTCCCCACTCTCCACACCCTTCACTGTCTTAGTTTTCATCAAGCCCTTGTAGCTGTCACATTCTCTCTTGAAACCTGTTACTACCTTGGCATTTACAGTACCAATTCCCTTAAGAAACAATTCTATCTGTTCTCCACCTGTTCTGTAAACAAGCACTTTATTACACCCTTCCTGAATCTATCCTCGCCAGTTTATATTGAAAGAAAGTTTAAATATCACTAGTGTACATCATCCAACAACTTAATAATGTATCTTTTTGAAAAACAGATGTTTGTAAAAAAAATTAAAAATATATTAAGAAAGTAAGAACTAATAAGGGGAGCAGACAGGACAGGAGGACTCTGTCTGAAGGTCATAGTGCCTCATTGATGTTGATGGGGGCTTATAGTGCTGCACAGACTTTGAAGGGAAGGGTGTCACCCACAACTCATATTCTGTTTTGCCTATCTATGTGCCTGAACTGCTAATAGGTCATATTGATTTTTCTCTGAGCTAGAGTCGAAATAAATTATTTATTTTCACCCCAGCTCCCCTACCAATGAAAATAAAGTAATTTATTTGAAATTTTTTTATACCCATCAGTATTATTTATAGCCACCAGTTTATTCTGGAGGTTAGAGTAATGAGCTGTGAATGAGTTTGATATGTCTAGCAGACATGGATTTGATCTTACAAACTCTACTTGCATACTGTTTAACTCTTAGCAAGTCACTTAACCTCCCCAGTGCTCCACGTTGCTCCTGAAAACAGGCACTTACGAATTATGGGCCTTACCCAGTTACCAAAAGTAGAATAATATATATATATGATATACAGTGGTGAGCTGTCAGATTAATGATTTATCTACACAAGTGCTGTTTGATTATGGGTAACCTCACGAGTGGCACAAGCCACGAGTGAGGTGTCCGAGGTCAAACAGCACAAGTGTAGATAAATCATTTATCTGACAGCTCACCATTGTATATTTCATTTATGCAATAGAAATGCTTTCTATCAGTGCAGGAACATTTGGTTTTGACTGTTTAACTTTATTTTAAATGATAATTTCTGGGAATTTTGGTAAACTTTCCTAAAGTATGTCTGCCTAGCATAGTGGTTGCTATTAAATGAAACATGACTCATTTTGTAGAAGACTTCTTGCTGAACAAATGTCATGCTCACAGTACTATGCTACCTTTTTCATTTTAAAATTATTCACATTTGTTTGTCAAAAAAGGGAAAAGAAAATTGAATCGATGCTGTTTTTTGCTAATTATAAAAAAACTAAAAGGTATCTATAAATGAAGCACCACTCATTTTGCAGTTATGTTTGTGCTGAACATTTTTCGTGCTCACAGTACCATGCTATCATTTTTTGTTTTAAAGTTGTTCACATTTGTTTGTCAAAAAAGTGAACAAACAATGAAAGTTTCTTCTGCTTTTTTGCGAATTGTAAAAAATCGATATAGTATCTATACATGAAACACCACTCATTTTGTAGATAATTTTGTGCTGAACAATTTTCGTGCTCACAGTAGCATGCTATCTTTTTTCGTTTTAAAGTTATTCCCATTTGAATATGGTTAGTACTGCTTCTGAGGCCGAACATTCTAAATGAATTCTAAATAGATTTGTGACATAGTGACTGTGTGTATGAATGGTCACTGTATGTATAAATGTATTTATACATACAGTGACTCAGATAAACGCATTTATCACACTGAATATATGTCCACCCCATTGCATAAATATATATATATATATATGTATACTGTATATATACTGTTAAATTAAAATTTTTGTACTTAAATAAATTTGGCATTTTTTGATGAACCAACCTGAAATTTGCCATATGTGGTAACTCTGTAAATGTCTTAAGATGTGGGAAGTTTTGTGAAAGTATCTTGTATGGTTGTTGAGATATAAAGTGATAAAAAAACAGAACAAAAGAATTTTTTTTCCCCATAGGTTAACATGGGATTCTCTGCTCTCATCTACATATCAGAAGGAATGCAATTTTGGTCTGAAATTTTCAGGGATGATAGGTGTAGTCTCAAGGGTGTGCCTTTAGGTTGTTTGATGTAATGACATTTTCTAATTTTTGAATTATAATGTATTTTGTGATAACCGCCAGACAGGTCGGTTATTGAAAACAGTTTGAACTGTTAATTGGCAAAGATTAAGTGGTTGAACTTGAAAAAAAAAGATTGAAGTGGCAGCCATCTTGTTTTCTGTCTATATGTTTAATATGTGTTTTTAATCAAAATACTGCATGTTAGCAAGTGTGTTACGATTTATTGGGGTGTTTGGCACTTAAGATTTTCATTTCTGAGATTACATTTGCTTAATTTCATCTGCAAATATGTTAAACTGTTGTTTTAATGTTGAGATACGATGCCTGCTAAAATCTTTAAGTTCGAACAGTAAATTATCGATTAAACTGTTAAGCACTATTCGAACATCTAAAAAGTTCAAATGATTCTCAAAATACTGCACATTAGCAGGCCCACCAGTGCAGCGGTAGTGCTACCACTCGTGATGCCAATGACCTGCAAATTTGCAACACTACTTACAAAAAAATCCTGTTTCTTTGCCACTTCACTGTAAATAAACAGGTAGGTCTTTTGGGCTGAAATTTAGAAGGTAGAAAGGGCTTGCCCCACAGATGTGCCTTTTGCTGGTTTGGTGATAACATTTGCATCGGTTCCATAGTTATAATATTATGAAGTTTAAAAATTTTCTACAGGATAACATTGTGGCGGTCATGGTACCATTTGGCAGCTATATCTCGAAAACACTTAGAGATACGGATTTTTCGCTTAACACACCTTAGTAGACCTTTAAGTGTACTAAGCAAGTATACAGGTTGCCAAGCCATGATTACAACTGCGGTAGAATGTTTTTCAGTGTTCCTATGGTTACTGTGATGTTGTGCCATTTGCAGCACAAGGGTTACTTGGAATGTCTTTAGGCCTGCGCTCTGTCTCTGCACTTATGGGTAGATCAGCCTGGTTCCATGTGATAATGGCAAAAGAATATCGGTGAAAGTCAAAATGATGATTTTTAAACAGTGAATGCAGAAAGAGCGTTATGTCAAGATAGCACTGTGCATTAAATGCCAAATGCAACATAGGTGACTGGTTCTGAATATCGAAAATCACACATTGCTCACACCAGCCACGCTCTGCATTGTGATCTGAGCTGTTGACTGCACACTAGACTGTGCCCATTCCATCATGGTGTCCAGCACATGTCTAGCTCTCACATCGGATGCATCCACCACATGATTTTTTTCCTTGATGGCTGCAACAACACTTTCAGCAACGGTATGTACTCTGGCAAGACATTTATATCGCTGATATTCCGCACAACTCGAATAAACTTTTGTAGCCTCTTCTTTGTCCCTTCTATATAGGAACCCACTGTAAAGTAACAGAGGATGGCCCTTCTGACTCCATATAAACTCACACACTGACATTCTCTAGCTCCATGACTCCACTCACAATCACAGAAATACCATACCCTCCATTCTTCTCCACCTATTTATTTAACCATTCCCAGGTGTATCTCATTCATACATGGGGGGGGTCTGCCCCCACACACCCCTGATCTTTAATATTACAACACTGAGGCACTCCTTGATAGTTGGGCAATTAGATATTAGCTTCCAAGTGCTCTTTTCATGGTATTGCTCATTTGTACACTGATTCAAATTAAATATGCAGGATATTGAGGTCACCTTTTTGTCCACATCATTGTTATTTACCGATCGCTATATTACCATGTGGCCTTATTGTGTCACCCAAATTACTTCACTATAACAATATAGCTATTATCACGTGATACTGATCGGCCCTGCGCTCCCACATATGGATACCATTATGCAGTAATGGGAGCACAGGGCCCCCCATTATGCAGTAATGGGAGCACAGGGCCCTGAGGGTCCTGCACTGCCACAGGGAGATGAGGGTAATTACAATGTCTCTACACTCATGGTTAGATAGGACAGCAGGGCCTAGAGGGCCCTGTGCTCCCACATGAAATTCAGAGACAATTATAATGTGTATGCATGGGCGAACAGGGCCCAGGGGACCCTGTGCTCCCACAACACACTACAGACTGATGGGAGCGCAGGGCCCTCTGGGCTTTGTGCTCCCACAACCACATAAGGGTAAGATTACACTTTCTCAAAAAGTAAGGAACTTCATTGCAAAAAATCCATTAATGTATGAGTTAGGGTTCATATTACAGTGACAAAAGTATGGAAATGTGATGTTAGGGTTCCTGACCCTACCACCCCACCCCACCATTCATACATCAACAGGAGTCGGGGTGCCTTGGGGTCGTGGGCTAACTCTCACCCCATTCTCAGCGTGTAGGAAGCTTGAATTTTCATAGGAGAATGGGGGCGAGAGTTAGACCGATGACCCCAAGGTACACCCTGACTCTGTTGGTGTGTGGAGGGTGGGGGTTGGGTGAGGTGGTAGGGTTGGGAACCCTAACACCATATTTTCTTTTGTCACTGTAATATGAACCTAACTGATGCATTAACAGAGTTTTTGCAATGATATATATATATATATATATATATATATATATATATATATATATATATAAATATGCAATAACCCGTGAGACAGCATGGGGTTATAGGCATCCACAATATCAGACAAAGACAAAGAAGGCAGTTCCACGACATACACATTCAAATTATCAGTTTCCATGAGTTTTGACCAAAAAGTGTGAGAGTCATCTGTGTGCTTTTCAGAATGACATCCTTTTTCAAGGGCCATTAAAGAGAACTTTGTGCAGGACTACTCAGTGTTGATGAAGGAGTACATGATGACACTAAGTGGAAATTATTGCTGTCACCACTCACCACCAATAGATGTTTCATCATGAGATTCAGCATCCACATCATGTGATTCACTTGCATTGTCCTAGATTTTCCCCATCCCAATAAAGACAGACACCCAGCTCTTGGTGGTGCTCAGATTGGCAATTAATTTATTTACAACAATTCCTGTACATTTCCAACTTCATAATTGCCATTAGATCAGCCATTCAGCATTGTCATTATTCACATTTTAGCCTTCCCCATTCATTTCTTTCTTTATAACTTCAATATTACTTATACATCATCCTTTTCTTTGCCTTACTTCTTCTCGCCTTCCAGGTGTAAACCTGGGTGACTCTTCTTCTGTTCTTCTCAGAGGTACATGGTGTAGACCATACAATTTGATGTTGCTGTCATTCTTCTCTAGTTTATTCAAAACCTCCTCTCCCTTCCCCCAACCCATCCCCTTTTTAAATATATTTTCCCCACAGCCTGTCTCCATCCTGCGTTCAATGACAGGCATTCCCCCTCCTTCATCTCCCCTCTTTCCTCTATGCATCCCAATAGTTTCCGTACTGAACATGTCTTTCCCTAGATCAGAAACCCATCTGCCCGGTAAAAGTCATCTACCCATTCCTCAACTTCCCTCAGTATAACCCAACCTCCCATAGCTCAGAATATCATGCCTACTCTCCTATTCATTTTTCTCCTGGCCCTCTCAATAGCCATGTGGTTCTGTTCATTCTGACACACCCTTCGCGGTATCATATTGGACCACACCAAGGTTACCGAAGGCCACCACTGTTTAATTTTTTCAAGGTCATGTTTTATTTGCAAGAAAATGTCCGGCCATGGCCTGGACCCAATGTAATTTCCCCCCAGATGCACCATGATCATATCCGGTATGGGGAGTCATTCCTTCATCGCCCGCAGCGTGGGTAGTTGTTGTGCCCATTTCATCCCTCAAACTCCTTTCCAGGTTAGCCTACACTGTCTGATATCCTGGTACAGTTGTTTTCCCCCTGCTTTCCTT
This sequence comes from Neoceratodus forsteri, assembly GCA_016271365.2. NCBI lineage: Eukaryota > Metazoa > Chordata > Ceratodontiformes > Ceratodontidae > Neoceratodus > Neoceratodus forsteri. The sequence goes on from JADMNL010000023.1 coordinate 347,928,802, forward strand.
TTGGCTGTCATCTCTGCCCAGTAAATATAGGAATGTCTGCATATTCAAATTTCAGTACTGTGGCTGCATCCTAGTAAGGAAACAAAATGATAAATGAGTCAAAATGTATCTTTCTGAGATTCTGTTCAAGTTGCATACTATTCTGATCCCTGCCAACTGAACTCACATTGTGGCATGGGCTAACCCCTTCTCCCATTGGTAAACTATAAACTTTCCTATCTGCTTGTCTGTGACCTGCCCACTTACCTCTATGAGGTGCAATTCCCAGAATGCTTGTAATGTCTGCCAAGCCCCTTCATATGCCCTCAAGGTCCTGGGTGCCCAGGAGTTGAGCAACAGTAATTCTGTTCCTTCCAGCCAATGTCCCATATGCCCAATGGAATAGGTGCTTTGTGTCCTTCTGCCTTCGAGGCAATGGCCCAGAATCTGTCCAGCTGCAAAGAGGAAAAGCTGTCACCTAAGGTATTCTGCACTCCATCAATATGCCTAACTCTAAAATACATGTTTAAAGGCAAACCCTGCAATACCAACTGACATAAGGCCCTCAGCACTGATTCTGATGTCACCCCTCAGTTGTTAAGGACATTCACTATCGCCCTATTGTCACACAAGAAGCTCTCTCTTTGCTATCATATTTCTTTTTATTACATTTTTTACATACATTTTTTTCAACATTGTGCATCTGTTAATCACAGTACACATCACACTATATAATAATAAACATACACTAGTCTCTTTTTGATTACAAAGTTCTTCCCCCAACAATAAGCTGCTGACCAAGATCAGTGTGATCTCTAGTAGTGTAATGTCCTTAGTCAAACCCCTGTTAGTCCATTCCTCTGGCCATGCATCCTAGAACCATTTACCCCAAAAATATCCCCCATGCCCAGCCCCCCACTGCATCTGTGTACAATTCTAAATCCATGTTGTACACCCATTCCTGTTTCCAAAAGGACTTCTCATTGAAATTCTGTAGGAATGTGCCCCACACCTGCAAGTCATCTTTTACTCCCCTAGTGATGTCAACCCAATGGTGCAGTCTGGCTGCTCCCCTGGCCAGGTGTCTGGTAAAAGTTTGACCCAGGCCTTTCGCTCTGCAAGTAAAATTGAGGTGTCCCAATAGCTGTTGTACTTGTCACAGCTGAACCCTCCTTCTGTCAAAGTACACCCCTAATAGTTCCCTTACTCACCCTATCTTGTTTTCTGGCAAGTGGAACATCGGAGCCCCTGTGTCGATCTCTGTCTCCAAGAATTCTATGGTTCTGCTTGGGCCTTCCATCTTGTTCAGAGCCAGTGGAATCCCTAGCTCACAACACATCTCTTGAAAACAGGAAAGCAAGCTGTCCACTTCCTGTTTCCCATTCCTGATTAGTAGGAAATCATCCAGATAATGTATGATTGCCTTGTACCCCATTTCTTGGAGAAAAATCCACTGTAGACATGTGCTAAATAGCTCAAACATGGCACAGACTATGGAACACCCCATAGGCATGGCCTTGTCAAAATAATACTGCCCGTCGAGCATAAAACCTAGTAGGTTCCAATCTTCTGGCCATACCGGCAGTAATCTAAATGCTAATTCTATGTCTGTCTTGGCCAGCCATGCCTCTGGGGTGGCTCTGATAATCTGTACTGCTTCCTCTAACATGGCATAAGACATCTTGCTGTCCTTTTCATTGATATAGTCGTTGACTGATTCCCCTTCCGGGTATGACAAATGATGGATAACCCTGTACTCTCCTAGCTGCTTTTTGGGCACCAAACCTAAGGGGGACATCCTCAAGCCTCATAAGGGTAGATCCTTGAATTGTCCCTCTACCCTCCCAGTGTCCGTCTCCTTTAAAATCTTCTTCCTCAAAATGTCTTCTTTCCCCTTTACTGAATCCAAGTTTTTTGCCTCTGTGCTTTCTCTGGGGCCCTGAAATTGTAAACTGAAACCTCTGTTGAAACCTTCTATGAGTTGTTCCTCTGCGGCCCCATCGGGGTACCCTCTTAGCTGGCTTGCCAATGCATCTGACTTGATGGGGGTCCTTGCCCATGGGGAATTACCTAGCAAAACTGTACACCTGGTTGTCCCCCCTTCCCTGCCCCCCTGTGCTGCTGCCCCTTCCCTGTGCACCCGTTCTGGCTCCCCTTGATCCCTGATGAAAACTTTAGTAGCCCTGTCCCCCACTCCCACTGTAACCCCTTCCTCTGGTGCCTCTGCCCCATGTCTGACCCCAATACCCTGTTCTCCACCCTGAAAGGACTGATTGGAAGCCCTTGTGTCCCCACAGCTTGACCCCCTTGGTTCCAATTCGTCCAACACTTGGAAGCAGGGTGGCTTCCACCACACTTCGAACAGACATGCCAGAATCTGCATTGTGGCCATGAACAGAATGCCCTATCATACCCCAGCAACATTTTTGTATTAGGGTGGCTCTCCTGCTTCCTTCTTCCTCCAGAGTGGCTTGGTCTGTAACATATCTGTCCACAGATCCAGCTGCTTTCCCACTGGACATCTCCATAAGTTGCCATCTATTGTCTGAAAAATTCATCATAATACAGCCACCCAAAACCTCCCCTGGCTTTTGCTTTCTGAATGATCAAGGAATATGTAATGAGGGGGTATCCCCAATTATGTTTTTTCCATGACTATCACTGAGTATGTGGCAAAGCCTGCAAACCAACCATCCCACGTCTTCCCCTTAGTTAAACTGTCCTACTCCTTCTTCCCCAGCAGTACTACTGCCACAGCCATGTCACTCTTCCCTATGCTCTCCTTCTCTTCATATTTTGTCACCGCCTTTCTACTTACTAGTGAAAAAATATCAACATATTCCCCTTTCCATATCTTATCTTTTCTTTTGTGGCTAATGGTATGTGCTCCCCATCCTCATTCCAATTTCCCTTGACTCCATCCCTATTCACAAACCTTCTGTGGGTTTTCCCACAGCTTTTGACACACCTTGTCCTGCTCTAATATCTGACAAGGCTTTTTTCAGCTGTCCCAAATCACCCAACCCTAAGGATCTAATCATTTGTTCCAAATATTCTTTTATGCTGTCCCCCACACTCACTCCCCCATTACCTGTTTGTGGGGCTGCCACTGGTGTGGGGGCTGGTCCTGGCAGTGGCAATTCCACTGGGGATGGGCTCACTGGCCTCACTGGTCTCACTGGTGGCTGCTCTGGTATCTGAGGCTCAAGTGGAGCTGGAGCATGTAGTGGACTGGGCTGTGGCATGAACATCAGGGCAGGATCTGGTGCCAGAGGAGGCATAGGCTCAGGCTGATGTAGAGACAGAATGAGTGTACTGGGTTGAGGTCACCCTGGGCTAGCCTGCCAGGATGGCCTTGATGAGGCCTTGATTGCACTCTCTGAACTAGCTGGCCTTGTTGGGGGTGTCCTCCCCCTTCCTCCACTGCCTCTCTCCACTTTTCACTTCTCTCCTGGTCTCCTGGGTTCCATACCTTCCACTAGTTCCCATACTTTGCTCACCCTGTCCGCCAACTCCAATATGGCATTGTAGGCATCCTCTCTGGTGGGCTTGGTCTTCCTTGGCACCATGTCAGCTGTACCCCTAAAGAAATTTGGGAAAAGACTGAGAAAGAGAAAAAAGGGGGATAACGTTAATGCCTGGTACTCTAAGACCTCCTCCTCTGCTGATGTTGTTTCCCTATATATTTTCCTTTTTCTTTCTTTTTTTCTTTTTGTTATTATTCCACTTCCTTCTCTGGGGCCATACATCCCCGGTAACTTTAGGCTGATCTCAGGCCTCCCCTCCTTTTTTGGGGGGAGGTTCACCCCTGTTGTCTGCCCTTGTGCTCACCGGCCTACCCGGCCTTGCTCACCAATGGTCCTGCCTATGTGCCCTATTTATCCATCTTTCCTTCCCTTTCCCTCTCCCCTGCTGTGGGTGATCCCCTCTCTGCTGCATTGCTGTTAGCATGTATCACAGCGGGACCTGTCTCTAAATAGCCCCCAGTCATGGTTTCAGTTACATGCCCTTCTGGCACCTCCAACATGGTGCAGATGAACCCACAGCATCCCAACTACTGGACCCAAGGAGCACGTCTGGGCCTGTCCTGGAAAAAAACCCAGCCACGGTTCAAGATTCTTGCCCCTTGCTGGCAGCACTGATTCCTCCAAACAGGCCCCCCCGTTGACTGTCCTGCTTCAGCAGCTACGGCTGAAATACAGGTCATATTCTCTTGTGGCTCCTCTGCTCCACAACGCTATCCACAGTCACTCATCTGTCCACTCAGCACAAAATGATCCTATGTTCTGCTGTTACCCTCATCCCTCTTCCTCATTTCCTTTCCCTTATCCCTTCCCTCGGCTTTCTCAACCCATGCACAATGATGTCACCCACCGTGCAGCTCAGGCCTAGGTCAGGCCAGCCATCCTGGCTTTCATCTTTCTTTTTCTCCCTCTCAGGGGCTCCATCCTTGTTAGGTCCAGCACTGACTAAGCCATCCTCCTCAATTCCACAAGCAAAAAACCCACACTCTTCCATCCTCCCCTTAACTGTTCAGTAGTTACCATGGAGAATATTGCCTGGCTGTGGCCCAGTGTGTACCATGCAGCAATGACATCAGACGCCATCCACCACATTGCTTGGGCCTAGGCTCGCTAGTTAATCCATGCCCCCTGGCTATGAGTCTCACATCAGACCCCTCCTCTCCGGGCATCCCTGCTTCTGTCTTGCCTTTGTCGCACCCATGAATTCCCTTATGGTATTGTGCTTCCTTTCCCATCGTTGGCACATTGCCCAGTCCAACTCTCTGCCCCCTTTGCTCTTCCTAGATCACTCTTCCATGCTCCCTCAGCCTAGCCCTTTTTGCACCATGACGCACAGAGCATTCTCATTTCTTCATGGCTTGCTCCCACCTTGCTCCCAGCTCTATCGTCAGGTCAATTCCTGTCCCCTAGGCCACCACCACAATTCTTCTTCTAATTTTAAAATGGACTGCATTTAAACATTCCTTCAAACATTTTGCTGGCTACCCGCCTGTCTAGGCTTTTCTTTCTTTCTTTCTTTCTTTCTTTCTTTCTTTCTTTCTTTCTTTCTTTCTTTCTTTCTTTCTTTCTTTCTTTTTGTATTTAATATGCTTTATTGTTTTTGAAAAAAAAAAAAACAACACTACCATGTACAGACAACATGATAATGCTGGAATAAAGTTCAGTTGGTACAATCCAGGTACATAATTATATAGCATTCAGTGATGAACTACAGTAGTGGAAAAGCTGTAGCTGATTACAGTTGTCTGCACCCCCACCCACCACCCATCCTTCCCTCCCAACCCACCCCAGTCTGCCACTGGTTGTTGCTTAAGGACAGTTGCAAAAGAATGGAATGATGAAGGATGGGTTTGGAAATTTCACCGAAGGGAAAAAAAAATTCCCTGTCTTGGGGGGAAAAAGTATAAGAGGCAGAGGTCTAATGAATCGAAATAAGGGTGTACAGTGGTTCCCATCTTTGTTTGCATTTACCCATTCTATTAGTAAGTCCTGCAATGGTGAGCTCTGCATGGAGAGCAAACATGATTTCCTTAAACCATTCCACATGGTTGGGGATAGTCGGGTCTAACCAGTGCCTCAATATTACTTTCTTAGCACAGGCTGAGATTAAAGCCATGTGAGCTCTCTGTCTGCACCCTTGTAGTTGTGTATAATCTCCCAAGATACAAATTTCTGGATTGAAGTTATTGGACAATATAAGTAATGGGTCAAAACTGTTTTGAATATTGTGCCAGAATGGGGTGATTTTCTCACAGGACCATAACATATGGAATAAGTCACCAGGAGCTAGTTGACATTTGGGGCATTGATTAGAGGGTAGTATGCTCATTTGGTGGTGTTTAAGTGGTGTATAGTATAGGTTATGATTGATATAAAATTGTATGTATTTATATCTGTCCCATTTGGTATACCTGTATAGGTGGTTCCAAATAGTATACCATGCCCTGGAATGGGTAGTCAATGGTAGGATATTATCACACCAGTAAAACCTCTGGCCTTCTAAAATAGCAACATTTGATAAGAAGAATGTATATGAATAGGATATCAAATGAGATGTAGGAATGGAGCTAATGTATGAAAGCAGGGTAGATGTAAAAAAGAGCTGACCCATACCCCATTCCAAAGTGTTGTATCAACACGTGGGATATCTGAAAGTATTTAAAAACATAAGTGGTAGACCAGTTGAAAAGACAGCGGGCTTCTTGAAAAGAGAGCAGTTTTTGTTCCTGAACCAACTGACCCACTCATTCTACACCCACATCTGGCCAAAAAAGATGAGGTTTGATTATCTTACCCGAAATTAACAGATTAGGATTTTGAAACAGGGATTGGGCAGTATCTCTATATGCATCCGTTTTAAGGAAGGCATTTAGTTGATTTTGTGTATGAAGCAGGGAGCTTAATGGTGTATCCTGCAGGGATTTAGGAAGATTCTTTTTACTAATAAAAGGAAGAGCTTTGGGATCAATATCATGCACCGAACAGAGAGCATGTTCAATTCTAACCCAGAGGGGACAGTAAACGGAGTCTGGAATAACCTCTAAGGGTTGTAACCAATGACTAATTCTAGCTAGGTGAATAGCTAAGTAATATATATAAAAATTAGGGGCTTGAAGGCCACCATCAGCTTTTTGACGAGTGCGCTTAAGATAATTCCGTCTAACTTTTTTCCCCTGCCATATAAAGGTGCTAAGAATTCTATGTATTTGCGAGAACCAGGATAGTGGAAGAACCCAATTAAACATTTGTAGGGGGTATAAAATGTGAAGTAAGACATTCATTTTTATTATGCTCATATGTCCCCACAAGGTTAAAGGGAGTTTTGACCAGCATTTGAAGTCTTCTGTTAATGTATTAATGAGAGTATCTAAATTAAGCTTTTTCATAATATGGGGGAGAGGGGTGAAGATGAATCCCTAAATATTTCAATTTGTCAGCATTCCAGTGTAACCCCAGATGATCAACATCGGCCCTCAGTGTATATTTATTAAGGGGAAGGACTTCAGTTTTTCCCAGATTTAATTTATAATTCGAAATTGACTCAAACTGGGAAATGATTTGAAAATCAGTGAGAAGGGATTGGGTAAGAGGAGAGATAAGTAGGACTATATCATCCACGGAAGCAGAGATTTTATACTCCATATCACCTATTGGTATGCCTGTTACAAGTAAAGAATTTGTAAGTTTTCTGATAAGGGGATCTAGACACAAATTAAAAAGATAGGGGGAGAGGGGACAGCCCTGACGGATACCCTGAGATAAGGAATAGGGGGTACAGAAAACTCCATTACATTGAATTTGAGCTGTTGGAGATTTGTACAAAATTTTAACCCACTGTATCAATTCCAATGGAATACGGTATTTAGGTAGTAACACAAAAAGATATTCCCATGAAACCATGTCAAAAGCTTTTTCTGCGTCCAGGTAAACAAGAGCTGCTGGCATAGATGAATCCCTGGATGCAGAAAAAAGATACGCTGACTTCCTAAGGTGATCAGATGAAAGTCTTCCTTCAATGAACCCAACCTGCTCTACACTAATGAGGGATTCCCAAACCTGGCCTAGTCTGGAAGAAAGGATTTTGGCAAGGATTTTGAGATCCACATTCATTAGGGAGATAGATCTGTAGTTGGGAATCAGAAGGGTGTCTTTACCGTGTTTAGGAAGAACAACTATAGTGGCCAGGGTCAGAGAGGTGTCAGATATACCTTTCTTGAAAATGTAGTGAAAGGTGTCTAAAAGAATAGGGGCTATAGTATCCTTGAATGTTTTATAAAAATTGGTTGATAAACCATCAGGTCTAGGTGATTTATCTGGGGAGAGGGAATCTATGGTGTTGCAAACTTCTGTTAAGGTAATAGGAGCTTTTAAACTATTTATCTGGGGTCAGCTCGCACTGGGAGGTCGATATCTTGAATGAAAGTGTCTAGTTGTTGGGGCAGGGGGGAGTGCATAGGCTGTGTATAATTGCCGATGGTAGTCTCGGAAAGCATTCACAATGTCTGGGGAGAGGTGAGAAGATCACCAGAAGTCGAGTAAATGGAGATGACTATTCTATCAGCAACTTGAGTGTGAAGACGAAGAACCAGGAGTTCCCCAGTCCTTTCCCCATGACCAAATTGTATATTTTGGAATGAAGCATAAGGAATTCAGCTTTTTCAGCTAACATTTGGTTATACTGAGCACGGAAAGATTCCACTTTCTCCCATTCTTCTATAGGGGAAGAAGGAGAGAGATGACTCTCCAGATCTGCTATCTGATCCAGCATAGAGGAGAGAGCTGCAGTTCTCTGTTTTTTACGCTTAGTCACTAGGCAAATTAGTTCACCTGTCAATGCACATTTCAGGGACCCCCATAAAAAATCTTTTTTGTGCATGGATGGGGTGTTGAGTACCATGAAATTAATGATGAAAGTTTGGAGGAGTTATACATATTCATCGAATTTCAGAAGTTGATTGTTGAGTTTCCAAATTCTATCTCTATGTATATTCGGTGAGAGATCCAAATGGAGATGGGCAATATGATGGTCAGAAATGACCTTAGATGAATAGTAAGCTAGGGAAACACCTGGAAGATGATCAACAGTTATGAGAAAATAATCTACACAGGAGAAAGAGTGATGGGGAAGGGAGTGAAATGAATATTCTTTGCTGTCTGAGTGCATAAGCTTCCAGGGATCAGTGAGGCCAAGGAAATGCATTAACTCATGAATGACTTTTTGTCCTGGTGATAAACTTTGCCTAACCTGACCGGTTCTATCTAATTTATTAGATAGGACCTGGTTCCAATCACCACCCAGAATTATTGGAAACACAGTCCAGGGAGCAAGTATGGCCATAAGATTAGCAAAAAATTCTAGATCATCACAGTTGGGTTCGTAGATGGAACGTAGTATCAATTCAGAGTGACCCAGAAGAGCCCTCAGAATAACGAATCTACCCTCAGGGTCTGCAATTTCCTGTATGAGGCAGAATGGAATTCTACGGGATATAATGATGGCTACCCCTCTTCTACGGGAATCAATACCAGAACCAAACACTTGACCCACCCAGTTTCTGCCTAGATAATTTTTTTTTTTTAAACAAGGGGCATAGTGCCTGTCACTTACCTCTTTCCATTCTGGTCTGGCTCTTGTGGCCTGCAGCCAGAGGTGGGTGTAGCTCTTAACGTGCACAGCATGAATCAAATACTGTATATTCCATTTACCGCACAAATTGAAATCCATTTTTTATAAAACTATAAGACTCCAAAACTATGAAAACTCCCCGCCAAATTGCCAAACTTATGTGCTGCTCACACAATGCAAAAACTTCACATGAGTAGCAGCAAAAGAGGATGAATCCGTTTGTGCAGCCCCTTAAAAGGGGCGTACTTCTGACCCTTCCCCTCTTGCCCCTGACCTATCCCCTGTGTGTCTCTCATGTCCTGTCCCTTCCACTTTTGTGATGTCACGCCATGACTCACTACCTTTGTTAAGCCTCTTTTTCTTAGCCATTAGTCATTTTCTCCACCCCATCCCCACCCCACCCCTTCTCTATCTTTTTCCTTTTCTTGTAAGGGGCCTTTGGGAGGTGCCTCCAGGACAACCTGGTCTGCCTTTTAGTATGTAAACTCCATTGTCAGATGCAGTTCCTTCCTTTTCTGGTTCAATTGTTAAAATCTGCAAGTTTTTGTATTCAAGATAATAGTCACTGAGATTCGAAGGAGGCAGCTGTTGCAACTTAAACCAAGGGTCAAGAAAATTTAAAAGAAGAAAATGTATGTCTGTTGTGAGATTGTGAAGTCTTTTGCAATTTTAGAAATGCTGCATCAGTCAGTCCATAAGGGATACACCAGATTTGTCTCCTTTTTGTTCAAAACTTCTACGTAGCCTTCTGAGTTCACTGTTCAATAAATTTATGATGGGAATAACCTGGCTTAGAGAAGCATTCTCTTTGCTAATCTGTTGAGTTGCATCCTCAAAGGGAGTCAAGAGCAATGTAAGATGCTCCATGAGGCCCCACTGGAATGAATTCAGCACAACACCGCCTGCTAGGTTGTGCTCCATGGTATATCCATGGACTGTCTTCTTTAGTGTTTAACGTCTCACACATGTAAAATGTCGAGTTTCATCTTGTCAGAACATCTTGTTTTAGTTGCTGTATTGGCAGGTCATTTTTTTTTTCTTTGAGGTCAGCCAAGATACTACGTGCTTTTAAAGAGTGACTAAAATGGCCACAGATTGTCTTTGCAGCTCCCACTAATATTAATATACTGTTATCACTGGAAAAGAAAGCTCGTACTAACAGATTTAATGAGTGTGCAAAGCACGGAATGTGAGTAAAACCACCATGATTCAATGCACTAACAATATTGGCACCATTGTCTGAAACCACAAATCCAATATTGAGTCCAAGGGGCTCTAACCACTCAGAAAGTTTGTCATGCAACTCTTCCAAAATATTGTCAGTGGTGTGACCCTTACAGAAATAATTATATGAAATGATTGCATGTTGCACTCATAAAACTATCCATGTGACATGTGTGCTGCAAGCATGATTTTTATGTTACATTAGAACTGATTGCATGCATGTGGCATGAGTACAGCAAGCAAATGTGGCAGACATGTTTTTTATATTAAATTGGAACAAATTGCATGCATGTGGTATGCATGCAAAAAGCAAGTGGTCTCTGATAACTGCACAGATAAAAGTTAAGTGACTTGCTCAGGATCACACAGTATACAAGTGGGGGTTGATAAGATAACAAACCCAGATCTTAAGGTTGGCAGTTTAGTGACCTTAACCACTACACTACTGTATACTGCCTGCATACACACAGCTAGTTTGTACTTCAATATAAATCTGCACACATCTGCATGCATATGACATGCTTATAATCACTGATATATTTTTTAGTTTTCTTGTCCCCATCATCTCAGCTGCACAGCTGAACTGTAGCACACATACCATAGGAAACACATGTGGTTCTTCCCACCCCCCCATACACACACACAGTTACCCACAGAACTATTGAATAACTTCTTTCTGGCCTGTACTCCTACTATTTTCTCTTCATAGTTTTGAATGCTTCAACACAAACAGACTTTAAGGGACAAACACAAGAGTAGCAATAACTCGGCACCCACATGGTCAGCCCCCCCTCCACACACACATACACACACTGTAGCAGGTGCTGCAACTCTGTTACAGACAACCCATTAAGTATAGGTATAAGTCATGAGTCTCTTATCTAAGTACTAGGGTGCCAGAGGCAGGAATCTTTAAGAGATGATATCCATTGGACAAAAATGCTGGAGTGTGCCTCTTTGAAATGAATGGAGTTATTTTTTATTACTATTTTATACATTATGATGGCAAGTTGGAGATTAATGAAGCCCCCTGTTCTACTAACATGGCCCTTGTTAGTCTAGCAGTGGCCTTCATTAATCTCAAACTTGTCATCATAATGTATAAAATAATAATAAGAAAATACCTCCATTCTTTCAATGGGGAGCACCTCCTGCACTCTCCCTTGCCCTATGTCATAACGTGCCTGAGCATGGGGATCTGGAAATCAGCTACCCTGGAGGGGCATAAGCCTGACTATAGTGGGGCTTCAATAGTCTGTGCATACCATACCACTCAACTGTCCCTGATTGCTAGGGACAGCCCTCATTTTACCCTTGAAAACTGCTCTGTCTCTTATCCATCCCTCATGGAAAACATGTTACTCACAAAGAGGATGTCCTGTAAATTTACACTTTATGGAAGGGGCACCATTTCAGATTTTGACTTGGGGGGCAACAACCAGTGGAGGCCAGGGGCCAGTTAGCCCCTAGAAGGCAAGCTCTGGACCATGTGGAATGTCTCTAAAATGTAAAACATATTTGTTGTGATTGAAAAGTGGTATGCAAATCAGGAAAAATTCAAATGTATAAGATTCATCTCTACACCTCAGAGCAGTGCATCAGATCTGGGCTTAAACCCACCCAGTTACTAACCATTTTTTTTCCTGGCTGAAATCTGACCCTCCCCAAAAAAAATACTTTGCCCCAATCTCTCTCCCTGACTCCATTCCATTAAATACCTATCTCACATAAAGTCAAACATGTTTTTTTTTAACTGTCTCTTGGTATGTTCACCATCACTATTGTCTGTAGGATTATTTTCAACACAGATATTTTTCCCTTGTTCAGGACTGCTGCCCAGCCGAATGGTTGGATGTGCTCTTTGCAAGTTCTTTTTTAGTGATGTTGTCTCTAACTGGCCCCCTCACTTTCCCCCTGCTAACTTCCCAATGACAAAAGGTGCAGACAGCAACACATTCATTTTTGTGACTCATGAAAATAGCTCCACACAGCTGAGGTGGAATGTTTTGTCATCATTCCAGTAACTGCAGAAATTTTGGTGGCTGGTATTTCTAACCCTGATTCATGCACACTTTGGCTGTCCCCAGAAGAGCTACTATAATTGCTATTGATTTTTTTTTCAACTACTGGCTATGGCTAGTGGTGATGCCTGCTGTATGTGTTTTTGTTTTTCCTTTTTGGGTTCGGGAACCCTGGTGGCATCCTCTTCCTCACTGGTATCACATTCTGATTCATCAACTTAGGAAGAGCATAACTGTGATACATCGTGATCATGATCTTGTTCTTGTACATTTACAACATCTTCATCAGAGGCACTGCTTTCTGATGAAGGAGCCAGATATGCACGAGTGTCATATAATGGAGTGACATGTCTAGTGGTACTAGACAGAGGCTTTTCCTTAATCATTGACTTTCTAGGTCTAACTGTTTTGGCTACCTGTTTTTGTGTTGTATCTGATTTTTCTTGCAATGTCGACAGTTCTGCACTACTTTGATCAGCAGATTCACCAATATTATTTTCTTTTTCTGATTGTGTTACTTCATTTTCATCAGTTGCATTAATTATATCTACAGCAGTGACGTTTCCCTTTTTTTCTGAATTTCTTTTCAGGAAATATTTTTATTGTTATGTGTAACAATTTCAGGCATACTGCTGGTGTTGGCCACATGTTCCATGACAGATTTTGATTCTGAATCCATTTTTTGGTGTTGAACTTAGTTACTTAATTAGTAGTATTAGTTTGGACACAGAGATGTGCAGCACAGAGTCTAAGATATGACATCCCCCCTTTCAAAATACATGAGGCACTATGATCCAGTAGTAGTTCAGTCACAGTGATGGGTGACACAGAGTCTAAGATGTGACACCCTCTTTCAAAATGTAGTATGGTGGTATGATCTAGTAGTACTTCAGACACAGAGATAGGTAACACAGAGTCTGAGACATGACACCCAGCTCATTCAAAATCTATACGCCACTACTATGACCTTCCTAGTAGTAGTTCAGGCACAGAGATGGGCAACACAGAGTCTGAGATATGGGTGATACCTTTCTCCCTTTCAAAATCTGTACGACACTCTGGCTGGCACACAGGACTGGCAAGAACAACAGTCAATCATCCAAAAAAAACCTAATTGGTTGGCTTCCTTCAGTGCCCCAGTATTATGAATGTTGTTTTTCATACAGTTTATTGGTCCATGAGTGTCCACAGAGTATTTGGTAAGAGATTGGAAAGAAAAAAGGGTTATTTTTTTTTGGTCCTCTGCCATGACCATCTTGTTTAATGACTCACTTCTGCAGTACTGGTGAGTGTTATATATTTATGTTTTTATATAACTTGTCAAAGAAAATACAGTCTTGTTGTATTCATTTATTGAACTGCCATGTAGGTATTGTCACTAGAATGTCTATCAGCTTGAGATACTATCAATGTTTTCTATGTCTTGTTGTCATACATTGAAAAACTTTTAATAAACATATACATTTAGAAAGCTATATTTGTCAGACACTTTATTTATTTGAATTAGGTAACCGGGTAGGCCCACTGAGACAGAGTGTCCTCTTTTCAGTAGTGACCTGGGAGGGTAAAAGGGGAGGTACAGAGAAATAATACATAACAGTGACAGATAAGTGCACAATAGCACTTTTACAATGGTCTGACGGACACAATAAATATACAAAATACAAGATGCATGTACAGTATTAAAATTTCACTTTTATAATTTGAAGATTGTTCTTAATTGTCTGTTTTAATATATCCTTCACAGCATTGTAAGACTTGTCTCAAACACAATAAGAGAAAAGCGAAGCGAGGTTAAAGTTAAACCTTCCACACTACAATTAGTAGCTATAACTGACAGTTAATCAATAACCCGAGACAGAATGCCCATTATTGTAGGATAATTGCTCACCTCAGAAAGTGAGATGAAGATGAAGCCAAGTGTCTTAGTCAAAAAGTACAATTATCTGACAGTGACATTTTGGGGAATACCTAATTACATTTATAAAATGAATCCCAAGGGTTTTAATGTTCAAACTAAATAATGAATGGTACAAAGCTAAGCATGTCTGGCCTGCATTGAGATATGATAATTGATTATTCCCTTTTAATCTAACACTAGAGACATCATGGGATATGAGACACAGCCAATCTTCTTTGTTCCCTAGGGTTAAAGTAACAAATGAATCCCAAACTCTGGAGGACTTTAATTCTCTTACTAAGCAAATGCACACTTGGTCTGTTAAAGCAAGGTACAGTAGTAGGGCTAAATAGCACTGTTAGTGGGGTTCTGCATAGAATTGATGTTTCATTGATTCATATACAGTACCAAAGATATGAAATCCTGTAATCTTGCTTACACAGACCATGCAGAGCTAAGGTATTTTCTGACCCTAACTCAGCATTTCCTGACTTTTTGTGGCTTTTCTGTGACCTAACATTATCTCAACATAGTTTTTTTGAAAATAATTTCCTTACTTTTTCAAAAGGACATATCTTTCACCATGCCTGAAAGTCCCTGGGATACAGTTGTACCCCCATCTTCACTGTACCCAAAATAAAGTCCCTTGTGTTCATACAGTGAAGAAAGCCAAGATGCAACACTGCAGAAACCAACTAGGCAGGGACCATCTGGGCAGAGTGGGCGGGCTAAGCAGTCCTTTACTGCTGACAAATTTTGGCCCTGTACACATTAGGCTTCTTAAACTATTTTAAGCAAGCTAAAATGGTTTAAGAAGTACTAACATGGTTTGTGGTCACATTACAGTAAATAAATAAAATAAAATTTAAACCGTTTTTAAAAACCCTGCTAAAACCCTGCTAAGTACCTAGTCTTTAGCCCAGTTTTTAAAATGGTTTAAGCTAAATATGCTTGCACTTACCAGTGTGTACAGACTATTGTGTTACCTGCGGACTGTGTTACAGTGCATCCATGGGCAGTGATAAGAATGCTGGGATACACTGCCCATGGATGCACTACATGGTTGAAGGCTGAAGTGATTAATGTGCCCAGGGAGCGTGTTATAACCTGAATTCAAAACCATGTGTTTTTTTATTTATTAACATCTCAGATTAACACCTTTGAGCTACAAATTCATTTACAAGGGTTCCACATCATGAGGTAATGAAACACAGTACAATACATAACAGGCAGGTCACAATTATTTATAGTGAATCACAGTATAATCAGGTGGAGACATAGGGTAAGATAAGCTGCAAGAACACCAAAAGAGAACAATTAGCATACAGTAATATTATATGCTAGAAGACAGTGGGAGAAACAAAGTGGTACAATTGAGCGGGAGAACCACAGTCATATTAAAAGCAGTAAAGCAGGCAACAATGTCAGATACAAAATAGCAAAGAAATTTCAGGTAACAGTCTAAGGAGACGTAGTCATTAAAGACATAATAAGTTAATTACAATTTAGAAAATAGAGTATCACGTAGCAGTCTAAGTAGACATAGTCACAGAACAGAGGGAGAGTGGGCGGGGGGTTCAGGGGATTTAGCCCAAATTAAGTGCCTTCACAGGAGCTAACAGATAACAGGTGCTGCCGAAGATTGTATTTAAAGGATCCCAGTTTTTGTTCAGCCAGGACTTCTGGTGGCAGGCTATTTAACCAAACAGGGGCCCTGTAGATGGCATAGGGATGTTTTGCAGTGTGGGACATTGAAGGTAACTTTGGTGGTGCTCCTAGTGAGCATGGTAGTGGCTGCACATGAGAGGAGTGGCTGTGAGGAAGGGGAGTGAGGCAAAGGGTAATTTTTTTGGCTAGTAGACAGGACTGGTAAATGAGCCTATGATTGAAGTTTAGCCAATTAGTAAGCAAGTAGAGGTTGCAAATGTGGGTGAGTCTATGGGCACCTGTCACTAGGTGACATGTCTTACTGAGGGCAACCCTTACTCTACTAAGGACAGTATCAGAGGCTGAGCCACAGATTACTATTCCATAATCTATGACTGAGAGGATGGAACTGGTAACTGCTATTTGGAGGGCATCTGGTGTTGTACAGTGCCTATGTCTATAGATTAACCCGATCCTTATATTCACTGCCTTGCAAACCATGTTGACATGCTCCAGAAAAGACAGTGAACAGTCGAGTGTAACCCCTAAGTACTTGAAGCTGTTGACTTGTTCCAGTGGATGGCAGAGATTATTATGGATGTTGAGTGAGGTTCCCTTATGCTTGTTTTGTCTTTACCTTTGTCTTTTTATAGTTAATTATCAGTTTGTGTCTGGAAAACCATGTTTCAACTTCAGAAAAGTACTTTTGAAGGGATTGCTCTAGTGGAAAGGGGACAGAGTGACTTGAATATATAATGGCATCATCTGTGTACTGGAGCAGGTTGCTGGAACAGGCTTGGCGGAGTGTGTTGAGGAAGTGATAGAAAAGGAGAGGACCCAAAATTGATCTTTGAGGGACTCCTGAGTGGACAGGAAGGCTAGAGGAGAGAGTGTCATGGATTTTGACACGTTGAGTCCACCCACACAGATAGTTGAAGAATCAGGAGGTAGCATCTCAAGACAGACTGATAACAGAGAGAGCAGAAACTAGAAGAGTGTGATTGACTGTGTCAAATGCTTTTGTTACTTCTGTGTACACAGACCCAACAAGGTAACCATGATTAAGAGCTTTACGAATGTAGTCAGTGAATTCTATGAGAGTGGAGGTAGTGCTATGTCTCTTCCTGAAGCCATGATGCTGGTGGCACTGAAGGTTGTATTTTGCAATGTAGTCTGATAATTGATCAGAGACAATCCTCTTGAGAGCTTTTGATAGAGGAGGGAGGATGGATATCGGGTGGTAGTTACTACAAGAGGCCCTATCACCACTTTTGTGGACTGGAGTTACCACCACAGCCTTCCATTGTTGGGGGAATTGGCCAAGGCAGGGGGATTGGTTTAGTAACATGGTGAGGGGGTGTAGTACTGTATCAAGAGCTAGGTGAAGGAGTTTCAGGTCCAAGGTGTCACTGCTGTGTTTGGATTTGCCCAGGACATGCTGCAAGTATGTTCTAACTTCTTTTTGGGTGATGATCTTGAATCAAAAGGGTGGGGTGTTATGAGGACCCTGGGTGTGATTGGTGCCAACCGGTGAGGGAGTGTTGGAGAAGAAGTCAGGGGGGAGAACACCACTAAGGTCTGTGAAGTTGGTGTTAAAGGTGTCAGCAATGAGCTGACGGTCCTGTGCGGTGATGCCACCTATGTTTAGGTGGGCATGTGACCATAGTTATGCAGTAATGTGGCCACAGTAGCATGGTGAAAATTAACCCAGTTTAAAAACTGGTTTTGAAAATGACTGTGTAGTGTGTACAGGGCCTAAATGATCTCCAGAGACCCTTTCTCCCTCCATCCTCCCTGCCTATTTACTAATATTTCCCTATGTCCATCCCATGCATGCTTAAAGCCCCCTACTATTTTTGCCTCTACCACTTCCACTGGCAGTCTGTTCCAGAAGTTCACCACTTCTTCAATGAAGTAGTACGTCATCACATCTCTCTTAAATTTCCCTTCTCCAGCTTCATCACATGTCCACTGGTCCTGGTGCTTTCTCATTTGAAAGAGACTGCTCTCTGCAGCCTGATAACCTCCCAGGAGGTATTTGTAAGTCTCTGTCATGACCCCTCTTGCTCTCCTCTCCTCTCTTCTAAGGTGTTCATGTTGAGAGACCTCAGGCTCTTCTCATAGTTTTTTTGATGCAAACCCTTCACCATTTCATTTGCCCTCCTCTTAACTACCTCCACACTGTCTATGTCCTTCCCAAAACTGGACACAATACTCCAGGTGGGGTCTCATAAGCAAGGGATAAGGTGGCAACACCACCACCTTCCTCAACCTGGACATACTTTTCCTTGTACATCCCAGCATCCCACTTACCCTACCCACTGCTTTATCACACTGCCCTGCCACTTTGAGGTCATCAGATATGATATCCCCAAGGTCTCTTTTCTGCTTAATGACTGTCAGTGCCACACAAAAAAATCATATCTAAAGAATTCAGATGTGTCTGTTCCTAAGCAGGAAACATATATAGTAGTTTGATAATATAAACATTCATGAAGGTTCTACCAGTTGTGGAAATGGAACTCTTAACATTCTGTTCCAAAGCCCAGCTCCTCTGCAGTAGGCTAAGTGAAAAATATTGCTAAACAAAAAGGCTTAATTACTATTGAATTGTACTGTTCCCTGAAGTATACTGAAGCATTCTGCAGTAGTACTACAAAGTATCATGTTGCATCCTGGCTGGCAGTGCTGTATACATAAATGTACAATGGTGAATTTATTTACTTATTGAAGTGTTTTACCAGGAAGGCATACTGAGCAGAGTACTGCTCGATTACAGATGCGTCCTGGGGGAGAAGAGAACATAGGAAGACAGTTGAAAACAGTATAGACAAGAAAGTACATAGTGGGAGAAACACTAACATTTGGATCTGATTACAAGTCAGTAGTAACTTGAGAGAGACAGTTGGTAACCACAGTACGTACGGTATGAGGTAAACAGTTGAAGTCAGAATAGACAAGTGAATACATTGTGGAAGATCACTAACATTTGGTTCTGAAACCACGTTCATAGAGGACTGAGTGAGTTAGTTGGTAACACACTTACATACAGCAAGTGTACAATAAAATTAAGTTTAGAGCCATATGAGAGACAGTATAAGGTGAGAGGACAATAGTTAGGCACTGATGAATTGCAAATTTGCTAAGTGCTGACATACCCAAAGATTTGCCTGGTATTTGGTAGACACCTAGATACAAGCACAGGTAGGGACAAAATGTTCATGGAGCATGGAGTTTAGGTGAGAAAGGGAGGTGGTTAGCCTGCGATAGTCAACTGAGGTGAGGTTCATTGCTTGATATAGGGCACAGTGGTGTGTGGAGTAGGGGCTGTTCAGGGCAAAGCGGCAAAAAGAGCGGAAGAGAGGGTCCAGCCTAGCAAATGTGGTCTTTGGGCCGGCACCGTAGACTACGTTCCCACAGTCGTGGACTGGGAGGATCATTTTTTTTACAATGTCCTTCCTGGCTGGAAGGGGTATGCTGTCACGATTCTGGTAAAGTGCACCAAGCCTAGGGTGCAACTTCTTAAGTAAGGAGTCAATATGTGCAGAAAAGTTGAGGTGCTGGTCAAGCCAGACACCGAGGTATCTGAAGGTGGTGCAGGACTCCAGAGGGGACCCTTACAGGGTGTGAAAAACTAATGGTGAAGGGAGCCTAGAAATTTTCTGCCTTGTCCCAAAGGTTAAGGAGATTGTTTTGTTAACATTTAGGAGGAGGTTATTTGAGCGGAGCCAGTGCTGGACTAAGATGAAGTCGTGCTGAAGTCTGGATGCAACCTCGTCATGCGTATAGCACTGTGTTGTCTGCATGCATGTGGATGGCAGAGTGTGTGCAGGCAGATGGCAGGTCATTTAGAAAGACCGAGAATAGGAGAGTGCCTAGGAAAGATCCTTGAGGCACTCCTGACGTGATTGGGAGGGGATCTGATATGGACGATCTGATAGGGACAGCTTGGGATCTGCCAGTGAGGTAGGAGTTGAACCAAGATGTGGCCCAGTCAGATAGACCAGCATTGGCTGGTTTTGTTGGGGGAGAAGAGAGTGAGTCACAGTATCGAAAGCCTTTGCCAGGTCAATAAAGATGGCAGCAGTGATGTGGCCAGTATCCATCCCTATGAGGATGGAGTCGTTAATCCTGAGAAGGGAGGTGGTTGTAGAGTGGGAGTAGTATGACCACCAGTACCTGTGGGAATAAACCATGCCACTGGGAGGGATCTGCTCCACAACCTTAAGAATGCATGGGATAGACATAAAGGAATTCTGGAGGTCGGGGGTAAGGGGCAACAGACTTCTAGGAAAACATAAACTAAACTTACAAGCTCAAATGGGCAGACTGGATGGGCCATAGGCCCTTATCTGCCGACACTGTCTATGTATCTATGTAACCTCAAAATGTAAGCCAAGCATACAGTGGAGATAAAACCCACTCACTACGGTATTCTTTTACCTTTTTTTATTAATATTATTTTATCAAACATGGTAAAACATACATGTAGCAAGCATGACATCTCCATGGTTTGTGGTGTCACCGACCACTTCTTTGGGATGGTAACTTGCCTGTTTCTAAAACTATCGCACATCTAGTATCTTTATGAACAAACATCAGTCCAATGTGTCATATATATATATATAAGAACCAAACAGTAAAGTTACACTTCTGAGGTTGCTCTGTAAACCATTGAAATCTGCCAACATTATTTATATATAAGCACAATTCACATTAAAGCAGCAGTGTTCATTAGTCAACATATACTTTTTTCAGCAATAATGACTTTCTGGCAAAAACATGTATACGCCCATTTTTCTCTTTGCTTTCTTTTATTCCTGGACTAAGATATGGGATTTTGAAGTTTAAAATAGAAAATCCCATTACTACGATGTCCACAATGAGAATTTTAAATATCTTGGTACAGTGATGTGCTGTCTACTATAAAAAAAATATGTGGTAACACCATCCTAATACATCCACAGTAGGAATCTAGAGTGTACCTTTGTCAGATAACCTCAATGAAGAGACTTTTAAAAACTGCAAGTGGCAACCATCTGTAATGAAATGAGTAATTAAAAATATCTGAGAAAATTATAAATACATGGAAGGCAAACCTAAGGATGTCAGAAATATATTTTTGCTAAAAAATGATGAAAACATATGCCAACTAGCAAATAATGCTGGTTTAAACTCATTCCGGAAACAACAAACAGCCACCTAGCATTTGAACTGTTGAGGCTCTGCATATTTATTTATTTATTTATTTAGCTCTTGTTGACCAGGTAAGTACACTAGACAAGCCAATTGCCTATTTTGAGGTACGACCTGGGAGAGTACAGGAATTACAGATTTAAGTACATAGGATAACATGATGCAGATTGAGACAGATTACAGGTCAGGTAAGGCATATCTTATACAGTATATACACAACAGAACAACACATGTAGAAACTAAAAGCAGTACAATAAGTACAGATTGAGATGCAGCAGATACAACACTATATACAACTTAAGGCCCCAGGAAGTGGAGCCTCGGTTAGAGCAACACCCTGAAACATGGGTTATGGTACATTAAATACCCAGCAAACAACCCATACTTGTCAGAACACATACAAGAGAAATGAGTGCAGTGAAGGATCAGGTGAGATCACGGGGGTTTGGGACAGCCACATGCCGAGGAGAGTTTTGGAAGGTTCCATAGGGAGGATCGAAGGTGCACATGTGAGTGGGAGGAGCAAACCTGGGCAGGAAATGAGTTCCACAGCCTGGGAGCACATGCAGCAAAATCTCTATCCCTCATTAGAGTCCGGGTAGTAGGGATCTTAAGGATGGCGGGACCCAGAGACCTGAGGGACTAGGATGATGACATCTCTTCATCACTGCTACAGTATTTAGTTGTTAGCTGATCTGCACAGAGCTCTGAATTAGTTGGCTGTATACTGTACTTTAAATTAAAAGCAACATTCCACAGCTGAAGGATAAAAAAAAAAAAAAAAAAATCCAAATATCTGGCAGCTCACTACAGTCAAATACAAAGGATGGGCTGCAAACTGGCTGTGCAATAAGTGTAATGTGAACTGTACTGCATATTCACTACTTAATTCCTTTTAAATCTTTACAGAAAAAAAAAAACACTGCTAAATTCATTAGAAGTGACATGCACACACACACACACACATATATACACATATTAATAGATATATATATATCTATATATATATAGATCAAGAGAGAGAATAAATGATGGTAAAGCATGGCATACAAGGAAATAATACCACTGAAAAGTCGAACAAGCCATAAAGCCACAAGTCAAAAAGACGAGTGGCCTTAATGAGCTTGTCTGATCTCAAGATGGTATTATTTCATTAGTATAGTGGACTTTGCCATCATTTGATTTATATAATACATGAATTTGTTCACCTTTGTGCTTGTATGCTTTTTGAACAGGTGCTGTTTTTTCTGTAAGGCATCCTAGTGTTTTTTCATGGTATACGGGTTTTCTATTAATGTAATGGTGCTGTGACATAGTGCAGTTGCTCAGTGAAGCAGGTTTCTCTAGGTTTTTTCCCATAGTGTCGGGTGGGCATGTGCATTTTTGCATAAAAGTGGGAGTCTGAATTCAGGATGGTGTGAGCGGCTTTCAGCATGATGTCAGGATCGGCGGTATATAGAGTGGAGCAGCTTTCAGTGTGCATTCAGGAGTGATGATATGTGGAACAGTTGGCAGTGGTTGTTCGTAGTGAGGAGCATCATGCATTGAAGGAGGCAATAGTACGGCTTGCAGATAATATGGGTTCTGGTTGATGGGGGACATAGTGTAGAGGTGGGAATATGGGAGGAAGTTGTAGTAGTGTGGTGTAGGCTCCTGTGTTTTTTCAGGTTGTGAGCTGCTGTTTTGGGTGCTGTTAGTTTTGTGACTTGAAGCTTTTCTAAGGTAGTTGTTACATACACTATTAAGGTGCTTGCTACATGTGTTATTAATGTGCTTGTTACAAGTGTTACAGTATTTGTTACATGTGTTACATGATGCTTGTTACATGTGTTATCATGTGTGTGTAATAGGGTGGTTTGTGGTACATTAGGTATTAATGTATTATTAATGTATTATTAAGGTGTTACTAGCACATTACTATAGTGTAACTAGCTGCCTGGTTTCATAAACGCTAATTTTTTTTTTCTTATACCCTATCTGGTTCTGTTGTATACCTTAATTGGCTATGGAGGTATAGAGGGAAATATACAATAGCTTTTTCTATGGGAACAAATGGGCTCCTTCTATGGGAAGGAAGCTAGTGTCTGCATTTAGACTTCCCTGTAGCTAGCTTTTGGTCAGAGAGCAATCTTACTATTCGTGATTGGCAGTCAATCCTGGGCACTGCCTGGGAACCAGAATGTGGGCTTTCTTAAGGACTAGGCCATCAACTGGCCCTCCCCCACACTATGGCCCCCTTCATGATGGACCAACATGAAATGGACTTTGAAGTCTGCCCACTGGAGTCAGCCCAATGAAACAGCCAGCCACTCTTGCTCCCCTGCCAACTCAAGGAACCCCTAACCAGGTAAGCCTGTTGGGGGATACATTATGGAGTGACTGTGAAGTGAGCCGGTAGAAGATAAGATGATGATGATAGGAGAAAAGAAAAGTATGTTGGATGATATGAGGATGAGTGCTTCAATTGCCTGAATACTAGAAATCAGACTTTCAAAGTACATCCACTAGGTGGTAATGCAGTTCTTTTTCCTGTTTGGCTACCTGTTGTTATTTTTCACCAAAATGGAGAGGCAGGAGGCACGGTTTGAGAAAGGAACCAGTTTATTCAGCAACGGACCACAGGGTAGGGAACAGGAGAAAAAGGGGAGTAATAACAACAACATGCAATACTATTACGGTTATCTTCCTAATGCCTTGAGGCCTTATACTAATACTCTAATTTCCTATATGAGGAGGACAGTAAAAGAATCATCTGCAACAGCTACGCTGTAAGAGGGTCTTATTCCTAATTCCTGTTCAGACTTCCAAATCAACCCTGAGGTGCACCTCTAACTGTTACTTTGATTTCACACTATCAGTCACTCTATATGCTGTAGGAATAATCTATACATATGATGGATGGCAGTTCATGCATGACTGATTTTCTCTGTCACTGAGAAGAAAGTCTAAAGTAACTCAACTGGCTTTCCAGTATAATTCTGAGAACCTTTGTGGGAAACTAAGGGATGCAGAGAGGATTTAACAGACCATGAGTTCTCGGCCACACCCCACTTCTCTAGGGTCACCGGAATACAAGTGCAGGATCAAGATTTCTTCAACTAAGAACCCACTGAGGGCCTCCAGAATGGGAACACACAAGATCCGGCTGCAGTCCACTTCTGGACTGCCTGGAAAAGGGGAAACAATGTAAACCACCCAGCCACAATCTGCTTCTGGATTGCCAGGTGAAGGATTCGATGCAAACTACCCAGCTACAGTTCGCTTCTGGACTGTCAAATGAGAGAACAAAGAGGAAGAGGAAGATACAGTCCACTTCTGGACTGCTGAATGAGGAGAAGAAGAAGATCACTCTGCCACAGCCCGCTCCTGGACTGCTGGATGAGAAGGATGATGCAGACTCCACTGGATACAGAAGTCTGGATAAGGAAGTGTCTGGATGTTGGAGGATGATGATCTTCTAGGCTCCAAGGCTGGATGAGTCAAGGGCACACACAAAACAACAAAACCATATGTTGAACTGCGACCACGTTCGGAGTCCAAAGCTGGATGAGCCGAGGGCATACTGAAAACAATAAGTCGAGAGTCACTCAAAGAACTGACACTGATGATTTGGATAGTACTCTGATATGGATGTAAAAATAAGAAACAGAAGGCAGATTCTGCACTGGGCCAAGCTGTACTTGGGGAACTGTGAGAGGAAAATAATAAACAGGACGATGCAACTTTGAGATGACTGCGGCACGGTTCTTCGTGGAGTTGCTGTTGGCTGCTTCTGGGATACACTGAAAGATGATTCCTGAAGAATTGATGGAGACTAACAGGGTTGCACAAGGTCGAAGTGACTCTAGAGATTGTTGAAGACTAATGGAGGCAGTATAGCGCAGTGGTCTAAGGCTCTGAGCTGCAAATTTGGTGACATCCAGCAGGCCAGACCTGGGTTTGAATCTCACAGCTTCCACTTGCATACTGTGTGACCCTGAGCAAGTCACTTAACCTCCTTGTGTTCCCAGGTCGCTCCTGTAAAACAGCTTTCAGCTTAGTGTGCTATACCTGGTTAAACAACTAAATAAAAAAATAAATAAATAATTCTGGTACTTTTCCAGCACCAAAATGGTGGCACAAAACAATGCAAGACAGTTCTAACACTTAATAATGTTCGTAGGCTGAATAGCAATGCAAGAAATGTCACAGTTCCTACTGTAGTTGTCAACTGTATAGTCTCAATGTCCAGACCACAGTAAATAAACAGGCACTTTTATTCTTTGGGTGAACCCTAGTGTTTGGTGGACCTAACTACGAGGGGTCCCTCTAGCTAAATCGGGTTCTCCTGTTACTGTGGGTATACTACAGTTGGGAATAGGCTTTCTGGAAGGCTATAGACTTGGATGTATGACCAAAGCCCTTTAACACTTATGGACCTATGTGGCCAGCTAGGCTCCTATTACACCTGGGGTTGATTATGCTACTGGGCCCCCATAACATCTGTGGGCCTAAATGGCTAGCTACATGTCCTGGGCCTTGTGTTGCCCTTTAAGTCTTTGTGGCCTTCCCTTTGACCAGGCCCCTTTAACACCTTTGGGCCTGAATCTGGTTTTTAAGATCTGGGCCTAGTCACCCTGTTTAACACCTGTGGGCCTAACTTGTCCTTTTAAGACCTGGGCCTAGTCACCCTGTTTAACACCTGTGGGTCTAACTTGCCCTTTTAAGATCTGGGCCTAGTCACCCTGTGTAACACCTGTGGGTCTAACTTGCCCTTTTAAGATCTGGGCCTAGTCACCCTGTTTAACACCTGTGGGTCTAACTTGCCCTTTTTTCAGTTACATTTTTTATTAGTTGTAAACATACAACAGCAATAATTTGTTACAGTGTGAAACAACAGGCATTAACATTCCATATATAATGTACAGGAGTTAAGTAACCAGGTATATTCATTGTGTCAGACATTAAATAGGTCAGTTCCAAACTTACATGGATATTTAAAGGGGGAAAAACAAAAACTTACCTATTCGGAAGAGGTAATCGGATAAAACTACCTTAACACAGAAGGGGGACCTGCGGGGATTGGATCAGACCGGTAGGAGGTACCTCTGCTGATACGTAGCCACGGCATTAGAAGTTCAGAAAGCTGTACCTTCCAGTGGTCTTCAGGGAAGTGTCTATGAGGAAAAGGAAAAATCTTCACAAAGCAACTAAAATAAAGTAATGGTTACAGACTTATGACATATATGCCTGACACATCATGTCAAGCAGAGCGGTTGCTACAGATATTCATAACTAGAACCATAACAATAAGTAACAAAGAGAGAGAGAAAACAACAAAAGAAAAGAAAAAATAATACTTCATTAGGACAAGAAGGTGCACATTTACCTATCGATCTGGTACAAATCTGAATTAACTAAGGGGATCGTTAAACATTGCCATTTCAGTAAGGGTGTATCCTTGATGACAAACCTTCATATTCAGCCTATGCCAGCCCGTGGGTCAATGTATGCCATATATGGGACCCAGCATTGGTGAAATTGAAACCCTTGCCCAAGAGCCATATATGACCGTCTAGCCATCTCATGCACTGAGGTGAGGCAAGAAAGGATATCCGTGGTAAAGGGAACAGAGGTGGTCCTCCATTTACTAAGAATTAAGCGCTTTGCCTGCATGCATAGTATCATTAGTCATCTAAAGTGTGACTTCCTAAGGGTTGGGGCATCATCCTTCATACCTAGGAGCATCAATGGGGCTGAGAGAATAGTGGGGCACTGTAAAATCTTACTGGCCTCTTGTGATATCCCCGCCACACTGGTGTTATAAGAGGGCAGAGCCACAGAACGTGAACCAGATCACCCCCAGGCTGTTGGCATCTCCAGCATTTATCGTTAGGTAAAGCCTTGGCCTTGTGGAGTATTGAAGGGGTCCTGTACCAGAAATGCATGATTTTGTTCTGGATCAGTCTACTCCTAGTATCCTTGTAAGTGGTATGGCTGAGATGCCAGCATTGTTTCCATTGAATATCCGATATTTTAATCTGCAATGCATGTTCCCATTTGATCTTTAAATGGGATGAGGAGTTCAGTAGTGAGGCTCTTACTAGGGAATATATCACCACCGCAGTCCCCTTTTTCATTTGGAACCATTTCATAATGTGTGATGGGTGTACTGGGAGATAAGGGTTTGGGGGTAGTAGAGGTTTGACTGCATCTCTTATTTGTAGATATTTCCAAAAATCAGAGATGGGTAGAGACCCACTGCATTTGTATATTTTGGAAAGTATCTGCTACCCCAGTACTAGGATTGAGCAAATCGTTAAGAAAGTAGATACCTTTTTCAATCCAAGTGAACCAACGGACATGGCTACCTCCAATGTGAATAAGGGGATTACACCAGAGGGGTGTATTAGACAATGAGATCAGCTGGGCAGGTATTCTTTTGCATAACACATCCCAATAAAAGCATGAGGAGGCTAAAGTGGGGTGATTACGAATATCAGGGGATTTGGCGGACCACAAAAGGGAAGCTAATACAGGGGTGGAGCCTGCATTTTGTTCTAACACAAGCCATTGGGGGGGAGCTAGTGGTAGCGGGCTGAAACTACTTTACGGTCTGAGAGGAATGATATGCTATTTTATATCCCTCCATCCAAGGGAGCACCCAACCTCCTTGGTTTCAATGAGCCCGGAGTTTGTTCCTACGATATCGTGGTCGAGTGGAATCCCACAGAAAGGAGCCAACCATTTTATCTATCCTCTGGTACCAATGAGGAGGGAAAAACAGGGGGATATGTGAAAAAATTAAAAAAATTGAGGTGCCAACACCATTTTAAAGTCGTCAATTTTACTTGCCATGGTAAGATGTAATTTGGACCAACAGTCTAGCTCACCTTTACATTCTGTTAGCAAGGGTCCCAGGTTTTAGTCCCACCATTTTTCCAGGTTAACACCCACTTTAACACCTAAATAAGTGATGGTGTCCTTGGACCACTTCAGGGCCATCTGGGGGAGATTGCTGGATATACATGCTGCATTTAGAGGAAGTAGTTCAGTTTTAATTTGGTTAATTTTTAGGCCTGAAATATGCGAAAGTGATTTAGAAGGGAACTTAGGGGAGGGATAGAGGAATTGATATCATCTAGAAGAACTAGGAGGTCATCAGCATATAGTAGAGTAGTGAAGTGGGTTGCATTTTGCTGAATCCCTTTGATGTTGGTGTTCTGCCAAATTGCAGATGCCAGGGGTTCAATCACCAGGACAAATAATAAAGGAGAGAGTGGACATCCCTGTCTAGTACCCTGAAAAAGGGGGAAGGGGTCAGATAATAAGGAGTTGGTTAGTACCCGGCTTGCGGTGAAGTGTATAAAGCTTTGACGGCCGCCCTAAAATAAGGTCCGATATCAAAGCTTTGGAGCACAGCCTGTAAATAGTCCTATTCAACTGAGTTCAATGCTTTCTAGAAGTCGATTGCCAAAGCCGCAGCCAGGGTCTTAGCGTGTTTAGCAAGGTGAAATAAATTAATAAGAGTTCGTATGTGATCTGCACTATGTCGGCCATGAATAAAGCCCACCTGAGAAGGATGGATCAGAGAGGGAAGAAGAGGGTTCAATCTGTTGGCGAGCACTCTGGCATATACTTTGCTGTCAGAATTGATTAAGTAGATAGGCCGATAGCTGGCTGCTTCAGAGGGGTCTTTACCCTTCTTCGGGAGGACAGTTATTATAGCTTCTCTTAGGGAATATGGGAGTATGCCTGTGCACTGAGTTTCGTGAAAACTTGGGTTAAGAAAAGAGTAATCATAGGTGCCTTGATTTGAAGAAACTCAGCAGGAAACCCATCTCCACCTGGTGCCTTCCCAGTTTTAAGAGAGGTCAGAGCAGTACGGACCTCAGCAGCAGTAATGGGGGTATATAGTTCTTCTCTTTGAGCCGATGTTATTTTTGGGAGAGACAGTGTGTTCAAGAATATCGAAGTGTCAGACCTAGGTGCAGACCAGGATGAGGTGCAAAAGTGGGAATAAAAACCTGGCATAAGTTTATTTACCTCTTTCACTTTGGTTTTTATGTGTCCTGAAGCGGGGTCTCTGAGACCTACAATAAATCTGGCAGTCTGTTGCTTCCTGATCTGGTATGCTAGTATTTTCCCGTTTTTGTCCCCCCTTTCCCAGTAAGTGTGGCATATTCTTAGTAGAGCCAGATCAGCTTTTTGAGATAGGAGCTCATTTATCCGAAGGCGCAGTGCTAGGACCTTTCTGCCCAAGAGTGAGCTGTGGGTAGGAGCAGAGTTGGCCTTAAGAGCCAACTCGGCTGAGTTTAGTTCCTTTCCTAGATTGGTTAGCTCTAAATCTCTTTCCTTCCTCTGATATGAGGCATAGCCAATGATTTTCCCTCTCATGGTGGCCTTATACGCCTCCCACGTGTTTTGTGCTGAAGTTTCAGCTACTGGGTTTTCTGAGAGGAACAACTTTGTTTTAGATTTGGCCTAGTGTAGAAACTGAGGGTCTTGTATAAGGAGAGGGTCCAGCCACCATGTGGGAGAGCGTGGGGAGGAGTCACCTTGAAGGACAGTAACTTGGACCGGGGCATGGTCAGAAATAACTGTGGGCAAGATTCTGGAGCTGGTGACTGGCTGATTGAGAGTATGAGAAATCATCCAGAAATCTAGTCTACTATAAGACCCATGCACCCCTGAGTGAAATGTATAATCCTGTTCTTTAGGATGAGTTAGATGCCAGATATCTATAAGCTGATATTCTGAACATAGTCTGCTCAAGGCCTTAGCCCCTCTGATATGGGTCTCCTTACCCTGGTCATTTCTATCCAAAATAGGGACCATTATGAGATGAAAATCCTCCCCCAGGATAATAGGAGTATCAGATTTGTGCATAGCTTCTATTTTAGTTGTTAAATCCACAAAGAAAAGGGGGACATCCTTATTGGGGGCATACACATTAACTAACTGTAAGTTACCATTAGGAGTGTCCACTTGGGCTATGATTCAATGGCCTTGGGGGTCAGCTTTACTTTGCAGAATTGACCCGGGCAAAGATTTATGCATCAGGATGGCCACACCACGTTTCTTCGTGGGGGCGCTAGCATGGAGCTCTTTTCCCACCCAGTCTCTTACCAGTAGTTTATGATCTTGCTTAGTAAGCTTAGTCTCCTGTAGAAAGGCAACCTGGGTCCCTAGTCTCTTCAAATTTGACAGTAGCTGTTTCCTTTTTACCTGTGTGTTAAGACCGCTCACATTCCATGTAGTAAAGGTCTGGTCAGCCATAGCTATAAGGAGTGTGGAAGGTAATTGAGGAGGCACTAGAAACACCTGAGGAGAGCAAAAGATCTAACGTGGCAGGAGCTATATTTATTGATCCCCATCGGGAAAGAGACACAGAATGAAATATGAAGGTATTGTAATAGTGACTAGCAATTAGTTGTACTCCACAATCTTGAGTACTGGCAGGAAATGCAATGAAGTTTAACTTAACTAACACTATACTAAGAACAATCCTAACAAAACTATATACAAGGAATGCGCTAATTCACACTTGGTCAGAGGCTGACCTACAGGGCGGAGGCAGAGAACACCTCCTAAGCCTAGCCCACTTGTCCATTGGGGGGGGCGGTTAAGGACACAGTATGAGGCCAGGTCATAACCTGTTAGTGCACAGTTAGATAAAAGGGCTACGTGGGCTAAATCGAGCCACACAAACCTGACCTGGTTGGGATATCCTGAAAACAAGAAATGGTAGTTGGCACTAAATTGGGTACAAGGCATTAGACTTACAGACTTCTGATATGTAAGCGCATCAGAGGTAAAGATAGGTAACTGCCCAATGGTTTTCCCTAAGCTTATGAAAAATTAAACAATCCTGGGGCACTAGCCATCTAACTTAATCCACCTTATGCACCTTTTATGCTGGCTGGGATCTTCTGGGCCTTAGAGAAAGGGAGCTCTTAGAGGGAGCATTTCTCGAGAACGTATTAAGTTCCTAAACTTAACTCGCCAAGAACTAATTAAAACATAGTCGATGAAATTGGACATGAACTTATAAACATGCTCAAAGTACAATCCTGATATGGTAGAGCTATATGAGTATGCCCTCAAGACAATCTCTGGGCGACAGGGCAAGGTTATAAGGCCTGGGTGATAATGGGATTGGGGGGGATGCAGTAAAACATCGTTCCCAAAAACAGCCCAGGACCTGTACCCCTGCCCTACCCTCTAAAGAGTGATCAAAAAGGCCACTTATCTATTTCAGTCCAGTGAAGTGTCTGGGAAAGACCGGATAGAGTCTGAAGCAGCTGGTTGTGCCGCCATGTCTGGGCCATCATCCTCGGGTCAAAGCAACTGTGGAGCAGACTTAGCAGAGGAGACCCCTTCAAGACCTGGTGCTGAATTGTTTTCAGTTAGTGAAGCTTCATGGACCATCTCCTCTTCGGGATCATCTGGAAAGTCCCCGATATCATTTTGATCTGTTGAAACATAGAAACATAGAATTTGACGGCAGATAAGGACCGCTTGGCCCACCCAGTCTGCCCATTTCCCTACCTACTGGATAAGCTGCAGATCCTAGTTAACCAGCAGCCTACTTCTTCCTACCCCAACCCCCCAGAACTGCCTTATGATTATCCCATGCATGCTTGAATTCCACCACTGATTTTGACTCCACAACCTCCTCCGGAAGGCCGTTCCATGCATCCACAACCCTCTCTGTGAAAAAATACTTCCTTAAATTACCTCTGAGCCGCTCCCCCTCTATCTTCAAATTGTGCCCTCTTGTTCTTGCACACCTCTTTTTTTGAAAGATGCTACCCTCTTGGACTTTGTTGATTCCCTTGAGGTACTTGAAAGTTTCTATCATGTCCCCCCTCTCCTCCTTTCCTCGAGGCTATACATATTAAGCTCCTTAAGTCTCTCTTCAGAGAGTGAGAACAGTGAAATGGTTAGGATTAGCAAAGATTTCCAGACTGGACTCATGAGGATCATGCTCTTGATGTAATCGCTGGTCAGACCGTACTTCTCTCTGTTGTGGGTGAGCTCGTCTCTCGCACCTCTCTGCTTGCGGATGCTTACGAGACCTCGCTGGTAGGCCACGAGTAGCTCCTTGGTCAGGATAACTATGATGGAATTCCGATGGGGATCGATCGGTGGTCCACTGAGAGGTCTGTGTCTTAGCAGAAGTCTTGTTCCGATATGACCTAGGGTAGCTGCATTATGCAGGGTATTGCTGTTATTAAGATATTCCATAAGTGCTGACGGCATAGAGAACAGTAGTGGCATACCATTTATTTCCAATCTCATAGTGGCAGGGTATCGTAGGGAGAAACAAATTCTCATTTTGTGCATTTTAAGGCGACACTCCGTATATTCTCTATGTTTTGCAGCCAAGTCTTTAGAATAATCCTGGAAGATTAGGATTTTATGATCCTGCCAGGATAATGCCTCCATATCTCAGGCCCGAGAAGAGATCCACTCTTTGTTCACAAAGTTCAGGATCCATGCCATGATGGGCCTGGGCCTCTCTCTGGATTTAGGCAGTGGGCTAAGTGTTCTATGGGCCCTTTCTATGGCAAAACCGTGAGGGAGATCCAGTCGTAAAATTTCAGGTAAGACATCCATAAGAAAATCCGCTGATCTACCCTTTTCTACTCCTTCAGGGAAGCCATGGAGATGGAGATTATTACGTCTGCTCCTATTTTCCATGCCATCAATTTTTTGCTGCATAGTATGAATAATTTTGTCTTGCTCCCTCACTGTTGATGTAAGTGCCTCCATACGGTCTGTATTGCCCTTTGCCTGTATTTTACATATTGAACTTTCTGGCTGAGGTGTTGAATGGCAGCGGTTGTATTATTGGATGCCAAAGTAACTTCTGTCATTCGCTGCATCAATGTGTTGAATGTGTCAGTGAACTTCTGCAGAGATAAGGTTGCAGTTTCTTCAGGCCTTGCACCTCAAGCTACGTTAGAGAGTGACATAG
This sequence comes from Neoceratodus forsteri, assembly GCA_016271365.2. Lineage (NCBI taxonomy): Eukaryota > Metazoa > Chordata > Ceratodontiformes > Ceratodontidae > Neoceratodus > Neoceratodus forsteri. The sequence goes on from JADMNL010000023.1 coordinate 347,961,881, forward strand.
CATGCATAGAGTTGGTGCTTTAGCTGGGGGAAGAGGCAATTAATTTATTAGCTTTCCGAGCACAGTCCAGTATAGAATCGACCACTATAATGCCGAAAAGATGTGCAAAAGAGGTGCCAGCACAGATTTGAGATCCCAGGTCTGTGGAGCACTGTGATCAAGCAGCCATCAAGGTAGGAGCCAAGCCACATCCCCTTCCTAACTTGCCCTTTTAAGACCTGGGCCTTTCTTCTGGCTAGACCTGTCTGGCTGAGCCTCTACAATTCACTGGGCCTCACTTGGTGTGCTGGATCTATCTGGCTGAGCTCCTTTAATTCTCTGGGCCTAGCTGGCTGAGCCCCTTTAATTCACTGGGCCTTGCTTGGCTGAGCCCCTTTTAAATTCTTATTTGGAGCATTGCTGCCACACTTTAACTTCTGCCCCATCTTGTTTCACCCCTTTATAAATATTAATAGGCCCCTTCTATGGCCTTGCTGAGCTAACCCCTCCCAGTGGGCATTGCCGCCGCACCCTATGAATATTTAAATTAGTGGTCCCCTCCTCTCAGCCATCATCCAATGCTCTTAGCACCTAGCTATACTGTTTTAAAAAAAAATAAATGGATTTTCTGTTTGTTCCTGGTGATCAGCACTTTGCTTGTGTGCTGCCGCCAACTCACTGCCCTGGCCCGGGGTGAAAACAAGGAGACTGGATTGGGAGGTGGGAGGTTTGCTGGCAGTGGGAGGATGCCTCAGGCCCAGGCAGCATGGCAGACAGTAGGGGGCCTTTCAGATCTTCCCGACATCGACCCTTGCTCTCTTTCTCTGTCTGCGCACTGCTCGGGACAATGCAGCTCTGCTACCGCAGCATCCAGGGGACCGAAATGTTACTTTTTAAAATAATAAAACAGTGCACCAAGCCCTTCTCTTCATGGACCAGATTATGTTTTTTTTCTTCTGGTGCCTTAAACTGGTACCACAGCATCAGGGGTAGTCTTCAGCAGCTGGAGGCAGAAGAGGTGCACAGACAAGCCCTCAGAGATGGCTTTAACCCTCCAGATAAGCCTTGTCTTGTCCCTCCACGCTTTCTGCCCTCTCTCCTCAACTGCTACCAGGAACTATCTAGTAACAGATAAAATATTTCAAACAGTCACACTCTGAGTTCTGGATTTTTGGATTAAAATGCTGTGCATGAGCAGCTCAGCACAGCATTCTATCCTGGGCACGTTGTTTACTTTTGCTGGCAGCACAACCTGGCTTGCATGATTTATTCTGTGCTCTGTGCACCTTTACTGGGGTACACTGGGGAAACTGGAGAATACAGGGAACTGGAGGGGAACCCCAACTTTGGGATATTACAACTGTACTTGGGAGGCCAGCAAAGCGTGTCAGTGGGCTTAGGGGTTTGCTGTTTTCCTTTTTTTAGTATGATGTTGGTTTGTTCTGAACTGATACAAGATGTTAGTGTGTTTTTGGGTAGTAGAGATTGTAAGTAAACTGTAGCTAGGTGCCAGGGTGATTCAGGCATTGGGGCCTACTGTTAAATAGTTGCTAGATATAGTAGGGTGTAGGAACTTCCCATAAAAAGCCTGCTAGGTATTAATGAGCTTCAGGGCTTTAGGGCATATGGTCACTGAGTGGTAGTAGGATAGCCTGACTAGGTCTGGGAAGAAAGAAAAAGGAAAGGACTAGTAGAACTAGGGATGTAGCCAGGATTTGGTAAAAGGGGGTTTCCAAATATTTCAAGGGGGGACAGGGGTATGCTTCCCCAGTAAAATTTTGAAAATTTAGGAGGTAAATGGTGTCATTTCATGCCTTTTTGGCAATAACAGTGGACTGGGACTGGGGAGGCATGAGACTGACAACTTGAATTTCGATGCAGTTAAAAAATTCAAGCTGTCAGTCTCATCCCTCCAAAGTTTGGCTTGAACTCAGGGTTCTTTTCTCCCTTTTTAAATTTCCATCTTTCTCTTCTGTAGATCTGTCCTATTCTTCTGTGTAAGGAAATCACAATGGTCTTCTCTGTAGATGACACCTATGATGACACCTATGTACAAGAACATCCCTTAGAATACAGGAAGAACTGAGATACGCTCTTTTATCAGCGATAATTTTCCTGTTTTTTTTTCTTTTCCTGCGGACCCACTATCTCCATTCCTGATTGTAGCTTATTTGTTTTAACTAGATAAGGAGATGGACTGAGACATAAGTCCTTAAAAGCCATATTTTTCCTTTTTGTTTTTTTTCTGCCCCATCTCCATCTCTGGCTGTGGCTTTCCCTTTTCACCTTTTGCCACTGGCTAAAGTTGCACTGCCTGCAGTTTAAACCAGGCAAATATTTCCATGGCCCTTTAAGACTACAGTATGGTGTGGACAGGCTCTAACAGTTTTCAGCTCTTGAGTTTTTTTTTCAGTCTGCCCCCAGCTATGATGTCCACCATTGAGACCTAGCTGCACAGGGAGATGTGACAGACAACTGTCGGTAGTCAGGTTTTGAATTCAATTTAATATTAATAAGCAGCTGCCATAAAAAAGCAAAGCGCCCAGCCTCACTGATCACACACACACACTACTGCTCTCAAGACTGGTAGCGGGAAAGCATCTGAGTGTCAAGCGAGTCTGTGCACTCTGCTCAGAACAATCACATGACCACCCCTTTCACAGTCACCTGACCAACACTGGGCCCATCAATCTAAGGCTCTTTGTCTGTCCCCAGTGGGAGGGGGTGCTTATTGCTGCATAATCATAAGCAGATGCCCACCTCCTGTCTTGCTAGTGGCACTTTAAATGAATCATTTTTCGACACTGACCCAGTGACTGCTGTGAGTAAAATTGGAGGATCAGATTTTGGCAAACCAGAGGCTGGGGCAGTTTTTTGAAGGGGGGAGGATTTACAGTAGCAGTTGTGGAGTTTTGGCAGGTGGGGGGGTCTGTGCACACAGGAAACCTCCTGCCTCGGCTACGCCTATGAGAACAGGGAAAAGGAAATGTGGGGAGTGACACAATGCAGTGTTTGTGTGGTGGCAGTCTACAGGGAGACTTTCTGGAGGCTGTGGTGCTGTACCATCTGTGTGTGCCTCTCGGGGTGGAGGGAAAAAGTCTCAAGGCTCCAATCAGTGCTGTCAGAGAAAGTGAGGAGAATGTTGTGAGACTCAAGGCCATGTTGATAAAGAGTCAGTGGACCATCTCTCCTGCCCATGGACCACCATGCCAGACACCTCTACCTCAAAGGCTGCCAGAAGGAAGGACCAAGTAGTAGGACTAAGGTGGGCTCAAGGAGGATGGGGGTGGTAGGATTGGGAAAGCTGGGGGGAGTGGGTAACAGACATGCTCCTCATCCAGTGCCACTAATGAACTCCTATGCCATTCTGGTACAGCAGGACTGTGATGAAGGGGCACATGAGGTGGTGGATGGAAATGATGTGGGGGAATGCCCAAATGGAGTCCATAGGAGGGGAGAAGGAGACGTTCAGAGAAGGACAAAGCAACTTCTAGTAGAGGAAACTATAGTCAGGGGGATGGGGGAAGGAAAGAAGGTACGGAGGGAGATTAAGTGCCTACCTGGCACATCGGCATGGAGGGATGGAAAGTGTATGCAGTAGATTGTGAGGGCTGTAAGTAAGAAGGAAGGGGGAGCTGGACGTCATTGTCCACCTGGATGCATATGACCTAGTTCTGAAAAGGACAGGGGCAATGCAGAAGCAGTTTAGGGAGCTGGGGAAGGGAGTTAGGCAGGTAGCTCAGACTGTAGCCTTTGCAGAAGAGCTGCCTGTCTACAACATGGGGCAGGAGAGGGACCTCCACATTAAGGCTTTCAACTCATGATTGAAGGAATGGTGCAGATAGAAGGGGTATGGCTACACTGAGGACCAGGGCTCCACAAGGAGGGGATCAGAGCTTGTATGAGGGGGATGGCCTGCATTCATCCATCCAGGAAGGGAGCAGCAGTCCTCAGTAGATGGTTGAAGTGTTACTTTGATAGGCATTTTAACTAGCCAAGAGGGGTGGTGGAAGGCAAAGGGATGGCAGAAACTTGACCCCCTCTGGCTGTGATGGAGGATAGAGAATTTCTAGGGGAGAGAATTCCCACCAAAATGAAGGACAACCAAGGATGCATGGGATCAGCATGAGAGGAAGGGGGAAGAGAAGCAGGAAGTATAAAAAGGAGAAGAAGGGGGAACAACTAGACAACATGAGAAGGGACAAGAGTAGGACTAACAAAATCTGGATAGCCATGTGTGCCAAAGCTAGAAGTCAGGAAATAAGATACCAGACCTCAAAGCCACCATGGCAGAGGTAAGCCTGGATATTGTGGTTATCACTGAAACATGGTGCACAAACAACCATGATTGGTAAATTGTCATATTTGGCTACACAATGTTTAGAAGGAACAGGGTAGGAAGAAAAGGTGGGGGAGTGGTACTTTATGTTAAAGAAACCATCAAAGTGACAAAAGTACAGGGAGGACAGGGGAGGTTGAGGTGTTGTGAGTAAACTTTGAGTCTGGAAACGGAGCCACCATTCGCATGAGAATGGTATACAGGCCTCCAACAAAGGGAGAGGACTTGACAAAGAGATGTTGGAAGATAGAGGCAAAATGGCTAAGAAGGGAAGGTGGTGCTGGTGCGGACTTTAATCTGCCAGATGTAGAGTGGAACCTATCTGCTGCAGCATCCGCTAGGAGCAGAAACATCTTGGACTCCCTGCAGGGGGCATTCCTTAGGCAGCTGGTCAGTGAACCCACTTGGGGTGGAGCAATACTGGACCTGGTACTTACAAATGGGGACAGTGTGGTGGACATCAGAGTGGGGAGTCATCTGGTGACCGTGACCATCACACTTTGTAGTTTAATAAAAGAATAACAGTGGAAACCAGCCACACAAGGGTGCGGGTACTGGACTTCAGAAGGGCCTACTTTACAAAGATGGGGGAATGCATCTGAGAAGATCTGGTGGGGGGAGATGTTGAAGGGTGTGTTGGAGGGAAAATGGGCCAGAATAAAAAAAGAGCATAGTAAAGGCTACAAACTTGTATGTCAGACAAATAAGCCAAAGGGGTTTTGCCTGGGAAGTGTTATTTTGCCAGCAGAACCCAGAATTCAGCCTTATTTCAATGAAAATTTGTGCTTTTATTGTGTTTTAATACCTTGTGTGTTAGCTGACCTGGAGCCCTGTGCAGTAGCAAAGCAGGAAGAGGAGTTGTAGTCCATTGACAAAACCGAGGATTACAACTCACTGTAACATTTGCAAAATTGTACCTGGGGCACAGAAACACATTTGGAGGCTCTCATATGCTACAGGAGACCTCAAAAAGTGTTTAAATTGTGCACTTTGATTAAATTGGGTGATCACTCACTTGTGACCTTGGAAACCACTTCCAGGTCTTGAATATAGCTTTAAAGAATGACCTGCAGTGAGTCCCGGATGGGTTTTTGTCTGGGATGTGTTATTTTGCCAGCAGAACCCAGAATTCAGCCTTATTTTAATAAAACTTTGTGTTTTTATTGTGCTTTAACACCTTGTGTGTTAGCTGACCTGGAGCCCTATGCAGTAGCAAAGCAGGAAGAGGAGTTGTACTCCATTGACAAAACTAAGGACTGCAACTCACTGTAGCATTGTAAAATTGTACCTGGGGCACAGAAACACATTTGGAGGCTCTGATATGCTAGAGGATACCCCAAAAAGTGTTTAAATTGTGCACTTTGATTAAATTGGGTGATCACTCACTTGTGACCTTGGAAACCACTTCTGGGTCATGAATATAGCTTTAAAGAGTGATCTGCAGTGAGCAGGGTGAGTGTGCATCAGAGCATGCTAAAACACATGCAAAGATATGCGCATCTGCGCATGTTATGCATGTTACTCGGGTGCAGAGGGACCAGACTAGAACAAAACAGAAGCTGCTGAGACTAAAATCAGACAGGTAGGCCTGAAGAGTGATACTAGGCACAAAGCTGTAGGAAAGAACCTGAGCAAGATATAGTTGAGTATCAAGGCAGAGGGTACACAGACATATACAGTATGGATACAATTGAGATAACAACAGGGGGAAAGGGGTATTAAATGTAATACAGGTGAACTGTACCTAATTTCAAAGGGACCAGCAATAAAATTACCATTTACATGTGTGAAATGTAAAGATAATGTAGACATGCTTGCTGAAATAACTCTGTTTAACACAAGAATGGAAGCACTGGAAAAAAATCAACAAAGTATGGTATTAAGTATGAACATAGTAGAACAAGCAGAAAAAAATAGACCAATATGGCCCTACCCCTGTTTTCCAACACTTTTAGCACCAATACCATTACACAGGATGTAATTGATGTACAAAATGAAAACACAAGCATTAATAGCAATAAAAAAACTCAAGGGACAAAGCACTTGACCAAAAAGACAATCAATGGTACCATATACAAAGTGCCAGGCCATCTAAAAAAGGAAGGAAAGCTGATAAATGTGCACTACCAGTACATAACAGCTTTGATCCACTTAATGCACACATACAGGAAGAAGTGTCACATATACTTGACATTTCAGTCCCAGACATTCATGAAAGTAGCACGAACCTATTGCTCCCACTAGCACCCATAATACCTATACCAACGGATATTAGTAATACACAGTTGTCAAATGACAATACAGAAATGAGTAGAAAAACAGACCAAACAGATACTAACAGAGGGAGCTCTACAGAATCAAACAATTGGCCAACAATTTCCAGCCAACAGTCAGAACAAATATTTATCCTAGGGAATTCAATTACAAGATACACGGATAGGTATACAACATGTGGTAACAAGGAAAATACTGTAAACTGCAGCTCCAGTGGGGCAACAATTAGAGACACAAAGGAAATGCTTCCCAGCATTTTTGAGTCAATCAAAAGTTCAAAAACAGCAATCCTACATGTAGGAACTAATGATTTCGGTAGACAAGAAATTGAGCAGATAATGATAGAGATGAAATCAACAATAAAAACCCTTAAGGACTTTTTTTATTTTAGTTTTTTGTTGACCAGGTAAGTACACTAGACAAATCCTGCCTATTTTCAGGCACGACCCGGGGGAGGGGGATACAGATGAATGCTTACTGACCTTGAGCCAGATTAAGCTGGTCCTACCAGTACCAAGAGCAAATCGCAATAAAATTAAAAACATCAAAACAAACAACAATTGGCTATGTATGTGGTGCCTTACCAATAACATAGACTGTATCAGAACCTGAGAACAATTTGAAAATAATAGAACATTATTTGGATATGATGGACTACATCTAAGCAAACGTGGCTCTAGATTACTGGGTTGCATTTTCAAAAAACAACGAATAAAATTATAGGACAAAAATAACTTGATAAAGGGGGACTAGGGAAAATGGCAACCACAATTCCAATGACACACATATAAGTGAACAAAGGACAAGTGAACAAAAGTGGATCCACAGCAAAATAGGATTATCCTTTCTCCTAACAAATGCCAGGAGTTTGAACCCCCAAACATGATGAATTAGAATTAATAATTAAACAAAATAATATCAATATTGTAGCTATAACAGAAACATGGTGGGGGGAAACCTCAGATTGGAATAAAAATATCCCTTTGTATAATGTCTGTTACAAAAATAGAAAATCAAAAAAGGAAGGGGGTATAGCACTGTTTATTGAAAACAACATTATATATAAACCTATTAATGATTCAATCAAAGAAGAGTCTAGTGAAATAATATGGGTAGAAATTGTAAGAAAGCAACAGAAGAAGTTATTAGTGGGACTTTGTTATAGACCACCAGACACAAATATGGAAACACACCAAATCCTATTAAACAACATCAGTAACAAAATGCAAAATAGTGAAACCATACTTATAGGTGATTTTAATCTTCCAGGGTTAAACCGGATGATGGGTACTTACAGCAATAATTTTGAGCATATATTTTTAGATATGTGCACACATAATGAGCCAACAAGAAACAACAATATTTTGGATTTAATCTTGACTGATGTTTCAGATCAAATAAACAACATTAAAACTCAAGTTCCTTTAATGAATAGTGATCATAAAATAATAACATTTAACACTTTAACAATCAACAACACAATAGGTAAAACTGCTTTCAAAAATTATAATAAGGCAAATTATGCTGGCATTAAATATGAACTCAGACAATGGCAGTGGGATAATGGCCCTTCCAAGCCAGAAGAATTATTGACAAGACTTAAAATAAAATTCTGGAACTAGAAACCAAATATATACTATATAAAAAAGTACAATAAAAGGGGTAAAGTACCTATTTGGCTTATACCAAAAATGTCAAGACTCATTTCTAAGAAAAAAACAGCATATAACGCATTAAATAAGGATAGTAATGACTACAATAAACACAGATACAAACTCACTTTAAAGGAATGCAAAAATGCAATTATAGTAGAAAAAAGAAAAATTGAGTTTAAACTAGCACACATGAAAGATGGAGGAAAGATCTTTTATTCATACATCTATAATAAAAAACAAACAATAAATCCTATAGGCCCCCTAATAGTAGACAACAAAAGCATAGTGGCATCTCAAGAAATGACAGAAGAACTGAACAAATATTTTTGTTTCGTATTTAATAAAAGTAGCCCTTGTAATAAATCCACACATGCCAATAACTTAACCAAGAGTGCGTACTAGAAATAACTTAAGAGGACACACTAAAAAAAAATTGAGCAAACTAAACGTGAACAAATCACCAGGACCAGACAAATTGCATCCAAAATTACTAAAAGAACTAGCCTCTTTGCTTATGGAACCATTGCATAGGATCTATAATCTATCCCTTATGACAGGAAAAATACCAAATGATTGGAAAACAGCAATGGTCACCCCTATCTTTAAAAAGGGAAACAGGGCAGACATGAAAAATTATAGACCAATCAGTCTTACCAGCATTTTAGGGAAAATATTTGAATCATTTATCATGGAAAGACTTGAATTAGACATGAAATAAAAAAATATAATTGACAACACACAACATGGATTCAAAAGTGAAAGATCTTGCCTTACACACAGCATGGTCTTTTATGAAATGGTCAGTAATTATTTGGATGAAAAAAAATCAGTGGACATTGTATACTTGGACTTTAGCAAAGCCTTTGATAAAGTCCCCCACTCAGTGTTTATTACAAAAATGTACAAATTGGGGATAAATCATTTTTCTCGTGCACTGGGTAGAGGAATGGTTAAGCAACCACACACAAACTATATGTATCAGGGGTTTTCACTCTAATATAGGGTTAGTTATTAGTGGTGTCCCTCAGGGGTCTGTGTTGGGGCCTTTGCTTTTTTCCTTATTTATCTTGGATATGACAAACTTGCTTAGCAATTTTTCTATAAAATTTGCCGATGACACCAAAGTGGCAGTTAAAGTAACCACTGACCATGACATATGTACACTAGATAGAGACTTAGTCATACTGGAAGAATGGGCGTTCAATAATAATATGACCAAGGCCACTGGTTTTTGTTTTTTACCAGAAAATCCAGTAAAACTCTGGAATTAGGGCTACCTGAACACTGGTAAAAACAAAGATTTCATGGAATCTGATGTTTTATACCAGATTAGTAAATCTACAAAACTTGCATTTTTCATATAATTGCTTCCTGTACTGTTTTTAATTTGCTTTATTTAATGCTCTGTTTATTAAGCCTTCTTTTGTTATAATTATTTATACACATACTAAAAGAATGACAACAGGATCCTGGTAAAATCCCAAAATTAGAGTAATAATCACCAGTGCAATTCTGGAATCTGAAGTTTTGAAATTGAAATTTCATTTTTTTTTATCACCATAAATCAGTGCCCTTGAATATGACCTTTAACACCAAGAAATGTGTAATTATGCACTTACTGTAGGAGACACAAATACTAGACATCAGTATTGGTTAAATGGTGTAGCCCTAAAAAATGTCTCCACTGAAAGGGGTCTTGGGATTATTATTTCACCTAATTTATCCTTTACTGAACATTGTAATGATATAGTAAAAAAATGTAATAAAATAATTGGATGTATAAAAAGAGCTTTTTCCTGTAGAGACAGAAGCTGTATATTGCCAATCTACAGAGCTTATGTATGTTCACATTTGGACTACTGCTCAGCTCTTTGGAGCCCACATCTAAGGAGCGATGTGATAAAACTAGAAAGGGTACAGCGACGTATAACAAAAATAATAAATAATATGCAAACAAAAAGCTATGAGGAAAGACTAACAGAGTTACAATTGTATCCCATGGAACTTCTTGGAACAAGAGGGGACATACTACTAATGTTTAAAATATCTAGGGACCCTACATTAATGAAAGAATTAGGAATGACTTTTAATACAAGAGTATGTAATTTAAGAAGTCACAAATATCGGTTGACATTAACATATCCAAGGGGAAACAGACATTTCTTTTTTACACAAAGGATTATACCAATTTGGAATACATTCCCTGATTATATAGTTGATGTAAAAAACATAGAAATTTTCAAAAACGAAATAGACAAGTATCTACTAAATCCATGAGTAAACATTGTCCAGCTTTGCTGGAGGTGTGCTTACATGGGCTTCGGCCTGCTGTACACCTAACTCTCCTAGTATGACTCCTAGTAAAAGCAGAAGGAGGAGGAGGAGATCATTATGGTTCTTGAGGGAAGTGGCAGAAAAGTTAAGGGCAAAGAACAGTGGCATTCAGAAGGTATAAGGAGACCCAGAAAGGAGGGCAGGGAAGTGATTCTAGGGAAATGGCAGGAGGCAGGCAAGGCAGCAAGGAGTGCAAAAGGGCAAGCTGAATAAAGAATAGCCCCGACAATATCAAAGAGGACAAGACATTTTTCAGGTATATCAACAAGAAAAGGAAGACCAAGAGCGGGACTACATGGTTAATAAAGGAGGCTGGGAGCTATACTGAGGAGAACTAAGAAAAGGCAAATATCTTAAATATTTCTGCTCAATATTCACAGTTGAGGGGAAAGGGAAGGGACCACAAATAATCACCAAGAGATTGAGGGAGGAAGGAAATGGACACCAGTCCCTTTTCTGAGGAGAGGGTCAGGAAAGCACTTCCTAATCTGAGGGTAGACAAAGCCATGGGGGACACAGGGTGCATCCAAGAGTGTTAAAGGAACTCAGGGAGGTGCTAGCTGCACCCATGACAGACTGGTTTAACAGTTAACTAGAGAACGGCATGATCTCAGAGGACTGGAGATGGGTGGATGCAGTCCCACTTCACAAAACTGATAGCAAGGATGAGGTGGGAAATTACAGGCCTGTTAGCCTGGCACCTGTAGAAGGGAAATTGATGGAAATACTATTAAAGGAAAGAATCGTGAAACATGTGGAATCCAATGGACTGCAAGACCTGAGGCAGCATGACTTCACGGAGGGGAGGTCATGTTAAATCTGAGGGGGCAGTGGACGTGGCCTACTTGGACTTCAACAAGGCCTTTGACATCATTCCACATAGAAGGCTGGTAAATAAGTTGGGTAGCATGAGGGTGGGCAGTAAGGTGGTAGCCTGGGTAAGAAACTGGTTAGGTGATAGGAGGCAGAGGGTGGTGGTAAATGGAGTTCACTTTGAGGAGAGAAGCGTGACCAGTGGGGTACCGCAGGGTTAAGTGCAGGGACCAGTCCTCATTTATGTCTTCATTAGTGACATGGCAGAGGAACTGGAAGAGGAGGTCTGCCTCTCTGTGTATGTCACCAAGATCTGCAACAGGGTGGACACTCTGGAAGGGATGCAAAGGATGGAAAGAGACTTGAAATGACTGGAGGAATGGTCAAAAGTTTGGCAGCTGAGGTTTAATGCAAAAAAGTGCAAAATAATGCATTTAAGTCTCAGAAACCCAGGGGTGCAGTACAAAATGGGGGCAAGAGAGAGATACTAGCAGCGACCAAGCAGGAAAGAGACCTGGAGGTAATCATATAGGATGACCTGAAGGTGGCAAGACAATGCAACAAAGCTATCAGGTGAGCCAGTGGTATGCTGGGATGTATAGGTAAGGGTACTACCTGCAGGAAAAGGGAAGTGGTGTTGCCACTATATAAATCTTTAGTAAGACCCCACCTGAAGTACTGTGTCCAGCTTTGGAGGCCACATTTAAGGAAGGACATAGACAGGATGGAGGCCATCCGAAGGAGGCATCCCCCCAGCAACCCCCCAAAATAAGTCATATAACTGAAAAAGGCAACCATCCCACACTGTAGTGACGTCCCCTCTGTTCAGTAAGTATTGCATGAATGACATCTTTTCCTGTAGTAAAACCTGATTAACTGAGGCTCCATCCTGTAAACCAGCTGGAGCATCAGGCCCCTTTCCAGGCTGGGCCACATATGAAACACTAAATGTCTCACAAAAGGCCATCAAAAAAGTTGTGTGGAGTAATATGTTCTCAAACTGTGACCAGCAAATGTGCAGTAATTGCTCCAACACCAGCTCCAGTGTCGCTGGGCTGATTGGGCATCACCTGTTACCAGATTTGGCATCCCAGAGCTCCATCCCTATAGGATCTTTTGAACACTGAAGGCCTGAGTATTTCCCTCCACATCCAGAACTTTACAGAACCATACAATACCTGCAAAGTGTTGCCTTGGAGGCCTTAGTGTTATCCTCCAGCTCCAGGACCTTAGAGAACCTTGACTCACCTTGGTCATTTCCAGGGCCCTCAGGTCTCACTGGGAGACACCTCTGAGGGGGCTGTTGTGAGTTCACTAGTGAACTGGAGAAGAAATTATGTGGTGCCTCTACCTGCGGTAGTGGTATGGGATACCTGTCGGACAAATTGCAGGTTACCACCCCCAAGGAAAATATAGTAACTACCCCACAGGCACTCCACCACACAATGACAGTACCCCCTTTACAATAATCCACAATGACAGGACATAACATGAAGCAATTACCAGTTTTATTAGTAGGGGAAGGGAAAAAAGGGAGGTAAAACACGTCAAACAATTCCAAGTACCAGACTGTCCTCCACACAGTATTTCCCACCTCTCACATGTGGGTGCACCTGACTTCTCCCCTGCAGCTAAATAGTAATGGCAGTCTCTTACAGTGGGTGCCACACCAATGTGCAGGTTCAGAAGGTTGAGATGAGGTGGCAGTCTCGGCCTGAACAAGAAACTTTTGTTGGGGCCCAAAATAGAACTCAATGGTTTAGATTTTTACTAGGCTGCTTGGGTTTTACCTAATGCCGAGAATGTCCATCACAGGACTTCCCCTTCTTGACCTGACTAGCTAGCTAGCTGAAGAAAGGATCCCCCTGAGCTGCAGCCCAGAGGTACTTACAGTCTGTAGATTAAAAGGGGGTTGATGAAGCTGGTCTCAGACTGTAACATGCTGGTTTCAGAGGTAGTTGGTGGTGTACCATGACAGCATTTTTTAGGAAGCAGCAGCTGTATGAGGTATTGCAGGATGTTGGACTTCACCTGCCTGGCCTTTCCAAACTTCACCTCTCAGGCCTTTGTGGACAGTGTTCACCAGGCAGACCGCTAGACATCATCCTCTCTAGTCTTACTGTCCATTGGTCTGGGGTACTGGGCAGGCTGGGTGACCCCTAGACTTGTTGCTTGGCATACACTTTTCTTCCTGAAGCAGTAATATAGCTGGGATTTGGCTCAGTCTCTAGCCCCAGTCACTCTGGCTATAAGTAATGCAGTAGTTTCCAACTTCTTGTCTGTCCAAGGTGGAAACGCCTTGACTCAGTCTCCATATTTCCCTGTTGCAATTCTCCTTATTTCCAGACTGCAAAATACAGTCTTTAACTCCAGACTGCAATCTCTCTCCTCTCAGGCTGCAAACTCTAAGGCCTGCAAATTCTCAGGCTGCAAATTTTTCAAAACACTTACTCACAGCCACAGGCTCAAATCTTGCTTTGGGAAAATGTCTCACAGTTCAAGCTTTTCCCCTTTAGCTGATTTTCATAGGCGCTAAGCCTTTTGCTGGACACTGAGGCCAAATAGGCTGGTGGGTAGATGAACAGGCTTCAGGGCTGATAAAGCTAAAACAGTATCTCTCCAATTCTCTTGTGAATCTCCAGCTGATTCTCATTTGTCAAGCTTGCAGTCCCTTTTATGCTTTTTCCCAGTTCCCCATCTGATTGTCTGGCTAATTCCTGGGCACAAAGGATGCCCTCTGACATTTCCTATCAGCCCCATTTCTTCAGGAGTCATTTTGGGGCCACCTTTATTCCTTGCATTATTGCCCAGCACACACAGCCCCATAACTTTAAACAAAAACCCATTATGGGCTAACATTTATTTGGCCAGGCTCTGCTTGGCCAGTGGGAGCCAGGATACCTTTTAATTGTTTTGTGGGAGCCCCCTTTAGCCCACTGGGGCTCCCAAAACCCATTGCCCCCCTTTGTGACTGCTAAACAATGGAGCCATGGCTTATTTAAGAGTTATGGCCCACACATGCAAATACAGTGCGTCATGACCATCTTTTTTATTTACTTTTGCCAGTCCAATTCTTGACAGCTCCCTGGAATGGTTAGTATGCTTCCCAAGTGCCCGGAGGTGCAGAAACAACTTTTGGACCTTGGCCCACTTCTTACCACGGGGCTGGGAAATGGGATTATGGTGGCCACAGCCACAGAAACCAAAACAGGGTGCCAATCGCCTGAATCCCACCAGAGTCATTTACAGGGCACCATGGGGCAGTGAAATGCTAATGGGTCTGTAGCTCACAAGGTAAGCCCTACATGGAGGGGGTGGCTTACTCTTAATAAAACTATATTAGCCTTCCCTGATGATTTTTCTCCCAAGCTTCAAAGGGTTCACAGAGCTCTGGAACCCAAACCAGGACTGAATGAATGCCCCATGTCTATTGTGATGAAGTCCCTGATATTTCAAATAAAGGAACAAGTGCTACTTAAAGCATGGTGTAAAAAGCAGGTTTATTTTGGGTATATGCAAATTTATTTCAAAAATGACTTTGCACCAGTAGTATATCAGAAATGCAAGGCATATGCCCCATGTTTGCACTCAGAATAACTGAGATAAAATTTCAGACCCCGTCTGACTAGGCTGCGGGTCACTTTCTGTGAGAAGGACATTTTATATCACACCACAGAAGATGCACAGCTGGATTTGATTCATCGAGGACTGGAGGTCACGCAGCCACCCAGGCAGCCTGGAAAAACTCAAAGGGACCTCCACACAAGGATATCAAGAGGCCACACAGATGTTCCTCTACCTCTGAGGGAGGCCAAAAGTAAAGTCTGACATTTCCAAGACATCATGCAGTCCATTAAGGATCTTCTAAAGCAGTTTCAGTTGCAGCCTAAATAATAGTCCCAGTGTGCAAAACGTTCCTTTAATGACTAACACTTTTGCAAGATAGAGCTCTTTACATAGTGGATTTTGTTTGCTTTATAGCGCATTTCAATTTCATCACCATCTACTGTATACAAATGTTTTTGGATCTGTTCTTACTGACTTCATTAGGTATGGGGTTTGGATGCCAGATCGTCCGTATGGGTGGGTGGGGCCTAACTTGCCTGCCAGGATCCTTCTCTCCACCACCTTGCAACATCAGTGGTGTGGGGGAGGGCTCAGTCCCATGGTAAAGGATAGAGGTATAGAACTATTCTGTATTACAGAGTAAAAGGTATGGTGGCACTTCAAAAATTTGATTCTGTAGACAGTCTTTCTTGATTCCAAATTCCTTTTTATTTTAATTATGGCAAGCCTCAATGTTTCACCAAGTATTTTTGCTTTATCAAGAGATGCCCTTTCAGATAAATACAAATAAATACAATTAGAAAAATGTCCACAACCACAAAATAGATGAAAATAAAAATAATACAAATGTTCAACATATATAAACATACACACACTGATG
This sequence comes from Neoceratodus forsteri, assembly GCA_016271365.2. Lineage (NCBI taxonomy): Eukaryota > Metazoa > Chordata > Ceratodontiformes > Ceratodontidae > Neoceratodus > Neoceratodus forsteri. The sequence goes on from JADMNL010000023.1 coordinate 347,977,722, forward strand.
CCACTTACTTCATCCAAATATTAATAATATAAAATCCCTTCCCTTAGTCTTTATGTAAATTCACAATCCTACAAAAAAATTAAATAAAGTGTTAGACTTCATTCATTTTTATAAAAATCATTAGAGATGGAGCCCAACACCAAAACACCATATTATAATAGACAGAACTTCAATTCTTTCTGATAAATATTTGTCAATACCTTCATATCTGAATATTTTGTAGATCCTACTTTCTGTTATTTATATATGACCTTGTTCATTTTTTACTTCAATATATGTTTCATCACATTTTATTCATGTCTGAATTTTAAACAAAAGAGAGATCTTTCTATTCATTAACATACTTTTTATAATCCATATTATTATAAGGCTCAATAGTATTTTCTGAAAAATGTCATACACTTTCTATTAAAAGAAACATGTATATATTCCATTACCTTTCAAAAAAAGAAGAGAAAAGAAATGAGAAAAGCAAACATATATCCTCAGGCTTAACCATGGAGCTGATGTAAGAGGTACAATATTTGACCACGTAGAATAAGGCATAGCACAACGGCAAATAAACTAGTTTAACTGTTCTTTAATAACAGTAAACAATTAAAAGGCTTTTATATTATTAATACCTGGATGAAGTAAGTGGCATCAATGTGTGTATGTTTCTATATGTTGAAAATTTGTATTATTTTTTATTTTCATCTTTTTTTGTGGTTGTGGACAGTTTTCTAATTGTATTTATTTGTATTTATCTGAAAGGGCATCTCTTGATAACGCCAAGATATTTGGTGAAACTTTGAGGCTTGCCATAATTAAAATAAAAAGGAATTTGGAATCAAGAAAGACTGTCTACAGAATCAAATTTTTGAAGTGCCACCATACCTTTTACTCTGTAATAGAGAACATTCCTATATCTTTGACACATCGGGAGTGGCAGCATAAGGAATAACGACAATGTCCATTTCCTGTGGAATTGCTTTTTTTCTTGACATAGAATTTTGGATGACAGAGATATGCTGCATCTAAACCACAGAGGTTGGACTTCTTTAAAATAAGTTGAGAATAAGACAATTGAGAAGACTGAAGAAGTACAGAGAATACAAACTTTTAAAAAAAATTTGGTAAATAGTTAAAAAAAAGTTGTGGAGATTTAATAGTGGATTCACTGGTGCTTCTTTCTTGCCCTTGTTTTTTTACCTTAGTAGTTTATATAGATAGTTTTATTTAAAAAAGATTTAAGATGGATGTTTTTAATGAGATAGGGGCAGGAGCCAACGCCAAATACCATTTTGTTACCTTTTCTGATGCAGAAAATGAGAAATTATTAGATCAAATTAGAGGAGATAGAGATTGCTCTACTAACACAGCAGATAATGCCAGACAGACTGCTCAGAGGGAGGAGAATCAGGAATTTAGAGACTGTCGCCTGGATTGGCATGCTATTATGTTGGGACAATATTCAGCTCACAATTTAATACCAAGAGGTCTTAGAGTGCATGTGGAGCATAATATAGGCATTAAATCAACTAAACTAGATATGAAATGGAAAGGAATAAGGACAAGGTGCTCAGTTGACTTCATTTATGCATTGATTGAGGCTATAATAGAAGAAAGGGGGAAGTTAGCCGAACAGATAAATCTGGATAAGGAAGCATTAAAGCTTAAATTACAATTAGAAGAATTTAATAAGACAATGGAACAAATAAAACAAAAGACTGACATTTATGAAAAGAATTTGAGACAACAAAAGTTAAAGAAATTTAACCGAGACACAAATGATTATAAAGAAAATAGGGTATACACACATACCAGGAATAATCTGAGAAATAATTGGATCAATCAGAATAGACAGGAAGAGAGTGGATCTGAAAGCAATAGTAGCTATATCAGGGCCAGTTACGATATAAATTCAACCTCGAAAACACAAGAAATGGAAAGGTCAACAAATAGGACAACATATAGGACAGACACAGATACAAGATGGGCTCCAGAAACACATACAAGAGAACATTTTTCCGCACAGGAGATAGAGAACAGAGATTCATCGGGTCAGCTGAGGGTGGAAGAGCAAAGAGAACCAAGATATATAATGAGGAACAGAACCGGAACAGAAGAGGGTGCAGAGCAGGGAAGAATAGGCATGGGGGAGGAACAGGATTAGACAGAGGACAAGGAGACACTAGCCCCAAACAGAGGTACTATCACAAGTAATTCCCATCTTTAATTTGAGTAAAAGAGTTTTAAATGATACAGAGATGAGAATATTAGCCAAAGGCCTTTCATTCACACCAACCACAGCTGTGAACCTGTTTGAGTTGGAATGTGACTTACAATTATTTTTAGGTCTCTGCGTCTCAAAGCACAATATAGTAATTCATTACAAGAGGAAGATTATAGGCAAAATATAAAAGCTGCCTTGGGGACAAAATCCACTTACAACCCATCAGTAGAATGTTGTCCTGCAGTGGAAACATATGCAGAGACAGTTAGACGATAAATACATCAGTTATTTAAAACAGAAGAAGACAGCCAGCCATTATACGACAATTTAACATGTATGGAGAGACATACTTTAAACATTTTAAAAAGTGATGAAAGTATAATTATAAAACCGCAGATAAGGGGGGAGGTATTGTGATCCTGGATTATGGACATTATAGGAGAATATGTGTTAGATTACTTGGGAATACAATAAAGTATTTGGAATTAGATTCTGACCCTTTGGATAGTATAAAAAGAGAGCTTATAGGATTAATGGAAGAGCTAACACTTTGTAATTTTTTAAAAGATTGGGAGGGAGAACTATTGATACAAAAATTTCCAAGAACCCCTGTTTTTTATACACTGCCAAAAGTGCATAAAGATCAAGTAGACCCGCCAGGACATCCAATAGTATCGGGGATTTCTAACATATTTGAACCCCTTTCTGATTATTTGAATTACTATTTACAACCTTTAGTGGAGAAGATTCCCACTTATGTAAAAGATACTTCTCATTTTATAAAGATTTTGAAAGAAGTGAATTTAACAGAGAAGGAAACGAGATCTATTATACTGGTTACATTGGATCTCTCTGACTTATATACTTCTATACCTCATCAGGAGGGAATTACTGCTATGGGGAAGTTATTGTATATGAGAGGAGTTGGAATACATCTAAAAACAGGAACTCTATTAATGTTGGCAGAATTTATTCTTACAAACAGTCATTTTAGGTTTGAGAAAACATTTTTCAAACAGATAAGAGGCACAGCCATGGGGACAACCATGGCGCCGGGTTATGCAAATGCTTACATGTCAGATTTTGAGAATACCTTCATATTAGATGAACAGAATAATCACTTTTTTCAATATATTAAACTGTATAAAAGATATATAGATGACCTGTTCATATTGTGGCTGGGATCTAAAGATTACCTTTTGGCTTTTGTGGAAAATATGAATATATGTGATGTGAATCTAAAATTCACCATGGACTACAGTGACGTTTCAATACCGTATTTGGATGTGAGAGTTGTGAATGGGGAAGATGGCTTGACCACGACATTATATAGCAAAGACACTGCACGTAATACTATATTAACATGCGGATAGTTTCCATGTGGAGCGATTGGTAGACAGCATTCCCTTCTCACAGTTTCTGCACATACACAGGAACTGTGGAGAGGAACAGGATTTTACAAGAGAACTTAGAGCAGCATCTGATAGATTCAAAGAATGTGGTTACACCAGAAAGAATTTATATCAGGGCGGGAAAAGGGTATCAAGTATTACACAAGTAGAAGCATTAAGTGGAGATAGAGAAACACAATTAGATAGACCAATAGTGTTTAGTATCAAACACAATCACAGAACGAGGGATATAAAAGGAGTGATACATAAGCATTGATCTATTTTAAGAGATTATCCAATGGAAAACCATGTTTTTCAAATCCCTCCAAGAATAGCGGAAAGAAAGGTATCCACCTTAAAGGACAAGCTGGTACACACTGACCACATACAAGGGAAGGCCTTAGAAAATAGACAACTATTATTGGGCCCTTTACAACCTGGGATGGTGCCTTGTGGCAGGTGGTCAGTCTGTGGACATACTAGCAAAAAGCAGAAATACAAACACCCATGTACCAACAAAGAATATGAAATGAAACAATTTATCACTTGTGACTCTGTAGGGGTAATATACATGTTGCAATGTCCATGTGACAAGATTTACATTGGCAAAACCATTAGACCTTTGAAGCAGCGTATTCAAGAACATGTCAAACATCAGAAATAAGAAATCCACTCCAGTAGTGGATCATTTTCTGGAAGCAGACCATACTGAGGCATCTTTAAGATTCTGGGGACTAGAGACAATTAAACCTCCAGCTAGAGGGGGAGATTTTAATAAAATAGTAGAAAGGTTAGAGACAAAATGGATATTTGAGATGCGAGCATTAGAACCAAGGATTGGCTTAAATAAGGACATAAATTGGAGTTGCTGTCGTAGGTAAAATATGCCTGTTTGCCTCCCTTTCTTATTCACTAATTCTTATTTCTTCTTTTTTAGCAGAATTTACTGAGAAAACTAAGTTTTGCTTCATGTTAGTGAGATTAATCCCCTCAGTGATAGACACCCAGGTCACTTAGTTAATATTTTATTAGATTGTGAAGGATATGTGACTTCAGGAAAAGACCCCTATGCAATTAAGATGAAATTCTATTGGACGGTGGGGGTTACTTCATAAAGTTTAAAAATGAATAGAATGATAGTCCTGCCTATGTAAGTTAAGTCAATTTCCATCTTTACTTTGAGTTAGAGACACATGGGTGATTAAGATAGAGTGTTCCAGTTGATGGAAATTTGGTGCATGGATTACTTTGTTAGATAGTTTGTGAACTAAAAATAAATGAATGAAAGAATGGCATAAAGGATATACAATTATTAATATACACCAATAAAAAGTAGTTTTGCGTCTTTAAAGATTGGCGGTGAAACAGGAGTCGGACTGGAGAGTAGCCCCAAAGAGCATGAAATATAATTAATGGGCATTCTATAGATAACTATTCTTCTATACCTTTTTTTGAGTCGGGGGCCCCGAATAAGAGGTATGGGAGAAACTATGATGGAATGACTGTACGAATCGTTTTTGTTTGTGACGGTGACTCTCAGTGAGAGACATTAGAGTGAATGAGATGTAGAGAGATAGTTGCTTTTAGTGAAGGACATCAGGGCGATTGAGATGCAGGAAAAACTGTACTTGTATGTGAAATATGGATTTGTGAACCGAGAGGTAGCTGATGGAAACGTAGTCTGCCTGGCGAGGTTCATGACAGCTATTTTTTATGTAGGATACTGGTGAGATTGAGTTACAGGGCGAATTTGGAGTTGTTTAATATGTTATGGTTTGCAAATTTGAGGGAAGTGTTTTTGAAAATATGAAGGGGGCCTGATAGATTGATAAGGAGGGATGCAATTGGTGATCAGATCATTTGTAAAGTTAATTTAAGAGGTATGAGATTGTTATTTCATTTTTATTAACATTGTGCCTTTAAGGTTGAAGGAGCGTGACATAATCATGGGAGCGCTTTTAAGGCCCATAGATGCAATGGCCAAAAAACCACAGGAGACATAAACTGTAGCATCTTGCGAAGGGGGAAGGTCTGCAGAACTCAGGTTAGAACCTTTAGAGGATACACTTTGAACATCTGTTTGAAAGTAAAGGAAAGGTTATATGCTTGTAGCCTATTTTGAGAATTAGAAGTAAATTGTAAATGAATGATATAAAAAACGATGAGGGAAGCATATGAGCACAAGTGCAGTGGGAGTCTTGCTGGAGTTCATAGTAAGGTTAACGTGTGAGTATAGGAGCTTTACAGACCTAGTACTTATAGGTATAGAGACGCAATGATACAGTTTACATAAAATAATATAAAAGCTTTAATTGCACCATCATGATTTGTCTCGTGGAAGTGGATTTAATATGTGTTTAAAGAGTGGAGCTGACATATTGAATGGGTCTTTTTAGACCAACAAGGGTTTCATAATAGTAAAGAAGTTATTTTGTGAAGAGAAATAGATACAAAAGCTGGTTCAGATGAATATGTGGAAATATAGTACCACTCATGGTTAAGTCTGTTCCTATGAATGTTTTTGAGAAATAATGATGAGCCTAAAGCCTTTTAATTGTTTACTGTTATTATAGAACAGTTAAACTAGTTTCTTTGCCGTTGTGCTATGCCTCATTCTACGTGGTCAAATATTGTACCTCTTACATCAGCTCCATGGTTAAGCCTGAGGATATATGTTTGCTTTTCTCATTTCTTTTTTCTTCTTTTTTTGAAAGGTAATGGAATATATAGGTTTCTTTTAATAGAAAGTGTATGAAATTTTCGGGAAAATATTATTGAGCCTGATAATTATATGGATTATAAAAAGTATGTTAATGAATAGAAAGATCTCTCTTTTGTTTACATTTCAGACATGAATGAAATGTGTTGAAACATATATTGAAGTAAAAAATGAACAAGGTCATATATAAATAACAGAAAGTAGGATCTACAAAATATTCAGATATGAAGATATTGACAAATATTTATCGGAAAGAATTGAAGTTCTGTCTATTATAATACGATGTTTTGGCGCTGGGCTCCGTCTCTAATGACTCTAATGATTTTTATAAAAATAAATGAAGTCTAACACTTTATATCATTTTTTTTGTAGGATTGTAAATGTACATAAAGACTAAGGGAAGGGATTTTATATTATTAGTACTTGGATGAAGTAAGTGGCATCAGTGTGTGTATGTTTATATATGTTGAAAATTTGTATTATTTTTATTTTCATCTATTTTTGTGGTTGTGGACAGTTTTCTAATTGTATTTATTTGTATTTATCTGAAAGGGCATCTCTTGATAAAGCCAAGATACTTGGTGAAACATTGAGGCTTGCCATAATTAAAATAAAAAAGGAATTTGGAATCAAGAAAGACTGTCTACAGAGTCAAATTTTGGAAGCGCCACCACACCTTTTACTCTGTAATAGAAAACATTCCTATATATTTGACACTTCAGGAGTGGCAGCATAAGAAATAACGACAATGTCCATTTCCTGTGGAATTGTGTTTTTTCTTGACAAAGGATGGAGGTGTCAGCTGGCTAACACTCTCTGTCTGACTATGGCAGTACTAGATCTTTCCCTAGTGAAATTCTTGGGGGAGTGGGATGCCATGGGAGTGGATACAAGCAGGTAGAGCTGGATGAAATTTTGAAGGGGGGCTGGACTGGAACTTCAAGGTTGGGGTCAGCCTGTCCAGGTGCCTCACAAACATAATATGATTTTCGAGATCCGCTCTGCAGCTCTCCCTAGCAAGCTTTTCTGAGCTCTCTACTAGCCAGTTTTAATTTATGGGCTATTAATAGTCCCAGTCTCCTGGACCCAAGGAATAGGGCCAGCCATTATGGGTTCTGAATAATCAACAAATTGTACCCCAGATCTCCTTCTCCTTCTGCTGTGCCCTTTTCATTAGCTGCTTTAGAATACAATTGAAGTTTGTGTTTGTGGACTTCTTGGTGGGCGGGGAGCTCTGCCATGGCTTGGTCAGTGTTCCTACTCTTACCCCCATTGTATTACCTTACATGGCAGATTATGCTTCATGTACCTGGAGTTAGACATAAAGAAGTACTACATAAGTGACCCGAAAAAGCTCTCTCTCTCTCTCTCATCAGGTTGCACTCTTTTATTTGCTGTAGAAACTTTTATGCGAACTGGATTAACTGTGCTGTCCTTGTTTTTTTCAGACCTGGAGTCTAATCTTTCAGTTTACTGTAGTTTATTGTCAAGCTCTCCTTAATGGTTTACTTTACAACTGACACCTTCTTCCCTACCCACCACCCATGTTTCATGATCCACTAGTATTACATGGGCAACTGACCATAGAGTCTATCTACCTATCCCCCAAACTTGTGTCCACCTCCTTTACCAAATGCTTTTCCACTCTTAACACCCTCCCTCACAGAGATACCGTACTTTGCGGTGACTTTAGTCTAGACTGGCTTGGCCCCAAAAGTGTCATATACCTGTCTGCTATATCTGAAGCCAAACTAGAACAATTAATTGGCCTACCAACTAGACTCAACATGAAGACAGGCAATCACACCCTAGCTGACTGAGTGTTAACTAACAACAAGATCTACATCAGGGAAGTGGGTGTCCTCCCCAGTGCACAAAGTGATCAATCCCCGACATTCTGCATCAGGAAAAACAACTTTCCTCCCCTTCCCCCCAAAACTATCAAATCCAGAGACCTAACATACTTTAATACCTCTGAATTCCTGCATAGTCTCGCTTACACTGACTGGACCCCCATCACCACTCTTCCTGACATAAATCAGGCACTAGATTATTTAATTTACAGATTCACCTTCATCCTCAATCTCCATGTCCCCTTCAAGCTGAGAAGGACCAAAGGAATCCAGTCCCCATGGCTCTCCCAGGAGCTACGGCTCCTAATGTATTCCAGAGACAAGGCATGGCAATCCTTCAAAAAGTCTGGGCTCCAAACAGACTGGCTATCTAACCAGCATTTGTGGAATGCCTGTAAAGCTAAAGTAACCAAATCTAAATGGAACTACTGTACCTACAATCCCTGCAAACAAGTAACCTTGCCAGCCCTAAACACTTCTGGACACAAATCAATGCTCTCCTTAAGGGCAATGAATGGAAAATCCCACAGACCATGATCTCAAAAGGCTCAGAGTTATCCTCACCCTCTGAGATCACCACTGGAATAAATCTGTTCTTCACAGACCTTGATGTATACAAGGTAGGTCTACCAGATATCCTCCCCGAGATGCACGCTCCCTACCCCGAAGCTCACTGCCCCCTCTTTCATATAAAACATGCCACACGTAAAGAAGTCCTTAGGCTCCTACTGGGTCTCAACATTGATAACTCTCCGTTTTGATACCCTGCCACCTAGATTCCTTAGGATTGGTGCACCCTCACTGGCTCATCCAATCGCCCAGTTGATAAACAGATCCTTCCTCACACACTCCATCCTGGACAAATGGAAAAATGCTATTGTTGTCCGAGTACACAAAAATGGCCTGACTAACCTTGTCGAGAACTATAGGCCTATATCTGTCCTGTGTCCAAGTGCAAAAATTCAAGAAAGTCTCCTGTACAATCAGCTGTATTCTTTCCTTGAACAGACAAATGCCCTTACCATTCACCAACATGGCTTCAGGAAATTGCATGGGACTGAATCTGCTCTCTTGAGAGTCACCTCTGACATCGTTCAGGCCTTGGATCAGAGTAATGCCACAGGAACAGTCTTCATTGACCTCAAATGAAGTCATTTGACCTTGTTAACCATCCTCTCCTCATTTCCAAGCTCCAGTTTCTAGGCCTCGACTCCAACTCTATGTCTTGGATTTCAAACTATTTATCAAACCAATTCCAATGGTTAAATGGGCTGGTGCCCTCTCCTCCCTATCCATCATCATGGATGGGGTCCCCCAAAGGTCTATTCTTGGGCCTTTGCATTTCTCGATCTTTACCAATGACTTGCCTCAAAACTGCAGGGGGAGGCATCGATCCAGCTCTATGCTGATGATGCCATACTATACCGGTCAGGCAAAGATGTCTCTTCTATTCAAACTGACCTGGAATGAGACTTCCCGCAACTGGAAGCTTTGTTCAAAAAGACCCTGTTGGTGATAAACAGAAATAAAACTAAATCCATGTTCTTCCATCATACCTTCTTTGTCTTAACCTCCCAGCCTCCTCTGGTTGTCAACACATCCTTTGGTCTGCCTCTAGAGGGGGTGGGGTCCTTCAAATACCTGGGTTTGACATTTGATGAACATCTATCCTTCGACACGCATGTGAACAACATTCTTAAATCTACAAATCAGAAACTTGGCCTCTTTTATCACACTGCCCTCTACCCTATTCCTTGTGCAAGGAAAACCATAGCCTCTGCTACCCTCCTTCCTGGTTTATTCTAAGACACGCCCTTAATTCACTCTGTTAAGACCTCTACTCTGGCCAAACTTAAATAAGCATATCACAGGATAGCTTGCTTCACTGATGCAGCTCCTGCTCGGGCCCACCATTGTGACGTTCTCAAGTCACTAGGCTGGCTGTTCTTTGAGCCCAAAATAGACTTCCTGGTCTTATGTACCACCTTTAAACTCATCCATCTTCCTTCCCCTCCCACTTTCTCTGACCTGTTCACTCTGAAATCCTTCCCCAGGACCCTCAGACACTCCGACATCCTGTTGTTAAGTCTTCCCAAAGTTTGCCTAGCCATAGGCAAGCAGGCCTTCACATCATCAGCACCTCAAAAATGGAACACCCTCCCTCACAGTCTACTTTCCTGTATGTCTCTTCCCCTGTTTAAAAGCTGCTACAAGGAAATTTTCTTCTTCTCTCCTATTACAGCAGTAATTGCACTTAATCCCCTCCTCTAACTCCTGTGCTATCCCCGTCCCTCAACCGCTATCCCTGGCTCTTCAATCTTCTCCAAACCTCCCCCTCCCCTGCATTCATCTTTCTCTGTTCATATATTTTGTACATATGTAATATACTGTAGTTTGGGTTTGTTTTTGCCATAATCTACTGCTGGGATAGCTCTCCAGCTCTAGTACCATGGACTACATCTGAGCAAAGGATTACCAATGAAGAACTTCTCCAGACCTAAAATGGAATCAACATCTTGATACAGAAGTAGTTGACTTACTGCTCTTAGCTCACCTTTGTATTTAAATATGGTCTCCTGCCTTGGATTGTGTGCCTACTCTTTATGTTTTGTCTCTTGCTTCCAATTGTACATTGCTACCACTGCAATATTTCTTGGAATGCCTCTATTCCCTGGGTCACCCCTGAAAAAGGGACATGACTGTCTCAGTAGGCCTACCCCATCATCAAAATACAAATAAATAAATACATTTGAGGACAGGGTGGAGGTACAAACATTTTGCAGCTCGTGATGAGTTCTTAAATTTTTGCCGGTTGAACCTTGACTCAATTGGATGCAAATCTCTACTTTTCTATGGGTTTAGCTGTTTCTTATTGTTTACTGTATGTAACACCCAGGTTCTCCTGGGTTACAAGAACCCTTTGTATGTATAGTTTAGATTGCACCTGGGCAGTAAAACGGTAAAATCCCTGTAGCTCTCCTTTAAGCCATCTGGTCAGCTCTGCTGGACACAGGGTTCTAAAATGGAATGTGGAACTCTCTCAGAAGCATGACGCACAGCTTGGTGTGCTGCAGTTGAAATGTGTAGGTTGAGTGTGGAGTTTGAGTGAGTTGGTCAGTCTTCTGCCTGTGGGCAGACCAAGTGCCAGAGGGGAGCCCCCCTCTTTTGTTTTCTCACCCTAGTTTAGTAATGGGATGGTCTGGATGCCAAGTCATGGTGGCTGCTGTTCCCTGTGTGATGGCCTAAGGGGGGTAAATTCTTCAGAAAGTGCTTTAGGGACTGATAACAGTGAGTAGCAACTGGGGCCATTCCCCATTTGTCAAGATTTGAGTAAAAGTGCTGCCCAGAACTGGTCAGGCAAGTTCTAGCCTCCAGCTATGGAAATGTAATATACTTGAAATTTGTCACTTCAGGACTGTAAATCAGGTTTGCCCTTTAGCTAGGGGCAACTGAAGGTCTGGGGAGACTGACTCTTCAAATGCTGTTGAGGGATGATTTAACACTAAGCTGATACCTTCACAGTATTAAAATTGAAAGTGTTTCATCAGAACTAACGTGGAACTGCTAAAAATACTTGGTGCCTTCACAGATCATGACTCTGTGGTGACTTAGGGCTGGATTTCCAAAGCCATCTGAAGGACACAAGGTGCTTGCTTCAAGCAGGAGTGATGCAAATGGCACCTTGCAGCTAAGGATGTGGCATTCCCCATTCAGAAATGAGGTCTGTGTCAAAGTGGTACTGGACCCCCCCTTGTGACACAACTGAGGATGCTCCACTCACAAGGAGGCTTGCGCTACAGCGGGGCTGCAAAATCCTCTTTTCTGGGCATCAGGAAGCCCTGCTGTGGTTGCAGAAAGGGTATTGAGATTGGTCAGCAATGAGCTGTGTAAGCCTCTTACACCAGTCTATGCCGCTGTGGAGATTGTTTTCAGTGAGCCTTGAGAGCTGTGTGCAGGGGCAGTATGAGCCACGAGTGCCATAGTGGTGGTTGGTGGGGATGGGCAGTCATATTAGTGATAGTGCACCAGATGGGGTGCAAGTTTGCAGGTAATACTGGCACTGCCAAGGAACAGGGACAAGGGGTACAGGGACACACAGAGCTATGGCACCAAATGGGCACAGCCCTGGGGGCTACTACCAGGGCTGTGCCCTCATAGGGCCAAGGCACTGTGTTTCTCTGTACCCCGTCACCATTCCTTGGCAGTGTCAGAATTGACCAATCATTGGCACTCCCACCAGGTGCACCATCACTAATATGCCTGCCCACACCCCCAACTGCCACTTTGGCACACTGTGCCCATGCTGCCCCCACACCTCACATTGTTTGCCTTTGTTTGCCCCCCACCCCATCCATCTTGGCACCTCTACTGTTGCACCAGGGTTGGGGGCAGCCAGATCCCTGCGCATTTCCCGCAGGTGCCCCCATTGTTTGGCGCACATCTGCCAATATGGCAACACTAGGATTTGTGGAGCAGGGACCCTGTTCTTCCTGAATATGGTGCAGGATCCTTGACACAGCCATGGTGTGCCACAGCTCTAGATCACCACAACTTGCAGCAATCTTGGGTAGCTTTGAAAATCCATCCCTAAGTGTTGTCTGGCCTTTGGCTGAAGCCGAGCTGCACGCCTAGGTCCAGTCCAGGAGGGGAAACCTTTGTCACACTTTATTTAGGGAGTCAGGTGCTGCCCCTTCTTATGGGATTGTATGCCTGTGTGGCAACTCTCAGCCATCTGTTGCTTTGGTATTCGTTTAGCTTATGTGTGCGCTCAAATTTGGGACTTGTCTGTCCTAATCCGTTGCCCAGAAGAGGGGATGGATGGAAAGTTCAAATTGTCTGTAATGGATGTAACTTACTACAGTTTGTGGATTCTGTGTACTTTTCTCTGCACCTGCCAAAGCCCGTTTGGGCACCAACATTCTGACTGACCATTGTGTCAGAATAAAGACATACTGCATGACTCTATTCCTCCTTGTGGACATTTAATCTGTGTGTGACCTGTGTTGCTTTCTGGGGCCCCCACAGACTGTGTAAAACCCACCACTGTCAAGAAATCTCCCCTGGAACTCAGAAAAATAGAAATGTTATGTGCCCCCCCCGACTCCCTAGATAATGAGTTAGGTAATCACATTCCTGCAAAGGATGAGGACTGTCAGCATGTTACCGGGGGGGGGATTACATTTAATTGGAGGGCTAGTTCAAGGGGGCAGTGCAACTGGCCATACCCCCACAAGGCCCATTTAAAGGCCACTTCTCCCACATTGCACAAGCCTTTTTTCCTTGTGGCCGGAGGCACCACCCATCCTTGCTCCCTTCCCCATTTCTACTGTTCTTCGGGCATTCGCCCATGTTTCTGCAGCCACCTCCAGCCACAGGCTCGCTATCCTGTCCATTTACCTCTGCCTCCCATCCCTCCTTGGTGTTCTCTACCTGCTGCTCCCTCCTCTGCATTCCAGCTCCCGTACTTAGTTCTTTCATTCTCCATCCTGGGTCTCCCTCTTTTGGGCTTTTCTCGCTCCCTGGCTCCACGCTGCTTTGTGCCCATGCTTTGGGTGTACATAATCCGCGTGCCGGTGTCTCCCCTCTGCACCTTGCTCCAGTGCTTTTACCATCCCCCTTCTGCTCTGGCTGGCTCCATTTTCCAGCAGCAGTTCCACTACAGCAGCACCCTGGTACTGGCCTCCTGCACTGTTACCATTTTAACACTCTTCAGCAGCACTGTATGGCAGCCTCCCCAACACTGCCTAATGGGACAGTGGAGATTGCTATACATTCCCTACATTGCTACCATTTTCTGGATCAGCTGCCATGTCACCCCAGCTAAAGCTATCGACCAGCATGTCAGCCCAGCTCCAGCTTCTGGTAATTACTCCATGCATACAAAAAACAAGAGGGTACCCATAGCAAACAAGCACAGCAGGACTGCTTGAAACTGTAGCAAAAGCATATAGTCCTTTACTAACAAATGAGTGCAAAAGCTGCTGCAATAAAAAATCAGGAGCTCCCGACTAGGTGGCTATGGCACTAAAAACCACTAACGTTCCTCATGGACGCTGTCATGCATCTTCAGAGTGATCTACTGAAACATGATAGTAACAGCTTTTAAATACACACCAGTCATGTGATCAGTGGATGTTTGTAACCAATCACAGGAAAGCATACCACATAAGGCAAATTCCTAGTGCAAAACAGTGTTACAACAGAATGCATAGCATTAAGGCATTTCCTTGTACTTTAAATATACCATCCACCATGTATACATGTAAATGATGCATAGCCATACATAGAAAAGCATGAAAAAGAATAAAAAAGCTTGGAATTGGCACCAGAGTCTGCACTATGCAAAATGAAACCAAGTTGAGAGAGTATGCAGGTAATATGGGGAATGCACATGTACCTAACTGCAGTGTTGAAGACAAAATGGCTTTACAAAATCTCGCTAATAACAGTGATATAGTAATAAAGCCCGCCAACAAGGGCAAAGCTATTGTTATTATTAATAAAGGACTACATGCTTTTGCTACAATTTCAAACAGTCCTGCTGTGTCTGTTTGCTGTGGGTGCTTTCTTGTTTTTGTATGCACAGTGTTTCATTAAATAAGGCACTGTAGCCTTGCCCTGGTGCACTTGTCTACCTACCAATTACTGGTAATTACTCCATTATATTATTATCCTGGTTTACTTAACTGCTCGGTGTCAGGGTGTGCCGTTCATTGCTTCTTTGTTTTTCCTATGGTGGGGGACTAAGGAGTAACGCGGCATCTCAGCCCCAGGCAGTGGAAGCAGTTTTATATTTGCCATGATGTAGCAGCCACTGGCTCACCAAGGCCTCCTTTTGCTGCTCCACATAGCCTTTATGGCATTCTGCAACCAACTATTCCAGGCAACTCCTTACCTTAGGGCAGCTGGCTCCACCCAGCCTTCTACTATCCTTTCCCTGCTATTATGCACCTGGTTTACACAGTCATGCCAACCTTCCTGTCCCTTGCAGTCCTCCCAGTCTTCCTGTCCCTTGCACTACTAGTATCACTCATATACCAGCCATCATGGCACTAATGCAATCAGCTTGCAAGTCTGTTCATTTACAGACTTCTCCCCTTTCCATACTGGCAGCATATCATGTTTACACACTTCAAACTGCACCTCCTACCATACTGGCTTTGCATCCTCTACCATACTGGCTTTGCAGCTTCCTTCTGCCTAACTGGCTTCACAGCATCCTCCTTTCCAACTGTTGGCCTCGGGCTTTGCCAGGCATTGCTGTTCCCTTACTCATAACATATAATCTAATTCACTCCCAAATTGGCTTGCTAATGAACTTGGCTGGCATGCATTCCTGTGGTTGACAAATACTATTTGCCATAACTAGTCCCTCAAAAGGGTTCATATTGCTCAGCCTGACCTACGTGCAGGTCTTTCCATGTCAGCTCATCCAGTCTAGACCCATGAGGGGATCCACAGTGCTCAGTCTGACCCATGTACAGGTCTCCCCATGCTTGCCATTATCCACTACGACCCATGTGCAAGTATCATGCTCATTACAACTTACTTTTCCACATTTTGGAATCATGCCAACCATATCCATTACTCCAGGACTCAGGGCTAGCCCTGTGGCTGACAGTCTCTCTCTGCACCCCGAAGTCCACATCTTGAGCATTCAAAGCTTGGGGTCCTTCTCTCCTGGCCCAAAGTTGAGAATGTCCTCACTCCAGGTGGACCTTCAGTCGTCAACCATACCAACGGCACCTCTCGATGTAGCATTTAAGACTTCAGTGGTGAATGGGTGGGGCTCTCACAGGAAGGGCCCCTTTAGCTGCCTGAGAAGGTTTGGAGGCATCCTTTTAAGCTATTCTCCTTACAACTGCCTGTGGTTCACCTGATTTGTTTATAGATCGGTAGGGTGGCTGAGCGCCTCTGAGAGCGTTACTCTCCTCATCCTGCCTCGTTTGCCCGTTGTGCTGCAAAGTTAGCTCACAACCTTCCATGGTGTTCCTATTAGAGGGATAGAGTGAAAGCATTCCCCTAAATTGCAGTTCCCCCTGGATTGGTCTACTAAATGGCAATAGCAGAGCCATCACTAAATAAAATTGTCCCAAAGCCTGGAGGGAAGGCAACATAGGCCTTGGATCCTGAGAGGTTTCCTCCTCAAAGAGGGTTTTTCCTCTTCTCTGTGCCAGTGGTCATAATACTGGATAGGTAGTTGTAATCCCTAGGTTACTTAGGTAGGTTTCCACTGTTGGATGAAGCAGGTGGCTGTCCCATAAGTGTCCCATCTCCTACGTTGGCTGTTCTCTCTCTCTCTCCTTAGGAAGCTAGCATGCCTCCTTGCAGATGCCACCAAGATCTGCAGCAGGGTCGACACTCTAAGGGGGTGGAAAAAATGAGAAAGGATCTAAACATGCTTGAGGAGTGGTCAAGAGCTTAGCTGCTAAGATTCAGTTCAAAGAAGTGTAAAATCATGCACTTGGGGCACAGAAATCCAAGGGAGGAGTACAAGATGGGGGGAGGTACTGACGGCCACCAGTTAAGAAAGGAACCTGGGGGTAATCATATCTGATGACATAAAGGTAACCAAACAATGTGAGAAGGCTGTGGGGAGAGCCAGTAGGATGCTAAGGTGAATAAGGTAAGGTATCACCAGCAGAAAAAAAAGGTGATTATGCCACTGCACAGATCACTGATGAGACCTCATCTGAAGTACTGTGTCCAGTTCTGGAGACCACATCTCCAGAAGGACATAGACAAAATAGAGGCAGTCCAGAGAAGGGCAACACAAATGGTGCAAGGACTGCACCAAAAGTTATATGAGCAAAGACTAGATGACCTCAATATGTATTTCCTGGAGGAGAAGAGAGAGAGAGGGAGATATGATAGAGACATTCAAGTACATCATGGGGTAAACAAGGTACAGACGGGTATCATCTTTCAGAAAAGAAGGTGCATGAGAACAAGGGGGCATGATATGAGGCTGGAGGGGTAGGCTAAGGGGCAACGTGAGGAAGTACTTTTTCACAGAAAGAGTAGTTGATGCTTGGAACATCCTCCCTACGAAGGTGGTGGGGGCAACAACAGTAGGGGAGTTCAAGAATGCATGGGTTACACATAAAAGTACTCTAGCAATAAGAAAGAGAGGGTAAGCCACAGGTCAACTAGGGTCTGTGGTAATGCATCAGGTAGGAAAAAGGGGTAGACTAGGTGGGCCATACGGTCCTTATCTGCTGTCACCTTCTGTGTATCTGTGTGTATCCATGCCAAGCCTTCACACCTTACAGTCAGATCTCCGAGTGGATCACTATTCATCTACCATTGCCTGCCTACTTTACTCAAACAATACAACCAACTGAACTATGCTACCAGCTGAACATGCATTACTAACACCCGCTGAACCCACATTACCAACTGACCTACGTACAGGTCCTCATTGACCCATGCTACTAACGGAACCTATGCTACCGGCTAACCTACGTACAGGTATTTGATCCTGATAAGCATTCACCACCTTCTGTGCTTGCTTGACACTCTTTTTGGGCTTCTTCCTAAGGTAGCTTTAGACAAGGGAATCACTCCCACAGCACATCTAGAGGTGGAACCCTCTTCTAGGGTTCCTTGTCTTCGTACCCCTACAGTGTGGTATATCCCATGGATAGAGAGGTGAACAGCCAAAGATTATCTGTCTACAACAAGCACTAAACCAGTTGCACAGGCACATTGAATTTATTGTTAGTTGTTTGCTGGTTAAGTGTCTGTGTTATTTTTTTCATACTGCTAAGTGTGCTCTCAGGCTTCCACATTCCATACGAAAGGGTCAGTGTTATATTGGGGCTGGCAGTATAGCCTAGTGGTTAGATCAAGGGTTCTCAGACCTTGCCATGGCGAGCCTCCCCTACTGGACTTGGAAGACTTCCAGGCCTCCCCATGAGTCATGACCTCATTTGCATATGGCGGTAATCGCATAAAAATTGATCATTAGCGCACTGCACATTGACTAAATTGCGCTTCCGGTCACCTTTTGCATCATTACCACTGTACCTTGCCAACTATCACTGAGGCAGCATCACCAAGACCATGAAATGCATTCCCTTCCCAGGCTCTGTTAGCAGCAGCATTACCCTGGGCAAAGCAGCCAAGAGACATTTCAGATACTGCCCCCACCAGACTGGACCAGCGAGGCAGTACAGGCACCTCCCCACATCCCCAACACTGCAAATCCTTGCTTGAGAACAGACCAGCTGAGAGGCATCAGTCCCCCCCCAATCACCACATCGAACCATACCTCTCAAGTGTCCCTGATTTTCACGGACGTCCCTGATTTTGCCTCAAAATTTTACTGTGTTCCTCCTAAAATTTGTGTTTTTGTGGCTCAGTGGGAACCATAAGCACAGAACAAGGTCAAGCCTTAAAGTTACTGACTTCTTCTTCTTTAGAAAATGCATTTTACACTAAGCCCCATATTCTACCAGCTTTATGGGTGGATCTCTCGAATTTTGAAGATGTGTCCCCGATTTTTTTTTTTTTTAAGCCTTGTCCCTGATATATGAGTAAGAGGTTGAGAGGTATGCAAACACCTGCTCAAGCTACCACACCCCACCACAAGAGGCATCATCCCCTAAGAGGCATCAGCCCCCAAACTCCCACTCAGGCCAGATCAGCTGTGAGGCAATACAGTTAGTTCCTCCCCACATGAGAGGCATGAGGCACATCAGGCCGGCATCAGGCAGCACCCCCACCTCCCAGTCAGGCCATCAGAACCCCCTCACCTCCCAGTCAGGCCATCAGGCAACACCCTCCCAATCTCCCAGTCAGGCCATCAATCAGGCAGCACCTCCCACCTCCCAGTCAGGCCATCAGAACCCCCCACCTCCCAGTCAGGCCATCAGGCAACACCCTCCCAATCTCCCAGTCAGGCCATCAGGCAGCACCTCCCAACTCCCAGTCAGGCCATCAATCAGGCAGCACCCCCAAACCTCCCAGACAGGCCATCAGGCAGCACCCCCCAGACAGGCCATCAAGCAGCACCCCCACCTCCAAGTCAGGCCATCAGGCAGCACCCTCCCAATCTCCCAGTCAGGCCATCAATCAGGCAGCACCTCCCCACCTCCCAGTCAGGCCATCAATCAGGCAGCACCCCCAAACCTCCCAGACAGTGCCATCAGGCAGCACCCCCCCAGACAGGCCATCAACAGCAGCACCCCCACCTCCAAGTCAGGCCATCAGAACCCCCCCACCTCCCAGTCAGGCCATCAGGCAGCACCCCCACCTCCCAGTCAGGCCATCAATCAGGCAGCACCCCCAAACCTCCCAGACAGACCATCAGGCAGCACCCCCAAATCTCCCAGACAGGCATCAGGCAGCACCCCCAAACCTCCCAGACAGGCCATCAAGCAGCACCCCCACATCCAAGTCAGGGTCAAGGCAGCGCGCCCGGTGAGGCCAGCCAGACCAAACCCCATTGGAGCTTCCAAAAGTACAGTAGAATTTTTACCTGAAGTCTGAGGAAGGATCCCGTCCTGCAAAGGATGTCACCAGTAGTCTCAGGAGCTCTGTTCGGCAATCAGCATTCCACGGTGGCGATTATAGCAGCTGGAAGGTATGGAAGGACATGGAGTCGGCAGGTAGCGGTTTCAGGAGTCGGAAGACGGGCGCCGTTAAAAGCTTACTTCTGCAGGATCAAAAACCCACCGTAATATAAATTCCAGTCGGAGTCTCCATTCAACCGCACGCATGGCATGGCATTTTATTTCCGGGTGATGACGCCGTTGCACGTTAATGAAGTTGCTCATTGGTTGAGGGCCGGTGATGATTGGCTGCAATGCACAATACCGATTGGCTACAGCCACTTCTCTCTGATTGGGCACATATTCTGGGCTTTCTATTGGTCTGCCGAAGACCTTGTTTTTGCACAGGCATTGGCTGGCTCAGAACTCCCTGCCTACTACTCTAGCTGCAGTATTGAACTTGGTTGGGATCCGAGATGCAGAAGGTACAGCATGGTATACCAACGTAATTGGCATGCGCTCCATGCTTTCCCTTTGAACGGAAGCTCAAGCGCTTTCCCAGGGAGGCCACTCATTTGGAGAAACCCTGGGTTAGATTAATGAGCTGTGAATGAGTACCTCCAGCAGACCTGGGTTTGATTCCCTCAACTTCCACTTGCATACTGTGTGACTATGAGCAAGTAACTTAACCACCCCAGTGCTCCCAGGTCGCCCCTGGAAACAGGCACTTGTGCCTAGTGGGTCTTACCTGGTTGCCAAAACAATAAAAAAAAATAGATAAATGGGTACATATATTGGATTATTACTTTCTCTGCAGTTTCACTAGTTTAGCATGACCTCTCCTTCTCTCAGTAACCTCTGGTGGTAGCCCCAGTTTTATCTGTCAATACTAATAGGATACACAATCGGATCCATCATACTAGGATAATGCAATATGTTAAGAGGGATCATTCTAATGTGATTTTTTTCTAAGAGATGCACTTGTTAATGGAAGAGCATACAAAACTCGGCAAATTTAGTTTCTCAGTAATAGTTGTGGCCTCTTACCATCAGGGTGGACAGAGGGGAGTGGTCACTCTTTTGCCAGGCGCTACAAGGTTTTACCCTCAGGGCACCTATTTGTATCAGAAGGGTCATTTTGAGATTCTGGTGAGGATCCTATATGAAACAAAGCTGACTTTGGTAAATGCATATTTAATACCACAGTTTGGGGCCGTTCGGTGGCACCAAGGGTTGAGGCACTGGATGCCGCAGCTCGCTCCATGCCGGCGACCCAGGTTCGGGAATGAGCCTGGACCTCCAGGAGTTGGCAGGGGAGGGAGAGAATTGAGCATCCGGAGGATGTCTCTCCTCTCCTTGGGGTGGGTTCGGGGGCTCCTCAGCACAGTAGTGACACCCGATGGAGACCGGGTGTACTACCTGTGCCTGGAACACAAGGGGAGGAATGCGGCGGATGCTAACGGCTTCTCTGTGCAGACATCAGTGCACATCCAGCACCTGGGGTACTGACGCAACAAAGGAAAAAAAACCTTGCACCCAGATAGGTGACTGCTCCTCTCAGGGCCACCGCCACACGCTATTACCGGGCCTTGTCTCTACCTCTCTTCCCCCTCCTCCACCTCAGCCAGCACTAAATTGTAGATAGAGCACCAGATGGAGTGGCAGCTCTGCCCCAGGGGGATCAGAGCTGGGGGGTTCCCAGATGGAGGTTGGTGGAAGGGTAGCATCTCTGAGGAGGCAAGGGATCAGGTCAGCAGTAGAGCGGTCTGCGAGCAGAGGCAGCTATAAAGAGTTCCAGGTTGCAAGGTGAATAAAAAAAAAATACCACAGTTTGACAAAAAGGTGATGTAATATTTTTTTCAATAAGGTCCTTTCCATGTTAAAAGACCAGTTGAATACTGTATATGGGGTTGATACTTATCTCACTTTAAACCCGGACTTACAGTAGATGCGACACATCCAAGTTTATTCCGAATATCTCCTACTCAAAAATATTTCAAAGCAACATTGGGCTGCTTGGGTATAGCAAATGTGTGGTAGTCTATCCTAGGGGGAAACAGCATACATAGAAACATAGACTTTGATGGCAGATAAGGACCGCTTGGCCCACCTAGTCTTCCTATTTCCCTACCTATTGGATAAGCTGCAGATCCTAGTTAACCAACAGCCTACTTCTTCCTACCCCCCCACCAGAATTGCCTTATGTTTGTCCCTTGCATTCTTGAATTCCACTGTTTTTGGACCCCATGACTGGGCTCAGGAAGGCTGTTCCATGCGCCTACCACTACTCCTATTCTGTGGAAAAGACTTCCTCACATTGCTCCTGGAGCTGTCTCTCTATTTTCAAATTGTGTCCCTTTGTTCTTGCACATCTCTTTTTCTGAAAGATACTGCCCTCTTCAACTTTGTTGATTCCCTTGAGGTACTTGAAAGTTTCTATCATGTCCCCTCTCCCTCCTTCCTCATGGGTACCTTTACTCAGCCCACCATGCTAGCTTTCAAGTGCTTGGCGGGTAATGGGTGTTTCTCTGGAATACTTAGGCATGATAAGATGCATAGAGTTCTGCCCCCAGAGTGCTCTCTGATCACTCCCTGATTACATTTAAACTAGCCCTGGGAAAATACTGGCATCACACCACGCGGAGGTACAGCTCAGCTCTCCTTAGGGATCACAGCTTTCAGGACATGATACTGGACAAAGCAGGGCAATTTCTGGCTATGAACAATACCAAAGGGGTTTCTGATACAGTGCAATGGGATACCTTTAAGCTGTCGTTCAGGAGGACATTATTTCATCTTCAGATAGACAGATCAGGGAGAGGGAGAATCACTTCAGTCTTTAATGGATACCCTCTGGACTGTGCAGCAGCTATGAGGGGATTGAGAAAAGTGATAGATCAACAGATTAGGATGGTAAAACTGATATTAGTACTCAGAGAAAAGTAAACATTACTGAGAATTGTGCCTATTGGAGCTGGTATCCCCTCGGATGGTGACTGTAAGGGCCAGGTACTTTTTAGTTACTGGGTGCTTCAGGCATGGAATTCTTTTACAAAGATCTTCAGAAACAGAAGGAAAATGCTCCCAACTGATAAATGAAGACATGGTTCTTGTCACAACCTCAAATGTGTGTTAGATGCAGAGGGTATAACATAACCTCCATCATAGTATTATTACAGAAGTTTCCCCAAATGTCATTTTTGAATTATTATTGTTTGAATTTTATATATGACTATGGTTGTATAACTTATTGCTTAGTACATTTTTGCAACAGTTTTTTTTTTAAAGTGATTTGTACTGCATCGTGTTTTTATTTGATGTAACCGTTCCATGAATGTATGTAGGTAGAGGCATCATTGTAAATGAGCCAATGGCTCAGTCATGTATCCCTAATAAAATCTGAAACTTTGAAACTTAAAACAACAGATCCAAGGAATCTTAGACCAAAAAGTGGAATTGGCTGTTGGTTATTTGAAGCACCATTACTATGAAGGGAGTGCCCAGTGACCAAGACACCTTACCAATCAACTCAGGGTAGAAAAAAAGAGTGCAGGTATCCTATGATTACAGGACCAAGCTTTGAGAAGAATTACCCACTCTACAGACCAATCTGAATCTACAATGAATGAGTATTATCAGACGTTACATTCAATGTTTCCATCTGAGGACATCTCCCTCATCTCAGTATCTCTCCTACTTGCATCTCCCAGTTTCAACAGATTACCATAAAGAAACTCTTGTGGCTCCTGTATCAGGTAAAGAGATCTTATCAGTTATTAAAGAGGCTAAGACAGCTAAATATCCAGGCCCAGAGGGTTTGGAGTGCAAGTTCTTAAATCTTTTACCCCCCCCCCTTCTTCTCCCTCATCTTGCACAAATTCTCAGGGCAGTACAGGAGCGTGAGTTCCCCCCCACTTGGAGCTGTTCTACTATCGTGGTCATCCTGAAACCAGAGAAGGATCTTATTCAACTCAATTCCTATAGGCCAATTTAAATTTTAAGCATGAATCATAAACTTTTTATAGCCATATCGGCAGCGTGGTTAGACCCCATCCTACCGACACATATTAAAAAGATCAATCAGGTTTTTTAAGAGCTAGATCAACTTTTGATAACATCAGGAGGATGTTTTTATTGGTAGAACATATCACCCAGAAGTCCACGCCCCTGTGATGGATGCGGAGAAGGCATTCGACAGGGAGTCTTTGCCTTTCTTGTGCGACACCCTGTCAAACTTTGATTTCCTCAGTCCATTTACAGACATGCTTCATACCTCATTTCAATCCCTTCAAGTCTGGATACGAGTAAATGGGTGACTGTCTCAACTGATAGACTTGGAAAGAGGGACAAGCCAGGTTTGTCCCATGTCCCTGTTACTGTTTGTATTGTATATAGAACCATGGGCTGAAGTAATTAGACAGAATCTGAGGACTGGGGGCATACATATTGGAAGGAGGAATTTAAACGTATGGTATATGCAGATGCTATCCTACTTACCCCACTATCCCCTGGGGAATCAATTCTAGCATTATGGGAAAAACTAAAGAAGTTTGGAGTGGTGGCTAGGATTAAAACGAATATCCATAAGATGAAATTGCCCCAGTATTGATATTATCCTAGCACAGAATTTTGGACAAAATTTACATTTAGATGGCATAGGATAGCCATACAATATCTGGGGATCATTTTGCCACAAGCTCTTATACATTTAAACCTGCTAAATTATGAACCTATTACTCAACAAATTATGGCAAATCCATAGCATTGGACACACCTAACCCTGAGCTTATTCTTTCAGGCAGAGGCAATTTGAATAAATGTATCAGCCTGATTATTATACTTTCTGCAAACATTACCACTGTTGCCAGCTTTCTTTCAATTTTTAACTATTTTAGGTCCCAGAACAAAACAGTATCACAGTTTATCTGGATTGGTAATCAACCCAGCCCCAAATACATTACATTACATTTCCAGTGGGAAAAGGCGGGCTTAACCCCACAAACCTAAAATGATATGCCCCAGTGTTGCAGCTTTGCATAATTTACAACAGGCTGGTACAGTACATACCCACACACTTTTCTAGAAGTACATTGAGTTCCACCTTAATGACCTTCATGATGTTATGATATACCTGTTGGCAGATCCATTGGTTCTCCCACCATTGCAAGATTTTTTGATGGGGACAGCAGGCATTTTAACATTTTGAAAACAGTTATTGGGTATTTCACAGTTTAAAATGTTACAATTTCTATGTTGTCACTTAGCCTATGATTCCACTTTTACTCCAGGTAATATTGTCCATCCATTCCAAAGGTGGTGGCAGCAAGGACTAGACCACATGTTCCAGTTCCTAGATGAGAACAATGTTCTTTCTTTTGAGAAACTCCAGACTAAATATGGGCTCATTAACTGGGAGAATTTAGATGTTTACAGATTCAAGCACATTTGTTAAAACAGGGCAGAGACTGAGATAAATTACCAAATCCAACTAGTTTATTGTGTAATCTTTGTATGCATGCCATTAGAGGAGATTGTGCATCTCACCTAATATGTGTCTTTTATAAGGGCCTCCAGGAGTTAAACAGAAATTAAACAAACATTTTCTAAGATAGATGGTCTCAAGATTTAGACAGATATTCAGTATGATGACTGGGTAAAATATTCTGTGACCACAGTGAAAGTCACTTCCTCTAACTTTTGGAGAGAATTTTCTTGGAAGTACCAGTACAGGTACTTCTGAACACCAGTCATTCTAGCCACCTACATGGGAGACCAATGGGGAAATGCTAGTGGTTATGTGGCAAGAAACATGCAGACCAAGCATACTTTTTTTATGCCCCAAATTATCATCCTTTTGGTGTGTGATAGGTGAGCATCTGAAATGCCTCTGAAATGGTGCTTCTCAAGATTCCTCCTAGAGAGTTCCAGTTAAGAGGCAATGCTTAAACATTGTTATTCATGTTTCTAGTGGCGGCCCAAAAATGTGTCACTAGAGTATGGCTACAGGTGGAACCTCCCACCTTTTTACTATAGGTGAAAATAATTACCAACCTATTTCACATGGAACAATTGACCTATTCTGTTAGAAATATATCTCCACAATTCACAGGTATCTGACAACCTTGGGCATTCTCTGTCATTGACATTGACTCTACCTTCATTCCACATTTTATGAATGTAATATAATATCAGGTTATATTAAGCTTTACAGTTGAGATCACTTATGTTTGTTGGCATTAAGCTTTTTATTGTATATTTTGCTACAATCTCTGTGACATAGATAACTTGTTAAAGAAAATACAGTCTTCTTGTACTCATTTATTGAACTGTAGTGTAAGGTATTGCCACTAGAATGTCTATCAGCTTGAGGTACTATCAATGTTTTGTATGTCTTGTTGTCATAAACTGAAAAAACTTTTAATAAACATAAAATAAAAAAGGTTAACATAAGACTGATACAATGATTGCAACCAGTTAGTAAGCTCTAGTTCTCAGACCCATTGTATAATCTGAAAATTGTTTTCAACTGTACAGTGTATATTACTATCTCCTTTACAATACTGTAAGACTGGTCTCAAACATGATAAGAGAAAAGCGAAGCAAGGTTAAAGTTAAACCTTCCCCACTACAATTAGTAACTATAACTGACAGTTAATCAATAATCTGAGACAGGCTGCCCATTATTGTGGGATAATTGCTCACCTCAGAAAGTGAGATGAAGATGATGCCAAGTGTCTTAGTCAAAAAGTACAATTATCTGACAGTGACATTTTGGGGAATACCTAATTACATTTATAAAATGAATCCCAAGGGTTTTAATTTTTCGAACTAAATAATGAGCTTTACAAAGCTAAGCATGTCTGGCCTGCATTGAGTTATGATAATTGATTACTCCTTTTCAATCTCACACTAGAGACATCATGAGATATAGGACACAGCCAATCTTCTTTGTCCCCTAAGGTTAAAGTAAATGTATCCCAACCTCTGGAGGGCCTCAATTCTCTTACTATACAAATGCGCACTTAGTTTAAGCAAGGTATTAGGACTTATTAGCACTGTTACTGGGGTACTGCATAGAACTGGTATGTAACTGAGTCATATACCAAAGATGTGAAATCCTACAATCTTGCTTACACAGACCATGAAGAGCTAAGATATTTTCTTACCCTAACTCAGCATTTCCTGACTTTTGTTGCTTTTCTGTGATCTAGCATTATCTTAACATAGTTTTTTGAAAATAATTTCTTTACTTTTTTAAAAGGAAATGTCTTTCACCATGTCTGAAAGAAAGTCCCTGGGGTACAGTGGTACCTCCATCTTCACCATACCCAAAAGAAAGCCCCTTGTGTACATACAGTGAAGCAAGCCAAGGTGCAACATAGTGTATGCAATAAATATCCTGCCATAGAAACATAGAATTTGCCAATAGAAAAGGACCGCTTGGCCCACCCACTCTGCCCAGATGGTCCCTGTCTAGTCTTCTAGTCTTCCCAACTGGTCTTCAGAGATCCTCTCTGCCTATTCACTAATATTTCTCTATGTCTATCCTATGCATGCTTGAAGCCCCCTACTAGTTTTGCCCCTACCACTTCCACTGGCAGTCTCTTCCAGGAGTTCACCACTTTTTCAGTGAAGTAGTACTTCATCACATCCCTCTTAAATGTCCCTCCTCCAGCTTCATGACATGCCCTCTGGTCCTGATGCTCTTTCTCATTTGAAAGAGAATCCCCTCCTGCACCCTGTACACCCCCATGAGGTAATTGTAAGTCTGTATCATGTTCCCTCTTGCTCTTCTCACTTCCAGGGTGCACATGTTGAGATCCCTCAGGTTTCCCTCATATGTTTTTTGATGCAAACCCTTCATCATTTCAGTTGCCCTCCTCTGGACTACTTCCACTCTGTCTATGTCCTTCCCAAAACTGGACACAGTACTCCAAGTGGATTCTCACAAGCAAGCAAGCAATAAGTTGGCAACACCACCACCCTTTTCAAGCTGGAGATACTTTTCCTTGTGCATCCCAGCATCCCACTTGCCCTACCCACTGCTTTATCAGCTGCCCTGCTATTTTGAGGTCATCAGGTATGATAACCTCAAGGTCTCTCTTCTGCTTAGTGACTGTCAGTGCCCCACAAAAAATATATTATTAGAATTCAGATCAATAGTATCTGTTCCTAAGCAAGAAACATATACAGTAGTTTGATAATACAAATGATCATGAAAGTTCTACCAGTTGTGGAAATTGAACTCTTAACATTCTGTTCCAAAGCCCAGCTCCTCTAAAGAAGGCTCACTACAAAATATTGCTTGATGAAATAGTTTAATTACTATTGAATTGTACTGTTCCCTGCAGTATACTGAAGCATTCTGCAGTAGTTCTGCAAAGTACCATGTTGCATCCTGGCTGGCACTGCTGTATACATAAATACACAATGGTGAATGGAGTAATATGAGCACCAGTACCTGTGGGAATAAATCATGCCATTGGGAGGGAACTGCTCCACAACCTCAAAATGTAAGCCAAGCATACAGTGGAGATAATGCCCACTCACTATGGTATTCTTTTAAGTTTTTATTTTTTTATTTTATCAAATATGGTAAAACATATATGTAGCAGGCATGACATCTCAATGCTTTGTGGTGTCACTGACCACTTCTTTGGGATGGTAACATGCCTGTTTATAAAACCATCACACATCTAGTATCTTTATGAACAAACATTAAGTCCAAAGTGTCATATTTATAAGAACAAAACAGTAAAGTTACACTTCTGAAATTGCTCTGTAAACCAATGAAATCTGCCAACATTATTTATATATAAGTAGAGTTCACATTAAAACAGCAGTATTCAGCTGGCCCGGTGGTGCTGAGGGTTGAGGTGCTGGATGCCACACTTCGCACCAAGCTGGCAACCCAGCTTTGGGAAAGATCGGGGGCTGACAGGGAAGGGAGGGAGGAGATCGAGCATCTGGAGGACTGCTGTCTCTTCCCGGGGAGGGTTCAAGGAGAGCTGTCACTCACAAGTGATCTCTGGTGGCAGTCGGGGATGCACAATGCAGTGACACTTGAGTCAACAGGGGGCATAGATGTGGCACAACGTTGCCTTGCACCACTGAACTCCATGGTGACAGGAAACATAAAAGGAGGAAAAATCCCCACTCCTGGGGCTAGGCAATGGCAACTCGGCCTCTGGGTCCACACTCCAGCACCAGACCCATTCTCCTCTCCATGGCCGACTCATGCAGTGCAGCATGCTATACTGTAGATAGAGCACCCTGGGTGGATAGGGCAGCCCTTTATCTGTGGGGTTCAGAACTGGGAGTCGTGTCAAGCTACATGAGAGAGGGAGCTAGAGGTCTCAGGTAGGAGGTAGCGACATGGACCCCCAAGGTTGCCAAAGAGAGTTTCCCACGGCACGGTGGAGCAGAAAATAATTAAAAAACAAACAAACAAAAAAACAAATAAACAGCAGTATTCATTAGTCAGCATATTCTTTTTTCAGCAATAATCATTATCTGGCAAAAACATGTATATGCTCATTTTTCTCTTTACTTTCTTTCATTCCCGGACTAAGATATAGGATATTGAAGTTTAAAAAAGAAAATCCCATTCCTGTGACATGGTCACAAAGAGAATTTTAAATATCTCAGTACAGTGATGTGCTGTCTACTATCAAAAATATGTGGTAACACCATCCTAATACATCCACAGTGAGAATCTAGTGTGTACCTTTGTCAGGTAACCTCAATGAAGAGACTTATAAAAATTGCAAGTGGCAACCATCTTTAATGAAATCAGTAATTAAAAAATATCTGAGAAAATTATAAATACGTGGAAGATAAATCTAAGGATGTCATAAATATAGTTTTGCTAAACAAATGCTGGAAACTTTTGCTGACTAATAAGTACTGCTGGTTTAAACTCATTATGAAACCAGCAAACAGCCAGTTAGCATTTGAGCTGTTAAGGCTCTACATATGAAATATCTTCATCACTGCTACAGTATCTAGTTGTTAACTGATTTGCACTGAGCTCTGCATTAGTTGTGTGTATACTTTAAATTAAAAGTGAAATTCCACAGCTGAAAGATAAAAAAAATCCAACTATCTGGCAGATCACTGCAGTCAAATACAAAGGATGTGTTGCAAACTGGCTGTGCAGTAAGTTTAATATGAACTGTACTGCATATGCACTACTTAATTTCTTCCAAATCTTTACAAAAAACACCCCTACTGAACTCTGAGAATAAATGATGGCAAAAGGTGTGGCATAGAAGGAAGTAATGCCATTGAGGGCTCAAACAAGCCATAAAGCACAAGTCCAAAGAATGAATGGCCTTTATCAGCTTGTTTGACCTCAAGATGGTATTATTTCATGAGTATAGTGGACATTGCCATTAGTTATTTTATATACTATATGAGTTTGTTCACCTTTGTGCTTGTATGCTTTTTGAACAGGTGCTTTTTTACAGCTGCAGTAGGCTTAGCCTGCAGACATTTTGCATGTACAAAAGGGTGATGTCATGTTTTCTGTCCGTGGAACTGACTGAAGGTGTAAATAGTCTCTTCCACCTTACCCTCCTCTAAGCAGTGTTTTCCGCCCTGAAATAAATACGCTTTCATGTTAGTCAATGGTTGCAGGGTACTATTTTCTTTCTTAAATGGGTGGTACAAGAACTGGAACCTGAGTAGTGGGAGGCAGCATTAGGTGTTTTTTGGGGAGTAAGATCTACTCCTGCCTTCACCTGAGAAGTTCCTGAAGATCCACCCCAAACTTTTTTCTGATTCATGTGGGAGGGGCATGAGATAGCTCTATCATGCTGTAACAAGACTCACTAGTTTGGGACCTGTATCAACCAACAGAACAAGTCTGTGCAGTGGAGAACAGAAGATACTTAATGCCCTTATTAAGGACTAGGAGAACAGACAATATTTAATGCCTTCAAATTGACTTAAAAATCCTTTGGAACAAATGATTATCAGAGCCACCTGGGGCCTCAGAAGGAGGCCAAGACACACATTCTAATTTACAATAAGAGCCACATGTTTTTCTTAAACATTTTATATATATATAGTTTATATATAATTTGTCTTTAGTAGTTTCAAAACTTTGAAAGCATTGATTTGAGTAATTCATTTAGAAATAAAATTTTTAATTGTCTTTACAGTTAACAAGCAGTTTCATGTCAGGGCACATTTTTGAAGGGGGGGTTCAAATTATTTTAATCATGGGTACAGTACTTGGTAAACAGACTTTGATGATAAAGTGTATTTTTTCTTTCAAGTTTGAAAAGTATGTATTATATATAAGTGTAACCGTGTTGTAAATGGGAATGGGGAATGAATAATGATTAAGTAGGCAGGTAGGGGAAGGAGGCAGTATAACACAGTGGTTGCAGGCTCTGAGCTACAAACCCAGAGACCTGGGTTTGAATCCCGCAGTCCCCACTTGCATACTGTGTCACCCTGAGCAAATCCCTTAACTTCCTTATGCTCCCAGGTCGCACCTGTAAACAAGCTTTCAGCTTAGTGTGTCTCTCCTGGTAAAAAAAAGTGCCTAGAATTATTTTAATATAGTTGAATTTATATGTGGCAAGTAGGTAGGGGACGGTGTTTTGAAGGTGGCAGTAGGATTTAGTATGTGCACTGCTTTAAAATCATTTCACAACAGCAGAGCTGTGTAACTGTTCTTATCCAGTGAGCATAACTGGCAACAGTCACACAGTTATTTCAGCTGCACATTTGATTACATATTACAATGGTTCACTGCATTACACATTTAGTGTATCACACTTTTTCAAATAATAAAACAAATATTCTCCAAACTAAATAACTCACACATACATATTTTATACTTTATTAAAAAGATACTCCACATTTATTACAAAACCAAAAAATAAATAACTAATTGATAAGCATTGTCACAGAACAAAATCAGCCCTAACTCCCAGTTCCTTCTAGTAGAATGATGGTACCTACATTTACAGTTTAGCAAATACTTGAAAGCTGAGTAGGTGTTCAGTAAAAAAACAGCTACAGTCTTTACTATTTACAGCATTGATGATCTGGGACAATTTCTGTGCTTTTTATTGTTGTGAGTAATTTAATGAAATAACATTTTAAAATGAAAACACTACTGCTAGCTGGACCTGACACACACTGAAAACACAAACAATGAATTAGAGCTATTTACTAGCTGTTTTTTTACAGAAATCCATTCTTGATTAATTTGTTTTTTAGCAGTTCTATAAGAGTTATGTCTCTCTGAAATAAGAGTGCATAGCATAGAAATGAAAGGGTTTCTGTTAATGTTGTTTGCATGAGAAGTGGGCGTGACAGTGGCATGCAAGAATGAAGTCTAAATTGTTTCTTGGCCATTCTGGGATCTAAAGTTTAACAGTAGTGTGTGAAGAGAATAACGTCATGTGTTTTTTGCATTTGAATAGATTTAGTGCTTTGAAGTTAAAAGATATAAATATATATATATATATACCTAGTGTCATGGGCACCTGAAAAGAAAGAAGATACTACTAAAATAAATGCTGTTCTGATATTTTATTTATTTGTGAGATTTTAAGTGTAGTTTTGCTGGTCACAGACACATCAACAGTTAAGTTTAGCAGATACATGAGAGCTAGCTAACTGGGGTTTCTGTAAGACAACAGCTACTAAATAGCTTTAATTCACTATTTTTGTTTTCTATGTGCATCATGTCTAGCTATCAGGAGTGTTTCAATTTTAAAAGTTTAAATTTTTTAAAACTATACACAACCATAAAAGCACAGAAACTGCTCAGATCATCAATGCTATAATTAATAAAGGTGCTAGCTGTTTTCTTACATAAACCCCACTCAGTTAGATTTCAAGTATTTGCAAAACTGTAAATGTAAGTATCATCATTCTATTGGTAGTTAGTGGTAATTTTCCTCTGTGACAAGATTTTAATTTTTTTTTGTGGGGGCTGTGGGATTCAAACTTAAATCTCCAGATTTGCAGTGAAGAGCCTTAAACCACTGTGCTATACTGCCTCCCTAGTTATGGCAGTCATCTGTTTTATGGTTTATGATGTTGGTGTAGGGAGCATACCAACATACTAACAAACAAAAATGCCAGTAGAATAGGCCTAGTGGGCTTTCGTGTCTGCTTGTTTGGTCAGTCCCCACCCTGGGAGCTGACCTTGCTGCCCCCCACCCTCTCGGGCTTCTCCCTTCCCAGTCCAGGGGAGAGCTAGCTAACTGGGGTTTCTGTAAGATAACAGCTACTAAAGAGCTGTAATTCACTATTTTTGTTTTCTATGTGTGTCAGGTCTAGCTAGCAGGAATGTTTCAATTTTAAAAATTTTCATTTTATCAAACTCTACACAACCATAAAAGCACAGAAACTGTCCAGATCATCAATGCTATAATTAATAAAAACTCTAGGGCCCAGATATTCAAAAGGGTTGCGCCATGCGCAATAGGGTTGTGCCTGCACAAGTCCAAACTTGCTCCATTCTGCCATATTCAGCAGGAGGCAGTTGTGCCACAGAAAACATGCTGAGCAACAGCGCAATGCAAATGAATGCATGCTGAACTGAAGGGGGAGGAACCATGCATAAACTGCACAGCCCGAAATTCAGCAGGGCTGTGCAGAGTTGTGCAGGCGCAACCCCCAACCTGCACTTGCACAACTTTGAGCCAAAAAAAAGGCTTAAGTTGAGGGCCACCCACAGGTGAGCTGCTGCATTGCAGGGCACAACACAGCAGCTGCCACCTGTGGCTGGCCCCCAACCCAGTCCCTGTGCCCCCCCGCAGCCCGATCGCAGGCAGCCAACTGTAAATCCTCACCACCACCCCCCACTGGCCCGATCACAGGCATGCTTTAATCCCCCACCAGCCTGATCGCAGAGCAATGTGGCACCCCAGGCAGTGTCCCTGGTGGTCCAGTGGACAAAAGCCCGATAGAGTGGGCAGTACTTGTTTAGAACCCCCATCTCTGCATTCATCCTGGTGGTCAGGTGAACGAAAAGCCTGATCGTGGGCAGTGGTTTGAAATAAACCCCCTGCGATTCATCTGGTGGTCAGTGGCATTCCAATCATGGGATGTATATGTTGAACAAACCCCCTGAACATAGCCCTGGTGGCTGGTGTCCCCCACCCCACCCACAAAGCCCCCACCAACCCACTCCCCAGCAGCCAACAGGCGGCAGCATCCCAGCCTGCTGCCCACCGCCTGTTAACTGGCTGCCTCTGAGCTGCACACCATTATGTGCAGAGCAAGAGCTACATGGTAGCCATTACACGGACATGACATTCCAGATTTGTGAATGAATACATTCATTCATTCATTCACAAAATCGACTGTCTTTGTACGATGGCTGCACCCATTGGCTCTGCTCTGCACCATGGGCGGCAGCCTTGACTCGCAGCCAGTCGGCGCGGCGGCGGGTGGCAAGTGGGTGGGATGTTGCCACCACCGCCGCCGGTGGGGAGCAGGTGGTGGGTCATTGGTGGGTGGGTGGGGGACACAGCCACCAGGCTATGTTTGGGGTTGTTCAACATATACATCCCGCTATCAGGATGTGCCACTGGATCACCAGGGATGAATTCGCAGGAGGGGGGGTTTCTTGAACAAGCACTGCCCGCGATCGGGCTTTTGGGTCCACTGGACCACCAGGGATATGTTCAGGGGGGCCACATTGCTGCCCATGATCGGGCTGGTGGGGGAGATTAAACTATGCCTGTGATCGGGCCAGTAGGGGGTGGTGGTGGGGATTGTACACTGTTTCACCCGTGATCGGACTGCAGGGGGCATCAGTCCCTGACGGCTGCTGCCTGGCAGGGTGCCAGGCACAAGTCCTCGGGGATCGGCACACCTGCATGCTAATGGCATGCAAATGGAGCCATAATCAGATGCAAATGGCCCCCCCTGCGCCTTGCATGAATTATGGCCCCATTTGCATGTCACCTTTTGAATATGGGGATTTTGAGCATGGCGCAATGGTACTTGTGCCACCACAAGTTGAATGCTCCACTCTGACTACTTGTGGTGGCGCACTTCACTCGCGCTATGCATGGTGGCTGTGGCCAGGGGGTGATATTCAAAGGAGTTGCTCAAGGGCGTAACTCCTTTGAATATTGCTCCGGCCACACCCCAGCTCAACTATTTTGTGCAGCGCAAAGGCTTTCGCCACAAAACAGCGCAGTTTGAATATCCAGTCCTAGCTATTTTCTTACAGAAACCCCACTCAGTTAGATTTCAAGTATTTGCTAAGCTATAAATGTAGGTATCAGCATTCTACTGTATGAGCAGTCCGTGCTGATTTGCTCTGTAAGAAAATTGTCATTTTTTTTTGTGGGGGCTGTGGGATTCAAACCCAGATCTCCAGATTTGCAGTGAAGAGCCTTAAACCACTGTACTATACTGCCTCCCTAGTTATGGGAGTCATCTGTTTTATGGTTCATGATGTTGGTGTAGTAAGCATACCAACATACTAACATACAAAAATGCCAGCAAAATAGGCCTAGTGGGCTTTTGTGTCTGCTTGTTTGGTCAGTCCCCACCCTGGGAGCTGATCTTGCTGCCCCCCTGCCCTCTCGGGCTTGTCACTTCTCAATCCAAGGTATTCCCACTTCATTGGACTTTGCCTCCACAACCCTTCCCGTGTACTTGTCCCACCCCATCTTGAACCCCTCCACAGTCTCTGCCTCCACCAGTCCCCCAGGTAGTGCATTCCATGGTTCTACTATCCTCTCACTGAAGTAGCACCTCCTTCTTTCTCCCCTGGGTATCTCTCCTTCAGCTTCCACCCATGCAATCTAGTTGTCCCTCCTCCTCCCTTTGGAGTACCATGACTTTACCACCCCTGTTTACCCCTTTATGTACTTGAAGACCTCTATTATGTTCCCCCATCCCTTCTCTCTTCCAACATGTATATATTCATCTCTTTGAGCCTCTCCCATTAAGTCCTTTCCCCCAAACCACAGATAATTTTGGTTTCCTTTCTCTGGATCCTCTCCAGGAGTTCAATGTCCCTCTTTATGTGTGGCCTACAAAACTGCATGCAGTACTAGAGGTGTGGCCTCACCAAGCAGTTATACAGAGGGAGTATCACTTCCCTCCTTCTGGAGTGATCCCCTAGTGATGCATCCCAGCATCATGGCCTTGGCTGCTGCCCACCTACAAGTCTCTGAGTTGTTCATCCTGACATCCATCACCACCTCCAGGTCCCTATCAGTCATACAGCCATAGCAGCAGTACATTGCATAGCAGATATAAAATGTCAATAAGCAGGTCATGCAACAGATGTGCTGAGAAGTTACTGAAGCAAGAAATGTATAGCTGTCATTTTTTACATCCTGTTCAAAATGTGTTTTTGCACCTGTGATGCCAAATGGCACAGCCACTGTGAAAAATCTCTTTTAAGCTAATGAACTGATAGTGTCACTGTTCATGTGGTGGGGTCACAAAAAGCCCATGCTGAAAACTTGGAGTGAAAATACCAAGAAACACCCAGGGCACTAGGATTTCTGACCATAACACCCTGCACTGTAGGGACTGACAGGCATCAGGGGTGTGACTTGGGATTGTCAACAGTAATGCGCATGCCTTTCAACCCTCACCCCCACCCTGCAGCCAGTGACAGGTATTGAGGTGTGCCTTTGACTCTTCAGCCCCAAAGTTAACTCCATTCTCTTATACTTTACCCATTTCAGCATATTTCTGTATGGAATGGGGTGAGTGTAAAGTTTGAAAACCCCAAGGCACACCTCGACTCTTGTCTGTGCCTGCTGGGGTAGGGTGAGGTGAAATGGCATGAGCACTGTGGCCAGTGACCCAAAGGCACATCGCAATTCCTGTCCATGTCTGTGGGGTGGGGGTGGGGTTGGTGTCTCTTCACTATTTCACTGCCATTCCTATTCTGCCTGCCTGTCTGTCTGTGTCTTTTGCTCTCTGTTTATATGTCTATGTAATTATCTATCTTTGTATTAATTGTATGTATTGCTATTTTTACCTATTGCTTTGCATTATTGGGATATGTGCAATTGTGTTTTCTTTAAAATTTGTCTGTCTGGCCAATATCATCCGGGATAACATATACATCCATGGCATTTGCTCTGGGTTCTTTTGTAAGCTTCCTATTCTTTCCATTAAAATGTACACCACCATATATTTTCTAATAATGTGTATGCCTTCCTTAGAACAGAAACAAAAACAAATCTTACTACTTACAAATCATTGTGTTGTTTCTCCATACCTTCTTAACAATTTCACACAAATTCACTAATTTCATTATGCAGCCATGGTGGATCTGACCAGAATTTGTTTCTGTAGGGTCTCCTAGTGTTTTTCCATGGTGTAGAGTTTTTCCAGGGTTTTTTTGTATGCAACATTTTTTATTGAAGAGACTTCAAACAAAAGTTACATAATCTTTCAGTTAAATGACACATCATTACATAATCCTTGTAGTGTTCATCATAAATCACAAATATATCTTTAAGCACACAAAAATTTACCTATAACATTTCAGATTTGATATGCTGTGTATATAAAGTGTAACAGGATTATCAGAATATTAAAATATTTAAGATACTTCAGTTCAGATCATTCATTCACCCTGAGATTATCCCTGTTTCAATGGCTTCCATCAGAGGTTGCCATGTTTTCTGGAAGAGAGGAAGCAGATCATTGCTTTTAATTGGCAGATCTCCAATCTCATGCACATTATCAAGTTATTAAACCAGTGAGAAATATTTGGAGCAGAGCTGCTAGCCCAGTGTTGAGCAACAGTCTTCCTGGCGTTGACCAGAGCAACGGTCCATAATCTGTGTTTGAAATTATTTTAGGCAACATTTCTACCCCTAGCATGAATTCTAGTGGTGTATTAGGCAGTTAGCATTTCAAAATATTTTGCATTATGGCATGACCCTCAAATCAGAAAGATTCAACTTTAGTGCATGCCATAGCCATGTGCAGAAAATGTCCTTCTTCCTGCTGGTATTTTGGACAAGTACTGGGCCTGCTTGAAGTGAACTTATGCATTCCGTATAGAGTGAAATATGTTTGATATACAAAGTTGAGTTGAATTCTACACAACTTATTAGATACCGAGCATTGATATATAGTATATGCTTCTCCACTGTAGACCATAAGGAGTGATCTATTATTATATTGAGATCAACCTCCCACTTAGCTCTGGTTTTTACCACTGGCATATAAACCAATCTCAAGAAAAGCCTATATAGTGTTGAGACAGTAGAGGCTCCAGGTTGCAGATTATATAATATCTCCTATATAGGGAACAATTTAAGATTTGTATCAGTGATATACCATTTAATTTCTACATAAAACTGGTGGTGACTAGAATGGATTCTGTAAGGTCTATAATTCCTGAAAGAATTTTACTCTGCCGCCATATAACCAGTCTCCTACTGTAGATGCCGCTGACTTCTGCCATCTTAATCGAACTCGATGTATAAAAGCATTACGATTCTCTGTCTGTCTGTCTATCTATCTATTTAAATATACAACACCCAGGTGTAATTTGGCCATATGTTGGAGGTGTTGCACCACATTTTCAGCATGACCTTGTTTGGGGGTAGATAGAGGAGATAGAGGGGGCAATTCAGGGACAATGTGAGGAAGTATTTTTTCATAGAGAGGGTGGTGGATGCATGGAACAACCTTTCTGAGGAGGTTGTGGGGTCTAAAACTGTGAGAGAATTCAAGAATGCATGGGACAGACATAAGGCAATTTTTGTTGGGGGTAGGAAGAAATAGGCTGTTGGTTAACTAGGATCTGCAGCTTATCCTGTAGATAGGAAAATGGGCAGACTAGCTGGGCCAAGGGGTCTTTATCTGCTGTCAAAGTCTATGTTTCTATGTTTACCATATATTTAAGCAATAATACATGACAGGGGGTGGTGTTGTATATCTATGGATAATACCATGAATCTTGTGTTTTGTAACATGGGAGGTTACAGTCCAAGTGTTTCATAAACCCAAGAAATAGGAGATATGTAATATGCTGACTCAAAATGTGCAATTTATCTTCACAAGTGATGGGCCAGGTTCATAACTCATGAGCGGTACAGCAGCAAGTGAGTTATAAAAGTCCTGCCCTATCACAAGTGATGATAAATTGTACAATTTAAGTCATCCTATTTCATATTATAAAAAGTGTAGTTAATTATCTGGCTTTTGATTGGCTACTGACATTGCAGCAGTCCTATATTAATCTTTTAAAAATTAACATGTATGTACAGCTGCTTTACATGTGCACAAATATCTGAAAAGTAGGGCCATATCATGAACTGGAATTCCACAGTAAAATTCAAAAAACTGTCAACACGCCTGCCATTTAATTTACTGAATCAAGATCACCTTCAGGTTCACTAATGGCCACATCAGCTGTTCACAATAACCAAGTTAAAAAAAAGAGAATACCCAATTTCAAAATGAGTTTGAGTTCAGAATCATGGTAAAAGACAAAAAAAATGGATGTCATTTACAATACTGCCATTTGGTATAGATATGTAAGAACCAAGACTGCCACTTATCTATAATACTTCCTAGAAAAACAAAATTTGGCCAGAGCCGATAGGGCTGTGAAGTGCTATCAAGTGATGAAAGTTACATATGTGCATAGAAATTATTCAACACCCAGGTGTAACTTGGCCATATGTTAGAGGTGTTGCACTAAATTTTCAACATAGCTTTGTTTGGACCCCTCCTCATAAACAGTGCCAGTGTCAGTTTGTTCAATTGTCTCAAAAGGTGATTGCGCAGAGCAAACGTACTCTTCTGTACCACAGGTGTGAAAACATGTTTCAGACAGGTTATAGAAAATGACAGCTTTACTGTTGTGAAGGAGGTGAGCAAAAATGGCAATGTTAAAAATGTGGAGTGGAAATATTAAAAATTAGCGACGTTAGGAGCATGCATAGAAACTGCACAATGCATGCTCCTAACACAGTCATTTTTTGGAATGTTTTCACCAAATTTGCAACATGGGCTTCTTGGGACCCCTCCTCATTAACAGTGGCACCGTCGTTTCATGAATTAGTCTCAAAAGGTGATTCTGCGCAGTGACCGAGAAATCACCTTTTGGGACTGAGTAACAAAATGACAATGACAGTTTTCATGAGGTGGGGTCCCAAGAACCTCATGTTGAAAATGTGGGCCGAAAATTCCAAAAAAATGGCTCAGATATTAGCATAAGTTTAAAATCTCATTGAATGGCTGTATAGCATGCTTACCTTTAATTCTTCAGTTTGTGGTTGGGCTTTGAAGAGTGCAGATGTGTCCCTGTCCAGAGAAGATGACAGTGCCAACCTCCAGAGGTAAGTATGGGGTAAGGGAGGAGTGTGGGGAGGTGGGTGCTCAGTGGGAAGGTGAGGAGGGGTGAGAGAGACCGCAGCAACAACGAGGGACCGTTTTCAGTTTTGCAGGAAAACAAACTAATACTGAGGACCGTTTTTCTAATTTACAGCAAAACAACATTAGCACACTGGGTGGGCTCCCAGTGTATGTACATGAATCTTGACATGGGGTTGAGGCACCCGATGTCAGGCATGGCGTCTGGCAGGGGCACCAGGAAAAAAGAATCGCAATGAGGGACCGTTTTCTGATTTACAGAGAAAACCAAATTTTGTACACTGGGATGAGCTCCCAGTGTTACTATATAACATATCGGCGATGACTTGGGGAGGGGGGCACAAAATAATGGATGGCATTGTGCCATTCGCAACATACAAGCACCGCAGCACTGTGCATGAGCACGACTTGTGTGCATGCACAGTGCACACATCAGAATGCAGAAGTAACAGCTGAAATAGTGCTGCTGTTATTCCATATGCTGATCACGGTGGAGGGGTTCAGCTCTGTTGGCCTTTCAGAAGGATACTTCCAAAAGTCCAACAGAAGGGGTTCTGAGATCAGCCATTTTCAGAGTTACAGAGCTCTCACAAAATGGCTGTAGGCTCCACCCACAGCCCTAAAAAAAGAAGAGTGCTCCATGTTTTTCCCTCATGTGCAGTTTGTATTATTAAAGAACAACATCGAAAGGGTCACATATAGGGATACATAACTGAAGTCTAGGACAAGCTTGGAAAGCAGGATTTGGGGGAATAAGATCTTGAGCAGGAGTCAAGAGAGCTGGGAAAGGAGGATGTGGGGGCATAGGAGCTTGTACAGGAGTCTGAATAGCGAAGGGAGAGTGGTAAGTTTTAATGGTTGTTGTGCTACAGTCTTTCTGGGGACAATGTGGAGGGTAGGGGGCTGTCTAGTGTGCAGGAGACTGGAGCAGCTAAGGGCAGAAGTAAGAATGCTCAGACAGGAGTTGAAAAGGATGGTGTGGGGAATCGGTGAAGCACAGCAGTGGAGAAAAGGGCAGGTGGGTGTTGCCCAGGGGAACATGGATGGCAAGCAGGGCAGCGGAAGAGGTAGAAACACTCAGTATGCAGGAACAGCTCTTCCCCAGAGAACCAGGGATCCTGGGGTGGAGGAATGGCAAGTGTTAAGGGGTAGGAGTGTGGAGGAATAACAGAGGTGGGAAGGGGAGGGACTTGGAAAGGAGCAACAGAGATGGGAACTGATGATGAGGCACCCTTAAAGAACAGATGTGCACTACTGTCTAATATAGGGGAGGGGGAGTCAAGTGGTGGGGAAGGAAGTTGGGATAAACCCGAGTAGAGGCTGGAGGTAAGGAGTGGAGGGAGCTACTAGTCTGGGAGGGCAGGGAAGAAGAAGCTGTCATGGTGGAGTAGAAGGAGGGAGGGAGGGAATAGGGTAAGAAAGAGGGAGGGTAAAAGTGGTAGCTAGCATGACTAGACAGGGAGGGAGGAAGGAGCATGGAGGGGGATGATAAAGTAGATTGGGGGGAATTAGGGGATACGTTAGAAAGTTAACCAAGGCCAAGGGGGTACAGGTGAGTGGGGGAGCAGCTGACATCTTAAGTGAGGAGGTGAGGATGGGAAACACTGTTGCAGGGGACAGAAGGGTGGTGACAGAATGGTGGTAATCCTTGGGGACTTCATTATTAAGGGTATTCACTCAGGAAGGAAGGGGGATCCAAAAGTAGGTAGGAGAGTGGTTTGTATGCTGGGGATGACAGCAGGAAGGTGGAACCAAGAAACAGGAGGATTGTAAGGAAGGTTGGATAGAAACCTAACTTAGTCATCCACATGGGAACCAATAACATAGCTGGGGAGGAGGTGAAGGTAGTGCACAGCAGGTTCAGGGA
Source organism: Neoceratodus forsteri (assembly GCA_016271365.2). NCBI lineage: Eukaryota > Metazoa > Chordata > Ceratodontiformes > Ceratodontidae > Neoceratodus > Neoceratodus forsteri. The sequence continues at coordinate 348,019,614 of JADMNL010000023.1, forward strand.
GTTAGCAAGGACCTGCAGGGAGGTAGGATGTTCGCTGGATTTTTCAGAGGTGATACCAGTTCCCAGAGCCAGCATAGTCAAGATGGAGGAAAAGGATAGATGACTTTAATAACTGGCTGAGGAACCGGTGCTGGGAAGAAGAGTTCACTTGTATTGATCACTTGGGGGAGACTTGGATGAATAAATCACTCTTTTCACCAGATAGGCTATACCTCAGTAGGGAGGGATCAAAGGAACTCGGGGACAAACTGGGGGAGGACATTGTCAACAAGCGCAATTTAAACTGACGGGGGGGGGCTGCAGGACTGCAGGCCCAAAGACTCTGGGAGAAAGATGTCAATAGAACTCCCCATCATACCAGTCAGGGTAGTTGGGAGGGTGTGTGGAAGGGAAGTGGAGAGATTAGCATCGGGGAGTGGGGGGAGAATAAAGGAGGGAGAAATGTAAGTAAAAGAACAGAAGGAAGGGTAGGGGCACAGAGTCAAGGTGGAGGGTGGTGTCACTGAATGCTCAAAGTCTCAGGAACAAGATGGAAGACTTGTAGGCACTATTAAATGAGAGGAAGGTGGACATAGTAGCAATAACTGAGACTTGGGCCATACCACACCATGACTGGGACCTCTCAATCCCTGGATACCAACTATGCAGGAGCAACATGGGGATATGCAAAGGGGTGGAGGTGGTTTATATCAAGGAGGGTATAACATGCACAAGGGAGGAGACAGAGGGGGAGAAGGCGGAAACACTTTGGTTTCAGTTATGGTCCAATAGAGAGAGAAAGATGAGGTTGGGGTGGTCTACAGACCACCCAACCAGGAAGAGGAAAAGGACAGGATATTGAGCTTGCAAATGATGTAAATTGCAGGGAAGGGAGAGGTGGAAGTTGTGGGGAACATTAACCTGCCCAAAGTGGACTGGCGCATACCATCTACATCCTGTGCCAGGAGTCAGGTGATCCCAGAAGAGTTGCAGGGTGGGTTCCTGACTTAGGGTGTCACAGAGCCCACCAAAGAGGGGCAATCCTTAATCTACAATCATGCTCACAAATGGAGAGCATGTACAAGACATAATGGTCAAGAAGCCTCTAGCTGGTAGTGACCATCGCACAGTGTGGTTCAGGTTGGACATGGGCAGAGAAAGCATCCCCACTAATACCAAAATCCTGGATTTCAGGAGGGTGGACTTTAGGAAGATGGTTGAGGTGCTAAAGAGGCACCTGGCAGGAATCAGAGTGAATATGGGTGGACCAAAATGGGCCATCATCAAAGAAGGAATACTGGCTGCCACAGAGGACTGTGTTAGGCACAAGAGGGAAGACCTTGAGGGTAAAAGTACCCAGCTGGTTCAGCTCTGAGGTTGCCTAAGCAGTGAGGTACAAGAGGTCAGCCTATAACAGATACAGAAAGACCAAGAATGAGGTAGATGGGGTGAATTACCTAAGGTTGGCCAATGTGACAAGTAAGGCAGAGTGTCAGGCTAAAGCACTTAAGGAACTGCAGATAGCAGAGGGAATAAAAAAGGAGAAAAGGCCTTCTTTCGCTACATAAGCAAAAAAGGGACAAGAAGAAAAGGATTATAAGGCTTCGCAAAGGGGTTAAATGGACATAGGAGAACAGGGAAAAGGCTGAGGTAGTGAACAAATACTTTTGCCCTGTCTTCACCAGGGGAAAAGATGGACCAGTGCCTGCTGGAGGGGGGGAGAGGGTAGAGCAGGGAAGGAAGGGAGCACAGATGTGGTGATAGAGGAGGATAGAGTGAGACAGGAGCTGCTAGCACTGAAGGTGGATGAATCACCAGGCCAGGATGGCATACACCCAAGGGTACTGAGGGGGGCTGGCAGGGGAGCTTGTGAGACCGATAACAGACATGTCCAATAGTTTCCTGGAGTTGGGTGTGGTACCACAGGACTGAAGAATGGCACATGTGGTGCCCCGTCCATAAGAGCTATCCTAACGATGACCCAGGGAACTGCAGACTAGTCAGTTTGACTTTAACCATGTACAAGCTCATGGAGACCATACTCTAGGAAATGTTGGCAGGGTATCTGGAGGAAAATGGTCTTCAAGATGAGAGGCAGCATGGGTTTATGGGAGGTAAATCATGTCAGATAAATCTGATTGACTTCTTTGACTGGGTCACTAAGTCAAAGGACAGGGGCCAGGTGGAGGCCATCCTTTATTTGGACTTCAGCAAGGCCTTTGACTCTGTACCCCACAAGAGGTTGATCAGGAAGGTGGTGGATTTAGGGGTAGGGGAGAAGATGACCAGGTGGGTAGAAAGCTGGCTGAGGGACAGAAACCAGAGGGTGGTGGGGGGGGGTAGAGATATCTGGCACCATGGATGTCACCAGTTGGGTTCCGCAGTGCTTGGTGCTGGGACCAGTGTTTTTCAGTGTCTTCATCAATGACATTGAAGATGGCATTAAGGGAAAAATGTGCCTTTTCGCAGATGACACCAAACTCTGTGGGAAGGTGGACACAGCTGAATGGATACAAGACCTACAGGAGGATCTGAGAAAACTTGAGAGCTGGTCCAGGATTTGGCAGCTAGGCTTCAATGCCAAGAAATGCACAGTTATGCACATTGGAGCCAGAAAGCCAGGGATGGAGTACTACCCGGGGGGGGGGGGGTCCAGGTAGCAATAACAGAGGAGGAGAAGGATTTGGGAGTGATGATAACTAGCAACCTGAAGCACTCCATGCAGTGCAAAAAAAGCAGCAGCAAGGGCAAACAAGATGCTGGGGTGTATAGTCAGGAGGATCAACAGTAGGTGGAAAGAGGTTATACTGCCCTTGTACAGGTCACTCATGAGGCCACATCTAAAGTATGGTGTAAGATAATGGTGCCCACACCTTAAGAAATGTATCATCCTGCTGGAGACAGTCCAGAGGAGGAAAACTAAGATGATTGTGGGTTAGCAGGCTGAATCATATGAAGAGAGGTTGGGGCTCTGACTATGTACTGCCTGGAGGAGAGGAGGAGGGAGAGGGGACATGCTTCAGACCTTCACGTACTTGACAGGGACAAAATAGGGTAGACAAGGAGGGACTTTTTAAGATAAGTGGCAGCTGAACCATAAGTGGACACAGCCTAAAACAGGAGGGAGGAGAGGTAGGAGGGAGGTTAGGAAGTACTTTTTCATGGAGAGGGTGGTTACCAGTCAGAATGCATTGCCTTAGAACGTGGTATCGATGAAGATGGTGGAAAGCTTCAAGAGAGGCTGGGATAGGCAATAGGGGAAAGTACAGAGCATGGGAGGGGCAGGCGAAGTAGAAGGGATGATTGAGAGGGCAGGGTCAGTAGCGTAAGCTGGGGACCCTGCAATACGAGCAGACTAGATAAACTAAATTGCATCATTCTGCTGGTTTCTTCATATGTTTGTATGTTTGGAGGAGAGAGTCCTGAAGGGTCTTGCAAATCTGAAAGTGGACAAAGCAGTGAGGCTAAATGAGGTCCACCCAAGGATATTGAAGGACCTCAGGGAGGTACTGGCTGCAGCTCTAATGGTCCTGTTTAATAGTTTTATAGATATAGAAGTGGTCCCAGAGGACTGCAGGAGGGCAGATGTAGTGCCACTTCATGAAAGCGGTAGCAGGGAAGAGGCTGGCAATTATAGGTCAGTCAGCCTGTCTTTGGTGGTAGGAAAGTTAATGGAATCACTGCTGAAAGAAAGGCCTGTAAAATATCTTGAATCAAATGGGTTATAAAACCCAAGGCAGCATGGATTCAAGATGGGGAGGTCATGCAAATGAATCTGATAGAGATCATTAAGTGTGTAACCATGGAACTAGATCAGGGTAAAGCAGTGGGCATAGCCTACCTAGATTTGAATAAGACATTCAACACCGTTCCTTCCTTTACTATCCATCCCTCACCAACCTTGCTCTTCACTTATTGCTTTCACCTCCCCCAGCGCTTTCCTTCTATTTCCATTCATAGCTGCTTGTTTCACACCACCACCGCCCTACTTTTTTGCCCCTCCACCTCTTTTCCCGATTTCTCTTTCCTCCCATCTTTTCTCAGTCTTTACTTCCCAGCCTACCCACCTTTATGCCTTGCCCTCCTCTACCTCCCTCAACTCACCTCGCTACTCCTGGTATCCCCCCCCCCCCAAAACAATGCTTCCTGAGCTGCCTTCCAGCTCACACCTCTACTCTTTTAACCAATGCAGCTTTTGTTTCTACCTCACAATCAGTTTCCCTAGGTATACTGTACACTGTACAATGCCTGGTGTAATACACTGTTGCTTAGTTCTTTTCACAATATAATTGACTAGACAATGTCTTTAATGGCTCCTTAATGTATACCTTTTATTAGTAACTTTCAGTCATGTTGCTTTTTGTGTTTAATCTATACTTGTTCTGTTTTCCAGACTTGGAACCTTTGTAAATGAATCCTGGCTCAAAGATATTATCTGATATTCTTAATAAATAAATATAAACATAGGAGACTAGTAAGCAAGCTGGGTAGCTTAGGAGTGGGTTCAAAGGTGGTAAACTGAGTACAAAATTGGTTAGAGGATAGATGGCAGATGGTGGTGGTAAATGGAGTGTACTCAGAGAAAGGGAGTGTGACCAGTGGGGTGCTTCAGGGATCAGTGCTGGGACCAGTCCTCTTTAATGACTTTATAAGTAACATAGCAGAGAAGCTGGAAAGAAAGGTCTGCCTCTTTGTGGATGATACCAAACTCTGCAATAGGGTGGACACTCCGGGAGAGATGGAAACAATGAAAACAGACCTACAAAACCTGAAGGGGTGGTCAATGGTATGGCAGCTGAGTCTCAATGTGCAAAAAGTGCAAAGTAATGTACTCGGGGCACAGAAAGCCATGAGCAGCATACAGAATGGAGGGGGGGTACTGACAAACACCAAGCAGGAAAGAGACCTGGGGGTGATCATGTCAGGTGACCAAGTGGTGGCCAGGCAGCACAACAAAGCAATTGGGAGGGCATGTGGGATGCTGAGGTGCATAGGTAGGGGTATTGCCATCAGAAAGAGGAACATGGTATTGTCACTGTACAGATCACTGGTAAGACCCCACCTACAGTACTGTGTCCATTTCTGGAGACCACATCTCAGAAAGGACATAGATGGAAAGCTGTCAAGTAGAGGGCAACTAAAATGGAGCAGAATCTGCATCAGAAGCCCTACAAGAGATATTAAAGGACCTAAATATGTACACCCTGGAAGATAGGGGTGGGGGTATGATAGAGACCTTTGAACACCTCATAGGTGTATACAAGGTACAAGATGGAAGCATTTTTCAGAAACAAAAGATGCTGGAGGGGCATAGACTCAGGAGAGATGTGAGAAAGTACTTCTACACAGAAGGAGGGGTAAATTCCTGGAACAGTCTTCCACCAGAGCTGGTGGGGCCAAAAACAGTAGTGCGGTTCAAGAATGCATGGGATAGGCATAAGCGAATCTTAGGAAAAGGAAAGGTGTGGGTGAATGGGCTGGAGATCAAGCAGAATCTGTGGGGATACTATAGGCAAGGAAAAATGGGCAGACTAGTGGGGCCAAGCAGTCCTTATCTGCCATCAAATTCTGTGTTTCTATGTTTCAGGGACTTCCTGCTCATGTAGCCACATGTTCCCAGCTTATCAACTCTGGAGACCCTCCAAATTTTCTTGGAGACACTCTTTGACCTATACCTAAGAAATGCTTTCCTTACTAACCCAGTCTGCAGCTTTGGCCTGAGTTTGCCTCCATCCTTCAATATCTTTGAATGGCCTGGTTGCGTGCTTACTGATGATACCCATTGACCACAATATCCTTTACCCCTCTTCACAGGAATCCTATATCAGACCCACAGGCCATTAGGTGGCACTCCATGAGAGTGTGCCTCTAGCCCCACTCCAGGTTTCCCTTCCATCCACGGAATCCCTCTAACCTTCCTGCTCTAGGGCTACCTGATTCAAATATATTCCAGTTCACAGGTCAAGGAATGTTGGAGTGCCTGAAGTCAATCTGTACTGAGGCCAGGATTCTAGACATACAGTACAATGCCCTTGCTAGGCAGAGTGTCTGAACCTTATCCCACCCTCCCATTGATTAATGCAACTGGGCACTTGCACACTGTGCTGCCCTGGCCAGTGTTCTGAGCCAGCCACCAGACAGACCACATAGTGTGGCTTTCCCCATGAGACCATATTAGTAACCCTGCATCCCACCCACAGCTAGGCGTGAGATTGTCCAGAAGAAGATCCTACCTGTCTTCGATTACTGTGATGTAGTCTATGGTGCTGCCCCTAAGTCCTCTCTGGCCAGACTAGATACCCTCTTCAACTCCTTTTGCCATTTTGCCCTTGATGCCCCCCTCTCCTCACTCATCATTATGATCTCTACCATGCCCTATCCTTCCCTTCCCTGATAAACCAGCATCTCTCTCAATGCCAGATTTCACCTCCAAGCACTGGCTTGGTGAACTTTCCTCCTATCTCTTCACTGCTTTTACATCTGCCCCCCTTCCCACTCTCTAAGATCTACTGACTCACAAACCCTGGTAGTCCCACAGTGCTCCACCCTTATTGGCCAATCAGGTTATTCTTATTGCCTGCCAAAGATCCGGAATTCACTTCCCCCTCAAATTCACCTCTCATCCTCTTGCTACTCCATTAACTCTGCCCTCAAGAACTTCATTGCCCCTTCCTGTGCCCGCCATGACCCTCCCTAATCCCCCTGCCATCTCCCCATAGCCCATATTACCATATGCCTACTCCCCACCACTCCTATTTCCCTCTGATTGTGCTCCTCCTTGTCCCCTACTTTCCCTCCTACTAAAGTGTTCCTCCCCCATTTTTCTCTACCCTTAATCTATCTCCCTCCTGTGAGCTCAATCACTGCCTTGTGCAGGCAAGATCCATAGCACATGGTGGGCAACAACTTTACCCCCTTTCCTCTATTTCTCCTTTTACTGCACCCCCTCGGTCACTGCTAGATCATTGCCTTGTGCAGGCATGGTCACCCAGCACACTAGTGGGGTACTACCCCCCCACTATAGCTGACCTCTACTGCCACCTCCCACAACATCCCTCCCCAACACCCCCTCTCTCGCATCACTATATATAAATAACTCTCATTGCCTATAACTGGTGTCCTACCAGTAGTGCTGTCCACTACTCTGCCCAGATAGGGATAAAAGGACACTGTTGAATTTCAACTCCCTCCCTCCCTCCCCCGCCTTGAATACCCCCTACCTACAATACGGCTCTCTCATCACCCTGGCACACTGTACCTCTCCTCTTCTCCTACCCACCTTCCGGTTAACATAGCCTAACACTGGCCTTCCCCTATACTCAATTAAGCAGTTATAACCTACTCCTATACCCCTCTTATATGTACTTTAGTCCACCCTGTCATCTCTGTTTGCCTCAAAATCGTGTTCTGTCTGCATCTCTCTGTAAAATCTCCTTTTCCTTCTTCCATTCTACACTCCTCAATTTTTCGTTTCCTCCTTCCATTCTTCCTCTGTTAACTCCAATCACTGTAAATCTTGAATATCTATGTTACACTAATGACTACCAATTACTATTGGGTCACCTTACCATCTAGTGCTACATACTGTTGCCAAGTTATTATATGTGTTCCAGTGTTACTAACTGTCACCAACTGTTGCCAATTTGCTATATGTGTCTTCATATCTACTATACTTAATTAGAAAATGGACAAGTAAATCCTAGCACTCTGATTGGCTAGGACACCTGCAGCGGCAGGTGGGTATTTCTCAATAGAGCCCTGTTAGAAACAAGGGCCAATTTGGGGTGCCCCATTACTTTGTTTATCACTGGGCACCCTGAATTTTCAAAAGGACCAGATGCCATTTTTTTCTTACTGTTAGCGGGTCACTTGGCGGCTGGCCAACACTGCCCCTTCTGTCCGTAAAAAAGAAAACAGTAGCCAGAACAATAACAAACAGCAGATGAAATCCACACAAAAAAAAACCTAAAAGAAACAAGGTCTTGCTATAGCAGTCCCTACTACTATTCATCCTCCCGAACTTCCAAAACACCGGCCAGTAAATTACTTTCTTATAACCCAGCATCCTGTCTCCATCTCCTGGGAGATAAATTCACCAAAGTCATGCCACCACCATTTCTGTTCACTCCACTCTTCAGCTGTAACTTTCTAGCCCTAATCAGTAATGAGAGAAGCATAGGTGCCGGGTTGTATGGGCCCCTGGGGCATTGGCCCCATCAATATTTATTGAGCTGGGCTGAGCCCCAGCAATATTTTTCAGTGCTGCTGCCTGCTTTAACTTTTTTCTCCCCCCTAATTGTGGCCTTCTGTGCATGCAGTGCATGCCCTGTTACCTGTACCGGCTGCTGGCATTATTTGCCACCCCCCCCCTCGTTTAATTTGCTGGCGGCGGGCAAAGTGCTACTCGCATTATTTAAAATTTGTGCCTTTAATTTTGTTTGTCAAACACCCCCCCCCCCAATCATTGTGGTGACTGGTTGATTGGCATGTGACATGTTTCAATTTGCCAGCATTGCTGTATCTGTGATTGACCAGGGGGAGGGTTTATTAGGCGCCAGACGTGTGCGTTTTGGTGTTGTGTGAGGTGGCATGTGGCAAGGGGAACCAGGTAGAGAGAGACCACGAGAAGTGAGGAGCGGTGGCCGGTCAGCAAATCAACAGCAAGCAACCTTTCATTTTGGCCAGTTTTGTAGTTGGGAGTCGGGCCATGGTATGTCGCATGTCGGTGATGGTCAGAAGTCTGGGTCCAGGAAGAGAGAAGATCAGCAGGCTGCAACAGATGAGAGGTGAGGTGGACATGTGGTGATGGTGTGAGGTGTCTGGTCGGCAGAGGGAGGTCGGGACAGTGTGTGGTGGTCCAGGGGGCAGCCAGTGATGACCGAGTCCGGTCCTAGAGGGAGAGGGCCCACCTGAGGTGACTGACGAGTGAGCAGGTGCTGACTCAGGCTCAGCTGTCAGCTGCCAGTGCAGGCAGCATCAAGAGAGAGCCACAGTGTGGGTGCCACCGAGTGGTGTGGCAGCCTGGCAGGAGGTGCGCAGTTGGTGGGAGTGACTGCCTGGTGGAGAGTCATGGGCCTGGGGCCTGCCGGGGGGAGAGTCAGTCAGTCAGTGATGTGAACCTGGGGCCTTCATCATGGCTGGCGAACCAGCATGGTTGTTGGAGGGGGATGGGAAGGGATGGATCACAGAATAAAAAGGGAGAAAATATATATAATTAAGTAGGGGAAAGTTCAAGTGACAGTACAGTAGTTCTTCACAAAATACAAAGGCTTTTCAATCTGAAATTATCATAAACCTTTGAATTCAGTTAACAAGCCAGTCGTGGCTAATTAGGCTGCTGTGGAATGGTTAGGCTTCAGCGTCTGTTTTTGCTTTAGAGGTCAGGTTAGAGCTAGCCTTGACTTGAAACCATATTTCTCTGATGTCGGGTGTTACAACAGAAGGGCATGAAAAGGAACATTAGCAGTGTGGGGAGAGTTTCTTTTTAGAAAAAATAACTAAATGAATATTGCAATTACAGGGAGATTTCAAGTGTTCAGCTTTTCAGAGTTTAAATACATACAGTGTAAATGATAAAGACTAGTTGGCCTGGCCACTTCCTGATCAACATCCCAGTGGCATCTGTGTATACTACCTCCTTGGATTAACTTTGAAGGTTTTATATGTTTGCAACTGCAGTTTTTACACAGCAATAAATTTCCCACTTTTGAAATCCTTGGTGAAGGCAGTATAGTGCAGTGGTTTAAGGCTCCTAGCTCCAAACTTGGAGATCTGGGTTTGAATCTCACAGTCCCACTTTCATACTTTTTGACCCTCCGCAAGTTACTTAACTTCCTTGTGCTCCCAGGTCACTCCTGGAAACAAGCTTTGGTGTAGTGTCATGTGCCTCTCTGGGTTAAACGGTTTCCCCTTTCCTTTTCATTTTTGCGTGTTTCCATAACATTTTGTGACCATATTTGTATTGTGAGTCTCCTTCAGCTGCTAACTTACAGGTCTTTAGATACCAGTTTTTGGTGGTGACTGTCTCCAACATTTTACCTGGTGAGTGCACACATCCATCTTTTGTTCTTTCTCTCACTTCATCACCAACAAAAACTGGCATGTAAAGACCTGTAAGTTAGCAGCTGAAGGAGAGTCAATACAAATATGGTCAAAAGATGTTAGTGGCTGTGAAATGGGGTATTGCTCACTAACTTGCTTGTGTGGAACACCCACATACACACAATTATGTGGTCGTTGTGTAGATTCATTAATAATGTATGGCTAAATGACCTGAGTTTGGGGGAAGGGGATGTAAATGCTCATGTCGAGTGCCATACACTATAAATGGCAATGCCTGATGTCCAGGTGATAACCATGGTGCAATCACCTCTCGTGGTTGCTAGGGTAATGGTAAACCTCTCGAGTTGCACTCTTGAGGTTTAGCGATGCCCTAGCAACCACTCAGGGTGAGTACACCATGGTTATCACCTGTACATCAGGCATTATCCTCTATATAATTGCAGGATTCCTGTATATAGTGATTGAAATTAATTTAAAGGTATATGCTCTCAGGGTTTGTACAAGCATCCAACACCGAACATCAGTGTTGTGGTACAATCAAATGAGTGGCCCCAGTTGTGTTTCATTTCTAGAATTCTGAATCAACCCAGGACAGAAAGAGTGTCAACAGCAAATGGAATGCTAGTGATTAGTGCCATATTGCACAGTGGTTGCAGTCAAGTGGGTGGGGGGGACTGTGGTGTGTGTGTGTGTGTGTGTGTGTGTGTGTGTGTGTTTTGGGGTGCTGGCTGTGGTTGTGTATAGCTCATCACTGGTCATGTCATATAAAATGAGAGCTTGCAGTGTGTGTGCATGGCATGGGGGGTACCTGGTGGGGTAGCTGGTCATTTGACTAACTGAACAGGGAGTTGGGCATGTCTGTTAGTGGAGGTGGACATGTGGAAGAGTACCATTTACTTGGTGTTGGTGTTGCTGATCTGGGGTGTGGGTGGGTGTGGTCGGGAGCCAGAGGGTCTTACTTTTAAACTTGGCTTTCCACATCCACTCTCTTCCATTATATGTCACTGGCACTGATGCCATGAGCTCATGCCAGTGCTATAGACACTGTGAGTCCCCTCAGTTGGATACCTGCTACCTTAAAACTATGAAAGAGCTGGCCCAGTTGAGCAGAGGGCTGAGCTGCTGGCACCTTACCTCAAACCACACCGGCGACCCGGGTTCGGGAACAGACTAGGGTCGGTGGGGGCGGGAGAGGATTAAGCATCTGAAGGACTGCTCTGCTCTCCTGGAGTGGGTTAGGGTGATGCCTCACTCTGCAGCGGCCCCCAGTGGAGACCGGGAGCACTACAAGATGTGGCGTGACGTCAGGGGTGCCAGAAAAATGGAAAAACGTCCCAGATTGGCCAGGATGATGGCAGACGATCTGCCGACACCACTGAAGAACTCTTGAGGACCCTGACTGCCTCAGCAGCACCCTGGGGCTGAGAGAAAGAGTGTGCTGGCTGCCCCACTGGTGCCTTCCCCCTCGGAAGAGGGGGGGACCCATTCGGCAAAGGGTTATGTCGAGCTACTCCCGGGTCGGCTGCGATTTGAAGTAGGGGATTCCAAGGAAGTACAGTAGGTGGATGTCGGGGATCATGGCTGCCTGAAGGAAATGGCAGATCTGGGGCATGTTGGAGGAGATAAAGAAATAATGCAAAAAAACTGTGAAAGATGTGCCTAAATCATCTGTCTAATTTGAAGGGGTTTCGGGAAGAAATTGTAATACAGCGGTACCAGTATGCCAATTTAATGCTGATGTGACTGTGCTGTGCTCTCTGGGGACTACACTAACTTTCCAGGTAGGCTCCTAGAATCATTTGGGCTCTGGCACTCCCCACCCTGCGTCTCACTCGGACCCTGTGAAATTTAACTCATTCAGGCCTAGAGACGTCTGTAGGTGGTGTCTGAAAGCATAACCACTCAGGACAATAACGCCTGTAGATGTACTCAACTGACTTTCACTCAGGCCTAGAAACGTCTGAGGAAGTCAGCAGTTTTTACCTAACTATTAAACAAACTGAATTGCTTAGAATTGAATGCATAGCACCGTTAGAAAGGTAATTTTGCTCTGAACAATTTTGCTGCAGATACTTTGTGTCTATCATGTATACTTTAGGAGTTATTCATATTTGTTCAAGGTATGGTGTGCATGGCTAACATTTGACTCTCAAGCCTCACCTAAGCACCCAGAATAAATCTGAAAAAAACCCAGTTTGGTATTTCAGCTACTATAAAAATAAAAACTAAATGGATTACAATTGATTGCATAGCACCATTAGAAAGGCCATTTTGTACTGAATAATTTTGCCACTGATACTTTGTGTCTACCACATATACTTCAGGAGTTATTTGCATTTGTTTAAGGTATGGTGTGCATGGCTGACATTTGTCTCTCATGCATCACCTAAGCACCTTGAAAAAAATCAGTTGCTTGGTATTTCAGCTAGTATAAAATAAAAACTCAGTTGATTACAACTGATTGCATAGCACCATTCAAAAGGTAACGTTGTGCTGAACAACTTTGCCCCTCATACTTTGTGTGTAGCACTTACGGTTCAAGAGGTAGTCACATTTGTTTGTGGCATGCTGATTATGGCTTGATTTTGCTTAGAAAGGCCCAGGATGCAGAGCTAAGAGTATACAGGGCACAAGGGGTGGAAGTCTCAAAGAGCTCTTGTGGTGTGAATGAGTTAAAGCATACCTCTCAACTGTGTGTGCTAACAAGGAGCACTCCTCCTTTTACCCCTCAACATTGCTTGCCCCTCATTCACCTGTCATGCAAAAAGTGTGGCCATCCCATAGAATCAAAGAGAATGTGCTGTAAATTGAGACATTAAAGGAGACCTCCACTGGACCTGCACATATTTTTCCTAGTAGAACTAATTCCTATTTTGTTATTTTATCTTTACAAGCTTGTCAGTAACCATTGTGGTAATTTCTGATTTACACTCTGGTGTTAAGTGGTCTTTTGGAACAGTATGATGTAGTTGACTTACTGTATGTTCCTTCTGGCCATAGAGTGCTGTAGTAGAACTGAAAGGCATTGTTTAAACAATGGAAGAGCAGAACAAGGGACATAATGTGCATCACACACACCATTCACTTCTAAAATGGTCCTGTCCAGCTGTGTGTAAATCAGAGAGAGAGAGACACACACACTGGCCAGGATAACTAAACTTCTTGTAGTAATGGAACAAAGTAACAGACTTTTAACCAGTATTTAAAAATCTGCTTATATTCTGAAAAATGATTTGCAGATTCATTGCATTTCTCCTTTACAGCATGCATCCATTATTTTTAAGATGCTAATTCAAAAATAAACATGCTACATGAAAAAGCAGTGGTTTCTAAAGTGTTCTGAGCTTCTATCTCTATTTTGAGGATGTGTCCCTCATTTTGGTGGTCAGTATTCCTCATTGCCCCTCATTGTGAGTGTCCGTGTTTCTTATTCCAGTGACAAAAGGTTGAGCGGTATGTTTCCAGGTGGGCCTCCAGTACTAACTGGCCCCGCCTCTTGTATGTCAGTCCGAACCAGTGCTTTTAACAATGACTTGGGAATGTTGACTTGCAAGCTCTCACACGCTGGTGGAGTCTTGGTGAACTACATTTCTCCTTGGACAGTCCTGTTGCCGATCACTATAGTGAACAGCAAGTTGGGCAGTTTGAATTTGTCAAGTCACTATCAAGCACAAGGATTTTCCTAGTTTTCGCTTTGTACTGGTGAATTGCCAAATGAATGAAACTACTCTGTGGTACAGCCTGGATTTCTGGCCGTTGGCTCCACTGCACGTTTTAATTCTGAGGTGTTAAGAGGCATGATGAAGGAAGCTTTTCTGCATATTGCAAGTTGTGGGGGTGATTGGGTAGATTATCAGACCACCGCTATTAGTGTTACGCAAAGCTACAGAGAACACAGTGTACTTTTTGTTGCATGCTTGCTATGCTGAACCATAGCGGCACTAGGCTACTTTCATTGTATGCTGGCTGCTGATTTAGGTTTCATCTGTTTATGTGGGTTTGGGGGCTCTGCTCCCACACCCCCATTCCTTTTTTTTTAACACGGGAGTGTGGGGGAAGCCCCTAGTCAAATAATGAATAAAAAGATAACTGATAGTCTAACATAGTGTACAGCGACTGTAACTGAGGTTTTGTCAGTTTATTTGCACTGGGGAAGCTCTGCCCCAACACTCTAGGGGTGTGAGGGAGTGAAGGCCCCCCCCAGCAACTCAAACTACAATAAAAATAACTGGGAGCTGACATGATGTAGAGCGTGCAGTTCTGTAATGGACCAAAGTAGTCAACGGTAACTTCAGTGCTACTCTAATAGCAGAGTTCCGGGGGTTTGATAATCCACACATTTGACAGTTATGGGTAGTTTCGCATGTCTCTGAATACAATGGCGTTTATTTGGGGTTGTGGCCCACTGCAGTAGAGTTCACTGATTTGTAGGCCAGCACAGCAGATGAGCACAGTTCCACCAGACCCTTTAAAATTGGCATTTAAAAATTCACTGCTAACTACTTAAAAATGTGTATTTGCCTGTCTGCCTGTTTTGTCTGCACTGGCTTTTTCAGTTTATGGGCAAGGATGTTTTAGCCCTGTATTTTGTGTTTTCATTTGACTGCTACTGGTAACTGTTCTGATGTGTTTGCTATTGTCTGTTGCACCTCATATCCATTGTAGATTGGGCTTTTAATGAGTATTTCCAATTTATCTTTTTTCATACCTGAGGCCAGGGACTTAACCCCCAGACAACCATGTTACGGCACAGGGGGCTGTGTTCTCGTATCTTCTGTTGTGGGGGGTTGACCTCTGACCCCTGGGCCAGGGGGTGGGGCTTTGACCCCTGAGCCCCACCAAAAATGTTACAAACCTGGCTCCTATTGTCCTTGCATGGCAGGGCCAAAAAAGCACAAAGAACAAACTGCTACTGCATGGAGGACCATAACAAAAGTAAGCAGTATAGTGCATTGAAGGCAGTATAGCACAGTTGTTTAACTCTCTGAGCTGTAAACCTGGAGACCTGGATTTGAATATCACAGCCCCCACTTGCATATTGTGTGACCCTGAGCAAGTCACTTAACTACCTTGTGCTCCCAGGTCACACCTGTAAACAAGATTTTAGCTTAGCGTGTCTCTCACTGGTTAAAAAATTAAAAAAAGCAGTTGGGTTGTAGCGATGAAAGTAATTGACTGGTTGGTCAGCTCTTTCTTTCATATTTGGAATAAATTCAATGCTACTGAACTGAGGACCATAACAAAAGTAAGAAGTCAGGTTGTAGCAATCAAAGTATTTGACCATTTGGCCAGGTCTTTCTTTCATATTTGGAATAAATTCACTTTGATTGCGACAGCCTGACTGCTCACTTTTGTTATGGTAATCAATGCAGTAGCAGTTCATTCATTGTGCTCTTATGTGTTGGGTAGGCTGCCCTTCTAGCTACTGCACCGACCTGCTAACGCTGATCACAGCATCTACCTCTGGGATTGCATCAGGAGCAAAGAAGTCCTCCCCCCAACAAAGCCCTGTCCCGAACTGAGAGCAACACCTCCCAAACCCATACATAGTTGGTGTCTAGTGGCCTCCCTCCCACCATCGGCACTGACACCAACCCTCAGTCCTCCTACCTGTCTGTCAGTGCCACAGTTCAACAACAGCGAGCAGCATAGCCCACCTTGCACAAACATGGCCACCTTCCATCTCTGTACCAGGGAGTGCAGCCTATGAATAGGACAAAACACATCACTGTGCCATATACAGTAAATAAGCTACGGTCCCTGTTACAAATAGTTGCTGGGTGGCTGTGGTCGTGTGAGGTAGGCTGTGCCACTCGACGTCATTGAATTGCAGCAGTGACAGACTGGTAGGGAGGATTGTAGGTGCTTTATGTAAGAGAGGGTCCACTAACTACTAACTGGGTATGGGCTGGGGGCAATGCTCATGGTTCAGAACAGAACTTTGTTGAGGAAGGCAGGACTTCTTTACTACTGTCATGCCAAGGACAGTGCCACTGTCAAGGGGCATTGGCAAACTAAGACTCATTTCCAGGATGGGGATCTGCTGTGGGGAGGGATCACTGGACACCAGGGTAACTGTGTGAATACAATGACTGAGATAGGGTTGGGGGCGTGACCACTGAATGCCAGGGATATATCTTTCTGTAACTAGACTTGGATTGGGTGGGGGAAATGACCACTGAACATCAGGGATATATCCTCCATTAATGGGACTGGGTTTGGAGGGACATGGGAACCACTGGACTAGAGGGATATATCTTCCTGTAATGGAACTGGGTTCAAGTGGCAGGAAGGGATCACTGGATGGCAGGGATACATATTTCATTAACGGGACTGAGTTCAGAGGGAGAGAGTACCACTTGTCACCAAGGAGTACCATATTGGAATGAGAGAGCACTGACACACTACCTCCAGCAACTCCTAGGGCTTTGCTGGATTAAGGCGAGGGTTAGGTTGGCGGTATTTTCCCTGCACAAGGGGACCATGCAGAGTGCCCTAGCACAGAGCTAATACTGTGAGCATTGACCTGTGCCGATATTTAGGTCCCCACTCCTGATTTGCATAATTTTGCCTTGCGTCCACTCCCTGGTTTACCTGGCACAAACCCGGTTTGCCCATGCTAACAGGTCTTTTAAATATAGGGCATTGGTGCAAAACCCAGTTTGCTCGAGTAAACCAGGATCTGCACCTGGGCAAACATTTGAATATCATGCCCAGCTGTTATACTCCCCTTCACCATCAACAGGACTCCAGACCAAATTGGTACAGTGCCTTGGGGGGGTTACCATGGCTAATGAGGGTCTATGGAAGGGGGGATAGGGATGATGACCCTTCCCCTCCTGCCTCCCCCCATGGAGGGAATCAGTGACTGTTATGAAGGACCAAATGTTGTCTCTTGGATGGTGGATGATGTTGCTAGGTGGCTAGTGGCAATATGGTACTTCTTGGTGATGCAGGACTTGCAGAAATTGGGGTGCCATTCTGGCCTATCAGTTGCTATTTTTCCCCTCATTTTCATGCCTGTCTATTTCTTCTAACACAGAGTGTAGTCTAGTCAGACCTTGACATACACGTCATCCAAAGTATCTCTGACCTCTACACCACTGAATGGTAGCATTACACCCACTAACAAGTTTATAAATTGTTTAACTGACCTGAAAGGACCAAGTTGACCCTCAGGCTACTGGCATTTTTTCACAAAGTGATGCACTGGCTGAAGTGAATTGTTTCAGTGAGCATTTAATGACACATTCCCAAGATGCAGGTGATGTAACTCCAGCCAGGTATATATATATATATATATATATATATATATATATATATATATATATACTGTATATCATGGGACAGTTTGTTGTATCAAAGCCTGTTAAACAGATACACTTCGATAAATAAATTAAAAAAAAACTTGGGAAGACAGTTTAGGTGCTTTACCAACAGAACACATTTTCTTGAGAATAAATGGAACTTTGTGTGCCCCCAATCTGAATAGTTAACTAGCCAACAGCTCAGATACTAGCCACACCTCCTTTCTCTAACCAAGATACTAGCCCCCCTCCCTCCACAGACCCCTCTGACACTAGCCCCTTCCATCCATAGTACCTGACACAAGCATGTTTCCCTTACAGCCCCCATGACAGTAGCCCTCTTGGATGTACACCCTGCACAATCCCCAAAACTTTTACAGCTCCCCCCATTACCCCAGACAATAACCCCCTCCCTGCACTTCCTTATACAACCCAGCCACACCAATCATCGCCTCTTTCACCACAGTCCATCTGAAAACCCCTCCCTCTCTAGGCACCCCACTTTCTAATCTTCTGATCTCTGTGGATATCACCTCCCTCCTGTCCCTTGACTCCCAGAAGCCACACCCCTTCCTCCTTAGTCATTTGAGAATCACCCAAACCCTTGTTGCACACCTTCTCTGCAAGATCCTCCTGGACACCACTTACTCAGACACCAGAGGCATGCATACATCCTTCCTTCTACACTCTCCCTCCATGTGCCAAAACACTATCCCCATCCCTCCCTCCAAAGCCCCTGACCGCAGCTTACCCACCTTCCAAAGCCCCAAACACTAGCACCAGCCTTCCCCAGACACTAACCCCCAACCCCCAACAGTAACCCCACCTCCTTTTCTAGGGTCAGAACTGGCACCATCTCACTAGCAAATGCTGGTAGATTTTGTATATAGCTATTAAGATTTTCCTCTAGGTAGTCCTGCAGGCATGTGCTGGAGAGGGTAACACTTCGGTAAGTACATCAACTGGGACAGTGGAACATTCTGTGGGGATTTTCCCCAGCCAGTAGCCCTGCTGGCTAAGAGCTCCAAAACTCAGTTTTGACCCCTGAATTTAATATGACTTACCTGCTCTGTTCAAGTCACAGTGCACAGAGTTGGGTTCTTTTGGGTTTGGGATAATCTGGTAGTACCTAAAAGGAAAGCACAAAGAAGGTTGCAGAAATGCAAAGGGTCTGATGTCCTAGAGGAGAGATTAAGTAGTCAGAATTAAACAAGATACTTATCTGAAAGGTAGACAACCAACATCTGGCCAGACCTATGGAAATAAAGACAAAACTAGGTAAGTATGAGGTACATATAGTAGCGTGAGTAGAGATAGGGAGTGGGGGGATACAAAGGGTACTATACAGCATAGGAGTAAGTTGAAAAGATAAAGAGCATCTCTCTACTATAATAAAAAACTTAAAAACACTAAATTTATACCAATTGTGTTTTAACTTTGTTTTCTAGTTATTTTTCCCCCATGCCATTGGTCTGCTAAATATTGTAGGTAATGCAGCACTTTTTTCATGAAGACTTTCAACATGTATCTTACTCTCCCCTGCTAACCACTCCGTTGCTGTTTGTGAAATCACAGTCTGTCACAGTAAGCACTAAAAACTCAAGGCACTGTGAGGTTAACAGGGGAGAGGCAAATGTTTTCAATACAGACTTTTCAGATATACTGTCAAGATGTACTGTAAATTTTGGAAAGGAACATTGACAATTAAAAAAATGTATTTTCTAGTAAAATATAAACAGCTGGATCTTACTTATGCTGAATCATGTACTGAAGTGCAGAGTTGCTCTTTAACATCAAGGTAAGAGCAACATAGGTATGGTGATAAAGGATAAAATAAAACAAAAACAGAAAAAGCAGCAACTTCCTGCAGTAATCTTTGTCATCCCCCTATAACCCCGAGTCATGTTCTCTGACCCAGTCAGCTGATCAAACCATCCCATCCCAAAAAAGTAATATCCTTACTGGCTCACACTCCATTAATGACAGAGAGACTGACTAAAAGCTGCCTTGCAGGAAGACTGGCCTATGTGTCTCAGTGCAGAGCAGACCTCAACTAGATAGAAATATAGAATTTGACGGCAGATAAGGACCGCTTGGCCCACCCAGTCTGCCCATTTCCCTACCTACTGGATAAGCTGCAGATCCTAGTTAACCAGCAGCCTACTTCTTCCTACCCCCACCCCCCAGAATAGCCTTATGACTATCCCATGCATGCTTGAATTCCACCACTGATTTTGGCTCCACAACCTCCTCCGGAAGGCCGTTCCATGCATCCACAACCCTCTCTGTGAAAAAATACTTCCTTAAATTACCTCTGAGCCGCCCCCTCTATCTTCAAATTGTGCCCTCTTGTTCTTGCACACCTCTTTTTTTGAAAGATGCTACCCTCTTGGACTTTGTTGATTCCCTTGAGGTACTTGAAAGTTTCTATCATGTCCCCCCTCTCCCTCCTTTCCTCGAGGCTATACATATTAAGCTCCCTAAGTCTATCTTCATATGTCTTCTGGTGCAGACCCTGCACCATTTTAGTTGCCCTCCTCTGGACAGCTTCCATCCTGTATATGTCTTTGAGGAAATTGGGTCTCCAGAACTGCACACAGTACTCCAGATGGGGTCTCACCAGCTGTCTGTACAGAGGGATAATAACTTCCTATTTTCTACTGGTGATGCCTCTCCCTATACATCCCAGTATCCCCCAGCCCTCCTTGCTGCCCTCTCACATTGCTTGCCCATCTTTAGGTCATCTGATATGACTATCCCAGGTCCCTTTCCATTTTGTTGTTGTTAGTGTCTCACCCCCATTGTGTACTCTTCCCTGGGTTTTTGTTTCCCAGGTGCATTACCTGCACTTCTAGCATTGAATCTAAGCTGCCATACATTTGTCCATTCCTCTAACCTTGCCAAGTCCCTTCTCATCCTTTCCACCCCACCCTGTGCATCAACTCTGTTGCAGATCTTAGTGCCATCTGCAAAGAGACATATTTTTCCTTCCAGTCCTTCTGCAATGTAAGCTTATAAAGACATTGAAGAGGACCGTCCTAATACTGAAACCTGTGGTACCCCACTAGTAACCCTCCTTTCTTCTGGTGGACTCCATTTACTATTACTCTGTGTCCTATTCTCCAGCCAATTTTTACCCAGGCTGTCATCTTGGGACCCACTCCAGGCTGGCTAACTTGTATATTAATCTTTGTGTGGGACTGTGTCAAATGCCTTACTAAGTCTAGGTAGGCCATGTCCACAGCCCCTCCCTGATCTACTACTTTGGTCACCCAGTCAAAGAAATCTATCAGATTCGTCTGGCATGACCTTCCCACTGTGAATCCGTGCTGCCTAGGGTCCTGTGCCCCTCTGGCCTCTAGATACTCAACAATTCTTTCCTTTAGAAGTGATTCCATCATTTTCCCTATCACTGCGGTTAAACTAACAGGTCTATAGTTTCCTGCTTCTGCCTTGCTCCCACTTTTGTGAAGGGGAATCACATCTGCCCTCCTCCAGTGCTCGGGTACCACCCCATCCTCCCATGATTTGTTAGAAAGGGTAGTCAGTGGTGTCACTAGTTCTACCCTTAGTCCTTTTAGAATTCTGGGATGAATCCCATCAGGCCCCATTGCTTTGTCCACCTTCAGTTTTAAGAGTTCTTCAGAACCCTTTCTTCTGTAAATGGGCCGGTATCAACTTCTGTATCCAGAGTGTTACTACTGTTTGTTTTATGTACCTCCCTCTTCCTTTGTAAATACTGAGCAAAATATTTGTTTAGTATCTCTACCTTTTCACAGTCTCCTCTGCCCACCCTCCTCCCTTTATTAAGCCTCACTATCCCTCCCTTGGTCTTCCTTCGCTCCTGATGTACCTATAAAAGGTTTTATCCCCTTCTTAACTGAGTTGGCTATCTTTCCTCGGTTTGGGCCTTTGCTGTTCTGACTGCCTTCCCAGCCTCCTTTTGCTTTAACTGATACAGTTCTCTGTCCTGCTCCTTCTAGCATTCCTTGTACTTCCTGAATGCTTTCTTTTTCTTGAACCTTCACTGCCACTTCCTTTGAGAACCATAGTGGTTTCTTACATCGTCTTGTTTTGTTTATTTGCTTCACACAAAGGCTCGTTACTTCTGTGATGGCAGTTTTTATTATTCCCCATTGTTCTTCCACCCCTCCTTCCCGCCCATTTGCTAGTGCATTCCTTAGGCACTCACCCATTTTGGCAAAGTCAGCCCTCCTATAGTCCAGTACTTTTGTCTTTGTATGGCTTGACTCTATTGCTGTGTTTATTGTGAACCATACTGTTCGATGGTCGCTAGTTCCCAGATGGCTACCCACTTCTACATCTGTGATCCTCTCTCCATCTTCATTTGAGAGTATCAAGTCTAATATTGTTCTCTCGATGGGCTCCAGTACTAGTTGTCTAAGGCATGCCCCTGTGGGCATCTAGAATAACTGCACTCTTCGAGTGGCAGCTGAAACTGCACTCCAGTTAACATCTGGCATATTCAGATCACCCATCAGCAATATCTCCCTTTTTCTGCCATTCTAAGTATACTTTCTATCATTTCTTGTCCATTTCCTCCCCCTGAGAAGGGGGTCTGTATACAACCCCTGTGCGGATTGTGGTGCCATTGCCTGTCTCCAAATTTACCCACAGTGCTTCTTCTCCTCCCCGTTTACCCTTTTGTTCTGTTGCTTTTATTCCTTCCCTTATGTAAAGAACTACTCCTCCTCCTCTTTTACCCTCCCTGTCCCTCCTGTAGATAGTGTATCCTGGTATGTTTACATCCCAGATGATCAAGCACCCACTCCCCACCCATTTTCAACACTACCAACACAAAATCCTCTCCCTCATAGCCCCAGCTACACCAACTGCACATCCAGCACTCACTGTACCCTCCAGTTTGCTTACCTCCCTGCAACCTTCGAATCTCCCATGCATCTGATTACCTCTTTAGGCCACTATAGGGGTTGCTATGGGAGTTGGAAGGCAAATACTCCCTCTCCAGGCTGCCAACAATTGGAGACTCAAGCTTACTCTCAAATTCAGGTTGACCTTGTGTCGCAGTGCCTCTGGGCTATCAAGGCAGCCTGTAACTAACCTATTTAAACATTTTCAGTTTACCTTTAAAAGCATTAAAGTAATGAGCAATAACAGACCAATCTACATATCTGTAAGAATAGTTCTACTGTTGTCATTCCTTTCACATTCACACTGTGGCAAAGGGAGGTTTAGCCTTTGAGTCTGCCACTCACTAGTTCAGTACTTGACATGGGAAAGGAAAGGAGCCTGAAATGATAAAAAAGCTTAAGGTAGATTTGAAAGGAGCCAGATCCTGCATGGAAAGCGTATACCATCAGGTGGACACAGGACTCAGGGCGAAGGAATGTAGGTGATGCACTATGTGAGACTGCAATCTGGGTGGCTGGGATTTCAATATAGCAGCAATTGTGGATGGACAGGAAAGTGGGGCCCCAACTGAGGTCCATCCCCTTAAGTGAAGGCTGGGGATGTTTATATTTATTTAAAGGGGGGTGCAGAGATGAAGCCCCCCTGCAATGGGACTAACATGCAGTTCGACTAGCAAGGTGCACAATGCAATTGCGGGCATGCATTTTGCTATTGCCTGTTTTCCCTTGCACTGAACGCCTTCGTACAATTTATTTTCACCCTATTGTGAGTATCCCTATGTGAGGGACAACAACTCAGCACTATGGCATGCAGTGCTTCACTCCTCCAACCCTGCTCTAAGCAGAGACCATGTGACAGACTGAGGCCATGGTGGTCACTGCTTCCCAGCTGCCAGCAGTTCAGTGCTGGTTCATGGTACCCCACCTACCTCCAAACACATGGCTGTGATTTGACCAAATGCTTAGGTCTCAACACTTCAGACACTGCGCTACTACATAGAAGTGATGGAGAGGCCCCATTATAATGTTTTATTGTCTTGAGTAATCACTACCACCACTACCCAGAAAAGTACGGAACCTTGATCAGCTAGTCACTACATCAGTGCATGAATGCATCATGAAATATCAGTATCTCTGATGGTGACTACAGCTGCTAAGGGAGGGGATGGCTGAAAATGCAGAGACATCAGACATCCCCAGCAGCACAGCACTACAAGTAACTGGGAGGATTTGCGAGCCCCTGTAGATACACAGAACTCCATGTTTGGGCCTGAAAAAAAAAAGGTAAATGCCCGAAAAGTCCCCTGGGTAGCCTAAGGTAAGTTCTTAAATCATTCACCCTCTTCCCAATGCAATCATTTCTCACCCTCCACCACAATCCTTTCTTTGTTGTTGTTAAATAGGTTTGGTTCCCTGACGCTGCATGCCAGAAGAAAAGGATACCACCAAACCCACTTAAGCCCCCATAGTTTTGTGACCGATATGTCAGTTGTGTGTCCCCTCCCCTCCCCTCCTGACTTGTGATCTATAATGTTAGGGAGGGAGCAATAGTATATAAATCCTGGCTACCTTAAGTCTTCACCCTCCCACAGTGCACCTGCTCCGTTCAAAGACCCTGCGGACAGTGGTGTGTGCTTGTGGTCTAACCTGTCTTGAATTAATTAAAGTATTTGGATTTTTGCAACTTGGCATTTTCTGTAGGTTCTACATCGTGCTGTTCTGCACATCTATTCTTCCTTTGTGTACAGCTATCTCTCCCGTGGTCACCTGCTCCATTAAGGCAGGGGAGGGCAGGGGAGGGCAGAGCAGTCTGCACACTGATGACTCTGTGAGGAAGACTACACCCCCCTTTCATATTCTGCACATGCTTCTGCCACACTGTAGCTTCTAGTACCTTAAAGAAGTTAGCAAGCTGTGAGACCCAGCAATGAAGTTAGCCAGAAGGTGATTTCTCTAAATCTGAACCAGGGGAAAATCACTGAAATATAACTGGGGTACTGAAGAGTCAGGGTTACTTGGAGACACTGTCTTTCTTTATTTAAAACTGCTCCCACTTTGATGTTGCACTCCCAGCCTTTTGGCTTTAGGGCTAACCCCAATGGTGGAATTGACCATGTCTACTATTAGCCCCACCTGTCACTCCACAGTGGCTGGCATAAATCCTGTTTTGGGTGCCATGGGGGGGGGGCATTCTGAATGTGCATTCAAAAACTCAGCTACTGCAGCTTACCTAATTACGTATCTAGGTGCAAGGCTACTCTTATGCAATCAAAGGGACAGCAATCATAGCTGCACCACGCAATCTGTCCAATATAAAATATTAAGTCTTAGGCGTCATAATTTTGTGTGCAAAATCAACTTAATTAGAAGCAAAACAATTTACAACCACCCACAGCTATAGTCAGACGCCTCAACCAGTTATGTAGGATAACTGCCTCATTAGGAGGGTAATGAGGCAGTAGTCCTGCGAAACCAGTAGAGGTGAGGTGTCTTACCTGGTTATGAGCAGTTGTAAATTGTTCTGCACCATATAAAGCAGATTTTGCACACGGTGTTGTGGTACTTTTCTGCACTGCTGATCACCAGGACACATCTAGATTTCTTTAAGGGGGCAACTCTTCCTCGGGTGAGGTGTCTTATCTGAGTTGTGGGGAGTTGTGTGTTGCTCTGCACCATATAAAGCAGATTTTACACACAGAATTGTGGTACTTTTCTGCACTGCTGATCGCCACGGGCACATCTAGATTTTCTTCAAGGGGCATCTCTCCCCCAAAATGTAAAATATTACCATTTAAAGCTAAGATTAGGTTTAAACAGATTTTGCTGGGCTAATGAGGTTGTGGGTGCTACTTGGATACATACTGTAGCTGGATCCACTAGTACTGACCACCCCTATATATTTGCTTTCCAGTACCTGCACCTCATTTTGCAGCCTGTCCCCTCAAGGTCTGTCCCAGCCTACAGACCACTGCTGGAAACCTTAGTCTTTTTTCCATCTAATCCCACCAACACATCCTCTCCCCTCTGCATTCCCTGAAAAGTACATAATCCCTGAATTACCATCGCCACCCCCAGCACTGTCCTACTACTATTTAAACAATTATTACTGCAGACTGTACTGAAAGGTATTTATTTCATGCACTTCTCTACTGTGAGAAGTTTTGAGAAAGCAGGGGATTACATTACTAAACATTTGAAAGACAAACTTGTGTTGAATCATGAAAGGAAGCTATGTCAATATGTAGAAACAGTAATCTATGTGATTATACAATGGCTTTTAAAATCTTACTATCCAATTGGCTGACTGACACCTCACAGCCGTGGTAAATTTTGACATTACCCGTGGGAAGAGGTGCCAGTCAGCTGCATTTTAAAAATCACTCCAACTACCAAAACCGGAAGTGAGAAACCGCCATATTGGCTCGCCAGTAACTCGGTAAATTTAAGCAGACTTATGAGTAATTTTTTTTTACTGCAAGCAGTCCCTGAGCACAGTAGAGGATCAAATTTATTTTTCAAATATAGCTGCAACTGCCACTGTAATTCCAATCACAGCTCTCTCTGGACTCAGTGCCGTGCCCTGTATTACAACCCCCTGCCCACTTGCTCCCTAGCTCGCTCGCACTCCACGCTTCTGTGTCTGGTCTTTAGAAGTGTGAAGAAGTTGGATAACTGTTTGGATACCTGTCACCTCCTAGCACAAGTCCACTATCTTGTCACCTCCATAAGGTAAGTGCCTTACCAACGAATGCCATTCTCTGAACCGCTCCGAAGAAGAAAGTGGAAAAAAATTGAGCCATGTTAATAGGCATGCGCTTCTACATATGCATACCTCTGTGCTCATGCATATGTCTCAGTGGCTCAGTAGGTAGCACACTCGCCTCTGAGGCCGGGAGATCAGAGGGCTGTGGGTTCAGTTCCCACATCTGGCACTTGAGTTAATATTCCAGTACTGACAATGTAGTGCAGCATGAGAGGGGTGCTGCACTTCTGAGGTGCCGTCTTTCAGATGAGATGTTACACCGAGGTCCCATCTGCCTGGATTGGTGGTAGTTCAGGTGGATGTTAAAGATCCCATGGCACTTATCAAAAAGAGTAGGGGAATTGGCCCGGTGTCCTGGCCAAATTTCCCTCATTCACTAAAAATACCACCAACAGCTTACTCTGGTTCAAGGTCAGTTGGCATTCATCTGTATCCCCCCTCCCCTGGGTTGTGCCTGAAAATAGGCAGGATTTGTCTAGTGCACTTACCCGGTCAACAAAAACTAAATAAAAATATTCATAAGCGCATGTCCAATTTCACAGCTCCACTTTTTGGACAGGTTTTTAATAACGTTCAACACTCATTTTTAAAACACTTTCCCCAGTTCAGCAATCATCAAAGTAATAAAATATTTGTTTAGCTGAACTGGGATGCTGGCAGGCAAGCACGAGGGCCCTAGTGTTTATCACTGTAGGAGGCAGCGTGGTGTCAGTCTGTCATTGGGATAACACTAAATAAACTGAATATAGTGTAGCTGTGACCCACTCACTGAGTTGCAGGGAAGGTGGGGGCAAGTGATTAAAAAAAAGAAAATTAACCCTGGTCCCTCATGCTCTTCTCTTTTGCTGAGACCTGAGTGGGTGGTGCAAGAATAAATACTATAAAAAAATGTTTAAAATGGGGAAACAAATTTTTTTAGGAGGGGGACATTGTATAAACGCAGTAAACCACTCCAGGCTGTGGGTGATGCTAGGATTTACCCACGCCTGGTGAGGTTTGGTCACTCGACTCGGCCTGTGGCCTCGTGACCGAACCACACCAGGCGTGGGTAAACCCAGCATCACCCACACCCTGTCATGGTTTATTGCTTAAATTTACCTGGAGCTGTGTAAAAAACTGCAAGCAGTTTATTCTTCAGTCTGCAGCACTTCACTGTAATGTAACACTGCATGACCGGAAATTAAATCAACATCTGCCTTTGACGAAGAGTTCGCCAGGGTCCTAGTGCCAGTTACATCATCAACTGACAGCAGAATAAACTTAAAAACTGGTGATCATATTCTTTGTTTTTAAAAGCTCTACAGAACTATTTCTTCAGTGCCCCTGCAGGAGGGGGAGGGAGAGGAAGAGGGGTCTGTGAGGTCTGGCGGAGGGGAAGGCAGTTGAAAAACTAATGCTATGGAAATGACTGCATCACCATGTAATTACACACAATAGCTGTCCTGCAAGTCCCTCTTCTAATCTACTTCATAGCAAAAGGACAGCTTGGCTTTGCGATGTTGGCTTAAAGACAACTGAACTGTCACTTTAAATGCAGTTCACATATGCAGACTTATAAATATTAATGATTTAATTCAATGTCTGCTTCTCAGTATCAACTGTTATGGAGCTCTCTTTATCCTACACTATGAGGAGTTTTCCCTTGGGCCTGCCTCGCCCCAAATTCTCTTGCACATATGGAGCATTTTTAATTGATTCTGCCCTACAGGTGAACCTTTACCGCAAGGCCTGCCCTTATTTTGCTCCTACAGAGCTCTTCTTGTTCATGCCCTATGGGTGGTTCTGGCGTCTGGGTGTGCCCACCCCTCTTTAGGCCTGCTCCCTAGCAGAGCCTTTATCTAATCAGACATATTAGGAACCTCTTCTATGGGGCCTATCTTATTCCTCTGTGCTCCTATGGAGCTTCTGTATTTTACCCCACTCTTTGAGTGGCTGTCAGGTGCTGCAGCTCCTGTCCACCCATGTGGCAACAGCTGCTCTGCTTTGGACTGAGCAACATGGTCTGTTTCATTTAAAATAAAAAAAAGTTACCTTCTTTGTAATGGTGGCTGGCACCAGGTTGTGGTGCCACTGCTTCACTCACCACCACAACTTGGATTGCTGGAGGAGGGCCCAGCAAGAAGAAAATATTTCTGATGTTACTGCTGCTGTCGCTATAAGTGATGGCTGGGGATGAAACTGGAGGACTGGCTGGGAGACAC
The DNA here is from genome assembly GCA_016271365.2 of Neoceratodus forsteri. Taxonomy (NCBI): domain Eukaryota; kingdom Metazoa; phylum Chordata; order Ceratodontiformes; family Ceratodontidae; genus Neoceratodus; species Neoceratodus forsteri. Next base: position 348,047,818 of record JADMNL010000023.1, read on the forward strand.
CACCCCTGCTTTTTCCACTGCTGCTGCTGCCAGTCCAATGGAGGATGAATGGGACCCCTGAATTTGGTCACTGCTGACACCGAGGCCGCTGGAGTAAGGAGGGGGCCACTATCACTGCTGCCACCATTTAATCTCAGGACACAACTCCATGGAGAGGCATGTAGAAGGAGTGGCAGTACTGCTTCAGATTGTATGTTAGCCTTCTTTTTTCCTGGTCCCAGTAGCTTCTGCATCCTGCTACCTTGCCAATCTCACTGTATAGTCCCAATGGTTGCTCAGGATTCCACACGTGAACCGCAAGTTCGAAGAACTTAATGGCTTTCAGAATTTGAAAAGCCTGCATACTGGGCTTAGACAGGGTAGACAGGGGCCTCTGTGTGCAACTGGCTCCATGCTTGCACTGCCTCTCTGGGGGGAGGGGGTTCTCTGACAGAAAGTGGGGAGCAGGGGAGCCGCTTTACACTTTGTTATCTGTTCTTCAGTCTTGACTTGTGGGTGCATAGTACTCGTATTCTTATTTCAGGTAATTTTTCTTTTGGCTGCTTAGTGGTTTGTTTTTATTACTAAGGAAGAGGTGCTTGGGGTGGGGGTTTGGGTTTGAGGATTTGTCTTGTATGTATGTTTTATTTTTTTGTATTTTTATTGTTATACCTTTTAATCCCTATTTGTCATTGGCATATTGTTACTGCGTTTTCAGTTGTTCATTTTTTCTGTGGTTGCACTTTGTCTTTTTTGGAATTATTTCTAAATTCGATATAGTATATTCAATTTAAAAAAAAGAAAGTGGGCAGCAGAAACAGTAGCCCTGGCATGGTCTATGTAGGGTGCATGAAGCTGTTTCTACAGGGTTTTCTGGCACAGGGAAGTTTACTGGCTACAAGGGAGGGATTACTGGTACAGGGGCTATGCTAGCTACAGGAGATACAGTACTTTGCATGGAACTGGGGGGGGGACTGGAGAAATTGGCTGAAGTGGTTTAGCTGTGGGGATGTTCTGGGGTTATATCAATTTTAGGGCCCTTATTATTTCACATTTATATTAATAAGCTTAGGTTTGATTCTCCTGACATAAAATACCATCTGTATGCCAATGACAAAATACTGTATGTTGAGGGCCAGACTTTGGATCAAATTGAGTTTAAACTCCAGTCGGCCTTTGACCATGTCCAAAAATTTTTCAATTAACATTGTTTGATTTTGAATCCCAAGAAAACCCAGGTTCTTCTGTTCAGAAACAAACAATTCAAAGAATCGAACTTATGTTTGAATATCCAGACTCTAGATGGTTTGGACATAAAGGAAGTAGTTCAATATAAATATTTAGGGCTATGGCTAGATTGTAATTTGACTTGGTCTTATCATATAGAAAACATACTTTTGGGACTGAACAGGAAGCTGGGGGTGCTTTATAGTTTTAAACATTTTATGTCTAGAGATGTCCGACTAAATATAGTTAATTCCTTATTAATGCCTGTTTTAGACTATGGGGGCATTTTCTATGGTAGAGCTTCCAGCACATTACTGAATAAAGTGGATGTAATGGGGGGCATGTGTGATTTTGTATTTACTGAAAATACAAAATCCTTAAGGGTAGCTGGTCCATTCCACTGGCATGTCAAACAGATGAGGCATACTGATGAGTCCTGGTAGGACGAAACACGTGTCTATGTCTTCTGTTAGCACCCTTTGCAAACTGTGTGAGAGGCCTTTTGGCACCATGCAATTCTGCTTGAAGTTGGACCAGCATAACATTCTGTGGTGATTTGCATACGCAGCCCATGATGCTTTGCATTGTGGGGGCATGTGTGATTTTGTATTTTCTAGATATATATATATCTATATGTACAATCACAGCAGGTGAATCATAGAAGGATGTCCTGACAGACTTACAGTCAGAAAACAGTGGACATACCAGTGATGGCATATTAGACAACATCTCCAACAGGAACAAAGCTCCCAGGAGGGTCCCATTGACAATGCTGGAGCTAACAGAAAAGGAAATTACAGTAAGTATGAAGAAATGTCCTCTTTCTGTGGTGTTCCATATTGTCAATGGGTAGTCAGAACAGATGGGTTCTATGAAGCAGTACCAATTAAGTAACTAGGTGGGGGAGAATATTGTCCCATATGCAAACTGCAAAAGGAAAAAGGGGAAAAGGAATTTACCTGCAAACTGCTGCCAGCAGAACTCTGCAACCAAAGGTTGCATTAGCTGAATGAATATCCAATCTGTAGTGCTTGGTGAATGTGTGGACAGAGGACCATGTGGCTGCCTTGCACAATTCTAGGACAGATGCCTCACCTTTCTCCACCCAGGAGGAGGTCATAGCTCTGGTGGAATGAGCCTTGATGAGAGCCAGAACCCTCTTCTTTACTGAAAAATAGTCCTTGGCCATGCATGCCTCCACCCACCCTGCCAGGGTGTCCGTGAGGCTTCTTACCCTTTTTTGGGGGGGGGTTGCTCCGAAGATACGAAGAACCTATTTGATTTCCTGAACTCTGCCGTCCCTCTAAGATATGTCCTTACTGCCCTGTACAAATCCAGCTTGTGCAACGCTTTCTCTTTTGGGTGAGTTGGCTGCGGACAGAATGACGGAAGGCAAATTTCCTGATTCAGATGAAAGGCTGTAGTAACCTTCAGAATGAAAGGTGGAACTGTTCTCAGAACCACCTTGTCCTTTCACATGAGGTAAGGTTCTTTGTGGGACAGTGCCTGGAGTTTGCCAATCCTCCTGGCTGAACACATAGCAACTAAAAAGCACAACTGATAAGACAACACTTCTAATGGTACCAACAAAAGTGGTTTGAAGGGTTCTTTACAAACAGCATTCGACACCAGATTCAGATCCCATGGAGGAACAGTGGATCGGAACAGAGGTCAGCTCCGGCTGACAGCTCGCAGAAAATGAATAACCTCCCAGTTAGTCCCTAAGAACAAGCCCAAAAAGGCTCCAAGGGCCAACACCTGACCTCTCAAGGTGCTCAAGGCCAAACCTTTTTCCACTTCCTCCTGCAGAAAGTCGAAAATCTGTGGGACTGTGGCTTTAGAAGGTCGGACACTTTTTTCTCTGTCTCAAGGCAAAAAGGTGGCCCACATTTAATCATAAGCTGTCGATGTGGAATTCTTTCTGGCAGAAATTAAGGTGTCCACCACCTTGCTAGAGAAACCCTGCTTCAGGAGTCTCCTCCTTTCAGGAGCCAAGCCTCGAGCTGCATCGCCCCTGGATATGGATGCAGAATGGGGCCTTAAGTTTGAAGGTCTAAGAAATGATGGCCTTCTGGGCCATTCCGGAGCTATCAGAAGAAAGCTTCCTTTTGAGTGCCTTACTTTCATGGCTTTTGACTGCACTTGATTTTGAAAATGAAGGTGAGTGAGGTGCACAGCCCTCATTTCCTGGCACTGATATGTAGGTGTTGTTCCTGCACAAACCAAGTCTCCTGAATGGGAATGTGATCTGGCATTGCCCCCCAACCCAACAGGCTGGCATCGGTTGTCAGAATCAACTCTGGGGGGACTTTCAAGGGGAACCCCTTGCTCAGATTCTCTAAACTCACCCACCAAATCAGGGACTGCCACAGGAGTGGGGAAATTGAGATCCTGGCCTGATAATCCTCTGAGGTTGGTTCCCAGGCTGACAGCAACATGATCTGGAGGGGTCACATGTGAAGGCGAGTACATTTAAGCAATTCTGTTGTCAATGTCGTGAGGTCCAGTAGTCTGGGAGCAGAAGCCAGTGGTTGGCTCCTTGGCCACTAAACCTCTCATAACAAGGTGTCCTTCCTGGCTGTCAAGAGGAAGACCTTTGTTTTGTCCATCTTGAACACTGTTCCAAGGTGCTCCAGGCTCTGCAATGGTTCAATAGAGCCTTTTCTCCCGATTGACTACCAACTGTATGACTCCAAAACCTCCAGATTCCTGGTCATTGATTTTCTCACCAGTGGGGCAGATGGCTCTCAAATGAGCAAATCATGCAGATAAAGGTAGACATGATGTCTTTCCTGTTGGAGCTGAGTCACCAAGTCTATAAGCACCTTCAAGAACACTTTGGGGGCTGTTGCTGGCCCAAATGAGAACACCCTGTGCTGGAAGTGTTGATCTAGGATAGCAAACTTGAGGAAGCTCAGGTGAGACTACCGGATGGGAATGTGGAGTTATACATCCCTCAGGTCTATGGATGCTAGATGATCCCCCAGCTGGCAGCCTGGATGATTGACCATAAGGACTCCATATTGAAGGTCATGTGGTGAACAAACTTGTTTAGGTGCTTCACATCCAGAATAGGTCTGTACCCCCCAGACTTCTTTGGAACCACAAAGTAAATCAAGAGAATCCCTGGCCTTGTTCACCATGGGGCAATGGAACAATCACTCTAATCTGTTTTAGGAGATCTAAAGTTGCAACACTGCCTGTCTCTTCATGGGGTCCTTTGGTATAGGGGACAGCAGAAAAGCATCCTCTTGTGGGAACAGATGAGAGCACTATTGTGTAAACTAAGGCCAGAATCTTCAGAACCCAAGCATCTGATGTTATCTGGGCTCATCTTGTATAGAAACTGTGCAGTCTTCCACCGAGGTAAGGGAGGCAGAGATGGGCCCACGTACCCTCTTTGTGACTGGTCACCTATTTGTCCTGGATCCCCATTGCTTTTTCATGCAAGGGCATCTCTGGCACTATTGCCCTTGAATCCAGATTAGGATCCTTTACTCCTTTGATTCCCAAAGTTCCAAAAGGGACAAAGCCCCCCTTGATACTGCCTTTGTCAGCCACCTCCTTGACTTTTCAAAGCTGAGCTGGCCTTCTGCTTTTGTTTTGAAAACTGGGAGAAGGCACTTTTTATCCTGGATATCCCTCAAAATATCATCCAGGCCTGAACCAAACAACAAGCCTCCCTCAAAGGCTAAATTAAACAACTAGGTCTTGGATACCTGATCCGCTACCTAATGTCATAGCCATACATCTCGCATGGTGGATAGAAAATAATAAGTGGAGTGAGCTGACATGTAAGTTTTCCACTGTGGCATCCCCAAGGAAGGTGGAGGTTATAGATTTATTTATTTATTTGTATTTCGGATGACACCTTTGAGCCGAGGGCTCTTTTACAAAGGTTCCACATCAAGGCAATAAGGACAATAAGGTACAAAACATAACATGATCATTACAATGGAACATACCAAAAAAAAAGACAAATAAGGTTACAATAATAGCAGCCAAAGACATTGTCAAGGAATTGTGTTGCAAGTTAATTATACAGTACAAGTCATAGGCGGCTCAGTGAAGCTTTGTTAGGAGTGGGTTAGTGGGAAAAGAGAAAGAAGAGTGGTGGTGAGGGGGTGGTATGGGAGACAGAGAGAGGAAGGATGAGAGAAATGGGGAGGGCATTGCATTGGGTATGTGGTAGATGGGAAACAGGAAGGGAGAAGGAAAGGGGGATAAAAAAGAAAAGGAGACAGATTCATCCTATACCCAGTAATGGGGGGCAGGACAGGAGGAGTAGCTGAGGCAGTGAGGAGGGATGTTTGAGGGTAGTATGCCTGGAGGGATTATAAGAAGCAATCACAGAAGGCACTAGCCATGAGGTGTTGATGCAGTTTACACTTAAAAGCACCAATCGTGGCTATGTTGGAGATTTTTGTAGGTAGCAAGTTGAACCAGGTGGAGGCTCTGACAAGGTAAGAACGCTGAGCTTGAGAGGTCCAACAGCGAGGTATTGTAAAGGTTAGACTGTCCAATCTTCTAGTTAGGTGGTGGACACATTGCGGGGTCAATATTGATTGGACTCCAGGGGGCATAAGGCCCACTGATGTCTTCTTAGTTAGGATGCAGGTCTGATACTTTAGCCTGCCGGATAGCTGGAGCCAGTTACCCTGCTCATAAACATCACACATGTGAGAAAGGCAGGCAGCTGAAATAAGGAGTCTACATGTCTTATTAAGGGCTACAGCTATGCACCGGAGTGCAGTATCAGTAGCGGATCCATAGATGACAAGCCTGTAGTCAATAGTTGAGATAACAGAGCTCTGGATAGCGAGGTTCAAGGCTTCAGCCATTAGACAATGTTTATGCTTGTATAGTAGCCCTATACGGGAGTTCACAGTTTTAGCAATGTTGTCAATGTGTTTGGTATACGAGATGGAGCAGTCAAGGGTCAGGCCCAGATATTTAAACATATCCACCTGCTCAAGAGTGACGCCTTCGTGGTTGTGAATTATGAGCTCATGGTCCTTGTACTTCTTGTGGGTTCCATGGAATAACACTGTTTTAGTTTTTTGTGGTTAAGGATTAGTTTATGTGAGCAAAACCAGTCTTCCACTTCTGTGAAACTTTTCTGTAGTTGAGACTGAAGGGAGGTGGGGTCGGTGTGGCAAGTGAAGATTACTGCTTCATCTGCATATAGTAACATTCTGTAATGGCAGGAGGCAGGGAGATTGTTCAGGAATATGCTGAATAACAAGGGACCCAGGATAGAACCTTGGGGTACTCCAGAGTGGATTGGTAGAAATGACGAGAGGAATTCACCAATCCTGACCTGTTGGGTCCGGTTACTGAGGTAGCTTTGAAACCAGAGGGTAGTTTCACTTGAAAGACCAAGGAGGGATAATTGTTTGAGGAGAATGGAGTGATTGACAGTGTCAAATGCCTTAGTCAGGTCAATAAAAGAGGCGCCGACCAACTGGCCCTGATCAAGTGCATGATGGATATGTGTGTGGTGAATTCGAGGAGTGCCGTGGTAGTGCTGTGCCCTTTGTGGAAGCCATGCTGCTGGGAACATTGCAGGCTGTATTTTACAAGGTACTCTGTGAGCTGATCAGCCACTATCCATTCCAAGGCTTTGGATAGAAGAGGGAGGATGGATATAGGCCTGTAGTTGTTCATGAGAGTCTTGTCACCACTTTTATGGACTGGAGTCACCACAGCCAGTTTCCACTTTTGGGGGAACTGGGAGAGCATGAGGAAATGGTTGAGGATTTTGATTAGTGGGAGCAGGACTTCATCAATGGTGAGGGCAAGAAGTTTCATATCCAGTGAATCGCCACTGACCCTAGATTTTCCAAGCACTTTAAGAATGTGTTTTTTAGCTAGGCTTTCTGGGGTTGCTTTGAAATGGAAAGGAGGGTGCCCTGCTGGCAAACCTGAACTAACAGGAGCTGGGTTGACTGTGGTGGGATCAAAAAAGTTAGATGGTAGCACATGACTAAGGTCAGCAAAAGTGGTGTTAAATGCGTTGGCAATGATTACATGATCAAGATTAATGGTACCATCTAAGTTCAACATGGTGGGTGTTGTTTTGGGATCCTTTCCAGTCACTTCAGCAAGGTTATGCCAGAATTTACTCCCGTCATTCCAGGTGCTGGCTAAGGCGTTCCTGTAATAGTTAGCCTTCTCATGGCGGATTGCTGTGGTACATGCATTCCTTGCTGTTTTGTAGGCCTGGATATCAGACTGGGTGCCAGTAGCCTTAGCACGATACCAGAGCTGGTCTCAAGATTTAATTTGTGTAAGGAGGCCTAGTGTCATCCATGGGTTATTGACACCCTTGATCTTATGCTTCTTGAATGGAGCATGAACATCGCAGGCTGAGTTGAAACAGGTGATAAAGTATTCAAGTGCTGTGTCTACATCGGGGGCTATATCAATTGGTGACCAGTCATGTTCACGAACGAGTGTTTTAAGTGACTCAAGATGACTGGGGGTCAGCATTCTCCTATTAATAGTTTTGGGGGGGGGAGTTTGGTGTATTTGTTGGTCCAGAAACACAAGATAGGGGAATAATCACTAAAGGAGTCTGGGAGGACTGTTGCTTCGGAGATGTGCTCTGGACGATTAGTTAGCACCCAGTCTAGAAGTGTACAGGCCCCTGCTCTGTAGTTTACTCTAGTAGGTGATTTGACCATTTGTGGGAAGTTAGCAGCAGCTAGGGCATCCTTATAACTATTCGAGCTGGAGGCCAGCCAGTTGATGTTGAAATCACCAAGTAGGATAACTTCTGTATTCTGATCCAGGGAGTTGATACAGTTAAAGAGTGAGTGAAAGCCCAGATTGCTCAGCTTGGGTGGTATATAGACAGAGACAACAGTCAGGATCTTGTAATGAGTTCTGAGAAGTACTTTTGCAGCAAGGATTTGGATGTCATTTCCAGGGATGGGCACGGGCATGGCATGACCCATGAGGGACTCTTTAAGGTAGAGGACACAGCCTCCTCCTTTCTGGGTAAGTCTGTCCTGTCTGAAAACTACATATCTAGAAATTGCTATTGCGGAGTCAGGTATCTTCGGAGACAGCCATGTTTCCAGCACTGATAGGATGTCTGGATTGTGCTGGGAAACCCAGGCAGAGAGGATATCAAGTTTGGAGAGGAGGCTGCAGATGTTAATATTTGCCAAGGAGAGTGACCCTGCACTGCTGTAAACCTTGTGGCCAAGTTGTGGTGGGCCAGGGTTAGGGTGAATGTTGCCTGAGAGGAACAACAGCAGCAGTATTATATGTTTTAAAAGGGGTTTAAAGTTGCTTCTGTGGGGCAGCAGAGCCCTTTTTATGTTGCTTGCATGCATGTGCAAGAAACATAGTGCCATCATCGGAGACTTCGGAGGTGTGTCACCCCCTACTCCGATTCAGTCAGTGTGCTGGCAGGCGCGGCCCCTGTAAGCCAATGCATTTTGGAGCTGTGTATGACACGCTCCAAAATGCAGTGGCATACAGTTGAAAGGGGGAGCTACGCTTGAGTGAGCACCGATAAGATATCGGCTGCTCACGCACAGCTCTCCCCAACACACGCAGCCGTCAGCATCCCATACACTGTATAGCCGGACAAGGGTGCCCAATCCCCATTGGCTGAGCTGCATCCCCCTCCCCAGTAGTAGCTTTGGCCGACGGGTGTCAATCTCCGCCGCTGAACGCCTTTGTGCCACGCTAGAAGCCCACCCCAGCGTGGCAATAAATACTAAGGCTGGGATGTAAGCTCAATCCCGCCGACTGAACACCCCCAATGTCCTTGTGCCATGCTGGGAGCCCAACTTTCGCGTGGCAAATGGTCCCACAACGTCTTTTTTTTTTTACCTGAAAAATGAAAACAGTCCCGCAGCACGCCTCCCTCCCCTCCCACAACCCGCACTCACCCACTGTGCACCAGTTTCCCATACATTTCACCCTATACTACCTCCGACTCGGGACGATCTTTGTGGATCGGAACATGTCTGCAACTTTCAAAGCCGATCGCGAACTGAGGAAAGCTGTATAATGGGCTAGAATAGGGGTTTCAACTTTGTTGCATATCTCAGGCATTTTTGGGAATTTTACACAAATTTTTACAGGGTTTTGGGATTCCTTCTCATGAATGATGTCACTGTTATGGATTATTCGGGCCCGAAGGGTGATTTCCTGCAGTGACTGCGAAATCACCCTGCGGGCCTGAATACCGCCATGACAGTGACATCGTTCATGAGAAGGGGTCCCAAAAACCCCATGTTGAAAATTTGTTTAGTTTAATTTAGTTTATTGTTCTAGGAATTACTACCTTTGAGCCAGAGGCTCTTTTACAAAGGTTCCACGTCAATTAGGTACAGTACAAAAGGTTACATCGATAACACAACAATTTGTGTTGTGTCAAGAGCAAGAAAACATATACAAATACATATCAAATCATTTGTGCAAAAGGACATGAGATATCAATAATCACATTATTATTATTACAAGAAAGAGGTCATGCCAGATTAGGAGAAACAAATAGGGAAAAAGTCCAGAACAGAGAGGGTAAGTGAAAGGTGTGGGGAGCAGACAATAGCAGGAGAAAAGGTTTCCCAAACATGTCTTTGTCAAATAATGGGACAGGGTGGGTAGTGAAAATAGGAGGTTTAATCAGGGCAGTCACAGGAGCTGGAGGTGGCAAGGTGAGAGAAAAGCCTTGATTTGAAAATACCTAGAGAGGTGGAGGCAGTAATATGAGTGCTGAGGGCATTTAGCCAGCTGGGGGCATGATAGGCAAATGATCTAGAAACATAGAAACATAGAAGTTGATTGCAGATAAGGACCGCAAGGCCCATCCAGTCTGCCCATTTCTTTTTCTACCTTATAAATGTGCCATGTTCTTGCTCTTGTCCCTGAAGTCCAGCATCGGGAGGACTTGGAGAGGCTGGTGTTCTGATCTTCTGGTAAAATGGGTGCTAGCGCCGGGCATAACAGGTCTTGATACAAGGTGGAGTGAGGCCCAGAGTGGATTTTTTCGCCATCAGGCAGGTAAGGTACTTTATCCGGTTTGAGAGTTGCAACCAACCTGAGTCAGCATAGAGTTCACATGTGGGTACGTCGGGTGCACCAGTGAGCAACTGACAGGCCTTATTTAGGGATGTTGTAATGCGACTAAGTGCTGTAGTAGTGGCAGATCCGTAAATAACTAAGCCATAATCATCGACTGAGATGATAGAGGATTGATGGCAGTCCTCAGTGCAGAATGGGTAAGAAGCTGTCTGTTCCGATACAGAATCCCAATTCGCTGATTAATAGTTTTTGCTGTACTATCAATGTGAGTTGCAAAGGTTAGGCCTTGATTAAAGTTGATTCCAAGATATTTGAAAATTGGCACTTGTTCAAGGGTATTTCCTAGGTATGTATTAATGGTGAGTGGGACTTGCCGTTTCTTGTTTTGCGGGTTAGAGAAGAGCATGGATTTAGTTTTTTTGTGGTTTAGAACCAGCTTATGTTCAAGGAACCACATTTCAACTTTGGAAAAAGCATGCTGAAGGTTGAGGCGTAAGAGTTCAGATCTTTATGAGTGGCAAGAATCATGGCATCGCTGCATAGAGGATTATTTGTTCAGGGCAGGATTTGGGAGGAGTTTAGGAAAAGGCTGAAAGGGAGGGGGCCCAGGATGGATTCCTTGGGAACTCCTGAGCAAACCGGTTTTGAGTCTGAGAGAACTCCAGCTACTTTTACAGATTGAGAGCGCTTGAGCAAGGTAATTTTTACCCAGTCACCAGGACCCCGCGAGAGCCCTAGAGATAGTAGTTGTTTGATAAGTAGGCCATGGTGAACTGTATCAAATGCCTTGTTGTCAATGTAGACTGCTCCAGTTAGGTTTCCTTTGTCCATGGCATTGTGGATTGCCCTGAGAATTGAAGTAGGGCAGTCGATGTTGTGCCCTTCCTAAATCCATGCTGCTGAGTGCATAGAGGATGTTGTGCTTATCCAGGTAGTCTGAAAGTTGGTCCGCCACCAAGCCGCTCAGGGCCTTAGAGAGAGGTGGTAGTATTGATATCGGGCGATAGTTACCAGGCAGTGACTTATCACCACTTTTGTGCACCGGAGGACAACAGCAGCTTTCCATTTCCTAGGAATTGGCTGTAGCAGAGGGAAAGATTGAAAATTTTTGTGAGGGGAGCAGTACTTCCTCAGAGTGAGGGACAGAGTTTAAGGTCAATAGTGTCGCTGCTTGCCGGGACTTAGAAATGGCCTTTACATATTTATAGACTTCATGTGCCTTTACTAGTTTGAAATGGAAGGGTGGTTTGGTTGAGAGGCAGTAGTAGAAGTAGAAATTGGAGGGTCAGCATCAGTGAAGAAATCAGATGAGAGGACACCACTGTCCGTGAAGGTATCATTTAGGGTGTTTGCAATGATCTCTGGGTCTAATGTAGTGGTTCCATCCACATTCATTATTGTAGAAGAGGATTTGGACTGCTGACCCATGATATTCTTTATGTTGTCCCAGAAGGATTTCCCCTAGCCCCAGGGGTTGGAGAGGGCATTCTTGAAGTAGGAGCTCTTCATTAAGTGGATCTGTTTAGTACAGTGGTTATGATCCTGTTTATACTTTTGAATGTCTGACAGAGTGCCAGTAGCTCTTGCAGTGGCCAAGGGGTGATCCCTACTTTTGAGTTGTGCCAATAGCTTCGCCGTGAGCCAGGGATTTGTGAGTGCTTTGATTTTGCACTTTTTTACTGGTGCATAGGTGTCACAGGCAATGTTGAAAGTAGAAATAAAGTAATCAAGGGCTAGGTCAACATCTTGAGTTTTGTAAATCAAGGACCAGTCTATCTGCCTAAGACAGGTCTTGAGATGAATAAGGTTGCCATAAGGTAGGACTCTGCTATAGATGGTTTTTGAGGTGGCTTACGTAAACTTATTTGTCCAGGTACATATTATTGAGAGTGATCACTGAGCAAGTCAGGAGAACACTTACATTGGTTATACGGGTAGGGTGGCTGGTAAGGATCCAGTCAATGAGGGTGCTGGTCCCTGATTTGTAGTTTTTCCTGGTAGGGAGTTTACCACTTGTGTTAAATTTGCTGCTAGGATAGCATCTTTGTTTGACCCTGCATCAGGAGCAAGCCAATTTATATTAAAGTCCCTAAGGAGAAGGAGTTCGATGTCAGAAGGTTGTGTACTTACTAACTCGAGGACAGCCTGTAGGCCGGAATCAGGATCTTTTGTGGATATATAGACAGCAGCAATCATGAGGACTTTGTTTTGGGCACCAAGTAGTATCTTGATAGGGAGGAGTTGCACTGAGGTTTCTGTGGTGGGGTAAGAAACCAGGGAGACAGGGTGAGGTAGTCCTTTATGTAGATTGCACCCCACCACCCTTTTCAAGGTCCTATCCAGCCTGAATATCTTGTAGCCTCGTATAGAGATGGCATGATTTGGAGTATTAGGTGTCAGCCAAGTTTCAGATGGTAGTAGGATGTCCGGTTGTGCTGGCTGGCAAAGATTTGAAGGGAGGCCAGTTTTGGGAGGAGACTGCAGATGTTTAGGTAGCATTTGAGCCCCTCCATTTTGGCAGGCTTTGTTGTACTGTAGGAGACAGGGCCAGTATTTGAGTGGACACTTCCTGAAATCAAGAGGAGGAGGAGGAGGAGTTTAAGAGACAGTTGCTGTACTTCGTAGTCAATAGAATTACACTTCTGAGGCTTGGACCAGTGCAGGCGTCTAGGGACCCAGAGCAAGGAGGTTGTTAGTAATAGAGGATGATGTGCCCATTTATCCTTGTTGTAGCTTGTCAGTTGCACCCAGTCGCTTGCAGATAGGTACCTGGTGGATAAGTCAAAAGCCAAAAGAATGATCAACAGCTGAGGTCCAGAGTCACTGAAATGTTAAAATTCCTGAAGGTGATTAACTGTGCCTGCACATATGCAGGTTGTGAAATCCTTTGTCTGTATGCTTCTTTGTCATTCAAACAGGTTGCTGAAAAGCCCACATACAGATCATGGAGCAGGTCAGACGAAAGTGTGGATTCCAGCAGGACCCAGAGTCACCAAGGTTGTCAGATGTAGTTGCTTCACTTATGTTTTGCTTGGGATAGCTTCCAAAAGTTGATTTTAAAATGAAAATAAAGATACCTGATGATGATTTTTGCAGAACCAGTCCAGGAGACTTCACGGATGAAGTGAGCAAGAATGGTATAGTTACCACAAGCAGAAAAACATGTAAATCCACAAAAACTAAGCTACAGACACAGCCAAACACAAGCAGCCACCACACATACCCAGGGGGCGTGGCTGAAGGCCATTTGGTGCCAAAATTCCAAACAATGACTGTTTTACGAGCGTGCGTTGTGCAGTTCCTACGCAGGCTAGTAAGTTAGAGAAATTTCAATATTTTCACTCCAGATTTTCAACATTGCCATTTTACCACACCTCCTTATGAGCAGTACAGCTGTCATTTTTCACATCCTGCCCAAAATGTGTTTCCGCCCCATGTAGCGCAGAATGGCGCAGTCGGTGTGCAAATTCAATATATGGGACACATTAACAAAATCACAGTGACACTGTTCATGAGCAGAGGTCTTAAAATGGCTATGTTGAAAATTTGGTGAAAAAATTCCTAAAAATGATTGTTTTACGAGCGTGCACTGCGCAGTTCCTACGCACGCTCGTAAGTTCGCAAATTTTCAATATTTGCACTCCAATGACTTCCAGATACCTAAACAGCACATAGAAGCAAGCAAAATTTGGCATTGACAAATGCTTGTTTTAACAGGTTCCTTTCCATAAGGATGATGCATGAGGTAGTGACCAGTTAGTAATAGCAAGGAGCTGTAAGGGCACAGTTGCAGTGGTTTTGAGAACAGGCCAAAAGTTTCATTTGATTCTTCAAAATGGTTGTTGAATAGATAGCCCTTATAGACAAGTACATTAAGAGTTGATTTCAATTGAAAATGTTTGATACCTGGTGGTTAAGTCAAAAGCTAAAAGAAATAATCAACAGCTGAGGTCCACAGTCATAGAATGTGTTGGAATTCCTGAAAGGGATGAACTCTGCCTGTGCATATGCAGGATGTGAAATCCTTTTGTCTGTATGTGTTTTTGTCATTCAAAGAGGTCTTGAAAAGCCCAAATACAGATCATGGGGCAGGTCAGACAAAATGTGGATTCAAGCAGGACCCAGAGTCACTAAATTTTTCAGACTTCCTTGCTTCACTTATGTTTTGCTTGGGATACCTTCCAACAAGTTGATTTTAAAACAATTTTAAAATGAAAAATGCAGATACCTGGTGATGATGCTTTGTAGAAATCCAGTCCAGGAAACTTTCACAGATGTAGTGAGCAAGAATGGTGTAGTTACTCCAACCAGAAAACCATGTACAGCTAAATCCACAAAAACTGAGCTACAGACACAGACAAGCACAAGCAGCCACCACACAGACCCAGGAGGCATTTAAGCAGGACCAAATGCAAAATGCTCACCCACTCAGAATCTGGGGGAATGAAGCAACCCACTGTTGTAACCCACAAGTTTAAAGCTCTGGCAATAATAAAGGAGGCATAGGAGGTGCAGAGGTTTGTGCCATTGGAGACAAAGGGTTTTCTGCATGAAGCATTCACTTGCTTTTCATGCATATCTGCTAAGGCCAAAGACCCTTCAATTGGGATATTTGTGTGCCTTATGGAGTTAAGTACTGCCTTAACAGCCAGGGGAGTGGTTTCTCACTTGTGGATATTTTGTTCCACAAAAAGGGAAAACACCATAGCCTCAGTTTTGGCAAATATTTCCGCTGGTCAGCACCTGCCTATTCTTGCTCAATAATCTGGACACAATGAATAAAGTATGGAAATCACTTTGGAGCAGATGAGGATGTGGACAGGATAGGATTCATATCAAAGACCTCCATGGATTGCACCTCCTTCAGCTGCAATGTCCTGCAAGCCTGAGCTATCAGATAGGATGAGGATTTGGTATCAAATGGGAGCGATAAGTATCCTCCTCTTTGGCTTTGTCCAATCCCCTTCCTCCACCTCCTCCTCCTCCTCATCAGAGGGCTTCTCCTCCCCCCCTCCTCCTCATCAAGTAACTTCTTTGGGTCAGGCCCTCAAGACCCACCTGTGGCTTGAAGTCTACCCTATCGGATGGTATTTTATTGAATTTTATGAAACCCTGTATTTGTTGTATTGATGGTTTTATTGCATCCTGTTTTATTCTCTTGTATTTTACTGTCAAGGCACCTTCATTTTAGAAAGGTGCGCTAAAAATAAAGCAAATTATTATTATTATTACTATTTTCCTCAAGATTCCCAACATGCTCCTCCTGACCCTCTGTATGGTCAAGGTTGGGGCCAGCCTGCAGATCCATAATAGCAGACTTATCTTGCTCCAGTGCACCTGTATGTGCCTGTGTGGGCCCCCCATGACTTGAGGGGCCCAGCTTGGAGTCAGGTGTGTTGAAAGGGATGTCCCGTGGAACATCAGTGTTCAAACACTCACCTAAGCGCAACAACAAAGATTTATGCAATTCTGCTTTGCCACTGCCAGCCGGTACACCAGATACACCCCCTCCCAGCTCAGGGTTCTAACTGGAGAGAACTGTAAGAGACATATTAACTTGAATAACACAAAAAGGATAATAGGAACCCAGTGGAGAGGGTCCCATAACCATTCTGCAGGTCTTACATCGTTTGAACACTAGAGGTCTCCGATAAGCCATTGTGACACTATAAGATGCTAATAAATGCCCAAGACAAAGAATAAAACTAAAGTCTAGAGATGTCTTTTTCATCTGAAAGTTAAAGAACACTGCTGGCCAAGGGACCAGATAAGTGATCGTCCTGCAGAAGGAAATTAATTGACTTGTTCATTGTCACACAGTATGCAAGTGGTGGCTATGGAATTCAAACCCAGTTCTCAGGTTTGCAGCTCAGTGTCCTTATCCACTACACTATGCTGCCTCTCATCGATCATCACCCCATGTGAGAGCACACACAAGCAAGAACATTGCTACCACCCTATAAAGACAAAAGGCTGAATTAATAGCGATCGTGTTCGGCAAACAATGGTGAGTTAACATAAAAAACATGGTGCCATGCCAGCACTTCTAACAGTGCTGATGCATGCATGCTTGTGTGAATACATGTGTGTGTGATGTCACAACATTGTGTGTAATGTCAGCAAGTCGGGGGAGGCATGCACCTAAGCCCAGAAGCGCACAGATGCGCTGCAGTTGGAGTACCTTTTGTCAGAAAACCACAGAACGAGTCCAATGGACAGGGCTCAGAAAAAAATGATGGGAATGGTGCAGCTCAGAGGAGCCATTAAAAGCCGCCAAAAGGTGCTCTGGGAACGGTCCCCCAAACAGCCTGCAGGAAGGCTAAAAATGGTCTCTAAGCCCTTGCCCTTTTGTTCTTTCTTCCTTTTGTCTTTTTTTTTCAATACCAAATGGGTAAACAACTGTTCCTCCCAGAGCAAAAGCCTAAAATTTCCAGACTGTGAGCACACAAAAGCACCTGTAACCAGGACAAAAATACAACAGACACCAAATAACCATCCTTGTGTGCGGGGGGAGCCAATGCCAAGACAGGCGATAGAGAAATAGAGGGAATGCCCTAAGTGCTTGTCCCTAACCATAACCTCCAAGGAAAACAGGGTACTTATATGAGGCACCATGACAGGAAGAGGTCAGAGACCTGCTAAAACTAAACACCCTAGGAAAGTGTGGCAGACGTGGTCCCCAATCCAAGCACAGGCAGACAGTGGAAATGGGGGAAAAGGCAGGCTAGTCAATCTGAAAGCCACAGCTTAATAGGCATGAATTTTAAATTTAGGGGTGCTCCCTGTCATCAGGTAGCCTCATTCTGCTATGCAGAATTGCAGCCCCAAAGAATAAATACCAAAACAAACATTTTCTTCTTCAGAGGAATTTCTATGTCATTTCCCCTTCAAGGGCACAGCAAAGACTGGAAAGTTGCTGCTGTCTGGAGTGTTCATGTGCTCAAGATTCTATACTGTTAACAGCCTTGAGCTGTGCCATTTCCCCTAGTAGGGGTGTACATTAACCATCTGTTCTTTTGACTACCCATTGACAACGTGGAGTGCTACAGAAACCCTGCATTTCTATTGATTTTTTTTGTGTAATATCCTTCCTCTGTAGATTAAATAAGTACTATTGATAGGTAGAATATGTTTGTTGGAGATGTTTTCCCACTCCCTCCGCTCTCCCCCCCCACGCACACACTAATACTGTGATGGTTGTCTTTTACTTTTATTTTTATACTGAAAGAGAGAGAGAAAGAGAATGCTGGAGTTGTAGAGGGCTGCAGTGTGTGTTGAGAGTGGCTTGCATATTTCAGTTAGAGAGTGAGCCTAGTACAAGAGCTATTAATGGCTTTTGTATTTCTGTTTGCAAGACAGCCTGGCACAAGCATGTAGTGGCTGACATTACTTTGCAGAGTTAGCTGCTGGAGGAAATGCAAGGTTTTTGTTGTATTGTGTTTTTTTGGGGTGGGCTATACTATGGTTTGGGCTAAATGTGATCAGTGCAACAGTTCTTTGAACTGATGGAGTAAGAGACCCAGGTGACTATGAAGAACGACAGCAGATATCAGAAGTGGGAGGTGAGGTGGGTGTGGGTAGTAAGAAAAACAGTCAGTGGTAACAATGTTTTATAATACATGATTACATTTTGGATGAGGAAATTGGGTTTGGGGAGCGTTTTTGTAGTAATTCATTTTGGAAGGGTTATGAATTATGAGCAGTGTTCTGAGTAGCCATCACAAAATTCAACATAGCAGCTAAACAGGGTTTTGGAAAATAAAAAAGACAGGTAGTGATTTTTTGCTCTTTGTGCAGTGGTCAACTAGGAGGTCTGGAACTTTACTTGTGGGCTATGCTGGGATTTACCCATGGGTAGAGACTCCAGCCCACCAATCAGGTTAGTGGATTTTCAGACACCATTGTATATAGGATATAACATTCATTCTAAAAAAAGAGTTACATTGTCAAGATCAATTCTCTCTATAGTTTCAATAAATCTATTTATCTGATATGCCTAAAAAAGTGACAAACTCCTTCATGAATGAGTTTATATATTCTTCAGCGCCATGTTACTATCATGGAGGCATGGGAGCATCAAACGGTGATGCATAATGCCAGGTCACTTTCCATTCATTTTTTGCCCACAATGTCACTGTATACTGTATGTATTTTATGCCTATCATGGAGCATACAGTATGTGCAGTAATGGGGCATAGAGATGTCAACTGGCACCGTACTAAAATAGACACTGAAAATTTCACCAAAAGCAGACAGTATCCCTTGAAGACACTTTCATTAATACTGAATGTTTTTCTGTTAGATTTCACCTGTTGATGCTGCTTATACAGTACAATACCAGCTGTGATATTGTAATGCTCTACTTATGACATCACAACCTGCAGCCATGGGAATGATTCAGGTATCACAAGCAGGGCATAACCTCTGGGCAGGAAAAGATGAAGTGAAAAAGGGCAGTCTCTTTTCAAGAAGATGTCTTTAGTAACAAAGAATGGAAATGTCCTAAAATTCTAATTTTTTTTAACATTATTAGATTTCTATCCTGCTGATGTCAGCTGTAATTCATTTGTAGGAAACTAGAAGAAAACCTTTAACCTGACAACCTCATGAGGCTGTGGAGATAGTGTAATAGGTGACAAATGCAAAACAAAAAGATATTGCACTATAGATATGCAGTGGTGATAACATGGAGAACAAGTGGAGTCAGTGTTAATGTTACCTTTTATGGATTCTTTTCAGTGAAATCAGAGATGCTAGCAAATCACATAGGAAAGTATATTACTAGTGTTGTCGATAAAATTGATTTATGTGACAATAACAATTACTTGTACTTGCTAAGATGACAGAGAGGTAAATAATTTATTAATGCAATTTAAATGATGAGAGCACAGCTGAGATGACTAAATGCAATGCAATCCCAGGTGACTTTTCCTTTTTTATCTATATGAGCTCTATTATTAGGTGCAGCATACAGCCATCATGGAAGATTTAAGGAACAATTACATATTCCTCCTATATTACATGTTTACTATGTTTGCTTGCTATGTTATTTATGGGTGAGGTACAATTCTCCATGGGCACAGTGTTATATAGTACCCATGAAACATAGCAAGTGACCCATGAATAATGACAAGCATCTGATATTCTAGCATGTAAAAGTCCCACATGTAATAGAAACAGTAAAAATTGGGTGTCCGTGATCAACTTAGATGCCTTTTAATCCGGTGAAGCTAGTGACATATGCACAGGTATCCATGCGTTAGTCACTATATAATATACAGCTAAGGCCAATAACTCACATACAGGCCATAGTTTCAAACCTCATCATTTATGAGTTTGATGTTTCAAATCTCAGAATTTGTGACTATGAGGTCAAAACTAAAATTCAGACCCATGGCTGTCAATCATTTCTTGGAAAATCATTTGTGTTTCCCTAAACAAAAACACACCAGTTCCTGTTTCAAACTAAAAATTAAAAATATACCTTTTTGTTAACCTCTCAAACCCCCACCAAACTGATAACCCCTGCTCAACCCCAAATATTAAAAAAAAATAGCTAACATGTTTTTTAAGGTGTCAAGTGCCATGTTCTGCTCCGTAATTACCTCAGCAGCAGCACTGACTCCTTTACTCAGCAGCAGCAACACAACACAACAGGATGCAAAGTCATTTCCCTCTGTTCTGTCTCACACAAAACAAGTTAAGTCAGTTAAGTTGCTTCCTTAAAAAAAAAACTGAATATTATAAAATGAGGAAGAATAACTAAGACATCTGATTGTCTTAAATTCTTTCCAGGGAATGCAATAGACTCCCAGTTATCCAAACAGCCTGGGTAACAGCCGAATTGCTTCAATAATCAGGAGTTTGTTAGATGGAGACTGCAACTGAAAGCAATGGAAACAGGTAAGACAAGACACAGGTAACACCCCACTTTGAATATATGGTACTGGAAACGTATTCAGTGAATGCTGTGTGTTTATTTTTTAAACTGTTTTGATTTTGTAAGTGGTTACAGTGATTATTCTCAATAAATGACAAAGTCTCATGCACATATTCACTTTAGCATCTTTGGCATTAAAAAGTGAATCAGTGTGCTTTGTTTCTGGGATGCCACATGCTTCTTTGTGGCTTTTGTCTTAAGATTTTGTGCATTAGGTGCAGGGGTCTGTGTCTTGTTGGTTTTCCAACCAAGCAAGGCATTTCACAAAATACACCACAGCCTCTGGGTGGGTAGGGACTGGTTTGATTTCATCTTCACTTGAGGAGGTGTTTTCGTTTTTAGTGACACCCTTCACAGAGGCAATGATATCCTGGGTCACGTGTTTATGACCAGTCTCCTCACCATCACAGTTCACCCATTTGTTATGTTTGCTTGCACGCATGTGCAAGAAACACAGTGTCACCATACACGTTTTCATAGGTATGACACCCCCACTTCCAATGCCCTGCTACATTTTGCAGGTGCAGACTCACTGCACCAATGAATGTCCAAGCTGTCTGTGACAGTCATTCAGATGCAGTGCCATACAGTTCTGAGAAAACTACCACTACAATCAGCGGTATTAACGTGTAGGCAATTTGCATACTGCCATCGACAGTATGCAAATTGCCTGCACATCAGCACTGCATCTGAACTGTCATAGACAGTTTGTTTCTGATTCCCCCCGTCGGATCCAGTCCCCCCCCATGAACACCTAGGTAGCATGCTGGGAGCCCACCCCAGCATTCTCATGCACTCTCTTCCACCCCCACACACTGTATGACTGACAGGGGTGCCCAATCTCCCATCGGCTACACTGCCGACCCAAAAGCAAACTTCCAGGTGCCATGCTGGGAGCCCACCCCACTGTGGCAAAGATCTGTGGCCCACAGGGGTGCCCAATCCCCCATTGGCTCCACTCCCCCCCCAACAAATTTCCAGGTGCCATGCTGGGAGCCCACCCCAGCATGGCAAAAGTCCCATGCCATCTTTATAAAAAAAAAACACCTAGAACAAAAGAAAACAGTTCCTCTTTGACTCTCTTACCCCTTCCCCAACCTGCAACCACCATTTGTGTACCCCACCTCCCCACACCCCTCTCACCCCATATTTACCTCCAGAGGCTGGCACGACAATCTTCTGTGGACCGGGAACATGTCTGCATTCTTCAAAGCCGACTGAATTGAAGAAATGCCGGTATGCCGTATAATGACATCATTTTTTTTTCAACTTTGGTGCATATCTCAGCCATTTTGGGAATTTTTCTTCACCAAATTTTCAACATGGGGTTCTTGGGACCCCACCTCATGAACTCAGCCACTGTCATTTTGTTATTTGATCCTGAATGGTGATTTCAAGGTCACTGCGTGGAACCACCTTTTGGGACTGAGTAACGAAATGACAGTGTAACAGTTCATGAGGTAGGCCCCCCAAAGCCCTATGTTGAAACTTTGGTGAAGAAATTCCCAAAAATGACAGTTTTACTAGCATGCATTGCACAGTTCATACGCATGTTCATAACTTCAAGAATGTTTACTGTTTTCACTCCAGATTTTCAACATTGACATTTTACCACACCTCCTTATGAGCAGTACAGCTGTCACTTTTCACATCTTGCCCAAAATGTGTTTTCGTGCATGTACCGCACAATGGCATGGTCAGTGTGCGAAATCAATGTTTCAGACAGATTAAGAAAATCACAGTGACACTGTACATGAGCAGAGGTCTTAAAATGGCTATGTTGAAAATTTGGTGACAAAAGTACATAAAATGACTGTGTTACGAGAGTGCATTGCGCAGTTTTCACTCATCCTCGTAAGTTCACAAATTTGTAATATTTTCAGTCCAGATTTTCAACATTGGCATTTTTACACACCTTCTTATGAAAAGTACAGCTGTAATTTTTCACATCCTGGCTGGAATATGTTTTAGCACTTCCGGCGCAGAAATGAGTGGTCACTGTGGGAAATCAGTGTTTGGGACAGATTAAGAAAATCACAGTGACACTGTTCATGAGCGGAGGTCCCAAAATGCCTGTGTTGACAATCTGCTGTAAAAAATGCCCAAACTAATTACATTACACATTGCGTTGAGCAGTTTCTATGCATCCTCGTGACTTCAACAGTTTTTTATATTTTTCACTCCAGATTTTCAACATTGTCATTTTTTGCACCTCCCCATGAACAGTACAGCTGTCATTTTTAGAATCCTGTTCGAAATGTGTTTTCACACCTGTGGTGCCAAATGGCATAGTCACTGTGCAAAATCAGCTTTCAGCTATCAACCTGATATTGTCACTGTTCATGAGGTGGGGTTACCAAAAACGCATGTTGAAAATTTAGAGTGAAAATTCCAATGAACGCCCTGGGCGTTAGGGTTTCCAACCATAACGCCCCACCCTGTAGAGTCTGACAGGCATCAGGGGTGTGACTTGAGGGTTGCCACCTGTAATGCTGATGCCATTCCACCTTCACCCACACCCACACCCTGCAGCCAGTGACAGGCATCGAGGTGTGCCTTGGACTCTTCGGCCCCAAAGTTCACCCCATTTTCCTATACTGCATGAATCACACAATATTTCCTTATGGAATGGGGTGAGCATAAGGCCCAAAGACCCCAAAGCACACTGTGACACTTGTTGGTATCTACTGGATAGGGTGTGGTGAAATGATATGGGTGTTATGGCCGATGACCCAAAGGTGCACCCCAATGCCTGTCAGTCTCTGCAAAGGTGGTGGTGGGGTTGGCTTCAGTTCAGTACTTTGCTGCCAATAACTCCTACACTACCAATGCCAATGCCATCAAGCAAACATTCGGCATTGACAAATGCTTGTTGATCTCGTCAGGACTCATTTGTATTAACAACTTGCCAATCAGGACTGAAAGCTCACTGTCTGTGTCACTTTCTGGTTTGTTTACAGTCTCAGTTAATTCTGTGGCTCTGCCACAGTGACAAGTTTTACTACTGTTTTACTGCTCTTTAAAGTAATTGCAGCTCCTTGTCTGAATATGTAAGGTGGGCCAGATGCTGAGGTGCCACAGGACCCCCCCCCCACAGTCCTTTGTAGTGCAGATTTGGTCAGTGATGCTCAGAAAAAGGCTTGCTACTGCCTTTATTAGTTGCTGCACCCTCCTCTGTCTCTCTCCAGCCTGCTTCCTTCAGCCCACAGCAACCAGCTGAGCACCGGGGCTTCGCTCCGACAGCGGGATGTAGGCGGCACCTAGCAACTTGGAAACCACAAGGCCGGGAGTATCAGCGAGGAGCAGTCGGGAAAGCAAAATTTTTGCCCACCCACCCTTCCCCCTTCCTGTGTGTTAATTTATAGGCATCTTCCCATCGAAATCTCTTCCCCGCCCACAGCACTTTTCTCTAAACCAACAGACAGTCACACCAGCTTGCTGATCCAACCAATCAGCAACTTCACTACTCCCTATTGCCAACTATCAATATCCCCCTTAGAATGGGGAGCTTGCTACTGATACTCCTGTCACTAACAGCCATAGGGTTCCACAATGAAGATGACCCTATTATACAATCTAAAGTGGTCAATCCGCCTAGTTTTTCTGGAACATCCCCCATGGTTGACACCCATGCCCTCATATATGTCTTGCCATTGCTGCATCGGCTACAATGGTACAATCACTATAAAGTTACACTTATCACCACATATATGTCTCAGCCAAGGCCCCACTACTGGGTATATAGATCCCCACTAAGCCTAGTCGTCAAACTGCTAATTGGTATCCTGACACACTACCTTAACTCCACAGGGAGCACCCAAAACAAAGAGTGGCAACGGAATAAAAAAAGGAGGACCAAAGACAACCCCCTCTCCCTATCACTGGCAGCCCTTATGAAATTACTGATCTTCCTATTGCTCTGTATTGGTAATGTAGAAATCAACCCTGGACCTCTTGAAAGCATCACCTCTCCATCAGACCTATCCTCAATTAAAGGCCTCAGTTTCCTGCATATTAATGTATGCAGTCTGTTGAAAAAATTTACATTGCTACAATCCTGGGTTGCCCATACCTTGCCAGACTTTCTTGTGATAACTGAGACATGGCTCAAGACCACCACAATGGAAAGGGAAGTTAACCTACCTATCAGTTATTCAGAGCTGATCACCAAAAAAGGGGAGGCGGAGTAGCCATATATGTAAAAGCTGGTTTAGTTGTATCCTGTACTGCTGCAACATCTATGCCCAAGGAATTTGAGTGTCTATCTCTAAAAGTCTCTCTCCCCAATACAGCAGCTTTCCATTTAATTGGATGCTACAGACCCCACCTCTGCTGAACACAAGCTCTTATCCCACCTGGGAAACCTGGTCAAGTCCTGTACTGTAGAAGTCACTATCATAGGGGACCTGAATTTCAACTGGC
The DNA here is from genome assembly GCA_016271365.2 of Neoceratodus forsteri. Taxonomy (NCBI): domain Eukaryota; kingdom Metazoa; phylum Chordata; order Ceratodontiformes; family Ceratodontidae; genus Neoceratodus; species Neoceratodus forsteri. The sequence continues at coordinate 348,072,431 of JADMNL010000023.1, forward strand.
TCACCCAGGCAGCTACACCTCTGGTATCATTCTGTGACACCTATGGGCTCACACAGTTAATTAATGAACCAACAAGACTAAATGCAAGGAATAGAGTAACAGTACTCTACTTGACATCATGCTAGTGAGTAAACCACATCTATTCCACATGCTGGAGTGCTCCTATCGACATAAGTGACCACTGCCCCATCGGCAGGGTAAGATCCAGCAGCATTAAAACAGATCCTGCAAAATTCTCATGAGGAGATCCAAGAAAAACAACAATATTGAAGGATATCTGCATGATCTAGCCTACTCTCCACACTGGCAAGAGTTTTATCTTGCACATTCTGTAGAAAAAGCTCAGCAGGTGCTAAATAACATTATAATAAATGCCCTTAACACCCATGCCCCAATCTCTAGTATCCGAATAAAAAACAAATCCTGTCGTTGGTTTTCAGCTGACCTCAAAGCTGCACTGCTGGAGAGAGATAAACTTTGGAAAGTCGCAAGAAAAACTAAGAATATCATGGACTGGATGATCTTTAGGGAAGCCAGGAATAAATGCACTAGGAAAGTTAGGGATGCAAAGGCTGCCTACTACTTGGCCCAGCTCGACTCCTCCTACCATAATACTGCTAGATTTTGGGGCACCATCAAGGGTATGATGGGCCAGGATATTAACAACCCCCTTCCAACCCAATTACACAGTAACTATGGCCCCATTACTGGCACATTGGAAATCCTGGATGCATTCAACAACCACTTCACAACAGCTGGCCTTGCCTTTCACTCCTCCCCAGCTAACCTATTAAGGGATCATTTAAGCTCCCACTATACTGGTGAACAAAGAGTTGACTCCTCCTTTAGCTTCAAACCTATACTGTTGAAACAAGTTGAGGATCTATTATGGCATCTAGATACCAAAAAAAGTGCAGGAGAAGATCTTCTGGACCCATTCTTTCTAAAGATTGCGTGTCATGTGCTTGCAGTCCCCCTAACTCACCTCTTTAACCTTTCCCTAAACTCTGGCTCTATTCTCACGCTGTGGAAGACAGCCCAAGTGGTCCCCCTTCTAAAATCAGGGGACCCTATTTATCTTAATAACTACAGGTCCATTTCCATCCTACCTGTGTTATCCAAGATGATGGAGAAATTAGTGAGTATTCAGTTAAGGGAATATCTGGACAATGCTAATCTATTAAATCCAGCTCAATCTGGATTCAAGGCCAAACATCGCACTATCACTGCATTAGCCAAGGTCACCAATGATTGGCAAACTGAACTGGATAAAAAGAACAATGTCTGTGCAGTATTCCTGGACCTGAGCAAAGCATTTGACACTGTGGACCATGAACTGCTACTTCATCCCTACACTCCATTGGCCTAGATCCATCCTCCCTTAAGTGGTTCAGATGCTACCTCTGGTAGATCACAGCAGGTAAAAGCTGAAGGTGACCTCTCCTCATTAAGACCACTGTCAAGAGGAGTCCCCAAGGTTCTATTCTGGGTCCTATCCTTTTGCCATTTATATAAATAAAATTGATTCAACCTTACCAAGTCCTCAGTACATCTCTTTGCTGATGACACTGTACTGTATGTCAGCAACCCTTCACCTAAAGTTGCTCATGAAATCCTACAAGCAGAATTCTCCTGTTACAACATCAGCTTCTCGAGAAAAGCTTCTGTTAAATGCAAAGAAAACCAAAGCAATGATGTTCACAACCCAAAACTCCACCAACACATCCTCTTCAATCAGTCTCCCCAGATATGCACTATACTTGGAGAAAATCTGGAGTATGTTGAAAATTTCAAATACCTAGGTGTGTGGATTGACAACAGACTTGACTTTACTCAGCATCTAGAGCAACTGCTGAAAAGCTTCACCTAAGGCTTGGCCTCCTTTACAGATTAAAACCCTTCCTTAATAGAGATTCAAAGATGAGATTAGTCCAGGCCATCTTTCTATCAGTCATTGACTATGCAGACTTCCTCTATAGTTACTGCCCCACTCCCTACCTTCAAAAGTTGGATACCTTATACCATAGAGCAATAAGGTTCATTACAGACCTGCCATATAATACTCACCATTGTTCTCTCTATGATGCAGTTGGATGGGTTTCCCTTCATGTCAGGAGGAGCAGAAATTCAGCTCTATGGATCTACAGAGCTTTATCAAAAAAACTCCCAAGATATATCCTGGACTGCTTCAACCTGACCACTCCCAGCTCCTATGCCCTAAGAAGCAACAATATCATCCTGCTCATATTGCCCAAAGTCAACACCAAAATAGGGAGGGCAGCAATCAGTTATTCTCTAGCCATAGCATGGAACACCCTACAAAAATCCCTAAAACTGTCCATTATCATTCCATTTACATCCTTCAAGCAGCACTGAACAGCCTTCTTCACAGAGAAATGCAGTTGCTACCATTAGAGATAGAGTAGTCATCCCACAAAACCATATTCCAATCACATATGGCATATTCCTTCCAGCCAGACACCGCCAGTATATGGCACCCAATATTCCCTTCACCATCCTTGTACTCATTATGTGAGTGACTGTCATGGCCCTCATTGTGATATATATGTACTGTACATATTGTAGATGTTAGTTTAACTTTCTCTTGCCACACTTTTAACATGTGAATTCTCTGTATATTATTGTGTTATAAATAACATTTTCTTTTTTCTGTATGTATAACTGTCTCATAAGTATGTGATGTAATTGCTGTGCACCAACTCGAACCTTGACCTTATCAGGTCCGTCTTGTAAATGAGCCTTGCTCAATGATGATCGCCTGAATAAATAAAGATTTGATTGATTTATTGATTGATTGAAGTTCTGTTTCAGTTTCAGTTTCTGTTTCAAATCCCAGTTCCTTGTCTGGTCATTAAACCATTAGTTTAATCCCTGATTGTGCCCACGCTTTTCTGATGGTTTCTGGGTGCACATTGTTCCATGCATCTTTGCTTGTATAATGTCCTTCATATTGAGTGCATTAACAATGTCCTATACTGACAATTGCTTACTGTCTGCCAGCACAGTCTGTAGCAATATAAATCTCCAATATGCCCTGGTCACGTGGTTGAAGTTTTGAAGTTGTGTTTGGTGGCAGAAAAACACATTTCATATAACTATCCCTCATTTTAACATTGTGAATGTCTTGATGGGGGAATTACCCAAAAGCAGGACTGCCTTCAATGGTAGTGCTTTGGAGTGCAGGAAGTGCTTTACAACAGGCACAAATTCTAATTTGAATTGGGCACTGAATAACGAACAGTGCATCCAAGCATTTTGCTGGTTGGTGTGTTGCATTGATATATACTTTAAGTTGGCGTGAAGGAAACAGTGAGGCTCCCATGATTTACTCCCCATCAGTAATAGGAGTTTATTTGCTCCTGTAGCATTGACACACCCTTAGATTTTGACTCTGCCTTTTTGTTTTTAAAGCCTTGTGCATTATTTCACCATCATGAGCTAATATCTTATCAGGCCAGCACCAACCGTACAACCTGTTGGTGTTACACCCAGGACAGTGCCTCTGCAAGCTGCATGTTGTCACGCTGCTTGATAAAGGGAGCTACACCATCCTCCTGTGCACTGAGGCTCTCACCACAAATATGAAGTTATCGTATGCCATGTCGATTTTTAAAATGTTCCAGCCATCCATCACTGGCAGAGAATTTGCCAGGATTGCCCATGTAGGCATGAAATATCAGTGCCTTTTCCTTCAATAAAGGTCCAGAAATCAGTGTGCCTCTCTCCTTTGGTGAAACCAAAGATAGATGGCATTATCACATTCCTCATTGACACAAATTCTTATTTTTTTCCCTGCCCATCTAAACTCGCTGTGGACTCAGTGACCATGGCAAACCGGCATATTTTTTGTTTTGCATCTTTAATATTGGAGCTACTCAAAGAGCCAACTCCATACTTGCCAGCAAGATTAACAGCTATATTGCCACCTTCCAGGCAATCAAGGATGCTGATCGTCTGTGCTATAGCAAGTACAACTTTCTTTCACTTAACACTCATGGCAGGAATGATTTGCTTTGGCTCTCTCAACTCCAACTTTAAACTGCAGTGTACCGTAATTACGAATAGGTAAAAGAACAGGACTGTCAATCAATACTGTAATTCGTGAGATAGTGAGATAGCAAGGTAGTGAGAGAGTGTTAGGACATACATTAAATCACTAAAGGGCAGCCAACACCTTCAAGAGAACTATAATAAAACATACTATTTAGACACAGTTCAGCTTGTATTTCACATTAGTTCTGTATTTTCCCTCGCCACTGTTTATTACTGTGGTCATTTCCATGAAACAGGATCTTTACTCCTGAATAGTTCATGCATTCCTATTGCTTTCTCCCTACTTGAGGTCATAATGCACTGCTTGTGACATCACTGTTTCTCCCATGGCAACAGACTGTGATGTCATAATACAGAATTATAACTTGAAGTAGGGAATACTCTACAGAAGCAGATGAGCTCTAAGGAATAAAGATCATGTAGTCATGCAAATTTTCTCTGTAATAAATAAAGGGAGAAGAAATCTATAGCATGTACAATATATGGAATGCAAGCTAAACTGTATCTAAATATGTTATGTTTTGAAAGTTTTCTTTGAGACATCAGCATCTCTTTAAAGAAAGACTAATTTGTTAGGAGCTGTCAGGAATTTAAAAACGTACAAATGTAAAACTGTAAAACCTGCAATACAAAAAGACAAACCGCATCTTCATTAGACAGGGATTTTCTGTTGTCTGGGAGTCGGATAGTCGAAGGTTTATTGTATGTCACCACAACTGCTCATCTTCAGACTAGGACTTGTTAGTAGACACATCACAAAATTTGTAAAGCAATCCCACTGTGTCCAGACCTGGTCTTCTATCACAAACATGGCTTCCACCTTTACTCACTTAAACCTTCATCTAGGCCCTAAAATAAACCTCCCCTAAATTAACACAAAATACATGAATTAAATGTTGCTTCACTGATCATAACACTCTCTTTACATGTTACATACAGAAATAAAAAAAAATGAAGTACTTCTCATAGTTTTCTTAACTGGTGTTCCTTTGCTGACCCTGAAAAATCCTCTCCCTATCATTATCTGCTTTCTCTGCTTTTTACACAGACACAGATAAAACTGAGGTTCTGCCTCCCTTTGAGGCCTTTGGGTGTGTGTGTGTGTGCGTGTGTGTGTGTGTGTGTGTGTGTGTTTGTAAAGGGTTATGCAAGTATACAGTATATCTGTGAATCTGTAATGATGTGTGTGATTCTTCAAGTGTTTGTAAAGAGATGTGCAAGCAGCTGTGTGTTTAATGGAGTGTGATTACCTGTGTATGTGTAGTGGAGTGCGTATGTGCAGGCATCTGTGTGTGAAGTGAAGCATGCAGGCATCTGTACAGCGGGGCCTGTAGGTATCTGCATTTGGTGGTGTGTACCCATGTCTGTGGGGTGTTGGGTTTGCAGGTGTCTGTGGGGTGTGGAGGGGCTTATCAACCCTTCTGATGGCCCTGATAGGTGAATCAATGGGTCACCTCTCAGGACCACACTCTGGGATGGGATACGGGAAAGGCCTAGCAGAGGATAAAAATATACCTTAGCAGTGCTGAGCAGATGAAGCCACTCTGCCCCCCACACCACAGAAGCATCAGTTCAACTACTCCCATGCCTTGCCAGCTCCCTCCTCCTCCTCCTCAGAGGACCCAACCATTGAGCTAAGTATCCTCATCCTGGCATGGGGAACCAGGGAGACCCGCTCATGAGAGATAAGCCATAGGTTATGGTCTGGGTAGCCAGGGAGGCAGTCAAGGAAAGACAGGTGGCGGGCAGGACCACCGAAGGAGTCCTGAGGTGGGTATAAGGGATTGGACTAGGTGGAAGGAGGTCCAGGTAACTGGTGTTGAGAATGGGGGACAAAAAACAGTAACAAAAAAAAAAGACAGAATGCAATGAATGCCTGAAAAAGGGTTATAATAGAGAAGCCGAGATTTTCGATCTGTAAGGTATATTTGTATAATATTTTTTCTTAGAATTTTTTTTTTTAGCAGGAGAGACACAGTAAGTGGAAAGCTTATTTACAGGTGTGACCTGGGAGCACAAGGAAGTTAAGTGACTTGCCCAGGGTCACACAGTATGCAAGTGGGGGCTGTGGGATTCAAATCCAGGTCTCCAGGTTTGCAACTCAGAGCCTTAAATCACTGCGCTATACTGCCTCCTTTAGAATAAATGCATTCTTATGTTGTTTTCACTACCTCTTTATGCAAGTGTTTTTCTTTTTCTCATTAGAGATGTAATTCTTAAAATTACAACCTCTAGCTGAAAAAATTGGACATGACATTTTTCATTTTAAGTATACTTTCACCTGTTTTCTCTCCCACTGTATCTTTAAGGACTTGATCATACACTGATGTTCATTCTTTTCATAACTAATATTTAGGAAAATGTGTTGTTGTTATCTGTCTGTACAGTATAAACACTAAGGAAGTGTCCTTTTCAATATGATTGAAACAATATTGAAAATCCCAAAATAAAAAGTATATAAAGCTGAGGCTTACGGCTTACTAACCTGGCTGCTAGTGGATGCCTAAGCTATGTGAAAAATGAAAGTTAAATAATGACTAACATGAAAATAGGCAATTTATTATTCAGATCTGAAATAAAATATAAATATCAGGCCTATTAATCATTATATAATGTATGGTCGAACATTGTTAACTGTAAAAATCTATCGTTTTATAGGGTTGTCGTACCATCGATGTGACATCATGTTGTTGTTAACCCATTGATGGTATGTCACATCGATGGTACAACAACATGAAATGATCTGCACATGCACATTCCCCGAATCGCTGAACAGGCTGCATTGGTTGCAGTTAGACCTGGAGAGAGCAATAGTGAGAGTTCAAAAGTAAGGATCTGGACCACAAATATATTTTTTTTGCTTAACTTGAATGGACCAATACCCATACACTATAAAAGACAATGTATGGGCATCGATCAACCAGTCTATTATTGCTTCTCATGATTGCCATGACAACTTAAGAAAACCTCTCAAGCTGCAGTCTCGAAATTTATCTAAGTTGTCATGGCAACCAATCGAAGCAATTATAGTGGTTGTTCATCGATGTCCATTCATAAATCCTCTATTTACATGTTACTCAAGTAAGGCTATTAACAAGCAGTTAACAGCCCAGAGAGGGATGCTGACCAGAAATGGTTCACTATCAAGCTGGGTCTAGCGGAGGCCACTAACACATGTGCAAGACCCAGAGTTAGAAGTCCAGGACCAAAAGACAGAGCTGGCTATGCAAGGAGGTAGCAGAGAAAGTGAGGAAGAAGAGAGCTGCCTTCAGCAGGTATAAGAGAACTATGCTAAAGGTAGACAGGGAGGGGTACTCGAGGAAATCCAGAGAGGTGAGTAGAGTAGTCAGGGCAGCTAAGGTTTAAAGGGGAGCTTAGGCTGTTACAGAGGATCAGAGAAGGAGAAAAGGATTTCTTCAGGTACATAAGAGAGAAAATAAGGTGTAAAGATGTGATTGTCGGGATTAAGAGAGAGAAGGGGGGTGGGCAGAAATGGGGGTGGATAAGGCAGAGGCACTTAATGAGTACTCCTGAGCAGTGTTCACCAGGGAAGAGGATGGGCCTATGCCACAGGGCAGAAATGGTTTGGGTACGGGAGGAGCAAGGGAAACTGATGGGGAAATCCCAGAGAACAGGGTTTTAGAGGGCATTAAGTCCCTGCGGGTGGATAAAGCACCAGAATAAGATGGAGTGCATACAAGAGTCCTGAGGGAGTTGGTGGAGGTCTTTGCAGACCCTCTGGCAGACTTGTTCAGCACCTCTCTGGAGATGGGGTGCATGCACCAGGATGGGAGGATGGCACATGTAGTGACTCTCCACAAGAGTGGATCCAGGGACAAGCTGTGTAACTACAGACCAGTCAGCCTTACCTCCATTATAGGGAAGTTAATGGAGACCATTCTTAAAGAGAGACTAGTGATCTTTCTGGAAGTAAATGGTCTCCAGGATAAAAGGCAACATGGGTTTATCTTGGGAAGATCCTGCCATCCCCCCATGCATAGACTTACCCCCCTACGTGGGGCCACCAGGCAGGCACCCCCTCCTCATGGTCATTGTTAGCTTGCCCTGTCTTACCCCACGGGGTGGGGCCATAGGAGTGGCACCCTCCCAGGTGGATATTGGTGGCAGCGGGGACAGTGACAGAACAAGGTGCCATGTTCATGGAACCAGATTTTTGTAGACTTGTGGCAATCTGGGGGTGGGGATGTGCAATGATGGCCAGCATCTGCCCCCCTTGCATTACAGCATCGGCAGTGGTGGTGCCCCCAGTCTCCACCAGAGGTTCGCAATGCACTGGACACTCATCCCTCCTCCCCCCAGGGAAGGAGAGCAGTCCCTGGGGTTCTCAATCCTTCTTCCCCCAGCCGACCTTCCAACTCCCAAGTCCATCTCCAAATCTGGGATGTTAGCACCACAAGCAGACACGTTGCCGCTGCACTGGTGGGCCGGCTATGAATAGGGTTAGTATGGAGGGCATGTTTAGATTTAAGGGGGGGAGGAATCTGAGGGGACATAGTCTGAAATTGGAGGGGAAAGCTTCAAGAAGGAAATGAGGAGGCACTATTTCTCTGAAAGGGTGGTAGCAAGGTGGAATGAACTGCCAGCGGAGGTGATATCACTGATGTCTGTGGACAGTTTTAAGAGGGGATGGGACAGGGTCAAAGGAAAGGTCAAAACTGAGGGGATGTTGAGGGGGTGAGGGCTGGCTGGGAGGATAAATCAAGTGGACAGGAAATAGGTGGAGGAGCAGCTGCAGTAAATGAAACTGGGAGCTGCACGCTCAAGCAGACGTGATAGACCATTATGGCCTGTATCTGCTGTCATTTTTGTATGTTTGTACATAAGCATTTGTCAATGCTGAATGTTTGCTTGCTTGAATTTGCTGTGTAGGTGTTTGCATTGAGACCTCAGAGGCTAAAATTAACAAAATTAATAACACAACTTATAAAAGTGAAATTGTCATAATTGGAAAATGAAGAAGTTAACATATAACGTTTTTTTACACTGCAACTGAATTTTCAAAATACCAATTTTTATTACACTAGCATATGAATAACACAGGTGTCATTTACGAAATGCAAACCATAGCCATTGTTTTGTGGAACAAAGGTGAAAACGGGTTTTGTACAGTAGTTATATTTGATAATTATATCTGCCATGTTCATTTGATGGTGGTTAAAAATATAAGCATATTGAAAATGTGGGTTCAAAAAGTAAAAATATTGCAATGTTTTGAGTAAATGTTGAAAAATGTCAACATTTGTTCTAACTGTATTTTTAAATTTTGCCCCCCAAATGTGCAACATTGTCTTTCTGTTACAGCACCTTATGAACATGACGGTCTCATTTATGAAATCCTGTCCAAAATGTAATTTTTACGGAACAAGTGTGAAAATACATTTTGGGAAGGATTTGAAAAATGACACACACTGTATTAAAATGGCTGTGTGGGAATTGTGGGGTCAAAATCTGGTAAAAGAGCAAAGCTCAGAGCCTTCAGATTTTCAACATAGTCTTCTTACTGTTCCCCCTTATGATCAGCCCAGGTGAAATATTTTAAGTCCTGTCCAACATGCACTTTCTAGGAACAACTGTAAATACATGTTTTGGAGGGGGATTTGAAAAATTTTATTTTATTGATTTATTTATTTATTGAATAGAATCGGAATTACAATCCTTTGAGTCACAGACTCTTTTGCAGAGGCTCCACTTCAAATTACACCTGCCTTGTTCATGAAGTGGAATAAACAAAAGGCTATGTCGAAAATTTGGAATCAAAATGGGGAAAAAAGAGTAAACATCGAAAAATTTCATCAGTTTTTCATGCCTTTGTTTTTTGAGGATTTTGACCCCAAATGTTCAACAGTCTTTTTATTACCACTACTTATGGTCAAGAAAGCTGGAATTTTTTCCATCCCATTCAAAACGTGATTTCGCAGGGTGACTCTGAAAACACCTTTGGGCAGAGATTTGAGAATTTCACCAACCTGGTTCATGAGGTGGGGTAAAAATGTTATGTTAATAATTTGGGGCAAAAATATTACAAAAATGACAAGTTTATGAGTAAAAGTTCAAAACATATTAAAAAGACATTGCATCACCTGAACTTACTTTGTTTTCAGTCACTTCTGGAACAGGCTCCAGAGCAGCAGGATGTGCTGGTGGAAGCAGTGGACTGGATAGGTAAGTGACAGACTGAGATATGTAGGGTGGTGGGTGCTGAGGAGATGCATTGAAATAAAATTTTGCCTGTGAAATTGTGGTGAAATCAGCAATTTTGCAGCGTAAAATATTTCACAAAATTTCTCCCACCTCAAATTATTTCCCTGCTGGTGGTATCTAGTGGCCCCCCTCCCCCCCCACGGCTGCTCACCAGTCCAAATTTCAAACTAAAAATTGATTCTCCTTGTTGTCTAGTGGTCCCCCCTCGACTGATCACTGGCCCAATGTGAATAAAGCAGGCCCTCCAGTTAACTCATTATTTTCCCAGATCAGCCTTGTATAAGCATGCACTCATTCATTGAAGCACTCAGTCAGGCTGCCGGCCATGGAGGTGAGTGGAGGGCTGTGCCAGTGGCCCGATCGGGGTACTGAGGGGAGCAGGGTGGGGAGGTGGGGGTCCACTAGACACACCAGGGAGTGGGGATTAAATTTTTTTAGATTGAGGATAGGAGAAAATAATGAGTTAACTTGGGGGCTTGCTTTATACACTTTGGGCCAGTGATCGGCCGGGGGGGACCACTAAACACCAGGGAGGATTAATTTTAGTGGAAATTTGGGCCGGTGAGCAGCTGGGGGGGGGAGCACTTGCCAGGGAGTCATTACTCCAGAAAATTCCTCCCACAGGTGACGAAATTATGCCCAGGCATGGTGAAATTTCACTCATTCTGCAGGCAAAATCTTACTGTTCGCCCAGCTAAATATTTCATGAAATGCCTGAATTATGTGAAATATTTTGCCTGGAGAAATTTTTCAATTTTGCACAACACTAGTGCTGATCAGGCATTGGGATAGGGATGATTGGGGCAGAAATCATTGCTTAACATAGAAACAGAAACATAGAATTTGTCATCAGAGAAGGACTGCTTGACCCACCCAGCCTGTCCAGATGGTCCCTGCATGGTCTATCCCCGCAGACCTTACCTGGTCTCTGGCAACCCTTCTTCCTCCCTGCCCATTTACTAATATTCCCCAATGTCTATGTCATGCATGGTTGGTGCCCCCTACTGTTTTCATCTCCACCATGTCCTCTGGCAGTCTATTCCAGATGTCCACCACTATTTGAGTGAAGTAGTACTTTCTCACATCCCTCCTAAAACTCACCCCCCCAGCTTCATTGCATGCTCTCTGGTTCTGGGACTCTTCCTCATTTGAAAGTGACTCACCTCCTGCACCCTTTTCACCCCTGTGAGGTATTTGTGGGTCTCTAGTATGTCTCCTCTTGCAGTCCTGTTTTTTAGGGTGCACATGTTGAGATCCCTCTTTCTCTACCTGTAGCACTTTTGATGCAACCCCTGTACCATTTTAGTTGTCCTTCTCTGGACTGACTTCAACCTGTCTATATCCTTTCTGAAGTGCGACATCAAGAACTGGATACAGTTCTCCAAGTGGGATCTCACCAGTGAGCTATATAGTGGCAACACCACCTCCCACCTCCTTCTGGAAATACTCTTCCCTTTGCATTCCAGCATCCCACTGGTCCTACCCACTGCCTTGTCACACTACTCTGCCACTTTGAGGTCATCAGATATGATAACCCCAAGGTCGCTTTTGTGCTTAGTGATTGACAGTGCCTCCCCATTCATCCGATACTCAGTTCTTCGGTTCTTATGCCCTAGATGCATGATTTTGCACTTTTTGGCATTGAACCCCAACTACCATGCTCCTGACCACTCCTTTAGTTTCCCAATATCCCTGTACATTTTTTTCACCCCTTCCTGATTGTTCACACTATTACTGATTTTGGTATTATCTGCAAAAAGGCAGACCTTCTCTTCCAGTTCATCTGCAATGCCAATTATTATTTATTTATTTATTGAACAGTTTTACCAGGAGGGCATACTGAGCAGAGTACTGCTCAATCCCAGGTGCATCCTGGGGAAGGGGAAAATACAGTGACACACATATAGCACATGAGGAGCAGAAAAAAAACTGGAATACAGTATAGAGTGGTATATACAAACATGGCTAAGCAAATAAGTTAATTTTTAAATACACTAACTAGATATTAAGCAGCACTAGAAATACAACTAGTATGAAGACAAGCCAGGAAACAGGATCGTTGCGTCTTTAACAGTAGCTGGTGCAAGGTGAAGTGATGACCTTAGCCACACGCACGTGGTTTGGGAAGTATTCATTTATCAGATGGCTGAGGTTCTGGGAGGGTGCTTCAGCTGTGTGCTTGCAGGAAGGGAGTGCCACAATTTGGGCATGTGGTGTCTGAAGGAAACGTGTCCTGCCGCCAAGGACATTCAATGAACCAGCAGGAGGCGGGTATCAGCGTACCTTAGGGAGTATGCAGGAGGAGTATAGGTAGCAAGTACTGACTCAAGGTATGGAGGCAAGGACTGGGACCAGTGCTTAGCTATGAGCTTGGCTCAATGTGCTTGCCGGCGGTTGTGGAGCAAGGGAAAATTTAGGGACCAATAGAGGTTGCACTGGTGTGTGGATAATGGACTATTAGTGGCGAATCTACAGAAAGAGTGGAAAAGGGGATCCTGACTGGCTAAGTTGGACTTGGGAGTGGCACTGTAAACAACATCCCTGTAGTCGAAGAAGGGGAGAATCATTTTCTGTATGAGTGCCTTGAGGGCAGGCAGAGGAATGCATCCATGATTGCGGTAAAGAGCACCCAGTTTGGGGTGGAGTTTTTTGTGGATGGCATTGATGTGTACAGAAAAGCTGAGATACTGGTCCAACCAGACCCAGAGATATCTAAAGGAGGGGCAAGCTTCCAACATAGTCCCATCCAAGGTGTGGAAGGAAGGGGTGGTTTTAAGCAGAAAGAGTCTCTGCCTCATGCCGAAGGTCATGGAGACCATCTTCTTGGCATTAAGGAATAAATGACTGGCACGAAAGCAGAGCGGGACTTGGTTGAAGTCCTGCTGCAACTTGGTCATTACATCAGCAATTGAGGGCCCAGAAGCATACAAGACCGTGTCATCTGCATACATGTGTACGAAAGTGAGAGGGCAGGAGGAAGGTAGGTCGTTAAGGAAAATAGGATCTGACCAAGGACCAAGCCTTGGGGGACTCCTGCGGTAACTGGGAGGAAGAGCGAAGTGGATCCACCAATTCTGATGGATTGGGATTGGCCTACCAGGTAGGAGTGAAACCAACTGGTGGCCTTGGTGGATAGCCAAGCAGTGGAGAGCTTATCTAGCAGGAGAGCATGAGTGACCGTATTGAATGCCTTAGCCAGGTATACAAAAATAGTGGAGGTGATGAGACTCTTGTCCATGCCATCCAAGATAGAATCAGTGATCCATAGGAGTGAGGTGGCAGTGGAGTAGGACTTTCAGAAGCCAGACTGGTAGGGTGAGAAGAAGAAGGAGGAGGAGTTTAGAAATGAAGAGAGTTGGGAGAAACTAGTTTCTCTTGCAGTTTCATCAGAATGGGGAGGAGGAAAATAGGATGGTAATTGCCAGGGTTAGAGGAGTCACTTCCCTTTGGGAGTGGGATGACGGTAGTGTGTTTCCATTCCAAAGTATTTGAAGCAAGAGATAAGGAAAGGTTGTAGAGATCAGCTGGGGGGGTTGGCAATTGCAGGAGCTGCTAGGTAGAGCATCACGGAATCCAGCCCGGTGGGGCAGTTGCCTGTGTAAGGGTATAGAGAGTTCAGAACTTTTAAGACAGCCGAGGATAAGACTTGACAGAAGGAGAAGGAGGGGGCAGGAGGGGAATGGGCTTGAGTGTGGGTGACTATGGGGCTTTGGGCTGGGAAGGGGGAGTGCAGACAGCAGTGCTGAGGTGCAGCTAGTAAAGTATGAATTAAATTCAGTTGCTACTGCTAGAGGATCTGATACTACTGAACCACCTACGTTTAAAGCAGATGAGGGGGGCTGAGAGGAAGGGGAGAAAAGGTATTTGACCACTTTCCAGAATGTTGATGGTTGTTTATGTTAGCTTGGAAGGAAGATTTAAAATAAGATGTCTTAGCCTTCCTTATTTGCCTTGTGCAGGTGTTGCATTAGGCACGGTATTTTGCATGATCAACAGGGGAACTGGAGTCCTTGAATGTCTTCAGGCCTGGTCTCTGGCTCTGGTGAGGGACATGATGCCAGCAGTGATCCATGGTAAGTGGGAACCCCTTACCCAAGACCTTCTGAGGGGTGATATAGATGTCCCATGCAGCTAGGAACTTTAGTTTGAAATAGATCTATGCGTCATTGATAGAGGAGGCCCTGTGGATGGGGGAACAGTCAGTGGCTGACAGAGTGTTTAGGAGCAAGGCAAGGTCCAGGGATTTAAATGACCTAGAAAGAATGGTCCGGGGTGGGGGGGGGCCTTTGGCCGGAAGATTTTATGGATTAGGTAGATCATATGGCAATCACTTAGTGAGTCAGGTAGGGTGCCTGAGGCAATTATGCGATGCTGATGGGAAGTGAGGGCCCAGTCCAGAAGGGAGTGGTTTTTCATCTTATTGTTTAGTCAAGTGGGTTCAGAGATCAGTTGCAACAGGTTTAGTGCAGCAACTTGGATACAGAACTTTGAGGTGGTGTTGGATAACCAGTTTAAGTTAAAATTGCCTAGGACATGGAGTTCGCCACCCTTGGCGAGGGATTTCAGGGAGTTCAGGTGTTCCATAATAACCGGTATAGTGGTTTCAGGGGGGCAGTAAGCCCCTGCTATAAATAATGGGACAGTATGAGGGAGGGAGAGTTTAATTAATATTGTGTCTATTGGGTGAGGGAGTGTTGATAAGTTGACAGGGGAGAATTGGATGACTGAAGAGATATACATAGCTATTCTGCCTCCCCTCTTATTGCCCGGATGATCGTGCCTGATTAAGTTGTAGCCAGGGATAGAGATTTCAAAATCCTTGTTGTGGGGCTTGAGCCAAGATTTGGAGATAATCAGGATGCCGGGTTTGAGGGAGGTGATAGTTGGCTGCAGCAATGTTATTTTATTTAGCAGGCTGCAGATATTTAGATGCATCAGTTTTAGTCCATGAGGTAGGTTGAGGGTGATAGCAATGGCCCTGTGTTTGGGGTGGAAGATGGTCAAGGGTTTGTCTATGTCCCCAGAAAGTAACAGCAGGAGGGTCACTAGGAGCTTGTAATAGGGCATAGATCTCTGAGGTTTCCCTGTAGAGGTCCTTTGATGACCACCATAACTGTGTGGAAACTGTGCTGTGGAGATTAGGACTATGAGGCCAGCAAGGAAGCAGGAAGGCAGGATTGCTGGTCTGACCACCCACATAAGCACCATTGTCATCTGGCATAGCCCAAGGAGGGGAGTACAAAACTGTGTATGCCAAGAAGGCATTGTGTACATTGTGCCATTATGAATCAGGTCCATTGGGAAGTTGGAAGGGAGGCGTGCCACTATAAAGAGTAGTGGAGCAAAAAGGGCCATGTAAAGCATAAACATGGTAGGAATACCTGATGGATAACCAGCAATAGTTGGAAGAAAAAAGCAAAGAAAAAACAGTGGTGGCCTCAAGTGGTGAAAGAGTATAGGCTGCTGATAGGGAAAGAGACTGATAGGCTAAAACCCTCACGTGAGACAGTGAGACATAGTATAAGAGAAAGAGTTTACCAAGGGTGGTGGTGGGGTGGCAGGGCAAACAGACATAGAGCCATGTCTCGAACTTGGAAACACGCATCCTTACCTTTCTGGATTAATTTGAGGGAGGTCTGCTCCTGTAGTGCCCTCACAACCTCCACTCGGGCCCCAAAACTTGCTGGCTTAATTTGGGGGAAGGATGCTCCTGTAGTGCCCTCGCGACCTCCAGAGGATGTGGTCTATATGAACTTTAGCAAAGCCTTCAACAATGTGACTCATATAAGACTGATTAAAACATTGAGGAGCCAACTGATGGGATCCAAAGTGGTAAATTGAGTTAGAAACTGGGTAATGGGAAAAAGACAGATGGTGGTAGTTAACGGTACTCACTCTTCAAATCTCAACAGATATTCCTGCCTCCAGCAGCCTATTCACTAATATCTGATTGTCCACCATGTCAAATGCCTTTGATAAATCCACAAACACTGTGCCCACTGACATGCCATCTTGTAGTGATGAGCTTATTAGATCTACCAAGTTGGTGAGCATGGTGCCCATGGAATGATTTTTTTTCTGAAGCCTAATTGATATCAGGTCAACAATGAATGCTTTTCCAGATAGTCATATAACTAGCTGTGGACCAGATGCTCCAAAACCTTTGAGACTACTGGAAGCAGAGCTATAGGTCGAAAGTTTGTAAGCAGGTTGGGATTTCCATTTTTATGTTTGCTTGCCCGTGTAGCTCACAAGAAGCATTTTGAGGTGTGTAGAGCATTGCAGAGGTGTGGCAGTGTTTGGCGAATCTGGCAAACACTTTCAGGGGTGCGTTCCTCAGGCACCAATCAACAGGGAAGCTGCTGATGACAGCAGTTTCAGAGCAAGTGCCGGACTTGAAAAAACTCTGTCGCTCCAATCATGGACAGTTTCATCATTGCAGTGGCACATATCTCCCCTCCCTTCACAGCAACCAGGCACATTCCAGCCATGCTCATTACAGTGCACAGTAATGTGCATGGCTGGACTTATGAGCAACTTGTTTGCTCAGTATGCCTTTTCTGGTGAAATAAATAAATGAGCCCGCTGA
Organism: Neoceratodus forsteri; assembly: GCA_016271365.2. NCBI lineage: Eukaryota > Metazoa > Chordata > Ceratodontiformes > Ceratodontidae > Neoceratodus > Neoceratodus forsteri. Next base: position 348,089,316 of record JADMNL010000023.1, read on the forward strand.
GACTTTGCATAATTAGAGGTTCCTGCCACCCACCACACACTCTCCCCAAAGCAAACATTGGGGGTGCCCAATCCCCATTTCAGCATGCCCGCCCAAGCCTGAACATATCTTTTACTGCCAGTGGGGTGCCCAATCCCCATGTTGACATGCCCCCCCCCCCACCACTATTGTGGCACACTGGGAGTCCATCCCAGTGTGCCAAAGTAATTATCTTTTTCTGACACTGGAATCCCCACTCCTAATGTCAGTGGCACCCCCCACACCCATTTTTTTATCTGACCTCAAGATGCCCAACCCTTGTGTCGGCATTGATCCCGCCCTCCACTAGTCTGGCACACTGGTAGCCCATCCCAGTGTGCCACAATTTTTTTTTCATAGTATTTCACCTGTAAAAAGGAAAACTGTCCCCCGAGGTCTTTTTTTTTAAAACTTACAGAAAAAGAAAACATTCCCTTGTCGTCCTCACTGTCCCTTTCCCATCCCAACCCTCCCTCTGTGCACCCCACCTTCCTGTACCCTCCTCACCCATACTTACCTCCAGAGGACCAGCACTGTGATCTTCTGTTGACCGGGAACACATCTGCACTCTACAAAAGCCGACTACATACTGAAGAAAATCACTGTAAGCCCTATAAGCTCCTGTAATTGCAACTAGCCTGTGCTCTCATGCCCACAATGACCCAAACCTCTGACAAAGTCCATTATGGACTGCAACCTCTTACAACAATGTCTGGCCCATGAACATGATGGACTATACTGTAACGCATGCTCGCTCATGTTAGCAATGTTTTTCTGCTATGCTTATGTAAATATCTTTATCCAAAACTGTATATTCTGTGAACAATGTCTGCAACCCATACATGATGACTATTTTCTTTGTAAATTGTACCCTGTCTGTTTTTATTTCTGTCCTCCATGTGACGAGGTACCTTTGTAAATGAGCCACCTGGCTCAAAGATTGTAAATCCAATATTTCAAATAAATAAATAGAATGGCAGTCAATGGGGTGTTTCAACTTAGGTTGATATCGCAGACATTTTTGAGAGTTTTGATCCCAAATTTTCAACAGGGGATTCTTGGGACCCCACCTCATTAAGACTGGCACTGTGCCAGCCCAGTGGTGCTGAGGGTTGAGGCACTGGATGCCACACCTCTTGCCACACTGGCTACCCGAGTTCGGGAACGAGCTCAGGCGCTGGGGGTTGACAGGGATGGGAGAGGATTGAGTGTCTGTAGGGCTGCTCTCCTCCCTTGGGGGGAGGGTGGGGGATAGCTCAGTACACCAGCAGCTCCCATTAGAGACTGGGAGCACTGCAGTGCATGGGCTGCACATTGATCAGTTTGCTGACGCTGGCAGGGTTGCCATGTGCCATAACGTCAGGTGTGCACATGCAAGGGAAGGGGGGCAGGCCACCAGAACAAGGAAACAACCAGTTATGTGGGATAGGTGATGGCACATGTCCCCCATGCCCTCTGCTGGGTACACCTTGCCTGGCCTTCCAGTTCCTCTGACTGGGCCCTCACCTGCAGCCAGAGACTGACTAGTAAGTGCACCCAATGAAGAGGGGCAGCCCCACCCTGGAGGGGTTAAGCCAGGGGTACTGGCTGTGGGAAGGGGGAAGAGAGAGGAGGCACAGATTGAGGGGACCTCAGGTGGGCAGGACACGGGCAGGATGCCTGAGAGAGGCTAAGCAGGGCTATGACTGGAGGGAAATAAAGTAAAAAAAAAAGACTGGCACTGTCATTTCATTTCTTGGTCCTGAAAGGTGATTTTGTGGTCACTGCATGGAATCAACTTTCAGGACTGAGTAACAAAATGACAGTGCTACTGTTAATGAGTTGGGTTCCTAAAAAGCCCATGTTGCATGTTTGGTGAAAAAAACTCCAAAAAATTGCTGTATTATGCGTGTGCATTGCACAGTTTGTATGCACACTCATAACGTCATAAATTTTTAATATTTCCACCCAAATTTCCAACATTGCCATTTTTTCATACCTCCTTATGAACAGTACAGCTGAAATTTTTTGCATCCTGCCTAAAGCATGTTTTCGCACCTGTGGTGCAGAATGGTGCAGTCGCTGTGCGAAATTAACTTATGGGACAGATTAATGAAATACCAGTGCCCACTGTTCATGAGGGGAGGTCCCAAAAAGGCCATATTGAAAATTTGGTGAAAAAATTTTAAAAAATTACTGCGTTACAAGTGTGCATTACGCAGTTTCTATGCATACTTATAACTTCGCCACTTTTTCATATTTTCACTCCAGATTTTCAACATTGCCATTTTTCACACCTTCTCATGAACAATACAGATGTCATTTTTCGCATCCTGCCCAAAATGTCTTTTCACACCTGTTGCACCAAATGGTGCATTCACTAGGCAAAATCACCTTTTGGGATTGAGTGACAAAATAATAGTGTCACTGTTCATGAGGTGGGGTCCTGAAAAGCCCATGTTGAAAATCTGGAGTGAAAATACCAACAAATGCCCAGGGTGTTAGGGTTTCCAACCATAATGCCCCACCCTGTACAGACTGACAGGCATCAGGGGTGTGGCTTGGGGTCATCAGCTGTAATGTTCATGCCATTCCACCCCCACCCTCACCCTACAGCCACTGACAGGCATCGAGGTGTGCCTTGAGGTCTTCAGCCCTAATGTTCACCCCATTCTCCTATAAAGCACCCATCTCAGCTTATTTCCTTATGGAATGGGGTGAGCATAAGGGCCAAAGACCCCAAGGCACACTGTGACACCTGTCAGTGTCTGCAGGGTGGGGTAAGGTGGAATGGCATGAGCATTATGGCCATCGAACTAAAGGCACACCCCAATGCCTGTCAGTCTCTGTTGCGGGGGGGGGTAGGCATTTGTTCAATATTTCACTGCCATTCCTATTATGCATCTCGGTAACTCATGCAGTACCAATGCCAATACCAGCAAGCAAACATTCGGCATTGACAAATGCTTGTTATATATTGGCACCACCTTGGCCCATTTCCAGCGTTCTGGAAATAAGCTATCTTGTAGGCTCCAATTTAATACCTTTGTTAAAACAGGGGTAATAATTTCAGTTGCATCCTTATTAAACCATATTTCAGTTCCATCTATGCCATGTGATTTATTTTGGTTTAGTTTATTTATGGCATCCTTTACTTCTTTACACTGAAGAATTTTAAATTTGAATTTTGGAATTTTCAAAGCTTCTAAATGTGCATCCACTTTTTTCTGGTCTACCTTTTCCTGATCCAGTAATGTCATATGTGATATGGACACATTGGGTAGATGTACAAGGTATTCATTACAATGTTTGCAGAAGATCTAATATCCTGGAGAACTCCACTGTTTGCCATTTGCATAGGGGGATCTTTTGTCGCCAGTTTAGTTAGTGATTTTATTAGGGTCCAATAATTGTTTTGTTCCTACAGTCACCTCAGTCTTTTTATTATAGTAACACATTTTAGCCCTTCTTATGTGTGTCTTTATTGTGTTTCTACTATGTTTATATTTTTCCCACTCTTTAGGTCTCAGACTTTTATTAGCAATTTTCCACAATCGGCGTTTTACTCTAATTTTCCTTTTTAATTTTTCTGTTATCTAAAGAAGATTATTTCTTTTTGGTAAAATTTTAAACATTGGTGCCACTTCATTGCAAACAGACAGAAAAAGCTCATTAAACTCCTGTACATCCATGTCCAGGGAAGGTATTAAAAATATTCTATACAATGGGATCAAAGATAACTTGTGCTTGATATAATCTTTGTTATACTTTTTAAAACAGCATCTTTGTATGCACTTACTTTCTTTTCTTGGCTTCTTATTATCTGAAATTTGCAAACTGCAATGCAAAGTATTATGATCACCTAAAACTCGTTGCTTTACTTTTACATAATCTACTATTACACCTGGAGACACAAAAAACAAATCTAAGATACTGTCTTTACTTGTTAATGAAGTTTTTCTAGTAGTACTCATAATAATTTGTTTTATACCCAATTGTCTGAAACTATTTTCAAGTGCCTGTCCTCTTGGATTTCCCCAGGCTGCATTAAAATCTCCCACTAACATTATTTGGCAGCCCACTGAATACTTCATTATCAATTGTGACAGTTTAACAAAGTTGCTTATGGGTGTTCTAGGGGGTGAATAGATGATTCCCAATACCAAATCTAATAGTTGGAAGGACACTATTACACAGTCCACTTTTCTTGATAATCTAGAACAACACACTTTAGCTAGTCCCATATCCCTCCCATTTTGCATATAACAACACCCAACACCACGTTAAAATTCCCTGTCACACCTATAGATTTCATATCCATCAATTCCAGTTTCTTCCATTATCACTGACTTATTTAACCAGGTTTCAGTTAATAAAATTGTATAGGGGTTTTCTATTTCAATCCATATTCTAAAGATGCCTGTTTTAATTTTAAGGCTCCTTGCATTGTCATAAACCATTTTGTAAGTTTCATTATTTGCAGGTCTCAGATTTAGTGCTACATCTTTATTCAACACTAATATGATCTATACTGGACAGCCCTGCAAATGAAATTTTTGTGGTGTTATTTTTACTTCCATTAATTGAACTTAAATTTTAGAAAAATAGCTCCTTCAGGTTTAAAGCCAGATTTCTCCCTAATCCCATTCCCATTTTGGTTTAGGCCTGAACCACTTAATAGACTTGCTGATAATGGAGACCGCCTTCCTACAGTAACAGCTGTGTTTGTATCTATAGATACACTAATTACTAAGCACATAAAAAATGCTGCAATTTAATTTGTTATTGCAGACTTCACAAATACAACATTTGCTCAATTAAATTAACAGCTGGATAAAACAATTCGTCCAATTTGAAAAAACAGTTTCAGATTTGATTAAAGCGGTGAAAGTGCAGGTGTGTGGTCACTCTCTGATATACTCATGGTCATGTAATGTATTTCAACCAATCAGCAGACATAACTTTTCCTACCCATTTTACAAATATATATAGGTGTGTATATATATATATATATATATATATATATATATATATATATATATATATATTTATCTACAGATAGATAGATAGATAGAAATATATATGTATATATTATAGTGGCACAGTAATGCCACTATAGTTAGGGTTGAGTACCCCATTTAAGGTTAAAGTCTGAAATTTTACAGGTTAATCACTTTGCCACTGTATGACGGATTTGCCTGAAATTTGGCATATAGCAGAACCATATATCTCTGGATCTGCCAAGTTTCGTAATGGTCGGATATATGGTTGCGGAACTACATAGCACCATAGAATGTAGTAATTACCCTTTTTTGCACATTCTTTGCTCATGCCTACAGGTCGTATGGTTTGTGCGACTGGTCCAAAGGCTTCAGGGAACATGCAGCCAGGGACCCTGATGTGTCTTGCAAAGATTTCATGAAAAAATATTAAATGGTTCAAAAGCTATTCAAAAAACAAATTTCCCATTATAGTCAATGGAAAAGTTAACAAAAAGTTCAACAGTGTTGCAAATGCAGTTTTAGTGTCTCAAATGACCCCTGTAGTGTCACAAATCCACCATTTTGTTTTCAGTTACTGGTCACAGAAATGCTTGGCATTTAAATTTGGGACCCTCTAAGGACACAATTCTTTTTGTGTTCACCTATTCGAGCCCTGAGGATGCTAGCAATGTCTTTTTGGGGGGATTAAACACCCCAGAAATATGTTTTTAACATTTTTGTAAACTGTAGTGTCACACTTGCGACATTTTCATGATTTTGTTTTTGCGAAGGTGTTGCAAATCATGATACTACTTTGAGAAACTATGCCCAAAATAACAGGAATTCTTTGCCACCCTGCTGCAAAACAACAGTGTGGTCTTTTCGGCTGAAATTTGAAGGGAAGAAAGCCAACATCCCTCATATGTGCCTTTTTGTGGTTTGATGACAAAATATTAGAGGGCTGCAAAGTTACTGCACTCTGAAGTTGACTGTTTTTCCCATAGGCTAACATTAAGTTGTCTGCTGCACCTTTGTGGGCCCATATCTCGAAAAAGCTTCGAGATGCGGACTTTCTTTGGAAAAATGCTTAGCCCCCACTAGGGGCCAAGTGCAAAACTAGCCAGGAAAGTGATAAATAATATGAAATTTCAATTTTTGTTCTACGTCGTACGGTTCCTGAGATATATGCAATTCATTATTCCAAGTGTTCATTTTCTGCTCCAAGGGCAGTTATTATGCATACATTCTTTGTAGTCACTGTGCTTCTGAATGCACTTTTTGGGGACAAAAAGTGGGTGTGTTTGTGTTACTGTTACAGTTAGCATTTCCGCTTGTGTTTCCGTGACCATTTGCATTAGTTTCTCTGTTTACGTCGCTGTGTGCATTTCCCTTTGCGTTTGCATTTGCGCTTGCGTTTGCATTACTGTTACTATTTGTGTTTCCATTACTGATTTTTTTTGTGTGTTTGTTTTTCCTTTTGCATCATCGTGTGCATTGCCATTTGCGTACGTGCTTCCATTTCCATTTCTGTTTCATTTGGTGTCATTGTTGCTGTTACCATTAGCATTTGCGTTTCCAATTGTGTTACCGTGACCAGGCACATGATTTGAGTTTCATTACACACCCGCATTTCTGCTTCTGTTTCTGTTACTGTTCCCTTTGGCATCATAGTTGGTGTTACCGTAACCATTTGTGTTTCCACTTGCGTTACCATTACCGAAGGGCCCCGACTTACACCACCACATTCCATTCACTATTTTTACTGCACATTCTCAAAAAGAAGGAAACTTCATAGCAAAAAACTTCATTTAATGCATCAGTTAGGGTTGTTCTACCGTGGCAAAAGTGAGGAAATTCGATGTTAGGGTTCCAACCCCTTGCACCCCACCCCCACTGTGCATGCAGGAACTGGCATGAGATGTATGTTTTGGGGTTGTGAACCCTAATGCTCACACCATTCTCCTATGCTGTAATCATTTTACCTAACTTACTCATAGAATGGAGTGAACATTAGGGTTCACAACCCCAAAACACACCCCTCATACATGTTCCCGCATGCACAGTGGGGGTGGGGTCTTAGACTTAGGAATCCTAAGGTCACATTTCCCTACTTTTGACACTTCACCCTAATGATGCATTAACAAAGTTTTCTTGCAATATATGTATGTATATGTATATATATATATATATATATATATATATATATAGTATACACACACACATAAATATATATGTGTGTATATATATATATATATATATATATATGGAATATGACACAACTGGGTGTGGTTTATGGCCTGATAAGAGCATGCCCCAGGTGCATAATGAGGCATAAGGTACTTGCACCCAGTGTCTTTAGCACCTGGGAAGTGCTGTTATCAGGCCATAAACCACACCTTGGAGTGTCTTATTATGCTTATAAAATGGGTCCCAGAGTAAAAAAACATTAATTAAAAAATAAACATTAAAAAGTGTATACAAAAAGTTAAAATATGATACCATATCAGAAAATACAAAAAAGGAGTCCTTGTCATTGCATTTCAATGGGCATGTTTGATTAAAATCCACTGAGGTGTCTGTCTGTGCTCCCCACCCCCAACCCCCACAAAATACTCCTAAATAAGCTTTTTTTCCCTTTTCTTTTTTAAAGTCTCTGATTTTGCCTGTGTTTTATAGCAATGGAGGAAGTGCCCTGTAAAGTTGTACTCAGAGGAGTGGGAGCAAGCAAGCATGTCCTAGTATATCAGCTGCCGGCTGTCATGTCTAATGTCTATTTTATTTTGTCTATATTTTAAGGCACTGGAGGAAACTATGCACAGTAAAGTTGTACTCTGTGGAGCAGAAGTGAGCATGCCCTATGTCATTTGTGTAATTAGCGCTTTTGTTCATGGTGCTTTGCAGAAGTGACTGGGGCTGAACGATTTTCCAACAAAACTCTAAAGGAGAGATATTTTAGGTGTTATAACACCTAAAGTGTTAGATGTGGAATTTCTGAGATGAAACGTTAATGGAGGAGTGGCTCTCGATTGAGATTTCAAAGCCGCATTCGGGCAGCACACGCATTGCTCATTTAATTGCGGTCAACTTTCTTTTCAAGACCAGATCAGGTTGCGTCTTGATTTTTACATTTTTAATACTGTGCACAGTACAATGGTGTGCACTTGCCTGAGTGTGTGTATGTGTGTGTGGGGGGGGGGGGGTCGCCTTCAGGTCACCCAGGCAGGTCCTTTCAGTTTTAAAACGTAGAGCTTGGCACAGTGATGTTCACTGTGAATCGACCTGACTGGCTGATGAGGTACCGGTTGGCACAATATGTGCTGATAAGGACACAGCCAGAGGTATGTCTCAGCCAATCAGGATGCAGAAAATGTTTGACCCATGTTATAAATATATATGCTTAAGTTAAGTTAATTGGCAGAAAGACTCCATTTAGCTCGTTCATTTTCAAGGAGGTCCTGTAAGGACAATGTTAAACAACAGTGTACAATAAAAGTGATGACATTGCATACAGGTACAATAACCAGTAGAAAAAAGTGCATATATGGTCAGTAAAAACAATGATAAAAGAGATAGGAATCTGGTGCCTAGGTAAGCAGCAGTGACATACCATAAGGTAACAGTAATTGGTAGGAAATACATACAGGGTCAATGAAAAGAAAAACAATAGTGAAGAACACAGGAACCAATTCATATTAAGAGGGAGAACAAAAGGTAGTATCAGTAAAAACTTATACGATTGCTGTCAGCTTCCCAAGTTGGCTGAGAGTGCAGGAAGGAAAGAAGGAAGGGGGTAAGGAGAAATACATCACTACTTCTGACGAGGAAGGAGTCTGACTGAGGGGGCAAGGGATAAGTGCAATAAGTTGTGAGAGGATGAAAGAGCAAGGGAGATAGTTGGGCAGGGATCAGGGATGGAGAATATAGAAGGAGTCCTGGACATAAGGGTGGGGATGGACTAGGGAGGACAGGAGCCAGAGTGGATTGGGAGACTATGGAGAAGGATACAAGAAGTCAGAGGGTACTCAATTGATAGCAGTGGCGAGAGACTGGCATTATATGCTAGGATCTATGGCAGTGACAGACTACTGGGAAGAATTTGTAGGTCAGGGCTTGGAAGAAATTTAATGAGACAATGTTGGTGAGCCTGAATGACATCTGGATGAGATTCCACACTGATGGAATGGCGTAGCTAATGGCACCCTTGCTGAGGGAGGTACGCATCCGGGGTACGTCGAAGAGGATGAAGGCAAATTTCCTAAGGGAGTAGGAGCAATGGGAAATATAAACAAGTGAGGAGATATAGGTCGGGAATTTGTTTAGTAGACTTTTGAGGGTCTAGGTACCAAAGTGGAGTAGCCGCTGGGTGGGGAGGCGTTGCCAGCCAACTTCTTCATATAAGTCACAGTGGTGCATCCTGAAAGGTACTTTAGTAATGAAGTACAGACCCAATGGAACAGTATATCGAGCTTGTGAAGGTTGGAAGCAGCGGCACAGTTGTAGATGATGTCACTGTAGTCTAGGAGTGGCAGGAATGTGGCCTGTACTAGTCTACGTCTAATGTCAGGGGGAAGAGTGCTCTGTTCCTGAAGAAAAAGCCAAGTCTTGCTTTCAACTTACTAGAAAGGTAGTCGATATGTGCACTGAAAGAAAGTTTGCTGTCTGTCCAAACACACAGATATTTGAATTGATCAACCACGTCTAGTGATTCACCTAGGATAGTCATGATGGTTATAGGTGAAACACTGTGCAGAGGGGAGGGCCTATTGCTACTAGGTGCGAAATAAAGGACCTTGTTTTTTTTTGCATTGAGTAGTAGCTTGGAGTTGATTGGGTTGCACTCTAGCTGTGTGAAGTCAGCTTGGAGTACGTCATGAACTTCGGAGAGATTGGCTTAGAAATATATATAATGGTATCATCCACAAAGAGATGTATTTTGGAGTTGCTAATATTGGAATATAGTGAGTTAATATAAATAGAAATTAGTATAGGGCCTAAAATGGAGCCTTGCGGGACACCTCATTTTATGGGGAGGGAGTCAGAGACCTGACCGCTCGCTTTGGTTTTCTGAACACTACCTGTAAGATAGCTCAAGAACCATTGAAGTGTGGTGTCAGCTGTGCCTTGTTTACTGAGACCATTGATGACAAGGTTATGGTTGGGCATATCAAATGCCTTGCTGAAATCAAGGAATATGGCACCTGTGACTTGTTTGGAATCATGCGCAGTCAGTCAGTCGTTGGTGACTTTAGCTGGAGCGGAGGTGGTACTGTGTGTTTGTCTGAACCCAGACTGGGCAGGATTGAGGAGTGAAAACTTTTCAACATGGTCTTTAAGCTGGTGATGGATGAGTTTCTCTAGTAGTTTGGATATGACAGGGAGGATGGAAATGGGTCTATAATTGTTTAGGTCACAGGGGTCATCTGATTTGAACAAGGGCAAGATATGAGCTGATTTCCAAGAGGAGGGGACTGTAGCTGAGGAGATGGGGAGATTAAGGATATGAAGGATTGGTACAGCTAGGTAATAGTAGCCTAGCTTGATGAAGATGGGATTGATGCCATCTGCTCCACTACATTTATTGATGTCGAATTTACTAAGGTGGTCCTCTACTTGTTTGTAGGTCACAGGATGAAGCTGGAAGGTATGAGGAGGTAGGAGCTCATGGTGGCATGGGTGGTGTGGTGGGGTTGGAGGTGTGGTAGCCCTGCATTTGGGGAAGAATCAATTGAGAGCCCAGCGGTGGCAAAATGGGTATTCAGTTTTTCTAGGATGAGGTCACGCTCAACATATTTAACTCTGTTAATGAGTAACGTGATGGGGATGGATGGGGCTGCTTTGTGGCCCTCAGCTGTCTTGATTGTTTGCCATATCTTGGCTGCCAGATCTTAGATGAGTTGTCTTTGGCATTTTCAAGGGATTCTACATAGAAGTTAGCTTTGGCAGATCGCATTAGTTTAACACAAGCATTTCTGGCAGTTCTAAATGCCTGCCAGTCGGCCAAATTCTTTGTGTACCTTGCACGGGCCCAGAGTTTATCACGGTTGTGCAGCGCAGCTTTTAAGTTTGGAGTGAACTAAGGACGGGAATGTTTACAGACTCTGGATATAGTGAAAGGGGCATGTTGATTGGCAAGATGAGTCAGTGTAACATTAAGAAAGGTGACCACCTTGTCCACTGATTTGTCAAAATACAGATTTTGCTAGTTTACATATTTTAGATTAGAGATATAGTTTTTGATGTTGAATTTGCAGAAGCTGTGCTTGGTGACAAATGTAAAGGAAGAGGGGCCCTTATCTTGGTTTCTGGTGCATGCCATGATATTGTGATCATAGATCATTATGTAATACAGCTGTATGCTGAATTTTGGGGGACGGTTTGTGATTATGTGCACAATTTTTGGCATTGAGCCTTGTTGACTCTGTAATGATTTGGGACAGTCCAAGCTCATCACAGAGTTCTTATAGAACACATACCTTAGGTGAGAGCCAATTGAGGTTGAGATCACCTAGAATGATAATCAAATTGTTGATGGGTGCGATCAAGCTTTTGAGGGTTGAGATTAGGTCAAGACCCTCTGAGGGGGCCCTGTAGCAACCTATGATGTTGACAGCTTCGACTGTGGATATTTGGATTTTGATGGTCACGCACTCAAATACTTTGGGTTTGGACATGGCGTTGGTGCTGGAGAAGTTTAAGTGGTCTTTCGTGTAGATGACCACCCTCCACCATTCATGGGCCTGTCTGCTCTGAGCAGGTTATAGGAGGGGAGTGAGATCTGCTGGTCAGAGATAGTACTTTTAAGCCAGGATTCAGTAATAATGATCAGATCTGGGTTAGTGTGGGTGGCCCATATTCTTAACTGGTCTAATTTGTTAATCAGGCTCCGCATGTTAATCAGCATAAACTTTAAGCCTGAGGTAATGGCAAAGTCTGAGGGGGTTGCAAGGGGAATTTGAGGACCAGGATTCACTTCAACATTACCAGAGCACATGAGTAATAGCAGGATAAGTTTTTCAAATTGTTTCTTGCTGCAGTAATCTGTTTCTTATTGTGGCACTTGCTCCTGGAGAACCGATGGAAAGTGATAGCCGGAGGGGGCATGTGATGCAGGGGACAGATCACAGCTACAAGAGAGAGTGTCCCAATTGAAAGAGGGGATGTTAAAATACCTAGGGAGGCCTGAGTAGCCCGGGAAGGATAACTTGCAATTTGACCATGAGTAAGAGCTTCTGTAAACCACTGCACTGGGCAGAATGAAGGGCAGGGGTTGGTTACAGATGCTAGATCAGTCCATGGTATGGCCAAAGGGGTGGAATTCTTAGCTGTACATTGGAAGAAAATAAAGACTAGTGCCAGATGGGAAAACATAGTTGATGTCATTAAGAAGGGATGAAGGGTGATGATCAAGAGGACAGTTGAGGTAACTGTTAGAGGATGAAAGATATGAGGAGAGTCGGTGGTGAAAGGTGAGGGGTGAGTGCCTTTGGCAGAGAGAAAGAATAGGAATCAAGATGAATATGAGAGTAGGAGAGCTATAAAGTAAAAGATCAGAGTGGATGACAGGCCCTAAGTGATACGCAGTTACTAGTATATTTGATGGTAAGCCAGATGGATTGGTCTCATGGTCACAGTAGCAGAAATTGTGCTTGTGTGGTTCAGCGAGATGAGATGCAACTGGCCTTTAACAGGGTAAGGTTAATTATTGTAATTGGCACAGAAGGTCAAGTCGGGTGGGGCTAGTTGGGCTTAAAGATTATTTAATAAGGTGTTGAGGTGGTGGATGCAGGGTGGGCCGAAAAACTAAGCCAGAGAAGGAGAGTAGTTAAAATGTGAAGCAGCTCCAATTAATTGAATGTGGAACAGCTGCAACACTAAATCAAATTAATCTTCTGCACACTCAGGATTTTGAAAATGGTGCCAGGCACCTGAATTGGTTCAGCTGGCTACCTTTTGCAGATGAGCTGCTGCTGGGTCTGGGGAAGGGGGCTTCCAAACGTGCCCCGAGGTGTCTGAAGGGGATCCTGTAAAGGAACAGAAAGGAGATAATTAAATACACTCCAGGGAGGGAGAGTTACAGATAGAACAAAGGGCTGGGAGAGTTGAGAGTGTGGGTGGCAAGCGAAGGCTCAGATTACTGGTCTGCCACAAGCACAGTAACTCCGGTTTCAGATCTGGGAAGGTGCGGTTTATAACAGCAAAATCTTACATCTGGCTTCAGCAATTAACTCAGATAGAGTAGCAGTACCTAACAATTAAACAGTCTCCAAAAGTGGGCAGTTCTTAACAATAAATCAGGCCACACTCTAAACATCAGTCAATAAGAGCAAGTTTAAAAAAAAAAAAAAGCAGAAACTCCAAAACAAAATCCCAAAACTAATCCAGAGAAGGAGCTTGCACAAGCAGAGTAGTTAAAATGCGAAGCAGCTCCAATTAATTGAATGTGGAACAGCTGTAACAGTGAATCAAATTAATCCTTTGTGCACTCAGGATTTTGAAAATGGCTCCAGGTGCCTGAATTGGTTCAGCTGGCTACCTTTTGCAGATGAGCTGCCGCTGGGTCCAAGGGAGGGGGTTTGCAAATGTGCCCCAAGGTGTCTGAAGGGAACCCTTTTGCAGATGAGCTGCCACTGGGTCCGAGGAAGGGGACTTGCAAACATGCCCCAAGGTGTCCAAAGGAGCTGCTTAATCTGAGTGCTTACTCTCCTCTCTGTTAGCAATTCCTGCACTTCTGTTTTCTTCTTTTCAGATGTAGAAAACAGCACTGCAGGAAGTGATCAGGTGGTGGGTGGGCTGAATGGCAGGGGGCAACATTATTTTTCAGGAAATGGGGCACTGGGGGAAAGTGGCTGAGAGGTTGGGGGCTAAATGGCAGAGAGTGGCATTGTTATTCAGGAAACGAGGCACCGAGGGGAGCAATCAGGAGGTGGTCAGGCTGAACAGCAGAGGGTGGGATGGTTTATCAGGGAACAGGGTACCAGGGAAGTGATTGGGAGGTGGGCAGACTGAATGTCAGAGGGTGGAATGGTTTTTCAGGAACCTGGCACCGGAGAAGCAATCAGGTGATGGGCAGGCTGAATGGCAAATGGTGGGATTGTTTTATAGGAAATGAGGCACCTGGGAAGTGATTGGGTTAGAGGAAGGATGAGCAGCAGCTGATGGTGACGCTGCTCAGCTGGCAGCTGGACGGTGTCTTGTAAATGAAAGGATGCAGCCATGCTCTGATAGGTGCAGCTCCATCCTTTCAATGACACAAAGTTTCTGCCCATCAGCCAGGCTGAACAGCATCACCAGCTGTTCATTGAACTTGCAGTGGCATGCCCCCTGTAGCAGAGATACATTGGATGCTACACTGACACTTCTTTGCAGCCACTGCTCTCCCAGATAGCCACAACATGTTCGCTTTGCTCATGACCACACAAGCAAACATAAAAATGGGCTGTAATGAGTCTTCTCTCCAAAGTAAGTCCCTTGGTCACCTCCCTCAATCCTCCCATAGCATAAATATAATCTGTCATCCTGTTAGTCTCTCCCTCTGCCTAATACCATCTTTTCAAAACCCCAGCCTCCCTAACCCAGCCATCCAGTCTTATACTGAACATAGGGCAAGGCCACTTTAATCTCTTGAATCCCTCCCTTGACTCCTGATCCATGATCAACCTACATCTCAGAGCACATCCCTTGTAATTAAATTACCTGGTGTACTGCCAACACTTCCCTCCATGCAACAGCATTCTAACCTGACTTTCCACTACCTAATCTGATCTCTCTCACCCATCCTTGTATGTCATAAGCCAAAGAAAACATCACAATAGTCTTTGCCCCCTAACTCCAATCTGTGATGGAATGCAATAGTTGAAATTCCAGCAGCTCTGTTAGACCCCCCTCTTTCTGCAGTGCCAGCTTTCAGAACTTCTGAGGCACATGGTGGTGGAGTTTGTAACAGAATACCAGATCAGAGATCATTAATGTAGGATACAGATGCCAGGCAGACTGCTAAGTGTGAGTGCAGGTTAGGGTGGCAGGGGCTGCGTTATTATGGTATTAGTTTGGGACAGGCTGACAGAACACTAGATAATATATCCACTGGACATTTAAAAAGGTCCACCTTTTGTTCCCCAGCCATGAATTTGGTGACAAGGGAGGACTGAAGACATTAAAGGGGCCTTGCCCCAAATTTACCATTGACTGGTGGCTGTTTAAGGTGAGAGTGATTTAGAAAAGGTAGTGCCAGGTGGGAAAATGCTTTCAGGAGACCAGATATATATGGGAGAGCTAGGGGTAGGGTAGGAGATGAGTGATGGGTGCTTGGAGGCCATGAGAGTAGCTTTGGACACCTGGTGGCTGCAAATGTCTTTGGTGGAAAAAAACAGTTTGGTTCAAATAATAACTACTGCAATTTGAAGTCCCAAATACAAATACAGTAGCTGGCAAATATTTCCCTGAAGCTATTCCATTTTCACACACCCAAATGATGATATCTAAGAGTGTGCCGGATATTTAGAGCAATTTTTGCATACAGTGGAACCGCTATGAATATAATGCATTGCCACAGATTCCCGCATGACAAGATGGATTAAATGCAATGCATCACCACAGCATAGATTCCTGCATGACAAAATGGATTAACTGCCATTGAAATTGCAGTGTTTCCTGCAGTAACTTTGTAGAATTCTGCAGTATTCTGTGTTGCATCCTTGGGGGGTTCCACTGTTTGCCCCCATTTGCATACTATATACTTTCACTGTCCGTGTATACGAGAAGGATAAGTGAGTTATGCTGTGCAGAAACAGGTACCATAAAGTTTGGGGGTACTTACCAGAGTATCAGCAGATGGAAGTAGAGAATCAGAGGGATTTTACTGGATGGACTAAAAGCATGCATAATTTGTGGGTGGGAGGTTGTTAAGTTTACTATTTTGACTTTACTAAGAAGATGTACCAGCAGATGAGTTCATAGGGCAGGGGTTCTTTTTACATGGGTTGAGGACTGCTGACAGTGCAATGGAGGGCCTGAGGCAATTTATTTGTTTTGCATCCTGGCTGTTAACCCTGGAGGTGTATATCTGTATAAACAAGCATTTGTCAAAGCTGAATGTTTGCTTGCTGGCATTGGCATTGGTAGTGTAGGAGTTATAGAGCTGCATAATAGGAATGGCAGTGAAGTATTGACCTGAAGCCAACCCCACCACCACCACCCTGCAGAGACTGACAGGCATTGGGGTGTGCCTTTGAGTCATCAGGCATAATGGCCACGTCATTTCAGCACACCGTACCTTGCAGACACTGACAAGTGTCACGGTGTGCCTTGGGGTCTTAGGCCCTTATGCTCACCCCATTCCATCAGGAAATACGGTGAGATGGGTCCTGTATAGGAGAGTGGGGTGAACTTTGGGGCCGAAGATTCCAAGGCACACCTCGATGCCTCTCACTGGCTGCAGGGTGTGCAATGGTATGAGCATTACAGGCGAGAATCCCAAGTCACACCCCTGATGCCTCTCAATCTCCACAGGCTGGGGCGTTATGGTTGGAAACCCTAATGCATCAGGCGTTCGTTGGCATTTTCACTCCAAATTTTCAACATGATTTTTTTGTGACCCCCACCTTATGAACAGTGGCAATATCAGTTTGTTAGCTGAAAGCTGATTTCACACAGCGACTATGCCATTTGGCACCACAGGTGTGAAAACACATTTCGAACAGGATGTGAAAAATGACAGCTGTACTGTTCATGGGGAGGTGCAAAAAATGGCAGTGTTGAAATTCTGCAGTGAAAATATTAAAAAAACTGGTGGAGTCACGAATGTGTGTAGAAAATGCGCAATGCACACCTGTAATGCAATTAGTTTGGGGATTTTTTACAGCAGATTGTCAACACAGGGATTTTGTAACCTCCGTTCATGAACAGTGTCACTGTGATTTTCTTACTCTGTCCTGAACAGTGATTTCCCACAGCGACCGTGCATTTCTGTGCTGGAAGTGTGAAAACACATTTTGGCCATGGTGTGAAAAATGACAGCTGTACTGTTCATAAGGAAGTGTGGAAAAATGCCAGTGGTGAAAATCTGGACTGAAAATATTAGAAATCCATGAAGTTATGAGGGTGCGTGGAAACTGCACGATGGTCACTCGTAACACAATCATTTTATGGACGTATTCCACCAAATTTTTAACATAGCCATTTTAACACCTCTGCTCATGAACAGTG
Organism: Neoceratodus forsteri; assembly: GCA_016271365.2. NCBI lineage: Eukaryota > Metazoa > Chordata > Ceratodontiformes > Ceratodontidae > Neoceratodus > Neoceratodus forsteri. Next base: position 348,106,499 of record JADMNL010000023.1, read on the forward strand.
TCACTGTGAGTTTCTTAATCTGTCCTGAACATTGATTTCGCTCACTAACTGCGCCATTGTACGCTACATGGGGGGGAACACGTTTTGGCTGAGATGTGAAAAATGACAGCTGTAAAGCTCATAAGGAGGTGTAGTAAAATTGCAATGTTGAAAATCTGGAGTGAACATATTGAAAATTTGCGAACTTAAGAGCGTGCGTAGGAACAATGCAATGCATGCTCGTAAAACAGTAATGTTTGGGAATTTTTTTCACCAAATTTTTAACATAGCCATTTTAACACCTCTGCTCATGAAAAATGTCACTGTGATTTTCTTAATCTGTCCCGAACATTGATTTCGCACACTGACTGTGCCATTGTGCGCTACATGCATGGAAACACATTTTGGTTCAGATGTGAGAAATGACAGCTGTACTGCTCATAAGGAGGTACGGTAAAATGGCAATATTGAAAATCTTGAGTGAACATATTGAAAATTTGCGAACTTACGAGCATGCATAGGAACAGCGCAATGCAGCTCGTAAAACAGTTATTTTTGGGAATTTTTTCACCAAATTTTCAACACAGGGTTTTTGGGGGCCTACCTCATGAACTGTGACACTGTCATTTCATAAATCAGTCCCGAAAGGTGGTTCCACGCAGTGACCACAAAATCACCTTTCGCGGTCGATTAATGTCATGACAGTGACAGAATTCATGCGGTGGGGTCCCAAAAACCCCATGTTGAATATTTGGTGAAAATATTCCTCAAAATGCTCAAGATATGCACTAAAGTTGAAAAAATGCTATTTATTACATTATACAGCTTACCGACATTTCATCAGTTCACGGTCGGCTTTGAAGAATGCAGACGTGTTCCTGGTTCACTGAAGATGGCTGTGCCAAGCTCCGGAGGTAAGTATGGGGTGAGAAGGGGATGTGGGGATGCAGGGTGCGCAGTGGATGGGCGTGGGTGGGGGGAGATTGGGTCAGGACAGTCAGCGAGGGAAGGTTTTTTTCTTTCAGGTATCTTTTTTTTTTACTTGGATGATGTGGGACGTTTGCCATGCTGGGGTGGGCTCCCAGCGTGGCAGCTGGAAGGCTGTTTGTGGGGGCCGTGGAGCTGATGGGGGATTGGGCACCCCAGTAGGTAGCACACTTGCTTCTGAGGTCGGGAGATCAGAGGGCTGTGGGTTCAGTTCCCACATCTGGCACTTGGGTTAATATCCCAGTACTGACACTGTAGTGCAGCTTGAGAGGGGTGCTGCACTTCTGAGGTGCCGTCTTTCGGATGAGACTTTAAACCGAGGTCCCATCTACCTGGATTGGTGGTAGTTCAGGTGGATGTTAAAGATCCCATGGCACTTATCAAAAAGAGTAGGGGAATTCCCCAGTGTCCTGGCCAAATTTCCCTCATTCACTAAAAATACCACCAACAGTTTAATCTGGTTCAAGATCATTTGGCATTCATCTGTATCCCCCTCCCCCGGGTCGTGCCTGAAAATAGGCAGGATTTGTCTAGTGCACTTACCCGATCAACAAAAACTAAATAAAATAAATAAATAAAATAAATCGGCCATATGATCTGTTGCCACACTGGGGTGGGCTCCCAGCGTGGTACCCTGTAGTCTCTTGGGTGGGGGACAGTGAAGCCGAAGGGGGATTGGAATCCCCCGTCGGCCATATGATCTGTTGCCATACTGGGGTGGGCTCCTAGCATGGCATCTGGAACTCTGTTGGAGGGGGAGCACAGCACAGCAGATGGGGGATTGGGCACCCCATTGGCTGTACAGTGTGTGCGTGGGGGGGCACGAGCACACAGCATGTGTGCGTGTTTGTGGGGGGAGCGCACATGAGCACATGATATCTTATCGCTGCTCACTGAACCCTTTCAACTGTACGGCCACTGCATTTTCAACTGCTGTCATAGACAGCTGCAGCATTCATTGGAGAACTGCATCCGTGCCTGCAAACACACTGACTGAATTGGAAGATGGCTGCCACACCTCCGAAAACTCAGATGATGGCACTATGTTTCTTGCACATGCGTGCAAGCAAACATAAAAAATGGGTTTAATCACTGCTGTGCTACAGGAGGGAGGGACTAGATGGGCTCTACATTCTTTTGACCACCACAATACTAAGCAATTATTTGAGGAAGAGTGTCAGCAGATGGAGGGGAAATGTTTTTTTTATTTTTGTTTTGTTTTTTTAAACCTGGGTCCATGTAGAATCTATGCATGCTTTCTAGCACTTTTTTGTACACAGATTTAGTAAAGTTCAGTTAAACAAGTTTCCTAAGTAGTCTTGCTATTTACCAGAGCTTCAGGAAAAAGCTACTATCTGTGCACCCCCACCACCAACGTCTAATTATCAGACAAAATGCACAGCAAGTTCATTGAAGACACTGTGCCAGGTTTCTAAAGGTATGCGCTAAAGGCTCATTACAAGAGACAGAACAACAATTACATACAGAGCTGGTCCCAAAGAGCTTCCCCCTATCTTACTCTGTGATTGGCTTAATCCTCTTGGGAAGATGGGTTTCAGGTTTCCATGGTTACTGACAGCTTTGCCTCTAAAGAGCCTGACTCTGGGTTAAACATTCTTGCATATTCTCAAGGCAGCTGGAGGGGGTGGTAGTGATGAGTATTTTGTCAGGAATCAGGCTGCTCTGGAAGCAAGTGAACATAAAGCTTGGCTGGCTAAATCTAAGCACCCGTGTGTTTGCTTTGCAGATAGTGGTGCACGTGGCTTTGATAGGACTGCAGAGGATTACCGAAGCAATGCTCCATGTGACAGCAGGTATCTACAAAAATAAAATGCTAAAAAATATCAATGTCTAACAACAACTGCATTTAATTTTAATAGGGATGAGAGAACTGGTTTGGATATACTCAGAATCAACCAGAATTTATGCTAATATGTGTAAAAGAAAATTAGCAGAAGCTTTTTCCAAGTTTTGGTAAGGTTATTTTAATTTATAAAGCGTTGATTTTGTAGCCTAATTTACTCCCCCAGCAGGTCTTAATCTAGTGAAAGGACACATGGTGGGAGGCTAGGGGTAGTGTAATACCACTTCATTTTGTCTTTAGATTAATTTCCACTTATTGACAATAGCTTAAGGGTGGACAATTATGGTAAAGACATTTTTTTCTTTGCTTTAAACTGAAAGGTTCTGAAAGTTCTGATAAGGTTCATGTAACTATAAGAACTGTTTATGGCTGATCTGGTCCTTTTAGGACCTTGAAACCTTTTGTGGGTCTCTCATCACTAAAATTTATTTCTCTTCCAGGTTTTATTTTCCACAAAGTTTTTTTTGCCTTCTTTCTACTTTCAGTCTATTAAAGAGCAGCTTCTTAGCTGCCGAGTTGCTGCTCCCCCAAACATATACGATAACTCACCTGGCCCAGAGTTGATTGCCATAAATAATTCCCTTTTTTCAGTCATTGTAAAAAGTTATAGCCCTAGTAATTTTCCCTCAGCCAAAAATGGAGCCACTTCTTCAAGTTGCTGACATCCCCCCACCATGGAGGCACACACAGCCTCCCTTATTTTGTGATGTCAGAAAACAAAGACCACGTGTGCATCCTCCATTGACTTGAATGGGGTTGATTTATCTAAACATTTTAATTGCACTTAAAGTTGCTATCTTAATAAATCAAAGCAACTGCCTGACTAACAGGGTCCCCTTTAGTCGAGTGGTTGCTTTGATTTATTAAAATCTCAACTCTAAATGCTAACAAAATGTTTACATAAATCGTCCCCATTCAAGTCAATGGAGCGCACACATGAGGTCTTCATTTTCTGACATCACAAAACTGGGCTGCATGTGCCTGTGTGGGGGCGTGTCAGCAGCCTGAGGAAGTGGCTCCATTTTTGGCTGAGGGAAGTCTTCTATCTCCTTGCTTCTGACCATGTATGTGTTTCCTCCTTTGCCCCCAAACTGGAAAAACCTAAGAGAAGGCCAAGGAGGTCGACTAAGTGGCTAATTGTTCACCTAGTTTTACTAGGTACTGTTTGGCTTCCTCTACTGACTGATTCACCAGGTTGTTCATTCCAAGTTGTACCAAAATGTTAAGGCCATCCCCTGCTCTTTCCTCTATCATGTCAATGCGATTAGTGTTACACTTTGCTGAGGCACACAGGAGGCATTTAACTGGCACATTTTCTTGTGTGCAGTCACTCAGTTGTGTCCCTACTCCCCTTGTCATGGAGTCTCCCACTATGAGTATTTTCTAACTCTTTTGCTTACTGCAGTTTGTTTTGCTGCCACTGGTTGCCATTTCAGCGTGTTGACTTGACCCCTCAACTGGCTTGTTGTCCTCCTTCACATGACCATGATCTTTTACCCCTGTTAGGGGTGCAAAATGGTTTGCTGTTGGGATGGCCTTGGCCTGGACAGGGTTTCTCTGGTCCATTCTGCCTATTTTACCTCCCCCTCCTTACCACCTTCCATTCCCCTGGACTAGGGTGTCTCTGCAGGAGTGGACCTGGAAGGGGGTTCTGAGGGTATGGAATTTGAGAGTATGAATTCCAATACAGCAGGTGCTGCAGCTGAGATACCTCCCTCCACGCTGCATTCAACTGTGCCCTGAGTTCATGTGGAGTCCTACATATGGGACAATGCCCCACTCTCCAGAAGTCCTCTGGAGATGAGTACCCCACACCCATTGCAAATGACAATATCCATTCTGATTCATAGGATATTACTGCTTTCCTTGGGTTGCAGTTCAGATGCTGGGATACAAGTCCACCACCCTCTTTCAGATTTTTTTTTGAAGCTGTCACTGCTCTGTGATCTTTTTCTGGACTGTAGTGCGTGAAGTAGTTTTTACTCAGATCTGTTTTGTACTGCTGTTCCCTTTCTTTCGTAGGCTTGCACAGGAGGACTTTACCCCTCTCTGAGCACCACCGAGTATTCCTGGAGGTTACCCAAGCTTACTGTTGCAACAGGAAGTCCCTGCTGTCAGTCACCAGCAGTCCCTTATATACTGGGCAACATCCATGTGGGCGGATAGTTAGTTAGTTATGGGCTGTATGGTCTGAGCTGCAGCTTTGTCCCGGCGTACAATACCCTTGCAGCTGTTTGAACAAAAACCAACAAATAAGTAAGTAAGTAAATCAGCACTACAGTGAATGAAAGATATGCTGGTAGCTCCCACTGCTGCTGTGTGCTCTCCTAGGTATTAGTAGTAGAACAGAGCAGAGGTTCAGATGAAACAGTCTAAATCAGTTTAAATCAAAGTTAAAGCTATCCCTAGTTCAAAACAGTCCCGTTTGGATGAAACAGTCTACTAAGTCAGTTTAAATCAAGTTAAAATTATCACTGAATCCTGCAAAATATCTTTAGATCCTGCAAAATGAAGTAAGCAAATAAGTTAATGTTAATCAGTCAGCTCCCTCTGAGTGACTCTCTGTCGGTGGCTGACTGGCATGGTCCTATGCTTGGCTGTTATTTAAACAGCCAGCTGGGGAGATTTAAATCTGGCACCTTTTTTCCCGTGTTGTGATTGGCTGCCACCCTTGGGTTGTATGATCTGTACTGCTGTCAGTCACCAGCAGTCCCTTATATATTGGGCAACACTCAGGTGGGTGGGTAGTTAGTTAGTTAGTTATGGGCTGTCTGATCTGTGTTGCAGCTTTGTCCTGGCATACTGTACCCCTGTAGCCATTTGTACAAAAAACAACAAATAAGTAAGTAAGTCAGCACTACAGTGAATGTAAGATATGCGTGTAGCTCCTGCTGCTGCTGCATGCTGTTTTGTGTATTGGTAGTAGAGCGGAGCTGACGTTCAGATGAAATAGTCTACTAAATCAGTTTAAATCAAGTTAAAGATATCCCTGGTTCAGACAAAACAGCCTCATTCAGATGAAACAGTCTACTAAATCAGTTTAAATCAAGTTAAAGATATCCCTGGATCCTACAAAACAAAGTAAGCAAATAAATCAATCAGTCAGCTCCTTCTGACTGACTCGCTACTTACAGTACTCAACCATCTAGTTTGAAAACACATGACTGTCCTCAATTGACCTCACAGTTTCAATTCATGACATCACATTCTGTTGTCATGGTAATGGTAAACACTATGATGTCATAACAAATACACTTGTGCAGTCAGAAAATAGGGACATGCGCATTTTATACCAACTCCATGAATAAGCTGACAAAAATTCATCACAAAAACTAGGACATTTTAAAAAGGTGTTCTCTAATCATTTTGATTTTTATATATGCACACAATGGGGTGAGTGATAATTGAGTGAGATAAAACAGTGTATCATCCACTGCAGTGTGATATTTTTGCCCTCTGCTCTACTATGATGACATCAGCCATTTACACACACAGGTCACGCAAAGGTCACTGATATCATCACTCTAGGCAGCTTTCCCCTCAGCATACAAAAAACACCTGTGCTGTTACCATAGACACAAATGCAGAACTACATGAGAGGTCTCACTGTTGCCTGCAGCTAACTCAGCATTACAAAACACTCTCACCTATTCCCCACAATCTAGCTTCCAGTTCATTACTGTGATACTCTCAGCTTGACTGCAGCCAGAATTCTAAAGAGCACAGCTTCACAGAACAATCTGTTCCTCACTGCTGCCTGCAGCTAACTGAATTAATACTAAAAACATTCTCAGCTGTTCCTCATACTCTCAGCCCATTACCATTACTGTGATGCTCTCAGTTTGACTGCAGCCAGACTTCTAAAGAATACAGCTTCACAAAATAGTCTGTTTCTCACTCCTACCTAAAACTAACTCATTTAGCATTATAAAACACACTCATCTGTTTCCCAGAGTTTGTAACACTGCCATCCCATTTAGAAAAACTCACACACAGAATGGTCAAACACATAAACAGGAACAGAACTGAACAGAAGACAGCATAACAATACTTCTGAAACTCCTGGCCCTATTGTGTACATCAAATACATGATGTGCAGATTGTGAGCTGTGGCAAATATTGTCACCTGCATCGGCACTCGTGAGATATGCAGAGTTCACTCCACAGGAGTGACAATATTTGCCATATCACACTCATGCCCATCATGTATCCCATATATATATATATATATATATATATATATTTTATTTTTTTGCGCTGGTCTTCCTCCACCCCAAGCCAGAGGGTTCGGCCCCTGCCATGCTCACTGCCCCCATTCCTGGGCTTACCCTCCTGGGTGGGATTGACCAACAGGTGCCCCTTCTCCAAGTAGCACAGTCTTCTGCCCTATCTTACCTCCCCAGGGTGGGGCCACAGGACCGGGACAGCAGGACTCCCCCCAGTGGGTATTAGTTACAACAGGAGCAGCTGCGGAAGCAGAGGCCATCATGAGCAGAGCCTGAATTTTTCCAGTATGCTGAGATCCATGGGGGTGGAGACATCCATTGATGCCAGTATCTGTCCAGCCCCCTTGGGTCAGGTGCTGGCAGTGGTGGTACCCCGAGCCTCCGCCAGAGGTCTGCATAGCACCTGACACTCTTCCCCCCCTCCTCCTCCACAGAGGACAGCAGTCCCTAGGATGCTCAGTCCTTCTCCCCCCAGCCAGCCCTCTGACTCTCGAGTCCATCACGGAATTCAGGATGTCAGTGCCACAAGCGGACACCTTGCTGCTGCGCTGGCGGGATGGCTTTTTTATTTATATTTAAAAGCATTATTATTTTCATAAAAAAACATACAAATGTGCATTAAAGCATCTTGCTACAGCATGTTTCCAACAGTAACATCAATGCATCTATAGATTAGGTCAGGACTTCCTCCAACTTATGACCTCATTGGGCCTTCCAAGGTAATTGCCTTTGCTACCCATAATCATGGTCCCTCGTTGGACCTGGTCTTCCTACTGAGGATGGAGATCTCTGATCTGGTTGTGGAGCCAGTCGACTGGTCAGACCATCAGACTATTAGGTTCAGTTTTGAGGCTCCCCCTAATAGACCTGCTCCTATGGAGATGGTCTGGTACCATCCTTTAAGGGGTCTGACACCAGATGGTCTTATGGCAGTGCTGGACCTATTAGGTGTGTCGAGTGTATGCAGGGAACCAGGGGATCTGGTACGCAAGCAATAATACCCAAAAGGGTGGGCGGTATTAGGCAATACTGGACCACCCAGGGGTGTAATGAGGCCCGACGTCACAAAAGGAGGGCCTTATAGCCCCTGGAAGGTCCAGTATTGCCATGCCGCCTACCCTGGAGGGTATTATTGCTCTTAAAAAATGGGTTCCTGTAGCATTTTCATATGGAATTTATTAAAATTAAAAAATATAGAAAAAAAAACCCACAAGAAAAATGAAATTTAAATCTTTTTATTGTAAAGTAGTCCCTCTGTTCTTGTGGTGTTCCATCTCTTATAGACCCCGGTACTGTGTTATTTTGTTCTTTTGCTTCCCCTCCACCACCTCCAGAACTGTTTCTCCTTTTCCTGTGGGTATTTTTTGGTACTGCAGTTTCAGGACACAGAGAAGCTTCTGTCTCAGTTCTTTATTTTATTTATTTGCGTTCTGGACGGCAAAATGAATTTGTGAGCAGTCAGGCGCATGACAGTCTTACGTTATGCCAGCCAGTTGAAGAGGCATAACTGCGAGGAGAGACAGCAGTGCTTTCAATTTTTTTTTGGGGGGGTGGTTAAGCCTTTAGCAGAGATATTCTTTTTAATGTTGGGGCAGTAACTTGTCAGGAGACATCTTGTTTCTGGTAGATCGTTTACTGGTTTGGCATGTTGGATGATGGGCGGCAGAGGGGAATGTGTCTGAGTCACGAGAGACAGACCCAAAGCGGGAAGTAAAAATTAACTTAAAATGGACTAAAAAAAGACTGTTAAATGGCTGCAGTTGGGAGGAAGTTTTGAGACAGTATTGAAGTGGGTGTTAGGTCAATCTGCTACGAGTAGGAATCATTTGAAGCAGCGTTTTCTTCAGAAGAAAGTAGGCAGCCAGCTGCAGTTGCTAGCAGCGAGATCATGGTTGATGCTTCATCATGGGCAGTAAAGGTAGAAAGAATTACATGGGATGAGAGTGAACTTTAAAAAGAAAAAAAATTGGAAAAAAGATTGATTGTTTTGGCCAGTTACTGAGTGGTGGTATCTGGGTTTTACTGTAACTGAACAAGCATTTGGGGGCCAGTGTCTCGCTAAGCGAGATAAAAAAATGGCGCACATTTCAAATAAAAAAACAGGGGGGTTAGCCAATTAGAGAGCTGGCTGGGCACCAAGATCCTGGTGATGGGGCATGTCGACTGGCACTTTTAATAGGTGGGCATCTGTTGTCTGATAGATGCCCACCTACAGAAGTGTCTAAGAGAATCAGAAGGCTCAAATAGCTTTCCCCATTTTCTAGTAGCCTATAATAAGGCAGTGACAATGGCCCTGGACTCCCTAGCTCCTGTCCGCATTTACCCCCTCATTCTTCACCCCAAGTCCCCCTGGTTTGATGGGACTTTGAAGGAGTTGAGGCAAGGGGGTCAAAGGCTGGAATGGCGCTGGTGGAAATCTGACCTGGTTGATGACAAACTTAGATTGATAATCCATTATAAAGACTATCAATCGGCAATCTCCTATAAGAAGGCAGAATTCCTGTCCAAGGAGATTGCTGCAGCGCAGAATCGACTGGCTCAGCTCTTCTGGGCTGACGACAGATTGTTCTATCCAATCTGCCTTCAGTCTCGAGGAGCATTTTCACAGACTAAGTGTGACAAGTTTGCTCGGTTCTTTGGCAATAAAGGTTGCCACCATCAGGTCAGAGATCCACTCAGTGCCCTCAAGTGGGTATTGCAGTGATCAGCAGGTGTTTGCAAGCACCTGACCTATCTGGTCTGACTTTGGCCAGTTGGTAATCATAGACATTATGCAGATCATCCATGGTATGTGCCCAACCTACTGTAGTCTAGACCCAGGCCCAACACGCCTCCTAGTGGGGTGTGTTGAGGTCATTGACCCAGTCCTTGCTGAGATAGTCTGGTGTTTGTTGGAGACAGTAGCATTTCCTGTTTCCCTGAAGGAGGAAGTAGTGGTGCCTCTCCTAAAGAAATCCTCCCTCAACCCGGAATGCCTGGCAAACTATAGTCCTGTCTCTAACCTGCCCTTTCTTGGCAAGGTTATTGAGAAGGTGGCTGCAGTGCAGCTGGAAGACCATTTAACTTCTCACAATGTCTATGATCCTCTCCAGTCTGAATTTAGGAAGCAGCACAGTACCAAGATTACGCTTGTTCGGGTACTTAATTATCTTCTGATAGCTATGGATCAGAGGAGCCATTTCATCTTGGTTCTCCTTGATATCTCTGCAGCATTTGACACTGTAGACCATGGAGTCTTGTTGGAGTGCCTGCAGATGCTCTGTGAGTTGTCTGGTACAGTCCTCAGCTGGTTTCAATCTTTCTTCATGGGCAGGACTCAGAGAGTGATATCGGGGATTTATTCCTCAGCCCTTTTCCCCCTGTCCTGTGGAGTTCCACAGGGCTCCATAATGTCACCCATGCTGTTTGTAGTGTATATGCTGCTAGGAGACATTATAACGTGGTATGGGCTGTGTTTTCACTGCTATGCAGATGAGACTCAGCTCTACATGTCCTTTGTGCCTGAGCAAGGTGGTGCAATCTTGGTTTTTAACAGCTACTTCTCTGAGATCCAGGGTTGGATGAGTGTCAATTGGCTGAGGTTGAATCCAGACAAAACCAAGGTGTTTGTGATGGACCCAGGTTGCCAAGGTATGGGGCTGCCAGCAGGTCAACCATCTGAGCTTTTGCTTGGGGGGGGGACCAGCTGCTTACCTTAGACTGAGCACGAAATCTGGGTGTTGTATTTGATAGCGGCCCAACTTTAAAATCTCAGGTGTCTGCTGTCATGAAGACCTCTTTTTACCATCTGAGGAACATCGCCTGGATCAAGCACTTGGTCCTGCCTGGTGACCATCCAACTTTGGTCCATGACTTTGTAACTCTCGCCTTGATTCCTACAATGCCCTTTACTTAGGGCTACCAGGGGGTGATATCCGCCGATTGCAGCTTATGCAGAATGCAGCAGCCAGATTGTCTACTGGCTTACCAAGATCTTGCCATATCATGCCTGTGCTCCACGGCCTGCACTGGCTGTCTGTTCATTGACAGATCACCTTCAAGGTCGGGTTACTGACCTACAATGCTGTGCATGGACAGGGACCACGTTACTTGCAAGATCTTCTGTGCCCCTACCTCCCCCTTCCTCTCACTCCGTTCCTCTGATGAGGGATTGCTAGAGGTTCTCAGGGTTCGACTTAAGACCTCTGGGGCCCATTCTTTTGCTTCTTTGGCCCCTACCCTGTGGAATCCTCTACCTCATTGAATTAGAGAGTGTCTGACCGTCGAGTGTTTTAAATCTTATCTTAAAAACCATCTTTTTTGCATGGCATTTTCTGATCCTAGTGTATGTTAGCCTGCTGTCATTCATTTTTATTAAGGATTAAGCTTTAAACTACCGTTTTTATCTATTTATCTGTTTATATGGATTTTTATGTACAGCGCTTTGATCTTCATGGAATTGCGCTGGAAAAAGAAAGTCTGATTAATTGATTGATTGACATTACATATTGTTAATCTTGTTGCATACAATGCTAAACATCTTTGGTTACATAACCATACTTGGAATGATCAATAGAACGCAGGCTGAACTGAGAAAGCAGTCCTTAAAGATCCACCGACGCCTCAAAAACATTCAAAATCATAATTTTTGGACACAAAGCATCTTATATTTCTCATTAGGTCGGTATTTCTGATCTCCATTACTTATTACTGTGGTAATTTACTTCAAAAACAGGATAATTGTTTCTTGAGGATTCATCAGCTCTTATTGCTTCTTCTCAACCTGATGTCATAATACTCTACTTGTGAAATCACAGTTATTCCCACAACAACAGACTGTGATATCACAACAGGGCATTATGATTTCAACTAGGGAACAAGCTGTAGAGACAGATGAACTCCAAGGGAAAAATATCTTGTTTTTGTGGGAATTCCTTCTGTAATAAATAATGGAGAAGAGATATACAGTATGCACAAAGTATATAAAATACAAGCTGGCTTGTGTCTACATATATTTTCCAAATTTTTGCCAAAGGCATCAGCTGCTCTTTAACAGTATAACATTCAACAATCAGATGACATAAACAGAACCATTTTGAATAGTATACACATTCCAGGTATGCCAATACTTTCAGAGTACATATAACTGTGAGGGAGACAGTACTATTACTATGGTCATGGTGACATGAAGAGCTACAGCATATTGCCTTCACCTATATCACTCTAAAATCAGTCATATAACTGCTCCAATGAGGTACTGCAAATAAGGGTCCATATTCGGGTGTAAACTTGCTGCTTACCTGCTGCAAAGTGGATGAGTTGGTCAAGGTGAGACAGGGTTCCCACTGCCTGTTTCCAACTTAGAAGTGGAAGAGAGTCCATAGTTCTCCACCTTCTCAAAATGAGATGCATGGATGCAATGACCACTGCCCCGACCAGCACCCCTGGTAGGGGTCCAAATGTGGTAGTGCCTACATAAGTCCTCGGATATAAACCAAGAAAAGAAAAGGATAAGGGGGATCCAAGTACAGATTGATAGGTGCCATGAATGCCCTTCTAGAAGTTGACTAGAGCCAGGCAGTTCCACAATGGATGTGCAACAATGATCTCCCAGATCATGGCATTATCAACACTGGCCTGACACAATCAGTCCCATTTTGTGGAGAATCTGAGGCATCCTATGCCAATAATGTAAGATCTTGTTTTGGAACAGGTGACTACTATCATATATGCTGGCTGTATGAGCCACAGATCAGCACCCTGATCAGTCTTCTGGAGATTGGGCGATAGCCAATTCCCATTCCCAGTGGTCTTTTGCTGGCAAGGTCTGCAATGGATCAGCATCGCAGATATCTTTGTAGATAGTAACTGCCCTGCCACACTGAGGAAGTTGCTGATTGGATACAGTAGTCTAGCTGAGGTGACCATTTTTAAGGCTTCTATTTTTCTGGCCAAGGAGAAATGTAGTGCTTTCCTAGTCACATTCCATGTGGAGCACTTGCATTAGGGGGGTAGAGTTTAATTTGGGAACAGACGGGGTGTGTGCAATTACTTTGACCCCTGGATAAGTGATACCATTGTGTGACCATTTTAGGCCTTGCTGGATGAAGGGAGAAGGGTGGAAATGCTCAGTAATGGGGAGTACCTAAGTCTTATTCTTGTTCACCTTAAATCCTCACACTTCAGAAAATTATTGGATTTCCTGCAGAAGAACTGGTACAGAGGAGTCAAGCGAGGTTAGCAACACCAGCAGGTCATTAGCATTCATCAGCGTGGAATATGAGTCTTGGCCCACCGTTATGCCTGTGATGCCAGCGTGTGACCTGATGGCAACCACCAGCAGTTCTGTGGCTAGTACAAACAGCAGGGGCAATGGGGCATCCCCGGCTGGTACCTTTCTATAAGGGGAATGCCCTGGATAAAAGTCCATTAGTGGCAACTCTTGCTACTGGATCATACTGAAGAATCTGAGCCCATTTTAGGAATTCCAATCCACAACCAAACTGCTATAGAGCTTTATTTGAAAAGTCTCCCTTGCCTGAATCAAATCTCTTTTCAAAGTCAATAGAGACTGCTGCAGCTGCTGCTTGGGACCCCTGTGCAGCCTTTATAAGTGTGAGCGCATGTGATCAGCTCCATGCCAGACTTTGATAAAGCCTGACTGTACTGTGTGAATCAGCTGTAACAGGAAGTCTTCCAGTCGTGAGACAAGTACCTTTGCTAGGACATTGCAGTCCCCATTTATAAGGGAAATGGAAGGAGTAGTTGGAGCATTATGTACTGTCCTTGGTCTCTATTCACAATATGGCGGGTTGTACATGCAATTAATGTGTATAGAGCCCACACAGCTCCACACCAGGGGCAGGCAGAAACTGGCCAGTATTCACTATTGCTGGCCACTTGTCTGCACCCCTGTCCCCTGGCACACAGCTGCATGGGGGTGGATCGTGACTGCACGTGGGCAGATCACATGATGCAGACAGACATCCAATTGCATGCCTGTCTTGGACCTGAAGTGGATCCCCTACCATCTTCATGCATCCTGGAAAGGTGCAGACCCCAGTGAGTGGCCACTGATGGGAGAATGCCCAAATGGCTGACCCCAGCCCTCCCTGGCAGCTCAGTGGCCGGGAGCAGTAGTGTGCAGGGGGTTCTGGTTGCCGCTGCACCCAGCGGGTATCCACTGGGTGTGAGTGTAAAAGCTAAAGTCTCCCATTGTGTAACTTGTGCCCCCTCCCCGGCCCAGCACTCCTGCCTGGCATGCCTGTTTCAACTGGTTGCACCAAATTTCAATACAAGCTTAACCCAAAATCTTTGCTTATTGGTCCCATGCATGTCTACAAGCATAGGCAAAAAATTGTTTTGTTTTCATGCCTCCTGTGTTTGGAACACTATCCCTGTCCCAAGCATAGCACTAACTAATTTTGCTTCATTTTCTAAAGAATTTAAAGATCACGTCCTAATACTGAATGACTGCATGTGCCCTTTCTAAATCCATAGTATTATACTATTGTCTCCCTACCTATGTGCTGTGAATTCTTATTTAAATTGGTTATTGTACCTTGTATGCCTATACCTAAACCCTGTTCTGTGGCACAATCATGCATCAACTATGCATTGTATTACCTGTTGAAACAGTAACTCATCTGTATGTTATTACATTGTTGTATGTTGTACTATTGTACACCAGGCCATGCCTATAAAAGGTGCATTTGGCACCAGTGTATTTCACCTGGTCATCAAAATAAACACAAACAAACTCTGCACCTTAGTGAATGGTGTGGCGTGCAGGCACACCCCCTGGCATGCCCCAGGACAGTCCACAGCACATGGTTGCATGGGCAGCCAGTGGATCCACTGTGCAAGGTGCTAGTGTGCCTGTAATGAATGCTGCCAGGGGTCTGCTAGACCCTGCTGCGCAGCATTCAGTTGTAGGCAGGACTATGTGCTGCATATACGTGGGGTGTAGGCATTAGTGAATAGACCCCCTTATCCTTTTTGGGTAGAACAGTAATGATCACCCCCCCCAAAGTAGGTGGCAGGGTGATTTGTTCAAAGACCCATTAAAACACTTGCTTAAAGGAAAACTACACCCAAAACTTGAAAAAATATATGTTGTGCAGAGTGTTTTAATTTGTATGTGAAGTTCTAGTGTTTCCTTCCCTCTGACTGGTATTAGGAGTTTTTCCTAAATTAGTCTGCTAGCTTTAGGGTAGTTTTACAACCCCTGGAGATCACTATATCAAATAGTTTTATTGCATTTCTTTGTCCTACAGTGCACCTTGTTTCATGTAATGGTGATGTAGCACAGCCCATAAATCCAGCAGAAAGCATTGCATTACAATCAGTTCACAACAACAGAGATGGCTATATTTTAAAAATCTGTAGAATTCAGCTTGGTGACCACCTCATCCTAAAGGCTTTACTGTCCTGAAAACTTTGCTGCTGGTAATTTTGTGCAGCTTGTAAAGCTTCCAAGATATTTAGTTTGTTTGGCATGCGTGTGCTGAATGTTGGTTCTCTTACATCACAGTCACATGAGACAAAATGCACTGTGGGAACCAGAAATACAATTACACTATCAGGTATGGAGATCCCCAGGGGTCGTAAAACTAGCATAAAGCTAGCAGGCTAATTTGGGAAAAACTCCTAATACCAGTCAGAGGGAAGGAAACACTAGAACTTCACACACAAATTAAAACACTCTGCACAACATATATTTTTCCAGGTTTTGGGTGTAGTTTTCCTGTAGTTTTTGTAGCAAAACATTTATTGTATAACCCCACCCCTCAAAGGAAATCCCCTGATTAGGCTTTTAAGCCAGTAAAATATTTTTTGGCTGATTTGACTGGCCTTATAGTTTATTCCATGTGACCGCTTAAATGCAAACAATGCTAGAGCAGTGTGGCACCATTTCTCATTGATAGTATGGCTCTGCACCACTTCACTGTAAAAAGTGATACAGTGGAGAGGTATCGAGCCATGCTGTGAATGTGAAATGGTGCTACGCTGCTCCAGCATTGAATACATTGGAGCAGACACATAGGGAGGCAGTATAACGCAGTAGTTTAAGGCTCTGAGCTGCAAATCTGGAGACTTGGGTTTGAATCCCACAGCCCCCACTTGCATACTGTGTGTCCCTGAGCAAGTCACTTAACTTCCCTGTGCTCCCAGGTTGCACATGTAAACAAACTTTCAGCTTAGTGTGTCTCACTTGGTTAAACAATTGGAAAAAAATAAAAGAATTAAATAAAGGAGGAAATTGTTTAACCAGGATAGGCACACTAAGGTGAAGCTTGTTTCCAGGTGCAACCTGGGAGCACAAGGAAGTTAAGTGACTTGCTCAGGGTCACTCAGTATGCAAGTGGGGACTGTGGGATTCAAACCCGGTCTCGAGGTTTGCAGCTCAGTGCTCTTAACCACTACACTATACTGCCTCCTTGGGGGATATATAACAGCAGTCAAGTCAGCAAAACATTATTTAACTGGTTTCAAACCCTAATTCGGGGGTAAGGGGTTCCTTCGGTGGTGGAGTTTTACAATAAATAGTGTTCTCTTTTAAGGTGGGATGCTATCAAGTCTAGCATGATTTGATATACGTCTACAGATATACAATACCATCATCCTCAGGGGCTTTAGTTGACCAGAGGGCTTTAATGGCTGACACTACTACTTGCTCAGTAATTGGCCTCCCCAGAGCTTGTTTTTAGACTGACTCCAGGCGCAGCAGCTTGAGCTGTGCAAGAAAGGCATGTATGTCTGAATCAGATGGGGGCTGGGGGGATGAGTATAAGCAACATATTCCCTCAGTCTGAAATTAATACCTTTTGGAAAGAGGAGCAGCTGTCTCTGGGTACTTCTGATTGAAGTGATGTGCCAGGTGACCTGAGTGATTCAAAGCCAGTGAGCGAAAAGCTTTCCAACCCATTCAGCCCTCCCAATAATGGTGTTTTAGCTGAACTAAAGCTAGCTCAGCTTTCCTTGACAAAAGTGTATTAAGCTTGAATTTCAGACTGATGATACATTTCAGATGTTCTTCATCAGTGTTACCATTTTTAAAAATAGCCTCCTTTATTTCCAGCTCAGTAACCAAGTCCTTTTCCTCTTTTTTCCATCTACAGGAAGCATATCCAATACTTATTTTCCTAATATATGCTTTCTATCCCTCCCATTTGGGCAAGGGGGGACCTCTGGCAATACATTATGCTAAAAAAAGACGGTTTTCTGTAGTATTCGGGCATGAAAATTGGCATCCTTTAACAGCAATGGGTCAAGCCTCCATGCAGAGGATTTAGTTTGGGGTGGGGGTGAGATTAACAGTAACTTGCACCAGTGCACGATCCGACAGAAGTATGTTGCCAATATCTGTCTGCAGGAGGCACTAAGTAACATTAGGCAACAGTAGCCGGTAGTCAATCCTACTGCAGAATTTGTGTGCTGCTGAGAAAAAGGTGAAGTCTCTGGTGGTAGGGTGGAGCAGATGCCAGCTAGCTGGGAGTGCAAACTCCTCCTGTAAAGGCAACATAGCTTGCTGAGCCAGAATGGTGAGTGAGTGATGGTGTAGTTTTGTCCAGCATTCCATCAAGGAGAATATTATAGTCCACCTAGAATAATGGGTAGATTGTCTACATTGAAATCACCCATGTGATGCTCATGTTTGGGACATGCTGATGTCCCTGCTTGTGGCACTGCATGCGTCTATTTGCACACCTCTGCCTCGGTTCCCATTGCAGTCACCTATGTGAATGTCACATGTTTTTTCAGCTGGCCAGGGGATAGCTATGCGCCCGCATTAAGTCAAATTTCCATGCAGTTTCTGCTCTTTTCTGAATAGGTTCCATCGTCAGTATTATTACACCAAGTAGATCATTGGAGAGGCATGGAGCCTCATATTCGTGATAGAGCCCTATTTTAGAACTACTGAATTTTTGGTATGCCTCTGAGTTTTACTTATTACTGGAGCACCTAGAATAGAGACTGATGAAGCCCATTATTGCAAATTGGAGCTCCATTAGTATCCCCTCTCCCTTTCTGCTCCTTCTCTTCACACCTGAATGCACCAGTACTACTATTCACTCACTATGATGATAGGTTGACTCGCCAATGCCCCAGTCCCCAGTTGTGGACAGTCTCAGCCCAAGCCTTAGAGTATCTGTCATATTCAATGCCCCCTGTCACTCCCCCAAATGCTCCACACACCCCCCTCACAGTTATGATGATTGCAATTCCTGGCTTTCATGTACCATGTCCTCCAGGGATTACATGTAAACCAAGTCGGTGGCAAAAGGTGCCTCTGAAAGCCCCCATACCTAATTAGCATGGGAAAGGGTATGGTGGAGACGGTCTGTGAACAGCTGGGGCAGAGCAAGGAAGGATTACCCAGGGCTCAGGGTACAGAACTAGCAGCCAAATGTTGAGATTTCTGTGCTCTCCCCTCTGACTCTGTCTCTTTAGTTCCACTGAGCCATCTCTGGTCTGGTGCCCCTCCTGTGGTGGGGTCTGCACATCAACCTGAAAAGGGGCCAGCAGCTTTTACTTGCCATGGGGTAGCTATGAGAGTATTTCCCTAAGTCAGCTATTGATGGGATTGAGCCATTTTCCCCTACTGCTGGTTCATGGTTAAAGGGGTGAGCGGTCTCTCACTAACAAGCTGACCACAGTCCTTCAACACTACATTGCTCACACCTCTGCTAATTGCTGTGCAGAGCAGGAGAGATCCATGTGTGCATTAGAGTGATGGAAAACTGGCAGTAGAGCATTGAAATCCATCTTCCCTCCCCATCCACCCCTTAGGCACCTTTACACAATCTTCATACTTCACAGAGCTCCCCATTCCATTAGAGATAAAACAAGTAGCCTGGTTATGACATCAGATCATGCATGGATTCTCTACCGGGTCAATATAGTATATGCTTTACAGTGCACGACATGACTGCGTAGCAGGAACAGCGCGATAGGGAAGAGCGAGATGGTGCAAAACCACGAAAGGATGCATGCATGGTAGTATACCCTTTTGATCTTCCCAGTACAGGATAAGAATCCTGTTGGGATGAGGGTCTGCTGAGTACCTGCCATGGCTCAATGGGATAAGCCACTGACAGCAAGGGAGCAAGGCAGTGCATTTGGGACCGGGTTTTGATTCCAGGTCCCAGACACATGGTATTTTTTAATTTTTCACACTTTGTGTGATATTAGTTGTTAACCCCCCCCCAAGAGTTAGTTATTTTAGTTGGGGGGGTTCAGAGGGGCGTAGTCCTCCATACCAGAGGGTGCAGGGGGGCAGAGCTCCCCTCAAAACAAAGACGTATGCCGCTGTCAATATATTGCACTGTATTGGCAGTGTGGTATATTGCTTTGTTGCGACATTATGATCCCATGCCTGGGGATTCAACAGTTAGCCATGGGGAGGGGGCATACATCTTGCATTCTGCTTTGAATCCTGCAGGTTTCCCCAGATTTGCAACCAGTGAGTTTGTAGTTGGGAAGAAGGGAATATGTACTGTCGGGCAGTCAGGGCCTAACTACAGCCGTGATGGAATGGGGGGAACTCCGTGAACCTACACTACTGGCACTAATGGTTGTGGTTCATGTACTAAGTTGGGAAACCAGCAGGCATGCAATAGGACCCTCCTCCCACCCCAAACCTCTGTAAATGTATCTTAACCATATGCAAGATTCAAATAATACCCTCCAATCTGGTGGCAAATCAGCAAACCAAGTTTTCACCTGGAATCTCAAGGAGACCTGATAGTTAGCTCTTGATGGGAAACAAACATAGCTACCATATGGCCGACTGCCATCTTCCCGAGTTCTAGACCATCATTACTGAGGGGATATGAAATGAACAGATTCCCCTTATATCTTTAACCCGGGTCTGAAAAAAGGAGGAAATAGGAGGGTACAAAGCATGACCATCCACTGTAGAGGCTTATTGTGAGGACAGAGTGGCAAAAGGAAAAATGCTTGATACTGTGGGCGAGAATTCACTCTATCATCAGAAACATCATCCTGCCCTCTCCCACCCCTCACCAGACTACCGTTATTAGTTTCCTAACAGACCCAGTTTCATTCCTACCTGAGTTCATAGCTATAGAACATGGTAATGGCTTAACATAAAGTTATAGGAAAAGCATTGTAACTCAGAATTAGAAGGGAGTAGGTATGAGCTCTGCTACTTTGGGCCAGTGGGCCATAACCCTGAGGACAGACAGAAATAGCAGATTAAGGGTACAAAAGGAAAGTGGCAGTAACAATCAACAAAGAAATAAAATCATGGATTAAAACAGCTTGAGTCCACATTAGTCTCTAGTTCATATTTCAGCCCCCAGGCTTGGTGGCAACGATGCACGATGGTGGTGGGTGGTGGCTTGACAGCCTGGGTGTCATCTTCTGGCTCTGATAAGCAACTTGCAGACAATGCTGTGGTGGCTGCTGTCTCCACCCAGGAGACAGCTGAAGGTTCTGGAGGCTGGTGGACAGTGATGGCTGGCTATAGTGGAGGAAAGTCTCTTACTTACTTCTGAGGGAAGTTTTCCTTACTTTACAGTCTTACATTGGTATTGCTTTGTGTGTAATTATTTTCGTTTTTAAATCAAGGAAAGGGGTTTTCAAAACTACTTATCTTGTGAGCAACTTCAGAAGGGTTTAAATAACTGCATATTTGATTTTCCTTTATGGATAACTGGACTGTCTACTAGTATTCTGTGACAGTTTGCATCAATATATTAGGAAATAATTTACTGGTAATGGCTGTATACTTTGAATAGCAAAGGTTGCAGTTTGTAATTTGATGCCAGACACAGCCTCAGGTGGGAGAAATTGTCTTCACTAGTCAGGGAGACCTTGCATCATAGCCAATTGTTTTGGGTGGAGGAGCATTCCAGCATTGATCAATTACTATAAACTACTGGTGTGATCCTGTTTCAGACCGAAGCCCTTCTCGTCAAGTGATGTAACAGGGTGTGCTTTGAAACAACTGAGAAGCTGCATGGGATATACTATATTGGACTAGAAATCTGCAACAGATCTCTCTTACTTAAATCACAAAGGGGTTTTGCCAAACTACTTGTCTTGTGAGTAACTTCAGAAGGGTTGAAATAACTGCATATTTGATTTTCCTTTGTGGGTAACTTGACTGTCTACTAGTATTCTGTAACAGTTTGCATCAAATTACTTTTAAATAGTTGACAAATCAGTTACTGGAGATTAGCTGAATTACTATAAAGGGCAGTACTCACCAGGGTGGTGGAGCAGTGGTGTATTTGATTGTTTCTAACAGTCACCAGAGGTTATGGACTACCCACCCACCTTTCCCCACACCCCACCCCCTAGGCGTGATGTTTTTATAGTCAAGGTTCTGATATCACTTCCTCAACAGGTCTTGGGGCAGAACTGTCATATTCTTAATAACCCAGCACAGTGCATAAAGGGTAATAACACGCCACAAAAAGGAAGAAAAATATATATATATATATATATATATATATATATATATATAGTATATTATAAGGGAGAGGGACATGTGTGGAGTGCTGCAATGCACTGGCTGTGGAGAAGCAGTTTTCCGGGAGACATTCTGGAAACTGCGTTGCTGTCCTATCTGCAGGCAACTGTCAGCTCTGAGGGAGGAGGTTTCCCACCTCCAGGCTGAACTGGCAAGGACTAAGGAGGCCTCCCCCACCCAAAGAGCACCACTGCCACAGAGGCTGCCAAGTATGAAGAGCAGTTGGACCACAGTGGGTTCTGGGAGGGTACGGGTGGTAGAACAGAGGTGAAGCCCCCTAGTTGTATCTCTACACAAACCATATGCCAGTCTGGCAGAGCAAGGTTCCTCTATGATGGCACCCTCAGTGGAGACCAAGAAGAATTCTGAGGACACCCACAAGGGAGACCCACAGAAGGGTGGCAAGGGACACCACAGGGGAAGGAAGCAGCTTCTGATAGGGGACTCAATTGTTAGATGGGTAGACCTGGGGAAGGGAGAGGAGAGGGAAGTAAGGTGCCTGACTGGTGCCATGGCTTGGAGGGACAAGAAGCAAATCCTCAGGATTGCAGAAGCAGCATCAATGGAGAGGGAACTAGATATCATTGTCCACCTTGGGACAAATGACCTAGCTAGGCATGGGATCAGTGCAGTGCAGGATGAAATTGTGGAGTTGGGGAGGTGCCTCAGACAGGTAGCAAACACGGTTACCTTCTCAGAGGTGCTGCCAGTCCATGGCAGGGGTGAGGCTAGGGTACTACACACCATGCAGTTTAATGAATGGTTGCAAAACTGGTGCAGAGCACAGGGCTTTGGCTTCATTGGGGATTGGGGGTACACCTGGAGAGATGAAGGTTTATACTGGCATGATGGTCTGCATCTGTCCATGAAAGGAATCAAGATCCTAAGTGACAGGTTTAAATGCTTCCTTGGCAAGCTTTTAAACTAGCCATGGGGGGAGGTGCTAATAAGAAGCAGGAAATTTCAAGCCTCCCCCCACAAAACATGACAGGTGGTAAGGTAAACACTAAGGTACGGTGCTCAACAGAGAGCAGGATGGGGTAAATGGAAAAATAGACAAGGGCAAAAAGAGCAGGCATGGGGGAAAAAAGGATAAAGCCAACATTAAATGGAGGGCAATGAGTACCAATGCCCATAGTCTGGGAAGCAAGCTTCCTGAGCTAGTAGCCTTGATGGAAGATGAACACTTAGAAATTGTGGCAGTCACAGAAACATGGTACACGGGGAACCATGACTGGGATGTCAACATACCGGGGTACACAGTCTACAGAAGGGACAGGGAGGGGAAAAGAGGAGGTGGAGTAGCTCTATACATAAGGGAAGGGATCAAAGCTACAGAACTAAAAAGTAAAGGGGGAGGACAAGAGGCACTCTGGGTCATCTTGGAGACAGGGAATGGCATCACAATCCGCACAGGGTTGTATACAGACCCCCATCTCAAAGGGAGGAAATGGACAAGAAAATGATAGAGGATATTCTCAAAATGGCTGAAAAGGGAGATACTGCTGATGGGGGATCTGAATATGCCAGATGTTAACTGGATGACATGTACTGCAGCCACATCCAAGAGCAGGGTCATTCTTGATGCCCTGCAGGGGACAGGCCTTAGACAGCTAGTGTTGGAACCCACTCAGGAGGAAGCAATACTAGACCTGGTACTCTCAAATGGAGAGAGGATCACAAATTTAGAAGTCAGTAGACATCTGGGAACAAGCGACCACTTCACAGTGTGCTTCACAATAAGCACAACCATCTAGACAAGCCATACAAAAACAAGCATACTGGACTTTAGAAGGGCTGACTTTGGCAAAATGGGTGAATACCTGAGGAATACACTAGCAAATGGCCAAAAAGAAGGGGTGGAAGAACAATGGAGAAAAATCAAAACTGCCATCATAGAGGCAACAAGCCTTTGAGTGAAACAGATGAAGAAAACAAAGCGGAGTAAACAACCACTATGGATCTCAAAAGAGGTGGCATGGAAGGTTAAGGAGAAAAAGGCTGCATTCAGAAAGTATACGGCATCACAGAAGGAGCACAACAGGGAACTGTATCAATTAAAGCAGAAAGAAGTGGGGAAGACAGTCAGAATAGCAAAAGCCCAAACTGAGGAAAAAAATAGCCAAGTCAGTTAAGAAGGGGGATAAAACCTTTTATGGAAACAGGGGAGGTACCCAAAGACTGGAGGACAGCAAATGTAGTCCCCTTATACTAAAGCGGGAACAAAGAGGAAGCAGGGAACTACAGACCAGTCAGCCTCACCTCGGTAGTGGGGAAGATCATGGAAGCACTACTGAAGGAGAGATTGGTGGAACATCTGGTTGTCAATGGACTACAGGACCCAAGACAGCATGGTTTCACCAGGGGGAGGTCATGTCAGACAAACCTCGTTGAATTTTTTGACTGGGTGACTAGAGAGGTGGATCAGGGGAGGGCAGTGGACATGGCCTATCTGGACTTCAGCAAGGCCTTTGACACTGTGCCACATAGAAGACTGTTACACAAACTGGGGAATATGGGTGTGGGCAGGACAGTAGTGTGGTGGGTAGGTAACTGGCTGGGTGGCAGGACACAGAGGGTGGTGGTAAATGGCTGTCACTCCACAGAGGGAAGAGTGACCAGTGGGGTACCACAGGGATCAGTGCTGGGACTCGTCCTATTCAACATCTTCATCAGTGACATTGCACAGGACCTAGAAGGCAGAATTTCACTGTTCGCTGATGACACAAAGCTCTGTAACAGAGTAGACACACTAGAGGGTGTAGACAGAATGAGAAGGGACCTGCAGAAACTTGAAGAATGATCAGGGGTTTGGCAGTTGAAATTCAATGCAAAGAAGTGCAAGATAATGCATATGGGGCACAAAAACCCTGGCACAATATATCAGTTGGGGGGTGAGGATATAGCATGCACCAAGCAGGAAAGGGATCTTGGGTTGTCATCTCTGATGACCTCAAGGTAGGGAAACAGTGTGACAAGGCAGCAGGTAAAGCAAATAGGATGCGGGGATGTTAGGCAGGGCATCACCAGCAGGAAAAGGGAGGTCATAATTCTGCTATGCATGACACTAGTGAGGCCCCACCTGGAGTACAGTGTACAGTTCTGGAAGCCATACCTATGTAAGGACATAGACAGGGTAGAGAAGGTTCAGAGGAGGCAACAAAGATGGTGCATGGATTGCATCACAAGTCCTATGAAGACAGGTTGAAGGAACCGAACATGTACTCCTGGAGAGAGGAGGAGAGGATGATAGAGACATACAAGTATCTCACAGGAGGAACAGGTGCAGGAATACACTATTTTTAAGCGAAAAGATGTTCCAGGACTAGAGGGCATGGGATGAAGTAGGAGGGAGGACGATTCAGAGGAAACATGAGGAAGAATTTCTTCACAGAACGGGTGGTGGACAAGTGGAACACCCTGCCAGAGGAAATGGTGGGGCTGAAACAATCACAGGATTTAAGAATGCATGGGATAGACATAAAGGAATTCTGGAGGTCAGGGGTAAGGGGCAACAGACTTCTAGGAAAACATAAACTGAACTTACAAGCTCAAATGGGCAGACTGGGTGGGCCATAGGCCCTTATCTGCCGACACTGTCTATGTATCTATGTAGGTACATTAGGGAGCATAGAAAGGGTAAGGGGGGAATAGTGAAGATTAATAAGGGAGAGAGGAGGTGGGCAGAGGGAGACAGTGAAAAGGCAGAGATACTGAATGAATACTTTTGCTCAGTATTCACAAAAGAAGATGAGGAGCAGTTACCTAAACCAGACAATAGAAGCACTCTGGGTAGGGGGGTTGACACCAGTCCATTTACAGAAGAAAGAGTCCTGAAAGAACTTCTAAAACTCAAGGTGGACAAAGCAATGGGGCCTGATGGGATTCACCCCAAAATCCTAAAAGAACTAAGGGAGGACATAGTGACACCACTGACCACACTTTTTAACAAATCATGGGAAGATGGGGTGGTACCTGAAGACTGGAGGAGGGCAGATGTGATTCTCCTTCACAAAAGTGGTAGCAAGGCAGAAGCAGGAAACTACAGACCTGTAAGTTTGACCTCAGTGGTAGGGAAAATGATGGAATCACTTCTGAAAGAAAGAATTGTTGAATACATAGAGGCCAACGGGGCACAGGACCCAAAGCAGCATGAATTTACAGCAGGAAGGTCATGTCAGACGAATCTAATAGATTTCTTTGACTGGGTGACCAAAGTAATAGACCAGGGAGGGGCTGTGGATATGGCCTGCCTAGACTTTAGCAAGGCATTTGACACAGTCCCACACAAAAGAATAATAATCAATTTAGCCAGCCTGGGAGTGGGTCCCAGGGTGGTAGCCTGGGTTGCAAACTGGCTGCACAACAGGACACAGAAGATAATAGTGAGTGGAATACATTCCCAAGAAAGGGGGAGTCAATAGTGGAGTGCCTCAGGGCTCAGTACTGGGTCCAGTCCTCTTTAACATCTCTATAGATGACATTGCAGAGGGTCTGAAGGGAAAGGTATGCTTCTTTGCAGATGATACAAAGATCTGTAACAGAGTTGATACACAAGGTGGTGTAGAAAGGATGAGAAGGGACTTGGCAAGGTTGGAGGAATGGTCAGACATATGGCAACTTAGATTCAATGCAAAGAAGTGCAAAGTAATGCACCTGGGAAACAAAAACCCAGGAGAAGAGTACACAATAGCAGGGGAGGTACTAACAACAACAAAAATGGAACGGGACTTGAGGTAGTCATATCGGATGATCTAAAGGTGGGTAAGCAATGTGAGAAGTCAGTAAGGAGAGCCAGGGGGATACTGGGATGCATAGGAAGGGGCATCACAAGTAGAAAAAGGGAAGTGGTTATCCTCTGTACAGACAGTTGGTGAGACCCCATCTGAGTACTGTGTGCAGTTTTGGAGACCTCATCTACCAAGGACATAGACAGGATGGAAGCAGTCCAGAGGAGGGCAACTAAAATGGTGCAGGGTCTGCATCAGAAATCATATGAAGAGAGACTGAGAGAGCTTAATATGTATACCCTTGATGAAAGGAGGGACGAGGGGATGATAGAAATGTTCAAGTACCTCAAGGGAATCAACAAAGTCCAGGAGGGTAGCATCTTTCAGAAAAAGAGATGTGTAAGAACAAGGGGACACAATTTAAAGATAGAGGGGGGACGGCTCAGGGGTAATGTGAGGAAATCTTTTTTCACGGAGAGAGTGGTGGATGCGTGGAACTGCCTTCCTGGGGAGGTTGTTGGTGCTAAAACAGTGGTGGAATTCAAACATGCATGGGACAGACACAAGGCAATTGTCGTGGGGGTCGGCAGGAAGTAAGCTGTTGGTTAACTAGAATCTGCAGCTTATCCAGTAGGTAGGGAAATGGGCAGACTGGGTGGGCCAAGTGGTCCTTATCTGCCATCAAAGTCTATGTTTCTAGCTGATTATGGCCTGGATTCTCTGCTATGGCTTCTGCTCCACAAATTTGCTGCCTTTGGATGTTGTTCCTCCAAGCATTTGAAATGGGGATTTCTTTGTTCTTTTGCCTTCTTTTGTGACCTGTGCCAGTCCACTGATCTCGAGGCATACCTGTTTGGCGATATCCCCTTCATATCCACTGTCTGCTGCCACTCTGAGGGTGCTTCTGGGGTGGTAGCATCCATCACTGTGATGTCAGTGCTCCTACAATCCTCACTATAAGGCCTGTGAGGTGGGAGTTGGCCTGGCCAATGTCAGGCGATGAGTTGCTCTGCAGCCTCAGGTGTATGGCAGTCCTGGGGTAAGCCATTAACATTAAGTGGGTGGCCTTATCATAACAGGAGGCCTCTTTCATGAGCTAAAGTCAGGATTTTGTCTTTCTCAGGATATCTGAGAAACTTGACAAGGATTGGATGGGGACATTCTCCTTCCTTAGGGCAAGGCATCAATGAACGGCGTGCCCAGTTAAGCTCATAGCTCCAAAAGCTCTGTGATTTCACTAGAATTGGGAGGGAGCACATCCTAAAGAAAAGAGCAAAATCTTGTCCCTCACTGCCCTTAGAGAAGACAAATCACACAGAGATTGTTTCATTGGCCTCTGTTCTACAAGTCCTGTAATGATTCCCACAGCAGTTTAATCATACATTGTTGTTCCCACATTCTGCCCCGGAGATCATCAACAGTACATTCAGTCCTGGTGAGCTGCATTTCTGTGTTGGTCTCTCTCTCTCTCTCTCTCTCTCTTCTCTTTCTGTGAGGTGAGTGACGTTGGCTGTTGCTGTCATGCACACTGCCTTTATGTCCCAAATGTCTGACCATAGTTGTGAGAACATGATTTTGTACTCTGACAAGCCCATCATTAGGCACTTAAGTATGACCCAAAGCCATCTTGCCAATGAAGTCATATCTCCCATCACCAATGCTCGGATGGATAAGCAGGCTTATGTTTGCACTGTGAAGCACAAGTTTGGCACCAAACTGCTCTTTGTGGTGAGAACCACCTGTGGGTATCAAAATTAAATTATGGGCAGCTGAGACTGATTGATTACATTGGATTAATGTGAAGGCATTAAGGAGAGCTGAATTATATGGCCAACCCCACTGGTGTTCAAACCTTACCACCCCCACTCCCCGATCAGTTTTAATCAGGTTCCCTGGAATTCTGTGATTCAGTGGATGCAGAAATGGCAACAGAACAGTGCCTTGCATCATAATTTATGAAGTGCAGCAAAAGTCCTTATCTTTGGTAATATTTCTTTGAAACTTACATTTTTCCATAGACCTGTGGCTCCATCCCACTCTGATTCATGGTTAAACTTTTTACTGAAACATAAAGAACATATAACCAATACTAACAGGACACAGAAATGATTGTATAGTTTACTATCTGTGACTTTGTATCCATTCCAGTATGTTTTGACCATATAATCTACTTGATGCTTGGCATCTGATGTCATGAATGACATCACACAGAAACAGAAAAGGGGAGGACAGAAAAAAACAACTGTCCAGTTACACTTTTCCAAGATTCCTTAATTGGAATCTTTCTAATGTTAATTACTTCCTGCATACTCCCCTCTCCTAAGTTACTGCATTATCCCATCTTATAACTCCTTTCTCTTGAACTCTGATATCGTCTCTGCCTCCATATCTTGTCTGGAACTTTATTTCCCCCATCCACCACCCTTCTTGTGAAACAATACTTTCTAATGTCTTTGGTTTGAACCTCCCCTTCCAGATAAAGCACACTCTTGGTGGGCATTTTATTTCTCGGATTGGATAGCCTTGCTGTAGCCACCCTATTGAACCTTGTCATGAATTTGAAATTCTCTATAATGCCCCTCCCTCGTCCTCCATTGAGTACATGCTAAGACTTCAGTCCTTCCTTGTAAAGTTTTCCTCTGTTGTCCATGGATTATCTTTGTTGCCCTTCTCTGCACTATCTCTAATCAGCCTTTATCCTTTCTTAGATATGGACCTCCGAACTGCACACAGTACTCAAGGTGTGGCCTGCACAGTGATCTATATAGGGGCAGTATCACCGTCTGCTAGGTATCTATCTTCCTATGCACCCCAGCATTTTGTTAGCCCTCCTGTTTGCCTTATTACACTGAGAAGGTGGTTTTAAGTAATTCCATCACCCCAAGTCTCTTTCCTCCTCAGTGCTCTTTACTGTCATCCTATAACGATAGTCAACTGTTTCAGGATACTTCACTTCCATATGAATCAGCTTGCACTTTTCTGCATGGAATTTCAACTGCCGAATCCTGGACCATTCCTGCAGCCTTTTCACATTAATGTTTTCATACGTCTTTCAGGTTCTGGTCACAAGGTTCTGCTCAACACTGGTTTTATGGCTTTGTATACTCCCCCAATAGGTTTTTATCCAGAAAGAATGGTGGTGGTGGTGGTGGAGAAAGGACCCAAAAAGGATTAGAGACAAGTCCCAGCGAGTGTCTGTATTAAGCGGTCACACTCACAGTAATGGTACACAAGGGATACTAACTAGTTACGTGCCACTAACTTTATTTACTTTTGTACCACTACAAGTTGTTTTTAGATTCATTTCTTTTTAATGACAAAAGTTTATAGATGGAAAATGCTGATTAAAACATAATAATTGGTGACCCCTTTATCAACTAGTTTTTGGTTGCTTTCAAATGCCATAATAAATGGGTGTGATGTCATATCCAGTTATTATGGCATTTCAGTCTCATGCTGAAGATTTCTTTCAGCAGACAGTAGCACTGCAAAATGAAAGTTATGAGCACCTGGAACATTTTCCCCATGTACACTAACGCTCACACAGATAACTTCTCATGCTCACAGAAAACATTTTTCTTCATAAAAATTCTGCTCTCAGTCCTTCATCATTGGCTAAATCCTGTGAAGAGACTTGTGTTTTATATGCCACTCCCTAACTGTCTTCTAGCAGCTAGCTCCATGTGACCATTTTGCATAACAACACATTGCAATCAAATGGAGGATTGCCAAGAAAGTAGTAGCAGTAGTAAAAATCGCATTCATATAATATGAATCAGAAACTCAGTTGAGCAAGCTCATTTCCAATGAGATCTTTATGGCACAAGATTAAGTTACATAAAAAAAGTTTTACATTATTCACATATGAAGTTTCACTATAAAACTTTAAGAAAGGTACAATGAATTATTCATAAGGACTTACTAAGAGTCAAGATCAGTCATTTCAGTATACAAGGACAGCTTACTAAGAGTCACGATCAGACACTGCAATTATATAAGACATGCATACATACATCATGATGTTTGCGATGCCAGTAGAGAGCTGTTCATTAATAATACTGGTAAGAGTCAAACGAGGCAATTACAGTTCTAAGACACACATACATAGAACATAATGCACAAAGTACTATAGCTATTCAACTCTGATCTACACAGCAGATCTACATGAGTGCTAATATATGAAAGAAGAGGTATCTGCAAGATATTATTATTATACATGACTGAATAGATAAGTCAGCCTACATCTAATAGTGAACAGCATGAAGAATTATATATTGCTTGTTTCTAGTACTTTTTTTTCATTTTATTCACACTGATTTTGCCTCCCAGTGGTTTTAGATATGATGGGATATCATTCCAAAGTTTTGGACCTATATTGAAAAAGTGGGATCTGTCTAGTTACAAATGTATTCATTTATTTATTTATTTATTTAATTGTTAACCAGATGCAGTGATCCAAGAGACCATTTTCAGGCATTACCAGGGCGATGAAGATAGCACAATAAAACAGTAAAAAAGAAACAAGTACAGTAAGTTAAGTGACTGCACATACTTACAGAAACAGGTGAACACATTTACTGTAGGTAATATTACACAGTTTTGTGCAAAACTGTGCATAGAGTGACCAAGCAAGTAAAGTGCACAGCAGTACAGTGGCAATTAAGGGCCCACATAAAACAGTCCGGTACCAGTAACTTGTAGAGACATGATGCAAAATACAACAATTTAAGAGTCAAAAGCCATAGACAGGGTATGGCAATCAACCAAGGGGACAGAAACAGGTGACTGTTGCCGACAGGATAGTACAATAGTGGGA
This sequence comes from Neoceratodus forsteri, assembly GCA_016271365.2. NCBI lineage: Eukaryota > Metazoa > Chordata > Ceratodontiformes > Ceratodontidae > Neoceratodus > Neoceratodus forsteri. The sequence continues at coordinate 348,137,583 of JADMNL010000023.1, forward strand.
CTTAAATGGGGGATGTAAGCCTAGAGTCCATAGGAGAGCAGCTAGGCTATTCCACAGTTTGGGGTGGCTGAAGAGAAGGCCTTTAGGCCCATACAGGTGGTGACCTGTGGGCACTCTAACATGAGGCTAGAGGAGTTCCAGAGGTCATTAAGACATGGCTTTGGCTTGAGTAGGGGGGTGAGGAGGACACATCTTTTTCCTAATGGATTTATCTACAGAGCAGCTTACGAGGTAGTCATGGCAGGCCTGTAGGGGAGCCATCCTAGTGCCTGGCAGAGGAAGCAGCGATGTGCAGAGTAAGGTGCCATCAGGGCAAACCTACAAATGTTACTGTAGCTTGTGTTTAGTCTGGAAAATTCTGAGGATGCACTTTGTATGCAAATGGGAGAGCAGTAGTCCAGTGGGGGGGGGGGTTAAGGTGCTCTGGGAGAGTCTGGCTTAAGGGGTTAGGTAATCTTTAAGCCTGTATCCAATTCCTATTTTCTGGTTTATGTGCCAAATGGTATGTCCTATGTGGTCAGTGGAAGTCAGTGTGGGTCAAGGGTGACTCCAAATTATTTGAAGGAGGTCACAGACTCCAGGGGTGAGCCGTCAGGTAATAGAATACTAAAAAGGGTAGTGTCCCAGCTACCCTGGTTAGCCTGGATATTGATCCGAAGAACATTGCATTAGTCTTCTTGGCATTGACCAGGAGTCTGTTAGGAAACATTGATGGGTGATACAATAGTTGTTTGTAAGTGTGGTGGAGAGGTTGGCGGTGGCCTTAGCACTATGGTATAGGATAAGGTTGTCAGCGTACAGTAGAGATTTGCAAGTGGTGCTATCTTTGGGAAGGGAGTTTACAATTAGTGAGAACAGGATGGGTCTAAGAATAGATCCTTGGGGGACTCCGGTAAGAACCTTCTGGGAGGTGGAGGTTGTACCCCCAGTGCAGACTATCTGGTTTCAACCAGAAAGGTACGGTAGAGCCTCTGGAGAGCTATGATTTGGCAGTTATGAGTAACAGTATAGTTCTGACTGCCGGGCAGAGTTGAACACAAGCAGAAGTGATTTTCGGATGAGACATGGAGCAAGGAACAGGCCAACTTTGATGGAGTAAAGATATAACAGTCTCTGGATATCAATTCATATTGGAAGAAGTCCAAAAGGAACCCTGATGCCCTTCTTCTAGTCTGAAGATGGAAAGGAGTGGCAGGAGATGAGCCCTGAGAGGAAAAGAGCTGAATAACTGCTTGGATATTTAATAAGAAGGAGTTCAGTATGTTGCTGATTGATTGGGGTGCAGATTCTCATCTCTGGCAGATAAAGGTGAGCCCTGAGATGTGGCAAGTTAAGTAATTGCTTGAATATTGAATGAGAAGGGGCTCAAATAGTTATTGAGTGATTGGAGATGCACACTCCTACCTGTGGTGGAAGAAGTTGAGCCCTGAGGTGAAGAATTAAATAATTGCTTGAATATAAATGAGAGTGATTTGGAAGTTGCTGATTGATATAAGGTGCAGACTCTCATCTTTGGCAGATGAAGTTGAGCCCTGAGATGATAGGAGTTAGATAATGAGTTACATATGAAAAGGAGGTGAGTTTGAAATTATGCTGATTATTTGAAGGAAGAGACTTCCACTTCTGATATATGAAGTTGAACCCTGGAATGATTATGAAGTCTTGAATACGAAATGAGCAGTGAGTCTAACATATTGCTGGTTGAATTAAAAGAGCAGAATACTGCTTTGGAGATGAGTCAGCTTCTGATGGGAGGAAAGCATTGCTGCCAGATAGAATGCAGGCTGCTATTTCGGAAAGACAAAGTGGAACCCTGCCTACACTCGAAGGTTTCTTGGAGGCACGAGGTAGAAAAACAGAGACTGGTGGGCTATGGATAAGGGCCATGGAGAAACAAGAGAGAGCAGGCTGTTAAGGAGATGAGGTGAAGGTGGAGGAAAGACATCAGGCCAGGAAGCAGCAGCAGTAGTGAGAGCAGAATATGGAGGAGCACAAGAGACAGAATGATAGTTATAGGAAATAGAGCAGGACTGAGGATGCATGACTACGCCTTTTCTGGACTTGTGGAAGTCTGAATGAAGACCAGATTAGGGAGATATGGATAGGGCTGAAATGGGGGCATAGGGTAGGACTAAAGAGTTTTAGGAAGTTAGGCAGGTGAGGCAGAGAATAAAATGGATGTCAAGGAACTTAATAGGAGAATATGAGAATAAAAGGGAAGACTGAATAAGGATTTGTGACTGGGAAAATATTACTATATAACGAATTGCACTAGATAGAATTGGCTATAGCTAATATAAATAGTGGCAGTGTTGAGATTTAACTGACAACTTGCTACTGTGAGGAAAGAATGAAGTAGAGGACAATTATCTGCATGGTAGGCTAAATGGCGAATGGTGAACAGTATGTACCTAGTCTGCTTGCATGTGGCAGCATTGAAAGGAGGATGAACGGAGCTTTAGGATTGATTAGCAAATTATGCTGATGATGATGGCAGGAAGATAGATGACTGACAGAGCTCTACTTGGATGGGATTTCTAGGAAAGGTGCTGAGGACTAGCACAGGGGGCTGTACAGTAGTTTCAATTCAAGTGGAGTGATTGCTGATAAGCTGCCATGTAGCGCCGGGTGATGACATAGGCATGATGGACCCAGAATGGAGCAGATGGCACCGAAAACGAGCAGTGAAACCCCAAAGGAAAGCAAATCAGGATGGTGGGTCAGAAAACAGATACCAATCGGAGCGGATGTAAAAAGCGGGGGGGACACCAACAGAAGTTACAGAGGAGAGGAGCAGCTGGTAGGAAATGATGGGGGGAAGCAGGAGAAGGGAAAGGGGAAAGGTATGGTCATTCAGAAATGCCCAGGCAACTGGTAACAACCACCAGAAGTGGACACTGTTGGACAATGACTCAGGGGAACAAGGGAACCAAGCTAGAATGAACTGACCCATGCCGAGACCGAGGGTCCACAGCACAAGACAACCAGAGGTCCTGAGCAGTACGAACTACACAACCGGCTTGCCCAGAAGGGAGAGAGCAGGGGGTTGCAGGTGGAAGGGCAGAAAATGAAGATGAGGAATAGCGAACAGGGAGGAAAAGGAGGGAAATGGGGAGAGACAGGATAACAAAGAAGAGCACAGCCACACAAACACACAGCAGCATAGGACTTGGAAACACTCTGAACGAGGGATGCAGGGAGAGACTGGCTTTTATTGGAAATGTTGGAGGAGTTAATTCCCTACACATAAAATCATGGGCAATAGCTTTCCCATTCTGATGCAAAAACAGATATTTTTACAAGAATATTTGTTCCTTGTAAATTTCAGCATTTTGTGAAAAATCACACAAGTGCACGAGTCAATTTTGAACAGCACTTGATTTTAGCACGGACTTGAAAGGGAGTCAGTAGAGCAGATTTCATGGTGTAGATCATCCATATGGTTGGACACAGCACAGAAGAATACTCAGCCTCAAGCTCCAACAGTTGCCCAATTAGCTAAAGAGAAAGACAGAGAAAGAAGATTATTGTGGATGGAGTGAAGGGATGAAAAATTATGATTTAATGACAGGTATGCACATTAACATGGAAATAATATTAACACCCTCTAGACTTCATCTGTTCTGTATGCTACACCTGACATTGAACCTTCTGCTTGTGATACTTATTTGTTTTTTGATTACTGGGTAAGTGCACTAGCCAATAATATGCCTATTTTCAGTCATGACCTGGGAGAGTACAGGTACAAGCACAATGGAGTACAAATGTAAAGAAATAATGGCATTAGAAATATAGTTTCACAATACAGTGTATGAGCAGAAGCTTTACAATACAATACATGATCAAGATAGCAAGGAGACAGTACATTATGACAAAAACAAAAGGAGCATAAAGTGCATCGGAAATACGATGAATCAAGATAATTAAACTAGAGATGGGAGGGTCGACTGCAACTCAGTTCTGATTCTGACTGATTTATTTCAAAAAAGTTCTGATTTAATCTGATTTACTCTGATTAATTTTAGAACAGTTTTTAGCCTGTTTGAGTTTGAGAAATTCATCAGAATTATTGTTTTAGGTCCCTCTGTCAAATAAAATAATAAACTTCAACTTTTTAAAAACATTTTTGTGTCCGTATTTTCATGTTGTTTCCTTCCCTGAGTCTGGTGTGCATTTTTATGGGAGACAGGCAGCATGTACTGGAGATTTTATGGGGCCCAGACTATCCCTCCCACTCCTTTGAGATATTATTTTCAACAATTTAGTGATTCATCTGTTTTATTGGTCTCAGCCAAACACCATATCTAGGGTAGACCTGTCTCTGGAATCTCTAGCACCAATGCCATGCTGTTGCTGCTATATTTAACTTAGTGTTCAAATTTTCTGAGTGTCACCAGTTATACTGGTTACTGCCTAACTCATCTTTAGGGTGGCCTTGCTTATCTGAAACTCTTATACCCATGCAATTGTTGTTGTTGCTATTCTGAGTTTGTGCAGATGGAGTTTCACCAGCTTAATGATCCCAGCCTAGTACTCTATCTTGGGTAGGCTTGTGTTTGAAACTTCAGTTCCTTTGTTATGCTGTTGCTGTAATCCTAGTTAGCATAGGCCAAAGTTTAGTATTCAGATTCCATTTTTTGTAACTCTTATATTTGTGCAGTTGCTGTTACTGCTGTTTGTTAGTTAAGTCTGAAACTTTAGAGTGTCCCCCAGTTTACTAGTCTCTATCACCCCCACTTAGAGTAGGCTTGTTTTGTGACTCTAATTATGATTCCTAACTGTACTTGCCCTCACCCTGAAACTGTTAGCTTGCCATGTTTATACTGTATCTTGCTCAGTTTAATGTACTTGTATCTTGCTTGACTTAATGTAATTGTGTTCTTGACCTGATGCTTTCTTGTGCAATGTACTCTCCTGGGTCATTCCTAAAAATAGGCACCCAGTCGTCTAGTGTTCCTACCCAGTTACCAAAAACCAAATAAAATAAACAAATACATTTTCAGCAATACAGTGGGTACATATTGCATATCTTCTATATCCATTTTTTGTAAAAAAAATGTTTGTACACCCTCAGTAATTTCTCTCAGTGCCAGTATGGCCTAACCAGTGGGGAGCAGAGCTGGGAAAGTTGGAGACAAACACGTGAAAAATACCCCAACCCTCTCTTATTTTCTGCTCTTATTTTAACACAGAATGTGAGACATCACATGACCCTCTAAAAATCAGTGAAGCACTATGGCCTAGTAGTTCAGCTGCAGAGCTGGGGAACACAGAATGTGAAACATAATCTCTCCCTCACCTCCCGAATCAGTAAGGCACTATGGTCTAGTACTTCAGATGCAGAGCTGAAGAACACAGAATGTGAAACATGACCTCCCTCAAAATCAGTGAGACACTGTGGCCTAGTAGTTCAGGTACAGAGCTGGGGAACACAGAATGTGAGATGTGAAATTCCCCACTCCACAAAATCACTGAGGCACTAAGGCCTAGTAGCTCAGCTCCAGAGCTGGAAAACACAAGAGTCTGTGACTTGACCCTCTCCTCAAAATAGTTAGGCACTGTGGCCTAGTAATTCAGGTACAGAGCTGGAAAACACAGAGGGTGAGGCATGATCCTCCCCCCAAAAATAGTGAGGCACTATGGCCTATTACTTCAGGCTCTGAGCTGGAGAAGAAGGAGTCTGAGACATGATCCTCCTCTCAAAATTAGTAAGGCATTATGGCCTAGTAGTTCAGGCACAGAGCTGGAGAACATAGAGTGTGAGATGAGATCCCCCCCCCCCACCAAAAAAAATAGTGAAGCAATGTGGCTAAATACTTCAGTCACAGAGCTGGGGAACACAGAATGTGAGACGTGGACTCCCCCTGAAAGGAAATTCAGTAAGGTACTGTGAACTACTAGTTTGGGTGCAGAGCTGGGGAACATACAAAGAAGCCAGCAGAAGAAGGCCATTCAGTCTATCCAGTCTGCTCATACTGCAGGGTCCTCAGCTTATGCTACTGTCCTTGCCCCCCTCCCCAGTCCCCCCTTCCTCCCTATCTGGTCCCTCCAAGCCACATGGTTTCCCCTTATGCCTATCTCAGCCTCTCCTCTTTACTACCTGGAGCACTTTTTGAAGTCTGAACTCTTCATTTGTTTAATCTTGATACAAAATGACTACCCAAGCGTAACTGAGTTAAAATTGCTCACTGACTTCATTGAGACCACTGCCACTGGCAGCACATTCCATTTGGCCACTGCCCTCTCCATGAAGAAGTGCTTTCTAACCTCCCGCCTAAACCTCCCCCTTCCAGCTTTTAACTGTGACCCCTCATAGTTTGGCTGCCACTTAACTTGAAGAGACCCTCCCAATCCACCCTATCTATCCCTTTCAATTATTTGAAGGTCTCTATCATGTCCCCCCCTCTCCCTTCTCTCCTCCGGGGAGTACACTGTCAGGGCCCCCAACCTCTCCTCATAAGACTTACCCTGTGGACCCACTATGACCTTAGTTTCCCTCCTCTGGACCTTGTCCAGCAGGTTGATGCCCTTCTTACGGTATGGGCACCAGTATCTTACACCATACTCTAAATGCGGTCTCACCAGCAAACTCTACAAGGGCAGTATAACCTCTTTCCACCTACTGCTGATTTCTCTATCTGTACATCCCAACATCCTGTTTGCCTTTGCTGCAGCCTTTTGGCACTGTGAGGAGTGCTTCAGATCATCAATCCCAGATCCTTTTCCTCCTCTGCCGCTGCTACCCAGATCCACCCCAGGTAGTACTCGGTCCTTTGATTCCTGGCTCTGACATGCATAACTTTGCATTTCTTGACACTGAAGCCAAGTTGCCAGATCCATGACCATCTCTCAAGTTTTCTAAGGTCTTCTGATAGGTTTTGTAACCATTCCACTGTGTCCATCCTCCCACAGAGTTTGGTGTCATCTGCAAAATGCAGATAGGCAAATTTTGCCCTTAATGCCCTCCCCAATCATTGATGAAGACATTGAACAACACCGGCCCCAGCACTGAAGCCTGTTGGTCCCTGCCGGTAACTTCTCTGATGCTGAATAACTCTCCCCTTACCACCACCCTCTGAATCCTGTCCCTCAGCCAGCTTTCTTCCCAACCACTGGATCTGCCAGCTTCCTGATCCACCTCTTGTTGGGTACAGAGTCAAAGGCCTTGCTGAAGTCCAGGTAAAGGATGTCCACTGTCTGGCCCCTGTCCAGTGCCCTGGTGAACCAGTCAAAGAAGTCAATCATATTTGTTTGGCAAGATCTTCCTCCCACAAATTCATGCTGCCTCTCTTCCTGGAGACCATTCTGTTTCTAGATACCTTGTCAACCTTTCCTTAAGTATGGTCTCCATGAGCTTGCACATGACTGACATCAGGTTGATCAGCCTGTAGTTCCCCCAGGTCATCCCTGGGACTGCTCTTTTGGAGGGACACCACATGTGGCATTCTCCAGTCCTGCGGCACCATGCCCAACTCCAGGGAACTATTAAAGAGACCCACCAGCAGCCCTGCAAGCTTCAATGCCAGCTCCCCAGTACCCTTGGGTGTATTCTGTCCCATCCCAGACACAAAATGTTAGAAGTGAACTCCCTACTCAAAATCGTTAAGGCAATTTGTCCCAAAAAATCGATCTCTATACTCCCCTTTTCCTCAGTCAGTTAAAAAGAAAATAATATTTTTCCAAAATGTTTTTTTAAATGTTCTTCTCTAACAGCAGTTGCTTTTATTTTGTTCAGTACTTTCTGGCTGATCATGTCAGCCTCATGGCACTGACTGAAGTGTAAAAATCCAAATGAGCTGCCAACAGGCCAGGTGTCTCTCCTTTCTTAAAAAAAAGTTAAAACAAAATGAACAAAGCACACCCTTCTTAATCCAATTCCACTTTCATTCTTTCTTTTTTTATTTTCAAACACAAGCACTTTTTTCATCTGTAAAGTCAAGTTTGAGATGATAGATATGTTGTTGCTGGTTGATCAGGTTTCATCGAGGAACTGCAAACCCCCAAAAGAGTTGCATGCAGGATTACAAGAGTAGCCATGTGGTAAGGTGAGACACTATTGGCTAGCTTAGATGCCAATCTCCTTACCTTCCACATAACTGGCTCCCCTATATCTCAATTCAGTGACCACAAGTTTTTCAATGTTGGTCACGAGGAACAGTACACACACACACACACACGTTTCTAATACAGTATAGCAGTAATAGAAGAAGGTATTAACAGGTACCAATGTGTTCATTGGTCCAGGATTTATAAATCATTCAAAATCGAAATGAAACAGTATAGCACAGATAATTTTTAAATGTTTAAATTTACTATTTTGATCACCTTTGCATTTATTTGGGTTTTAATTGATTACTGTATTGTGATCATGTTTGTATTTTTTTAATGTACTGTACTTATTGGCCCAGATATTCAAACTGCGCCCAAAAAGTGCGCAACAGCAGGAGCAAGCGCAAGTCCACTGCGCCCATGTGCAAGAAGTGTGATATTCAAAAAATGCACAGGCCAAGATGCGCCTACGACAGACAACTGAATATTGCACCACCTGCGCCATAGTGCAACCAGGGATGTGAAGTTGCGCATATCTGATGCGCCATAGCGCAACAAGGGATGCTCAACGGAGCAGTCCAGATGCACCATAGCGCAAACAGGGATGCCCCGTGGAGCAAGGCAGCAATGCAACAGCACAACCAGGGATACAGGGGCCCACCACCCATGCCACAGATGGAACAGACATCATCCCCCACACCCCATGCACTGCACAACTGGGGGAGAGCTGGAATAACCACCGGCCCATGGATACCAGCAACCAACCCACAGCTGGGCCATGGTGCCCCAGCACACCACCTGGCAAGCTGTGACTGGCACACAAGGAGGGCCAACCACCCCGTGCCACACCATCCCACCAATGCAGAGCACACCCTGCACTGTGATCACCATACACCCTTCCCAGAAGTAGCGCCCAACAGTGCAGGACACCCCATGCATGCCACCACCCCCACTGTGACAATGCAACCCTGTGCACCATGGAGCCATGCAAGGCAGCCCCACCATGTGCACCCTGCTGCGGGCGGTAGCAGACAGCAATGCAACAACAGCATACACAGTGCCACCCTGCACGTCCCCCCGAGAGGTACAGCTGAGAAACCGACCATGCGTCCCCACACGAGGTACCCCACATGCGACAGGGCATGCCCCGGACCCCACCACCAGCGGTACAGCACCCTGCACACCCTCCCAAGGACACATCCCATCCCAGCACGGTCCACAACAGCCAGCACAGACACGCACAGTGTTGCACAGAAGCATGCGCCACACAGGATGCAACACAGTGCACGGACAAACACCCACCCATATCCAAGGGCACACCAACACAGGGACACAATAGAGGGTCAACCAAGCCACTGGTGTGTGGCCATGGCTGACGTGTACACACATCCCCTGCAACAGACACAAGTGACAGCATGGAGGGGGGGACAACAACAACAACAGTGGAGGCCACAGTGCCACCTGAGGCAGACGTGCACCATACTGGTGATGGCAGGCAACCTGGCATTATGCCAGGTACAGTTGTTATCCAGCATGGACAGCCACTACTGACACGCCAGCAGACCGTGCATATCACAGACATGCAAGGGTGTCAGCTGCACAGGCCATGGACGGTCTGACAGGGGTGCCATGCACATAGTGCATGCACCGTGGACCACTGCACACAGGCATCCAGTGCACAAAGAACAACACACAAACCACAGACAGTGACTGATCCCCTGCCCACACCATAGGCGTTTCCTTTCTGGACACACGCACTCATGCCCATGCGTGCATCACTCCTGACGCCATGCACACCACTGCAGCTGAGCATCTGTAGCCCACTGCAAATCAGAGACCTCCACAGTTGTTATAACAAAACAAATGTATTTAAAACAGGTAATACAAAAACTATATACAACTATGTACAATGGGGGGAAGGGCCACATACCAGGTGGGGGCGGGTAAGGGGCAGGGGTGAACATATGGGAGAGGGAAGAAGGGGTGTGATGGTGGGTCCAGGGGGGGAGGTGTAATTAGGGGCATGAATTGTTCAGCATCTGCCCCGGTCTTCCTCCATGTGATGCTGATGTCTCCGTCGCCTCCTCACCCCGTGGCGGTCCATTTGTTGCAGGAGCTCCAGGGTCGCCCTCGCCACCTGTAGCAGCTCCTGCAGTCCATGATCCAGTGCCTGGAGTTGCCGTCCTCCTAGGACGAGGGAGCAGAGTCAATAAGTGTGACTGTCCAGCCCCCTGCAGCCCACCCATTGTGCATGGCATACAGCCATGTGCCACGCCCCTGTGATGGTGTGCGACCACCCACAGTAACCGTGTCCACAAGACCTGCCTACTCATGTAGCCACAGCCATCTGGACCACTGCACACCCCCACCACCCTTGTCCTGCACAGCACCACCATGGCTGTACAGTGACTTGGCAATGCAGTGTGAAGGCAGTGTCACAGCCATGTGCCCAGTGCACGCATGGACCACCATTGATGCATTCCCAGACATGCAGTGCCACTGGACAGTGCTGACTGTAACAAGTTGCGTGCATGGCAGTGGTGTCAATGGATGGTGGCCATGCCCCGCTGCCTGCCCAGTTATACAGAATGCAATAGTAATCATGGATGTAAGGCACTCACCATCATCAGGCTGGTCCCTGCGCCACTGCAGACCTTCACCCCTCCCGTCCTGCTGGTCCTGCGGGCGGCGCCTCTGCTCCCTCACCTGCCTGAGCTCTTCTGGGCATAAGGTGCAAACATGGAGAGAGGAACATCAGTACAATCTGGTAGCAAAGTCCCCCAACCCCCATTTGTGTGCAATCCCACATGGCCATACCCATCCACCCCACACCCCGATACAACCACCATGGCCAACACTGGACGGCACCCCCCTGTGCTGGACACGTGCAACCGTGATACCCATATGGACGATAACAGTGTATGGATGGGGTACCTACCTGGTCATGGTACTGTGCCCCTCCTGGCACATGCCCACGGGCATGCAAACAGGTCTGGGTCCCTGCGCCTGAGGTCCCCATACTGGTGGTGACACTGCTCCACCATGCGCCCCATACCAGCGGCCTCCTCCAGCGCATCAGCCACCTCCTGCCAAACTGCACTCCTGGCCCTGTCCAGGGGTGCATCACCACATATAGAGCCCCAGCATGGGGCTCTACAATGGCCACCAGGTTCGCAAGCTCCACCTGGCTCCACATCACTGCCCTTCTCCACGCCATCTCAGCAAAGAGTTGGATTCAAAATGGTGCTCAGCAGTGCAGTCCTGCCACATGCAGACGGTGCGTGGTACAGTGCTGCCATTCCCTATCGCGCTGTCACCAAACAGCGCGATAGTGGTGCACCCATGCCTGACGCATGGTGACTGGGGGCAAAGGTTGGGCACAGGGTCAAGGGTCTCCCACGCATGGACAGCCACAGTGCGGTTGGAACCCAATGCATGTAGCATGATTGGGTGCCTGTGTGCCACCTCCTGTAGTGGCCTACAGTGCTGCGGCCCCAGTGCGCCTACGGCGCCCCAGTGCCACAGCACCATATATGTGAACAGCGCAGTAGCACCACTGGCACAATAGTGGCCGTGCCCTGCATTGCCTCCCATGCACAGCATGTCAGCAGCATGGCAGGCACCTGCGTCATCACCCCGGGCATGTGCAGTTAGGTGTGTACTGCGCATGTCACAGAACTGCACTCATGGCTCAGCACGTTCAACACAATTGCGCAAAGTGCACCAGTGCGATATTCAGCCAGCATATGCAAATCAGCTAATCAGCCATTCAATGGTGCAGTCACTGCATTTGCATCCACTTAAAAATGCTCCTCGCCTCATTTGCATGTGTTGCGCTATAAAATTGCGACATTGGGCTGCACTGGCCATAGTTGGTTACTGCAGTCTATTGTGGTAAATAGCATGTTGTTTGGGAGTGTGGACTGTGGTGTTTGGGACATGCATGGGACTACACAGTCACAGGTAACACCTGTCATTCTCACAGGAGGAATAATGACTGATCGTGAGGTGGAGGAAGAGGAACAGAGACGTGGGGAGGAAGAGGAGGCCGAACTTCACCAAGGCAGAAATAGATGCCCTGTTTGAGGTCTTCCTCGGCCAGGATCTACTTCTCAGCAGATGCCAGGGAACACCACAGGCCCATACTGCTGCATGGGAAGAGGTGGCGCGCGCTGTCAACCTGCATGGCAGCCACCAGCGGTCTGTGCAGGAGTGCAAAAAGAAGATGGGCATGGACAGGCAGAGAATTAAGGAGAAGGTGGCTGCCATCAGGGCAGCACAGTCTGCAACCGGTGGGGGACAGCCAGAGGTGCAATGCCTGACCCCACAAGAGGAGCAGGTTGCTGGCAGCATGCAGCATTGCGCCATCGAGGGTGTTCCAGGTGGTGGATTCCAGATGGGTGGGAGCCCATCACTGCATGGTAGGTCCTGATCTGTCAATGGGTGGGGACAGGGTAGGTCACATACATTAATGCTACTGTTTTTCCCTTACAGCTCCTGAGTGTCTACATGGGTCAGCGGTGGTGGGCTTCTCCACTGAGGGTGGTAGCATGGAGATGGAGGAGGGCCCATCCACCTCCACAGGCATACAAGGGTCAGGGTGACAGTGGGCCACCTGGACATCCGGACTGATGTTGGTGGAGCAGTGTGCGAGGAGGCCCTGCCTGTGTCCCAGCATGCCAGCCTCCATGGATTCCAGCATGCTGAGACTCGGACTGGTGCCGGATCTGTCACCGATGATGATGGAGCTAATGTCATGGGCAGTGTGACATGTGGACCACAGGATGGGCACACAGCAGGTGACATCACGGGCATGGCTGTGGGTGGTGCTGCCGTGGAGGCCTGTGTGACATCACGGTCCCAGTCTGTGCCTGTCTGCACCAGTGGGGCAGCAATGGTGTGTGCCCAGGACAGTGGGGCTGTTGCGGCCACTGCGGCAGCACCATTGAGCCCTGGAGAGTGGCAGCCAGAGGGGAAGTATCAGCAGTTAGCCAATGGCCATGGGTGTACAGTGTCAGGGGGCAGCGTCAGTGCACCACCTGTGGACATGCCCAGGCCTGGCCCTGGTGTGCAGCGCCCACCCCCAAGGGGTGCTGACCATCAGGGCCGCAAACACCATGAGGGACAGCATGCTGATCAGGCAGATGACCTCTTAGATGAGCACACCCACATACTCCAAGCATCAGTCAATCAGCAGATGCGGCTTGTGATGGCGGTGGATGCACTCAGTGTTGCTCTGCGCCAGGCAGAGGAGTGGCTCAGCAGAGACACCGCTCTGCTCCTGGCAGGGATGGACTGGTTTCGGGAGGATGTGACTGCTGCCATTGACAGGCAGACACAGGCAATCACAGCTGTCATGTAGCCACAATGGGCACACAGTTATTTGTCCATGCATCGCAGACACCGCTCAGTGCAATGTCCACTCCCATTCCCAGCATCGTGTGACACCTCCTTGCCGACACCGGTTCAGCTGTGGGTATCCCGGCATGCCTGGCGCAGGCACAGTCAGTGTGCTGCAGACCCCTGCGCGAGCACAGTCGCGCTCATGCAGTGGAACCCCTGAGGGACCGTTGGTGCCACCCCATGAGACCATTGGTCAGTCTGTCACTGCTGGCGGGTCTCAGTGGGGCCACCCATGCATCCATGGTGGCCGTGGCACAGTGGCGCGTGACTGACCTGTCTCCCAGCATGGCTACTGTCTGATGTTGCCCTATGTGCATTGTGTTGTTCAGCGTGCAATGCACGGGTGGGGTACCCGGCCCTGCATGCACACACACGTTCCATCTGAACACCCTCCCGGCTGCTGTCCGCTGTGGTGTGCATGATGATGCCTTTGTTGCGCTTGTCTCGCCACTGTGCAATGGTGCCAGTGTCTGACACACACACAATGACAGGCACTGGGCGTGGTGGTCTGTGGACGTGTGTGTGGCTAGGGGTGGCGGTCGGGGTCGGCGTGCCTCCTACCCTTTGTGCATGTCTTGTGAGGTGTGTGTGTGTGTGTGTGTGTGTGACCGTGTGCCATGTTAGACCTTGCCCATCCCTGGCGGTGTGTGCGGTTCCATGCTCGGCCACTTCCCTTGATGACATGCACCCCTGGTGTTTGTTCATGCGTGTTTGTGGGTTGTGCCTTTGCTACTGGTGGTTGCACATGGCTCCATGACTTACCTGGGTTGGCTGAAGTGCTCCTCTGTGATGGTGTCCCAGTGCAGCTGTGCCAGCCAGAGCAGTCGGGGTTCCCGTCGCCCAAGGGGGGGCTGCCCATCACCATCTTCACCAGCGTCCTCATTGTCCCCATCGCTGGCCCCCTATTCGACCTTTACGGCTATCCCACAGTCATTGGCCATGCTGTGCAGGATGCAACAGGCCAGGAATAGCCTTTAGGCCTTTGAAGGGCTGTACTGTAGGGCACCGCCAGACCTATCCAGCCAACGGAAATGTGCCTTCAGCATCCTGAACATCCGCTCGATGACACTGCGTGTGGTGGCATGTGCCTCATTGTAGCATTGCTGTAATGGGGTCGCAGGCCGCCGGTATGGTGTGAGCAGCCAGGGACGGAGTGGGTATCCACTGTCACCTGTGTGTAGAGGGTGGAAGTTAGTTTGGTGATCAGTGTCGCCCTGCCTTGGGCCATCTAGGCCAATACCCATGTCACCTCTGACTATGCCCTCCAAGCTCTATGTCTTTCCCGCGTGGGTTTGCATACTCACCCACTAAGTGTCCAGTGGGGATGTCCCCACTCTCGGATCTGTGGCACAGTGCTGACTGGTGCCAGATGAAGGCATCATATGCTCCCCCAGGGTGCGTGGCACAGACATTGATTATGCGCCCCCTGGCATCACACACCACCTGGCAGTTGATGCTTGCATAACCCTTCCAATTAATATATGTAGCCACTTCAGGGCCAGGTGGTGTGCGGATGGCCACATGGGTGCAGTCTATTGCCCCTAGCATGCCAGGCATATGTGCTACCCTGTGGAACTCCTGTATGTTTGCTGTGCGCTCCGCCAGTGTGCTGGGGAAATGGATGTACTCTGCAGCATGTGGCAGCTGTGCACTGAGGAATTGGGTGAGATGGCATGACGAGGCCGACTGGGTTATGCCTGTCATGTCCTCTGTTGGTCTCTGGAAGGTCACCCATGGTGAGCAGGCACATGCAAGCTGTCACTTTGTTTCCACTTACAGAGCATGGCTCCGTCGTGTGGGTGCCAGCATCACATCACTGCACAGCTCACAGAGCCACCTCAGAATTGCCCGGTTCAGGTGATACAAGCCCATGATCTCGGTATCGGTGTACAGCTCGAAGCTGGTGTGGGCTCAGTACTGCCTGTTGGGGGCATACCTCCAACAGGCCCTTCCATGGCCGCGCCCCCCTGCTGCCTGCCTTCTCACCCCTCTCATAACTGCCTCCATCTGGATGGTGGCACTGGCCATGTCCCTGGCTTGTGATCCCCCCTTGGCAGCTTTTTCTGTGTTCCCCCCGCTGTCCTGGCTGCTACTTCCCCTGCACCGGGAACACCTTCCTGTGATGGCCTCAGTGCTGTGTGGCACTTCCCCCTTCTGCACTGCACTGTGGCTGTGGCTCCCCACACCTTCCCTGTTCCTGTGGGTTCCAGGTGCTCTGTTTCTGTCCTGCCTTGTGTGTGTGTGTGTTGCCTGTGTGGCTGGCTATGGTTCAGCAACATGTGCCTTCCCTGTAGTGTTCTTGCGCCTCTTTCTTGTTCCTTTTTATTTTGGCTCAGTTCCGCTATCGCGCAACTTCCACTTGCTCCCCTATTGTGCATGGCGCATGTTGTTGAATATTGCACTGCGCCATTTATGCATAGTTCCTCCCCCTTCAGTTGCACATGCATTCATTATCATTGCGCTCTTGCACAGTGTGATTTGGGGGGCGCATCTGTCTCCCGCTGAATATCGCAGAATGGCACATTTTCGGACTTGCGCTGGCACAACCTTTTTGAATATCTGGGCCATTATGTCTAGAGATGGGTGAAATAGCCCCAATTCGCTCTGTGAAGTGATTCACAGAGTGAAGGAGAATTCACGGAGTAATGCAAAGTCTATTGAAAACAATGACTTCACGTTACTCCACCTTCCCAAATCACTACTCCAACAATTCTTAAGGTGAAGTTCATTGAAAACAATGTACTTCGCCTCACTTCGCCTTGTTTTTAAGCTCCAAAGGCGAATTTTGTAGTGATTCATGAGATTTCAGGTCACATGGGCTCTAGATTGTTCTGCACAGCCTCAGTTTGGGGTAGTGTGTGTAGGAAGCTGTAGGAGACAATCTGCTCTGAGAGCTCTCAGCGATTCAAACCTTCTAAAAGCTGTTAAAAGTCTTTTTGAGTCATTTATTTTGCTGCACCTTTAGTTCATCGATTATAGGAAACCCTTCTGTGCTCATATCATCAAGCATTTATTGTTTGTGTGTGGATTTTGAGCGTTAATGTACAACATTCAGTCTGTGTACTGAGAGACAGTGGAAGTGTGCTTTGGGGAAGGGCCATATCTGTGGTGTAGGTAGATTAACTTGGAGAAAAAGACAGTGCTTTCTGTTTTGGTGATATTTTTCTTGTATAACTTAATGTACACACAGTAATATTTTCAATAATTCTTGTCATTTTTTGCTGACTGTTATGGTGCAGTAGTGCATAATTTTAGTTTGTTTAAAATATGTGGTTATATTACTGAAGTTTTCAATTTGCTGCCACGTATTACTTAGTGTGTGTGTGAGTATGTGTGTGATGCGTATCAGCAAATCAGACACCTTTTATTGTGCCACATAATACTTTCAGCAATCTGAACCTACTATCCACTGCAGCTGTGTGATTTTGTACTTCCTTGTGGTATCTTTACTGGTACTAGTATTAGTGACTGTTACTGCAGCAGTGCAGTACGTACCCCCCACGGTCCTCCCCATCCAGCAAAGGTATTCTTTTCCAGATTTGAATTTCTGATGGTGTGCACTGGTTAGGTGTTGTGCCTTTGCATCTGCATCTCTTCAGTGCACAGCGCAATCTTAGTCTGTCTGTGCATTTGCATCTCTTTAGGGCCCAATCTCCATCTGTAACTTAAGTCACAGTTGCTTCTTTGGCTTCCCTTCAGAGTACTGGACAGGTGTGGTGCATAATTCTGCATGAACATTGTACTCATTAATATGCGTTTTTAAGTCAGGACCATTATCACGAGTCACTTGTGATACAAATCACGTTCTTCATCATCACGGTCACAAATGCAGTCACAAATCACGATTCACAATCACGTCGTGAATCACAACACTAATTTTTTGACTAGTTACTTGGATGTATTGTAAGAATGTTTTGTAATATTTCTCCAGGCTTCACCACCCCACCATTGTACTCTTTAATGAATGTTTTTAAGTCGGGGAGTTTGTGCTACAGCTCATCAGGGAATTACAGCTGTAGGCATTTGCATTCCCAATACAGTTCCATATTGTTTTTCTCACACTGTCGACAACGAATCACGTTCTTCGGTCATGGTCACAAATGCAGTCACAAATCATGATTCATGATCACATCATGAATCACAACATTAATTTTTTTACTAGTTACTTGAATATATTGTAAGCATGTTTTGTAGTATCTGTCCAGGCTTCACCACTCCACCATCGTACTCATTAATAGGCGTTTTTAAGTCAGGGAGTTTTGAGCTACAGCTCATCGGGGAAATACAGCCATAGGCATTAGCGTTCCTTCCCATACAGCATGTGAGTTACAGTACTGTACGTAGTGGTGGGCGAAGTGGCCTCAATTTGCTCTGTGAAGTGATTCACTGAGTAACGCAGAATCCGTGGAGAACTCCACGATGTGAAGCGAAGTACTTTGCTTCATAATGAGGAACACGAAGTCCATTGAAACCAATGACTTTGCATTATTCCACCTTCCCCAAATCACTTCTCCACCAATTTTAAGGTGAAGTACATTGAAATCAATGTAATTCGTCCCACTTCGCCCTGTAAATGAGCTCCAAATGAAATTCTGCAGTTATGCATGGGATTGCAGGTCACATGGGCTCTAGATTGTTCATCACAGCCTCAGTTCTGGCCTGGGTAGTGTGTGTATGTAGTGGTAGCTGGAGACAGTTTGCTCTCAGAGCTTTGCGATTCAAAACCTCTAAAAGCTGTTTAAAATGCCTTTTTGAGGAATATTTTTTGCTCACAATTTAGTACATCGATTGTAGGAAACCCTTCTGTGCTCATATCATTGAGTGTTTATTGCTGTGTGTGGATTTTGAATGTTAATTTAGAACAGACAATCTGTGTTCTGTGAAGTGTGCTTTGGGGGAAGGGTGTATTTGTGGTGTAGGTAAATTAACTGGGAGAAAAAGGCAGTCTTTCTGTTTTGGTTATATATAACTATGTTAATGTACACACAATAATATTTTCAGTAATTCTTGACATTTTTTTGTTGATTGTTGTGATGCAGCAGTGTACAATTTGTTTCTTTAAAACATTTGGTTATATTACTAAAGGTTTTCAATTTGCTACACATTACTTGAGTGTGAGTGTGTGTGCAATGCATGCCATTAAATCAGACACCTTTTATTGTGTTACAGAGTAATTGCAGCAGTGTGAACCTGCTATCCACCACACCTGCATGAATTTTTTATACTGCTTTGTGGTGTCTTTACTGGTAGTGGATTGTTACTGCCGTGCACTAATCCCCCAACTGGCAAAATGTATTCCTTTCCAGATTTGGATTTGTGACTTGTGAGCACTGGTTAGGTGTTGTTGTTGAGCCTTTTCGTATGCATCCCTTGAGTGTGCAGTGCAATCTTAATCTGTCTGTGCATTTGCATGGCACCATTAATTCTGGGAGACTGCATTTCTTGTTACATTCTCATTTCATTTTTTCAGGACTGGAGAATTTTCTGGACACAAGACAGTTGCATTTTGGGGATGCACATTAATTCTGGTGACTCTGTGTGTAACCTGACCACTGAGCGCATGACTGAGTGTTCCATTAATTCTGTGAGACTTTGCATTTCTTGTTACACTCTCATTTCACTTCATCAGCACTGTGGAGTTTTCTGGACACAAGACAGTAGCACTTTGGGGATGCACAGTCATTCTGGTGACTGTGTGGGTGGGATGCTGCCAATATTGTTGTCATTCCACCTTACTTTGCGTTTAAGGAGGAATGACAACGCAATGTAATAATAACAAGGTGAAGTGAGCCTTTCCTATGGGACACTCCACATAGTGAAGTGCCAACGCGAAGTGGCCACTTCGTGTTCACTTCGCCAGTGGATTTTAAATTTGCTGCATCTCTAGTTATGTCTTCTGGGTCTTTTGTGAAAATGGCCATTTGATGCCCTGAGATTTTACCTGGTTAACAAATTTAAAATAAAAAAATAAAAATAAAAAAGTGCAAAACAGTAACACCTGCTGGCCATAAAATAGTATGTGACTATTGTGCTGAATATGTCTGTAGAGGAGTAACAACTTATCCCAAACAGGATAGGGCTTGTGCTCCACACTGGCATATTAAAAGATAAAAATGTCAATAACCCCATAATGCTTGCAGTCCACAGATGGCATATCTGCATCCCATTCTGGTACCATTAACTAGACTGGACCATGCCTCTGCATCGTGAATAGTGCTGACAGATGGTGCAGTCTGACAGATGGCTCTGCACCCACTGGCAAGCCAAAACCTCGCCCCCTCTCTCACCCACTCTACTTGTCATTTGTATGTTTATTACATCCCTGAAAGTCTATGGTTCCCCCAACCCTCATCTGAATCCCTCACTATCTGTATGCATATTGTATCCCCGGTAGTGTAATTGTCCACCCTCCCTCATCTGATCCGCTCAATATCTGTATGCTTCGTGTATAACTGGCAGTCTAGGGGTTCCTCCTCCCTCACCTAATCCACACCCAAGTCAGTTTTTAAGTCTGTATCAGATGTGAGAAGTATGTACAGTAGTGTGCATTTTGTCAAATGTCCTGCAAGTACTGTATCACTAAACAAGAGACTGCTAGTGATAAACAGTAGTAGCTGCGTGAGGCAGACAGCAGATAGTTGCAGATATAAAGGAGGGTCTTTGCCGGTCACCATCACCATGGAAGACAAGGGGAGTGAGCATCATGGGCAAGGACCAGGTGGGTGGTCACTAGACTATCAGAGAGTGATAGGGATTTAAAAACAATGAGAGGAGATTGGGTGAGGAAGGGGGAACCACTTCACTACCACAGAGTGATAGGGATTTAAAACCAGATTTGCATGACTATCGGTTGAGAGAGGGGGAACCACTAGACACCCAGGAATATAATAAGCATACAGATAATGAGGGGATCAAGTGTGGGGGTGAGGGCTGACCACACAACGGTGTGCACAGTTGTAAAAGTAGGCTTTTGGCAGTGTTAACTAGCCATGTTTTTACAGTCTGTTAGCGCTACCAAAAACATTTCAAAGTATCAGTGCGCCACAATGCAGTGTTACCATTCATTAGCATATGCGCTTGGGACTAGTAAACAATGCATTAATTTGGTCTTTTAATATAGTGGTGGCTGCACTAGCAGGCTTTAAGCCACACTACATCCAATTAACATAGAAATAATCTTGCAAGTGCCATTCTGATTAATAGAATATCTGGGCCACTGTGTTTTACATAAGAGAGAGGACCTTATGTAAGACAGTAGGAAGTAGTCAGACTGCTATCACTTAATTTGTCTATGCACTTGTAAAAAAAGAAAAATAAAGTACTGTATTATGAACTGCGCTGTTCTAACATACAACACAATGTGCAACTTAAGGAAGCAAAAAAATACTGCTGTTTTAATTTTTATTGTTTGCATTGTGTCATAAAATACCTTAAAAACATAATGAGGAAAAAAACGGTACTCGTATGCTTTATATATAGACAATACTTGTGGTTTGATTTTTCCAGCTCCTGCCCCCCCCCCACCACCACCACCACCCAGAACAGCATTATATTGTTCCCAGAATGCTAAGGTAACATTGCTATGTTTCCTGACTCATTACACCATTCCCCATTCCAAGTAAGTTGCTTCATAAAAATAAGAATAAACAAGCATTTGTCAATTAAACAATAATGCCTGACAGGGTGTGTGTCGTGCTGGGATAACATCACGCCTCAGGTGGTTGGGCACGAGGCCGCAGGTTGACTGTGTCCAATAACTGAGGCGTGACGTTATCCCAAACAACACACACCTTGGAGGGCATTATTGCTATTATACAGTGGCTTGTTGTTATACAGAATAAAAAAAATCATTTTAAAGATGTTTTTGTGTGGAAAAATATTTTGGTTTTTAAAAGAAGATGAAACAATGAAGCACATCATCAAGCGGCACATAATCAAGCAAAAAATCGTCAACAGGTTTACAGTGGTGCTGAGACTAGACCCGTGATGTTGTACTGGGATAACATCACGGGTCCAGCCCAAGACTGACCAATCAGAGTCCAGGATTTTTTCTTGCCATTGTATAATGCCGAACGTTTGATGCTTGTTAAACAATTTTTTTTTTATTTTGACCCCAACATTTGAAGATACTTATTTTAGGATTTGCCTTATAGACATGACATGTACCATTTATAGTACATTGTCAGAAATGTCATTACACACCAGAGATTCAAAAGCACATCTCGTCCAGGATTTAAAAAATGGCAAGTGTCACGTATATGAGGTGGTGTGGAAAAATGGCTATGTTGAAAGTTTGGAGTCAAAAGATTGAAAATTAGCAAAGTTATGAGTGAACACTGAAATATTGTAATGTTTAGTCACAACCAGGGGCATTTTACTGTATTTTCACACTAAATTTTCAGCATAGCCTTCTTATTACCCCAACCTACTGAACCCGTTAGGTGAAAATTTTCAAATGCCTGCTAAGATGTCATTCCACGCCACCGAAACATCATTCCGTGCCATAGATATGAAGACACATTTTGGACAGGACTTGAAAAATGACAGCTAACCCATTCCTGAGGTGCAGTGAAGAATTGGCTACGGTATGTTGAAAATTTGGGTTCCAAATATTAAAAATTACCAAAGTTACGAGCCTGCATTTGCAAATTTCAAAGTACATTCATAACTTTGTTGTTTTTTAATATTTTTATGCCAAATTTTCAACATAGTCTTCTTATGACCCCAACTCATGAATAAGGGTGGAGAAAATGTTCAAATCCTGCTCAAAAGGTGATTGTGTGCAGCGATTATGAAATCACCTTTCTTGAAAGATTTGCTTAATTTCACTGCCATTTTTCATGAAGTGGGGTCCCAAAAAAGGCATGTTGACAAATCTGGTGCAAAAATATTCAGAAATTAACAAGTTATGCCACTAAGTTCAAAACCCTATTGAAATACATTGAACCACGTACCTGATTTCTTTAGTTTGTGATCTGGCTTTGAAGAGTTAAGATGAGTCTGTGGTCCAGAGACGATTACAGCATTGGACCCCCCCCATGGGTAAGTAAGGGCTTGGGGGGGTTGTTGGTGCTGAGTTGGAGGGTTGGATGGGGGACAGAACAGCACAAAAGACATTGATGGACGGTTTTCTCTTTTATTACTTATTTATTTTATTTAGTTTTTGTTTACCGGGTAAGTGCACTAGCCAACAAATGACTATTTTCAGGCACGGCCCGAGAGAGTACAAGGCAATACATACAGAAAAGCATTTCAGAAATCCATGACAGCAGTCAATATAGCTTGTTCTTAGCCATGTAGACAAAGATGACAGTAAACAGTAAACAGTAAAGTGCCTGACAGCAAAACAATGTAGCTTATTTTTAGCCATGTAGACACAGATAACAGTAGATTGGCTAACAAAATATTAGCCAGTATTACATGCAACAGTAGCAAAGATACTACAGTCAACTAAACATATCATGGAACAGGTCATAACAGGAAGAGAACAGGCACTAGTACAGTCATACATTATTATAAGTAGGCATTAACTATGGTATATAAAACACCATGTAGGATAATACAGTCAACTAAACATGTAGTAGAACGCCTCATAACAGGAAGGGATCGGGCCCCAAAGAAAAAGTGCTTTGTACATGTGTCATCACAAGAGTGTAAAAATTTGCTTAGAGAAGTACCTAACAAATTTAAATTGAGGAAGAGAACTGGGTTTTCAAGGTTAAAATGTAAAAAATACTATGAGGAACAGTTTTCTTTATTTCACATGGTGACACTGGGGGACTGGGTACCGTCAGTGTCAGTGTTATTTTTGGCAGCACCGGGGGATGGGCTCCCCAGTACTACATAACTAAAACAGGCAGGGCAGGAGGGATTAGAGGATTAGGTAGTGAGAGGAGTCTCTGTGAATGAAAATAAATGACAGTCACGTAACGGCACCAAGTGTATATATAGGATTATTGCTCCTTCTATAAATGCTGCTTCTTCCCATGCCAACAATTTCCAGTGTTCAATTTATCATGTGACTGCAATATGTGGGAGCAAGATCTATGTAATGTACTATAATGTAATATAAATGCCTCACCATGAACTGAACATGTTCATTGCAGTGTTTGTTTTGTTTCTTTACACAACTGATGTTAGTACCTGAGTTTGAGTGAGGTAATCTCACAGAAAGGAGTCGTTTGCTGATATTGGTGGAGCACTAATCCTATATACACACTAAGATGCCATTACAGGACTGTCACTCATTTTCTTTCACAGAAAATCCTCTCACTACCTAATCCTCTAACTGCCACTGCATTCCTTCCAATACATGAGTGCAATACAAGGCTGGCAATATAGCCTAGAGGTTAGAGGAATGGGTTGCAAATGAGCTTGGTACATCCAGCAGAACAGACCTGAGTTTGATTCTCACAACCTCCACTTGCATACTGTGTGACTCTGAACAAGTCACTTAACCACCCAGTGCTCCCAGGTCACCCCTGAAAACAAGCACTTGTGCCTAGTGGTCCTTATCCGGTTATCAAAGACTAAAAATTAAAAAAAAATAAAAATATTAAAAGCTGACCATGAAGATTAACATATGGAGCAACACTACTGCAGGTTTATATGGTCTAAAACACCTCACCTACATAAAATGGCTACTAAATGAATGATTTTCCCAGTTGGAAAAGATGCCTCTGACAGATAACTGACACTAAGACGATGGCTCGAGCATCACAGAAAGTTTCTGTGTTCATGAATGGCATCTCGAACAAGCGTGTACTTGGCTTTCTCATCCATGTCACTAACTGCCGCTGTCTCTGTCAGCGTGACTTCAATAAGAATGCACTTGCATAAAGAAGAAAGGGCGGGTTTATTGACAGCCTGCTCCAAACCAATTTTGACATACAAAAAAGTTTTATTGCTGGATTTCATTGAAAATGAATCCATTATTATAAATAGAATAAAGTATGGGGTGGTGTGTGTAATGAGAAGATTACATCCCCCCTCCCCTGAGGTGTTAGATGCTACATAAACCCCAAGGAAAGCCGAAGCCGTGAGGTTTATTAAAGCATCTAACATCAAGGTGTGTGTAAAACTAAAGAGTTTTACACACTACCCCAAATTTTATTTTATATAATTGCTGGGTTTCCCTTTTTTGCTACAGCAATTATATAAAATAGCAGAGGTTCCCAAGCAGCTGCACTCTGGTTTTGTTTTTGCCTGGTCCTCATGTTTCTGGTGTCTGAGATTTTCAAATGTTTTGTGATGCTCGTAAATGTGGAAATGACATTTGTTTTCCAAAAATAACTTACTAGCAAGTTCCACTGATGGTTCACTTTCTGGGAGAGGGCTAGCATTGAGCAGTTGGGAAGGGACGAACTGCGGCGGACACCTGTGCAGAATGAGGGAAACCATGTGCATGTCTGCCATAATAAACACTCCTTTATTACGGCAAATTATGCCATGGTTTCCTTGTGGGAAAAAGGGAAACCCATTAATTATAAATAAATTACAAACAGACACATTTCAGGTTAGTACTCATTTTATTGCAATGAGAGAAACAAACAACTGCATGATTCAGCTGACAGTGCTCCTTTAACATTCAGCCCCATGTGTTGCACTTGTTGTCAGTGCTGTGACGGGCTGTGATCTTTCTCGTGCACACCACTCAGTCTGTGTCTGGTGTTGGCAGCTGATCAGCCTCATGCAAATCAAAGGAATGAAGCCTTCTCTGATTGGAGTGTCTTGGTCTTTGAAGTACAAGAAGTTCCTGCCCAGCAAGCAGCGAGTGGTGTCACGACCACAGTGCATGGTCATTTATCTAGACTGCTGAGCCCTTGCTATTCTGAATTTCAATGGGCTTGGCAGCATCCCCCCCCAAATCCCCTTTCAATATAACCAAACATTTGGTGCATATGCACATCAAACATAAAAAGAAGAGCTGGGGGTTACTGCAAGGGGCTTTCTTTCTCATTACAGTGCAAACATGAGCTCTGTAGACCCCTGCTGTGATTAATCCTCCATCAAACTTGGCTGGCTTTGAATGAATTTACATCAGAACTATGGTCCTCGATTTGTGCTCTTAGCCTCAGTATTTGTGGCATGTCTCCTTATGCCCACTGCTTTTTTTCTGCAGTGCTGGGAAACTGGGATTCACTGTCCTATGCAGCCAGTATAGTGTTATGTTTGTGCAACTGTGTTAGTTTGTTTTTGGCAGTTTTCACTCTCTATTCCAGAGGAATTACCACCCTGTAGGGTTACAAAAGGCAAGGAACCCTCTGAGAGGGTTCCACCCCTAGAGGTGCTACGGGATGATTCCCGTGACTAATGGTACCTTAGGAATCCCCCTAAGACGAGAGTGCTGATGCTGGAGGAGGAAGGGAGGATGGTGGGGCAAAGAAAAAATGCTTCACAATGAGGCTGAGAGGAACTGTTTATATAGCTCAGGAAGTGGGAGTGTCTGGCTGCTTGGCCACCAAACTCCAAGCAAAGCCTTTCCAATTCACTGACCTATGCAGCCAGTATAGTGTTATGCTTGTGCAACTGTGTGTGTTTGGTTTTGGCAGTTCGAACTCTCTGTTCCAGAGGAATTACCACCCTGTAGGGTTACGAAAGACAAGGAACCCTCGGAGAGGGTTCCACCCCTAAAGGTGCCAAGGGACAATTCCTGTGACTAAAGTTACCTTAGGAATCCCCAAAAGAAAAGTATAATCATCCCCAAAGAAGGAGGCAACACGAAGCATATGAGCAAGCAGTAACTGTGACATAGGAGCAGTAACTGTAATATAGTAGTAGAGAAGCATAGGCAGTTTGATAATGCAACGAGATGCTCAGTTGGATAACAGAATGACTGCCCAGGTTTGCATAGCATGATACTGATGGTTTGCATTGAGATTAGGGGATCCCCTAAGGAGAGAGGGAACGGCAGAACATCCTCCACCTCCATCCAACAGTGGAACCTACCTAAAGAAACTAGGGGAAACAACTTTGCTAACTAAGTGTTATGACCTGAGCCAGTGGAGGAGAAAAAAAACCCTATGAGGAGGAAATCTCTGGGGATCCAAGGCCTAGGTCACCTTCCCTCCAGGCTTGGGATAGTTTATTTAGTGACAGCTCTGCAGCTGCAATTTGGAAAACCCAATTAAAGGGAGCTGGAAAATATTCCAATTTTGAGGAAGGCTCTCACTCAAACCCTCTAGTGGGAATGCCGTGGACAGCTGCGAAAAACTCTGCAACAATACATGCAACCAAGGCGCAGGAGGAGAGCAATGACTGCTGAGGCACTCACCTGGCCTACCTGCCCTAAACTTAAACCAGGTGAACCAGAGGCAGTCGTAGGGAGAATGCAGTGGAGGTGCCTTGCTAGAGAAACCACTAAAGTCAATGGCTAACCATTATAGTGGAACATTAGAGCCAAAGGAGATCATTGTAACCACCCTTCACCACTAGTCTTAAATTCTACACCAGGAGCCACTGTCACATACCAGGCAGCTAAAGCCAAGCCTGGGGTGAGGATATTCCCAGCTATGGGCCAGGTGAGAAGGATCCCGCCCCAAGTTGCACACTCTCGAGATGCGGACTAAATGTAGTGTGAAATCATCGGCTGCAGGAACCCTGCACCAGATAGAATGTCTGACATGCCCCAGAATTGATTGAGAGCTGAAAAGCTGGTGAGCTGAATGAGCATGGTGTGCTAAGATTGTAATAAGCATTGAGTGCTGAGACCTTGCAAGGTTGAATGCAGATTGAGTGCAGCAGAATCCCAGAGGCTGAAACCGAGGGGATGGCAGTAGGCATGAAACAATGGTTTGTGTAAGCAAGGAGCAAAGGTTGTGTAAGCAAGTGTGGACCTGCACGTAGGTCAGTAAACAGAGTAGTAATAAGTGGACCTGCACATAGGTCTGCATAACATAGCACAAACAGCACTGAATAATGGGGCAAGCCAGCCAGGCATTTCAAAGCCAAATCAAGATAACAAACTCTGAGGATTTTTGGCGGCGAAGACAGGATTTAGAACAGAAATAATTAGCCACATTGGCCACAACCCCCCAAACACCTCCCAGTCCCTACCATAGGACAAACAAGGAAGCAATAGAAGGGCTGAGAACCACATGCAGATATAAAAGCTAATGTAATAGACTCATCAGGAGCTTTAGCTAACTTCAGAGTAGAACAAGGTACAATAGTAACGGGAGTAAACAAAGTAGTAGCAGGAAGCAATTAGGCCTGTGCAGCAGTAGTGAAAACAATTGAGTACACTGAGTTGTAACTGCAATAAACAAAATAAAAGGAGGCACAATGCTCTGAAAGCACTGTCACAAGGCAGTGCAATGAGACTGCTGCAATGAGGTAATTAGAACAAGCATAAGTGAGCTGCATAGCTAGGTTCAAGTAAATCTGAGTCAGGTGAAAGTAATAGAGTATGCAACATGGAGCAGCTATAGTTGAGCTAAAATACACAGATCAGGTTTGCAGTGCAAGTAATTTGAGAGTTGTGAGTAACTGAAAGCAAGCAGTATGAGCACTGGAGTAACAGTATGCTAGGAGCTCAGAAACAAAGCCCCCCCCCCCAAAAGGAAAGAGCACACACAGCTGAGGGCAAAATACAAACCAGAATTAGGGAAATAAACACAGAAACTCAGCAGAGACAAGCAGGAGCAGCAAGGTGGGGGGGGCAACCAGCTCAGAGGACAAACTGACAGAGCCTTCGGCTGCAAAAAAAAAAAGCTTCACAATGAGGCTGAGAGGAACTGCTTTTACTGCTTTTATATTCTCTGGGGTACCCCAGGGCTCCATACTAGGACCCCTGCTGTTCTCCCTGTTTGTGAATGACATAGCTGAAGTGTGTGCACCCAGCAATCTACTGCTCTACGCTGATGATACAGTAATCTATCACAGTGACCCCCAATCCTCCGTTATCGCAATGGAACTACAAACCTGCCTAGCAAAACTTGAAACGTGGTTAACTGCCAACCAACTCAAGCTAAACGAGGACAAGACAAAAGCTGTCCTCTTTGGGACCCGGCGACTGGGTAAAGACCGTAGTGGTCTTCTCTCTATAACATCAGCTCGAAGAATGCGTGTCAAGGTCACTGACCAATTTAAGTATCTTGGGATTACCCTTGACCAGGGACTAACCTTCAAACCCCATATAGATATCCTAACAAAAACCATCCACCAGAGACTGGGCTTGCTATACCACCTTGGGAACTCCCTCTCTGGAGAGGCACATAGAGCCATTGCTAACTGCAACCTCCTCCCCTATTTACTGTATGGTTCTCCAATATTACAGTCCCTCAGAGAGACTGAGCTAACTAACCTCTCCACCCTCTACCACCGCATTGCTCGCTTTGCAACCCACCTCCCTAGGCAGCACCACTGCAAAGCTCTTAAGGATCTTAACTGGTCACACAAGCTTAAACTATCTTTTCCCCTGCCTGCCTTTCCTACAAACTCCTCTCCACACGCCCATCCACCTCACCTCAGTGACCTGCTTACTCCTAAAGTCCCTCCGCAACCCGCGGTCTGCCCCAGTCGACTCTCTTGAACATACCCCGCATCCGCACTCAATCAAGGAAAACGCTTCTTCCAGTTCACCACCCCTCACTTCTGGAACTCGCTCCCCTCTTCCCTGCTAGACAAACCCTCCCTCTCCTGTTTCAAGGCCGGTCTCAAAGTCTACCTCCTAGAACTGAGCCTCTGCTGCTGCAACCGCTAGATATACTCCCTACCCCTCATGACCTTATGTGACCATCTACGAACCCATGGTGCCCCTAGTACCAACTAACCTCTATCAACTGTATTTCTCCTTACAACCTGTGTTATGTTCTTCCCTTTGAATGACCCTTGGACTTTTGAATTTATTGTTTTTTTTTTTCTCCCCCTGGGCAATGCAATTTTATTTTTTTCTTACTACTGGTACTTCCTACTTGCTCTCTATCTCTGCCCTACAGTTACGCAACCTCCTGTATGAACTGTATATACATTATTTTTTAATTTTCTTATGTATCTGTATGCTGTACCTTATATATGAATTGTATATGTATCTTTGAAGCTGTATACTGTACATAATGTAAAGTTGGTGGTGTATTCACCCCGGGTCGCCCCTGAAAAAGGGACCTTTGGTCTCAGTGGGTTTACCTGGTAAACAAAATCTAAATAAATAAATAAATAAATAGCTCAGGAA
The DNA here is from genome assembly GCA_016271365.2 of Neoceratodus forsteri. NCBI lineage: Eukaryota > Metazoa > Chordata > Ceratodontiformes > Ceratodontidae > Neoceratodus > Neoceratodus forsteri. Next base: position 348,167,206 of record JADMNL010000023.1, read on the forward strand.
GTGGGAGTGGCTGGCTGCTTGGCCACTGAATTCCAAGCAAAGCCGTTCCAATTAATGTTAGTGAGGCCTGTTGGTGTCTCTGAAGAACTGGGTCCCCCTAGATTTATAACAAGCCACAAGCACACTTTTCCTTAAAAAAGTCTGTCTGTAACATATCTTTTCAGATTATCTCCCAGTATTAGGGCAATGCAGAATCTTCAGATTCTAACTGAAAGAAATTCCACAGAATTCTGGAAAATTCTAATTCTGCGGAATTCTGGGTCGAGCAATTCTGAAATGCCAAAAGTTTACTCTTTTGTTGATCAGTAATCCCCAATTTACATAACTGCAGATTCCTTATCTACAAGCTATGGAATATTATTCTGTGATTACCTAATCTGCAGAAAGTTAGAACATGGTTTACGCTGTATTGATTGTTGGAATACTGCAGAATTCAAAAATAAATTCTAAAAATAATTTTAGAGGCAAAATTGCCTTCCACACCGATTCCGCCAGTGGGATTCAGCATTCCACACAGCTTCACCTAATATCCAGACTTTCTTTTTTAAGCAGTGGGTATTTGCTAAGAAGGTAGTGGTGGCTTATTTGCAAAATCATGGAAGCTTAATATATTGAGTCAGGTTCAGTCTTTTTTCAGAACTGATGATATTACACCATTATTGCAAGACCTGCAGTGAAAACCAATAAGACACCACTAACATTGTATTTCTGATGTAACCCACATACCAAATGTGGGTTATTAAAAAGGTCCCAGAGATTAAGAAGTTGATAGCCAGCTAGTAAAAGGATGCCCCTTGAGATAAGAAATTGGGAAGAAGCTAAGAGAAGCCAGCTAGGTCCAGCTAGAAAGTTCCAGGAGTCAGCAAGAGTTTGCCATGAGCAGAGCAGACGAGGAAGAACAGCCATCCCAGCCTCTGGGCTGGGAATTAGGCTTCTGGGTGTGATGGGTTAGAGTGGCCTACTGGGCCTATGGATGTGGTGCAGAGTGTCTGTTGGGTGTCCGTCCCCAGAGGGCCACCTTCAGTAGGAGATTGAGAGAGAGAGAGAGGTATAGGGAGTGAGGAAGAAGAAGTATGAGGGAGACAGAGATCAGCAAGGCTACAAGAGAAGTATCTAGAGATATCCAAGAAAATATATAAGAAACAGCATGTATGACAGAAATACTGAGTCAGAGATAAGCTAAGAGAAAAATCAGAGCGAGAGAAAGAGAGAGAAACAGTGAAAGAGCACTCTAGGGTACAGATGGAAAGAAAAGTGAGGCTTGGCCTAGAGTCCCATACTTGGGAGGGTGCCTTATGCGAGAAGAGCATTAATGAGATCAGTGCTGAATTATCCTCAAGTGATAGCAATGAGAATCTAAAAGTTCTGAAGAAATTTGTTTTGTAGAACCCCTAATGGATGCTTACAAAGTAAATTGGCAGTTTAACTAAATGTGCCCAGAGACACATAGCTCTAAGATTAGATCCCTGGTGGATGGAGAGATTGTTCTATAGGGGAAGTACAACTGTGTGGGAGGAGTCTAGGAGAAATCCTTCACCAATCCCATCGAGGTGTATGCACCACTTAGTGGTCACACGTGTCTACTAAGCACTACTGACAAAGACTGTCTCTCATAGGGGGTGTGCATCAAATCCAAACTGACTGCCCAATACTAGCTGTATTTGTCCATATTCTGAATACCAGCTGTATTACCATGTATTTAACAGCTGTATTTTGATACAAAGTACCCCAATAAAAAAATACTTGTAAAAATCTTTAAACCCCCACCCACATGGCAGAGTTGCTATCCCTTCCCCTATCACTCAGGTATACATTCCCATCCTGCTGTAGCACAGCAACATGCCACCTTTGCCTCCTTCCCAGATGCAGTGATATATAAGGACCCATCCTAAGTGAAAATCAGTTTCTGGCTAGGCTAGTATAGTGGGATGCCAGCAGCAGTAGCCAAGTCAACCCTCTTGCCTTGGGCTGTCTGATCTTTTAAACAGATACCCCCTGTACCCTCATACACCTACCATCACCTTCCCCCTCCAACCTCCAGTACTCACTGACACCGAAAGTAAATGAAATGGGGTCCCACAGGAAGTGACCAGCACAGCTCTCACTCCAACTTAGCTGGCTACCATAAAACAGAAATCTCCCACACCACCCTTTGATACCAGCCACCTTCCTCCCTTCCACCCCATGCACTCACTGACATCTGACATCCAAAAGTAAACCATGGTGGCTAACTGGCATGGCCCACCCTCCACCTCAGCTGGCCACAATCTATTGAATGGAACTGGGTGCTTGCTCTGTAGTAATCTCTGATTGGCTCCCTGGCCAAGCAATAGTGCTTCTACAGACCATTGCACTACCATTATGTTACTTGTCCCTGGAATGGGTAGAGACTGAGGGTGGGCTCAAAATCTGGCAACCACTACAGTTTATTATAGGAGTGCACTACCATTATGTTACTTGTCCCTGGAATGGCTAGAGACTGAGGATGTGCTCAAAATCTGGCAACCACTGCAGTTAGTCATAGGAGGCCTGTAGGGAGAGTGATGCTGTGAAACACCTGAGCAGTTGAAGGCACAGCAGGTTTTCTTAGGCTGCTATGAAAGACAGACAATTAAACAAGGATATAAGCAGATAACAGAACAACCAAAAAACAAACAATAGAATCAGATAAGAAAACACAGACACCTGAGTGCAGAAAGAAAAGGTTCAGTAAGAGCTTTCCCACAGCAAGGATGTACAGTAGTAGGCCAGAAACAGAATATGCAGAGGAAGGCTGTTAGGATTACCAGCTGCAAGATCCCAAAGGCCAAATGGAAAGCACACAGGAGTCAGGAGCCAATGACTCCAGGAGATCCTGATGGGAGAAGGCAGGCAGGAAGGTGGCCAGAGCCACAGCACAAATAGAAACAGGATGGTACAGGCCACCAGGAGCACATAGTAGGAAGCAGTGGGACAGGCACAATGGAGGGCACGGGAGGAAACAGTTGGGGAAACAGAAGCATGGGAGAGCAGGAGTGGCAACAGGCCACAGTTTAAAGATCAGGATTGGCGAGGCCATGAGGGAGGAAGACAGGGGAGTGAGGAGGATGAACAAAAACTGTAGGAGCAGAGAAAAGCAGTGATAAGGCCACAAAGAGAGAAGTGGCAGAGCCACAGAGGAGCAAGAGTGGGGAAGATATGGGAGAACTTGAGCAGCAGGAGCGGCAGAGGCATGAGATAGAAAGGGAAAGGGAACAGACACAAATGAGGTAAAAAAGTAGCAAGTCATGTCGGGTGGGTTCCAGAAGAAATGGCAAACACAGACAGTGGGGCAATGGTTACTAGGTATAAGAATGAAATAAACAATGAGAAAGACTAAGAAACAATATTATCAAAGACAGAGCAGCAGGTCTTGACCCAAGCACCACGTAAGATCACACATGAAAACATTAGCCAAGGGGGGAGTGGATGTGTGTGGCTTAGGTAGGGAAGGGGCAGTCTTGCAGCCCCCTACCCAAACCACAGGTGAAACCTTCTAAATAAAACGGAAGAATGGTACATTTAAAAAAGCAATAAGTTTCAGTGTTCTAGGGTCAGTGCACTTAAGCACTGCTGAGGTTAAAGTTGATTTGTCTTATCCCATACACCATTTTTGGCAATCAGGGGCTACAGAAAATGAGAACACCAGCAACTGGAGATGGGTACAGTTGTTCCAGTTCTCATTAAAACCCCAAAAGTTGTTCTAAAATGTTCTTGTTTTTCTTAAATCTCATTTCAAACCTGAAAATTTGCAGAACAAGGACACACTGTTTAGGTGTATTACATAGACCCCCAGGACATATCTGGAAATGAGCTATTTCAGCTCATAGAAAGAGAAACATAGAAATTGTTGGCAGATAAGGACCACTAGGCCCATCCAGTCTGCCCGTAAGCCCTATACATGTATACGGCCACTGACCTTATGTGTTCAATGGCTTTACTATGTCATTATGTCTTTCCTTGTAAAACATTTGAGATAAATTAAATAGCTGCAATAGATCAGGTGATTCCATTTGTTGAGTTCACCACAGTCTAAATAATCACAGATTATCTCAAGTTTGGTTTGCGTAAATGATCATAAACACCTGTATCTCCGTGAGGCATCCAGCTAGGCAACAGGCTGTGAAAGCTGGTCAGAACTTTGTCTTCCAAGTGCACTGTAGGTAAAGCAGTTGGGTCATATGAGACTGCACAGCAACAACCTCTAATCAGCTCTCCACTATTGGAGCCTAGGCTATGACCCAGCTGCTTCTGTATGGCCACCATGTTCTAACATGCCATTGGACTACCCTACCACCTCGTATCACTTCGTCCATTTTCTCCTAATCCTCCTACATTTTTCTCTCTTATCCTTTACCCCTTTTTTTGCTTACACCCCCACCTTTTCTTTTCTTCCTCCTTATTCACCTCAAATAGCACTTATTGTACTTGTCTGTGTATATTATTTCTCTCACATTGTTATCTGATTGAACTGCTATTCGTCCAAAATGTATTTGACGGGATTATACCGAACAATGTTTCTCTATACTTGAGTTTGAATGTTTGTGATCTCCTTCCTAACTGTGTTACATATTTCATGTGCTGCATCACATGCATACTCATGTATTTCAAATTGTACTCTCCCAGGTCGTGCCTGAAAATAGGCATGCTTATGCCTAATGCACTCACCCAGTTACCAAAAGCAAATAAATAAATAAATAAATACCACACAATCTGGGCAGCATCCCCACTCCAGCATGGTTGTAGGGCATTCCCCACTCTGGGTTCCCAATCTTTGGAACTCCATGGGATTCCTGCATCACTGCAGCTTCTCCTACCTTACTGCCAACACCTCCATACTTGGCACTGCATGCTGTATCTTCATGTTTCTCCTCCTTGGCATGGACACCTTCCTTCTCTTGCTTCCACTAGAATCTCCCTATGATGCTTCAGGGGGACCATGCTGAGACCAACCCACTATCAGGATGCCCCCTTTGAGGAGAAAATCCTTCACAACTACTGCATGTTGCCAGGGGTCCCACTTCATTCTGTTGGCATTACAGACAGTCTCTACTAAATCAAGATCCTTATCTGAAAGTCTGCTTTGATCTTTTCAGATCATCCATTCCCAAGCTGCTGCCAGCCTGCAAAGGCTCTCTGGACACCCAGACGACCATCAATCAGACCACCAGACAGACTTCCACACCTGACTCTGACACCTCCTTTTATCCATTAAACTGTTCCCACTCCCACTTCTTCTGAGACGTGGCACCAGTCAGGCCAGTCTCAGTGCAGGCATCTTACAGGGAAACAACAACCACCCCTTACCTGGATGAATGGCTTGCTACATGTATGTTATATGTATTTTTCCCATACCTTATAATGAAACTGCAGCTATAAAAACCTTGACACTGCATTCTGCTCTGTCACCAGGAGGCAGTTACATATGACATCACTGCCACCATACATATGGTTATTTACTTGTGGTGGCAGCTATGTCATCAGCTGCCCTCTGCTTGTGACAGATTAGAATACAGTTTCATGATTTTTTATCCCCATGCTTTCATAATGTATGTAAAATATAAAAATAACTAACTCTAGAAACAGATGAACAAGAATAAAGAATAAATAAATGGATATTTTTGCAACAAATTATGAATGGTTGCCTATCCTCGGCTCTGCCTGTCCTCTCGGGAGTCCCTCAAGGCTCCATTCTGGGCCCCACATTATTCAGTCTCTTCCTGAACACCCTTTCCAACTCTTGTGCAGGAAAGCTGCTATTATATGCAGATGATGCAGTCCTGCTCTCCTCGCACCCCAATCCGGCCACTCTCCAGAACAGCCTACAAACCTCTGAAAAATGGTTCCTCAACCACCGCCTGGTCCTGAATCTCAAGAAAACAAAGTCAATGATCTTTACACACCACCAAAGTAGCTCCAAAAATGCCCCCCTATCCATACTCCCAACACCCTCCATCCCCTTGAGCAGGTGTCAACATACAAATATCTGGGCATCACCTTTGATTCGGCCTTCTCCTTCCATGCCCATATCAGTGCCCTATCCTCTGCCATGAACACCCGGATTGGGCTCCTCTATCATCACAAAGACTGCTCTCCTAGCCCGCCCTACGGTTGGCCATCACTTCCTCCATCCTGTCACTAGTTGACTATGGCCTCCCCATATACACAGCCGCTGGCCCCACTACCCTCACCAAAGTCCAGACCTCCATCAACAAAGCCTGCAGGCTCCTGGCCAGTGCCCCAAGTGGAACCCACACATGCTGGCCTATACCACCACGAACATACTCAATCTGGAAGAACGTCTGCAATAGCACACTGGTATACTAGCAAAAAAGACTCTTCTTGGACTGTGTCCCCCTGGTGTCACTGCTCAACTCCAGTCTGCTTCCCACTCAACCGCCACCCATACCACCTGCAATGCTGCCTTCCAGGTGCCTAGAGCCAGGACCTCCCTTGCCCAAAGGTCCTTTTATTACAGAGCACCGTCCTTGTATAACTCCCTCCCCAAGCACATTTCAAACACCCCTAAAATTGGTCAGTTCAAAGCTGCCCAACGCAACCACCTACTTGGCACTCGGAAGTGTACGTGCCTACGGTAAGGCCTGCCGCTGTTCTCCAGGCTCGATAGTCTGCCCCACTCCATTTTCCTCTGGCTATTGCCTGCATGACCTACCAGGTCCTAACAGTGTTTTCTGCTCTGTGCTATGGTAAACTACCTATGCTTTATGCTATGTATAATGTACTTTGGTAAAATACCTATGTCTTATGCTATGTATAATGTATGTATTGCACCTGTATTTTTCCACCCTGTCTCGCCGCACCATTTGTTGTTCTCTTCCCTGTGACGAGGTGCCTTTGTAAATGAGTCTGTGACTCAAAGGTTGTAAATCCAATTTATGAACTAAATAAATAAATACAAATAAAAACATAGATGGCATTTTATATTTTCATTGTCAGTCACCACTAGGTACTTTTATGTAACCCACATAAGCTATTTACATGCAGACAAAGATATAGTCTGCAGATACACCACTTTGACACTAACTTTCCTAGTAACCAACAGGCCTGCACTACAGATTTACACCAGTAGGTCTTGCCTTCGAACTTTAATGTGACAGAATGGTTGCTATGGAAACAATCTGAATGTACAAGGCATACCTGTTTTATTTATTGATATCTTGGAGAATGCCTGGGTGCAGATGCTCATTTGTAGGTTCCACATCAGTTACAAGAAAAAAATTGAACAGGTACATAGTATTACATTACAAGGCATTACATTACAAGAAAGTACAACATTGCACTGGGACAAAACAATACATTACAAGTTAGGTAGACATAAATTGGTGTGAATTGCAAGGCTGGGATAGCATTTAGCTTAAGGTATAACATTTAGACACCGCTATGGCATTGGTGAGAAGGTGTCTGTGTCAGAGAGTTAGGCATACTTGTGGAGGGAGGAACAGAGTGAATAATAGGCACAGCTGTGGCACAGTGAAGTGTATGCCCACATAAGGGGTTAAGAACAGACTTAAGGAGGGTTGGAGACAATGGGGCTAGGAGAGCATCAGGTGGGGGGGCCTGTGGGCAGGAACAGAGAGAGGAAGGGGACGGGGTAGATGGTGGGGTGGAACAATGAAGTGCTGTGAAGCTAGGTGCCCCTAGGATTAGGTGGAACACTAAGTGCTGCTGCTTTACAGTCGTCCAAATGTAGGAAAGTTGTTTTGGTCATCATGAATGGCCAATGCAGTCACAGTTGTCTTCCATGGCAAGGTGGTTGCCTGAGCTTACGTTTGAAAGCACCAATGGTTGTGGTATCAGAGACGGCTGAAGGAGGTGCTTTGGTCCAGTGTGGTGCATGGTAGTAGAATGCACACTGACCCTGTGCAGTGCGGCATCTAGGTTCACTGAAAATTTGGCTGTAGGTACTTCTGGTCAGCCTGGCATTTACATGGCACATGAGCAGATTCTAGACTCCTGGTGGCATCAGATTTAGTGCGATTTTTTGGGCCAGTAGACAGGTATGGTACTTAACTCTGCTATTTGGCTATAGCCACCCTGCCCATGAATAGAGTTCACAGGTGTGTGTAAGCCTTGCAATACCTATGAGGAGTCAGCAGGCCTTATTAAGGCCAGGGAGATGCAATTTAGTGCTGAGTCTGGTGCAGAACCATAAACAGCCAGGCCATAGCCAACAAGGGTAACAACTGAGCTGGTGATGGCCATATTAAGTGCTTCATATCTCATATGTAAGGCTGTGCTTGCGGTGGGGGAGTATCCCAGTTCTGTAATTGATTGCCTTGGCTGTGTTGTCTATATGCTGAGCACAGGACAGGGTGGAGTCAAGTGTGATACCCAGGTACGTCTGTGCTGCACGAGGTCCAGCACATCACCACTGTTGTTCAGGATGGATAGTGGGAAGGTCTTGTGTTTGCTGTGGGTGCTAGAGTAGATCATAGTCTTGGTTTTCTTGTAGTTAAGGATTAGTCTATGCTCCATAAACTATGTTTCAGAAGCAGTAAATCCTAGCTGGAGGTTGTTTTGAAGTAGTTCAGGGTTGGTGTTGCAGGTGAAAATGACGGCGTCATCAGCATACAATAGCATGTGAGTGGTGCAAGAGCCTGGAAGTTTATTTATGAAGATACTGAAGAGGAGGGGCCCCAGTATTGATCCCTGGAGGACCCTGAGTGGACAGGTTTGCTATCTGAGACGATATCCCCAATCTTGACCTGCTGTGCGCGATTGATGAGACAGCTGTTATACCACAGAACTGAATCAGAAGAGAAACTGGTATTGGGTAGCTGTTCAAGGAGCAGTGTGTGGTGAACCATATCAAAAGCTTTTGATAGGTCGATGAAGGTAGCCCCCACTAGCTGTCCTTGATCCAGGGCTTGGTGAATATAACCAGTGAATTCCAACAGGGCCATGATAGTGCTGTGCCCTGCTCAGAACCTATGTTGTTCCGGGCATAAGAGTTGGTCATGTCCAGGTATTCCACAAGCTGATCCGCTGCTATCCGTTCAAGTGCTTTGGAGAGTGGCGGGAGTATGGAGATTGGTCTGTAGTTGTTCTGTAGTGCCCAGTCTCCACTTTCATGAGTTGGTGTTAAAGAAGGTGACTTCCAGAACTGGGGGAACTGAGAGTGGCGGAGGGATAGGTTGATGATGGTGGTCAGGGGGCTTAGTACTTCCTCAAGTGCCATAGTGATGAACTTAAGGTCCAGGGTGTCTCCACTGTGCCTCGATTAGCCCAGCACCTTCACAAGGTACTTTCTAGCCTTGGTAGTGCAGAATTCTTTAAACTAAAAAAGTGGACGTTTCCCCATAGGGGATTGATCACCTACTGGGTGCTTCTGGACTGAAGGGTCAAAGTAGTCCACTGGGAGCACTCCACTTAGGTCCGTGAAGGCAGTATTTAGGGCATTTGCTATTTGGAGTGGATCCACTGTGGACACATCGTTGACCAGGAGCATAGAGGGGGCTGTTTTGGGATCCTTGCCATTAATATCACTGAGGTTGGCCCAGAAGGATTTGCTGCAGTTCCAGGAGTTGGAGAGAGCTTCCTTATTGTAGGAGCATTTTGCTAGGTGGCTAGCCTTTGTGAACTTGTTTCTAGCTTTTTTATATAGTTGGATATTGGCAGCTGTACTATGTGCACATGCCTTTATCCAGAGTTGGTCCCAAGCACTGAGTTGTAGCAGGAGTTCTGGCATTATCCAGGTGTTGCAGGGAGTTTTAGATTTTCTTGTTTTCAGGGGAGCATGTTTATTACAAGTGGCATTAAATTTTATGATGAAGTGGCCGAGTGTGATGTCTACGTCATTTTTTTTCATGTAGGTCAGACCAGTCTGGGCCTTGAAGGTCCACTTTTCAGTATAGTAGGTGCCCTTTGAAGAGTACATGGCTGGTTATGGTTCTGGGCGGGGGCCTGCTGAAGATGTTTTGCCAGGTGCAGATAATGGGTGAATGATCACTCAGTGAGTCAGGGAGGACAGTCGTGTTGGTGATGTTGGCTGGTCAGTTTGAGAGGATGCAGTCCAACAGTGTGCTAGTACCAGTTTTGTAGTTGACCGTTGTTGGGATTGTCACCATCTGGGAAAAGTGGATAGTCACTAGAGCGTCTCTCACTGTAGCAGCTGTAGGTGAGGGCCAATCGATGCTGAAATCCCCGAGAAGAATGATCTTGGAGATAAGGCGCAGGGTGCCAATCAAATCCATGAGGTTGCTGGCACCAAGAATTGTTGTTTTGCATGGGATGTAGAGTGTGAGGATCGTAAGCTCTTTGTTGTGAGCACCCAGTTGGATTTTGATGGGTAGGATTTGCAAATTATTGCTTCTGTTGGGGAGGGGAAGGATACGCCACTGTAGTGTGTCTTTTACATAGACTACGCAACCCCCTCCTTTCTTAGAGGTACAATCCTGCCTAAAAAAGGTGTATCCAGGCAGCATGATGGCAGAGTCTGGTACATTGGGCGATAGCCACGTTTCTACCCTCGAGAGGATCTCAGGGTTGTGTTCGGTAACTCATACTTTTAGGTTGTCCAGTTTGGGCAGCAGACTGCAAATGTTTAAGTCGGCATGGGTGGGTCCTGCAGATTTTTGCTGCGGGCTATTCTGAGAGTGAGGAGGGCCAGGGTTGGGGTGTATGTTACCTGATAGCATTAGTAGTAGCAGCAGTAGGCAGATAATGTGGTTCAGAAAGAGTTTGTAACTTCTTGAGCATTGCTCTGTGCCTGATATCAGCATTTTAGAGGAGCTGTAGTGGCAAGGAATTCATGGGTGTGCCAGACTAAGAAGCAGAGCTGTGCATCCCCTGAATATTATTTTCTAAATACCATGAATAATGGGCTATCCGAATATTCGTACCCGAATACCGAATAGCCCACTATTTGAGTGGTATTCGGTATTTGGCCAGGGGATTGCCTAAAATGAAAAAATAAAGCCTTTTCTGGCTTCCCCCCTCCTGATAAACAGTAAATTAAAAAATATATAATTTCTGGTGTCTAGTGGTCCCACCCACCCCCTGGCCAATTACTGGCCCAAAATGAAGAATCTCCCCCCCCACCTCTGAGATTTCCATCACTCTCCCCGTCCCCATTGTCTAAAAATAAAAAAAATGGGAGATCAAGTGATGCAGATTGCTGAGTAGAAGCTTCTCCACTAAGCTCCTGCCTCCTGATCATTAAATCGTCTTTTTTAGATGTTTAAATTTCTCAAATTTCTCTGCTTTCGAATTCTCCTGCTAGCTAAACATCTTGTGTGCCTGTTTTGTGAGTTCGATCGGCGGATGGAGGCTTATATGAAGAAAGCCCCACAGAAACATACCCCCCCTGCTACTCCCAAAAAGGCCCCCAAAAGATCCCAGCCCTCAGGTGGGCCAGATAGGCCTGATCCTTCGAGTCAAGTTGGGGAACAAGAACCTTTAACGCTTAATAGGTTCTTAGAAGAGTTCAAACCCTTACGTGAAGAGATGAAGGAAATGGCGATCGACCTGAAGACTCTCTCTAAAAAGCTGGATGAAGTCTCATTAACTGTCTCTGATAATACAGCCCGAATAGTCTCGTTGGAGAAACGACTAGTGAAACTCGATCCTGAATTAGTGTCTACGCGGCAGAAGCTGTGTCGTGTGGAGGCAAAACTCAAAAATCTGGAGGGCCATAGCCGCAGAAACAATGTTGTGATACTAGGGCTACCAGAGGGAGAAGAGGGCCAGCATGCTGTAACATTCATACAGAAGCTGGTGGAATGGGTCGCTGGCCCCTCTCCCTTCGGCCCAGTATATATATCAGAGCGCGAGCTCACAGGTCACTGAGACCGAAGCCTTCTCCGGATGCTTCCCCACCTACCTATTATTTGCCCCTTCTTAAGTTTCCTAGAAAGGCAGCACTTCTTGCAGAAAGTGAGAGCTTTACAGGAGGTTTGTTGGGAGAATACTAAATTGAGAATTGCGCAAGACCTCCCAGGATCGGTTCCTTTGAAACGGAAAGCGTTTTATCCTATTATATCTAAGATCATTGATGCGGGCTTGAAATTCAGGATGGGATACCCGGCTAGGCTAAAAGTTTATGTAAACGGATCCTGGTTAAATTTGGATGATCCTGAAGCTGCCCTTCTGAGTCTTAACACTGTGTTACCAGACTTGTTCCGAGAGCCCTGAGAGGCTCTGTCTACAAGTTGAGGAGTTGCCTGGAGTTGTCTCACTGGAACTGTTATCTCTCTTCTTGTTTGCGGAGATAATGTCGACGAGCTACACTTGGAAGTCCTGGTTTTCTCATCTGGACTGTGTTAATTAGCACATGGCCTATCTGTTTAGAGTCTCTCAGGCCCTAACTCTATAAAGTTAACTGTTGCTTAGGGCAAATGAGTGTGGGGTGTCTGGGTTGGCTTAATTGGGAAAAAGAGCTTTGTGTCCCAGCACATTCAGTTTTGCAAATTGCATTAAAGAGGGGAAGGTTGTGTTACTTATTCTGGGATTAATGTTTCACTTTGTGGTTTGCTGGAAATGGGAGCAGGGTTGGGCTTTCTCGATATCTCATATAATTATCTTGTCAGGATCGTATTTTGGCCACAAGAGGGCGTACCATGCATATGAAATGTAACGCCGCGCTGGTCTTAATTCGAGGAGGATCTCCCTCAGTTTGCCACTTGTCTCGAGCTCAGGGCAGCAAATTACCCCAATGGGAGTTCTCATGCCTAAAGGCTGGTAGATTTCTGGGAGGAACTGTTTTTCTCATCTCTCTTTCCCTCAAGCTCATAATCTCAGTGTTTTTTCTCGATTTCTGTTCTCATTTCGACGGGAAAGATCTATTCCCCTCCATTAGTTTTCCGATCTGGTTCTGGTTTGTGTAAAGGTTCCTCATGGGGTAAGGTAACCCTTAATTTTCAGTCAGGTTCTTGAAGCTTTTGGGCACATTTATGAGTTTGGCAACTTACTCTATCCCCCCTTTCATTATTGTGTTAATATATATGCGTGCACACGCATTGGAAGCCCAAGGCCGCTCTCTAGTTTTTGGGGGTTGTTAATATCACTAGCAGTGTTTAGTAAGTACTTGCAGATGTTGTTCTTATTGGCTATTAGCAGAGGTGCATTATCGGGAGGTGGGAGAAGGAGGAAAGGACCCAGTACTATGCTAAACATTACTTATGGCAGTATGGGGGTTGGGTGGGGGGCAAGGTGGGGTTCTGTTTGGTGGAATGGGGAAGTGGGGGAGGAATGGGTTATTTGTGGGGGGATGAGGAGGAGGGAGGGTTTTGCAGCAGTAACTTCTGGAGTATGGTTGCATGTTTTATGTATCCTGAGTGCAGGGCTGAGCATACTAAGTTTAATAACCACTATCAGATGGCCAATGAGGTGACTTTTGCTACTTGGAATGCAAAGGGGATCAGAAAAAAATCCAAACAATACCAGGTTCTCAAACATTTAAGTGTATTACGTTCTCAGGCAACTTTCCTACAGGAATCCCATTTATTAGAAGCTGAAGCCTTACATTTAAGGAGGCAAAAGGTGGGGCTGGTTTATGACACTCAGGGTTCCACTAATAGTTTCGGGGTCATGCTTATTGTCAATAGGGGCATTCCCTTCATTTCTACGCAGGTTATCAAAGATCCAAAGGGCAGATTTATTCTAGTTAAAGGCACTCTCTGGTCAGTTCCACTTTTACTTGGTAGTGTATATGGCCCTAATATAGATGATCCAGGGTTTTTTATGAGACTCATAACCATTATTCTCCCAATGCTTCCCATCAGGATTATTATGGGGGGCGCGACTTCAATCAAGTCGTAGATTCTAAACTTGACAGGTCGTGTGGTGGACCGGGAGGGGTGTCTCCGGGGCAGAGGGCCTTTAGGGACCTAATAGACCAGTGCGGGCTCTGTGATGTCTGGTGCGTGTTATATCCTGACTCTAGGGAGTTTACTTTTAGGTCAGTGGCGGACGGCTCGCAGTCCTGCATTGACTACATATTTATCTCTCAGGTTCTCCTACCTGGGGTCAAGACCTCCTTGATTCAACCTGGCCCTGTCTTTGACCATTCACTTGTGTTATGCAAATTGCATTCCTTAATTTACCTAATAGGGAAACCAGATGGAAGCTCAATGAACAACTTCTTAAAGACGCCAAGTATTGCAAGCTCATAAGGGAGCAAATTGAGTTTTTTTTCTCATCTAACCCTCTAGACAGTACAAAGCTGGATGTCTTATGGGGGGCTTTCAAGGCATACATGAGAGGGATCCTTATTAGTATGGCGGTGAGTAGGAAAAGGGCACAGGAGAAAGAACTATTATCATTATTGTCCCAAATTCGGTCACTTGAAGTGAATACTTCTGTAAGTGCCCCAGATGAAGACAAGAGGAGGCTCCTAATGTTTAAGGACAGATATCTAGAGTTACTAAGGGAAAAAGCAGCAGAATTAGCTATTATTCAAACTAGAGCTGGTTACACGGATCAGGGAGAAAAAGCGGGGTGCCTATTGGCATTACGTATAAAACAACAAGAATCTACAAGATTCATCCCATCAATTCGGGGCAGTGGCAGACGGGTCCCTGAAAGTATCTCCTACAGAGATAGTGCAGAAATTTGCTCTATATTATGAAAGACTGTATAGAGACATGGAGTATCCTCTCTGTCCTGGGAATACGGAGAATTATTTGAGGAACTCCCATCTTCCCTTCCTCTCAGAGCAACACAAGGGTTTCTTAGTTACCCCTATATCACAGGAGGAGATTGCTGAGGTTATTAGTGGATTATCTGTAGACAAAGTCCCAGGCCCTGATGAATTCTCCTCCCTATTCTACAAAGTTTTTCGGGATCTTCTACTACAAGCACTTTATCTTCTATTCCAATATATCTTAACTGGGGCAGAGGCAGACCCTCACCTCTTTAAGGCCTTGATAGTTCTTCTCCCTAAACTGGATAAAGACCCTGAGCTTGTTCAAAGTTACAGACTCATATCCCTTCTAAATCAAGATATTAAAATTCTTTTGAAGATACTAGCCAATAGGTTAACTGTAGTTCTCCCTGAGCTAATAGGTATGAACCAGGTAGGATTCATGAAGGGGCGCTCATCATCTGACCATTTGCGTACCCTTTGTCATGTCTTCTCGGCTACCAGGGATGCTGAGTTTCCCGCAGGCTTGGTTTCCCTGGATGCCGAGAAGGCATTTGATTGTGTGAATTGGAATTTTTTTTTTGAGTTCTGGAAGCTTTCCAATTCCCCCCTGTATTTATATCCTGGATTGCTACATTATATAAAACCCCTACAGCAAGGATCTCTGGGAATGGGGCCTTTTCCAAACCTTTTTCACTCCATTCAGGGACCAGACAGGGTTCCCCCTATCTTCTCTGTTATTAATTTGTACCTTGAACCTCTCATCCAGAATATTCTCAATAATGCCTCAATACAAGGTATTTGGGTTGGGCGCCATGAAATTAAGGTCACTGCATATGCGGATGACTTGCTGATACACTTATCCCATCCGGTATCCTCTGTACCGGTTTTGCTGGGTGAAATAGTAAAATTTAGTGCCCTGTCTAATTACAAACTGAATGCTAACAAATCCTCATTCTTTCCTTTAAACCATAAGGTATTCAAGAATGACATTAGTCCTTTAGGTCTATGTTGGGCTCCCAGGTCATTCAAGTACTTGGGCATTAAACTGTCTCGTAATCCCTTAACATGGTTTAAGGAAAATCTCAAATCCCTCTCTTAGCTCATAACTCACGACCTTTATAGGTGGTCCAAACTTCCCATTTCATTATGGGGCCAGATCAACATAATTAAAATGAACATATTCCCTAGAATTTTTTACCCTTTATCTCTTCTCAATACTTTTATCCTGTTACTCTGGTTTAAAAAGATGCATGGCATATTTACTAGGTTTATCTGGGCCGATAAGTATCCTCGATTGGCCTATCATAAATTGGCAGCTCCAAAATTTGAGGGGGGTTTGCGGATTCCCCATTTGGCTATATATTATTGGGCCAGCCATTTAGCAAAATACTTGAGATGGGTACGTCCCGGCCCGGAAAAAGAACAGCCGGTTTGGCTTAGGATTGAATTGGATGTATTTAGGTCCAAGAACCTGGATCCCTTAACCTTATTCAATTTTAAAATGTCTCTGGTGTGTATGGCTGAGGAATGTCCTACAGTAGTTACCTCATTAAAGATATATGCATAATTATGTTCCTTTTTGCAATATACCCTCAGTTGGATTTGGCCCAGTCTATCTGGAATTCCCCATCTTTTACCATTAACAAGAAGCAGATTCCCCGTAAATGGTTGTCCCAACTGGGGGATGGGAAAGTGCTCTCCTTTGTGGATGAAGAGGGGCAATGGTTGTCAGTAGGAGATATTATTAGGAAATTCAATATTCTGGCTCCCTCTCACTTCAAAGTTATGCAGTTAAGACATCTACTTACAATAGTCCTTGGCAATATCCCTCCCTCTCAGATTGTTACAGCCCTGATACCTGAAGTTTCTTCACTTCTGGGATCTTCAGGTATTATATCTAAATTACACCAGGTGTTGTTTCATAAAAGATATGGGGACTCTTTTGGACCCATGAGATTCTGGAACTCCATTTTTCCTCAGCATCATCTGGAATGGCAATTCCTGTGGAGATCCTGCCATAAATATGTTTCTCAAGACAGATTACGTCTCATGCAATATCACATTTTACATAACATGTATTGCACCCCAGTAAGATTAAAGAAATGGGGTCTCCTGAACTCCGATATATGCACTAAGTGTTCGTGGGAAGAAGGAACACTTCTTCACATGTTCTGGTCCTGCCTCAAAATTTCTCTTCTATGGGATTCGATCAAGATTTCCCTGGATCCTTTATTGGGCCTTGAGGAGTACTTCACACCTGATATTTGCCTTTTAGGGGACTTGTCTTCTATTAGAGTTAAAGTAAGAAGGTTTCATATATCTATGATTGCCTTATCTGTCAAAAAGCTTATTCTACGTCACTGGAAAGACAAGTCCACCCCAAATTTTCAAGAATGGGTGAATGAAATTCTTGCTAATCTATGTACAGAAAAAGTGATTGCCAGTCTCCACAACAGATTGGCAGCATAGACCAAAATATGGGATCCCCTTCACTCTCTAATTCTAGTTGCTCAGTCTTAACCATAGATACATAGACAGTGTCGGCAGATAAGGGCCTATGGCCCACCTAGTCTGCCCATTTGAGCTTGTAAGTTCAGTTTGTTTTCCTAGAAGTCTATTTCCCCTTACCCCTGACCTCTAGAATTCCTTTATGTCTATCCCATGCATTCTTAAATCCCGTGATTGTTTCAGCCCCACCACTTCCTCTGGCAGGGTGTTCCACTTGTCCACCACCCGTTCTGTGAAGAAATTCTTTCTCATGTTTCCTCTGAATCGTCCTCCTCCAACTTCATCCCATGCCCTCTAGTCTGAAACATCTTTTCGCTTAAAATAGTGTTTTCCTGCACCCTGTTCCTCCCTGTAAGATACTTGTATGTCTCTCATATCCCCTCTCCCTCCTCTCCTCCAGGGAGTACATGTTCAGTTCCTTCAACCTGTCTTCATAGGATTTGTGATGCAACCCATGCACCATCTTTGTTGCCCTCCTCTGAACCTTCTCTACCCTGTCTATGTCCTTACGTAGGTATGGTCTCCAGAACTGTACACTGTACTCCAGGTGGGGCCTCACTAGTGTCTTGTATAGCGGAATTATGACCTCCTTTTCCTGCTGGTGATGCCCCTGCCTATACATCCCAGCATCCTATTTGCTTTACCTGATGCCTTGTCACACTGTTTCCCTACCTTGAGGTCATCAGAGATGACAACCCCAAGATCCCTTTCCTGCTTGGTGCATGCTATATCCTCACCCTCAACTGATATATTGTGCCAGGGTTTTGTGCCCATATGCATTATCTTGCACTTCTTTGCATTGAATTTCAACTGCCAAACCCTTGACCATTCTTCAAGTTTCTGCAGGTCCCTTCTCATTCTGTCTACACCCTCTGGTGTGTCTACTCTGTTACAGAGCTTTGTGTCATCAGCGAACAGTGAAATTCTGCCTTCTATATCCTGTGCAATGTCACTGATGAAGATGTTGAATAGGACCGTCCCAGCACTGATCCCTGTGGTACCCCACTGGTCACTCTTCCTCTGTGGAGTGACAGCCATTTACCACCACCCTCTGTGTCCTGCCACCCAGCCAGTTACCTACCCACCACACTACTGTCCTGCCCACACCCATATTCCCCAGTTTGTGTAATAGTCTTCTATGTGGCACAGTGTCAAAGGCCTTGCTGAAGTCCAGATAGCCATGTCCACTGCCCTCCCTGATCCACCTCCCTAGTCACCCAGTC
This sequence comes from Neoceratodus forsteri, assembly GCA_016271365.2. Classification (NCBI taxonomy): domain Eukaryota; kingdom Metazoa; phylum Chordata; order Ceratodontiformes; family Ceratodontidae; genus Neoceratodus; species Neoceratodus forsteri. Next base: position 348,185,560 of record JADMNL010000023.1, read on the forward strand.
AAAAATTCAATGAGGTTGGTCTGACATGACCTCCCTGGTGAAACCATGCTGCCTTGGGTCCTGTAGTCCATTGACAACCAGATGTTCCACCAATCTCTCCTTCAGTAGTGCTTCCATGATCTTTCCCACTACCGAGGTGAGGCTGACTGGTCTGTAGTTCCCTGCTTCCTCTTTGTTCCCACTTTTGTATAGGGGACTACATCTGCTGTCCTCCAGTCTTTGGGTACCTCCCTGTTTCCAGTGATTGGCTGAACAGGATAGCCAGAGGTTCAGCCACCACCTCTTTAGTTCTTTAAGGACCCTGGGTCACCCATCTGGCCCCATTGCTTTGTCAACTCTTATTACTTCCAGTTCCTTCAGGACCTTTCTCGTGTAAAGGGACTTGTGTCCATTTCTGCACCATTCTCACCCCTTGTACTCCCTTCAGACCCATTACCCCCCTCTTCCTTAGTAAACACTGAGCAGAAATACCTGTTCAATATGTCAGCTTTACTGTTGTCATCCTCCACGCTGCTCCCATCCTCCCCCTTCAGTCTAACTATCCCTCCCTTTGTCCTTCTTTTTTCACTTATGTACCTGTAAAAGGTTTTGTCCCCTTTAACCACTGATTTTGCAATGTGTTCTTCTGTCTGAGCTTTGGCTTCCCTTACTGACTTCCCTGCCTCCCTTTGTTTCTCCTGGTACTTCTCCCTATCCCCTTCTGCCTGTGTCTTTTTGTATTGCCTGAATGCAGTCTTTTTGGCTTTCACTTTCTTTGCTACCTCTTTGGAAAACCATAATGGTCTCCTCTTTCTTTTCCATGTCACAGTTCAAACTGCCCTGCAGGTTCTCAGGTAATGAGTTCATTATTTATGGGATATATGGATTTATTACTGCTGTATGGGGAGGGATGGGAGGATTAGGCAGTTATGTCTTAATAAGTGGCTGTATTCTCATCTCATTTTCATTGTAACTGCCTTTTATTGTAGAACATGTATTAATAAAGTTTGAATTATAAAAATAAAAATAAAATTAAAAAAAATGTCCTGTCTCCCTGGTGCCCAGTGGACCTCCCATCCCTCACCCTGCCATCAGATAGTGCCCAGTTCACACCCCCACTCCCCCCAGTACCCCAAGCAGGCCACCGGCACAGCATAATGCGCTCATTCATTGAAGTGCTCAGTCAGGCTGCCGGCCATGGAGGTGAGTGGAGGGCTGTGCTGGTGCCCACTCGGAGTACTGGGGGCGGGGGTGTGCACTGGGCACTATCTGATGGCAGGGTGGTGGGTGGGGGGCCACTGGACACCAGGAGTCAGTTCATTTTTTTATTTTTAGATAATGAGATGGGGAAATTGATGGAAATCTTGGTAGGGGGGTGGTGATTCTTCAGTTTGGGCCAGTGATCGGCCGGGGGTTGGGATCACTAGACACCAAGGATTATATTTTTGCTTTACTGTTGGCTGGGGGGGAAGATTTTTTATTAATTTTAATCAGCCCCACTCCTGGCCATGAATAATGAATACCGAATAACAAATACCGAATTTTTCAGCACTGAATACCGAATATTTGGTTGAATATTCGGTAAATGGTATTCGCACAGCCCTGCTAAGAAGGGATATTTAGGCATGTGGTCCTGGGGACAACGCATGGGGTGCCCTTTTGTAGAGTATGAGCTTGTCCAGGAATCAGGAGAAGTGGTTGTGCCATATGCATTGAGTACAGTCACCTGGGGGTGAGTTAAGGCAGTGGCAGCAGCTTGCAGGTCGGGGGCTGTGTGGGGGATATCAGTGCGAGTGAGACAAGGCACAATATAATCCCAGGTTTCCAGGACATACATAAAATGAGATATGAAGAAAAGCATATTTGTATATCACCTTTAGTCTTTCACATTCTAGCTGACTTATCCCAGATAAATGAACTATTGTACTCTGATTACTCCAATCCACAACTCTGGCACCTGCCTAATTGGTTAATTCAATTAATACCCATTTTTATGGCTGTGGGCAACTTTCAATTTAGCCATCTGAAAAGTGAAAATTGTGACAAAAAATGAAAATTCAGGTAATCAGATGGCCATAGTTTAAAAAATATAATTAATGCAGCATAATGAATAGGCTCATTTCAAAGGTCGGTTAGGCCCAAACAACTTTCACACTGATGATTTATGCATAATTGGTATACTTTTAGAGATATTTATATTTGTTTAGCATTACTCCTATTATACTTCTAAACAGCTTCAGCTTTGCAAATTACAATATCAAGACAGGATTAGTTTCATCAAAAGAAAGCTATCCCAAGGTCAAATTTCACTGACTTGAAAGTTCACTCCCTGACACAAGCTATAAACCAAGTGAGGCTTCATTTTAAAATCATCTGTGTGTGTCTGTGCATGCATTAGTAAATGCCAATGATTAAAAACAGAAGGAAAAATTAGCAATACATAGCAAATAATGTTAAAAGTCTCATAAATATGAAAATATATATGTGTTAAGTAAAAAATAGGTTAGATGACAACCTGCCCTACTGTAAGTTAAGCATTCACCAGCTGTTTCACACACTAGTGTCAATCAAATTTTACAGTGTACTGTTCAGATACATTTTTCTTAAACTCTGTGTACAATAAGTCCATATTACTCATGAACAGTCAAACTTATATTATCTTAAACATGATATATGTGCAATTCTGTAACAAGTGACTAGTATATGTGTACATTAAAAACCCAAACCTAACACAGACCCCCCTTGTAACTGACATACGGTTATCCTAATATGTCCATGTATCAACATGTGTCCATATGTACCTAATCTGCTGTTGTATTAAATAACAGTTCTATAAATCTAAAACTAAAACAAAACACAACTGACAGCTTCAGCTTTTATTCAGGCATAGTTAAAATATGGATCCTTTAGAGGCATGAAAATAATTTATAAAAATAGAGACATTTCAAACAGCTGCACATAAGTATTTCATTCCTGTCCCCTTTAAGTCAAGGGGTCATTTCTAAAATGTGCAGACAATCATGTGGACAACTTTTTTCAGAGCATGCCACCACTGGCCACAACCACTTCAAGACTGCTCCTACCTTCTCCTAATACAATCAGGGAAACTCAGAAGTAGTCTACCAGCACTGAGATCAATATGGTTAAGGCACATTTATCAGAAATCATTGCTTAGAAAAGAATGAGAAAGTGACTGTGATGACGAGCAAATCCGAGACCAGATCTCTAGTTTATTAATAGTCTCCTTACAAGTCTGATTTTTATGGGTATGTGGGCCAAGCGCCACAGATGTTATGCCATTATCAGATTTGTAAAAGAGCACTGTGGAAGCATGTAACCGGACTGCTGTATGATGTTCTGCCCCAGTACTCCAGCATAGTTTCCAGTGATTCTGTTTATGCAGCCCTTCCCTACTGTGATCCACATTAACATACCCCCTTCCTGGTGCACTACTTTTCCTTTCCACAAGTGTGGACATGACTGACACTGTGTGCAACATGGAAGAGCAGACATAAACTGTGCATGCATGAGTATCATGCATCTGCATGTAACCCCCACACCACCTTTGGCTAACTGGTACCCCCCCTCCCTTAAAAGAACTACTGACAGTTACACTACATACGATTTTCTTTTGTCAGGACTACACTCATGGTACCACCCCTAGAATTGGAATGTATATCAGGCTCATTATCTAGAGGATGAGGAGTGGGGGTACATACTAAAATGGACCTTTTTATTTACAACTAGGTCCAGGGGAGAGGGTGCTAGGCATATGCTAGACCTAACTGCTGAGGAGCCCCAATAACATTCACACTAGAAGCAATAAGCGGAATGTCTAAAGCAAGTAACTAGGATTTTGCAGTATGGCTTTATTTACAGATGTTACTTAAAGCAAGGGTGGTCCCCCAAATGTTTATCGTTGTAATACAGGAACACTCTTTTGCAGGACACTTTGCTAGGCAGTACTGATTTCCACAAAAAAACATCTCTATCTTTCTTCTGAAGTGTATATCTGTGGGATGTGCCACACACTTCAAACATTTTCCACACATTTCTACTTCCAAAGTGTATGTCTATGGGATGTACCACACACTTTAAAATCCTCATGGTGCATGGTCATTGCCCAGGGAACACTGGTGTCCATCCCATGAACCACTTAGCCCTGCCTGAAACTCCAGATGAAGTTCCTCATCCTTTGCCCCAAACAGCCTTTGCCATTCCATCAGGGTTACACCAAATGAGTCTCCAGTCCCCAATGAATTGCTAAAGACTACCAACTTTAACTTTATATTCAGCACAGTTATGTTGAAAGGGGTCCTAACTGGTGTGATCTAGCCTTATCTAGGGCACAGACAACTCAGACAACTCCCTCAGAGAACAGTCTCAAATTCCGTACTCACAGATTAGTTATTCCTTCCTCCCTCCCAGTCATGGAAAGAACAAAAGGCATCTTTCTTTCTCTGGTAGCTGTCAGATTCTACTCATTGTTCTTCCTTAAGGCAGCTGTAAACTTCACAAACCTCAGGGGATTGCCCCTTGGATCCACAAGAACTGCATTTCCTCTCACTCCCCCTGGAGTGAAACTAAAGAGTCCTGCAGGCAAACTGAAGATTTTACCAAGCTAGGGTGAGAAATACCAGGGCTCTGTTTGACAGAACCCTAATGGCAGACCTCCTACCAGTCTAACTGCCACATTTGAACTTACTGATGAACATTCTAAGCTCCCCAAGAGCATCTGACTCTAAAATGGTTATGCTGCTGTGAGAGTTCTCAGTGACAATCATCCTTCTCTCTCAGGCTAGCTGAGTAAACAATGATGTCATTATGTAGATAGCCCTAATGATCTCCTCACCAGCTGCCTTTTCCCACCTGCCTAGGACTAGTACTAATGGGATTCTAGTAACCCAAGGGGACTGGGCTGTTACACGTAGTTATGTCATCACCGCCATGTTGTGCAAGGCTGACTCCAGGCAAACTGCACCTGTGCGAGTGTCACGGATGGACAGTACTATAATCGCTGTAGTATTACGGCTGACTCCTGTGCAGTGAGAGTGCAGCACTGTTCATCACTCTTGCTGCTCCTAAAAGCTCTCCACAGCCATATTGGCTCAGACCAGATCTTGTTAATATAATGCTATGAATAGCTGCCTTGTTCATTGCAGCTTGTTTTTTTTCCAGTGTGATTACCCTTTCTTTCTGTTACTTCCTTTTCAATTATTTGGTTAGAAAAGAGATATAAATTGCTCTTGCTGCCTCAAGTCATGACCTGCCTTCCTTGTTCTTATTCTTTTTATCTTTTCTCTGCTCCCTCTTAGCCTGTGAAGTAGCCATTATGGGTGCATTGAGTAACACATAGTAGAGGGCTGCGCCCTCAGCTTTACCTCTTTGGTGCTCTGCTAGGAAGCTAGATGAATGGACCAGACTCTTGTGGTTCTTATTAGAACCATTTTTAATTATAACCCCAAAAAGGTTCTAAAATGTCCTTTTTTTAATCCCGTTGATTTGTACCAGTTTTCTAATTGTATGTCAATGATTTATTTGCATTCTGAACTATTGGAATAGTATTTTAAGGTAACGTTTATTTTGGATTCTAATCTCTTTCTTTTTTTTTCTTGTCAAGAATAAACTATTCAGCTGTCCCAGTGGTGCTGAGGGTTAAGGCTCTAGATTCCTCACCTCACGCCACGCTGAGGACCCGGGTTCGGGAATGAGCCTGGGAAGTTGGGTGTTGGCAGGGGCGGGTAGGGATGAAGTGTCCATGTGATGGCTCTCCCTTCCCAGGGAGGGATGTAGGGTTAGCGTCACTCCTGAGTGACCCCTGGCGATGGCTGGTGTAGCCAAGAAGTTCGTGACACTGCCGGAAGACACTGGGGGCAGAGCTCGGCCAACACTGGTCATCATTGCACAACTGAGCTCTGCAGGGGGTGGGACAGAACAAGAGAAAATCCCCAGTGCACCTGATAGGCAATGGGCAAGTCCAGTGGTCGGTCCCCAGGTCCAATGCCGGGCCTTCCAGCTCCCCGGGGGCACTCCCTCCACTCCCTGGTCACCCCTCTAGATTGTAGGTAGAGCACCAGAGGAATTGGCGGTCCTGCCCCATGGGGACTCAGAGCCAGGGGATCGGGTGGTCAGGTGGTGCGGTAGGGAAGGTGGAGTCTGGGGGCTTCAGGCGGATGGGACAAGACTGTATTGAGTGCCCTGCCAGAGAGAGTTCAGGTCGCTGGTGTAGGAGACATAAAGAAAGTTTAAAAAAAAAAAAAGCTATTCATGACTATGGAAAAAGGCCACTGAAACGCTTCACTCTGTCCACTCGGGACCAAAATGAAGCCTGCTCTGAAGTGTCCGGAGCCTTCTATCTATTCAAATGCTGTGGGGGAATGAAATGTGCACCTCTGGTAGCTGAAAAACTAATTTCCAACAGGATGCAACTTTGCTAAACATAGTTACAAATGTAAGAAGACTGCTACAGACCCAGGGCCGACCACAAGGAGCTGAACTGCCTAGTCTCGGCCTGGCGTGTATGCCAATTCACCACTGGGGGTAACAGACTTGCCGTGCTCTGCACCTAGGAAGGGCCCACATGCATTTACCTTTGTGTCGAGGGTCATCAGCAGCCTGGGACTTGTTGCTACCTCTTATACTTGCAAGGGACGGCTGGTGAAAATAATAATCTGCCTAACATACCTGAATTTTATCTCCTGCTCCACTGGTTGCTAGCATTTACATTCACGCTGTCTGGCCATGGACCTCAACTATATTACACAAATGCTAGAAGCCCTTCTCTCCAGGGTAGACGGAATTAGTGTCGCATTGACCAGGAACGTGGTGGATGTAAAAACTGGAAAACTGCATAAACGTGTCCAAACAACATTCGGATAAGCTGTAACAGCAACAGCACAGGATACTACAATGACTTGGTGATCAAGACTGTAAGCTGCAGCAGTTATGGGAGTGGGCAGAGGATCAAGAAAACCAGGGACGCCACAAAAACATTCAGACCCTGGGTGTCCCTGAGGGGCTGGAAGGGGTAAACATGGAGGCATTTTTGAATGATTTCATCCCCAGAATTCTGGGGGATAAATGGAGAGGGCCTGTAGGAGTGGAGAGAGCCCATAGGACCAAGAGTAGAGTGGCTCCCCCTGGAACCCCCCCCCACTCCCGATCATTGCTTATATCCTGAGATATTCTGTAAAGGAGCAGGTTTTGAGGGCAGCGAGAGACATGGGGGACATCCACAGGAGGAGTGCACACATTTCATTCTATAGAGACTTTAGTCGTGGCCTTCGGCCCTATCAAGGGTCAGCTCAGGGAACTGGGATTCAAGTATAATTTTAAAAAGGTTAGCAAACCTGTTTGTCTCTAAGGATTGCAAGGAAATTCTAGCCATAACTCCCCAGGACATAGTACGCTGGGTGAAAGAGTGCTGGCCAAACTTACAGCTGCAGCCTACAGCTCCCAGAAGCTTTTGGTCTGCAGGCGGGCCCCCCAGAGACAGGCAAAATGAAAATAACAGCCTGGTGCATCTGAGAGGAAGAGAAAGGGGTGGCTCTGACCCCACACAAACATCTGCCAGCCCTGCTGCTTCAGTCCCCTTGGCCCCCGAACCTCATGCTTCCACCCCGCAGCCAATGTTGCCTGCTCCCCAAACTGATGCGGAGGGTAAGATGGATCACTGAAACAGCCCTAGATAGTAAAGATCTAAGCACCGCCCCAGAAGTCATACTGGGAGAAGTCATCACACCCGTTTTCCTGCAACTCCACCAGCGAAGATGCTGAGGGATGATTCCTTCAGTGAGAAAGAAGAGGATGCTCCTGACATTTGCAGTATGGAAGAAACACAGGGAGCGCATTCTCTGACTAGTTGGGCTGATACCTCAGAAGGCTTGGCAGAGGACATGGAGGCAGTGAACTGTCCAGAGCCCCAGACTGGCCCCATCCTGTGTTCCTTTGCAGAGGTGGTAGCCATGGTTGCCGGGGAGAAGACTTCACCTCGGGGAAGATGAGGATGGCTGAGCAAGACTCAAGTGGTTCATGGACTTATATGCACTGTTTGCTGTTGCAGATATGTATTCTGTTATTTATTTTATCTTTTGTTTGCAATGCTAACTGATGGATGTTCAATTTCTGGGGTCAAGGCTCAGAATCAACAGCAGGGATCCTGGTCTGCTATCGATCACTTCCATCCACACCCACTCTCACTCCTTCCATGTTTACCTCCCCCCAACTCCAGCTACTGCTTTGCAATGCTGCTGCTACTTCTTGCTTCCTAAGCTTCCCTTCCCCTCCCCTCCCTCTCTTCCTGTTAGGTCTCTCCTGAACCTCAAGAGGCCAGCTTCACTGGGAGTTCCTGCCCCATCCCCTCCTGGACCATAGGATCCCGGGTACCCCCCACCCCAGCTGTGGTGGCACTCTTGGCACCTGATACTTACCCTCTCATCATGTTTTTGAAGGACATAGGGGATTTTCTGTGCAGGAGCTAAACAGATTCCCATTCACTAGGAAATGAAAGTCTGCGGGGCTTAAAGGTGATACACCACCCTTCCGCATTGCTTCTGGGAATGGTCCTCTGAGCCCTTAGCACATTAGGAGTACTCTGCTTCTCTATCCTCCAGCACCTTTTTCTTGCTACTCTCCCCTCCCATTCCTTTTCTCTGATGTAGATCTGGGCATAAGGCATATACTAACAGCCCCAAGACCCTTCCCTCCTCCCTTCACTCCTACCCATGCTATCCCTCTTATGAACACCATGGCAAAGCTGGCAGTTCCCCTCTTCAGGTATGAATAGCTCCTGTTTTGCTTCCCTCATTTCATCCCATGGATCTTAGGTTATCCACAGTGCCTGCCTTGCACTACTCAGCCCCTCTCCCCCATGGGGGGAGGGGGGGAAGTTGAGCTATAATTGGTCAGGATAAATGGGTGCTGTCTCTTACATAGCAAGCACTCTGAATCAGTTGCATTCAGCTGGCACGCACAGTGCTGGGGTGAGGTTGCACTCCTCCCCCTTCTACAGTTGTATACCTAGGTCACATTTGACCTTACTTACAGTGGTCCTGGGTATGCCGGGAACCAAATTCTGTTAAAGGTACTTAATCCCCCTTGTAGGTGCTAAGGCTGAACAGCTGAAACATGCAGGGAATACTTTGGTTTCCAAAAAGTGCTATAACCTTAGTTTCCCTTGGTGATATCACCACCGTTTCTTGCTGCACCATTGGCATCAGCTGCTTAGCATTCGGGACGATGGTATCCCCTGAAGTCATTGGGGATACTTCCTGAGCCAGACTTATCAGAACTCATTATATTTTGCAATTTGTTACTACTTAGCACTTCTTATTGTTGTGGTTTGATTGAAATTGAGTTACTTATTTTATCTATTATTAACTCTATTTGATAGTCAGAACTTACAACTCAAGTCAGTCTATCACCCTTAGGGCCTTCAAGGAGTAAACCAGATTAGCGCATCAATCTCTCTGATTGCTTTCCTTTTCTTTTTTTTTCTTTTCTCCTTGGGAGTAGTTCCTGCATCTGGAAGTTACCAGATGTTCCTGGGTGACATTCAGAACCTCCGATGTAAGCATCCTCTGGTCCACGTGTGGTAGGAGGCGGTTAGCCATACTGCCTGTGCAGCTAAGCCTGGGGAAGGAGACTACATGAGGTAAGAGGTCTTGGGTGTTGAACATTGGATAACATGGCCAACAACAGGCAGCAGGGGTGGAGATGTGTTTCCTGGAACATTAATGGACGTAACCATCCGATCAAGAGAACCAAGGTGCTACATCACCTGAAATCTCTCCATATGGATGTGACCTTGATCCAGGAAACACACTTCAATTTGGGGGCTGTCAACTTAGTATAAGCCCTTCTTATCATTTTACCTTTCCAGAGAAATGATTTGAAGAGCTTCTGCAGCCTCGTGAACCAGATTTTAGGAAAGAAGATCCCCAACAAACTCAACAGGTAGAGTAATCTCAGCAATATATTAATTTTGAGAATATTAGCCTGGCCTCAGATGGAGAGAGGTAATGCATCCCATCGATCTAGGTCAGCCTGGATAATCTGCACTAAGTTGGTAAAATTCAACTTAACCATAGAAGATATATCTCTGGTTACCTTAACTCCTAAGTATGTGAGGCCCTTGGGTTCCCAAGCTAGGCTGAATCTGTCACAACTCGACCGTGTAACATGAACATTGAGAGGAAAGACCTTCGACTTGAATAGGTTCAGTTTGTAGAATGAGACTGCAGAAAAAAGACTCCAACACCTTTCGGAGGGCAAGTATGGATGTGTCAGGATCTTCAATAAGCAGGAGAAGAGCACTGGCGTATGCTGATGGGGCATATCTCTTCCCTTCTATCTGAATACCTTTGATAGCTGGAGAACCAAGAATGTTTCTAATCACGGGCTCTAGGTAAAAGTTAAAAAGGAGCAGGGAAGAGGACACCACTGCCTGGTACCTCTTTGTAACTGAAAAGGGTTCGACAGGCACCCATCACACCACACTTGGGCTGAGGGATGAGTATTAAGGACTTGTATCCATTTGATAAAGTCATCGGGGATACCAAAACGTCACAGGGAAGCAAACAAAAATGGCCAAGAGACACGGTCGAAAGCTTTTTTGGCCACCAGGAAGACCAGGATTTCTGGAGTCTCAGCCTCCCTGGATATCGTCAGAAGATGTAACAGCTTCCGCATGTGATCTCCCCAATAACCGCCACATCATAAATCCTATCTGTTCCCTTCCAATAACTCTTCCCATAATTGGGGAGAGGCAATTGGCAAGAATCTTGGCTAGTATCTTGACATCAGCATTCAGGAGGGAAATTGGGTGGTAATTCTACAGATACAGTGAGTCCTTACCTGGTTTAGGGATCAGGGTAATCAAAGCAGTAAGGAAGCTAGTATCTTGGATTCCCTGGGAAAACCAAAGATTGAAAAATTCCACAAGTAGTGGAGAGAGAGCTGCAGAAGACAGGCCTTATAAAGATTATTGGATAAACCATCTGGACCAGGGGCTTTATCTGAGGGGAGTTGCCGAATAGCATGCTGAACCTCCGTTAGGGAGATTGGAGCACCCATTCAATCTGTGAGGTATGACAGTAAAGTAGAGAGATCAACAGAGTGCAGATAGTCCATGATGTCCTGATCTGACACGGAGGGCAAGTCTTCCAAAGAGTAAAGTTTGCTATAATAGTCCACAAATATTGCAGCAATATCTCTGGGGTACGATACTATGGGTATATCAGGGGCCACTCTCAGACTTGGTATAAACTTAATCATGTCAGTTTGTCTCAATCTAAGGGTGAGGAGCTTCCCAGCTTTTTCTCCGGACTCTAGATATATCAACCTTGTATGGTGTATAACTAGTTCCGCTTTATGTGCCATTAAATCAAAATATTTAGCTTGCAAATGATGGAGTTCAGCCCAGTGTGATTCAGGGGAGAAACATTGAAGAGAGTATTCTCTACAATGAATTTCATTTAGTAGAGTGTTCATAAGGCGTTTGCTTTTCTGAGCTCTAGTAGCGGAGATGTGTATGAACTCTCCACAAAGAGCGCATTTGAGAGCAGCCCAGATTGTATCAACTCTGTCCACTGAGCCCATGTTAATATCCAGGAAAGAGGAAATGAAGTCTTGAACATGGGTCAGTGTGTACGGTACCTAAAGCAGTTGATTATTTAGGCACCAGAGAGAATCCCTACAGATACCTGGATCCAGTATGTAGAGAACACTGACTGGAGCATGACTGGAAATTACTCTGGAATGAATAGAAGTTTCTAAAACACCTGGGAGGCTAAAAGCACTCACCAGCCAGAAATCAATTCTGGATAGTGTACCGTGCGGGGGGGGGAGTAGTAAGAATAGGATTTGTCCTAGGGATGCAAAACCCGCCAGGCATCAACAAGACTCGTCCCAGACATAAGGTCATGAAGTGCCCTCTGAGCCAGAGACAAACCTTTCTTCTGACTGTCTGAGTGGTCTAGATCCATTTGATAAACAAGGTTCCAATCCCCACCTAGAAAAATCAATACTGGAGAGTCAATGGATACAAGGGAAAGTAGTTGGGTGAAAAAAAGGAGAGTCAACATTTGGACCATAAATGGAGCCTGTTATGATCGGGAAAGATTCCAGAGTACCAATAATTATAACGTACCATCCTGAGGGGTCCCACCATTCTTGAGTCATGATAAAGGGAATTGTCTTAGCTATCAGAATAATCATCCACCCCCACATTTAGGAGAAATTCCAGAACCAAAAACTTGGCCCACCCAGCTTCTCTTGAAAAGAGAGATGTCCACTCTATGTAAATGCTTTCCTGCAAACAGGCAATCCCCTCTTTTAAATGGGCAAGATGTTTTAAAATCATAAATCTTTACTTCCTGTCTTGACCTCCTTTAATGTTACAGCTTACAAACATAAATGGTCCACCCATGACCCTTCAGGATATACAATGTCGGGATCTGCGAGGAGTATTAGATTTAGAGGCAATAGCCGGCCCGTCGGCGCAGCGGTTGGATTTCCGCTTGCGACGCCGGCGACCCGGGTTCGGAAATGGACTCGGGTCATCGGAGGGTTGGACTGGGAGAAGGATCGAGGCCCCAAGGACTGCTCTCCTTCTCCGGGAGGGCTGTTATTGCCAAGGGGACTTCCTAGCGGAGGCTAGGGATCACCCACGCGGCCGTGCTTACGTCAGGGGGGAGGGGAGTGAGGCAGGGGCAGACGCTCAGCGTCATTGCACGTCCCCGCCTCCCTCAGGGGAGTGGGCTAATGGGGTAAAAACCACGCCCAGCGTCTATATGACGCTTTACTCCGGGAAGCCCTGATTGGTCACCGGAGCCATTCCCCGACCAGTTACTAGTTCCACGGTCCGATACCGGGGGTCAGAACCGCGGCCCCACTCTCTGGGGGGGAAGCCAGGGATGACTGGGGAGTCGGCAATGTCCGGTGACTGGGGATCCCGGAGTCCGTGACCAGGCTGAGGACGGACGTGGGACGTGAAATAAAGAGCAAATTTCAAAAAAAAAAATTAGATTTAGAGGCAGCTCCTATCCCCAGGGAAATGAGATCCACAGCAATAGAGAAGAACTGTGCAGCGTTACCCACCACATGTACCCTCAAAATATGATATGTGAAATTGAGGAAATTATAACCCCAAACCCAAATCCCCCTCCCCACAATCAAGCAACAAGTAACAAAGCATTAAATCCCCACAAACACTACCCCACTTTCTAGCTAAACTGAAACACCTATAACACTCTGTCAGATGATGTTAAATAAGCTACACTAAGAAGAATCACACCACGGCCCCCCACCCGCCCCCACCCTCCCACCACAAAATCTAATAGGTAACATTAACAGTAAAACGCTAACCACAAAATAGAATGTGAACCATATGGCACAGCCTTATAAGGCACATAGTGTTTTAACGGGGAAAAGGTGCCTATATTTAATAAAAGAAAAAGGGGAGAGAACTTAAAAGTCAGACAGAATCTGTTTTATGTCGTAGAGAAAAAGAAAAGGTCCCCTCCAGAGCTTTAAACAGCCACCATATTAGTTTAAATACCAGTTATTGTGATCCCGTTAAAAGACTGCATAAACAGAAAGCTCAGTCACAACACACTTGAAGAAGCATTAGACATGAAAACCAAACAATCAGTTCACCAGGAATGATAGGCTAACACTGGAAACGGCTCTGTATATTCGGCCTTCGGGACTGACTGCAAGGATAAAAATTCGGTAGATCCAGTATGCGAGGCCTATTAAGTCGGGTCCTGATGAAAAACTGCACATCCTGCAGTGAATGCGCATTGGGAGATTTCAATCACAAAAGGGATGAGATTGTGAAAATCCCTGTGGTTTCTGGAGTCAGTGCATACACCCGGTTCCCATAACTCGAATTAACAAGGTAAGGTGAAAGTACCTGGGCTAGTCTCTCCTAAGAAAAATCGGTGACAACAGTATTCAACGAGTCATTTAAATAAGTCTGACAAAAGGACTTTCAGATCTTCAATCACTTGTTCTGGATTCTCATAAGGGGTCCACTTCTCACCATGTTTAATCTGCAGGACAGCCAGATACCTCATCTGGAAAGGTGTGCCTGCTGCTATCAGTTCAGACACTATAGGATGGGATTCCTGCCATTTCAGATAGACCCACTGAGACAAATCTTGTGTAATTTTGAGCTTGTGCCCCTCCCACTGCACTTCTTGCACTTCTTTGATCTTGGCAAGAATGTGTAGTTTGTCTTGAAACTTAAGTAACTTAAAAATCAGGGGTCTCGGGGGTGCACCAGTCGGGGGAAGAGGGACGCAGGGAGCGGTGAGCCCATTCGATGATGTAGGAGGCAGCATTTGGTGATGGCCCCGCTATTTTAGTACAAAAGTTTTGGACAAATAAGATTGGATTGTTGCCCTTCTCTGTTTCTGGTAACCCAATAATTAACAGATTAATGCGCCGACTGAGCCTCTCAAGATCCTCAATCTTTTCTTCTAGTTCTTGAGCTGGTGTCTGATGTTTGTATTGTCCTTTTCAACTCTCCCCTTCCATTTTTCTACCAAGGAGATCCTTGTTTCTGAGTTCCCTACTCTGAGTGTCAGAGAATCTACAGAGGAACTAATTTTTGGGAGATCCGCCGATATGGTGGAAATTGTCTCCCGGATTCGCATCATAATATCAAGAAAACGTTCCTCCGTCAAAGCTGTGCTGTCTGTTGGACTCTTGCTGGGACCCATGGTTTGATGCTTAGGCCATTTGGAGGCCTTGTCCTTTTCGAGCGTGGGCGGCAGAGAATGCCACAGAGGGGCTTTTTTCATGTAGACGTCCATCGTAAACCCTCTGATTTGATGACTGAGCAATTCTGACTCCTTTCCCCACAATGACTATTCAAAAAGAGTGTGCAGGAAGACTATAAAGTGAGTATTTTGTGGGAGAGATGAGGAGTGAGGCAAGAGACACAGTTCTTCCTTAGGCAGCCATCATGTGACCTCCCTGTAGGTAATTTCTGAGAATGCTATCGACCAAGCAACCCACAGCATAGTCAAACTGGCCTTGAAGAGGGAACCAGCCTAGAGCCTGAAAGAGTGCACTGTGGTGGGTGGTGTAAGGAGCTTGGAGGACAAGGGGGCATATGGAATTATATGTGGTGTTAAGGTGGGATCGAAGAGAAATGGACATGGCTGAGTAAATAGGGGAACAGTAGTTCAGTACGGACAAAAAGTTACCTTGTGCAATTGCCATGTGAGCCTCAGAGGACAGGAGTTGCTTAAGGCGGTAGGCAGCACCTAATTTCTGGTGAATTCTCCTCACTGTGAGGTTTATATGCTCACTGAAGATAAAAGAGAGCTCTAGCACCACCCCAAGATATTTAAATGTAGAGAAAGTTTCAAGGGGAAAGCCTGCTGCTGTGAGGACAGTGAGGGATGTGTTGGATTTGGCGACCGTGGCGATATATGGTTTGGAGCCGAAGAGCATAGCTTTTGTTTTTTGCTCATTTACAAGTAGTTTGCTAGAGAGGAACCAGTTGTGCACTGCACTGTAGTTGAGTGTGAGGGTGGAAGAGATGGATTGAAGGGGCTTGTCACTGCGGTATAGAACTAGGTCATCTGTGTAAAGTAGAACATTAAAGTTTAGGCTAGATGCTGGACATAGAGAACAGTATAGGGCCAAGGATGAAGCCTTGGGGAACCCCAGTGTGAATGGGTGGTGAAGCAGAGGAATCCTTCCCTATTAATATGGACTTGGATCTGTTTGAGAGGTAACAGCAGAACCAACCTCCTGGCATTAGGGAAGCAGCCAAAATGGAGCAGGGTATTGTGGAGGAGCTTGTGGTCGACTAGGTCGAATGCCTTTGATATGTCCACAAACACTGCACTTGTTGCCATGTTCCTGAGGACATGATCAGTGAAAAGTGTCAAAGCTGAGGAGGTACTATCGTGTTTGCAGAAATCATGCTGCAGTGGACATAGGAGGTTCTATTTACATAGGTGTTCTGTCAGTTGGTAATGCACAATTTTTTCCAGCATCTTGCTAAGATGTGGGAGGAGGGAGATGGACCTGTAGTTCTCTGGGGCAAGGGGATTGCCTGATTTATAAATGGGCTCAACAAGTGTGTGTTTCCAGGAGTCTGGAACCATTGCTGATGTGAGGGCAAGGTTGAATATGTAGGTTAGGGGACTGACAAGAGCAGGAGAGACAGCCTTCAGGAAGGAGGGGTATAGCCCATCACTGCCCGGGTTCCCTCTGTTTGGAAATGCCTTCAACAGTTTAGTGGTGACATTGTGATCAATGGCCCTAAAATAAAAAGGGAGAGTGAGAGTGGCATTTGCCGAGGAGCTGGGGTAGGCACTGTCGGCAGTACTGGCATGTCCTGTGGTAGGCTGGGGAGGGAGTTTGCTTAGGTACATGCTTAGGTCCATAAACATAGAGTTGAAGGTATCAGCGATCATAGTGGTATCATCAATTGGGCCAGTGGGGGATGCTAGTTGCATTATTCGCTTGTTTGATTCCAAGGGAACTTTTTTGCACATTAGTGAAGTAAGTACATTTCATCGTCTTGACAGCTTTTTCACAAGTGTTATGCAAGTGCTATAAGCATTTCAGAGCTGTGGTGATGGTGAGGATTTGTAGGCCCTCCATTTGGAGTCCCTAGCTTTCATTTGCACCAGCAGCTCTTTAGATAACCATTTGGTGCAGCCACCTTTGACCCTCCTGGTGGTGATGGGAAAGTGTTTATCTTGTAGCCACCAAAGAACATCAGTGGGGAAAGTAACCGCAGAGGAGACATTATCAAGGAGGTAGAGGGCAGACCAGTTTATGCTCTTGGCATCAACCAGGGCAGCACTATAGTCCTGGTTGTTAAACGTCCTTATGGACAGGAGTTTATGGGGTGGCCGGCTGGATCTTGTGGTCAACACGATATAAGTGAGGAAGAGGTCACTGATTGAATTGGCCATTGTTCCTGCCTGGAGAACTAGATCAGCCCTGTTAGTGATTATCCAGTCTAGGATGGTATGGTTTAAGGAGCAGTGGTTATACCTGGTAGGTGAGGAAATTGTTTGTTCCAGGTTTTGGGCCTTCAAGAGCATCACATAGTCAGTGTTGGGCATTGCTTTCCAGTTGAGATTAAGGTCCCCAAGAAGGATGGTGTGGTGATATAAAAGCAAGCCCCTCTAGAAAGTTAGATAGGCCTTGGACACGCCCTGGTGAGGGGGCTGTAGCAGCAGCCTGTATGCATTTTTTAGGTGCCCCAAGGGTTATCTCTGCCAGGATCTATTCACTTGGGGAGTTAGGGGTAGAGGAATTGATGGTGAAGGCAGAGATATGCTCCTGCACATATAGCCCAACACCCCCGCCCCTTTTCCTTCCTGGCCTATCCAGGCAGAGCAGTGAGTAACCAGGAAGTTGGTACAAAGCATCATCATTGTATGACTTTAGCCATGTCTCAGAGAGACCAAGTACGTTGGGTCTGTATAAGGCCACTCATGCCTCGAGCTCAGTGAACTTTGATGACAAGCTACATATGTTCAGATGTGCGATCTAAGGCCATCTTGCTTAGCCAGGTGATGTTAGTATGGTCTGTCTGAATGTTCGTGGGGCCTGGGTTGCATTCTACATTGCCCAAGAGGAAATCAAGAAGGAGAAGTGAGAGGAGAGGGCATATAGAAGGGAGCGAGCAAGAGGGAATGATGGTAAGGGAGTGGATGAAGAGACCAAGTAAGCGGCATTCATAACTGGTAAATATAGCCAGCATTGCAGAAACCATAGGAGTAAGGTCATCCCTAGGACTAAAATGTGAGGTTGCAGGCAGGGGAGTGTGATGAGAAGCAGGAGTACAGACACTGTTGTTCAACTGCAAGTATGTTTGCACAATGATCTGTGACAAGCAGCAGGCCAGTCATGGAGAAGGGCATCAGAAAAAGCAGACAGATGTTCATGATGGCTAATTGAGAAAATAGGTTAGTTAAAGGGACTGGTGCTTATCTGAGGTCTAGACACATGTCACTTTAAGAGGTGGACTACCAACGCTGGGGGCGGTGAGAGTGGGAAGTGTGAAGAGCATTTAAAGAGTGATGGGAGAGGGCTGAAAAACAGCCCCTAAATACAGTCAGATTAAATGGAGCAGAAGGCAGAAAAAAATAGTTTAAATTGAAAAAAAGTGCTCCGATTTCCAAATGCGGAGCAGAGGCAGGGCTGACTGACCACTCAGCAGTGCTCCGCTAATCAGCAGCAGAGGTTGGAAGGCAGGGAAACTGGCCCACAGTAATTACCTTCTAAAGCCGGGTAGGGAGCTGAGTTCCACGGCAGGAAAGAGAGCGGCTGCCATGGCAAGAAATTTCAGCCATGCTGCCCCCTCGGCAGCTGGATGCCCGATCAGGAGCAGGAAGGAATCAGTCTGGGGATAAAGAAGAGGGAACAAAGTGAATAAAGGAGCTAGAGTGCAAAGGTGGAGGGTGGGGGGAGACAGGACTCAGCAGGCGGGACAGACAGGGGGAGAGAAAATAGCGAGGGCAAATTTACAACACAAAGGTACAGGGATTAGTTAGGTAGGGCTTTTAAACAGCAACTTACACAGACTGCATTAACACAAAGGCTGTCTGCACTCGAATTTGTCTGCACTTGAATTTTGTCAAATTAACAGTTGACTGTCTGCCCTTGCAATTGATTAACTTGTAGCATTACAGTGGAATTCATAAATCTAGCACTAACTGCTCATGTTTCTAAACAGGTAACTTCCCAAAAAACAGCCCAGAAATACAGTCTGATTAAATGGAGCAGAAGGCTGAGAAAAATAGTTTAAATTGAGAAAAAGCAGTCCAATTTTCAAACGTGGAGCAGAGGCGGGACTGACTGGCCACTCAGCAGTGCTCAAACAGCAGCAGAGGCACTCCGGTTGGAAGGCAGAGAAAGCCTTAAAGACTGAGAGAGCTTAGTTTACCAAAAGCTATGGTTCCACGGGCAAATGGAGCCATTGCCTAGGGTCCATTTGGAAGAGTACCTACAGTAAGAGAAGCCAAAGTGAAAGAGCAGAAAGAGGACTATCAAGTGTGTAACAGCTTAAAGGACTGGAGACAGAATAAAAATTAATTGTATTTGAGAACCCCCTACTGAATCCTCCTAAAGGAGTGTAAAAGTGCCCAGAGAGTAATATAGCAATCGGATTCAATCTGGGTGGAAGAATGGGTTATTTTGTGGAGAAAGTACTCCTGGCAGTGGGGAAGTCAATGAGAAATCCTCTGCCAAAATTGCTGAGTCTCTCAGGTTTGAGGTTCCCCCATGTGTGCCAGATGTACTTTCTTCACCGAATAACCCATTCTTCCACCTTGTATTGAATCTGGTTGCTATATTACTCTATGGGCACTTTTACACTCCTTTAGGAGGATTCATTAGGGGGTTCTCAAATACAATTAATTTTTATTCTTTCTCTAGTCCTTCCTTCGCCTCCTAATTATCCACTCCCTCAGCACCCCCCCCAAACTACTCCCCAAATACTTAGCCCATCATAAATGTCCCAAACTCCACTTCCTCATAATTTATTTTATTTATTTTATTTGCTTTTGTTAACCGGGTAAGCACACTAGACAGCCAAGTGCCTATTTTCAGGTGCAACCCGGGTGATTACAAGGTACATTACAAGGTACATACATGAACATCAGGCAAATACAAGTGGAGGATTACATTACATAGAATTAGCACAACAGAATTTACAAGCATCAGATTTCATCAGGCAAATAGTAGTGAAGAGTTCATATAAAGTGACCAGAACACAGGGTCATTGTAAGACAACAATACCAAAAACAGGTATTACAATACAGTATTAAACATTGCAGTCAGTAGGAAGAAGTGCAGTGTGAATTCATCGCTCCAGGCAGCAAGTTGTAAGGCTAACAGTTAGAATAAGGAGGAGTCACAGTTGGGATAGAGTGGGCCCAGTGCCAGAGAAAGGAGTGCACAGTTATAGTGCTCACCCTGTTTTGCTGGTGGGCCTAAATGGTCCATTTTTATGTTGCTTTCACGCATGTGCAAGAAACATAGTGTCATCATCGGAGATTTCGGAGGTGCGTCACCTCCTCCTCCAATTCAGTCAGTGAGCTGGCAGGCGCGGCCCCTGTAAGCCAATGCATTTTGGAGCTGTCTATGATACACTCCAAAATGCAGTGGCATACAGTTGAAAGGGGGAGCTACGCTTCAGTAAGCACCGATAAGAAGCGTAGCTCCCCCACGTGTGCGTGCCCCTCATCGATTGTGGGGAGCCTGGACGGGTGACCAACTCGCCACTGGGCTGAGCTGTGTCGGCCCCTCAGAGTTGTGCCATGCTGGGAGCCCACCCAGCGTGGCAATCAGTCTTGGCTGACGGGTGCTCAATCCCCGGCCGCTGAACGCCCCCACACCTGTTGTAATGACGGGTGCCCAACTCACCGGGCTGAGCTGCGCTGTCCCCCCAGTTGGTGCCACGCTTGGGAGCCCACCCCAGTGTGGCAATTAGTCCGCTTTGGCCGATGGGGTGCTCCAATCCCCGCCGGCTGAACAGCGCCCTCATCCTTGTGCCACGCTGGGAGCCCACCCCAGTGTGGCAAATGGTCCCACCACGCCTTTTTTTTTTCACCTGTAAAACAAAACGGTCCCGGCAAGTGCGCCTCTCCGACCCCCACAACCCACACCCACCCACTGCACACCCAGCTTCCCACACCCCTCACCCCATACTTACCTCCGACTCCGCGCGACGATCTTCGGCGGAGCGGAAACACGCCTGCACTCTTCAAAGCTGACTGCAACTGAGGAAATGCCGTAAGCTGTATAATGGGCTAGATGGGGGTTCAACTTTATTGCATATCTCAGGCATTTTGGGAATTTTTGCACCAAATTTTCAACATGGGGTTTTAGGACCCCTTCTCATGAATGATGTCACTGTCATGGCGTTATTCAGGCCGAGGGGTGATTTCATGCAGTGACTGTGCAGTGACTGCAAAATCACCCTTCAGGCCTGAATAATGCCATGACAGTGAATCATTCATGAGAAGGGGTCCCAAAAACCCCATGTTGAAAATTTGGTCCAAAAATTCCAAAAAATGACTGTTTTACGAGCGTGCGTTGCGCAGTTCCTACGCAGGCTCATAAGTTCGCGAAATTTTGATACTTTCACTCCAGATTTTCAACATTACCATTTTACCACACCTTCTTATGAGTAGTATAGCTGTCATTTTTCACATCTCACCCAAAATGTGTTTCCGCCCTTGTAGTGCAGAATGGCGCAGTCGGTGTGCGAAATCAATGTACGGGACAAATTAAGAAAATCACAGTGACACTGTTCATGAGCAGAAGTCTTAAAATGGCTATGTTGAAATTTGGTGAAAAAAATTCCTAAAATGACTGTTTCACAGCGTCGTTCGCGCAGTTCCTATGCAGGCTCGTAAGTTCATAAATTTTCAATATTTTCACTCCAGATTTTCAACATTGCCATTTTACCACACTTCCTCATGAGCAGTACAGCTGTCATTTTTCACATCCTGCCCAAAACATGTTTCCGCCCATGTAGCTCACAATGGCGCAGTCGGTGTGCAAACTCAATTTATGGGACACATTAACAAAATCACACTGACACTGTTCATAAGCAGAGGTCTTAAAATGGCTATGTTGAACATTTCATGAAAAATTTCCTAACAATGACTGTTTTACGAGCGTGCGTTGCGCAGTTCCTACGCACGCTCGTAAGTTCGCAAATTTTCAATATTTGCACTCCAATGACTTCCAAATACCTAAACAGCACATAGAAGCAAGCAACATTCGGCATTGACAAATGCTTGTTATATATGCTGTGAGAACAGGAGGAGTATGAGCACAATTGTGCTCTGCCCAAGTCATAATGTTTAGGTAGCATCTCAGTTAGTTGGGGCATCTCAGGCTGAGAGGGTTTGTCTAGTGCAGAGACAGGTGGTAGCCATTTTGAGAAAACCCCAGAGGGAGGCTTTAAAGCTCTGGTGTGAGGGAGAGGAGCGAGTGCTAGTTGGAAGAGAGTTCCAAACCCTGGGCGCATATGCAGTGAAGGCTCGTTCACCCATTTGTGGACGGGTTTTAGGTACCAGGAGGGCATGGGAGCCGCTGGATCGCAGGTTGTAGGAGGGTGTAGCAAGAACAAGGGTCTCAGCAAGGTTTTGAGGGGTGGCAGTTCTGACAATATTGTCAATGAAGTTGCCCACAAAGTTGCTCTCCTCTTACTTGCATCAGGTAATGTTCACCTAACCATGGCCCCACCACACCCACATCTGCCAGCTACAATCCTACCACTTATGTACTTACTTCTCTCACCCCTTCTGTCCACCCTAAGGGCCTGAAAATATTTCACTTAAACATCTGCAGTCTCATCTCTAAAACTGACTTTTACAACCTATGGTAATCTCCCTCACTCCTGACATTCTAATTTTAACAGAAACTTGGTTAAATGCTAAAATTCCAGATCTCGCTATAGTTATCCCCAATTACTCCATAATCAGGCAGGATAGGACGGGCAGGGGAGGTGATGTAGCCATGTTTATCCAGTCCTCACTTCAGCATTCAACCATTCTTTCATTCTCCCTACCCACCGCCTATGAAGCCCCTGTAGTAAACATTGACTGGCCTTTCTCATCCCCTATCTTCATAGCCAGTATCTATTGTCCCCCCGGATGCAAGACATCTGACACTACGGATCTCATTACCTCCATAATTTCCCTCTCACATAAAGGTGAGCTGTACATTTTCAGAGGTGTAAACTTAAACTGGCTGTCTCTGACCACTTCAAAAACACAAAATGACATCACTGCCTTCAATCTCTCCAAACTGATTCTGGAACCTACCCGCCTAAATCATAAAACCCTTAATCATTCCCTGATAGACTGGGCTTTCACCTCCCACCCCCACTGAGTCATAAAATCAGGCATCCTCCCAGATGGCCTCAGTGATCATCACCCAATCTTCATCATCAGGAAGGTCCATTGACCAAAACTGTCACACAAAATCCTGCTGCTGCTGCTGTTCCTTCAGCTCCCTAGACCTAAACACCCTTCTAATCAGCTGGCCTGTTCTCACTGGTCTCCAATTGCCTCTGCCCCTTCTATTGACCAAGCCCTCGCCTACTTTAAAGATAAGTTTCTAGGTACCCGGAACTCTCATGCTCTGTTCAAATGAATTAGAGTACATGGCAACCATCATCCCTGGGTCACTACTGAGTTACTGACCTGCCTCAGAGAGCAAGACAAAGCCTGGAGGAAACATAAGACCTCCCAGCTTCCATCAGTCTATGTCAAGTATCATATGCTAAGAAATGCCTGTACAAAAGCAACCAGACTAGCCAAGTCTGAATATTGTAAAACATCTTTCCTCAAGAACATCAACTCCACTTCCAAATTCTGAAAAGTGGTCCATGCCCTATTCTCCCCCCTTCACATCAGCCACCCCTAGTGCTTAATATAAGCAACACACTGGTCACTGAACCCGCCTCAATGGATCAAGAGTTTAATGCCTACTACACCTTCTGTGCCACAGTTCTTCTAAAGTCCCTCCCCTCAAACTTCCCCCATCCCCACCCTCCTGTGTCCAGTGCTCCACCCCTCAGTACTCATCCTTCCTTCCTTCCTTCCTTCCTTCCTTCCTTCCTTCCTTCCTTCTCCTTCTCTGCTGTCTTCCTAGAGGAAACTCTAATGGCCCTTCTCTCACACAGTCCTTCCAAAAACTCATCACTGGATGACCTTGACCCTAAACTCCTCTGCCTTTCAGCTTCTTCTATAGTCTACCCTCTCTCCTTAATCCTAAATCTTTCCTTTATGTCCGCTTCAGTCCCATCTACCTGGAAACATGCAGTGGTCCTCCCTCTCCCAAAAGGTGGTGACCCCTCCTCCCCTGCCAACTTTTGCCCACTCTCTCTCCTCCCTGCCCTCGTCAAGCTCAAGAACACCTGATCCTCTCTCAACTAACCTTCCTCCTCATGGATTCCTCCTTTTTCACACTGTTCCAATCTGCGTTTTGGAAGAATCACTCCACTACCATCTCCCTCCTCAGGCTCACTAACACCATCCTCACAGGGATGAACAATGGCCTCATCACCTCTGCCATCTTTGTCGACCTCACCAAGTCTTTTGACGCTGTCTCCCATGCCCTGCTCCTCGACTCCCTTTCAGCTGCTGGTTTGTCTACCTCCACTCACAACTGGCTTAAAGCCTACCTCTCAGGCAGAACATAATCAGTTAAGATCCAGGATGCCATCTCTCTCCCTCCCAATCGCCACAGGA
The DNA here is from genome assembly GCA_016271365.2 of Neoceratodus forsteri. NCBI lineage: Eukaryota > Metazoa > Chordata > Ceratodontiformes > Ceratodontidae > Neoceratodus > Neoceratodus forsteri. The sequence goes on from JADMNL010000023.1 coordinate 348,209,793, forward strand.
GTCCCACAGGACTCTGTGCTTGGCCCCATTCTCTTTTCCATCTCCCTTAATGACCTGCCCTCCATGCTCCCCCTCCTCCTCTATCCAAATGTACACCGACGACACCATCCTGTTCTACTCAGGTAAATGCCCCACCAATGTAGCAACCACCCTTCAGAATGACTTAAACCAGGTTCAGCTATGGTTTGCCTCACATTAACTATTCCTTAATGCCAAAAAGACTGTCTCCATGACCTTTGGCACAAGGCAAAGACTCTCGAGGCTACACTCCTTACCTTCTTTCCACACCCTTGATGGGACAATCCTAGAGGATATCTCCTCATTCAGATACCTTGGGATCTGATTGGACCAACACCTCAATTTCTCTGGTCACATTGACACCATCCTGAAAAACTTTGCCCCAAGCTTGGTGCTTAATTTAGGAATCATAGTTGCATCCCTCCTACAGCATGATGTGAACTTATCCAGAAGATGATCCTCCCTATTTTTAACTACTGTGATGTCTATGGTGCTGCTCCCAAATCCTCCCTAACCAGACTGGACACTCTCTTTAACTCCTTCTCTCGCTTTGCTCTTAATGCTCCATCACATTGCATCATTGCAACCTATACCACACCCTGTCCTTTCCTCCACTCGCCATCAGACTAAGGTCTTGAGAAAGCATGAGATGTGTGAAAACATTTGGCTGTTGTGGGAGTGGCGTCCTGCATCATTGTTGCTGCTGCTAGTATTCTACTAATAAAGTGAATTTTTATCCTGAGCTATGGAGCTGTGATATCGTTCATCTAGCAGTAACTGGGAAGCTGGACTGACCTGCTTTTGTAAGTAACTTGTTCTTCTGGTCTCAGTCTTGTGTGTTTTTGAAACCATCTGGTTGTTTTGGTTTGCTCCTTTAGGAATCCTGACCAGTTCCCTCCCATGGTGAAGGGCCTAATAGAATCTGACTTCCAGGCATCAGCTTGATATGTACTTTTATGATGCCTGTCAGGCATGCGTTCAAGAATCCAGGTGTACTATCAAAAAAAAAAAACTAGAGATATCTTCTAAGCATCAAGGTCAAAATTCCCAATCTCAATAAACAGTTGAGCTCCAGCTATAGGATAGGAGTGTTGAGAAAGAAAATCACTGCTGCGAAGCTTGAGCTAGCCAGTTGGACTGACAACTCTGGTGGTAGAATGCTGGGTAGTACATTGGGAGCCTGGTTTCAATTCCCAGCTTGTTTATAATATTTATTTCTCGTTATGAAATGGATGGTCAAAATCATTAAGTCTGATTGGCCAAGACCACAATCAGCCAGTACAATATCTCAGTACATAATCCCGATCTAAAAATATGTCATACCATCAATCAATAAAATCAAAATTGATCCATTTCATAATCATAATAATAGACCCCTGGAGTATCATGGGGCATCACCCCTTTTCGGGTGGTTAAAGTCACTTGGCCTATGGCCTTATGCCTTGCAATGCACCTGAGGGGGTGATATCCCATGATATTGCACCCATTGTTGTGCATCATAGCTTATATATAAAGGTGGCCTGGCTGTTATTATAGATGTTGTGCTGAAGCATGTTAAGCAGGGTGTGGCCACTATCAAGAATGCTGGCAAAATGCTGGGGTGCATAAAAATGGGAGTGGCCATCAGAGCAAGAGAAGTAATCCTGCCACTTTGCAAGGCTCATTCAGACCCCATCTGAAGTACTGTGTGCAGTTCTTGGCCCTCCCGTACAAAAAGGATATTGAATCAAGTGAGACAGTGCAATGCAGGGCCACCAGAATAATCTGGGGTTTGGGGAATAAAAGTGATAAGGAGAGCCTGTTGGCTGTTTACCTGTTTACCATGGAAAAGAGGTGACTCAGTGGTGACATGATCTCATTTTTTTTTTGCATATTTAAGGGTATCAACAAGATCAAACAGGTGGAGATAAATAAATGCTGGCAAGTGGTATCACTCCTGCCTTTGCTGCGTGATAGTATAACTGTGTGGCAGTATGGAGGGCTGTGTCACTAGAGCATTCAAATTGAGAGTAACTCAAAAACCTTTGTTCTGTTTTACCCTGCAGAAAGGCTAGGATTACACTGAAACCAGGAAGCACTAAGAGAGTCTATAGTTCCGACAGCTGTACAGGGGAACTACACCTCTGTAGAAAGAAATTAGTTTCAAGAATTGCAAGTGGATTTGGTGTGTGTAGACCTTTGTGAAGGTTTTTAGACCAATTTGGTGGGCTTTTAATACATTTGGAGGAGACTTTGTTTGTGCAGAGAGCGAGCCCGAGAAGATTCCTTCTGGGTCAGTCTGTATTTATCCCTCGCCCCTGTGCGAGTGAGCGGGCACAAGCAGGTGAGCGTGCGGTCACACACGTGGAGACGCATGCAGAGACAAGCACGTCAGCGCGTGTCTGGTGTGTCTGACGGGGAATGGTGGGAATAAGGAGTAGTGCATATAAATTAAGGTACAGAGATGAGTAATTGCTGTAGTTGTCACAGGTTTTTCTTTGTTGTACATAAGGAAGTGGCTGTAGGGGAAAAAATACTTAATTGACAACAAAGGGAGCGACCATTTATTTAAAGTGGTCAACATGAATTGTATAAAGACTAATTCAAACACTGAGAATCTCAGAACAAGCGTTAGTGACACAACTAATAATGAATCAGCACAATTGCTGAGAATTGCAGATGAGGAAAAGGTTCAAATCTATACTATGGCCCAAATAGACATTAGGGATGTAACATGTCATACTGAGGATGTAACATCCATAACACAATCACCAGATAAAACCAGAGTAATTTCCGAAGCTGTAGGTCAAACAGATAATAGACAATTAACACCTGTATTAGAACTATTTAGGTTAATTCCTGAAGCTGTGGCCTCTACAAACAATGGGTATGACATACCTGTAATAAGAGTAGCAGATAAATCCAGAGTTGCTCCTGAACATGCAGTTCAAACAAATAATAAAGAATTTATACACATAGTAGCCCCTGAAGTCATAGCTCATTCTGATACTGGAAAGTTTCCATGCTTAGTAGAACTACCTAGTTAAGCCCCTGAAGTTATGGTTGATGCTAATACCAGAAACGGTGCATCTTTGTAGAAAGAATCCAAGGAATGTAGATCACTCACAGATATAATTATGGCATTGGATGGTGAGGTGGCGATTAAATGCGGGGACTGTAGAATGTATCTGTTGGTAAGCAAAGAATTGACCAAGGGGGAATTCACATGTATTAAATGTGTGTCGAACAAGCAAATGGTTAATGACCTATTAGATCTTAACATAAGGTTGGATGAGTTGGAAAAATCACAACGTACCATTGAAAAATCACTACATGACAATCATGCTCTAAAAAACTCATGTAACAAAGTCAGGTTGTGTAAGAGAAAATGTGATAATGAAACAGATAAAAGTAATGAAGATTGGGCCCTAGTTCAGGGTAACCCAAGAAAGAGAAGGGGAAAACAAATATATAGGAAACTTCATAACAATGAGGTCACAACACAAAACAGATCTGTATTATTAAATAATGAGGATGAATCACAGACTATCAATCGTCCAAGTCAGAATGGACAATACTTTGAAAGAAGGAATTTGGTAGACAATTCTGATATAGATGTTTCTTCTATAATGTTACTCATGGAGACTAGCCAAACTTTTCAGAGACTGGACAACTTACAAGACATTATTATAAACAATCAGGATGCAAGTCACATAGAAACATAGAAGTTGACGGCAGATAAGGACCGCAAGGCCCATCCAGTCTGCCCATTTCTTTTTCTACCCTATAAATGTGCCATCGGCCTTTGCTCTGTCAGTGTCCTATCTATTCATAGTCATTTGTATTGCTCCCTGATGCCTATCCCATGCCTGTTTGAAGCCCTGCACTGTATTCATAGCCACCACTTCTTGTGGTAAGCCATTCCATGCATCCACCACCCTTTCTGTGAAAAAGATTTCCTCACATTCCCCTTAATCGGCCTCCTCTATTCTCATGCTGTGTCCTCTTGTCCTGCTATTTTTCTTATATTTAAACATGTTAGACTCTTTCACCTTGTTTATGCCCTTAAGGTGTTTGAATGCCTCGATCATATCACCTCTCTCCCTCCTTTGCTCAAGGCTATACATATTGAGCTCCATTAATCTGTCCTCATATGTCTTCTGATGCAGTCCCTGCACCATTTTGGTTGCCCTTCTCTGGACTGCCTCAATTTGGTTAATGTCCTTGTGAAGGTGTGGCCTCCAATACTGCACGCAGTACTCCAGATGGGGCCTAACCAGTGTCTTGTACAGAGGATTATTCCTCCTCTTACGACTTGTGATACCCCTACTACACCCTAACACCCCTAGCCTTACCTACTGCTTTAGAGGTCTGTTTGATGATTTTAGGTCATCAGTGATGATGATGCCCAAGTCTCTTTCTTCCTTTGTGACTGCTAGCAACTCCCTCCCAGCCCATAGGTGGCTTCAGGTTTCTCTTCCCATGTGCATGATTTTGCTTCTTTGCATTAAATCCCAGTTGCCACTCTTCTGACCATTCTGCTAGTTTATCCAGATCTCTTCTCATTCTGCCCACCCCATCTGGATCATCTACTCTGTTGCAGATCTTGGTGTCATCTGCAAACAGACAAGCCTTACCCTCTAGTCCATCTGCAAGGTCACTAATGAAGATGTTGAAGAGGACTGGCCCCAGGACTGATCCCTGAGTTACCCCACTTGTGACTTGCATCTCTTCTGACTGTATACCATTTACCACCACTCTCTGTTTTCTGCCCGTCAACCAATTTTCCACCCAGTTGACCAACGTCTGACCCACCCCGAGCCTACCCAGCTTATTTATCAATCTTCTATGTAGAACAGTGTCAAAAGCTTTGCTGAAGTCAAGGTAGGCGACATCAACTGCTCCCCCTTGGTCCACCACTCTGGTTACCCAGTCAAAGAAATCTATGAGATTAGTTTGACAGGACCTTCCTTTTGTAAACCCATGCTGTCTTGGATCCTGTGCCCCTATGGATTCCAGGTGTTGCACTATCCTTTCCTTAAGGAGTGCCTCCATAATCTTGCCCACTACTGAGGTAAGACTGACCGGGTCTGTAATTCCCCGCCTTCTCCCTGCTACCACTCTTGTGGAGCGGATCACATGAGCCCTTCTCCAGTCTTCTGGGACCTCTCCTGTGCTCAGAGACTCACTAAACAATTCTGCTAATGGCTCTGCTAGTTCCTCCTTTAGCTCCTAAGTACCCTGGGATGTATGCCATCAGGTCCCATTGCCTTATCCATTCCTGAGCTTAGCAAGCTCTTGTAGGACCCTTTCTTTGTGAAGGAGTAGTGCTCACCTCCTCCCCTGTGTCCATGATGCTGAGCTGTGGGCCCTGCCCTACCTTCTCTTCAGTAAATACTGAGCAAAAGTATCTATTTAGGATAGATGCCTTTACAGGGTCCTCCTCCTCACATGCTCCCTTTTCTCCATTAAGCTTAGCAATACCCTCTGGACTTTCTCCTTTCACTAATGTATCTATAGAAAGTCTTGTCACCTTCTTTTACTGTTCGTGCTAGTGTTTCCTCAGTTTGGGACTTTGCCTGCTTTACTGCCTTACCTGCTTCCCTTAGGGCAGTTTGGTGATGCCTCCCTATCTTCATCCCTCTGTGTTCACTTATATTTCCTGAAGGCCAGCCTTTTGGCTCTGACCTTTTCTGCTACTGTATTTGAGAACCAAAGTGGTTTCCTTCTTCTTTTGCACTTCCTTTTCTGTCTAACACAATAGGATGTTGCTTCAAGTATTGCATCCTTAATGCTTTCCCACTTTGCCTGTACCCCATCACCTGTGTTTCTTTTGCCAGGGCTAGCTTAACTCTGTTGGCCATCTTATCAAAGTCAGCTCTTCTGAAGTCCCATATTTTTGCCTTGGAATGGGATGATTTAGATGTAGTAGCCAAATTGAACCATACCATGTGATGGTCACTGGCCTCCAGTGACCTTCTACCTGGAGATCTGTGATCCCTTCTTTGTTAGTCAGTACTAGATCTAGGATAGCCCTGTCTCTTGTGGGTTTGCTGTACCAGTTGTTTGAGGCCCTCCCCTGCAGGAATCCACTATGAGTCTAGTTCTGGCAGATGTTCCTGCTGGTATTGACCAATCTGTATCCGCATGTTGAAGTCTCCCATTATCAGAACCTCCCTTTAGCTGTCATGTTTTGTATATCTTCTAACAGTAATGTGTCTATGTCCTCCCTCTGGTCTGGGGGCCTGTAGACAACCCCAGTTCTTATGGCTGTCCCAGTTCCTGTTTCCAGGGTGACCCACAGTTCTTCTGGCTCCTTATGTGTATTCTGAATTTCTGTAGCTTTGATATTTTCATTAACATACAGGGCCACTCCCCCCCCCCTTTTTGCACCTCGGTCTCTTCTGAACAATACATAGCCAGGTACTGAAGTCTCCCAAGTGTGGTTACTGGTAAATCACGTCTCATTAATTGCTACTATGTCCAGTTTAGCCTCTGACATTATTGCCTACAGGTCTGGGATCTTATTTCCCAGGCTGTGAGCATTTGTGTACATGATTTTCCATTGGCCAGATTTTGGTGTGTTAGTTGTTGGGTGACGTTTGGCATTACCCCTGTGTGTCGTATGGGGAGACAAACCTTTTTTCTTTCGGTGATGCAAATGAACGGCTAACATGCTGAATTCCGGTTTGACCACTAGCTGAGGGGAGGGGTGTTCTTCCCATTCGACGTGTGAGGTGCTGCACCCCTCTCCCCATTTGCAGTTTAAATATTCTGCAAAGACGTCAAACTTCTGCCCCAATGCACTGACTCCTCTTAGTCAGATGCAGTCCATCAAATTTAAAGAACTTCGCTCCCAGAACTGTTGCCAGTTCCTCACAAATCTGTGTCCTTTTTCCTGGCACCAGCCCTTGAGCCACGTGTTTAGCTCCCTATCTCCCTCTCTGACCTTCCATCCATCTGCTCCCCTCCCAGACTGGCAGGATCTCAGAGAAGGAGATGCCGATGAAATAGATGATAGTTTGTCACCCAGCCTAGTCAGGTGTTCCTTGGTCTCCACAACTGGCCGGCTGGCGAGATCATTAGTCCCTATGTGTACTAGGACATCAATGTTTTCTCCTGCTTTGTGAACAATTTAGCAATGCGGTCAGTGTCTCTCCATGCTGATGTACCTGGGAGACATCTGACCATCACCCCTAGCTGGAGATGGGTATCAACTCCCCGAATCATGGAGTCTCCTATGATCAGAAGTTTTTTGGATTTCCTTTGTGCTTGTTTTGTTTTGGTTCCTGATTTGGGTGAGTTTTGTTGTGCTAGCTCCTGTGCCGCAGTGTACTGCTCTGAAGTGTCTTCTGCCTCTTTATTTGATTTCAGAGATAGAGGCAGATACGTGTTTGTAGTGTTTATATGGTTTTTGGAGGTAATGTGTTGGAGAGCAGAGAGTGATGGGGCACCTGATTTGCTCCTCCTAACCACCTGCCAACCTCCTGGACCAACTACCCTCTGCAGTCGAGGTTTTCTGTTGGATGCTGGGGAAATGGCGGTGGTTCTTATAATGTATTTCCTCTTCAATATGAAATTTGAGGTGTGCAATCTCTGCCCATGCTGCCCGGAGCTGAGCCCTAAGATCTCCAAAGGCCCAGCATGTAGGACAGTGTCCTAAATCCTGTAAGACTGTCCTTCTGAAAATTGTTCCACCGTACCTGCAGTTAATGAAATCCATTCCAAATAAGTTGCTGGGTTTGTAACCTAGTCAGAGTAATTAGAAGGAAAAAAAAAAAAAAAAATGCAAGTAATGGTTTAATTGTGCTTTGTTTAACTTGTCATAACAAGTTAAATTACTAGTGCCCTGTAAATTAGATCACCTTGTGGAGGCCCCACTGATCCGCCCCTTCCTGCTCTGCCACAGGAAATGTCAAACTGTGGTACCCTATAAAAGGAGGTAGCGTGGGTGGTTGGGGATGGGGTGGGTGGCTGGGCCCTTCCCCTGCCTAAAAAGAAGAACCACTGGACAAAAAGAACAAGGAAGTAAGAGCAGAAACAATCAGTCAACAACAAATGCAGTAACCCTGAAAGCTTATCCTAATGTTAGATAAAACTGTAAAACCTGTAAAGCACCACCTGTAATAATTTCAGAGAAGATATACGCTGTAAGAAACACTTTGCTCCAGAGAAAATAAAGCAGTAACAGAAGATATACCTTGCAAAAGACAATTTGAATCAGAAGATTACAGGAGTAATCTGTTAGCACACACCTGTAGGCACACTTGTAATAATGCAGAAGAAGGTATACCAGCAACAACAATTTGAATCAGAGAAAAATAAACAATGAAATGTTAGCAACAAACAGTAGCAATCCCTGTGAGTAAAAAGTAAAAACACCACCACACAGTAAATCTGCTTAGCCAAACTAAGTCTTAATCCTTTTCCCTTGCTCTGGTAAGTTTCTCTACTCTGCCTTTCAAGCAGTCTTAGAAGGAAAGAGCTCAGGTGAAGCTAGGTGCCTTGGCCAGCAAACCAAGTCTTCTACCTCCATAGAGATATCAAATACTACAGAGAGAAGACAATATAGGGATACTGTTTTAACAATCAAATTACAAACCCTACTTTAAATACACGCAGTCCAATTTCCAAAAGACAATGTATTGTCATGGGCAATTCAGTTATTAGGTACTGTGATAGGCCAATCTGTAATGTTGACAAACGGACCAGAACTGTCAGTACATATGGTGGTTCCAGAATTCTTGATATCATAGGGGAGGTGGATGAAGTATTTAAACAGGCAGGGGAAAATCCATTAACAATTATAGATGTAGGAATAAATGACATAAACAAAGATCTATTAGACACAATCAAAAATAATTTCCAAATTCTAAAGAACAAATTATCAAATTGGACAACCGATATTTGTTTCTCTGAAATATTACCTGTTCCATGGATGACTATATATAAAAATCAGAAAATAAAAAACTCTAATAACTGGCTCAGACAATGGTGTCTATATAGTGGATTGAAATGTCTTACACATTGGGAAACATATGAAAACAATTTCACTTTATATGGGAGGGATGGTTTGCACCTGATTAAAAGGTGCAGTGCTTTACTGGGAAATCTATGTCAACAAATGTCAATGAAAGTTTAAACTAAAATCTAGGGGGCAAGGGGCTAATGAAAAAAATGATACAGCAGAGAAAAGAATGTTATTATGTGACAGTTCTGTAACAAATTTGATGGGTAACAAACAGAAGATATGACAGAAAGAGGGGTTAAACATATTACTAATGCAAGAAGCTTAAACATAGTTAAAAGAATGGAACCAGAGATTATTTTAAAAGGAAAGAGTATGGACATAGCTGGTATGTCAGAGACCTGGTGGAATGAAAAGAACCTATGGAATAGGAATATAACTGCTTACAAGCTAATAAATGATGATAGGTTAAGTAAAAGAGGAGGAGTAGTAGCAATATATATTAAAGATGACATCACATTTAAGGAAATAACTATAGAGACTCAAGAAGAATCCTTAATTGATACGATATGAATTGAAATCTCCAGACAAGATTTACATAACCTAATGTCAGGTACATGTTATAGGCCACCCAACACAGTAGCATCAGATCATAAACATTTGATCAATGTATTTCAGGAAATAGCTAAAAAAAGAAGTTCTATTAATGGGTCATTTGAACTTGCCCAGCACTTATTGGGAAAATTTAACAGCTAAGAGTCAGATGGATGGTATATTCCTTGATAGCATCCTAAGTAATGGCTTCACTCAAGTTATTAAACAACCTACAAGGGGAGCTAATATACTAGATTTGGTCCTAACAAACAACGAACATTCTATTTAAAAAAAATTAAATTTTTGGGGCCACTGTTTAATAGTGATCATGAAATTATTACCTTCCAGCTAAATTAATTTATTGTGCCAATTAAGGGGAATACAGTAGTAAAAAATTATGCTAAAGCTGATCTTATACCCCTTATTAGAATACTAGAGAAATGGCAATGGGCATTGTCACTGAATATCAACAATGTAAACCAATTTTGGGAAGAACTTAAAAAATACATATTGGAATTGGAAAATAAACATACCCCAGATAAAAAAAACTTTGCAATAAAAAAGGGCAAGATACCAATATTGTATACCAACAAAATTAAAAAATCAGTCAATAGGAAAAATTCTACTTATAGAGCAATGAGGAGGGACAACAATATTCATAACATATCAAAATATAAAATGGCCCTAAGAACATGCAAAAAACTAATAAAGGAGGAAAAAAACAAGATAAAAATGAAAACAGCCAGTTTTAAAGATAATGGCAAGGCGTTTTATGCTTATGTTACCAAAAACAGCCATGACAGATTACTTGGTCCCTTAATGAAAGATAGAATAGAAATTAATGAACCTGAACATGTGGCAAATATGTTCAATGATTTCTTTGCTTCAGTCTATACAAAGAATAACATGAATAATGCAGTTATTAATGTAACCCCCAGGGGGCACTATCCTAAGGGCTACTACTCCTGCCTGCTCTAAATGTGACAGGATGAGGGGCCCAGATCCATTGGCGGGTGCCTCCACCCAGAGTTTGGGGTTGAAACAGTTGAGGTTGACTCGGTCACAGCCCTCTGGGTTGCTGCAACCACCCTTCTCCCCACTAGTGGCCCACGCATTTCAATTTCAGTGTCTCTACCATATACACTTACCCCCGGCTAGACCCAGTCAGCTCACTCTGGGAACCCCCTGGAAAGTAAGGTACAGTTACACCACATTCACTGTGTAGTATTTCACCATTAATACACAAACTAGCCAGTGTACTTTTGCAAAACAAGAAATCTGATTTATTTGAGGGGAGATAACAAGGATCGGGGGGAATCAGGTTGATTGGCTTACTACTACAGTATATATAAACCTACTTATGGCTCTGTGCACAGGCCTAACCTATTAAGCACTGTCTATGGGTACCCAAGCCCAAATGGCTAGTTCCTCGATGCAGCTGGTTGAGGCCCTGACACACTCGAGCATTTAATCCTTGAGCAGATCAGGTGGAGCCAGATAGCTCAATTAGTGCTGTCAGCAATACAACAAACAATTTGTATTTTCCTTCGATTGTAACTTTTAGCAGGGAGCTACCCTGATTCAGTACTCACAACTCCAGCAGAGAATCACGCTCTCACCACTTGCAGGGCTGAGCCTGGGCTTCAAGGCCTCCTCACACATTCATATGGAAAAACACAGAGGGGTACCATACCAGGCAGCTGCTTCTAGGACCAGAACGAACTCACAGCTATATGGGCGTTTCACTGCAGCTTCACTGTCCTGGCAGACTGAGCGCAATTCAGCAGATTCTCCAGTCCTCTTCAGGTGAAGCCTAGTAGGTAGCTGTGCTTGTACACAGCCTCCTCTGACCACAAGCCTGCGGATTTTGTCCGTGGAACGCTGGCAATGCAAACGGCTGCCTCAGGCCTCTCACGCACTTCCTGCGTGAACACTCAATGCCGCAGGAGCTCAGAGTTCCCCTTCTTCTTCACAGTCACAAAGCCTCTGCCCCTAACAGCATGGGGCAATCCTCACAGCTTGGGCACCACCCAATTCCATTGGCTGGCTACAAATGCCAGTCACTTACTTTTGCTCTCAGTGGTGCAAAAAAGTGCCATAGCCCATAATGCCACTTCCCAGCATTACAAGCTGTGTCCCCATTGGTCAGCCGTCTCCAGACAGAGTCCTAATTCCTGGTTGGTCACCTCCATGCCAATTCCGATGCCCCCTCAGCTACTATTGGACTCCTTCAGCACAGTCCAGGTCCAATATGGAGGGGCACAACACAGAGTCCCAGCTGCAATAAAAAAGGAGTTAGACAAACTGCAATTTTACCAATACTATACATGTTTTTAAGGGGACAACTATATCTGTTGGATAGGCTCCCCTCAGCACTCCTAGTGACCACAGAAACAGAGCAATCAGACAGCAGTCCAGAGCAGAACTCGAGCAGGGAAACCCCAGTCCCCCTATTTGTACCACTAGAGCCTGCAAGCAGGCAGCTCTTAGAGAGGCAGTACCGGAGGCTTTAAAATTACTCATGACGCCCTCAGTTAGCAGCCTTACGCTGAACACCAGTCAGGCATGAAGCATTGAGGCAAGCTCCGGGACAGGTTTCTAGGAACCCCCATTAGTAGGGGGGTTACACCCTTCCTGGCCTGGAAAGAACTTGGCGTCCGCGTCAAGTAGTTACCTTTAAATTACTTTAAGGCAAACAGCTTAACTAACATTATATCAGGCATGGAGCATTTAGGCAAGCTCTGGGAAAGGCTTCTAGGAACCCCCATTAGTAGGGGGTTACATTAATACAACTTCTGAATGCCTTAATGATCCAACCAAGAGTCTGACTTTAACAACTGAAGAGGTTATGGAACAATAAAATATACTTAATATTCATAAATCGGCAGGACCTGATGGACTTTGTGCTAGATTACTAAAAGAGATAAGGATGCAAATAGCACCTCCATTGGCTTTCTTGTTTACAAAATCTTTAGAGACGGGTGACATAATACAGGATTGGAGAAATGCCATAATAGTTCCAATGTATTAAAATGTCATTAAATCAAATCCTACCAAACTATAGACCTATCAGTCTTACTTGCATTTTATGCAAGGTAATGGAAACCATCATCAATGATAGGCTAGAAACTGAACTTCAAAAAGTTCCTTTTGTAACCAAAATCAGCATGGTTTTAAGAAGGGAAGGTCATGTACAAGAAATATGTTGTGTTTTTATAAAAAAGTCAGCCAGGCAATGTCAAGTAATCAACCAGTGGATGTCATTTTTTTGGATTTTGAGAAAGCTTTTGATAAAGTGCCTCATGGAAGTATAATCAACAAGTTAAAGACATTAAAAATAAAGAATTCAATAATTGTATGGATTAACAATTGGCTTCAGAACAGAACTCAAGTTATAAGGATCAGAGGTAGTTTATTGGGACTTAGAGGGGTTGGCAGTGTGGTGCTCCAGGGCTAGGTCCTGGGACCAGTGCTTTTTAATATATCCGTATCAGATGTTGACTGGAATATAATAAATTGGGCCGTGAAATTTGCCGATGATTCTAAGTTGGGGGCAGTGGTGCAAACAACAAACAAATAGAAACGTATAAAAGAACCTTGCTACTTGTGAAACATGGGCTACAAAAAAATGACATGAGTTTCAACACAAACAAATGTGTAGTCCTAAATATGGGAAAACATAATTAATTAAATGATTACACGCTTTTTGGAAATAAACTTAATAAGGTGGAGAGTGAAAATGATTTGGGGTGTTAATCGATAAAGAATTCAGAATTAATAAGCATTGTACAAAAATAATTAAAAAACATACCAAATAATAAGTTTTATTAAAAATGCCTTTGTCTCCAGAAATGTAACTTTCATTAGAAAAGTATATACATCTTATGTGAGGCCTCATCTTGACTATTGTTCGGTAGTTGGGAGGCAGTAGCACAGTGGTTAAAGGCTCTGAGCTACAAATCTGGAGACCTGGGTTTGAATCCCAGAGCCCCCACTTGCATACTGTGTGACCCTCAGCAAGTCACTTAACTTCCCTGTGCTCCCAGGTCATACCTGTAAACAAGCTCTTAGCTTAGTGTGCCTCTCCTGGCTAAACAATTGAGGGAAAAATAAAAATTTGGAGCCATATTTGAAAAGGGATATTACTAGAATAGAGAGGGTCCAACATAGGGTGTCTAGGATGGTGAGGGGACTGGGAGACTATGCATATGAGTACAGACTGGCATGTCTTGATATGTATTCATTGGAGAGGAGAAGAATATGAGGTGATATTCTACAAATGTATAAGATTGTTGGGGATCAAGATTTAAGTAAAATTTTGGGTATAAGCTTTTGCAATAATAAGAGTAGATTGAGATGTCATAAACAGCAAATAAAAATGTTTCATAGTTATAATAACAGAAGAAGGGGTTACTTTACTTATAGAGCTGCTAGAGCCTGGAATTAGTTACCAGAGGAAGTGGTGGAAGCTAGGACTTTAAAAGAATTTAAAAGGAAATTAGACTCACACCTATTGATTATAGGGTAATATAAGCTCACTATAGCGGGAGGCAGGTTTTATGGGCATGATGCCTTCTCCTATCGAATAAACCTAGTATAAGACCTAGTATACACTGATTTGGGTTCGCCAGAGTCAGTTATAGGTGAGCAGAACTGAGGAAAGACATTACCAGGGCTACTCATGTATAACTGAACCCAGCAGCCCATGACTGGTTCAGGCAACTAATGAACAGTGCGTCCATATTTGCTTAGTGGCAGCTAAGGCTTGACAGTGGTAGGGTGTAAATGAATACTAAGGGAGACATTAGTGTAATTGTCTTAATTGAATCAAGGGAAAGGGAAAGGGGAGGATGTTCAGCAGCCTCCTCCAGGACAGTGGAAGAAGATTTTAATTACAGTAGTATGAGTTTGCTTCAGAGCAATACAATATGGGATTGGGCCTGTTCAGCAACTGAGTGTTGGAGTTGGTGGAAACATACAGTTTTATTAAAATATTACTGTGATTTGTTGCCTCAGGAGGGCAAAAAATACCCCTCACAGTGGTGCAGAAATAAGTTTTGTGTATTTTTTCTATTTTTTGTAATTGTTAGTTTGAGGTGATGCTGGAGTCCAGCTGGCAGTGTCTTTCATATAAAGGTGCAGCTTTGAACACTTTGCCAGGGAGCTGAGATGGATATTAAACTGCAGGGTGCTCAAGCTAATGTAGGAACAGCAACAGTGGCAAGATTGCTGGCAGTGAATCTTAAACACCTGTGCCTACTTTCACTTTAACACTGTCTTCAGGAGTGACAACCTGAAAGAGAACAGAATCCAACAGAGAGAGGAGTTTTGGAACCAAGCATAAGAGTACAAGCTTCTCTGAGTCCTGTACAATTTATGTCTGTACGTACACAAAAAGTGAACTCATCCATGGACAAGCCTTCCAGCACTTTGTCACCATTTATAAATGTGAGTGTAGTTTTGCATCAGGCAACTGCAAATAAGAGTGGCGTGACAAGGTTGCGTTTTTCAATAACATTTATAAAAACAGATCTTATTTGGAGGAAGCCATCACTGGCATGTATACAGAATCACTATATAGACCGTTGCACGGAGTACAGGCACATTTGGGAATACTGGCAAAAAAGTAAGAAAACGGGTGACAGTGTCCCTTTAAATGAATTACATTCTAACAGTTGCTGAAGAACTCAAATAAGGTATGCTTGAGCAACCCTAAGATAAGAACTGATTCATATGTGAACCTATTTTCAGGTTCTGGAAGGACTAAGGAGAGGCAGGATCAGGGTTTGTAAATCTTATTGGTGGATCCCCGAGAATAAACATTACTATGCTGAGTCTTTTGTTCTCAAACAACAGGAATCCATCAATTATGTTTTAAAAAAAAGCAGACTCACTACCTGCACTTTGAGAGGCTGGATCCAGAACCTATTTAGAAAAAAGGTTCTGCAAGACAGTGGTTCCAAAACTGGCATCCTTCCTCATAGGGTTGTCAGAACTAGTTCTAGAAAGATATGAACCGTGCTCAAACTCTGATGTTTGAGTTCCAAATTAGAACTCAAACACCAGAGGGTTTGCATAAGAGTTCAGATCTTTTTTGTTTTGTTTTATTTTTCACTCACCTCTACATTCTCAGGGATCAACAATTCCCATAACCTGACGTCCCCGTCTAACAGTGCACCAGGAGGGCCAAGTATATGTACGGAAGCCAGATGTCCCACGTGCAACAAGTATCAATGCAGCATCATATCTTTTTTTCACTTGCCTGCCTTTTCCACTAGTCAGGTGAACAGAGGAGTGAAATGTCAAATGATGAGAGGAAAGCTGGAGCTGAAGTCAGGGCAGACATGTCAGGAGCAAGTGAGTATGAGCTGTCAAGCAAAACAGAGTGAGTGGACAGCAGCTTCACCAGCTTGCATGACAGAATGGTGAACAAATGTAGAGTTTCTGTTGTTAATATGCCTGCCCAGTCCCTCAATTTACTGGCCATGGTGGTTAGTAGAGGGTGGCAGTGGTGACGGTGAACTGGCACTGTGAGGAACACATGTGAAGAAACTCAGTGCAGTTGCTAAAAGACATTTTGGTGGAAGCTTGCCATCTTTGTATGAGCAACACTGAGAGAAGAGGAGAGCACAACAGATTTGGACTGTTAAGCAGTTACTAGGCATGGGAAAAGGGTCAGGAAGGAGACAGGAACATATTAGTTAAAAGAAATCTAAATTTGGAAAAAATAGATGAAACACAAGGAAGGTTAAGGGTGGGGTTAGGAGGATGGAGGTCAGAGAGAGGAAAAAAATGGATCAGGCTGGCAGGCCATGGAAGGGTAGGGTCAGGCCAAGTTGTGACTGCTTGCTACTGGAGGGAGTAAGAAAGTAAAAAGAAAAAGAGTTTAAATTAGAAAGGAAGAAAACTCTGACAGTTTAAAATATGTGAAAACTGGAGCAGGAAGGGGGTATATATATATATATATATATATATATATTTAATTTAATAAACTTTATTAATGAAATACAGAAACATGACATAATAAAGAAGTATACAGACATCATGAATAACAACATGCCCCCCCAACCTACATCCCACACCAGTGGAGCAACCAATAAATATCCATAGTAGAGCTTCTGAAATAAAAGTATCAGAGTACTAAGACAAAGCGAACAAATGAGCCTAAAAGCAAGGCTAAAATCAAGCTGAACCGAGCCCATAATACAGTTAGAATAGAATAATCAATTTTTTTTTTGCTGTATATTTTTCTTATCTCCTCTGCGGTTGGGGGAGGGGGTGTTACCAATGGTTCCCCCCCAATTTGGCCTGACCAACATCCCCTAGTCTGCCCCACATCCCAAGCTCAACCCCTTACCTCCAACCTACACAACGATCTGTTTGCCGTGGTGGGCACGCAACCACTGCCATGGGATCCGAGGGGTTTTTCAGATAAGGGGGAGCATCCAGGTAGAAGCCGATGGGAGCTGCTTGTCTGGCCATCAAGTAGCATGCAAGGATTTTCTCCTCTTTTCCTCCTGTACGTCTGTGGTGTGCAATGATGCCAAGGAACCAGAGCACGCGCGCTACCGCACTGCCCCCTCCCAGCATCTGCCACAGCACGTTCCTCTGGTACTGCCCATGACCCGCCATAGCCCCCAGCCACCGCTTGGAGCCGGCAGGACATTGAGGCATCTCCCCTCCCACCCCCGGAGAAGGAGAGCAGTCTGATGGACACCGATCCTTCTCCTCTCGTTAACTCCTCGGGACGGCCCAGGCTCGTTCTCGAACCTGGGTCGCGGGCGTAGCGCAAGGTGTGGCGTCCAGTGCCTCAACCCTCAGCGCCACCGGGCCGGCCAGAATAATCAATTTTGAAGCGTGTACAGAGTGTGTAACTTGCCCCACTTCTTGTCAAAGGGGCAGATATGTGAAAGCTGGGGCTTGCAGGGACAGAAATGTGAGAACTGGGGCAGAGATAAGGTAGGGATGTGAGAACTAGGGCATGTAGGATGGCAACAGATTGTGGACCAACTTCATTGTACTTCATGGCTGGGTGTTTAGACCCATATTTGACTTGCCTGCTTGCTGCACATGAATAAAGTGAACTCTGGCATGTATTCTTCTGAGACAGTACGTGACTTTTTAAGGTAAGACTGATAGTAGCCTGGTATGTTATTTTAATCATCCTTAATCCTGTCACATACACACACTTCTCAACTGGTTCACAGGCTGCCTCCGATGATCTCCCAGCCCTAATCCAGTTTACCTTCTCCTGTTCTCCATGGTTTGTCACCTGTTGTGGTGCTCATCTGTGAAGGCAATTTCTGCTGACCCCAAGTCTGACACTAGAGCCCAATCCTTGTGTTGGGCTTCTAAAAGTCACTGGGAGCCAGTCTTGGTGGTAGTCTTGTCCACCTTGACTCCACATCAAAACCTTCTTCTAACACAGGGACACCCGCCTTGTATGTGAGACATTATGTTATAAAAAAATAAATAAATAAATAAAAATGTAACCACTAGGAGCCCATCCTCTGAAGTATGCTTGTCCCCCTAACTCTATCATTCCAGCACCAGGTGCTGTGTTGGACAGTTGTAACATGTGGCCACTGGGACCCATTCCCAGTGGCTGACTTGTTCCCCCCAACCCACTGTTGACAGTGGGTACCCAACCCCAGTATCAGATGTAATTAATTTACAAAAAACAAACAAAAACAAAACAGCAGCCACTGTGAGCCAAATCTAGGAGCCACCAAAGACACCCCCATTTCTACAGTGAGTGCCCAACCCTGGTGTTAGAAAAGTAAATAGTTTCCCCTTCCCTACCACTCACTAGCACCCAGGGCTCAATTTTCTAAGAGCAAGTAGATTGGCACAAGTTGCACAGAACACCATCTGTGGCAACCTCTGGGTGTGCCAGGGACCCTGTGCCTGATTTTTTAACAACAGGGGCCCTGGTGCCAAAATCACCAGATTTGCCACAGGTGTGGCACTGTACAGAACAGGTGGTGCACCAGAGATGTCTGACAGAGGGGGACTTCATGCACCCCCGTCCGGTGCAGAGCCTGCACCAGAACAGCTGCACAGTGGATGAGGGACATCCTGCAACCAGAGTGAGACACTAACCAGGGACCTGTGTGAGTGCCCTATGGGGCACTGTTTAGATGGATGGCAGTGCCAGGGCAAACAGTGGCAATGGGCAGGTGTTCCCGCATCAGGCTCACAGACCTACAGATGGGTACTGTGTAGTCAGGGTTACTGTGCACATTGTACAGTAAGCCTGACTACGTGGTACCCTGTCTGTGGGTCTGTGAACCTGATGTGGGCACACCTGCCCAGTGCCACCATTTACCATGGCACTGCCATCTGTGCACACAGCTCCTCTTAGGGCACTCCCACAGGTCCCTCGTCAGTGTCTCATGCTGGTTGCAGGGTTCCCCTCCCCACAGGTCTGGCTTTAGCTGCAAGGGCTGTTAGATCAGCACTTGGCTGGCCTAACCACAGCCGCAAGTTGGGGTCATGGCAGAGCTTTTAAACTCCTAAATTAGGGGATGCTGCAGCCCTGCCATGGCACTACCCCCTTCTGCCATGGCGGTCTCAGCCAAAATCAGGACTGGCACAAGGTGTGGCGCAAGGATCCCTTTGCACCATTTCTTCTTGCCGCAGTCCCCCTTTCTCCAGTCCTGACTTTAGAAAATCAAGCCCCAGGTGTTTTTTTCCAATGTAAGTAACTGACAAAATTCTTCCAAAATTTGCAGAACAGGGTTTTGCAAGATTTTTACATGTGGAAAAAAATACATTCACCCAACCCTGTTAAGTACTCACTCATGGTAGCTTCTGCCTACTCAGACTGCATACTATCTACTGCCCTGCAAGACACTGTGCCTTTTACTTTATATCAGCAAAGCATTAGAATGGTGTGGACTTTTTGGTTTGCAAACTGACTGATAGCTGGCAATTCAGTAATAAACATAAGCCATGTAGGCACACAATGCTAGATCTGGGCAAGAATTAGCACATTGTGTTTCATGCTATTTTCTTAAAAAGTTCACAATTTTAACACAACTTCACATATAGCTTTAAAGTGAGCAATTTCAGATTTCTAAAATGTGAGATATTACAAATTGAATATTTTATGTGAAAATGTGCACGTTCACATATTTTGTGCATAAAATTCCAAATATAATGTGGACTAAAAAGGAACACTTTTTGGGTATTCTGGGCACAAAATTTCCATGCTTCTCATTATTACAGCTGCAGTGGGTTTAGCCCTTCAGACATATTGCAAGCACAGTAGAAAAAGGGAACTTACCTGATACCAAATGCACTTTTTAAACTTGGAGGTGAACAGCAATCCATGTACGTCCACTGCACTTCTTTGTCATCTGGCAACAGAACTGAACATAGCATAGTCCACTGTGTCCAAGATGGCTGCTGGAGCCCAGTGCACATGCACAAGTCATCGTGCATGTGCACTGAATGCTGGCGGCAGTGCAATGGAACATGCCACAGTTCACCATGTCTAGGATGACCACTGGAGCCCAGTCCTCATGCATTGAATGCCAGTGGCCATCTTGGACATGATGGACGGTGCTGTGTTCCACCATGACCTCAGCAGCAGCTGTATTGGCTCTGGCCATAGTTTGTTTTTAAAATAATAAGCACTTTGGACAAAAAGGCACTATTTTAAATATTTTGCAGAAGATCATTACAAATTGCTATTTTTTTAAACTAGTTTTTTTTAAAAAACGCATAATTAAAAAAAAAACAGCACAGATAGACATAAAAACAAAGAAACATAGGCAATAATGGCAGAAACAAGCCTCATAACATATACAGTCTGCCCCAGTCCTACCCACCATGTGTTGCAAGTATCATAGTGGTAACTTACACTACTATTCCATGTATCATCTTCCCCACCCACTTTTACTATCAGCTTATACAACGGAGGTGAAGTGATATGGCATCACATAAAAGTCACTATCACAACCACAGTGTGATAATCAGATTGTGACGGGTACACCGTAAAGATATCAACCGCAGTGTACACGCTATCGCCGACATCAACACAGTGTACATGTCACTTCCCCCCCTTCCTCACGCTGTTAAACCAACCAAAAAAAGAAAAGTAACAAAAACCAGAGTCCTAGTGTATAAAATGAACACGCGATGTCCTGTTGTGTGATGCCTATGTATCACAACTCGTTGACAGTGATCTCAGAAGTCTCACTCATGGCTCTGCTATGCTCCGTCACTCATGAGTCAAGGTCAGTGTCCTCTCATTGTGATACAAATGGTATCACATGCTGGGCCATTGCATATCCCTGTAATATGTCTAACCCACCTGTGCTTAAATCCCACTACTGTTTTGACACTGTCAGCTTTCGTTGGCAGCCTGAGCCACTTCTCTACTACCCTCTCTGTAAAGAAATACTTCTGTACATCATTTCTGAAGTTTCCATCAGTTTCATATATTTACCCCTTGTACCTGTGTCTTACTAATTGTGAATATATTCATATGGTCCACCCTGTTTAATCCATGTAGAAACCTGAATGTCATGTCACCCCGCTCTCCTAGTCTCTAGTGTGTACATGTCAGGTTCTTTAGCCTTTCCTTATATAATAAGGCTTCCCATGTTGACCTTGAATAATCTTAGTGGCCCTCCTCTACACCACCTCCTCTACACCATTCCTGTCTTTCATTAAATATTGACTTCAGAACTACATGCAGTACTCCAAAAGGAGCTCTACCAAGGATCTGTTCAAGGCAGTATCACCTCCTGCTTCCTGCTACTGTTGCCTCTGCCTATGCACCGCAGCATTCCGTTTGCCTCCCTACTGCTGTTTTACACTGTGCTGATTGCTTCAGGTTGTCATTAGTGAGCACCCTTAGGTCCCTTTCCTCAGTTCTCTCTAATAGTTTCACACTCCCATTATGTACTTCATTCTTGAACTCCTCATGTCTATTTTCATGACCTTGCCATTTTTGCATTCTGGTTCAATTGCCAGATCCTGGACCATTTCTCTAAGTTTCCCAGATCCTCCTTAAATGACCTTACACTCTCCTCACTGTCAACTCTGCTGCAGACTTTGGTATCATCTGTAAAGAGGCATGACTTTTCATAAATTCTCTCCACAGTGTCACATATGAAGACATTGAAAAGGACTGGACCTAGGATCGATACCTGAGAAACCCCACTTGTGGCCTCTCTCACCTTTAAATATTCCCTGTTCAAGATCACCTTCTGCATTCTTCCATTCTTCAAATTTCTCATGCAACCAATAATGCTTTCTCTCAGTCACAGATCACTTATTTTTACATTTGATGCACCTGCTCACCAAACATTTTGTGACCAGTGAAAAGGTGGGGGGGGGTATCACTGCTGAGCCCATTGCAGTTCAGAACAGCAGGGTCTCAGCAGTCTAGACCAGTGACCATGCACTGTGGTCCTGACGCAACTCTACCTGGTGGGCTGAAACTTCATGTTATTCAAAGGACCGAAGCTGCTCCAATTAATGAGGGCTTCAGTCCTTTGAGCTGCATGAAACAAGCTGGTCAGCAAGCAGCTGATCAGCTGCCAACAACAGCAGCCTATCTTTGTATCTGTTGCAAGAAAAAATGCCAATCAATCTGGGAGCACTGCAATTGCTGTAGCAGAAACATTACAGGATGTTTCTGAAAGTACATGCAGCATCAGTTGCTCTTTAAGCCCCTTATATTCTACCAGCTCCAGGTTATAAACGTTCCATCCATTTTCTGGAAAGTGCAATTGACATCCTGACAGACTCTGCTCACTAATGGCAATCTGCTAACTAGTGTCATTTAATTGTGTTTTCTCAGCTTACTGTACAGCATAGTTTTTAATTGCCAACTCAGTGTAAGTGAAGGACACCACTGTAGGCATTATGTGAATGCCCTACCACAATCTGTCCCAGGGTCTGGAGTGGCTACCCATTTACGGGAGTGAGAAGACAATAAAACAAACTGCTTAAACACACTGTAATTCGAAAATTAGTGTCCTGTTATGAGACAGGACTGTGTGCATTTTTGTCCCCTGCTGCCTGCAATTCATTACAGCTCAAAAGGATGTGATGTAGCTAGATGGCTAGAGCTAAGCTACACATTTTGTGTTGTTAGAGCAGTGGCAACCAGTTGGAGGTGTTTGAGTGAGCAATTGGAAGATGGAGCTGCAGTTTGAAAAGGTGGCCAGTTTAAATCTAAATGAGGGAAGCGCGGAGAGGCATGCAAGCTGAATCAGCAGCCATAATCATAGCAATGACCACTGGGCTGCAGCAGCATCTTTCACTCACCTAACGATCACTCCCAGCACCTGAAAGCATTTCTGATGCAAGTTTGCTGCATTATACTAGGCAGATCTTTTTATTGGAATAAGTGAGCTCGAACAGTTTTTTCTTGTTTTTAAGCACAGTATTATTGCAATGTAAAAGTGCACCATTGCTGCTTCCTCAGCATTTCAAAGGTGAATATTGTTTCTCTATGTAATACTACTGTATGCCTTGCAAGATGTACGCATAGTAGCATTAGTTTCTGGTCTGTAGATTGCTTATGTTAGGAATGCAAAGTTCTGGTTTTTGATGATAGTACAGTAGGGGGTAAGAATGATCTGTTCTGTGAAAAGGTGATCCTTGTTTAAATCCCATTTCCACTAGACACTCATGATGATACCTTCTGTAAGTCATTTGATGTCCACCCCTCCGCCATTGTTTAGTCCATTCAGTTGTAAAACTGAGTAGCAGAAATTATGTTGCATATGACTGGCTATTCTGTGTAAATACCCTGCAAATAGAAAATAAAATATAACTACAGTCTAGTACTGCAAGTTGGCACTAGGTCATAATGCTGAAAACAAGAACAGCGCAGTCAAGAACTGCACAGTAAAAAATGACGACGATGACAACAACATCGCCCATCCAAAATCCTGACTATAAAACTTGTGTTTTTGCAGGGAACTTGGTCCCTGCACCATCCGATATGAGGGGCTTCGGCCCCGCACCCTCCAATATTTAAATAATCAACTCCATGGGGGGTGGAACTCAGGGATGGAGAGAAAGTTTGGGGGGTGGACCAGATTCAAGCATAGAAACAAAACAAAAAAAAACAAAAACACTTGAGACAGTGGGAAAAGTGAAGCCACAAGATTCGGGAAACCGTGAACAGAACCCAGGTCTCCTGAGCTGTACTTAGCCCTTTCCACCACAGGAGCAGCTCAGACAGCCTCCACACTTTTTGTCTACTTCTCCACTTTCTCCCCTCTTCCTCCCTTACCTTGACAGCTACTGGGGGAGTGGTAATTACCATGCGGTATCCTACCCCTGTTGCTAACAAGGCAGAAGTCCTTTTTGAAGTGCAGTTTTGACAGCGTTATTATTGATGCACTCTTTTTACCCGCTACTCTGCAGGTTATGCTAAATACTAATTGCACTGGTAATACTAAATACATTTGCCCCACAAAAAAGCCTCAAGTTTCACTAGTGAATTGTACTTTTGTACTCCTTTCCCTGACTTTCTTAGTTTGTGACCCACACTACACTGATGCCATTAATAACCTGTCTTGGTTATTACTTTAAAGATGTACCCCTCCCACACACACACACACACACATATACACAAATTGCACCACCCTTCTAGTTTGTATTTTTTATACTTTGAACTGTGCATGGTTTGGGGCAGTTTACAGACTGCAACATGCCTCTGGAAAATAATGTGGCTGGATGAGAATTTGTCAGCAGCTTATTTTTTACTATGTTATTGGGTAGGATAGGCTTGTACTGTGAAATTTATTTAAACATGAAAAGGGTGTGCAGGGGTGGAGCCCCATGATTTTTAAATAAAATCGTGATTTCATTTTTAGTTTGAAATTGTCTGCTGCATTGATTTATTTTAAAGGTGTGTTGCATTCCATAGTTCTTCCCTACTGTGTGTGTGTGTGTTTGCTGATCTGACATTTAACTGAGCCTACACATGTATTAGAACTTGTGCTTGGGAGAAGGAGCAGAGCTCCTGGTAAACAGTTTGGCTGAAAACTGGGATCCTCCATCACTCTGCAGGTTTTCTAGGACGCTGTGCAAAATAACAGACATTCCATTCTATTAAAACATTTTGTTTTATGAGGAGGATGGAAAGGAAAGCAACTTTTCCCTTCCCATAGCAATGTCCCTTTCTATTCCATCCAGGAAATCTCCTGTTGGTCAGGCTCCCTTCTCATAGCACTTTCCTAAACTCTGATCCACCCTTCCCCTGTCAATCCTTTCTGCCTCTTCTCCCTTCCCCCAAGTCTCATCTGTATTACTTTGTACAACTACCTGCAACTGTCCACAATCCCTTACCTTAAATCTGATCTCCTTTCTTCCTGCTCATTTTAGCTCCGGCCATATTCCTTTATTCCTCTATGCTATGGCTGTTCGGGAACCTTCCCCATGCCTATCCAAACTCAGTTGTTACCTACCCAATTTACTTGTTGTACTGTTTTGCCTTGCAATGTTTAAAGATCATGCTCTTTTTGACTGTACTATATTGTGTGTAGAAAACTATTATTTTTATATTGCTGTTAATAACTATTTTTCTTCTTTTGCCTGATCTTCCATACCTTCCCCCTCCCCACACACTAACACATCTGGAAATGAGATGTTACCATCTCAGTATGTTTTTCCTCATATAACGTTTGAAATAAATTATTGAACCATTTGCTCATTTGAGCAAGAGTCTTAAAGGAAAACTGTACTTTATTAAGAAACACCTACCTCCCAAAGCGTTACCTCACAATTAGGCTTTTCCTGCAAAATAAACATTTTTCTCCAGTTGGAACTTACTTTATTTAAGTTTGCAGATGTTCATGATCTACAAACATGGCGGTAGCTGTGTGGGTCCATTTGCTATGCAAGTGCGGCACTGCATCACTCGGCTCAATACAAATATACTGAGCCGAGTGGTGCAGCACCGCACTTTCATAGCAAATCGATCCATGCAGCGACTGCCATGTTTGCAGATCACAGACTTCTGCAAACGTAAATAAGGTAAGTTCCAACAGGAGAAACATTTTATTTTGCAGGAAAAGTCTTAATTGGGGGTAAAGCTTGGGGATTGGGCTCCTGGTAATGACAGTTTTCCTTAAGCAAACGTCAAGTATCCTTTGAACATGTGGGGTGAATATGCAAAGATGAATTCTGGCATGCCAGAGGTTTTCAGTACTGGCATGCATACCCTTCCCTACAGTATGTTCTGCTCCATAACCCCCCCCCCCCGCTATGTGACAAGTGCCTAAAGGTATTCATAGGGTGCCTGTGTACACTTTGGAGGTTACTGGCAGCTGCAGGGTGGGGGTCTGTCTGCACTGAGGACCTCCCTCAGTTGTCGGTAACCCGCTCAGTTCTGCATCATACCAGACACTCTAGGAATGTATCAAGAGGCATTTGTGGAACAGTGGTGTGCCAGAGGAGAGGAAGGTGCTATCATACCATCACTTAAAATCTCTGGTGGGCCCACAATTTACCACAATCACCTGTCCAGATCAAGGCAGTGCAACCTGACCTGATATAAAATATTTTTTATGTATCTTCAGTTTTCCAGTCCCTTTGAAAATTAACATTTTATTCCCTTGAGGATGCCCAGTTTTCAAAGTTTTAATAAGATGAGCAATGACTATGCAAGTAAAAGTGCTGTCTGTACTCTGGCTCTGATTAGGCAGGATCTGGATGTTAAAATGATAGAATAAACTTGAAAGACTACAGCAGAGAGTGACTTAAATGGTACAGGCAGCAAAACAGGAGCCAAGAAGCAGGCATACATGAACATGTACTCATTGTAGGAGAGGAGGGAGGAGGGAACATGATAGAGACCTGCAAATACTTGGGGAATATAATAGGGTGGATGTCAATGAGGTAAAGTAATTAAACCAACGACTCAAAATTAGGAGGTCCAGCAGATTGTAGGGCAGACATTGACTTCCTACAAAGCGACCTAAATACTATTGCTATATGAGTGGAGTATTATGGTGTGAAATTCAATACTGAAAAATGGATACTGCTTCACTTGGCATCATACAACAGTGAGATGAAGTAGTGTCTCAACAGTGTCCAACTTGAGCTGGCCCATTGGGACAGTGGTAGCACTACTACTGCTCATGACACCAGCAACCTGGGTTTGGAAGCAAGCTTGGGTCATCAGGGGTCAGCTGCTAGATTTCCATGTAAATGGAGCAGGGTGCCCACCCCTGCTGCCGCTTCTTTCTCCCCATTCCCTCCAGGTCACTTGCCCATCCACCCACCCTTCCCATCTTATAAGTATTTTTTTTTAATATAAGCAGTCCAGTGTGTCCACCCCCGGTACCACTTTTCTTGACACCCCTCCCCTCCAGGTTGGGATTCCCCAACCAGCCCAACACCTGGGTGCCCAATCCCATTGTCAGATTTTATCTAAAATTAAACGTCATATTACCTGGATCTGGCTTGTTTTATCATATGCTCAATAGCCTTCATGTTGAACTTGTTCTTTCTTCTTCCTATCCTTTCTCCACAGTTCATATATTTTAGTTTCTCCTGGCTTAGGTTAGTTTTTCCTTGATCTTTCTAGTTTCTTGTTTCATTGCTAATGTGTTTCTTGTTCCTTGTTTAACAGTTTGTGTGATTTCATGGTTTAATGCTGTTTCTCTCTGTATGGGTAATATATTGCCACCTATATTCAAGGTCTGACAATTATTTTATTTGCTCACTTTGGTTGGTTGCAAATGTTGTTTTTGGTGTGCACACATTGTAGGATGTGTAATTATTGTGATGTACAATTAAGCATTTTAGTTTATAATTTCTGTGGTGACCTAGTCTTGCTTATTATTTTTGTGAACAGGCTAGCATAACTTATATTTGTTATTGTTACTGCTGGTGCAACTTTTATTTTTAAATTTTGCTAATAAAGTTTACTCTGTTAAAAAAAAAGAATGTATCTAAAATAAAGAAAAATGTCTGTCAATGTTTTTTTTTGTTTCTTTTTTACACCCTGTAACAAGAAAACTGTCCATCAATGTCTGTTGCGCCATTAGTCCCTACCACCTGACCCTCCCACTCAGAACCCATCACCTCACCCCTCCAAGCCCTTACTTATCCACCGGGGGACCAACAATATAATCCTCTCTAGACTACAGACATTTCTTCACTCTTCAAAGCTGGACCACAAACTGAGGAAGTCAGGTATGCAGTTCAATGTGTTTCAATGGGGTTTTGAACTTAGTTGCATAACTTGGCCATTTTTGAATATTTTTGCCCCACATTTTCAAAATGCTGTTTTTGGGACCCTGCCTTATGAACAATGGCAGTGAAGTTAGGGAAATATGTCCCTGAAGGTGATTTCATGGTTACTGTGCGAAATCACCTTTCAGGTAGGAGTTGAACATTTTATTTGGCTTTGTTCATGAGGTGGGGTCATAAGAAGGCTATGTTGAAAATCTGGGTATTAGAAAAACATCCAGGTATGGGCCTCCATTGAAATTTATGAATGCAGGCTCATAAATTTGGTAATTTTCAATATTTTGACCCCAAATTTTCAACATACCCATTTCTTCACAGCCCTCCATGAATGTGACAAATTGTTTAACAAGCAATGTTCGACATTGACAAATGCTTGTTTTTACATATTTGTTCATGAGGGACTGAGTCAAAGGCTTTTCTTAAGCCTGGGTACAAAACATAAATGTATTTATTTGAAGCTGGTGACTGGGATAGGTACAGGCACACTGAGCCAAGGCTCATTTCCAGATGCGACCCGGAGGAAAGGGAAATGGGAGGGTACAAAAGTACATAGTTTCAATTACATGATTAGAGAACAGTTTACAGGGTACATTTAAACAAGTTAATACAGAGAATTGGTAACCAGTAAACTGATAAAAACAGAGAATACAGATACTAAGGCTAGCAGAGGAGTAATAACATCATTAATTGACATTGTTTTCTAGGGTGAGGAAGGGGAGGAGGGGGAAGGGAGGGAGCTGTGCTACATGGAAATATAGGGAGTGGAAGCAAGGAGAGAAAATAAAGGGAAAGGGGGGCCTATAAAGCTGGGTAGAAGGAGCATTCGGGGGTGAGAGGGGAGGTCAGCTTTGACAGGGGCAGGAGTCTGGGAGCATGGTTGAATGGGACAAGGCTCATTTTATGAGAGAAAGAGAGAGAGAGAGAGACAGAGAGAGACAGAGAGGGAAGAAGAGTGTCTAACCAGAAAGGAGAGAGTATTCCAGAGTGAGGGCACTATGTAAGAGAAAGCAACTGAGCCAGAACTTGAGGAGGGCCTTGGGAGGGAGAAAGCGTGGGATTCCCTAGACCGGAGGGGGTAGGAGGCCTCAGAAGAGGCAGATAGCAGTGAGAAGAGGTAGTAGAAAAAAGACCCAAGCCAGAATTTAGAGATGAAAAGAGAAGAGTGGAGTTGCCAGTGGCATTGGTGAGAGGTAAGGGAGAGGGATGAGTAGAGGAAGCAGTGGTGAGTACAAGGAGGGGCATTTAGAGTAAAACGGCAGAACACATTATAAAGGGAGTCAAGCCTGGCTAGGGAGGAGGCTGGGGCAGTACCATAAACTATGTTGGCATAGTCAAAGGAGAGGATAATCATTTTGGTAAGGAGTTGTTGCCAAGTGCTTAGGGGAAGGGCATCCTTGTTTCTGTACAAGCCGCCCAGTTTAGGGTGTAGTTTTGCATGAATGTGCTCTATATGCTTTGAGTAGTCAAGCGAGGGGTTGAGCCAAACCCCCAGGTACTTACAGTGAGGGACAACATTGAGTACAGAGTCACTGAGGGAGGTGAACGTGAGAGGGAAGGGGAGGGTGGTGAGTTTTTGAGGGGTTCCAAAAGTCATGGACACAGTTTTATTTACATTAACCTTGAGGAGGTTTGTGTGGAACTGGTGAAGGCCCTAATGGAAGTCAGCTTGAAGTTGAGAATGGACAGAAGAAGTAGAGGGGCCAGAGGTGTAAAGTATGGTGTCATCAGCAGGGGTGTGCAAAAAAAAAACTTTAGCCGGAGGAACTGAAGTGAAAGTCAGACTTTTGTTTCCACAAAAGTTCAGAAATCCATTTCCAAACTTTTATGGAAATTCCGCCTCCCCTATAATGCAAATTAAAGAAGTTTCCCCCAGTAATCTCTGGTGGTTAGTGGTCCTTCCTCCCACCCAACAACATGCCTGACATTAATAAAAAAAATCACTGAATTCGCCGTAATCCCTGGTGTCTAGCAGTCCCTCCCCCAGTTCATCAACAGTCTGACATAAAAAAAAAGCTTATCTTGTAAACCCTGGTGGCTAGTGGTCCCTCTCTCAACCCAATCTCCCACCTGACCACATCAAGTCAACACCTCCCCATCCCGATCCCCCGCCATACAATCACACACACATAATCAATAAAACAAACTATTTCTCCTGGTGGTCTAGTGACCTCCCTCCTCCCTACCCAACCATGAATCAAACATTGCTTTCTAATCCCTGGTTGTCTTGTCCCCACCCCACATCCCTGCAGGCAATGTCCCTCAAGTCCCACCCTGCTTCTGCCTTCCCAAACCCAAGTGGGCCACTGGCACAGCCTTCCTCTCTTCTCCACGACCAGCAGCCCACTGATATTATGAATGAATGAGCATGTGCAGAGCACACTCATTCATTCATAATATCAGTGAAGCTGGCAATTTGGAGGAGAGGAGGCTGTGCTGAGGCACCAACTGGAAAAGGGAGAGGGATGGGACTGGAGGGACATTCCTCGGGGATGTGTGTGGGGGGGTACTAGATCACCAGAGATTAAAAAGCAATCTTTGATTCATGGGTTAGAGGTAGGAGGGAGGTCCCACTAGACCCACCAGGGAAAATAGTTTATTGTATTGATTTTGTGTGTGTGATTGCATGATAGGGATTGGGATGGGGAGGGGCTGACCTGATGAGGTCGGGTGGGTGATTGGGGGGAGCGACCACTGGCCACCAGGATTTACAAAAGAAGCTTTTTTTAAACATCATGAAAAGTGCTTGTGGTGGAGGACACTAACCACCACAGGGATTACGGGGATTCTTTTAATTAATGTCTGGTAGGTTATCGGGTGAGGGAGGGACCTCCATCCACCAGGGATTACATGAGGAAGTTTTTAATGTTAGGTTGGTGATGGGTGGTGGGAGGACCACTAGCCACCAGGGAAGTATGGTAATTCGGGGAATTTTTTTTTATTGTCGGGTGGGTTATTGGGTGTGGTGAGGGACCACTATCCACCAGGGATTTTTTTTATTTCAGGTAGGACTGGGGGAAGCACTGGACAGGGGCACCACACAACATGTTTCTTTCTTCCACGACCAACCTTAGGTGAGCTGAACAGGGCAAAATTTTGCCCAATATCTTTTGGAAATTTTCCTCTCTGCCACAGGCAGAGGTTCAGAAACTTCCATCAAAGTTGCAAAATTTCACGGAAGTTCCACTATGGTAGAGAAAACAACTTTCACCCACCCCTAGTCATTGGTGTACATATGTATGTTCACCACAGAGCAAGTAGAAGGGAGATCATTTAAGAAGATAGAGAATAGTAGAGGGCCCAGTATGGATCCTTGGGGAACACCAGCATCGATTGGGGGGGGTCAATTAACAAGGACTTGCTGGGTATGACCGGAGAGATAGGAGTTAAACCAGTTAACAGTTGCAAAAGAGAGGCCAGCCAAGGAAGGCTTGGACAGTAAGAGAGGGTGAGAGAATCAAAAGCTGTGGCAAGGTCAGTGAAAATGGTGGCAGCTATGTGGCCTTTGTCCATGCCAGAGAGGATGGAGTTTGTGACATTAAGGAGTGAGGTAGTGGTGGAATGATTGGCCTGAAAACCAGATTGAAAGGGCAAGAGGAAGTCAGAAATTCAGAAACTCAGTGGGATGTGTGAGGACAAGGTACAGTACTCCTGAATTTTGGGTAAGATGGGGAGCAGGGAGATGGGGCTGTAGTTACCTGGCATGTGGGTGTCCCCACATTTGTGCAATAGTATAACTTGAGCTAATTTCCATGATAGTGGAACTGTGCCATTTGAGATGGAGCAATTCAACATGTGTGAGAGGGAGAGGGATATTTCAGGGACAGAGATGTGAAGAAGGCAATGGTCGAGTCCATTGGGGCTAGACTTGTTTGGGTTTAGAGAGGCAGGGGCTTGTTGGACTTCCTGGACAGAGACACAGGGAAGGAGTAGCCATGAGGAGGAGGCCATTGTCTGCTGCCTTTTTCACCCCATTAAAAAAGTCTATCAGAGTTGTTTGACATGATTGAAATGATGTTCCCCTGGTGAAACTGTGGTGCCTTTTATCCTGGAATCCATTTGTCTCCAGGAAATCAGTTTGTCTTTCCTTTATGCTGGTCTTCAGCATCTCACATGCAATGAACTTCAGGCTTATTGTCCATAGTTCCCTGGCTCATCTCTTCTCCCACTCATATTCAGTAGTATAGCATTTGCCATCCTCCTATCATCTGGCACTACCCTTAATTCAAGAAAACAGTTGAAGAGATCCATCAGCTCTTACCCCAATTTCTTTTAGTACTTTAGAGGGCAGCCCATCCAGGATCATTGATTTATGTACTTTTAGAGCCTGAAGACCCTCAGCATCCTATATTCAGTTATTTTCTCAATTTGTATTGCGACCCCTTGCTTCTGACCCCAAGACTACAATCTGGTAGTGGACCCCTGTCCTCTGTCATAAGTAATGAGCAGAAATTCTCACTGAGTATGTCTGATTTTGACTTCTCTCCCTTCTCCCATCCTTCTCCCTTCCTCTGTCTTAGGATCCCCTACCTAGATTTGTGTTGTTCTCTGATGTAGCAGAGAAATGTCTTTCCCTTTTTATATTCCCACCTCAGCTCTATGTTTGACTTTGCCTATCTTCTTTTTAGCCTCCCTCATACTAATCTGGTACACTTCCCTGTTCTTTCTTTTATGACTTGCCTTGCGGTTTTTGAATTCTCTTTTCTTTTCCTCACTGCCTCCTCGACCTCCTTTGTGTATGACAATGGCCTTTTTTTCCTCCTATTTCTATCTACGGTCCTAATACAGAGACTTGTTCCATCTACATAGTTGCATGGGTTTCAGAACTGCATGTACATTGTGTATGCAAGTTAAAATGGTGCATTTTTTGAAAACCTGGTTTTAAAAATGTGCACATTGAACAAAATGTCCCATTGCTGAATTTGATAACACAGTTATATAGTAATTTAAGGTCTCACTCTGAAGGAGCTGTATTTCTATCATGTCTGCCCACACCCCTGCTTCACAAGTAGGAATGAAATAAGTATGCTGTGCAAACACAAGCTAGTTTATAGGGATTTCCAACCCTCTCTACTTCCAAGAGTACCCAAAAGATTGAAGGGCAACAGACATAGTTCTGTTCCACAATGGAGGAGAAAATGAATAACCAGGAAGCTATGGGCCCATATGCCTTACCTCTAGACTGGCTTATTTAAGACCTTAGTCATATAGGACCTAGTGGACTATCTGAAGAGAAATAAGCTCGAGGATAGTAAGCAGCTACTGTAGGGTTTGTGGCAAGGATGTCTTGTCAGACCTACTTGATAGTATTCTTTTGGGTAAGTAGGGCTGCAGATAATGGATAAACATTGGATTTACTCTGCTTTGACTTCAGTAAGGCATTCAACTCAGTGTCACAGAGAAGGTTGCTGAAGAAGTTAGAGGATGCAGGTGCAACTAATGACCTAGTCAGATGGGTGGGTGCTGGCTCATGGGAGACAGCAGAGGGTAGCGTTAAATGGGGTCAAGTCAGGGAAGAAGAAAATCATGAGTGGAGTGCCACTTGGTTTAATCCTGGGTCTGGTCCTTTTCAATATATTCATCAGTGACACAGGAGAAGAAACATATGGCAAGATGTGTCTCTTTGCAGATGACACTCTGTGACAAGTAGACAGTGTGGAAGGGATAAAGGAGTTGCAGAGGAACCTGCAATGGTTAGAGAGATGGTCCAAGGCTTGGTAGTTGAAATTTAACCCCATGATATGCAAGGTGATACACAAGAATAAGAACCTCAGGATAGATTACTGGAGGGGAGTGATTAAGTTGAACACAACATCTGAGGAAAGGGACCTGGAAGTCATCATATGTGGCTCCCTAAAATGATCTAGTGAATGCAACACAGCCTACATCAAGGCTATCAGAATATTGTGGTACTGTATATTTGAAGGGGGGTTGACAGCAGCAGGAGGAGGAGGGTGGTAATACTACCTTTCTATAGATCACTCTTGAGGCCACATCTGGGATACAATGCCCAGTTCTGCAGTTCCCACCTAAGGAAAGACAAAGACAGGCTGGAGACAGTGCAGCATAGGGTAAACACAATTGTTTAGTATCAACTGAGCAGATTCTGCAAAGATCAACTTAAGGCTCTGAACATGTACTCATTGAAGACCAGAAGAGAGATGGGGTATGACAGAGACCTTCTGGTTCCTGAAAGGAATGAACAAGGTGGACTACAAGGAACTACCCGGCAGGAATGGATTATTTATTTTATTTAAATTTTGGTAACTGGGTAGGCCCACTGAGACGCTGACAGTCCCTTTTTCAGGGGCGACCCGGGATTAGTTACATGTACCTAGAGACAAAAAGAAAACCAATGCTTTTGATTGTACTACAGTAAATGGTACATTGGTCATGTATACGTGTCACAGAGATAGACATTACTACATGGTGACTCACAAACACGGAGGAGTGAGTGGAAGCTGGTGGGGGGGCAGGGATTCAGGAGGGACATGAGAAAGTTTTATTTGACAGAGAGAGTGGTTGTACCATTGAACAGTCGACCAGCAGTGGTGGTAGGTACAAGAACAATTAATGGCTTTAAACATGGCTGGGACTGTACAGGCTTAATAGTTACTCAAGGGGATACCAGTAGGACAGGTAGGGAAGGCAAGGGCAAAATCCCTGACTAGACAGTAGGTCTAAGGTTGCGATAGGGCACAACAGGGCAGACTGGATGAACCAATGGTCTTTTTCTGCTGACATTTTCTATATTTCTGTGTTACCCAAAGTACCTAATGATCTCATGTGAAGCAGAAATTTGTCTAGGCTTACTTTCAAGAGGAAAGAAAACAAGCATTTTTCAATGCCGAATGTTTGCTTGCTGGCATTGGCACCGGTAGTGTAGAAGTTACAGAGCTGCATAATAGGAATGGCAGTGAAGTATTGAACAGAAGCCAACCCCACCACCACCCTGCAGAGAGTGACAGGCATTAGAGTGTGCCTTTGGGTCATCAGGCACAACAGCCACGCCATTTCACCACACCCTACCCTGCAGACACTGACAAGTGTCACGGTGTGCCTTGAGGTCTTTGGCCCTTATGCGCACCCCATTCCATCAGGAAATATGGTGAGATGGGTGCAGTATAGGAGAGCTGGGT
Organism: Neoceratodus forsteri; assembly: GCA_016271365.2. Lineage (NCBI taxonomy): Eukaryota > Metazoa > Chordata > Ceratodontiformes > Ceratodontidae > Neoceratodus > Neoceratodus forsteri. Next base: position 348,244,722 of record JADMNL010000023.1, read on the forward strand.
GACCTTTGGGGCCAAAGAGTCCAAGGCATACCTCGATGCCTCTCACTGGCTGCAGGGTGTGGAATGGTTATGAGCATTACAGGCAATAATCCCAAGTCACACCCCTGATGCCTGTCATTCTCTACAGGGTGGGGTGTTACGGTTGGAAACCCTAACACCTCAGGCATTTGTTGGTATTTTCACTCCAAATTTTCAACATGGTTTTTTGTGACCCCCACCTCATGAACAGTGGCAATATCAGTTTGTTAGCCGTAATGCTTATGCACAGCGACTGCGACATTTAGCACCACAGGTGCAAAACACATTCTGAACAGGGACGTGAAAATGAGCTGCACTGTTCATGGGGAGGTGTAAAAATGGAAATGTTGCAAATCTGCAGTAAAATATTTAAAAAACTGGTGAAGTCACAAGCATGCATAGAAACTGTGCAACGCACACCCGTAATGTAATTAGTTTGGGGATTTTTTACAGCAGATTGCCAACACAGACATTTTGGGACCTCCGATCATGAACAGTGTCACTGTGATTTTCTTTATCTGTCCCGAACAATGGTTTCCCACAATGACCATGCATCTCTGCGCTGAAAGAGTGAAAACACAATTCGGCCATGTTGTGAAAAATGACAGCTGTACTGTTCATAAGGAAGGGTGGAAAATGCCACTGGTGAAAATCTGGACTGAAAATATTACAAAGTCATGAACTTATGAGGGTGCGTGGAAACTGCGCAATGCTCACTAGTAACACAGTCATTTTATGGAATTTTGTCACCAAATTTTCAACATAGCCATTTTAAGACCTCTGCTCATGAACAGTGTAACTGTGATTTTCTTAATCTGTCCCAAACATTGCTTTTGCACACCGACTGCACCATTGTGCGCTACATGTGCGGAAACACATTTTGAGCTACATGTGAAAAATGGCAGCTGTACTGTTCATAAGGAAGTGTAATAAAATGGAAATGTTGAAAATCTGGAGTGAAATTATTGAAAATTCGCAAACTTACGCGCGTGTGTAGGAACTGCGCAATGCACGCTCGTAAAACAGTCATTCTTAGGAATTTTTTCACCAGATTTTAAACATAGCCATTTTAAGATCTCTGCTCATAAACAGTGTCACTGTGATTTTCTTAATGTGTCCCATACATTGATTTCGCACACCGACTGCGCCATTGTGCGCTACATGGGAGGAAGCACGTTTTGGGCAAGATGTGAAAAATGACAGCTGTACTGCTCATAAGGAAGTGTAATAAAATGGCAATGTTGAAAATCTGGAGTGAAAATATTGAAAATTTGCAAACTTACGAGGGTGTGTAGGAACCGCACAACGCACGCTCATAAAACAGTCATTTTTAGGAATTTTTTCACCAAATTTTCAACATAGCCATTTTCAGACCTCTGCTCATTAACAGTGTCACTGTGATTTTCTTAATATGTCCCATACATTGATTTTGCACACCAACTGCGCCATTGTGCGCTACATGGGCGGAAACACATTTTGGGCAAAATGTGTAAAATTACAGCTATACAGCTCATAAGGAGGTGTGGTAAAATGGCAATTTTGAAAATCTGGAGTGAAAATATTGAAAATTCACGAACTTACGAGCGTGCGTAGGAACTGCGCAATGCATGCTTGTAAAACAGTTATTTTTAGGAATTTTTCCACCAAATTTTCAATGTAGGCTTTTTGAGAGCCCACCTTATGAACAGTGGCAGTGCCATTTTGTTACTCAGTCCTGAAAGGTGATTTCACGCAGTGACTGCAAAATCACCCTTCGGGCCCGATTAACGCCATGACAGTGAGAGCATTCATGAGAAGGGGTCCCGAAAACCCCATGTTGAAAATTTGGTGCAAAAATTCCAAAAAATGCCTGAGATATGCAGCAAAGTTGAAAAAACCCTATCTATCCCATTATACAGCTTACTGGCATTTCCTCAGTTCGCGGTCGGCTTTGAAGAGTGCAGACATGTTCCCGGTCCACCAAAGATCACTGCGCCGGAGTCTGGAGGTAAGTATGGGGTGAAGAGGGTGTGGGGAGGCAGGGTGCGCAGTGGGTGGGTGCGGGTGGTGGCAGAGACAGCGAGGGATTGTTTTTGTGTTTCAGGGTTTGTTTGTTTTTAAAAAAGGATGACGACGCGGGACGTTTGCCACACTGGGGTGGGCTCCCAGCGTGGCACAAGGATGGCTGCTTGGGGAGGCATGGAGCCAACAGGGGATTGGGCACCCCCATCAGCGATAGCATCTGTTGCCATGCTGGGGTGGACTCCCAGCGTGGGACCCTGTACTCTCTGGGGGGGGAACAGTGAAGCCGACAGGGGATTGGGTACCCCGTTGGCTATACGATGTGTAACCACGCTGAGGTGGGCACCCAGTGTGGCATGTGGAACTCTGTTTGGAGGGGGAGCACAGCACCACTGATGGGGGGATTGGGCACCCCCGTCGGCTATACAGTGTGTGCATGGAGGGGCGAGCATGCAGGGGGAGTTGCAATTTACATTAAGGAAGGAATAACTTGTCATGAAGTGTATACTGACTTACCAAATCCTGATAATATAGAATGTGTGTGGGTTAATCTAACCTTTGAACAGAAAGTTATAATTTTAGGATTCTGCTATCACCCTCCCTTCTTAGATAAGGAAAGTAATAGTTCCTTTTTGGATTATTTACTTAAAATAAACCATTTAGATAATATCATATTTATGGGTGATTTTAATTACCCAGGAATCAATTGGGCTACACTATCAGGCTCTTGCTACCAGGAAACTAAATTCCTGGAAACAGTTATATCCATGGGTCTTGATCAACTAGTATATAAACTCTCTAGGAAGGAGAATATACTGGATTTAATATTCACTAACATCTATGACCAAGTAGATATACCCACAATTTTGGCACCTTTAGCTGATAGTGACCACTATATGGTATTATGGACAATTAATGATTATAAGGTAGCCATTAAAGGTATAACTAAAATGCACAATTACACTAAAGCTAATTACAAGGAAATAAAAGCCTATCTAGAAAAATGGAACTGGAGGTGCAAACTTAGCAAACTACCAGCAGAACAAATATGGTATAAAATTAAAGAAAAACTGAGGTTTTGTGTAGAGAAATGGGTACCAGTCCGCAACAAATATCATAATTGTAAAAGGCTACCGCCGTGGTTTTCATTCAAGATAAAAAGACTAGTAAGAGCAAAAAAAGGGCATTTAATAAATATAAAAAGCAGAAAACAGAAATCAATTGGACCCGATTCAAACAAAAAGCAAATAAAACTAAATTAGCAATAAAAAGGGCAAAAAAACAATTAGAGCTTAGACTGGCAACAACAAATAAAGATAACAAAAAGCAGTTTTTTAACTATATTGTCTCTATGAGAAATAATTCTTCTAAATTTGGCCCAATATTAATTGATAACAACTTAATATCTGATGAACAAAGTATGGCAATTGAGTTTAATAAATATTTCAGTAGTCATTTTAAAACTAAGGAAACTCTTAATGATACTGACTATAATAGCGACCAATGTTTAGAAGAAATAACGATTCCTGAAGTTTACTCCACCATAAATTTGTTTAAATCAACCCTATCAGTAGGAACAGATGGATTCCCTTTTGTTTTCCTAAAAGAAATTTCATATGAAGTGGCAGGCGCCCTATCATTACTGTTTAATAAATCATTACATTACGGTGAGGTCATAGATGACTGGAAAGAAGCCTTGGTAATATTGATTCATAAGGGAGGGACCAAACAAAAGGTAGAGCAATACCGACCCATTAGTTTGACATCCTGTATAGGAAAGGTCATGGAGAAACTTATAATGAACAAAAAAAACACACACATTAATATTAATGGACTAGCGGACATAACACAGTATGGCTTTACCACGGGAAGATCATGTCAGAATAATATGATTAACTTTTTCAAACCCGTTAGTGCTGCCTTGGATGCAGGATTCCTGGTGGATGTGTTTTTTCTGGACTTTGAAAAGGCATTCGATTCTGTCTCACATAAAATTTTGACTGAATGCCTATACAACATTGGTTTGCACAAAAATATAGTTGTCTGGATTTCTGCTTGGTTGTCAAATAGAAGGCAACAAGTAAACATTAGAGGCTATACCTCAACCTGGTGTCAGGTGACTAGTGGAGTACCCCAGGGGTCGGTGTTGGGCCCAACTCTGTTCAACATTCTCATCTCTAGCATGAAAACTAAAAATGGTGTGTAGTTAAATAAATACGCAGATGATGCCAAATTGGGGTGTATAGTTAATGATTATATTTCTGCCTTTATGTTACAAGATAATCTAAATGAACTATCCAATTGGGCTAAGGAACATAAATTAAAATTCAATACTACAAAATGTAAAGTAATGCATTTTGGTAAAAATAACAGACTGGTTTCTTATTTTTTGGACAATATTTTATTGGACAAAGTATCTTCCGAAAAGGATTTAGGTGTTCTTATTACCAATAATCTAAAATTATCTGAGCATGTAAACAAAAACACTCAAAAATGTCAGTGATTCATTACCTGTATGTTGAAAAATATTAAATCAAGAGAACCTGAAGTATTAGTTCCAATATACTGTAGTGTAATCAGGACAAATATAAATTATTGCTCTTCATTTAGCGCTCCAACCCTAACTAAAGATAAAATATTGGTTGAAAAGGTACAGCGACGATTTACGAGACAGGTTCTTAACTATAAAAAACTATCATATAGAACAAGGCTGAAGAAATTGAATCTATATTCCCTGGAATATCGATCTTTTAGGGGTGATCTTTGTCTAATATACAAAGCCACGAGGGACCAAACATTGTCCAATACTATTTGTTCAGAATGGCAGACTAATACAAATTCTACTAGATCACATAAACTCAAATTAAAATTAACCATTAATAAAACTACAAGTAGGAATCTTTTTTTTACTCAGAGAGTAGTGCTGACCTGGAATACAGTGCCTGTTGAAGTGGTAAACAGTAGTACTCTACAAATATTCAAAACAAAACTTGATCTCTTTATGGGTAATAGTAAATATGATTTCCATCCAGGTTAGGATGGCGAGTTCATTATGGGTTTGTCCCTCGAGCTCATATATACCTATGAACCTATGAACCTATATGTGTGTGTGTGTGTAGGGGGAGCACGCATGAGCAGGCAATATCTTATCGCTGCTCACTGAAGCATAGCTCCCCCTTTCAACTGTACTCCACTGCATTTTCGACTGCTGTCATAGACAGCTCCAGCAGCCATTGGAGAACTGCGGCCGTGCCTGCAAACACACTGACTGACTTGGAAGAGGGCTGCCACACCTCTGAAAACTCGGATGATGGCACTATGTTTCTTGCACATGCGTGCAAGCAAACATAACAATTTGTAAAAGGCAGCTGTTTATAATGTTCCTAATTTCAGAAATTATATTTATGCCCCATATGAGCCATACTTAACTCTACATGATTAAAAGTTAACATTGAAAACAGTATTTTTTACAGTTTTGTTTTGGGGACAACATTCTGTACCATTTCTTTCATGGTGCAATTAATTTGAAGTTTTAGTTATGTCATGGTATGTGTATAGCACTGTAAACTTTATTTAGGTAACACAAAAGAGTAAAGTTTTTTAATGTGTAACTGCCCTGCCAGAGCTTGCTGGGGCTAGTGTATCTAATTCTGTGCCTGTATGAGCTAAAGGGAGCTCTGTGCTGTACCTGTCACAATCCGTCTGTGACCTTTCACTCCCAATATGAGGGATTGTTGCTGCAGTGCTACCTGCAGTTGGAGGGACCTTTTGTGTACTCCTGTGGCACTACCTTGCCTTTGTAATGGCAGGATACAATCACAACAGCAATTTTTTAAAATGTTTTAAAGTATTTGGGTACTGCGTGGTGAAACTGGAAGTCTCCGACTGCCACTTCTGGTTAGGGTGACTTAAAAGCACCATGTCTCTGTGAGCAGAAGTGAGCACAGGGCAAAGGTGGCATGCAGACAGAGGCAAGCATGTCTGCCTGCATCCACTGAGGGAGCAGGCCCCTCCACACACACACTTTCCTTCATAATGATCAGAACAACTGACTGGTTCCACCTCCAGGTCAGAGGCCTCAATTTGGTTTTCCTCCCTGGGATCGAGGCCTCTGACCTGGAAGTCGAACCAGTCGGTTAGTCTGATCATTACACCATGAGGTTCAACTTTTGTGCCCCCCTTCAGAGGCCTGCCCCTGTGGAGATGGTCAGTTACCGCCCTTTACATGAAGTGAGTCCTGAAGGCCTAGCAGTAGTGATTGACCTCTCGGAGTTTCCTGTGACCAGCATGAGTCCAGAGACTTTAGTGGTGGCCTATAATAAGGTAATTTCATCAGGTCTGGACTTGATTGCTCCCATCCATATTTTTCCTCTCCCACTTCGCCCCTGGGCCCCTTGGTTTTATGGACCTTTGAGAGAGTTGTGGTGAGTAGGACATAGGTTAGAGCGGCGTTGGTGGTAATCCGCCCTGGCTGCCAACCACCTTAGATTGGTTGAACATTATAAGATTTACCAATCAACGATCTCCCATAAGAAGGCAAAATTCCTGTCCAGGAAGATTGCTGCCACTCAGAATCGACCCAGCCCAGCTCTTCAAAACTGTTGACAGGTTGTGCAACCCAACCTGTCTGCAGCTCCGAAGACCTTATTTGCAAGTAGAGTGCAAAGAGCTTGCTCAGTTCTTTGCGGATAAGGTGGCCGACGTCAAGTCAGAAGTTCATTTAACTCACTCAATGTGGGTTACTGATGATCAGTGCTTGATCTCCTCACCTCGAGCTTCCTGGAGTACCTTTGCCTTGCCTGAGCTCACGGATGTCATGCGGATTGTCCAGGGTATGCACCCTACATGCTGTAGTTTGGATCTGGGCCCAACTTCCTTGATTATGGGTTGTTGGGATATGATTGGACCGGTCCTGGCTTGGGTAGTCTGGTGCTCCTTGGAATCTGGTGAGTTTCCAAGCTCCCTGAAGGAGGTGGTGGTAATTCCCCTCCGGAAGAAAGCTTCTTTGGTCCCAGACTCTCTGGCCAACTACAGACTGATCTCAAACCTTCCTTTTATAGGGAAGGTGATTGAGAAAGTAGTGGCGATACAGCTGGATGACCACTTGACCATCCATAACATCTAGGAACCTCTCCAGTCTGGTTTTCGTAAGAGGCACAGTACTGAGATGGTGCTGGTTCAGGTGCTCAATGATCTCCTGATGGTGAGGGATCGGAGGAACCATTCTATCTTGGTGCTCCTTGATCTCGCTTCAGCTTTTGACACTGTAGACCATGGAGTGCTGCTTGGATGTCTGAGGTCCATCTGTGGACTGTCAGGTATGGTCCTTAGGTGGTTTACATCTTTCCTCACTGGCCGGAGTCAGAGAGTGGTGTTGGGAATTTTTTCCTCTGACCCTTTTTCCCTGCCGTGTGGGGTCCCTCAAGGTTCAGTGCTGTCCTCTATGTTGTTTGCAGTGTATATGCTGCCTCCTGGAGACATTGTAAGATGGTATGGGCTGAGATTTCACTGCTATGCTGATGATACCCAGCTCTACTTGTCTTTTTTTTTTTTTAAAACACCTTTATTCATTTTCAGTAGAACAGACAGACAAACAAACAAACAAACAAACATACACATACCTGGGCAAGCCAGGGAACACAACCCAAAACTGGCTGTGCAAACTATGTACATCCCCTATGTACAAGCACACTGGAGAGCCGCCCCACATTGTGGTCAAGTTCCAAAGTCAATAGCGCCTTGATATAGTACGCTGACCAATGTTAAAGTACCCCCTTCCCTTCATTGACCCAATCTTCCTTTGTATATCCACTTGCAAGGGTATTTTACCCTACGGCCCCCAAAGGAGCCTGAATCATGCAGGACGGCTTCCTAATGTGTCCCCTGGAGAGAGAGAGAGAGAGTCCCCAACCCCTTAAGCCCCTGCAGACCATAACCAGTCCCCTTTTATCTTGGTAATGGACCCAGTATGACCCCAATTTTGACCATCTAAGAAATTATTAAAGTCCAAATATTACCAAGAATATTGGGGATAATGAAAGGAAAAGCATAATACAAGTAGGCACAAAGAAATATAGGCATTAAACACTCCAGCATGTTTTCCTTCGCTAGTTGCTATCTGACAGACAGACCTGTGTTCCAGTGTTCGTAACTTGCTGGGAGTAGACCGCATCTAATATTGCCCATCTTTTAACATATAGCACTTGTCTCCCCTCAGAGAATAGATGTCTCTTTATCTTGGCCAGTACCTCCAAAAGCTCTCTCACCCATTGTTCATATGCATAAGCCTGATCGTCCTTCCAATGCTTTACTAAGAACGCCTTAACTACCGACACCATTAAAGAAAGGTGGAATTTGGGTGCGATCCCTATAATTTGAGAAAAGTCACCCAGAACACATATTTCTGGAGTTATAAAAGCTGTATAATCCAGCATTGGATCCATGCCCCATTTAATCTCCCTCCATAAGGGTGAGATTTTGCTACATCACCACATTACATGCAACAGGTCACCCACTTCCTTCTCGCACCTGAAACACAGGTCCGTCTGTCTCAGCCCTCTGCCATATAGCATTACAGGGGTGTAGTATATGTTGTAAACCACAAAGATTTGCATATTTCTATATTTGGGAATCACATTGTATTTAGTGCTCTTCCAAATAGTTTCCCACCTAAGATTTCTGGGGGCCATCACCTTGTCCCAGTAAGGGATTCGTGTAGGAGTATTTGGGCCCAGAAAGTCCAAGAGAATTTTATAAACTTGTGAAAGTGGGTTGGCTTTCTGGAAGGCTTCCCTTAAACTCCCCCACGAGAAAAGGTTATCTATGGGGTCCCCCATCCCCTTCCGAAACCCTGCTAACATTTGTTTAAGCTGTATCCTTTGGAAAAAGTACAATCCCTCGCATTGTAATGGAAGGACTATTTTGTCTCCCTGCATCACGTCCTTCAGTCTTAAGCCACACAAATGATTGGACCACCGATGTCCAATTACCGACCCCTATAACCAAATTAGGATTACCCAGTATGGGCTGGTCTCTGGACTTCATTTGATAGCACTTTTGTACGGAGTGAGGAAGGACCACCAGGCCTCCTGGTTTTCTGATTGGGTTCCATACCCACCCTAAAACCTTTTCTAGGCTTAGCATATATACATTCGATTCGGGGTTGAGGCCAGAGCTTCGTTAACAATTGCTTCTCGATTCGCAACCAGCCAGGCATGTCATTTCCCCTCATCGTTTTCCGCCCATTGAGCCATAAGGCCTAACTGGCCTGCCACATAGTAAGCATGGAGGTCAGGTAACCTGTGCCCCCCTCCCATATGGCAGGCGCAAGACATTATCTTTATCCTAGTGGGTTTGTTATTCCATAGAAATCCTGAAATTAGCCTCCTGATTGTACCAAACCATTTAGTAGGGATACTATATGGGGCTAAATGTACCGGATATAGCAGTCTTGGTAAAACATTCATCTTAATGAGGCCCAGACTTGCCGTAAAGTTCAAAGGTAGCTTGTTCCATCTTAGAATATCCCCCTTAACTGCAGATATGTTCCCCCCCAGATTAGCATCGGCCCCGGACTCCTGGTTTGCTGTAATCCAAATGCCCAGATACTTCAATTTGTCAGTACTCCATTGTACTCCCAAGGATGAAAAATCTGCCCTAAATACATGTGGTGTCAAAGGTAGGATTTGTGTCTTAGTAAGATTCAACTTGTAGTTAGAGACCTTAGAAAGCGGTCTATTAAATCTCTTACTCTCTCAAAGCTGGATACGGGTCTTGTAAATGAAGGTATATCATCTGCGAAGACTGAGAGTTTTAGCTCCATTCCCCCAATCCTGATCCCCTGGACCTTAACATCCCTATTGATAGATCTCAGAAGGGGTTCTAGATAGATGTTAAACAGTATCGGTGAAAGAGGACACCCTTGACGAGTCCCATTATTTAGTTGGAATTCCCGCGAGATATAACCATTACATAATATTCTAGCTGTTGGAGCGGCATATAAATTCTTGATACCTCTAAGAAGACCCCCAGGGAACCCCATTTTCTCCATCATAGCAAAGAGAAAGGGATGTGAGACCCGATCAAACGCTTTTTCAGCATCTAGGGAAATCAGGGCCAAAGGTAGCTGAGAGTCTGGGGCAAAATTTAGGATATGATGGATTTTCCTGAGAGCGTCTTTAGCCCCTCTCCCCGACATAAAACCTACTTGTTCCTGACTGATTAAACTGGGAGCAATAGTCAAGATCCTATTTGCCAAGATTCTGGTGAGAATCTTGATATCTTGGTTTATTAACGCTATAGGCCTATAGCTAACTAATGCATCCCTTGGCTTGTCTGGCTTGGGTGTTAAAGTAACATACGCCTGATAGAGTGGAGAATGGTAAATTCCCTCCCTCATTATAGTGAGGAAAAACTCATGGAGTACAGGGAGTATAGTCTGAATATGGGTCTGGTAAAATTTGGCAGTAAGGCCATCAGGCCCTGGTGATTTACCCAGAGGAAGAGACTGCACCACATCAATAATTTCAGATGGTCTTATTGGAGCTTCTAATTCCTTGGCTTGGGCAGGATCCAGAATTGGTAACTGGATTCCTTCTAGATAACACTTGGCCTCCTTCTCCCCCACCAAGTCTTTAGCTTGGTAAATTTCTGTGTGAAGTATGATGCAAAGGCCTCAGCCATTTCTTGTGGGTCTGTAACAAGCTTCCCTTCATACTGAGCGGATATGATTGTCCTACTTGCCTCCCACTCTTTAATTTTAGCCGCTAAGAGACGCCTGGGGACGTCACCCTGCAGTAGGAATTTGGCATTAATCTTATTTAGCCAGAACTCTGTTTTCCCATAAACAATATCTGACAATTCTCTTCTCAAGCTTTTGAGTTCCGCGTCTATTTCCCCCGAGGATCCCTCTAGCCGTGACAGTGAATTTATCGCCCCACTCAAGAATTCCTCTTTTGCCCTTCTGAGCGACTTGTCCCTTGCAGCTAGAGCCCTAGGTGCCCCCGCATATAAAAACTTGCAGGTAGGCCAAGCTAATCTTTTATCCCACAGTGTGGGGAGCTGGAATCTAATGATCTCCTGTAAGGCCCCCTCTAAATCATCCCTTCTCATGGCCTCTGTCAAGAGCGAGTCGTGAAGCCTCCATTTGTAAGGTCTAGGCGGTGTGGGTCTTGGTTCCCACTGCATCTGAATGAGAGAGTGGTCTGAGAGGGTTCTACCCTCTGTCAGCACTTCTCTAATCTCCACAAATGCCTCTCTATTAACCAAAAAGAAGTCAATTCTAGAATGACTCTTGTGAGCTGCCGAATAAAATGTCATGTCGCTGCCCCTATTTGAAAGATTCTTAATTGGATCAACCAATGCTGCTGTCTCTAAAAACCTAGCCAGGGCTAACTGGGCCTTGGTCTTCGGCCCGCTACATGGAGGTATCCTGTCCTCCTGGTTATCAAGATAGGTGTTCCAGCCACCTGCTAGGATAAGTGAGCGTGAAGGAAGGGTAGCTATATCCCTTCTATTGAGGTGAAAATTTAGGATCGGGAGGTTGGCCGTGATCACGGATGCAACCGAGACTGCTCTACCAAGCAAAGTGCCCGACAAATAGATCCCCTACTATCTTGCCTTGTTAGCACTTCGCCACTTCATATGGGCAGGATTTCTTTATTAAGATCGCCACCCCCCCCTGGAGGCCCTGTCCTTTCCCACTCCGTATACTTGTCCCACCCACCGCTTCCTGAGACCACCCAACTCATCAGTCAATAAATGTGTCTCTTGTAACGCTGCAATGTGTGCCCCTCGTTGTTCAACATATCGCAGAATGACCATTCTTTTATGTCGACCCCTGAGCCCTTTTACATTCCAAGAGATTATTTTAAAACATGCCATCATTAAACATCATCAGAATTTTCCGAAGTAAGCCCAAATATTGTGCCTCTCTAGGGTCTGCATTCTTATTGTTCCCATACTTGGACTCTCTCTTTCCACCATCCCCCCTCCTCCTTTTGTCTCTGATCCTTAGATCAACCAGCTACCTGATGTTGAGTCATGGATGAACCCATTCCTGTGCCCCCAGCCCCAGCCTCTGGCATCGAGCCCTGGGATCTGGCCCTGGGTCCCATAAAGTCCTGAGCGTGAAGGCCCCATCTTCCCTACAGTCAATCACCCCCTTATGTTTTCCATAAGCGAAAGAAAAAATAAACAAAGAGGAAGGAGAGATTCCCTCTCAAAGCTCTCCTTGATAAATTATATATCGAGCCAGCACTGCTCCACTTTAAATTCCCTTGCATCCCGGGGTGATGTCCCTCCATTTACTAGTGTTACTTGGATCCAAATCCCTTTGGCCATTCCCCTTCCCCGTCCTTCCCCGAAACTGACATAAGGCCCACTTTATACATAACGGTGCCCACTAGCAGGTATAGCACTAGCTGTTTGACCCTTATTGTAATAAAATTTCCTCATCACCCCCCTCTAACAACTCCCTCCAATGTTCCAGGGTCGCGAGGATATTCTTGGGTCTAATAGCACAAATAGTAGGTTTGGTGATCCCCCTTCCCCCATGACTACTACTTAATGTGCCGGAATCTTGTGGTTTGTCACCTCGTGTCCCATCGAGGATCCTATAAACCCAGTCCTAAGCTAATCCCTTGAGCCTTCAAATTTAACCGAAAACAGTAGAGCCAACCGGCCATGAAAAGTTTAAACTCACTTGCTTTTCTTCCATCACAGCCATCAGATAGGTCTGACCTTCTTTTTGTCAGCAAGCAGTCATGTTGGGGGTTTAAATAAGTCTGGGAGCTCAGCCCGTAGCCCCTCCAACGCGTCTTTCACTGTGAGGAACCTCTTCTCTCCAGTCTGGAGACGCACTACCAGGGTAGCAGGGAATTGTAGTCGGAATTTTATTCCTGCAAGATAAAGCTTCTTCTTTATGTCAGCATACTCCTTTTGCTTTTCCCGAATCACTGGCGTTTGATCTTGAAAGAACCATAAGGAAGCACCATTCCATTGCAGAGACTTCTTTTGTCTGGCAGCAAGCAGCACATGGGACTTTTCTTTATAATTAAGGAATCGCATAATTATCACTCGGGGCCTCGCCCCCAGCGGTGGCATCTCCCGCAGTGCCCGATGAGCTCTTTCCAGATTATAACCTTCCCTGAATGGTGTAGGGCCTAGCAACTTTAACAGGAGCTCCTGCATAAAAGAGACACAATCGGAGCCTTGAGCCCTCTCTGGTAGCCCCGCCAGGATCAAGTTATTTCTCCGGTTTCTTGATTTCTGATCCTCCACCCTCTCCTCCAGTTTCTTCAACTTTTTTCAAATCGTCACCACCTCCTGATCGAGCACAGAAACCTTCCTCTCCTGCGAAGAGATCCGGGCTTCAGCATCGCCCATTCTTTGTGCCAGGGAATGTAATGCCGGCTTTACCTCAGCAAAGTCGATCACCAGCCCTTGCAGTAATGCTTTAATTTCCCGAATGTCCTCTGCGTTTGAGCCCGAGCCCCCTTTCTTCCCTGGTTCCTCGTCCTGCTCAGGTATGGTAGGTGACTGGGACTTAGGCCTTTTAATGGCTGGAGCTCGCCCCGCCAGGGGTTCTGCGAGTTCGGCTTCCATCTTCAGGCAAATACACGGCCTAAGCTTGCCAATGCGCCCTTGGTATTTGTTAACTCGCCGCTCTTAGAAACTTCGTGGCCCTATGGTGGTTGGCAAGGAAATGACCCACGCCATCTCAGAAGCTCTTGATGGCTATTTTAAATTATTTATTGCCAGTCTCGGAGTAAATAAACTTAAGATTTATGCTGTGGGGCCTCGGAGACGCTTGGGAAACGTCTCTTCCGAATCAGCTCATCACGTGACTCACCCAGCTCTACTTGTCTTTTGCCCCTGACCAGGATAGAGCTGTCTCGGTACTTAATACCTGCCTCGCTAAAAGCCAGGACTGGATGAACTCGAGCTGGTTAAAGCTGAATGCCAGAAAGACGGAGGTGATGGGGATCATGTGATGCAGGGTACCGTGTAGAAGCTCCTCTGCATAGCTCCAGCCTCCTAACTGCAAAATATCGCTATTTTGGCCATTATTTCTCCCTAAAAACCAGAAAGATTGCTGATTACCGCCTTCTTAATATCCTGGGCACCTTCTAGCTTGTTTTCATCGATGATGGAGGTGTACATGAAGAAGCCTCTGCAGAAGCACACACCTCCGGTCACTCCCAAGAAGGCCCCAAAAAAATCAAGGGCCTCGAGTGCAGTGGATAAGCCAGAGCTTCAAAACCTGATCGCTGAGCAAGAACCCCTAACTTTGAGCAGATTTTTGGAAGAGTTTAAACCCTTCCGGGAAGAAGTTAAAGAAATCACAGCTGCAATTAAATCCCTCTCTAAAAAACTCAAAGAGGTCTCAATGAAAACTTCAGATAATGCAGCTCGAATCTCCTCTCTTGAGAAGCAAGTGGAAAAAATCAATCCCGGTCTCACGGCTATGCGGCAAAGGATTTCTAGTCTGGAAGCCAAGCTGGAAGATTTAGAGAGCCGCAGCCGAAGAAATAATATAGTTATCTTGGGCCTCCCTGAAGGAGAGGAAGGCCGGAATACACTTGCATTTGTGCAGAAGCTGATGGAAAAGATTGCTGGTCCCTCTCCTTTTGGGGCCAAGTACACCATTGAAAGGGCGCATAGGTCCCTGCGACCCAAGCCATCTCCAGGTGCAACGCCACGTCCCATTATCTGTCACTTTTTAAATTACCTGGAGCGACAACATTTTCTGGCTAAAGTGAGAGAGTTGCAAGAAGTGAAATGGGAAAATGCCAGGCTCAGAATTGCCCAAGATTCACCGGGGTCAGTCAGAGCGAAGCACACTGCTTTCCTCCCCATTGTATCGAAAGTCATAGCAGCAGGCCTTTGCTTTAAAATGGGTTATCCAGCTAAATTACAGGTACTAGTGGCTGGTACCTGGTCAACATATGAGAATCCTGAAGCTGCTCTTATGGGACTTAAGGCTGCTTTGCCTGATCTGTTTCGGGACACTTGATCTGTTTGGTTGGTCCCGTTCTATCCAGGGATGGAAGGGAGAAGTTTTTTCTCGTGCTACTATACAAAATGAGGAATGAATAGCTGTCTGGTCTCGAAGGTTCCTGAATGCCACGGTGGAGGGGACTATTCTCATCAGAATCCTGCTCTCTTACACTTTCCATCTTAGCGCTCTGTGTTTTAGAGCAACTCCATATCACAGGAGTTTGTTTCTAGGGGCTGTGTCTTGTCTGGGAGGAAGATCCCTTTTTTCACGTGGATCACATTTTCCTGATTTTCTTTTACAAGGACATCAATTTATTTCTCATGATGTAGTTATTATATTGAAAGCCCTCAGATTGGGTATTTTTGATTGCTAAGGCATTCGTCAAGAGAGTGACCTTCTGGTATCAGCTTTAGCTGGGCATGCGTTTTTGAGATAATACCACCAGAGGGTGCTCTTGCAGTATACTTGGTGGACCAACCCCATTACTTGTCTTGGGAATCTATTTTCCCCGGTTGAATATAATAGTGGGGGCTTGGGAACAGGTGGAGATCCACTACTTGGGAGCATTTAGTTCTTTTGCTAACAAACGTCACTGGGAAAATGTTCAATCTTGCTAGTGGCAGCAGTTACGATAATGTATTCTGCTATCACACTTTATATTGCCCTTTTCTTTCTCAGGTATTCAGGTTCTCTGGACTGCCCCCAAGTGGGAGATGCTCTCTCTCTCTTCCCTTTCTCGTTCTCGCTCTCTGCTTTTCTGGATATCAGGAGTCCAGTAGTTGTCTATTATTGCTTACATTATTTCTACCTTCATTTTGATATTACTGATCATTGTTTGTATAAGAAGGTTTGCATATTAGGGCAGGGTTTTTGGGCATGTGTTTGGGATGTTGGAGGGGGAGGAAGGAAAATGGTATTGTGCTGAACGTTGCTCGTGACAGTTGGGGTGGGGGAAGGGGTGATGATGGTGTGTTCATGGTTTTCATTTTATTTGTTCGTTGAGTGGGTTTGGAATATTTTGGGGGGCTGGGGGTGGTGGGTGGGAGGAAGTTGATGCTGGGTTGGGAGGGAAATACAGCAGCAAACATGGGTTCTGGTCACTTAATTCCGATTGTTGTAATCCCTAGATGTTACATAAGAGACTCTTTTTTCTTTTATTTAGATGGCCAGTAGTATAAATCTGGCTTCATGGAATGTGAAGGGGATAAAGAAAAGAGTCAAACAATACCAAGTGTTAAAACATTTAAGCTTATTATCTTCTCAGATCACATTCTTGCAAGAATCTCATTTACTGGAAAGTGAATCTCTGCAACTTAGGAGGCAACAAATAGGGCAGGTATTCACTGCCTCAGGGTCCATTAACAGCTGTGGGGTTATGATTCTGGTCAACAGAGGCATTCCCTTTATCTCTAAACAGGTTCTCAGGGACCCGGACGGTAGATATGTTGTGGTCAAGGGGAATCTCTGGTCTATGCCAATTTTACTTGGTAGCATATATGGGCCAAACGCTGATGATCCGGGCTTTTTTATGAAGCTTATCTCCTTACTTCTCCCCATGCTTCCCATTGGTATAATTACGGTCGAGGACTTCAATCTGGTTCTTGATCCTGAAGTGGATAGGTCTGGTAGTGGGTCAAGGAGTTTGTCGCCCGGGCAGAGGGCCTTCAGGGACTTTCTGGATCGATGCGGACTGTGTGATGTGTGGCATGTACTACACCCTAAGGACAGAAAATATACTTTCAACTCGCCTGTGCACAGAACCCAGTCTCGCATCGACTATCTTTTCCTTTCTCAGGCCCTCTTACCAGGGGTCTTAACTGCCTCAATTCAGCCAGGTCCAGTGTCAGATCACTCTCTGGTGACTTCCAATCTGGCTTTCCTAAACATTCCCCATAAAGAAACCCAGTGGAAATTAAATGGGCAACTGCTGAAAGATATCAAATACTGTAACCTAATAAAAGAACAGATTGATTTCTTTTTTTCTACTAATTCCTCTGAGGACATGGCACCTGATATTTTGTGGGGTGCTTTCAAGGCTTACATGAGAGGGATTATTATTATTAGCTTAGCCACAAAGAGGAAAAGGATTCGAGAGGCAGAATTATTAGCTTCTTTATCTCTCATTAGGTCTCTGAAAACGCAAGTTATCCTCTAATACCACAGAAGAGGATATGAGGAGGCTTTCGGTAGCTAAAGATAAATATCTAGATCTGTTAAGGAAGAAAGCAGAGTTATCTATTATTTGCACCAAAGCAAGCTATACCAATCGGGGGAAAAAGCAGGTCGCTTGCTAGCCTTAAGGTTAAAACTGCAGGAATCTGCTAGGTTCATACCTCCAATTAGGGCCCGGGCAGATGGATCCCTGAAGGTATCCCCTTCTGAGGTTGTGCAGGAGTTTGCCTCATACTATGAGCATTTATATAGGGACATGGATAACCCCCCTTCCTTAGACGTGCTTGAGGCATATCTCAGGGATTCTTCTCTACCCTCTTTATCTGAACCACAGAGGAAGTTCCTATCCTCCCCAATATCTCTGGAGGAAATATCAGAGGTCATCGGGGCTTTGCTCTCAGACAAGGTCCCAGGACCAGACGGCTTTTCTGCTTTATTCTATAAAACTTTTCAATCTCAGTTATTACCGGTTCTTCACCGGTTCTGCTGTCACATTCTTTCTGGTGCAAGAATAGATACACATCTGTTTGAAGCCCTGATTGTTCTCCTTCCTAAGCCCGATAAAGATCCAGAACTAGTGCAAAGCTATAGGCCAATTTCTTTATTGAATCAAGATGTTAAAGTCCTCTCAAAGATATTGGCCGATAGAATAACACGGGTCCTTCTAGACCTGATTAGCATGTCTCAGGTGGGGTTTATGAAGGGACGTTCATCGACTGACCATTAATGCACCCTGTCACATGTTGTCTCGGTGTCCAGGGATGCTGCCTTTCCTACAGGATTGGTCTCCTTGGACGTCGAGAAGGCATTTGATCGTGTCAACTGGAATTTCCTGTTTCAGGTCCTTAAAGAATTTGGTTTCCCAGCCAAGTTTATAGACTGGATTCGGGCCTTATATCGAACTCCCTCTGCCAGATTCTCTGGCAATGGAGCATTCTCCAAACCCTTTCTCTTGTCTTCCGGTACCAGGCAGGGATGTCCTCTCTCCCCTCTTTTATTTAATTTATACTTACAGCCCCTTATCTGAAATATTCTCAATAATCCGGAGATACGAGGTATCCCAGTAGGTAATAATGTTGTGAAGATCATGGCTTATGCTGACGATCTCCTCCTCCATTTATCTCATCCAAAAACATCTATCCCTGTCATGTTAGGAGAAATTGCTAAGTTTAGTACTTTCTCAAACTATAAACTGAATATTAATAAATCCTCCATTTTCCCTCTTAACCATAAGGTTTTCAAAAATGATGTGTCCCCTTTTGGTCTCGGCTGGTCTCCTCGTGTTCTCAGATATCTCGGTATTAATTTAATGCGTAACCCTTCTTCCTGGTTCAAAGAAAACTTGGAGCCCCTTTCCCAAGTGATAGTTCATGACCTCAATAGATGGTCTAAACTTCCTGTCTCTCTCTGGGGTCGCATTAACATAATTAAAAGGAATGTTTTTCCTCGCTTGTTTTATCCCCTCTCACTCCGTTATCATGGTTTCAGAAAATGCACAGAATTTTCACAAATTTTATCTGGTCCAATAAACAAGCCAGGTTAGCATATTATAAACTGGCCACTCAGAAAACAGATGGAGGGCTGCGGATCCCCCATCTGGCAATTTATTACTGGGCTAGTCATATTGCAAAATATATGCGTTGGGTGAATCCAGGTGTGGAACACTTAAGGCCAGTCTGGCTTAAAACTGAGTTAGACTTCATTCAGTCTGAGAACATAAACCCACAGACTATGCTCTATGTTAAAATTGTGTCCCTTCCTGACACCTGTAGCTGTCCCACTATTCAAACATCCCTCAGAGTTCACGTGCAGCTTTGTTCATTTTTGTGGTACTCCCCACACTTGGACTTGTCTCAGTCTATTTGGAATTCCCGGTTTTTCACAATAAACAAAAGAATGATTTCTCGTAATTGGTTACCCCAAATTGGGGATGGGATAATCTCCACTTTTCTGGATGATGCAGGGGAATGACTCTCAGTTTCCAATATAATTCATAAATTTGATGTCTTGTTAGCTTTTCACTTTAGGGTGGTCCAATTAAAGCATCTGCTCTCTACAGTATTTGGTAACATTCCTCCTCGCCCACCTGCTTTTCTATTTGTATCTGATCTCTCCTCCTTATTGGGGTCACCAGGCACTATTTCCAAAATATACCGTGTTTTATTTTATTGGAACTATGGGAGATCTGAAGGCCCCACTAGGCTCTGGGTTTCTTTTTTTCCCCAATACACTCCCAACTGGTCAGTTTTATGGAGGTTCTGTCATAAATACGTCTCTCAGGATAGACTCCACCTTATGTAATATCACATTATGCATAACATGTATTACACTCCTGTGAAGCTGAGGAAATGGGGTTTTATAAGTTCGGGGGCTTGTACCAGAGGATGTCAAGAGGATGGCACACTTCTTCACATCTTTTGGTCATGCCCCAAGATAAGGTATTTGTGGGCAGCCATACAGACTAACCTAGATCCTATATTAGGTTTGCAAGATTGCTTCACCCCAGACATATGTTTGTTGGGAGATCTATCCTCTATCAAGGTGAGAATCAGGAGATTTCATTATCTGTTAAAAAAATTGTACTTCGGCATTGGAAGGATGCAGTAAGCCCATCATATCAGGAATGGGTTAATGAAATTCTAGCTAACCTACATACAGAGAAAGCAATAGTGAGCCTCCATAATAAGTTACAGTGGTACAAGAATACTTGGGATCCCCTTCACATGCTAATCATGACCAGATCAGGTATATGAGTTACTGTAATCAAGGATCTTTGATTTGTGATACTATATGGTACTCCTGTCTTATTACTTTATGGACTCTGCTGCTGTATGGGGTGGGGAAGGGGGGGATGGGGACAGCTTATGTAACACTTTGAATATATCCATAGTGTGTTGTAACTCTCTGTCCCCTGTAAGGTGAAAATTTGTTAATAAAATATGAATTATAAAAAAAGAAAGACGGAGGTGATGGTAGTGGACCTGGGTCAATGGATAGAGGGGTTTAGGGCTGATCAGCCCTCTGGAATTTTTCTCGGGAGCTCCCAGCTCCTATCCTCTGAATTGGTGTGAAACCTGGGGGTAGTGCTTGATGACAGACTGACTTTATGATCTCAGGTGTCAGCCGTCATCAAGTCTTCCTTTTATCATCTTAGGAATATCTCCAGGATTAAGCACCTGGTTCCATCCGGAGACTTACCTACATTAGTCCATGCCTTTGTGGCTTTGCATCTCAATTATTGTAAATCCCTGTACTTAGGGCTTTCTGGGGTTGAAATCTGCTGCCTGCAGCTCATGCAGAATGCAGCAGCACAATTGTTAGTGAGGCTTCTCGAGTATCTCATATTACCCCCATGCTGCGCGATCTGCACTGGCTGCTGATTAGGTGGCGGATCACCTTCAAAGTTGGTTTACTGACTTATAAAGCTCTACATGGACTGGGCCCTGACTACTTGAAAGAGCTTCTTGTTCTTTACCACCCAGTGCGACAGCTGTGGCCTGCTGATGAGGGGTTGCTAGAGGTTCCGAGGATGTCTCTGAAATCTTCTGGGGCCCATGCATTTATACACATGGCCCCAATCCTCTGGAATTCTCTACCTCATCAACTTCAAGAGTGCATGACTGTGGAGGGGTTCAAACAGTCATTGAAAACCTTTCTATGGAGTCTCGCCTATGATGGCTCCATATAGTTCTGACTCCCTGTGATTTATTCTATCTGCATGCTGTTTACTTATTATTATGTGTACTGTTTAATATAGTTGTTTTTATCTTTTTCTAAAGCTCCTCGATGCCCTGAAAGGTACTTATGCGAAATAAAATGTATTATTATTATAATACGTAAACTGATAATTCATTATTCTTCAGATTATAAATATGGAACAAATAGGGGACATATTGGAACTGCTCCAGAAAGACAGCTCTATTACTAAATGCACTAGTTGTTTTATGTACACTAATGACTCAAAACTAAGAAATGTTCTGACTCCGATTTGTACAAAATGTTCCCATCTAGCAGCACAGCAGAAGGCATTTGATTCATTCAAAACTGATTTATAAAACGCTCTTGAAATTAACAAGATTAAGAGATTTGTAAGCAGTATTGAAGCAGAGAATTTGTTTACAAATGTTGCTTCACAGGAAAATAAAAAGCATACACATGATAACAAGAGTTCGCTCACCAGTCCCAGTGACAATGAACAACAAGTGAAAAGATGCCAAGGAGAGATAGTAGATGAGTGGAGTTAAGTTACTCAACATCAACACAAGAAGGGTACAAGAGCACTAGCAGCAAGGGAATCTCTCATATTGATTCAAAACAGATTAACCTCACTGGAAATTGAAAAGGAACCAGAAACAAATTATATGCCTGATCCTGCAGCAGTGGTACCTTACTTAGAAAGCCAAATTACCAGTAAAAATAGTTATTCACTACCCAAACAAATGGTTATAAGTGACTCAATAATTAGGTTCACAGATAGTTACATTTACAGAAATGATAAATTATACACAGCAGTCATGTGTTTACCTGTGGAAAGAGTTGCAGACGTTGACAGGGGTGTAGAAAAACTAAACATCCCATCAAATTCTTCTGTCATTCTACAAATGGGTAGTAATGACATTGGCAGAAGCAATGAAAAGGACATCTGTTGTGAACTTTAAAATGTAGGAGTTAAATTATAGAACACTGGTTGCAAGTTTGCCATATCTGGTATTCTGCCTATCCCAAAAGCCCATCCTGAAAATTAATCTCACTATTAATAGAACTAATATCAGGTCATCTAACTGGTGTAGAGATGAAAACATAAGTTTTATCAACAACTGGAACTGTTTCAATCATGAAAACAAATTATTCTCAAAGGATGACATTAATTTAAATAAATTGGGGGGTAAAATCTTAGAACTAAATTTTGAAAAATGTCTTACCAACTTTGATTTAAACTAAGTAAGAAGGGGAAACATGTTACAAGTGCCCATTCTATCACACTTCATTATAATAAAAAAATCCCACCATAATAAAGTGGTAAAGAATTGCCTAAACATCATGCTGTTTAATGCTAGAACCATACAGTAAATAATAAATTTGACAAGTTATCTGCTTTAGTTACATGCTATAATACTGACATCGTATGTATCACAGAAACTTGGTGAGAAGATAATATGGCTTGGGGAAACCAATATAGATGGATACAATCTTTATAAATGTAATAGAAAAAAATAGGAAAGGTGGTGGTGTAGCACTTTCTGTAAAAAAATAGCATCACCTCAATTAAAGTCTTAGACAAATGAAAAAAAAATTGCTACTGAAACCATCTGAGTTAAATTGATTAACAACCTAGCCACCACCTTTAATTGTAGGTATTTGTTATCATCTACCTGATTGCTCAATGGATACATATAATGAGCTGCTATCTGAAATAGAGGCTGCAGAAGAACTGGATGTCTTAATTATTTTGGGTGACGTCAACCTGGGAGAAATAAACTGGAAAAACTACACAGCTTCTAGTACCTGTGGGGAAAAAATACTCTAAGTATGTGAATGTTCAGAGTGAAAACAATATGTCCATGAACATACAAGAGAGGAACTATTTTAGGTTTAGTTCTCTGTTGAGATTGTCTTGGTGTAAGCAAATGTAATAGTGGCCCACCTTTGGTTAATAGTGACCACAATGTAATTCATTTTCAATGGCATCAAGATTACATGGAATATAATTGTAAATCCAATACACTGTATGTATCAGTATAACAGGGAATATATAGACACAAAATTAGAGAAAACTGAGTACAGTAAAACAAATTGGAGCTGCAAATTTGAAAATAAATCTACTGAAAATATTTGGCATATCACTAAAAATATAATTTCAAATTCAAGCAATAAATATATTCTGAAGATAAATAAATATCAAAATAACAAACTGAGACTAAGGTGGTTAAACAAAAAAGTACAATATTATTAAATAAGAAAAACTGACCACTGTATATAGGGCTCATCTCTGTATTAAAAAACTCATCCTCTTGGGAGGCTTTAATTTCTATCTAAAATAAATGCAATCTAAAAGGGTACTAGAACAAAATTTGGTCCCAAACACCAAAGAAGATAACAACAAATCTTTTCATGCCTACATAAATTCCTTAAAAAATCAAAGTAAGGTAGGACCAATATTAAATAATGGAAATCTGTTTTATGATAATACAAAACTGTCAGAAATACTTAATGAAATGTTTTGTGAGGTTTTTGGAGTCAATGATAAACCAAATCATTGTTTAAACTCCTCACCCTGTGATAGAATCATCATTTCAAAAGAAGACTTAAAAAGTAAGATTTTTAAATTTAAAGGGAAAACTACACCTGGATCGGATCAAATCTCTGGACACATGCTGTACATCATGTCATAATTTTTGTTTGAAGAATCAATAAATACTGGTATGGTGCCTAAGGATTCAAAAACAGTATATTTGCTGCCTATACATATAAAGGGCTCTAAACAAGATTCACATAACTATGGAGCAATTAGCATTTATTCCACCATTTGTAAAATCTTAGAATGATTAATTAAGGGCATAATTAGTAACTTAACTAGTAATCTGGGCCTTGAACAACATGGATTCATGAAAGAGAAAAGTAGTAGAGCTAATCTGATCTGTTATTAAAAGATTAGTGTGTTGTTGAACAGAAATGTGTCTTGTGATGTGGTGTATCTTGATTTTAGTAAGGCTTCAATCTCATGCCACACTGGCTCTCATGGAAAAAATTAATAAAATCAACCTTAATTATTTCATTAACAACTGGATTTCTGAATGGTTGAGGGAGAGATCACAGAGATTGTTGGTCAATGGTCATTTGTTGGGGATGTGGAGCATTACCCATGGAGCCATGCAGGGCTCTGTTTTAGGTCCTATATTATTCCAAATGTTCATTTCCAACATCACAAAAAACATTATTAGTTAGTCAGTTAAATATGCTGATGATGCAAAATGGGGGGCCCCTGTACAATTTCATCACAAATCAGAGCTCTTCAAAGTGATCTGGATCAAATGTCTATATGGGTCAACTGCTGCAACATGAAGCTGAATATGGAAAAATGTAAGGTCATGCACCTTGGTAACAAAAATCAGAGGAACTCTTACATACTATATGGGAGCGAACATCAGAACACAGATAATGAACTTGACCTAGGTATTAATGTCTCTCATGATTTTGGTATTTCTAGCCAGGGAAATACTGTGATTAAAAAAACAAATTAAGTTGTATGTGGCATTAAGAGAAATATTGTATCTAGGGATGCAAAAGTTCTAATGCCCCTCCTCAGAGCCTATTCTAGGTCACACCTGGAATACTCATCTCAGCTCTGGTGTCTGCACAAAAGAAAGACAGAATAAACCTTGAAAAAGTACAGAGAAAATTTTACAGAAAGTAAATATAAATTGAAAGTTAGAACATATAATGATCACATTCAAGATCTTAACCTCATGTCATTAGAGGCTAGACAACTATGGGGTGATCTTTTATTAATGTTTGATATTATAAATGACCCTTATCTGTTGACAGAGTTAGGCATAGACTTCAAAAGATCTGACAGGGAAATCAGGGGTCACCCTTTACAAATAGTTAGGAAAACATTTAAAACATTAAAAATATATATTTTTTTACATTAAGAATAGCTAATCCTTGGAACTAGTTACCTCTAGTAAAATGACAATAGAATTCAAAAATAAACTTGACAAGTACATCTTAATGGGAGGAAAACTCAGTTATTACCCACAATGAGGCTTCTCTATTGTAGGAACACTAATGGACAACTTGCCTTCTGGTTACTTGACTCTTCCTAATATGATCATTAGTCAATAGCTCACACTTAGCAATCTGTGTGCAAACCATGACACAGCAGAAACTTCAAACTTCTGGTTCCATGAAAAGAACTATACAGTGACATCTATAAAAATAAAACAATACCAAACACAACTTTTCACATCAATGTTTATTCAAGTATCATTATCTATAGATTATTTGAATATACAAATTTTGTATCTCTAAATTGGAATATTATAAACAGTTGCTGATCAGTTCAAATGTCCTGGTCCCTTTAAAGATCTGTATTGTTTCATGTCCAATGTCTCCACTGGTAGATGGTTCCATACCTTCAACACATTCTGGGGAAAAGTCCCTTCAAATGTTACTGAATCAGTCTGCAAGGAAGGCAGACCACAGACCACAGCTAAGCTCCAGACAAGCAGAAAATTGTAGGCAAACACAAAATCTGTGCTAAGACTCCATAGGTTTAAAGTACCACTCCGGGTCTGAAGATTTTTTAATATATTTATTGAAGCGGGTTCAAGATACCAACATTCCCCACATGCCAAGTGCTTTCAAACAGTGCCCTGTTCTTTTTCAAGGCATCAATGTCTAAGCCCAACTCCGTCAAAAAAATCTACAAACCTGGATTGGTTCTTTTAACCTGTGGAGCCTTAGCATGGACTATGAGTTTACATTCTAATGTTACCCCTGAATTTACAAACCCTGAGCTGCAGGGCATGATCCCACATCCTGATGCAGGACACCAGATCAAACACCTCTGACTGTTCAGTCTCATGAGTGCCCCTGAGCATGTGCTAGATTAAGATTATGTTCCATCTGAGCCTCCTTTTCTCCATGGTAAACATGTTAAAGACCTCCATCATCTCCTGATTGCTTTTGTCCTGATACCTTTGATCATTTTGATGGCCCTGTGTTGCACCCTCCCAACTGCCTTAGTGTACTTTTTGTATTGAATAAACCAAAACTGCATGCAGTACTCACTCTACCTAAATGGATGCTGTGACATTATTTGACCCTTGATGTCCTCCTTTTCCTCCACAGTGACTCCTTCCCTTACAAAGAGAAACCTACAGTACTTCCTTTCTGTTAGGTCTATCCCTACACAATAGTCTGTATCCTTCTATCCTGGTATCCTAGTCATGTTCTTCACCTAGCAAGACTATCTGAGTGTCACTAAGCCCTGGAACTTGAAGGGCATTAGACCCTCAAGCTCACCCACTTTGCTGGTGTGATCCTCATATTGGCCTGCATGAAAGTGAGGATTGTTGCCCTCTGTGCTTTTTTTGACCCCTCTACGCTTTCTTAACCCCTCCATGCTTTTTGCCTTTACAGTCTATTTTTCTTATGAACAATGGGTCTACTATACTACCCTCCATCATCCTCTGTATCTGTCCACTGCCCACTGTAATCCCTTGCATCAGATCCCTAACTCCTATCCTCTAGTTTAATTCCCCCTTACATGTCTTGTCCATTTAATGGCCAGAACCCCTTCCACTTCCGGGTGCAAGTGCTGCCCATTCTGGGCATAAAGAAATCACTTGCCACAGAAGGTTCTCCTTTTGGCCAGAAAAACAAAACCCTTTCCCTTATTATTTTTGTGAAATTTCATAAAAATTATACGAATGCAAAATGGCAATTGTGTGCTGTTTCGCAGGTGCAATGTAATTGTCACTCAACACTATCCAACTTTTATTTTGTAATTGCAGTGGAGCCTTCTTAAGCATATATCCTATTGCTGACTGTGAAAATGTGTTTAAACAGGCTAAGCATTAAAAGGGGTCTTGTATATCAAGCAGTGGATTTACTATACTTTGACTTTAGCAAGGAATTCAGCTCTGTGCCAGACAGAAGGCTACTGAAGAAGTTAGAGGATCTAGGTACAGTGAAGAACCTTGCTAGTTGGGTGAAGACAGCAAAGGGTGGTGGTAAATAGAGTTAAGTTATGGGAGAGGGAAGTCACAAGTGGGGCACCACAGAGGTCAGTCCTGTGTCCAGTCCTTTTCAATATGTTTATCAGTAACATGGGAGCAGGGATATAGGGTAAGTTGCATCTCTTTACAGATGACACTAAAGTCTGTGGCAGGGTGGATGGTGTGAAGAGGATATGGGAGTTGCAGATAAACCTACATATGATAGAGAGGTGGTCCAAAGTTTTGCAGTTGACATTAAATGCTAAAAAGTGCAAGATGATGCACACTGGGAACAAGAACCAGAGGGTAGAATATTGGATGGAAGGAGTTAAGCTGGGCACTACTTCTGAATAAAGGGACCTGAAGTCATAAGTAACTCCCTAAAACAATCTAGTCAATATAACTAAGCCTGCAGCAAGGCAACCAGGATGTTGGGGTGCTTTGGGAGGGGTTTTGATAGCAGGAGGAGGGAGATAATACTACCTCTCTACAAATCACTGGTGCAACCTGTCACACTTGGACCACTGATTCTGATCCATGTATCTAATTTTTTTTGTATTGCATATAATTTATGTAAAGGAAGGGCAGTCAGAAGACCCAAGTCTTGTTGAACTGGCACATCCAAAAAGCCCTGGGATAAGTTCAAAGAACAGGACATAGCTAAATCTGCAGCTATTTAAAATGCAATTTCTTTGTTAAATTTTCTTTGAAGGCAGGAACCAAAGTATCCACTTTATAATGCCCTCAGGGAGATCCTTTGACTTACAATAGTTAACAGGAAGAACCTGTGTTGGGAGGGGTGTCACAGGGAGTCCTTCAATTACATCAGAAAGACCTTTGATGCATAGATAACAAGGATCCAGACAAATTTGGAAGGTCCAATCCACATTCCCAGGATGCTTTGGAAGGACATCACAGAAACTGTTTGTGTGTGTGTGTGTGTGTGTGTGTGTGTGTGTGTGTCAGAACAAAAACCAGTTCTGACCAGTTAATCTGAGGAGAGGAAATTGAGTATGTCACTTATCATTTTTTAAATCTTGTTGGGACATCCTGTGCTGAAAAATATAGCTTTTAATACTCCAAGGCAGAGTTTAATGACCTCAGAGAGGAAGCTGGCTTAGGATTTCTTTTATCCAACTGAGCAAGCCTTAGAGAGACACATTTTATTTTATTTCTGACTGAGAGAAGAAGGACAACATCAGCAATGTAGGAGGTAAGTATTATGTGGATAAGAGAGCTTTGTTTGTACTTTAAAAACCTGTTTTGTTTTTAAGATTGTATGTGTTTGGGATATTTGTTCTGTATTTATTGTTCTGTTTTGATATTTTAAAGTAAAGATATATTTTACAATGGAAACTGCCTGGAGTGCCTTGACATTTATTTTTATTTAAGTGGAGCTTGTAAAGGTTACAGTTAACACTGTGTATGGGCTTATTGATATAACAAACTGGGAAATGGATAGAGTTCTCTCAAGTATTGCATAGAGTTCTAAGGGTTCATTTGAAAGACCTGGTTGGGTGCCCATAGGCAAAGATAACTGGTCCCCTGAAGACAGAATTACCTGAGCCTGATAATTGGGTACGCTAACAAGAGGTCATCAGTTTGAATCCCTCCAGAACTTGAGACTAAGGTGACTTGAACTCATAAAACAGACAAGACGGTTACCTTGTTCTGTTTACTGTCCACAAATCATATGCTCAAAGGTTGGCACTTTGGGAGTAGAGGCCTGACCGGCTGAGCGAGTTTGTGACACAAACCACATCTGGAGTATTGTGCTCAGTTCTCGAATCTCCAGCTAAGGGAAGACAAAGACAGACTGGAGACAGTGTAGCATAGGATAACCAAAATAATTCAGGCCAATGGGGCTGATTCTACAAGAATCAGACTAGGGACTGAACATGTGCTCACTGGAGGCCCGAAAGGAGAAGTAGGAAAGGGGAAATTGTTTAACCGGGAAAGGCACACTAAGCTGAAGTTTGTTTCCAGGTGCAACCTGGGAGCACAAGAAAGTTAAATGACTTGCTCAGGGTCACACAGTATGCAATTGGGGGCTGTGGGATTCAAGCTCAAGTCTCCAGGTTTGCAGCCCAGTGCCCTTAACCACTGTTCTATATTGCCTCCTTGAGGGATGACATTATAAAGATTTTCCAGTTCCTAAAAGGAATGAACAGTGTAACCTGTGAGTAAATATTTTTCTTTTTAGTTTTTGTTCACCAAGAAGGAGGACTAGACAACAAGTCTGCCTATTTTCAGCCTCATCCTGGGGGGGGAATACAGATGGATGTCAACTGACACTGAAACAGATTAAGCTGTTGGTGGTATTTTTAGCAGGAACAGTGAATCAGAAACATAGTGATGTGTGGAAGCTGGTGGGTGGCTAGGTGGTGGTGCAGGAGGGACATGAGAAAGTATTATTTTACAGAGAGAGTGGTTGAGCTGTGGCACCGTCTACCAGCAGAGATGTTGGGTGTCAAAACCATTAATGATTTCAAGCACCATTGGGACAAAGTTAAGGGTGTAATAGTTACTCAAGGTGGTAATGGTAAGACATGGTGCAAGGGGAGGAGAGGTAAAGAAAGCCTAGAAAGCAGGTATCAGGGGAAGGATGTGGCATAAATGGCCAGGCTTTATGAACCAATGGTCTTTTTCTGTCAACAATGTCTGTTTCTATGCTTCTATGAATATTGTCCATTTGTACAACAAAAATGGCTTCACTTACAATGTTAAAAATGAGTTATTAAGGCACTCAATGGGATGCCTTTGTCTTGCTCAGGTTAATGACTGTAAATCATTAGGAGTAATTGTGTGCTTTAGTGACACAGAAATTAACACTCATCAACACCTGTCAGTGACTTAAACACTTAATTAGGACATCAAGTCCCAGTTGCTATGTACCGATTGTCATTGTCTCTTTTGTCTTTCTGTAAAATTGATTGTGAACTATGTTGGCTAATAATGCTGTACTTCTCTGTACTGATGTGTCGATTACTGCTTTGTGAGTGCATAATTGTTTACATAACTGAGTTATGTCTCTCTGTAATTAATCCTGGATCGCCCCTGAAAAAGGGACCATTCGGTCTCAGTGGGCCTACACGACTGCTAAAATTAAATGAATAAATGTATGTCCTCTTAACTGCATTAAACAGGTCAAATGAACATTGAGGAGCTACAAATGGAACTGTGACTTTAGAATCTTATGCACCAAAGTGGGCTGAGCAGTGTGTTTAAGTGGGCTTTACTGCATTATTTTTCTTCCCATTGATTCCCATACCCCAATAATTAGGATTTAGATAGCTGCACCCTTTCTCTAAATGGAAGGGTGGGTCACTGACTTGCAAAGCAACAGCAGTGCTGCTCCTTGGTTTGCCTGCAGAGCTAAATGTCTCCCCATGACCCAAGCACTTCACCACTGCAATCTGCCCAGTTCAAATCCAACCCCGCTGTGAGATTTTGTGGCTTACAGGCACTGGCCGGCTAATGGGGAATGTGTTTTTTCTGTAAATCTTTATTGTCCACTGAAGACGACTGGTACAACTGCTGCCTAGTCATCCCCTAAGTCACTGTTTACTTTTCAAGAAATTCAGTGATTCTCTCAGATATGTATTCCAATGGGGAGGACTGTAATGGAACCACACAACCCTAGCAGTGATGCTGCTTATGTCACTGGTTGCCTCTTACATGTCATTTGAATTCATCGGTGTATGAAAAGGTACATAAACTAGATCGCTATATCACTACTGATGTGTGGTACCAAAAGAGCTTGTTCTCTGTATCACTGCTGATGTTGTGTGGTACCAAAAGGGCTTGTTATCTGTGAGGACCAGATCAGGGAAAACCCATATGAAACATAGAAACATAGAAAAGAGAAGGACAGTGAAAGACCTAAACTGTCATTCAAGTATGCCCCAAGATTCCCTACTCAGAGACACTCTATTCTCTGTCCTTCTTCTAAGTCTCCCTTTCCCTCAACTATCCATTTGATAACCCCTTTAAATATGTCCTGCTTCATTTAGGACCCTGATATTGACTTTGCCTCCACAGCCTTGCTAGGAAGTTTGTTCCACCTATCCATCACCCTTTCCATGAGGGAGAATTTCCTAAGGTTCTTTTTGAGCCCCACCATTCATCTTGAGCAGTTATCCCTGGTGGATGTACTGTTTTTCAGTATAAATAAATTTTCTGTGTCTTCTTTGTTGAACCCTTTCATGAATTTGAAAATCTCTATCATGTTGTCCCTGTCGCTTCTGTTCTCCAGTGAGTTCATGTTGAGATTTTCAGTCTCTCCTCATACATCTTGACTGCTGCAAACCATGAATCACCATTGTGGTCCTTCATTGCACTGTTTCTAATATATTCCTATCCTCCCTGAGGTGAGGGCTCCAGAACTACACACAGTATTCCATGTTTGATCTTACCTGTGATTTATACAAAGGCAGTTATCACCTTCTTCCTTCTGCTAGAAATCCCTCTACCTTTAAACCCCAGCAGTCTGTTAGCCCTCCATATACCCTTTTGTACTAAGAAGCCTACATTATGTCATTTCTGATTATCACCTCCAGGTGTCTCTCCTCCTCCATGCTCTCTACTGATGTCCTATCAATATAGTCACTGCTCTAGTATGTCCCCCTCCTATGTACACCACCTTGCACTTTTTGGCATTGAATGACAATTGCCAAATACAGGAACACTTCTCCAGTTTATTCATATCCTGTCTCATAATGTTAGTCCCTTCTTTACTGTCGACCTTCACACAGAGTTTATCACCCTGTTGACAAACTTACTTTATTCTGAATACCCTCTCCTGTGGCACACATATACATATTAAACAGGACTAGATCCATTATTAACCCCTGAGTCACCCATTAGTTGCTGTCCTGTCCTCTGAAAATGTATCATTTAGGACCATCCTCTGGGTTCTATCCATTAGCCATTTCTTGGTCCAACCAGTTATGTCTTCCCCTAGTCCTAGATTGTTCATTTTATCAATCATTATGGGGTGCTGAGTTGAAGGCTTTGCTAAAATCCAAGTATCATACATCCACTGCTTGATCCCTGTCTGCAATTTGTGCTACTACATTACAAAAGTCAATTTAAC
This sequence comes from Neoceratodus forsteri, assembly GCA_016271365.2. Lineage (NCBI taxonomy): Eukaryota > Metazoa > Chordata > Ceratodontiformes > Ceratodontidae > Neoceratodus > Neoceratodus forsteri. The sequence goes on from JADMNL010000023.1 coordinate 348,276,730, forward strand.
TAAGTCTGAAATGACCTGCCTCTTGTGAACACATTCTGGTCCCCATTCATTAAGCCCTCTTCCTCTAAGAATGTGGCTATCCCCTCCTTAATAATTGTCTCCAAATGTTTTTCCATTATCAGTGTCAGGCTCACCAATCTGCAGTTTCCTGGATTTCCATATTGCACCCTTTGCATAAGTGAAACGCATTTGCCACTTGCCCATTTTTGAACACTGTACATGTTGCTGCTGAGTCTCCATGGAGGACTACTAGTGGCTCTGCCTTATTTCCTTCAGTACCTTAAGGTGATTTCCATTTGGCACTGGTGAGTTTTCTTTTTTAAGTTCTCCAGTCCTTTTAGTAAGTTTCCCTGCATTCCTCCTCACCTCAGATCTGTCCCCTGTATTACCCTTAAATTGTCACTTGTTGTCTGGGAGTGGACCTGCCTCCTTGACAATGAACACCAAGCAAAATTATTCATTAAGTATCCATGTCTACTCCTTGTCATTCCCTGTACTCACCCCATACTTCTATATCCTTTCTATGTTTACCCCTGTCTTTTTCCTTTCACTAATGTTTCTAAAGAAGGATGTATCATTTTCCTTGGCCCTGTATACTAAAGTTCATACTAAAGAAAGTTTAGGATGACAAAAGACAGTATGCCCATGAAACATAGAGACATAGAATTTGATGGCAGCTAAGGACAGCTTGGCCCACCTAGTCTGCCCATTTTCCTACCTAACAGATAAGCTGCAGATCCTAGTTAATTAACAGCTTACTTCCTCCTACCCCCCAATAGGACTGCCTTATGTCTGTCCCATGCATTCTTGAATTTCCCCACTGTTCTTGACTCTGTGACCTCCTCAGAGAGGCTGTTCCATGCATCCACAACCCTCTCTGAGAAAAAATGCTTCCTTACATTACCTCTGAGCCGTCCCCCCTCTTCAAATTGTGCCCCCTTGTCCTTGCACATCTCTTTTTCTGAAAGATGCCACCCTCTTGGACTTTGTTGATTCCCTTGAGGTACTTGAAAGTTTCTATCATGTCCCCTCTCACTTCTTTCCTCAAGGGTATACATATTAAGCTCCTTTAGTCTTTCTTCGTATGTCTTCTGGTGCAGACCCTGCACCATTTTGGTTGCCCTCCTCTGGACAACCTCCACTCTGTCTATGTCTTTGAGGAGATGGAGTCTCCAGAACTGCACACAGTACTCCAGATGGGGTCTCACCAACTGTCTGTACAGAGAGATAACAGCTTCCTGTTTTCTACTATTGATGCCTCTTCCTAAGCATCCCAGTATCTCCCCAGCCTTCCTTACTGCCTTCTCACATTGCTTGCCCACCTTTAGGTCATCTGAAATAATTACCCCCAGGTCCCTTTCTATTTTTACTGTTGTCAGTATCTCACCCCCCATTGTGTACGCTTCCCCTGGGTTTTTGTTTCCCATGTGCATTACCTTGCACTTCTTTGCATTGAATCTGAGCTGCCATACATTTAACCATTCCTCCAACATGGCCAAGTCCCTTCTCATCCTTTCCACTTCATCTTGTGTATCAACACTGTTGCAGATCTTTGCGTCATCTGCAAAGACACATACTTTGCCTTCCAGTTCCTCTGCAATGTCACTTATAAAGACATTAAAAAGGACCGGTCCCAGTACTGAACCCTGCAGTATCCCACTAGTAACCCTCCTTTCTTCACTGTGGACTCCGTTTACTACTACCCTTTGCATCCTGTTGTCTAGCCAATTTTTTATCCAGGCTACCACCTTGGGACCCACTCCAAGGATGACTAATTTGTGTATTAATCTTTTGTGTGGGACTGTATCAAATGCCTTGATAAAATCTAGGTAGGCCATGTCCACAGCCCCTCCCTGGTCTACTACTTTGGTCACACAGTCAAATAAGTCTATTAGATTCATCTGACATGACCTTCCCATCATGAATTCATGCTGCCTTGGGTCCTGTACCCCACTGGCCTCTAGGTTAGGGATAGGCGGACCAGTCCACTCAAAATCAGAACCCCCCGGATCTAATACAGTCTGTCGGACTCAGGTAGATACAGACTTTTCAGCTGGAGTCCTTTACCCTGTCCATCTCTCTTCCTCCAACCACTTTTCAGTGTTTTTTTGTTTGTATCTATTCTATTCCATTTTTACAATGACAGCAACAAAAATACCCCATTTTAAAAGAGTTTTTTTTTTAATGACAGGTTATTAGCATGCCATTGCCACCACTGCTCAGTCACAGACGTTTCTTCCGCTGTGTCGCACCTATACGAGGGAGCGCTTGGCAGAGCAAGCAGGAAGTTGGAGGCTGGCGGGAAAGTTTTGTTATATTGACGCTCGCGTGCATGCTGGCAGTTCATGGGAGGGCTCAGGAGAGCAGATACTGTGGACTAATTTAGTGACAATCTCGGGGCAGATGATAGACCAAGAGTGCAGGCAGGTGGTCGATTGGATGACTTAGCAACTGTAGTCTGTATTGCCCTTCTAATGCTAGGACACAGTGATCTGAAGGTAAGGATGAAATTGACTGAGTAAGCTTCACAAGCAGAAGCAGGTGGGCAGGTGGTCATGTGAGTGAGAAAGGACAGACAGCATCAGATCTGTAGCTTAAAGTTTTGCACTTAAACAATAATGCGTAAGACAAGACTGCAAGATAAATGTGATGGAACGGGGAGTGGGAGAGAATGAATGATAGTGTTTAAGGTTGTGCCAGTAGGAGGCACTACTGTTTTAAGATTTCCCTAACTTGAGTTAGGAAATGCATTTATAGGGAAGAACTCTGATTTCACTTTAAAAGTATTTCCCTCATTTCATTGAATCAGTCTAGTTAGATTTTCACATTCTGATGCACTGTGAGTTGTACTCTCATACCACAGTTCAGAAAGCAAGTTCAGATTAGCTCTGTCCGAACTATTTTCTGTGAACTTCAAGCTGGGATGTTGTTCAGGTAATTGTTGCAAAAGATGTTCTTGTATGGCTGCAATTATGTCATCCAGTCCTTCTGAATCTTGGTTTTCAAGCTGCTCCAAACACCTCATGATACTGTTTGGCCGAATGGATCTGTATTCCATATTACGTGTTACACCTTAGCATAGTTCTCAACTGTCCCACATTACGAAGGAGTGGGGATGTTCTTCATTTTGTCTCTTAGAATTGCTTTGCCCTATATCTATTTCACAGTGGATAAGGTGCTGCTTCTGCCCAAAGTGCTGTAAACTCAGACTTTAAAACAGCAAAACAGTCATAATACTGTGCTTTAAAATGCAAAGTAAACATGAAACTGGCACAAATGCATGCATTGATTAATTGTTAGTGTTCTGAATCTGCATTGTCAGGCTTAATGATGTGTTCTATATTTTATCACATTTCTGTTTACCAAGATCCTGCATTTTGTTGTCAAAAGGTTGATAGGTATGGGTGGTACTGACATCAACTAGAATACAGAGGCATGTGTATAAGAGCAACTTGACTTAAAAGGGTGCATTGTGGGCCTTGGCATAGATTCGTGTTGCTCCCACTGTCTAAGCCCCATCCCAATAAATGTTATATGATTTCATGTACTGTGATTGTACCTATCCTGCACTAGACTGTATAGTTAAACCTTGCCTTTTACTAAGATCGCTGTGTTTAACCAGTATATGCATTTGTTCCCCCTCCAATGGGTGGCACCACCAAATTAGCCTTGCAGTGTTCCCTCATGGTAACCAGTTTTGAAATAAATTAAAATTATGCATTTTGTGAAGAACAAATGAAAAGGTGGGGGGGGGGGCTGTGGCAAAGACAAGTCAGAATGGGATCTGGTATTAAACATTTCCCTACACACTGCACTGGTGGGGGAGGGGCTGTCAGCATAGATAGGGAAATGGGACAGGGTTGTGTATGCTAAGATGGGGGGCATTTTAGCATATGGGGTACCCATGTATATACTGGGTCAGAGTGGGTGTCTGTCTATTGATGTGGGTAGGGATGTTTTTATAGTAGGGCAAGGGTATTTCTGCATAAAGGAGTCAGGATTTTACAAACAAGAGCAGGCTGGGAAGGGACTGGGGTTTAGGTACTGAGTTATGCTGGACAAACAAAATGTGTTCCGCTAGTGAGAGTGTCAGCAGGTCAGAGGGATGTATGTTTCGTGATGAGGACAGCATCTCTTGATTAGCCAGTAAATTCAAGAATGTGGAGAACAAGAGGTATCTTTTCAGCAGAGAAAAATGGGAGACTGAAAAAAAATTGGCAAAATGGAGACAGAATCACAGACCAACACACTCAGGTTAGCAAAATACTTAATTTTCTACTTTTTTAGGGCAGTTAGTAATTATTTCCACTTACTGGCATTCATTTTATAAAGGTTCTGATTTAAATTAGAACTAATCAGAACTTATCAGGACTTTGGCCTGGATCCTGATCCTGATAATAAGAGTCAGGTCCTTTTCGGGTCCGCACATCCCTACTCTAGGTACTCAACAGTTCTTTCCTTCAGAAGTGATTCCATCATTTTCCCTACCACTGAGGTCAAACTAACTGGTCTGTAGTTTCCTGCCTCTGTCCTGCTCCCACTTTTGTGAAGAGGAATCACATCTGTCCTCCTCCAGTCCTCAGGTACCACCCCATCCTCCCATGATTTGTTAAAGACAGTAGTCAGTGGTGTCACTAGTTCTACCCTTAGTTCTTTTAGAATACTTGGGTGAATCTCATCCGGCCCCATTGCTTTGTCCACCTTCAATTTTATTAGTTCTTTCAGAATCCTTTCCTCTGTAAATGGACTGGTATCAACCCCTGTCTTCAGAGTGTTTTTCTTGTTTGGTTTAGGTACCTCCCCCTCCTCTTTCTTTGTGAATACTGAGCAGAAGTATTCATTCAGCATCCCTGCTTTTTCACTGTCACCCTCAGCCAACATTCCTTCCCCTTTATTAAGCCTCAGTATCCCTCGTTTGGTCTTTCTTTGCTCCTTAAGCTACCTATAAAAGGTCTTATCCCCTTCTTAACAGAGTTGGCTATCCTTTCCTTAGTTTGGGCCTTTGCTATTCTGACTGCCTTCCCTTCCTCTTTCTGCTTTAACTAATAAAGTTCTCTGTCCTGCTCCTTCTGTGTTTCCTTATATTTCCTGAATGTTATCCTTTTGTTCTTAACCTTCCCTGCCACCTCTTTTGACAGCCATAGCGTTTTTTTTCCTTCATTGTGTTTTGTTGATTTGCTTTACACAAAGGCTTGTTGCCTTTGTGATGGCTATTTTGATTACTCTCCATTGTTCCTCCACCCCTCCTTCTTGCCTGCTTGCTAGTGCTTTTCTAAGGCACTCTCTCATTTTCCCAAAGTCAGCCCTCCTAAAGTCCAATACTCTTGCTTTTGTATGGCTTGATTGTATGGCTGTGTTTATCGTGAACCACACTGTTTGGTGGTAGCTTGTTCCCAGATGGCTACCCACTTCTAAATCTGAGATTCTTTCTCCATCCCCATTTCAGAGTACCAGGTCTAAGATTGCTCCCTCCTGAGTGGGTTTCAATACTAGCTGTCTGAGACATGCCCATTGTAGGGCATCAAGAATGACCCTGCTCTTGGATGTGCCTGCAGCAAAGGTGCTCCAGTTAACATCTGGCATGTTCAGGTCCCCCATCAACAATATCTCACCTTTTTCTGCCATTCTAAGGATGCCTTCCATCATTTCCTTGTCCATTCCCTCCCCTTGAGATGAGGGTCTGTATACAACCCCCATGTGGATTGTGGTGCCATTTCCTGTCTCCAGGGTGACCCAGAGTGCCTCATCTGTTCCCTGTTTACTCTTTAGTTCTGTTGCTTTGATCCCTTTCTTTACATACAGAGCTACTCCTCCTCCTCTTTTACCCTCCCTGTCCCTCCTATAGATTGTGTATCCTGGTAAGTTGGTATCCCAGTCATTGTTCTCTGTATACCATGTTTTTATGACTGCCACAATATCCAGGCAACCCTCTTCCATCAAGGCCACTAGTTCAGGGAGCTTGTTACACAGACTATGGGTATTGGTATTCATCACCCTCCATTTTTTGATGGCCTTACCCCTTTTAGCCCCATCCCTGTCCTTACTGCCTTTGCCTTTTTTTACATTTACCTCTGTCCTGCTCCCTAATGACTTCTCTACCTTGGTGTTTACCTCACTAACTACCGTGTTTTGTGGGGGGAGGCTAGCATTTCTCTGCTCCTTTTCAGTGCCTCCCCCCTTGGCTAGTTTAAATGCTTGCCAATGAAGCATTTAAACCTCTCACCTAGGATCCTGATCCCCCCTGGACAGATGCAGACCATCATACCAGTATAGGTCTGCATCCCTCCAGGTGGCTCCTCAGTCCCCAATGAAGCCAAAACCCTGAGCTCCACACCAGTTTTTCAACCATTCATTGAATTCCCTGGTGAGGAGTACCCTAGCATCATCCTTGCCATAGACAGGCAGCACCTCCGAGAGAGCCGTATGCGCTACTTGTCTAAGGCCACTCCCCAACTCTACAAACTCCTCTTGCACTGCTCTGATCACATTCCTAGCCAGATCATATGTTCCTAGGTGGAAAATGACATCCAGCTCCCTCTCTCATGCAGCTGCTCCCACGATCCTGAGGATTCACTTCCTGTCCCTCCAAGCCATGGTGCCGCCTCCCTCTCCCCTTCCTCCCCCACTTCTACCCCCCAATGATTGAGTCCCCCACCAGGAGTTGTTTTCTTCCCCTGTGGGGTCCCATGCCACCTTCCTGTGGGTCTCCTTTGTGAAGGTTCCCAGCATCCTCCTTGGTCTCCACTGCAGGTGCCTACATAGAGGAACCACTATCCACCAGAAGAGTGTATGAATTGTGGAGAGGTACAGCTAGAGGGATACAAGTCTGTTCCACCACCTCTCCCTCTCTGAGCCCACCCTGGTCCAACCTATCCTCTTTCTTGGCAACCTCTGAGGTGGTGGCATTGGCCCTGTTGGTCCCTGGATGGGGGAGGAGGTTTCACGAATCCTAATCAGGTCAGCCTGGAGATTGGCAACCTCCTCCCTCAGACCAGAGAGGTGCCTGCAAATAGGGCAGCATCGCAGCCTCCAGAATGTCTCCCAGAACACTGCCGCCCCACAGCCATTGCACTGCACCACTCCTATCATGTCTTATTTTGTGTCTCCTCTCCTATTTCTCTGTATGCTTACTCTCTCCTCTCCTTACAACTCTCACCCTTCCTGTTCTGAGACAGCAACTTCCTATATTCTTCAGTAGCCTCCTTCTTCCTTGCTCAGTGTCAGACCACCAGCAGTTGGGAGGGAGCGAGCTACTTTACCATCTTACCATCTGTTAGTTAAGCAACAGATTTTTTTAGTACCAAAATGTTGTCAAAGTATCAGTTGCAAACAAACTGAAATTAGGGCTGTTCACTAAAGTAGATGCTTTGCCCTTTGATAAACCATTTACTCATGCACAGTCCCTCCTTATACCTCTCTCTCTCTCTCTCTCTCTCTCTCTCACTCTGTTCCTTCTTATAAATCCTAAATGCCACTTTTCATCCCTTATAGCCTGCCTTACTTATCTGCCATTTGGCTTTTGTATATTTTGGGGACTTTGTTTTGGTTCTGACATAGTCTTGACTGACCTCTTTAATAGCCTTTTTTAATACTGCCCTCTTTCCCTCTACCCCCTTAATGTTATGAAACTCCTTGAGTTTTTCCCATAATTTTCTGACATAGACAGGGTGGAGGAAGTTCTGAAGATGGCAACTAAAATGGTGCAGGGGTTGCAAGAGAAGCCTTACAAGGAGAGACTTAGGAATCTTAACAGGTACATCCCGGAAGAGAGGAGAGAGAGAGAGAGATGTGGCATGATAGACACCTACAAGTACCTTACAGGGGTGAACAGGATGCAGGAGGGGAGTCTCATTCAAATGAGAAATAGCATTAGGACAAAGGGGCACACAATGAAGCTGGGGAGGAGTCAAGAGAGATGTAAGGAAATATTTATTCACTGAAAGAGTGATAGATATTTGGAACAGACTACCAGCAGAAGTGGTAGAGGCTACAACAGTGTTTGGCTTCAAGCATGCATGGGATAGATATATGGAAATATTAGAAAATAGGCAGGGGGGGAGAGTTGCCAGAGACCAGATAGTGTCTATGGAGACAGATGAGGTAGGGTACATCTGAACAGACTGAGTGGGCCAAGCAGTCCTTTTCTGCTGATAAATTCCATGTTTCCATGTTTCTGTGTTTCTCCCCCAATGTTTTCAAATCTACTTTCCTGAAGTCCAGCACCCATGTGTCAGATTTCTCTTGTTGAGACCCATGCTTCATGTTGAATTTTACAGTGTAATGGTTATGTTGGCCATGTGGGGCTTCCTCTTTAATGTCCCTCATAATATGCCTGTTGTAAAATACCAGCCTAGTTCTGCCTCCCCCTTGTAGTCTCAGTCACCTACTATTGGAGGAAGCAGTTCTGAGTGACAACCACAAATGTCTGTCTCTTCAAACAACAGGGATCCATTAATGGGATGCTTTACAATGAGTATCGGTCCACATGAGTGTGCGGCCCTGGAGATAGAACTTTATGCTAATTTTGGAATTTAGAATACAGGTTTAAACTCTGTACTGTTGTCATGCTCCCTATGTTATTCTAACATCAGATTCCAGTCAGAGGGACTGGAAGGAAAAGTATGCCTCTTTGCAGATGACACAAAGATCTGCACCGGGGTTGATATCCAAGGAGGCATTGAAAGGATGAGAAGGGACTTGGTAAGGTTGGAGGAATGGTCAGAAGTATGGCAGCTTGGATTCAATGCAAAGAAGTGCAAAATAATGCACCTGGGAAGCAAAAACCCAGGGGAAGATTACACAGTGGGATGGAGGTAGTAACAACAACAAAAATGGAAAGGGACTTGGGGGTAATCATATCAGATGACTTTAAGGTTGGCAAGCAACGTGAGAAGGCAGTAGGAAGGGCTGGGGGGATACTGCGATGTATAGGAATAGGCATCACCAGCAGAAAACAGGAAGTTGTTATCCCCCTGTATAGACAGTTGGTGAGACCCCATCTGGAGTACTGCATCCAGTTCTGGAGACCCCATCTCCGCAAGGACATAGACAGCATGGAGGCAGTTCAGAGGAGGGCAACTAAAATGATGCAGGGTCTGCAAGAGAAGCCATACGAGGAGAGACTGAAGGAGCTTAATATGTACACCCTTGAGGAAAGAACGGAGGGAGGGACATGATAGAAATGTTTAAGTACCTCAGTGGAATCAACAAAGTCCAAGAGGGTAGCATCCTTCAGAAAAAGAGATGTGCAAGAACAAGGGGACACAATTTGAAGATAGAGGGGGGACGGCTCGGGGCAATGTGAAGAAGTATTTTTTCACAGACAGGGTGGTGGATCTATGGAATAGCCTTCCTGAGGAGGTTGTGGAGTCTAAAACTGTGGGAGAATTCAAGAATGCATGGGACAGACATAAGGCAATTTTTATGGGGGGGTAGGAAGAAATAGGCTGCTGGTTAAATAGGATCTGCAGCTTATCTTCTAGGTAGGGAAATGGGCAGACTAGGTGGGCCAAGCAGTCCTTATCTGCCATCAAAGTCTATGTTTCTATGTTGTTTCTCTGCTTGAAGACAACAGTAACTCCAAAGTCCTGTCCAGCCTTTCAGTCTTAATTGTAATTAAATTTATTACTGTTGTTTACTATTTTTTTATAAAAGTTAGTTTTATGATTGCTCTGTGTTAGCAAGGGTGTTTATTTTAATAATTTAATGTCATTGGTGATTTCTTCAGTTCCCAATTGGTTGTCAGGAGCCTGAGAAGGCTGCCTGACAATACAGTTCCCAGCTGAGGAAACCAACCGCATTTTGTGTAAAAATCTAAAATTGCTTACATTTGTAGTTTTACATATTTTTTAAACAAAAATGCATTTGGTTTACCACTTTTGTGATTGGGAATCACATACCTAATTTACAGGTCCTATCTTTGCTTGGCATAACTGATAGACCCAGAAAGAGAACAAAATCCACAGGTTTTAAGAATTGTATAAAGTGTTTTTAGCTCCTGGCAAAGGCAGAGTGCCATGAGCTTTTTCTAAAGTGCTTGGGTCCAGATCACAATTTTATTTGGGAGCAGCTGATGGCTTATTATTCTACCTCTGTTACCAAAGTGCAATAAAGGCTCAGAGGCACCCCCAGTAATCGCAGAAAACACACATAAGTCTCATAGGTCATATTTGAGCAAAATAGTCAATTTGCCCTTTGATAGCTCAGCTTTTCTCAAAGGTTGTAACCAATTTATTTCCTATACAGTAAGTATCTGATTTAGACTTATCCTCCATCATGTTTTGGGTACCAACCACCTCCAAGTTAGGTCATTCCAAATTTTCCTCACCCTTTGGCAGAACCACATCCCTCTTTTTTTAGTATGATTTATATCCATGTTTAACTGTAGCAAATGGAATCTTGTTCCATATGCTGATACTTTATATTACAGTCCTGTACAGTACCACAGATCATGGCTGTTAAAAGCCGCAATCACCAAACATAAATCCCCCCTCATCCTTCTATATTCCAATGAAGAAAGCCCCAACCTGTCTTCATAGTCTAAGTTTTGCATACCTGTTATCATTTTCATTGCTCTTCTTTGCACCCCTTCTAAGGACTTAATTCCTGCTCTTGAATATAGTGCCAAAAACTGACTATAGTAGTCTAGATGTGGTCTGACCAGTGAAGTATATAATGGCATGCATCAGATGGTTCTTCTCCTCATAAGCAGCAGTCCCTGTCAAAGGGAACAGGCAAACAAAATAAAGCTGCTCAGCCATTGGAAAGGCATGGAAAAGGGCAAGGTAAGGTATGGGAATTTTATTTATACAGCACCCTATACCAAAGTCCCAGGGCACTTTGCACATATACAGTTGGTCCATTAGGCCACATGGCATTTTTCACAGCTCTGATGCCATGAACCAGATTTCAAATGAAAGACATTCAGTATCATCTAAAAGGTCATTGGTCCCAGTGGTCAGCCTGTTTGTCCAAGCTAGCGCTAATCACAAAAACTTTGTACAAGCACTAGAATGGTAGGAGGAGGAAAACAACATCAGGGAGGGCATTCCCTTCCTCCAGCAATCTCCAACCAAAGTCCTCACAACACATGCCTCACTCCTAGGGTGGGGTGCTCATCTGGAGGACCTTACAAGTAAGTGGCATTTGGAGTCTTCAGGAGATTCAGGATAACATAAATCTCCTGGAGCTCAGGGTAGTACTGCAGGCAATGCAGTTCTTTTCCTCCCAGAGAGAGAGAGAGAGAGAAATTCAGACAGACAATACCACAGCAATGCACTACCTAAACAAACAGGGAGGACCAAGATCCTCAAAGTTGTGCATAGAAGCTGTGAGGATCTGGGATCTGGCTTTCAGTACTCCCTGGACACAAAGATCTCTGCAGTACACCTGCTAGACAAGGACAACATGCTGGCAGACTTGCTAAGCAGAATCAGTCAGGGATTTCACAAGTAGACCTTGAACCAGCAAGTGCTGGCTTTGGTCTTCATTAAATGGGGTACCCCAGAAATAGACCTGTTCGTGTCTTGGGGTAACAGCCAGCTCCCAAAGTTTTGTTGCAGACCACCAGCCAGGGGCACAGTACCAGAAGATGCCCTAGCCCTGGACTGGACAGGGAAGTTCCTGTATGCCTTCCCATTATTCCCACTCATACAGAGAGTGCTCATGAAGCTCAGGAGGAAGCCAGTAACAATGATCTCTATAGTACCAGACTGGGCCAAACTGGCTTGGTTCTCAGTGCTGTTGACTCTGCGTGGCAGAATTCCAATCAACCTGCCACTGAGATACAACTTACTAACTCATTTTCAGTACAGAATAACATTCTCATATCTCAAGGCACTGCGTATGAGGCATGGTTCTTGAAGAACTCTTGTTCTGTAGTTTGAATCTGTCAGAAGAAGTGCAGAGGGTTTTGAAGGTTTCCAGGAAACCAGCAACAAGAAATGCTTATTCCTCTTTGGAAAACATTTTCATACAGTACTGATGTACTCCCAAAAAGATAATCCCAATGCCGGCAGGGTTGTCTACAGTTCTTAATTACCTGGTACACTTACATTCCTTAGGTCTGAGACCTTCCACCCTGGAAGTACACCTGGTAGCTGTGTCAGCCAATACATCAGTAGGCAAAGACAGGTCCTTGGCCTCACAGCCTATTTTTAAGCATTTTTTCAAGAGCCTCAACAATCCGCACCCCTCTGTAAGTGAACCAGTCCCTCTATGGGACCTAAACATCTGTCTCACCAAGCTGATGGAGGCTCCTTTGGAGCCTATGGCTACAGCTGGCTTAATGCATGTCACATGGAAAACAGTTTCCTGATAACCATGACATCTGTGTAGAGGGTAAGATTATAAGCCCTTTGTACAAATCCAAGTTACTTTATATTCCACAGGAGCAAGGTAGTCCTTAAGAACAGTACACACTTCCTACCTAAGGCAGTGTCAGACTTTCACTTAAACTGGTCAGTTACCCTTTCTGTCCTCTATCCTGGGCATTCCAGTACAGTCAACAAAAATTCCACTGTTTGGACGAAAAAAAAGAGTGCCAGCTACATGGATTAGATAAGGGATGTCAGATCCCAGAGTATACAACTTTTTGTTACCTTTGGAGGGGTTGGTAAAGGTAAGCCAGCAGCTAGAACAACCATCTCTCATTAGATAATTTCCTGTATTCAGATCTGTTATGAAAAAGCTGCTAAGATACCCCCAGAGGCCTATTAGCACATTCCACAAGGTATGCCTCTGCCTCTGTGGCAGCTAAATGAGACATTCTACTTCAAAAAAATTGTAAAACTGCCACCTGGAAAACAGTACACACTTTCAAAAAGCTCTACGGCTTGGGCATATAGTACAGAAGGGAGGCCAGTTTTGAAACTGCTATCTTGCAGAACTTTTTTCCTAATCAGATTCTAGACCCATACTCCCAGGCATTGCTAGGGAGTCTGTCAGTTGTAAGTAATCTCACTGATGGATCCTGTTGTGTGAAGAAAATAATTACTTGCTGTAGTACAGAGTACCCTACTTATAATGGACTACTCCTTCCATATCCTTTTATTCATTATAAGCAGGTCTCCACAATAGCCTAAATTCAGTTTTATAGCTACATTTTCCAATAAAGCTAGCTGCAAGTACTCCTTCCTCACCACTGTCACAATCCTACTTTCCAGGCTCAAAGTGCAACCACATTTTCATTTATTAACACTCTTCACTCCCACAACACATTCATCTTCTTTGTAAAACATTAACAGTATTTCAAAATTATATATTTACTGTACTCTACCATCCACTCATCAGCCCACCTGCTTGCTCACCCTCCTGTAGTGGAAGATGATAAAATGCTATGTATCTTTATCTGTTCCAAAAGCACTTTATTCTAAAAGCACCATAATCACATAACACAACACAACACAAAAGCTGGCATCCATGCTTAGATCAGTAGACAGAACAGTAAATATGGACAGCTGGCATCCGTACTCAGAGCAGGAGACAGAACAGTAATTGTGGCTCAGGGTGTGCATTGCGCTCAGCCATTCAGTCAGCTATGCTATGAAGGGTAAGCTACAGGTCATGTCCCAGAAGGTCACAGTGGTCTTGGATGCTGTCAGAGGCTGCAGACACTTATGAACTCTCTTTGTGTGTGAGGGGAGAAAAATGGTAGGCAGCAATCTTAGTTCTTATTACCTCTTCAGGGGTATGCAAGCTGGCTATTTTGTCCGCTATACATGGAGCCCTTAGTTTGATATAACTAGCATATTTTGTTAAGAGCTGTAGCTGTGTAACTTTTGTTTTTTGTATTTTGCCTGGTTTAAATGAGTATCCAGCTTAATGGTGTCCATACTAAGTAGGCTGCACTGGAATTATATGTTTTCTCAGGGATCCGTCAATAAGCCTTACAAACCCGGACCCTGCCTCCCCTTCTACAAACTGAAAATAGGTTCACACAAGAATCTGTTCTTATCTTATAGTTGCTTGTGCATTACTTATTACAATTTTTCACTCACCTTTAAACTAATAATTTCAATCCTACATGTTTTGACTGCTACAATTTATTGTTTTTTCTTCAAATTGTAATAAAAATTAGAAAACATGAGCAGACATTTAGATAGGTTTAGTGGTCACTGCTCCTCTGGCTATAGAAACAAATCTGACATTAGAACAGCATGGGGAGCATGACAATAGTGCAGAGTTTGAGCTTGTGTTCTATATTCCCAAATTAGCATGAAGTTCTAGCAGCAGAGCAACACATTCATGTGGACTGATGGTATTTGCAAGACTCATTGATGGATCCCTGAGAAGAAACAACATTATTGGTAATTTTTTTCTTCTTGCTCCTAGCCACCAGCTTCTCCCAATCTATGTTTGGAAGGTTTAAGTCTCTCATTAACACTTTCCCTAACCTACCACTTTTCTTGTCTCCCTTTCCTGTGCTTTATTCATCTCCACCATTTGATCTGGTTGCCTGTGTACTACCACTACCCTGTCTTCCCTGTCCTGCTCCAGTCACCTGAACCTACAGTGACTCCATCACTTCCCCATCCTTGACACCCCAATAACTTTCCTCACGTATACTGCAACCCCACCCTTTTTGTTTTCCCTGTACTTCCTGAGCAGCTTGCACCCAAGAACATTTAGGTCCCAGCAGTTGTTGGACCAGCCCACATTTCTTTAATGGCCACTATGTCTATTTCCTCTACAGCCATCACCACATGCACCTCATCCACTTTGTGGCCAAGATTTCTGTCATTTGTCTACAAAACCTTCCATTTGTCCTCACTCCCCCTTTTAGGATTCTTTCTTTTGTCCCCTCTGCTTTATTCCTTGCCTTTTCTTTTTGTTCTCCATTCCCTTACCATCCCATTTGTTTAGGGGGACTAGGCTCCCACAGTGATCATGTTGCTGTCCATATGCCCTATTGTTGCCCTCCCTCTCACCTAGTTTTAATTCTTTCTCATGAAGTTATCTAATTACTGCTGTATGGATTTTTCCAGTTCTAACAGAATGGAATTCAGTGGAATTTGGGAAATTCCCACCTAATTCCATGGAATTCTGTTGGTAGCAGAATTCTGATATTTCAAAAGCAAAATGGTTTTCCATAATGCACAGTTTACATAAACCACAGATTATTTTGCTGCACTCTGCAGAAAATTTTCCACGGTTTATGTGATCTGTGGAAAGTTTTTCCACATTGAAATTTTTTTTGGGAAACCAGCATAATTTAGAAAGAATCTCCTAAAAGCATTTTAGAAGCAGAATAGCCATTCCACATAAATTCTGACAGTGAAATTCCACATTCAGTGCCCTGCACAGCCAGTATAGCATTATGCTTGTACAACTGCATTAGTTTGGTTTTGGCCATTCGCAGTCTCTCTTCCAGAAGAATTACCACCCTGTAGGAGTATGAAAGGCAAGGAACCCTCTGAGAGGGTTCCACCCCAGGGGTGCCAAGGGACAATTCCAGTGGCTAAAGGTACCTTAGGAATCCCCCTAAGGAGAGAAGTGCTGCCACTGGAGGAGGAGGGGAGGATGGTGGGGCAAAGAAAAAATGCTTCACAATCAGGCTGAGAGGAACTTCTTGTATAGTTCAGGAAGTGGAAGTGGCTGGCTGCTTGGTCATTGAACTCCAGGCAAAGCCTTTCCAATTCAATGTCCTGAGCAGCCAGTATAGTGTTATGCTTGTACAACTGTGTTAGTTTGCTTTTGGCCATTTGCACTCTCTGTTCCAGAGGAATTACCACCCTGTAGGGGTACGAAAGGCAATGAACCTTTGGAGAGGGTTCCACCCCTAGTGGTGCCACAGGATAATTCCTGTGACTAAAGGTATCTTAGGAATCACTCCAAAAAATTGTAGTACAGTCATATCCCAAAGAATAAGGTGACATTTAGCTTATGAGCAAAGCAAGCAGTAACTGACGTGGTAGTAGAGAAGCATAGACATTGTGATAACGTAATGAGATGCTCAGTTTGATAATGTAATGAAGTGCCCAGGTTTGCATAGCATGATATTGATGGTTTGTGTTGAGAATGAGGAGATCCTCTAAGGAGAGAGGGAATGGCAGGACATCCTCCACCTCCAACTCCATCCAACAGTGGAACCTACCTTAAGAAACTAGGGGACACTACTATGCTAACTAACAGTTATGACCTGAGGCAATGGAAGAGAGAAAAAAAGAACATATGAGGAGGAAATCTCTGGGGATCCAAGGCCTAGGTCACCTTCCCTCCAGGCGTGGGATAGTTTATTTAGTGACAGCTCTGCAGCTGTAATTTGTAAAACCCAATTAAAGGGAGGTGGAAAATATTCCAATTTGGAGGAAAGCTCTCACTCAACCATCTAGCAGGAATGCCGTGGAAGGTTGCAAGAAAAGTCTGCAACAATGTGTGCAACCAAGGTGGAGGAGGACAGCAACGATTGCTGAGGCACTCACCTGGCCTACCCACCCTAAACTCAAACCAGGTGAACTAGAGGCAGTTGTAGGGAGAATGCAGTGAAGGTGCCTTGCTAGGCAAACCACTAAAGCCAATGGACAACCATTATAGTGGAACCTTAGAGCCAAGGGAGATCATCATAACCACCTTTCACAGCTAGTCTTAAATTCTACACCAGGAGCTACTGTCATGTAGCAGGCAGCAAAAGCCAAACCTAGGATGAGGACATTCCCAGCTATGGGCCAGGTGAGAAGGATCCTGCCCCAAGTTGGACACACTCAAGATGCAGACTAAATGCAGAGTGAGACCATCAGCTGCAGGAATCCTGCACCACAGTAGAATGTCTGGAATGCCCCAGAATTAGATTGAGAGCTAAGAAGCTGTGGAGCTGATTGAGCACTTGTATGCTGATTGTAATGAACAGGGAGTGCTGAGATCTTGCAAAGTCGAAAGCAGGTTGAGTACAGTTGGCATCACAGAGGCTGAAGTCAAGAGGATGCAGTAGGCATGAGCAATCGATTGTGTAAGCAAGTGTGGACCTGTACATAGGTCAGTAAACAGAGTAGTAATAAGTGGACCTGCATGTAGGTTTGCGTAATGTAGTAGCAATGAAACAGCACTGAATAGTGGGGCAAGCCAGCCAGACATTTAAAAGCCAAATTAAGGTGACAAATACTCTGAAGATTTTCAGTGGTGAAGGCAGGATTTAGAACATAAATAATTAGTAACATGGGGCCATGACTCCCCAAACACTTCCCAGTCCCCACCGTAGGACAAACAAGAAAGTTATGGAAGGGCTGAGAACCACATGCAGATATTAAAGCTAGTTTAACAGTCTCAGCAAGAGCTTTTTAGCTGACCTCAGAGTAGAACAGGGTGAATAAATATAAAAGAAACATCTGTATTTCTGATTCTAGAACTCTGAGCTGAGTGGCTGTGTTTGAGAAGAGCTCCCAAAGCTAAGTGCTTTTTGATATAATTTCCAGTTTAAAAATTGTTTTGTTTTATGTAAATTTAGGTGATTGTGAAAGACAACCCTGTAGGCTCCAGGAAGATATAAAATTTGTGTGGTAGATATTCGTTGGAAGTCAGAAGGATCGACACATTTATTTAGTGTGATCGTTCTACTCTGATGTGGTTAATTTTAATACTATTTTAATACTATAGTTTAAACCCTTTCTGTATGTGCCTTTGGTGGTGTCTGATATTGAGAACCTAAGTGTCATTTGTGGGTATCCTGTCTGTTTTCGTAGGTACTTTATTTTCTCTGTTAAACAACTGAGTATACCTATTGCCTAATACTTTATAGTACATTGTATCTTTTGCTCAGTCTCTAATTTTCTCTTCTTTCTCCAATGTTTTAGAACTGTTTAGTTATTGTGGCAGAGGTGTGGTACTGTGTTCTTTCTTGTAGTTCAAGGTGCTTTTGGAACTGCTGATTTCTATTAATTTAAACAATTACATTTTTCTTTTCTATTTTAAAAAAAGCTACATCAACTTGGTATGTTGTCACCTGTTTGTTGTTGCTAAGTAGCAGATGTTTTTGCATTGTGTTCTGATTCTGTGATAGAATCTGTATTAGTAGAAGGTAGATTATTGTGATTGTAGTTACCTTTTCATTGTAAGGATAAAGAGCTTAGAAGGAAGTGTATGTATTTTCAAATATTATAGGGGAACAGTGGCAGGATTTTTAGGACAGTAAATTAATAAAAAGTTAACTAGGAGAGCTTCATTAGCAGACAAGTAGTGGAATTGCAGTATAATGTGGGGAGTGGTGCAATGCAGTGGCTGTGGGGCAGCCATATTCAGGCAGACCTTCTGGACACTGAGGTGCTGCCCTATCTGCATGCATCTATCTGGACTGCGGGATGAGGTAGCCAGACTCAGTGGAAGTAAACTGGGTCAGGAGTACCATCACCCCTATCCAGGGACCACCCAGTCCAAAGCAACTGCCTCAAAGGATGCCGAGAACAAGGAGCACTTGGATGACAGTGGGCTCAGGGAGGGTTAGAGCAGTCAGGCAGAGGCACATCCCAGATCCTATTCCACTCAAGAACTCATATGCCACACTGGCAAACAAGGACAACCAAATACAGGTATCCAGAGAAGTGGAAGGTAAGGATGTGGAGGTTAGCCAAGGAGGTGACCTCAGTGGGAAAAGCAGCGGACCCCAGAGGAGGAGGAAGTGAATCCTGGTGCGGGACTCCATCATAAGAGGGATCCAGCTAGGAACACAGGAGGGGGAGGACAGGGAGGTGAGGTGCCTACCAGGTGCCACGGCATGGAGGGATGGAAGGAAGATCCTGGGGATCACTGGGAAGGCAAGACAGGAGGGTGAGCTGGATGTCATTATCCACCTAGTACTAATGACCTGGCAAATGGGGAGCCAAAGGAAGTTCAGGAAGAGTTTAGGAAACTGGGAGGGGTCTCAAGCAAGTAGCTACTTCTGTCACTTTCTCCAGAGTACTACCTGTGAGAGGCAAGGGACAACATGGGAGTGCATGCACCAGGAACTTTAACTCATGGTTGAAGAACTGGTGCTGTGAGGAAGGGTTTGATTCATTAGTGACTGGGGACCCACTTGGAGGATGGAGGTTTGTTCAAACCTGGCTGCCTGCATCCATCCTGGAGGAATCAAGCACTCAATGATAAGTTTAAATGCTACATTGACAAGCATTTAAACTAGCAAAGGGGGGTGGCAGGCCAGCAAGGAGGGTACCTACTTGCTCACCCCCCACAGCTAGCAGTGGAACCAGTGAACCAGAGGAGTGGCCATCTCTGCAAAGCAGTGTGCAAAAGATGGAGATTAGTGCCCAAGAGGTGGATAAGCAGAAAAGGGGCAAAATTCAGCAGAAGGGAAGACAGCAAGGAGAACCAGGGATAAATGACAACCAAGGAAGGGGCTGGAGTAGAATAGTGAGACAGTCTAGGGAGGTCAAATCATGGAAAGCCATGTGTACAAATGCCAGGAGCCTTAGCAACAAGATGGAAGATCTGGAGGCTGTCATGGTGCAGTCAGACCTGGACATTGTGGCCATCACTGGAACCTGGTGTAATGATAACCATGACTGGGAGATGGCCATACCTGGCTACAACATATTCAGAAGAGACAAAGCAGGCAGGAAGGGAGGAGGAGTGGCACTGTATGTGAAAAATGACATAAGGGCCACAGAGATTCAGGAGGAACAAAATGGGGGAGAGATACTGTGGGTTAAGCTGGAAAGGAAAATGGGGACAGCCATCCACACAGGTGTGGTCTATAGACCACCAGCCCAGGAGGAAGAAACAGATGGGAGCTGATGCTAGCCATCCAAGGATGGCAGACAAAGTGAGGTAGTACTGGTTGGAGACTTCAATATTCCAGACATGGACTGGAGCATCCCAGCAGCAGCATCAACTAGGAGAAGATTTATCCTGGACTCCTTCAGGTGCTTTCCTCAAGCAACTGGTCATGGAACCAACTCGGCAGAAGGCAATACTGGACCTTGTGCTCACAAACAGGGACAGTGTGATGGGGGTAACAGTGGGGAGCACCTGGGAAACAGTGACCACCAGTCATTGTGGTTTGAAATCACAGAAAGAGCAGAACCAAACCACACAAAAACACGTATCCTGGATTTTAGGGGGGAAGACTTTGGGAAAATGGGGAGATACTTGAAAGAGGCATTAAGGGGAATGGGACAAGAATCAGGGGTCGAGGAACAGTGGGCAGTATTTAAAATGGGGATTACAAGAACAACAGAAATATGTATTAAGCAGGTTAGCAAGAGGAAGAGGAAGAGGAGACCATTATGGTTTTCCAAAGAGGTAGCAAAGAAAGTGAAAGCCAAAAGATTGCATTCAGGCAATACAAAAGACACAGGCAGAAGGGGATGGGAGAAGTACCAGGAGAAGCAAGGGAGGCAGGGAGGTCAGTAAGGGAAGCCAAAGCTCAGACAGAAGAACACATTGCAAAATCAGTGGGTAGAGGGGACAAAACCTTTTACAGGTACATAAGTGAAAAAAGAAAGACAAAGGGAGGGGTAGTGAGACTGAAGGGGGAGGATGGGGGCTGCGTGGAGGATGACAACAGTAAAGCTGACATACTGAACAGGTATTTCTGCTCAGTCTTCACTGAGGAAGAGGAGGGTAATGGGTCTGAAGGGAGTACAAGGGGTGAGAATGGTGCAGAAATGGACACAAGTCCCTTTACATGAGAAAGGGTCCTGAAGGAACTGGAAGTAATAAGAGTTGATAAAGCAATGGGGCCAGATGGGGTGCACCCCAGGGTCCTTAAAGAACTAAGAGAGGTGGTGGCTGAACCTCTGGCTATCCTGTTTAGCCGATCACTGGAAACAGGGGAGGTACCCAAAGACTGGAGGACAGCAGATGTAGTCCCCTTATACAAAAGTGGGAACAAAGAGGAAGCAGGGAACTACAGACCAGTCAGCCTCACCTCGGTAGTGGGGAAGATCATGAAAGCATTACTGAAGCAGAGATTGGTGGAACATCTGGTTGTCAATGGACTACAGGACCCAAGGCAGCATGGTTTCACCAGGGGGAGGTCATGTCAGACCAACCTCATTGAATTTTTTGACTGGGTGACTAGGGAGGTGGATCAGGGGAGGGCAGTGGACATGGCCTATCTGGACTTCAGCAAGGCCTTTGACACTGTGCCACATTGAAGACTATTACACAAACTGGGGAATATGGGTGTGGGCAGGACAGTAGTGTGGTGGGAGGTAACTGGCTGGGTGGTAGGACACAGAGGGTGGTGGTAAATGGCTGTCACTCCACAGAGGGAAGAGTGACCAGTGGGTACCACAGGGATCAGTGCTGGGACCGGTCCTATTCAACATCTTCATCAGTGACATGGCGCAGGACCTAGAAGGCAGAATTTCACTGTTCGCTGATGACACAAAGCTCTGTAACAGATAGACACACCAGAGGGTGTAGACAGAATGAGAAGCGACCTGCAGAAACTTGAAGAATGGTCAGGGGTTTGGCAGTTGAAATTTAATGCACAAGTGCAAGATAATGCATATAGGGCACAAAAACCTAGGCACAATATATCAGTTGGGGGGTGAGAATATAGCATGCACCAAGCAGGAAAGAGATCTTGGGGTTATCATCTCTGATGACCTCATGGTAGGGAAACAGTGTGACAAGGCAGCAGGTAAAGCAAAAAGGATGCTGGGATGTATAGGCAGGGGCATTACCAGCAGGAAAAGGGAGGTCATAATTCCGATATACAAGACAGTGAGGCCCCACCTGGAGTACAGTGTACAGTTCTGGAGACCATACCTACGTAAGGACATAGACAGGGTAGAGAAGGTTCAGAGGAGGGCAACAAAGATGGTGCATGGATTGCATCACAAGTCCTATGAAGACAGGTTGAAGGAACTGAACATGTACTCCCTGGAGGAGAGGAGGAGAGAGGGATATGATAGAGACATACAAGTATCTTACAGGGAGGAACAGGTGCAGGAAAACACTATTTTAGCGAAAAGATGTTCCAGGACTAGAGGGGCATGGGATGAAGTTGGAGGGAGGATGATTCAGAGGAAACATGAGAAAGAATTTCTTCACAGAGCGGGTGGTGGACAAGTGGAACACCCTGCCAGAGGAAGTGGTGGGGGCTGAAACAATCACGGGATTTAAGAATGCATGGGATAGACATAAAAGAATTCTGGAGGTCAGGGGTAAGGTGCAACAGACTTCTAGGAAAACAAACTGAACTTACAAGCTCAAACGGGCAGACTGGGTGGGCCATAGGCCCTTATCTGCCGACACTGTCTATGTATCTATGTATGTATCTATGTATGGAGTATACTAAGTTGTAACTGCAATAAACATAAACAAGGAGACACAATGCTCTGAAAGCAGGTGTAACCAGGCAGTGCAATGAAGCTGCTACAATGAGGTAAGTAGAGTGAGAGAGCATGATTGAGCTGCATAGCTAGGTTCAGTGTAAGCCTGAGTCAGGTGAAAACAGTTGAGTATGCAACATGGAGCAGCTATGGTTGAGCTGAAACACACAAATAATGATTGCAGTGGCATTGCAATAGTTTGAGAGTTGTAAGTAACTGAACCCAAGTAGTAGGAGCTCCGGAACAATATGCTAGGAGTTTAGAAACAAAGCGCACCCACCCCAAAAGAAAGAAAAGACACACAAACACAGAAAACAGGGAACAAAGACAGAAAGAAGCACACACGCAGCCAAAGGCAAAATACAAACCAGAAGCTGGAAAATAAACACAGAAATCCAGCAAAGACAAGCAGGAGCAGCAAGGTGAGGGGCAACCAGCTCAGAGGACAGATGAACAGAGCCTTCATCTGCAAAGAAAAAGTGCTTCACAATGAGGCTGAGATGAACTCCTTATAAAGCTCAGGAAGTGGGAATGGCTGGCTGCTTGGCCATTAAACTCCAGGCAAAGTCTTTCCAATTCTGTACAGCTCTACATATAATTTCTGCTCCAGAGAACTGGTTTCCCCTGCTCAGAAGCAGGTAGTCCTACAGATAGGCAGTCACCATCCCAGAAGGATCCTCAGTCCTCTACATACCTGAACCTCTCTTCTCCACACAAATGCTTTAGTCTTTATAAATACTTGATAGCAGTGTGCTGAGCTGTGTGCTGTTTGCCAGTCTAATTATACACATTTAACCATCTTTCTCTTTGTCTGTCTGTCTGTCCTATCTGTCCCACCTCTCTAATTCTGTCTGTCTTCCTATCAACCTCTCTGTCTTCCTGTCTATCTCTACCAATGTCTGTGTATCTGTCTAATCTTTGCCTATCTGTCTATCTAATCCCTCCATATATCCCATCCCCCATCTACGTATGTACTCCGAATCTAACCTAGGCATCAGTATCTGTGTCAGTTTGTTCACTCTCTGCCCTCTGTCCCCTCCCTATTTCTCACTTTCTCTGTCTCAGAAAGATTTGTTTTAATAAACTGTACTCAAGAAATACCATGTTGCCCAGAGAAGTACTACAAAAATTCCTTTTTTTTTGTTTACGCTAACTAGAAAATATTACCAGGAATACAAACCTTCAAGACCTATGCTGTGTCACCATCAATATTGTTAAATTATCTAAGGGTTTGTACTACTGCCATGAGAGCCGAGTGAATCAACAGGAGAGCAGTGAAATCAATTACCAGCTCTTATCCATTCCCGCGCAGCACTGAGTATTTCAATTTCTTGGTACCTAGGTCTTGTCAAATGAATGGTTGCAAACACTAGAGAGGACACAGACCAGTGAGCAAAGAAGAAAATCCTTGAAAGAACCTTTACTCATGTAAATGGTGCTAATGTGGGAAGGGGTGGGGGCTGGGGGATGTGGAGAGGCAGTTCTGGCAGCATTTTCTGCAAAACACAGGTCAAACTGGAAGATAACAAGGCAGCATGTTTGAAACTCCTGCCGTGGTCTCTCTCTCTCTCTCTTTTTCACATTTAGCAAGTACTGAGGTAATCACCGGGCTCTTAGCACTATCATGAAATGTGTCCTATGAAGCCAGTGGCCTGGCAAGGCAATTGGGCCACCAGAACTTAACAAAGTAACTAAGAAAGAAAGTGAGACAGAGATTGATGTATTCAACTGGGCTACTGAAGGTACTCTTTCTATGTGTCCTAACCAATGACCCATGGACTAAGCAGCGGAATCTTAAAGGGGACAATAGAAACTCAGTGCAGACATACAGTAGATGACTGCATGATGGACCTTGCCAAGTTCTGCTGTGCTCAGAACGATGAGGGCTGAGTGAGTATATCAGAATCTCAGTGCAGATAAGGAAGACTCAGATAATGAGCAGTTATGGTAGGAGACTTCACCAAGTCCTTCTGCTTCAGAAACCCTGCATACAGACCCCAATGCAGATGGTGTAGAGATTCAACTCACTAAAAGCCAGAAAGGAAGATGTTTTAGCTGGCTTTTGCATGCCATGGAATTACCTCAGAGCTGAATGGCAACAATATGGTGAGTTTACAGATGTTGATCAGCATGAAGACTTTGGAGGGGAGGGCACTTGAGCGGATAGGGTTGGGACCATGGGATGAGGACTTTTGGCAATGACTGGCATTTTGAAAATGTGTAAAGTGTTTGTATCTTTGTGGTTTAAGTTTTTATATATATATATATATGGAATGCTATACTAAGTCAAAATTTCACCATACCAAATGCTGTTCATCCACAGACACAAGAATGAATGGAATGCTGTACTGACTGTATGTTCAGAACAGCATTCCATTCATTCGGACTTAGAAGCTGCAGCCCTGTTTTTAAACAACAACTGTAAACCACTGGGTGCCAATATTTCCCTAAACATGCTGGAAATGGCTGTGGCAGTTTGTCAGAAAAGGGATCAGTTAATTACTTACTACTTGAAAGCTGGATCAACCAGATTTTTTCTATACAAAAGTTTTAACTTACAAGGTTTGGCAGATGGTCTGTTCCTTTCCTCGCTAAGCGAGATGTCCAGCCACCATGTTTTTTACATAAATCCCACCCAAAGTAGAACAGCAGCCAATGGGAGTGTGCGCTGCTAATGTAAGGATGCTCAGTCCCTAGCAACCACACAACTCACTACATCAAGGAACAGGAGTCAATATTTTCTTTTTGTGTGGAAAAACATACATTTTAAAAGCCAGAAAAAATATTGCAAGGGGCACCATACACTAAAAAATACAGGATTGGTAACCATATGCAGAACCATGTGTTCTACCACCGTGGAGTATGATTCCCACGGACCTCTCGAGCTTCACTCTCGAGGTCACAGGGAATCATATCCCTCTGTGGCAGAACACACTGGTTCAGCATGGTTACTCATCCAGTATTCTCTATTTACTGTATAACAGAAACAGGCAGAACCAATTAAAATATAACTTCCTAGAACCTGGTTGATTGTAAAGAACCAGAAAGAGATGCATTATATGACTTCAGGGAAAACAAATAAACACTAAAATGAATGGGCCGAAATTCATATAAATGCTGTCAGTGGTCAGATTAGCTGAGCATTGAGGGATATTAAGGAGTTGGCACTGAGGAACAGAGGTGGATGCCAGTGTCAAGCCTGCTGCCAGATGTTGAGGCAGGCCATGTTTGTCCCACAAAGGAGCATCAGGGACCCAATCAGCTGCCCATTGGTATGGTGGGCCATCCCACTCTCTCTGCAGTAGCGACAATAAGAGCCACACTAGGCGGGTGATTCAGCTCATATTCCTTGGGAGACGGGACATCCTCACAGGAGGCCTGCAAGGGGGGGGATCCAGCAGGACCACCCTCATTGCTGAGAGGGGGGCATCTGTAGAGAAGTCATGCTCTGCACTGATCCAGCCTACCCCCTCAAGAGTGGGGACATCCATTTTACTCCCAGCTACTGTACTGCACATTTTTTAACAATGTGGTCTATTTGTTGGTCCTCTTATGGTTCTGTCCATGGCTACTGAAATGTAAATTGATTTGCTGCTAGTGGTCTGATTAAGCAGTGCTATCTATTTTTGATCCCATTGCTTTTTTTTTAAAACATATATTGTAATATGTATTTTTGAATACTGTATTTGTATATGTAATATAATGCATCACAATGTATTTTTTATGTTACTGGATACATACAGCTTCAACCTTTCATTTTAGCTTAGTTGCAATGACCTTCTAATAAAATCAAATCAAATATGGGAGCCATGCTCAGCAACAGTCCAGCCTATGCCCCCCTTCTCAGTGGGGGGCAGTTGTATAGGAGCTGTGCTCCATAGCTATCCTGCATTTCTCTCACCCCTCCCACCAGCCCAAATAACTAAATAAACAATGAGACCTTCTTATACAGCCACTCTTTCAGCAAAAAGAACCATTCCGCCCCCCGTCCCCTCCATGCTTTTAGTCACATAACATTTGCATTATAGAAACATGCAACCAAACATCATTGGCATTGCCCAATGCTTGTTTGTACTCGAGGTGAAATAATAACTAAACAAGCAAAACATAAAAAACAGTTGCTTAAACAGTAATTGCTGTATTCTGAACTTATATTCTTAAGGCTGTTAGTGCCCTAGACTGCATACGTACCTTGCTGGTTTTGTTCTTTAATTATAATAATACTAATAACTTTATTTCTATGGCACCTTTCAGAATATCAAGGTGCCTTACAAATTTAAAAGAACACATCAAATATCCAATCATAAAAGATATAAAACCAGCACAAAAGCCATTCATTCACTGAAAGCTTGAACCCACAGGTGTGTTTTTAAAGCCTGTTTAAATCCCTCCATGGTCGTGCACTCCAGCAACTGAAGGGATAGAGAACTTCAGAGGGTTGGGGCCACGTGCATAAATGTCCTGGCCCTGGAAGATTTCAAACACACCCTCGGAATCTCTAGCAACCCCTCATCAGCTGAACGGAGCAATCAACCAGAGCAGTAAGGAACCAGAAGCTCTTTCAGGTAGCCTGGGTCTAGTCCATGTAGGGCTTTAAAAGTCAAGAGACCGACTTTAAAGGTGATCCACCACTGTACCAGTAGCCAGTACAGTCCGCGTAGCACCGGCATAATATGACAGGATCTAGGAGCTCCCACCAAAAGCTGGGCTGCAGCTTTCTGCACTAGCTGCAAGTGGTGGATTTCCACCCCAGGTAGCCCTAGGTAAAGGGAAATGCAGCAATCCAGGTGTGAGGACATGAAGGTATGGACCAGTGTAGGAAGATCACTGGACAGAACAAGGTGCTTAATCCTGGAGATACTCCTCAGATGGTATATGCATCAGGTCTTAGCACCACAAGCAAAGAGTTGTTGTTTTTTTCTCATATTTTATATCCTGTCTGCAGTTTTCTTCACTTTGTTCTTTATTACTAGATTAATTTGGATGGAAAGTGGATACTTGACTTGCTAGGGTTCATCTACATCTGATGCTTAATCATTGCTTGGAGCCATAATACTCATTTTGTGACATCAGTGCTTGTTACTGTGGAAATTATCATGCTGAGATATAGAATTGTGACTTCAGGGAAATGATTAAATAGCAAGAGAAGGCCAACTGTAGGAAGTAAAGATCCATTTTTCTTAAAAATAAATCTAGTGCTAGAAATACAGAAAATACATAAACTGTGGGGAAGATCATGGAAGCGCTACTGAAGGCGAGATTGGTGGAACATCTGGCTGCCAGCAGACTACAGGATCCAAGGCAGCATGGTTTCATTGGGGGGAGGTCATGCCAGACCAGCCTCATTGAATTTTTCAACCGGGTGACAAAAGAGGTGGATCAAGGGGGGGGTAGTGGATGCGGCCTATCTGGACTTCAGCAAGGTCTTTGATACTGTGCCACATAGAAGGCTATTAAACAAACTGGGGAATATGGGAGTGGGCAGGGCAGTAGTGCAGTGGGTAGGTAACTGGCTGGGTGGCAGGACACAGAGGGGTAGTAATAAATGGCTGTCACTCCACAGAGGGAAGAGTGACTAGTGTTAATCACTGTTAATCACTCTCTACCTGGGAACTTCCCCAGCTCTTTCTCTCCCATTATGTTTTATCTTTCCCATCATCACCTTTTTGTTTCACAGATTCTCTCTTAATCTTACCATTTATCACTTCTTCTCCCTTAGCCTCCCTCTTCTTCTTTCTCCACATATATATCTCTCTCATTTTACCTCTCCTCTACACTAACTTGTTTTTTTCTCTTTTAGATACTTCCTGAAGAAGACCTAAGGTCGAAACGTAGATTTTGAACTCTATTTTCTATTTTCAGCGTGCATTTAATATAACCATTTTGTTTTGCTGACTAGTGGGGTACCAAAGGGATCAATGCTGGGACCAGTCCTATTCAAAGTCTTCATCAGTGACATTGCGCAGGACCTAGAAGGCAGAATGTCCCTGCTTGTTGATGACACAAAGCTCTGTAACAGAGTGGATACACCAAAGGGTGTAGACAGAATGAGGAGGGACCTGCAGAAGCTTGAAGAATGGTCAAGGTTATGGCAGTTGAAATTCAATGCAAAGAAGTGCAAGATAATGTATATGTGGCACAAAAAACCTGGAACAACATATCAGTTGCAGGGGGTGAGGATATAGCATGCACCAAGCAGGAAAGGGACCTTGGGGTTATCATCTCTGATGGTATGATGTGATCTGGGCTAGTCACAAGTTGGCACCTACCAAAATGGTGACCCACTTGTGGCACATACCCAGAGGGTGTGGGAGTAGGGAGGGCAACTGGATGAGGAGGGTTTGTGAATGGTGATGGGATGTAGCTATACTTATATGCACATGGGAGGGGGAGTGAGCACGCTGAGCGAGGGGTGGGAGGGTTTGTGAGGGGTGGTGCTGCAGTCAGCTGCTGAGCTGGCTCCTTGGCATGGTGGGTGGGTGCTGGCCTGGGGTGGCTGGGATGCAGGATTTGGGTCCGGGCTCAGGTATGTTTTGTTGTGCCAGGCCCAAGTAGGTAATTGTTTTTTACACTGTTGCACCCCTCCCGACATGCACCCCCCTGGACTTGAGAATCTAATAGAAAGGGGGATGCGGGGGGCAAGCCTTCCACATGGCGGGTGCGAGAGCACAGCCCCCCCACATAACAGTAATGTTTAGTGTCCCTTGTGCTGTTTTCTATGTCGCTGGGGGTGTGCATCACTGAAATTGGATTTCAGTGATGTACACTCGCCATAATGACAATCACCTTTTGTTGATCGCCTTTATGACATAGAACCATCTCTGATTACCTCAAGGTAGGGAAACAATGCGACAAGGTAGCAGATAAAGCAAATAAGATGCTGGGATGCATAGGCAGGGACATCACCAGCAGGAAAAGGGTGGTCATAATTCCACTATGCAAGACACTAATGAGGCCCCACCTGGAGTACACTGTACAGTTCTGGAGAGCTTACCTACATAGGGACATAGACAAGGTTGAGAAGGTTCAGAGGAGGGTAACAAAGATTTTACAGGGATTGCATCACAAGTCCTAAGAGGACAGGTTGAAGGACTTGAATATGCCCTTCATGGAGGAGAAGAAGGAGAGAGGTGATATGATAGAGACATACAAGTACCTTACAGAGAGGAACAGGGTACAGGAATACACTATTTTCCAGTGAAAAACATGTTCCAGGACAAGAGGGCATGGGATGAAGTTGGAAGGTGGGCGATTCAGAGGAAACTTGAGGAAGAATTTCTTCACAGAATGGGTGGTGTGCAAGTAGAACACCCTGCCAAAGGAAGTGGTGGGGGCTGAAACAATCACAGGATTTAAGAATGTATGGGATAGACATAAGGGAATTCTGGAGGTCAGGGGTAAGGGGCAACAGACTTCTAGAAAAACATAAAGTGAACTTACAAGCTCAAATGGGCAGTCTGGGTGGACCATAGGCCCTTATCTGCCAACAGTGTCTGTGTATCTATGTAAGATGAATTTTGTCTAAATATTATGTTTCTTAAAGTATTCCCAAAAGTTAGTTTCATTTTGAGTCCTGGCTATGTTCGTGGCTGGAAACCCTTAGTCACAATAAACCAAATGCAGCTGAATTTAATTAAAACCCCAATTAAAGAAAAGTAGTTTAGTTTAATATTGGTTTTTGGGTTACCTTTGTTACAGCTTTAATATGGTGGTATCAGCTACAATCAGAAACAGTGTCACAGTGGGTTACAGTTTCCTGCATGACAACTGCCTGTGACCTGCACTGTCACTTGCAGAATTCTGCAAAATTCTACAGAATTCCAAAGGATTGGGCATCTGTTCCTGGTGGGAGCTGCTGAAGTTTAACCCTATTACCACATGCCAGATGGCACTCCCAGATTTAGTGTCACTCACATTAACAAAATTCCTGACTGTGCCTAAATGGTTAACTTCAGTTGGTATAAGGTTTTACCAGGAAGTTCACATGCTGAACATGCTTGAAATTTGATGTCATACTGATGAAACGTCTGTATATAACATGCAGCTTTAGTGCATATAGTGCCAATGGAATGGGAGTGCAAAGCCTTTGTGCATACCAGAGAAACTACAAATGAATTTAATAAGGGCTTTGAAGAAACTTAAACAGCGAAGATCCATATACCCACACCCCCATGTGAATATGTACTGTAAGCAGAAGCCAATATGCACGAGTGGAAACCAGATGAAAACAGATAGTCAAATGGAACACTTTATCTTAGGAATTTTCCGGAGATTCATTGGTTTCGTGTGTTTTATAGCTTTTTAAGGCAACCTATAGAATCTGTTGCAGAGGACTGTTTTCCTTTGGGGTTTACACCATCCAGTGATCTAATCAGTCCTGACATATTACAAGCTTCTCCCCATGAGAGTAATCGTAGTCTGTCTCCTTGAAAGTCAAGGGCAGACAGAATGGAACAAAAAAATGATACATGTTGGTATATGTGAAAGAAACTGCAGCAGATTGCAATCCAGTAATGAAAGGATTACATCACAATGGGAGGAGGTGGGGTGGGGGGTGGGGTCTCTGATTTGGAGAATAGAATAAAGCCACTGTGAGATCAAGAATCTTCAGACTAGGAAATATTGTTTTTGTGAGGTGTCCTTACAGCAGTGATGACAGAAAAAAAATTGATGGAAGCCTCGCAGACTCATGAAAATTGACCAAAAAGAAATGCATGAAATTAATGAAGTGCTACAGACCCTCCCTCCTGGCCAAACAACACCATTGCTCTGTAGATGTACTCATTTACACTAGAAAACTGCAGGGATGCACATAAGGAACTACACTGTTTTGAGATGTGTGGGGGATGGAAGATGTTTGATTTTGTATTTTCTGTTTCATACATACTGTATCTCAAATACAGCAGCCATTAGGTGAGAAGAGAAATGCAAAGTACAATATGACTGGCTGTATAGCCTAGAGGTTAGAGTAATATAGAAACATAGAAACTTAGAATTTGACAGCAGATAAGGACCACTTTGCTCATTCAATCTGCCCATTTCCCTGCTTACACTATTATTCCATGCTGTGCCCAGTCTATAGCTCTTTCTCCCTACCCCTTTTCTTTCCACCATAATTCCCTTGTGCTTATCCCATGCATTCTTGAACCCTGTCACAAACCCACTCAGCAGGTCAGGCCCTCTGCTCCCATAGTGCCAACCTCCGAGCGTAGTCTTGTGAACAGGAAACAGAACAGGGTAACCCTTCTGTCTGTTTTGAGGGTTTGAATCAAACTTTTGTTTCAAGTTCTAGAGGGATTCAAACTGTGAACCTCTTGCTAGCATACCCAATGTACAGGCTCAGATAATCCTGCTCTTTTGGGGGGCAAGATATCTTTCACCTACAGGCATCTAACCAGGTGAACAAAATGAACCCTTAAAAAGTCTATGAAAGACCTCAGAATAAACTCTTACCTTTTCCCAGTTTGGTAAAACCAGTAAGCTTTATACAGTGTCAACTTTAACTATGCATGCTTCACTTGTCAAGAAAAATAATTTCAAAGGTGCACCAAGTAGTCTCTAAAGTAGAGGTTTACTTTAAAATAGATAACAAAATGTAAAATGTAAACACAGAACCATATATCACAAAAACATACAATCATTTATAAGAGCAAGGGTTAAAAAAGTGCCAAATTCCTACTACCAGACAATTAGACTTATATAACTAATGTATCTCTTCTAATAGTGCTGATACACAGATGTTGTCAAGAGAGTCCAAACGTGAGTATCTACAGGTCACTCATGGCATAATTAAAACACTCTCTTGTGCCCTGCCTTCTCCATGATGTCACCCAGCTCCTCCTCTGTTTATTAAAAATTATACATCCAGGATGTCTTGTGTCAGGAGGTAAATTAATAGGTGACATCAGCAAAAATTAATGTCCCCACATGACTTCCCAATCAAGTCTGTAATTTTCCAGTCTTTCTTTCATCCATGAGCAGTATCCTGCTCTTTACAGACATCAAAGAGCATTTATGAATTCGTACCAGTGAGACATAACCTGGTTTTCCTCCTCTAAACATCATAAAATGGATATTTTCTATCCTGTCAGCTGGCAAGCTACAATTAAGCTAGATAAACAGGAGATGTTTAATTTAGGCCACTTCTAACCTGTAATTATCTCTTGGCCTTCCAGGTAACACATTGTAGCTAAAACCTGGGGAGGGAGTGTCATTCCACAGGCTGTTTCAGCATGTCTCATAAGAGACACTCAATAATACATTTTTATATTACAAAAAGCATAGATTAATCAGAGTCAGCTGTACAAGCATCACAAACCCCACCACTGTTTTTGCCCCCACCACTTCTGCTGGAAGGTTGTTAAAGCTGAGCTGGTTGGTTCCTTCCAGGAACAATCTCTCTGGACAGGAATACTGCTTTCTTATAGGTGATTGCCCTTTGATACTCACCATAGCTTGTTTCCAGGGATGTCCAGGGGGTTCAGCTGCATAGACCTGTTTTATTGTCAGGGGAAAGTTGGCCATGACACCAGAGAAATTCCCCTTCTCTTTGTCGATGAGTGCCATGGGATCTTTTATGTCCTTCTGGATAGAGACCAGAGATGGGCAGAAGGGACCTTGTTTTAATGTCTCATCTGCAGGATTGCTCTTCCCCAGTGCAGCACCCTTCTCTTCTGTACTACAGTGTCAGTTATGTTTATTACCCCAAGTACCTGGTGTGGGACTAGACTCTAACAATCCAAACTTCTGGCCCCAAAAGTGAGTGTGTTACCTACTATGCCAACCTCATGATATAAGAAATGGATACACCATTGAGTCAGAGACTCATTTAGAATGGTTTACAATGGACCATTTAACACGTGTGTCCTGAGAGCACAGAACAGTTAAGTGGCTTGCTCAGGGTCACACAGTACTCAAGTGGAGATTGTGGGAATCAAACCCAGGTTTCTTGGATTTACCAAGCTCTCTCACAGCTTGTTACTCTAACCTCTAGGCTGTACTGCCAGTAACGAGCTGTGAATGAGCTTGACACATCCAGCAGACATGGGTCTGATTCCCACAATCTCCACATGCATACTGTGTGATTCTGAGCAAGTCAGTTAATCTCTCCAGTGCTCCTGGGCCACCCAGGAAAAAGGTATTATGCCTAGTGGCCTTATGTGTGACTAAAAATTAAAAAAGAAAAAGACAAAGACAAAGGGAGGTTATGGAAAACATAAGACGGTTAACATGAGCTTCACATTTGGGAAAGCTTTGAAAAATATAATATTTAGACACAAGTCAGCTTATATTTTTGGTATTGTTTGTATTTTTATTCCTTTCAAAACACAGAAAAGGACAGTTATGTAAGAACTCACCGTAACAGTTGATCTTCGAGGGAATCTCTGTCATCAGCTCACACCTATGGAACTTAACCATCAGGTGTCAGGATCCCATGGAAGCTTTTTCTGCAGCAGCCTATGAGGGGCCATTCACACAGATGTTAGGCTCTGATGTCACACACCCTACATAAGCATGAGCAGCCCAACTCTCTCCTCAGTTCTTTTCCTAACCAGAGGCCATGGGAGACAGGAGTCCCACCAGGGAACCACGAAGAGAGAGAAGGTGCCCAGTTAGCAGAAAGGCTGGAGCAACAGGACAGCTGAGCTGGAGAGAGAGAGAGAAAGAAGGATGGAGGGAGGGGAGGCATAACCTAATGACAGAGAGTCTCTCAAAGATCTACTGTTATGGTAAGTTCTTATGTAACTGTTCAATCTTCTTTGGGGATATCTTTATCATTAGGTCACCCCATAGAATGAGTCCCAAGCAGTGCTAATAGCTAGGACAGTCTGGATGGCAGCAGGCCAGAGGCCTAAGAAGAAAGACCATGAAGCACAGCTAAGCCTGCCCTTCTTCTGCAGGCAATGTCCAGACTGCAGTGTTTAGTGAAAGTGTGGACCATACTCCAAGTGGAGACAGCACAAATCTTGGCTGCTGACACGCCCCTAATACACGCAGCAGAAATGGCCATATCCTGGGTGGAATGGCCCTTAACAACCCCAAGAAGTTCCTTACTGCACTTACTGTAATGAAATATAATACAGTTGCCCAACATTTGGACTAGCACTGTTTCAAAACTGGAGTGCCCTCTCTGCCAGGGGCAAAAGAAACAAACAGCTGAGAGTACTTCCTGCAGTCCCTCATATGGTGTGTGTATATAGTAACACAAAATTCTATACACATCCAAAGTATGAAGCAATGCTTCCGCTGGATTGGCATGCTCTGGACAGTTAACAAGCAGGTGGATAGATTGATTTAAATTACACTCAGCCATCACCTTAGGAAGAAACTTAGAATTACTATGCAACGAGACCCTGTCTTTGTGGTAAATCAAATAAGGCTGCTCACATGAGAGCCTGTGGCTCTGAAATTCTTCGAGCAGAGGTAATAGCAACTAAAAATAATGCTTTCCATGACAGAAAGACACAAGATGTGGTGGCTCAAAAGGAGGCAGGGTCTGCTTTTCCAGAAGAAACTTCAGGTCTTAAGTTGGAACTGGGTTACAGATAGGAGGCTTTAAATGGAGAATGCCTCTCAGAAAAGTACGGGCCACATCCAGCTGAACCACAGTACAGCCATCAGTTGGCACATGAAAGATAGATATGGCTGACAGGTGTACTTTAAGAGAAGAGAATTTGAGTTCTGCATCAGACAAGGTCAGGAGGTACTCCAGAACCTGGTTCACTTACATAGAAACATAGAATTTGACGGCAGATAAGGACCGCTTGGCCCACCCAGTCTGCCCATTTCCCTACCTACTGGATAAGCTGCAGATCCTAGTTAACCAGCAGCCTACTTCTTCCTACCCCAACCCCCTAGAATGGCCTTATGACTGTCCTATGCATGCTTGAATTCCACCACTGATTTTGACTCCACAACCTCCTCCTGAAGGCCATTCCATGCATCCACAACCCTTTCTGTGAAAAATACTTCTTTAAATTACCTCTGAGCCCCCCCTCTATCTTCAAATTGTGCCCCTTGTTCTTGCACACCTCTTTTTTTGAAAGATGCTACCCTCTTGGACTTTGTTGATTCCCTTGAGGTACTTGAACGTTTCTATCATGTCCCCCCTCTCCCTCCTTTCCTCGAGGCTATACATATTAAGCTCCTTTCGTCTCTCTTCATATGTCTTCCGGTGCAGACCCTGTACCATTTTAGTTGCCCTCCTCTGGACAGCTTCTATCATGTCTATGTCTTTGTGGAGACTGGGTCTCCAGAACTGCACACAGTACTCCAGATGGGGTTTCACCAGCTGTCTGTACAGAGGGATAATAACTTCCTGTTTTCTACTGGTGATGCCTCTCCCTGTGCATCCCAGTATCCCCCAAGCCCTCCTTGCTGCCCTCTCACATTGCTTGCCCACCTTTAGGTCATCTGATATGACTACCCCAGGTCCCTTCCATTTTGTTGTTGTTAGTATCTCACCCCCACCATTGTGTACTCTTTCCTGGGTTTTTGTTTCCCAGGTGCATTACCTGCACTCTTAGCATTGAATCTAAGCTGCCATACATTTGACCATTCCTCTAACCTTGCCAAGTCCCTTCTCATCCTTTCCACCCACCCTGTGCATCAACTCTGTTGCAGATCTTTTGTCATCTGCAAAGAGACATACTTTTCCTTCCAGTCCCTCTGCAATGTCACTTATAAAGACATTGAAGAGGACCGGTCCTAATACTGAACCCTGCGGTAACCCACTAGTAACCCTCCTTTCTTCTGAGTGGACTCCATTTACTATTACTCTCTGTGTCCTATTCTTCAGTCAATTCTTTACCCAGGCTGTCATCTTGGGACCCACTCCCAGGCTGGCTAACTTGTATATTAATCTTTTGTGTGGGACTGTGTCAAATGCCTTGCTGAAGTCTAGGTAGGCCATGTCCACAGCCCCTCCCTGATCTACCACTTTGGTCACCCAGTCAAAGAAATCTATCAGATTCGTCTGACATGACCTTCCCGCTGTGAATCTATGCTGCCTAGGGTCCTGTGCCCCTCTGGCCTCTAGATACTCGACAATTCTTTCCTTCAGAAGTGATTCCATCATTTTCCCTATCACTGAGGTTAAACTAACAGGTCTGTAGTTTCCTGCTTCTGCCTTGCTCCCACTTTTGTGAAGGGGAATCACTTGACAGACGAAAGGGTCCAGGCTATGAGAAGTGGCCCAGATAGCAAACTGCTTCCATTTCACAGAGTAGGTGGTTCTGGTGGAAGGTTTTCTGGCAGCCACCAGGAATCAGCCACCTTCTGTGACACACCAAAACAAGCAATAGCTACATTCTCAGGAGCCATGTATGCAGGTGAAGGGACTTGAGGTCTGGATGGAATAGGATGCCCTGAGCCTGCGCCAACAGGTCCCTGTAAAGGGGCAGGGGAACTGGAAGTTCCACAGCCAGTTGTTGCAGTAATGGAAGCTATATGTGCTGAGGCCAGAATGGGTTCACCAGAATTAGGGTGGCACTCTCCATCTGTAGCTTGATGAGCACCCTTTGAATCGACTCAACTCTCAACTCAACTCATCTTTATTTTCTAAAAGTGCATATCAAGATGACTATGCGCTTGTACAAAAAGATAAAAAGATGCAGCAGAAAAACAACATATTACAATATAAAAACATATAAAAACAACAGCATTCATTAGCAATAGATTATCCAAATTCCAAAAAAAGGTGAGACTAAAATAAGTTTTCAAGGCCGACTGAAAGCTCTCCATGGTTGGGCACTCCTTTACCAAACGAGGTAGAGAATTCCACAGGGTTGGGGCCACAAACAAAAATGCCCTATCACCTGATGTCTTCAAACTGATCCTGGGAATCTCCAGCAATCCCTTGTTGGTAGAGTCAAGTGGGCGGAGGGGGCAATAAGGACACAGGAGTTCTTGCAGTTAGCGCAGACCCTGTCCATGTAGGGATTTATAGGTCAGCAAACTGACCTTGAAGGTGACTCACCACTGAACTGGCAGCCAGTACAGGCTGCAGAGCATAGGTGTGATATGGCAAGATTGAGGTAAGCCAGTCAGCAACCTGTCCACTGCATTCTGCACCAGCTGCAGGCGGCAAATATCAAACCCCAGAAGCCCTAAGTATATGGAGTTTATAGTAATCAAGGCACAAGGTCACAAAGGCATGGACCAGAGTTAGAAGGTCCTCGGGTGGGACCAGGTGTTTTATTCAGGCGATGATCCTGAGATGGTAAAAAGAGGATTTGATGACGGACACCACCTGTGATTTAAGCATCAGCCCTTCATCAAAAATAACACCCAGATTATGCACCCGGCCCGAGGTCAACAGCTGGCTACCCCCGAGCCAAAGCCCAGAAGGCCAACTAGCCAATTGTCCCTCAACCTGATGACGTGGGTCCACAACCAACACCTTGGTCTTGTTAGGGTTCAGCTTCAACCAACTTGCACTCGTTCAGCCCTGAATCTCAGCGAGGCAGTTGTTAAACACTGAGACCACATCATTCTGCCCGGGCACAAAGGACATTCAGAGCAGAGTATTGTCCACATAACAGTAGAAACTCAGCCAATACCACCTCACAATGTCCCCCAATGGCAGCAAATACACTGTGAACAACATGGGCAACAACACATAGCCTTGAGGGATCCCACAAGGCAGGAAGATTGGGATAGAGGAATAAATCCCCAACACCTCTCTCTGAAACCTGCCAGTGAGATATGAGTGGAACCATCTGAAGACCATACCCAAAAGTCCACAGATGAACCTCAGGTGCTCCAGAAGCACACCATGGTGTCAAATGCTATGGAGAGATCTAGGAGAACCAAGATTGAACAGGTTCTCCAATCTCTCGCCATCAGGATATCATAGAGTACCTGGATAAGTGCCATCTCAGTACTATGCCTCTTCCTGAAGCCCAACTGGAGAGGATCCTAGATCTCATGGATGGTAAGATGATCCTCCAGCTGCAGTGCAACCACCTTCTCTATAACCTTCCCAGCAAAAGGAAGGTTAGAGGCAAGCCTGCAGTTAACAAGACAGTTGGGGTCAAGAGAAGATTTCCTAAGTAGGGGTGTCACTACCGCCTCCCTCAGGGTGTCCAGAAACACACCTGTCTCGAACACATGACTATCTCCACTAGGACCGGGCCAATGACCTCAACACCCCCCACAAGGAGGAAAGTTGGACCTGGGTTGAAACCTCAGCATGTCGGCTCCAAACTGATTAGCATAATGTGCCTCTGTTGTTTTACATTGATTGTCCATTATGATTTTGTGTCCATTATGATTTTTGTACCTTCTAGTTACACTTTATTGTACCGTACTTTACTGTCCTGTTTAATCTGTTGTCCTTTCTACTGACATGGAACCTTTGTAAAACAGCTCTTAGCTCAAAGGTATATGTAATCCCAGACGAAAATAAATAAAATAAAATAAACTCTGGATGATCTTCACGACATCCGCGATTGCCAACCGATCAAAATCCGACCAAACAAACCGAGGAGCAGTGACCTCCCACCGACCACCGCAATCCTCATTGGAGCAAGCCATACAGATATCCGCTCTGATGCTGGCAACCTTAGCTGCAAAGAGCCGAGTAAATTCATCACACTTCCCTTGTGACAATGTGCTCCGTGGCTGGAGACGGGCTGGATTGCACAGTCTGCCCAGAGTCCAGAAGAGCTGAGCTGGTCGGTTCTGTGCAGCAGCAATCTCCCTGGACAGAAATGCGGCCTTCTTACAGGAGATAGCCAACTGATAATCCTTATAATGGGACAGCAGTCTAAGTCTGTCAGCATCAAGACCAGACTTCTGCCAGCATTTATCCAGCCTTCGTCCCACTCTCCTCAACTTCTTCAAGGTCCCATCAGACCAAGGGGACCAAGAGCAGAGAGTGAGTGGGCGAACACTGACAGGAGTAACAGAGTCCAGAGTCTTCACCACAGCCCTATTTTAGGCCTGCAGCAGGTTCTCTGGATCTGAGCTTACACATGGCATGCTTGATAGATCCAGTACCACCATCAGGCCATCTGGGGTCAAACCCCTCAAAGGGCGCTCAATCAGAGGAAAGGGTGGGAAGGCATACAGTAACCTCCCTTTCTTGGGGAGGGACAACATGGCTCACCAGAACCCTCCAGGCCCTGGATCAAGTGAGCAGAATCATGGCAGTCATGCATTGAGTGGGACACAAAAAAGTCCAATTCTGGACATCCCCACCTGTCAAACAGGTCTTCAGTGACCAAGGTCAGCAGTTCTCACTTGTGCATTTCAGACTGTTACCTGCTGAAGCAAGTCTAAGGCATTTTGTGTGCCTGGCACATTGTCGGCTGACAGTTCTAGACCATAGTCTAGAGCCCAGTACCAGACCCTCATTGCTTCCCGGTGCAGAGGGTAGGAATGGGTCGCCCTTTGCTTGCTGATGTACTATACCACCCTGTGACTGTCTGACTGCACCAGCAGAGGGCCCAGAGAGAGAAAGTTCTGGAAGTCCTGTAAGGCATACAGAACTGCCCTCATTTCTAGGACATTTATGTGGAGGTGAGTCTTCCAGTGGGACTAGAGACCCTGGGTCTGATAGGGACCTAAATGGCCTCCCCAACCCAGATCCGAAACATCCATGGTGAGGATTTGGTGAGGAGTGGGGGTAAGAAAGGGGACCCCCTTTAGAAGATTGACCAGATCTATCCACCAGTAAAGAACCTTGCATACTGTTGAGGAAACAAGGACCAGCTGATTTAGATCATCTGAGTATTGATCCTACTGAACCCTGAGGGTCCACTGTGGGATTCTCATGTGCAACTGGGCCAGTAACAATGGCCATGGCCAACAGGCCTAGTAGCCTGAAGAATGTCCTGAAGGGGACATGCCAGTTTTGAGCCACCTCCTGAGCCTGGGTAATAAGGCGATCCACTCTATCTTGATGGAGGAAGGCCTTTTCCTGAGTAGAATCCAGGACTGCCACTATGTACTGCAACCACTGAGACAGGGTTAGCACAGACTTGGGCCAACTGACAGTAACACCCAAGGACTGTAATAACTGCAGAGTGCATTCTAGTGTTAACAACAGGAGCTCCCTGGGCTGGGTTTTCAGTAGCTAGTCATCCAGGCATGGGAACACATAGAGGCCTCTGCACCAGAGAACTGCTGCAGCAGCTGCTAAGCACTTCATAAATACCTGTGGCACAGAGGATAAGCCAAAGGGCAATACCCTGAACTGGTAATGCTCCCTCTGGAACAGGAACCACAGGCATCTCCTGTGAGGGGGGCAGACCATGATATGCAGATAGACATACTGCATGTAGAGGGAGCATAGCCAGTCGCCCTGCTTGAGCAGAGGAAGAAGACCATGCAAAGTGATAATCCAGAACTTTTTATTCTGGATAAAAAGATTTAGCTCCTTGAGGTCTAGCATGGGCCTCAGGTCCTCTGTTCTTATGGTAACCAGGAAGAACCTGGAGTAGAACCCCTTGATCCTTTGCCACTTGGGCACTGGTTCTATGGCCTGCTTGGGCAGCAAGATGTTGACCTCCTCCCTAAGCACCTTTGTGTTATCTGGAAGATAAAAGGTGGGGACTGGGGGAGCATCTGGGGGCTGTTCTAGAAGTTTTTGACCATGGCCCTGTTCAATTATCTGCAGGGTCCAAGCATCTATTGTGATGCTTCTCCATTGAGACTGATGGAGGGAGAACCAACCTCCGACCACCACCTCCTGGCTTGGAACAAGAAGAGGGCAGTCTGTCAAAGAATCAGGCTGAAGCTTAACCCGTGGTCAGGGACGCACCTCCTCCTCTGGATTGCTTGGAGGAGGAACCAGAGGTGGAGGAGGTGGCAAGCAAGGCAGAGCTGGCTCTGCATTTGCCCTGAAGCTTGGATTCAGAACCCAACTTGTTAAAGACTTTATAAAAGAAGGACCTCAGTCTTCTTCTGGGCTTGGTATGGTAAAGGGAGTGGAAAGACCGAATAGGCCTGCCAGAGGCCTGCAGGTCATTGATAATATCCTGCATCTTTTGCCCAAAATGTTTGTGACCCACAAAAGGGACATTCAACACCTTCAGTTGTATGCCAGTCACAAAGCCCGAGATTCTAAGCTAGGAGTATCTTCTGAAGCAAATGCCAGAGGCAGCTGCCCTGGCTGTAGTATCAGCAATATCATAGGTGGCTCTAAGGAGATGCTTATTGACATCTTCCGTGGCCTGGAGCACTATAAGAAGCTCTTGTCTCTAGGAACCCTCAGGAAGGGCCTGTCCAGCAGCCCTGCCCTTCCTCCAGAGGGTATTCTGATACTTAATTCGATGATCCAAGTAGTTGGCAATCCTGAGGCTGAGGTGCAGAGGCAAAAGTCCTCTTGCCCCAGATGTCTAACCTCCTGGACTCCTGGTCAGGGTACAGGGAAATAAGGTGCTTAGGAGCCATAGTTCCATCATGAGTGGCCTTGATAACCACTGAGTTGGCTTCAGGCTGGGCAGTGTAAAAGGGCAACACCTGAGGTGCCTGATAGAGCTTGTCAGCCTTTCTGGGAATGGCTGGTCCCATGCTGTGCCTGCACCAGGTGGCAGTGGCAGCATCATTCAGTGCTCGCAACAGAGGAGGAATAACTTTGGGTGGAGACTCTGTGCTCTCCAAGAAGTCCACCAGATTCCTCCTGATTTCATTCTCTTCCTTAGTTCGAAATCTCATGAGGGCGCTTCATAATGTTGAAAAAGGAAGGATCCTCCAGTGGGGGACCTAGGGGTGTGTTTGACAGATTCTTCACTCCTGGAAGAGACATTGGACCTATCAGAGGATTCTACATAAATGTCTTCCTCCTCATCCTCTTCCTCAGGGAGGATGAGGTCAGGATGGTATTCCTCTTTGATGTTGG
Source organism: Neoceratodus forsteri (assembly GCA_016271365.2). Taxonomy (NCBI): domain Eukaryota; kingdom Metazoa; phylum Chordata; order Ceratodontiformes; family Ceratodontidae; genus Neoceratodus; species Neoceratodus forsteri. The sequence continues at coordinate 348,318,847 of JADMNL010000023.1, forward strand.
CCTGCTCTGAGGCAGGTGCCAATGAGCGGAATACCGACAGCTCTCTGGAAGGTACGTGGCGAATGGGTCAGACTGGTATTGATACTGAAGCAACACCCAACAGTGCGGGTGATGATGCCCAGGTCATGGAACAAGCTGTTGAATGAGAGGCATGATAATAGAGGAAAGGATAGAATTAAGGTCAATGACAGGAAAGGGAATCATCATCAACAAACACTCATTGACGGAGGGGGGGTACATAGGCAGGTCCAATGACGAACCACTTGCAGTAGTGGAAATGGTTGAGCCCAGCACCTGAGGACCTTGAGAATTGAAAGGTCTTGGTGGAAGAGCAGGGGCCGATGGCCCCTCCACAGCCCTGTGATGGCTGGGAGAAGAGTCCTTTGTGTGGGGCCTGATTGGAGGCGAGGTGCTGATGCCGAAGCAGTCGATGGGGCAATCCCTGGAGAAGAGGAGTAAGAATCCAGTGGGGACCAGGATCGCCAATGGGGGGAAATGGTCCTGAGGCTGATCCTTGTCCCATTGAGAATGTTTCCCCAATGATTTGTCCCAGGCCTTTGTGGCCTGACAGCCTGAAGAAGATGCTGGCAACTGTGTGTGTGTGTGGGGGGGGGGGGGGGGGGCTCCGCAGGACTCCTGCTCTCTGCTGGCTGCCTGTTGCTCAATGAAGAACTTCTGCAGAGCTTTCTTGCATTGTCACAGGGTGGTGAGGTTGAACTTCAAGCAGGACTCACAGGCAAGAATGCTGTAGCTGGGCCCAAGACAGCAGATACAGAGCTTATGTTAATGGGTAGAAGAAATCTTCTTTCCACAGTGACAGTGACAACAAAGAGCCGATGAAGGAGTAGTTCTCAATATACAAAGGACAAAAGAATCACTTTAAGCAAAAGTGATTCAAAGATAAGTAAAAGAAAAAAGGGTAAGTAATTTTGGCTGTCGAACTGAATGACAAAACATCTATGGCATCCATGCGTGAGTGGTCGACACTGGGAAAGAACTGATGGGGAAGCGGTGCCGCCCATGCTTACATAGTGTGTATGACGTCAGAGCCTGATATCGGTGTGAGCAGCCCCTAATAGACTGCTACCGAAAAAGCTTCTGTGGGATCCTGATGCTTGATGGCTAAGTTCCATAGGTGTGACCTGATGACAACGATATCCCAGAAGAAGATCATAGAATTTGTCGACATAGAAGGACTGCTTGGCTCATTCAGTCTGCTCAGATGTTCCTTACCTACTCTGTTTCCACAGACCCTAACTGGTTTCTGGCAACCATCCCCCCTTCCTGCATGTTTTCTAATACACCCCCATGCCTATCCCACACAATCTTAAACTCCCCAGTAGTTTCGCCTTCACCACTTCTGCTAGAAGTCTGTTCCAAGTATCTACCACCATTTCAATGAAGAAATATTTCCTTACATCCCTCTTAAACCCACACCCCCAACTCCAGCTTCATTGCATGCCCCTTGATCCTGGTGCTCTTTATCATTTGAAAGAGACTCCCTTCCTGCACCCTGTTCACCCCTGAAAGGTACTTGTAGGTCTTTGTTATGTCACTTTTCACTCACTCTTGTCTCTTCCAGGGTGTACATGTTAAAATCATGCAGCCTTTACCCATTGGGCTTCCCATGCAAACCCTTCACCATTTTAGTTGCCCTCCTCTGGACTATTTCCACCTTTATGTCTTTCCTGAGGTGCAGTCTCCAAAACAGGACTGAAAGAAATGTAGGACATAGAATGTGTTGGTAGAAAAAGGAGCAGTAGGTCCATCTAGTCTGCCCTATTTTTCCTGCCTATTACTATACCCTAGTAAGTAAGTAAAACTTTATTTATTCAGAACCCAATCCCAGAGGCTCTGGGGGCCTTACAGGAGGTGTACAAAAACACAACAAAGTTAAATATACAGACATACAGGGTCAATATATAATATTTATTATCAGAAATAAATAATAAAATCAGCTGCAACTAATAAGGAAATGCTTCTTTAAAAAGGTGTGCTTTTAGTCCCGTCTTAAAAGCCTCCACTGATGGGGTCTCCCTCACAGATCTGGGAAGTGAGTTCCTGAGGACCAAGCCAGTTTCCACAAATGTATGGTCTCCTGAGGTTTTCAGCCTGGCCCTTGGAATCTTAAGGAGGCCCTCGGTGAAGGAGCAAAGGGAATGCACCAAGAGGGCAGGTGTTGGGAGATCACTTATATAGCCAGGAGCCTGAACCCTATGTGGTCACTGGTGCCCTTCCCTCTTCCCTTACCTCTGTTTGTTATACCCATTTGCCTGTCTCATGCATGTTTGAAGTTCCCTATTGTCTTTGCCCCACCATTTCTTCTGGCAAGCTGTTCCAGGCATCCACAAGCCTTTCTGTGAAGAAGTATTTTCTCACAGCCTTCTTAAACTCCCCCCTCAATCTTCATAGCATATCCCTGTATTCTGGTGCTCCTCCTCCTCTTGTGAATGAGACTCCACACCTACACCTTGTTCACCCCCATGAGGTACTTGTGGGTTGCAATCATGTCCCCTTTTTCTCTCCTCTCCTCCATGGAGTACATGTTGAGCTCCCACAGTCACACCTCGTATGGTTTCTTGTGCTATCCCTGCACCATTTTGGAAACCCACCCCCAGACTGCTTCCACCCTGTCAATGCCCTTGTGTAAGTGCACCCTCCAGAACTGTACACAGTACTCCAGATGGGGTTTCACAAGTGAGGAATACAGAGGCAACACTACCTCCCTTCTCCTGCTAGAAATCTCCCTCTCTACAGTATGTACTCCAGCATCTGGCTAGCCATGCCTACTACCTTGTCACACTGCCCTGCTGCCTTGAGTACCCGAAAGGTGATTTTGTGGTCACTGTGAAGTATCACCTTTCAGTACCAATTAACGAAATGACAGTGCCACTGTTCATGATGGGGGCTCTCAACAAGCCTATGTTGTAAATTTGGTGGAAAAATTAAAAAATGGCTGTTTTACAGGCATGCGTTGCACAGTTTCCACACACACTCATACCATCGTGAATTTGTAATATTTTCACTCCAGATTTTCAAAATTGGCATTTTCCTGCACCTCTTTATGAACAGTACAGCTGTCATTTTACATATCCTGGCTGAAATGTGTTTTCGCATGTCCAGCACAGAACAGCACAGTCGCCATGCAAAATTAGTTTTTGGGACAGTTTGAGGAAATGACGGTGACACTGTTCATGAGCAGAGGCCCTAAAATGCCTACGTTGAAAATTTCGTGATGAACGTCCATAAAATGACTGTGTTAAAAGCATGCATTGGGCAGTTTCCACACGTCCCTGTAACTTTGCAAATTTGCAATATTTTCATGCCAGATTTTCAACACTGGCAATTTTTCACACCTCCTTATGAACAGTAGAGCTGTTATTTTTCATATCCTTCCCAAAATGTGTTTTCACACCTGTGACACACAATGGTGTGGGTGCTGTGGGAAATCAACTTTTGGGACAAATTAACAAAATCACAGTGCCACCGTTCATGAGGGGAGGTCCCAAAATGCCTGTGTTGAAAATGTGGTTAAGAAAATCCTGAAAATAATTGGGTTACGGATGTGTGCTGTGCAGTTTCTATGCATGCTCATGACCACCAATTTTTCATATTTTCACTCCACATTTTCAACATTGCCATTTTTTCACACCTCCTCATGAACAATACAGTTGTCATTTTTCACATCCTGCCCAAAATGTGTTTTCATCCCTGTGTTGCCAAATGGCATAGCCACTGTGCAAAACCACTTTTTAGCTAACAAACTGATAGTGCCGTTCTTCATGACGTGGGGTCACAAATAGCCTATGTTGAAAATTTGGAGTGAAAATACCAACAAATGCCTATGGAGTTAGGGTTTCCAACTGTAACACCCCACCCTGTAGAGACTGACAGGCATCAGGGGTGTGATTTGGGATCATTGGCTGTAATGCTTACACCATTCCACCCACACCCCCACTCTGCAGCCACTGACAGGCATCGAGGTCTGCCTTGGAGTGTTCGGCCCTAAAGTTCACCCCATTCTCCTACACTGCACCCAACTCAGTGTTTTTCCTTATGGAATGGTGTAAGTATAAGGCCAAAAGACCCCAAAGCACACCACGACACTTGTCAGTGTCTACAGGGTAGGGTGAGATAGAATGGAATGAGTGTTATAGCTGACGACCCAAAGGCACACCCCAATGCCTGTCAGTCTCTGCAGGGTGAGGGTGGGGTTGGCTTCAGTTCAATACTTCACTGCCATTCCTATTATGCATTTCTAACTCCTGCACTACCAATACTAATGCCAGCGAGACAACATTTGGCATTGACAAATGCTTGTTAATTTTTGGTTTTAGTGCTTCCTCAACACCATGGTATCTACCATCACTACCATGTTGATTAGTTGGTACTGCAGAAGAGAGTAATCTGACATCACAGAATATCCAGGATTAGACACAGAAAGCATAAATATTTAACAGGCAAACTGCAAAGCAAACTCTTCACCGGCTCATTAAACAATCAGAATTTGTTTTTGAAGAGGATGCCCCCAAAGTAGTTCAGAAGATTAAATATATTTGAAAGGAAGGAACAAGGAATCATTTAAATGTACAGATATTTAGAATTGTTTCCTAGTATTTGCTAAGACACTATATACTGACTTTTATGCCCCAGAGAGTGGCTTTACAATCCCCAAGAAAGCAGCAGTATTAACGTGTACCTCCAGTGGCTCTACTTCACAGCTGTGGCATACTACTCAAGTGTTAGAGGCACTGACCTGCTTACCATGCCTACTTGGAAACAGGCACCTGATAGGAGCTGAATGCTAGACTACTACTGTTAGTCTGATTTACCAATGCCCAGACACTATGAAAGAACATAGGAGTGGTGACAGCGATGGTGGTTGTGGTATGTACTTTTGCACATGCAAGAGATATGAAGGAGCGATCAAATATAAGGAGTATGCATTCAGTTGCAGGCTACAGTCAAGACTGTATGCATTTTGAAAAATACATAATTAATTCTCTAAGCCTTCTTGGTGTATTAATATTTTTTGTTTTTATTAACTGCTTTATTTTTTTTATTATTTTTATTTATTTATTTAGTTTTTACCATTTAATGTTTTATTGACTTTTTCAGTTACAACAATCTATGAAAATGGCATTCATACACCAGGCAAGAGAGTAATTCAGTACAGTAACATATGGATACAAATCATCTCCTAAACCTTCCAGAGCACAAAGGTACATTTATAAGAAGCAGAGTTAATCTGATGCGAGTAATATTCCTACATAATCTGAGAAAAAAAAAAGAAAGGAAAGAAAAACTCAGTCTAAGTTCAGACTAGCAAATGAGCCTTCGTATATCAGGTTTGAATTGCTTATATGTTACCTAGCATACCGGATAAACAAACTCTCTACAGTTCCAGCTTGTTTATTTGTTTTTGATAACTGGGCAGGCGAGTTAGGGCATAGGACATGCCTATTTTCAGGCACGACCTGGGAGAGTACAAAACAAGTACAGTCAGTACAGAAAAAGCAGTACAATAAAATACATGAATAGTACATCAAGAGATAACACAGGAACATTGTAGACAGTAAAATACATTAGTAAGGTAGCACATTGGGGTAAGTATTAAACAGCAGCAGCATGCAGTATACAACAATAACAATGTATTGGGACTAACTACAAGATAAAATACAATGGAGGGAGTTTATAAGATACATTTGGGAGAGTAAAGTGCTAATATGTAGTCAGATATTGCCCCACAGAGGGGGAAATAGGGGAGTAGGTTAGGAAATAGTGGGTGGGAGAGAGGCAAGTAGAAAGGCAGGGGAAGAGAGGTGAAGAAGTAGGGTAAAGCAAGATATAGGCTATAGCAGCAATCAGTAAGTGCTGGTGGAAAGGATATGACCACAAAACAGAGAAGTTATTGCTTATGTGAATGAAGGGGAGTTCATGGGGTGGGATGAAGCAGGAGCAGGGGTCAGCTTGGAGGAGGTGACTTTTCAGTTGATGAATAAAGATTAAAAGGGTTATGGCAGACATGAGGTCTTACTTGTCCCAGTGTATACATTTTGTATACTGTCTCTAAGACTGTATAACAGGCATCAACCTCCCCTCCCAGCCCAGTTCTATTGGCCTTCCATGAAAATGTGTGAGGGTGGGGGTTGAAAGAAGACTTTAATAAATGTGTTATATAGGCATAAATTATCAGCTGATTCTGCATTAATGGGTAAGTAAGGCCCTTCTGGGCAGGACCCTTTCAATGTATCCATCAGCATTCAGCTGTCAAAAGCCTGCAAAAACTTTCTTCCAGTACAAACAAGGGAAAAAAGTGAAGGAAGGTATTAAACCCCTTAAAAACAGGAAAAGAAGGGACTTGTGAGATAGCTCTTGGTGATGACTGAGATGCTAAATGAATACTTCATCTCATTGTTCTCTAGTGGACAACGAGGGAAAAGAGGTCAGGCACTCACTGAGAGGGGCAATGGCATCAGGGTAGGTTCTGTTTGATTGTTAGCTCATGTACAGTGTGTCAGCATACCCTCTGGGGATCCCAGAAAAACATTCCTGTTTGCTGACTCACAGCCATGATGCAGCCTGCGGACATAACACCATCCTCGGTAGCTAAATACCTGGTGAAGATCAAGCCAGGTAAGTCGCAAGGGGCAGACAGAAGATACCCCAGTCAAGCAACTATTTATGGGGCCACACACAGTGACTGCGGTAATTGTTCATGAGTCTATTCAGACAGCTGGTTCCAGAGGACAGGAAAGTGGTCAAAGTGGCCCTCATCTTCAGAAGGAGACAAGGTCAGGCCCAGGCAACTACAGGTTGATCAGCCTGACATCAATGCTGAGTAGTGTTCTCAAATCCATCATTAAAGATAGAATGGTGCATTTAGTTTAGGTCAGGGATTCTCAAATGGTGAGGCCAGCCTCCCTGGGGAGGCCCCAACCTGTTCCACGGGAGGCTCAAGCAAGTCGAAAAAGTACTGTATTTAAATTTTGAGTTTTATGTATTTTGTGTGAAGAGATGAAGCAAATTGAGAGAGGATAATAGCAGGTAAATCTTATGTATTTATTTACTAATAGGTGACAAGAGAAGGTGAATGAGCCAAGGCTCATTTCAGGTGTACCCGGGGAAGGGTAGGTAGTGAATACATTTCAAAAGGTAGCTGCAAAACAATCCAGAAACACACAGTGAACAATAGTGCAAACAAATAAAAACGATAAACTAATAATGAGTGGTGGTAACTAATCAATTTGTAGACTGATGGCAGATTGTGATTGGTTGATCATCCATGGCACTCCAGACATTGCCTCATGGGTTTTGACCCACCCGATAGGCTAGTGATGCACATGACTCTAGGATCAGATTTCTACCATATCCAGGTCCCAGAAACCCCTGCTCTCCAGTTCAAACTTTGCATCTGATCAGACTAGCACACCAGGATCCCTGCTGTCCTAATTACCAAGGTAGGCTTCTTAATTTACACTAATTACTGTTCCAAACAATACAATTAATACAGTTTAACTAGAGCATGGTTATCAGACAGATTCTGAATGGGAATAAGTTGTTCCTTTTTTTCTTGCCTAAGGGATTGTACTGCCTTGCAGTGTTGTTAGCAATATAGGGAGTAAGCTTACTCTGGAACCCACTTTTTGTACGCTTCCCTAATGTATGAATCATAGCAGCCTGCAGGTTTCAGCATTCCAGTATCTTTTGTTAGCTTTGTTTGTGATTAAATAAACCACGCTGGTGCAAGCGATGTTATCCGAGTCCCCGTCTATGATGAGCTTGTGCCAGGGGCAATCACCGGGTAAAGATGAAGCTCTGGTGCTAAAGCATCGCTTTTGGTTGTCCTTAGTTGTTTTAGTTGTTTTTCTTGGTGTTTTTTGCTGCCTATGAAGCGTTTCCACGGAGGGCACGGTGGCGGGAGACTCTCCCATCTGGCCGCCTTGTTGTGACTCTCACCTCCCCCTCACCTCCCCCTCCTCTTTGCAGCCTTCGCTCCACGAGGGGGTACAACCTGGGAAACTCACCCTTCTGGTGAGGCCCTAGGCCAGAGAGAGCTCGCACTGGCTGACCGCGTCTGGCCCCACATCCCAGGAGAGCCAGGAGACTCCCTCCGGTCACCTTGCGACCCACCGCCTCCCACGCAGTCTCTCTCGTGGTGCGGCCTACTTGGCTGGGCCCAGCGTCTTTCCCTTCCAGTGACTCTTCCTCCCACAAGAGACAGGGGAATCCCCTCACCTTCTAATTTCACCTACTGAGCCCTTCTGGGCACTCCTCCAGTGGCGACCGCCCTTCCTCCAGGAGGTAGAGGCGTGTCGGCTCCAGGGATTTCACAGAGCCCTCTACCATGGCCTAGCATGGCCAGAATGCACCACGCATCCCTGCACCCTCCTGGGCCTTGGCCTGCTGGCCTATCCCTCTCTACTGGTGCCACGGCACCCACACAGGTGGTAGCCAGCCTCACTGGGATTCCAGGGAGGGTCAGCCTTGCACTGCTTTCCACGATGGTGGCCAGGCAGTCAGTGGCCCAGGTGCGGCCTAGGAGCCATATTCACCTCTAGTTGACTGCAGGGTGGAGTACCTAGATAAAGGGGCCTGAACCAGACTCACACACACAGTCAAGGAGGGCATGGAACGTGCCCCAGTGGAGCAATCAGCTACCACCTGGTACTGCAGCAGTACCAGCAGAGTTGCTGGGGTTGTAAGCTCAGGCTTCACCTACAGCAGGGCCAGTGAGGATCACAGTTCATTATGTCAGAGAGAGAGAAAAAAAAAAGGTTAGTTTCTTGTTCAAGACCATACGGGTTCCTCTCTCAAGCAGCCCATATGAGTCTCCAGTTACAATTGCCACTGGGGTCCCTCTCTATAGCGATACCCAGAAACTCAGCCTTCATGTGGGTCCCTCACTACAGTGACCCCCATATGAGGACAGCACGCATCTCTCTCTCTGTGCCTCTCTCTCTCCCTCTCTCTCTCTCGCCTCTCTGCATCCTAAGCCTATGCATCCTCAACGCTGCCTAACAGGGCCCACCACCCGGTGAATGCCCATTTGGCACCCTTTGTAACACATGCATCTTTTGTCTTCCCAGATGGTCAAGGCCAAGAAGTGCACGGCGTGCAGTGCTAACATCCTGCCCCATGCCCCTGGCCCCCTGTGTGCCGCATGCCTCCACCACCACCACGACCTATCCCTGGATCAGTCCACCGGCATGGGCCCAAGCAACCCTGGCCCTAGCAGCTCTTCTTGGCTGGATCCAGGTGCCTTCCTTCTACAGAGCCAACAGGCCACTGTAGCAATGATGGAGAGTCAGCAGAACTTTATGCTGAAGGTGATTGAAAAATTGGAGTCCCTCACCCAACAGAGATTACCGGCGACACAACCTCTGGAGCAAGACGTCGGGGGAGGGGTCAGCAAGGAGCACATGGATCTGACGGAGCCTACCCCGGATAATCACAAACCTGACACTGGGGAGGACATAGACCTGCCGGAGGAGGAAAATGGAGCAATCTCCAACAAAGAGGACTTGGAGCCACAGGCCATTCCATCGCTCACCTCAAAATATGCTCCTTTGATATGGTTCCAGTCCTCATTAAAATCATCAAGACCACCATGGGGTTCAAGATGGAGGAAAGCAAACCTGAATCCAAATTGGACCACCTGATCCAGCAGAGGTCCACTATTAGAGAGAGTTTTCCCGTCTGTCCGGCGATCGAAGACATTGTCACTAAGGAATGGCAGTCCTCCAATCCAGGCCGGATGCCGAACAAAAGAAACCTGGACCGTATGTATCCCGTTCAGGAAGACAAGGCCAACACCTGGTGCACCGCCCCAACAGTCGATCCTCAGGTGGCCGTGCTTAGCAGAAGGACTAGTCTACCTTGCGGAACAATCTCCTTAAAGGACCCTACATACAAAAGGGTCGAGGAGATGCTAAAGAAGGCTTTCGAAACAGAGGGCATGGTGGCAAGAGCATCCACAGCAGCCATTTATACAGCACGGGCACAGATACATTGGCTAGAGGAACTCCTGGAACAGGCCAACCCCAAGTCTAGAGAGACAGAAGTATTAGAGTGCACCCTCGATGCAGCAAGATATCTAGCCGATATGGCGGTAGACTCTCTCAGACTTAACGCAAGGGCCACAACCATCACAAACAGGGCTAGGCGGGCTTTGTGGCTTAAACTGTGGGAGGCCAACAATGAGTCCAAGACTTTACTACAAAACCTTCCCCTAAAGGGTAAACATGTTTTTGGGGAGGGTCTGTTAGAGTTTCTGAAGCAGAAAGATGAGGGCAAGGAACTCCTTAGAAACAAAAGTAGGCACTCCTATCTACCCTCTGCTAGACGGAGATTTCAGGGGAGCCAAAGATCTTACCAAACTCACAGAGACACACACAAAATCACCTCCTTTCATGGTAGAGGCTCTTACACCTCATCACGCACCCCCACCACCCAATCCTACCACCCTTCACCCTTCAGAACCTGTGGATCTAGGTTCGGAGGAAGAGGTAGAGGTCAGCGAGGTAAGCAACAATGACTGCTCACATAGGATCCCTTTGGGACAAGGGCACTGCCCCCCCTGTGGGTCAAAGACTAGCGCTCTTCAGCCACCAGTGGTTGCACACCACCTCCGACAAATGAGTTCACGAAGTCGTGTCCCGAGGCTACTCGATAGAGTTATCGGAGTCTCCCCGACACACAGGTTCATCACATCACCGATCACAAAAAAGAGGGCCATGGCTCATCAGGTACAACAGATCCTGTGGAACCTGATCAGCAACAGGGCGATACAGCCTGTATCACCACACGAGCAGGGGTTGGGAGTTTACTCCATCTTCTTCCTTGTGCCAAAGAAAAACAGCGAACTTCGCCCCATCCTGGACCTCAAACACCTAAATCAGCACGTAGTCCCCCAGAGGTTCAGATGGACACTCTGAGGTCAACACTATGCAGTATTCATGTGGGCAACTTCCTGATGTCCATAGACCTCAAGGACGCATACCTCCACATTCCCATCAGGCCGAAACACAGGCAGTACCTCAGATTCCACATATTCGGCCAGCATTTTCAATACCAGGCACTACCCTTCAGGCATTCCTCATCTCCAAGAGTCTTTACCAAAGTATCAGTGGTACTAGTGGCCAGACTCTGAGAACAGGGTCTCAATATCATCCCCTACCTCGACGACTGGCTGATCCGGGCGCGATCCAAGAAGCGCTCTCGCCAACACATCACCCTCACTCTAAGGGCCCTCGAACAGCATGGCTGGGTAGTAAACCTGGACAAGAGCCACCTGGTGCCCACGCAACAGACAGAGCATCTAGGCACAAGCCTAGACACAGCAAAGGGATGGGCGAGAGCGTCCAAGGCAAGGCTCCTCAACCTGATCAGTCTGGCACGCAGAGTGCGCACCAACCGTCAGGCATCCATGGCAAGCCTAGCCCAGCTACTAGGTTGCATGGCATCCTGTATCGACCTGGTCCCCTGGGCCAGATGGCACATGTGGCCACTGCAGACACACGTCCTCACATGGGGATCCCCGAACGAACACAACCTGGAAACTACTCTCCCGTTACCACTATCGGTGAGAAAGTCACTAACATGGTGGACAGTCCGCGCCAACCTAACCAAAGGAGTCCCACTGGAGGCTCCCTTTCAGGTCTCCATCGAGACGGACGTGAGTCTTCAGGGTTGGGGTGCTTGCTTGGCCAACAGGATGGCACAGGGCCGATGGACCCCTGCAGAATCCAGGCTATCCATCAACGTCCTGGAAATGCGGGCAGTCTACCATGCACTAACAGCCTTCAAGTCCGCTATCTTGGGACAATCGGTGCTGATCTGCTCCGACAACCAAGTGACAGTGGCATATATTGCCAAACAGGGAGGCACCAGAAGCAGAGCAATGCTGAGGGAGGCGGCAAGGGTCCTTAACTGGGCACAGTCCCACCTCTCCCACCTCAGCGCAGTCCATCTCACCAGAAAGCTTAACATTCAAGCACACTGGCTCAGCCGACAGCAAGTCCACCCAGGGGAGTGGCATCTCCACACCAGTCTCTTCCAGCTGATACAGGAGACCTGGGGACCCATTGCCATGGACCTCATGGCCACGGCACAAAACGCGCAGGCCACGGACTACTTCTTGAGATACAGGGAGAGTCATTCACAGGGAACCGATGCTCTGTCACAACCTTGGCTCTGGGACCACTCCTACATCTTCCCACCGATTCCCCTGCTACCTCAAGTACTCACCAAAATCCGCTCCTCGGGATGGACCATCATCCTAGTGACTCCCTACTGGCCGTGAAGAACGTGGTTTGCCACGATCCTTTCAATGATGTTGCCCACTCTCAGATTACCCTACTGACCCAACATGTTGACCCAGGGTCCAGTACTACACCCGGCCCTCAGGACCCTGAAGCTCACAGCCTGGCTCCTGAAAGGAGAAGACTAAGAACCACGGGTTACCACGACTCAGTCATTGCAACAATGCTGCAGTCCAGACATTCTTCAACCACTTCTATCTATGGCAGACAATGGCCGGTGTTCACCAAGTGGTGCTGAGATCGAGCAATGGACCCGGAACTTGCTGACATGGCTACCATCCTGTTATTTCTTCAGCAAGACCTGGATAGGGGACTGTCTCACTCATCCCTCAGGGTACAGCTGTCAGCCATTGGAGCTGCTATTGGGTCCATAGGGGGCCACAGCCCCGGTGCCCACCCAGATGCCCTGTGCTTCCTAAGGGCAGCCGAGATTCTACGACCTCGAGTGCGCCTATCCATCGCTCCTTGGGACCTCCCCCTGGTACTGGACTCCCTCAGCTCGGCCCCATTCGAACCACTTCAAAATGTAGACTTGTTCTGGGTTGGTCTGAAAACCTGCTTTCTCATGGTGATATGCTCAGCCCGCAGAATCGGGGAGTTAGGTGCACTGTCCTGCAGAGAACCCTACACAGTGTTCACGCCGCACGGGGTATGCTTATGCACTGTCCCAGACTTTCAACCAAAGGTCTCCTCTCCCTTTCACAGGGAGCAAACTATGGAGTTACCCACATTCACAGGAGACTCTCAATCAGGAGGCATTGCCGTCCCACAATACCTGGAGGTAGGCACCACCCTATCCACGTACATAACTAGGACACAACCTCTATGAAAGACAGAGAGGTTGCTCATAGTCACAAGGGGCCAGAGACAGGGGAATGCAGCCTCCAAGACCACCATTGCTGGTTGGTTATGGAGAACCATTCAGGAGGCCTACATAGCAAAACAAAGGACACTGCCTCGGGGGATCAAGGCGCACTCCACTAGGGCGGTAGCTACCTCCTTGGCGGAGAGGGCCAATGTGTCAGCGGAGGACATCTGCAAGGCAGCTACATGGACTTCGATCCACACCTTTGCCAGACATTATCGTTTAGATCATCTGTACCAATTGCAACCTACCTTTGCAATACAGGTCCTCTCTTCGGCCACCAACACTTCCTTTCGCCCCCTAGACCACTCTATCTCCCTCCCGCGGGTACAGTACTGCTTCTTATCTACCCATGAGGTAATGTCTGGAGTGCCATGGATGATCAACCAATCACAATGGGTGTTTACTCACCTGGTAAAGGTGATTGTGTTGGTTGACATCCATGGCACTCTACGACCCACCCGACACAGTAGTCATGAGGCGACCAGGGTATAATAGACAGCATTGATCTGAACTGACTGTTTCCTTGCCTTATCATCTGACATCCAGGATGTCCACCGTCAGCCCACTAGGGATCGAGTCTAGATTGTATTATCAGGGAAATAAAGTAAGGGCCCATGGCCCGAATTGACAGTCACTTCGCTCTGCTTATTTGTTCTGAATAGACATCTCAATTTGTGTATTTTTTTCTTTATCTCCTATTGGTATTGCCTGTCAGTAACCTTACTTTCAGCTTTGGAAGATTCGAACTGGACAGCAGGGGTTTCTGGGACCTGGATATGGTAGAAATCTGATCCTAGAGTCATGTGCATCACTAGCCTTTCAGGTGGGTTAAAACCCACGAGGTAATGTCTGGAGTGCCATGGATGTCAACCTTTACCAGGTGAGTAAACACCCAACAGCCAAAATACAAGGGTTGAGCATAGAAGTGCTAAGAGCAATAGCAGGAAGGAGCAAAGTAATTCCAGAGAAGTTGCTTAGGAGAAGGGAAGGAGGGGAGAGGCAAAGTATGTAGGAATGTTATTTCATATAGAGAGGAAGCAGAGAAAGTAGTCTGACTCATGAAGGTACTGCAACAAGGGGTAACAATGGTTCAAGAATGAAAATAGCGGAGCAAGTAGACTGGCCGGCAAGGGGGGGGGGGATTATAGTAAGCTGAATAATAATATTTGTTTATTTTATTTATTTGTTATTCAGATAACACCTTTGAGCACAGGAGCTCTTTTTCAAAGGCTCTACATCAGTATAAGACAAAGAACTGAATGTGAGGCAAGTACTCAAAAGGGTTTCAATTTATTCATGGTGTATTGTGCAAAGTACAGTATGGTATTTTTCTTTGGGAAAGCCCAAGATTATTTCAGTTTTTGGGGGAGGCTCAAAATATTTTCCATGGATTTGGGGAGACTCACTGCAAGAAAGTCTAAGAATTATTGGTTTAGGTCAAGATTCTTACAACCTCTCAGCACAACTTTTTAAGGATCAGATTGTGTCAAACCAGCATGATCACCTTCTTCAAGGGGATGACCAGGGAGGAGGACAGGGGTATGACCATTGTTGTAGTCTCTCCAAACTTTAGCAAGGCCTTTGATGTCATGATGTGTATCAAGTTTCTTGAAAAATACACAAGGCATACAAAAGGTGGACTGCAACTTGCATGGGGGCAGGAATTAGAGGGTTGTGGTGGATAAGCACTACTCCAACTGGAGAGTGGTTCTCAGTGGTATCTCTCAAGAATCAGTACCGGGGCTACTGTTGCTAAACATTTTCATTAATTATATGGAAGCTGTGATCTCCTACAGGATGCTTCAGTTCTGTAATGGTAGGAAGCTATAAGAAGAGCAGTGAGCTCCCTTGAGGATGTGAACAGACTTCATGATGACTTAAACAAGCTAGGAAATTGGCAGAGCTGGACTGGTCCAATAGGATACCTGGAAATTTCCAGATGGGTTCCCCTCTGTGGAGTACCTGCCACCTTCTAGACGCTACACATTTTTGCTTTTATCATCTATTTTCTAATTAATGGGGTATTTAGAGCACTGCAAGTTACTGTAAGATGCAAGCACACAGCTAGTTTGAGGAGCTTCTGCATCCCTACACCCCAAAGTGCTCTCTTAAATTGGCAGGGGAGGCCCTCCTGGAGGTCCCTGGGGATAAGTTGAAATCTTCTGGGAACCGGGTATTTGTGGTGGCCGCCCCAGTAGTGTGACATTCGTTGCCGGGGTACCTTCCGGAGGTGCCTTCCCTTGAGGCCTTTAAAAAAACATCTTAAAACACTCCTCTTCCAACAGGCCTTTGCAGCCTGGGGAACATACTTTAAAACCACTAGACATCATGAGATTTAGTTAATATAGAATTTTAAGGGTTGTATTTATGGATTTTTATATATTTGTAATATGTGTTTTTCCTAATGCTGTTTGTTTGTGTGACCCCCCTGTTACCCAGGGTTACTAGAATCCCAGTAAGACCTAGTGGCAGGCAGGGAAGGCAGCTTGTGAAACTCCAGTTAAATGGATTTCACTCTGTCTCACTCTGTTCTCAGTCTCAGCTGAGACTGAGGGATGACATCACCATAGAACTATCACAGCTGCATGAGCCACAATGGAATCTGCAGAAGGGAGTTAGAGTAGAATGTTGGGAGGTTTGAACAGTCAGTCTGTGGGCAGTTGGAGTTGGAGATTGTTGTGAGAGGAGCACAGCAACTTTGTGCTCAGGCTGTTGGAGCCTCAGCCCTGAAATAGGGCTACAGAGACACAGTAGCTGTTTTTTAAAGTGCTGGAAACTGCTGATTCGGGTCTCTGTGCCCCATCCCTCAGGGGATGGGGCAGGAAGGTTTGCCTGCTATTCCAGGGGTAACCCCTGGATACTGCTGGAGAAAGAAGCTGCCTTATTTTGTCCACGTGTGTGGGGTACAAGAAGATTTCTAGATCTGCCTGTGGGGCACCTGCAACCAAAGGGTGAGTTCTGCTCTTTCTAAAGGGCCCATGTTTCATCCTGAACTGTGTTAAAGTGGGGATTGGACTACTGAAGTGGTGGGAGGCCTAGAGTAATAGGCTTAGCCAAAAGTAAAAGTATGTTCAAGTCCAGCACAAGGGAAAGTCAAGACATGTAGAGGAGATGTGATATATGTCTACCCAGTAATCTACACTGCCAAGCTTTCAAAAGAGTTGTTTAGTATCCAGAGAAATGGCCAGGTATGGATTGTGGGAGCTGGAGGTGGGAACCCTCCCCCCATCTTCAGTAATCAGGTCCACCTCTACGGATTTGCTCTGTGGATTTCTACTTTGCCTCATGCACTCGGCCAATGATGAGGGAAGTACCCAGACATGGGATGGAAGGAAAATTCCCTCTAAGAGTCAAAGGCTCTAAGCTGGTTTGGGGAGCCACCAATTGTAAAACTGGTTCATTCCCATAATGGACCATGGATCAAGTGGCTGACAGGGGAGCTGGGCTAGTGGGGAAAACCCAAGTAGTGTACAAGTCAGGCTGTGTACCCAAAGCTATGTGCAAGTCTGGACTGTGTGCCTGGTGAGTTTAGAACCTGAGGTTGAAATGTGAAGATGTGTTCTGTGTCTCTAATCCGCATTACCAGGAATGTAGCCCCGTGGGGGTCCATCTATGCTTTCTTTGTCCAGTTTGGATGTGAATAAAAGCCACACTGTAGAATCCCATTCCTGGTTCTGGACATTTCAGTTAATGCTTCCTGTGTTCGTATTTACTTGGGTGCCCCTGTGCAGAGTAGCCAAACCTAGGCCCCTTGTGCCGAGTAGCCTAGTCCTCCCCGAACCCAGCCCCCACCAGGTACTGCTGTCAGCTTCAACAACATGCCACCTGTAATTTTGCAAAAAGGCAGGGGTCTGGGGGTTACATTTGTATTTTGTAAGGGCACTCTCTGACTAAGGGAAAGGGCACCCAAAATAAATAATCTCTACTACTCCCACTGCTACTACTACTACTACTACTAGTTTATCAAATTTAAGTGGAACATTGATATGAGTATACTACCTTGGGCCTTCACTATTGATTTTCAATGTGGGCTCCTGTATTCACTTTCCAGATGGGCCTCCTGTACCCCAGTCCAACTCTAGTAATTGGGCAGTATTCTGGAGTCATAGATTCAGTGTAGCCAAATGCAAAATGCTACACTGGTGGAGAAAAAACACCAGTAGGATCGCCACCCTGCCAGGTGTAATTCTTTTCTGCAATTAAGGAGGAAACATATCTGTTGCTCATAATAGACAACACACTGATGCATGACAAATAGAGCATGGCCACTGCTCAGAGGGATAGCAGAAGAGATCAAAATAGTGGATCAAGCAGAGGAAGTGATCCGCCCGCTTTACAATGTCTTGGCAGGGGCCACCTGGATGACTGTATGCAGTTCACAGGCTCCTCAATACAAAAATGACTTTGATGCAGTAAAGAGGGTCTGCAAAATGATTAGGGTTACGGGGAACAAAAGATACAAGGACAGTCTAGTGATCCTTAACGTGCACATAGAAGAAAAATAAGCTGAGAGGGGGCAAAATAGTAGTGTTCCACATACTTATGGGTACTGACAAAGTTGAGCTAACAAGATGTTTCATTGGGTGTCCTCCAGCAGCATGTAGAGACACATCCTGAAGCTGAGAGATGGCAAATTAAATGGGAGGGTGCAACTTTAGCAAGCATCTGTTCTCCCAGAGAGTGGCAAACCTACTGATCAACCTATCAGCAGAAATAATGTATGTGAAGACTGTATAGGCCTTCCAGGTAAGCCTGGACAAATTTATACTTACCAGAGGAATTACAGGGTAACCTATGTGGCAGAGTGGGTATAGGAGCCCTATAATTAAGTAATGGGGCATTTGTTGAATGGGTTTACCACACACCCAGTGCATAATAAGGCAGTAAATCAAAGGGATTAGCATGGCAGCTGGCAGCTCTCAGCAGCATGATTCAAATATCGAATAGCCAGAGACACTTGAGCATCATTTATTTACACGAATATGCCTATTTTTAGGCCCGACCAGGGAGAGTGCAAGTCAAAACACCCATGACACAATGGTACAAAGAAACATTAAAGTATTACAATGTGTAAAAATAGGCTAGTAAAATATACAAATGTAGCTGAAATGAGTAAATACAAAGCAACAAGGAAGAAAATCATATATCATATTTCAAAAATGTAAGGGGTGAAGCATTAGCAAAATTACATGCTGTAAGAAACAGATGCAGTGTAATTGGAAGAAAACAGTACAAGAAACTATAGACACATTAAAGAACAAGCATTTGTCATTGCTGAATGTTTGCTTGCTGATATTAGCATTGGCAATACAGGAGTTAGACAGATGCAGAATAGAAATGGCAGTGAAGTACTGAAGTTCACAAAAACCCCACCTCCATCCTGTAGAGATGGACAGGCATTGGGGTAAGTGTTTGGGTCATCGCCTGTGACGGGCATGCCATGTCATCTCACCCCATTCTGCAGACAGCAAAATATGTTGAGGTGTGCCTTAGGGTGTTTGGCTTTACAGTCACCCCATTCCATAAGGACATATGCAGAAATGGGTGCAGCATAGAAAAATGGGGTGAAGTCTGAGGCCCAAGAGTCCAAGGTACACCTTGATGCCTGTCACTGGCTGGAGGTGGGGGTGGGATGCCATGAGCAGTACAGTCAGCAATCCAAAGGCACACCCCGATGCCTCTCAGTCTGTACAGGGTAGGACATTATGGTTAGAAACCCTAACGCCTCGGGCGTTTCTTGCTATTTACATTACAAATTTTCAACGTGGCCTTTTTGTGACCCCACCTCATGAAAGCATGTGGGACCTCTTCTCATGAAGAGTGGCAGTGTGATTATGTCAATGTGTCCCGAACATTGACTTCCAACAGTGACAGTGCCATTCTGCGCCACATGTACGAAAACACAGATGGGGCAGGATGTGAAGAATTACAGCTGCACCATTCACAAGGAGATGTGAAGAGATGACAATGTTGAAAATCTGTACTGGGAATATTAAAAAAAACTTGCATGTCTGAGCCTACGGTACGTGGAAACTAATATCCTAACATACTAAAAGCCAGCAGATTAGGCCTAGTGGTCTTTCGTGTCTGCTCAGTAGCCAGCCCCTATTGGGCACTCGCTCTTCAACCCCCCAGCCCCCGAGTGGGTCATCTTCAGCTTCAGTATACCCATGCACCTGTCCCACCTCCTCTTAAAGTCCTCCACTGTGGCCTCCTCCACTAGACTCCTGGGCAGTGCATTTCATGACCCCACCACCCTCTCAGTGAAGTAATGCCTCCCACGTTCTCCCCTGTAATTTCTCCCCTCCAGCTTCCACTCAATCCCCCTGGTTGTGCCCCCTTTCTTTAGCATGAACATTTCTTTGGCTCTGCCCCTGTTAATCCCGTTCACATATTTGAAGACCTCTATCATGTCCCCCTGTCTCTTCTCTCCTCCAGTGAGTACAGCACAAGGGTTTCCAGCCTTTCCTCATAGGTCCTTTCACTCATGCCCTGAATCATCCTGGTTGTCCTCCTTTGAACCCTCTGAAGCAATGCTATGTCCTTCCTAAGGTGAGGTCTCCAGAACTGCATGCAGTACTCAAGATGCGGCCTGACCAAGGCATTATACAGAGGAAGGATCACCTCCTTCCTCCTGAACATTATTCCCCAGGCTATGCAGCCCAGAATCCTGTTTGCTTTTGTCGCAGCTCTTCTGCAGTTTTCAGTGTTATTCATTTTGGTGTCTACCACCACCCCCAGCTCCCTTTCACTTGTTGTGGCTTGCAGTGAGACCCCTTCCAGGGTGTATACATGACCTGGGTTTCTGACCCCCAGATGCAGCACCCTACACTTCACTGGATTAAACCTCAGTCCCCACCTTCTTGACCAACCCTCCAGGGTATCCAGATCCCTCTGGACTATCTCTCTCGCTTCCTCCCCATCTGCCAGTGCTCCCAGTTTTGAGTCATCTGCAAAGAGGCTCATCCTTCTCCTAACCTCCCTCCCTATATCAGAGACATAGGCACTGAACAGGAGTGGCTCCAATACCGAACCCTGGGAACCCCACTGAAGACCTTCCTAGGGGAGGAGACTATCCCACCAACCACTACCCTCTGTGTTCTTTCCTTTAGCCAATTTTCCACCCATCTAAGCAACTGTCCTCCTTCCCCCATCCCCCCCCAACTTTGTCAACAACCCGATGTGGGGTACCGAGTCAAACGTCTTACTGAAATCCAGATATAGGATGTCCACTGGTCTTTGTCAGTCCAGGGTCCCCATCACCCAGTTGTAAAAATCTATGAGGTTGGTCTGACATGATCTCCCCAGGACAAAACCATACTGTTTGTCATCCATGTGCCCCAATCTTTCCAGTTGCCTCCCGAGCTGCTCCTTGATGAAGCCCTCCATTAGTTTGCCTACCACAGACGTTAGGCTGACAGGTCTGTAATTTCCCATCTCCTCCCTAGACCCCCCTTTGTGGATAGGCACCACATGAGCCAACCTCCAGTCTTGAGGCACCCATCTTGTCAGCAGAGAGGCGTTGAAAAGTGCAGCTAGTGGAGCTGCTAGTTCGTCTGCCAGTTCCTTCAGAACCCTCAGATAAAGCCCATCTGGTCCTGGTGCCTTATCAGTATCAGTACCTGAAGGGCCTCCCTTACCCTGTCCTCTGTGATTTCTCCCTCCCAAACCCTTCCCCTCAACTAAACACCCATCCCCTTCTAGGCCTGGACCACCCGGTGTCCCAGTCTCTTCCGGTCCTCTCGACTCCATCTGACCTCTCCGCTCAGCTGTCTCCCCCTCCCTCCCTTCCGGCTGAATGGATCCCCAGCCTCCTTCCATAAATATTGAGGCAAAATACTCATTTAGTACCTCTGCCTGCTCCCCCACCTCCTGAGCCCATCCCTCCTTAGTCCTAATCCTGGAGATACGTGCTCTCCCTTTTCTTTTCTCCCCTGTGTATCTGTAAAATCCCTTTCCACCTCTCCGGATATCCCTAGCTAGGTTTTGCTCCATCCTCGCCTTGGCTCCTCTCTCCACTCTGGTGACTCTCCTTGCTGTCAACTTGTAGTCTCCTCTCTCCCTTGTCCCCCTGGAGTGCTTAAAACATGCATAGGTAGCCTTTTTATCCCTCTCCACCTCTTGCACCTCCCTGGTCCACCAGCACAGCTTGTTGGCTCTACCATTTTTATGCCTTACCCTTGTACATGAGCTAGTAGCCACCTGAACCCTTTTCTTAATGGTCTCCAACAAGATACCAACATCCATGTCTGGTCTAATCTTGTTCAAGCACTCCCTTAGAATCCTGCCCATGCCCACGAAGTCTGCCCCCTGAAGTCCATTACTACTGCATTTGAGTGGTTATCCTCCCCCCACCCCAGACACAGCAGAAATCAGACTGTTTATTTATTTATTTAAGCATTTTAGTGGGCTACACACCTCCAGACCCCTTATCTGGTCACTGTCTGCAAGGACAATGTCCAGTATCCTCCCTTCCCCTCCCTAGTAGGTTCCGCCAGCTGTTGGACCAGGAAGGCATCCTGAAACACATCCATCAGTCTCTGCTCCCTGGCCCCCGCTGATGTCATAGTGTCCCAGTCTGCCCCTGGCATATTTAGGTCCCCCTTGACCACCACCCTACCCTTCCCATGTTCACAGTGCCCCTTGATGTTCTCAACTAATTTTTCCTCCAGGGCCTACTTCATTATGGGGGGTCTGTACACCACCCCTATTTTCAATCTTTTGCCTCCCCTCATTTGCAGGGTTACCCAAATTGCTTCCACTCCTCCATCAGTCTCCTCCACTCCACTAACCACTATGCCATTTTTGACTATCAGCGCTACACCCCCCCTACCTTCTTCTCTATCCCTCCTGAATATTGTGTAGCCCTCCAAGTTTAGGTCCCAATCATTCTTCTAGGTGGTCCATGTCTCCGTAATCGCTGCCACATCCACTGATCCCTCAGCCAGCATCGCTTGGAGCTTGGGCACTTTGTTGCCCATGCTCCTGGCATTGATCAGGACCGTCCTCCACCCTATCCCTCCTCCCCTACCCAATTGTCTTGGCCCTAAGCAATCCCTATTTGCCCTTTCCTGCACAGCTCTGGCTTTATTAACATTGCAGTCACCTGCCCTCTTTTTTCGCCCTAGACCTGGAAACTCGAGAAACCCTCCTGATTCCATTTCTGCACTTATCCCTCACCCCTTTACAAGTTTAAACCCCACTTCTCTCCTATGTATCCTATCCCTGGTATATAATCCTTTGTCCTCACATGTGTCCCCCAAGTCCCCCACCAGCCCAAACCCTTCTGCCCTACACCAGTCCCTGAGCCACTGGTTCACTCCCCTGAGTTTGTGCTTGGTCTCCCCGGATGCCCTAGGTACTGGTAGGATTTCCAAGAAGAAGACTGAACTTCCTATAGAGTGGCAGACCCTGGTCAGTTCCTGAAACCTTGCCTGGATTTCCAGATCGCTGTTCCCCTCCAAATCATTTGTGCCCAGATGTACTAGGAAATCTGGGGATCCCCCGCATTCCAATGCTAATGAGTATAGCTGGAATTTGGCCTTGTGAACAGATAGGCCTGGGATACATTTAGCCTTGACTGGGCTGCTTTTTCCTCCCCTACCCCATCCCACTGGAAGCCCCTGGTTGTGGAGTCTCCCAGTAGGATCACCTTCACCCCCACCAACTTACTGGCCCTTTTGATCCCTTCCAGGCTCTTCCTTCTTTCATTGACCCCCAGCTTACTCCTCCCACCCCCTTCAGTCCGGGGATCACTAGTCTGTGCATGCCCTACCATGCTCTTTCTTCTGCTTGCGGCTCCCAGTTTATTCCTCTCCCCCCAACCTCCTGGGTGACTGATTGCTCCCTCGATCTCCCCAGACTCCTTTTGGGCCAGAACTACAGGCCACCCACCCAGACATCCTTCTACTGCTTCCCTCTTTCCTCCAACCCCCCCTCCGGTCTTGTCTCCCCCACCCCATCTGGCATATTTCTCCCTACCCTCCCTTCCTCCATCCCACCTCATCTGATTTCTCCCACCCTGATGCTGACCTTTCTAGAGTACACCCTAAAACCCCCCTCTCCTTGGCTGACTTCCCCAGCCTCAGTGCCTGCCTGACCCCAGTTCTTCCCCCTAGCCTCGTCACCTCCCCTGCCCCATCCCTTCCCACTTGCTAGTCAAACTCTCGCTGCCTGCCTGACCCCATCCTGTTCCACAACCTCTCCTGCCCCCACCCTCTCTGTCTTGCTGACCAAACTCTCTCTGTCCACCTGTTCCTCCCTCCCGCCAGCCTCTTCCACCTCTTCTCCTGGTACAGCATGGTGTATATATTACTAAGTGTGATACTTGCCCCTGACTTGCTTTCTCCTACCCCCCCTCCTTTGCTCCCTCTAATCAACCCCCCCTCCTGTGAAGTGTTTTCCGTTCGTTGCTTGTATTGTGCCCTACCCCTCCGTAGTTCCCATAGGGTCCATATACCCCTGTTCCTTGGGGTATACCTTAGTGGCCTCGCCTCCTCCCATGGGGCCCTTTCCACTCCTTTTCTCCCCATTCCTCCCCCCTCATGCCTTCTAGCTCTCTTCTGATCCCCTCAACCTCCTCCATAAGTTCTGTCAGCTGAAAACACACTGGACACCCTCTGAACCTCCATGACCAGTTTAGGATTATTGCTGCCCCACTCCCCATACACTCAATCACCCTACCGAAGATGCCCACTCTGGCCAGCCCCAAATCCAGCCTCATTTTGATGTGAGCAGTACAGCCCCCTTGCAGAACCAAATTATGCAGTAGCTCACAAGGACACTAGCTGTTTGTCCCCTCTCCCAGCAGAACTCAGGTTACAACACTTCTCCCTCTTTCCCTACAACAGCTAGTTTTCCAGCCCCAGTTCTCAAGCAGAAATTTTTTCCACCTCAAAAAGATCAGTAGCAATAAACAATTTCCACAGTATGCCTACTCCCACAACTGTGGTCAGCATACACAGTTATACAGACTGCTATAATGTGTCCCCCTCTGATAGCAGTAGACAATGTTGGCAACCCAGCATACAGGATCCTTGTCCCCCACTCAGCTGTAACCAGTTCACCAGGCTAAGTATTAATCAGTTTACAGTTAACATGTCCCGCAGCTGCAGGTAGTCAATGGTGCCCAAGCAGGCACAGCATACAGTCCCCTTTTCCCTCAATCAGCAACAATCCAAATCACCCTCTCTCAGCTTGCCCCTCTCCAAGGTTGCAGTTAGTCAATGGTGCCCAAGCAGGCACAGCATACAGCTCCCTTTTTCCCAATCAGCAGCAGTCCAGAACACCCACTCACATCTTGCCCCTCTCCAAATCTCCATCCCCACCAACCATTTAATAGATGTCGGGGCCAGGTTGGGTGGTGTGGGACAAACAAGACCAGCTCTCTTGAGTTGCAATTGGGCTAATGACCTTTATAGCCCAGTCGCATAGTCAAAATTTGTGCCCTTAGCACTGATTGGCCCCACTGCTCCTTGCTCCTAAGTGGTGGCGGCCCTCCGATCCACTCCCCCGCTGCCAAGGAGGCTCTGGTTGGCCCAGTCCTGCTCCTGGCAACAGTCACCTTCCACCAACCACCGATGTGGTCATGTCCTCTCCCGCCACCGATGGGGCCCCGGAATTGCCTGCCCCAGCTCCCCACAGCAACAAGACCAGCTCTCTTGAGTAGCATCTGGGCTGATGACCTTTATAGCCCAGTCGCATAGTCATAATTCGTGCAGTTAGCGTGCAACGCATACATGTTACACAGTCATTTTATGGATGTTCGTCACCAAATTTTCAACATAGGCATTGTAGAACTTCTGCTTATGAACAGTGTCACTGTGAGTTTCTTAAAGTGTCCCGAACACTGATTTTCCACAGCGACAGTGCTATTCTGCACCAGAAGTGCAAAACCACATGTTGGCCAGGATGTGAAAAATGACAGCTGTACTGTTCATAAGGACGGTCAGAAAAATGGCAATGTTGAAAATCTGGAGTGAACATATTACAAATGTGCGAAGTTATGAGCATGCGTGGAAACTGTGCAATGCATGCTCGTAACAAAGTCATTTTATGGACTTTCATCATCAAATTTTCAACATAGGCATTTTAGGACTTCTGCTTCTGAACAGTGTCACTGTTGTTTTTGTAATGCATCTCAAACATGGATTTCCCACAACATCCTTGCTATTCTGCACCATAAGTGCGAAAACACATTTCGGCCAGGATGTGAAAAATGACAGCTGCACTGTTCATAAGGAGGTATGGAAAAATGGTAATGTTGAAAATCTGGAGTGAAAATATTGCAAACTTGTGAAGTTACAAGCGTGAATGGAACCTGTGCAATGCATGCTTGTGGCACACTCATTTTATGGACTTTCATCACAAAATTTTCAACATAGGCATTTTAGGACCTCTACTCATCAATAGTGTCACTGTGATTTTCTTACTGTGTCCTGAACACTGATTTTCCACAGCGACTGTGCTCTTCTGCTCCGGAACTGTGAAAACACATTTCATTCAAGATGTGAAAAATTACTAAAAAACTATTTTTAAATAATTTACTGGTGCGTAGGAGTTTGTGATAGTTAAACTATTTTTAAATAAGTTACTGTGGCTAAGGAGTTGTCATAGCAAAACCTGCAGTGTGAAACAGGAAAAGACAGTATTTCAAGCAACAGAGGGACGTGGATCTAGGTTTACCTTATTTTGTTACAATTCTTAAGATTTTCAGTGCAGGAATAGTTTAAAGCACAGCTGACTTATTTTGGGGCTGACTGCTTTCAGAGCAAAAACCACCAGGACTGTTTTGGGGCTGGGGAGGTTTGCCTGTGTCTGACTTGGATGTGTGGAGTTTTCTCTGTTTGATTAGCAGGGTATTTTCTCTGTCAAATTGTTGCGTAGGGCATCTTGCTGACAGGAAGGAACTCATCACAGTGGTAGGTCAGAGCTTTTAGCTGATTGTTTTGTGAGGGCACAGTTTAGGCCCAACCCCTCCACCCTCACCCCACCCACCCCTGGAAATAGTTCCTTTATACCTGGGGTTCTGACATCATTTCCTCAAGAGAGTAAGGTGCATATCATTGTCATATCCTCTCTAGCACACTGCACTGACAATATAAGCATACACATTGTATAATATATATATATTTCTATATAACAAACCAATCACACACACACACAAAAAAAATGTGGGGAGTACTGCAATGTAATGGCTGTGGGGCAGCAGTCTTCTGGGAGTCTTTCTGGAAGCTGAGAAGCTGCCCTATTTGCAGACAGCTCTCTGCCCTGAGGGAGGAAGTTGCCCGTCTTCAGGCCACACTGGACAGTAGTAAGGGAACCTTTCCCCAGGCCACACTGGATGGTAGTAAGGGAACCTCCCCCATCCAGGAGCACCAGAGCCACCACCACTACTTCAGAGGTCACGAAGAAAGCACAGCAGTTGGACTACAGTGGGCTCAGGGAGGGTGAGGATGGTGGAACAGAGGCACACCCAGTCAGTTCTTCCACACCACAATCCATACACCATTCTGGGTGAGCATAGCTCCCCTATGGATGCACTCCCAGAGGAGACTAAGGAGGCTGAGGACAACTGTCACAAGGGAGGCCCACAGGAAGGAGGCAGAGGACACCACAAGGAAAGGAAGCAGCTCCTGGTAGGGGACTCAATTATTAGGGGGAGAGAACTGGGGGGAGCAGGGAAAACTGAAGTAAGGTGCCTGCCTGGTGCCTTGGCTTGGAGAGACAGAAAGCGCATCCTCAGGATCACGAGAACAGCTGCACAGGAGTCCGAGCTGGATGTCATTGTCCACCTAAGGACAAATGACTTGGCTCATCATGAGATTAGAACAGTGCAGAAGGACTTTGTAGAATTGTGGAGGGGCCTAAGACAAGTAGCACACACAATATCCTTCTCTGAGGTGCTGCCTGTCAATGGCATGAGTGAGGTGAGGGTACATTGCACCATGCAGTTTAATGAATGGTTGAAAAAATGGCTTGGAACACAGGGGTTTGGCTTCATTGGGGACTGGGGTTCCACCTGGAGGGACACCAGCCTATACTGGCAGGATGGTCTGCATCTGTCCAGGAAGGGAACAAGTATTTTGAGCAATCGGTTTAAATGCTTCATTGGCAAGCTTTTAAACTAGTCAAGGGGGGGGAGGCACTGATAAGCAGCAGGAAAATCCCAGCCTCTCCCTACAAAACAGGGTACTAAATGAGAAAAAGACTGAGGTAGAAAGGTCAGTGGGGGGTGCTGCAAAAGGAGGTAAAGCTAATGCCCGTAGAATGAGTAACAAGCTTCCTGAATTAGTGGCCTTGATGGAGGAGGAACATCTGGATATTGTGGCAGTCACAGAAACATGGTACACACAAAACCATGACTGGGACGTAAACATACCAGGATACACTCTCTACAGGAGGGACAGGGGAGGGTAAAAGAAGAGGAGGAGTAGCTCTTTACATAAGGGAAGGAATCAAAGCAACAAAACAAAAGGGAAAACAGGGAGGAGAAGAAGCACTGTGGGTAAATTTGGAGACCGGCAATGGCACCACAATCTGCACAGGGGTTGTATACAGACCCCCTTCTCAGGGGCAGGAAATGGACAAGGAAATGATAGAAAGAATACTTAGAATGGCAGAAAAAGGGGAGATATTGCTGATGGGTGATCTGAATATGCCAGATGTTAACTGGAGTGCAGTTGCAGCAGCCACTTGAAGAGTGGGATTATTCTAGATGCCCTACAGGAGGCATGCCTTAGACAACTAGTATTGGAGCCCACTCAAGAGGGAGCAATCTTAGACCTGGTTCTCTCAAATGGAGATGAAGAGAGGATCACAGATGTAGAAGTGGGTAGCCATCTGGGAACTAGCGACCATCGAACAGTATGGTTCACAATAAACACAGCAATAGAGTCAAGCCATACAAAGGCAAAAGTACTGGACTTTAGGAGGCAGACTTTGCCAAAGTGAGTGAGTGCCTAAGGAATGCACTAGCAAATGGGCAGGAAGGAGGGTGGAAGAATAATGGGGAATAATAAAACTGTCATCACAGAGGTAACAAGCCTTGTGTGAAGCAAATAAACAAAATGAAATGATGTAAAAACCACTATGGTTCTCAAAGGAAGTGGCAGTGAAGGTTCAAGAGAAAAGAAAGCATTCATGAAGTACAAGGAATCACAGAAGGAGCAGGACAGAGAACTGTGTCAGTTAAAGCAAAAGGAGGCTGGGAAGGCAATCAGAACAGCAAAGGCCCAAACCGAGGAAAAGATAGCCAACTCAGTTAAGAAGGGGATAAAACCTTTATAGGTACATCAAGGAGTGAAGGAAGACCAAGGAGGGTTAGTGAGGCTTAATAAAGGGGAGGAGGTGGGCAGAGGGTGACTGTGAAAGGCAGAGATACTAAACAAATATTTTTGCTCAGTATTTACAAAGGAAGTGGGGGAGGTACCTAAAACAAACAGTAGAAACACTCTGGATACAGAAGTTGATACCAGCCCATCTACAGAAGAAAGGGTTATGAAAGAACTCTTAAAACTGAAGGTGGACAAAGCAGTGGGGCCTGATGGGATTCATCCCAGAATTCTAAAAGAACTAAGGGTAGAACTAGTGACACCACTGACTACTCTCTTTAACAAATCATGGGAGGATGGGATGGTGCCTGAGAACTGGAGGAGGGCAGATGTGATTCCCCTTCACGAAAGTGGGAGCAAGGCAGAAGCAGGAAGCTACAGACCTGTTAGTTTAACCTCAGTGGTAGGGAAAATGATGGAATCACTTCTGAAGGAAAGAATTGTCGATTATCTAGAGGTCAGAGGGGCACAGGACCCAAGGCAGCATGGATTCACAGTGGGAAGGTGATGCTAGACAAATCTGATAGCTGTCTTTGACTGGGTGACCAAAGTAGTAGATCAGGGAGGGGCTGTGGACATGGCCTACCCAGACTTTGGCAAGGCATTTGACACAGTCCTACACAAAAGATTAATATACAAGTTAGCCAGCCTGGGAGTGGGTCCCAAGATGACAGCCTGGGTAAAGAATTGGCTGGAGAATAGGACACAGAGAGTAATAGTAAATGGAGTCCACTCAGAAGAAAGGGGGGTTACTAGTGGGGTACAGCAGGGTTCAGTATTAGGAACGGTCCTCTTCAATGTCTTTATAAGCAACATTGCAGAGGGACTGGAAGGAAAAGTATGTCTCTTTGCAGATGACACAAAGATCTGCAACAGAGTTGATGCACAAGGGGGTGGAAAGGATGAGAAGGGACTTGGCAAGGTTAGAGGAATGGTCAAATGTATGGCAGCTTAGATTCGATGCTAAGAAGTGCAAGGTAATGCACCTGGGAAACAAAACCCAGGGAAGATTACACAATGGGGGTGAGATACTAACAACAGCAAAATGGAAAGGGACCTGGGGTAGTCATATCAGATGACCTGAAGGTGGGCAAGCAATGTGAGAGGGCAGCAAGGAGGGCTGGGGGATACTGGGATGCATAGGGAGAGGCATCACCAGTAGAAAACAGGAAGTTATTATCCCTCTGTAGAGACAGTTGGTGAGACCCCATCTGGAGTACTACGTGCATTTCTGGAGACCCAATCTCCGCAAAGACATAGACAGGATGGAAGCTGTCCAGAGGAGGTCAACTAAAATGGTGCAGGGTCTGCACCGGAAGACATATGAAGAGAGACTTAAGGAGCTTAATATGTATAGCCTCAAGGAAAGGAGGGAGGAGGGGGGTATGATAGAAACTTTCAGGTACCTCAAGGGAATCAATAAAGTCCAAGAGGGTAGCAACTTTCAAAAAAAGAGATGTGCAAGAACAAGGGGGCACAATTTGAAGATAGAAGGGGGCAGCTCAGAGGTAATTTAAGGAAGTATTTTTTCACAGAGAGGGTTGTGGATGCATGGAACAGCCTTCCAGAGGAGGTTGTGGAGTCAAAAACAGTGGTAGAATTAAAGCATGCATGGGACAGTCATAAGGCAATTCTAGGGGTTGGGGGTAGGAAGAAGTAGGCTGCTGGTTAACTAGGATCTGCAGCTTATCCATTAGGTAGGGAAATGGGCAGACTGGGTAGGTCAAGCGGTCCTTATCTGCCATCAAAATCTATGTTTCTATCTTTCTATGACAGCTGTACTGTTCATAAGGAGGTGCATGTATAAAAATGTCAGTGTTGAAAATCTGGAGTGAAAATATTGCAGATTGGTGAACTTACGAACATGCATAGCAACTGTGCAATGCATGCTCGTAAAATAGTCATTTTTTTGGATTTTTCCCACCAAATTTGCAACATAGATGTTTTGAGAGCCCTCCTCATGAACACTGGCACTGTCCTTTCATTAATCAGTCCCAAAAGGTGATTCCATGCACTGACAGCAAAATCACCTTTCTGGGCTGAATAACGTCATGACAGTGGCTGAATTCATGAGGAGGGGTCCCAAAAACCCCATGTTGAAAATTTGGTGCCAAAATTCCAAAAAATGTCTGAGATATGCATCAAAGTTGAAAAAAAACTTATTTATGCCATTATACAGCTTACCGGCATTACCTCAGTTCGCAGTCAGCTTTGAAGAGTGCAGACGTGTTCCTGGTTCACCGAAGATCATCGCTTGGGGTTCTGGAGGTAAGTATGGGGTGAGGGGAGTTGTGGGGGAGGCAGGGTGCGCAGATGGTGGGTGTGGGTTGGAGAGGGGCTGCCGGACTTGATGAGGGGCCGTGTTTTGCTTTACAGGTAAAGAAAAAACTCAAAAGACATTGCAGGACTTTTTTTTTTTACAGGGGCATTTTTGGACATTTGGCACACTGGGGTAAGCTCCCAGTGTGCCAACTGACTGTTGAGGGGGCCAGCTGTAGTCAATGGGGAATTGGGCACCCCCCGTTGGTGCAGAAGCGGGGGGCACAAGAGCCGAGGGGGATTGGGCACCCCTTCGGCACAACTCTCCCACTACTCTTTGGGGGACATGCTGATGTGGAGTGGCCCCCATTGGCACATCAAAGTGGAGGGGGACATAATGCCAACAGGGTGGGCTCTGTTGGCAAGTCATAGCTTTCAGGGATGGAAGCCGACAGGGATTGGGGCCCCTGTCGGCA
The DNA here is from genome assembly GCA_016271365.2 of Neoceratodus forsteri. Classification (NCBI taxonomy): domain Eukaryota; kingdom Metazoa; phylum Chordata; order Ceratodontiformes; family Ceratodontidae; genus Neoceratodus; species Neoceratodus forsteri. Next base: position 348,350,105 of record JADMNL010000023.1, read on the forward strand.
AAAACAAGCTTGATGTGGGAGGGGCACATGCTGCCAAGGGATTGGGCAACCCCTCAGCACTGGGGTGAATTAATATTGTTTGTGAACACAGTGGCAAGGCGCCAACATGTTCACAAACAATATTACAGTAGCAGCGTTCTGCCCAGCAATGACGGGTCACTCCCTCATTGCAGCGAATCGCTGAAGCTGCAATGATGAGGCAGCCTGTGATTGCTGCGGTGAAAATGTTACACGTTGGTGGCACCTCTGGAAGCCAGTGTCATCAGCACACTGTGCCTGCATTGGTGCACCATGACCAAGCCCCCAAATGTAATGCCTCTTTTGGCTGCCACACTGACGTGCCTTCCGAACCCATTTCTCTCCTAAGCTGTCACGTAATGTTTCTTGCACATGCACGCAAGCAAACATAAAAAACAGATTGGCTGAAATATGTAAGAAGCAGTAAACATTAGTGCATGAGACTGAAACAGCAAGGACAAGCAGTAGTCATGTCAGCAATGGCAGAGGTGAATCAAGGAGGAAGAAGCAGGTGCAGGGGTCAAAGGCTAAGAGGTAGTGAAGTAGCTCCTGTTTGAAGCAGGCATTGGTAGGTGAGAGATGGATGGATGCAGGCAAGAAGTTCCAGAAATGCAAGCAAAGTGGGAGAAAGCTTGGGATCCCATGGTTGTTTTATGCCTAGGAACAGATAGCAAAGTATGATCTCCTGAGTCAAAAGGATAGTGGAGGTTTAGGGGAGTCAATAGTAGGGCTAGGGAGGAGGGAACACCAATTCTAACAATTTTATCAATCAAGGTACCAAGGCATAGGAGCAGCTAGCCTCTAGTGACAGCCAGTTTAAACCATTGTAAAGCTGATGGTGATAGGTGAGAGATATGAAGCCAGGTCAAACGACAAATATTATTGCAGGTAGTGCCCCATTTATAGAGATGAACTTTGGCAGCAACTTCATAAATGACAGAGCCATAGGTAGGAGCAGGAAGAAGGACATCCTGTGTAATAGCAATTCTGGCAGATGGTGTAAGGGCATAACTAGTTTTAAAGGCCAGGTCAAGCTTGCCAGCTTTATGCAGATATTCTAAAGGGGACTAGCTTAGCTGATCTCCTGCAAGGAGAAACTGTATGCAAAAGATGCACTGGAACCCCAAAAATAGTCTTAAAGGTACAGTAGTGTACTGTCTAAAACTAATCAGTTTTTAAAAGGAGTCAGCCATTTCCTTTTATATCTGAGTTACTTGTCCTTCTCACTTTGGTTAATTAGGATATATTTTTACATGATGCTAGTAGGTGGGATGTGTGGAACAGCTCTCTACCTGACAACCAACACATCTAGCTTTGTTCCTCCCCTTTACATCATCAGTATTGTGATCTCACTGACTGTGAAATCACAGTAGCTCAGGATGAGCCACTCAACAGCTGCCAGGAAAGTCACCTGTGATGTCACAGTCAGTGAGTCTACAGTGCTGATGATGCAGTGGAAGGAATAGGTCTAGATATGCCAGCTGCCAGGCAGAATGCTACTCCACACCTCCAGCTTAATACTATCATACAGAAAAAGATCTAATGAGTTAAAGGAATAAGGAAAATTCTTCAGAAATGAAAAGTTACAACTGACTGCTACTTAAAATTTGTAACCTTTTTCTGTGTGCTGTTTGTGGTTCTAGCTTTTTAAGCCTTTGTTGTGAAAAAAAAATGCCCATCATTTTTGTCCCGATGAAGTGGTGTAAAGTGCCACAAAATGTATTTTGCCTGGATTGGCTATTTGGTGGAAAAGAACAAAATATATCACACTGCTCACAAAACAGGAGATGAATCTTTTTCTTTTTCCTGTAGCAAATCCCAGTACAACAACATCCTGGAAAGACTAATTGCTTACATAAAGTAAGTCTTTGCTGATATTAGAAAAAAAAGCATAAAAATTATACTGCATAAAAAATATTTAAATGCTACAAAGAAAGGTAAAATAGTTTATTTGTTTGTTGAAACCAAGAGTTACCATATGTTTCATGCCTGTCTGTAAATTAAATGTAGTCCCTTTAAAACTATTTAAATATCATTTTTATGTTTGCTTGCACACATGCGCAAGAAACATTATGTGGCAGCTTAGGAGATAAGTGGGTTGTGGAGGTACGGCACTATGGCAGCCAAGAGAGGTACAGTATTTGGGGGCTTTGCACTGGTGGATCAATGGAGGCACAGTGTGCTGATGACACTGGCTTCCAAAAGTGCCACCAACTTGTAATGTTTTCACTGCAGCAATCAGGGGCCACCTCGTCATTGCAGCATCAGCCATTGTGCTGCAAGGAGAGAGCGACCCATCATTGCAGGCGAAACATTATGTGGTGTAATATTGTTTGTGAACATGGAGGTGGCTTGCTGACATGTTCACAAACAATATTATTTAGGCCCCACTGCCAAGGGGGTGCCCTATCCCCCTCACCAGCATGCGCCCCCCCAAAACAGTCTTTGTTTGCCTACAGGGGCCCCAATCCCCGTCGGCTTCAGTCCCTGTCCCAGTTGAATTTACTGACGGGGTGCCCACTCCCCATCAGCATAATGTCCCTCAGTCCAAGTTTAATTTGCCAACAGGGGCCCATTCCCCATCGGCATAATTCCCCAAAAAAGTAGGTTTGTGCTGAGAGGTGCTAATCCCCTCAGCTCTTGCACCCTCTATGTGCTGGACGGTAGTGCCCAATCCCCCATTGGCTACAGCTACCCTCCCAAAAAAACACTGGTTGGCACACTGGGAGCCCATCCCAGCGTACCAAATCTCCTGTGAAAACAGAAAACCATCCTGCGATTTTTTTTTTTTTAACCTGCAAATGAGAAAATGGTCCCTCATCGAGTCCGGTGGCCCTGCCCTCCAACCCGCACTCCATCCTCTTGTGCACACTGCCTCCTAAACCCCCCACCCCATACTTACCTCTGGAGCATGGCGAATGATCTTCGGTGGACCGGGAACACATCTGCACTCTTCAAAGCCAACCACAAATTGAAGAAATGCCGGTAAGCTGTAAAATTGCATAAACAGGGTTTTTTTGTCATCTTTGGTGCATATCTCAGGCATTTTTGGAAATTTTGCCACCAAATTTTCAACATGGGGTTATTGGGACGCCTCCTCATGAATTCAGGCACTGTCATAGTGTTATTCAGTCCCAAAAGGTGATTTCTAGGTCACTGCGTGGAATCACTTTTTGGGACAGATTAATGAAACAACAGTGCCAGCATTCTTGAGGTGGGCTCTCAAAAAGTCTATGTTGCAAATCTGGTGGAAAAAAATCCAAGAAATGACTGTTTTATGAGCGTGCACAGTGCAGTTGCTACGCATGCTCGTGACTTCGTGAATTTGCAATATTTTCACTCCAGATTTCCTACATTGCCATTTTGCCATGCCTCCTTATGAAAAGTACAGCTGTCATTTTTCACATCCTGGCCAAATTGTGTTTTCACACTTCTGGCACAGAATAGCATGGTCGCTGTGGGAAATTAGTGTTCAGGACACATTAAGAAAATCACAGTGACACTGTTCATGAGCAGAGGTCCTAAAATGCCTATGTTGAAAATTGTGTAATGTAAGTCCACAAAATGACTGTGTTACAAGCGTGTGTTGCGCAGTTTCCATGCACTCTCATAACTTCACAAATTTGTAATATTTTCACTTCAGATTTTCAACATTGCCATTTTCCCACACCTCCTTATGAACAGTACTGCTGTCATTTTTCAAATCCTGGCCGAAATGTGTTTTTGCACTTCAGGCACAGAATAGCGTGCTTGCTGTGGGAAATCACTGTTTGGGACACATTAAGAAAATCACAGTAACACTGTTCATGAGCAGAGGTCCTAAAATGCCTATGTTGAAAATTTGGCGACAAAAGTCCGTAAAATGCCTGTGTTATGCACATGCATTGCACACTTTCCACATATGCTCGGAAGTGTGAGCATTTGTAATATTCCCACTACAGATTTTCCACATTTCCATCTCTTCACACTTGGCCATGGATGGTACAGCTGTCATTCTTCACATCCTGCCAGATTTGTGTTTTCATACATGTGGCGTGGAATGGCATGGTCGCTGTTGGAAGTCAATGTTCTGGACACATTGTCAAAATAACACTGCCACTCTTCATGAGGTGGGGTCAGAAATAGGCCATGTTAGAAATTTATACTTCAAATACCAACAAACACCTGGGACATTAGGGTTTCTAACCATAAGGTCCCACCCTGTACAGACTGACAGGCATTGGGGTGTGCCTTTGGATTGCCGACTGTACTGCTCATGCCATCCCACCCCAGCCACTGACAGGCATCGAGATGTACCTTGGACTTTTTGACCCCACACTTCACTCCATTCTCCTATGGTGCACCCATTTCAGTGTTTATCCTTATGGAATGGTGGAATGGGGTGACTGTAAAGCCAAACACCCCAAGGCACACCCCAACATATGTCAGTGTCTGCAGAATAGGGTGAGGTGACATGGCATGACTGTCATGGGAGACAACCCAAACATTTACCCCAATGCCTATCTGTCTCTACAGGATGGAGGAGGGGTTGGAGTGAAGTTCAATACTTCACTACCATTCCTATTCTGCATCTGTCTAACTCCTGCATTTCCAATGTTAATACCAGCAAGCAAATATTCGGCATTGACAAATGCTTGTTTTTCTAGTCTTTGTATTTTTTTTTGTACATTTTTACCTGTTAATGATTCAGTTATGTCTGGAAACAGGTGACCAGATTTATCTGCAATGGAGACTTAATAACAGTGGATGTAACTCTGTACAGGATATGATAAATGATGGACTGGGAGAAGGTGTGTGAGTGAGTGAGTGAGTGAGTGAGTGAGTGAGTGAGTGAGTGAGTGAGTCAGCTAATGGTCAGAGCACAGCAAGTGAGTAATGAGGCAGAAGAGAGAACACATAGGTCTGGGAGCTAATGAGTGAGCAACCAAGTAAGAAGGAGGGTGAACCACCACAAAAATTTACAAATACAAACAAACCATCAGAGAAATGGCTTACCATCTAAAAAAGTTGGGAAATCTTTGTTGTGGATATGAGAAACTTACACTGCAGGTAAGTTTAACATTTTGTGTCATGGAGAAGCAGTGTGAGAGAACAAAATGGCTACCAGTTTAAAATTAAAATAGTATTCAAATGGCAGATGGATATTGAAAGCCCTGCAAGAAGGCTGACAGAAATTTGCTTTTAGCCATTGGTTGTAGTCTCCCAAGGTCATGGCTAGAACAAAGTTTTGGTCAATCAGTACACAGGGATTTCCTTACAAATTTAATATACAGTTGTGACAGTCAGGATGAAACACAGAAATGCTGCAGAATGTCATAGAATGCTGCAATTTACTGCATGGGGCCATTATAAGTCAATGGCAATTAAGCCCTTTTGTCATGCAGGATTTTGTGACATGTCATTACTGCAAGTTACTGTGCTTCATTGTGGCTGACTCCACTGTAGTAGTACATTTGAACAGCACACATATTCATCCCAGTTTATGAAGCGAGAGACATGATGAAGCTAGTGTCTCTTTCAATTAGAGATGATTGGATACCCTGTCGACACTTCTGGATACTACTGCATTTCATTACTTTGGACCAAAATTAGTAATACATATACAGTTTTGTGGGCTCACACCAGAGTATGCTGGATATTTCTGAAGCAGCGCTCCAGGTTATTCAGCAGCTACAGGGCACTGTGTTATTTGCATACCATAACGCCGAGCATAATTGAGCGTTTCTGTAAAATTTACATATCTAATTCCTAGTGCCAAAATCATCAATCTCGTCTTTAATTACAGAGGCAGAGGGAGACATGTCTTTCAAATCTAGTTAGAAATTGTATAACTACAACTATTGTACAGTATACTGTAGGCATGATTTTTGTTCTATGCCTCTGGTGTTTGGAAAGAATGCTTATATTCTACAGTTTGTTTTATACAGTGATTCAGCTAGTGTCAGGAAATATAGAAGATTTTTTTTTTTTTTTTGCTGCTAAAAGGAGTTAATTATTTTTGGACTCTGTGTTATCGAGTGATGTTTTGCCAGGATAGCCTTTCTAATGTAGTGAAACTGAAGTGAACTTTCATTGTGTATTCCTTTTTTTCCCCGGGTGCTGGTTCTAGGGCTGGGTGAAATTTATCTTCCACCAGTGAAATGGTGGTGAAATTCCAATCTTGCTTCCTTGAAATTTCATGAAATGTCATGAAACTTCTGTGAACTTTCACCAAAATTATTTCAGTGATTTCCATCTAATTTTAAAAGAACTGGTCCAAATTGCATCACATGTTGTATGGGACTTTACCATGGTCCATACAGAAGTGTACAAAGCTGCAAATGTCTATATTTGAAGGTGGCTGAGTGACAAGCCTCCAAATGTTAGGAAATTTAAAAATTATTTTTCACAATTATATAAACAGCAGAATTTTAAGCCCCATATAACTTTCAACCTAGAGAACTGATATGACCAATTTTGTTAGGTTCCTTGATCCTAAATATTAGGCTTTGAAGCCACCCCCATGGCACAGAGTCACAGTGCCACATTATTATGCTGATGACCCTGGATTGAAAGCAAACCTGGAATGAGATATTGGGAGTGCTGCCACTCAGCAGTGCATCTCAGGTGGGGAAGGTTGGCAGTGGGTTCCACCAACACAGCAATCCCAGCAGCTGGGCCAGCAAGCTTGCTTTTGCTGCAGGGGGAGCTGTGGCTGTGCATGGTGGACATAAGTACCACCCCCACCAGGGGAAGTGGGTGGGAAAAAATGTGGGAGAAAAAAACACTAGCCAACTGAATGATGACTGGGTTCAGCTTGATCAGGGTATATCCCTGTGAACTGGGAATATCTCTAAGAGACAAACTACTGGTGATGAGAAAAACTAATATGGAAAAAGAAGACGTTGTGTGTGTGAACTCTCTAATCTCTTGCTCAAAGACTGGCCAAATTATTTATTTATTTATTGAGAATTCAGAAACACCATTGAGCTGAGCTCACTTACAAGGGTACTACATCCAAGTATACAGAGCTAACACAAGCAGCAATTTGACAAAGACAGTTGAATAGTTTACAGCAAAAAAGTTGTACATTCTTGATAAGTTGTACGGAGCCACAATGGTAGTTTTTGGACAGCACTACAATGTTATTATTTGGAGAAGAACACATTTCATTGGTTTACATTAATAAGTTGTACATTCTTAGATGTATTATATGCAGCAAAAGATTCCAAAATAACATCAGTAATGAAAGTTGAATTTCATGAGCTTTTGTGAATTTGTGGAATGCTGTGATACTTCTGTTGAAGCCATGTCCATACATTTTGCCCAGTTGTGCACTTGAGTTTCCATTGTAGAGGAAGGTAAAGGCTGGGTAAAGAGGCAATAAGGTAGTACATATAAGAGGCTCCATAGTAAAAGCATAGTGGTGCTAAGTGTCAGGTCACTATCCTTAGGCAATGAACCACGATGAATAGTCATGAACATCACTGGGCACCAGCCTGTTTTCTTGAAATATACCAGCTAACCACTAGTGGAAGCACATGCATGTGCAGCATTGTTTCTGTACATTGCCACTTGCTGACACTATAACAACCCTGTAGATAATGTATATTTTTGCTATTTAAAAACAGTGGCACCAGGTGACACCAAGCCTAACAACTAGTGGTGGCTTAGGCCATTGTGACAGAAGTAGCCGGATAACTTTAGTCACAATGGAGCATGATGCTGGGCATCACTGTCACAGGAGTGTTGGAGTGGCATTGCAGAGCCATGATGTTAGTGCAGGTAAGGCGATTCAGTAGTGATAAGTACTTTATGAAAGTTAAATTCCACGAGTGGAATTCTACTGGCATTACCTATGAGGCATCCATGAATTTGTGAGCACATTTTGCCAATTAGTAATTTCTAAAGTATCCACAATAAATGTTAACCTATTAAACCACATTTATCTAACTCAATTAGATTCTGTGGCATATTTACTTTTGTATACATGCCAAATCCTGAGTGCATACCCACAAAAGCAGTGGAGCAAATAAACATTCAAATATTTTGAAAACTCCACACAGTTTAACAAATAATTAAATTATAAAATGTGGAACTCCTGTAACTTACAAGTTATGTAACCAACTTGTCTATTTAACAGTTTCTATGACTCTTCCAAGAAAGTGTGCATATTCATTTAACAAACAATTAAATTATGAATTGTTGACCTCCTGTAACTTACAAGATACATAACCAGCTATACCCCTGTTTAGGAGTTTCAAGAAAGTATGCATATACTGTACATTTTAAATTATCTAGCTCCAAGGGTAAATATGTTGTAAGCACAGAAATATTTTCAGAAATTTTCATATGAACAATAAATTGCAAAATTCTGAGCCCATATAACTTCCCCTGCCCCTCATCCAAATGTCATGCAACTTCAAATCCTTTTAGGGCCCCTTCCAAACAGTAAGCATTCCAAATCACAGGTCTCTAGCTATACAACTTATCAAGTTATGGCCATTAAAGGATTTTGGACGATTCCATTAAATTTCAAGAAATTCACAGAATTGTGTGCAAATTCCATGTAATCAGAATTTGCTAATTTTGCCCGGCCCTAGCTGGTTCTCATATATACTGTATTACATTCGTACAGTACATAAGCAGGCACTGGGAGGCAAGCACTACATCTGGTTTGATTGGTCATGTTGCAGTAAGCTGGCATTATGCTACAACAAAAACAAATAGTTACATAACAATAATAAAGTGCCTTTTTATGTATTTATATTCTCCATATTGTCACTTTAGTGTAAAGGGCAGTGTAGGTGTGTACTGTATACACTGATGTAGAAATCTAGGAGGCTTGCCTCTCAAAAACCAGTGCTGAGAAGGCTGTTGATGGCAGTGTTCAGCTGGCTGAGGGGGTTAAACTTCTTGTGGTTCAAAACCAGTCAAGTAGCACGCACGGTAACCTTCTCGGAGGTGCTACCCATCTATGGCATAGGAGAGGCTAGGGTGTTCCGCACCATGGGATTCAATCAGTGGTTGAAAAACTGGTGTGGAGCTCAGGGATTTGGCTTCATTGGGGACTGGGGGTCCAGCTGGAGTGATGCAAGCCTATACTGACATGATGGGCTGCATCTGTCCAGGAAGCGAACCAGGATCCTAGGTGATAGGTTTAAATGCTTCATTGGCAAGCTTTTAAACTAGCCAAGGTGGGGGGCACTGGAAAGGAGCAGGAAAATCCTAGCCTCCCCAAATAATCATGGTAGTAAATGTGGCAAACACCAACATAGAGGTGTCGATGGGGAGAAGGGCAGGGGTAAATGGAGAAAGTGACAAAGGCAAGAAGGACAGGGATGGGGCAAAAGGGAGTAAGGTCATCAGGAAATGGAGGGTAATAAGTACCAATGCCCATAGTCTGGGCAACAAGCTCCCTGAGCTGGTGGCCTTAATGGAAGAAGGGATGCCTGATATCGTAGCAGTCACAGAAACATGGTACACAGAGAACCATGACTGGGAAGTTAACATACCAGGTACATAAACCTACAGGAGAGACAGGCAGGGGAGAAGAGGGGGAGGAGTAGCTCTCTATGTAAAGGAAGGAATAAAAGCAATTGAACAAAAGAGTAAACAGGGAGCAGAGGAGGTACTGTGGGTCACCTTGGAGACTGGAAAGGGCACCACAATCCACACTGGGGTTGTGTACAGACCCCCATGTCAGGGGGAAGAAATGGACAAGGATATGATAGAAGGCATTCTTAGAATGGCAGAGAAAGGGGAGATACTGTTGATGGGAGACCTGAATATGCCAGATGTTAACTGGAGCACATTTGCTGCAGCCACATCCAAGAGCAGGGCCATTCTTGATGCCCTACAGGTGGCAGGCATTAGACAGCTAGTTTCGGAACCCACTCGTGAGGGAGCAATCTTAGACCTCGTACTCTCAAATGGAGGCAGTGAGAGGATCTCAGATCTAGAAGTGGGTTGCCATCTGGGGACAAGTGACCATCAAACAGTGTGGTTCACGTTAAACTCAGCTACAGAGTCAAGCCATACAAAAGTGAGGGTACTGGACTTTAGGAGGGCTGACTTTGGCAAGATGGGAGAGTGCCTCAGAAAAGCACCAGCAAACAGGCTAGAAGGAGGTGTGGAGCAACAATGGGGAATTATCAAAACTGCCATCACAGAGGCAACAAGCCTTTGTGTGAAGCAAACAAACAAATCAAAATGAAAGAAAAAGCCACTATGGTTCTCAAAATAGGTGGCTGTGAAAGTCAGGAAGAAAAAGATAGCATTCGGGAAGTATAAGGAAACACAGAAGGAGTAGGACAGAGAGCTGTACCAGTTAAGGCAGAAGGAAGCAGGGAGAGAAGTCAGAATAGCAAAGGCCCAAACTGAGGAAAAGATAGCCAACTCAGTTAAGAAGGGAGATAAAACCTTTTATAGGTACATCAGCGAGCGTAGACAGACAAAGGGAGGAATAGTGAGGCTGAATAGAATGAACGGTGGGTGGGCAGAGGGGGACAATGCAAAAGCAGGAATACTGAATGAATATTTCTGCTCAGTATTCACAAAAGAGGAGGGGGAAGTGCCTAATCCAATTAACAGAAGCACTCTTGATAGGGGGTCGATCCCAGTCCTTTCACAGAAGAAAGGGTTCTGCAAGAACTCCTAAAATTAAAGGTGGACAAAGCAATGGGTCCTGATGGAATTCACCCCAGAATTCTAAAAGAATTAAGGGAGGAACTAGTGAAACCACTGGCTACTCTTTTTAATAAATCATGGGAGGATGGTGTGGTACCTAAGGACTGGAGGAAGGTGGATGTGATTCCCCTTCACAAAAGTGGGACCAAGACAGAGGCAGGAAACTACAGACCTGTCAGTCTGACCTCTGTGGTAGGAAAGTGATGGAGTCACTCTGAAGGAAAGAATAGTTGAGTACCTAGAGGCCAGTGGAGCACAGGACCCAAGGCAGCATGGGTTCACAGCAGGAAGGTCATGTCAGACGAATCTAATAGATTTCTTTGACTGGGTGACCAAAGTAGTAGACCAGGGAGGGCTGTGGACATGGCCTACCTAGACTTTAGCAAGGCATTTGACACAGTCCCACACAAAGATTAATAGTCAAATTAACCTGCCTGGGAGTGGGACCCAGGGTGGTAGCCTGGGTAAAACATTGGCTGGACAACAGGACACAGAAGGTAATTGTAAATGAGTCCACCCTGAAGAAAGGGGTTACTAGTGGGTACTGCAGGGTTCAGTATTGGGTCCAGTCCTTTTAATGTCTTCATCAGTGACATTGCAGAGGGACTGGAAGGAAAAGTATGCCTTTTGCAGATGACACAAAGATCTGCAACAGGGTTGATACACAAGGAGGCGTGGAAAGGATGAAAAGGGATTTGGCAAGGTTGGAGGAATGGTCAGAAGTATGGCAGCTAGGATTCAATGCAAAGAAGTGCAAAATAATGCACCTGGGAAACAAGAACCCAGGGGAAGAATACACAATGGGTGGGGAAGTAGTAACAACAAGAAAAAAGGAAAGGGACCTGGGGGTAATCATATCAGATGACCTTAAGGTTAGCAAGCAATGTGAGAAGGCAGTAGGGAGGGCTGGGGGTATACTGGGATGTATAGGGAGAGGCATCATCAGCAGAAAACAGGAAGTTGTTATCCCTCTGTACAGGCAGCTGGTGAGACCCCATCTGGAGTACTGTGTCCAGTTCTGGAGACCCCATCTCTGCAAGGACATAGACAGGATAGAGGCAGTCCAGAGGAGGGCAACTAAAATGGTGCAGGGTCTGCAAAAGAAGCCGTATGAGGAGAGACTAAAGGAGCTTAATATGTATACCCTTGAAGAAAGAAGGAAGAGGGGGGACATGATAGAAACTTTTAAGTACCTCAGTGGAATCAATAAAGTCCAAGAGGTAGCATCTTTCAGAAAAAGACATGCAAGAACAAGGGACACAATTTAAAGATAGAAGGAGGCGGTTCAGGGCAATGTGAGAGTATTATTTCACAGAGAGGAGGTATGGATGCATGGAACAGCCTTCCTGAGGAGGTTGTGGGGTCTAAAACTGTGGGAGAATTCAAGAATGCATGGGACAGACATAAGGCAATTCTTGTTTGGGGTAGGAAGAAATAGGCTGTTGGTTAACTAGGGTCTGCGGCCTATGCTGTAGGTAGGGAAATGGGCAGACTAGATGGGCCTAGCGGTCCTTATCTGCCATCAAAGTCTATGTTTCTATGTTTCAAAAGATAAAGCCTTACCAATCATACTAATTTTCTGCCCATTAGCCAGCTAGCAGACATCATCAGGCTTTGAAGATAAACACCAAGCCTCACATTGTGTGTGTGTGTGTGTGTGTGTGTGTGTGTGTGTGTGTGTGTGTGTGTGTGTGTGTTTTGCCTAGTTAGAGACAGAAAGGACAGGAAGCATCTATATGAAAACACTAAACAATGTAGAGAAAAAACAGCATGCAGAATGCAAATGTAATAACTTCAAATATGTTAACAGCATGCCAATAATGAACTGAAAACACCAGCAATAGTTGATTTAAATTGCATATTGTTTATGTTCCCTTTAAAAAGCCCATGATATCACTTGGCTAACATTGAAAAATATTGGAGCAGTGACCGAAGCTAACTAGTCAGGGAGCTGTGCCAGATATCAAGCTCCACAGATTACATCATTGCACACCACACCTCCCGCTGGTATAACGGCATGGAAAAAAACACTGGCCCCAAGGATGACACCTCACTTCCTGGTCCCATTGCAGCCCCTGTGACCCCCATCTGAGACCAAGATCAGTTTTCCAGCTTTCCATCCATGGCTCGACCCCTCAGCCCTGCCCTTAGGGTATGCCAGGGAGCACTACTGGCAGATGCTAGGCTGCTGGACTGCTGGTCACCTTGACCAGTCTCCAGTGGGGGCATACCCGCTTGGCAGCCCCACCTCAGGGGGGCAAGCCTGGGAGGATTGCTAGCTTGAGGTAAGTAATGGGGGTTGGGTGTGACCGGAAAAGTCAGGGGCTGAGCCAGTTGGGGTCATGGCACCAAAAAGAGCAAGAAAAAACAGACACAATTCAGTTTATCATTCAAATATTTTTGTGATCCTGTTTTTTCATATGAACTTTATCATCCTGCCCTTCCCCTTCAGCTTCCTTCTGCTGTTGACTCCCACCCCTTTCACCCTAGCCCAGGATTTACCCCATCTACTTCTTACCTTGTTGTTTGAGTGGCTGCCATAGATAGTAGTAGTGCAGTGTCCTCAGGGTTGCAGCATCATCCTGCAGACAAGTGTTCTTTTCCACTCATTACTCCCCTTGAATCAGAGCATGTGGTGTGCAATGATGCATACATAGACCATAATGCCCACCTTTGAGTTTCAATTCTGGCAATCACTGCTGTGCCACCTTCTCTCCATGAGGTGGCAACCAACCAGTAATGCACACTGTCTCCCCCAAAGCTGAAGGAGAAGATCTGTTGATGGACACTAAATCCTCCTTCCCTCCACCAGCCCTCAAATGACCTTGGTCCATTCCTGAACCCAGGTCACCAGTGTGGCAGGATGTGAGGCATCCACCACCTCAGCCCTCCATGCCACAGCTTGCCTACAAGTTTACTGTAGCTGTGATTTCCTTAGACAGTGTGACCCTGATGGGAGCTGAACTTGCAACTCACTATTTTACAAATCTGTGCTTTTGCCCTGTGTACCAGAACTATGTTTTTGCAATTTATTCCCCTTTTTCTTTATTACTGAGTGAAGTGACATAAAAACAAGACTAGTGTCCCTTGGACTTTATCAGCTTTGGCTGTTTGTCTACACATGACATCATAATGCTCTGTTTATGGCATCATACTTATTTCCACAGTAACAGCTTGAGATGCCATAAACAGAACTGTGACTGCATACATAGACAAGCAGACAAAGCAAAAAGGTAGACATCCTGTTTCCATGCAAATGTCCTTAGTAATAAACAAATAAGTGTGACAATTACAACAAGCATTTGTCAATGCCGAATGTTGTCTTGCTGGTGTTGACACTGGTAGTGCAGGAGTTAGAGAGATGCATAATAAGAAAGGCAGTGAAGTATGCAACCGACGTCAACCCCACCCAACCTTGCAGAGACTGACAGGCATTGGAGTGTGCCTTTGGGTCATTGGCACTAACGCTCACTCCATTTCACCTCACCCTACCCTGCAGACACAGACAAGTGTCAAGATGTGCCTTGGGGTGTTCGAGCTTTACACTCACCCCATTCCATAAGGAAATACACTGAAATGGGTGCAGTATAGCAGAATGGGGTGAATGTTGGGCTGAAGAGTCCAAGGCACACCTCAATGCCTGTCACTGGCTGCAGGGTGGGGGTGGAATGGCATGAGCATTACTGTCAACAATCCCAAGTCACATCCCTGACACCGGTCAGTCCCTACAGGGTAGGGCATTATGGTGGGAAAGCCTAATGCCCTGGGCATTTCTTGGTATTTTCACTCCAAGTTTTCAACATGGACTTTTTGTGACCCCAGGGCATGAACAGTGCCACTGTCAGTTCATTAGCTGAAAGGTGATTTTGTACAACGACTATGGCATTTGGCACCACAGGTGTGAAAACACATTTCAAACATGATGTGAAAAATGACAGCTGTACTCTTCATGAGGAGGTGTAAAAAATGGTAATGTTGAAAATGTGGAGTGAAAATATAACAAAATTGGTGAAGTCACTAGCGTACGTAGAAACTGTGCAAAGTACACCCATGATGCAATTATTTGGGGGATTTCTTACACCAGATTTCCAACATAGGAATTTTGGGACCTCCACTCATGAACAGTGGCATTGTTATTTTCTTAAACTGTCCCAAACGTTGATTTCGCACAGTGACCATGCCCATTGTGTGCCACAGGTGCAATAACATGTTTCAGGCAGCATCTGAAAAATAACAGCTGTACTGTTCATCAGGTGGTGTGCAAAAATGACAATTTTGAGACTCTGGAGTAAAAATACAAGAAATTGGTGAAGTTACATGCGTGCATAGAAACTGCACAATACACGCTGGTAACACAGTCATTTTTGGGAAATTTTTTCATGAAATTTGCAACATGCACCTTTTGGGACCTCTCCTTATGAACCCTGTCACTGTGATTTTCTTAATCTGTCCTGAACACTGATTTCGCACTGCGACCCCACCATTGTGTGCCACATGTGTGAAAACACATTTTGAGCCAGATGTGAAAAACAACAGCTGTACTGTTAATAAGGAGGTGTGTAAAAATGGCAATGTTGAAAATCTGGAATGAAAGTATTAAAAATTCTTGAAGTTAAAAGCTTGCGTGGGAACTACGCTACTCATGCATGTAACACAGTCATTTTTGGGAATTTTTTCACCAAATTTGCAACATAGCATTTTTGGGAGCCTACCTCATGAACTGTGACACTGTCATTTTGTGATTCAGTCCCAAAAGGTGATTACGCGCAGTGACCTCAAAATCACCTTTCGGGACCGATTAATGAAACAATAGTTACTGAGTTCATGAGATGGGATCCCGGGAACCCCATGTTGAAAATTTGGTGCAACAATTCATGAAAATAGCTGAGATATCCACATAAGTTGGGAAACCCCCCATTTATGCCATTATACAGCTTACCGGCATTTCTTCAGTTTGCAGTCGGCTTTGAAGAGTGCAGACGTGTTCCGGTCCATTGAAGATCATCGTGCCAGGCTCCAGAGGTAAATATGGGGTCGGGGCTGTGGGGAGGTGGGTGCACAGAGGGTGGCTGTGGGTTGGGGGAGGAGGCACCGAACTGAACGAGGGACCATTTTTAATTTTATGGGTTTAAAAAAAAAAACAACGCCGGAAGGTTTTCTATTTTTGCAGGTACTTTTGCACACTGGGGTGGGCTCCCAGCGTGCCACCTGAGTGTTTTTTTGGGGGGTCCATAGCCGACGGGGATTGGGCACCCCCTGTCAGCTCATACAAAGTGTGGCAGGAGCCAAGAAGTGTGCACCCCTCAGCACACAAGAAATGGGGTGCATTATGCCAACGGGATTGGGCACTCAGTCAGCAAATTAATTTGGGAGGGGCATGCTGACAGGGGGATTGGGCACCCCCGTTGGCTTTAAGGGGCACCGTGAGAGGAGGTGGCGGCTGTCTGTTGGCTTCCGTGAGGACTGTGAGAAGCAATGGGGAAGCTGCCACCATGTTTCTTGTAAGGGATAACCAGACAAGGCAAGCAGTAATTTGCTGCAATCAGGGACTGCCCCGGGGTGCTTCCTGATTGCAGCGGCTAATTTCTTTTCAAGTTGGTGGCATGCTTCTCAACTGCTGGCATAGCGTGCTGTGCCATTGGCGCCACAGATCCCCTCCTAAAAAGGCAGTGGCACCATTGGCTGCAGCAGGACTGCACCTCCAAAACCTGCTTCTCCACTCAAGCAACCACAATATGTTGTTTGCTCTGCACACGCAAGACAACATAAAACCGGGTGACATGTTAGTTAAACTGTGTTTAGATATTTATGTTTTTCAGAGTTACCCCAACAACATCAGGGGCTTTATAAATCTTGTTACATTGTACATAAACATTTGGTACTTTGACAAATGCTTCTTACATTTAGTGCTACTTAAATTGCATTAGTAGGTCCATTCCCCTTTTACCTGACTAGAGAAGACATGTACAATGTTTTTGAGAAAAATGGCCACAGCCAAGTATTTACTGAAAAAACAACTTACAACAAGTAGCAAGATGTGCACAGTTTGGTGGCTTCAGCAAGTCTTTTTTAGGATAGTCAACACCATCAACCAGTCCATCCATTTACCCCACAGGGGACCATCTGGGTGAGGGCCACGACTCTGAATGGACTACAGCCTCTGAGGCATAAGGGGTGGCTCCTGAGCCATGTGACATGCACCCTTCTCCCACCAGACGGTGCTACACATGGAGGCCAAAACCCAAACAGGCTATCCCTTGACTGAATCATAGGGCTCCCGATCTTCAGGGCCTTGCCTCCTGCCAACCTCGGGAGGAAACCATCTGTGTCAGTAGCAGGTTCCTATATTAGCCCCTTTGGACACAACTTATGAGACTTCCGTGATGCCACACTTGCATGACTGTGATATATCTATGCAACCTCACTAAAATGTTCCTGTTAGAAGAGGCAAAAAAAAAAGAAAAACCTCATGGAAAAAAACAGGAAAATTCCTCCTTGATTGATATGATAAGGTAATTCCCCCCACAGGGATAACAGGATCCCTGCTTATACCTTTTAGCCCTTCTGACCCTGCTTTTATAAGGGTGGGCGGCAGGAATTTCATCCAGAGGGAAGGAACAAAAAGGCTGGGCTTCAGTGTCCTTGACGTTTTTATATTCTCTTTGCTCCTCCCCTCTGGCCCAAGCTTCCCCTGCCCCCTTTGCAGTCATAACCTCCTATCCTAACCCCTTTCCTTTCCCCATCCCCTGCCAGCTATCTACTACTCAGCCACTGCCAGGCATACCTCTTAACTGTCCCTGATTATGAGGGACGTCCTTCATTTTGCCCCTGAGTATTGCTCTATCCCTCATCCATCCCTTATTGAAAAGGTGCTGCCCACACTGACATTGTGATGTAAATTCAAACTTTAAAGTTAAAAGTGACCATACACTTAGATGCTAAATCAAACATCAACACTGTACAAGTAAACATAGTGGTTTACACAGTGTCCTGAGCTTGTATCACCATGTTTGAGGATGTGTCCCTCATTGTGCCTCATTCTGAGTGTCCGTTTCCCTCATTTCAGTGTCAAAAGGTTGAAAGATATGCTGCCAGGTATTGGGGGAGGGGCCCAGAGACAAATGCTCACCTGCATCAAGGGGTCCCCTTCATGGACTGTCTGTATCAATTACGCAGTAAATTAGTAGCCTAGTAGGTGGCATACATCATGCAGATCCTGTATACAGAATAATGTATGGTGTGGGGGGGTGTAAGGAGATTTTATACACACCCAAGGTATGTGAGCCACAGTATATATATATATATTCCAAGAGTGAAGCTCGGGGGGTTTATAAAAAACTCACACATTGAGGGTGTGCACAACATCTCATTACATGATCTCTTCCCAGATATTATTGTTAGGATTGCAGACTCCTAATTAAAATTTTCCAGAGAAAAATCAGGTTGTTATGGTACTAGTCACATATGTCTTCCAGAAAGGACCCTTTACTCTAGGTTAGAGGTATGCAAAATTTGGAATTCCACTGAGGAGAGAGAGGCACATAAGGATAGAGATGGTCCTCTGGTACCGTCTGGCTAATGCCCAACAGAACAAACAATGCTACCCTGGGTGAGACCCAAAATGATAGGCACTATAATGCAGTTCACAGTCCTAACCATGTGGAGAGTACTTTCATACAACATTGTCCTTGCAGAGCCCATGTACCTCTTCCAGTCTCCAGTAGAAATCTCCTGTGGCATTGCTCCCTTTTGCCAGCATTAATAAAGTAATGGTCACATTGCAATGCATGCATGCTGCCCCTCTTCTCAATCCAAAAGTCCTGTAACAGAAAATGAGAAGGGAAGGATGCAGTCTCAGGGGTGCCTCACAGACAGTCTCAAGCATTTGGACCTCCAAGGCCCCAGTAGACAGAGGTTGCCAGATTTAGCTCCGTCTGATTCCACCGATTGAAGGTACAGGTCAGTGGAGGAAGCTGGGCCTTTTCTGGGGATGGGTGTGGTGGAAAAAATTCTACCTCAGGGGGTTCCTAGCTCTGCAAGTCCAGTGCCCTAGTCTATGCTGAATCTTGCTCCTCCCCAGGTCTATTGGAAGTGAAAAGAAAAATATTTATTATAACATTTTGTCAGCCGATGTGAGGAGCAGATTTTTGGTTTGTGTGGCTGGGATGCAGTGGATCCTCCACATCTGAGGAGCTGCTGGATAGAAGGGCAATGGAGGTAGCAATGGCAGCACAGGACTTTACTGCATTGACCAGGTCAGGCATCAGGAGCTGTGTGAAGACCATGGCAGTGGATGTTGATCCTGATAGGGAAATCTGCTGGAGGAGGTGCAAATCTGTTGGCATCCAAGAGTGCCTGAGCTGCCTGTTGACTCTGGTGATCCCAAATTACTTATACTGTGTGACCTGGGATTGGGAGATTGCCATTCCTTCAGAAGTCTGTTCTTATTTTTCTGCCTTCTCATTCTTCATGGGACCAAGAGACACAGCTCTTCAGTCTGGGGCTGGATACCTGCTGTTGGTTGGAGGCTGATTGGGATGTGGCAGATTCTGTAGCTGATCTTGAAGTGTCCATAGATTGAGGACCTGCATTGTATTTGGCATGAATTGTTTTACCCTGCAGGGCTCAGTCTGGAATGGTAGGCCAAGTTTTTGCAATAAAGCTGTCTGCTTCCTTATGAGTCTCAAAATTGAGTGAGACACCATTACTGGAGAGTCAGAGCTGGGCTTGGTAGTGGAAGGAAGTTTGTAATCCAAGTTGGTGGCACTTTTTTTTTTCACTGTGTCAAAGACCCACCTGCACTGAGAAAGCTTGGGCGAGTAGCCTGGGAACATCATAATGTGGTGCCCCTGTCACTTCTCTTGCTGGCCAGTCGCAATATTCTTTCCTTCACCTGATACCTGAGAAACTGTCTAGTACAGTATTGAGCCACTAATTCTTGCCAAGCTTTGGTGAGGCAGCCAGGGAGCAGGGCATCTTAACTGTTTTTACGAAGCCCCCTTTTCTTGCCAGGCTTAGGTGAGGCAGCCAGGGTATCACGTTATGGTGGCGAACCAAACTGAGAGACTCGAATCTGAGCAATTCAACTTGTTGCCCGATGAAATAGCTACTGTGTCAGCATGTCAATGGGAGGGAATAGTGAGTATCCAGTGAGAAAACAGCGAGGGAAAATCAGGAGGGAAGGTATAGTCATGCGGGTTGAATAAGGGGGAAGAAGCCTGCTGCTGCCAAGCTAGTCTCCTGGAGTGGTGGATACAGCCACCACTCAGAATGCTAATGGTTCCGGGTTCAGAAATACCTGCAGGTATATCTTTTTTTTTGTGTTGTGATGGGTGTTAGGTTTTTTTTGTATGCTGTCCCCTGGTTCTCTTAGCTGTGGCACCCCAGTGGTGGTAGTCCCCCTCCCGTGCATTCTCCTTAATTCTCCTTTCCCTCAGTGTCTGCCATGCCCCCCCCCGGAGTTGGTTATATTGATATGAGGGTGCGGGGGCTTGCCCCCTGCAAAGGGAGTTGTGGGTGTGTGGCCCCCTGCATTAAATGTTAGATTATGTTGTGTCAGATGTGTATTGTGCACTGTCTTTGCTGCATAAGGAAATGCTGTGGTTGGTGTGTGGCATATTTTGGAATCGGTGAAATGTACTCACTGTTGTGCAAGTCTCTGTTCCATTTTCGCCATTATGACATGGACTCAGCAAACAGGGAGCAGTACACCCTCACTATTCTTACCAAGCCCCCCTCCAGAGGCATTGAGCAGAATAGGCAAGATCCTATACAAAATTCCAGTGATGTCTGACCCTACAACCTGTTCTGGAAAGCCGAACAAGTGGACATTGCTTCTCCAGATTCAGTTTTCCAAATCCTTCACTCTGCTCCACAGTGGTTTGATGGTTCTTGATTGCTCCCTCAGTTGGGCCAGCATGGCAACTTCCCCCTCCTCCACTTTAATGATCCTCACCATGGTTGAGGTTATTCTGAGTGGAGAAAGTTTTGATATCAGCCATTTGTTGCATGATGTGAGTGAACATGTCTGCTGGGGCTGCTGATTTTCCCACCATCACAATATTTGACAGCCTTTAAGGGGACTCAATGTAGACCATGGGCACAGAACCACAGGCATACTGTACTGGAATTCCCATTTATTAACAAGAAACAAACATAGGCTGTTCAGCAATCAAAGGTGCAGCTGATGATACATTAAACTGAGGAAATAAATAAAACTGGGCACTCAGCACACACGTAAGAGACACTTGCTGGGCTATAGCAGTCGCTAAAGAGCTTTAGTTTGTTAAAGTGGGTAAAAACATAGCACGCAGCTAGTACAGGTGCAGTGGGCCTCCAAACAACCAAATGTTTCTTGCAGTGCATAAGGACTTTCTCAAGGGTCCCAATCTCTCTCTCTCATTTGCCTCTTAAATATTGCATATGCACTAGTCATAGTGAGAGATTGCCTCCTACAAAGTAAATACAGGGACCCTTTGGAAAGTGACCAATTAGATTTTGTAACTGTGTTTTCCAATCAGTACAGTGAAATTTGTTAAAAAAAAAAAATTCATTGAAAAGAATTGTAACACACTAACAAGAAATAATTGACCCCTTTTGCTTAATAAAAAACCTTGTATAGTTTAATAAAGGGGGTCCAAATTAGGCCATTTGATTTTGCATAGCTTACAACCTTCTGAACCTAAAAGTAACCCTCTTGATCCCTTGGTTCTTCAAATGTAAGAGAAGCAAATACTGTCAGGAGCTGGAAGCTAAATCCTTCATTAATGACACCACAGCCTTTATAAAGAAGTTTGTGAACTGTGACATCACATACAGTATACTATATACCTAGCAACCTGTAGCATTTTGTGTTTTTATGTGGGAAAATGTAGAGGAAACTAAAAGAGTAGAAGAACACATGGGGACCGTACAGTGCGGCAGCATGGATAGTCTTCTTCCAGCTCACACTGGAAGCAGTGGTAATCCAGATTTTCACAAACCATTTCAACTGGGTATCTAAAAGGTGGCTGTTGGTAAAATAGGTAGTGATCTGGACCAGACACTAGTCTCTTGAGAGAGTCATTCTGTAGATATAATGTGGGAGCCCTCTCCTGACCAGGTCTTAATGATGAATTCAAGCTAGCACCTTAACTGTAGGTAACTATTGCACAGAAATGAAATACATAAAACTGGTTTTCACAATAATTTAAAAATATCAGGCTATATTGGTGAAATGTTGCAGGCATCAATATGTTGCCAACTATTTATATGCGCAATAACAGTATTAATTGGTTATATATGACGCTGTAATCTGCATAATTTTTACAGATGAGTTCCTGATTTGCTTAAAAAACTTGACAGATATAAAAAGATATTTTTGTAAAATATTTCAGGCATCAATATGTTGCCAACTGTTTATCCGTGCAATAATGTTATTAACTGGTTATATATCAGGCTGAAAACTGCATATTGTTTTTTTCAAATGAGTTACTGGTTTGATAAAAAACTTGAAAGAGAAAGGCTGTATTTTTAAAATATTGCAGGTATCAGTATGTTGCCAGCTGTTTATAGGTACAATAATATTAATAATTGATTATGTATGAGGTTGTAATCTGCATATTTTATTCACATGAGTTCCTAGTTTGATATAAAAGCTTGAAAGATGAAAAAAACACTGAATGATTAATTTTAACGATGGTTAGCTGTCTTTATATTTGTTGTATCAATTTTTAGATTAAATACTTATCTGATAACTTATTACCCTCCTTTTTTCCTCCCCCCCTTCCCAGTCCTTCCCTCCTCTTTGCTAATATTTTGTAGAATAGTATAGTATTTTTTTCAGATGAGTTCCTGGTTTGCTTAAAAAGCTTGAAAGATAAAAAAAAGCTATTTTTGTGAAATATTGCAGACATCAGTATGTTGCCAACTGTTTATATGTTCAACAATATTATTAACTGGTTATATATGAGGCTGAAAACTGCATATTTATTTTCAAATGAGCTACTAGTTTGATAAAAAAGTCTTGAAAGAGAAAGGCTATGTCAATAAAATATTGCAGACATCAATATGTTGATGTTTATATGTGCAATAATATTAATAATTGATTATACATGAGGTTGTAATCTGCATATTTTGTTCAACTGAGTTCCTAGTTTGATACAAAAGTTTAAAAGATGAAAAACACAGAATTATTAATTTTAACACCAAATAGCTGTCTTTTTATCTATTGTATCCATGTTTAGATTAAATACCTATTTGATAAATTATTACCCTCCTCCTCCCAGTCATTTCCTCCTTTTTGTTAATATTTTGTAGTATGCTATTTAATTGCTGAGATTATTTTTGTAATAATTTTCTATCAGTTTTTCATACCATAACAAAGAATATCAAAATCATAAAACATGAAACTTTATCTGTATCAGTATCACAAAAAATAGTCAAGAAAGATCTTTTTTTTTAAGCAGAAATAGTTTGCTAATCTTAAACATAATCTTTTTTAATTGCACACTGTCATCATTTTAATCAAAGTTGAATTTTTATGGGAGAATCAGTAAAGGATAGTGAGAGAAGAAAAGATGGAAATAGGAGAACAGGTGACAGAGTAGTGAAAGAAAGGACTGCATACAACCATCAGTTAGACATTTGTATATGCGGAAATGAAAGTGTGTGTTGTTGTCCCTCTATAAATGTTCTTCTCTTTTCTTTTAGTTCGGTAGTTGTAATAAAGGTATTTGTTGGAATCTGTGTTCCTATTGCTTATTGGTTCCTTGAGATCTGATCTCACTACTGTGTGATATATGGCATTAGTTGACACAATTTCCTCTTAAAATTTGAACTACTGTCTTTAAAACTGAATGCTAGACTTTCCAATGTGAGTTCATCGGTAATTTCCTTACTGCATTCCTGAAATGGTAAGGTTAGGGGAGGAGGTACTGTGGGTCACCCTACAGATGGAGAATGGAGCTTTTGTTCACACTGGTGTGATCTACTGTCCTTAGCACAGGGGAGGAGTTAGATAAGGTGCTGGTGGAAGCCACTGGCCAAGATGGCAGAAAAGGGGGATGTGCTGTTCTTAGGGGACTTCAATCTGTCAGATGTAGATTGAAGCTTCCCAGCTGTGGATTCAGCTAGAAGCAGAGAAATCTTGAACTGCCTGCAGGTGGAATCCTCAAGTAACTAATCAGAGGACCCACTTGTGATGGGGAAATACTGGACCTGGTACTCACCAACAGGGACAGTGTTGCAGATGTCAATGTGGGAGGCCACCTAGGGACCAGCAATCACCATACAGTGTGTTTCAATATAAGGATGGCTGCAGAACCAAACCACACAAAGGCAAGGGTCCTGGACTTTAGGATGGCAGATTTTAAGCAGATGGGTGAATCCCTCAAGGATGACCGGGGGGGTGGGGTTAAACTGGGTGGAGTGGAAGAACAGTGGGGGAAATTAAAAAGGGCCATAGTGAAGGCAACAAACGTCTGTGTCAATCAAGGGAGAAAAGGAAGAGGAAAAAGAAACCACTATGATTCTCAAAAGAGGTGGCAGAAAAGGTAAAAGCTAAGAGGGTAGCATTCAGAAGATAAAAGCAAACACAGAGGGAGGGGGATAGGGAGGTGCATCGGGGAAACAGAGGGAAGCAGGGGGACAGAAGAAAGGAACACAAAAGTACAAACTGAAGAGACAATAACCAAAGCTGTAACAACAGAATTATAGAAACATAGAAGTTACTAACATACTAAAATGCCAGCAGAATAGGCCTGACAGTCTTTCGTTTCTGCTTGTTTGGTCAGCCCCCACCCTGGGAGCTGACCTTGCTGCCCCCCTCGCCTTCTCTGGCTTCTCCATTCCCAGTTCCAGATATTCTCGCTGCACTGGATTTTACTTCAAGAACCCTTCCCCTGTACCTGTCCCACCCCCTCTTGAACCCCTCCACCGTCTCTGCCTCCACCAGCCCCCTGGGCAGTGCATTCCATGGCTCCACCACCCTCTCAGTAAAGTAGCACCTCCTCCTTTCTCCCCTGAATCTTCCCCCTCCAGCTTCCACCTAGTTGCCCCCTCCTCCTTCCTTCGAGCATCCTGACTGCTCCTCCCCTATTTACCCCTTCTGTACCTGAAGACCTCTATCATGTCCCCGGTCCCTTCTCTCTTCAATGTATTCATATTTAGCTCTTCAAGCCTCTCCCCATAGGTCCTGTCCCCCAAACCCCAAATCATTTTGGTTGCCCTCCTCTGGACCCTCTCCAGGAGTTTAATGTCCCTTTTTAAGTGTGGCCTCCAAAACTGCATGCAGTACTTGAGGTGTGGCCTCACCAAGCAGTTATACAGAAGCAGTATCATTTCCCTCCTTCAGGAGGTGATCCCCCTAGTGATGCATCCCAGCATCCTGTTGGCCTTGGCTGCTGCCCTCGTACAAGTCTCCGAGTTGTTCATCTTGACATCCACCACCACCACCACCCTCAGGTCCCTCTCAGCCATCGAGACTTGTAGCATTCCCCCTCCCCAGGGTGTACACTTGGCCCGGGTTTCTGGCCCCCAGGTGCAGTACCTTGCATTTCCCTGCATTGAACCTCAGCTTCCGCTTTCTAGACTATCTTTCCAGAGCCTTCAGGTCCCCCTGTAGGGCCACCCTCCCCTCCTCCCCATCCACCACTGCCCCCAGTTTTGAGTCATCTGCAAAGAGACTCATCTCACTCCTGATACCAGTCCTTATGTCAGAGACGTAGGTGTTGAACAGGAGGGGCCCAATGACTGATCCCTGTGGGACCCCACTAATGACCCTCCTTGGGGATGAGACTATCCCACCAACTACGACCCTCTGGGTCAGTTCCTGGAGCCAATTGTCTATCCATCTGATCATCTGGTTCCCCACCCCCATTTCTCCCAGCTTATCCAACAGGACCTCATGAGGGACAGAGTCAAATACTTTGCTGAAGTCTAGAAAGAGGGCGTCCACTGGTCTACCCAGGTCCAAGGCACTCGTCACCCAGTCATTGAACTCCACAAGGTTTGTCTGACACAATTTCCCTGGGATGAATCCATGCTGTCTATCGTCCAGGCACCCTGACTTTCCAGGTCCGCCCCAGCCTCTCCTTGACAATGCCCTCCATCACCTTACCCATCACTGATGTCAGGCTGACAGGCCTGTAGATTCCTTCCACCTCCCTTGATCCCCCCCTTGTGGATAGGCAATATATGCACCACCTTCCAGTCCTGGGGCACCCACCCTGTCCTCAGAGAGATGGTAAAAAGCTCCACCAGGGGTTTCGCCAGGATATCCGCAAGTTGCTTCAGCACTCTGGGATTTAATTTATCTAGCCCCGGTGCTTTCTCCGTCTTAAGGGACCTGAGGGCTTCCATCACTCTCTCTTCTGAGATTTCCACCTCCGCTACCTCTTCTCGCTGCTTAGCCTTCTGCCGTCCTGCCAGTGATGGCTCCCACTCTCCCCAGACCCACTGATCGGTAAGGATCCCCCCTCCTCTGTATCACTGTCTCCTCCCATGTATGATGCAGCACCCCCTTTTTTCTTGGTGAAAACTGAGGTGAAGTACTCATTTATTACCTCAGCCTGCTCCCCCGGGTCTTGTGCCCATCTCTCCCCTGTTTTAATCCTGCTAATCTGCCCTGTCACCCTTCGTTTTTCCCCAATGTATTTAAAGAACCCCTTGTTCCCTCTCCTAATTTCCCTGACCAAGTTCTGCTCCTTCTTTGCCTTAGCTGCCCTTACCACCCTAGTGGCCCTTCTAGCCATCAGTTCATACTCCCCTCGATCTCTTTCACTCCTTGAGCACTTGAATTGCCTATAGGCTGCCTTCTTTCACCACACCACCTCCTGAACCTCCCTGGTCCACCAGCAGGGTTTTTGGGCCCTACTGCATTTTCATCTTACTCTGGCACAGGTGCTGGTAGCATCCTGCACCCCTCTCCTGATTATTTCCCATCTACTGTCAGCGTCCATATTTGACCCAATCACATCCAAATGCTCCTTAAGGATCCTTTCCATTTCCTTAAAATCCACCCCCCTGAAGTCAGTTACCTCCATCTTTGTGCAGCCTTCTACCCCTCCTAGGTCCAGGCAGAACCAGACTGTGGCATGGTCACTCCCTGCCAATGGGTACCTTACCTCCAGGCCCCCAACCTGGTCACTGTCTGCCAGGACCACATCCAGTACCCACACCTCCCTGGTCAGTTCCCCCACTTGCTGAGTTAGAAATGCATCATGAAAGACATCCAGCAACCTCTGCTCCCTGGCCACCGAGGATGTCATAGTCTCCCAGTCTGTTCCTGGCATGTTTAAGTCCCCCAACACCACCACCCTTCCCCTGCCCAATCTACAGTGTCTCCCAACATCTGCCACCAGACTCTCCGCCAGCTGCTCCACCAGCACAAGGGGTCTATACGCCACTCTTATTTTTACTCCCTTGCCCCCCTTTGTTATCAAGGTGACCCAAATCACCTCCACGGTTCCCTCCGCCTCCTCTACTCCCCCTATGCCAATGCAGTTTTTGACTATTATTGCAACCCCTCCTCCCCTTCCCTCCCCCCGTCCTTCCTGAACATAGTGTAACCCTCCAGGTTCAGGTCCCAGTTGTGTCCTGCAGTGGCCCAGGTCTCAGTGACTGCTGCCACATCCACCGCTCCCTCAGTTAGCATCACCTGGAGCTCAGGCATTTTATTGCCCAAGCTCCTGGCTTTTAGCAGGACCACCTTCCACCCTTTCCCTATACTTCCATTTCCCCTGCTTGTGTTCCCATGGGGATTCTGTTTTCCCCTGGTCTGCACTTTACCAGTCGGCCTTTTCCCGCATTCCTCCAGCTCC
The DNA here is from genome assembly GCA_016271365.2 of Neoceratodus forsteri. NCBI lineage: Eukaryota > Metazoa > Chordata > Ceratodontiformes > Ceratodontidae > Neoceratodus > Neoceratodus forsteri. Next base: position 348,377,590 of record JADMNL010000023.1, read on the forward strand.
CCAGGGGGGTGGAGACAGAGTCCCTCCTTTATCGGACCCCCCTTGACAGACTTTTCTCCCATCCCTCCCCTTCACAAGTTTAAACCCCACTTTTCACCAATGAACCCCTCTTTTCTCAACTTCAGGATTCCCTTCCCCTCCAAATTGAGATGGAGCCTATCTCTAGCATACAGCTCCTTATCCTCCCAGGTGTCCCCCCAATCCCCCATCAACCCATACCCTCTGGCCTCACACCACTCCCTGAGCCACTGGTTTATCTCCCTAATCTTCCTTTTGTGTTCCCCACTAGCCCTTGGTGCTGGCAGGATTTCTGAGAAGGAAATTGTGCACCCTATGTCATGACAGACCCTGGCAAGCTCCCTGAATCTTACTTGTATCTCTAGCTCACTATTTCCCTCAATGTAATTTGTACCCAGGTGGACCAGTATGTCTGGGGAACCCCCCACAATCCTTTGCCAGCTGATATACCTCATGTTTGGCCCTGTGCACCGTTAGTCCAGGGAAGCATTTTGTTCTAACTGGCCAGGCTTCCCCCTCCCTATCCCATTTGTTATCCCTGATCATAGAATCCCCCAACAGGAGCACTCTGACCACTCCTTTTCCTCCTTTTCCCCCACTTCCATGTCCCTCATCCTTTCTACTGGCCTCTCCACCCAGCTGGCTCCTTGTTCCTCCCCCTATCTGGGTGCCACATGCTGCCTCCTCATTTACCCTGGTCACCCCCTCCTCTCCGATTCTATGCCTCTCCTCCTCCTCCTGAGTATCCTTCTGTGCCTCGCTAACTCCCCCTCACTGCTCATGACTGGTCCTTCTCCCCCATCCATTAAACTAGCATGACTCATCCTCCCTTAGTTCCTGCCTCCGTTCAGTCCCTCCTTGCTTGTTGTGCTCCCGTGGCCTAAACCCTCAGCTCCCTTTACTGTATCTTCCTTGTACTTCTGGTCCTTCTCCTTGCCCTTTCCTCCCAACTGGTCCATCTCCTTGCACTTTCCTCCCTCTTCCCCCTGCCCCTCCTGCTCTGATCCACTGCTACCCCATTTTCCTGCATTCCAGGTTACCCCTGTTCCTCCTGCTATCTGGCCCCTGCCTCCTGCCCCCCACTCCCCTTCCATCTCTAACCACCCCTGTCATGGCTACATCACCCCCTCATCCTCAAGCAGAAGAAGAGAATTGAAGCAGTTACTGAGCTTTAGGTTCGATCCACCTCCCCACCTTGCTTCTGTCCAGCCCCAGCCATCTGCCTACTTCCCTGAGAATGTTGTTCCTCTGGCCCCCCTTTGTGAGGGTCCCCAGTTACCTGCCTGCTTCCATGGTAGTATCCTCCTTTTGGGCCCCCTCTGCCAGCGTCCCTATGTGACCCCAGAGTATTCTCCTGCACTCCTTTCCCTATGCCCCCACCCCTAGTGCTTGGTGCAACCCCGTGGGAGATCCCCTGCCCTCTTCCCCAACCATATCTTCCCCCTTCCCCCAGCTGTCTCCTAATCCCTGAAACCTCCTCACCAAGCTGTGCCAGCTGGTAGCACACTGGGCAACCACCAAACTTCCAAGCCCAGTCCAGTATCATGGCTGCCCCACACCCTGTGCACCCCACCACCCTCCCAAAGATGCCGACCCTAATGATGTGTGGTCCCATCCCCCTTCAAGTAGGTTTCCTTGGGTAAGCCACCATTCCCTACTAGTCCAAGATACACCCCTACTGACTAATCAGGTCACCCACTAATCCTAGATACAGTCCCACAGTAAACCGGTAACCCTGTTACTAGGTGCAGTACAACACAGTAAACTTATAAGGGAAGTGAACAACTCCCTAAGCTCCTCTCTCCCAGCCTTTAAATCCAACCCCCAGTGGCTAGAACTACATGAGCTGCACCTGCAGCCTTTTCATTCAATTTATTTATTTATTTATTTATTTATTGAGTTTTGATGACCGGGTAGGCCCACTGGGCCCCAGAGGTCCCTTTTTCAGGGGTGACTCAGGAATAACAGTACATAAACTTGGTAAGCAATAATATATATACAAGTTGTTGGCATGCGACAATCTTACATGTATATAAAGCAGTGCAGTCTTTCCTATTACATTATTTCAGTGCTACATATGACTATGTCTCTAAGAACCCTCCTTGGAAGTTCAGTGGGGGGGCGAGTTCGCTGAGGAGTTAGTGCTGCCAGTTCGGGTGTAGGAGATGTACATGTAGTAAGTGCACAGACCAGGGGTCATAGTAGGAGTGTCAGGTACCGTAGCATTGGCATTTACTCATTGCCAGCATATGAGCCCTGAGTCTTGTATGGAAACACATTACAGATGGGGTTTCCCGCACCACCGATGGGAGGTTGTTCCAAAGGAAGGGAGCAGCATGAGAAAAGGACATATAACCTGCCTTGGTCCTGACCTTAGGGATCTCTAGAAGTGTTTGGCCTGAGGCCTGGGGGTTACGCAGATTTCTCTTCATAGTTAGGAGTCCCTCGAGACTCGGGGGAGGCATGGGGCTAATTAGCTTCTTTGCCAGGCAGAGTACCGGGTACCTGAGGCGAGCTTCAAAAGATGGCCAGCTGAGTCAAGACAATGACTAGGAATGGTGGCTCCTAGAGTGGGATAAGGAGGCAAAGTGGTCCACCTTATTGTATAAGATCTGTAGCTTACTGAACTCCAGCTTTGTGACACCCTGAAGTACCGGGGCAGCATAGGTGAGTGTTGGGAACAGGACACTAGAGGCAATAGCAGTCCTGGCTACAGGGATCAGCTGATCCTTAAGCCGGTATAGTATTCTGAGTTTGCCGTGGATGTCTTTAGTGACTTGGTCAACATGTTGTTTGAAGGTGAAACCTTGGTCTAGGGTAAGGCCAAGGTATTTTGTGGAGGAAACCACTTCAAGTTTGTTACCCACCAGGGACATGGGTTGAAGGAGTTGTGATCTGTCTTGTCCAAGGGCTCTAGGTCCAAACAACATAGCCTTAGTTTTGTTGGTATTAAGGACCATTTTGTTCTTGGTGAACCATTCCTCCATAATGTGGATGTCCACTTGGAGGGATGTTTCTAGGTCATCCAGGTTATCGGAGGTTTTGTAGATCACAGCATCATCCGCATATTGGATGACATTGCTGCTCCCACAGTGGTTGTGCAGCTCATTTATAAACAGTGAGAACAATAGGGGATCAAGTATAGACCCTTGGGGTACCCCCTCCTTAAGGGGCAGTGGATTGGAGAGTTTGTCCCGCCACCTGACCCTCTGTGTGCACCTTGAGAGGTAACTTTCAAACCATTTAAGAGCATGAGTGTCAAGGCCTATGTGGCAGAGTTTATGGAGTAGTAGTCTGTGGTCCACCAAGTCGAAGGCCTTGGAAAGGTCAATGAAAACTGCACCTGTGTTGGATCCAGAGTCGATTTCTCTAAGCACATCAGAGAATTTGGTTAAGGCAATATCAGTTCCATGTTAGGCTCTAAAGCCATGTTGCGCCGGGGAAAGAAGCAGGTGTGCCTCTAAATACTCTCTGAGTTAGGTATAGACTAATTTCTCCTGGATTTTTGCCAGGGTACACAGCAAGGAGATCAGCCTGTAGTTCCCAATTGGCTCCACAGGCCCGCCCTTATGAATAGGGACCACATGAGCCTGCTACCACAGCTCTGGGACAAATCCTTCTAGAAAGGACCTGTTAATGAGCAAGGTAAGCGGCCTTGTGAGTGCTGAGGCACCGTCTTTGAGAAGTCTAGTTTGGATGCCGTCCGGGCTTCCTGTACCTCTTGTTTTCAAGGTTTTTAGAATGGCTAGGACCTCTTTCACCCTTGCCAGCTGCATATGAAAAGATGGGTGGTCTAGGTTAGGAGGGTCCAGTATGAAGGACTCATTGTTGGGCACCGAGGGCCCTGCCTTGTAATTATCGAGGTTCATGAAGTATATATTGAGGGCCTCAGCAATGAATGCCTCGTCGTGCAGTACCTGCCCATTAGCCATAATAGGGCCTGGGGCTGCCTTTTTGTTTCCCTTTATCAGTTCATTGATGTGGGACCAGAAGGACCTCAGGATGCCAAGGTTAGTTTTCTGGAGATGATTGAGATAAGCCTTTTTCGCTAGCTTAGCAGCCTGCTTACATTGGTTTCTAAGAGCTCTATAGTTTTCACGGTCTGCTTGGAGCATAGAGCTCTTGAACTTTTTCCAGGCTTTGTCACAGCCAATCATCAGGGCCTATAAGGAGGGGGTGATCCTCTTATAACAGCTGCCTTTTACACGATAGGTCTTCATCGGAGCAAAGAGGTCGGCAGCCCTTGTGATAGATTTGTGAAAAAAGGCAACTGCCCCTTCCAGGGTAGGGATACAACGTAGTGGACTCCAGTCTATGTTACAGAGAAAGTCGCTGTAATGCTCCAGAGAGAACTTGGAGTAGTCCCTGGAGGTGAGTATTCTAGGCTGAACCCTGTCCACCCTGTTCTTCCAGACACAGAAGATGGGTGAATGGTCACTCAGAGCATCTGCCATGGTGCCTGCAACTTGAATATTTTTTGGGTATGACACTAAGGCCCAGTCAATAGTAGAGTGCCTTCCCATTTTGTAGTTCATCCTGGTGGGTTGAGTGATAATCTGAGCAAGATTTTCCTTGTGTAACAGGCCATTTATAGAGGACCTAGCTTTTTGGGTCCAGTTAAGATTAAAATCATCCAGTATGAGAAGTTCCAATGCAAACTCAGTGGTTAGGTTTTTAGTGAGTATCTCCAGGGATTGGAGAGCATTCATAGGAGGGCTATATACGCACCCTATGGTAAGATATCTGACACCGCCGAGGGTGAGCCGTATGAAGATAGTTTCAATTTCGGGGGACGTGCTGTGCATCAAGCAGACAAGGTAGGAGAGCAGGGCAACCTTCACATAGATAAGTGCCCTGCCCCCACCTTTTCTGAATTCTGTCCTTTCTGTAGCAGACATATCCTGAGGCAGCAATTTCATGATCAGGAACCTGGGGTTTTAAATAGGTCTCTGAAACAGCTAGCACATCAGGATTGTAACGGGCTAGCCACTCTTGTACTTCAAGAATCTTAGGCCGGAGACTACAGATATTCATGTGGGCTAGCCTCAAGCCCCTAGGTGACATCCAGGTCAAGTCTTGTGAGGGGGGAATTGAGATGTTAGCAATACCTGGGCCTGGGTTAGGTTGAATATCACCTGCAAGTAACAGCAGAGCTGTGAGCAGGAGACGGAGAGTAAAGGTTGGGAATGGGAACCTCACTTTCCTAGGTATGTTCATAGTTAGGAGAAAGGACCTGTAGCAAATCCCACTTCTAGTGAATTGATGGGCAACTAGGAGGGATATATTGCACGCAGGGGATGGGCAGTAATAATGACTGGTTTGGTGCTCGGCAGGTCCATGCGGGGCATGGGTAGAGGAGCCAAGTTGTCAAGCAAGCCAGTCAACCCAGAGCACTGAGGAAATGCATAGGGTGTCGAGGAGACTTCTGTTTGGTCTGCAATGGCACAACCTGCCAACCAATGCTGACTCCCAGTTAGGCATCCTAACATCAAGTACATTCTCTAAGTATTCCTGCCTAGACTGAGCAGTAGCAGGATTTGGACTAACTCAGTTTCAAATACAGGCAAGGTGCAATGGAAAACAGAACAGAGCACAATCTAGTTCATCATTACTGCAGCCCCTGGTAATGATTGCTGAGCAGAGAAATTGACTATCTACCTTTTATATTCCTTTCAGTACTAACCCAGCATTCGGATAATAGTGATATAACTTGGAATATACTTTTTGTCTATAATTGTTCAGTACAGTTAGTGGCAAGAACAGACGGACTGCTCTGTGACTGTATTACACCTTGAAATTATACCATATACAGGAGTACGTTACTTAAAGCATTTAGTAGGACTAATTAGTAACCATTAAATAAACATAGGTAGAGGCATCACTTCACATTCATTGGGCAAGGCTAGAAACAAATTCAGGGCATCAGGTGAGTTGATTTCAGTAGAAATAGATGCCTGAAAAAAGTACACCTAGTCAGGCCAGTTCAGGGCAGTGGGTAGGTACAATTTACTCAAGGGTTGATGAGTACCATCTCATATGAGAATTGATATGGGTAGGGTGGCTGTGGGTGGAGCAAGAAATAGAGCAAGAGTGTAGAGATGACGCTCCTCCTAGATTGATGACTCCAGCTTTCCCTAATGGTGTAAGGGAGCAGTGGGTGGAGCTAGCACGGACTTAATGGGAGGGGGAACAGGGTGAGTGGGCAGGAGATTTTTGGAACCAGCTTCGGCGGTAGTTTGCAGCTATGGGGGTGGTCTTCCCAGCAGATTCAGCTGTCTGGCGCCTCAACCCTGCAGTTCAGTTCCTTAAAATGTGGAGCGATGAAAGGGGGGGACCCAATTTGTTCGGTCTCCCTTGCCACCCCAGGTGGTTGCTATTCAGTCTCGGTGCTGAGAGGGGATGCAGCCTTTAACTTCAGGGCTGCTCACCATCGCAACCCCTCTCAGCCAATGGGCTCAGGTGCCTTTTTTGAATCTCACAGGTGCTAAAGCAACAAGGGACGTTGAATGTCTTTCTGGCTCTCGGCTTCCAGCTCCGGCGGTCATTTGCAGCTACGGGGGTGGTCCGCTTTTGAAACCAGCTTCGTCGGTTGTTTGCAGATACAGGGGAGGTTCGCCTAGCAGATTCAGCTATCCAGTGCCTCAATCTTGTGGTTCAGTTCCTTAAAACGTGGAGCAATGGAAGGGGGGGACCTGAATCAGTCGGTGTCCCACGCCGCCCCAAGCGGTTGCTATTCAGTCTCGGCACTGAGAGGGGATGCAGCCTTTAACTGCAGGGCTTCTCACTGACACAACCCCTCTCAGCCAATGGGCTCAGGTGCCTTTTTTGAATCTCACAGGTGCCAAACCAACAAGGGACGTTGAATGTCTTTCTGGATCTCAGCTTCCAGCTTCGGTGGTCGTTTGCAGCTACGGGGGTGGTCCGCTTTTGAAACCAGCTTCGGCGGTCATTTGCAGCTATGGGAGAGGTCTGCCCAGCAGATTCAGTTGTCCGGTGCCTCAACCCCGCAATTCAGCTCCTTAAAACGTGGAGCAATGGAAGGGGGGACCCTATAAATAAGCAGAGCTCTGGGGAGGGAGGGGTAGGGGAGGGTGGGATTAGGGCCTACACCCATCTCTCTCAAGAGTGTATCAGCTCTGTGTCTGCCCCTCCAGGCCCTGCAACCAAAGAAACGGCCCCAAGCAAATACCACCAAATAGGTTTTAAATCAGAAGAAATAGGCCTCCACCAGTGCAGCCTGTTACACAGTGAAACATCCAACAAATGAGCCCACTTACAGCCACCAAACCAGTTTTCAAACTGTTGGCAGCCCCAAAAACAATACCCTGCTAGCCCCTTAGAAGTAGTAAGAAAGAAAAGAAATAACTTTCTACCAAGTAAAATCCACAAGAAACCCTGTAAAAACAACAACAAGCAGCTACTGTACTGAAACACATCTGATCCTGTCCCCTTCTACTTCCTTCTGAGAAGCCAAAGCAACTAACACCACAAACCTGATTCAGCTCTGCCTCCAGTCAATTAGCTGAGTGAGACCTAGCCAGACCAATAACACCCTTCCCCCACTATGCACTAACCTTTGCAGCTAGTGAAGTCAGCAAAAAGCAATCCAAATTCAACTCAAAGCTCCCAAAATATGTTTGCTACAGCAGAAAAGGACCACAAGGCCCATCCAGCCTGCCCATTTTACCAATTTGCTCCCACTGCCTCTACTAGGTCAGCGGCCTTAGCTATTCCTCCCTCATATGTATGATTCCCTTGTGTCTATCCCATGCCCTCTTGAATCCCTCCACTGTACATGCTCCCACTGCCTCCTGAGTCAGGGAGTTTCCACACATCAGTCACCCTCTCTGTAAAAAATAACTTTTTTACCTTCCCCCTTATGTGCCCCTCCAATTTCATGTCATGCCCTCTAGTCATATTGTACTTTTTATACTGGAAGATGCTATCCCCTTCCACCTTATTTATGCCCTTAAGATATTTGAAAGTCTCAATCATGTCCTCCTTCCCTCCCTCTCCCATCTCTGTTTCAATGTGTACATTTTGAGGTCCCTAAGTCTATTACCATGTGACTTGTAGTGCAGACCCTGCACCATCTTAGTTGCCGTCCTCTGCACTGTTTCCACCCTGTCAATATCCTTATGTAGGTGCAGCCTCCAGAATGGCACACAGTACTCTAGGTGAGGCCTAACCAGTGTCTTGTACAAAGGGATCACCACCTCCCTTCTACGGCTTGCAAAACCCCTCCTTATACACCCTAACATCCCGCTAGCCCTCCCAACTGCTTTTGCAGTCTGTTTGGTGGATTTCAGGTCATCTGACATAATGATCCCCAAGTCCCTCTCCTCCCTGGTGACTGTCAACAACTCACACCCCAACATGTAGCTCCCACCAGGGTTTCTGTTCACCATGTGCATCATCTTGCACTTCTTCATGTTAAACCTTAGCTGCGATACTGCAGACCATTTCTCCAGCTTTTCCAGCTCTCTTTTCATTCTCACTACTCCCCCTGGAGTATCTACTCTGTTGCAGATCTTGGTGTCATCTGCAAACAGGCAAACTTTTCCCTCTAGCCCTTCTGCTGTGTCTGCTATGAAAACATGGAAAAGGACTGGTCCCAGGACTGACCACTATGGCACCCCACTGTTGACTCCCATTTCTTCTGACTGTGTGCCATTTACCACCAACCTCTGCCTTCTGTCCACTAACCTATTTCTAACCCAGTTCACCACCCTGTGTCCCACCTAGACACAGCCCAAATGGCTGCTAGTGCATTAATCTGACAAGGGATGTTGAATTAATGAGTGGATTGGATTGTAGTGAATAATGTCACACATACACACACACACACACACACACACACACACACACACACACACATATACACACATTAACCAGATTTGCTTTACTTCCTCAGTTTGCATTCATAGTTCCAGGAGGACGGTTTTTGAGTTAGAGACTGGATCTATGATGCTGGACTGAATCTAGGTGACTGAGTGGTGTGGGGAGGTGAGGGGTGGTGGGTGTGACACTTGGCCAGCTGGTTATGATTATTGTTTGATATCTGTAATATAAAAATATAGTATGTGATTGTCTCACATAAGACAGCCTGTGCTTCCATGGGTGCCCCCACCCCAGGTTCCAGTGAAGCTATAGGATATGTAAACTAACCAGGAGATCTCTGTAATGCAATTAATTTCCTTGAGAAATTGCATTTTATGGCCTTTTTGATCTCATGTTTTTGAAGTTGAACTCCAAATGTAACTTTATGAGTCTGCCAGAGGATGAGCCTAATAAACTTTTATGTCGTTTTAAGAGGAACAGACCATTGATACCAACATGGTGTTAAAAGTGGTAAAACCCTTTGATCTGCATTGGGAACAGGAACCACACAAGATCAAAAAGAAAATGTTTAATTAATGAGTCATATTTAGGAAGTGCTTTTCCTTCTGATGTGACATTATTTAACATACCTCCTTCAAGAAAATCATGTTTGGAATTTTTTATTCTAAAAAGGAGGAGCTAGATGACTCACCAGGGAAGTGGGGAGAAGGGGTTGAAATGTATCCTTGTAACTGTGGAATATGTCATATTATTTTGGGACTCTGAGTTCTCTGATCTAACTTAAGCACTTCCAGAGGTAATACCTTAGACAACAATGGTCTAAGTGTATTGTGGTAGGAGTTTTTGTTCTGTACTTTTTCCTTGTTCTTTTATGTGATTCTGAGGTCTTTGATATATTGTTTTGTGTTTACATTTTTCATATTTTTATCATCTTTTGTAAAGCACCTTTTCTTTGAAAGACTGCCTGGGTGTCTGCCAGTTCTTTTTTTGCATTTGACGTATAGATGGTAAAGTCTGACAATTGTTCAGCAGCTTGATGGTGTTACTGAGCTTGAGTAAAAAAGGAATAATATACCTAAGGTCTCTTATAGAGTTAAAAGGGTTCATTTTGGATACATGGTTAGGTGCCCCTAGGCAAAAGATATATTACATCCCCCTGAACAGAGTATTATCTGAGCTTGTACATTTGGATATGCTAGCATAACGTTCACTGTTTTAATCCATCCCAGAACTTGAGACTATAGGTGATTTGGACTCAAAATCAGACAGAAGCGTTACCCTGTCTGTTATCTGTTCACACTATTGCATTCAGAGGTTGGCCCTGTGGGAGCAGAGAATCTGACCTGCTGAGTGCATTTGCAACAGACTTGGTTGGCAGCAGAGTGAAAAATTTGCTAACACAAGCTTTAACTGTACACTGTATCAGCTTAACACTGTACAGCTCACTTGCAAAAGAAGGCAGTGATTTTTTTTTTAAAAGAAACAGAACTTTATCATTTTGCTTACAGTCAAAGTTCCTACCTGTTTTATTTTTTTTTCAAAGTGCAAGTTAGAGTAGCCATAGTTAGGGAAGAAGAAGGCTTCCAACTACAGTGCGTGCACTGCAGACTACCTGAAGCAGTTGTGCAAAGAGAGAGGAGTCCTGCACGAGGGGAGAGCCACCAAGCAGAACCTCATGGATGCCGTGATGGCAGCAGATGCCCTGAGCATCGAGCCACAGACTGTGACTGTAAAGGACCAAACCTTGGGCATGGAGGCACCAGCAGCCAGTGCAGTGTCCAGATCCAGTGAGGAGAACAGCAGGACCAGTGCAAGTGAAGGGCCACAGCAGTAGGGGTAGGTCACCGGCATTCTGGAGCCAGAAGCAATCAGGCTGCAGATTGAGTTGTGCAGAATGGAGCTGGAGTTCCAGAGAGATGCTGTGCGAGAAAAGTGAGAAGCAGAGTGAGAGAAATGAGTTGCAGAGGAGAAGAGGGAGCCAGAACAGCGAGAAGCTGACAGTGAAGAGCGTGAGCACCAGCGAGCTGCAGAGGAGAAGAGGGAGTGAGAACAGCAAGAAGCTGAACATGAACAGCATGAGGTGGACTGTGAAAAGCATGAGCACCAGAGGCGACATGAACTGGAGAAGCTACAACTCCAACCACCAGCACTAGAGCAGGTAAGTGGCTTGGGTTTAACTGGAACTGCAGGACTGGGTTACAAATTAAATTCCAAATTGATAGCTGAATTTAAAGAGGGGGAGAATATGGATGTCTTTTTAACTTCCTTTGAAAATGTTTGCATTCAGGCAAAGATTCCTAGATGGTCCTGGAGCTTTCAGCTATCCCCGCTACTTATCAAGAAAGCTCGGGATGTATTGGGGCAAATGGACAATGAGGACAGTAATGATTACAGCAAACTTAAAGCTGCACTTTTAAAAAAGCTTGATTTAACTGCAGAAGCATGCAGAGCTAAATTCCATAAGCTCAGAAGAAGCCCTGACATGAGCTACGAGGAGCTAGCCACAAAACAACATCAGTTTTTAAAACATTGGTGGGAAGGAACTGAAGCAAACTTTGCAGATAAAATTGAAAATGCTATATTGTTAGAGCACTTTTTGGGGGCATGCCAGGCAAAGCTGAAAACCTGGCTGGAGGACCGAGATCCCAAAACAGTGCAAGAGGCTGCTGAACTCTTGGACCACTATGCCAGGAGCAAACCTGCTCTGAGAGTGAATGGAGTGGGCGTGGCAGTGCAGAAAGGGAAAAGTGTTCCTTCAGGGCCACTAAAACCCTCACTGCCTCCACCAAAACCAGTTAGCCCCAGATTCCAAAGAAAAGATTTTTCTGAGAAAAGAAACGAATGTTGGGTTTGTAAAGAAACTGGGCATATTGCCAGACAGTGTCCCAAAAGGATGAGCATTATGCAAAATGGGGCTAGAAAAGAAGTGGGTTGTTTGTGTGTCCCTGGAAGCATGCCTATGAACATGAGGGAACACATGCACCCAGTCACTGTGAATGGTGTACAGATACAACAGTCAAGAGACACAGAGGCATCCTTGATGTTGGTAAAAGGGGATCTAGTAGAGCCTGGTCAGATTATGCCCAATAAATTTGTAACTGTACAAGGCTTCACTGGGAAGGAGAAAACATTGCCACTCACTAGTGTTCTCCTAGACTGGGGTAAAATGGGGGAACTGTGCAACAGGTGGCTGTGGCAACAATCTCAAACAGGGGAGGGTGTGTGCAGTTACCCATATCCTAGTGGGAAGGGGACATTGTAGTTCCCTGGACCCCATAGAAGCCACTGTGAAAACCACTGGGAGGCTAGTTCCCCAGACTGTGTCTCCTGATATGGAGACTAATGACAAGGGGTTAGAAATTTCCCCAGTAACAGTTAACCAAACAGCTATGGAGGAGGGGTACTCCAAGGAAGGAGAGGTGACCCATTGTCAGATGGTTAGGGATGGCAGTGATCCTGAGTGCCCTGATGCTAGAGCTAGGAACCCTAGTTTAGAGACTAAAGTGAACCTGTCCCATGCCTTGGAAATGTGTCAGGAGTTTGCAGCTGCTCAGAAAAAGTGACCCTAGTCTAGAGAAGCTGAGGGCTTGGGAAGACTCTGATGGAGCACAGGGAGGTTATGGTAAACATAAAGTTTATTGGGAAAATGGACTGATGTATACTCAGGATGCTAAGACAGAGGAAGGGGTGATAGGCAGGCAGCTTGTCATTCCCCAGGTTTACCATAAGCCATTGCTCAGGACTGCACATGATATTCTCTTGTCTGCTCATCTGGGAATCACACACGCTATGTGAGTGGTTGGCCCAGAATTTCTATTGGCCCAACTTCACCCAGCAGGTGAAGGAGTAATGCAGGTCTTGTCACCGGTGCCAAGAAATAGGGAAGGCAGGTAAGAAATCCCAAGCCACCCTAATTCCATTGATTGTAGTGGAAGAGCCATTCTAGAGGGTGGGAATGGATATTGTGAGGCCTTTAAATACCCCCAACTCCTCCGGGAAGAGGTTCATCCTGACTGTGGTGGATTATGCCATCTGGTATCCAGAGGCAGTCACCCTATCCTCACTGAGGACAGACAAAGTGGTAGATGCTTTACTTGGGATTTTCTCCCATAATGTGTTTCTGCAGGAGCTTATCACCGATTGAGGGGGGTTCCTTCATATCGGACCCAATGAAATGTTTGTGGGAGAAGTGTGGGGTGGTGCAGAGATGCATAACACCTTATCACCCACAAGCCAATGGACTTGTGGAAATATTTAATGGTACTCTGAAGTCAATGCTCCAAGCATTTGCTGAACAGCATGGGAGGAACCGGGAGAAATAACTTCCTCACCTGTTGTTTGCATACAGGGAGGTGCCCCAAGAGTAAACAGGGTTTTCCCCCCCTTCAAGCTCTTATATGGACGCCGGGTATGTGGGCCCCTAGACTTTATCCAGGAGGACTGGGAAAGCAAGCATGCTACCCAGGAAAATCCCATAGTGGATTACATCCTTAGGATCAGGGAGAGGCTGAAGGAGCTTATGGGGACTGCCCAGAGCAACCTGGCAGCTGCTCAACAGAAACAAAAAGTGTGGTACGACTGTAGAGCCAGAGATCACTCATACATGGTGGGTCAGGAAGTCATGGTCCTTATTCCAGTCAGGAAAGACAAGCTGCAGGCTTGCTGAGACTTATTACCCTGGCAGACAATAAAACTGGCAAAGGCTGAGTGGGCTGGACCATACAAAGTAGTCAGAAAAGTAAATGACGTGAACTATATCATAGAATTACCTGACAGAAGACATACAGAAAGAATGTACCATGTCAACATGATGAAGTCATATGCTAATAGGGCTGAGATGGTGTTTGCAGTATGTAGTCCTGGGAAGGGGATGGATGAAGAAACTCCCTTCTGGACTTGCTGGAAGAAAGCAAGTGGGACTCCTCTGTGGAGGCAGTTAAACTGTCTCCCCAGCTGGCCCCGGACAAGATCCAGGAAGTAAGGTAGATTTTAGCAGACTTTGCCCCACTGTTTAGCACCAAGCCTGGACTAACCCCCTTAGCAATGCACAATGTAGAGACAGGGACACAGATGCCCATACAGAGCACAGCATATCGGGTGCCAGAGGCTGTCCAAAAGAACATTAGGAGGTAGGTGGAGGAAATGCAGGATTTAAGGGTAATCCAGAGATCCCACAGCCCCTGGGCCTCACCCGTAGTCTTTGTACTCAAGCCAGATGGCTCGACTCATTTCTTTGTGGACTGTCGTGGACTGAATGCAGTCATGAAGTCAGACACCCACCCGATGCCCTGGATGGATGAACTCCTGTGCAAGTTGGGTGGGGCAACATATTTTACAACTATTGACTTGACAAAGGGGTATTGGCAGGTATAGTTAACTGACAGAACTATGGAGAGGTCTGTCTTCATCACTCCTTTAGGCTTATTTGAATTTAAAATAATGCCTTTCGGAATGAAGAATGCCCCAGCCACTTTCCAAAGTTTGGTGAATCAGGTGTTAAATGGTGCTGAGGAGTACACCATGGCATACCTGGATGACATTGCCATCTTTAGTGCCAGCTGGGAAGAACACCTGTCCCACCTTAGGGGAAGTGCTGAATAGGATACAGAGGGCCAGGCTCACTGTCAAAGCTGAGAAGTGTCAGGTGGCCATGGCTAAAGTGGCATAACTCAGGCATGTTGTAGGCTGGGAACAGCTCCATCCCAACCAAGTAAAAATAGAGGTGATGATGGCATGGCCCTGATCAGAGATGCAGAAGCAGGTCAGGAGTTTTCTAGGGACAGCAGGGTACTATATGGAATTTGTACCCAATTACAGTGCCCTGGCTGCTCCCCTATCTGACCTGGTAAAGAAAAAGATGCCTAAGAAAATTACCTGGGAACCAGCCTGTGAAGAAGCCTTTATCAGACTGAAGGAGGCACTGTGCAGTGCTCCTGTGTTGACAAGTCCTGACTATAGCAGACTCTTTATAGTCCAGACTGATGCCTCAGACATGAATATTGGGGAAGTACTGAGTCAGACATCCAACCTAGGGAAAGATCACCACATAGTGTACCTGAGTAAAAAGTTACTTCCCAGGCAGCATGCTTACTCTACTGTGGAAAAAGAGTGTCTTGACATAATGTGGGCCCCTAAAAAAGTTAGAGCCATACTTATACAGGCAGCATTTTGAGGTACAAATTGACCACAACTCCCTGGTTTGGCTGACATAAATGTAAAAAACTAATGATAGACTATTAAGATGGAGTCTTGCCTTGCAAGGGTATGACATGATGATCATACATAGGGCTGGAGTGACCAATCAGAACACAGATAGCTTGTTGCATCTACATGAGGAATGAACTGACTTAGGGAGCTCATCTCATGCAGGGGATAGAGCTCCCAAATTCAGTCTAGGTGCAGAGGAGTGTGACACTTGGCCAGCTGATCTTGATTATTGTATGATATTTGTAATACAAAAATATAGTATGGGATGGTTTCACTTAAGACAGCCTGTGCATCCAAGGGTGCCCCCCCCAGGTTCCAGTGAAGCTACAGAATATGAAAACTGACTAATAGATCTCTGTAATGCAATTAACTTCCTTGAGAAATTGCATTTTATGACCTTTTTAACCTCATGTTTTTGAAGTTGAAACCAAAGATAACTTTATGAGTCTGCCAGAGGATGAGCCTAATAAACTTTTATGATGTTTTAAGAGGAACAGGCCATTGATACCAACATGGTGTTAAAAGTGGTAAAATCCTTTGATCTGCCTCGGGAACAGGAACCACACACAATCAAAGAGAAAATGTCTAATTAAGGAGTCATATTTAGGAAGTGCTTTTCCTTCTGATGTGACATTATTTAACATACCTCCTTCAAGAAAATCATGTTTGGAATTTTGAATTCTAAAAAGGAGGCGCTAGATGACTCACCAAGGGAGTGGGGAGAAGGGGTTGAAATGTATCCTTGTAACTGGGGAATATGTCATATTATTTTGAGACTCCGAGTTCTCTGATCTAACTTAAGCACTTCCAGAGGTAATACCTTAGACAGGAACGGTCTAAATGTATTGTGGTAGGAGTTTTTGTTTTGTACTTTTCTCTTGTTCTTTTATGTGATTGTGAGCTCTTTGATATACTGTTCTGTGTTTACATGTTTCATAATTTTATCATCTTTTAGTAAAGTACCTTTTCTTTGAAAGACTGCCTGGGTGTCTGCCAGTTCTTTTTTTCCATTTGACGTATAGATGGTAAAGTCTGACAGTTGTTCAACAGCTTGATGGTGTTACTGATCTTGAGTAAAAATGTAAAAATATACCTAGGATCTCTTATAGAGTTAAAAAGGTTCACTTTGGATACCTGGTTAGGTGCCCTTAGGCAAAATATATAGTGCATCCCCTCAAAGAGAATATTATCTGAGCCTGTACATTTGGGTACACTAGCACAGTGGTCACAGTTTAAATCCCCCAGAACTTGAGACTATAGGTGATTGGTACCCAAAAGCAGACAGGAGCATTACCCTGTCTGTTACCTGTTCACACTATTGTGCTTGGAGGTTGGCACTGTGGGAACAGAGGGCCTGACCTGCTAAGTGTGTTTGTGACAGTGGGTGCTGAGTGGGGGTTGGGGTGTGGGTGGGGAGTTGAGAAGACAGTGGGTGGATTCAGATCTTTCAAGCGGATATTCAGATTATCTCACTTGTAATATGATTTACCATTAACAAGTACTTCCCTGTTAATCTTACTGTCTATTTTGTCACTGTGACGGTGAGTCAAATTAAAGAGTTTCAGTACCCCACTGTCATTCACAGACCATTATGTCTGATGCAAAGTCTTATTTTTAGTACACATGTAAAGAGCTATCCATTTGCTCTGTAAAAACCCACAGCTGTAACAATTTTTTGAAGACTCTCCTGTTCTGGCTGTCTAAATATTTTCACACTGAACTGACAGTGTTAGACATAGCTTGTCCTAGTACACAGGGTATGTGTAACACTAATGCATATATCCAGTGCAGAGTAACAGGAAAAACCTAAAAGTTATTAGAACAGTGATACAGTTCTCTATACATAAAAATGGAGCCATATTAAATAAATGTTGCAATTGGCTCACAGTAGGAAATGCAACTATATAAATAACTAGTTTTGTGCCATGAGGTCACTGGAGAGAGGGGAGTGAAGAGAGATCAAGATGTCTGGAGCAGAGATCCATCAATGGAGGGTGAACAGGAGGATACACTGTGAGCAGGATCCAGGACTTCAAACAGTGGGTGCAACAACCTCTACCAGCAGCTCTCTCCCAGGACTGACACAGGCAGCTGGCAGACACACTCCAGGAGGGGTCCAGGACCAACGGAGAAGTCTGTATTTTAATAGCATATATAGTTATATGGTCCATACTATCCTTGGCAAAATAATGTTTAATGCGAAATAATCACTAAATGTTCAAGAAATTGGTTCTATGTGATAACGGCGAAAGCCTAAATGTGATCACCGTTATCGAGCAGTCAGAATTTTTTGGCACTCTGACAGCCCCAGCGCACATGACAACATCGCCGGGGACATAACGTTCAATGCTTTCTGTGGGGGGGCTGAGCCCCCCACATCCCCCTCACATGGGGGGTTTTGCCCCCGCATCCCCATACTAAAGGATTCTCAACTCCAGGGGGGTGCATGTCGGGGGGGCCAGGGGAAGCATGTAAAATTAAAGGTTCAGGCTGGGCGCAATAAAATCGCACCAGCACCCAGACCCAAACACGGTATCTCACCCACCCCAATGACAGACCAACCCCCAAAGCCACGACACAGCTCAGCAACCCACCACAGTGTCACCCCCTACAGCTCCTCTGCTACCTCCCAGCCCATGCTTGCCATGTTTGCCCCCCAGCGTGTACATATAGCGACATCCTGTTGCCCATTTCACCCCCCCATCTGGTCGCCCTACCCTCCCATCACCATGAGGGATTTCGTGGACAGCGAGTCGTTGTTATGGATGGAACCCTTCCCCATGCGTTCTTCTCATGGGCTACCAAGAAACTGCACTTTAAAAAAGTTGACTTGTAACTCCAGGCTTGCACATTAGAGGCATGGCTCAACATTTTGAAGTGTCATTTCTTTTGCATGTAACAATCCTTTTGCATTAAACATTGTATTGCCAAGGACAGTGCTGAGAGGGGAGTGTTAGAAATGCAACTGTATAGATAACTAGTTTTGTGCCATGGGGTTGCTAGAGAGGGGAGTGGAGAGAGACCAGGAACTCTGGAGTGGAGATCCATCAATAGTGGAGGAACAGAAGGATACAATGCAAGTAGGATGCAGGATTATAAACAGTGGGTGCAGCAACCTCTACAAGTAGCTTCCTCCCAGAACCAACACAGGCAGGTGGCAGACACACTCCAGGAGGGGTCTGGGACCAATGAAGGAGACTGAAGTTGTATAGCATACAATATGGTCAGCACTGTCCTTGGCAAGTTAACGTTTAATGCAAAATGATTGCTACATGTAAAAGAAACTGCACTTTGAAAAGTCAAGCCGTAACTCTGGGCATGCACATCAGAGTTACGACTCAACTTTCCAAAGTTCAATTTCTTTTACATGTAGCAATCAGTTTATATTAAAAGTGGTATTGCTAAGGACAGTGTTGACCCTATAAGAATCATCACAGACCATTACATCTCTTGTAAAGCCTTATTTTAGTACACATGACAAGCTCTATCTATTTGGTCTGTAAACAACCACATACGTAATCGTTTTTAAAAACTCTCCTGTCCTGGCTCTCCAAGTATTGTTGCACTGAGCTGTTAGTGTTACACACAGCTTGTCCTAATACACACGCTGTATGTAACAGTAATGCATGTATCGCGTGCAGAGTAACAAGGACAATTTGAAAGTATTAGAACGGTGATACAGTTCTCTATGCGTAAAAATGGAGTCATATTAAACTGCTCTTACAAAGGACTCACAATAAGAAATGCAACTGTATAAAGAATTATAATCCACTCCTCTATGCTGTGTGCTCAAACAAATGGAGTCAGGTGCAGTGCAGGGGTTGCTAGCCCAGCCACAGTTCAGAAGATTCCAAGAAATGATATACACTCACATGCATCAAAAACAGAGGCAGATTCAAAATCAAAATCCAAATAGTTTTATTTGGTACATTTAAATACCTCACAGTGGAGCTGGCTACTCCTTGCAGACTATTGCCAGCATTTCGACCAGGGCATAGTCTTCCTCAGGATAGCACTGGGTTGAAGCACTAGGGATAAAAATCCTTCCCATAGTTATTATATTGTTATTTTTGATGATGAGTTTAATAGTGCATATGCCCTTTCCCATTGTTGTACTTCATATCTTTTTCCTTTAAATGTAAGGTTTGGATTTTACCATATTGGTTGGTCCAGAGACTTTTCAGTTGTCTTTAATAAAGTCTTTATTATGTTAATATATTTCATTGATTCTCTTATTGTTTTATTCTCTTGCATCTTTGCATTTTTAATATACCAAAATGATATAGTATTTATTTTGCTTCTTTCTAGGGTACATTCTTCTCTTGTAAGTCATTCTGCTGTACGCATTGTTCCTGAGATTGTGTGCATGAAAACAGTTGTACTGTATGTTTATTGTGATGTATAGCACTATTATGTATCTATCATGCACTTTATTCATGTTACACACCACTCCCCCCGGAAATATTGCCTGGATTTTAATTGAAAAATATTTAAGAGGCTCACAACAGGGAGTTTGGGACCCTTGAAAAATAGACACACTGCATGAAGTATCTGGTTGTTAGTAGGCACCCTGCACTTACTATAACCAGCTATATGCTATGTATTTACTCATGTTAACAAATAAAAGCTTTTGTTGTTTATCTGTGCTTTTTTTTTCAGTTATGTATTTATCCCTTGTCACTGAGCAGCCCCTTTCTGGCAGTGAAACCCAGTCCCTTCACCAACCATCCCAAGCCTTACCCCAGTTACTTACTTACTGCTATGGGTGCGTAGCTGCCAGGGGTGGTGGAGTGGAGCCTATGGGATCACATGCCATCATCCTTCTGCTCTGGGTTTTTCCTTGTGTTTTCTTTCCTGTCCCTTAGGGTCAGCAACACATACAATGGTGTGGGCGGATGGCTTCAAGATGATGGACTTACTCAGTGCCTATGACTGACAATTCAAGATTCAGCCTCTGATGCAGTGACACATAGCTTCCACTGGGTGTCAGACAAGCAGTGGCATATACTGTCCCCCTTCCTGAAGAAGGAGAGCCATCTGTGGGCACTCAATCCTCCTTCCTCCAGCTGGATTCTGTCAACCCTGGTCTATTCCTGAACCCAGATCGCCGGTGTGGTTGGTTGTGTGACACCCAGTGCCTCAGCTCACCACACCACTGGGTAAAAAAATAAGTAAGTAATAAGCCACAACAGGAGTGTATTATAGGATTTTTATGCACACCCCAGGGGTGTAGTAAGGCATGAGGCCAAAGGCAGAGTGTCCTTACACTTGTGTTAAGTGCATTAAAAGTCTATGATGCACACCCTGGAAGGGCCCCTAGTAGGCTTTCTGGGAAAGGAAGCGGATTTGGCACCCACAGTCAGGTAACATCTCTTGGTCAATGACATTTCTAGATTTTATCTTGCCGTTTTATAAAAGTTTTTAATTGACTACTTAAGCACAGCATTTGTTTCTCCTGTGCATGCTGAGTGCCTGGTTTTCTTTTGATTTCGGTTCCCATTTATTGCCTTACCAAAATGACCTCTGTCTTACACTGAAGTGACCAAGATATCTGTGTCAGTGGCTCAGTAGGTAGCACACTCACCTCTGAGACCAGAAGATCAGAAGGTTGTGGGTTCTATCTCCACACCAGGCACTTGGGTTGAATTCCAGTACTGATGCTTTAGTGCAGTATGAGGTGCTGTCTTTCAGATGAGATGTTAAACAGAGGTCCCATCTGCCTGTTCTGGTGGTAGTTCAGGTGGATGTTAAAGATCCCATGGCACTTCTAGAAAAGAGATGGGGAAATTTTATTGAAATTAAAAAAAATAGTATATACAATTGTATCCAAACACAAATTTTAACTCTTGATAACATGCCTTTTACATCACAAATAATACTTTTTCTTAAGTCACAGGTACATCATTGTCTGTTACCCAAGGTAGATATTTCCATAATTCCAACATCACATCATGAAAGACTGTTTTTCTTTATGATAAAGCATTTTCAGATCTTGTGTCACCCTGTTTAATATCTCTACATGGTTTCCTTCATTTTGTTGTAAGGTGAAAAAACATCTAGTGATCCAAATATTTCAGTTACAAAATTGTCACTATAACCCTTAAAGTATTTATATTCCATTTTCTTCATGCATTTGAGAAAGAACCATACATAAGATTTTCATAAGACATTATGCTAAATACAGGTTCCTTCCATTGTTGTGCCACATAATTCCAGAAACCGAAAATAAAGGAACATTGAAAAACAAGGTGTAATATAGTTTCTTCTTTTTGGATACATTGTAACCTACTACACAGTCTCTCTTGTTGCTGTTTGTGTTTATGGTTCGCCTTTACATTTATTTTTTGCAATGATAGTATGTGTCCTTTGGACCCTGTGCTCCAATCCCACAACGTTATGTGCGTGCATAGAATAAATTCAATGGACGCACATAACTTGGGCATTTTCAGGACTTTTTTCACCCAGTTTTCAACATGGCCTTTTAGGGACCCCACCTCATGAACAATGGCACTGTCATTTTGTTAATCTTTCCCAAAAGTTGAGTTCTCACAGTGTCCATGCCATTCTGTGTCACAGGTACGAAAACATGTTTCAGACAGGATGTGAAAAATGACAGCTGTATACTGTTCATGAGGAGGTGTGAAACAGGGTAATGTTGAAAATCTGCAGGGAAAATATGAAAAATTGGTGAAGTTACGAGTGTGCGTAGAAACTGCGAAACACACGCTCATAATGAGGTCATTTTTGGGAATCTTTTAACCAGATTTTCAACATGGCCTTTAAGGGACCTCCCCTCATGAACACTTGTACTGTGATTTCATTAATATGTCCCAAAAGTTGATTTCGCACAGTGACTGTGCCATTCTGTGCCAGAGATGTGAAAACACATTTTGGCCAGGATATGAAAAATGACAGCTGTACTGTTCATGAGAAGGTGTGAAGAAATGGCAATGTTGAAAATCTGGACGTAAAATAAAAATTGGCAAACTTACGGTCTTGTGTGAAACTGCGATATGCGCTAAATAGCATGATCATTTTGGAATTTTACCAGATTTTCAACAATGGCTTTTGGGACCCGCCTCATGAACACTAGCACTGTAATTTTGTTAATCAGTCCTGAAAGGTGATTCCATGCAGCGACTGCAAAATCACCTTTTGGATCTGACTAACAAGATGACAGTGACAGTGTTCATGACGTGGTGTCCCCAAAAGCCCATGTTGTAAATTTGGTGCAAAAAATTTTGAAAACTAGCCAAGATATCAAGATAAGTTAAGAATGCCATAGACAGCCATTGTACGGTGCTTACTTGATTCTTCAGTTTGTGGTTCGGCTTTGAAGAGTGCAGATGTGTCCTGGTCCAGGGTTCTGGTCCAGGGAAGATGACAGGGCCTGACCTCTGGAGGTAAGTATGGGGTAAGGTGGGTGCTGGGAGTTGGGTGCACAGAGGAAGGGTAGGGATGGAGGGAGATGATGAGGGACTGTTTTCTTCTTTCCAACAAAAAAAAAGAAAAAATATATTAGGGGACAGTTTTCTTTTTTAACAGGTGTTTAAAAAAAATAGCATTCCAGACACTGGGAGTGGGCACCCCAATATCCATGAGTACTGGAGATGGGGGGGGGGTTACCGAACTATGCATTTCTGACATGGAGATTGGGCACCACGATGTCAGGAAAAATGAATTATATATTAAAACAACGGGCTGGGGCTACGGGGAACCGACAAAGGAGGGCATAGGGTGGGATATCAACAGAGGGATGGAGCGGGAGGGCTTCTGCCACATTTGGGGCCTGAGCACCAGCAAGGGATGGGGAAGGGTGGGACAGCACACAGAGGGAGAGGGCAGCAGGGCTTCTGTAGAGGGATGGAGCGGGAAGGCTTTTGTTTAACTGAGAATGGGGGCACCGGCAATGGAGGGTGGAAGGTGGGACAGCACACAGAGGGATGGAGTGAGAGGGCTTCTGCCACATTGGGGACATGGGCAGTGGCAAAGAAGGGAGGAGGGTGGGACAGCACAGAGAAGGAGGGAGTTGGAGGGCTGTAGAGCATTAAAAAAAATGAAATATATACATGCCTCGGCCCCATGCAGGCACTTAAAGGATAAAACATCCTTTATTTAGGTAAACACCAATAGGTGTTTACCAAAATGGGGGCCAAGGAATATGATCCTGCTATTAGTTTTGAAAAATAAGGGCCAGAAAAGGTTTTGACCATTTCACTGGGGCCATGTTGAAATAGCATCACAAATTTATGAAAGTTTCGCAAACAGACTTTCGCAAATTTGCACCACTTCTAATGGCTGAAATGCAAAAACCTATTTCTGACCATTATTTTTGAAATCTAACTGCAGGATTGTGTTCCTCAGCCCCCGATTAGGTAAGCACAACTGTTGGTGTTTACCAAGGGGTGCTATTTTTAGAATTACAGCATTTTGTTTTGCCTCGCTAATGGAAAATAAGATGGCAGTGGCACGACACTACTGAGGGCATTTGTGACAGTGAAATATACTGGTGGCAGCTTGTGAGAGGCACATGTATTTTTTTCCCATTGACTATAATGGGAAACTTCAAATTTGAATAACTTTTGAATGAATTAATATTTTTTCACCAAATCTTCAAAAGGAACATCGGTGGCTCAGACTGCATATTCCCTGACAATTTAAGAGCAGACGAAGAAACCATTTGGGCTGTAGCCCCAAGCAAAGAAATAGCCAAAAAGTGTGTTTTTGAACATTTTATGGCGCTCTGCAGCTCCACAACTGCGCAACCGACCAAAACGAAACTTGCCAGATCCAGAGATCTATGGTACCTGACTAAACATGCACAATTTCAGGCAAATCTATCATCTGGTTGCAAAGTTTTTAAAGTGCACAATTTTGGATTTAACATAGCAGTGGCTGGGCAACCTACATATAGCTGCACTACTGTGCAGCTGTTATATATATATAGATATATAGATATATATATATATATATCTATATATCTATATATATATATAATTATGGGGTGGCAACACTGGGGGATTAGGAACCCTCAGTGTCAGTGCTATGTTTGGGGTGGGTGGGTGCTGAGAGGGAGGGTCAGGAAGGGGGGAACAGTTACAGTGGTGTCAACAAGAGGCATCAATTGAAGGTTTTCATTGTTGCAAGTGATATATAATATAAAAAAAAAAACTATGAGGTGGACACTGGGAGATTGGGCACCCCGGTGTTAATGTTATGTTTGTGTGGGGGGAGTGTGGAGTGGTGGGTGCTCAGAGGGAGGTTCAAGTTGGGGTCGAGTTACAGGGATGCCAGCAACAGACATTGATGGATGGCTTCCATTGTTACAGGGGCTTCATACAGCAGGTACACACCAGTGACATCTGTAGCAAACTTCCAGTGTGCAGCTTGTAACTGTTTTGAAAGCCAATTAGCTGTTTGCAGGTGTGACTTCATACAAATCAAAGGACCGAAGCCCTCTCTGATTGAAGTGGCATCGGTCCTTTGAAGTACTTGAAGGTTACACTCACCAAGCAGAGAATTGCATCAGGACCACAGTGTGTGGTCACTGGTGTAGATTGCCGAGCCCCTGCTATTCTGAACTGCAATGGGTTTGGCATTGACACAACCCCAACATCCCATTTCTCTTGTTTCAAAACGTTTGGTACGCAGGTGCACCAAACATAAAAAGGATCATGGTTTTTCATTAAACCTTCAACTAGTACTGTTGTAATATTGGCAATGAGCAAGATTTTTTTTCTCTCTCTCAAATTGTCAAATTCATAAATGGCGGTAAGATAATGAGCTTCCCACTCCAATTCAAATTCACTTAGTCATTAGAAACTTAATGACTAAGTGAATATAAATGGGAGTAGTAAGAATGAGTATATGAATCCAGATCTTTGCTGTGAAATACAGAAGGTGGGATAAGCAATTTAAAATCAAACGCTGCACTTTAGCATTTGTACCTTAGCCTTGTGTGTTCTTCCTTATTTCTGTTAAAGTTTATGTCTGAGCATTTTATCACAGGGAAGTTTGGGCAACATAGTCAGGATGAGGAGATGGTGTCAGACTGGGGGAGAGAGACAGGCTGGAGGAAACAGCATCAGATTAGGGGAGCCAAATTAGGCTGGAGAAAGCAGTAACATGCCAGAGGAGAAAGTGTCAGGCTAGGGTGACAAAAGGTGACTGGGGAAAACACAGATGACCTGGGGGAGACAGACATACTGGGAGACAGTTCTGGGTCTGTAGAGAAAGAGACTGTCTGTGGGAGACAGTGTTAGGCTGGGGAGAATGAAAATTGGAAGTTAAATGTAACCTTATACTTTGCATGGGTTGGGGAGTAAAAACAACACAAGTTCAGTGCTGTCTTATAGTTAGCAAGGAATCAGGGAGTGGGGGCAGAGGGAAAATCACAATTTAAATTCAGCCATAGAATTTGCACAAGGTCAAGGAGATAGTGAAAATCGGCACTTGAAGCCCAACTCTGCAGAATTCTGCAATAGAGTTACTGCAGTAAACAATGCAATTTCAATGGGAGTTAATCCCTTTTGTCATGGAAACATGTGACACTGCGCTTCATCCTGGTGGGCTTCACTGTAAGGTAATAAATGTTACTGTTCTTTTTGGTTGTGAATAATTTTTGTTCCTACTGGATCATAATGTCGTACGCTTAATAGCGTACGACATTATAGCTAACCTGATACAGCGCTGTCCATGACAGCGAATGGTACAATACCATGTATACTGCTGTACGCAGTATTGCACCATTCACACACTCCCAGGCAGAGGATAAGACCTCTTCTGGGAGTAGGTTCGACTGAGCTACAGCAGCAGGAATCCAAGTGCTGCATCTGGGACTGGGTTTGATTCCCGGTCCCAGACATTTTATTTTTTTACACATATTATACACTCCCCGGATTGGACCCCTCCCAGGTTGAGAATCTTTGATCGCGGGTGCATCCCCCATAGCGGGGGTGTGAGGCAGAGCCCTCCACAGTAAAGACTTATGCCGCATGGCAATATTACACTGTATTGGCAGCGAGATTTTGCCATGCGGCGTAATGTCTTGCAACATTATGACCCCATGCCATTTTTGTTTAACAGCCATATTGTTTCAGTCAGCACCTGCATTTACTGATAGATTGCACTGTTTGTTATTTTTTGCTCTACCACCTGTGCTGTTGCTGTAGCCGGGACACCCAGGGGCAACGGTCACATACAGTATTAATACTCAAGAAGAGCTGGGCTGCATAACAGTCTCTTAGACATACACAAAACCACTTCTTGGTTGCAGGATTACATAAATAGTTCATTAAATTGTAAGATCAGTAGCACTCACCCCCATGCCAACATCTTGTGCATGTCTCAAGGGTTTTGTGTATTCCTAAGAGAATGTTATGCAGCCTGGCCCCTCTTAACTGTTAATTTGTGCTTTGCTGTGGCTCAGGTCAATGTCAATGTTTTGTGAACCATCTTACTACTTTACCTTTCATATACAGAATAGAACATCAGAGACAATATGAGAAATACAAACACATTGCAGGAAGCCTAGTAAGAAGATATTATTTAAACTATAATATGGTTGCCATGCTTAAAGAGCACCCTTCTTGGTGCGCAAATGAAGCACAGAATGCTCCCTCACCTGATCATTTTCAAATTTTAAATTCATCCCCTTCAGAGAGGAAGGGATCATAATTTGTCTCCTAGGGACTAGCCACTCGATCCCTTTTCCTTCCTGATTTCTGACTCTGTGCCCTTGCTTGGGCATTTTGTGAGTAAGAATAGGGAGAGTGACGTGGTGGTGTGCTTCATGCAAGTCTATGGCACATCATTTTAAAAGCTGGTTTATGGGAAGGCTGTAAGCTTAAGGTTCGATTGGGTGGAGCAACTACACCACTCCCCCATCAGGCTTTATAAGGTAGCTCACCCTGGGCCTTCCCAGGATTTGTTTCTCTTTGCGGCCGGAGGCACCGTTCCTCCTCGATCCTCTCACTCGGCTGCTGTCTTGCTTTGGGGTTCCTCTGACCTCAGGATCTCTCTCTCTCTCTCCCTCAAGCACTCTCCTAGCTCCCCTCGCTATGCTTGCCCCATTTGTATTTTGCTCTGCCAACGTATTTCATTTCGCCCCAAAGCCATGTCTGTATCATTTTATTTTCTTTGCTCGCTCCACATTTCCTCGTAACTCTATCTCTTAGTCTCGCTTGCTCCTCGACTCTCCAGATTCCGTCCCTGCCCCACTTATCGTGCCTTGTCACTCCCATTCGCAGCAATGCTGAACTACACCTGGGGATGGCACCACATTTCTGTGAGCTGCACAGCAAAACTCCTGTCTTTTATCCCTGTCCGCTTCGGTACCTTTTCCTTCCTGGCTATCTGCTTTCATCTGCCTGACCCCCTTATGCCCCGGCATCTCCCCAGACCTGCTCAGCTGGGCTTTTGCCTAGCTTTTGCACCTCTGCATGGGTCCAGTTTCCGAGTCGCTTCTAGACCATTGCTGCTGCAGTCCCCGATCGGTTTTCACCTGCCACAGATTGCCTGCTCTACTCCAGCTGCATAGGCATTCCCTGACACTCTCTGCTGCAACCTTTGAGGCTTCATAATTATTCCTGGTGATGACCCGTGACCTGTGCTTTAAGTCTCAACAAACCAAAGCAGGTAGGAGGATTTTGTACATGATACCTTAGATTTCTGTTCACTGCAGACGGCACCCTGCTAATGTGATCCTTTGTGTGCTTCTGATGCCTCGGTCAGGTCTCTGGTTCGTCAGCAAGTTATCTTCCCTAGTTTTCTGTAGCAGCTTGTTGAGCACTGCCAAGAGTCAACTATCCTGTGTAATGGAATTGATATGCTAGCCTTGGCAATGAGTATTTCATCCACTGGCACTGACCTGGATACAAGGTCGGCCTTTTCCCAGTTCAGCGTCTCATTCTTTTACCCAAGTCTACCTTTCCCTGTCACAACAGTGTGTACCATTTACTTACCTAGGATGGTCATCCGCTGTCCTGCCTGTAGCTTATTATAGCCAGGACTCTAGCACTTGTGCTGGGCTGTATTCCTCCAATTTCTTTTGCTCACGCCCCATCGATTGCTTCTCCAACCCTCATGTTGGTCTATTCCACCACATCGACTGCTCCCGCTTCAGGGTGCCCCCATTCTGCTCCCTCTCCTTAGCTCTCTCGACAGGCAATGATATTGCATTCACTCTAATCGAGGTCTGCATTTGATATTTCTTTTGGACATATCTATCATGGCTTCTATGCCACCTCATCGAACCGCGGCCCTCCTGCCACGTGTATTCAGGTTCATGACTTTGTTCGGTATTCTGTCATCCATACCATCCCTGGTTGGCCATCAGGATTCAATCCACTCATGGTGTCACTCCTCATCGTCCATCGTCAGTTTGCTCAGTGACTCAGGCTGCGGCCCTTCTGCCACATGTCTCAGGTGCCTGACTCCGGTCATCATTCACCATGCCTTATCTCATGCCTGCTGCCTTTTCTCATACCGGCCATCAGGATTCCATCCATTTATGGCGTCACTCCTCTTCGTCCATCATCCATCGTCCATTGCTTCCCTGCTACCTCAATTCAATTCTATCTCCACTCAAGGCCATGCCTTCCTGTCCATTGCCCTTTGATGAGGGCTAGCTGGCCACCCTCGACCATCATCCACAGTTCCTTTTCCAGTTAATTTCCTATCTCTTCTTCCTCACACTCACATTGATCAATTGAGCATACCTCTCATGGGGTCTTATGCTACCTCATCAACCCGCTGTGCTCATCATGATCCATCTTCCTCATCCTCAGTCATCTCAGGTTGGACTGCTGCACTCTTGCAGTGATCATCATCAGTCTTCTTCCACCTAAGTCTCTCATGAGCGCATCTGGATACCCTTTGTTCCTCTGACTTCTATATGGATCTACTCCTTCCCATCGATTCCTCAGCTTCCCCTTCTCGTATCCCTGCTGCCTCATGTTCCTTCTTTGATCTGTGCTTCTTTTGGGTTTTTTTCCCTATCCAGTCATCATTTTCCCTAATTATATCCTTCTCTTTAATGACATACATCCTTAAATCAAATGTCGCCAGCCTGGAGGGAAGGCAACCTAGGTCTTGGATCCCCAGAGGTTTCCTCCTAAAAGGGTGTTTTTCCTCTCCTCCATGACAATGGTCATAATATTAATTAGAGTTAGTGCTTCCTTAGGTTAATGTGCTGTCTTAGGTTAATTAGTTAGGTTCCGCTGTTGGATGGAG
This sequence comes from Neoceratodus forsteri, assembly GCA_016271365.2. Lineage (NCBI taxonomy): Eukaryota > Metazoa > Chordata > Ceratodontiformes > Ceratodontidae > Neoceratodus > Neoceratodus forsteri. The sequence goes on from JADMNL010000023.1 coordinate 348,406,888, forward strand.
GAGGATGGTGGCCCCGGCTTTTCCCTGTCTCCTTAGGAAGTCTGCCTTAAATCATCTTCTTAGATTTCATTCATTCATCATCCTCACCTCTTCGATGCTTGACACCCATTGGGTATTCTTTTTGGGCTTCTTCCTAAACTACCTTTAGCTGATGGAATCATTCCTGTGGCACCTATGGGGCGGGGAACCCTCCTCTAGGTTTTCTGGCATCATAACCCTAATAGGGTGATATATCCCATGGATAGAGAGGCAGAAAGCCACTACATAAATCAAATCCACAAGGTAAGTCAAGTCACACAAGCATCATTTCAACCAGTTGCGTAAGCACAATTGAATGGGAAGGCTGTAAGCTTGAGGTTCGATTGGGTGGAGCAACTATGTCACTCCCCCATCAGGCTTTATAAGGTATCTCACCCTGGGCCTTCCCAGGATTCATTTCTCTTTGCCCTACCATCCACCCCTCCTAATCCAGTGGCACGTCTCTCTTACCCATGGGCTTCTTCCTAAGCTACCTTTAGCTGTCAGAATCATTCCTGCAGCACCTATGGGGGGGACCTTCCTCTAGGGTTCCTCATGTAGTAACCCTAATAGGGTGGTATATCCCATGGATAGAGAGGCGGAAAGCCACAACATAAATCAAATCCACAATGTAAGTCAAGTCACACAAGCATCACCTCATCCAGCTGTGTAAGCACAATCGAATCAATTTTAATGTAACTTTTGTTACAATTTGAAGCCAGCGTTCAGCTAACAAGGCTCTTATTAGTTCCTACCTGACTTAGATTTCAGACATCGGAGATCAGAAAAGGTAAGTGATCAAGGGGCTAGCCTCTAAGGGGAAAATTATGATCCCTTCCCTTCCTTACGAGGCTGAATTTAACATTTGAAAATGGCAATGGAGGAACTCCTATTCAGGTAAGGGAGCCTTCTGTTTCTTCAATTTGCTGTCTGCAATCAGGGAGGGAGGTTCTCTTTAACCTTTGATTTATATGATGGTTTATTAGAAAATTATGATCCATGGTGTCAAAAGCCTCAGTCAAGTTTAAAAAATAGCTGGACAAGACTATTTTTCAATACAGTATTTTTACTGAGACAAAAACCTGCAAAAAAACAAATGTCATTTTGGTTATTATAATACAGGGTGCAGCTTATGTTAAAACATATCCTACATATTTTATATTAGGCATGTGTGTTATCCTGTGCTATTTTTTTTATTTTTGAATACTTTCATTATCTAATTAATAAAGAAGATGTTTTCAATATGTACACTTCATGCTTCACCTTGCACTTTTATGAATAGGTCAGTCAAATAAAGTAACAGGGCCCTGGATGCCTCCTTTGAATATTCAGAATGATCACAGTTTTCTTTCATTGAGCAAAAATGAAATCTTTTCTTGACCCTTTTGAGTCAGCGACTCAGTAACTTTTTACTGGCTTTCTAGTAAAATTCTTACTAGAACCCTGATTTTTTGTGCTATGCTCCCTGTGCTGCAACTGGAACTGAAAGCCTGGATGTTTGTGACTGTAACAACACATTTTAACTGTTCATTTTGTTTGTAATTATTTTTTTATAAATGACTGCCCAGGTGAAAATGGTGTACTTTACCAATGTTAGGAAAATCATAATTTACAGTCATAGGTGTGTATGGTGGGGGCTGACCCTGGCCCTGGAGACCCTGTTAAGCTCCATGTACCGGGTCATAATGTCGTACGCTTAATAGCGTACGACATTATAGCTAACCTGAAATAGCACTGTCTAGGACAGCAAATGGTACAATACTGCTTATACTGCACCATTCACACACTCCCAGGCAGAGGATAAGACCTCTGCTGGGAGTGGGTTCTGCCGAGCAGCTGCCATGGCTCACTGGACAGAGCCAAGGGTTTGATTCCTGGTCCCAGAAATTTTTTTTTTAAAGACTTTGTGTGTTCCCTGAGTTGGACTTCCCCTGGAGTTAAGAATCTTTAGTGGGGGGGGTCCAGGGGGAGTGGGGGGCTGAGCCACCCACAGAAAAAAGAGTTATGCCGCGTGGCATAAATCACGCTGTATTGGCAGCGTGATTTAATGTCTTGTGACATAATGACCCTGTGCCTAAGCTCTAGACCTCCTCTAAAATTAGCTTTCATCACACCAGTATTATTGCCTGCACTGCTGTGCTGCAGGATTTGGTCAAATCTGGAACACCAGACTTGACCCAAAATAGTAAATTCTGTATCGACTGGTAGAGCAGCAGCAGCTGGACTGGGAGCAACTTGTGCAGTACTGCTGCTGCAGCCAGACCATTTGATCTGATGTTTACTGTTTTTGGTCCATCTATTCTGACTGGTCCGGATTTCATCTCAGGTGAGTATATGGGTGAGATCCAAACCATAGGACCTGGACCAGACCTTTTACCATTTTGGCCCCATCTGAATTCAGTGGACCAGATTTCACCCATACTCTCACTCTAGATGAAAGTGGGAGCAGCCAAAACAGATGGACCAGAACTGTAAAAACCAGACTCGCTGGTCTGGCTGGAACAGTTGGACCACTCAAGTTGCACCTGTCTGGCTGATCCTGCTGGACCAGCCATCCAGTTGGTAATGTTTTGGGTCCAGTCCGGTGGTTTGGATCACCCATACCCCTGTGCTGCTGCTGGCAGAAACACTGTGCCCCTGCTGCCTGTCCACTTGCCTAGAGAACTGCCACACACATCACTCTCACACACACAGACAAACTGGCCAGATGATGTGGGTTTACTATGTTTATAGGAATCTTGTAGGCTGCATCATCGCTGAGAGTTGTTCTCTGATTCCAGGACTGTCTTTGTTTTGTTGACTGTCTACTGCCATTGTTGCTGAATACAACAGTGCAATACTTTATTTTACAATCATTTCAATAATTGATACAATAATTCACAATTTATTTTTAAATACGTTGGGGGGGACTTTGAAGACATGGGGCATGCACTAAAAGCAAAGGGCTGAGCATTATTAGTTTCTGAGATACTCTCAGTCCCGAGAGCAGGTACAACCACAACAAAGGGATATCATGCAGTTGAATGGTTGGTTGAAACTGTGGTGTTATAGGGAAGGGCTGACAGTCATACATCATTGGAACAGCTTTAAAGATACCAGAGTATATGGGCATGATGGGATACATGTTAATAGGCTGGGGAAAATAATATTGGCACATGAAATAAAATAAGAAGTAGAAAAATGTTTAAACTAAACTATGGGGGTATGGAGGAGGTAGTACTGCTCCAAAGGACAGCAGCAAAAATACTCACAGGTTTAGACAGATAAACAAACCTCCTACCTGGGAATGCTTATCGTTAAATGCCAGAAGTTTGGTTAAAAAGTTTGCCGAGGTAGTCTTTACATTGCACGCAGAAGACATCCAGATATGTGCTATTACTGAAACATGGTGGGACAGGGAGGATACATGGGGCAGGCAAATCTGTGGTACACCACGTGCTGCATGGACAGGCAAAATAAAAGAGGAGGAGGGGTAGCCATATATGTGACTGAGGATATTACATCGGAGCAAGTAGAAATAATTAACCTGGTAGGGCTAGAACATGTTTAGGTCAAAATAACTCCACCATACAGTGCCAAGATTAACATTGGAGTGATATACAGACTACCCCCACACACCCAGCAAGAGGATAAAGCACTCTATGAATGCTTTGAAACCCTGACAACACCAGAAAATATTATCTTGCTAACCAATTTTAATCTACCAGGGATCGACTAGATTAACCAAAAAGCAAACCCATGGTAGAGTCATGGTACATGGAGGCATTCAGCTTAGCTGGGATGGAGCAGTACATGCTTGATGTTACTAGGGGCAAGCATATTCTGGACCTAGTACTGAGTAACACAGGAGATAAGATACAGCACTGCATGGTGACTATACCACTTGGATCAAGTGACCACGCTATGGTGAGATTCAATATTGTTGGACATGAGGTTGATACTTCTGGGAACACAGTAATTAAAAATTATGAAAAGGCAGATTTCAATAATATAATGAATCAACTATCAGGATGGAACTGGAAGGGGGACTTCGAACAAAAGTCATTATAGGAGGTGTGGGAGATATTAGAGGGCAAAATTACTTATTTGGTAGAAAAAAATTTACCAATCAAAAGGAAATACAATAGGTTGGGTAAAATGCCTGTGTGGATGCCACAAAGAGTAAATAGACTAATAAACAGGATAAGAAAGGCATATGCTAAGGCCAAGAGTAGCGGGCATCCAAATAACTGGGATAGTATAAAAGAGTACTACAGGAGACAAAAAAGCAATACATTCATCTAGGGGGAACCATGAGCATAAGTCAGCTAGCAGGGTGAAGGATAATTATAAATCCTTCTATAGCTATATCAACAACAAAAAAGGGAGGGTGGCAAAAACTATTGGCCCACTGAAAGATCAAGAAGAGAACCTAGTGGCAGACAATTCCCAGATGGCTGAACAGTACAATAACTATTTTACATCTGTGTATAATGTAAAAACCATGGGAGTAAAAAAACATCTCGACAGCACCATAAATGATAGATGCATACTTGAAGCTGAGAACATTAAGAAAAGACTCCATAAATTAGATCAGGGCAAAGCACAAGGCCCAGATGGAATACATCCAAGAGTAATTAAGGAACTGGCTGAGGAGTTGGCTAAACCACTGACAGTGCTGTTTCAAGAGTCACTAGATCGGGGGAGGTTATTGAGGTCTGGAGAAAAGCTAACGTTGTACCTATTTATAAAAAAGGGTCCAAGCAGGAAGTGGGCCGGTTAGTCTGACTGCAGTGCTGGGTAAAGTCCTGGAGGAGATAGTGAAGGAACATATCATAGATTTTATGTATCAGGCAGGTGATATTGATTATACCCAACATGACTTTACAAAGGGCCACTCATGTCAGACTAATCTCTTGGAGTTCTATGGCAATGTCAGCAGGGCACTGGATGGTGGGAACTTGGTGGATGTGATTTTTCTAGACTTCACAAAGACATTCAATAAGGTTCCACATGGGGAATTAGTGGATGCACTTATAGAACATCAAATTCAGGGGAATATAACTCGCTGAATAGCCCCATGGCTTAGTAACAGGAAGCAGAGGGTGTGTTTTAGGGGTCCTTTTCTAGCTGGTCAGACATGATGAGTGAAGTTCCCCAGGTATCCGCGTTGGGGCCTTGCCTGTTTAATATCTATATTCACTCAATGACTAGTAAGGGGGTTGTCTTGGAGTTGAAATTTGCCTATGATACTTGGATAGGAACAACAGTGAACAACACATCAGATGCAGATAAATTGCAGTCAGCACTGATTGATGGAAGAGTGGGCCCATAAATACAAACTGTCATTTAATACTGATAAGTGCACTGTAATGCACTTCAGGTGAAACAATAACAAAGCGGAGTACAAACTTAATGGGCAGACACTGAGAGAAATCACAGAAGAAAGGGACCTTGGCATCAGGATCTCAAATTGCCTACTCTTTAAACAACATTGTAGCCAAGTAGTTAAGACAGTTAGTGGCATTTTAAACTGTATCAATGTGCATATTAGGAGCAGGAAGAGAGAGAGGTACTAGTCCCTCAGTATGGGTCACTGGTGAGACCACATATGGAGTATTGCATTCAGTTTTGTTCACCAGGGTATAAAACCAAAGAAGATTACTTGAGAAAGTACAGGGGAGAGCCATGCACATGATTACTTAGGTTAAAAATAAAGATTATGAGGAAAGGTTATCTGAGTTGGGGATGTTCACCCTGGAATATCGCAGATTAAGGGGTGACGCGCATGGTTTTTAAGGCTCTATCAGATGAGGGGTTATGGGAGAAGTTGGGCCTCAAAATTAGGGAGCAGAAATATTATACTAGAGCCCACCCCTTACAACTAGCTGGGGAAAGGTACCTGTTAAAAAAGAGGAAACATTGGTTCAGTTTAAGGGTAGTGCCTCTCTGGAATGGCTTGCCCATGGAAGTGGCGGCCAGCAAGAGTATGAATGAGTTTAAAAACAAACTGGATAAGTACTTAATAGCTAACAAAATTCAGGGATATATCTAGTCATACGTGGTGAGCGATATGGACTACGGTCTTCTATGCTCTGTATTAACCTACGTAACCTATGTAACATTGGTTTGCAACATTTCTTTATTTGACACATGATTATTTACAATATCAGCATGAAGGGTATTACGTTAAGCACTTGTTCTAGTAAAACCAGCATAGCTGAAATAGTAATGAAGCATCAATTTTAGACGCCCCAAAAAATTATTCCTTTGTTACAGCTGTGAAGAAAATGAGAGTTCAAACCTGTTGTACAACCACGTACCGGAAAAAATTTGGACTGTCTTCAAGTTTACCTTAAAAAGGTGAGGTCAATTTTTGTTTTCTTATTCTTTTTTCCCCCTGCCGGGGAGGGCTACTCCTTTCACTGACCCTCGCAATCCCATCACCCAGCATCCCAGGGACTTACCTCAATTCCAGTCATCCCCCACGGCTTGCCCCCTGTGCTGGGGACTGGCAGCTCCCACCTGTCAATGGAACAGATCCAGTTTCCAGGGGAGGGCCCTGTAGTCTGGGTGTGGATCCTGTGAGGGATCAGTGTCATCCTGTCCCACTGCTGGCCATTTTATGCCATTTTTCCTCCCATCATAGGAGTGGACATGCAATGCCATCAAGACATGCCTACACATGCCTGTGTGCATAGGATGTCAACAGCCACCACTCCTCCGTTCCACACGTTGCAGTCCCGGCTGCCTGTACCCCAGCAACCACTAGTAGTCAGGAAAATGCCAGGGCCGGTATCCACCTTCCTCAGAGAAGGAAAGCTGTCCTCCAGATGCTTGATCCTCCTCTTCCTGGCCAACCCCCGATGCCCCAAGATTGCTTCTGACCCCAGGTCGCTTGCATGGTAGCAGGTGTGGCTTGGTGCCTCAGCCCTCTGTGCCACTGGGCTGGAAATTTTGTTTCCTTTTTTAAAAACGAACCCAGCACACAGGTGTGCAAAACTATACATTTCCAAGTATAGCATGTAATAGCATGTAGAACCCTATGCACGAAAGGAAAAAAAATTAAAAAAAATAAAATAAAACAAAAACTCATGCTTTTGATGCCTTGTCATGAACTCTCCAATCCAAATACTACTCCACATGGGCATGGACCATCAAAAGTATTGAAGCAGTTGTTTTGTTAATTGTTTTTAAATTAATTCTGCCTGTAGTGCATAAGAATCAGTTGGGTTTTGTACAGGGTTGCACAGATACCATCTGTTCAGTTTCATATAGTTTATTTATTTATTTGACAATTGGTAACTTGGAGAAGCACACTGGGCTGAGGCTCATTTCTAGGTGTGACCTAGGGGAAGGGAATAGGAGATACAGTAAAACACCACACAGTCACATTACTTAACACAAAATAAAGTGTAATCAAAGCACAATAATGAACACCAACTACAAGTGAAAAATAAAGCAGCAAGGCACAGTGAGCAGTAATAATGTATCAACTTAGTGACTTACATGGGGAAGGACAGCAGTGCAGCGGTATAGAGTACTTCAGCCTGGATACTGGCTTAGGGAGAACACAGAAGGAGGCCTGATACATGAACAGTGTGGGCCCCAAGCAGAGGAGCATCAGGGAAAGGGGTGACAGGTGCAGATGGGGAAGGGGAGGAATTTCAGCTGGGCCCTGAAGAAGCCAGGAGAGGCAGAGGGATAGAGAATGGAGGCAAGCAGGTTCCAGAGTGTGGGAAGATGATTGGAGAAGGCTGATTGCCCAGCAGAAGAATGTTTGATGATCCCTGGAGTGGAGTGAGCATTAGGCAGGGAGGATGAGAGAGGAGTGTGGAAAGGTATGAAGGAAGGGACCCAAACCAGTATTTGGATATGAAGGAGGCATAGTGGGACTGGTGATGTGAAGGTAAGGGGAGGATAGAAAGGGAGGAGTTGAAAGAGTAGGGGTGAGTTTGAGTGTGAGGGTGGTAGTGGGTAGCAAAGTGGCAAAATACATTATAGATGGTGTCCAGTCTAGCAAGGGAAGTGGAGGGGAGATGCCATAGACCACATCTGTGAAGTCAAAGACTGGGAGCACCATTTGGCAACAAGCCCCTGGTGGACCTGTGGAGACAAACGGTCTTTTTTGTGGTACAATGCAGCAACTTTGGGGCAGAGCTTGGCATGGATGGCATTTACTAGGCTGGGAAGTCAAGCTCACTAGCAAGTCACACTCTGATGTACTTGAAGGACTGTACTGCTTTGGGGGGGGGGTTGCTATCCAAGGTGGAGAAGACAGGGAGAGTAGGCAGTCTGGCCAGTTTCTGGCTGGTATGTTCAACAAAATTGCTTAATTTTATGCTTATGCAGTATAGCAAATTTATTTAGGGATCAATCAAGGTTCACTTAGAGCAGAGCAAAGAATTTAAGAGATTTGGTCACCCACAGTCATTTAATTCCCACTAATGATTTACACCACACTTGGCTACCACCTAAACCCCAGGGATTTTTTTACTTGTAGAAATTCTGCAGCTTGCGATTATGGAATACTGGGAAAAGAATGTGTGGTTTCAGAATTGAACATCAAAATAACAATAAAACAATTCATTTCCTGTTATACAACATTTGTTGTCTATATGTTGGTGTGTTTGGCATGAGGTCATAATGCCATAAACCAAAACAGTACAGTGCTGCTGCTGTAACACAATACCAAAACACAGCTCTGTGAACAACATCCATGAGGTTCTTTGCTTTTTAAGGGAGGCTCTGCCCCGCCCCACACATCCCCCGTTACGGGGCACGGTGCCCCACAACCCCCCCATAAATATAATCAACTCCGGGGGGTCAACATGGGGATGAGAGGAAACACTGGTGAGGGAGAAGAAAAGAAAACCACACAATGCAGTTTTGCAAAAGTCTGGGACCGTGATTCGAGCCCCGATCTACAGACGCATAGCTACCCTGCACTGCCACGGCTCATCCCACTGAGCCAGGGCGGCAGCTCAGCAGACCACCTCCCCAGCAGAGGTTGTGACCTCTGCATCACTCCTCCCCACCACCCATGTGTGACAGGGTACAAAACTGTGTGCAACATTTGTGCCTTGTGGGGTTCTGTACCCTGTCGCGCGCTAGTATACCACACTATATGTGATATGTGGCATTCCATGCACAGTTCTGTCTGCACTATTTTCACCCAGTGTGTTTATGCCCATGAATCTATGTAGGGCGAACTGTCAGACAAGCCAAAGAAAGATTTCTGGAAAATATTAGAGACATTAGGAAGGGCAATTTGGAAACTGTAATGGGCAGACATTTCTTTGAAGAGTATGATCAAAATCCCAGCTGTGCAAAGTTTTGTACAATTGAACATGTACAAAAATTGTATAGGGGTGGGAATCATGTTTGAATACTGATACAAAAATAATCTAAGTGGATTTATAATCTGAAGGCATTACACTCAATAGGATTGAATGAAGAAATAGATAGTAGTTAACCCTCTCAGATTTGGGGTGTGTAGCCTGTTGCTACAATAGGGTAATAATCAATATCTTGTTTGATAGAGACAGAGGGTGGCTATTTTCTCACCTGAGTTCTTGATTTCTTGGATTCTGCTTCTTTGTCTGTTTTTGTATGATGTATTTAACACAATGTTGTATTATAACTTTTTAAACAGCAGGTTCAGTTATGTGTGCCATGTTAGAATAGATATTTGTCTTGGGTTGTTAAACGCTATAAATAATTAATTCATATTGCTTTTTTGCATTGTTCCCTTTGTCCTTTAGCAATCATGAATTACTTTTCTTACTTTGTCTCAACAATGAATGTTATCAGAGGATGAAACTGAACAAGTTTTTGTATGCATTAATATGTGCCGATGTCTATTTTTAACATGAGTAGATTTAAGAGGGGACTTGAAAGCAATAGATGCAAGTTAAGCTGATCGATTTATAGGCAGATGCTATTTAATATTATACAGTATGAGGGTCATTAATATTGATGAATTAGCCTTCAAACTTTTTTCCCCTCTGTTGTAGAGACAAACTATGCCCCTCTGATAAAGAGGCAGTGCACCTCAAAGTACTGGGGATTTTTGTCTGTCTCACCAGTGTGTCTGTTTGAGTTTAAATGTGCCATTCAATAAACACTGTTTGCAGCCACTATATGAGTGTGCCGGTGATTTTAATTTTTTTAGCTTCCGGTTTAGCCTATATTTGGCAGTACTGAGCTTGACTTGTGAGTGTGTCCCTAGGGTGTTTTTAGTAACAAAGTCATGGACACTGTTTCTTTTAGTGTTGCCCTGGAATTGGTTGGAGTGGAATCAGTGCAAAATGTTTGCAGGAGCAGGCCTTCCGCAGCAGCAGTTGAGAGATCAAAGGTGAAGATAACTGTCAGCATGGCCTCCTTGGCCTGTGTGGCTGGCTGTTTGAGTTTGTCTCTGTCAGTAGTTTAGTTTTGTGGATTTTCATGTGTTTCTGCTTGGAGGAACTAGACCGTTCTTGGACACGACATCTATGAAAGTTTCCTGGACTAAGAAACTGCAAAACATCACCACCAGGTATTGGCATTATCATTATAAATCAACTTTTTTGGAAACCATCACAAGCAAAAGTAACTCCAGCAAATCAGTTTTACAAGCTCTGAGTTGTGGAATCCTGCACTGAATCCACATTTCCATCTGACCTGTTCCTAAAGAATCTGTGTTTGTCTTTTAGATTTATTCACAACCATTTTGGAGAACAAAGGGAAGACACTAACAAAGGATTTTTACATCCTGCATATGCCCCAGGCCAATGTTCATCACCTTCAGGAATTTAACATATTCTGGGTCTTTGATCTACAGTAATAACAGTTTATTGGTCCCCGGTAGTCCACCATTTCCTGTGGATTTGATTATTTTTCATCATTTGACTCCAGGTGCCTTGAACAAGATTATTATATTACATATCCCTGAACATAACTATCTGCATGGTCTAATATTACTACATCAAGAACGCAACCTAACCCGTTCCTGCTGCACCTGCTCCTTCTGACCCCACTGGCATTCCACACTACCAATATATCTAAATGCCCACTGCAACCAACCTCAGGTCATCTGGTTGGATAGCCCCTTGCACAGAAGTGGAATGGTTATCAGTAGTCTCAGCTGCAACAGCACTCATCTCTTCTCCCAAATACTAGGATACATGAACATGTTACTGTGCCCACGGTCAACCCTACCATCAAACTATTTCTCCCTGTTCATTCTATTGGGAGTCGGGTCACTACAGATAACAACTAAGAATAAGTATAAGGGAAAAAGTGCACATAGAAGTCACTGCAGATATCTTAAGGAACTCCTAAAAAGACTAATACTGCTAATCCTGCTAATATTGGGCAACGTTCACCCCAACCCTGGACCGCCCCAGCTACTCCTAGGGAGCAAAGCAGAACACGGTCCCTTTTGCTAGCTACAGCAAAAGCTTGTGTCCAGAGCCACCTGTGACTGTTTCTCCTAACCTCCCTGGGAGTCGCTTCTGTTCTTCGCACCTTTCTACTATCCCCACCTCTGCCTGCCACCACCCTCCCCCTTCTGTATCCTTGTCTCTCTTCCTAGCCCTGGTTAGTGGTGGGTGAAGTGGCCCCAATTCGCTCCATGAAGTGATCTGCGTAGTGAAGGAGGATTCGCGGAGTGCTCCACAACGCGAAGTGGAGTACTTCGCGTTATAATGGGTAAAGCGAAATCCATTGAAAACAATGACTTTGTATTACTCTGCCTTCCCAAACCACTACTCCACCAATTCTTAAGGTGAAGAACATTGAAAACATTGTACTCCACCTCACTTTGCCTTGTTTTTAAGCTCCAAAGGTGAATTTTGCAGTGATTCATGGGATTTCAGTTCACATGAGCTCTAGATTGTTCTGCATAGCCTCAGTTTGTGGTAATGTGTGAATGAAGCTGTAGGAGACAATCTGCTCTGAGAGCTCTGCGATTCAAACCTTCTAAAAGCTGTTAAAAAAGCCTTTTGGGGTCATTTGTTTTGCTGAAACTTTAGTTCAACGATTATAGAAAACCCTCCTGTACTTATATCATCGAGTGTTTATTGTTTATGTGTGGATTCTGAATGTTAACGTACAATATTCAGTCTGTGTACTGAGAGACAGTGGAAGTGTGCTTTGGGGGAGGGGCGTATCTGTGGTGTAGGTAGATTAACTTGGAGAAAAAGACAGCTTTCTGTTTTGGTGATATTTTTCTTGTATAACTGCGTTAATGTACACACAGTAATATTTTCAATAATTCTTGCCATTTTTTTGCTGATTGTTGTGGTGCAGCAGTGCATAATTTTAGTTTGTTTAAAATATGTGGTTATATTACTGAAGTTTTCAATTTGCTACGCATTACTTAGTGTGTGTGTGAGTATTTGTGCAACGCATGTCATCAAATCAGGCACCTTTTATTGTGCCACATAATTTCAGCAATGTGAACCTGCTATCCACTGCAGCTGTGTAATTTTTGTACTTCTTTGTGGTATCTTTACTAGTACTAGTACTAGTGACTGTTACTGCAGCAGTGCAGTACACTCCCCCCACGGCCCACCCCAACCGGCAAAGGAATTCTTTTCCAGATTTTTGAATTTCTGATGGTGAGCACTGGTTAGGTGTTGTGCCTTTGCATCTGCATCTCTTCAGTACACAGTGCAATCTTAATCTGTCTGTGCATTTGCATCTCTTTAGGGCCCAATCTCCATCTCTAACTTAAGTCACAATTGTTTCTTTGGCTTCCCTTCAGAGTACTGGACAGGTGTGGTGCATAATTCTGCATGAACATTGTACTCATTAATATGCGTTTTTAAGTCAGGACCATTATCACGTCATTCTTGATACAAATCACGTTCTTCATCATCACGGACGGTCACAAATGCAGTCACAAATCACGATTTATGATCACATCACGAATTACAACATTAATCTTTTTTAATAGTTACTTGGATGTATTGTAAGCCTGTTTTGTAGTATCTCTTCATGCTTCACCACTCCACCATTGTACTGATTAATGAGTGTTTTTAAGTTGGGGAAGTTTTGTGCCACACCTCATCGGGGCCCGGGGAAGTACAGCTGTAGGCATTCACATTTCTTCATCATCACGGTCACAAATGCAGTCACAAATCATGATTTACAATCACATCATGAATCATAACATTAATTTTTTTTAATAGTTACTTGGATGTATTTTAAGCTTGTTTTGTAGTATCTCTCTATGCTTCACCACCCCACCATTGTAATCATTAATGAGTGTTTATAAGTCGGGGAGTTTTGTGTCACACCTCATCGGGGGGGCGGGGAAGTACAGCTGTAGGCATTCGCATTTTGTCATCATCACGGTCACAAATGCAGTCACAAATCAAGATTCATGATCACGTCACGAATCACAACATTCATTTTTTTTTTTTAATAGTTACTTGGATGTATTTTAAACCTGTAAGAAAAATAAAATTTACAGAAAGAGCAAATTAAGTAAGAAAGAGTACAGAAAAGACAAAAAAATGTAGCTTTTAAAAAAGCTGTTGGGTCTAAATCAAAGTTTAAATCTCCTCCTTGCTCTGATCTCAAAGTATCAGCAGTCACAAAACACACTACTCTCTCTCCGTCTATAGAGGACAAAGTAAAAGTGTCTGCTTGTATGACTCACTTTCTTCCTGCCTAGCTAAAGAACATGTGACTTACAGTACTGTAAGCCATGTAATGTGTGTGTGGGGGGGGAGGGCTGCCAAATCTGAAACACCAAGTGGGTCACTTAGAATCATAATGAGGAATGCAAAGTCCATAAAAAACAATGAATTTGCTTTACTTTGCATTGCCATTCTGCCTTAACATGAAGTGGTAATGACAAGGTAGAGTGAGCACTTTGCATTGCCCACTCCGCATAGCAGAGTGTCAACGCGAAGTGCCCACTTCACGTTCACTTCACTGGCAGAATTAAAATTCGCTATATTTCTAGCCCTGGTCCACCACCTTCCTCTCTTACCCACTCCCTTTTCTAATCTGCTCACCCTACCCACTGTTGCACAAGTTCCCCAATCCTTGCCTTGCACCCACCTCTCCTTCTACCTCCCTGCCAGTTACCCCTCTATGCCCACTCTCTCTTCCACTTTCCTACGCTACATGGCACAACTGGCAGCAACTCAATTTTTCCACTCCACCTTTCCCTTTGACAGTGCCCTTCTGGCAGCTTTAATTCATGTAAATATTGTTTGCTGTGACTCATCATTCTTAAATGTATGCTTGATTGTGTTGTTCTGTTAATTATGTTACCTGTTGCTTTTTGACCATGTATACCCTGTACTGAAATTTGTATTCCAACTGCTTGCTTGCTACTTTCACACAAATTGTACTTCTATTCTTTGTATACTGATGTGGAACTTTTGTAAAAGAGCCATTGGCTCAAAGGTATTTATCCAAAGTTAATAAATAAATAAATATGTGAGTTGGCACATGTAGAGGGGAGGTCACTGAGGAAAATGGAGAAGGGGATGGGACCTAGGATGGAGCTCTGTGGGACCTTGTCTGGATGGGTAGTGGAAGTGACAGGACATCTACTAACTGTACTGACTGTCGATGGACCATGAGGTAGGGAAAAAAAAAAACAATCCATGGTGGAAGCTTAGAGGCCAACAGAACTAAGTTTGTTCAGGAGGCGTGGATGGGACACCTAACTGAAGGCTTTGGCCAGATCGATAAAAGTGGCTGCCTTGATGTGCCCAATATGCATCCCTGAGATGATGGAGTCAGTGACACACAACAGGGATGGGACAGTGGTATGGTGCTTCTGGAAGCCAGACTGGAAGGGGCTGAGGAAATTGGAGGAAGTGAGGAAGTTGAAAAGCCTGGAATTGACAACTTCCTCTTGCAGCTCTGTTACCTGTTCACACTATTGCGCTCTGAGGTTGGCACTGTGGGAGCAGAGGGCTTAACCTGTGGAGTGTGTTTGTGACAAGTTCCAGTCCCTAATTGTAAATTAATCTTCACTGTGGATGCTGAACCTCACATAATAGTTCTCATGTGTTATTTGGCTGCATGTTCTCAACCTCTTTTGAAGGAGCTGGTTGGCACCTGAACAGCTGCCCTGCAAGGCACTTATTTTGTTAATGAGCAGACTGGATGATCCAAATGATCCTTATCTGTATGTTCCTATGTTTCTATGTAATAAAAATGAACTGATATAACTGCACCAGGAGCACTCTACAATGAGGACAATGTGGTGGGGATGTTGAAATGGAGAAAGACATGTTGTCAAAAGCAGCAATGGTTTAGCTGAGCACCAATTCCCTTCCACCTCCTTCTGTTAGATTTGTTCCTGTAATGTTCAAGTCACGTTTCAGGGTTGAAGTCATGAAACAATTAAAGTTATTGCAACATAGTAGGATGGCCTCCCCATCTCTTATGTAAAATTACAGGGCATAGCATAGTACTAGAAGAAGGTGGTTGTTTGAGCCATCATGAGTCCTGCCCTCCCCCAAGTTGGACCCCTGCTGCACTGCGATGGTGATTTAGGACCAGTACCTGGTGATCGTGAGGGCCATAATGTGTCCTGCCTTCCCCCAAGTCAGCCCCCCGCTGCAATGCAATGGCAATTTAGGACCAGGTACGCATCAGTGCTGCACAGAGTGCCATTTTACACTGCGTGTGTGAGGACAACTTGTGGCAATGTGTGAGGACCATGTTTCTTGGTGCCAATTTTAAAGGAACACTGGAAATGCTGTTGGCTAAGCAATGCTGATAGTTTTATTGCACAGCCATTTCTGCAATTTTTCTAATGTTTAAATCAAGTCATTTCAGGAGCTTTAAGTACTTCCTGGACTCCAGTAACTGTTAGTTAATTTTAAACAAGTTAAAGGGTCCTCTATGTGCTCTGTAGGCAGAGGTCTTATTCATATTAACAAAAAAAAAAAAAGAGAGAGCCTATGAAATGAACTGTTGTCTCAGCTTATAACTACATCAGCTTATTTAATCCCCCATTTCTGTATGCTAGCCCAGTCACTAAATGAAATGTGGCTTCAGCTCATAATTTAAAACAGCACAGTACAAGCAATACGAGCTAGGTAACCCTGTGCAAATGTTGTTTCAGCTCATAACTTAAAGTAGTACAGAACAAGCAATACAAGCTTATTTAAGCCTCTGTTTCTGTAGGCTAGCCAAGTCACTAAATAATAACCCTGTGCTGGAAAGTTTGATAGCTGCATTATTTAATTCAGATTAACTGTTGCTCTTCCTCCTGCCTACCTGTATAAATTCTGAACTCCATCTTCTTTCTCTGCAGCACCCACTGGTTGTGAGAGCCATTGTGAGTCCTGCCCTCCCCAAATCGGACCCCCGCTGTGCTACGATGGTGATTTAGGACCAGGTATGCATCAGTGCTGCACAGAACGCCATCTTACACTGTATATGTGTGTGTGTGTGTGTGTGTGTGTGTGTGTGTGTGTGTGTGTGTGTGAGGCCCGGCCGGTGCTGTGTGCCGGCTACCCCACCACCCCCACCACCACCCTTGGTGAGCAGGGACCTATATAGGCCACATCACGTGAGTGTACTAAGCCAATCAGCCCAATCTACCATTAGCAGCTTATTGGGTCTCACCACTAGTGGACACAATAATTCTTCACCAATGCCTTATCCTCAGTAAACTGCATGCTGACACTAAACCTCTCTAAATTGTGCTTGTTTATTTCCTAAGCCTCCCCCCCACTTT
Source organism: Neoceratodus forsteri (assembly GCA_016271365.2). Classification (NCBI taxonomy): domain Eukaryota; kingdom Metazoa; phylum Chordata; order Ceratodontiformes; family Ceratodontidae; genus Neoceratodus; species Neoceratodus forsteri. The sequence goes on from JADMNL010000023.1 coordinate 348,423,587, forward strand.
CCTTGTACCCTCTACCACAGACAAACAGTGAGTCCACTCATGCTAGATGCTGTGAAGTGTTAACGTAAGCATGAATTGACTGCTAGCCTTCGCTAGATATAGTGCAAGCCCATACCTAAAAATCTAAAGTCTGTTGGCCTTTACTAGATAGAGTGCAAGCCCATACCTAAAAACCTAAAGTATGTTAGCCTTTACTAGACAGAATGCAAGCTCATACTTAAATACTTGACCCCTTACAGGCTTTGTATCCCCTTTTAATACAGGGCTCTACTGCTCTCCAAACATGGCTTCCGTGGGGCAGACCCCAGACAGTACCCTACCTTGCCCCATGCCATGTGATGCAAATAAGCGCTCCACCTCTCTCCTCAACAGGGGAGTACTCATGGCAACACTCTACATATTGTCCCTCCTCTGTGTGGAAAGGATCATAGGCCATTGTGACCCAGACATCAGGGAACCGCTGGACTATGACACCCCTCCTATGGGCCACTACAACGGCATGCCCATCACACATGCCCTCTTGATAGCCCATTAGCTGGTAAAAAGGGGCATATTCTATGAGACACTCCACTTTTCAAGCAAGAGGCTTTGAAGTAATTTAATAACATCTGCCAGCCCAAAGTTACTTTGCCTGCTGGCAGTGCTACTGCTCATGGCTGGAGACATACAGCCTAGTCCTGACCCGCCAATTGATAGTCTCTTAATTTCTTCTCCCCAGGACCCATACTGGACATCTTCCAAGGGGTTGAAGATAGCGCTCATGAAGGTCTGCAGCTTCAGACCTAAAATGCAAAAGGTACAAGCCAGGCTTGACCTCTACTAGCCTGATATCTCAGAGACCTGGCTAAAGGCCCACATCCTCGGTCATGAGATCATGGTTCAAGGATACATCATCTTCCTAAGGATAGGGAAAGCAAAAGAGGGGATGGGGTAATAATCTACATGAAAGACACCCTAACGGTGTCGCACCTGATCCTGAACCAGGATATCAGCCAAGACAGTGAATCAGTAATCATCCACTTTATCCTCAGCCACTCTAGGCACATCACTATAGGTTGTGTCTACAACCCTCCCAAGACTGCTCTCCAATTCCTACAGGCTATCACAAATACCACAGCCAAAGATATATCAACAGAGCTCCTTATTCTGGGAGACTTCAACCTTAATTGACCCATGACCCAAATAAAGCCCTCACTGTCGTGACCTAAGAGGCAAATCTGGTACAGGTTATCTCAGAACCAACTCAACTAAACTATAAAACGGGGAACCACACCATCCTGGACTGGGATCTGGTGTCTAACCCTCCCAACATCCAGAAAGCCGGCTTAATGGCCGATGCTCTGAGTGACCACTCCCTTATTTTCTGCATCTGGAAGAATACAGTTCCCAAGGTACAACCTAGATTACTCACTGCCCATGACTACTCAAATTTCAAATGGCAGCACGATTTAATGAACACCTCAGCAACCTCACTAATAAAGGTAGCCAACCTCTTTGTCCCATTGCAAAAACTCAGATCAAAAGGCAGCTGCTATAAGTGGATCTCCCCAACTCTAAAATCCATGATGGTCAGTCGAGACAAGGCCTGGAAGAAGTTTAGGTACTCCTGTCTCCCTGCTGATCTCATGGCATACAAAACCCTAAGAAACAGATGTAAGAGGGCAACAAAACTTGCTAAAAGGGAGTACGTCACTCACCTCAAAAAGCCAGTCTAGGTAACTCAAAGTTTTTCTGGTCTCACATTAATGAGCTGATCAGGGGCAACACCAAGGCTGAACTGGACCCCACTGAGGTCAATGGTCAGCTAGTAAGCAATGGCCCACAAATTGCCTCAGCCATCAACCTTCATTTCACCAACCTCAATGGATACATGGCCAGACTACTCCCCCTAACTTTGGCACTGAGTTTGACTGAGCCCCCTGGCCCTAATCGACCCTCATTTCACTTGAGACTGGTCAAGACAAGAGAGGTCCTAACTCTCCTGAGGGCCCTGAAAATCAAAGGTTCTGGAAGACCCAATGGGATCAATCCAGGCTCCTGAAGGACTGAGCCCAATCCCTTGCCAGACCCTTGACCTGGCTCATTAATAGATCACTGATGGAAGGAACCATTCTTGACCAGTGGAAACATGCAAACATGGTACCCATCCACACAGGCAGCTCTAGGGAACACATAAGCAACTATAGGCCTATCTCCTTGCTCTCTACCCTTGCAAAACTGCAAGAAAGGCTCATATATGGCCAACTTCGTGACTACCCGGAGTCTCACCAGCTCCTATCACCCTCCCAGCATGGTTTTAGAACCAACCATGGCATGGACACTGCCCTCACCAACCTCACGGTTGACTTACTTAGAGCAATGGACAAAGGGAAGCCTACTGGCATGGTATTCATAGATCTGTCCAAGGCATTCAACCTGGTAGACCACAACCTCCTGCTAATAAAGCTAGATAAAATTGGACTAGACCCTCTGGCCCTCAAGTGGTTTGAGAGCTATCTATCTGGCTGTACTCAGAGGGTCATCTGGAAGGGCACACTGTCAGACCCACTAACCCTGAAGGAGGGAGTCCCACAGGACTCAATCCTCAGTCCACTCCTGTTCTCTCTGTTCACGAACTACCTAAACCTCCACTGTAGGATAGCTCGGTCATTCAATATGCTGATGACACAGTCATCTACCGCTCCTTGGAGAATCTGACAGGTCTTGGTCCCCTCCTCCAAGCTGATCTAACTGCACTTGAGGCCTGGCTAATAACAAATAGAATGGTCCTAAATGCAGGCAAAACAAAAGCCATGCTCTACGGTCCCAGATCCCTTGGACAAGACAGGACTAAATTCCTACAGCTCAATTTACTCTCAGGTAATAACATTGATGTAGTAGCCTCCCTAAAATAACTAGGTCTTACAATTGACCATGGTCTCACTTTTAAGAACCACGTCAAACTAGCGACCAGGGCCATCCACTGTAAACTAGGCACCCTGTAGCGATTAAAGGACCAGCTTATTCCTGAAGCTAGGCTCTCAATAGCCTCCAGTGTCCTGCTCCCCACTCTGACCTACACTGCCCCAGTTACACAAGGTATGGCCAAGCAAGAGTTCAACCAGCTGCAGATACTGTACAACAAGATAGCTCAGTTCGCAACTCAGGACCACTCTAGAAGCCACCACTGTGACATGCTTGCCCAACTACAGTGGCCTTCATTTGCTTCACGCCTCCAATACTCTCTGCTCTGCCTGACATATAAGTTACTCAGCCCATCAGCTCCACCCAGCCTAGTAGGAACTATTACTCTCAAGCATTACCCTCGGAGGCTTGGGACCTCAGGTCAGACTCTGCTGGAAGTCCCTAGGATGAGGACCAACGTGGGCAGCAAGTCTTTCTCCTACTCTGCCCCAACCTGTGAAGCAATCTTCCACCCTCAGTACAGGAAACCCCCTCACTCTTGAATATTCATACTAGGCTCAAGGCCCACATGACTGATGCCAGCACTTGCCATTGTGATGGCACCTGATAGCTCCCCATCACCTAAGCCAACCATCTTACTTGTCCAGTTTTTGCTCAGCCCTTTCACTACTCACTGTAACTAACTATCCTATCAAGTCTTTATCAAATAATTACAGCTTGTACACAATAATGTTTCTGAGAATGTAACCTGCCATCTATCTGTACTTACTCTGTAACCATATCTAAGATTGTAACCTGCCATTTATCTGTACATACTCTGTAACCATTTGCATCACTGTTTCTCACCTGGTAATGTTATTCCGGGTCGCCTCTGAAAAAGGGACCTTTGGGGCTCAGTGGGCCTACCCGGTCATCAAAATTTAAGAAATAAATAAGTAAAATAAATTATTTACAGTGTTTTCTAGTTTTCATTTCTATGGGTGTGAATACAAGAGTGGAGGAAGGAGGACTTAGAGACTGAACAAACTGGACATGCCTTGAGCACGGTGCTGGTCTCTTCTCAGTCAGTCGGTGGTGCCCCAGGTTTCACTCCCCAGACCTATCACTCAGTTCTGGTAGTCTGATTCATTCTGGCTTGGCCATGGAGTTTGATACTGGTACAGGTAGAAAATGGGGTAAGTGAGACCAGATCAGGGATGAGTGCCAACCTGGGTGGGCTGGCTCTGGATGAGCAGTATGGGCACCAGCAGTAGAAGCAAGAAGACAGATGCTAGCTGCCTCTGTTTTGCCAGTTGATGCTGCTATCTGCTGTTACTACCAACCACATCATTTAGAAAGAAAAACATTTATTTTTACATGGTGATGCTTGCTGACACAAAAACTATACACACCATGTATCTGAGGCACATAGGCAACTGTAAGTCTGAATGCCATGCTGCAGGGTCCCACAGAGCCCCAGTGGCATTCATAAACCACACGCAAGGCTGTTCTGTGCCTGATCCCCCAGACACGTGACCAGCTCTATGCCAGAGCAGTCAGTGGGTGTGTCAGGGCATGCCTGCACTATATGCCATTCACTAAGGCACATAGTGCAAGGCCCAGGGAGGTGCAGGTTATGGCAGCTGGGATGATGCCATAATCTGGTGTGTGCCACCATGGACTTCACCTGCTGGTTGCGGTGGGACTAGGGAACAACCCCCCCATGCTGCCCCTGCCCAATGGGAAGCGGGGGAGGTCTGAATCAGCCATTCAGATGAGAGCCCCCAGAGAATACTAGGTGTCACATAGTAGTGGATCTACATGGGCTATGCACAAATGCCCCATGGGTACAAGAGATCCACTATGGTACCCGGGTAGGGCATCCGATTGGATGCCCACCTGGATCTGCAACTCTGCCTCTGGCTGCCCTGAGCAGACCAGCTTATTGAGGAGGTGGTGCTGCAGACAGGTGGTAGCCATTCATGAATACCAGCCTGTGTGCACCTGTCAGCATGTGCAGAGCTACGCAGGTGGGGTACGCATCTCTGGCACATCCTATCCTTTCGTTAGTGCATTTCCCCCATTGCTTGCAACTAGTATATTAGTGTGTTGTGTTGTGTTGTCACAGCACACTAATATACTACTTACAACTATAACAAATGCAACTAACCTTACCTTACAGTTTGCAAGGGGTTTGAGAGAGAGAGAGAGAGAGAGAATTGGCCTTCAGATGAAGCCTCTCCCTCTTTGTCCAAAATGCATGTTCCAATGCTCCGAGAAGCAAAAAAAATGTAATCCAATGGATCACTGGAATCAGGAGGGGCTGGGATATTTGGCAGCAGGTGGGTGGTGTGGGGATTCAGTCTGGAAGAGGTGGAAAATTTGACAGCACGTGGATTTGGTTTTTGCAAAAGCCAGAAATTCAATTGGGAGGAGTTGCAATATTTGGCAGAGAGTTAAGAAAGCTCTCCCTGGGATTATATCCACAAACAAGAAAAAGATACAGATGAATTAGAAAATAAGATACCCACACCTGAGCAACTATCTTCCCCCATCGACCACAAGGTAGGTCCAGATATCAAGATATTTTAAATTTTATGTGTATCCTTCAAAGCAGTAAACTTAGTGTCTTGTAAAAATCTAATATCCCTACTAGAGTTTTGAAGAAATGACACAGTAGCCATCATTCATCTAGGGTTTTTAAGACTGTTGGTATTTAAGGAACCAACAGCGAAGTTATAGGCTGATCCTCCCATCAAAAAAAGAAAGAAAAGAAAAGAAAAAGATACAGCTCTGCATAATTTAGTTTATTCTCCCTCCTCCTATTGTTTTTGTTTTTCTGTTCATAGATTTGTCATGATCTGGGATGCATTTCTCTGTATCAGATGAAGGATCTTGCTGTGAGAAGATATGATTGAGGACCCATCTGAGTCATCCTCGGTGTCACCCTAGTCCTTTCTTTTCCATAGGGATGTCTTCTCTTTTGGTCATTTTAGGCTGTGGTTGACCCTCTAACCTCCTTGTTCTAGTTACACTGTGTAGTGACTCTGTGGCATGGCTGGATGACGTAGCATGATAGGTGCTGAATTAGGAATATTCTCTTGGTTCTCCCCACCAGTAAGAAGTGGAGAGTCTGGTGGAACAACTTTTAAAGTTATGATCTCCCTACTAGGTAAGGAAATATAGGTCCAACACTGGAATCTGTTCTTGAACCTCCAACACTTGTTGCAAACCTTGTGCATTTGTAGGAGCTGAGTCTTCTGGTGGAATTTCACTCATATCTTGTAATACGATGCCTGATTCAACTGCAGTCTCCTCTGGTGCCATAGGCTTTGGTAAGCATTGCTTGCACAAGGAGGAGGGTCCTGAGCAGCTGGGTCAGGAATGGGTCAGATATCCTTATGGAGGGACATTAGATCATCAAGTACATTAAAGACAGCTACAGATGGCCAAATGGTTGAGCCCATACACCACCAGTAATATTCAAGACAGCTACAGATCAAATGATTGGGGGGCACTAGACTTCCAGGAACATTCAAGATGTTTACTGGATGGGTGCTCAGGGGCTCACACATGCTAAAAAGCTCATAAAGAGCATGCAGATAGTGGCTTGCATGCCCAATGGGCTCATTGGCATGTTAGGAGTGAATACGTCCCAAAGAAGCCCTGGCGATATCCTGTTTGGGGATATAATCCTTCATATAAAACAATAAAAACCATTGAACACAATAGGGACAACTCTGAAAAAATAATAATGTAATCAGTTCATATAATTTGACTTTTGAGAAATGATCCAGATAACAGAGAAAAGGGTTTTGAAAAAGCTAAGAGGGTTGAACGTTGATAACCCTAGGGTGCTAAAAGAGCCAGCCAAGGTTATAGGATGGTCACTCAGAGATATTTTCAGTTGCTCTCTGACCACCGAGTGGTCCCTAGGGACTGGAGGAGAGTAGATGTGGTCCCACTACACAGAAGTGGAAAAAGGGATGAGCCAAAGAACTATGAACCAGTCAGCTTGATGTATATGGCAGGGAAAATTATGAAGTCTTTGCTGAGGGAGGATCTAGTAGACTTCGTATAAGGAAATGGGCTGCAGAATCACAGACAGCATGGGTTTACAAGCAGAAAGATCTTACCAGATGAATCTTGTTGACTTCTTCGACTGGGGGACTACAGCAGCAGACAAAGAGAGACACTTGATTAGGCTTCAGAAAGGCATTTGACTCAGTCCCTAACAGGAAGCTGGGCAAAAACATTAGAGACCCAGGACTGGAGGTAAAATTAGAAAATTGGGTGGAGAGCTGGCTGAGATGAAAAACTCAAAGGGTGGTAGTTAACTGGGAGTTTTCAGAGATAAGGGAAGTCACAAGTTGAGTTGCTTAGGGTTTGGTGTGCTGGGCTGGGTCCTCTTCAATAAATTCCTCTGTTTTTTTGTGTGTTTATTCCTTATGCATAGGGTGATGGATGCCTGGTCAGATCACCAGCCCATTATGGGCCATGCAACCCCAGGGATGGAGTACAGAAGCCTTGACAATCCACAACCTCATATCTGAGCATAAGGTCAACAAGGTGACTGTAAGTACTCAATTCTTCTACTGATATATGAATGTCAGGGTTGTAAGTGCAAACAGCAACCCTAGCCATATATGCAATTTCAATGTATGTATGTATGGAAAGTTGAAAGTTCAATAAACAGTTTAACTGCAAAATATATATATATATATATGTATGTTCCTCTGTGAGATGTGCGGGCATCAATGTTAAGATTTGCCTATTCACAAAAATGACACAAAGATCTGCACAATACTAGACAATGAGATGGAGAAAAGGGTAATCAGGGAGGATCTGGGCAGGTTGGAGAGTTGGTCAAACATCTGGCAGCTGAGCTTCAATGCTAAAAAAGGTAAAGTGATGTATACTAGGAAAAGAAACCCTAGAGTCAGTTCAAAAAAGGGGGTGGTAATGCTGATAGCATAACTGCAGAAAAGGGCCTAAGGATAATGATACCGAGGCTACTGAAAATATCTACACACTGCTACAAATCAGTGGGCAAAGTACATAGGATGTAAGGGTGTACCCGAACGGTTAAGCAGTAGAAGTAGGGAGACGATCCTCACACTGTACAGGTCACTGGTGCAACCACACCCAAAATACTTTTCAAGATACTGAAATCCACATCTAAGGAAAGAGTGCAACAAGGTGGAAGCAGTACAGTGCAGGGCAACCAAGATAATCCATGGTGTTGAGAAGAAGACATATGAGGAGAGGACGCCAGGATTTAAAAATGTACTCTCCTGAAATAAAGAGGGAAATGAGGACATGATAGAGAACTATAAGTACCAGTACGAGATGAATAGTGTGGATGTCAAAGAACTCTTCTACTTGAGTTCAAATGTGGGGATGGAAGGGCAATAACTTAATCTTGAAGGAGAGATTCAAAAAGGATGTCTGTAAGCACTTCTTCATGGAAAGGTGGTGGATAAGTGGAATCAGTTACCAGAGGAAGTGGTACAGGTGAAGTCAGTCAGCAGCTTCAAGCAGGGATGGGGCAGATATGTTGATTAGTTAGAAAAGAGGGGTGGGGGACAGGAACAGAAGGGGGGGCTGCTACTAAGGAAACTGCAGAGTAATTACATAGAGTGGGCAGACTGAATGGGCCAAGGTGCCTTTTTTTGCTTTCAGCATTTATGTATCTATGTATTCATGTATCTGTGACTTACAGTATATTTAATGTACTTACAAAATGTGTAGGAGAAAATCCTGCATCCTGATTAATTGTCACATACTGTACATCACAAATCTCTCTATAAAATGGGTTTGAAATGTCTGGCTTCCTGATTGGCCAAATAAGTTTGGAGATCAATATATTAATTCCCTAGAAATGCACAGGTAGAATATGTTCAAGCAACAGGATTTGGAATTTTGGCAAATCACATACAGAATTCATGGCTAAATTCACTCTTCCCTGATTGCCATCACAAACATGGCTGTCACCTTCACTCATTGAAAACCTTCAAAAAGGTCACAAAAAAACAAAACACAACTACATTTTCAAAAATAAATAATTTATTAATTTCAAAAGTAAGAAAATGAAAAGGTTAGGGGGATGTTGGGGTATATTAGTAGGGGTATCACAAGTCTGAAGAGGGAGGTAATAATCCCTCTTTACAAGACACTGGTTAGGCCCCATCTGGAGTACTGTGTGCAATACTGGAGGCCACACCTTCACAAGGACATTAACCAAATAGAGGCAGTCCAGAGAGAAGGGCAACCAAAATGGTGCAGGGACTGCATCAGAAAACATATGAGGACAGATTAACAGAGCTCAATATGTACTGTATACCCTAAAGCAAAGGAGGGAGAGAGGTGATATGATCGAAACATTCAAACACCTTAAGGGCATTAACAAGGTGAAAGAGTCTAACATGTTTCAATATAAGAAAAATAGCAGGACAAGAGGACAAAACATGAGGTTAGAGGGAGGCCAATTAAGGGGTAATGTGAGGAAGTTCTTTTTCACAGAAAGGGCGGTGGATGCATGGAATGGCCTACCTCAGGAAGTGGTGGATATGAATACACTGCAGGGCTTCAAACAGGCTTGGGATAGGCATAAGGGAGCAATACAGATGAGTATGAATAGATAGGCCATTGACAGAGCAAAGGCCGATGGCACATTCATAAGGTAGAAAAAGAAATGGGCAGACTGGATGGGCCTTGCGGTCCTTATCTGCCATCAACTTCTATGTTTCAAATAAAACCATTAAACACCATTAGGGAGGCAGTATAGCGCAGTGGTTTAAGGCTGTGAGCTGCAAATCTGGTGATATCCAGCAGACCAGACCTGGGTTTGAACCCCACAGCTTCCATTTGCATACTTTGTGACCCTGAGCAAGTCACTTAACTTCCCTGTGTTCCCATGTTGCTCCTGTAAAAAAGCTTTCAGCTTAGTGTGCTACTTCTGGTTAAACAACTAAAAAAAAACACACTTACCTCTTATGACACCCTACTTACACACATAAACAAATACATAAATGAAGTATTATACACAGTTTTAATTCATGGGGCTCGATTTTCAAAGGAAGACACAGGGCTTGTGTCAAGCCTTGCATTCAACCCTTGCGTTGATGCAGCTCTGCCAATCACCTTTTCTGCAACTGCACCAATTTTGGTAGGTTAGATACCTATTACAAAAGCAACACTTTGCCTGATTTACAGCAACTTGCACTGAATCTTTGGTGCACGCACCATAAAATGAGTTCCCAGGAGTGCTGCAAGCTAGACTGAAAAAAAGTTGTTCTAACTTGTGACAAATGCTACATGGTACCAAAAATCCTGATCACTGTTCAGAAGAATGCCGCAAGCCCAGTGCGCCATATCTGAGGTGCATGTGGGGCTTGAGGCAAAGGTAATGCTTTGAAAACTGAGCCCATGGTCTTTGATGACTGTTACAAATCCTCTCATATCCTTACAATTTTTGCAAGGGCCATATCTGCTGCTTACCCAGCCTCAGATCAAATTGAGACCTTGGATCCATATAACACCTACTGTTGTATGTGAAGGGGCAACATTCTGCCAAAAAAATGCTGTTAACGTTTAATTCTTGTATTCCAGAGGAAACAAATTCCATCTGTTGAATGTGTGGAAAGATGCGTGGGAAAGGGTTACATTTTACTAGTTATTTTTAACAAAAGAAAACACCAATTGTAAAGTTAGAAAGCTGCCATTTTTGTTAAATTGGCTCTCAGGTCACCCATTTTATAAGTGCAATAGGGCACTGCAGATCATTGGTTGTCTGGGTTAACGTACTTCAGGTGCTAAAGGCACTCATCACAAGTGCCTCATTGCACACCTGGGCATGCATTAACCCCAGTCAACCAGTGCTGTGCAGTGTTTATTGCTCACCTAATGCATATAGTAGGTTTAAAAAGTGCTGGCAAGCAGGACCCAGCATATTAATATCTTTAACAAATTTCTGACCACCTTTACAAGCAAGGCTTCCACTTTTATTAATTAAAAAAAATAATATTGGCCCAAAAAATAAATCTCCCTCAAAATAAAAAGAACAAACAAATTGATTGAATGTGCTTTTCTTTTATACTCCCCTCCATACACACATACACAAATTGTAAAAATTAAAGAACTGCTCAATTTTATTTTCTGCAGCTTCCTTTCTGACTATGGAAAATCCTACTATCCTTACCTGTCTACCAGACCAGGGAAATCACTGGCACTTGCTCTGCCACAGATAAAACTAAATCCTTAGCTTCACTGAGGCCTTTTTGTGTGTGTATTTTATGGGGAGAGGTGAACATCCAGACAGTAGAATTCTGAAAAAAGTTTAAATTCATATATTTTATGATAAACAAACATTTACGTCTACTGAATGTGTGGACAGACAGATGTTTAAAGCAGCAGTGCAACCATAGGGCAAAACATTTGACAGTACCATTTTGTAAACTATAAAACATTCCAGGTATCTTCTAGTTTTATTTGGTGGTAAAATGTTTTTGTTCCACCAAAATGTGAGTATTTTATAAATGTTTCAAGTTAGTTTCTTGTCAAGAAAAGAAGATGACTGACACATTTGGCTTAGACATACTAATGTAAACCAGGTAAGGGTTTAGAGATGACTGAAGTATGAAAAATCCACTCCACTAATTAATTCATGAATTTCACTCAATTCGCTAAATGGAATTCTTGAAATGTGAGGAATTCACTGAGTGCAAATTTCACGAATTTCACCACAACGTGCAAAATTTTACCCACTAATTTTGCGCTTCATGGCGAATTCACACAATTTGCAATGAAGTTTGTGCAATTTGCACAAAGCAAAGTTCAGTGGGTCAGGGGAGGCTTTGTGAAGCTCCATGAAGTGTGAATTTTGACCACTTCTCGTGAACTTCACTGGCAAATTTTTACTTCGCCGCATCTCTGTAAGGGCTAGGATCAAGAAGATAAAAACTTATGGTGTGAAGTATAGGGGATACCTAGAATAATAGATTTGACAGGGATGTTAATATTTTTATTAACTGCTGCTAAAACTAGTTTTCAGGAAATACATTTTTCATTCCACTACTGCTTTAACAGCTGGGGACGAACTATTACTTTTTTCTAGATATTTAAAAAAAAGAAAATTTTTCTAGTTTTGAATCTTGGTTTTTTTTGTCTTAGTGTAACCATGCTTTTAAGTACACTAAGACATGGAAAAGATAATGGCAGCAGATCAACATTCAAAATTCAGGGTGCCCAATGATACCCTGAGTAATGGGGCACCCTGAACTGGCACTTGTTTTGCAGTGGGCATCTGTTGAAAGTTAATGTAACCCCCCTGCTGTGCCTCTCAGCCAATCAGAGAGCTCCTACTATTCAGCCCATTTTCTAAGCTGATCTTACCATTACAATCTTTCTGATCTTTCCAGAGGCTGAATGAACTCTGCCTGTGGCATCGTACCTCAATGGGTCCCAGGACATGTGGTTATATCACCATGATGCATGTCTCATTATGTTTCATAAACTGGATCAGGGAAATAAAGAAAGCTGATTGGCTCAAAGGGGTCTCTGGCTATGTTTCTTATTTAGACTATACCACACATAAAAATGAGTTCCTGATCCACTGGCCACTGTATCAGGCATATTCTTGTGCCACCGCTGCCATGGCTGTCTTCCTAGCAAGTTCCTTGTTTTAAATTTTCAGAAAGAGCAAACAGACTTATAACACTTAAAATGTGTTTCTCTTAGAAAATTCCTGTTGCTTTCCCTCCCAACCCACTCGCTCTCCCTCCTGACCAAAAATTCACACAGAATCAATGCACTCTTTCGCCCTCCCTCCCAACCTGCAGGGACTGCAAGAGCACAGCGACTTTTTCAGAATGTGCTGCCGCAGATGGCAACATGCTGCTGGCAAAACCTTACAAAAATTGTGGTCTTGCTGGCAGTCTAACATAGAGACCTGTTGGGTCTCTGAAACACAGTGTGACATAGCACAGAGCTCCTGGTGACACCAAACAATTGTACAACATCCCTAGTACATGTGGGAAGTGGAGGGACTAGTTAAAATAAAATAAGATTTTTTAAAAAATATTTTACTTTTTTTTTAAAAGAATATCATGGTTTCTTAACATATACCCATTTTACAAGTTCAGTAATACACTCCAGGGTGGGGGTTTGTGTGGATACATGCACTTCTAGGGTCAGTAAGGCACTCAACCTGCAGCCTCAAGCCTCACTATGCCCCTAGGTGCACATTTATCCAGAGTTACCCACACCCCATTGTGTGTTATTCTTAATAATACACTGGGGCTTCAAAATCAAGAGATCTGATTGGTTAACTGCCACCTTTACAGCGTTGTAAAATTCAGCATCACCAACGCAAAAGGTGCCAGCCAGCCACATCTCAGTAACTGCAAAAAAAAAAATTTAAATCATTCCGAGCTGCCATCTTATCTTCCTCGGCAAACGTTGCTACTCTCCACTCTGTCCCCACTCTCTCTTCACTTCTGTGCCACTTTCTCTTACCACCTAATTCCTAAAAAAAATAAAAATGCCTATTTTTCCAGAAAAACAACCTTTATATTCCCTATACACCATTCTGGCTGCATACCCGGAAGCTAAACAAAGAACCACGTTCTCCAATGCCCCACTCCCAGTGCTGAACACACCCCGCTCTCTGCCTGTTTCAACCCAATACCTGCTCGCAGCAAGTTAGCAAAGCTGAGACCCACAAACTGTCAAAAAAAAAAACCCTGAAGCCTGAAACCTTGCCTTCTCTCTCTCTCTTTCTGTATGAGTCACCAACAACGGACACTTAATTTTTACACTGCTCTCTCTCAGTCAGGCAACATGCATGTTTTAAACAAAGGAATCTCCACAGCTTGTCTCGCTTTGTGAGCTCCACCCAGCTGACCTCTCATTTCCTGTCCATTACAGCCCTATCTTTCTCTTTCATATACAAATTGCTGTCTCTCACAATATTTTTTAAAAAACAAAGCTTCACTGTCTCTTTTTCAGCAGCATGCTCAATCTTATAAGCCAGCAAAAATCAAAAGACTCCCCTAGGCTTCAATTTTTTGAATCCAAATACACTGGACTATTTTATCTAGCGTAAGAACAAATTAAATACAAAGTTATAAAAAATGAACAATAATTGTTTTTCTCTTCATTTTTTTGAACAAAAAATTAAGAGGGACATTGCATAATTGCAATAAACCATGACATGGTGTGGGTGATGCTGGGATTTACCCACACCTGGATGGTTTGGTCAGTCGGCCTGCAGCCTCATGACCGAACCACAACAGGCGTGGGTAAACCCAACATCACCCACACCCTGTCATGGTTTATTGCTTAATTATTTCTTACTTACCTTGTTCTCCTCTATATAATAAGGGTCTGGATTTGCTTGTGTATTTGTCCACAGTGACTGTGTTGTTCAAATTCAATTCCATTTTTATTTTATCTGGAAAATTCACCATTGAGAGAACTCATTTACAAGGTGGTCCTAGATGGACTGATACAAAGATCTGGATAACAATCAAAACAAGTTTATAGCAGAAAAACAATACTATAAATGATACAGGATAAAGGCGATATGCTAAGCAATAAGTACACAATCTTTACATACGATAGGCATGCAATAAGCAATAAGTACACAGTCTTTACATAAAATAGGTTCTGCCAAATGAGTGGAATGCAAACAATGGTTAGAAAGTAGTAAGGAGGTACAGGGTCTGGAGGGACTGCAGTCCAGAGGTGGCGGGGAGGAGAGAGGTAGGATGGAATGGAAGAAGGAAAGAGGGTAAGATGATAAGTGAAGAGATGATCTAGTTCCAGAAGTATGAGGTAGAAGTGTAGGAATCTAGGGAAGATGAGGCAAGTTACACATAGCAGTGATAATTATCCATTACACAGTGACTGAGGAAAGCCTTAAAATGGGGTATCCCAACCTAGTGGGACAACTTCAAGGAATGTTGAAGGGTGTTCCATAGAGATGGTATGGTATAGCTCAAGGATGAATAGTTCTTACCCTGGGAACATCAAGTGTGATGTAAGTGTATTTTCTAAGGGGGTAGGCACAGGGGGTACATTTAAAGAGAGCAGAGATATAGGAGGGAAGTTTGTTGGAGATAGCCCTATATGCTCAAAACAAGGCATTCCGCATCCTCCTAGTGTCGAAAGAGGTCCAACCTAAAACAGAATAAAGGGAGCAGTGGTGAGTTTTGTAAGGGGCATTATGCAAATGTGGACCACCTAAGCAACTCAAGGCCATTTCTACACAGATCCCCCTCCCTAGCTCAACTTTCCTAGACCACTAAATCATTTTTAAGTTGATGATTCCCCCCTTCTTATCCCCAAATAAACCAAGAAATCAAGTGAAATGCCAGACTAGCTCAGTAACCCCCCTTTCCTAGTCATGCTTGCCAGTCTCATAGACAGACTGAATAAGCTTGCGCCCCCAAGGAAGAAATAAAGGTAGAAGAGCAAGCCTGGCATGTGACTTTCGTTGGTACCTCCAAAATTGCAGATTGGGGGTTTTGGGGCCCTTTACTGAAAAAAGTGTTTGGGGGTCTTGGGAGTGAAGGGTCTATGTGATAACGGCGAACGCCTAAAGGTGATCACTGTTATCTCTCAGTCAGAGTGCTGAACACATTTTCGGCACTCTGACAACCCCATTGCACCAGAATAACGGTTCCAGGACAGATTTTTACTGCTTTCTTTACTGCACCCCCCTACTTAAGAATTCTCAAGTCCAGGGGGGTGCATGTCGGGGAAGGGGTAAAAGCAGTAAAAAAAAAAGGCCCGGGCCTGGCGAAATAAAAAATCACACCATGCCCGGACCCGAACCCAGTACCTCAACCACCTCAGCCACTAGCCAATCCCCAATGCCATGATGCAGCTCAACCAGCAACCGTAGTGCCACCCCCTACAGCCTCTCCACCCACTTCCAGCCCACGTTCGCTGTGCTCACTCCAACCCCCCTGCATGCGTACCTGTAGCGACATCCTGTCACCTAGTTCACCCACCCCCTCATCCGGTCACCCTACCTTTCCATCACCATGAGTGGATTGCACAGGGAAGGAGTCACTGTAAAGGATGGTGCTCTTCCTCATGTGCCCACTTCACGGGAGTGAGGGGTTGGGTTTTTGAGATTTTGCACCTGGTATGATGTTAGAAGCCAGAATTTCAGGAGATGGTCTGTCAAAATATCTAACTATTTTGCCCTCCCAAATCATTGATTAGAGTTTGGGAAGGGAGGCACTATTGTAAAAATAGAGAATACTGGTTGGGCAACCATCCTGTGCTGCCACTGAGAGTTTCAGATTCCTACAGATCTCAAGAGCGAAGCTCGATAGCTCAATAGGAATCTGAACCTTGAGGTGCCAGAACAGGCTGGTCCATCATGGTTTTGCACAACCAGTATTTTAATAGGGTATAGAATAAAAAATAAACTGCTTCAAATAAAGATTTTGAGATAATGATTGAACTTAAAAGTCATTTTTTTACTGTTTAAATTCATTTAGTTTACAGGTTAACACTGAAACTCTTGTCCTGTGCACAGACGTTCTTAAACATTGAAACCATTCCTTCACTCCTGACTCAAACAGAAATTTATTTGCTTAACAATAAAAGTGTTTGTCATTTTTATGTTCGCCTTTGTGTAGGCACAAAGTGAACATATTGGTATGATAGTGAATTTTGAGAGGTGTGTCACTGTTGGTCCAATGCAGGACAGTCATCATGGGGCTTGACAGTGCCAGACTAATCATCAACAAGACTGATCATGACACTCTTCTGGTCTTGTTGAGTGGCAGCTTTGTGTAGTTCAAAGAAAAGAGCCGCCCAAATGATATGGCTGCTCTGTCCTTTGATCTGCATAATGTACCCAGAAGCAGAGCTGATCTGCATCATGATCAGCCTGCTGTGGTCCTCCATCAACATAAAAACAACCCCTCCCAGCCATTCCTTCTTAATTTTCCAACACCAGGGTGCCCATTCCCCAATGCCAGTTAGCAGCCCCACCCCTCGAATGTTCACTGTCTGAAATGGGGAAGCCCACTCTGGTGCTGCCAAGCATAACACCAACACTGGGGTGCCCAATCCCCAGTGTTGGCACCTAAAATAAAGAAAACCATCCCTCAATTCCTCCCACCCCTTCATTCTTAATTTTCCTACACTGGGATACCCAATCCTCAGTGCTGGCTAGTACCCTACCACCCTGCTTATTTTCACTGTGTCCAGGGAGCTCACCCCCAGTGACACCAAACATAATACTATCACAGGGGTGCCCAGTCACCATTGCTGGTACATGAAATAAAGAAAATCATCCCTTGTCTTTATTATTTTTATACATCCTGTAAAAAAGAAAACCATCTATCAATTTCTGTTGCCACCACCAGTCCACTACCACCATTATCCTCCCCCCCCACCTTGATCTTCCCACTCAGCAGCCACCACTCCACATCCCTTACTTACCCACCAGGAGTCCAACACCATAATCTTCTTGGGACCAGACATATTTTCACTCTTCAACACCGAATGAGAACTGAGGAAATAAGGTACAGGTGTGTGGTTCAATGTATTTCAATGAGTTTTTAATTTGTCCTCATAACTTGGTCATTTTAAAATATTTTTTCCACAAATTTCCAGCATGGCATTTTTGGGACCCCACCTCATTAACGGGGTGGGGATTTTTCAAATCCATCCTGAATGATGATTTTGCAGTTGCTGCATGAAGTCACCTTTTGCACAGGATTTGAACATTTTCTCCACCCTTGTTCGTGAGGTGGGGTCATTTTAAAAACAATAAAGTTATGAGTGTACATTGAAATTTTTCAATGTACACTGATAACTTTGGTAATTTTCAATATTTTGAGTCCAGATTTTCAACATAGCCATTGTTTCATGCTACCTCATGAATGTGAGAGATGCTATTTTTCAAATCCTGACCAAAATGTATTTTGGCACTTGTGGTGCAAAATAACTTTTTTGGCAGAATTTGAACATTTCTCCACCCCTTGTTCATGAGGTGGGGTCATAAAAAAGCTATGCTGAAAATTTGGGATAAAAATATGAAATAACAACAAAGATAAGAGTGTACATTGACATTTTTGAATGCATGCTTGTAACTTTGCTAATTTTCAATATTGTGACCCCAAATGTTCAACATAGCCATTTTTTCACACCACCTCATGAACGTGACATCTATCATCTTTCAAATCCTGGTCAAGATGTGTTTTAACACATGTGGCATGAAATGATGGTTCAGCCACTATCATATAAAGGACACTTGTCATGTTCAGAAGAAATGGTCACTGGTCATATTTTGTTAGAAAATTTGGGGTCAAAATGTGAAAAAACAACTACAATTTGAAGAAACATTAAATTGTTTCAACATTTACTGACAACTTTAGTTTTGATATTTTGGCCTCTAATGTTCAACATATAGCTTGTATTACCCACCTCCTGAACATGACAGGTGCCATTTTTCAAATCCTCTCCAAAACTTGTTTTCGCGGTTGCACTACAAAATCACCTTTTGGATGGAATTTTAAAAATTCCATCTGTCTTGATCATAAGGACCAGTCATAAAACATTGTTGGAAATTAGGGGTCAAAATGTAGACCTCACTGAAATGTAGATACTACATCTGAGCTGGCCCAACATGGGTAAATACAATCTAAACATGTGTAAAAGCAAAACACCACTGAAAATGAGACATCACATCTCATCTGGTCTATGCTGTATAACTATATAGTAGATGTATACAAGCAGATCTAGTACAACAGCAATGCAAGTGGTAAACATTTTGCAGTCTTTTAAAAACACCACTGCTGTCATCTCTTCGATTGAGTTGAGTTTCCGCTTTGATGACCACGTGGTTGTTTTCAGCTGTAGTGAAGCAGCAGGTGGGCTTGTGGAAAAAGAAAGCTAATGGAACACTGTCGCACCACAGAGGGCACCACTGCATTCCATGACATTTTCACTGTGGTACAACAACCTTTTGATAAGGATAGAAATCCATACAGAACAACTGTCTCTATACACTATATGGTATTTGAGGATCATGACAGAATTTGGCCAGGAAGGGGGAATTTAATATATAGATATAGGGCATGACTGAAATAGC
Source organism: Neoceratodus forsteri (assembly GCA_016271365.2). Lineage (NCBI taxonomy): Eukaryota > Metazoa > Chordata > Ceratodontiformes > Ceratodontidae > Neoceratodus > Neoceratodus forsteri. The sequence continues at coordinate 348,442,590 of JADMNL010000023.1, forward strand.
TTGTATTTAGATGATTGCCTCCACCAGCATATCCTGGACTTGGAGTAACAAGGAGTCCAACTTTGAAATATAGGTGTGTGTCAGTCTTTGGGGGGGTAGGGTTGGTGGGAGTTTAAACACGTGTTTGCCAAGAGCTTGGGAGGGGTTAGGCATTAATAAAATCTGGAATATACCCAGAACCAGGATGCCGCTAAGTCCCCCACCAGAATGTTCCTGTTGCAATTAATATGGAGGACATTCCAGCAAGGACAATAACTATGGGAGTATTGTGACAGTAGCATTGGAGGGGTATCAGTTTGGGAAGCATCATACTGTGTTTGTGGCACATTTCAGTTCAGGATGCATTCTAGTTTTGAACCAAAACACACCACAAGTCTGACACAATACCTCTTGCTTTAAATGCTCTCGCTTAATGCACCTGCCAGAATGCCCCCGCTACTTTCTGCCACCTTCAGAATTACCCCCTCAGCAATTTCCCTAGGGATATTCCAGTTAGGGATTTGGGGATGCTTTACATCTGTTCCAGTGTCCACTCTCAACCATTTTTTGTTTGCTTGCAGAATGCTGCATGTCAAACATATTGGGATTGCCAGAAAAAAAAAAAACAGATTCCAGAGTTGTCTGGCTATGAACCAATAACAAGGCTGGAAACAAACTTACAGCTAATGGTGCTGAACCTTTCTGATGAGTCACCAGTGCTCAGCAAACATAGTTTTCAAAGGGGGTTCACCTCACCAATCATGTTCTGCTTTTGCCATTCTGATGACAATTTCTGTGCCTGGATGTCCCTCGCTGATGAAGTTCCTTGTCTTTCTCCCATCCCCCAACCCTAGCATCACTGAAACCAGCAAAACATTGCTGAAAGTCAGCAATCCTTGTTAGTGAAACAAATACCTCCTGCTACAAGCTTGTCAAACCCTTGCAGCCCAAATCCTGTTTGTGAAACAAATACCTCCCCAGTGCCACTCTCAACTCACTAAACCTTCCCAGCCTGGTCCCCATTTGAGAAAAAATACTTCCCCACACCCAGCATACCAAAACCATCAATCCTAGTGCACATTTGAGAAAATGCCTCACTATTCCTAGCTGCACAAACCCTCCCAGCCTGATCACTTTTGTGACAAAAATGCCTCAAACTCCCAGCACACCACATGCTCCCAGTATGATCCAAATTTGTGACAAGAAATCTCTCATCTCCCTGCTTCCAGTCCATATAACCCTATCAGTCTGATCCCCATTTGTGACCAGAACACCTCACTGCTCTCAGCTTACCAACCCTCCCTTCCCCTCCCAATCCCCAATTGTGACAATAAATATCTCCCCAATCCTAGCTCACCAAACCCTCCTAACCTGATCCCCATTTTTGACAAAAATACCTTCCATCTCATAGCTTCCCAAACACTCTCAACCCAATCCTCATTTATAACAATAATGCATCTCTGCTCTCAGCTTATCAAACCCTCACAAACTAATCCCTATAAGTGACAAAAAATACCTCCCTGCTCCCAGCTTAACAAACTCTCCCAACCCAATCCCCATTTTTTTAAAAATACCTTCCCGTTCCTAGCTCACCAGTGTCTTCTAGCCTGATCCCCATTTGTGACAAAATTAATTCCCTTCTCCCTGCTCACCAAACCCTCCCAGCCTAATCCCTGCTTGTGATGAAAATACCTACTTACTCTCAGCTCAACAAAGCCTCCCAACCTGATTCCAATGTTTGCAAAATCCCCCACCCTCTAGCATCCTTGCCACAACCCTGAACCCCATCATTGCCCACCTATTGTCCTTCATCATTGTGCCATAATGTCTCTTGGTGCCATTCCTCAATGTCCCTCAACATGCTCCTCTACCTGTAATGAGAACAAAAAAATGCAAAAAAAAAAACTAAATCTCACAAGATGCCTACTGCACATGCATGTGGACTGCTTTTTTTTTTTTTGCATTGTCTTTACTCATAACTTTGGCCATTTTGGTCATTTGTACCCCAAATTTTCACGGTGGCTAAATCACCACCCAACCTCACAAACCCCTGTTCTCTAAACAAATTGAGACGTGTGGAGGGCTAGCAGAGGAGGTGGAAGCTATCTTACTAGATCCACTGGAAATGAGATGAATAACTAAGCTGGGCTGCCCTGGATGAATAAATTGTAACAAAAAAAAGCAACAACATTGTCAGTAGTGGTGGGCAAAGTGGTCTCAATCTGTTCTGCGAAGCGATTCACAGAGCAAAGGTGGATTCGCAGAGTGCTCCGCAACGGGAAGCGGAGTACTTTGCGTTATAATGAGGAACGCCAAGTCCATTGGAAGCAATGACTTCACGTTACTCCACCTCCCCAGACCACTACTCTGCCAAATTTAAGGTGAAGTGCATTGCAGGCAGTGCACTTCGCCTCACTTCGCCTTGTTTTTGCACTCCAAAGGTGAATTTTGCAGTGATTCATGGGATTTCAGGTCACATGGGCTCTATATTGATCTGCACAGCCTCAGTTCATGGTAGTATGAGTAGGAAGGAGTAGGAGACAGTGTGCTGTGATAGCTGTCTGTGATAGGAATCTTGTAAAAGCTGTTCAAAAAGCATTTTTGCATTTTTTTGGGGATCCAACTTTAGTTCATCGATTGTATGAAACCCTCCTGTGCTCATATCATCGAGCGTTTTTGGCTTTATGTGGATTTTGAATGTTAATTTACAACACTGAGTATGTGTGATGAAAGACAGTGAAAGTGTGCTTTGGTGGAGGGGCATATCTGTGGTGTAGGTAGATTTAAGTTGGAGAAATAGTGATTTCTTTGTTTTTTGGTTATATTTTTGTTATATAACTGACTGTGTTAATGTACACACAGTAATATTGTCAGTAATAGTAGAAATGTTCTTGCTGTTTGTTGTGTGGATGTGGTGCAGCAGTTCATAAGTTCAGGTTGTTTACATTACAAATTTACAATATGTAACGTGGCATAATACTGCACTTTTGCATTTGCTACGCATTCCTTGTTCAGCATTGTACACAAACTGTTCTGTGTGTGAGTGTGTGTACAGTGTTGCATGCATCAAATAATACACCTTTTATTGTGCCACAGACTAGTGTAATTGCAGGCGCAGCAGTGTGAACCTGCTATCCACTGCAGCTGCCTGATTTTTTACTGCAATCGTGGTGTCTGTTCTTAGTTTTGCTGCTTGTAGTGCCGTAAAAATCAGCACTGTCTGCATTCAGTGCTCCCTCCACCCCCAATGTTCAAAAGGTATTTTTTACCAGATTGCATTGTTTTTGTGACCTCATCAGCACCACTGGTTACTGAAGTTGTTTTAATTCTGTGATAGTATCAGAGTAGTCTCTTATCTGTTGCTGAAGCTACAGTTGTTTATTTGGCTTCACATCCAGCATCCCTCCAATCAGAGAGTGAACATATCAAAATCTGAATTTGGTTATAATAGTTATGGTTGATCCCTCAAAATGCCTGCAAAGAGATGTGCAAGAAAAGCTGTTTCTCGCCATGGCAATGTAGGCAGTAAGATGGTCTGTGGGCATGGTAGTAGTGCGCAGACGCAGAAGTGCATTGCTGATGTGAGGAAAGGTATTTCTCCTGCAACAGCCCAATCAGTAGCTTCACTCATAATTGGAGGAGATGATGTTTTCCCAGCCTTTGGTGTTAGTGTTACTGGTGTTAGTGGTGGTGGAGGCAGTATTAGTATTGTTGCATCAAGTTCTAATTCCGACCAGTGTACCATATCCAAAAATATTAAGTGTGAAGCAGTGCAAGTGAGTGGCAGCATAGATGATGTCATACTTCCCAGTAACATCCCAGTAACTGAACCTGAGGATTCTGATAATCATGTCAACGACAGCATACAATGTGATATTCCATCCACCGTTTCACTTAACGTCACGCATTTTCCATGCAGTGATTCACAGTGTGGTGAAAAAATATCAGGTGATGGTGGTGTAGATGCTGATGATGAATGTGAGGATGATGATGTCGCTGTTGTTGCAACATGCAGTCCACATGCTAGCATCCAAGCAGAAGATGTGGATGTGTGTGACATTGATGAATATGATGATGATGTAATTGACCCCAGTTGGGAACTGGAGAAAAAGAAATTAAAAGTGCTGTGTCTGAGTCTGTTTGCAGGAATCCCCCACTGTAAAAACTTGTGATCTACCAGTTTTAGTTGATGATGATGATGACCCAGTAATCAATATGATAGGTAGTCATGGTGGTCAGTTACAGTCCAGGTGTGCAGTGCCTGAAACATCACGTGCTCCTCCCCCACTTCAGTGCTTAAAATAATGGGCTTAAATAAGCCACATCATGGACATGTTAAAAGCAGAGCATCACAATCCCTTGTTTGGGATTTTTTTGTTCAAGATGCAAATGATGGTTCAGTTGCAATCTGCCAGGTTTGCCATGTGTGTGTCAGTTGAGGTAAAAAAGGGAGCCATCTTGGGACAGGAGGACAGCATATGCATCTTAAGAATAGGCACTTGGCACTGTGGACCCAGCACAAGCTGGCAGCTAATACCACAGTGGCGCGTTCACCCGCATCACCAGCAACCATAGCCAGCATGTTATTCCCTTCCATGACTGTTAAGCCCAGTAGGAAATTAAACATGTGCAGTAGTGCGGTAATAAGAGCAGAGGATTACTACAGGCATGATGAGGTGGAGGACCATAATGACTTTGAAATGTTGTCCAGTGCTGGTGAGAGTAGCAGTGTTAGTGGTGGTGGTGAATGCAGTATGTCTAGTGCAAGTGGTACCTCAACCCTGGTTGGCAAATCTGGCAAATTAACAGCATTTCTGGGTTTGTCACCATCACCTGTGCAACTGTCTTTATCAAATGTCCACACTCCACCCCCTGCCAATGCCATTTATCACAGAGCACAACCATTTGTGATCAACACACCCCATGTAAAACATTTAAGTCAGCCCACGTTACAGAGTGTTTTTGTGCATAATCTGAACTACCCCCAATCATACAGTGTCACGTGAACTCAATGCTGATGTAGTGGAAATGCTGGCAATTGATCTTTTGCCCTTCTCCTTTGTGGAGAATTTTGGGTTCCGGCAGTTTGCTGCATGTGTCTGTCCAAAATGGAAAGTCCCATCCAGGACATACTTTTCTACCCATGCTGTCCCCGAGTTGTTCCGCACTGTGTTCGACTCAGTAAGATATGCCCTTCAACATTCCTCCTCTCCATTCATCCATTTAAGTATGGATATGTGGACAAGTGGCAAAACAGCTGGGAGTTCATATTTGTGTATAACTGCACACTGGGCGCAGGTGCTGGGGGTTGTTTGTGATGTTGGTAATGTGAATAATCAGTGCAGTAAGGTGGATTGTCGTGGTAGCAATCTTCCAGGAATTCAACAGCATGCAACGATTGCTATGTGCAATGTGACTTGTTCACACGCTGGTGAGAACATGTTGGATATGGTACTGACTGAAATTGACAGATGGCTAAAATCTCTGTCCCTGAGAGCTGGGTTCATAGCAAGTGACAATGGGTCAAATGTGGCGAAATGCATCACGAATGGTGTTTTATTTCTTGTTCCATGCATGGCCCACTGTTTAAATCTTGTGGTTCAGGAGTTTCAGCAGCACCCTGATATAAAGGAAATTCTGACCGTTGCATGACGTATCTGCTCTCACTTTTCAAGATCTGGAAAGGCCCGTGACCAGCTGCGGCAGTTGAGGATACAAAACAGCCTGCCTCAGCACCGCTTGAAGCTGGAAGTTGTCCCCTGATGGAACTCCACTTTATACATGGCAGAGAGGTTGTATGAACAATACAAAGCCATCTCAGAATATCTTGTTATGCACACTAGCCATGACAGTTCCGGGGCCTCCATGTCTATGACGACTGAACAGTGGCACATCATGGACTCTGTAATAACAATTTTGCGGCCTTTTGAACATGACACACAGGCAGTGAGTGGCGAGTCTGCCTCAATTAGCCAATCAACTCCACTGCTGCGGGTGCTGAGACAGACATTGGTGAATGTACAGCATAGCCTTGATGTTGCCGGAGACGGTGGTAGCAGTTTGTTGCTGCAACACATGCTGACAGTATTCAACCAGAATCGTCACATTGTGAGCATTCAGCATAGGGACAACTTTGCCATAGTAACAATGCTGGACCCACGATACAAACATGGAATTACATCAGTACTGGAGGGAGGGCCTGAACAGGTGAAAAATATCAGTGGTCAACTGGTGTGCTTGGTTCATGGGGCACTGAAGTCACGTGCCAAGGTCAGCAAACCTCAGCAGCATAATCCAGCTGAATGTTACCTGGAGGACCATCAAGCATATCCTGCAAGGGGAAGGGGACTGCAGTTCCAGGTGGTCTGTCATCCAAAGCAGCTAGCGTCAACCCACTTAGGGAGGCTTTGTCCCAAGTGGGTATTTGTGAAATAAATGATTCAGGAGAACAGGATGATGCATCAACAATTGGGCTTAGTGCGGCACAGAGAATGGTTGAGTCATATTTGTCTGAAAACTGGCATCTGACAATAACTGAAGATCTTCTTTTGTACTGGAGTGGAAAGGTCAATGAATGGCCAAAGCTGACTGTAGTGGCACTGAAGTACCTCACATGCCCACACTCCAGTGTAAGTGTTGAGAGGGTATTCAGCTCAGAAGGTGCAGTAGTCAGGGATCATCGGACAAACCTGTCTCCTGCAAATGTTAGTTTGCTAACATTCATTAAAATGAATGAGAGGCACATACCAGCACAGACTGCAACCTTGGTATTTGTACCTCGGCCTAGTCATGGTGGTCTTGCTGATGTGGAAATGGAGTATCCTGGTGGCACTGGCAGTGGCTGCCTGAAACGGCCCACCACTGACGTAGATGACGACACAATGGAGAAAAAATTTTCCAGTGGTCAGAGTTCAGACATCGATGACTGTGAGGGCAGCTTTCTTTATGAGGATGATGATGTGGTTAATGTTGGCAGGTTTTAACTGAAGTTTTTAAAAGGTGGTGTGCCCCCCGGACCACCACCACCACCGGGACTGATGTTTGCCACTGCCAATGAGTCTGTCTGCCCCCCGGACCACCACCACTGGGACTGATGTTAGCCACTGCCACCATGAGTCTGTCTGTCCCCTGAACCACCACCACCACTGGGACTGATGTTAGCCATTGCCACCACTGCCACCATGAGTCTGTCTGCCCCCTGAACCACCACCACCACCGGGACTGATGTTAGCCACTGCCACCATGAGTCTGTCTGACCCCCAGACCATCACCTCTGGGACTGATGTTAGCCACTGCCACCACTGCCACCATGAGTCTGTCTCGGACCACCACCGGGACTGATGTTAGCCACTGCCACCATAAGTCTGTCTTCCCCCCAGACCACCACCACCGGGACTGATGTTAGCCACTGCCACCACTGCCACTATGAGTCTGTCTGCCCCCAGACCACCACCACTAGGACTGATGTTAGCCACTGCCACCACTGAGCCTGAGTCTGTCCGGAACACCACATCCATCAGCCAGAGACACAAAGCTTCTTAATATTTAAACCATAAAGTGAGTATGTGTACTCATGTTTTTTATGCTGCTTCACTTCCTTTAGTTGTATGTTTTGTTTTCTGTAGTTTTTCAGAGCCTCAATGGTAAAACACATACGGTACACTTCTTTTGTTTCTTTTACAGGGTAACAAAAAAAGGCTCCACCACTAAAACTCGTTGGGAATGGTACTGTAGCTGTACTGTACAGAGAGGAAGCAGTGTAATATCCATGTGAAATCCATTCTGGTAAGTATGACGATTTTATTTAATCCATTTCATTGTTTTGTAAAGATTGCAGCAAATATTGCACACAGGTTGTATTAGTTGACAAAATGTGGGTTTGAAAGGTAACTTGACTTCAGATTGAGATTTGAGAACCAGGGAGGGACACATAACAATTAAGTAGTAAGAAGTCATTCATTTCTTTTTTTAGGAAAGTTCCAGTTGCTTTGTTGTTCTGTCAAAGTGGCCTTATCCAAAAAAGTTCTTCAATATCAGGCACCCCCCCCGAGCTTGGGCACACATGCTACATGCAGAAGTCGTTTCATTAGATGACCATAACCAGACTCCAGAAGGATGCTGATGAAATCTGTGAAGAAGTAACAAAATAAGAAACCATTAGAGACAACTTGCAAATATGATTCCCACTCCCCACAAAAGAAATATTTACCTTCATGTGCTTGAGAGATATCCGCTTCCAATTTCAGCTAAAATTCTCATTGAGCACTGGAATGTGCACACCAACAGTTTCTGTGTGACCTGTGATGCAGAACAATACCATGAGTACATGTCCATGTCAACCCCCCTCCTCACCTACAAAATATACAACACAACCATATATCTATATATCTATATATATATATATATATATACAGTATCTACTCACCAAGGCTACTATTAGCGTACAGCCAAAGAGCACCCTTCAATCCAGTTGAGATGATCACATTGCATTTGCTGGAATCGTCATGCAGAACACATTGGCCCAGCAACATGACGCTCACAGTCATCATTTTATACTGGGGTATGTGCTGAAACAGTCTCATTCCACTGTGTTAACACTTGTCAATTTTCTGCACACAAGCAGGATGCATTTTGGGCTGGCAGAAAAAATCTGGGGACTCTGTGCCACCACTTTGCGCATGACTGAATGCACCATTAATTCTGGGGGACTTTGTATGTGCTGAAACACTCTCATTCCACTGTGTTAACACTTGTCAATTTCTGCACACAAGCAGGATGCATTTTGGGCCTGCAGAAAAAATCTGGGGACTGTGCCACCAATGCGCGCATGACTGAGTGTACCATTAATTCTGGGGGACTTTGTATGTGCTGAAAGACTCTCATTCCACTGTGTTAAGATTTTGTCAATTTCTCTTCTGCACAAGCAGGATGCATTTTGGGCGCAGAAAAAAATCTGGGACTCTGTGCCACTTTTGTTTGTTCTGTGATTGTTGCTGTGACCTCATGATGTCATACTGACATTTTTACAATTAAAGCAGCATTGCAAGAATGTCCTCACAGTTCTGAACTGTACTTTTTTATGCTACTTTACGTTACCACAGCCACCACCAGTTACCTCTGAGTTGTGACTTGAATGATATGATTCTTTTCACAATTTCTGTCTCCTTTACTTACTTGACTACTTTTTTTCATGTATGAAAAAAAAACGAGCACGCCTTCCAATATAGTTCAGACCAGGTTTGTATTTATTTGCAGCTGCTTTTTAATAACTATTGTTCCATGGTGTCATAAAACACTGCCTGATGCATAACTGTTAATTAACAGCAGAAGTGATATATAACAACTAATTGATGTGATGGAGAAAAGCAGAGGAAAACAATGACAGAGACCTGGTCAGCGCCAATTTAAAAGGAATACTTCTTTCATAATTTCATACATGAATAAAGGTAGTACAGCAGACTCAACTCCTGCAAATTCTCGTATCATTCCAGTCAGTCAGGATGTAAGTAAAGGAAGTTGTAACATAGCATTAAAAAATATAAGTCAGAGTTATCAACAGATTGTTGTGCTGCTGCTTTACAGAGATTCACCACATTACATAGTTATGGTGATGCACATAAACTAATATGTGGAGGCATTACTCCAACTGGAATATTTCTTGCTCCACAGAGTGCAATATATTTCTGTGAAAACCACCCATAATTTCATTACAGTGAGTCATGTGTAACCCCTAGATGGCGCTATCTCAGGGGCTACTACCCCTGCCTGATTTGCCACTAACAGGTTGAGGGGCCTGGATCCAATGGTGGGTGCCTCCACCCAGAGGTCAGGGTTTGCAATAGTTAAACTAACTCTGGTCACAGCCCTCTGGGACACTGTAACCCCTTCTTCCCACTCAGTGGCCCACACAATATATCAGAATTACCTTCACAGTATACACTTACCCGCAGGTCTGCTCCGCACTGGGACCTCCTGTGAAATGAGATACAGTGCAACAATCACAGTACAGTACGTTAACATAGACAACAATTCAGGCAGTATAACTTTGCTGAAACAAGCAGCTCTGATTTATTTAGGGGATATAACAAGGACAGGGGAAATCAGGTTAATTAGCTTATCACTCTAATAATTCATTTCATGGCTTCCAGTGCACAGCCTATCCCTATCAGTTATTGTCCCTGGGTACCCAAAGCCCTAGTGGCTAGTCCAAATGTGGTAGCTGGTAGGGGGCCTTTCACACAGAGAGAAAGGAGAATTAACAGTCAGCAGTACAGTAATTCCATTTGGATTTGATGTGGCAATTCAACAGGGAATACCCTGAATTAGTACTCACGACTTCCAAATAAGATATAGGGTCCTTCAATGTCAGCAGGGCTCACTGAGGTACACAAACCTCTTCACATCCATATAAAGAAAGCACTATACTCAGGCAGGCTGCATCTGTATCCCATGCTATTACTGCACAATACCGGGAGAACACACAGCAGATTCTAGTTCCTGACAGACCGAGTGCACTTTCAATTCCTCCAGTCTCTACAGGTGAGCCTGGTTTCTACTCTTCAGAGATCCCTGATTCTTTTTCTACAGACGGATTCAGTCCTAACAAGCTGTTACACAAGCTGCAGACCGAACTGGGCCTTACACGCTTTTTGACTAAACTGCACACTGAAAAAGCACAGGGCCTTCCTTCTTCACTGCAAAGCTCAACTGAAACTCCAACCGACAAAAACTGGCACTTCCTTTGAGTTCCTCCCAGTTCTTGACTGGATTGGCTGTCACTCACAATAGACTGCTGCTGTTGGTCCAAAAGGCACTGAAGTCTAAACTACATCTCCCAGAGTCACTGCCTACACAATCCTCTTGTGGCTGGCTCAGATTATGAGTCCAAGTTCTGATTCGTCCAAGGCACCATTTTAGAGCTAGCTTACTCCCACACTGATTGGTCCAGTTCAGCAGTTCAAAACTAGAATGGGGAACTAGCAGACATAGCTCTGACTGCAAAGAAAGCAGGTTAGACAAACTGTAATTTCATCATTACTCCAAATAATTTCTGGCAACAGTTACATCTTTCAGATAGGTTCCCTTTGCACCTTAGTGACTGCAAAATGAAGTGAATTGGCAGCAGCTCGAGTGGTACTCAGAGAAGCACACAGTCCCCCATACAAATTAATTATGTCTGCAAGCAGACAGCTCTTAAAGAGACAGTACCAGAGGCTCTAAAACACTCACTGATAAATGGCTTAAATGCCAAACACCATTCAGGCTTGAGCATTCAAGCAGGCTCCTGGAAGTCTTTTAGGAACCCCATTTGCAGGGGGTTACACCTTCCTGGCTTGGGAAAGCTTGACGTCCGCGTCAAGTAAGTACCTCATAAGTTTCAATCTGCAACCATATACATTTGCATTAGGCTCGCATACGTAATCATCAGTCAATATATCATTTTACCAAGAACACATTTCTGAAACATTGCAGCACGTCACTTTACACAGTATTACATACACATTGTACCATAACTCAAGTTATTACCTCTTGTACATGAAACCTGAAGAGAGGGGCCCTTCCTATCAGTTACCTTGGGGCTGGATGGGGCAAGGGCACCATACTTAGAGGGCAACACAAGTAACTTTGAGTTAGCACTGATGCTCAGTTGGGCAATGAGCTCAGGACACACACACCCTTTTATGGACAACATTGAGAGGCAGTCTCAGGCCTCCCAAGTGAATCATAATCGAGGTGCACCACAGGCTTTACAGCTCGACTCAGTCTTTCTAGGGGAACTGTTATAGTCTCTGCACTCTGAGCCTCATTTTCAGCATTGTCCTCACTTGTCAGAGGAGTCTCCATGGGAGTAGAGGGTAGAACTTGGGGCACTTTCAGCTCCAGGAGTTACAGTTTCTGAGTCCACAACATTTGGCTCGCATGGAAAGCTCGACACTGGCAGTGGACTGTCAGGGCACTCAAAATACTCTTTCTTGTTCGGTATCACCAGTCTGCCCTCTAATCTATCATTTTCTCCCTGAAAGCTCTCAAACAGTTCAACCATGCACAATGATCTATTTCATCTGATCTGATGCTTTGCACTTCACTTTCTGGGAGACATCTCGGGATGAAGCTGGGGCTTAGACAGTCCAGAAGGCCCAGCTTCATCTCCAGTATTGACTAGGGATTGCCCAAACAATTGACTCAGTTCGTAAGAAGATAGGTATTCAAAGTCACTCACTTTCTTCCGATATGGACTGACAGTCATGCTCAACTGGGACTTGTGGAGGGAATACTAACTTTGCTTCTGTAGGTGCAGACTTTCTTGATCTTTTCTTCAGCAGCAGTTCTAGTCACTGGTCCAGAGGGGCATCTTCTAGGGCTCTGACTCACTAAGATGGTCCAATGGGCAGTAAATGATTTTCTATGCATTGTTTTTACATCTTTTGAATTATTTTCAGGCCTTACTTTGTACACTGGCAGATCATCTGGTTTGCCCACTTCTAATGTGAGGGAGATGTGTAGCTATCTGTCAGGCAATCTTGTGCTTGCCATGCAGTCCCAGATTTCTTAGCAATACCATCTCCCCTCCTGGAGTTCCTGTGCTTTCACCTTTTTATCATACCTTTCTTTGTTGGCCAGTTTCTTTTGGCAGCTATGGTTTGAGCCAGTTGGCACTACTGAGTTAGCTGGCCTTTAACTTTTGCACATACTGTAAATAGTTGTCAGCTTGAACCCCATCAGGAGAGACCCTAAACACACATCTACTGGTAGTCGAGTTCTCTTCCAAACATCAGGGCGAGGGGAGAATCCAGTGGCATCACTTTGGTGCAGTTATAAGCATGTACCAGGGTGCTAATTTGTTGGCTCCATCTAGGCTTGTCCTTTGGGTGCAGGGTGCCCAGCATATCTAGCAAAGTGCAGTTGAAAACGCTCAGGCTGTGGGTCCTGGGGTGGTAAGGGAGCGGTTCTGGACTTTCGCTTCTGCACAGAGAAAGCAGCATCTCTTGATCAGACGCACTCAAAGTCTCTTCCTTGATCAGAATGGATTCTTTGTGGAGCCCCATAGTGAACAAAAAGTTTTCTACAAGTACTTTGGCCACAGGATGCTTTCGGTCTTTGGTGGGGAAAGCTTGGGCATATCTCGGTGAAAATGGTCAGTGACTACTCAGGCACATTACTGATATTTCTTTGATCTGATTCTGCAAACTCTAGTAAATCATTATAGACCAGCTCCATGGGTGCACTGGTGTGATGTTAACAAGGGGCAGCCTTCTGGGGCAAAGCTTTCCTCTGTAAGCAGCGACATAGGCTGAATGTGTTGCTCCACATCAGCCCCCATCTTAGCCAATAGAATCTGGATCTCACCAAGTCAATGTTCTGTCTATACCAAGGTGCCCCATGTGGTTGTGCAAGGACCTCAGTACTGAGTCTCAAAAGGCAGTGGGCAGCACTAGTTGTTGTTTGTCTACTTGTCCCCCTCTGTCTACTGTTTCTCTGTATAACAGTTTATTGATCAGTTTCAACTTAGGACCTTCTTTGTATAACAGTGCAGTTCTCAAATCAGTGGAGCGTAATTTGGACACATCTTTTCCTGCATAGAGGGCTTCTAAAGCTGCTTTGATCATGGGATCGCGGGATTGAGCCCGCCGAATACTGTCATTGTCCAGCTGAGGCAGTGCACCAATGTCTATTGCAGAAAAAGTGGCAAGCAGCAGGTATGCAATTTCAGAGGCTCCCAAGCAATCCACCATGCAGTCCACTGCGTCCGTGGACATTTGTTCCTCCCTGTCAAACTCTCGGCAGAGTGTCCAATGTCAGGTTCGCCACCGGACCCAATCATTCTGGGGAACAGGCCTCCCGAGAGGAGCATCAGCATCTATGTGGTCAGACCTGCTCGGTATTCGAGAGCATAGTCATATGTAGATATGCAGAAAGCTACCTATGGCCGGTGGCATCCAACTTAGCTGAGGTCTCACATAGGTCAAAGGATTATTGCTGTTTTACTAGTATTTAGCCCCATGCAAGTACTCATGGAATTGGTCAACACAGCCCACTTCAAAGCTAGAACTCTAACTTATGTACAGGATAGTTCTTTCGGATGGGGTCAGGCTTCTACTGGCAAAGGCCACTGGTCTCAGGCCATTTTCGGGGTTTTGGTACAACATACCCCCCAACCCTGCGAAGCTAGCATCAGTGTGCAGGACGAAGGTTTTCTGATCGGGCTTAGGCCAGCACTGGAGCATGGGTAAGTTGATAAATGATCTCATGAAAAGTAGTCTCACAATCAGGAGTCCAGCGGGCCCCAAATACTTCACTCGGATGAAAATACACTCTTTCAGTCTTGAGGACGCTGACTTTGGTATTTTTTGTGGGTTGGAGATACCCTTGATAAGGTTAAGTAAAGGCTGGATCACTCTTGAATAGTCCTTGATGAAACGCCGATAATAACCATAGAACCTCAGGAATCTTTGCAGTTCTTTTAGATTTTGGGCCGTGCCAGGTGGTCAAGGCCTCAACTTTACTTGGCTTCACTCTCATTCCTCGTGGATACTATGTGTCCTACATACTTTACTGATGTTTGAAAGAATTGACATTTATCAATGGACAGTTTAAGGCCAAAGTCCTCCAGTCGGTCCAATACCTAAATAATCTGCTCTCATGTTCCTCCAGTGAGCTGCCAAACACAATAACATCATCTAGGTATACCAGGCACTCTAGTAAGTTCATGTCCCCCACTGCACGCTCCATCAATCGCTGAAAAGTGGCTGGGCACCTGAAACCCTTGAGGCATCCTCATGAATTCATAGCTGCCGACAGATAAAGCTGTCTTTTCACGGTCCTGCAGCTATCGGGATCTGATAGTACCCATCATGGAGATCCAGCACAGAGAACCACTTGCTCCTCGCTTAGGCAGTCCAAAGCATCCTGAATGCGGGCATTGTGTACTGACTCGGATAGTCCGCCGTTTAAGGTGCATAATCCACACACATCCTTACTGTTCCATTCTTTTCCTCACTACCACAATGGGGGAAGCATAGGCTTCTGGATTCTGTATTACACCAGCAGCTAACATCTCTTGCAGATGCCGCTCACATCATCTATGTCAGCAGGTGCCAGTGCCGAGACCTCTCACTTAAATGGTCTTTCATCATGCAGCCGATATTGTGCTCAGCTCCTTGCACGCATCCCACGCCCCATTCCTTAAAGAAAACACCTGGTCTCTCTGGGCAAGCTTCTCACTGATCCTCACTTTCCATTCAGCTGGCAGCGGGAGTCGCCGAAATCAAACAAGTCAGGCTGCTACTTTCGTCATTCTTCCTTGAACTCTTGCTGCTGGAGTACTGCAGTGTCTGCACAATGCACATTAGCTGGATGCAACCTCTATTTACTCGAATGTCTCTTTCAGACACATTATGAACTTGGACCATTACCCTTCTGGATAAGCTATGGGCTCTAGCGGCAAAATACTAGGGCTTGACCAGCAGTCCCTCTGGCAATTTTCCATCGCCTGGTGCATCCAACATTAATATTTTATTCTTAACATCCTTTCTGATACGGACCTCTCCTGTAAGGTACACTGGGCATTTGGCACCAGGATCAGAGACCTCAGGATCCTTCTTCCATACAATTCGACCGGTTCCTCTGGTTCTATTTTTTCAGCATCTCTGTGCCTCATAGCCTTCTTAATTAAAGCCGGAACTCTTAAAGCTCTACTAGTCTTTGACCCCTGTTTTCATAACACAACTGTGCCTGCCTTCCGAACATATGGAGCATTTGTTCCAATCAACAAAGGGACACCATCATACAGTCCAGTGGGGACACACTAAGGCTAGGGTCTCTACTTGTTCAGCCACTCCAGCCACGGAGGTGGGAAAGACAGCCAAATTCGATATACCCGAATAGGGTAGGCCTTCTACTTAACCCCATCATGCAGTCCTTCTAATGGTTGTAAGGGTACATCTGACAAATAGCTTGATACCAATCTTGGAACATAATTGTCACTTGGGAGCCACTGTCTAATACAGCTCTTGTAGACACTCCATTCACCTTTACAGTGGTCTCCATGGAGGGACCCACTATTCCGGACCAGTCTGGAGAGGCGATAGTGGGGGCCTGGGCAACTGACCTTGCCACAAAAGGACGTGAGTTAGCATTTTTGGTGCCCTCACTGGGATCATTTCGTGCACCTCTTAACCACTGATTTGTTCTCCAAGCTCTCCTTGTAGCCTATATGCAACTTTGTCAGTGTCTTTTGGGACTGGAATTCCTTTCATGTGCCCATCTTTCCCACAATTATAGCAAAACATACTTCTGGAGTTTGAGCTGGCCGAGGCGCCACACTGGGAGCCAGGGCGGGTATTACTAACTGGAAACCTGGGTGCCATCTCTGTCTGCAGCGTGATAAGCATTTGGAGACATCTTGTCAGTTTCTCCACTTCCATGGTCAAGGAATTGAGTTTGGAGCTGTTATCAGCAGGAGATACATGGGTGGGTACCCCACCCCCATAGCAGATGCAGTCGGATATAGGTCAGGGGCTCATACTTGCAGGCGTGGCCTCTCATAAAGGGACTGTTTTGAATTCCTGGATCTCTCTCAACAGTCTGGCCCCATTGTGGCATATCTTTTCCATGTCAGAGCACTCATTGACTGCCAACCTCTGCCCCTGAACTTCACTTGATGGGTCATCCTAGTCACTGGTCGTAGCCACAGCTATTGGTGCAGGTCCCTCCCGAGGTCGTTTTTCTCAACTCTCGAACTCTCTCATTAACTCATCATAGGAGGGTGGGATTCCAGTCGATCTGCCAGGCGTAACTGAAGCAACAGCAGTTCTGAGAAGGGGCAGACTTAAGGATCCTGTCCAGCCTGGTTCGTCCAGTTCAATCGCTGGCAAACTACCTTTCTGAGGCATTCTTGCAACAATTTTTCCAGCCGAGATACATACACAGACAACAACTCCCTTGGTACTGTTGTGCATCTCTTACTTCCACCATAGGTCCTCATCAGAATCTGGGCTCCCATACACATTCTCCAGGGCCTCAAGATAGGCCTGTGCAGTCACTTCAGGGTTACTGGCCCATTTAGCACGAATGGTAGCCAGGGCAGGACCTCGAGGCTCTCACTCAACCCTCTTCGCCGCTTCCGGTATTGCCATTCTAGCACTTGGGGGCAACATAGTCTATCCAGGTCTCCCAGTCATCCTCCCCTTGGGGGTGGGAGGGTGCCAGAGAAGATCCCTCAACCTTCGGTAAGAGTCGTGACTAATGGCAGGTGCAGAAATTGAGTCTGCATTGGTTCAGCCACCATTACGGGCACTGGAGCGGAGAAGGTGTTGGGGAGGAACACCCCAGGTGGCAAGAATAGTTTCTTCAAGTCCTCCACAGTTTTCCTTCCCCAGCAACCATTTAGCAAATTTCTCCTCAAAAGTTTCAGATAGTGGTGGGGCTCATTCCCCGGTCTTTACTGTCCTTAGTTATCACTCTCCAAGCAGTGAGGGCTCCTCTGGGGTAATGGTCTGTGGCACTTTGGAGCCATCTATGGGATCCTAAACTCTACTAGGGCCAGGAAAGTGTGGGTGAGCAGATTAGCATGCCGACCCACCACCACAGGGTTTTGTAAACCTTCCACCTTGGAAAGTACTCCCTGCACAGTGTCCTAGATTGATACCCAGGGGATGTCCAGGATAAGCATAGCATTTTGGGGTCAATCTCCTCCCCAGTACACCACTCCACCAGCCGTGCACAGCCACTTCTGTCGGGTACCCATTTTTTTTAACAGTGGTTCATAATATGGCCACTAGAGGACACACAATCCCAGCGGTGAGCTTCCAAGATGTAACCCCTAGATGGCGCTATCCCAGGGGCTACTACCCCTGCCTGATTTGCCACTAACAGGTTGAGGGGCCTGGATCCAATGGCGGGTGCCTCCACCCAGAGGTCAGGGTTTGCAATAGTTAAACTAACTTGGTCACAGCCCTCTGGGACACTGCAACCCCCTTTCTTCCCACTAGTGGCCCACACAATATATCAGAATTACCTCACAGTATACACTTACCCCCAGGTCTGGTTCCGCACTGGGACCTCCTAGAAATGAGATACAGTGCAACAATCACAGTACAGTACTTTAACATAGACAAATACCTCAGGCAGTATAACTTTGCTGAAACAAGCAGCTCTGATTTATTTAGGGGATATAACAAGACAGGGAAATCAGGTTAATTAGCTTATCACTCTAATAATCTACCTATGGCTCTGTGCACAGGCCTATCCCTATCAGTTACTGTCCCTGGTTACCCAAGCCCTAGTGGCTAGTCCAAACCGTGGCAGCTGGTGGGGCCCTTTCACACAGAGAAAGGAGAATTAAACAGTCAGCAGTACAGTAATTCCATTTGGATTTAATGTGGCAATTCAACAGGAGCAACCCTGAATTAGTACTCACGACCTCCAAATAAGATAGGGTCCTTCAATGTCAGCAGGGCTCACTTGAGGTACACAAACCTCTTCACACATCCATATAAAGAAAGCACTATACCAGGCAGGCTGCATCTGTATCCCGATCGAATTACTGCACAACACCGAGAACACACACAGATTCAGTTCCTGACAGACCGAGTGCAATTTTCAGCAATTCCTCCAGTCTTCTACAGGTGAGCCTGGTTTCTACTCTTCAGAGATCCTTTGATTCTTTTCACAGGATGGATTCAGTCCTAACAAGCTGTTACACAAGCTGCAGACCGGAACTCTGGGCCTTACACACGTTTTTTGACTAAAACTGCACACTGAAAAAGCACAGGGCTCCTTCCTTCTTCACTGCCAAAGCTCAACTGAAACTCCAACCGACAAAACCGGGCACTTCCTTTGAGTTCCTCCCAGTTCTTGACTGGATTGGCTGTCACTCACAATAGACTGCTGCTGTTGGTCCAAAAAAGGCACTGAAGTCTAAACTACATCTCCCAGAGTCACTGCCCATACAATCCTCTTGTGGCTGGCTCAGATTATGAGTCCAAGTTCTGATTCGTCCAAGGCACCATTTTAGAGCTAGCTTACCCCACACTGATTGGTCCAGTTCAGCAGTTCAAAACTAGAATGGGGAACTAGCAGACACAGCTCTGACTGCAAAGAAAGCAGGTTAGACAAACTGTAATTTCATCATTACTCCAAATAATTTCTGGCAAACAGTTACATCTTTCAGATAGGTTCCCTTTGCACTCCTAGTGACTGCAAAAAATGAAGTGAATTGGCAGCAGCTCGAGTGGTACTCAGAGAAGCACACAGTCCCCCCATACAAACTAATTATGTCTGCAAGCAGACAGCTCTTAAAGAGACAGTACCAGAGGCTCTAAAAACACTCACTGATAAATGGCTTAAATGCCAAACACCATTCAGGCTTGGAGCATTCAAGCAAGCTCCTGGAAGTCTTTTGGGAACCCCCATTTGCAGGGGTTACATCTGTGATGGAGGAATATTGATCAGAATGAGCTCCTGCTCCTTTTTCAGACGTTAGGACGTGATGCCAGGGGAAGCACAGGTGCATGCTCCACTATAGTGAATGTCCGGCAGCTATCCCAATGTTTCCTTATGTTTTAAGGTTGACTTTGTGGTGAAATGTGGGAATATTTCCACTAACAAAGCTCTTCTTACTGGAAACGTGCCCACAAGCTTTACCACAAACTGACCATTATAACATAAAGAAACATTTGGAAACCTGCCAGACAATCGGATATTCACTGTAAGGAGCATGCACATGTGCTGTCCCTGCCATCACGTCCTAACATTGCTGAGAAGGGAGGCAGAATGTGGGCAGATTTTCAGAACTGGAATTCCTCCATCACGTGACACACTGTAATGAAATTACAGGAGGTTTTCACAAAAATGTATTGCACTGTGTGGTGCAAGAAAGATTCCTCTGGAAGGGAAAATGTGTATGATTAAACAACAACAAAGAAAAAACACACAAAAACAGTACAACACAGTAGTGGAGTGGGGTCAGGGGTGGGGTTGGGGGGACAGAAAACAATCCCCTCACTTACTATGGCCGTGGGATGCCATGGTGGTTCAGCAGCAGGTGCAGCATTGAAACTATTCTCTGCTGCTGTGCTTCTACTCTGTTTACCTGCTGCTGCAAAGCACTGAACTGCTCATTATTTTCTTCAAGCACTGCCCACACCAGGCCGATATCAGACTGTGTTGCAGGGACTTTGGCGGGGTCCACTGCAGCAGGGAATCCAGGTCGTGGGGGTGGTGGTGAACAGGATGGTGCTGGTGGTGGTGGTGGAACAGCTGCTGTAGTAGCCCCTTCCTGCTGCAGCAGTGACTGTGAGGCACAACTTAAACCCCAGCAGCACCCTCGGCCACTGCCACAGAAGGACCAGCAGGTGGACGCCTGACCCCTTCCATGGCAGCCTGCCACTCTGCCCTGTGGTGGTTCAGCATGTGGGTGTGCTGGCTACCAGTCCCCAAATGTGTCCCACGGGGGCCACGGCACACCAGCACACCACACACATGGCACACCACCACTGTGCTGTCTCCCCCCACACAGTTAAAAAACTCCCACACTGGGGAGCTGTGGGGGGGGGACCAGACACAGTCCTCACATGAGTCCCACCACCACCTAAATTTTCCAGGGCCACCTCCTGTGGCTGTGGAGGTGGTGTGCTGGAGCCCCAACAGCTGCTGCTACTGGTGGTGGTAGTGGTGGAGAAGGTGGACACGCAGCAGCCACTGGTGACACTGGTGCTGCTGCTGCTCCTTTTGCCTCAATGGGGGAAGCAACACCAGCCAGGAGTCAGGAGCGGTCCAACATGACACGACCGCCCTGCCCCACACGGGTCCGCACTCCTCTCCTACCGTGCCCACGGACCAGCAACTCGCCTTCTCCTAGGTCCATCATCCTGAAGTCCACGGGCCGACACACACACACAGGCAGTGGACACACACACACACAGTCAGTCACACACACACAAAACAAAACAAAACTTACACAAAAAAATTCACTAACAAAAAAACACACAATTACAATACAAAAACTAAATAAAGATATATCTTTTAAAAAAGCTGTTGGTTTTCTTCTGGAACTGAAAGGCAATGAAGTGGCAACAAGGCAATCAAGCACTGTAACTCCTCTCCTCTCTCAAATGCTTTCTCCCTTTACAAATGCAAAGGAGAAAGTGAAACTACTTCTGTAACTCACTTCCTTCCTGCCTCGCTAAAGCATGTGACTTACAGTACTGCAAGCCATGTGATGTGCCTATTCTCTTCTCACTTCACCTTACTTTGCATTAAGGCATGATGGCAACGTGAAGTGGTAATAATAATAACGCGAAGTGAGCACTTTGCAGTGCCCACTTCGTGTTGTGCTCCGCTAACGCGGAGTGGCCACTTTGCGTCCACTTTGCAGGCAGATTAAAAATTCACTGCATCTGTAACTGTCAGCAGTTGCTGGCCTTTTCGTGTCTACACATCCCATATAAAGGCTATGTGTTCTAGTGGTTACAGTACTGTTGAGAACTGGGAAAGCATGGATTCAGACTATGCTAAACCCAAATAATCACTGTGTTCCAGAGCAAGTCACTTAACGTCTTAGTACTCCAGTCCATACAGATGCAGAAATGGGTAGAAACAGGACCTCACTAGGAATTAGATGGTGTATCTCAGCTGTGTTATCCTAGGTAAATAAATGAAAAAATTCACAAACAAAACATTGCCAGCAGTTGCCAGATTTCCCTGCCCCCCTCCCCAGCCAGTTAAAGTAGTGTGAGCTGGTGGTTAGAACACTGTTGTGAACTGGGAGATTGAAAATTCAAACCCTACTAGAGTACTCACCATGTGACCCTGAGCAAGGCACAATGTCCCAGTGATCCATCACACCCGTATGTGGAAATGGGTAGAAGCTGGTGAGATGTTGCACCTCAGCTAGACTATCTTGGATAAATGCATTCAGAAGCTGGAACAGTGGTCAGAAGCTGGAGCAGTGGTTCCTTCTTACAACAGGTCTACCAAATCAACAAAGGGACACTATCTTCTTTTGATAGTAATTTTTGGTCCCAAGGGACCAACCTAGACCAGTGTGCCTTACACAAGTAACATACCTGCTGAAGTCATTTGTGTCCCCTATTTTGTCTGAATTTTCCTTTTAGAAATATTTTTTTGCCATAAAATCACATTCTGCAGGCCTGAGCATTTTATCTGGTTGCTCATCCAATGGATCCCCCTGTGCACTCATGAGCTGAAGATGACATGCTGGTAATCAGCATGGCCCCTAAGCTGCTTGCAGACTCATGTATGCACAAGTTATACATTTTTTTGTCCCACATCAGTTGATTACACAGAAAGAAGGCTTAAAACCGATAAAACAGATTGCCAGTAAAAAGTTAAAAACAAGCATTCTAAATTATAAATGAGTGTGTTTAAAATTGGAAGCGTGACATCAGGGCATGCACAACAGCAACAATACAAGCAGTTCAGGAACATTGTTGATTACAAGCATGTCCTCTTCTGCTTAAGAGAATGCAGGGAGATCCATCAGATGAGTGACTGTGTAGAATGCTTGGGCTGAAGGAAAGTGATTTTATGGCAAAAAAATATACAGTGTACAGTACATCAGTGAAATCAAGGTGCATTAGGGGTCACAAATTACTTCAGCAGGCACTGTAACTCCTCTCCTCTCTCAAATGCTTTCTCCCTCTACAAATGCAAAGGAGAAAGTAAAATTACTTCTGTGACTCACTTCCTTCCTGCATCCCTAAAGCACGTGACTTACAGTACTGCAAGCCATGTGATGTGCATATTCTTTTCTCACTTCGCCTTACTTTGCATTAAGGCATAATGGCAACGCGAAGTGGTAATAATAATTATACGTGAAGTGAGCACTTTGCAGTGCCCACTTCGCTTGTGCTCCGCTAATGTGGAGTGGCCACTTTGCGTCCACTTCGCAGGTGGATTAAAAATTCACTGCATCTGTAACTGTCAGCAGTTGCTGGCCTTTTCGTGTCTACACACCCCATATAAAGGCAATGTGCTCTAGTGGTTACAGTACTGTTGAGAGCTGGGAGAGCATGGATTCAGACTATGCTAAACCCAAATAATCACTGTGTTCCAGAGCAAGTCACTTAACATCTTAGTACTCCAGTCCATACAGATGCAGAAATGGGTAGAAACAGGACCTCACTAGGAATTAGATGGTGTATCTCAGCTGTGTTATCCTAGGCAAATAAATGAAAAAATTCATAAACAAAACATTGCCAGCAGTTGCCAGATTTCCCTGCCCCCCTCCCCAGCCAGTTAAAGTAGTGTGAGCTGGTGGTTAGAACACTGTTGTGAACTGGGAGATTGAAAATTCAAACCCTACTGGAGTACTCACCATGTGACCCTGAGCAAGGCACAATGTCCCAGTGATCCATCACACCCGTATGTGGAAATGGGTAGAAGCTGGCTCACACTGGAAATGAGATGTTGCACCTCAGCTAGACTATCTTGGATAAATGCATTCAGAAGCTGGAACAATGATCAGAAGCTGGAGCAGTGGTTCCTTCTTACAACAGGTCTACCAAATCAACAAAGGGACACTATCTTCTTTTGTGAACTCAAGGTGCATTAGGGGTCACAAATTACTTCAGCAGGCATGTTACTTGTGTAAGACACACTGAGCAGAGTAAAAGCACAGCAACAGAATCAAAAGTGCAGGATAGGTTTTGAGCAGAAAGAATTTGGACTTACACAAGAAAACCTTGTAGCTGGCATTTTATAGCCTTGCGACAGGACAAGGACTTCAAGCACAAAAGGAGGAACAATAGGAAAAATGGGCAGAATTAGGGAGGAGATTTGGTATTTGAAGCTGTGAAAGGTGGAGAAGGGTACACCTCCATAAGCCCTCTCATAGTTCAGATGGATACCAATATGTTTGCATGCTTTGGAAGCAAACATAAAAAGGGTAAAAGCAGGACCCCAGGGGAAACAAGATGTTGAATCTCAGCTGGGCTGTCCTGGGTGAACAAATTGTAGATAAAATAAATTGCTGGCAGTTGCCTGCCTCGGTTAGATCACCATTTGGAAATGTAAAACAACAGGTTCAAACTCTGCTACAGTCAAATACTCACTGTGTGACATTGAGCAAGTTACCTAACCTTCCAGTTTTCCAGTCTGCTCAGTTGCAGAAATGGGAAGAAGCAGGCTCACACTGGAAATGAAATGCTGTATGTTGGATTGGCTATCTTGGGCTGCAAGCATTGTTAAGAGAGTTGATGCTCTTTATGTGAGCTGTGGCTCAGCAGGACTTTTGGAAGTTCCCCTTGGAATAGAGATGGAAACTTCCAAGGAGGTTGCCCTTGGGATAGAGAGAGATCCTTATGTGACCCTTGTTATAACTTGTTTTAAATTGTGTCATAGCTTATTTTAAATTGTTGCCCAGCACAACTCTGGGGAGGGAGAGTACTGACCAGGTTTCCTGCAGCAGAATGCTGCTTTAAGGGGATGCCCGTGGATGGGACCCTATCTAAACATCCTAGGGCTTCCAAGGAGCAAAAGCCTTAACACAAATATCAGCCACTGTACACAGCTCTAGAGGGGCTCCTGAGGAGCAGAGCACTGCCCCCAGCTTCTGCCATCAGACACACCTATATAGGGGCTCCTGCGGAGCAGGTGCCATGATCCAAACTTTTGCTGCCTGATTCTTTTCTATGTAGGCTCCTGAGGAGCAGGAGCCCAAACCTAAACCTCTGCTTCTGGGCATGGCATACTGCCAACTCTAACTTCTGCCATTGGGCGCAACTCTACACTGCTGCCAGGCATGATTCTACTCATATCCCAATGTCTGCCACTGAGTGCACCTGTATGAGGGCTCCCAAGATGCAGGAGCCTCAGCCAAAATCTCTGCCACCGGGAATGACGCTACCCTCAACCTCATCTGCCATTGGTCATGGCTCACAGATTCAATTCACAACTGTTTTCACCCCAACCACCTCAGATGGAAGATTGTTCCAGGTATCCACCAATCTTTCAGTGAAGAAGTACTTCCTCACATCTCTTGTAAATGTCCCCCTTCCAGCTTCATTGCATGTCTCATTGTTTTGTGTGTCTTTTCCTTTGAAAAATATTCCCCTTCTCTACACTGTTCAACCCCATGAGGAATTTACTGGTCTCCGTTATGTCCCCCTCTCTCTCCTCTTCTTCATTGTGTAAATATTGAGGTTCATCAGACTCTCCTCAAAGGGCTTCTGATGCAGTCCTCGCACCATTTTAGTTGCCCTACTCTGGACAGTCACCACCCTGTCTATGTCTTTGCTGAGATGTGGCCAGCAGAAATGGACACAGTACTCCAGGTGGGGTCTCAACAAACAACCTATACAGTGGCAATACCACCTTGGGGCACATAACCCAAGGCAGCATGGATTTACAGCGGAAAGGTCATCTCAGACAAATTTAATAGATTTCTTTGACTGGGTGACCAAAGTAGTAGACCAGGGAGGGGCTGTGGAAATGGCCTATCTAGACTTTAGCAAGGCATTTGACACAGTCCCACACAAAAGGTTAATAAACAAGTTAGCCACCTTGTGAGTGGGTCCCAGGGTGGTAGCCTGGGTAATAACCTGGCTGGCCAACAGGACGCAGAGGGTAATAGTAAACAGAGTACACTCTGAAGAAAGGGAGGTTACTAGTGGGGTACCGCAGGGCTCAATACTGGGACCAGTCCTCTTTAATGTCTTTATAGGTGACATTGTGGAGGATCTGGAAGGACAGGTATACCTCTTTGCAGATGACACAAAGATCTGAAACAGGGCTAATACACAAGGGGGGTGGAAAGGATGAGAAGGGACTTGGCAAGGTTGGAGGAATGGTCAAAAGTATGACAGCTTAGATTCAACACAAAGAAGTGCAACGTAATGCACCTGGGAAACAAAAATCCAAGGGAAGAGTACACAATGATGGGGGAGGTACTAACAACAACAAAAATGGAAAGGGACCTGAAGTAGTCATATCAGATGACCTTAAGGTAGGCAAGCATGGAAAGAAGGCAGTAAGGAGAGCTCGGGGATACTGGGATGCATAGGGAGAGGCATCACCAGTAGAAAACAGGAAGTTGTTATCCCTCTGTACAGACAGTTGGTGAGACCCCATCTGGAGTACTGTATGCAGTTCTGGAGACCCCATCTCAGCAAGTACATAGACATGATGGAGGCAGTCCAGAGGAGGGCAACTAAAATGGTGCAGGGTCTGCACCAGAAGCCATACGAATAGAGGCTAAAATAGCTTAGTACAGTATGTATAACCTTGAGGAAAGGAGGAGAGGGGGACATGATTGAAACTTTCAAATACCTCAAGGGAATCAACAAATTCCAAGAGGGTAGCATTTTTCAGAAAAAGAGATGTGCAAGAACAAGGGGGCACAATTTGAAGACAGAGGGGTGATGGCTAAGGGGCAATGTGAGGAAGTATTTTTTCATGGAGAGGGTGGTGCACACATGGAATGGCCTTCCTGAGGAGGTTGTGGGGTCAAAAACAGTGGGGGAATTCAAGAATGCATGTAACAGACATAAGGCAATTCTAGTGAGGGTAGGAGGAAGTAGGCTCTTGGTTAGCTAGGATCTGCAGCTTATCCAATAAGTAGGGAAATGAGCAGACTAGGTGGGACAAGTGGTCCTTATCTGCCATCAGTGTCTATGTTTCTATGTTTCTTCTTCTAGTGGTGATACTCCTCCCTATGCACCCCAGCATCCCACTGACCCTACCCACTGCCATTTCACACCGTCTCACCACCTTGAGATCATCAAATATGATTACTCCAAGGTCCCATTCCTGTTTTGTGATGGTCAGCACATCTTCTCCCATTTTGTATTCCACATCTGGGTTTCTGTGCCTGAGGTGCCATCTTCTCTGGCTTTTTAAGTACAAGGGACATGAAAATCCTCCCCTTCTGGCATTACAACTGATTGCTTTAGAAATAATTATAATGTCACAAGTAGAGGATAGTTCAGACATCTGTAGACAAGCAGCTAGAGCAGATGAAAACCATGTGGCATGCAATATCCTTACTAATAAAGAATGTGTGAAATGTAAGAAAGTATCTGATTTATGTTTAATTGTTTCAAAATATTACATTTTCAAAGTTGTCCCTCTGATGACAGCAGCACTTTAAATGAGGTCTAGTGCTGTGTGGAATTTTCAAATTTCAATAAAATGGAATTCCACAGAATTTTGGAAAATTCCACTTAATTTGACATGATTCCATCGGTATCAGAATCCTGGAATTTTGAAGGTGGAAACTTTTTTGCAGATTAGTAATTTGCAGTTTACATAAACTGTGGATTCCTTTTCACTGACCCATGGAAAATTGTTCTACAGTTTATGTTAGTCATGGAAAGTGATTCCACAGTTTACATAGAAATGCTTTTTGAAATGCTTTTCAAAGTTCTGTGGAACACAACAAGAAAGTGAAATTGCCAATCTGCATGCATATTGCCCAGGTAGAAGTTAAAGCTCTCATGGAATTAATCAGAAAGAGTAGGGGATATCCCAGTGCCCTGGCAGGCATTCCTTCTCCCCCTGAATAACTGTAACTGTCTATAGCTCTGTGTCAGTTAAGTTTTTAAGGACTTGATGACTGCTCTGTTTGTCTGCATATAGTCCTAGCAATACTAGTACCTAACACATGGGTCTGTAAAGCACTTTGAAATACAGTGTATATAAAAGAAATTGCATTATTTCAAAACACAGAATTCTATTCTGTGCTATTCAGAGCAGGGTCTGAGACCAGGAGTACTGTCCTGTTATATATGCAGCCTTTGAGATAAACAGTATTGAAACCAATGGGTCTCATCTGTGGAAAGATCTCACATCAGTTGCTCAAGAGAAGTACCAACTGTTGTGTCTTACTATGCTTGCTCAAAATATCTTCCTCTGAAGCTGCACTCCCTCCCTCCCTCCATCCAGCACGGGGACTTGGCCTCTTTGCCAGTAAGTATCAACGTTCTAAGGTCTATCCTGGAGACATATCCATCTTTATGTAGCAGCTTGGCCACACTGCTGTAGTTGCCAGATTGCATTAGGATTCACCTTTGAATCCTTCAGGCATGGCCATCAAGGACAATTGGGATGGAAGGGTCCAGGCATCTGGGGAAATCTTTCTCTGATTTAAAACAAAACAATCCTGTTTATCATGTTTTATTTGTCAGCATGTTGCTCCAATATGGTGTTTACCTTTTATGCATTTTGTTGATTAAATATAAACGGCCTCTCCCCAGTGAATAGTCCTCTCAGTTTGGAAGAGTAGGGCTGCCAGCTGCTAGGGCACTGACGAACAGATGCTACTGAGCTGTTGCAAATGGGTTGCAGTTAATGGTGAAACAGCAAGCAGGGCTTTAAATGGAGGGAAGGATGGGCAACATTTTCATGGCTCTAATTACTGGAACACCATGAAGTTCTAACAGGTTCTTAATTTGGAATCTCGATTCAAACCCAGCAATGTATGCACACTTGAATATTAATGATATGCTAACTGAAGGATAATTACTCGTTTGCTTTTCAAACCAGTAGAACTTTTTTATAGAGAGTCTTTTTGGCTCAAAACTTTAAACTCAGCCATGTTCAGGAGAAAGGGAGGGTATGTTCATCCCTGTCTGTCAGTTCACTGAAATGTGACGCAGGTTTGAATCCCACTGCATTTGCTGTCTCCTTGGACTACCTGTGACTTCATTGTTCCTGCTTACTACAGAGTACAGTACAAGCAGGAAGGAACCTCACCACAAAAGGATGGGGTAACATTCTGGCAGTTAAAATAGCATGCATCAGGGTATCCCGTGGATACAGCGAGTCAATTTCAGCTAGCCAATATGGGTGACATGAAAATAGCAACAGTAAAATGGGCTATGTGATCTTAATAACACATTGTAAGTTCAGCATTTTTGTTTCTGTATGGAGTGCTTCTTTAATAAAGTGTATAGAGTGTTGTTCATCAGGCCAGTTCCGAACTAGCCCTCTGGTGCAGTGAGTCCAGTCACCACCTCTGTAGCTGACAGACCTGAGTTTGGGGCTGACTGTGGGGGATACTGTTTTTTTGGGGGGGTCATATATTTTTTTTCCTGGGTTGAACTCCCGTTCCCCCACCCTCCTGACTTTGTTCCACCCCCGCATGCAGGTTGCCTCCCCAACATTCTCCCCCTGCTGACTTGTGTGCTCCCCCCATGGAGTAGCCCTGTCCCCATTGTCACCCCCACACGGTGATGATTATATTATTTATGAGGGGCACAAGGGGCTTGGGGGCATGGCCCCCACATAAACAGTAAGCACACATTGTGCTTCCCTAACAGAAAGTGGCCACCTGTTGCTGTTACTGCAATACGCTGTAGTACTCATCACTATTTTGATTTTCGGTGATGTGCAATCGCTGTTTTTGACCGTGCCATTTTGAAGGTGCTATTATCACACAGAACCATGCATCAGTACTTATATTGGGGTATAGTCACTGCCATGCAGCAGTAGGAGAAGCAAACAAGATGGACCTAGAGTCCATTACATACCACAGCACATTGTAAAGCTGTATATTACATTTTAGCTTAGCTATCATGGATAGTCTGTAAAATAAAATCCAACAGAAGGCAAATTTTGTGACACCCACTGCAGTCTGAAGCTGTACTGTGATTCATTTTGGTCATGTCACGTGTTCTTACGAGCCTGAAAGAGCTGGTTTCTGTGGCCGGCCCACCAGTGTAGCACTAGTGCTACTGCTTGAGACACCAACAACCAGGTTTGGGAATGAGCCTGGGACATCGGTCAGACAGCTGGGGGAGGTCAGTTGAGCATTCCAAGGGGATACTCTCTAGCTTGGGGAGGATGGGTTGGGTCTCCACAGCAGTACCCCTACCTGTGTGACTATAGGTGGTGGTGTACCAAGGGAGCCAAGGCTTAGGGGGGCAGAGGATGGCATAAAGTGCATCTGCACAAGTGTTCCACTAATGTCAGGGAGTCCAGGGAAGAAAACAGGAAAAATCCCCAGGCCGACGCAGGATGATGCCCACCTCACATCACTGCAAACCAAGGCACTCTCACAACTCCGCATTCTAACTCCATCTGGGGTGGGATTCCCCAGCAGCTCCATCCTTGGAAAGTAAGACAGGGAGGAACACAAGAGTGGTAAGTCTCGGAGAAGGAGGGTGATGGGGCTGGGTGCAAGGAAGGCCATTGGGGCAGGTCAGGTGTGGAAGAGGGAAATTACAGCAATGCAAAAAAGAAAAATAGCTGGCTTCTAAAAGAAATGCTAGGATAATCTATTTAAGATCCAGGATACCACCAGATTTTACAGTTTTTGCCCAGAAAAGATAATACAGAGTAGATGAGATTCATGCTGGGTTCATCCTGACATATTTTCTGAAGCGTATAATCATTAATTATTTTTTTTTATATTTGGCCAGGTATAAATTCAATAATAATGAAGCAACACAACTAGTGAATAGTGACTTGATAGTA
The DNA here is from genome assembly GCA_016271365.2 of Neoceratodus forsteri. Taxonomy (NCBI): domain Eukaryota; kingdom Metazoa; phylum Chordata; order Ceratodontiformes; family Ceratodontidae; genus Neoceratodus; species Neoceratodus forsteri. The sequence goes on from JADMNL010000023.1 coordinate 348,473,004, forward strand.
CAGCAAGCTAATTAATTTACAGTGGTGCAGCTATCTATATGTCTGTTCATCCATATGTCTGTCTGTTTATCTATCTGTCTATATAGCCATCTATCTATCTATCTATCTATCTATCTATCTATCTATCTATCTCTCTCTCTCTCCATCCATCTGTATAATTAAGGGGTATGCAAGGGGGAGCTGTGTGATAAATGTGTCATCTCTGCATGTGTTATTTGACCTCTGGAAACCTCACAGAAGGTGGAGCCATGAGTGATATGCTCGAGGTCAATTGCTGGAATGGACATAAACTGTGTATCACACAAGATTCCCACTGCATATTTCATTTATGCAATAGTCAGCGTACCATTATGTGAAGTCTGTTTTTGTAAAGTGTTGTCATATTTTAACAAGCATTTGTCAGTGCCGAATGTTTGCTTGCTGGCATTAGCAGTGGAAGTGCAGGAGTTAAACAGATGCAGTATAGGAATGGCAGTGAAGTATTGAACTAGACAGATGCAGTATAGGCATGGCAGTGAAGTATTGAACTGATGCCATCTCCACCCCCACCCTGCAGAGATGGACAGGCATTGGGGTGCGCCTTTGGGTCATCATCCATGACGATCACAACATTTCACTTCACCCTACCCTGCAGAGACTGACAAGTGTCGAGGTGTGCCTTGGGGTGTTTGGGCTTTACGTTCACCTCATTCCATAAGGAAATACATGAAATGGGTGAAGTATAGGAGAATGGGGTGAACTCTGGGGCCAAAGGGTCCAAGGCACACCTCGATGCTTGTCACTGGCTGCAGGGTGGGTGTGGGGGTGGAATGGCATGAGCATTACTGTTGACAATCCCAAATCACACCCCTGATGCCTGTCAGTCCCTACGGGGTAGGGTGTTATGGTCAAAAACCCTAATGCCCTGGGCATTTCTTGGTATTTTTACTCCAAGTTTTCAACATGGGCTTTTTGTGATCCCACCGCATCTAACAGTGGCACTATCAGTTTGTTAGCCAAAAAGTGATTTTGCACGGTGACTGTGCCATTTGGTGCCACAGGTGCGAAAACACATTTCAAACAGGATGTAAAAATGACAGCTGTACTGTTCATGAGGAGGTGTAAAAAATGGCAATATTGAAAATCTGGAGTGAAAATATAAAAAAACTGGTGAAGTCACGAGCGCGCGTAAAAACTGCCCAACGCACACCCATAATGTAATTAGTTTGGGATTTTTTACAGCAGATTTTCAACATAGGCATTTTGGGACCTCCGCTCATGAACAGTGTCACTGTGATTTTCTTAATCTGTCCCGAACACTGATTTCCCACAGCGACCATGCTATTCTGCACTGGAAGTTCGAAAACACATTTCAGCTAGGGTGTGAAAAATGACAGCTGTACTGTTCATAAGGAGGTGTGGAAAAATGGCAATGTGGAAAATCTGTACTGAAAATATTACAAATTCGTGAATTTATGAGGGTGCATAGAAACTGCGCAATGCACGCTCGTAACACAGTCATTTTATAGACTTTTGTCACCAAATTTTCAACATAGCCATTTTAAGACCTTTGCTCATGAATAGTGTCACTGTGATTTTCTTAATCTGTCCCAAACATTGATTTCACACACCAACCGCACCATTGTGCATTACATGTGTGAAAACACATTTTGGGCAAGATGTGAAAAATGACAGCTGTACTGTTCATAAGGAGGTGTGGTAAGATGGCAATATTGAAAATCTGGAGGGAAAATATTAACAATTCTCCAAGTTACGAGCGTGCATAGAAACTGCCCAATGCACGCTTGTAAAACAGTCATTTTTTTGGAATTTGTTCACCAAATTTTCAACATAGGGTTTTAAGGGGCCTACCTCATGAACTGTGACACTGTTATTTCATTAATCAGTCCCGAAAGTTGGTTCCATGCAGTAACCACAAAATCACCTTTTGGGACTGAATAACAAAATGACAGTGATTGAGTTCATGAGGTGGGGGTCCCAAGACCCCATGTTGAAAATGTGGTGAAAAAATTCCCAAAAATGGCTGAGATATGCACCAAAGTTGAAAAAACGCCATTTATGTCATTATACAGCTTACTGGCATTTCTTCAGTTCAGGGTCACCTTTGAAGAGTGCAGACGTGTTCCCGGTCCACTGAAGAATGTCATGCCAGCCTCTGGAGGTACATATAGGGTGAGGGGGGTGTGGGGAGGTAGGGTACGCAGAGGTGGGTGTGGGTTGGGGAAGGGGGCAAGAGAGTCAATGAGGAACCGTTTTTTTTTGTTATAAGTTTTTTTTGTTTTGTTTTTAAAGATGACTCAGGACTTTTGCCATGCTGGGGTGGGGATTGGGCACCCTCAATAGCCATATAGACTTTTGCTAAGCTGGAGTGGGCTCCCAGCATGGCACCTGGAAGTTTGTTTGGGGGGGGCAGTGGAACCGACAGGGGAATGGGCACTCCCATGGGCCATATAGACTTTTGCCATGCTGGGCTGGGCTCCCAACGTGGCACCTGGAAGTTTGTTTGGGGCAGCAGTGGAGCTGACGGGGGATTGGGCACCCCCATGGGCTATACAGATGTTTGCCACACTGGGGTGGGCTCCCAGCGTGGAACCTGAAAGTTTGTTTGGGGGGCAGAGGAGCCAATGGGGGATTGGGCACCAAAGTCAGCCATACAGTGTGCGGGGGTGGAGGGGAGCACATGAGCATGCTGTGGTGGGCTCCCAGCATGTTACCTGGGTGTCTGTTGGGAGGGCACTGGAGCCAATGGGGATCAGGCTGTTTCATCGGAAAAAAACAAGCTGTCTATGACAGCAGTTCAGATGCAGTGCTGATGTGTAGGCAATCTGCATACTGCCAATCGCAATATACAAATTGCCTACACCTTATCACCACTGATTTTAGTGGTGGTTTTCTCTGAACTATACGCCACTATAATGTATGGTAAGCGCCTATTAACCACAATAATCAGCAGTCACACAGCTTTGTTATGCACTGTTTAGTTGTTAACCACACTTCAGACCTTCCAAACAGTGGCATAACAAAAAAGAATGCACCAGAGTTCCTTAATTCTCACACATAGAATTGAAACAGTGTTTTTTTGACCATACACTATAAAAGATGATGGCTGGGGATCGGGTGACAACTACACTGAAATCACCTCTCGTGGTTGCTAGGGCTACAGTAAACCTCTCAAGCTGTGCTCTCGAGGTTTACCATGTTGCCCTAGCAACCACTCGAGGTGATTACAGCTTGGTTATCACCCGATCCCCAGCCATTATCCTCTAGGTATCTGAAAGGCTGTCATAGACAGCTCGGACATTCATTGGTGCAGTGCGGCCGTTCCTGCAAAAAGGAGCAGGGCATTGGAAGCGAGGGTGGCACACCTACAAAAACTCATATGGTGACACTATGTTTCTTGCACATGCGTGCAAGCAAACATAATAAAATGGATTAGCCTGTGGATCTTTTTTTTCATGTTGGTAGCATTTGAATCTGTCTGACATGCTGTTGCCAGGGACATTACGTGGAACGTCACTGCTGATTTGATAAAAACCAACCATGCAGAAGCTGCTGGAAGCACTGTCATGGAAGCCATCAGTGAAATAAACAGTTTACTGTGTTTAGAGCTGAGAGGTCTGCATCAGGCACGGTGATGGTGTGTTATTGGGCAGGGGATAGAGAGTGGGCTGCAATCAAACATGTTGTAAGTTGGGAGCGTGAGAGATACAGTGAGAGAAATGTCATCTTCAGCATGAGGTAAGTTCAGGGGACTGGGAGGGAGCATCCAGTGCGAGCATCTGGCTGATCAGAGGGAAACATTATCAGCCAAAAGCCTGCCCAGGATGCCTGCAGAAGAGGGAAAAAAGCAAAGGGTTCATTTTGAAGTTGTGTGGAGGGTGGGACTTGGGAGCAAAGCAGTTTTCCAGTTGTATTGCATCTGTTGTTGGAAAGTGAAAGGGGATTGAAGTAGTACTGACCATGGAGTGGGGGGGGGGCCTGCTTAATTCTGATGATGTGACTACTAAATGTATAAATGGATGATGACATGTCTGCTATGTGTGTAATGTAAGAGGCAATACTGGACATAGTACTTACTAACAGGGACAGTGTTGCAGACGTCAAGGTGGGAGACTACCTAGGGACCAGTGAGCACTGTATGGGGCTCTACGATGCTGGTTCAACAAATATTTTTTGTCGACCAATGTTACGGCAGTGGATATTTGTCGACTGCAAATGTGGTCAGCATAAATCCTCTGAGAACACTGTGTTTTCTTTGGGGGGCTTTGCCCCTGAACCCCACATGCGGGGGCTCTGCCCCCACACCCCCTTTCATAAAATAATCAACTCCGAGTTGGAGTTGATTTGAGGAAGGGGTGCAAGACCCTGAGAAAGCAGTGCCGGGGTCCCATGGTGACAGTACAGCGACCGTCACTGTGTCGCTGTACTGTCATTCACAGTAGAGGTGTCGATGTTCAATTGGCATATTACAGTATGGTATGGCTCAATATAAGGACGGCTGCAGAATCAAACCACACAAGGGCAACGGTCCTGGATTTCAGGAGGGCAGATTTTATAAAGATGGGTGAATGACTCATGAATGAACTGGCAGGGTTTTGACCTATGTGGAGTGGAAAAAAGTGAGTGAAACTAAAAGGGAGCAGTGAGGCAACAAACCCACAGTATGCATCAAACAAGTGAGCAAGAGTAAGAGGAAAAATAGACCACTACAATTCTCGAAAGAGGTAGCTAAAAATGTCAAAGTTAAAAGGTAGTGCTGTATGGAATGTGGAATTCCACCTGCAATATTAGCTTGGAATGACCATTCTGTTGGTGGAATTTCTGCCATTCTCTGGTTCTTTGGTGGATTTCCACCTGCTGTGATCTGCAGAATATGAACAGCATTTTTTCCTGCAGAAAATAACTCCATAACTTTTTCCCATGGAAACTATTGGGATCCATGGAATAATATTCTGCGGAATAGCATTTTTCCTGCAGAAAATCATTCTGCAGTCATTTCCACAGAAAATATCGAGATCCACAGGATAAAGTTACATGGAAATGTTGCAGAAAAACTCATTCCACATTTTTCTCTTGCTGAATTCTGCCATTCCATTTCCAGAGAAATTTGGCAGAATGTCGGCACAATTTCAAAAATTCCATGAAATCTCATTCTGCTGGAATATGAAAAGTCCACACAGCACTATAAAAAGGGTACAGTTCAGAAGATGTAAGGAAATGCAGAGGGATGAGGATAAGGAGGTGTTTAAGGAGAAACACAGATAAGCAGAAAAAGCAGGAAAGAGAGTGAAGTCACAAACTAGAGAAAATAGCCCAATCAGTAATGAAATGGAACAAAACATTTTTAGGTATGTAAGTGAAAAGAGGAAGACTGGAAGTGGGGACTGTAAGGTTAAAAAGGAATGAGGGGAATAGTTTAGAGCGGGACCAGAAAAAGGCAGACATCCTGAACAAAACCTTTTGTTCAGTGTTTACAGTGGAGGGAGAAGGGGATGGTCCAGAATAGGCTAACAGGATCTCTGAAGGAAGACAGGTGGACACTAGGCATTTTTCAGATGAAAGAGTCCTGCAGGGACTCGCTAATCAGAAAGCGGATAAAGAAATGGGACCAGATGGGGTACACCTTATGGATTGAGGGATCTCATAGGAGTACTAGCTGCACCTCTGACAGTACTATTCAAAAGCTAACTCAAAACAGGTGTGGTTCTGGAGGACTGGAAGGGGGTAGATGTAGTACCACTTCATAAAAGTGGTAGCAGGAAGGAGGCTGGCAATTATAGACCAAGCTGGCAATTATAGACCAATCAGTCTCACATCGGTGGTGGGAAAGTTAATGGACTCGCTGCTGAAGGAGAGGATAGTGGAGTATCTTGAATCAAAAAGGTTACTAGATCTGAGACAGCATGACTCCATGGGTCTGAGATCATGTCTAAAGAATCTGATAGATTTCTTTGATTGGGTGACCAAGGAATTTGATCAGGGTGGAACGGTAGATGTAGACTACCTAGACATCAAGTAGGACATTCGACTCAGTTTCACACAGAACACTATTAAGCAAGCTAAGTAGCCTAGGAATGGGTTGAAAGGTGATAAACTGGTAAGAAATTGGTCAAGAGATAAGTGGCAGAGGGTGGTTGTAAACAGAGTTCACGCTGAAGAGGAGATGGGACCAATGGGATGCCTCAGGGATCAATGGTCAGGGACTTGTCCTCTTTAATGACTTTATAAGTGACATTGCAGAGGAACTGGAGGGGAAGGTCTACCTGTCTGTGGTTGACACCAAAATCTGCAATAGAGTAAATACTCGGGGGGGGTGAAAAGGATGAATAGAGTCCTGAGAAAACTTGAGGCATGGTCACAAGGATGGCAGCTGGGTTTTAATTCAAAAGGGTGTAAAATAATTAACTTTGGGCACAGAAACCCAGGGGAAGAATACAGAATCAGGGGAGTGTCATTGATGACCACCAAGTAGGAGAGAGACCTGGGGGTAATAATCTCTGATGGCCTAAAGATGGCCAGGCAATACAACAAAGCAGTTTGGAGGGTTACTGGTATACTGGGGTACATAGGGAAAGGTATCACCAGCAGAAGGAGGGAGGTGGTGTTGCCTCTGTACAGAGCACTGGTAAGACCTCACATAAAATACTGTATACTCATCTCTGGAAGGATATAGAAAGAGTGGAGGTGGCCCAGAGGAGAGCAACTAAAATGGTGTGGGGCCTGCATCACAAGCCCTACAAAGAGAGACTGAAATGACTCAATATTTATATCCTGGAAGAGAGAAAGGAGAGAGGGATGTGATCTTTAAATACCTTACAGGGGTAAATAAGTACAGGAAGAAAGTATTTTTTAGAAAATAAAATGCTGAAGAACAAGTGGACATGCTGTGGAGATGGAGCGGGGTAGATTAAGCTATTGCTTAAGATTCAGGAGAGATGCTAGGAAGTACTTCTTTATAGATAGCGTAGTAGATTCATAGAATAGTCTACCAGCTGAGGTGCTTGGGGTGAAATCAGTGATGGGCATCAAGAATGCATATGATATGTATAAGGGTATCTTAGTGAAAAGAAATGGGGAAGGCAAAAAAGATTTATGGTGGTAATATAGGGAAAATTGGCACACTGGGAGGGCCAAGCAGTCCTTATCTGCCTATTAATTCTATGCTTTTATGTTTAAGGGAGTACATTTATTGCATAGTAGCACCTGATAGACTTTATCAAATGGTTTTAGTGTCCACACCTATTGTATAAGGATTGGATATGCAGGGGGAGCTGTGTGATACATGATTCATCTATGCAAGAGAGGAACAGATTTTGTTGTATTCTCTGATGGGCTAGGTTGGGCACTGGTCCATTCTGCTGTGCAGCAGGCTGTGTTGGAGCATACATGGCGGTCTGCTTCCTATGTGTGTATTGAGAAGAATGCAGGACTGAGATTGAGGTCAAAGAGAAGGAAAGTGCAAAGGGAGGGAGGGAGAGCTGGTGGTAGATCTTGGATCACTGCCACTTGGGGTTACAGTCTCAGAAGTGTGCACCATTGGTCCCTCTTGGCCCAGTATTTCTCCTCTGCTTTATACTCTGTAAACTAGATTTCTGCATTTCTGTATGCTTACCTGGTAAAGCATTTTCAATAAACAGGTAACTAAAAATAAATATAAGTGGTCAAGTGTATTGTGTCAGCTGCTGAGTTTGTCAAAGCATGTGATAGGCTTGCACAGCAGTATCCCTGAGCTACAGTAGTACACAGCCAGGTTTGAGAAATATATAAACAAAGGCACTTTCTACTTGGGGCAATCCTTTTCCAGCAACTTCATGAAACCTGTATTCTCCATAAAAGTGTAAGGCAAGAGATCCACTGTGAACATTTATGCTGCAACAGCATTAAGATCCCTGGATACTGTGTGATTATGGAGCAATACTGTGAAATGGGTCAATAACTGTTTTTCTCACCATTTTCCCACCCGAGGACAGTACTGTTTGTGGTCAAGAATGCCATACAAGGGTGACTCCTGTTGTGATGATAAAAGGTGATTTTTTTCTCACCTTGATTTATCTGAAGTGCCAGTAGAACTAGTGTGCCTCCATTATAAAGTTCCCCTTCTTCCTCCTCTGCACTCCCTGGACATGTGTGCTGAATAACAAGTTTTCCCAGTACCTCATGAACCATGCTTTAATGATTTTCCCAGATCAACAGGTGGCTTGAGTTTAAGGCTAGTGTGCTGCCCACCAGTTCCAAGATAAAGGCCTGGGGCAGGATTCTCAAAGCTTTCAGAAGGTTCAAAACCTTCCCCAAGTCCCCAAAACTTCCTCAGCTACAAAAAAAGGGAGTTTGCTGCAAGTGCTATTCACAAAACCCTCTGCAGCTGCGGGAAAAAACACTATGGACTATGAAAAAAAGTGCAGCTGCGGAAGTCCCTCAGGACAAAAAGGTGTGAGATAAGTAAGGCACAGCCACTGGAAGGCTATTCACAGCCAGTTTTTTTCCGCAGCTGAGGAAAAAATGTTACACACAGTGGAATGAGGTGTAACTCTCCCTCAGCAAACTGCAGTAGTGCCCCAACAATTGGAATCAATTAAGGTGGAGGTGAGGCACAGGTAATAGCATCCCAGGTAGTATAGCAGTGGCTGATGTTACAGCAACAAAAGCATGCATTGCCATGATATGGCAACAGGCAACAACCACCAGACCCAGTGCAGCCCATGATGGAGCGCCACAGGCAGTAGAGCCTAACCAGCCTGCAGTGAGTGCTACCCCTGTAGGCAACAGGAATGCCCCAGGGAGGGACGACCAGCGGTGACAGTCGGCTACTGTGGTGCCATGGTTTTGCTCTTACCTGTGGTGCTGCAGTGGTCTCAGTTGAGGGACTGGTTGCTGGTATCATTGTGGGTGCTGTCAGCCTCATACTATGGCAGCAGTGTTAACGTCTGCTGCTTCAGCTACTTGTTGTACTATTGCTGTGCCTCCTCAGCCATTTCCACAGCTGCAGATACACAGCTGCAGATTTGCAGCACTTGCAGAATTCCCTCAGCTGCTGGAATTCCGCAGCTGCAGGACTTTTTCGCGGAATTCCCTCAGCTGCGGGATTTTCTTTAAGAATGTCACGCAACTGCATTTCTGCAGTGCTGCAAGCCTTTTTCCCGCAGCTGCAGGATTTTTGCTGTTCTTTGAGAATCCTGCCCCTAGGCTACAACCACAGCTGACAGATGCCTGACCTAGTTGGCATGTTGACTGACTGTCAGCTAATAGATCAATAATATAATAGTCCCACCTGACTGACATCAAATGGATCAATAATAATAATAGTCCCACACAAAGGATTTGGATGGCTGGTGGTAACTTGCAGTGATGAGAGTGGAGCTTAAGAATCCTTAACTAATTTCTATGGTTGTGTGGCATGTTGCTGATTTTTGTTCTTTGGACATCTTTGCCTGGGTGGTGCCTGGCATATTTGCGTTAGTGTTGCCATTTACATATTCAGAACTTTTAGCCCTGTGCTGAGCAGTGTTGGAATTTTACTTCCAGAGCTACCAGGGCCCTAAACTGTTTGGATCAGGGACCATCTGTGGCTGTTTCAAATTGGTGTGTAACACATGCCAATGGGTCAGATGGACGGCACACTGCACTAAACAGTACTCCTTAGTCTGTGTAGGCCATTATTGTCTTAGTAAAAATAAGCATACAATGCACAAGAGCTACTCTTCCTGTTCTGTCTCCTTGTACATCCTGAATAACTGGTGTGCCGTAGAATGCAGCATCCCATCCAATACTGTCATACCAAGGCAAGGCAAATTTTATTTTTTAGGCGCCCAATCCCGGAGGCTCTGGGAGCTGTACAAATAGAAAGTACAATAAAAACAATAACAAAATAAAATAAATAAAACCAGAGTAAAACCAGAATAAATATAAAACAGCAGTAAAAAAAAATAATTAATCCTTTTGTGGCCTCTTCTGGGCCAAAGTAATGGTCCCATCAATTCCTCTCTCCCCCATTAGGTAAACACAAGTGTTTACCTAACAAAATGAGGAAAACCATCTGGGGCCCCGATGTCTTTCATATTCGATGCAGAATTCTACATCGAAATTTTCGATGCAGGATCCTGCATTAAATTCCTGTTATATGCACAATAACTGCTCCAACATCAGGGTGCCCAGTCCACATGTCGGAATCATGTCTCCCCTCACCCTCAAAACTCATGGCACACTGGAAGCCCACCTCAGTATGCCCAAATGTTTTTTTTTTTTAAAAAACACTTGCCGACAGGGATGCCCAATCCCCGTGTCGGCTGCATGCCCCCCCCAAAATCATGTGGCACACTGGGAGCCCACCCCAGTGTGACAGTTATTCTTTTTATGAACTTGCCGATGGGGGTGACCAATCCCCCTGTTGGTATCATGTCCCCCCAAAAAACTAATGTGACACACTGGGAATCCACCCCAGTGTGTCCAAAACTGTTTTTTCTGTACCTGTAACTTAAGAAAACCGTCCACCACCATCTTTTTTTTTGCCTATGAAAAAGAAAAAATGGTCCATCGTTGTCTACCCAGTCCCCCCTCCCCATCCTCCCTCCCACTAAGCACCCACCTCTCCGCACCCCACCACACCCATACTTATCCTCTGAAGGTCAGGGACAGCGATCTTCTCAGGACCGGAGACATGTCTGCATTCTACAAAGCCAAACCGCAAAATGAAGAATCTATGGTAAACTGTATAATGGGAGTCAATGGGTGGGGGGAGGGGTTAACTTAGGTTGATATCTCAGCCATTTTTGGAAATGTTTGCCCCAGATTTTCAACATGGGGTTTTTGGGTCCCCACCTCGTGAACACTGGCACTGTCATTTTGTTTCTCTGTCCCGGAAGGTGATTTCACGGTCGCTTCACGGAATCACCTTTTGGGACAGATTCATGAAATGACAGTGCCACTGTTCATGAGGTGGGGTCCCAAAAAACCCATGTCGCAAATCTGGTAAAAAAATACAAAAAAATGACTGCATTATGAGCGTGTGTTGCACAGTTTCTACGCACGCTTGTAACTGCACCAATTTTTTATATTTTCACTTCACATTTTCAACATTGCCATTTTTCACAATTCCTAATGAACAGTACAGCTGTCATTTTGCACATCCTGCCCGGCATGTGTTTTCACACTTGTGACACAAAATGGCATGGTTGCTGTGTGAAATCAACTTTTGGGATGGATTAACAAAATCACAGTGCCAATGTTCATGAGGGGAGGTCCCAAAAAATCCATGTTGAAAATTTTGTGAAAAAAATCCACAAAATTACCACGTTACGAGCGTGCATTGCACAGTTTCAATGCATGCTCATAAATTCATACATTTTTTATATTTTCACTCCAGATTTTCAACATTGACATTTTCTCACACCTCCTCATGAACAGTACAGCTGTCATTTTTTACAGCATGCCTGAATTTCAGCATTACCAAAGCACCAGGACCCTCCCGCAATGACATACTACTTACTATTTACATTAAACTCTCTCAAAAAGAAGTGAAATTCAGTGCAAAAAACTCTGTTAATGCATCAGTTAAGGTTGATAGTACACCGACAAAAGTTTGGAAATTTGGTGTTAGGGTTGCCAGCCCCTACCGCCCCACCTCCATCCCCCACACTCCACACACCAACAGGTGTTAGCGTGTACATTGGGGTCATCTGGCCTAACTCTCACCCCATTGTCCTATACTGCACCACCTCAGCTTGTTTACAAATGGAATGGGGTGAGAGTTAGGGTGACAATCCTAACACACATGTTGATGCCTGTTGGTGTGTGATGGAGGTGGTGGTTGATGGTGTGGCGGTAGGGGGCTGGCAACCCTAACACCGAATTTCCAAACTTTTTTCAGAGTACTGTCAACCCTAACTGATGCATTAAAAGAGCTTTTGCAATGAATATATATATATATATATATATATATATATATATATATATTAAAAAATCTTCATTAATGCATCAGTTAGGGTTAATGTGTCAAAAGTAGGGAAATGGTCTGGTCCAGTGGTGTGGAGGGCTGAGGCATCATCCTGTACCTCCTGCCATGCCAGCAACTCATGTTCGCAGTGTGAGTGGGTCACCTGGGGTCAACAAGGAGGGAGAGGATCGAGCGTCCAGAGGACAGCTCTCCTCTCCTCTCCTGGGGAGGGTGGAAAACATGGACTGGCACATGCCTGACACCTAGCAGAGGCTGGTTTGTGGCATGCCATGTCCCATACATTGCAGCATGGAGGAGGAGGAGGAGCAGCTGATGGCATGCAGCATGCAGATGTGTGCACTGCATGCCACTGTAAGCATTGCACGCTCCTCCTCCAGGAAAAACAGAAAAAGATCCTGACCGAGTGGCATGAATCCATCCCCTGCAGGTACTGCCCCCGAGATGGCACCTCCCTCGCACTGGACCATATTCCAGTGGATTGAATCACTCCCCCCCCACCCTGCCTTGAAGGGTAAGTCATGGGGGCATGAAGGAAGGGGGTCTGAACCTTGGGGGATGGTGCTGGGGGGGACAGAAGAAGGAGGGAGCCAGTGGGGACCATGGGGAAGAAATTAAAAAAAAGTAGGAAAATGTGGCATTAGGGTTTCCAATGCTAACACCCCACCCTGAACAGATGAAGAGGGATCTGGGGGTTGGCATTGGCATCTCCAGCCCTAACGTTCATCCCATTCTCTTACGCCATGGCCGCACAGCTTATTTTGAAACAGAATGTGGAGAGCATTAGGGCAGGGGATGCCAATGCCAACCCCCCAATCCCTCTTTGTCTGTGCAGGGTGGAGGGTGAGTTGTTCGGATTGGAAACCCTAATGCCACATTTCCCTACTTTTGACACTTTAACCCTAATTGATGCATTAAGGAAGCTTTTTGCAATTTATTTCCTTACTTTTTTAGAAAGTATAACAGTATCTTTATTTTACTGTGGGAATGCAAGGTCCTTCAGACCCTGTGCTCCCATTCCTCCACAGATGCACGTATCTATCTAGCTGTGGAACCTCAGGGGCCTCTGGCCCCTGCACTTCCATGCATCAAGTTACAAGCAGGTGTAGTGAAATTGCAACAAATAGTCATAACTGTGCCATCTTAAAAAATCTTCCTCCCAAATGTTCAACATAACCTTCTTATCACCTCACTGCATGTACCCAGTACAGAAAACTTTCAAATCCCTGTCGAAATGTAATTCTGCACAACTGTAACAGCATTCTGTGCCACGGGTGTGGAAAAATATTTTTGGCAGAATTTGAAAAATCACAGCTGTGCTGTTCATGAGGTGGTGTGAAAAAATTACAATGTTGAAAATCTGGAGTGTAAATATGAAAAATTGGCGAAGTTACGAGTGTGCGTAGAAACTGTGTAACGCATGCTCATAACGTGGTTATTTTTGGGCATTTTTTGGCCAGATTTCCAACATGGGCTTTTTGGGACCTGCCCTTATGAACACTGGCACAGTGATTTTGTTAATCTGTCCCAAAAGTTGATTTTGCACAGCGACTGTGCCATTCTGCGCCACAGGTGCGAAAACACATTCCGGGCAGGATGTGAAAAATAACAGCTATACTGTTCACAAGGAGATGTGAAAAAATGGCAACATTGAAAATCAGGAGTGAAAATATTAAAAATTGATGATGTTAAGAACGTGCGTAGAAACCGTACAACGCACACTCGTAATGCGGTCATTTGTTTGAATTTTTTCACCAGATTTGCAACATGGGTTTTTGGGACCCCACCTCATGAACAATGGCACTGTCATTCTGTTAATTGGTCCCTAAAGGTGATTCCGTGCAGGGACTGCGAGATCACCTTTTGGGACCGAGTAATGAAATGACAGTGCCAGTGTTCATGAGGTGGGGTCCTAAGAACCCCATGTTGAAAATTTGGGACCAAAATGTTAAAAAACAGCCGAGATATTAACATAAGTTGAAAACTTCCATTGACAGCCATTATACGGCTCTTACCTGGATTCCTCAGTTTGCGGTTCTGCTTTGAAGACTGCAGACATGCAGTCCACAGATCACAGCCTCCAGCCTCAGGAGGTAGGTATGGGGTAGGGCGACATGTAAGGGGGAGGTGGGTATGCAGAGGAAGGGTTGGAATTGGGAAGGGGTATGGGGAAAAGACGAGGGAACGTTTCCTTTTTTACAGGTTTTTAAAAAATTTAAAAAGACGTTGGGGGACTCTTTTCTTGTCAGGGACTTTTTATTGTTTGAGGACACTGGGAGTGGGCTCCCCAGTGTGCCCCTCAGTATTGGGAGGTAACAAATAACTGGGGACAATGGGAGTGGGCTCCCCGGTGTCCCACACTGGCGGGGCTGGGGGGTGCTAATGCCGACATGGGGATTGGGCACCCCATGTCGGCAAAAACTTTAATGAAATAAAACTTCTGGACACTGGAAGTGGGCTCCCAAGTGGCGGGGGGGGGGTTCTATAGCCGACACTGAAATTGGGCACCCCGATATCAGCAATTTGTTTTTTACATACTGGAAAGTGAACAGATGGTGGTGAAAAAGGATTCCTTTTCACCACTCACAAACTTCTGGCTGGTGAAAAAGGAAGTTAGCGAGTGGCGAAAAAGGAATCTAAACTATTAATAAAACACCCTTGGAGGCTGCATTGCAGGCAGCCACTTAGGAATCCATCTAAGGGAATCCGGATGAATAAGATACATGCCTTGGTGTATCTTGATGTCTTCATTTTTGTGGGTTTTCAAATTTAAAAAAAAAAACAACAAAAAAACAGAAAACAAGATGGCGGATCATGACGAAGAATTTTTTTCTCACGAAGAGGGATTCCAAATCTCACAAAGAAGGACTGATCTTGCAAGACTCAATCCTTCTTTGTGAGATGAAATTCCCCTTCGTGAGAAACACCTCTGCCCGAGAAATGGAATGTTCAGCAAAGTCCCATAGGATATAATGGGAAATACAAAACTTAATAACTTTGCAACCGATCAATGGGTTTGCACAACAGTTTCCCCTGTCTGTTCTTCTACCAATGTTCCTTATATACTGCAAAAATCAGGCAGAAATTCCACACCATATGGCTGCAAGGCGATGAGGAACAG
Organism: Neoceratodus forsteri; assembly: GCA_016271365.2. Taxonomy (NCBI): domain Eukaryota; kingdom Metazoa; phylum Chordata; order Ceratodontiformes; family Ceratodontidae; genus Neoceratodus; species Neoceratodus forsteri. The sequence goes on from JADMNL010000023.1 coordinate 348,488,072, forward strand.
CAAAATTGGGTGTTTTTTTTCCTTTGTTCCACTATCTAGATCTCAGAATCCACACATTCGACCAAAACAAAACTTTCTACATCAAGAGATCTACCCCGCAGGACAGTGCATACCACATTTTGTGCAAATCCGTTGATCAGTTGCAAAGTTATTAAAGGGGAACTGTCAGCCTGTTTTCCATTATATTATTTCTTGTTAAAAAACCCACGTTATGATTGTGTACCTTCTCTAAAATTAATTAATGTTGCTGTTTGTTTTGTCTGTCTCCTTTAGTAAAACTGAAATGCATGCTAATGTATATTTATAAACAGCCTTGTTTTGTTTACAATCCTGGATCTGTTCTTACTGCATAACTTCCTGAGCATTAGAAACACCTCTAAATAATGCAGTCACTCATGATGCAACACCCTTCTAAACTCCCACTGCATCATGAGTGGCTAGACTGTGTTGAGTGTTCCCAAATCCAGGAAAGATGCAGCTGGAGCTGATCAAGGAATGTAAACAAACTTGTTTTAGTGTGGTAACACCAGTATGTTTGGCAGTCTGTTTTTTACTGTTTTAAAGAAAAAAAGAATGAGAATCAAACTACCAGCTACATCAGCAATCTTTACAGAATGTTGTCAATCATAAAATGTGTGTTTTAAACTACGGACACTTTGAAACCTAAGGGGTTGACAGTGTCCCTTTAAAGTGCAACATTTCTGGTTTAACATAGAAACTGCTGCTCAACCTAACTGTAGAGGTGCTATTGTGCCTCTATAATAGCATTTTCTTAAATATGCTTATTGTGAAGGGTACAGCGTACAGTTACATAAATACAAACAAGAATAGGTAAGACCTTTTTTATCAATATTTTATTACATTTCAAAACATTGTTCTAACAAATCATAGACTTCATATATTCAAACAGTAACAATAAACTCACACTATAAGACTAAACAAATACATATAGTACATTTAAGCAATAGTGCCCGACAGGGTGTGTGTCGTGCTGGGATAATGTCACGCCTTAGGTGGTTGGGCACGAGGCCACAGGCCGAGTGCGTCCAACGACTGAGGCGTGACGTTATCCCAAACGACACACACCCTGGAGGGCATTATTGCTATTATACAAAGGTTCATTGTTATACAGAATAAAAAAAATTTTAAAGATGTTTTTGTGTGAAAAAATATTTTTTTTTTTAAAGAGAAGATGAAACAATCAATAAGATGCTCAGCTATAAAACAATCATCTGCAGGTTCACAGTGAGGCTGAGACTAGACCCGTGATGTTGTACTGATTAACATCACAGGTCCAGCCCAAGACTGACCAATCAGAGTCCAGGATTTTTTCTTGCCATTGTATAATGACTGCTATCTTGCAAATACATATTCCTCTAACCACTTTAACATGATGAAAGAAATGTCCCTTCTGAAATGATTATGTTTCCCCTTCTAGATTTGGACAAAAGGATAGGCATAAAGAGAGTAGAAGAAAGAAAATTAGCGTTGTTCGAAGAAGATAGAAATCCATTTGGGAAAAGACTGAGAAGAATGACTGACTACTACTAATCTGAAATACTTTTATCTAGAGAGTATTCCTGGAGACAAATATAGAAATTGTATCAGTATGCTCAGTAATAATGGGAAGGCTATAAGCCTCAGGTTCAATGGGTGGAGCAACAACCTATGGGCAGGCTGGATGGGCCTAGCAGTCCTTATCTGCCAACAATTTCTCTGTTTCTGTGTTTCTATGTCACTCCCCCATCAGGCCTTATAAGGCCATTCCTCCTGGACTGTTCCAGGATTCGTTCTTCTCTGCGACCGGAGGCACCGCCCTTCTTCGCTCCCGTCCCTTTCTAAAAGTGTTGGGCTTTTTGTCCATGTTTTCTCGTCTGCCTCCATCCACCGGTTCATCCTCCCCTTGCCTCCCGTCTCTACCTCCCTCACCTAGCTCCTCTCGCCTGCCGAGTTGGCGTCCTTTCCCTGTTCCTCTGCGGAGCTCATGTGCTCCTCCACTTCTGCCACTTTTACCTAGATTGGGACATTGTTTTGCTCTTCTCTGCGCCTGCCTACCTTAGCCTTGCTCATTTTGCCCTCCTCTCATTCTCCATCCTCCCCGTACCTGCTCTTTCTTCCTCATCTTGCTTAGCGGCCCTTCTCCTGCTGCCCTTGCTGCTGCTGTTCTTCAGCATCCAGTTTTCTACTTTGGTGGAATTCTCCGGCACTCCGGGTGTGCTGTCGCCTGCCCAGGTGGCTTCCTTTCCTTTCAACCGACTTCCATTCACTAGCTTCTCGTTCCACTGCCGCTGTTTTCCTTGCTGCTGTTCCTGGTGTTGATTTCTCTGGTAGGCCTCCCCGCTGCCCTCTCATCCCCGCCTTTGACCTGCCAGCACTTCGGGTGTGCCATCCCCTTTGAGCCTGCTGCTCGCTGTCTTATTCCCTGCATCCTGGTTCCTCTGCCCATTCTCCTCTTTCCCGTTCTGTTTTTTCATGGGGGTTTCCTTGCTCATCTCAGGGCCACTTTTCCTCTCATCACCTTCTGGGTCTCTGTATCTAGGTAGGGTTGAGGCTTCCCTATTTTGCCCTGGCTTCAGTAGTGTCCCTTCCCGGACTCCTCGGGATTGCATTTGCCTGTTTCCATATACTCATAGGTGTTCTGACTCTCCTTCTTTAGGGTTACCACCTTTTAAGAAGCCCAAAGTGGGACGTTTCTTACTGAAACATGATTTTTAGCAGGTCAATATGTAACCTTGGCCAATGCAACGGACCTGTTTTCTCTATATAATCAGAATTAAGGCCAAGTGTAGTAGTCGTTTAGTTGTTTCTATCGTTTCTTACCATTTCAAGGTATTTTAGTTAAGGCATTATAGCTTTCTGTAACATTTAGAGGAAAGGTAATAAATATTTTTCTGCTAAAAGGTCAGGCCATGTAGTGCTTTTCATGTTTTTTTGCTGGACACAGCTGCCCAAATCAGGACTGTCCTGCGAAAATCAGGACAGGTGGTACCTCTATCCTCCTTCCACTGCATGTTGTTTCAGATCAAGTTGGAACATTTATTTTAGGGGTTGCGGTGGTCGTCACGGGTGTTGCATTGCTTTCATTGGGCTCTCAACCACACCTTCTCGTTACCACTTATTGCCTCCCTCCTTCGATCAGTCTGACTGACCACTCCATCTGGGGGCTCCCTTGATCTCCCTATGCAAGTCACCACTATGGGTTTGGATGTGCTCTTAGTGACAGGCGCCGCAGTTGCGCTGACCATGTACATTGTTGTCTCTAGGTATACTGCCTACCATCTCTCCTGCGTGGTGAGCCTCATTCTATTTCACTTCTACCATTCTCAGTTATCTTCTGATCCTTATCAGTTCAGACTCCCAATCCTACCTACGCAATTCCCCCTTTCCCTCCCTTCTCTGCTGTTTTCTTCTCCACTGCTTGTCAGCCTGGCTTTGGCTGCTGGCTTGCTTCATATGTTTTGTAACCTCCTGTTTTCATTTGCTGGCCAGTAGGCCCAACTCCTACTACTGGTTTTACTCACTTAGTTTATCTCTCTCACTCTTTGGCACCTCTCTGACCTTCTCTGCCTGCCTCATTCCTTATCTCTGCCTCTATCAGGCCTGCTATCATGGGCATCTTATTGTTTACATTAGGAAGTGCTGCACATTCTGGCCTTTGCTGCGCTTTTGGAGTCCAGTGCTATGATTTTGGTGATGACCGGGACCTCTTTTTGTGTCCTTCTCTGTTCTCTCCATGGTAGGTCACTCTAGAGACAGCGCTGCATTGCCTCAATTTCTCTCCCCCTGGTTCTCCTCGCTTAACTCGCTTTCTATGTCTTGGTGTTTGCTTGGCTGTCTAACGACCTGCTGCCTAGTTCGTGTTTCTCTGTTTTCTCTCCTCAGTATTGCTCAGTGACCTCGGTTGCTAGCCTCGTTCCTTGTCACTGCCTACATGGGGCTTCATGTCTGTAGGCATCTTCTTGTTTCTGCTAGGGGGTGCTCTGCATTCTGGCCATGGTGCCTCGTAGCTCTGTTTCCATTTCCTTGCTTGTGGCTGCATCAGTCAGTTATTCTGTGTCATTTTCTCAGCTTGATCATGCTGTCTCCACCCTACTTGTTTGTTCTTCTACTTCAATCAGCTGTGCTCTCGCACCCATCCCCTCTACCTGTGCTGTTAGTCGATTCTTCTGTGTGCACCTGCTGGCTTCCTCTCTACCTGGCCTCAATCATGCTCATCATTTTGTTTTCCCTTCCTATGATGCTTGCTCTCCTATACATGCTCTGACTCATGCATCCCTGCTACCTCATTGTTCTTTTGATTTGATGCCCTGTTTCCCCTCCTCCTCCTCCTGTGCCCTCCATTCCTCTCCTTCTGTGACCTTTGCCTTCTTTTGGGGGTTTCCCTATCCTGCCATCCCACTATACCACCATACCCTACTCATTCACATCACCTATTATTCCCTCCTGCATATCGCCCTGCCTACTCATCTCCTCCTCCTCCAACCCTAGTCCCCATTCTAGTCCAACCTATTCAAATCTCCTCCTAATACTGCCTACCTCATCGTTGGCTGCTGGATTCACCTGGCCACTCTTGCTTCTACCTTCATGCAATTCTATCCATTCCTAATTTGGCTCAATGGACCCAGTTGGCATGCACTCCCATGGTTACCAATCATGGGTAGCTTCCTCATGACATGAGTCTGATCTCCTTTGCTCAGTCCAACCTCAGGGTCTACTCCTTCACATCGATTAATCGAGCATACCTGTCATTGGGTCTATGCTACCTCATCAAACTGCTGCATCCTTTGTTTGGAGTGCCGCCACTGCGGCTGCCTGTTTCTGTCTTCCCCTTTGGTTCATCTCCCCCCCCCCCATCCTCCTCCGCTTGCTGCGGCTCTGCTGGATCCTGGGTTCACTGGCTTCCTTTCCATACCCTCATTTACCTGCGTCAGTCTGTGTCTCTGTTCCTCGCCGCTGCTCTGCTCAGTTCTTCCCATTGGGATCCTCATCCACTACTGGCACATTTCCAATGCCATCGCCTGCCTCGTTTGGCTTCCTCTCTTGCACCTCGGTACTCTGGGTCACCCTGTCCTGGATGTCGGCCACCTGCTGCTATTGCCCACTTCCTCTGCTGGTGTGTGTCACCTCTCTCTGGGAGACCGTTCCTTCTCCATCCTCTTGCTCTCACAGCTTCATTGTTTGGCTGGCCAGTGCTTCTGAGGTGTGCCGTTCCCCTCTGTGCCTGGCCTTCCTCTCCCTCCGGACTCTCCTCCCGTTGCCCCAGGCTCTTATTTTCTTTTATACTCTTCCTTATCCTCATCTCCCCCTTCTCTGCTCCCCCTATGTGGACCGCTGCTTCATTCATTCCTCTGGGGTGCCTTCTGACATCTTTTCTCTCCCCTGTGGCTCCTGGTTCAGCTTCTGATTTTTTTCTCTGCTGTTTCCTCTTCCTCGACCCTTCTGGTCCTACCACTCCCTGAGCAGATGGAATGCTTGGGCTTCCAGCTCCTCATTCCCAACCTCCTGATCCGTTTCTGCTGCTGTTGTTCTCCTTCCTGCTTTGTTTCTCCAGATGTCCATCTCAACCATTTGGCTCTTCTTCCTGATTTGCCTTCTTACTTGACTTAGTCTATTTGTTTGACACAGCACTAGCTGTTTCCCACTGCTCCCGTCCTGCCAAGTTGCAAGGGCATTTCCATCTCTAACTCAATTTACTCCAGTTAGCTGTGCTATGAATGTGGTGTCCTTCATGGTTGTACAGCATTCTATAGGCACCCCTCATGCTGTTGGAGCTCTTTGTGGTAGGGTAACCTGTTCCATCATTGACCTCAGTTGCTTGCCTCATTCCTTCTATCAACTTATCTCTGCTTTATCAGGGGTGTCTGCTCCTGTAGGCTCCACTTGTTGCCCTCCTCCTCCTCCCATTCCCTTCACCCTCCATTCTGCTCCTTCTCTGACCTTTGCTTTCTTTTGGGGTTTTCCCTATCCTGCCATCACCTTCCCTATTTGAATCCTGCTCTCACTCTAGTTTGTCTGGCATGCAGGGTCAGAGTCTGGTTTTCCTTCGCTCAGTCTGACCTCAGGATCTACTCATTCACATCAATTAATTGAGCATACCTCTTATTGGGTCTTATGCTACTTCATAGAACCACTGCACTCCTCCAGTCATTATCACCATCACTCTTCTCATGACCACATCTGGGTATCCCTTGCTCATCCGACCTCTATGTGGGTCTACTCCTTCACATTGACTACTCGAGCATAACCCTTTAGGGTCCATGCTACCTTGACTCAACCTGCTCTCCACTCAGATACATGCCGTTGTGTCTGTTGCCCCTTTGCTCAGGGCTGGCAGGCTTCTCTCCATCATCATACATTGTTCATTTCTTACCTCACCTTAACCATACCAGCTTCCACTGCTTCACTCCATCATCGTTCATCTTCCTTTTCATATTTCACCTTAACAGTCCTAGCCTTCTAGGCCTCATTTCATAATCATACATCATCCATTTCGTTCCTCGCCTTGAACCATTCAGGCCTTCAAGGATTTTTTCCATCATCGTACATCCTCTCTTGCTTTTGAGCATCTACTTGCAGAGACTATGTTTGCATCCTTCAACAGCTGTCCATTTAGAAGGACAGAGTGAGAGCTTCCCCTAACTTGGACTTTTCCTCCTTCCTCGATCTCAACTTTAAATTGCTGTAGCTGATCCATCACTAATCAACATGTCCTTCAACCTGGAGGGAAGGTGATCTAGGCCTAGGGTCCCAAGAGGTTTCCTTCTCAAAGGGTTTTTTTCCTCTCATCCATGCCAATGGTCATAAAATTAGTCAGAGTTAGTGCTTTCCTAGGTTCCGTAGTCAGGTTCCACTGTTGGATGGAGTCGGATGGTGGACCCGGCTGTTCCCTCTCTCCCTAGGAAATCCGCCCTTCTGCATCTCATCAGATTTCCTTTCGTCCATTGTCCTAGCATTATATCATTGTTCTCCTGTCCTTCCTATCTATGTCTGTCACATTTATTTCTGGTCTAAATTACTTGGTATTACTCGGTTGGTGAATGGTGGAAGGAGAGTCTCTAGGCCCATCGTGACCACCCTCACTGCACATGCAGGGTATATTTAATCACTTAACCCAGAAATATTTTATCTAATTCAGCTTTAAATGACTCAAAAGAGTTCATATTGACCACATGATTGGATAGTGAATTCAGTAAGGAAGCGGCTCTTATGTTAAAAAAATACTGTCTTTTGGAAGTACTAGCCTTTGGTATCTTAATCTGTCTATTGTGACATCTCAGTCTATCAGGTTTCAATGCCATCTCGATATTGATATTTTTCATAAGTATGTTGTCTTTCAAAATATTATACAACAATAGCATGCCACCACAATCTCTTCTAAGCTTGAGATCATACAAACCCGGAACCTGAAGTCTTTGTTCGTATGGTAGATGTTTTAGTCTGGGAATCAGGTTTGTTGTCCTTCTTTGCATGCTCTCAACTAGTATCTGTTCTTTTTTATAATGCGGGGCCCAGAAAGAAGCTGCATAGTTAGTGTGTGGGCGTATATATGATTTGTACAGAGATAAAATACAACAATCACTCCTACTAACAAATGTTCTTTTGATAGCAGACAATATAGCATTTCCAGTCTGTGCAATTTTTCTACAGTGATCAGTGGAAGTAAATGAGCTATTGATAATAATCCCTAGATCTCTTTCTGTTTTTGCATGATTTATCTTTGTTTCATTTATGTAATAGTCAAGGACAACATTTTTTGTTCCAAGATGGATTACGACACACTTTTCAGTGTTAAATAACATTTTATTATTCCATGCCCATGTTTCAATAATATATCAATCCTGCTGTAACGATAAAACCTTATCTGGGGTATCTACCTCTGCAGAAAGTTTAGTATCATCCGCAGATTTACATATGTTACTAGACACTCCATGATGAAGGTCACTAATATATATACCAAATAGGATAGGGCCCAGCACAGATCCCTAAGGGATTCCACTGGTCACCTTAATGCTGGAGGAAATAATGGTGCCCATTTTAACACTTTGTGATCCATTTGTTAGCCAGTTGCCAAGCCAACTAATCAGATAATGACTAAACCCCCAAAAATAATTTTGTTAACTAGAGAGAGATGTGGGACTAGATCAAAAGCCTTTTTGAAATTGAGATATACAATATCCACATGGGTACTACATTCCAAGCTGGCACTAACCTTTTCATAAAAGGCAAGCTGATTTATTGTGCAAGATCTTCCTATTTGAAAGCCATGTTGGATAGTGTCATTTAAACCTAAGGCTTTGATTTCATTGTCAATTTTATTTTTAAGAATTGTTTCTATTAATTTACTTCCAATAGACGTTAAACTAATTGGTTTATAGTTACTTGTAAGTTTTTTATTCCCTTTTTTGAAAATTGGGACCGCATATGCTTTCTTCCAATCTTCAGGTACTTCCCCAGTCATCAGTGATTTGTTGAAGATAATAGATAATGGTATTACCCATTGGTCTATGATTTCTTTAAATAGATATCTTCTGATTTCTAGCCTCTTCGATGCTCGACACCCTTTCGGGTATTCTTTTGGGGCTTCTTCCTAAGCTACCTTTAGCCAAGGGAATTATTTCCGCAGCACCTGTAGGGGAAACCCTCCTCTAGGGTTCCTTGCATTGTACCCCTACAGGGTGGTATATCCAATGGATAGAGAGGCAAACATCCACAATATGTCAAAGTCACACAAGTATACATCTCACCCAGTTGCATAAGCACAATCGAATGAGAAGGCTATAAGCCTGAGGTTCGATGGGCAGAGCAACAGCATCACTCCCCCATCAGGCCTTAAAAAGTCACTCCTCCTTCTAGACTGTTCCAGGATTCATTCTTCATTGCACCACCATCCGCCCCTCTTCCTCCTCCTCCAGTGGTTCATCTCTCTTTCCCTTGGGCTTCTTCCTAAGCTACCTTTAGCCAAGGGAATTATTCCCACAGCACCTATAGGGGGAACCCCCCCTCTAGGATTCCTTTTGTCGTACCCTTACCAGGTAGTATATCCCACATATAAAGAGGAGAACATCCACAATGTATTGAAGCCACACAGGTATACATCTCATCCAGCTGCGTAAGCACAACTGAAGTAATTATTAATGTTGTAGAGTTTCCAGATTGTCTATGTGCTAGTTGGTCCCAAAGAATTTGCAGATGTATTTTTATTTTGTCCCATTATCATCATCATCATCAGGTGTGCCACCTTGTCAGACCTAGAATCTCCTAACAGTCACACTTCCATTCAAATAGGGTGGGGACCCTGATTTCTAACCATAATTTAAGAGTTCTTTTTTTTAAGAATTCTGATACCACCACTGGGAGGTTACATACACTTGGCAACAGAGGAAGAAGTAGAGTAAAGAAGAGGGAAAGACAAGGAAACATGGAATTATGTTTCAGTGAAATATTTATTTACTCATTTACTGTTGTTGACTGTGGAAGGAGGATGGGAAATTCTGCATGTTTTCAGCCTCCTTGGGAGGAGGGGAGGGATACAAATGGAAACAGCTGAAACTTAGCCAGATTTCCCTGTATATACTGTACAGAAATCCTAATGGTCAGAATAGTACCAGGATTGGGAGTGTCCCTTGGCCAGTCAGGGTCACTACTTGGTCTACTGATGGCTATGAGTATGTCTGTCCATATACCGTCACTGTTTTTCTGTCCTCCTGATCCCTAGAGCTGGTAATCAGCAAGTTTCATAGTGAAACAGTTATCATGGCTTGACACCTTGACAAAGAGTAGAGAATTACTTCAAATGCTGGTGCTTTGGAAACTTTGCTGCTGTGTATAACTTTTAAAAATAAATATGTTTTAATTGAAGCTAACATACTAATGCATTTTGTTCAGCATACTGTGATGCCAGACTCCATTACTGACACTATGTGAATTTAAAAGTCATGGCTCCAGTTTAAGTTTTAAGCAGCTGCCTCTCTTGAAAGTACAGTACACAGCTAATGGCTTACCTGGGTTGATGAAAAGGTGGACTGGAAGCAGCCAGAGAAGCTCAGTTATGGCTGGGATGCGAGGGGGGGGACTCAGAACTTGAAGGCAAGGAGCTGGAGGGTAGCACCAGCACTGGAGTCAGACTGGATGCAGTGGACAGCAGGATTCAGCAGCTCATATCAGGAAATTGGATCACTCTGCAGCAGTAACCTGCAGCACAGAAGGGGCAAGGAAGGGAAACGTGGCAGCAGAGTATAGCACTCAAAATAAATTAGCACGCAGGTACTGGGACTGGAGCGGAGGGGGGAAACAAACAATCCAGACCATAGGCACTTGCAGGTGCAAAGGGGTAGCAAACTTCTTTCTTTATGGCAGCAGCAGGTAGGCTAGCAAAGAGGCAGCACAGCACAGATTGGTTAAGTGCTGCAGTGGCAGCCTGTAGCGACCAAAACAAAACTTTCTAATTGAAATAATGGCTCACCCTGAGGCTGTCTTATACCCCCATATACCCCAACCTTAGGGCTGGACTGGTGCAGCATGCCTTGGTGGGAATGCTGAAACCACATTCCTGGGGCTGAATCCATTATTGATTTGTCCAGTTCCAGTGGCCACACTGTGTGCATGAGATACACACATGAAAGGTGGACCACTGGACCAATCAGTAATGGAATAGGATTGTAGATCTGTGGCTGTGTTACTTCTGACTCACTCAGGTCAAACCTGACTGTCACCGTTGGCACTGATTCCCTGCTGGATTTCAATTTATGGCATACAGCTGATATGCCAAGTATGTCAGAAGCTCTTCTTCTTTTTTCCACAGTCCACTGCAGCTTAAAAGTTATATGGCCAAGGAGGCCCTGAACTACTGGGGCTAAAGCCCCATTGAAAGAATAGGTAACGAAGTCAAAGCATAGATTAATTTCTTATAGCTGCCGGGCTCCTTGGAGAGCTACCAGGGTTAAGCCCCGGAAAGCCATGTCTTAATTCCAACACTGATGCTAAGTAGTGAAGCCAGATACTGTACTTGTGATTGGGGTCACATTTGATGACTTGATTTTTTGAATGGAGGTTCTCAGGAGGAATGTGTTACATCATCATCATTGCCCTCAGGCTCCTCTACATCTTCACTGATCTCCTCAGACTCACTCCCTTTACCCTCAACAAAAAAAATTTCCTCAACTGCTTTCCCCTTCTTAGGTATTGGAGCTACTGCAGAAGTAGGCCAGGGCTTACGCGTCCTGTCTTTCTCATCTAGAATCAAATTAGCTAAGCCAGTTGCTGTCACTCTTTCTCTGCTGAATGTCAGTCTTTTTCTGCTTGATAAGTGTTGGTACTGACTATGTCTGGTGGTAATGATCTCTGCTTTTCCTTCTCCTCATCTGGACATTGAACCCCCTTATCCTGACCTTTGCTACCTCTGTCCATTCCTCAGTATTTGTCATTGAGGTCACACTTTATGGCTTTTGATTCTTTTGGATTGTTTCAAGGGGGCATTGCTTATAGTACATCATATTTGCCCTCAGTCTCCTCTTCTTTTTTGCTTTTCATCCCAGACTCATACTCCCACCTTATCCTCAACTGCCTTGTTGTAAAATTAGATCAAGATGCAAACTGTTCAATTATTATTACTTTTAACTAGTCTGAGTTTATTATTTTATTACTTATCATGCCTTAGCAAAATTATTCTGATTAAGGAAATCCTACACAAACATGCCAAAAGACCTGTGATATCTATTTCTTTAAGATGGCTATTGTAAACTCAGGCAACAGAAAAAGAAAATTTGAAAGGAAATAGTTAATCAAAAGAAGACTATTTGGACAAATAAGTCCTCAGTCTATGGAACTGTGTGCTTTCCTCAGTGATTTGTACTACAGAGATATGCCAAAATTGGATAAGGATGCATTCCTGTTACAGCACAAGCCTTACCAACCACAATTTAAAGAGGCCTCATGTCACTTCAGAAGTGTTCAAAAGACATAAAAGTCATGAAGCCTTCTCATGAACAATAAACAATGGGCTGGATGTATCACTTGAAAAGCAAGCACAAACTCTTATTCAGTGCACTTTTTTCCTTTGGGTAGACAGAAAAGGAGCTCTTCTCCCTCTTGGGACCTTCATGATGCTGCCAAAGAAAAGAACGAAAGGACTTTTGGACACTGCCTTGAACTGCAAGTATAACCAACTGTCTGATGGAATTCTGAACTTTTACTAAAAACAGTGGAAGGTTTAAGTTGGACTAATACTAATAATGTAATCAGTAGCGAGAACCCTAAAGGAGGGAAATGCACAAGAATACATAACAAGAAGCACCAAAGGGTAGAGATGAAGAGGGATGGGAATGCAGGTGGAGGAAGTAAGGATGGTAAGCAAGGGGGAGAAGGGGGCTGATGGGTGGGGTGGTGGCAGTGTCTGGAGGGCCATGTGTGCAAATGCTCAAAGTCTGGGAAATAAAATCCTGGACCTAGAGGGCATTATGGCAGAGACTGATGGAGACATTGTTGCCATTACTGAGTCATAGTGCAATGAAAATCATGACTGACATATAGCTATTTCAGGCTATACTCTGTTTAGGAAAGACAGGATGAGAAAGAAAGGGGAGGAGTGGTTCTTTATGTCAGACATAGCATGAAGGTAATGGAGATACAGGGAACACAGGGAGGGGCAGAGTTATTGTTGGTCACCCTAGAAATGGGAAAGACAGTCACAATTCACACTGGAGTGATCTACAGACCTCTAGCAAGAGGTAGGGGTGGAGAAGTTGGACATGGTTCTGGTGGAAGCCATCCAAAAGATGGCAAATAAGGCGGAGGTGCTTCTGGTAGGTGACCTCAATTTACTGGATGTAGACTGAAGCATCCCAGACCCAGCTTCAGCAAGAAGTGGGGACATCCTGGACTCCCTGCAGGGCACTTTCCTCAGGCAACTGGGGGGCAATACTGGTCTTTGTACTCACCAATGGGGCAGTGTTGTAGACATCACAGTGGGAGGCCACCAGGAGACCAGTAATCACCATACAGTGTGATTCAATATATGCACTGTGGCAAAATCAAACCATACAAAGGCAAGGGTCCTGGAACTTCAGGAGAGCTGATTATTTAAAAGATGGATGAATACCACAGGGAAGCTCTGGTAGGAAGGGAGGACTTGGGTAGAATGGAGAAGCAGTGGGCAAAACTAAAAGAGGGGATAGTGAAGTCAGCAAACTTCTGCATCAACCATGTAAGCAAAAGCATGAAAAACAAGCATTTGTCAATGCTGAATATTGATTGCTTTAGTCCGTTGAGCTCGATCACTGCCCCTCTGTCACTCACTCATTCTGTTTCTCCCGGTTGCTGGTTGCTGTTTTGTACTGGGCTCCTGCCTGCGTTGGCACCCTTTTCTGTCCCAAAGAAATCTGCAGCTGTCCCGACAGAGCTCCGTTGAGGTGGCTCACTCCCCCTCTCTCATTCGCTCATTCTGTTTCTCCTGGTGCTGCAGACTGCCCTTTTGTACTGGGCTCCTGCCTCTGTTGGCAGCTTTTTCCGCCCACAAAGAAATCTGCAGTAGTCCTGACACAGGTCCGTTGAGCTTGCTCACTCACCCTCTGTCACTCGATCGTTCTGTTTCTGCTGGCGCAGCAGGATGGCCTTTTGTACTGGGCTCCTGCCTGCTTTGCTGCGTTTTACTGCCGACAAAGAAAGCCGCAGCAGTCACGATAGAGCTCCATTGAGTTTGCTCACTCCCCCTGTCTCACTCGGTCATTTTGTTTCTCCCACCGCTGCAGGCTGCCCTTTTGTACCGGGCCCCTGGGTGCATTGCTGCCTTCTTCTGCCCACAAAGAAATCCTCAGCAGTCCCAACAGATCTCCGTTGAGCTCACTCACTCCCCCTCCCTCACTTGCTCATTCTGTGTCTCCTGGTGATGCAGACTGCCCATTTGTACTGGGCTCTTGCCTGCATTGGCGGCTTTTTCTGCCCACAAAGAAATCTGCAGCAGTCCCAAAACAGCTCCATTGAGCTCGCTCACTCCCCCTCTCTCACTCACTCGTTCAGTTTCTGACGGCGCTTCTGGCTGGCCTTTTGTACTGGGCTCCTGCCTGTGTTGCCACCTTTTTCTGCCCACAAAGAAATCTGCAGCTGGTGCTGAGGGTTGAGTTGCTGAATGCCACACCTCGCACCATGCCAGCGACCCAGGTTCGGGAGTGGACTCGGCGTGCTGGGGGTTGGTCGGGGGGAGAAAGGCTGAGCATCCGACGACAGCTCACCTTCTCAGGGGAGAGGGCGGGTGATCCATCCTGGTGAACAGTAACCTCTGGCGGAGGCTGGGGGAATGACAGCTCGTCGGCACCTCAGGGGTATGATTGGTCAAAGGAGGAGACCAGTGGACCAATCACCTCTAGGGGCTGCATCATCAAGGGGGTGAGGATGCTGCGGACATCGGCGCTGGTGCCTTGACATCAGGGCTAGCAACTTCCTCAGAGAATAGTGAAAAATCACCCTCCAGAGCCGGGTAGATGGAGCACCGAACCCAATCCTGATGTGCCACTGACTGCCGCTGTCTAAGGGGACCAGAGAAGACATTAAGGTACAGGGGTTCACCCCACCCCGAACCCTGCTGAGGGGTAATTCGCGGCAGGATGAGGGACACGAGCAGCACGTAAGTCGGTGGCAGGGATGGGTTTCATGAGCGACTCCCGAAGTGGTGGCTCTGGCAGGAATGTAGGAGGGGAAAAAATAAATTTCAAACAAACAAAAAAAAAGAAATCTGCAGAAGTTACAATAGAGCTCCGTTGAGGTCGCTCACTCCCCCTGTCTCACTCACTCATTCTGATTCTCCTGGCTCTGCAGGATGCCAATTTTAACTGGGCTTCTGCCTGTGTTGGAGGCTTTTTCTGCCCACAAAGAAAACTACAGCAGTCCCAACACAGCTCCATTGAGCTTGCGCACTCCCTCTCTCTCACTCGCTCATTCCGTTTCTGCTGGTGCTGCTGGATGGCCTTTTGTACTGGGCTTCTGCCTGCATAGCCACCTTTTTCTGCCCACAAAGAAATCTGCAGCAGTCATGATAGAGCTCTGTTGAGGTCGCTCACTCCCCCGTCTCACTCGCTCATTCTGTTTCTCCTGGCGCTGCAAGCTGCCCTTTTGTACTGGGCTCCTACCTCTGTTGACAACTTTTCCTGCCCACAGAAAAATCTGCAGCAGTCCCGACAGAGTTCTGCTGAACTCGCTCATTCCCCCTCTCTCACATGCTCGTTCTGTTTCTGCCACCGCTCCAGGCTGCCCTTCTGTACTGGGCCCCTGCGTGCATTGCTGCCTTTTTCTGCAGACAAAGAAATCCGCAGCAGTCCCAACAGAGCTCCGTTGAGCTCACTCACTCCCCCTTGCCACTGACTGCCGCTG
This sequence comes from Neoceratodus forsteri, assembly GCA_016271365.2. Lineage (NCBI taxonomy): Eukaryota > Metazoa > Chordata > Ceratodontiformes > Ceratodontidae > Neoceratodus > Neoceratodus forsteri. The sequence goes on from JADMNL010000023.1 coordinate 348,503,432, forward strand.
TCTAAGGGGACCGGAGAAGACATTAAGGTACAGGGGTTCACCCCACCCTGAACCCTGCCGGGCGGTAATGCATGGCAGGATGAGGGACCCGAGCAGCACGTAAGTCGGTGGCAGGGATGGGTTTAATGGGCAACTCCCTAAGGGGTGGCTCTGACAGGAATGTAGGATTTGAAAAATAAATTCCAAACAAAAAAAAAGAAATCTGCAGCAGTCACAATAGAGCTCCGTTGAGGTTGCTCACTCCCCCTGTCTCACTCGCTCATTCTGTTTCTCCTGGCACTGCAGGCTGCCAATTTGTAAGGGCTTCTGCCTGCGTTGGTGGCTTTTTCTGCCCACAAAGAAATCCACAGCAGTCCCGACAGAGCTCCGTTGAGGTCGATCGCTCCCTGTCTCACTCGCTCATTCTGTTTCTCCTGGCTCTGCAGGCTGCCCTTTTGTACTGGGCTCCTGTCTCTGTTGGCACCTTTTCCTGCCCCCAAAAATCTGCAGCAGTCCTGACACAGCTCTGCTGAACTCTCTCATTCCCCCTCTCTCACATGCTCATTCCATTTCTGCCACCGCTCCAGGCTGCCCTTTTGTACTGGGCCCCTGCATGCATTGCTGCCTTTTTCTGCCCACAAAGAAATCCGCGGCAGTCCCAACAGAGCTCCTTTGAACTCTCTCATTCCCCCTCTCTCACATGCTCATTCCATTTCTGCCACCGCTCCAGGCTGCCCTTTTGTACTGGGCTGCTGCCTTTTTCTGCCAACAAAGAAATCCACATCTGGCCCGGTGGCGCTGAGGGTTGAGGTGCTGGATGCCACACCTCACACCACGCTGGTGACCCGGGTCCAGGAGCGGACTTGGGTCGCCTGGGGTTCGCCGGGGGGAGAAAGGCTGAGCGTCCAACAACAGCTTGCCTTCTCTGGGAGCAGGGTGGGTTACCCATCCAGGCGAACGGTGACCTCGGGCAGAGGTTGGGGGCATGACAGCTCATCAGCACCTCTGGGGTTTGGTTGGTCACAGGAGGAGACCTGTGGACCAATCAACTCTAGGGCTGCATCATCAAGGGGTGAGGACGCTGCGGACGTCGGCGCTCACACCTTGATATCAGGGCTAGAAACGTCCTCAAAGAATAGGGAAAAATCACCCTCCAGAGCTGGGTAGACGGAGCACCGAACCCAGTCCTGATGTGCCACTGACTGCCGCTGTCTAAGGGGACCGGAGAAGACTTTAAGGTACAGGGGCTCACCCCACCTCGAACCCTGCCGTGCGGTAATGCATGGCAGGATGAGGGACCCGAGCAGCACGTAAGTTGGTGGCAGGGATGGGTTTAATGAGCAACTCCCTAAGGGGTGGCTCTGGCAGGAATGTAGGATGGGAAAAATAAATTCCAAACAAAAAAAAAGAAATCTGCAGCAGTCACAATAGAGCTCCGTTGAGGTTGCTCACTCCCCCTGTCTCACTCGCTCATTCTGTTTCTCCTGGCACAGCAGGCTGCCTATTTGTAATGGCTCCTGCCTGCGTTGGCAAGGGTGTAGCTACTGATACACCAAGTAAGCCATGGTGTACTAAGTTTAGTAGCAAGGGGTAGCAAACAAGCTGGCCAGCATTGCTCTGCCCTCTCTAGTACATCGCATTTAAATTCCTTTGTTTGGCTTTGTGGGCTTTTTCTTTTCTCTTTCAGCCTTGTTTTGGGGGGGGGGTGGCTGCCTAAGTGGACCATGGACGTTGAAGTTGAAGGTCTCAATTAGGTCCGCTTGCATAGTGATTGGCTGCGGCTTCTGGTAGGGGGTGTGGCAAGTCTGGGGCAGCGAGTTTAAATGCTCCAACAAGGTTAGAAGCCATAGTATTGGTTCAATTGGTCTGGGAGCAAGAGAAGCAGTAGAAGAACTGAGGAGCCGCAGATGGAAGAACAGACTCAGAGCCAGCTAAAAGAATGAAGGCTTCATGTGAAGTGGCAAGTGGAGTGAGTCTGCGTACCAGTGCGGGAGAGAGAAGAAATTTCTATTGTGGTTGTGAACTCGTGGTGCAGTCAGTGGCATTTACCAGCTGGCAGCGGGACCCAAACACCACACTAGTAGCACAGACAGACAGCAGGTCTAGTGTGGGAATCATCTGATTGGAGCCAGAAACCTTGGACTTGAGTCATGGGGGGGTGGGTAGCAGTGTGGCAGCTTGGCGTACAAATCTGAAATGCCTGGCTACACCACTGTGCGTTGGTGGCTTTTTCTGCCCACAAAGAAATCCACAGCAGTCCCGACAGAGCTCCGTTGAGGTCGATCACTCCCTGTCTCACTCGCTCATTCTGTTTCTCCTGGCTCTGCAGGCTGCCCTTTTGTACTGGGCTCCTGCCTCTGTTGGCACCTTTTTCTGCCCCCCCAAAAAAATCTGCAGCAGTCCTGACAGAGCTTTGCTGAACTCGCTCATTCCCCCTCTCTCACATGCTCATTCCGTTTCTGCCACCGCTCCAGGTTGCCCTTTTGTACTGGGCCCCTGCGTGCATTGCAGCCTTTTTCTGCCCACAAAGAAATCCGCGGCAGTCCCAACAGAGCTCCGTTGAGCTCACTCACTCCCCCTTGCTCACTCGCTCATTCTGTGTCTCCTATGCTGCAGACTGCCCTTTTGTACTGGGCTCCTGCCTGCGTTGGTGGCATTTTCTGCCCACAAAGAAATCTACAGCAGTCCTGACATAGCTCCATCGAGCTTGCTCACTCCCCCTCTCTCACTCGCTCGTTCCGTTTCTGCTGGCACTGCTGGATGGCCTTTTGTACTGTGATCCTGCCTGCGTAGCTACTTTTTTCTGCCCGGAAAGAAATCTGCTGCAGTCCCGACAGAGCTCTGCTGAGCTCGCTCTCATTCACTTCCTGATTCCATTTCTGCTGGCGCTGCAGGATGCCCTTTTGTACTGGGCTCCTGACTGTTGTTACCTTTTTCTGCCCACAAAGAAATCGGGCTGTCCTGACAGAGCTCCGCTGAGGTCGTTCACTCCCCCTCCCTCACTTGCTCATTCTGTGTCTCCCACTGCTGCAAGCTGCCCTTTTGTACTGGGCTCTTGCCTGCATTGGCGGCTTTTTCTACCCACAAAGAAATCTGCAGCAGTCCCAACTCAGCTCCATTAAGCTAGCTCACTCCCCCTTTCTCAATCGCTCATTCTGTTTCTGCCGACGCTTCTGGCTGACCTTATGTACTGGGCTCCTTCTTGCATTGCTGCCTTTTTCTGCCCACAAAGAAATCCGCATCTGGCCCGGTGGTGCTGAGGGTTGAGGTGCTGGATGCCACACCTCACACCACGCAGGTGACCTGGGTCCAGGAGCAGACTTGGGTCGCCTGGGATTGGCCGGGGGAAGAAAGGCTGAGTGTCCAATGACAGCTTGCCTTCTCTGGGAGCAGGGTGGGTTACCCATCCAGGCGAACGGTGACCTCGGGCAGAGGTTGGGGGCATGACAGCTCATCAGCACCTCTGGGGTTTGGTTGGTCACTGGAGGAGACCTGTGGACCAATCAACTCTAGGGTTGCATCATCAAGGGGTGAGGACGCTGCGGACGTCGGCGCTCACACCTTGATATCAGGGCTAGAAACGTCCTCAAAAAATAGGGAAAAATCACCCTCCAGAGCCGGGAAGATGGAGCACCGAACCCAGTCCTGATGTGCCTCTGACTGCCGCTGTCTAAGGGGACAGGAGAAGACATTATGGTAAAGGGGCTCACCCCACCCCGAACCCTGCTGTGCGGTAATGCATGGCAGGATGAGGGACCCGAGTAGCACGTAAGTCGGTGGTAGGGATGGGTTTAATGGGCAACTCCCTAAGGGGTGGCTCTGGCATGAATGTAGGATGGGAAAAATAAATTCCAAACAAAAAAGAAATCTGCAGCAGTCACAATAGAGCTCCGTTGAGGTTGCTCACTCCCACTGTCTCACTCGCTCATTCTGTTTCTCCTGGCACAGCAGGCTGCCAATTTGTAAGGGCTCCTGCCTGCGTTGGTGGCTTTTTCTGCCGACAAAGAAATCCACAGCAGTCCTGACAGAGCTCCGTTGAGGTCGATCACTCCCTGTCTCACTCGCTCATTCTGTTTCTCCTGGCTCTGCAGGCTGACCTTTTGTACTGCGCTCCTGCCTCTGTTGGCACCTTTTCCTGCCCCCCAAAAAATCTGCAGCAGTCCTGACAGAGCTCTGCTGAACTCGCTCATTCCCCCTCTCTCACATGCTCATTCCGTTTCTGCCACCGCTCCAGGCTGCCCTTTTGTACTGGCCCCTGCGTGCATTGCAGCCTTTTTCTGCCCACAAAGAAATCCGCGGCAGTCCCAACAGAGCTCCTTTGCGCTCACTCACTCCCCCTTGCTCACTCACTCATTATGTGTCTCCCGTTGCTGCAGACTGCCCTTTTGTACTGGGCTCCTGCCTGCGTTGGTGGCTTTTTCTGCCCACAAAGAAATCTACAGCAGTCCTGACATAGCTCCATCAAGCTTGCTCACTCCCCCTCTCTCACTCGCTCGTTCTATTTCTGCTGGCTCTGCTGGATGGCGTTTTGTACTGGGTTTCTGCCTGTGTAGCCACCTTTTTCTGCCCACAAAGAAATCCGCAGCAGTCACAATAGAGCTGCATTGAGGTTGCTCACTCCCCTTTTCACTCGCTCATTCTGTTTCTCCTGGCGATGCAGGCTGCCCTTTTGTATTGTGCCCCTGCTTCTGTTGGCACCTTTTCCTGCCCACAAAGAAATCTGCAGCAGTCCCGACAGATCTCTACTGAGCTCGCTCTCTCTCACTTCCTGATTCCATTTCTGCTGGCTCTGCAGACTGCCCTTTTGTACTGGGCTCCTGCCTACGTTGTTACCTTTTTCTGCCCACAAAGAAATCCGTGGCTGTCCTGACAGAGCTCCGTTGATGTCGCTCACTCCCCCTTTCTCACATGCGCATTCTGTTTCTCCTGGCACTGCAGACTGCCCTTTGTACTGGGCTCCTGCCTCTGTTGACACCTTTTCTGCCCACAAAGAAATCTGCAGCAGTCCCGACAGAGCTCCGCTGAGCTCACTCACTCCCCCTCACTTGCTCATTCTGTGTCTCCCACTGCTGCAGGCTGCCCTTTTGTACTGGGCTCTTGCCTGTGTTGGCTGCTTTTTCTGCCCACAAAGAAATCTGCAACAGTCCCAACACAGCTCCATTGAGCTAGCTCACTCCACCTTTCTCACTCGCTCATTCCGCTTCTGCCGGCGCTTCTGGCTGGCCTTTTGTACTGGGCTCCTGCCTGCGTTGCCGCCTTTTTCTGTCCGCAAAGAAATCTGCAGCTGGCCCGGTGGTGCTGAGGGTTGAGGTCCTGGACGCCACACCTCATATCACGCCGGTGACCCGGGTTCGGGATCAGACTTGGGTTGCCGGGGGTTGGCCGGGGGGAGAGAGACTGAGCATCCGACAACAGCTCGCCTTCTCCGAGGGCAGGGTGGGTTATCCATCCTGGTGAACAGTGACATCAGGCGGAGGCTGGGGGCATGACAGCTTGTTGGCACCTTGGGGGTTTGATTGGTCACAGGAGGAGACCTGTGGACCAATCACCTCTAGGGGCTGCATCATCAAGTGGGTGAGGACGCTGCGTACGTCGGCGCTCGCGCCTTGACATCAGGACTAGCAACGTCCTCAGAGAATAGGGAAAAATCACCTTCCTGAACTAGGCAGATGGAGCACTGAACCCAGTCCTGATGTACCTCTGACTGCTGCTGCTGTCTAAGTGGACCGGAGAACACATTAAGGTACAGGGGTTCACCCCACTCCGAACCCCACCGGGGGGGTAATCCATGGCAGGAAGAGGGACCAAAGTACCTCATAAGTTGGTGGCAGGGATGGGTTTCATGGGCGACTCCTGAAGGGATGGCTCTGGCAGGAATGTAGGACGGGAAAAAATAAATTTCAAACAAAAAAAAAAAAAAATCTGCAGTAGTCACAATAGAGCTCCATTGAGGTCGCTCACTCACCCCCTCTCACTTGCTCATTCTCTTTATCCCACCGCTGCAGACTGCAGTTTTGTACTGGGCCCCTGCGTGCATTGCTGCCTTTTTCTGCCTACAAAGAAATCCGCAGCAGTCCCAACAGAACTCCGTTGATCTCACTCACTTCCCCTTGCTCACTTGCTCATTCTGTGTCTCCCACTGCTGCAGACTGCCCTTTTGTACCGGGCTCCTGCCAGTGTTGGTGGCTTTTTCTGCCCACAAAGAAATCTACAGCAGTCCCGACACAGCTCCATTGTACTTGCTCAATACCCCTCTCTCACTCGCTTGTTCCGCTTCTGCAGGCGCTGCTTGATGGCCTTTTGTACTGGGCTTCAGCCTGCATAGCCGCCTTTTTCTGCGTACAAAGAAATCTGCAGCAGTCATGATAGAGCTACGTTGAGATCGCTCACTCCCCCTGTCTCACTCACTCATTCTGTTTCTCCTGGCGCTGCAGACTGCCTTTTGAACTGTGCTCCTGCCTCTGTTGGCACCTTTTCCTGCTCACAAAGAAATCTGCAGTAGTCCCGACAGAGCTCTGCTGAACTCGCTCATTCCCCCTCTCTCACATGCTCGTTCCATTTCTGCCGCCGCTCCAGGCTGCCCTTTTGTACTGGGCCCCTGCGTGCATTGCTGCCTTTTTCTGCCCACAAAGAAATCCTCAGCAGTCCCATCAGAGCTCCGTTGAGCTCACTCACTCACTCCCCCTTGCTCACCCACTCATTCTGTGTCTCCCAGTGCTGCAGACTGCCCTTTTATACTGGGCTCCTGCCTGCGTTGGTGGCTTTTTCTGCCCACAAAGAAATCTACAGCTGTCCTGTCATAGCTCCATCGAGCTTGCTCACTCCCCCTCTCTCACTCGCTCGTTCCGTTTCTGCTGGCGCTGCTGGATGGCCTTTTGTACTGGGCTCCTGCCTGCATAGCCACCTTTTTCTGCCCACAAAGAATTCCGCAGCAGTCATGATAGAGCTCCGTTGAGGTTGCTCACTCCCTCTTCCTCACTCGCTCATTCTGTTTCTCCTGGTGATGCAGGCTGCCCTTTTGTACTGTGCTCCTGCATCTGTTGGCACCTTTTCCTACCCACAAAGAAATCTGCAGCAGTCCCGACAGAGCTCTGCTTAGCTCGCTCTCATTCACTTCCTGATTCTGTTTCAGCTGGCGCTGCAGGATGCCCTTTCGTACTGGGCGCCTGACTGTGTTGTTACCTTTTTCTGCCCAAAAAGAAATACGTGGCTGTCCTGACAGAGCTCCTCTGAGGTCGCTCACTCCCCCTCCCTCATTTTCTCATTCTGTGTCTCCCACTGCTGCAAGCTGCCCTTTTGTACTGGGCTCTTGCCTGCATTGGCGGCTTTTTCTGCCCACAAAGAAATCTGCAGCAGTCCCAACACAGCTCCATTAAGCTAGCTCACTCCCCCTCTCTCAATCGCTCATTCTGTTTCTGCCGACGCTTCTGGCTGACCTTATGTACTGGGCTCCTGCCTGCATTGCTGCCTTTTTCTGCCCACAAAGAACTCCGCATCTGAACCGGTGGTGCTGAGGGTTGAGGTGCTGGATGCCACACCTCACACCACGCCGGTGACCCGGGTCCAGGAGCGGACTTGGGCCGCCTGGGGTTGGCCGGGGGGAGAAAGGCTGAGCTCCAAAGACAGCTTGCCTTCTCTGGGAGCAGGGTGGGTTATCCATCCTGGTGAACGGTGACCTCGGGCAGAGGTTGGGGGCATGACAGCTCATCAGCACCTCTGGGGTTTGGTTGGTCACAGGAGGAGACCTTTGGACCAATCAACTCTAGGGCTGCATCATCAAGGGGTGAGGACGCTGCGGACGTCAGTGCTCACACCTTGATATCAGGGCTAGAAACGTCCTCAAAAAATAGGGAAAAATCACCCTCCAGAGCCGGGTAGATGGAGCACCGAACCCAGTCCTGATGTGCCACTGACTGCCGCTGTCTAAGGGGACCAGAGAAGACATTAAGGTACAGGGGCTCACCCCACCCCGAACCCTGCCGTGCGGTAATGCATAGCAGGATGAGGGACCCGGGCAGCACGTAAGTCGGTGGCAGGGATGGGTTTAATGGGCAACTCCCTAAGGGGTGGCTCTGGCAGGAATGTAGGATGGGAAAAATAAATTCCAAACAAAAAAAAAGAAATCTGCAGTAGTCACAATAGAGCTCCGTTGAGGTTGCTCACTCCCACTGTCTCACTCGCTCATTCTGTTTCTCCTGGCACAGCAGGCTGCCAATTTGTAAGGGCTCCTGTCTGAGTTGGTGGCTTTTTCTGCCCACAAAGAAATCCACAGCAGTCCCGACAGAGCTCTGTTGAGGTCGATCACTCCCTGTCTCACTCGCTCATTCTGTTTCTCCTGGCGCTGCAGGCTGCCCTTTTGTACTGGGCTCCTGCCTCTGTTGGCACCTTTTCCTGCCCCCAAAAAAATCTGCAGCAGTCCTGACAGAGCTTTGCTGAACTCGCTCATTCCCCCTCTCTCACATGCTCATTCCGTTTCTGCCACCGCTCTAGGCTGCCCTTTTGTACTGGGCCCTTGCGTGCATTGCAGCCTTTTTCTGCCCACAAAGAAACCCGCGGCAGTCCCAACAGAGCTCCTTTGAGCTCAATCACTCCCCCTTGCTCACTCGCTCATTCTGTGTCTCCCGTTGCTGCAGACTGCCCTTTTGTACTGGGCTCCTGCCTGCGTTGGTGGCTTTTTCTGCCCACAAAGAAATCTACAGCAGTCCTGACATAGCTCCATCGAGCTTGCTCACTCCCCCTCTCTCACTCGCTCGTTCCATTTCTGCTGGCGCTGCTGGATGGCGTTTTGTACTGGGCTCCTGCCTGTGTAGCCGTCTTTTTCTGTCCACAAAGAAATCCGCAGCTGTCACAATAGAGCTGCATTGAGGTTGCTCACTCCCCCTTTCTCACTTGCTCATTCTGTTTCTCCTGGCAATGCAGGCTGCCCTTTTGTACTGTGCCCCTGCTTCTGTTGGCATCTTTTCCTGCCCACAAAGAAATCTGCAGCAGTCCCGACAGAGCTCTACTGAGCTCGCTCTCTCTCACTTCCTGATTCCGTTTCTGCTGGCACTGCAGACTGCCCTTTTGTACTGGGCTCCTGCCTCGTTGTTATCTTTTTCTGCCCACAAAGAAATCCGTGGCTGTCCTGACAGAGCTCCGTTGATGTCGCTCACTCCCCCTTTCTCACATGCGCATTCTGTTTCTCCTGGCACTGCAGACTGCCCTTTTGTACTGGGCTCCTGCCTCTGTTGACACCTTTTTCTGCCCACAAAGAAATCTGCAGCAGTCCCGACCGAGCTCCGCTGAGCTCACTCACTCCCCCCCCACTTGCTCATTCTGTGTCTCCCACTGCTGCAGGCTGCCCATTTGTACTGGGTTCTTGCCTGCGTTTGCTGCTTTTTCTGCCCACAAAGAAATCTGCAGCAGTCCCAACACAGCTCCATTGAGCTACCTCACTCCACCTTTCTCACTCGCTCGTTCCGCTTCTGCCGGCGCTTCTGGCTGGCCTTTTGTACTGGGCTCCTGCCTGCGTTGCCGCCTTTTTCTGTCCACAAAGAAATCTGCAGCTGGCCCGGTGGTGCTGAGGGTTGAGGTGCTGGACGCCACACCTCATATCACGCCGGCAACCCGGGTTCGGGATCAGACTTGGGTTGCCTGGGGTTGGCCGGGGGGAGAGAGGCTGAGCATCCGACAACAGCTCGCCTTCTCCGAGGGCAGGGTGGGTTATCCATCCTGGTGAACAGTGACATCTGGCAGAGGCTGGGGGCATGCCAGCTCGTTGGCACCTTGGGGGTTTGATTGGTCACAGCAGGAGACCTGTGGACCAATCACCTCTAGGGGCTGCATCATCAAGTGGGTGAGGACGCTGCAGACGTCAGCGCTCGCACCTTGATATCAGGACTAGCAACGTCCTCAGAGAATAGGGAAAAATCATCTTCCAGAACAGGGCAGATGGAGCACCGAACCCAGTCCTGATGTACCACTGACTGCTGCTGTCTAAGTGGACCGGAGAACACATTAAGGTACAGGGGTTCACCCCACTCCGAATCCCACCAGGGGGGAGTAATCCGTGGCAGGAAGAGGGACCGAAGTACCTCATAAGTCGGTGGCAGGGATGGGTTTCATGGGCGACTCCTGAAGGGATGGCTCTGGCAGGAATGTAGGAGGGGAAAAAATAAATTTCAAACAAAAAAAAAAAGAAATCTGCAGTAGTCACAATAGAGCTCCATTTAGGTCACTCACTCACCCTCTTTCACTTGCTCATTCTCTTTCTCCCACCGCTGCAGACTGCAGTTTTGTACTGGGCCCCTGCATGCATTGCTGCCTTTTTCTGCCTACAAAGAAATCCGCAGCAGTCCCAACAGAACTCCGTTGATCTCACTCACTTCCCCTTGCTCACTTGCTCATTCTGTGTCTCCCACTGCTGCAGACTGCCCTTTTGTACCGGGCTCCTGCCAGCGTTGTTGGCTTTTTCTGCCCACAAAGAAATCTACAGCAGTCCCGACACAGCTCCATTGTGCTTGCTCAATACCCCTCTCTCACTCGCTTGTTCCGCTTCTGCAGGCGCTGCTTGATGGCCTTTTGTATTGGGCTTCAGCCTGCATAGCCGCCTTTTTCTGCCCACAAAGAAATCTGCAGCAGTCATGATAGAGCTATGTTGAGATCGCTCACTCGACCTGTCTCACTCGCTCATTCTGTTTCTCCTGGCGCTGCAGGCTGCCTTTTGAACTGTGCTCCTGCCTCTGTTGGCACCTTTTCCTGCTCACAAAGAAATCTGCAGTAGTCCCGACAGAGCTCTGCTGAACTCGCTCATTCCCCCTCTCTCACATGCTCGTTCCGTTTCTTCCGCCGCTCCAGGCTGCCCTTTCGTACTGGGCCCCTGCGTGCATTGCTGCCTTTTTCTGCCCACAAAGAAATCCACTGCAGTCCCAACAGAGCTCCGTTGAGCTCACTCACTCACTCCCCCTTGCTCACCCACTCATTCTGTGTCTCCCGGTGCTGCAGACTGCCCTTTTATACTGGGCTCCTGCCTGCGTTGGTGGCTTTTTCTGCCCACAAAGAAATCTACAGCAGTCCTGACATAGCTCCATCGAGCTTGCTTACTCCCCCTCTCTCACTCGCTCATTCCGTTTCTGCTGGCGCTGCTGGATGGCCTTTTGTACTGGTCTCCTGCCTGCGTAGCCACCTATTTCTGCCCACAAAGAATTCCGCAGCAGTCATGATAGAGCTCCGTTGAGGTTGCTCACTCCCTCTTTCTCACTCGCTCATTCTGTTTCTCCTGGTGATGCAGGCTGCCCTTTTGTACTGTGCTCCTGCATCTGTTGGCACCTTTTCCTACCCACAAAGAAATCTGCAGCAGTCCCGACAGAGCTCTGCTGAGCTCGCTCTCATTCACTTCCTGATTCCGTTTCAGCTGGCGCTGCAGGATGCCCTTTTGTACTGGGCTCCTGACTGTGTTGTTACCTTTTTCTGCCCAAAATGAAATCCGCGGCTGTCCTGACAGAGCTCCGCTGGGGTCGCTCACTCCCCCTCCCTCATTTGCTCATTCTGTGCCTCCCACTGCTGCAAGCTGCCCTTTTGTATTGGGCTCTTGCCTGCATTGGCGGCTTTTTCTGCCCACAAAGAAATCTGCAGCAGTCCCAACACAGCTCCATTAAGCTTGCTCACTCCCCCTTTCTCAATCGCTCATTCTGTTTCTGCCGACGCTTCTGGCTGACCTTATGTACTGGGCTCCTGCCTGCATTGCTGCCTTTTTCTGCCCACAAAGAAATCCGCATCTGGCCGCGTGGTGCTGAGGGTTGAGGTGCTGGATGCCACACCTCACACCACGCCGGTGACCCGGGTCCAGGAGCGGAGTTGGTTCGCCTGGGGTTGGCCGGGGGGGAGAAAGGCTGAGCATCCAATGACAGCTTGCCTTCTCTGGGAGCAGGGTGGGTTATCCATCCTGGCGAACGGTGACCTCGGGCAGAGGTTGGGGGCATGACAGCTCATCAGCACCTCTGGGGTTTGGTTGGTCACAGGAGGAGACCTGTGGACCAATCAACTCTAGGGCTGCATCATCAAGGGGTGAGGACGCTGCGGACGTCGGCGCTCACACCTTGATATCAGGGCTAGAAACGTCCTCAAAAAATAGGGAAAAATCACCCTCCAGAGGCGGGTAGATGGAGCACCGAACCCAGTCCTGATGTGCCACTGACTGCCGCTGTCTAAGGGAACCGGAGAAGACATTAAGGTACTGGGGCTCACCCAACCCCGAACCCTGCCGGGCGGTAATGCATGGCAGGATGAGGGACCGAAGCAGCAGTAAGTCGGTGGCAGGATGGGTTTAATGGGCAACTCCCTGAAGGGGTGGCTCTGGCAGGAATGTAGGATGGGAAAAAAAAATTCTAAACAAAAAAGAAATCTGCAGCAGTCTCAATAGGAGCTCCGTTGAGGTTGCTCCACTCCCACTGTCTCACTCACTCATTCTGTTTCTCCTGGCACAGCAGGCTGCGAATTTGTAAGGGCTCCTGCCTGCGTTGGTGGCTTTTTCTGCCCACAAAGAAATCCACAGCAGTCCCGACAGAGCTCCGTTGAGGTCGATCACTCCCTGTCTCACTCGCTCATTCTGTTTCTCCTGGCTCTGCAGGCTGCCCTTTTGTACTGGGCTCCTGCCTCTGTTGGCACCTTTTCCTGCCCCCCAAAAAATCTGCAGCAGTCCTGACAGAGCTCTGCTGAACTCACTCATTCCCCCTCTCTCACATGCTCATTCGTTTTCTGCCACCGCTCCAGGCTGCCCTTTTGTACTGGGCCCCTGCGTGCATTGCAGCCTTTTTCTGCCCACAAAGAAATCTGCGGCAGTCCCAACAGAGCTCCTTTGAGCTCACTCACTCCACCTTGCTCACTCTCTCATTCTGTGTCTCCCGTTGCTGCAGACTGCCCATTTGTACTGGGCTCCTGCCTGCGTTGGTGGCTTTTTCTGCCCACAAAGAAATCTACAGCAGTCCTGACATAGCTCCATCGAGCTTGCTCACTCCCCCTCTCTCACTCGCTCGTTCCGTTTCTGCTGGCGCTGCTGGATGGCGTTTTGTACTGAGCTTCTGCCTGTGTAGCCGCCTTTTTCTGCCCACAAAGAAATCCACAGCAGTCACAATAGAGCTGCTTTGGGGTTGCTCACTCCCCCTTTCTTACTCGCTCATTCTGTTTGTCCTGGCGATGCAGGCTGCCCTTTTGTACTGTGCCCCTGCTTCTGTTGGCACCTTTTCCTGCCCACAAAGAAATCTGCAGCAGTCCCGACAGAGCTCTGCTGAGCTCGCTCTCTCTCACTTGCTGATTCCGTTTCTGCTGGCACTGCAGGCTGCCCTTTTGTACTGGGCTCCTGCCTACGTTGCCGCCTTTTTCTGTCCGCAAAGAAATCTGCAGCTGGCCCGGTGGTGCTGAAGGTTGATGTGCTGGACGCCACACCTCATATCACGCCGGTGACCCGGGTTCAGAATCAGACTTGGCTTCACGGGAGTTGGCCTGGGGAGAGAGGCTGAGCATCCGACGTCAGCTCGCCTTCTCCGAGGGCAGGGTTGGTTATCCATCCTGGTGAACAGTGACATCTGGTGGAGGCTGGGGGCATGACAGCTCGTTGGCAATTTGGGGGTTTGATTGGTCACAGGAGGAGACCTGTGGACCAATCACCTCTAGGGGCTGCATCATCAAGTGGGTGAGTACACTGCGGACGTCGGCGCTCGCGCCTTGACATCAGGACTAGCAACGTCCTCAGAGAATAGGGATAAATCACCTTCCAGAACCGGGCAGATGGAGCACCGAACCCAGTCCTGATGTACCACTGACTGCCGCTGTCTAAGTGGACCGGAGAACACATTAAGGTACAGGGGTTCACCCCACTCCGAACCCCACCGGGGGGGGGTAATCCATGGCAGGAAGAGGGACCGAAGCACCTCGTAAGTCGGTGGCAGGGATGGGTTTCATGGGCGACTCCTGAAGGGATGGCGCTGGCAGGAATGTAGGAGGGGAAAAAATAAATTTCTAACAAAAAAAAAAAGAAATCTGCAGTAGTCACAATAGAGCTCCATTGAGGTCGCTCACTCACCCTCTCTCACTTGCTCATTCTCTTTCTCCCACCGCTGCAGACTGCAGTTTTGTACTGGGCCCCTGCGTGCATTGCAGCCTTTTTCTGCCTACAAAGAAATCCTCAACAGTCCCAACAGAGCTCCGTTGAGCTCACTCACTTCCCCTTGCTCATTTGCTCATTCTGTGACTCCCGCTGCTGCAGACTGCCCTTTTGTACCGGGCTCCTGCCTGCGTTGGTGGGTTTTTCTGCCCTCAAAGAAATCTATAGCAGTCCCGACACAGCTCCTTTGAGCTTGATTACTCCCCCTCTCTCACTAGCTCGTTTTGTTTCTGCAGGCGCTGCTGGATGGCCTTTTGTACTGGGCTCCAGCCTGCATAGCCGCCTTTTTCTGCCCACAAAGAAATCTGCAGCAGTCATGAAAGAGCTCCGTTGAGGTCGCTCACTCCCCCTGTCTCACTCACTCATTCTGTTTCTCCTGGCGCTGCAGGCTGCCTTTTGAACTGTGCTCCTGCCTCTGTTGGCACCTTTTCCTGCTCACAAAGAAATCTGCAGTAGTCCCGACAGAGCTCTGCTGAACTCGCTCACTCCCCCCGTCTCACATGCTTGTTCCGTTTCTGCCGCTGCTCCAGGCTGCCCTTTTGTACTGGGCCCCTGCGTACATTGCTGTCTTTTTCTGCCCACAAAGAAATCCGCAGCAGTCCCAACAGAGCTTCGTTGAGCTCACTCACTCACTCACTCCCTGCTCACTCACTCATTCTGTGTCTCCCGCTGCTGCAGACTGCCCTTTGTACTGGGCTCCTGCCTGCGTTGGTGGCTTTTTCTGCCCACAAAGAAATCTACAGCAGTCCTGACATAGCTCCATCGAGCTTGCTCACTCCCCCTCTCTCACTCGCTCGTTCCGTTTCTGCTGGCGCTGCTGGATGGCCTTTTGTGCTGTTCTCCTGCCTGCGTAGCTACCTTTTTCTGCCCACAAAGAAATCTGCTGCAGTCCCGACAGAGCTCTGCTGAGCTCGCTCTCATTCACTTCCTGATTCCATTTCTGCTGGAGCTGCAGGATGCCCTTTTGTACTGGGCTCCTGACTGAGTTGTTACCTTTTTCTGCCCACAAAGAAATCCGCGGCTGTCCTGACAGAGCTCCGCTGAGGTTGTTCACTCCCCCCCTCCCTCACTTGCTCATTCTGTGTCTCCCACTGCTGCAAGCTGCCCTTTTGTACTGGGCTCTTGCCTGCATTGGCGGCTTTTTCTGCCCACAAAGAAATCTGCAGCAGTCCCAACACAGCTCCATTAAGCTAGCTCACTCCCCCTTTCTCAATCGCTCATTCTGTTTCTGCCGACGCTTCTGGCTGACCTAATGTACTGGGCTCCTGCCTGCATTGCTGCCTTATTCTGCCCACAAAGAAATCCACAGCAGTCCCGACAGATCTCCGTTGAGGTCGATCACTCCCTGTCTCACTGGCTCATTCTGTTTCTCCTGGCTCTGCAGGCTGCCCTTTTGTACTGGGCTCCTGCCTCTGTTGGCACCTTTTCCTGCCCCCCAAAAAATCTGCAGCAGTCCTGACAGAGCTCTGCTGAACTTGCTCATTCCCCCTCTCTCACATGCTCATTCCGTTTCTGCCACCGCTCCAGGCTGCCCTTTTGTACTGGGCCCCAGCATGCATTGCTGCCTTTTTCTGCCCACAAAGAAATCCGCGGCAGTCCCAACAGAGCTCCTTTGAGCTCACTCACTCCCTATTGCTCACTCGCTCATTCTGTGTCTCCCGTTGCAGCAGACTGCCCTTTTGTACTGGGCTCCTGCCTGCGTTGGTGGCTTTTTCTGCCCACAAAGAAATCTACAGCAGTCCTGACATAGCTCCATCGAGCTTGCTCACTCCCCCTCTCTCACTCGCTCGTTCCGTTTCTGCTGGCGCTGCTGGATGGCTTTTTGTACTGTGCTCCTGCATGCTTAGCTACCTTTTTCTGCCCACACAGAAATCTGCAGCAGTCCCGACAGAGCTTTGCTGAGCTCGCTCTCATTCACTTCCTGATTCCGTTTCTGCTGGCGCTGCAGGATGCCCTTTTGTACTGGGCTCCTGACTGTTGTTACCTTTTTCTGCCCACAAAGAAATCCGTGGCTGTCCTGACAGAGCTCCGCTGAGGTCGTTCACTCCCCCTCCCTCACTTGCTCATTCTGTGTCTCCCACTGCTGCAAGCTGCCCTTTTGTACTGGGCTCTTGCCTGCATTGGCAGCTTTTTCTGCCCACAAAGAAATCTGCAGCAGTCCCAACACAGCTCCATTAAGCTAGCTCACTCCTCCTTTCTGAATCGCTCATTCTGTTTCTGCCGACGCTTCTGGCTGACCTTATGTACTGGGCTCCTGCCTGCATTGCTGCCTTTTTCTGCCCACAAAGAAATCCGCATCTGGCACGGTGGTGCTGAGGGTTGAGGTGCTGGATGCCACACCTCACACCATGCCGGTGACCCGGGTCCAAGAGCGGACCTGGGTCGCCTGGGGTTGGCCGGGGGGAGAAAGGCTGAGCATCCAATGACAGCTTGCCTTCTCTTGGAGCAGGGTGGGTTATCCATCCTGGCGAACGGTGACCTCGGGCAGAGGTTGGGGCCAAGACAGCTCTTCAGCACCTCTGGGGTTTGGTTGGTCACAGGAGGAGACCTGAGGACCAATCAGCTCTAGGGCTGCATCATCAAGGGGTGAGGACGCTGCGGACGTCGGCGCTCACACCTTGATATCAGGGCTAGAAACGTCCTCAAAAAATAGGGAAAAATCACCCTCCAGAGCCAGGTAGATGGAGCACCGAACCCAGTCCTGATGTGCCACTGACTGCCGCTGTCTAAGGGGACCGGAGAAGACATTAAGGTACAGGGGCTCACCCCACCTCGAACCCTGCCGGGCGGTAATGCCTGGCAGGATGAGGGACCCGAGCAGCACGTAAGTCGGTGGCAGGGATGGGTTTAATGGGCAACTCCCTAAGGGGTGGCTCTGGCAGGAATGTAGGATGGGAAAAATAAATTCCAAACAAAAAAAAAGAAATCTGCAGCAGTCACAATAGAGCTCCGTTGAGGTTGCTCACTCCCCCTGTCTCTCTCGCTCATTCTGTTTCTCCTGGCACAGCAGGCTGCCAATTTGTAAGGACTCCTGCCTGCGTTGGTGGCTTTTTCTGCCCACAAAGAAATCCACAGCAGTCCCGACAGAGCTCCGTTGAGGTCGATCACTCCCTGTCTCACTCCCTCATTCTGTTTCTCCTGGCTCTGCAGGCTGCCCTTTTGTACTGGGCTCCTGCCTCTGTAGGCACCATTTCCTGCCCCCCAAAAAATCTGCAGCAGTCCTGACAGAGCTCTGCTGAACTCGCTCATTCCCCCTCTCTCACATGCTCATTCCGTTTCTGCCACCGCTCCAGGTTGCCCTTTTGTACTTGGCCCTTGCGTGCATTGCAGCCTTTTTCTGCCCACAAAGAAATCTGCGGCAGTCCCAACAGAGCTCCGTTGAGCTCACTCACTCCCTCCCCCTTGCTCACTCGCTCATTCTATGTCTCCTATGCTGCAGACTGCCCTTTTGTACTGGGCTCCTGCCTGCGTTGGTGGCATTTTCTGCCCACAAAGAAATCTACAGCAGTCCTGACATAGCTCCATCGAGCTTGCTCACTCCCTCTCTCACTTTCTCGTTCCCGTTTCTGCTGGCGCTGCTGGATGGCCTTTTGTACTGTGCTCACCTGCTTATCTACCTTTTCTGCCGACAGGAAATCTGCTGCAGTCCGACAGAGCTTTGCTGAGCTATTCCATATCACTTCCTGATTCCGTTTCTGCTGGCTCTGCAGGATGCCCTATTGTACGGTGCTCCTGACTGTTGTTACCTTTTTCTGCCCACAAAGAAATCCGCGGCTGTCCTGACAGAGGTCCGCTGAGGTCGTTCACTCCCCCTGCCTCACTTGCTCATTCTGTGTCTCCCCCTGCTGCAAGCTGCCCTTTTGTACTGGGCTCTTGCCTGAATTGGTGGCTTTTTCTGCCCACAAAGAAATCTGCAGCAGTCCCAACACAGCTCCATTATGCTAGCTCACTCCCCCTTCTCAATCGCTCATTCTGTTTCTGCCGACGCTCTGGCTTTGACCTTATGTACTGGGCTCCTGCCTGCATTGCTGCCTTTTTTGCCCACAAAGAACCGCATCTGGCCTGGTGGTGCTGAGGTTGAGGTGCTGGATGCCACACCTCACCGCCAAGAGGTGACCCGGTCCAGGAGCCGCACGTTGGTCGCCTGGGGTTGGCTGGGGAGAAAGGCTGAGCATCTAATGACAGCTTGCCTCTCTGGGAGCAGGGTGGGTTATCCATCTGGCGAACGGTGACCTCGGGCAGAGGTTGGGGCAAGACAGCTCATCAGCACCTTGTGTTTGCTTGGTCACAGGAGGAGACCTGGACCAAACAACCTAGGGTTGCATCATCGGGGTGAGACGCGGGATGTCGGCGCCACACCTTGATATCAGGGCTAGAAACGTCCTCAAAAAATAGGGAAAATCACCCTCCTGAGCCGGGTAGATGGAGCACCCGAACCCAGTCCTGATGTGCCACTGACTGCCGCTGTCTAAGGGGACCCGGAAAGACATTAAGGTGCAGGGCTCACCTCACCTCGAACCCCTGTCATGGCGTAATGCATGGCAGGATGAGGGACCGGAGCAGCACGTAAGTCGGTGGCAGGATGGGTTTAATGGGCAACTCCTAAGGGGTGGCTCTGCAGGAATGTTGGATGGAAAAATAAATTCCAAAGAAAAAAAGAAATCTGCAGCAGTCACAATAGAGTTCGTTGAGGTTGCTTCACTCCCACTGTCTCACCTCGCTCATTCTGTTCTCCTGGCACAGCAGGCTGCCAATTTGTAGGGGCTCCTGCCTGCGTTGGTGGCTTTTCTGCCCACAAAGAAATCCATAGCAGTCCCGACAGAGTCTGTGAGGTCGATCCTCCCTGTCTCACCTCGCTTTCTTGCTTCTCCTGGCTCTGCAGGCTGCCCTTTGTACTGGGCTCCTGCCTCTGTTGGCACCTTTCCTGTCCCCCAAAAATCTGCAGCAGTCCTGACAGAGCTCTGCTGAACTCCGCTCATTCCCTCTCTCACATGCTCATTCCGCTTCTGCCACCACTCCAGGCTGCCATTTGTACCGGCCCCCTGCGTGCATTGCAGCCTTTTCTGCCCACAAAGTCTCTGCGGCAGTCCCAGCAGGGCTCCTTTGAGGCTCACCTCCTCCCCCTGCTCACTCTCTCATTCTGTGTCTCCCTTGCTGCAGACTGCCCTTTTGTACTGGGCTCCTGCCTGTGTTGGTGGCTTTTTCTGCCCTCAAAGAAATCTACAGCAGTCCTGACATAGCTCCATCGAGCTTGCTCACTCCCCGTCTCTCACTCGCTCGTTCCATTTCTACTGGCGCTGCTGGATGGCGTTTTGTACTGGGCTTCTGCCTGTGTAGCCGCCTTTTTCTGCCCACAAAGAAATCCGCAGCAGTCACAATAGAGCTGAATTGAGGTTGCTCACTCCCCCTTTCTCACTCGCTCATTCTGTTTCTCCTGGCGATGCAGGCTGCCCTTTTGTACTGTGCCCCTGCTTCTGTTGGCACCTTTTCCTGCCCACAAAGAAATCAGCAGCAGTCCCGACAGAGCTCTACTGAGCTCGCTCTCTCTCACTTCCTGATTCGCTTCTGCTGGCATTGCAGACTGCCCTTTGTACTGGGCTCCTGCCTACGTTGTTACCTTTTTCTGCCCTCAAAGAAATCCGTGGCTGTCCTGACAGAGCTCCGTTGATGTCGCCTACTCCCCCTTTCTCACATGCGCATTCTGTTTCTCCTGGCACTGCAGGATGCCCTATTGTACTGGGTTCCTGCCTCTTTTGACACCTTTTTCTGCCCACAAAGAAATCTGCAGCAGTCCCGACAGATCTCCGCTGAGCTCACTCACTCCCCCTCCCTCACTTGCTCATTCTGTGTCTCCCACTGCTGCAGGCTGCCCTTTTGTACTGGGCTCTTGCCTGCGTTGGCAGCTTTTTCTGCCCACAAAAAAATCTGCAGCAGTCCCAACACAGCTCCATTGAGCTACCTCACCCACCTTTCTCACTCGCCTGCTCCGTCCTGTCGGGCGCTTCTGGCTGGCCTTTTGTACTGGGCTCCTGCCTGCTGCCGCCTCTTTTCTGTCTGCAAAGAAATCTGCAGCTGGCCCGGTGGTGCTGAGGGTTGAGGTGCTGGACGCCACACCTCATATCACGCCGGCGACCCGGGTTCGAGATCAGACTTGGGTTGCCGGGGGTTGGCCGGGGGGAGAGAGGCTGAGCATCCGACGACAGCTCGCCTTCTCCGAGGGCAAGGTGGGTTATCCATCCTGGTGAACAGTGACATCTGGCGGAGGCTGGGGGCATGCCAGCTCATTGGCACCTTGGGGGTTTGATTGGTCACAGGAGGAGACCTGTGGACCAATCACCTCTAGGGGCTGCATCATCAAGTGGGTGAGGATGCTGCGGACGTCGGCGCTCGCGCCTTGACATCAGGACTAGCAACGTCCTCAGAGAATAGGGAAAAATCACCTTCCAGAACCGGGCAGATGGAGCACCGAACCCAGTCCTGATGTACCACTGACTGCTGCTGTCTAAGTTTACCGGAGAACTCATTAAGGTACAGGGGTTCACCCACTCGAATCCACCGGGGTAATCCATGGCAGGAAGAGGGACCGGTACCTCATGTCGGTGGCAGGGATGGGTTTCATGGGCGACTCCTGAAGGGATGGTTCTGGCAGGAATGTAGGAGGGGAAAAAATAAATTTCAAACAAAAAAAAAAAGAAATCTGCAGTATCACAATAGAGCTCCATTGAGGTCGCTCACTCACCCCCTCTCACTTGCTCATTCTCTTTCTCCCACCGCTGCAGACTGCAGTTTTGTACTGGGCCCCTGCGTGCATTGCTGCCTTTTTCTGCCTACAAAGAAATCCGCAGCAGTCCCAACAGAACTCTGTTGAGCTCACTCACTTCCCCTTGCTCACTTGCTCATTCTGTGTCTCCCACTGTTGCAGACTGCCCTTTTGTACCGGGCTCCTGCCAGTGTTGGTGGCTTTTTCTGCCCACAAAGAAATCTACAGCAGTCCCAACACAGCTCCATTGTGCTTGCTCAATACCCCCTCTCACTCGCTTGTTCCGCTTCTGCAGGTGCTGCTTGATGGCCTTTTGTACTGGGCTTCAGCCTGCATAGCCGCCTTTTTCTGCCCACAAAGAAATCTGCAGCAGTCATGATAGAGCTATGTTGAGATCGCTCACTCCCCCTGTCTCACTCGCTCATTCTGTTTCTCCTGGCGCTGCAGGCTGCCTTTTGAACTGTGCTCCTGCCTCTGTTGGCACCTTTTCCTGCTCACAAAGAAATCTGCAGTAGTCCCGACAGAGCTCTGCTGAACTCGCTCATTCCCCCTCTCTCACATGCTCGTTCTTTCTGCTCCGCGCCCAGGCTGCCCTTTGTACTGGGCCCCTGCGTGATTGCTGCCTTTTCTGCCCACAAAGAAACACGAGTAGTCCCAAAGAGCTCCGTTGAGCTCACTCACTCACTCCCCCTTGCTCACCCACTCATTCTGTGTCTCCTGGTGCTGCAGACTGCCCTTTTATACTGGGCTCCTGCCTGCGTTGGAGGCTTTTTCTGCCCACAAAGAAATCTACAGCAGTCCTGACATAGCTCCATCGAGCTTGCTCACTCCCCCTCTCTCACTCGCTCGTTCCGTTTCTGCTGGCGCTGCTGGATGGCCTTTTGTACTGGGCTCCTGCCTGCGTAGCCACCTTTTTCTGCCCACAAACAATTCTGCAGCAGTCATGATAGAGCTCCGTTGAGGTTGCTCACTCCCTCTTCCTCACTCGCTCATTCTGTTTCTCCTGTTGATGCAGGCTGCCATTTTGTACTGTGCTCCTGCATCTGTTGGCACCTTTTCCTACCCACAAAGAAATCTGCATCAGTCACGACAGAGCTCTGCTGAGCTCGCTCTCATTCACTTCCTGATTCCGTTTCAGCTGGTGCTGCAGGATGCCCTTTTGTACTGGGCTCCTGACTGTGTTGTTACCTTTTTCTGCCCAAAAAGAAATCCTCTGCTGTCCTGACAGAGCTCTGCTGAGGTCGCTCACTACCCCTCCCTCATTTGCTCATTCTGTGTCTCCCACTGCTGCAAGCTGCCCTTTTGTACTGGGCTCTTGCCTGCATTGGCGGCTTTTTCTGCCCACAAAGAAATCTGCAGCAGTCCCAACACAGCTCCATTAAGCTAGCTCACTCCCCCTTTCTCAATCGCTCATTCAGTTTCTGCCGACGCTTCTGGCTGACCTTATGTACTGGGCTCCTGCCTGCATTGCTGCCTTTTTCTGCCCACAAAGAACTCCACATCTGGCCCGGTGGTGCTGAGGATTGAGGTGCTGGATGCCACACCTCACACCACGCCGGTGACCCGGGTCCAGGAGCGGACTTGGGTCGCCTGGGGTTGGCCGGGGGGAGAAAGGCTGAGCGCCCAACGACAGCTTGCCTTCTCTGGGAGCAGGGTGGGTTATCCATCCAGGTGAACGGTGACCTCGGGCAGAGGTTGGGGGCATGACAGCTCATCAGCACCTCTGGGGTTTGGTTGGTCACAGGAGGAGACCTGTGGACCAATCAACTCTAGGGCTGCATCATCAAGGGGTGAGGACGCTGCGGACGTCGGCGCTCACACCTTGATATCAGGGCTAGAAACGTCCTCAAAAAATAGGGAAAAATCACCCTCCAGAGCCGGGTAGACAGAGCACCGAACCCAGTCCTGATGTGCCACTTACTGCCGCTGTCTAAGGGGACCGGAGAAGACATTAAGGTACAGGGGCTCACCCCACCCCGAACCCTGCCGTGCGGTAATGCATGGCAGGATGAGGGACCTGAGCAGCACGAAAGTCGGTGGCAGGGATGGGTTTAATGGGCAACTCCCTAAGGGGTGGCTCTGGCAGGAATGTAGGATGGGAAAAATAAATTCCAAACAAAAAAAAAGAAATCTGCAGCAGTCACAATAGAGCTCCGTTGAGGTTGCTCACTCCCACTGTCTCACTCGCTCATTCTGTTTCTCCTGGCACAGCAGTCTGCCAATTTGTAAGAGCTCCTGCCTGCGTTGGTGGCTTTTTATGCCCACAAAGAAATCCACAGCAGTCCCGACAGAGCTCCGTTGAGGTTGATCACTCCCTGTCTCACTCGCTCATTCTGTTTCTCCTGGCTCTGCAGGCTGCCCTTTTGTACTAGCTCCTGCCTCTGTTGGCACCTTTTCCTGCCCCCAAAAAAATCTGCAGCAGTCCTGACAGAGCTCTGCTGAACTCGCTCATTCCCCCTCTCTCACATGCTCATTCCGTTTCTGCCACGCTCCAGGCTACCCTTTGTACTGGGCCCTCATTGCATTGCAGCCTTTTTCTGCCCTACAAAGAAAATCCATGGCAGTCCCAACAGAGCTCCTTTGAGCTCACTCACTCCCCCTTGCTCATTCTGTGTCTCCCGTTGCTGCAGACTGCCCTTTTGTACTGGGCTCCTGCCTACGTTGTTACCTTTTTCTGCCCACAAAGAAATCCGCGGCTGTCCTGACAGAGCTCCGTTGATGTCACTCACTCTCCCTTCTTACATGCGCATTCTGTTTCTCCTGGCTCTGCAGGCTGCCCTTTTGTACTGGGCTCCTGCCTCTGTTGACACCTTTTTCTGGGCCCCTGCGTGCATTGCTGCCTTTTTCTGCCTACAAAGAAATCCACAGCAGTCCCAACAGAACTCCGCTGAGCTCACTCACTTACCCTTGCTCACTTGCTCATTCTGTGTCTCCCACTGCTGCAGACTGCCCTTTTGTACCGGGCTCCTGCCAGCGTTGGTGGCTTTTTCTGCCCACAAAGAAATCTACAGCAGTCCCGACACAGCTAAATTGTGCTTGCTCAATACCCCTCTCTCACTCGCTTGTTCCGCTTCTGCAGGCGCTGCTTGATGGCCTTTTGTACTG
The DNA here is from genome assembly GCA_016271365.2 of Neoceratodus forsteri. Classification (NCBI taxonomy): domain Eukaryota; kingdom Metazoa; phylum Chordata; order Ceratodontiformes; family Ceratodontidae; genus Neoceratodus; species Neoceratodus forsteri. Next base: position 348,527,416 of record JADMNL010000023.1, read on the forward strand.
GGCTTCAGCCTGCATAGCCGCCTCTTCTGCCCACAAAGAAATCTGTGGCAGTCACGATAGAGCTACTTGAGATCGCTCACCCCCGTCTCACTGGCCATTCTGTTTCTCCTGGCGCTGCAGGCTGCCTTTTGAACTGTGCTCCTGCCTCTGTTGGCACCTTTTCCTGCTCACAAAGAAATCTGCAGTAGTCCGACAGAGCTCTGCTGAACTCGCTCATTCCCCTCTCTCATGTGGTAACCCCTAGATGGCGCTATCCCAGGGGCTACTACCCCTGCCTGATTTGCCACTAACAGGTTGAGGGGCCTGGATCCAATACGGGTGCCTCCACCCAGAGGTCAGGGTTTGCAATAGTTAAACTAACTTGGTCACAGCCCCTGGGACACTGCAACCCCCCTTCTTCCCACTAGTGGCCCACACAATATATCAGAATTACCTTCACAGTATACACTCTACCCCAGGTCTGGTTCCAGCACTGGGACCTCCTAGAATGAGATACAGTGCAACAATCACAGTACAGTATTTTAACATAGACAAACACCCTGTGGCAGTATAACTTTGCTGAAACAAGCAGCTCTGATTTATTTAGGGATATAACAAGGACAGGGGAAATCAGGTTAATTAGCTTATCACTCTAATAATTCATTTATGGCTCTGTGCACAGGCCTATCCCTATCAGTTACTGTCCCTGGGTACCCAAGCCCTAAGTGGCTAGTCCAAACCGTGGCAGCTGGTAGGGGCCCTTCACACAGAGAAAAGGAGAATTAAAACAGTCAGCAGTACAGTAATTCCATTTGGATTTAATGTGGCACCAACAGGGAGCAACCCTGAATTAGTACTCACGACTCCAAATAAGATAGGGTCCTTCAATGTCAGCAGGGCTCACTTGAGGTACACAAACCCCTTCACACATCCATATAAAAGAAAGTACTATACCAGGCAGGCTGCATCTGTATCCCGATCGCAATTACTGCACAATACCCGGGAGACACACAGCAGATTCAGTTCCTGACAGACCGAGTGCAATTTTCAGCAATTCTTCCAGTCTTCTACAGGGTGAGCCTGGTTTCTACTCTTCAGAGATCCTTTGATTCTTTTCACAGGACGGATTCAGTCCCAATAAGCTGTTACACAAGCTGCAGACCGAACTCTGGGCTCTCACACGCTTTTTGACTAAAACTGCACACTGAAAAAGCACAGGGCTCCTTCCTTCTTCACTGCCAAAGCTCAACTGAACTCCAACTGACGCAAACCGGCACTTCCTTTGAGTTCCTCCCAGTTCTTGACTGGATTGGCTGTCACCACAATAGACTGCTGCTGTTGGTCCAAAAGGCACTGAAGTCTAAACTACATCTCCCAGAGTCACTGCCCATACAATCCTCTTGTGGCTGGCTCAGATTATGAGTCCAAGGTATCATTTTAGAGCTAGCTTACCCCACACTGATTGGTCCAGTTCAGCAGTTCAAAACTAGAATGGGGAACTAGCAGACACAGTTCTGACTGCAAAGAAAGCAGGTTAGACAAACTGTACTTCATTATTACTCTAAATAATTTCTGGCAAACAGTTACATCTTTCAGATAGGTTCCCTTTGCACTCCTAGTGACTGCAAAATGAAGTGAATTGGCAGCAGCCTCGAGTGGTACCTCAGAGAAGCACACAGTCCCCCATACAAATTCAATTATGTCTGCAAGCAGACAGCTCTTAAGAGACAGTACCAGAGGCTCTAAAACACTCACTGATAAATGGCTTAAATGCCAAACACCATTCAGGCTTGGAGCATTCAAGGCAAGCTCCTGGAAGTCTTTGGGAACCCCCATTTGCAGGGGGTTACACCCTTCCTGGTCTGGGAAAGCTTGACGTCCGGGGCCAAGCAAGTACCCCATAAGTTTCAACTGCAACCATATACATTTGCATTAGGCTCGCTTATGTAATCATCAGTCAATATATCATTTTACCAAGAACACATTTCTGAAACATTGCAGTACGTCACTTTTTACAAGTATTACATACACATTGTACCATAACCCAAGCACAATTTTGTACATGAAACCTGGAAGAGGGGCCTTTCTCCATCAGTTACCTTTGGGGCTGGATGTGCAAGGGCACCATACTTAGAGGGCAACACAAGTAACTTGGAGTTAGCACTGATGCTCAGTTTGGGCAATGAGCTCGGGACACATACATCCCTTTATGGACAACATTGAGAGGCAAGTCCACAGGCCTCCCAAGTGAATCATAACTGAGGTGCACCACAGGCTTTACAGCTCGACCAGTCTTTCTAGGGGGAACTGTTATAGTCTCTGCACTCTGAGCCTCATTTTCAGCATTGTCCTCACTTGTCAGGGGAGTCTCCATGGGGGTAGAGGGCTAGAACCTGGGGCACCTTTCAGCTCCAGGAGTTACAGTTTCTGAGTCCACAACATTTGGCTCGCATGGAGAGCTTTCGGACACTGGCAGTGGACTGTCAGGCACTCAAAATACTCTTCTTGTTCGGGTGTATCACCAGTCTGCCCCAATCTATCATTTTCTCCCTGAAAGCTCAAACAGTTCAACCATGCACAATGATTCCATTTCATCTGATCTGATGCTTTGCACTTCACTTTCTGGGAGCATTGGTCCAGGGATGAAGCTGGGGGCTAGACAGTCCAGAAGGCCCAGCTTTGTCTCCAGTATTGACTAGGGATTGCCCTCAAACAATTGACTCAGTTCGTAAGAAGGATAGTATTCAAAGTCACTCTCACTTTCTTCCGATATGGACTGACAGTCATGCTCAACTGGGACTTGTGGAGGGAACACTTTAACTTTGCTTCTGTAGGTGCAGACTTTCTTGATCTTTTCTTAGCAGCAGCTCTAGTCACTGGTCCAGAGGCATCTTCTAGGGCTCAGACTCAATTAAGATTTGTCCAATGGGCAGTAAATGATTTCTATGCATTGTTTTACATCTTTTGAATTATTCTCAGGCCTTACTTTGTACACTGGCAGATCATCTAGTTTGCCCACTACAATGTGAGGGAGATGGTGCCATCTGTCAGCAATCTTGTGCTTGCCATGCAGTCCCAGATTTCTTAGCAATACCCGATCTCCTCCCAGTACACCACCACCAGCTGCACAGCCACTTCTGTCGGGTACCCATTTTTTTCTTAACAGTGGTTCGCAGAATATGGCCACTAGAGGACACACAATCCCAGCGGTGAGCCTCCAAGATGTAACCCTAGATGGCGCATCCCAGGGGCTACTACCCTGCCTGATTTGCCACTAACAGGTTGAGGGGCCTGGATCCAATGGCGGGTGCCTCCACCCAGAGGTCAGGGTTTGCAATAGTTAAAACTAATCTTGGTCACAGCCTCTGGGACACTGCAACCCCTTCTTCCCACTAGTGGCCCACACAATATATCAGAATTACCTTCCAGCATACACTTACCCCCAGGTCTGGTTCCGCACTGGGACCTCCTGTGAAATGAGATACAGTGCAACAATCACAGTACAGTACTTTAACATAGACAAATACCTCAGGCAGTATAACTTTGCTGAAACAAGCAGCTCTGATTTATTTAGGGGGATATAACAAGGACAGGGGAAATCAGGTTAATTAGCTTATCACCTAATAATCTACTCTATGGCTCTGTGCACAGGCCTATCCCTATCAGTTACTGTCCCTGGTGTACCCAAGCCCTAGTGGCTAGTCCAAACGTGGCAGCTGGTAGGGGCCCTTTCACACAGAGAAAAGGAGAATTAAACAGTCAGCAGTACAGTAATTCCATTTGATTTAATGTGGCAATTCAACAGGGAGCAACCCTGAATTAGTACTCAGACTCCAAATAAGATAGGGTCCTTCAATGTCAGCAGGGCTCACTTGAGGTACACAAACCTCTTCACACATCCATATAAAAGAAAGTACCTATACCAGGCAGGCTGCATCTGTATCCCGATCGCAATTACTGCACAATACCCGGGAGAACACACAGCAGATTCAGTTCCTGACAGACGGAGTGCAATTTTCAGCAATTCTTCCAGTCTTCTACAGGGTGAGCCTGGTTTCTACTCTTCAGAGATCCTTTGATTCTTTTCACAGGCCAGATTCAGTCCTAACAAAGCTGTTACACAAGCTGCAGACCGGAACTCTGGGCCCTTACACGTTTTTTGACTAAAACTGCACACTGAAAAAAGCACAGGGCTCCTTCCTTCTTCACTGCCAAAGCTCAACTGAACTCCAACTGCCGAACAGGCACTTCCTTTGAGTTCCTCCCAGTTCTTGACTGGATTGGCTGTCACTCACAATAGACTGCTGCTGTTGGTCCAAAAAGGCACTGAAGTCTAAACTACATCTCCCAGAGTCACTGCCCATACAATCCTCTGTGGCTGGCTCAGATTATGAGTCCAAGGCATCATTTTAGAGCTAGCTTACCCACACTGATTGGTCCAGTTCAGCAGTTCAAAACTAGAATGGGGAACTAGCAGACACAGTTCTGACTGCAAAAGCAGAGTTAGACAAACCTGAATTTCATTATTACTCTAAATAATTTCTGGCAAACAGTTACATCTTTCAGATAGGTTCCCTTTGCACTCTAGTGACTGCAAAAAAGAAGTGAATTGGCAGCAGCTCGAGTGGTACTCAGAGAAGCACACAGTCCCCCATACAAACTAATTATGTCTGCTAAGCAGACAGCTCTTAAAGAGACAGTACCAGAGGCTCTAAAACACTCACTGATAAATGGCTTAAATGCCAAACACCATTCAGGCTTGAGACATTCAAGCAAGCTCCTGGAAGTCTTTTGGGAACCCCCATTTGCAGGGGGGTTACACATGCTCGTTCCGTTTCTGCCGCCGCTCCAGGCTGCCCTTTTGTACTGGGCCCCTGCGTGCATTGCTGCCTTTTTCTGCCCACAAAGAAATCCGCAGCAGTCCCAACAGAGCTCCGTTGAGCTCACTCACTCACTCCCCCTTGCTCACCCTCTCATTCTGTGTCACCCGGTGCTGCAGACTGCCCTTTTATACTGGGCTCCTGCCTGCGTTGGTGGCTTTTTCTGCCCACAAAGAAATCTACAGCATTCCTGACATAGCTCCATCGAGCTTGCTAACTCCCCCTCTCTCACTCGCTCATTCCGTTTCTGCTGGCGCTGCTGGATGGCCTTTTGTACTGGGCTCCTGCCTGCGTAGCCACCTTTTTCTGCCCACAAAGAATTCCGCAGCAGTCATGATAGAGCTCCGTTGAGGTTGCTCACTCCCTCTTTCTCACTCGCTCATTCTGTTTCTCCTGGTGATGCAGGCTGCCCTTCTGTACTGTGCTCCTGCATCTGTTGGCACCTTTTCCTACCCACAAAGAAATCTGCAGTAGTCCCAACAGAGCTCTGCTGAACTCGCTCATTCCCCCTCTCTCACATGCTCATTCTGTTTCTGCCACCACTCCAGGCTGCCCTTTTGTACTGTGCCCCTGCGTGCATTGCTGCCTTTTTCTGCCCACAAAGAAATCCCCAGCAGTCCCAACAGAGCTCTGTTGAGCTCACTCCCCCTTGCTCACTCACTCATTCTGTGTCTCCCGCTGCTGCAGACTGCCCTTTTGTACTGGTCTCCTGCCTGCATTGGTGGCTTTTTCTGCCCTCAAAGAAATCTACAGCAGTCCTGACATAGCTCCATCGAGCTTGCTCACTCTCCCCCTCTCACTCCCTCATTCCGTTTCTGCTGGCGCTGCTGGATGGCCTTTTGTACTGGGCTCCTGCTTGCGTAGCCACCTTTTTATGCCCACAAAGAATTCTGCAGCGGTCACGATAGAGCTCCGTTGAGGTTGCTCACTCCCTCTTTCTCACTCTCATTCTGTTTCTCCTGGTGCTGCAAGCTGCCCTTTTGTACTGTTCTCCTGCCTCTGTTGGCACCTTTTCCTACCCACAAAGAAATCTTCAGCAGTCCCGACAGAGCTCTGCTGAGCCCACTCTCTCTCACTTCCTGATTCCGTTTCTGCTGGCGCTGCAGGCTGGCCTTTTGTACTGGGCTCCTGCCTGCGTAGTTACCTTTTCTGCCCACAAAGAAATCCACGGCTGTCCTGACAGAGCTCCACTGAGGTTGCTCACTCACCCTGTCTCACATACTCATTCTGTTTCTCCTGGCACTGCAGGCTGCCCTTTTGTACTGTGCTCCTGCATCTGTTGGCACCTTTTCCTACCCACAAAGAAATCTGCAGCAGTCCCGACAGAGCTCTGCTGAGCTCGCTCTCATTCACTTCCTGATTCCGTTTCAGCTGGTGCTGCAGGATGCCCTTTTGTACTGGGCTCCTGACTGTGTTGTTACCTTTTTCTGCCCAAAAAGAAATCCGCGGCTGTCCTGACAGAGCTCCGCTGAGGTCGCACACTCCCCCTCCCTCATTTGCTCATTCTGTGTCTCCCACTGCTGCAAGCTGCCCTTTTGTACTGGGCTCTTGCCTGCATTGGCGGCTTTTTCTGCCCACAAAGAAATCTACAGCAGTCCCAACACAGCTCCATTATGCTAGCTCACTCCCCCTTTCTCAATCGCTCGTTCTGTTTCTGCCGACGCTTCTGGCTGACGTTATGTACTGGGCTCCTGCCTGCATTGCTGCCTTTTTCTGCCCACAATGAAATCCGCATCTGGCCCGGTGGTGCTGAGTGTTGAGGTGCTGGATGCCACACCTCACACCATGCCGGTGACCCGGGTCTGGGAGCAGACTTGGGTCGCATGGGGTTGGCCGGGGGGAGAAAGGCTGAGCGTCCAACGACAGCTTGCCTTCTCTGGGAGCAGGGTGGGTTATCCATCCTGGTGAACGGTGATCTCGGGCAGAGGCTGGGGGCATGACAGCTCATCAGCACCTCTGGGGTTTGGTTGGTCACAGGAGGAGACCTGTGGACCAATCAACTCTAGGGGCTGCATCATCACGGGGTGAGGAAGCTGCGGACGTCGGTGCTCGCACCTTGATATCAGGGCTAGCAACGTCCACAAAAAATAGGGAAAAATCACCCTATAGAGCTGGGTAGACGGAGCACTGAACCCAGTCCTGATGTGCCACTGACTGACGCTGTCTAAGGGGACCGGAGAAGACATTAAGGTACTGGGGTTCACCCCATCCCGAACCCTGCTGGGCGGTAATCCATGGCAGGATGAGGGACCCGAGCAGCACGTAAGTCGGTGGCAGGGATGGGTTTAATGGGCAACTCCCTAAGGGGTGGCTCTGGCAGGAGCGTAGGATGGGAAAAAAAAAATTCCAAACAAAAAAAAAGAAATCTGCAGCTGTCACAATAGAGCTCCGTTGAGGTCGCTCACTCCCCCTGTCTCACCCGCTCATTCTGTTTCTCTTGGCACTGCAGGCTGCCAATTTGTACTGGGCTCCTGCCTGCATTGGTGGCTTTTCCTGCCCACAAAGAAATCTACAGCAGTCCTGACATAGCTTCATCGAGCTTGCTCACTCCCCCTCTCTCACTCGCTCATTCCATTTCTGCTGGCGCTGCTGGATGGCCTTTTGTACTGGGCTCCTGCCTGTGTAGCCGTCTTTTTCTGCCCACAAAGAAATCCGCAGTAGTCACGATAGAGCTCCGTTGAGGTTGCTCACTCCCCCTTTCTCACTCGCTCATTCTGTTTCTCCTGGCGCTGCAGGCTGCCCTTTTGTACTGTGCTCCTGCCTCTGTTGGTACCTTTTCCTGCCCACAAAGAAATCTGCAGCAGTCCCGACAGAGCTCTGCTGAGCTCGCTCTCTCTCACTTCCTGATTCCGTTTCTGCTGGCGCTGCAGACTGCCCTTTTGTACTGGGCTCCTGCCTACGTTGTTACCTTTTTCTACCCACAAAGAAATCCGCGGCTGTCCTGACAGAGCTCCGTTGAGGTCGCTCACTCCCTCTGTCTCACATGTTCATTCTGTTTCTCCTGGCACTGCAGGCTGCCCTTTTGTACTGGGCTCCTGCCTCTGTTGACACCTTTTTCTGCCCACAAAGAAATCTGCAACAGTCCCGACAGAGCTCCGCTGAGCTCCTCACTCCCCCTCCCTCACTTGCTCATTCTGCGTCTCCCACTGCTGCAGGCTGCCCTTTGTACTGGGCTCTTGCCTGCGTTGGCTGCTTTTTCTGCCCACAAAGAAATCTGCAGCAGTCCCAACACAGCTCCATTGAGCTAGCTCACTCCCCGTTTCTCCCTCGCTCGTTCCGTTTCTGCCGGCACTTCTGGCTGGCCTTTTGTACTGGGCTCCTGCCTGCGTTGCCGCCTTTTTCTGTCCGCAAAGAAATCTGCAGCTGGCCCGGTGGTGCTGAGGGTTGAGGTGATGGATGCCACACTTCACACCACGCCGGTGACCCGGGTTCGGGATCGGACTTGGGTTGCCGGGGGTTGGCCGGGGGGAGAGAGGCTGAGCTTCCGATGACAGCTCGCCTTCTCCGAGGGTAGGGTGGGTTATCCATCCTGGCGAACGGTGACATCTGGCAGAGGCTGGGGGCATGACAGCTCGTTGGCACCTCGGGGGTTTGATTGGTCACAGGAGGAGACCTGTGGACCAGTCACCTCTAGGGGCTGCATCATCAAGTGGGTGAGGAGGCTGCGGATGTCGGCGCGCGCGCCTTGACATCAGGACTAGCAACGTCCTCAGAGTATAGGGAAAAATCACCCTCCAGAACCGGGTAGATGAAGCACCGAACCCAGTCCTGATGTACCACTGACTGACACTTTATAAGTGGACCGGAGAAGACATTAAGGTACAGGGGTTCACCCCACTCCGAACTCCGCAGGGGGGGGGAATCCATGAAAGGAAGAGGGACCCGAGCACCACGTAAGTCGGTGGCAGGGATGGGTTTGATGGGCGACTCCTGAAGGGATGGCTCTGGCAGGAATGTAGGATTGGAAATAATAAATTTCAAACAAAAAAAAAAAGAAATCTGCAGTAGTCACAATAGAGCTCCGTTGAGGTCACTCACTCCCCCTGTCTCACTCGCTCATTCTGTTTCTCCTGGCACTGCAGGCTGCCCCTTTGTACTGGGCTCCTGCCTGCGTTGGTGGCTTTTTCTGCCCACAAAGAAATCCACAGCAGTCCCGACAGAGCTCCGTTGAGGTCGGTCACTCCCCGTCTCACTCACTCAATCTGTTTCTCCTGGCTCTGCAGGCTGCCCTTTTGTACTGGGCTCCTGCCTCTGTTGGCACCTTTCCTGCCCACAAAAAATCTGCAGCAGTCCTGACAGAGTTCTGCTGAACTGCTCATTCCCCTTTCACATGCTTATTCAGTTTCTGCCACCGCTCCAAGCTGCCCTTTTGTACTGGGCCCCTGCATGCATTGCTGCCTTTTTTCTGCCCACAAAGAAATCCGAGGCAGTCCCAACAGAGCTCCGTTGAGCTCACTCACTCCCCTCCTCACTCACTCACTCATTCTGTGTCTCTCATTACTGCAGACTTCCCTTTTGTACTAGGCTCCTGCCTGCATTGGTAGCTTTTCTGCCCACAAAGAAATCTACAGCAGTCCTGACATACCTCCATCGAGCTTGCTCACTCCCTCTCTCTCATCGCTCATTCCATTTGTGCTGGCGCTGCTGGATGGCCTTTTGTACTGGCTCCTGCCTGTGTAGCTGTCTTTTTCTGCCCACAAAGAAATCCACAGCAGTCACCATAGAGCTCCGTTGAGGTTGCTCACCCCCCCTTTCTCACTCGCTCATTCTGTTTCTCCTGGCGCTGCAGGCTGCCCTTTTGTACTGTTCTCCTGCCTCTGTTAGTACCTTTTCCTGCCCACAAAGAAATCTGCAGCAGTCCCAACAGAGCTCTGCTGACTCGCTCTCTGTCACTTCCTTATTCCATTTCTGCTGGTGCAGCAGACTGACCTTTTGTACTGGGCTCCTGCCTGCATTGTTACCTTTTTCTGCCCACAAAGAAATCCGTGGCTGTCCTGACAGAGTTCCTTTGAGGTCGCTCATTCCCCCGTCTCACATGCTCATTCTGTTTCTCCTGGCACTGCAGGCTGCTCTTTTCTACTGGGCTCCTGCCTCTGTTGACACCTTTTTCTGTCCACAAAGAAATCTGCAGCAGTCCAGACAGAGCTCCGCTGAGCTCACTCACTCCCCCTCCCTCACTTGCTCATTCTGCGTCTCCCACTGCTGCAGGCTGCCCTTTTGTACTGGGCTCTTGCCTGCGTTGGCTGCTTTTCTGCCCACAAAAGAAATCTGCAGCAGTCCCAACACAACTCCATTGAGCTAGCTCACTCCCGTTTCTCCCTCTGCTCCGCTTCTGCCGCACTTCTGGCTGGCCTTGTTACTGGGCTCCTGCCTGCATTGCCGCCTTTTTCTGTCCTCAAAGAAATCTGCAGCTGGCCCGGTGGTGCTGAGGGTTGAGGTGCTGGACGCCACACTTCACACCACACCGGTGACCCGGGTTCGGGATCGGACTACGGTTGCCTGGGGTTGGCCAGGGGGAGAGAGGCTGAGCGTCCTATGACAGCTCGCCTTCTCCGAGGGTAGGGTGGGTAATCCATCCTGGCAAACGGTGACATCAGGCGTAGGCTGGGGGCATGACAGCTCGTCGGCACCTTGGGGGTTTGATTGGTCACAGGAGGAGACCTGTGAACCAATCACCTCTAGGGGCTGCATCATCAAGTGGGTGAGGACGCTGCAGACGTCAGCGCTCGCGCCTTGACATCTGGACTGGCAACGTCCTCAGAGTATAGGGAAAAATCACCCTCCAGAACCGGGTAGAAGGAGCACTGAACCCAGTCCTGATGTACCACTGACTGACGCTGTATAAGTGGACCGGAGAAGACATTAAGGTACAGGGGTTCACCCCACTCCAAACTCTGCAGTGGGGGTAATCCGTGGCAGGAAGAGGGACCCGAGCACCACGTAAGTCGGTGGCAGGGATGGGTTTAATGGGCGACTCCTGAAGGGATGGATCTGGCAGGAATGTAGGAGGGAAAAATAAATTGCAAAAAAAAAAAAAGAAATCTGCAGTAGTCACAATAGAGCTCCATTGAGGTCGCTCACTCACCCTGTCTCACTTGCTCATTCTGTTTCTCCTGGCACTGCAGGCTGCCAATTTGTACTGGGCTCCTGCCTGCGTTGGTGGCTTTTTCTGCCCACAAAGAAATCCACAGCTGTCCTGACAGAGCTCCGTTGAGGTCGGTCACTCCCCGTCTCACTCGCTCATTCTGTTTCTCCTGGCGCTGCAGGCTGCCTTTTCTACTGGGCTCCTGCCTCTATTGGCACCTTTTTCTGCTAACAAAGAAATCTGCAACAGTCCTGATAGAGCTCCATTGAGCTCATACTCACCCTCCCTCTCACTTGCTCATTCTCTTTCTCCGCCGCTGCAGACTGCTATTTTGTACTGGGCCCCTGCGTGCATTGCTGCCTTTTTCTGCCTACAAAGAAATGCGCAGCAGTCCCAACAGAGCTCCGTTGAGCTCACTCACTCCCCCTTGCTCACTCGCTCATTCTGTGTCTCCCGCTGCTGCAGACTGCCCTTTTGTACTGGGCTTCTGCCTGCCTTGTTGGCTTTTTCTGCCCACAAAGAAATCTACAGCTGTCCTGACACAGCTCCATTGAGTTTGCTCACTCCCCCTCTCTCACTCGTTCGTTCCGTTTATGCAGGTGCTGCTGGATGGAATTTTGTACTGGGCTCTAACCTGCATAGACGCCTTTTTCTGCCAACAAAGAAATCTGCAGCAGTCATGATAGAGCTCTGTTGAGGTCGCTCACCCCCCCCCCCCAAGTCTCACTCGCTCATTCTGTTTCTCCTGGCGCTGCAGGCTGCCTTTTGAACTGTGCTCCTGCCTCTGTTGGCACCTTTTCCTGCCCACAAAGAAATCTGCAGTAGTCCCAACAGAGCTCTGCTGAACTAGCTCATTCCCCCTCTCTCACATGCTCATTCTGTTTCTGCCGCCACTCCAGGCTGCCCTTTTGTACTGGGCCCCTGAGTGCATTGCTGCCTTTTTCTGCCCACAAAGAAATCCGCAGCAGTCCCAACAGAGCTCTGTTGAGCTCACTCCCCCTTGCTCACTCACTCATTCTGTGTCTCCCGCTGCTGCAGACTGCCCTTTTGTACTGGTCTCCTGCCTCCGTTGGTGGCTTTTTCTGCCCACAAAGAAATCTACAGCAGTCCTGACATAGCTCCATCGAGCTTGCTCACTCTCCCCTCTCACTCGCTCATTCCGTTTCTGCTGGCGCTGCTGGATGGCCTTTGTACTGGGCTCCTGCCTCGTGTAGCCACCTTTATGCCCACAAAGAATTCTGCAGCAGTCACGATAGAGCTCCGTTGAGGTTGCTCACTCCCTCTTTCTCACTCTCTCATTCTGTTTCTCCTGGTGCTGCAGGCTGCCCTTTTGTACTGCTCTCCTGCCTCTGTTGGCACCTTTTCCTACCCACAAAGAAATCTTCAGCAGTCCCGACAGAGCTCTGCTGAGCCCACTCTCTCTCACTTCCTGATTCCGTTTCTGCTGGCGCTGCAGGCTGCCCTTTTGTACTGGGCTCCTGCCTGTGTTGTTACCTTTTTCTGCCCACAAAGAAATCCACGGCTGTCCTGACAGAGCTCCACTGAGGTTGCTCACTCACCCTGTCTCACATGCTCATTCTGTTTCTCCTGGCACTGCAGGCTGCCCTTTTGTACTGGGCTCCTGCATCTGTTGACACTTTTTCTGCCCACAAAAAAATCTGCAGCAGTCCCGACAGAGCTCCGCTGAGCTCACTCACTCCCCCTCCGTCACTTGCTCATTCTGTGTCTTCCACTGCTGCAGGCTGCTGTTTTGTACTGGGCTCTTGCCTGCGTTGGCGCCTTTTTTCTGCCCACAAAAAAATCTGCAGCAGTCCCAACACAGCTCCATTGAGCTAGCTCACTCCCCCTATCTCAATCACTTGTTCTGTTCCTGCCGGCGCTTCTGGCTGGTCTTTTGTACTGGGCCCCTGCCTGCGTTGCCGCCTTTTTCTGCCCAAAAAGAAATCCGCAGCTGGCCTGGTGGTGCTGAGGGTTAGGGTGCTGGATGCCACACCTCACACCACACCGGTGACCCGGGTTTGGGAGCGGACTTGGGTTGCCGGGGGTTGGCCTGGGGGAGAAAGGCTGAGCGTCCGATGACAGCTCGAATTCTCTGGGGGCAGGGTGGGTTATCCATCCTGGCGAATGGTGACCTCTGGCAGAGGCTGGGGGCATGACATCTCATCGGCACCACGGGTTTGGTTGGTCACAGGAGGAGACCTGTGGACCAATCACGTCTAGGGGCTGCATCATCAAGGGGGTGAGGACGTTGCGGATGTTGGCGCTCGCGCCTTGAAGTCAGGGCTATCAACGTCCTCAGAGAATCGGGAAAAATCACCCTCCAGAGCCACGTAGATGGAGCACCGAACCCAGTCCTGATGTGCCACTGACTGCCGCTGTCTAAGGGAACCGGAGATGACATTAAGGTACAGGGGTTCACCCCACCCCAAACTCCGCCCGGGGGTAATCCATGGAAGGAAGAGGGACCCGAGCACCACGTAAGTCGGTGGCAGGGATGGGTTTGATGGGCGACTCCTGAAGGGATGGCTCTGGTAGGAATGTAGGATTGGAAATAATAAATTTCAAACAAAAAAAAAAAAAATCTGCAGTAGTCACAATAGAGCTCCGTTGAGGTCACTCACTCCCCTCACTCGCTCATTCTGTTTCTCCTGGCACTGCAGGCTGCCTATTTGTACTGGGCTCCTGCCTGCGTTGGTGGCTTTTTCTGCCCACAAAGAAATCCACAGCAGTCCCGACAGAGCTCCGTTGAGGTCGGTCACTCCCCGTCTCACTCACTCAATCTGTTTCTCCTGGCTCTGCAGGCTGCCCTTTTGTACTGGGCTCCTGCCTCTGTTGGCACCTTTTCCTGCCCACAAAAAAATCTGCAGCAGTCCTGACAGAGCTCTGCTGAACTCGCTCATTCCCCCTTTCACATGCTTATTCAGTTTCTGCCACCGCTCCAAGCTGCCCTTTTGTACTGGGCCCCTGCGTGCATTTGCTGCCTTTTTCTGCCCACAAAGAAATCCGAGGCAGTCCCAACAGAGCTCCGTTGAGCTCACTCACTCCCCCTTGCTCACTCACTCATTCTGTGTCTCTCGTTGCTGCAGACTTCCCTTTTGTACTAGGCTCCTGCCTGCATTGGTGGCTTTTTCTGCCCACAAAGAAATCTACAGCAGTCCTGACATACCTCCATCGAGCTTGCTCACTCCCCTTCTCTCACTCGCTCATTCCATTTGTGCTGGCGCTGCTGGATGGCCTTTTGTACTGGCTCCTGCCTGTGTAGCTGTCTTTTTCTGCCCACAAAGAAATCCGCAGCAGTCACCATAGAGCTCCGTTGAGGTTGCTCACCCCCCCTTTCTCACTCGCTCATTCTGTTTCTCCTGGCGCTGCAGGCTGCCCTTTTGTACTGTTCTCCTGCCTCTGTTAGTACCTTTTCCTGCCCACAAAGAAATCTGCAGCAGTCCCAACAGAGCTCTGCTGAGCTCGCTCTCTGTCACTTCCTTATTCCATTTCTGCTGGTGCAGCAGACTGACCTTTTGTACTGGGCTCCTGCCTGCATTGTTACCTTTTTCTGCCCACAAAGAAATCCGTGGCTGTCCTGACAGAGTTCCTTTGAGGTCGCTCATTCCCCCGTCTCACATGCTCATTCTGTTTCTCCTGGCACTGCAGGCTGCTCTTTCCTACTGGGCTCCTGCCTCTGTTGACACCTTTTTCTGTCCACAAAGAAATCTGCAGCAGTCCAGACAGAGCTCCGCTGAGCTCACTCACTCCCCCTCCCTCACTTGCTCATTCTGCGTCTCCCACTGCTGCAGGCTGAACTTTTGTACTGGGCTCTTGCCTGCGTTGGCTGCTTTTTCTGCCCACAAAGAAATCTGCAGCAGTCCCAACACAGCTCCATTGAGCTAGCTCACTCCCCGTTTCTCCCTCGCTCGTTCCGTTTCTGCCGGCACTTCTGGCTGGCCTTTTGTACTGGGCTCCTGCCTGCGTTGCCGCCTTTTTCTGTACTCAAAGAAATCTGCAGCTGGCCCGGTGGTGCTGAGGGTTGAGGTGCTGGACGCCACACTTCACACCACACCGGTGACCCGGGTTCGGGATCCGACTTGGGTTGCCTGGGGTTGGCCGGGGGGAGAGAGGCTGAGCGTCCTATGACAGCTCGCCTTCTCCGAGGGTAGGTTGGGTAATCCATCCTGGCAAACGGTGACATCAGGCGTAGGCTGGGGGCATGACAGCTCGTCGGCACCTTGGGGGTTTGATTGGTCACAGGAGGAGACCTGTGGACCAATCACCTCTAGGGGCTGCATCATCAAGTGGGTGAGGACGCTGCAGACGTCGGCGCGCGCGCCTTGACATCTGGACTGGCAACGTCCTCAGAGTATAGGGAAAAATCACCCTCCAGAACCGGGTAGATGGAGCACTGAACCCAGTCCTGATGTACCACTGACTGACGCTGTATAAGTGGACCGGAGAAGACATTAAGGTAAAGGGGTTCACCCCACTCCAAACTCTGCAGTGGGGGTAATCCGTGGCAGGAAGAGGGACCCGAGCACCACATAAGTCGGTGGCAGGGATGGGTTTCGTGGGCGACTCCTGAAGGGATGGATCTGGCAGGAATGTAGGAGGGGAAAAAATAAATTGCAAACAAAAAAAAAAAGAAATCTGCAGTAGTCACAATAGAGCTCCATTGAGGTCGCTCACTCACCCTGTCTCACTTGCTCATTCTGTTTCTCCTGGCACTGCAGGCTGCCAATTTGTACTGGGCTCCTGCCTGCATTGGTGGCTTTTTCTGCCCACAAAGAAATCCACAGCTGTCCTGACAGAGCTCCGTTGAGGTCGGTCACTCCCCGTCTCACTCGCTCATTCTGTTTCTCCTGGCGCTGCAGGCTGCCCTTTTCTACTGGGCTCCTGCCTCTGTTGGCACCTTTTTCTGCTAACAAAGAAATCTGCAACAGTCCTGATAGAGCTCCATTGAGCTCGCTCACTCACCCTCTCTCACTTGCTCATTCTCTTTCTCCCGCCGCTGCAGACTGCAGTTTTGTACTGGGCTCCTGCGTGCATTGCTGCCTTTTTCTGCCTACAAAGAAATGCGCAGCAGTCCCAACAGAGCTCCGTTGAGCTCACTCACTCCCCCTTGCTCACTCGCTCATTCTATGTCTCCCGCTGCTGCAGACTGCCCTTTTGTACTGGGCTTCTGCCTGCCTTGTTGACTTTTTCTGCCCACAAAGAAATCTACAGCTGTCCTGACACAGCTCCATTGAGTTTGCTCACTCCCCCTCTCTCACTCGTTCGTTCTGTTTATGCAGGTGCTGCTGGATGGAATTTTGTACTGGGCTCTAACCTGCATAGCCGCCTTTTTCTGCCAACAAAGAAATCTGCAGCAGTCATGATAGAGCTCGGTTGAGGTCGCTCACAACCCCCCCCCCAAGTCTCACTCGCTCATTCTGTTTCTCCTGGCGTTGCAGGCTGCCTTTTAAACTGTGCTCCTGCCTCTGTTGGCACCTTTTCCTGCCCACAAAGAAATCTGCAGTGGTCCCAACAGAGCTCTGCTGAACTCGCTCATTCCCCCTCTCTCACATGCTCATTCTGTTTCTGCCGCCACTCCGGGCTGCCCTTTTGTACTGGGCCCCTGAGTGCATTGCTGCCTTTTTCTGCCCACAAAGAAATCCGCAGCAGTCCCAACAGAGCTCTGTTGAGCTCACTCCCCCTTGCTCACTCACTCATTCTGTGTCTCCCGCTGCTGCAGACTGCCCTTTTGTACTGGTCTCCTGCCTCCGTTGGTGGCTTTTTCTGCCCACAAAGAAATCTACAGCAGTCCTGACATAGCTCCATCGAGCTTGCTCACTCTCCCCTCTCACTCGCTCATTCCGTTTCTGCTGGCGCTGCTGGATGGCCTTTTGTACTGGGCTCCTGCCTGCGTAGCCACCTTTTTATGCCCACAAAGAATTCTGCAGCAGTCACGATAGAGCTCCGTTGAGGTTGCTCACTCCCTCTTTCTCACTCTCTCATTCTGTTTCTCCTGGTGCTGCAGGCTGCACTTTTGTACTGTTCTCCTGCCTCTGTTGGCACCTTTTCCTACCCACAAAGAAATCTTCAGCAGTCCCGACAGAGCTCTGCTGAGGCCACTCTCTCTCACTTCCTGATTCCGTTTCTGCTGGCGCTGCAGGCTGCCCTTTTGTACTGGGCTCCTGCCTGTGTTGTTACCTTTTTCTGCCCACAAAGAAATCCACGGCTGTCCTGACCGAGCTCCACTGAGGTTGCTCACTCACCCTGTCTCACATGCTCATTCTGTTTCTCCTGGCACTGCAGGCTGCCCTTTTGTACTGGGCTCCTGCATCTGTTGACACCTTTTTCTGCCCACAAAAAAATCTGCAGCAGTCCCGACAGAGCTCCGCTGAGCTCACTCACTCCCCCTCCGTCACTTGCTCATTCTGTGTCTCCCACTGCTGCAGGCTGCTGTTTTGTACTGGGCTCTTGCCTGCGTTGGCGGCTTTTTTCTGCCCACAAAAAAATCTGCAGCAGTCCCAACACAGCTCCATTGAGTTAGCTCACTCCCCCTATCTCAATCACTTGTTCTGTTCCTGCCGGCGCTTCTGGCTGGTCTTTTGTACTGGGCCCCTGCCTGCGTTGCCGCCTTTTTCTGCCCACAAAGAAATCTGCAGCTGGCCTGGTGGTGCTGAGGGTTGGGGTGCTGGATGCCACACCTCACACCACACCGGTGACCCGGGTTTGGGAGCGGACTTGGGTTGCTGGGGGTTGGCCTGGGGGAGAAAGGCTGAGCGTCCGATGACAGCTCGAATTCTCCGGGGACAGGGTGGGTTATCCATCCTGGCGAATGGTGACCTCTGGCAGAGGCTGGGGCATGACATCTCATCGGCACCACGGGGGTTTGGTTGGTCACAGGAGGAGACCTGTGGACCAATCACCTCTAGGGGCTGCATCATCAAGGGGGTGAGGACATTGCGGATGTTGGTGCTCGCGCCTTGAAGTCAGGGCTAGCAACGTCCTCAGAGAATTGGGAAAAATCACCCTCCAGAGCCACGTAGATGGAGCACCGAACCCAGTCCTGATGTGCCACTGACTGCCGCTGTCTAAGGGAACCGGAGATGACATTAAGGTACAGGGGTTCACCCCACCCCGAACTCCGCCCGGGGGTAATCCATGGCAGGATGAGGTACCCAAACAGCACGTAAGTCGGAGGCAGGGAAGGGTTTAATGGGCAACTCCTGAAGGGGTGGCTCTGGCCGAAATGTAGGAGGGGAAAAAATAAATTTCAAACAAAAAAAAAAGAAATCTGCAGCAGTCACAATAGTGCTCTGTTGAGGTTGCTCACTCCCCCTATTTCACTCGCTCATTCTGTTTCTCCTGGCACTGCAGGCTGCCAATTTGTACTGGGCTCCTGCCAATGTTGGTAGCTTTTTCTGCCCACAAAGAAATCCGCAGCTGTCCTGACAGAGCTCCAATGAGGTCGGTCACTCCCCGTCTCACTCGCTCATTCTGTTTCTCCTGGATCTGCAGGCTGCCCTTTTGTACTGGGCTCCTGCCTCTGTTGGCACCTTTTCCTGCCCACAAAAAAATCTGCAGCAGTCCCGACAGAGCTCTGCTGAACTCGCTCATTCCCCCTCTCTCACATGCTCATTCCGTTTCTGCCGCCGCTCCAGGCTGCCCTTTTGTACTGGGCCCCGGCGTGCATTGCTGCCTTTTTCTGCCCACAAAGAAATCCGCAGCAGTCCCAACAGAGCTCCATCGAGCTCACTCACTCCCCCTTGCTCACTCACTCATTCTGTGTCTCCCGTTGCTGCAGACTGCCCTTCTGTACCGGGCTCCTTCCTGCATTGGTGGCTTTTTCTGCCCACAAAGAAATCTACAGCTGTCCTCACATAGCTCCATCGAGCTTGCTCACTCCCCCTCTCTCACTCGCTCGTTCTTTTTCTCCTGGCGCTGAAGGCTGCCCTTTTGTACTGTGCTCCTGCCTCTGTTGGCACCTTTTCCGGCCAACAAAGAAATCTGCAGCAGTCCTGACAGAGATCTGCTGAGCTCGTTCTCTCTCACTTCCTGATTCCGTTTCTGCTGGTGCTGCAGGCTGCCCTTTTGTACTGGGCTTCTGCCTGCGCTGTTACATTTTTTTGCCCTCAAAGAAATCCGTGGCTGTCCTGACAGAACTACGCTGAGGTCGCTCACTCCCCCGTGTCACGTGCTCATTCTGTTTCTCCTGGCACTGCAGGCTGCCCTTTTGTACTGGGCTTCTGCCTCTGTTGACACCTTTTTCTGCCCACAAAGAAATCTGCAGCTGTCCCAACACAGCTCCCTTGAGCTAGCTCACTCCTCCTTTCTCAATCGCTCGTTCTGTTTCTGCCGGCGCTTCTGGCTGGCCTTTTGTACTGGGCTACTGCCTGCATTGTCGCCTTTTTCTGCCCCCAAAGAAATCCGCAGCTGGCCCGGTGGTGCTGAGGGTTGAGGTGCTGGACACCACACCTCACACCACGCCGGCGACCTGGGTTCGGGATCAGACTTGGGTCACCGGGGGTTGGCCTGGGGAGAAAGGCTAAGCATCCGACGACAGATCGCCTTCTCCGTGGGCAGGGTGGGTTATCCATCCTGGTGAACGGTGACATCTGGCAGAGGCTGGGGGCATGACAGCTCGTAGGCACCTCGGGGGGTTTGATTGTTCACAGGAGAAGTCCTGTGGACCAATCACCTCTAGGGGCTGCATCATCAAGGGGGTGAGGATGCTGCGGACGTCAGCGCTCGTGCCTTGACGTCAGGACTAGCAACGTCCTCAGAGAATAGGGAAAAATCACCCTCCAGAGCCGGGTAGACGGAGCACCGAACCGATTCCTGATGTACCACTGACTGTTGCTGTCTAAGAGGACCGGAGAAGACATTAAGGTACAGGGGTTCACCCCACCCCGAACCCCGCCGGGGGGTAATCCGTGGCAGGATGAAGTACCCGAGCAGCATGTAAGTCGGCGGCAGGGATAGGTTTCATGGGTGACTCCCGAAGGGGTGGCTCTGGCCGAAATGTAGGAGGGGAAAAAATAAATTTTAAACGAAAAAAAAAAAGAAATCTGCAGCAGTCATAATACAACTCCATTGAGGTCACTCACTCCCCCTGTCTCACTCGCTCATTCTGTTTCTCCTGGCACTGCAGGCTGCCAATTTGTACCGGGCTCTTGCCTGCGTTGGTGGCTTTTTCTGCCCACAAAGAAATCCGCAGCTGTCCCGACAGAGCTCCGTTGAGGTCGGTCACTCCTCGTCTCACTCGCTCATTCTGTTTCTCCTGGCGCTGCAGGCTGCCCTTTTGTACTGGGCTCCTGCCTCTGTTGGCACCTTTTTCTGCTAACAAAGAAATCTGCAGCAGTCCCGATAGAGCTCCATTGAGCTCGCTCACTCCCCCTCTCTCACTCGCTCATTTTCTTTCTCCCGCCTCTGCAGACTGCAGTTTTGTACTTGGCCCCTGCATGCATTGCTGCCTTTTTCTGCCCACAAAGAAATCTGCAGCAGTCCCAACAGAGCTCCGTTGAACACACTGACTCCCCCTTGCTCACTCGCTCATTCTGTGTCTCCCGCTGCTGCAGACTGCCCTTTTGTAATGGGCTTCTGCCTGCGTTGGTGACTTTCTCTGCCCACAAAGAAATCTACAGCAGTCCCAACACAGCTACTTTGAGCTTGCTCACTCCCCCTCTCTCACTCGCTCGTTCCGTTTCTGCCGGCGCTGCTTGATGGCCTTTTGTACTGGGCTCCAGCCTGCATTGCCGCCTTTTTCTGCCCACGAAGAAAACCGCAGCAGTCATGATAGAGCTCCGTTGAGGTCGCTCACTCCCTTGTCTCACTCACTCATTCTGTTTCTTCTGGCGCTGCAGGCTGCCCTTTTGTACTGTGCTCCTGCCTCTGTTGGCACCTTTTCCTGCCCACAAAGAAATCTGCAGCTGTCCCGACAGAGTTCTGCTGAACTCTCCCATTCCCCCCTCTCTCGCATGCTCGTTCTGTTTCTGCCACCACTCCAGGCTGCCCTTTTGTACTGGGCCCCTGCATGCATTGCTGCCTTTTTCTGCCCACAAAGAAATCCGCAGCCGTCCCAACAGAGCTCCGTTGAGCTCACTCACTCCCTCTTGCTGACTCGCTCATTCTGTGTCTCCCGCTGCTGCAGACTGCACTTTTGTACCGGGCTCCTAGCCGCGTTGGTGGCTTTTTCTGCCCACACAGAAATCTACAGCAGTCCTGACATAGCTCCATCAAGCTTGCTCACTCCCCCTCTCTCACTCGGTCATTCCGTTTCTGCTGGCACTGCTGTATGGCCTTTTGTACTGGGCTTCTGCCTTCGTAGCCACCTTTTTCTGCCCACAAAGAAATCTGCAGCAGTCATAATAGAGCTACATTGAGGATGCTCACTGCCTCTTTCTCACTCGCTCATTCTGTTTCTCCTGGCGCTGCAGGCTGCCCTTTTCTACTGGGCTACTGCCTCTGTTGGTACCTTTTTCTGCTAACAAAGAAATCTGCAGCAGTACCTATAAAGCTCCATTGAGCTCGCTCACTCAACCTCTCTCACTCGCTCATTCTCTTTCTCCCGCCGCTGCAGACTGCAGTTTTGTACTGGGCCCCTGCATGCATTGCTGCCTTTTTCTGCCTTCAAAGAAATCTGCAACAGTCCCAACAGAGCTCCGTTGAGCTCACTCACTCCCACTTGCTCACTCGCTCATTCTGTGTCTCCCGCTGCTGCAGACTGCCCTTTTGTACTGGGCTCCTGCCTGCGATGGTGGCTTTTTCTGCCCACAAAGAAATCTACAGCAGTCCCGACACAGCTCCATTGAGCTTGCTCAATCCCCCTCTCTCACTCGCTCATTCCGATTCTGCTGGAGCTGCTGGATGGCCTTTTGTACTGGGCTCCTGCCTGCGTAGCCGCCTTTTTCTGCCCCCAACAAAATCCACAACAGTCATGATGGAGCTCCATTGAGGTTGCTCACTCCCCCTTTCTCACTCGCTCATTCTGTTTCTCCTGGCGCTGCAGGCTGCCCTTTTGTACTGTGCTCCTGCCTCTGTTGGTACCTTTTCCTGCCCACAAAGAAATCTGCAGCAGTCCCGGCAGAGCTCTGCTGAGCTCGCTCTCTCTCACTTCCTGATTCCATTTCTGCTGGCGCTGCAGGCTGCCCTTTTGTACTGGGCTGCTGCCTGCGTTGTTACCTTTTTCTGCCCTCAAAGAAATCTGCAGCTGTCCCGACAGAGCTCCGTTGAGGTCGCTCACTCCCCCTGTCTCACATGCTCATTCTGTTTCTCCTGGCACTGCAGGCTGCCCTTTTGTAATGGGCTCCTGCCTCTATTGGCACCTTTTTCTGCCCACAAAGAAATCTGCAGCAGTCCTGACAGAGCTCCGCTGAGCTCACTCGCTCCCCCTCACTCACTTGCTCTTTCTGTGTCTCCCACTGCTGCAGGCTGCCCTTTGTACTGGGGTCTTGCCTGCATTGGCAGCTTTTTCTGCCCACAAAGAAATCTGCAGCAGTCCCAACACAGCTCCGTTGAGCTCACTCACTTCCCCTCTCTCACTCGCTGATTCCATTTCAGTCAGCGCTGCAGGCTGCCCTTTTGTACTGGGTTCCTGCCTGTGTTGCCGCCTTTTTCTGCCCACAAAGAAATCTGCAGCAGTCCCAACAAAGCTCCGTTGAGCTCGCTCACTCCCCCACTCTCACTCGCTCGTTCCATTTCTGCCGGCGCTGCAGGCTGCCCTTTTGTACTGGGCTCCTACCTGCATTGCTGCCTTCTTCTGCCCACAAAGAAATCTGCAGCAGTCATGATAGAGCTCTGCTGAGCTTGCTCACTCCCCCCCTCACTCGCTCGTTCTGTTTCTCCCACTGCTGCAGGCTGCCCTTTTGTACTGGGCCCCTGCGTTCATTGCTACCTTTTTCTGCTCACAAAAAAATTCGCAGTAATCCCAACAGAGCTCCATTGAGCTCACTCACGCCCCCTCCATCACTCACTCATTCTGTGTCTCCCACTGCTGCAGGCTGCCCTTTTATACTGGGATCCTGCCTGCATTGGCAGCTTTTTCTGCCCACAAAGAAATCTGCAGCAGTCCCAACACAAGTCTGTTGAGTTTGCTCACTCCCCCCCCCCCCCACACTCGCTCGTTCCATTTCTGCCGGCGCTGCAGGCTGGCCTTTGTACTCGGCTCCTGCCTGCATTGCTGCCTTTTTCTGCCCATAAAGAAATCCGTAGCAGTCACGATAGAGCTCCGTTGAGCTCGGTCACTCCCCCCTCTCACTCGCTCGCTTTGTTTCTCCCGGTGCTGCAGGCTGCCAATTTGTACTGGGATCCTGCCTGCATTGGCACCTTTTTCTGCCCACAAAGAAATCCACAGCTGTCCCAACAGAGCTCCGTTGAGCTCACTCACTCCCCCTTGCTCACTCGCTCATTCTGTGTCTCCTGCTGCTGCAGACTGCCCTTTTGTACAGGGCTCCTGCCTGCATTGGTGGCTTTTTCTGCCCACAAAGAAATCTACAGCAGTCCCGACACAGCTCCATTGAGCTTGCTCACTCCCCCTGTCTCACTCGCTCTTTCCATTTCTGCCAGCGTTGCAGGCTGGCCTTTTGTACTGGGCTCCTGCCTGCGTTGCTACGTTTTTCTGCCCACAAAGAAATTCGCAGCAGTCACAATAGCGCTTCGTTGTGCTCGCTCACTCCCCCTCTCTCACTCGCTCGCTGTGTTTCTCCCGGTGCTGCAGGCTTCCCTTTAGTACTGGGATCCTGCCTGCATTGGCGGCTTTTTCTGCCCACAAAGAAATCTGCAGCAGTCCCAGCACAAGTCTGTTGAACTTGCTCACTCCCCCTCTCTCACTCACTCGTTCCATTTCTGCCGGCGCTGCAGGCTGGCTTTTGTACTGGGCTCCTGCCTGCATTGCTGCCTTTTTCTGCCCACAAAGAAATCTGCAGCAGTCACAACAGAGCTCGTTGAGGTCGCTCACTTCCCCATCTCACTTGGTCATTTTGTTTCTCCTGGCGCTCCAGGCTGCCCTTTTGTACTGTGCTCCTGTCTCTGTTGGCACTTTGTTCTGCCCATGAAGAAATCTGCAGCAGTCCCAACAGAGCTCTGCTGAGCTCACTCATTCCCCCTCTCTCACATGCTTGTTCTGTTTCTGCCACCGCTCCAGGCTGCCCTTTTGTACTGGGCTCCTGCCTGTGTTGCCGCCTTCTTCTGCCCACATAGAAATCTGCAGCAGTCACTATAGAGCTTCGTTGAGCTCGCTCACTCCCCTTCTCTCACTCGGTCATTCTGTTTCTCATTCTGCTGCAGATTGCCCTTTTGTACTGGGCCCCTGCATGCATTGCTGCCTTTTTCTGCCCACAAAGAAATCTGCAGCAGTCCCAACACAGCTCCGTTGAGCTCGCTCACTCCCCCTCTCTCACTCCCTGATTCTGTTTCTGCTGGTGCTGCAGGCTGCCCTTTTGTACAGGGCTCCTGCCTGCATTGGTACCTTTTTCTGCCTACATAGTAATCCGCGGCTGTCCCGACAGAGCTCCGTTGAGGTCGCTCACTCCACTTCTCTCACTCGATCATTCTGTTTCTCATTCTACTGCAGGTTGTCCTTTTGTACTGGGCTCCTGCCTGCGTTGGTACCTTTTTCTGCCCACAAAGTAATACGCGGCTGTCCTGACAGAGCTCTGTTGAGGTCGCTCATTCCCCCGTCTCACGTGCTCATTCTGTTTCTCCTGGAACTGCAGGCTGCCCTTTTGCACTGATCTCCTGCCTCTGTTGGCACCTTTTTCTGCCCACAAAGAAATCTGAAGCAGTCCTGACAGAGCTCCGCTGAGCTCACCCACTCCCCCTCCCTCACTTGCTCTTTCTGTGTCTCCCGCTGCTGCAGGCTGCCCTTTTGGAATGGGCTCTTGCCTGCGTTGGTGGCTTTTTCTGCCCACAAAGAAATCTGCAGCAGTCCCAAAACAGCTCCATTGAGGTCGCTCACTCCCCCCATCACTCGCTCATTCCATTTCTGCCGGCGCTTCTGGCTGGCCTTTTGTACTGAACTCCTGCCTGTGTTGCCGCCTTTTTCTGCCCACAAAGAAATCCACAGCTGGCCTGGTGGTGCTGAGGGTTGAGGTGCTGGATGCCACACCTCGCACCACAATGGCGACCGGGGTTCGGGAGCAGACTTGGGTCACCGGAGGGGTTGGTCTGGGGAGAAAGGCTGAGCGTCCGACGACAGCTCGCCTTCTCTTGGGGCAGGGTGGGTAATCCATCCTGGCAAATGGTGACCTCTGGTGGAGGTTGGGGGCACAGCAGCTTGTCGGCACCTCAGGGGCTTGATTCGTCATGGGTGGAGGCCTGTGGACCAATCACCTCTAGGGGCAGCATCATCAACTGGGTGAGGACGCTGCAGACGTCGGCACTCACGCCTTGACGTCAGGGCTATCAACGTTCTCAGAGAATAGGGAAAAATCACCCTCCAGAGCCGGGTAGATGGAGCTCCGAACCCAGCCCTGATGTGCCACTGACTGCCACTGTCTAAGGGGACCAGAGAAGACATTAAGGTACAGGGGTTCACCCCACCCCAAACCCCGCCGGGGGGTAATCTGCGGCACGATGAGGGACCCCGAGCAGCAGGTAAGTCGGTGGCAGGGATGGGTTTCATGGGTGACTCCCAAAGGGGTGGCTCTGGCAGGGATGTAGAAGGGGAAAAAATAAATTTCAAACAAAAAAAAAAAGAAATCCACAGCAGTCACAATAGAGCTCCATTGAGGTCGCTCACTCCCCTGTCTCATTTGCTCATTCTGTTTCTCCTGGCACTGCAGGCTGCCTTTTGTACTGGGCCCCTATGTGCATTGCTGCCTTTCTTGCCTAGAAGAAATCTGCAGCAGTCCCAACACAGCTCCATTGACTCACACCGCCTCCCTCTCTCACTGCTGATTCTCCGCTTTCTGCCAGCTTGCAGGCTGGCCTTCTGTACTGGGTTCCTGCCTGCATTGCCGCCTTTTCCTGCCCACAAAGAAATCTGCAGCTTTCCCGACAGAGCTCTGTTGACCTAACTCACTCCCCCCTCTCACTTGCTCGTTCCGTTTCTGACAGCGCTGCAGGCTGCCCTTTTGTATGAGGCTTCTGCCTGCTTTGCCGCCCTTTTCTGCCCACTAAGAAATCTGCAGCAGTCATGATAGAGCTCTGTTGAGCTCGCTGACTCCCCCTCTCTCAGTCGCTGGTTCTGTTTCTCCAGCCGCTGCAGGCTGCCCTTTTGCACTGGGCTCCTGCCTCTGTTGGCGGCTTTTTCTGCCCACAAAGATATCTGCAGCTGTCCTGACAGAGCTCCATTGAGGTCGCTCACTCCCCGTCTCACTCGCTCATTCTGTTTCTCCTGGCGCTGCAGGCTGACCCTGTGTACTGGGCTCCTGCTTCTGTTGGCACCTTTTTGTGCCCACAAAGAAATCTGCAGCAGTCCCGACAGAGCTCCGTTGAGCTCACTCACTGCCCCATTCTCACTCGCTGATTCTCTTTCTTCCGCCGCTGCAGGCTGCTGTTTTGTACTGGGCCCCTGCGTGCATTGCTGCCTTTTTCTGCTCACAAAGAAATCCACAGCAGTCCCAACAGAGCTCTGTTGAGCTCACTTACTCCCCCTTGCTCACTCGCTCATTCTGTGTCTCCCGCTGCTGCAGACTGCCCTTTTGTACTGGGCTCCTGCCTGCATTGGTGGCTTTTTCTGCCCACAAAGAAATCTACAGCAGTCCCGAGACAGCTCCATTGAGCTTGTTCACTCCTCCTCTCTCACTCTCTCGTTCCGTTTCTGCTGGCGCTGCTGAATGACCTTTTGTACTGGGCTCCTGCCTGCATAGCCACCTTTTTCTGCCCACAAAGAAATCTGCAGCAGTCATGATAGAGCTCCGTTGAGGTCGCTGACTCCCCCTGTCTCACTTGGTCATTCTGTTTCTCCTGGTGCTGCAGGATGCCCTTTTGCACTGTGTTCCTGCCTCTGTTGGCACCTTTTTCTGCCCATAAAGAAATCTGCAGCAGTCCCGACAGAGCTCTGCTGAGCTCACTCATTCTCCTCTCTCACATGCTCATTCCGTTTCTGCTGCCGCTCCAGGCTGCCCTTTTGTACTGGGCTCCTGCCTGCATTGCCGCCTTCTTCTGCCCACAAAGAAATCTGCAGCAGTCACGATAGAGCTCCGTTGAGCTCGCTCACTCCCCTTCTCTCACTTGGTCGTTCTGTTTCTCCCACTGCTGCAGGCTGCCCTTTTGTACTGGGCCCCTCAGTGTATTGCTGTCTTTTTCTGCCCACAAAGAAATCTGCAGCTGTCCCAACACAGCTCCATTGAGCTCGCTCACTCCCCCTCTCTCACTCACTGATTCCGTTTCTGTCAGCGCTGCAGGCTACCCTTTTGTACTGGGCTTCTGCCTGCATTGGCACCTTTTTCTGCCCACAAAGATATCCGCAGCTGTCCCGACAGAGCTCCCTTGAGGTCGCTCACTCCCCTGTCTCACGTGCTCATTCCATTTCTCCTGGCACTGCAGGCTGCCCTTTTGTACTGGGCTCCTGCCTCTGTTGGCATCTTTTTCTACCCACAAAGAAATCTGCTGCAGTTCCAACAGAGCTCCGTTGAGCTTGCTCACTCCCCCTCTCTCAGTAGCTCATTCTGTTTCTCCCTCTGCTGCAGGCTGCCCTTTTGTACTGGGCCCCTGCATGCATTGCTGCCTTTTTCTGCCCACAAAGAAATCTGCAGCAGTCACAACAGAGCTCCGTTGAGCTGACTCACTCCCCCTCCCTCACTCGCTCGTTCTGTGTCTTCCGGCACTGCAGGCTGCCCTTTTGTACTGGGCTGCTGCCTGCGTTCGTGCCTTTTCCTGCCCACAAAGAAATCCACAGCAGTCCCGACAGAGCTCAGTTGAGCTTGGTCACTCCCCATCCCGTCACTCGCGCGATCGTAATCTGTCCCAAACACTGATTTCCGACAGAGACTGCAGTATTCTGCACCGGAAGCACGAAAACACATTTCGGCCAGGTTGTAAAAAATGACAGCTGTACTGTTCATAAGGAGGTGTGGAAAAATGCCAGTGTTGAAAATGTGGTGTGAAAATATTACTAATTTGCAGAGTTACAAGGGTGTGTGGAAACTGCACAATGCACACTCGTAACACAGTCATTTTATGGAGCTTCATCACAAAATTTTCAACATAGGCATTTTAGGACTGCTCATGAACAGTGGCAGTGTGATTTTCTTAATGTGTCCCAAACACTGATTTCCCACAGCGACCACGCTATTGTTAGCCGGAAGAGTGAAAACACATTTCGGAAAGGATGTGAAAAATGACAGCTGCACTGTTCATAAGGAGGTGTGGAAAAATGGCAATGTTGAAAATCTAGAGTGAAAATATTGCAAAGTTGCGAAGTACGAGCGTGCGTGGAAACTGCACAACGCACGCTCGTAGCACACTCATTTTATAGAGTTTTATCACCAAATTTTCAACTTAGGCATTTTAGGACCTCTGCTAATGAACAGTGTCACTGTCATTTTCATAATGTGTCCCAAACATGGATTTCCCACAGTGACTGCGCTATTCTGCACTGGAACTGTGAAAACACATTTCAGCCAGGATATGAAAAATGACAACTATACTGTTCATAAGTAGGTGCAGAACAATGGCAATGTTGAAAATCTTGAGTAAAAATATCATAAATTCGTGAACTTACCAGCGTGCGTGCAAACAGCGCAATGCACGCTCATAACACAGTAATTTTTTAAATTTTTTCCTCCAAACTTGCAACATAGGCTTTTTGAGAGCCCACCTCCTGAACACTGGCACTGTCATTCCATTAATCTGTCCCAAGAGGTGATTCCACGCAGTGACCGCGAAATCACCTTTCAGGGCCAATTAACGCCATGACAGTGCCTGAATTCATAAGGAGGGGTCCCAAAAACCACATGTTGAAGATTTGGTGCCAAAATTCCAAAACATGCCTGAGATATGCATCAAAGTTGAAAACCCCCTATTTATTCTATTATACAGCTTACCGGCATTTTCTCAGTTCGCGGTCGGCTTTGAAGAGTGCAGACGTGTTCCCGGTCCACCAAAGATCATCGCGCCAAACTCTGGAGGTAAGTGTGGGTTGGGAGGGTGTGGGGAGGCAGAGTGTGCAGTGGGTGGGCACAGGTTGTGGGAGTGGGGCAGGGAGACCACGAGGGACTGTTTTCTTTTTTGACAGGGTAACAAAAAAAAAAAACATTGCGGGACTGTTTTTTTAACAGTGGCATGTGGCACACTGGGGTGGGCTCCCAGCATGCCAACGGACTCCTTTTTGGGGTGGCAGCGGTAGCCGATGGGGGATTGGGCACCCCCGTTGGCACACAACAAAAAGGGGGGTTACATTATGCCGACGGGGATTGGGCACCCCTGTCAACACACAACAAAAGCGGGGTGGGTGACATTATGCCGATGGGGATTGGGCACCCCTCGGCAGAGAGGGTGATTAATATTGTTTGTGAACATGGCGGCAACCCATCACCATGTTCTAAACAATATCCACTATTACAAGTCCGGCCCAGCAATGAGGGGTTGCCTCCCTCATGCAGCAGAATGTCTTACGCTGCACGATGAGGCAGCCCCGATTGCAGCGGCTGAAACCTTACAAGGTTGTGGCATGCTGTCTGAACTAGTGTCAGCAGCAGCGTGCCACAGCGTTGGGGAAAGCGGGCCAAGCCTTTAAAGGCTGTGGGGGCATTGGCCACAACAGTGCTGTGCCTCCACAACCGCTTCTGGCAACCAGCCGCAATATGTTTCTTGTGCATGCGCGCAATCAACATAAAAAGAGACCACTATGGTTCTCAAAAGAGGTGGCCGAGAAGGTAAGGGCAAACAAGTTAGCTTTCCAGAGGTATAAGGAGACAGAGAGGGAGCAGGACAGGGAGATATATCAGGAAAAGTAGAAGAAGGCAGGAAAAGCAATTAGGAGCGCAAAGGCACAAATGGAGGAGAAAAAAGCCTAGGAAGTAAAGAAAGGGGACAAGACATTTTTCAGATATGTAAGCTAAAAGAAAAAGACTAGGGGAGGGACAATAAGGCTTAGGAGGGATGGCAGTGGGCGTGTCTCGGCAGAAGACAATACTGGACCTTGTGCTCACAAACAGGGACAGTGTGATGAGGGTAACAGTGGTGGGGGAGCACCTGGGGAACAGTGACCACCAGTCATTGTGGTTTGAAATCACAGAAGGAGCAGAACCAAACCACACAAAAACACGTATCCTGGATTTTAGGAGGGCAGACTTTGGGAAAATGGGGAGATGCTTGAAAGAGGCATTAAGGGGAATTGGGCAAGAATCAGGAGTTGAGGAACAGTAGTCAGTATTTAAAATGGGGATTACAAGAGCAACAGAATTATGCATTAAGTAGGTTAGCAAGGGGAAAAGGAAGAAGAGGCCATTATAGTTTTCCAAGGAGGTAGCAGAGAAAGTGAAAGCCAAAAAGATTGCATTCAGGCAATACAAAAAGACACAAGCAGAAGGGGATAGGGAGAAGTACCAGGAGAAGCAAAGGGAGGCAGAGAGGTCATTCAGGAAGCAAAGCTCAGACAGAGAGCACATTGCAAAATCAGTGGGTGGGGGGACAAAACCTTTTACAGGTACATAAGTGAAAAAAGAAAGGCAAAGGAAGGGATAGTGAGACTGAAGGTGGAGGATGGGGGCCTCGTGGAGGATGACAACAGTAAAGCTGACATATTGAACTGGTATTTCTGCTCAGTCTTTACTGAGGAAGAGGAGGGTAATGGGTCTGAAGGGAGTACAAGGGCCGGGAATGGTGCAGAAATGGACACAAGTTCCTTTACATGAGAAAGGATCCTGAAGGAACTGGAAGTAATAAGAGTTGATAAAGCAATCCTGTTTAGCGAATCACTGGAAACAGGGGAGGTACCCAAAGACTGGAGAACAGCAGATGTAGTCCCCTTATACAAAAGTGGGAACAAAGAGGAAGCGGGGAACTACAGACCAGTCAGCCTCACCTCGGTAGTGGGGAAGATCATGGAAGCACTACTGAAGGAGAGATTGGTGGAACATCTGGTTGTCAATGGACTACAGGACCCAAGGCAGCATGGTTTCCACCAGGGGAGGTCATGTCAGACCAACCTCGCTGAATTTTTCGACTGGGTGATTAGGGAGGTGGATCAGGGGAGGGCAGTGGACAAGGCCTATCTGTACTTCAGCAAGGCCTTTGACACTGTGCCACATAGAAGACTATTGCACAAACTGGGGAATATTGGTGTGGGCAGGACAGTAGTGTGGTGGGTAGGTAACTGGCTGGGAGGCAGGACACAGAGGGTGGTGGTAAATGGTTGTCACTCCACAGAGGGAAGAGTAACCAGTGGGGTACCACAGAGATCAGTGCTTGGACCAGTCCTATTCAACATCTTCATCAGTGACATTGCACAGGACCTAGAAGGCAGAATTTCCCTGTTTACTGATGACACAAAGCTCTGTAACAGAGTAGACACACCAGAGGGTGTAGACAGAATGAGAAGGGACCTGCAGAATCTTGAAGAATGGTCAGGGGTTTGGCAGTTGAAATTCAATGCAAAGAAGTGCAAGATAATGCTTATGGTGCACAAAAACCCTGGCACAATATATCAGTTGGGGGGTGAGGATATAGCATGCACCAAGCAGGAAAGGGATCTTGGGGTTATCATCTCTGATGACCTCAAGGTAGTGAAACCGTGTGACAAGGCAGCAGGTAAAGCAAATAGGATGCTGGGATGCATAGGCAGGGGCATCTCCAGCAGGAAAAGGGAGGTCATAATTCCAATATACAAGACACTAGTGAGGCCCCACCTGGCGTACAGTGTACAGTTCTGGAGACCTTACTTACTTAAGGACATAGACAGGGAAGAAAAGGTTCAGAGGAGAGCAACAAAGATGGTACATGGATTGCATCACAAGTCCTATGAGGACAGGTTGAAGGAAATGAATATGTACTCCCTGAAGGAGAGAAGAGAGAGAGAGGGGCTATGATAGAGACATACAAGTATCTTACAAGGAGGAACAGGATGCAGGAATACACTATTTTTAAGCAAAAAAGATGTTCCAGGACTAGAGGGCATGGGATGAAGTAGGAGGGAGGACGATTCAGAGGAAATGTGAGGAAGAATTTCTTCACAGAACGGGTGGTGGACAAGTGGAACACCCTGCCAGAGGAAGTGGTAGGGGCTGAAACAATTACGGGTTTTAAGAATGCATGGGATAGACATAAAGGAATTCTGGAGGTCAGGATTAAGAGGCAACAGGCTTCTAGGAAAACATAAAATGAACTTACAAGCTCAAATGGGCAAACTGGGTGGGCCATAAGCCCTTATCTGCGGACACTGTCTATGTATCTATGTATCTATGACCAGGGGAAAAAGCGGACATCCTGAACAAATACTTTTGTTCAGTGTTCACAGAGGAAGGGGATGGTGACCACAAATAAGAAACAGGAGCATTGAAGGAAGGGAGAGTCCTAAAGGAATTCACAAATCTGAAAGTGGGCAAGGCAATGGGATCAAATGGGATGCACCCAAGCAGACTGAGGGAGCTTAGAGAAATTCTGGCTGCACCTCTGACAGCCCTGTTGAACCACTCACTGGAGACAGGAGTGGTCCTAGAGGACTGGAGGAGAGCAGATGTAGTCCCACTGCATAAAAGTGGCAGCAGGAGGGAGCATTGCTGAGCAGTCATACAGGAAGCAGCCATTCACTTCGGACTCCTGGAAGAAATCTTTCTATTTTACTTAAATATTATTTTTGGCACTGTTTATTTTATTAAGTCTGCTCAATTGTGTGTAGGATTGTGCAGAATGTACAATGGGCAAGACAAAGGGAGCTGTTGCTGCCACGGCAGACATTTTTCAGCCAAAAGGAAGACAACACAAGGGAAGGCCTGCACCACAGACTAAAACAGGGGCCTCGGGTGACAAGGCCAGTGATGAGGTGATGCTAGCCACTGTTAACACTACTTTGGGACATTTTATTCCAACTGTACAGGACTTAGATAAAAAGTTGACTCTCTACATCCCCATGTCTCATCTCTGGAGACTACACTGGAAGTGGTGGAACAGGCTTTGTGATGTGTGGGGACCGCTAGCATCTGTAATACTGATGCTGATCCGAAGCTCATCAAGGAGAATGTTCTCCTTCATCAAAGATTCAAGACAGTTGAAAACCCAGCTTGAGAAAAGAACCTCAGAGTTATTGGTTTGGCAGAAGGAGCAGAAGGAAATGACAGCTTGGGCTTCGCCTGAAAGCTGTTACCCACACTGTTGGGTTTTACAGAGTCTGACCCACCTATATCTCTGGAAAAAGCCTATAGAATTTCTCTGCGATGGGCAGCAGCCATGCCGTAGGCCCGAGAACCTTCTTGATCATCTGCATCGGTGTGGGAGACAAAGACCTGGTTCTCAGTGCAGCAAAATGACCCTGAAGTTTGAGCTATGGAGAAGATGATATTTTTTTATACCCTGACCTGCAATATAGTATTAGACAGCACAGAAAGGTGTTTGATGGGTTCAGGAACCGATTCCAGCAGCAGAAAATTCAGCATCAGTTATTGCTCTGAGCGAAGTTGCACCTTGTTTGGAAAGGGCAGTCGTACCTCTTTAATGAACCTACTGTAAAGATGCAGAGAAACTTGCCAGCAGAACTGAGCGAGATATGATACAAGAAAATGGAGAAGTGGCTGGGTTTGAAGGAGACTGACATACTTTCTTTTAATGAATTGCTTTTTTGAGTAGCTTGGGTCAGAACTGGGTATTGTATGAGGATCGTTTTATTGCTGTTCTCTAATGGTGGGGGCACTTCTGTATTTTCTGTTTTTAAGGGTTAAGAACTCTCATTAGGTGTACTCACACTTGTGAAATATGATGGCTTCCCACTTCACTGCCTCTAACATGCCCCATCAGTTGAACACTGCATTTTGGACTGCGTAGGGGACCTTACGCACACTCAAATTCAGTTATCAAACCTTACCCAGCTGACACTGAACTTTTCTTTTAGAGATATCTCCATGACACTCATGCATTACAGTTAATACTTTTAAGTCTGGCTATGAACAGCTGCATTACACCCCCGCCCCGAACTCTGCATAATACCCTCGCAGCAAGGTAATTTGTGGCTTTTATCCTTCCTGGACCTGCTCGGTATTCGAGGAGTTGAGCCACACAGGTATAGCCCGCCGCGCTGTGCGGCTCCCACCGCCCCCGCCACCACCCTTGGTCGACTCTCCAACTTATAGAAGCTGTGTGGTCAGGTGACGCTGATAACCTATCAGCCCACTTTCAGGTCTGCAGGTTATCTGATCCTATCAGCAGTGGCCGCTATAATTTTTTTTCTTGTTTTTTCTTTTCAGCCAGATACTGTGAGGTAAAGAGCGAGAGAGAGAGAGTGAGGGAAAAAAAAAAGAAAAAAAGATGCTCCTGTTCACTGTGGCCTTCTTAACTATAAGCTTGCTACACTTAGTCGCTCCCACAAACACGCAGCCCCACATGACCCACTCCTCTTAAATTTCTGCTCCCCTTATCCCCCAAACCCCTGTTTTACCCCCAAGTGAACTCTGCGCTTACATCTCAGCCAGTATGGGACATATGCCCCGCCATCTGCCTGTCATCTTTTGCCCTGGGGCAAGTTGCCCTAAGCAGATTAGTTAAGGCTTCCTCTTTCTCCTCCCCATGGAGCCCATATCCCAAATACAAATAAAAAAATAGATGGACCAACATGCTCCAAAACCTTGCCATAATGCTCTTACTGGCAGGTGATGTTGAAACTAACCCTGGTCCTCAGACCAATCCTACCCATCTAAAACTACCGAAGGGGCTCAGCCTAATTCATCTAAATATTCGCAGTTTATTAAATAAAGTCCTGGAGCTCCAAGTCACAACCCATACACTCAAACCTGACATCTGCATTGTGTCAGAAACTTGGATAAAACCCCAGCACAAAGACTCAAAAGTACTGTAAAACTTATTATTTTCACGCTCCATTTAATTTCGCTATATTCGCTATCGCAATTGTCAAGCGAAAATAAACGGAATGCTATTTAATTTAGAAAGTCAACATAAATGATGAGAAAGTGGAGTGACTGCATGATGTCAAAAGATAAAACGAAAGTTACAGTATTCGTTTTAAACAGTGTTGCAGTGCAGTAGCAAACATGAGGAAGCAGAGTTACTACATGATTCTAAAAAAGATTTTTATTTTATTTTTGTTTAGTAAATACTGTTCGTCCCTTTATTAATAAAATCAAGGCACTATTAGAAAAGCAAACTGTATCTTCATCCCAGCAGCATTTTTCTGTTCCTCAGTTAACTGTTCGTTCCTGCTCCCTTAGCTGTGTTTGCAAAAACATAAGAATGCAGACCTTAGAATGCAACTTAATATTTTAAATCATGATCTTAATCTTAATCTTAAACAGGTGTTAGCAAAATTAAAATTACCATGTTTAGGCAGTTGTTATGTGCATCCTGTATCCCGGCTTGTCTGAATCCACAAATAACGACATCTGGTTTTACTTCGAGGTATTCAATGCTTGCCTGCAGCCACCTCGCGTGATGTTCTTTTAGCACCAATAATCGTAGATCGATGTTCAGTTCTGCATCACCAACCCCTGATACCAGTTTGTCTGAAATTAGTGCTGCATACCATGAAGTGAAGTGACCTTTCATTAGGTCTTTGAAAATTTTGTTTACTGAGACATCCAGTGGTTGGAGTGAATCTGTGCAAGATGCTGGGACGTACACTGGTATAATACCGACTTCCTCCAGCTTCTGTAGTATGGGAGCAGTATAGTGAGCTCTGTACAAGTCAAAAATTAGGATTGCCTTTTGTTCTTTAGGCAGTTCGAGTTGTTCTTTAACAGTCTCACAGTAAGTTGGCATGCAAAGCTGATTTGTAGTCCAGTTTAAATTTCCTGATAGTGCTCTCATTGACAATATCCCCAGTTAAAGAATGATGAGCTCGTACAGCAGACATGACACCGTGTTCAGTCGCATACTTGCCTAGCTGGAACCGAACCTCCGGTGCATAATTAGCATAGCTTGCAGGTCTTCTGCGTTTGGAGGGAGGGGAAGCTGCTGCAATCTCTCTCACAACAGAGGCTGCTACATTAGGTTCAACACCGGAGATTACAGCTAGTGCTTCAGAATCAAAATCTGAAGTTTCAAGCCGGGTATTTCATGCTTCTGCTGGGAGGGCTTCAACCATTTGAACAGCGACATGATGTCCTAAGAATGATTCACTGATTCAGTGACTGATTAAATACATGCTACCTGACTATTTACTAAATGCCTGCATGCTTTCTCGTTGGAATGCGCGAATTCAGTCACCCGCGATTAAATGGCATAACAGCTGATCGCGATTACTGGCACCCGCGAATATAATCGGTTCTATAGTATCCTTGCCCAGCTACTCAGTCTTACGACATGACAGATCAGGTAAAAAGAAAGGTGGGGGCATTGCCTTGTTTATCTCCAACGCACTAAAATACACCCCAGTCCAGGTCCCATGTCCTTCCCCTTTTATCGAATCCAGGATGATCAAACTCCTACTGCCACACACCACCCCCGTGTACATGGCAGGGATATACTGTGCCCCTTCTACCCCAGCTGATACCATCACAGACCTCCTTGCAAATTACAAAAGCCTGGCAGGCAATGGTGAGCTCTACATCCTCGGCGATTTTAACTACAACTGGTTAGACAAAGGATGCTCAAAACTCTGCAGTAGGGTTAAAGCCCTAAACCTCTCGCAACAGATTGTGAAACCCACCCGCCTGAACACCAAATCTCAAAACCACTCTCTCCTGGATTGGGCTCTTACAACACACCCACACAGGGTCTCTAAAGCTGGCTTACTACCAGATTCATTGAGCGACCACCACCCAATCTACGTAATCAGAAAGGTGCATAGACCCTACAACAGCCTCCCACCCAGGGTAATCTGCTCAAGGTCGTACAAGTC
The DNA here is from genome assembly GCA_016271365.2 of Neoceratodus forsteri. Taxonomy (NCBI): domain Eukaryota; kingdom Metazoa; phylum Chordata; order Ceratodontiformes; family Ceratodontidae; genus Neoceratodus; species Neoceratodus forsteri. The sequence continues at coordinate 348,564,278 of JADMNL010000023.1, forward strand.
CTCTGCCTCCCCAATCTGCTATATGATCTCCTCAGTTGACTGGTCTTTTATCAAGCTAGCACCCAGCATAGATAAAGCGTTTGACATGCTCAGACAAAATTTCTTGAGGTGTGGGACTACCACGCCCTTTGAAAACAAAGGGTAAGAGATCCCATCTCCCTGGGTCTCAGCAGATATAATCTCCAGATGCCGTGCCAGGGAACAGGCTTGGAAAATGCATAGGTCAACAGGCTCCGAGGCTTCTTGGCAACAGTACAGGACCCTCCGTAACAATTGCACCAAAGCCACTAGACAGGCCAAAAAGAATTTCTTCCACGAGGCCCTCTCATCAAATCTCAAACACCCCTCCAACTTCTGGAAATCGATTAAAATGCTGCTCACCCCCCCTACACAGCCACCTACCCTTCCCTCACCATCCAGGGCAGAAGATATCAAACCAAAGCGCGGTTGCTCGCAACCTTCAATCACTTTTTACCAGCTGTGCCAAATCGTTACTGCCAAATACAGTAAGCCTATCACCGAGCCAGTTCCCCACGCACCGCCCTGCATCCCCCCTCATCCACCAATTTCTCATTCAAACCGGTCTCCACACATGAAGTGATAGCTGCCCTAAACTCCCTAAACCCCAACAAAGGAAAATGCCCACTCAGTCTGGATGCAAAACTCCTATACCTTTCTGCCCCTGTCTTCGCAGCTCCCCTTGCTGATCTTCTAAACTGCTCCTTCTCCTCTGCACAAATTCCAACATCCTGGAAGGAGGCCATAATTATACCACTGCCTAAGGGGGGCAACCCAGCTGAGCCCGGGAACTACCGGCCCATCTCTCTCCTCCCCACCCCTGGCCAAGCTGCAGGAAAAATAGCCCTTGCACAACTCACGCGATTCCTCGATAACTCCTCCTTCTTCACCCCCTTTCAGTCTGTTTTTTGGAAATCACACTCCACCATAACTGTGCTCCTCAGACTCACCAATGACATCACCTCAGCTATGGACAAAGGACACATCACATCGGCCATATTCATTGACCTTGCCAAAGCTTTTGATACTGTTTCTCACACTAAGCTTATAGCAAAACTTCAAGATGCTGGCCTATCCGATCTATCCTCTAGGTGGTTTCAAGATTACCTCTCTGGGAGGACGCAATCAGTCAAAATTGGCACCCAAATATCCCCCTCACTCCCAGTCACCATGGGGGTCCCCCAGGGCTCTGTCCTGGGTCCCTTTCTCTTTTCCATATTCCTGAATGACCTCCCTCTATAATGCCCTAACTCTGCAATTCAAATGTACGCGGACGACACTGTACTGTATGCCTCTGGCCCCTCAAATGAATCTCTAATCTCTACCCTCCAGCAGGATTTCAACACTGTCCAAACCTGGCTTATCTCCAACCAACTAGTCCTCAATACAAAGAAAACCATATCCCTAATTTTTGGCACTCAGCCTAGAATCTCCAGGCTACCGGCTCTACCCACTTTTCATACACTTGATGGAACCACCCTTGAATCCTGCACCTCCTTTAGGTACCTGGGGGTATGGCTGGATCGACACCTTGACTTCTCTGTACATATAGACTCCCTCCAGAAAAAATTCCACCCGAAACTTGGAGCCCTGTACCGTAACAAAGGGTGTCTAACCACCCCAGTCAGGAGAGAACTAGTTTACAAAATGATACTCCCAATCTTCGACTATGGCGACGTTGTCTATGGTGCAGCCTTTCAAACAACCCTAGCCAACCTGGACCCCTTTTTCCACTCCTTCTGCCGTTTTATCCTAGAATGTTCCCCTACCACCCATCACTGCCACCTATATGCTGCTCTATGTCTCCCCTCGCTTCACTCTAGGCGACAGCTCCATGGCACTAAACTAGTAGCTAAACACTGGTCAAACTCCCTCCCCACCTATTTCAGTTCTGCTCTATCAACCCAACCCTCCCAGGCCTATTCTTTGCGGGGCTCTGACTCGAATCTATTACAAGTCCCTTTCATGCGCACCTCTAAGGGCTAATCGGCCTTCAAATACAGACTGACCGCACTCTGGAATAATCTCCCAGCAGCAATCAGGCAGTCCACCACCACACAAAGGTCATTGTCCAATCTTCTTCACGCCCACTTCTCAGTCTCCTGTAACTGCAACCTGCAGGTCAGACCCACTAAACTGAAGCACCCAAGTGTGACTTAACAAGTGCCCAGGCATAAAATTTCCTACTCTTGGATGCCCATACCCCCCTCTGTCCTCGCTCCCCATGGTCTCTGCTTAAGTTATGCCTATGGACTCAGACCCCTATAGTATTATGCACTTGGTCTTAAACTTGTAACTAATAAGTATGCACAAGTCCTGCCTGTAACATCTCATGGACCTGTTGCCTTATCCATCCTCGCCTGATTTGTACTTGATGTATGTAATTAGCCTGTTGTTCCAGATACATGCTTTTCTCTGCCTCTGTTCTTCATCACTGACTATGTACCAAATGTATTTCGTGTACTTTATGCTTTGTAACCCCAGGTCGCATCTGGAAACGATCAAGATGTATGTATTTCTCTGCCTCTGTTTCCTCATCAACACTGCCTATGTACCAATTGTATCTCATGCACTTTATTGCTTTGTAACCCCAGGTCGCATCTGGAAACGAGCGGATGTACGCTCAGTATGCTTATCTGGTTAATCTCGTTAATAAATAAATAAATTACCTTAAGACTAAAAGTGATTTTCATGTATTGTTGATTTCGTTCACGTTCTGTGCAGGCTACTCATTGTACTGTTATTTTTACTATTTGCCACTCTTGCTGTTACCATTGACATAAGAATTCTTACCTTGTTTACAGATCCTGTTATGTGCACCCTTTTAGGCAATGTTATTAATTATTTCTGGGAGCTTGGGGAGATATTTAATGAATATACATATTTTTCTTCTGCTATTGGGGATTTAGTAGACTGTTTTGGTCAATATGTTAATCATTGGAATCTCTTTTACCAAGTTACTTTTAATAAATCCCCATAGATTTCCTGGGCTGCAGCCATTAATTCTAATGTATAATTGTATAAATCTGATCAGGATTTCCCTCCCATGTTGTACCCATTTAGGTAGTGTCATATGATTATCCTTTGTAAGGGCTGAGATTGTTTGTTAATGGGAATGTGGTATCTACCTGTGCAACTTATTTGTAAGATTGTACTTGCAGAGCTTTATAAGTAAAGGACACACTCTTGTAAACAGAAAGGAACATGGTTAGCACTCCTCAGGTTTAGAAGCCACAGGCATATTTTATTTTACAAACCAAACTGTGCAGCAGCAGAAGAATGTAGGCAAAACAGCTCAAACTGTAGAAAAGTAATCCAATAGTGGTTCAAGCATACAGTTTCATCTCTGCAGATTTCCAGGCCTGCCAAACATTAATGTATACATGTTGTTTAAGTTTCAGCATCACAAATGACACCTTCCTCAGAAACTTTACAACAAAAGTGGCAGCAGGGAGGAGGCTGGCAACTACAGGCCAGTCAGCCTGACTTCCATAGTGGGGAAGTTAATGGAATCACTCCTGGTAAAGGATTGTAAATATCTTGAATCCAGAGCCTTACAAGATCCAAGGCAGCATGGGTTCATGGGGGTCATGTCAAACCAATCTAATTGATTTTGCTGACTGGATGACCAGGGAATTAGATCAGGGTGGTGTGACGTATGTGGTCTACCTAGAATTTATTAAGCCTTCAACACTGTTCCACATAGGAGACTCATAAGCAAGCTGGGCAGCCTGGGAGTGGGTCCAAGTGGGTCCAAAGGTGGTAAACTGGGTAAGGAATTGGTTAGGGGACAGGAGACAGAGGGTGGTGGTAAATGGAGTTCACTCTGTGGAAGGGAGGGTGACCACCGGGGTGCCACAGCAATCAGTACTGGAAATGGTCCTCTTTAATGTCTTTATTAGTGGCATTGCAGAGGGACTAGAAGGAAAGGTATGCCTTTTTGTGGATGACACTAAAATTTGCAATAGGGTAGACACTCCGGGGGGGGGGAGATGAATAGAGATCTAAGAAAGCTAGAGGAGTGGTCAAGCATGTGGTAGCTTAGTTTCAATGTGAAAAAGTGTAAAATCATGCACTTGGGGTGCAGAAACCCATAGGCAGAATACCAAATGGGGGTGTAGTATTAATGACCACCAAGCAGGAAAGAGACCTGGGGGTAATCATATCTGATGTCCTGAAGGTGGCCAGACAGTGTGACAAAGCAATGGGGAGAGCTAATGGGATGCTAGGGTGCTTAGGGTGGGCTATCACCAGCAGCTAGGGTGCTTAGGGTGGGGTATCACCAGTAGAAAAATAGAGGTGTCATTACCTCTGTATAGATCACTGGTTAGACCTCACCTAGAGTACTGTGTCCAGTTCTGGGGACCACCTCTCCAGAAGGACATAGACAGAGTAAAGTTGGTCCAGAGAAGGGCAATTAAAATGATGCAGGTCTGAAACAAAAGCCCTATGAGGAGAGACTAAAGGATATGAATGCATACACCCTGGAGGAAGAAAGGGAGAGGGGGGAGATATGTTAGAGACTTTCAAATACCTCATGGGTATAAATAAGGTTCAAGAGGGAAGCATTTTTTAGAAAAAGAGATGTTCAAGAACAAGGGGCCTTGTAATGAGGCTAGATGGGGGTAGACTCAGGGGAGATATGAGGAAGTACTTCTTCACAGAAAGAGTGTTGGATGCCTGGAACAGCCTCCTGGAGGAGGTGGCGGGGGCTAAAACAGTAACGGGATTGAAAAAGACATTGGATAGGCATAAGGGAACCTTAGTGGTAAGGAAAGGGGGGATCAAAGATCAAGTAGGGTCTGTGGTATTACAGCAGGTAGGGGGAAATGGGAAGACTAAGTGGGCCAAGTGGGCCTTATCTGTTATCAAAGTCTATGTTTCTATGTTAATAACTGATGTTAAAGAGCTGTTGGCATGTTCAGGGGAACTTTAACAAAACCTAATATTTAGACACAGTCCAACTTATATTTCCCATTAGTGCTGCATTCCTCCTCCCCATTATTTATTATTGAGGTAATTTGTATGAAAACAGGATCTTTGCTCCTGAAGAGTTTATGTATTCCTGCTGCTTTCTCCCTACCTGAAGTCACAGAGCACTGCTTGTAGTATTATAGTTACTCCCATAGCAACAAACTGTGATGTCACAACAGAGGATTGTGACTTGAAGTAGGGAGTAAGCTATAGTGGTAGATGGACCCTAAAAAATCTCTAAGTGATAAAGATCATATATCCATTCAAATTTCCTTAGTAATAAATAATGGGGTGGAGAAATATACAAAATATAAATGGAATGCAGGCATAATTGTACATAATTATTATGTTTTTTTTTCTAAGTTTTCTTTGAGGCGCCAGTAGATCTTTAACTAAACAGATCATACTTCTTGGAAGACAGAACCAGAACTGAGCCTGTAAACCAGATATTTACTAGCAAAATACATTCCTGCCTCCCAGCCAAGACTATAGGTAATGATGTTTTATGACAGCTGACAAATGTAAGTGTTTATTTAAAATATTTTTATTCAAAGGCATGTGCTGGGAGTAGCTTTAGGGGGTGGGTCCAGGTTGTTGTTACATGCAGTTCAGTGGAAACACGTTATATCCTAACATGTTTGATAGTGTCTTCCAAGGGATAAGCTGTGGTGTTACCCTGAAATATTTTTTTTTCAGATTGAAACCAATAATTTCTGCTGAAGTATTAGTGCTCTATTAACTATAATGCAATGTACGTTTGTGTAAACCATAGTGAATTTTTAGATCCTCTGTAGTGTGTAGCTTAGGTAATAAATATATCATATGTATAGCAAAAGTTGTTTTAATTTTTTCTGGGTGATATGTGTGACATCATATATACAGAAGAACCTTTTTAAACTTTGGTTGTGAACATATATGAGCCATAGTTATTAAAATAATTTACTGCCAATCAAAGTAAAATAATTTGATTGAAGGCTCCAGACCAGAGTTATGACAGCCTTTCCCTCCTAAAGTGTTGAAACTACTGTGGGAGTTGGCTGGGATGCACTCTTCCAGCCTTTCTCATCGAGAATCATAGCAGACAAGTCAGTTGCTGTCACTCTGTCTTGTAATGGCTAATGGTACATGCTCCTGCCTACAACATCTGGGGCTAATGATCTCTGCTTTTTCTTCTCCCCATCCTGACAACAATCCCCACCTTTGTCCTGATCTTTGCTACCTCTATCCTTTCCTTAATCCCCATATCTTGGACCACCACCCAGACAAAATAGTAAAGCAAATACTGAACTTAACAAGACTGAAGACTGTTGCTTCACTGGCCTCAATAACTGGCTTTTGTCTCCCACAACTAATTAAAACATTTTTGTGTGTGTAAAAGTTCTGATTTCTTGTTTGGGGAAAAATGTATTGCACTTCCTAAGCACTTAAATGCATGGTAATACTTCACAGACCTACAGTACATAAATGGATTCAGCTGTGACTGTTGCATTGCACAGTCTATAAGTTTTCTGATGTCCGTTAAAAAAAATCTATTCACTTCTGAAACTGCTGACATTACCACTCAAATCAATGGTTAGAGCAGACACCATTACAACAAAAGGCTGCGAGTTGGAGCATTTATGGAACAATTCCAAACTGCAGATGGTTGTAGTGGGGGGGGTAAACCCTTAAATTGAAGGGAATGGTGGACCATAGGCATTCAGACCCTTAACAAGTTATTCTATGAAAGTAATGATACACTGAAATCCTTTGTGCAACTCAGGCAAGAATTGGTCTGCCTGCCTCGGTTCATTTACTCTTTCTACAGCTCAGGCATGACCTGAGGGAATGGCTGGACCAGAATATAGGTCAAAGAACTCTGATATGGCTAATACAGTGCTTGATGTCATACATCATCCCGAAAGAGGGAGTAGGCTCTTCTACAAGAACCTACAGGAGTAACACCTACCAAGCTAGGGCATGCAGAGAGAAAGGTGGAATACAGAGCTCTCACTGCATGTCACTATGGAGCAATGGGAACAGTGCTGGCAATCGGCTCCCACAAGTTCTCTAGACCCTAAATCTCAACCTGTTAAAAAAAATGTATTAGGCAGGTGGCACCAGACTCCAGCCAATGTGGTAAGCATGGACCTTCAGGTTATCAATGAATGCTGAAAGTGTCATTGGTCCCCTGAGATATTGCTCACATACTTTGGGGGTGTCCCAATCTAAAATCCATTTAGGATGCTATAATTGCAAGACCACAGGATGTTATTGGGGTACTGGTGCTGGACACCCCTGAGCTCTGGGTACTGGCAGTTCCCCTCTCCTTTTACAGTGGTGAGAAGCCAGTTCTACAGTTCATATTCCAATTGGCAATGAAGGTCAATTGGCAGATTTTTCTTAGTGGCACCAACTACACCCACCCTTGATAAGTAACTGGGTGGCTGGCATGTCAAGAGTTGTATCATACCTGCAAGTTATGCGCAGATCTAGGAGAAATGTCACCTATTACCAGGACATCTGTGGGCCATGGTTTAAATATTTAGATATCCCTCCACCCAAACAGTATCCTAGAATCTCAGTTTTAGTATTGCAGCCAAGGATTAGCAGAGGATAGGGGCCATGCTAGAGACAGCTAAGCCAGGGCCTCTTATAGGTGATTTAGGCAGCAAGATGGATACCCACTGTGGTACAATCTGCAGGTAAAGCAGTCTTCTTACAAGTTCTGTTTTATTCTGTTTGAAGGTCAGGGTTAGCTTATCTAGTAGGGAAAGATTGGAAAAGTGGTGGCAGAGTTGATTATAACAGCGTTTTTTTCTTTTTCCAAAGGCTATGCCTGCAGTTCAATGGGTGAGAGCAACCAGCCATGACTCCTGCCTGAGCTATTTAAGTCAGCTTCCTCCAGCCTCACTCAGAAGCACTGTTTTATTGCTCTGCCATCTTCCTCTCCTCCTCCAGAGGTGCACCTCTCTGCTTGGGGCTCCTTCTTTAGAAAATTTAGCCTAAAGTAATTATGGGTTGGATTCACAAAGAGAGCCAGAGATCCCACAGCTGTGGGAAAAAAGGCCTGCAGCATTGTGGAAACACTGGTGCAGGATATTCTGAAAGAAAAATTGTGCACGTGTGGAAATCTGTAAAAAACAGCAGTTGCAGAAATTCCGCAAGTGCGGATCCACAGCAGCAGAAAAGACTTAGGAAGCACAGCAACAGGTGATCCATATTAACTGGAGCAGCAGACTTTGACAGTCTTGCCATAGATGTAACTGAAAGTACCTACAGAGAGACCAGCAAATATTCCCTCAACTGGGATCACAGCAGCACCACTGGTACCAGCAAAACCATGCACCACAGTGGCTGTCTGGAACTGATGGTGGTGTCTCTCCCTGGAGTGTTTATGTTGTCTGCTGCAGTAGCAATCACTGCATGCTGTTAAGCCTATACTGCCTGTGGGGCTCCTTCATGAGCTGCACTGGGTCTGGTGGTTGTTGTTTGTTGTCTTCCAATTACTATGGTGTGCTAGTGTTGCTGTAACAATTGCCACTGCTATACACCCACTGGTTTGCTATTACTTTTGCCTGACCTCCACTCTAATTGTATTTCAATTGTTGTGGCACTGCATTTTGCTCAGGGAGTGTTACGTCTCACTCTCATGTATGCAACATTTTTTCCACAACTGCAGAAAAGCACTGGCTGAGAATAGCCTTTAAGGGGATGTGCCATACTTATCAATGACTTTTTTCCTCAGGAACTTCCATAGCTGCACTTTTTTCCACAGTCCAGAGAGTATTTTTTTCCACAGATGCAGAAGTTTTGTGTATAGCACTCAGATCAATTTCCCTTTTTTTTCCAAATCTTCAGAACTTTTGGGGACTTAGGGAAGGTTTTGCACCTTCAGATCATCTTGTGAATCCCCATGTTCCTGCTGCACCTCTAGGGGTGGAACCCTCCTCAAGAGGATTTCTCTGCCTTTACCCTAGCAGGCTGGTAGTTCCTCATGGGGCAGAGTGTTTGAATGACCAAAGTATCCACCTATGACAGTCAACAACACATTTATTCAAATACTTTCAGACTATCAATGAAGTTGCACAAGCATAACTCCTCATTAAGTTGCGTACGCCCATTGAACCTTTTTTATTGTTCATACATGTGGAGCTTGGGTCCTTTTACCTAGCTTTAACATTGGGGTAGCATGCATGGACTTTGGATCTAACATTAATAATCTTGTATGATAACGTTTTTCTCCTCATTACCCTGACATGATTCAGAAAGCATGGATTCTTTCTGCATGTCTTTCATGTAAGTGAATTGCCTATATGTATTGTAGTGTTGCACTGAGATGACATATGGGTAGATCCATGCTGTTTTTAGTGTAATTCATTCTTGGAATTGCCTTATTGTTACATTTACTCAGTAGTCAGTTTTTTTTATGCCTTAGAGTGTATATCTATGGGAGAAATCCTGGCTAAGCATATAAAAACTTTATAGTTCCTAATTGTAATTAATGATATTGGAAATTTAATTTAAAAAATATACAAAAAGAAGCAGGTTTCAGCATCATTCTACTACATCCACAATATGCTTCTAGTATGTACCTTCAACAGGTAACCTCAGTGGAAGAGATTTTAAGAATTTCCACTGGCAACCATCTTTAATGACTTGAGTCATTAAATAAAAATTTAACAATTACACTTTAAAAAATATCTGAGAAAATTAAAAAAATACACTGAGAATGACTGTAAGGATATCAGAAATATTTTTTGTGCTAATATATATATATATATATATATATATTTAAATACAGTATATATATATATATATATATATATTCTTTTCCTTGCTGGCTAACAAATATTTTTGCTTTAATGTGCTTAGTTTTCATCAAAGGAGTAATATCAGCATCCAAAGCCACTGACAGATTGCAGTTGATGAAGTCACAGATTAAAGCATCTAAAACAGCTTTGTAGTGGGCTGGCGTACAGAGCAGGTTTAAACAAGAATTGTTCAATATCAAATGTTTGCTTTCATGTTCACTGAATAAATAAATCTTTTATTGGCAATATTCCATCTCTCAATGCAATGTTGTATCTTGTTACTCAAAGCTTTATGGTATTTGAAAAATAATCCAACAGGGTAAAATACATTATTAAGAAGCAATAATCATAACATTGTAATTTACAGCACAGTCACAACAGAAAACAAATCACTGACCCTGTTTCCAGAAAGAATGTGGTCATAAGGAAGTGAGGGAGGCAGGAGTTGTGGTGGTAGTTTGGGGGGACAGTAATGCATATATTAATGGCAAGAGCAAACACAGCTATAATATTGCTGAACATCTACTTTTTGTGTACTTTATGAAACATCAAGGGAATTTTTTATTACAGGGCCACTGAAAAAACCTTTAACCTGCCATCTTATGAAAAATGATTTATTATTAGCAAGGAAACAACAGAACTTTATTTATAAATGACCAAATTATAGCATTTATTTAAAACACTGGACACATAAAAAAAAATTAACACATAGAAGTAAATGTACATCAGACATCTTTACAGATAGAGATGAAGAAACAAGTTATCTGGAAGTCAACACATATTGTGACAGAAACAAAAATCAGAATCAAACAATAGAGTTTGAAATTATATGTCACATAACAATCATTCATTAAAATCTATTACAATAACTAGTTTAGAATCAGTCATGCTCACTAGTGGATGAAGAAATAAAATAACTTGAACAAACATCAAGGTAGAAACACAGCCAATTGCTTAATATGAGCAGACTACATGAAAGACTATCAATCAGGCCAGGGATGGGTTAACAGGTTCTGTGGCCATGGGCAATCTGTACAGCTGCTGTCCCTGGGACTTCACCACTAGGACAAGGGTTGGGGGGCCACCTAGGCACCAGAAAGCTGAAGTTTTTGTTTTGCTTTAAACTGTGTTTCTAGGGGTTTTCATCTAATCTGGATGCTGTTTCTTGGGGTTGAGAAATTAGAATGGTTGAAATTGTATGGCTGGAGTTCATTCACATTGAGGCTCAGCACTCAGCACAGGCTGCCCAGACTTGGGTAAAATACATTCTAAGAACCACTGCCTACAGTGCTTTTACCCATTCTATTCCAACCCCTGGGATGTAACAATGAATAATTCTTAAAACAAGAACCTGCACAAACGTGGGTCATGCTAGCACTGGCCATGTCCCTGCCCTTCCTCATTGAACCTGCTCCAACTGTGCTGCCTCCCACTCTTCACTAGGTGGCATTCAAACAGTGGAGCTAGCATGCCTCCCCTCCTAAGGAGAACAGCAGTTCAACAGATGCTCCAACCTCCTTCCTCCAGCCCACCCTGATGACTGGAGCTCACTCAAAACTTGGGGTACAGGTATCACAGGTGATAGCACTATCACAGGGAAGATAAGCTGGCCCAAGTGCTACTATTGCCAAATTTAATTTGTCCCCAAAACAAATGCTGTATGACTAAATATTAAGAGTTAACAGTTACTTTTTTTTTACACTAAAACTCAGCGACCCAGTCTGAGAGTCTACTATGATTGGCTCACTTAGTTTTAAGTTGGTAAAAGGTAGTCGCAGTTGGATGCAGCACTACCCAGCCACTTACAGCAAGCCCAGGCTTTGGCCCAAGACTGTGTTACTACTGCCACATTTTATTTTCCCAGATTGTCCCAAAAACAAATGCTGTATGGTTAAAGAATAACAGTTACTTAAATATATATATATTTTTTACCTCCCTGATTGAGTGACTAGTCAGAGAGGTTAGTAGTCCTCCATGTCATTGCTGTGCAAAAAGGAGGATGGAGGTGGAATCAAAGACCTGGATTTAAGGTGGAAATCCCTGGACTCCTGGTGGGCTGATGGCTGAGGTCTCATTAGCTAGGTTCAGCTCAGTCACTGAACTCCTGCTGCAGTGCTGCCTGCTTGACTTGCTGAGACTAGTTTGACTGGAGCTCAGACCGACTTGGATTTTAGTGTGAAAAAAGTGTCTGACAATACTTGGTAGCCTAGTGGCACCATGGTCTGACACAAACACTAAGCATACCTTCAGAGTATATTTCCCTTCACCATCACAGTGTTTAGTGATCCTATCCTAACCTGGGGCCATGCTGTCATATACTTTAAATATGTCACTGCTTGAGACACTCATATGACTAAACTTCCCTCACAAAACTAAGAAGCCCCATGTAGCTCATGAGCTGCCTTCTGTGACAAGCCTGCACTGGTGAAGACTGATGACAGGGCACATTGCATCAGTTAATTCTTTAGTGAAGCAGCTCTGCTCTTGCCGGTGTTGTGAAGTGAGTTCTCCCTCTTCATCACAGTAATTAAGTACCTTGGTTTGACAGCTCACAGACAGCTGACATTCATTGTCATCAAGCTGACAGTATCAGAATCAGTTCAGCAAGGAAACGCCAAAGTTACATGCAGCACATAGGCTGTGGTGGGGGAGACAACAGGCAGTAGCATACAGGAGTGGGACAAATACCCACCTACCACACCATCATCAACTATCCCAATTCCCAACCCAAAGACACAGTCACAGGCAGCATAGATGCACTGTGCAGAAATGGCATGGGGGAGAGGGAGATCACAGGCTAGACTACAGGACCATCACCCAACCCACAGAGAAAAGCAACAGGGCAGATGTGCTGCACAGAAATTTGGGGTGCATTGTTGCATGGGGGAATGTGGTTGGACAGGGACCACAGCCCCATATGACTCTTTGGGAATGAAGGGGTAGCCAACAAGTAAGATCAGACACAGCAGGTAGCACGTGTGGTGGGTGCCTGAATCAGGGCACCATCCAAAATGGCGACATGATATGGGTGAAATCCAGAAAGACGAGGGGGCAGGGAGGGTGACTGGATGTGGTGGGGTGGGCGACCCTAGCAACAAGATGTCGCTACATGTACAAGTGCATGGGGGGTGGGAGCGAGCACGGCGAGCGTGGTCTGGGAGGGGGCAGAGGGGATGTAGGGAGTGGCACTATAGTCAGCTGCCAAGCTGCGCTGTGGCATCGGGGGTTGGTCTCCGCTTGAGGTGCTGGGGTTCCATGTTCGGTTCTGGGTCCAGGCGCTACTGTGCTTTTCTTGCGCCTGGCCCAAAGCTTATCATTTTATTGATTTTCACCTTCCCCTGACATGCACCCCTCTGGGTTGAGAATCCTTAAGAAGAGGGGGTGCGGAGGCAAAACCCCCGTGGGGGTGAAGTGCACAGCCCCCACAGAAAACTAAGTTTTCAGTCCCCATTGCGTTCTTCTATGTGCCAGGGATGTCAGGGTGGTGAAATTGTTTTCGCCTCCCTGACGTCATGATAATGTGAGTTGCCATTTGGCGCTCGCCATTATCACATAGAACCGGTGCAGCATATAGCTGTTATTTAAAAAAATGCTCAAGTCTTTCATACTAAGAACATACACCTAGACAACTTGACAGTGCTCATACTTGTTTGAATCTGACATTTATGGGCACACTTGTACTCATCGCAGGCAAAAATATGGGACTTCACAGGAGCTGACTTTGATAAGATTGCCAACAGAATTAAGCTAGCCCTGGCAAGAAGAAATACAGGTGAAGGGGTACAGGCAAAGTGGGAAAGCATTAAGGATGCAATACTTGAAGCAACATCCCATAGTGTTAGAGATAAAGGCAAGAACAAAAGAAGGAGGAAGCCACTTTGATTCTCAAAAACAATAGCAGAAAAGGTTAGAGCCAAAAGGCTGGCTTTCAGGAAATATAAGGGAAAGCAGCAGGACGAAGATAGGGAGGCATACCAAACTTCCCTAAGGGAAGCAGGGAAAGTAGTAAGGCAGGCAAAGGCCCAAACTGAGGAAACACTAGCATGAACTGCAAGAGAAGGGGACAAGACTTTCTATAGATACATTAGTGAAAAGAGAAAGTCCAGAGGGGGTATTGCTAAGATCAAAGGGGATAAGAGGGAGTGTGTGGAAGAGGATCAAGGAAAAGCATCTATCCTAAATAGATACTTCTGCTCAGTATTCACTGAGGAGAAGGTAGGGCAGGGCCCACAGCTCAGCACCATGGACACAGGGGAGAGAGAGGTGTGCACTAGCCTATTCACAAAAGAAAGGGTCCTACAAGAGCTCTCTAACCTCAGGATGGACAAGGCAATGGGACCTGATGGCATACATCCCAGGATACTAAAGGAGCTAAGGGTGGAACTAGCAGAGCAATTATCAAAACTGTTTAGTGAGTCTCTGAGCACAGGAGAGGTCCCAAAAGACTGGAGAAGGGCTCATGTGATCCTACTCCTCAAGAGTGGTAGCAGGGAGGAGGCAGGAAACTACAGACCAGTCAGTCTTAACTCAGTAGTGGGCAAGATTATGAAGGCACTCCTTAAGGAAAGGATAGTGCAACATCTGGAATCCATAGGAGTACAGGATCCAAGGCAGCATGGGTTTACCACAAGAAGGTCCTGTCAAACTAATCTCATAGACTTTTCTTTGACTGAGTAACCATAGTGGTGGACCAAGGGGGTGCAGTTGATGTCGCCTTCCTTGACTTCAGCAAAGCTTTCGATACTGTTCCACATAGAAGATTGATTAATAAGCTGGATAGGCTCGGGGGTGGGTCAGAAGTCAGTCAACTGGGTGGCAAACTGGTTGGCGGGCAGAAAACAGAGTGGTGGTAAATGGTATAAAGTCAGAAGAGATGCAAGTCACAAGTGGGGTACCTCAGAGATCAGTCCTGGGGCCAGTCCTCTTAAATATCTTCATCAGTGACATTGCAGATGGACTGGAGGGTAAGGTTTGTCTGTTTGCAGATGACACCAAGATCTGCAGCAGAGTAGATGATCCAGATAGGGTGGGCAGAATGAGAAGAGATCTGGATAAACTGGCAAAATGATCAGAAGAGTGGCAACTGGGGTTTAACGCAAAGAAATGCAAGATCATGCACATATGGAAGAGAAACCCTGAAGCCACCTATAGGTTGGGAGGGGAGTTGCTGGCATCACAAGGGAAGAAAGAGACTTGGGCATCATCATCACAGATGATCTGAAATCATCCAAGCCGACCACTAAAGCAGTAGTTAAGGCTAGAGGGATGTTGGGGTGTATTAGTAGGGGTATTACAAGTCATAAGAGGGAGGTAACAATCTCTCTTTACAAGACACTGGTTTGGCCCCATCTGGAGTACTGCATGCAGTACTAGAGGCTGCACCTGCACAAGGACATTAACAAAATGGAGGCAGTCCAGAGAAGGGCAACCAAAATGGTACAGGAACTGCATCAGAAAACATATAAGGACAGATTAACGGAGCTCAATATGTATACCCTACAGCAAAGGAGGGAGAGAGGTGATTTGATCGAAACATTCAAACATCTTAAGGTCATTAACAAGGTGAAAGAGTCTAACATGTTTCAATATAAGAAAAATAGCAGGACAAGAGGACACAGCATGAGATTAGTGGGAGGCCGATTAAGGGATAATGTGAGGAAGTTCTTATTCACAGAAAGGATGGTGGATGCATGGAACAGCCTACCTCAGGAAGTGGTGGATATGAATACAGTACAGGGCTCAAATAGGCATGGGATAGGTGTAAAGGAGCAATACAGATGAGTATGAATAGATAGGCCAGTGATGAAAGTGAACAGGAACACACAGGAAGTCAGTTCCTGTACCTTTTTTGCAGCAGGAATGGAGTTCCTATACTTCGTCCCACTGATTCTGGAGCTGAAATTCTTAAACAAGCAACACAATGACAGTTTGTGGGCTTGTGACCTGAAATCAGGGTTTCCATAACAACATTTGACTTGTACTACAGTGCTATTTTCCTAGAAATACTTCAATATCTCTAATTCAATCTACTAGTGTCTAAACCGATAGATGTGTCTTGACACAGCTATCCTTCAGATTGAGGATCTTCAGTCTGCATTTAATATTTGCCAATGCCTGAGTTCCTGCACTTCTTGTCTACCACTTGCACCACTGAGATAGGCCATTGACAGAGTACAGGCCTATGGCACATTCATAAGATAGAAAAAATAGGAAGACTGGATGGGCTTTGCGGTCCTTATCTGCTGTCATCGTCTGTGTTCCTATGTTTCATCTGAATATGTAGAACTTTGTGGATGACCACGAGAATTCATACAGACCTGCTTGATCAAAAAGGGACATGCACAGCTGATGATCTTCTAGTAGCAGTAATGGCAGAATCATGCGAACCTGAAATACCGGAGAAAAAATATTACAAAATCAAATGTTAAGAATGTTTATCGAGAAGAAACACATTGATCAAAGATAATAAAAATAAAGAAATTATGGCACATACACTAACGCACATAAACTGAGCCCATATGGGTTTGTACCATCAAGATGCCCATATGCACTGCAGAGGCAAGTAGCCACATGCACCATGCACAAACATACATGTATGGGGCATAGACCCTGAAAGCACCTGCAGAGATCAAAGCCAGGCTGTGGTCTGATATCAGTATGGCCAAAAACACTGCTATCCAGGAGGCATATACACTGGCTACGATCAAGCACAAGTGGCGTGACCTCCAGTTGGCCATCAAGCAGAAGCTGGCAGCTGCCAAGCACTCACAATCTGCTATGGGCAGTGGGCCTCCCACCCAGAAACATGGCCTGTCATCTATACAGTGCATGGTGGTGGATGCACTCACACTCACACAGGTGTCCCTGCATAGGGAGGAGGAGGGCATGGATAGAGTTCCAGGTATGCCAGTATCTTCTCAGGCTGCCTGGAGGTAGATGCATAGCCAAGTTTACCACCTTGTAATACATCACACAGACGCTGGGCCAGAACTCACACCCAATAGGGAGGTGGTGCCACCCATAGATGACAGTCAGTTGTCCCGGCCCATCACTACCAGATGGTGGCAGGCCAACACAGATAGGTATTACCAGTTGCTGGACTGAAGACTTTCCATGGAACATCCACAACAATGTCATGGCCAGTGACAAATGCCTTGCCTTGGAAACTACAGGCAAAATGCAGGAGTGCATGGACCTTGCTGTGGAGGAAGATGGACAGGAGGACCTAAGGGAAGACAGTAACCAGACACCAGGCACACAGAAGGCCAGGGAGTTGTTGGACACCATCCCACATGGTGTGCAGAAGCTCCCAATGCGCAGATGAACCTGGAACATCCGTCTGAGCCCAGCTTATAGGACAACATAACCCAAGGCTGGCAGGGGGATATGGAGGACTTGTAGGCAGAGCCATCCATTACCATTGGGCAACCTCTGGCCACAGCATGTCCTGTGGACAGGGACAGACAGCAGCACAACAGGCAGTGGCAAGTGTACACACAGCAGCAAGGGGACAGGGGTCCCTCATGCTCCCCTGCCCATGGTACAGTCAAGGATCACAGAGAGGGATCCTCCACAACTACTTCCCCAAGGTACAGCTGTGGGAGCTAACTGCTGAAGTAAGGACATGTGTGGCAGAATAGACAACATTGGGAACATCCTCCAATGCAAAGACAACATGATTCTAGCCAGGTCCAACCCCTACAAGTCGCCCAGAGTGGAAGCTACCCAGGATCCACCATATCACTTACAGCACAACCAGGCAACACTCAGGAGCCCTCATCTACCCATGCCACCACAACCAGACAACACCCTGGAGCCCCCCATACCACCCACACCAGGACAACAGGACAAAATCCAGGGGCAGGAAGGCAGCCACATGTCACCATCAGCAAGGATATGGACCAGCACGTATGCTGGACAGGTAGGAATGCTACCACAATGACTTGCCATCTTGGCACGCAGGCCTTGACACATGGAAGGAGACCACCGGGCAATGGACAGTAATGCACAGCCACCCCCCCCGGTACAGCACAAGCATGGATACCTCCTGCCGGTGCAACACAAGCACAGATAATCTCCCGTCAGTGCAGTACAAGCACAAATAGTCACCTGTATCATGGCCATGTCTGTGGTGCTCAGGGTGGGTCATCATCACAGTGCCGTAGCTGCCTGCACCACCCTTCTCCCCAAGTCCTAGCCACTGAATGCCCCAGGCACAATGCCATGCCTCTCTGCCCATCCTGGCCATTCTATGTCATAATGGCAATTGCCGAAAGGTGACCGTCATTATGGCGAGAGTACATTGTCAAAAATCAATTTCGGCGATGTACATCCTCAGCGCAATGGAAAATAGTGCCAGGAACTTAGAATTTCAATGTTAATGTGAACAGCTGTGCCCCACGCACCCCCTACTAAAGGATTCTTAACTCCAGGGGGGGTGCACGTCAGAAGGATGTGCACATTCTGGGGGAAAAAAATTTCGGGCCGAGCCACAAAAATGTAGGCGTGCCCGGACCTGAACCCAGAACCCTCACAGCTTTAGGCTGCCACCCACCCACCACACTACAGGGCCAGCTCAGCAACCCCATGCCAACCACGCCAGGCCAACCCTCCCACCCTTCCATCATGCTCGCTTCCCCCCTACGCTCGTATACATATAATGATGTCCTGTCGCTATATGCACGAGCCTCCCCCATCCAGCCACCTTCCTCACACCCTCACCCTGTCCTTCTTGCTCCTCAAGTGGGTCACCAGTATGGTAGGTGCCCACATGCAGCTGGCCCACATCACAGGATACAATCCTGACAGTGTGTCTGCACCATGGCCATGCAGGGCCTCCCATCCCAGGTCATCCGCTGGACCATCCCCATGCCCATTCCAAGGCACAGGTATACACCACCATGCAGCTATGTTATGTGGCATGGCACATGCAATGAACACTATACATGCCTTCGCAATGGTGAGCATCATAGTGCCAACAGTCTTATTAAAGCACGAAAACCTAATCTTCAGGAGGCCTATCATCCTCTCCACAATGGACCACATCTTCCTGTGTGACTCATTGTAGGCCTCTTCTGTTTCATCATGTGCCACTGGGTACAGGGTTATCAGGTGCAGTCATAGTGGATATTGGCTGTCATCTGTGTGGTGGTGATCAACAGTATTAGTACGACATGACTGCACAGCATCCACCATTAGGCATACAGTATAGTGCACAACTACCCACTGATCATCCATCCATTCCTGCCTTTGTGTGCCCTGAGGACACTGCTGAGCCTGGAGCCATTAAATATATTGGTATCATGGAATGACCCTGGGTTTTTTGCCCATGCATTAGTGATTATACATGCAGAAACAAAGACTACCTGACTGATGATGCTGTGATACCCCCTTGCAATTGTGATATGCATCCTCATCCACAGACAGTGACAGGATCGCAAGATACATACAGTCAATGGCTTCAATACACTGGGCAGGCCATGAATGGCACAGAATGCCTCCTTCATGGACTGTATATTGATCTGTGTGGTGGGAATGAGAATGTGCTCATGCTCACTTAGGAGCAGGGAATCTGTTACCTGGTGCAGTGCCCTAGACACAGATGACCACCCTGTGAAAGGACCCAGTGGTATAGTCTGCCAATGCGCATAGCACTTTGGTCTTGATCAACATTGCCTCCAACTGATGGGTATGTGCTGCGACATTGGTGTAGACCATATCGCATAGCTAGGTGATTGTTGCACAGTCCACACTGAACCATTCAAGACAGTGTGTGTCCCACAGGGTGCAAACATCCAGCCTGGACCAGAACACATGCAGCTGAGGCCTGGCATTCCATGCCTGTTCATGGTCCTTCTCTCTGTCCAGGAGGAGGATGTTCATTAATAGCCCTGAGCACATCACCTTGGTCTCTTTGTCTGGCACCACAGACAGCAAGCATGTGGTTTTTGATGCCCACCCGTCCATGTGTCCCCTGACCATGGCTCAGATGGGGTTGCATCCTGCACCTGCAGTGCCTAATGGAGGCCCTTTAAGAAGGCATGTACCCAGCATGCCAACAGGGCATTGTCACATGCACAGGCATTGCCTGATCACACTGAACTGTGCAATGGCAAGAGCTGTACCTGTAAGGAGTGCTGGTACCAGGGTCAGTGACTGCCACTGAAAACTAAGGAGAACATCACTGTGCACCTGCCAGGGGATGGGGGTGTTCTCTGGGATGTGTTAGAGCCGGGATATGTTAGTATGCCACTGGCAAGGGGGGCATGCATGCCATGTGATGCCATTTGATATGTGTATTGTGACACTCACGTCATCCCATTGTTTCTATTTACACAGACTACTGACGCAGGCCAGACAGGATGATGCTGATGCAGAAGAAGCAGCCGGAAGGGACCACTGGAGGCTGGATATATCTAATTAGCTGTTCTGGAGGATAGAATCAAGTGACACCTATTAAAAGGACAACCTGCATGTGTATCGGGCTCTGGCAGAGCCCTCCACGGTAGGTGGGGCTTTGCTGGTGAAGGGGGGCCTGTGTATGAAAAGTGTTCTGCCTTCAACATGCATGTGCATCCCACTCATGCCTGTCATCTATGCTATTCTATTTTCTGGCCTATCGAGAACTGCTGAGGAGGCTGGTGCCAGTGGAGTGTGACTAAATGGCCCCTGTGTTGATGGGTCCAGTGAGGACTCCCAGGAGGAGGAGAAGGAGAGCTATGCTGTTGTCCTTGGGAGTAGTGGCTTATATAATGCTGTGGGTGCTGGTGGAGAGGTCTGTTCCCATACCACCCTTCAGAGGGAGGGAGAAGCTGGTGGAATGGGACACTGTCACCTCTAAATGGACATTTTTCTGCCGTGTTTATTACATTAGTTTTCTGTCACATTTGATTTTATTTCTTATTTTGTTTCTTCAGTCTGCTGTTGCTATCAGGACTACGTGTGTGCCATGCATGGCTACTGCTGTCTGTTGTGTCGTTAAAGCAGTTTTCTACAAAGTTCCTTTTGTCCAGGTGGTTATTCCAGTCAGTGGTCAGGCCATGGTTGTCCAGGCCATGGGGATTGTTGTGTGTTTGGCTGTCATATGAGGGGGGCTGGGGATTGGGTATAATGCAGGGAAGGGGGCCTGTTGTGTGGCATGCAGCAGTGTAGGGTGTCACCCTGTGGGGCGTGCTCTGAGCATAGGAAGGTAAGCTGATGAGTGCCAGCCCATCTGGGGCATATTGTGCTGGTCCTACATATGACAGGCACTTACTGTGTGATGGGCTTCGAGGGCATAGGTGTACGGGGGGGGGATCTTTCCCAGTCCAGAAGCATGACTGCTGGTGGTCTATTCCTACAACAGACCCCAGACCGGTTGTTTTAATTTACACTGGGTGGGGGGTTTGGGGCTCCAGACCCTCTTCTATTTGATCCCTAGAACCCCTGATGCCCACCTAGTCCACTGGCTGTAGTGGCCATATCTCCATGATGTCTGCTGTGGCAGTGCTGCAGGCTGTCATGCAGGCCCTGCTCTCTTGTAGTTTATGGTAGGCCATCCCATGGTATAGTACTGCCCCTGCACACCTACTCTCTGGCAGACATGTGCCATGTGCATGTGAATGTGTGTGGTGTGCACATGCCAGTTTGTGGCGACACTCCTCTGGCCATATGTAGTGCTGCTGCAGTGGCTGTATGCCCATGTCTGCTGCAGTCAGCATATTTCAGTGATGTATCTGCATATGCACAGCTGCTGTGCACTGCTTAGGGAATGCCTGACCATCCTATATAGGCCCCATGATGGGGAAGATGAGCAGCGGCTCATCATGATGTTACTCAGCTGCCTGCTGGGTGGCATCTTGTAAATGAAATGATCCAGGCACACTGTGATAGGTGTGGCTGGATCCTTTCAACTGTGCAAAGTTTCTGCCCATGAGCCAGGCTGAACACCATCACTATCAGCCTGCTCCTCTTTGGGTGGTCAGTGGCAGGCCTCCTGCAGGCTGCGCTGCATTGGATGCTTCACTGCCACACCTTTGTAGCCCCTACTCTTCTGAGTAGCCACAGCATGTTCACTTTATGCATGCATGCACAAATGAACATGAAAAAGAGGGTCAGAAAACAAATAGAGATGGTACACAAAAAAACCCCAAGATTTTCATTTATTTTAATGTAAAATATATTAATACACACCAGTGGTGATTAATTTTCCCTGGTAAACTGTTTATCATGCTGTTTAAACTCCAGATAAACATTTATCTAGAGATTAGATATGTCACAATCCCTTTCCTTGACCTTGGCACAGAATAGAACCAATCAGAGATTAGCCAACACAATGCTGATGACATGGTAATGAACCTGTGCAGCACTGAAACCAGCAGTTGAAATCGTAGAAAGTCAGTAAAATCTTCACACAAAAAGCTGATTTAAAAAGTTATAACTGTTAAACTGATGTTTTGTAAATCATATATAATGGCTTGACTCAAAATACACAATTTATCTCCACTTGTGAGAGGACAAGACTTTCATTACTCACTCATGGCTTTGTAATTCATGAGTTATGGTCTTGCTCCCTCATACTTGGAGATAAATTTAATATTTTGAGCCAGGTCATTGTGTACCCCCTATTTATACAGGAAAGCCCATAAAGATAAATAATCTAATTCTCAAGGACAACCTGAAATACACCAAAGAAATAGCAATACAGTGCATAGCAATGCATAGCAACATCAGAATGTGTATATACAGTACAATACTAAACAATAATAACAAATATAGCAATGGCCAGTTACTCCAATGTTTGTCTAGGCTGATCAGGTCTCATATCACTGAGGAAAAAAAAAACTCTGGTCAAAGCCAACATGGCTATCTCGAGCGGCGAGCCTGAGTCAAACAGTACTCAGAGCTCCCACCATGACTAATGCTATAGTTGTGAGAAAAGGGGACAACCTTCATTCACCTTAACACATTCTTAAATGAGAAAGAGCCCACCGTGCCCAAGACGGCATCCTTGACAGAAGTGCACATGCACAATACTTGTGCATGTGTAATGAGCTCACGGCAGACATCTTGGGAACAGAAGCCTCTTTTATTTTGCCCACAGTGGTAGAAATGACAGGCAGAAAAAATAGTGGCCCCATGGGTGTTGTGCGGCCAACAGAGAGGAGAGGCAATGGGGAACCAATGCTGTGGACACTGACCACAGCACTGTGGAAGCATGCCGGAGAGGTATCCGGTCAAGTGATTCCACAGTCCCTTTTCTCCTCTCTTAACAATATGTCTGCAAGGCTGTGCCCAAGCAGCCATAAAAAAGCATTTAATCCATGGAGAGGCTGCTCTCAGGGTGGTTATGCAAACAATGACTGTGAAATGAAAATTCCCACTTACCACAAAGTATTAAAGGGGAAGTAAACAATGTGTAAAAATTAAGTACTGGGACAGTGAGATCTAGGTTAGCAAATTTAGCCCCATAGACCATTCTGAAATACTTTTTTTTCTTAAATACAATTTTTATTGTATGTACCATTTTGAAATACTTATGTTCTCTTTATTTCTACAGATATCATTTTTGATCCTACAGCACCTGCTCACTATTCCCATGGCAAGCTTGCCCAGAAGCCCCAGCGGCCGATGTCTGTAAGGATGGCAGCTGTGGGGGACACCAAATGCTGGAACAGTCCTCACTGAGTGCAGCCCAAGATGTGCAAGATTCCAACATTTTAACAATGATGACAGTGCTGGTACAGTACTTACACTTTGGGCTACACTTTCTGAATGCTGCTTTGGCTGGTTGCTGCCCCCCACTGTGATCATCACAGACACCAATCACAGTGACTTCTGGGCAAACATTGGCATGGGAATGACAGATAGGGTTGGGATCACAGGATCAACCAAATAACTGTCAAAATAAAGTGAAAAGTATTTCACAATGTTTTCTGGAAATCAATATGCAAATCTTTCTGGATCTCGTTCTATATGTTCCATTTATGCAACTGATTTCATTTCATTTGATTAATGATAGACCATCAAGCAAATACTCATTTACTATAGTGTCCTTAGTTTGGCATTAGAGTTACAATTAATAAAAAGAAAAAAAACATTTAAACATAGAATTGGAAATACATACACAAACATAAAACTTTCAAAAAGGAAGTTAAATACGAGTTACTATAGTTTGAACAATTAAAGTATTAGGAATATGTAATCTAATGACTTTGTTAAAACAATCTTTGACTTTATGTAATGATTTCACAAACCAATCAGTAATCCGACATTTGGATGGCAATTTACCAGTCTATTTAAAAAGGTTTGAGGATAAAGCATTCCAAGTGATTAGAATTACAGAACTTAAAGATTGTTTCCTTTTTCAATCTTTAATCTAGGGGTAACTAATTCTAGATGACTGTTGGAATGTAAACACACTAGCACAGGGCTTTTATTAATGTTTTGGTTAAGTATTCTGGGACTTTCCCATTAGTACACATTACATCATAATGACATTTATGCAGATGATACAAATCATCCAAAGGAACCTAAGTTATGAATACATAGTGCAATGATACACTTCATCGCCACTCTCAGTTGATGTTCCAAATTAAGAAAATGAATAACAATTTCTGATTTCAGGAGGTAAAGTACCAAGAGAAAGGAGCAGCATACAAAAAGACACCTTGTCTTGGCTCGAGATGTTTTAATCTCTGGAAGGGCTAAACATCTGTTACCACATCTCTTAGGCCATAAGAGGAAATACAGAGAATTAACTTATAACAACAAATAGCACCAGTAAAATTATTACAAAAATTATTCACCATCCAAAATATTAGTTTTACCCACTTTTTCCTTACTGTGTATTACTTTGTGATGTTATGTCCAGTCAAAATTTGTAGCATTAGATGTTAAATGTGTATGTTAATATAAGGACCCCACCCCTGCCTTTTTACTAAAACGACAGGTGGCATGCTGTTGGCGTTGGCAGCAATACCTGGTGGGGGACCTGGGTTCGGGGAGGATGAGGTTACCTGGCACAAGGGACCTAGGTTTGACTACTCTGCACAGGGGCACCCAAGTAAATCCAACTACAGGAAGCAATAACTGTAATGTCCAGAACCAGAATTGGGATTTTTCAGTGTGGCTTTATTTATTAACTAACTGAACATAAACAAAGCATTGCATGGTCCCCCAAAGGGCTCTGTTCACTGTATGTGCAGATTAGAGGTTAACCAAGTGGTCCATTTGAAGAATGAACACATTACTACTGTTGTCTGGCTTTGGACCCACCAGGCACTCAGCCCGGACTTTGCATGCGCTTTGGATACATAGCCCGACTGGCCCGGCTCCCCTGCCGGCCACTTGACTGACGGTCCACTTAAAGAATGAACCCAAACTTTACTTGGAAAGACATCCCATCAAACAAGGAGATTCCCAAACTGTGGCTCCCCACACCACTTAGAGTCTGTGACTCCTAGAGAGATTTGTTTTCTTACTTCCAATCGAACTCCCATCAAACAAGGAGACTCCCATCCAACAAGGAGTAATTTTCCCATCCTGTGGCTCCCCACACCACTTAGAGTCTGCGACTCCTAGAGAGATTTTCAAGTTGCGACCCACGTCTGGGTACCCACCCCATCACTGGCCAAGTGCATGAGGCAAGTAGCAAAACACAGAAGAAATCCGTAGAGGTGGACCTGGTTACTAAAGATGGGGGGTTTTCCCACCTCCAGCTCCCACAGCCCATACCCAGCCATTTCTCTGGATACACACAGAAAACTTTAGAACGTTAAAATGTAGATTGAACGGTGGATGACCTGAAGCACCCCCTCTACAGCATTACTTGAAATCCAATAAAACTTTAGACTGTTTGACTGCTCCATTTGTTCGTCCTAGTAACATAGTCCTCCCAAATAGCAGTCCCCATTACTTGAAATCCATTTAAAACTTTAGACTGTTTGACTGCTCCATTTGTTCATCCTAGTAAACATAGTCCTCCCAAATAGCAGTCCACATTCATTTCCCAACTGAAGAAAACAATTTGTTTGCCCCTTCAAATGGAGCCAAACACTCACCCATTCGTTGCAGGTGCCCCACAGGCGAAGTACTGTAACCTTTGGTGTTATACAAGAACAGACTAAATAAAACCAGGCAGCTTCCTTCCATGGTGGGAGAAGGGGATTGCCCCTGGAACCCACAGAGAACTTTTCCTCCCAACCCCCTCCAGAGGGAGAGGGGCACTGAGACCGGGGGAGTGGTCTCCACCACTTTAAAAAATAAGGTAAACACAGGAATACTTCCTTCTTCTTTGAAACAAACTGAAGACTGACTGACTTCCTCCCTGTTTGCTTTAGGACAAACTGAAGAAAGACTTTGAAATTTCCCAAAGTTCTAAACTCACTTCCTGAGCTGTAGATTCCAATGTGGCTCATGCAGCTGCGACAGTTCTATGATGATGTCATCTTTCAAGTCTCAGCTGTGACTGAGAACAGAGTGAGACAGTGTGAAACCCATTTAACTGGAGTTTCACAAGCTGCCTTCCCTGCCTACCACTAGGTCTTACTGGGATTCTAATGACCCGGGTAACAAAGGGGTTACACTGTATGACCAGGAAAATGACTGTCCCCAGTCATTATGCACCAGCGTTAGGCCATCCCACCCTATGTGCTACCTGTGGAGGGGGGTGATCAGGCCCCATCCTACCATGTGCAAGCACAGGTAGGCAACACTAAGGGCCTAGAGGCCTATAGCTGACATATCAGCCTCTACTCTATCCACTTACTATGGACACCTAGTGGCTCTGGTAGAACCGTCCAGAGCATAGCCCTGATAGATCAGCACTGCAGTCCCTATGGCCACTGAGGACCACAGCCTGTCTATCTCCCCTGACCCTCTAGGGGAAAACCTATCTGCCTCTTACATAACATCCCAAACAAAAACAAAACCCAGGGGACCTCCCCGACCTTGGGCAGCCTGCAACTACAACCATTAGCAATAATAACACAGTACATTTAATTTCTACACCATAAGCACTAACGAGGAACTCCGATGAGCCCCTCCTCCTCTTCTTGTCTTCTCTTCTGTCTTCCAGGAACACCTGCAAGAAAAGACAAAAAACAAAAAAAAAACACATCCTAATCTGCATGCACAGTCTATCTAAACAACAACAACGACAACAACAACCCTTACCATACAGAAAAAAACACTGAACAATCCCCAAAAAAAACAATTTTTTTTTTTTTTAGAAAAGGTAGAAAAACACAGTATTTACATTAAAGTACAATAATGACATTGGTTACAATACACCGTTGGGGGGATGGAGTGCCCTAAAAGTCCCAACTAGTGACCACAAGGCCCGAAGGCCAGTCCATTAA
This sequence comes from Neoceratodus forsteri, assembly GCA_016271365.2. Taxonomy (NCBI): domain Eukaryota; kingdom Metazoa; phylum Chordata; order Ceratodontiformes; family Ceratodontidae; genus Neoceratodus; species Neoceratodus forsteri. The sequence continues at coordinate 348,591,402 of JADMNL010000023.1, forward strand.
AGAGTCTCTCCTGGGCAGGAGCCCCGTAAAACATAGTTCTTTAAGGCCATAATCCCGAAGGGGAGAGTCTTTGCGGACGGTTCACACATTTTTGAAGTCTGTAGTGTAGGGTGTGTACTGCAATGTCATAAAGATAGAAAAAGGGTTTTCTGGACTTACCAGCCTCTTGAAGTATAAGACTAGGCACTGACCTGCACCGCTGCCAAAGACTCTCCCTGGCAGCATTTCTTCTGATACAGCTGGGAGGACATCTTCCAGGAACACAGGAGGGCACATCTGGAAACAGCTGGGCTGATGTCATCTCTGGAGAAGGAACCTTAGAACAGGAACAAAAAGAAAAACAGCTGGTCCGGCGTCATCCGATTACCAGGCGATGAACAGGAAAACAGCTGGGATGGTGTCCTCTCTGGATCTGAAGTCATCTGGTGGGCCAGTAGATGATTGCTGAACAAGACAGTACACTGTGGACTGATGAATGTGGAGCACCTGAGTCCTTGGTTATTAATATTGGCAGATCAATAAGGGCACTTCACAGTCCAGTGTGGCAGTATTGACTACCACTGCTCGGCTCTCCATTTTGTAGGCACGGGCTTAATTACTGGGAGGTCCTTGCACTGAAGCCAATAGTAGAGGGGGTCAGGGGCTCGAATTATTACTCCATCTGGACGCACATAATTCACACAGTGGGAACTTCACGTCCCTCTCTGTCCACTATTCTCACTCTGTCCATAAACAGTGTCCTGCCTCTCTTCCACTGTGTATACTTTTCGTGGAACAGTCTATTCTTTACATGCTGGTTAGCCCCAGGATGCACATGTTTCATTGCTTCATCCCAGATCCAGGATTTCCTGCAGTTCTCAATCTCCTCCCAGACTCTCCGAGGAAAGGTAGGAAAGGTCATACAAAGATTTCATTGGCCTTTCTACAAACCAGTCTCCTCTTTACTTGCTTTGGTCAATCTGAGACTGCTGGCCTGGCTTGGGGGTGGCCAGTCCTGGTTCTGCCAGCTTCACATCCTCAATGAAATTAAAAAGGATCCTGACTTCTTCTTCTGGTGAAGCCAGGGCAGTGCATCACCACCTTCTTGAACACATTCCTCCGAGGCAAGATCTTGAGGCTGTGTACCCGTTCCTTTCTCACAAGGCCACATAGGTTCCCCTCATCTTCCTCTTCACTGAGGATCTGAGCCCAGGAGTGAGCAGTAGTTCTCACCCCCGAGACTATCCATTCATCACTGGGGGCGGAGGTCGACACCTCCCATTCAAAGGCCTCCCGCATCTCATCTTCACCTTCGCGACTTGGGCTAGGCCCCCCCACCCAGGGGTCTATTGATGCTTTATCTGAACTTGCCTTCTGAGATCCAGCATCCAATGCTTCAATTTCAGATTCAGTCTCTAATTCTGCACCCTCTAACTTTGTGCCACACTCCCCCGAGGGACCTTCCTCCACAGGCTGCGCCTGATGCTGTGTGCTGCCAACTGCAGATTCTTGAATTTTTGTCCATGTGGGAGCCAAACAAATTGGAGGCGCTTTATACAAGCCATATTTTTGTAGGCATCCAGCACAGTGAGGAATCATGAAGACATCCCTTCCAGCACTCAAACACATCTGGCATACACGCACTGGATAATTAGGAATTGCCACATCAGGAGGGAGTTGCCCTCTATAGCACCATTTTTCAATATCTCTCAGTTTATTTACTGCTGCTGTTACTGCAACCCGGGCATGATCCGGGTAACGAGCTGGTCCTGAGGCCATAACTGCAGAAAAACAAACAAAATTCACTGTAACTGAAAGTCCCACTTTAATGAACACACTCTGTAGCTTTAAAATGGCTCCTCTGCTGCTGTGTTTGCTTTACCACCCCACCCTGTAATGGCGGCGGCAGCACTCCAGTGCATCAACAATCAGACTCTGGGTCAAACCACTGCCCACCCGATTTACATCTGCTACTGATAACTTTTACTCAAACTGCACAACTTGCTCTGAACTGGCTGTTCACACATTTACAGGATTTTCCTTGGACTTTTCACATGCTGACAACATTCATTTAATTACAGTCCCTTTAAAACTTCAGGTTTCGGCACAGGATTGCCTGCTTCTACTAGTGTTGCACTTTTTACAACCCACAGTCTCTCTCTGGCTGCAAACTTTAAACTGAGGCTACTTTCATTGCTATGCACACATTTAATGGCTTTACAGACTTGCACTGCCAGCAGGACATCACACAATCACTACTTGCAAAGCGACTATACAGCTGCACACACATTTTATATGGCATTACTGAAAATCACTGATTGAGCAGTTTTAATTATTTACTCACTGTTATTGTAGCAGATTGCTGCGATGGGGTAAAACGGCTTGCAGCCAGATTTTGAAGGCCTCAGAATGCAAACGGGCGGGCAGTCTCCGCGATCGTCGTTTTAACCACACAATTCACTGACCCCATGATCGATACACGGGGTTGAGCCCGATTTTTAACTAGAAAGTCACTTTTTTACTGTTTACAGTGCTTTAATTACTTCGCGAATGCTCCTCCAATGCCAGTACACGCACTACTCTCTGTCTCCCTCTCGAATGCTGAAGCAGACTCAGAAGAGCTGGCTGAGGGGCGGGACTAATGGCAAACTGACCAACCACACGACGCCATGCAAATGAGCCTCTTCTTCCTCGCGAGGGCTCCTCTCCTCACGGCGATCGTCGAGCAGGCAAATTTAAACTGAAAAATGCACTTTTTTTTTCTCAACTGACTCCACGGCGCGGGAGCCCATTTCAACCATGTAACATTGCCATTAACTCTGCAGTCTCTAGCATTGCACAGAAAGCATTTCCAATGTCCAGGGCATATTTTCTCTGTTGCTACCCCTAGTTTTCCACACTTTCCTTCACAGAAATTCATTTTAAAACTGACAAAAATGCTGTAAACAATTTTGATGCAGGACAAGGACACACACTTTGGCTTTACAGCTCCTTGGTAAACAGTTGGCATTTTTTAAACAGCAGCACAAGATTCACAGCACACAGCAACACACTAGGGAAATTGCTTCAACTTTTTTGGGCTACCGACTGCCAGATAGCCAAAACGCTAGCCTACTTGCCCAAGCACCTTCCTTCCCGAACAAATCCAAAGCGGTGCCTCCAATTTTGTAAGGTCCCCAACCCTGCCTTTTTACTAAAACGACAGGTGGCATGCTGCTGGCATTGGCAGCAATACCTGGTGGGGGACCTGGGTTCGGGGAGGATGAGGTTACCTGGCACAAGGGACCTAGGTTTGGCTACTCTGCACAGGGGCACCCAAGTAAATCCAACTACAGAAAGCAATAACTGTAATGTCCAGAACCAGAATTGGGATTTTTCAGTGTGGCTTTATTTATTAAATAACTGAACATAAACAAAGCATTGCATGGTCCCCCAAAGGGCTCCATTCACTGTATGTGCAGATTAGAGGTTAACCAAGCAGTCCATTTGAAGAATGAACACATTACTACTGTTGTCTGGCTTTGGACCCACCAGGCACTCAGCCCGGACTTTGCATGCGCTTTGGATGCATAGCCCGACTGGCCCAGCTCCCCTGCCGGCCACTTGACTGATGGTCCACTTGAAGAATGAACCCAAACTTTACTTGGAAAGACATCCCATCAAACAAGGAAACTCCCAAACTGTGGCTCCCACACCACTTAGAGTCTGTGACTCCTAGAGATTTGTTTTCTTTCCAATCGAACTCCCATCAAACAAGGAGACTCCCATCCAACAAGGAGTAATTTTCCCATCCTGTGGCTTCCCACACCACTTAGAGTCTGCGACTCCTAGAGATATTTTCAAGTTGCGACCCACATCTGGGTACCCACCCCATCACTGGCCAAGTGCATGAGGCAAGTAGCAAAACACAGAAGAAATACATAGAGGTGGACCTGGTTACTAAAGATGGGGGGTTTTCCCACCTACAGCTCCCACAGCCCATACCCGGCCATTTCTCTGGATACACACAGAAAACTCCCTGACCTGGTGGCCTTAATAGAAGAGGGATGCCTGGATATCGTAGCAGTCACAGAAACATGGTACACAGAGAACCATGACTGGGATGTTAACATACCAGGGTACATAACTTACAGAAGAGACAGGCAGGGGAGAAGAGGAGGAGGAGTAGCTCTCTGTAAGGAAGGGATAAAAGCAACTGAACAAAAGAGTAAACAGGGAGAGAGAGAGGAGGCACTGTGGGTCACCTTGAGACTGGAAAGGGCACCACAATCCGCACAGGGGTTGTGTACAGACCCCATGTCAGGGGAAGGAATGGACAAGGATATGATGGAAGGCATTCTTAGAATGGCAGAGAAAGGGAGATACTGTTGATGGGAGACCTGAATATGCCAGATGTTAACTGGAGCACATTTGCTGCAGCCACATCCAAGAGCAGGGCCATTCTTGATGCCCTACGGTGGCAGGCATTAGAACAGCTGGTTTCAGAACCCACTCGTGAGGGAGCAATCTTAGACCTCGTGACTCTCAAATGGGGGCAGTGAGAGGATCTCAGATCTAAGTAGGTTGCCATCTGGGACAAGTGACCATCAAACAGTGTGGTTCAGTTAAACTCAGCTACAAAGTCAAGCCATACAAAAGTGAGGTACTGGACTTTAGGAGGCTGACTTTGGCAAGATGGAGAGTGCCTCAGAAAAGCACTAGCAAACAGGCTAGAAAGAGGTGTGGAGCAACAATGGGGAATTATCAAAACTGCCATCTCAGAGGCAACAAGCCTTTGTGTGAAGCAAATAAACAAATCATAATGAAAGAAAAGCCACTATGGTTCTCAAGAGAGGTGGCTGTGAAAGTCAGGAAGAAAAAGATAGCATTCCGAAGTATAAGGAAACACAGAAGGAGCAGGACAGAGAGCTGTACCAGTTAAGGCAGAAAGAAGCAGGGAGGAAGTCAGAATAGCAAAGGCCCAAACTGAGGAAAAGATAGCCAACCTCAGTTAAGAAGGGGATAAAACCTTTATAGGTACATCACAGCGGCGTGAAAGACAAAGGGAGGGATAGTGAGGCTGAATAGAATGAACGGTGGGTGGGCAGAGGGGACAGTGAAAAGCAGGAATACTGAACGAATATTTCTGCCTAGTATTCACAAAGAGGAGGAGGTGCCTAATCCAATTAACAGAAGCACTCTTGATAGTGGGGTCGATCCCAGTCCTTTCACAGAAGAAAGGGTTCTGCAAGAACTCCTAAAACTGAAGGTGGACAAAGCAATGGGTCCTGATGGAATTCACCCCAGAATTCTAAAAGAATTAAGGAAGGAACTAGTGAAACCACTGGCTATTCTTTTTAATAAATCATGGGAGGATGGTGTGGTACCCGAGGACTGGAGGAAGGCGGATGTGATTCCCCTTCACAAAAGTGGGACCAAGACAGAGGCAGAAAACTACATACCTGTCAGTCTGACCTCTGTGGCAGGGAAAGTGATGGAGTCACTTCTGAAGGAAAGAATAGTTGAGTACCTAGAGGTCAGTGGAGCACAGGATCCAAGGCAGCATGGGTTCACAGTGAGAAGGTCATGTCAGACGAATCTAATAGATTTCTTTGACTGGGTGACCAAAGTAGTAGACCAGGGAGGGGCTGTGGACATGGCCTACCTAGACTTTGGCAAGGCATTTGACACAGTCTCACACAAAAGATTGATAGTCAAATTAACCAGCCTGGGAGTGGGTCCCAGGGTGGTAGCCTGGGTAAAACATTGGCTGGACAACAGGACACAGAAGGTAATTATAAATGGAGTCCACTCTGAAGAAAGGGCGGTTACTAGTGGGGCACTGCAGGGTTCAGTATTGGGTCCAGTCCTTTTTAATGTCTTCATCAGTGACATTGCAGAGGGACTGGAAGGAAAAGTATGCCTTTGCAGATGACACTAAGATCTGCAACAGGGTTGATACACAAGGAGGCTTGGAAAGGATGAAAAGGGACTTGGCTAGGTTGGAGGAATGGTCAGACGTATGGCAGCTGGGATTATCAAAAGTGCGTAAATAATGCACCTGGGAAACAAGAACCCAGGGAAGAATACACAATGGGTGGGAGGTAGTAACAACAACAAAACAGGAAAGGGACCTGGGGGTAATCATATCAGATGACCTTAAGGTTAGCAAGCAATGTGGAAGGCAGTAGGGAGGGCCGGGGTATACTGGGATGTATAGGAGAGGCATCAGCAGCAGAAAACAGGAAGTTGTTATCCCTCTGTACAGACAGTTGGTGAGACCCCATCTGGAATACTGTGTCCAGTTCTGGAGACCCCATCTCCTCAAGGACATAGACAGGATAGAGGCAGTCCAGAGGAGGGCAACTAAAATGGTGCAGGGTCTGCAAGAGAAGCCGTATGAGGAGAGACTAAAGGAGCTTAATATGTATCCCTTGAGGAAAGAAGGGAGGAGGGACATGATAGAAACTTTCAAGTACCTCAAGGAATCAACAAAGTCCAAGAGGTAGCATCTTTCAGAAAGAGACTTGCAAGAACAAGAAGACACAATTTAAAGATAGAAGGAAGGCGGTTCAGGGCAATGTGAGGAAGTATTATTTCACAGAGAGGGTAGTGGATGCATGGAACAGCCTTCCTGAGGAAGTTGTGGGTCTAAAACTGTGGGAGAATTCAAGAATGCATGGGACAGACATAAGGCAATTCTTGTGGGGGGCAGGAAGATATAGGCTGTTGGTTAACTAGGATCTGCGGCCTATCCTGTAGGTAGGGAAATGGGCAGACTAGATGGGCCTAGCGGTCCTTATCTGCCGTCAAAGTCTATGTTTCTATGTTTCTATGTTTCCATTTGTTCGTCCTAGTAACATAGTCCTCCCAAATAGCAGTCCCCATTACTTGAAATCCATTTAAAACTTTAGACTGTTTGACTGCTCCATTTGTTCGTCCTAGTAAACATAGTCCTCCCAAATAGCAGTCCACATTCATTTCCCAACTGAAGAAAACAATTTGTTTGCCCCTTCAAATGGAGCCAAACACTCACCCATTCGTTGCAGGTGCCATACAGGCGAAGTACTATAACCTTTGGTGTTATACAAGAACAGACTAAATAAAACCAGGCAGCTTCCTTCCATGGTGGGAGAAGGGGATTGCTCCTGGAACCCACAGAGAACTCCCCCCCTTCCCCCCCGGAGGGAGAGGGGCACTGAGACCGGGGGATCGGTCTCCACCACTTTAAAAAAAAGGTAAACACAGGAACACTTCCTTCTTCTTTGAAACAAACTGAAGATTGACTGACTTCCTCCCTGTTTGCTTTAGGACAAACTGAAGAAAGACTTTGAAATTTCCCAAAGTTCTAAACTCACTCCCTGAGCTGTAAATTCCAATGTGGCTCATGCAGCTGCGACAGTTCTATGATGATGTCATCTCTCAAGTCTCAGCTGTGACTGAGAACAGAGTGAGACAGTGTGAAACCCATTTAACTGGAGTTTCACAAGCTGCCTTCCCTGCCTACCACTAGGTCTTACTGGGATTCTAGTAACCCCGGGTAACAAAGGGGTTACATTAAAATCACACCCTAAAATAAATCTACGTATCTTATTGTAAATGCTGTCTAGTGTGCACAGTGAGTTTTTATTCATTTTGTATTTTTACAGCGTATTTACCTTTGTGTGAGAACCCTTTTCAATCCATTTCTACAACGAACAGACTGGAGTACTGAGAGATTAAATGACTTGCCCAATGTCACACAGTGATTATTATATTTGGCTTGCTGAGGTTTAAACCTGTGATTCCAAACTGGCAAATTAAATCTCTGTAATCAAAAATCAGAAGAAGGATTTGTTTATTGATCACTTCCTGTTCAGAGACAGACCAGCCTACCAACTCGTCCAAGGCAGACTTTTTTAGCTGCATGAGCAACATGTCTATTAAACTGAAAAAAAGAGAAAATATGTCTCCAAAATAGTTTAGTTTATCCACTTGGCCTAACACTTCCCCTGCTAATTACATTAAGAGAGGGGTCTGGTTGATTCTGGGCATAGGGTTCACAAAAAGCATCAGTTTTTTTTTTCATGTAGAACAATACCTTTTCAGATGAACCAGTACAGAACCAATTTATTATTTTAATTTTCCTTTTTTTCATTTTTATTCTTTGGATAACCAGGAAAGGCCCACTAGGCAAAAGGTCCATTTAAAAGTAAAGAAACAGAAATACTTGTGTACCCCCCTACCAAAGTAGTAGGTTATGAGCTGGTTCAGGGTTCCACTGGTAAGTGGGCATTGGACATACTATTGGTTCGATTTATAGTAGACAGAAATTAGGTCACTTGTTCTTTCCAGGGATTTCTAGACCCCAGTCTTGGTTCTGAGTCTATGTTTTGAGCTGTATGCACGGAGCAGGATATCCATGCAGTTGTGGGACTTCAGGCCCAATACTTCAAACCAGGGTTCCTCACCATAGAGCAGGCAAGGTGATGATAGCAGTATGGACCATGACAGGGTCACAGTCTTGCTCTGCTCATCTGGGAAGGTCACTAGGGGCCTTAATCTAGGGTCCATGCCAGAAAATGGAGCAGAAGCACCAAGTGATTTAGCCAGAACAGTACATTCAATCAAGTGGGAATATAAATCCATGTGTTCAGATGAAAGATTGCACTTTGCAGGTCAGCTGGGTTCAAGGGATCTCCACATGGAAGAAGGAGACAAAAGGGAAATCTGTCAGTCCCTATTTTATTTCGTTGTTTAACCAGGAGTAGCACACTAAGCTGAAAGCTTTTTCACAGGAGCAACCTGGGAGCACAGGAAAGTTAAATGACTTGCTCAGGGTCACACAGCATGCAAGTGGAAGCTGTGGGATTCAAACCCAGGTCTGGTCTGCTGAATTTCACCTGATTTGCAGCTCAGAGCCTTAAACCACTGCGCTACACTGCCTCCCACTGGTATTGAACCACTGGTCTAACCCAGGGCACCAGGTAATCTCCTTTTAGTATCTGGAACCTTTATTTTCCACAAGAACACTGGTTGTGCTAGAGACACAAGTAATTGATAGGCTGTCTTTGGTTCAGTGAGGCAGTGCATGACTCGTGCTCTGTCCCACACAGAGCCCTATGTAAAGCACATGCTCCAGCATTCTGTGGAGGCTAATTTTCCATGCTACTGCCAGTGTTTGCATCTGCCATCCTATCTGCTCATCAACCCGACATGCTGTTTGGTCATTTGTCACTATTTTCCCAGGCTCCATGCCTTCCACTGTACTATTACTCTTTGTCCTTGGTTCCTGAGCTGTCACCTGTAGCTTTTGTTGCTTCTGTCGTGCCTTGAGGTTCCTCTCCACCATCACCACTAGACACGTGGTGAAATTTTAATTCACCAGTGAAATTGCTGCAAAGTAGCCAACATTCACATTTGAAGAGTTTTGCAAAGATTTCCCTGCACTCAGCAACTTCGGCTATACCCAAATCACAAGGTTTTCACCATAAAGTGCAGAATTTCACCCGCAAATGGTGGACTTTCACCCATGAAAGTGTGGAATTTCATCCATGAATGGCAGAATTTTGCCAGAGAATGGCAAAATTCCACTTTTCATGGGTGAAATATCTCACTTTGCAGCAAAAACTATGCAGACTATACCAGACTCAGTGAATTGCAATAAATTTGCAGATTAATTTGCACAGCAAATTTTATCAAATTCTTCGTCATGCTTCATGCCTGCTCATCCTACTGTGCTGAAATTGCCCTGGGGGCTTAGTTTGATCTCGCATAAGGTCCACTTTGCTCATCCTACAATTGCTGCTCCATCTCCCTTGTTCTGGATTTCCTGGGGCATTCTAGCCAATCTCTACCTCTGCAACTCTGACCTGCCAGCTGATTCAACTCCTAGGGGTCTCAATGCTCCACTGCCCATGTCTATCCCCATGGCTTACAGTTTTTTGCTTTGGTGCTTATTCACAATTTTCTGGGTTTCCTTTCTGATTGTTATTGCTGTTGCTCATGTTCCACCTTTCAGCTTATGTTGGAGGCCTTTACTTTCTTCACCTCCTGATTCTACTCCAATCTAATTGCCATGTTCTCTAGACAGCCCACCTCTTTGATGATGATTCATGATGTGCTACTGTGTGGCTCCATTGGCACCCCTCTGATTTTTCCTTTTGTGGCTGTCCAACTCTGTGGCTGCCTATATTTCACCTTTTTGGTTGTTTTGGCATCTCTGTTATCCTTAGGCACTCTCTTTTCAATTCTTTGCTTAATATGATGCTTTGTTCCAACTAGCTGATGCCCCACCAGCCTGCTCCAGTGGTTGTCCAGCTCATTCTCTGGGGCTAATACTTTACATTCTGTCAGGGCTTTTCCCACTACAACCATAATTTTCTCTTCAGGAGTTGATGTGTTATTGACAAGCAGAGCACAAAGTCTATCATCATCAATGCCTCCATGACCCTCAAGAGTACAATGCACAGTGTATGGGCTCCTCCCTATCAGGGGTTTGATGCTTCAACAAAATGCATACAGGCCTGCACTTTAGATACCAGGAGCCAATCAGCTGTGCTCCCTGCAGCTGTCTCCATGTAGGTCTTCTTTTTCTCCACGGGGCCATGAATTTCCAAATGTTATTTAGCTGAGCTAAGCCTTGGCATCTCCACACATGGAGGCCTCAGTGAGTTGGGATTCCTTTAATTGCAAAGCCACACACCATCATGAGGTGGAAGTTTCCAACCATGAGGTTGAGGGAGAAGACCCTATTTATTTCCAAGAAGCAGTGTGTCATGATGCCAGCCATGCTGTGCCTTGCTTTCATTGTTTTCTCTTGGGGGTTAATAAATAATAAAATACTTTTCCTGGAGTGATTGTGATCAAATATCTTGCATCCCCAGAGGTTTCTTCCACATGGAAGGGTTCTCTCTTCCATGCTGAAGGTCATGAAATTAACTGTGAATTTGGTCTAGATGGTGCATTCATCTATTGCTAGTACATTGTCTCTACTGTAGCTAGTCCTCCTTTCCTTTTCTTCTTACAGGAAAGCATTAAGTGTGCAGTATTTATGTCATGCTCAAGGTGCATTTTAATCACTGGAAAAAGATTGGAGAGACAGTTTGCTGTGTGGTTGGATGACATGGGGAGCATCCAAGGAAAGCTTGCTTCACCTGGCATGCTTGGAAAGGGGTTATTGTTTTTTTCTGTGCTCAGTCCCTGCTAATCCTTTCACTCATCTCTTGCACATATTTGTACACATGTTGTGATATACTGAAGAGTTTGTGGCAGCATGGGGTCACTCAGCCCATGCTCAGCACCAAAGAGCTGACATGTTTTAATCCACATTCCACAAACATTACTACCTGTTCTTCATTGTTTGCTAAACCAATGATCTATAGCCAGTTTGTTATTGAGAGTTACTGTCCCAAATGATTTCAGGAAGAAAGTATTTCTGTTAACTTCTTCTCATTCGAGAAATGATAAATACTGTGCCACAGCCTCAAGGCAAGTAGAAAATGTGTCCAAAGTTTGCATTCAAAAACAGACACCAGTGCATCCCAACTGGATGCAGCTCACAATTGCATATGTTTTCTGCCACAAATTGTGACTTGTTTTCATAAATGGATGCAACTTCTGAGAATAGCTGCCGGGCAGCCTAGACACAAGTGGGTAGATGCAGGCACAGCATGCATTTTCATCTGCATTCAAACCTTATTAAAATACCCCTGTATCTTTTCAGACTGCCTTGTTCTAGTCAATAAAGAGGCAACTTGTTATGCTGCAACTACTGGTTTCTCTGTCCAATGTCCATCCACAGTCACAAAGAGAATTTGTAGGTTGTTGAGCCTGTCTCAATGGAGGCTTCAGCAGGCAGAGTACTGCACTTACAGGTTTGTAATTTCACTTAACTTATTGACTCCAGGAAATGCCTGTAGGTGACAGCCAAATCATCCCCTTTGTCTCAAACAATGGCTCCAGTTGGCAGCCAAAAGGCTTTCCGTTTGCCCTGGATACTTCTCAGGTCATCTGAACTATTTCTCTTTTTCACTAGTGAACCAAATTGATTAGAATTGACTGCATAGCACTGTTAGAAAGGTAATTTTGTGGTGTACAACTTTGCAACTGATACTTTGTATCACATATACTTTAGGAGTTCTTCACATTTGTTTATGGTATGGTGTGTATGCCTGACATTTGTCCCTCAAGCCTCATCTAAGCATCTTGAAAAATGGGAACAATGCATGTTTTATATTAGAAAAATTGCTTTTTAGTACAAAATTACTTTTGTATCTGTATCTAAAGTCTGAATGCTTAATTTGGTGTTAATATGTTGCATATTTTTCTACCAAGAATGATTTATGTTACCTTTTTTATTGCAAAAAAACACCTTTTTCTGTTATTTCGACTAGTATAGAAAGAAGAAAGAAATTGCTTATAATTAATTGCATAGCACTGTTGGAAAGGTAATGTCAGTAAGGGAAGTCAAAGCTCAGACAGAAGAACACATTGCAAAATTAGTGGGTAGAGGGGACAAAACCTTTTACAGGTACATAAGTAATAAAATAAAGGCAAAGGGAGGGATAGTGAGACCGAAGGGGGCGGATAGGGGCCATGTGGAGGATGACAGCAGTAAAGCTGACATATTGAACAAGTATTTATGCTCAGTCTTTACTGAGGAAGAGGAGCATAATGGATCTGAAGGGAGAATAAGGGATGAGAATGGTGTAGAAATGGACACAAGTCCCTTTACACGAGAAAGGGTCCAGAAGGAACTGGAAGTAATAAGAGTTGATAAAGCAATGGGGCCAGATGGGGTGCACCCCAGGGTCCTTAAAGAATGAAGAGAGGTGGTGGCTGAACCTCTGGCTATCCTGTTTAGCTGATCACTGGAAACAGGGGAGGTACCCAAAGACTGGAGGACAGCAGATGTAGTCCCCTTATACAAAAGTGGGAACAAAGAGGAAGTGGGGAACTACAGACCAGTCAGCCTCACCTCGGTAGTGGGGAAGATCATGGAAGCACTACTGAAGGAGAGATTGGTAGAACATCTGGTTGCAATGGACTATAGGACCCAAGGCAGCATGGTTTCACCAGGGGGAGGTCATGTCAGACCAACCTCATTGAATTTTTTGACTGGGTGACTAGGGAGGTGGATCAGGGGAGGGTAGTGGACATGGCCTAGCTGGACTTCAGCAAGGCCTTTGACACTGTGCCACATAGAAGACTATTACACAAACTGGGAATATGGGTGTGCAGGACAGTAGTGTGGTGGGTAGATAACTGGCTGGGTGGCAGGACACAGAGGGTGGTGGTAAATGGCTGTCACTCCACAGAGGGAAGAGTGACCAGTGGGGTACCACAGGGATCAGTGCTGGGACCGGTCCTATTCAACATCTTCATCAGTGATATTGCACAGGACCTAGAAGGCAGAATTTCACTGTTCGCAGATGACACAAAGCTCTGTAACAGAGTAGACACACCAGAGGGTGCAGACAGAATAAGAAGGGACGTGCAGAAACTTGAAGAATGGTCAGGGGTTTGGCAGTTGAACTTCAATGCAAAGAAGTGCAAGATAAGGCATATGGGGCACAAAAACCCTGGCACAATATATCAGTTGGGGGTGAGGATATAGCATGCACCAAGCAGGAAAGGGATCTTGGGGTTATCATCTCCTGATGACCTCAAGGTAGAAACATGTGACAAGGCATCAGGTAAAGCAAATAGGATGCTGGGATGCATAGGCAGGGGCATCACCAGCAGGAAAAGGGAGGTCATAATTCCACTATACAAGACACTAGTGAGGCCCCACCTGGAGTACGGTGTACAGTTCGGGAGACCTTACCTATGTAAGGACTCAGACAGGGTAGAGAAGGTTCAGATGAGGGCAACAAAGATGGTGCATGGATTGCATTACAAGTCCTATGAGGACAGGTTGAAGGAACTGAACATGTACTCCTGGAGGATAGGAGGAAGAGAAGGGATATGATAGAGACATACAAGTATCTTACAGGGAGGAACAGGGTGCAGGAATACACTATTTTTAAGTGAAAAAGATGTTCCAAGACTAGAGGGCATGGGATGAAGTTGGAGGGAGGACGATTCAGAGGAAATGTGAGGAAGAATTTCTTCACAGAATGGGTGGAGGACAAGTGGAACACTCTGCCAGAGGAAGTGGTGGGGGATAAAACAATCACGGGATTTAGGAATGCATGGGATAGACATAAAGGAATTCTGGTGGTCAGGGGTAAGGGGCAACAGACTTCTAGGAAAACATAAACTGAACTTACAAGCTCAGATGGGCAGACTGGGTGGGCCATAGGCCCTTATCTGCCGACACTGTCTATGTATCTATGTATGTATCTATGTAATTTTGTGCTGAACAACTTTGCCACTCATACTTTGTGTGTAGCACTTGTGGTTCATGAGGTATTTGCATTTGTTTGTGGCATGCTGATTATGGCTTGATTTTGCTTAGAAAGGCCCAGGTCACAGTGTTAAAAGTATACTGAACACAAGTGGTGGAACTCTCAAAGAGCTCCTGTGGAGTGAATGAGTTAAGGTAACAATGCTTGCCAGGTATTGCCTTTTCCCCTCTTTCAATCTTTGGAGCCCACAAGAAGAATAGTTACTAAACCATGTCTGCTCCACTCATTATGTGGTGAGATTTCAGAGGACTCTGGTTACACTTGAATGAAATAAAATAGTGTAACAATAATAAAACTTGTCAAAATAGTTTATAAATCTGTCAAAGGGTTTATAAATGAGGAAAACTCCCGAGGTACTCCCCTTCCACTAAGGAAGTTATCCATCATCCCCAGGTAATTATAGACCCATCTCTCTCCTTCCTTCCCTTGCTAAACTACAAGTCACTATTTCACTCCAGACTAGTCAACATCCTAGACTCCTCTTCCTACCTCTACCCACTCCAGTCTGGTTTCAGAAAAACAATCCACCATCTCCTCCCTTCTTCGCATTAGCAACTCTTTTCTTATAAGGATGGACCAGTGACATGTCAAATGAACCATTTTTTTCACTTTAATCTTTATTATACTTTCCTTAAAACAATGTGGAAGATCCTTACAAGGATGGACCAGTGACATGTCAAATGAACCATTTTTTTCACTTTAATCTTTATTATACTTTCCTTAAAACAATGTGGAAGATAATGACATTGTGCAGCACCCCATATGTCAAATGGGAAGGACACCCCCCATCTAGTGGTCAAACAGGGATTCAGCATGTTTGTAGTTCATTTGCATCATCAAGTAAGAAAAAAGGTCCGTCTCCCCATACGACACACAGGGGAAACTCCAAACCTCACCCAACAACTAACACACTGAAATCTGGCCAATGGAAAATCATGTACACAAATGCTCACAGCCTGGGAAATAAGATCTCAGACCTGCAGGCAATAATGTCAGAGGCTAAACTGGACATAGTAGCAATTAGTGAGACGTGGTTTACCAGTAACCACACATGGGAGACTTCAGTACCTGGCTATGTACTGTTCAGAAGAGACTGAGGTGCAAAAGGGGGGGGTGGAGTGACCCTGTATGTCAATGAAAATATCAAAGCTACAGAAATTCAAAATACACATAAGGAGCCAGAAGAACTGTGGGTCACCCTGGAAACAGGAAATAGGACAGCCATAAGAACTGGGGTTGTCTACAGGCCCCCAGACTAGGGGGAGTACATAGACACTGTTAGAAGATATATAAAACATGAGAGCTAAAGGGGAGGTTCTGATAATGGGAGACTTCAACATGCCGGATACAGATTGGTCAATACCAGCAGGAACATCTGCCAGAACTAGACACATAGTGGATTCCCTGCAGGGGGAGGGCCTCAAACAACTGGTACAACAACCCACAAGAGACAGGGATATCCTAGATCTAGTACTGACTAATAAGGAAGGGATCACAGATCTCCAGGTAGAAATTCACCTGGGGGCCAGTGACCACCACATGGTATGGTTCAATTTGGCCACTACAACTAAATCATCTCATTCCAAGGCAAAAATATGGGACTTCAGAGGAGCTAACTTTAATAAGATGGCCAACAGAGTTAAGCTAGCCCTGGCAAAAAGAAACACAGGTGAGGGGGTATAGGCAAAGTGGGCAAGCATTAAGGATGCAATACTTGAAGCAACATCCCATTTGTTAGACAGAAAAGGAAGTGCAAAAGAAGAAGGAAACCACGTTGGTTCTCAAATACAGTAGCAGAAAAGGTCAGAGCCAAAAGGCTGGCCTTCAGGAAATATAAGGGAACACACGGGATGAAGATAGGGAGGCATACCAAACTGCCCTAAGGGAAGCAGGGAAGGCAGTAAGGCAGGCAAAGTCCCAAACTAAGGAAACGCTAGCACAAACAGTAAAAGAAAATAACAAGACTTTCTATAGATACATTAGTGAAAGGAGAAAGTCCAGAGGGGGTATTACTAAGCTCAAAGGAGAAAAGGGTGTGCGTGAGGAGGAGGACCCTGTAAAAGCATCTATCCTAAACAGATACTCCTGCTCAGTATTTACTGAAGAGAAGGTAGAGCAGGGCCCACAGCTCAGCACCATGGACACAGGGGGGAGGGAGGTGGGCACTACTTCCTTCAAAAAGGAAAGGGTCCTACAAGAGCTCGCTAAGCTCAGGGTGGACAAGGCAATGGGACCTGATGGCATACATCCCAGGGCACTTAAGGATCTAAAGGTGGAACTAGCAGAGCCATTATCAGAACTGTTTAGTGAGTCTCTGAGCACAGGACAGGTCCCAGAAGACTGGAGAAGGGCTCATCTGATCCCACTCCACAAGAGTGGTAGCAGGGAAGAGACAGGCAACTACAGACCAGTCAGTCTTACCTCAGTAGTGGGCAAGATTATGGAGGCACTCCTTAAGGAAAGGATAGTGCAACATCTGGAATCCATAGCGGCACAGGATCCAAGACAGCATGGGTTTACAAAAGGAAGGTCCTGTCAAACTAATCTCATAGATTTCTTTGACTGGGTAACCAGAGTGGTGGACCAAGGGGGAGCAGTTGATGTTGCCTCCCTTGACTTCAGCAAAGCTTTCGACACTGTTCCACATAGAAGATTGATAAATAAGTTGGGTAGGCTCGGAGTGGGTCAGAAGTCAGTCAACTGGGTGGCAAACTGGTTGATGGGCAGAAAACAGAGAGTAGTGGTAAATGGCATACAGTCAGAAGAGATGCAAGTCACAAGTGGGGTACCTCAGGGATCAGTCCTGGGGCCAGTCCTCTTCAATATCTTCATTAGTGACATTGCATATGGACTAGAGGGTAAGGCTTGTCTGTTTGCAGATGACACCAAGATCTGCAGCAGAGTAGATGATCCAGATGGGGTGGGCAGAATGAGAAGAGATCTGGATAAACTAGCAAAATGGTCAGAAGAGTGGTAACTGGGATTTAATGCAAAGAAGTGCAAGATCATGCACATAGGGAAGAGAAACCCTAAAGCCACGTATAGGTTGGGAGGGAGTTGCTGGCAGTCACAAAGGAAGAAAGAGACTTGGGCAGCATCATCACCGATGACCTGAAATCATCCAAGCAGACCTCTAAAGCAGTAGGTAATGCTAGGGGGATGTTAGGGTGTATTAGTAGAGGTATCACAAGTCGTAAGATGGAGGTAATAATCCCTTTTTACAAGACACTGGTTAGGCCCCATCTGGAGTACTGTGTGCAGTACTGGAGGCCTCACCTTCACAAGGACATTAACCAAATTGAGGCAGTCCAAAGAAGGGCAACCAAAATGGTGCAGGGACTGCATCAGAAGACATATGAGGACAGATTAATGGAGCTCAATATGTATACCCTTGAGCAAAGGAGGAAGAGAGGTGATATGATAGAAACATTCAAACACCTTAAGGGCATTAACAAGGTGAAAGAGTCTAACATGTTTAAATATAATAAGAAAAATATCAGGACAAGAGGACACAGCATGAGATTAGAGGGAGGCCGATTAAGGGGGAATGTGAGGAAATTCTTTTTCACAGAAAGAGTGGTGGATGCATGGAATGGCCTACCTCAGGAATTGGTGGTTATGAATACAGTGCAGGGCTTCAAACAGGCATGGGATAAGCATAAGGGAACAATACAGATGAGTATGAGTAGATAGGCCACTGACAGAGCAAAGGCCGATGGCACATTTATAAGGTAGAAAAAGAAATGGGCAGATTGGATGGGCCTTGTGGTCCTTATCTGCCGTCATCCTCTATGTTTCTATGTTTCTATGACACGTTACCAAACAACTTTGTACAAAAGTTAAACAATTAATAACCCAGATGATATCAAATAACAACTTATTAGACAGCTGCTATATAGTAATAACTCAAAATACTGTAGGATAAGGGTACAATTATCCTAACCAACTGAGAATGTGGGCCTCGAAACCAGATTTCATAAATTAGGAGGTAACTAAACCAGTCTAGTCCCTAATCACATAATTCACCTCTTAAAAGGAGAAAAAAGGAAAGAAATTCACACATCAACCAATTTTATAGATCTTGCAAAGGCTTTTGATTCAGTATTTCACCGTCTTCTCCTGAAAAAAATCGGCATCAGCTGGTCTCTCAATTCCTGTATTTAAATGGTTCCACTCATACCTTACTAGCTGCCAGGAGTCTGTTCAGGTAGGAGGTGCATTATGCTTCCCCCCCCCCTCCCCATTCTGGCAGGAGTCCCCCCACGGCACAATCCTGGGTCCTACACTAGATTCCATTTATCTCAATGACCTCCCATTGATCTGTGTCTCCTCACATATACACATATATGCTGATGACACAGTCATCTACGCATCTGGGCCCTCCAATTCTGCTGCTGTATCCTGACTCCAGCATGATTTCCATAATGTGCTACTCTGGTTCCATGTGAACCAGCTCAGACTAAAAAACAAGAAGACTGTGTCCATGACTTTGTCATTAACCAAAAGCTAGCAAGGCTTCCACCTTCTCCAGTCTCCTTCATGTTCGATGGTACCCAATTGGAGGTTGTCCACACTGACACATACCTTGATGTGTGGCTCAGTAGCAAATTGGACTTCTCAGCCCACACTGAAGCAATACACTCTATGTTTCACCCCAAGCTAGGCATCCTTAACCACCCCAAAGATTGTCTCCTCACTGACATTCACAAGGACCTGCTTGTCAAAATGATCCTCCCCATATTCGATAATGCGGATGTGGTTTACAGCACAGCCCTTCCCTCCCTCTTTGCCAGACTGGATACCCTCTGCAATGCCTTCTGTCACTTTGCATCAAACTCTCCTCCCTGCACCCATCATTGATCCCTCTATTCCTCCCTTTCCATTACCCCCAACCCCTGTGTCATCCATCCCACTGCTCAGCTCTCATTGGTAAATACTGGGTCTGCTCCTTCCCCTCCTGTCTATTGTCTCTCTTCTCCCTCTCTGCCTCCTTCTCTTACCTCATCTGCACTAGAGACTCCTGCTCATTTACAGTCCCTCATCCCACTCAAGCGCTGCTTAGACTACTTTTTCTTATCGATTCCCCTCTATATGGAACATACTCCCCTCTCTTCTTCACCAAGCCCCATCTCTACTATCCCTAAAGTACCTACTAAAGCTCACTACCCCCTCCACTTGTTCCTGTCACACCCCCAACCCTCCATCCTTGCCATCCTCTGACTCCACTTCTCCTCTTCTGTGCTAAATCCCCTACTTTTCATATGACCCTCTCAACCCTGAACCCCCTCACTCTTGAAGGAGGGCTCATCTCATCCTAACTAAATTTTGTCTAGATCCCCTGTCACCTGCCCTTGTAAAATTTTAAGACTCCTGTGTACAGTCAATTTTTTTTTTACTTCAAGTATTTGTTTCTGTAATTTTTTTTTATTTTCCGAGTTTGCACTTGTTACTGGTGTTATTGCACTTCATTGTTGTAATTTGCCTGTCTGAATTCTCCATTTCCCCTTTCCCCTGGGTCGCACCTGGAAATGAGCCTCAGTTCAGTGCTTTTCGTAGTTAGCAAACTTTTCAATAAATAAATAAATACATAAATAAATAAACAATGCCACTGATTTTAGGTTTTTACCAGAAAATCCTGTAAAATTCCTGCATTTGGACTGCCTTCCCAATGGTAAAAACAAAGAATTTCACAGAATTTGGCATTTTGGACCAGATCAGTAAATCTGCAGAACCTGTATTTTTCTTATATTTGCTTCCTGTACTATTATCAATTTGTTTCATTTAATTAGCTGTATATTAAGCCTTCTTTTATTCTGATTATTTATATTTATATTTATATACTACAAGAATGACAGTAGAATCCTGGTAAAATCTGGAAATTAGACTTAAAATCACCAGTGCAATTCCCAGAATTTTAAGTCATAAAACCTGAATTTCAGTATTTTAATCATCGTAGTCAGTGGAGGAAGAAAGAAAGAAAGAAAGAAAGAAAGAAAGAAAGAAAGAAAGACCCCCTGAAGCATTCTCACCGAGACTGCACGTTACAGAGTGGGGACCACACCAGGAGACCATGGGCAGGATTTTCAAATGTGGTGCAGGGCTTGTGTATGGCCTTGCACTATGACACTTTGGTTCCAGTGGTGCGCCAAAGCCTTCCCCTGCAACTGCACCCGACTTTACAATCTCGGGTGCAGTTGTGACAGTTTTCACGTATGACGCCAGCTTGCACAAAATATTCGGCACAAGCTCTGTAAAACATTCCCCAGGAGTGCTGCAAAGTAGACCAGAAAAAGTTGGTTTATGCTGCATGGGATAGAAAATCTCATTAGACTGCCACAAGCCCCATGTGGCCTATCATCGGCACACTGGGGCTTGCAGCAATCTAAGAATTTTGAAAATCCTACCCATGTGTCTCTTACAAAATAAATATTTAATTTATTTCAAAGTTTTACTAGGAAAGACATACTGAACTGGTAACATCTCATTTCCAGTTGTGTCCTGGGAATAGTGGGAAGGGAGGAACAGAGGTACACCAAGAACAATAAATACAAATACAATTAGTACAAATTGGTAAGTAAGCATTACAAACAACAATTATACATGGACGCTAAGTCTGTGTAAGCAAAATGCACTACAATGCAATGTAGTGCTGGATGATAACATCTGCAATGTGCAGAAGGCAATACTGAGTTTAGGAAGGGGGACAATGGTTGTGGGACAGGGGACTGCCCTAGTGTCAGTGCAGGGTGAAGGCAGGAGTAATGGGGGAGATGCCCTGGGTCCAGTATCATATGCAACTGCCACAGTGATTAGTAAAGTCATAGAGGAGAGAGGTGAGTAAGCGGTGGGAAGGGGCAGAGTGGATGGCAGCGGGAAGAGAACTCCAAAGTTTGGGGAACCAGAAGGAGAAGGCAGCTTGACCAGCAGTGGCTTTCCTTGAGGCCCGGCCTTGAGGGAAGTGTGAGAGAGCTGACTGGGTCCAGTCATGAATATTAGAGAAGACCCTACCCTGCCTCAACTGTCCAACCCAAAAAATTGAGTGTTTTTTAAAATTAAAGTTTGTCGAGAGATTAGAAGATAGTAGACATGGTGCAAGGAGGGGTAGTGAGGAACCAAGTAATTACAGGCCCAATAGTCTTACCTCCATTAAAAACAAGGCAGAGAGTGCTCTCCAGAACAGGCCTAGGTGCTACAGTGAGGTGACCAGCCTCTGTGGCTATGAACAGAAACAAAGAGTCACAGCACTCCAGAATGAGGAACCGATTGAAGTCCAAAAAATAATCCAAGGACAAAGAAAATTAGTTGCAAGGTGCAAAGTAATTTATTCACAGAGGACACACAGTGCAGAACAATCTTCATTGAGCCCAAAATAGCCCCAGCACTTCACTCACTAGCACTTTATCAGGAAACACGTCAATTTGTTCCCGTGAACTGGCTCCCAGACAACTCGCTCCCAACAATACGCTCCTGGTCATTTTCGCTCCTGTAGTATTCATTACCTTCAAACTCACTTCCTGTTGTTCATTAATAGTGCATTGTTTCTCATGGCTTCAAAACAGGCAGACATCACTACTCTGGCTGTAACAATGTGGCTAATTTACAACACTTACAATATAGCTGCGCCTGCCGGCGAAGCGTGTGATTTCAACTATGGCCGGTCAATTCGGGTTCGGGAACAGATCCGGGTCATCGGAGGGTTGGCCGGGGAGTAGGATCGAAGCGGCCTGACGGACAGCCTCCTACTCCAGGGGGAGGGCTCAGGCAGCACTCGGTGCGCTGGGGACCCCTGGTGGAGACCAGAAGTTCCACGCAACCGACGCTTGACGTGGGGGGGGGGAGGAGGCTGGGCGGACGCTGTCGTCATTGCACATCCCCGCCTCCTCTGGGGAGAAAAATCAGGTGGGAAAAGAGGGCGGGCAGGACCACCGATCAATGAAGCCCTCCCTGGAGAGTCTCACATTGCCGCCGCTGCGGGACCCCCACCAGTCACAGTTCCGGGTCACGGGCAGGCCCACAGCCCTCCCTCCGGGGCAAGCTGGGGTGACTGAGGGTCCTCAGCAGCAATTGACGGCGGTAGAGGTCTCCGGGGGCCGTGACCAGGGCGGATGGCTGCCGGTGGTCATGCCAGAAAAAGGACAAATAAAAAAAAAAAAAAAAATCACTTACAACATGTTTATTCTTACTTGGGGCACAAACTTAAATCAACGAAATGTACAACATTTTCTTCTTATATGTACTCACTCTAGATACTCTAGCTAATGCAGTGCTGTCATCCTACTAATTGTTCTGCATCTCTTCCAGACTGTACCCCAACAAACAATTACAGTGCAACCTGTCAAAACTAATTGCTCTGGGTCTCTGTACCCAATTAATCACTTACTCTGCAATTAAATAGAAAAAATAATACTACACCCAAAATGGAAACGAGTCTAAGCTTAAATCAAAAATGGCAGCTCGGTACCTGATGTCCAAACATATGAAGGAAAAAACTTGTCGATGCAGACAACTACATTTACACTCATCACAAGCACGGTCTGCATGGCAAGGCAATATGGCAATGCAAACTTGCTGTAAAGAAAGAAAACTGTTGCAATGCCTGTGTGCACATAGCAAGTTATGAGGAGCCAGTAATCATACACTGGTTCAGTTCTCACACCCATGTTCCGGACTCTGCTGCCATTGATTGTGTAGAGACTGTAAACCATGTGAAAGATAGGGCAGCTAGCTCCCAGGACAGCACAGCACATGTCATTATTCACTGCAGACAGACAGTGGCATTGGTAGCCCAATGTTCGATACTAGACCGAAACATGAAACACACCATTCAGAGAGTCAGAGCGACAGGTGCTCCATCAAATCCTAGAGACCTTACTGACCTAATTATCCCTAATAGTTGCAAATCATACACACTGAGTGCTGGTGGAGATAAAGTCAACTTCCTACTTCATGATAGTGGACCCGGAGAGGATGGCATACTGATGTTTGGTACTGAAGCAAATCTTACATTTCTTGAAAATGCCAAACATTGGTATGCAGATGGGACTTTTAGTGTAATGCCTCAATTATTCCATCAGATGTATGTTGTGCTTGGAGAAAGGTTTGGTAACATTCAGCCTGCAGTATACTCTCTGCTACCTGGTAAGCGAAGGGAAACCTATGAGCATCTTCTAAGGGCATGATGTCTGCCTGTTTTGAAGCTATGAGAAACAATGCACTATTAACAATGTTGTAATCTGCTGAACTGAGCTAGTAATAAACATTGCAGGGAATGAATACTGCCGGAGGGAGAGTGGCCAGGAGTATATTGTTGGGAGCAAGTTGTCTGGGAGCCAACTCATAGGAGCGAATTGTCATGTACCCACTTTATCAGGAGGTTGAACTTTTGGATATCAACTCCTCCTCATTTTATACCACTTGAATACTGACAGTCCAAGCAAAATGAATGGGCCCACTGATGCTTTAACCAGCTGAAAAGATGAATTTATAATGATGTATCATAAATGATCATTATCAATTACATTTAAACATCGTGTTCACGCTTCAAAAGCATAATTGTGATCATAATA
Organism: Neoceratodus forsteri; assembly: GCA_016271365.2. Taxonomy (NCBI): domain Eukaryota; kingdom Metazoa; phylum Chordata; order Ceratodontiformes; family Ceratodontidae; genus Neoceratodus; species Neoceratodus forsteri. The sequence continues at coordinate 348,615,316 of JADMNL010000023.1, forward strand.
TCATAATTAACAACAATTAAACATGAATGTTAAATGGCCACCAATCAAAAACCATGATTTTATGGAAATGATGATTGTGATTAATGATGATCTTCATGTCAGCATGATTTTTGTATCATTGCCCATGGTCAAAGTTACTGGAATAAATTAAAAAACAAACAATTTTTCTTTCTTCAATCCTTTGGAATTTATCTTGTCTTCTATTTAAACATCTTTACTGAAATCACCAATTGCAATACATATTCTATACAGACACACTGCTCTCAGTTATACTTAATCAGGCACCACATCTCTTACTAGTGTTAGAAATGCTCAGCTTGGTTTATATAACTCCATTAGTGGTTCCTTTTGTGGTTGTGGTGCATTCCTACAAGTACATGGTTAGTGCTCAAAACCTTTTCTAACAGTCTGCAAACTAATACTGTCAAGGCAAAATTATATTACAAATAGAAATTACCATTGTTTTGGTCCAGAAACTGCACTTTTGAAATATGCAAATTACTTGCGTAAATATATATATTTCTATTTATTTATTTATTTTATTTTTATTGAAAATATCGGAATTACAATCCTTTGAGTAAGAGACTCCTTTACAAAGGCTCCACATCAGGAAACAACATTTTAACAAACATTTAACAATTTTAACAGACATTTTACATGACTGTGCATTTTTAATAAAAGAAATTTACAGGATTGAGCAACATACCTATCAGTAGGAACAACAGGTCAGAAAGATATGGGGTAGCTCTATATACAGGTATGGATGAGGGAAACATCAGACCTGGTAAGGCAGGATGAGGGTCCCTTGTCAAGAGCAGAGTGTGCTTGGGGAGGGAACAAGGTTGGGAAAGTAGGCGGCGACATGAAGGGGGATCAATATGACTGGTTAGGCAGGAAGGGGATCCCTTGTGATGAGTCAAAAGATGCTAGAGGTTGAGGTAGGGAAGACTTCTTTGAGTAGACGGTAGCAGGGAGAGTGCAGTGCACAAACAGGGAAGTGGGTTAGTGGCATTCATAGGTTCAGGAGGCAAGGAGATGGTCCCTGAGGAGGGATTTGAAGTGACCAATCTTGCTTTCCATGGTGAAAGTGCTGGGCAGAGAATTCAGGTAGGTAGGAGCACTGTAGCAGAAAGATCTGTGGCCCATGGTTGTTTTACAGTGGGTAATAATGAGGGCTGGTTTAGTGGAGCTACAGGTGGCAACCACTGTGGGAGTAGCCTGAAGGAGGGTTGAGAGGCAGGGGGGATATGTCTAATGGTTATTTTTTTAGCAAATAGGCAGGTCTGGTATTTCAATCTCTCATCAAAGTTGAGCCAGTTGGAGAGATTGTAGAGGATGCAGGTGTGTACAAATCTGTCGCTATTTGTGGCTAGGTGACAGGCTTTGTTTAGGGAGATCTTGATTCTGCAGAGGATGGTGCTGTCAGCCACTCTATAGACCAGGATCCCATAGTCAATGAGGGAGAGGATGGAGGATGAGACTGCAAGGCAAAGGGTGTTGGGGGGAGGCAACTTCTATGACAGTGGACCTGGCTAATTCTAGTATTGTCTGCAGTACTGAGAAGGTGAATATGCTCATTGAAGTAGAGCTCAGTGTCCTGGGTAACCCCAAGGTATTTGAAGGTATTTACCTGCTCAAGGGGTTGGAGCTAATTATTAAGGACTTGAAGCGGGGTCCCTCTGAATATATGCTATATCTAACAGTGCACATACTCTTCTTAATGGGACTAAAACTTAGCTTCACATGATTTACATTATAATTAATTTGATTTTATTGATATTTCACTTTCATATTGCATAACAGCAACTCATTAAACTTTGTTAAGTATTACTCATGTGACTCCAAAATCTTATAATACAGAACTAATATAATCAGCAATTATTATCAGTGATCATCCCATGATCATCCACAGATTATGAAAAACCATCATGCAGATTTAAGCTTACTTAAATAATCAGTCAACATCGGTTGGGGATTTGTAAGTTCACTTTTGATGACTGAATCATGATCTAGATGATGAGCCCAGATCATGATCTCCCTTGATGATCATATAGTAACATTTAAAGATTAATGATGATCAGTCATTACTAGCCTTCAAAAATCATGATGATTTACTGATTCATCTGGGCAGTCTCTGCTTGTAGAGTTTCTGATTCAGCCCCTGCATCATTTTAGTTGGCCTCCTCTGGACAACCTTCACCCTGTCTTTGTCCTTCCTGAGATGTGGTCTCTAGGACACAGCATTCTAGGTGGGATCTCACCAGTGAGCTATACGGTAGCAACATCACCTCTTGCTTTCTTCTGGAGATACCCCTCTCTATGCACACCAGTATCCCACCTGGCCCTATCCACTGCCTTGTCACGCTGTCTTGCCACCTTCAGGTAATCAGGCATGATCAACCTGTTGTATCAGACAGGACCATACACTCCAGGAAGAAAGCATGATACACCTGTTTTTTTAATGCAGCTACTATATATCCTTACATTCTGGAAAAATGCTGCCTGAAACTCCCACAGTCTGCTGCATTCATTGTGTGCCAGTTTTTCTGTGCACAGGGCAACTTGCAGCAAATTCAGAAAGTTTGGTGCTGGGATCTCAGTTTTTACAAAATCAGGTGCAGGATCCCTGGTGCACCTGAGTTTACTGCAGTCGGGGTATCAGAACAAGGTGTGTCGATCAAACGGGACTCTGAAAATCAAGCTCCATGTCTTATGAAGTGCTTATATTGGGAGACAGATCACACCTGTGGAATTTGTTTTCATAAAAGCACTATGACAATTATGCGAGCCTGTCTCAAATAGGGAATCTAGCAATCTAGATGCCAGTATACATTTCAGAATAGAAGTAAAGGTATTCCTGTACTAGAATCTGAAATTTAGGAGGTCAGAGATTATGAATCTAGAGTGTGGACTGTTTCTACTGAGCAGAGATGATGACCCACTTTTCTTTGTGTTTTAGCTGTAACACAAAATCACTGCTTTTGTGGGGTGGAGGGACTTGTTTTTTTTTTTTTATTTCACACGGTCTGTTTTGGGGGAATTTTTGTGATCTTCTTGGTGTCTCTATACCACAGTTTTGATTTTCTGTCTGTATTTTTGTTCTGAAGTACTATATTGATGTTTTTCCTGATTGAAAGAAAATTCCCCTACTCTTTTTGAGGTGTGCCATGAGATCTTTAATGTCCACCTGAACAGGCAGTTGGGACCTTGGTTTAACATCTCATCTGAAAGACTGCACCTCAGGAGGGCAGCACACCCCTCATGCTGCACTACAGTATCAGTATTGGGATTTAACCCAAGTTCCTGATGTAGGGTGGAACCCACAGCCTTCAAATTGTCTGGTCTCAGAAGTGAGTGTGCAATCTGATGAGCCACTAACACTAAACACTATTTGCACATGGCACAAAGGTCAGTGGCAGGGTAGATGATGAGGAAGGGGAAGGGAGTTGCAGAGGGACCTGCTGAATTTAAAGAGGTTGTCCAAGGTCTGGCTGTTGAAATTCCATGCCAAAAAGTGCAAGGTGATGCATATAGGGAACAAGGGAACGATAACCCCCAGGAAGGACCACTGAATGTTATGTTGACCAGGAGTGGTACTGTGACTTGCAATTAGGGGTTAAGTTGACCACTGCTTCAGAGGAAAAGGACGTGGGGTCAGCATAAGTGACTCCCTAAAACAAACTAGCGAATGTAACAAGATCAAAATCAAAGCAACCAAAATGTTGGGGTGTATTATAAGGGATTTCGATAGCAGGAGGAAACTGGTCTCTATGGATCACCGCTAAGACCCCAAACTAAGGAAAAGATAGCCAACTCAGTTAAGAAGGTGGATAAAACCTTTTATAGGTACATCAGGGAGTGTAGAGAGACAAAGGGAGGGATAGTGAAGCTGAATAGAATGTACAGTGGGTAGGCAGAGAGGAAAAGTGAAAAAGCAGGGATACTGAATGAATACTTCTGCTCAGTATTCACAAAAGAGGAGGAGGGAGAGGTGCCTAATCCAATTAACAGAAGCACTCTGGATAGGGGGGTCGATCCCAGTCCTTTCACAGAAGAAATGGTTCTGAAAGAGCTCCTAAAACTGAAGGTGGAAAAAGCAATGGGGCCTGATGGAATTCACCCCATAATTCTAAAAGAATTAAGGGAAGAACTAGTGACACCACTGACTACCCTTTTTTTTTCAAATTCAAATTTTATTAACAAATTTTCACATTAAGAGTCCGTTAACATGAAAATAAGACAAGCATACAGCAGCTCATTATGTTAAAACTGCCTCCCTCCCTCCCCCACAGCAGTAACATATCAGTGTGTCGCATAAATTTAAAGCCATTATACAGGAGTATACAGGGCTATTTGCTCTGGAACACTACTAAGTCTGAGCAGCTAAAATAAGAAAATGAAGGGATCCCATATTTGAGTATAAACAGGTAATCTGTTGTGAAGGCTAGCAATCGCCTTTTCCATACGCAGGTTAGCAAGGATTTCATTCACCCATTCCTGTAATGTCGGAGTAGACTTGTCTTTCCAAAGACATAAAATAAGCTTCTTGACAGATAGAGCTATCATAGAAATATGAAACTTTCTCGCTTTGACTCTAATAGAGGACATGTCCCCGAGGAGACAAACGTCAGGCGTGAAGTGCTCCTGCAGACCCAGTATAGGATCTAGGAAAGCTTTGGTAGAGTCCCACAAAAGGGAGATTTTGGGACAGGACCAAAATATGTGAAGGAGTGTTTCCTCCCCCTGAGAACATCTAACACATATGTTTGAGTCCAACAGACCACACTTTTTTAACTTGACCGGAGCATAATACATAATATGCAAAATATGATATTGCATAAGACGCAGCCTATCTTGGGAGACAAGTTTATGGCAGGACCTCCACAAAGCCTGCCAGTTAGGTGCATATTGAGGAAGTAAGGATCTCCAGAACCTCGTCAGTCCAAAAGAGTCCCCATATCTTTTGTGAAACAAAACCTGATATAATTTGGATACAATACCCGAAGACCCAAGTAGAGAAGAAAATTCTGGGATCAGGGCCCAAACTGTCTGATTGGGAGGGGTATTACTAATCACTGTTGTGAGTAGGTGTCTTATCTGTGCTACTTTAAAATGTGAGAATGTCGGGATACTAAATTTCCGAATAAGATCTCCTACAGACAGCCATTGCCCTTCCTCATCCACAAAAGAAAGTACTATCCCATCTCCCAATTGGGGCAACCAAGTGCAGGGAATCTGCTGCTTATTCATAGTGAAAGATGGGGAGTTCCAGATGGATTGGGCCAGATCTAACTGAAGGGTATATCGCAAGAAAGAGCAAAGTTGTGCATATACCTTTAAAGAAGTGCCAACTGTGGGTCATTTCTCGGCAACATGCACCTGAGACATTTTTACATAGAACAGAGTTAGGGGATCCAGATTCATGTACCGAATTGAGTCCAACTCTATTCTAAGCCATGTCGGCTGCACCTTTTCAGGGCCCAGACTTACCCATTTCAGACATTTTGCCAAGTGGCTAGCCCAATAATATATAGCCAAATGGAGAATCCGCAGGCCTCCCTCAGATTTTGGAGCAGCCAGCTTATAGTAAGCCAGTCGGGGTATTTGTCAGACCAGATAAACTTGGTAAAAATACCATGCAATTTCTTAAACCAGGATAACGGGATAAAAGTACTGAGGAGAGATAAAGGGTAGACAATTATTGGGAAGATGTTCATCTTAATTATGTTAATCCGGCCCCAAAGTGAGATAGGGAGCTTAGACCATCTGTCAAGATCCTGAGTTATAAGCTGGGAAAGGGGCTTCAGATTTTCCCTAAACCATACCAAGGGATTGCGAGTCAGTTTAATGCCCAGATATTTTAATGACCTGGGGGACCAACATAAACCTAAGGGGATAATTTCAGTCTTGAATGTCTTGTGGTTTAAAGGGAAAAAGGAAGATTTGTTAGCATTTAGTTTATAGTTGGATAAGGCGCTAAATTTAACAATTTCACCCAGCAAAATTGGGACGGGAGATACCGGGTGAGATAAGTACACTAGGAGATCATCCGCCTATGCAGTGATCTTAACCTCATGACGCCCCACCCAGATGTCTTGTATTTCTGCATTATTGAGAATATTTTGAATGAGAGGTTCGAGATACAGGTTAAATAAAGGGAGAAAGGGGACAACCCTGTCTGGTACCTGAATGTACTGAAAAGTACTTGGAAAATGCACCATTTCCGGTGACTACCCTTTTTAAAAAATCATGGGAGGATGGAGTGGTACCTGAGGACTAGAGGAAGGTGGATGTAATTCCCCTTCACAAAAGTGGGAGCAAGACAGAAGCAGAAAACTACAGATCTGTCAGTTTGACCTCTGTGGTAGAAAAAGTGATGGAATCACTTTAGAAGGAAAGAATTGTTGAGTACCTAGATGCCAGTGGGGCACAGGACCCAAGGCAGCATGGGTTCACAGCAGGAAGGTAATGTCAGATGAATCTAATTGATTTCTTTGACTGGGTGACCAAAGTAGTAGATCAGGAAGGGGCTGAGGACATGGCCTACCTAGACTTTAGCAAGGCATTTGACACAGTCCAACACAAAAGATTAATAATCAAGTTAACCAGCCTGGGAGTGGGTCCCAGGGTGGTAGCCTGGGTAAAACATTGGCTGGACAACAGGACACAGAAGGTAATTGTAAATGGGTTCCACTCTGAAGAAAGAGGGGTTACTAGTGGGGTACCACAGGGTTTAGTACTGGGTCCAGTCCTTTTTAACGTCTTTATAAGTGACATTGCAGAGGGACTGGAAGAGAAAGTATGCCTCTTTGCAGATGACACAAACATCTGCAACAGCATTGATACACAGGGAGGTGTGGAAAGGATGAGAAGGGACTTGGCAAGGTTGGAGGAATGGTCAGAAGTACGGCAGCTTGAATTCAATGCAAAGAAGTGCAAAATAATGCATCTGGGAAACAAAAACCAAGGGGAAGATTACACAATGGGGGGGTAGTAACAACAACAAAAATGGAAAGGGACCTGGGGGTAATCATATCAGATGACCTTAAGGATAGCATGCAATGTAAGAAGACAGTAGGGAGGGCTGGGGGGATACTGGGATGTATAGGGAAAGGCATCACTAGCAGAAAACAGGAAGTTGTTATCCCTCTGTACAGACAGTTGGTGAGACCCCATTTGGAGTACTGTGTCCAGTTCTGGAGACCCCATCTCCGCAAGAACATAGACAGGATGGAGGCAGTCCAGAGGAGGGCAACTAAAATGGTGCAGGGTCTGCAAGAGAAGCCGTATGAGGAGAGACTAAAGGAGCTTAATATGAATACCCTTGAGGAAAGGACGTAGAGGGGGGACATGATAGAAACTTTTAAGTACCTCAGCGGAATCAACAACATCCAAGAGGGTGGCATCTGTCAGAAAAAGAGATGTGCAAGAACAAGGGAATACAATCTGAAGATAGAGAAGGGACAGCTCAGGGGCAATATGAGGAAGTATTTTTTCACAAAGGGGGTGGTGGACGCATTGAACAGCCTTCCTGAGGAGGTTGTGGGGTCTAAAACTGTGGGAGAATTCAAGAATGCATGGGACAGACATAAGGCAACTCCTGTGGGGGGTAGGAAGGAATAGGCTGTTGGTTAACTAGGATCTGCAGTTTATCCTGTAGATAGGGAAATGGTCAGACTAGGTGGGCCAAGCGGTCCTTATCTGCCATCAAAGTCTATGTTTCTATGTTTCTGGAATACTGTGCCCAGTTCTGGATTACTCACCCGAGAAAAGACGGAGACAGGCTGGAGACAGTGCAGCATAGAGTAACCAAAATGATTTAGGGCCAACAGGACAGATTTATTTTTATTTATTCTTTTATCACTTTGTTCACCAGGTAAGCACACTGGGCCAAGGCCCATTTTCAGGAATGATCCGGAGCCATTTATCAAGCAGCTTAGTTGTTACAGAAATATAATAAATACATACAATATGAATACAAAATATAAAACAGCACATGATAACATAAAAATTACTCTCAGATGCTATGAGGATTGACTCAGGACATGAAACACGTACTTGCTGAGGCCAGAAGGAAGGGGGTGACATGATACAGGCCTTAAAGTTCTGAATAGGAATACAAATAAGCTGAAATAACTACAGTATATAGCAGGACTGGAGGGTCAAAAACAAGGGGACATGAATGTAAGCTGGATGGGGGAGGAATTCAGGAGGCAAGTGAGAAAGTTTTACTTCACAGAAAGAGTGGATTAGCCTTGGAACAGCGTACTTGCAGAGGTTGTAGGCACAAAAACCATTAGTGGGTTTAAGTACAGCTGGCACAGAGTAAAGGGATTAATAGTTACTTGGGGGGTAGCAGTAAAGCATGGAGGGAGGGTGAAAACCCCATCTAGACACTAGATCATAGTGTGGAGTGCAGTCAGACTTGGCAGGCTGGATGGACCAATGGCTTTTTCTGCTAACATTATCTGTGTTCTATGCTCTATTTTAAATCAAAAGCCTTAGACATATATGTGATGATGGAACCAACATAATGTTAATCACCCTTCTCCAAGGCAGACAGTATTTTGTGTAAATCAGTCAAGGCATATTTCATAGGAGACCTTCTTGTAAAATCTGATTGAACAGGTGAATTAATATTACTTTTGCCCAAAAACTCAACCATTTTGCCCAGACTTCAGCTACAATGTCCTTAGTAATAATGAAATAAGTATAACCATTACAGAATAAATATGAAATCTAAGATGGCATGTGTCTAAATATTCTATTTTTAAAATTTTCTCAACAGTGTCAGGGGCTTTTTAATGACCAACTCACAAATGTGAAACACCCAGATGGGGTCAAAATAAATCCAGGCTGCACAATCTAGAGTTCAGTTCAGCCTGTCCAAACAGTAGCAAGCCTATTTATTGTGCAGTTCATTATTCCACATTAAAAGGCAGAGACAAGCAATTCAAAATTGCTAAGTGTGCAAAACTTGCATACCATAACAAATTAAAGTGCATCTGTGCACCAGCTAATGTCAAGGCCACTCACCACTGCCCCAGCACTTCGACTCCCATGAGTCTTCATCATGGGAAGGTATCATGGAGGTTAAGCTGCTGCTGCTGCTGCTTTTATGGTCATTCAAATTAAAGGTATAGTACCACATTTCTTTTTTAACAGAAGACATTTCTCTTCATGATCATAAAATTGCATTGCCACTGGATAATAACAAGTATAGTCCCGTTAAGTAAAGTAAAGATGGAGTCCCAAACATATCTTTTGCCAACAATGGGGTGCCCAATTCCCTTGTTGGCATGCACCCCACCCACACTATTGTGGCACAATGGGAGCCCACCCTAGTGTGCCAAAGTAATTATTTATTTTTTTCAGATACCAGGATGCCTACTCCTGGTATAGGATGTGCCCCCATGCCCCTTTTTTTCAGCTGACCCAGGGTGCCCAATTCCTGCGTTGACATTGATCCCCCCTCCACTAGTCTGGCACACTGGGATCCCACACCAGTGTGCCGAAATCCATTTTTTAATATTTTACCTGTAAAGAAAAAACAATCCCACAAAGTATTTTTTTTAACCTGAAAAAATAGAAAGCACTCCCTTGTCATTCACGTTGGCCCCTTCCCCCAATCCGCACCTTCCCTCTGCACACCCCACCTCTCTGCATCCCCCTGCACCCATCTGGAGGTCAGGAGCAGTGATCTTCTGTGGACCGGGAACACATCTGCACTCTTCAAAGACCAGCGGGGAACTGAACAAATGACAGTGACTAATGGCAGTGAATGGGGGGAGGGGGTTAAATTTAGGTTGATAATTTTTGGAGTTTTGGTCTCAAATTTTCAGCATGGGGTTATTGGTACCCCTGCTCATGAACATTTTGTTTTGTGGTCCTGAAAGGTGATTTTGCTGTCACTGTGTGTAATCACGTTTGAGACTGATTAACAAAATGACAGTGCCACTGTTCATGAGGTGAGGTCCCAAAAAGGCCATGTTGCAAGTTTGGTAAAAAAAATTCCTAAAAAATGACTGCGATGAGAGCTGCATTACACAGTTTCTATGCACACGTGTAACGTCACCAATTTTTAATATTTTCTATCCAGATTTTCAACATTGCCATTATTTCAAACCTCCTTATGAACAGTATAGCTGTCATTTTTCATATCCTGCCTGAAACATGTTTTCACACCTGTGGCACAGAATGGCGCAGTCACTGTGCAAAATCAGCTTTTGGGATGGAGTACTGAAATTATAGTGTCATTGTTCATGAGATGGGGTCCCAAAAAGCCCACGTTGTAAACTTGGTGAAAAAATTCCACAAAATGATTGCGTTATGAGCATGCGTTGCAGAGTTTCTACACATGCTCGTAACTTTTCCAATTTTTCATATTTTCACTCCAGATTTTCAGCATTACCATTTTTGCACACCTCCTCAAGCACAGTACAGCTGTCATTTTTCACATCCTGGTCAAAATGTGTTTTCATATCTGTGGCGCTGATTGTCACAGTCACTGCGTGAAATCACCTTTTAGGATCAAGTAATGAAATGATAGTGCCTCTGTTCATGAGATGGGGTCCCAAAAAAGCCATGTTGCAAGCTTAGTGAAAAAATTCAAAAAAATGACTGTGTTACAAGCATGCATTGCCCAGTTTCTATGCACGCATGTAACTTCACCAATTATTTATATTTTCACTCCAGATTTTCAACATTGCCATTTTTTTCAAACCTCCTTATGAACAGTATAGTTGTCATTTTTCATATCCTGCCTAAAACATGTTTTCGCACCTGTGCACAGAATGGCACAGTCACTGTGCAAAATCAACTTTCAGGATGGAGTACTGAAATGATAATTTCATTGTTCATGAGGTGGGGTCCCAAAAAGCCCATGTTGAAAACTTGGTGAAAAAATTCCACAAAATGATTGTGTTGCGGGTGTACATTGCAGAGTTTCTACGCATGCTCATAACTTTGCCAATTTTTAATATTTTCACTCCAGATTTTCAGCATTACCATTTTTGCACACCTTCTCAAGAACAGTACAGCTGTCATTTTTCATATCCTGCTCAAAATGTGTTTTCACATCTGTGGCACTGAATGTTGCAGTTGCTGTGCGAAATCACCTTTTGGGATCAAGTAATGAAATGATAGTGCCTCTGCTCATGAGGTGGGGTCCCAAAAAAGCCAATGTTGAAAATTTGGAGCAAAAATACCAACAAATGCCCTGGGTGTTAGGTTTTTCAGCCATAATGCCCCACCCTGTAGAGACTGACAGGCATTGGGATGTGACTTGGGGTAGTCTGCTGTAGCACTCACACCATTCCACCCCCACCCTGCAGCCAGAATCAGACATTGAGGTTTGTCTTGGGGTCTTCAGCCCAAACATTCAGCTCATTCTCCTATACTGCACCCATCTCAGTTTATTTCTTTATGGAATGTGGTGCACGTAAGGTCCAAAGACCCCAAGGCATGCCACGACACCTATTGGTGTCTACAGGGTGTGGTGAGGTGGAATGGCATAAGCATTATGCCCAATGACCTAAAGGCACACCCCCTCTGCAGGGTGGGGGGGTTGGCATTAGTTCAATACTTCACTGCCATTCCTACTATGCATCTCTCTAACTCCTGCACTACCAATGCCAATGCCAGCAAGCAAACATTCAGCATTGACAAATGCTTGTTACGAACTGTACTGGTGAACTTCAAATTAAATTGGTAATTATGAACTGGGTCACAAAAATCCAGCAACCTGACTGGCTGAGCCATCTTCTTACCCATGATTATAATCCATAACATGATCATGGGTAACGAAATGTGCCAGTCAACAGGTCATTTAACCTGTTCAGGATCTCTCTGCCCACAGATTTTGGTACCCAGCCCTCGATCCTGAAGTCACAATTTCAGAAGCAGCAGGCAGGGACAACGATGGATGAGACAGTAACTTTAAACCTGATGAAATGTTAGGATTTTGTTTTTCAAATCAGTTGGTGAAAGCTTGAATGGCAGTTCTGTGTGTGCACCAAAATGTCTACTTTTTTTTCCAAAGGCTCAACATCTGGCATCAGCTCAGTACTAGGAGAGAGTTACAGCTCCAATGATCAACAGACAGGCAGCTCGAGCACTACTAGTATGATTTAAAGCAAAAAAAACACACCCACCACTCACAGCCACATGAAACATTAATACCTATCTACCAGGCCAGCTTCTATACATTAAAAAAAAATAAACTAACCCATGGGCAACACCACCAAGTGGTCTGCTCCTAACACTGTAAGTAAGTAAGCAAGTTAATTTATTTGGCGCCCAATCCCACAAGCTCTTCAGCTCTACAGTAAACATTCAACACAGTGATACAAAACATTCAAAGTACATAAATAAATTAAAATAAAAAAAAAATTTGTAAAGTTAAAACACATCAGCAGGAAAGGCTATGCTAAAAGATGATTCTTTAGGCTCCTCTTCAAAGCCTCCACTGTAGAGGCCTCCCTCAAAGGTCTTAGCAGTAAGTTCCAGAGGACCGGGACAGCCATCCTGAATGAATGATCACCCAAGGTTTTCAGCCTGGTCCTTGGAACCACCAGGAGGCCCTTGGTGGAGGAAAGGAGGGATTGAGCTGAGATGGCAGGAGTAAGGAGGTCTGACAGGTAGCCAGGCTTGATCCATATAGGACCTTATTGGTGATCAAGCCCACCTTGAAGAGAATCCTCCACCTGACCAGCAGCCAGTGCAGACCCCGAAAGACTGAGGTCACATGATAGGACCTTGACAAGCCCCATCAGTAACCTGGCTGCTGCATTCTGCACTAGCTGCAGTCGGCGGAGGATCCCTACACTGACCCCGAGATAAAGAACATTACAGTAGTCGAGCCTGGATGTCACAAAGGCATGCACCAGTAATGACAGGTCTTTGTACAAAATTAGAAGTTTAATCCGGGCAATGTTTCTCAAATAGTAAAAACCACTTTGAGGACAGCCAACACCTGAGATTCAAATGTCAGCTGGTCGTCGAGGACACCACCAAGTTTTCTCACCCTAGAGGATGCCATCAATGGGGTCGACCCCAGGACCAAGCCTGTTGTCGACTAAGCCTGTGACCACTACTTCAGCTACTCTGATGTACTAGTCTGTGACAGGGAGACACTGTTGATGCAAAAACCAGCTTCATGATTGTAATGCCCCAGAGTTGGGGCATCTCAGTAATTAAAAGAAAGTTTTAGGGGGTTTTCAAATTCCCCAAGGGGTCCCTCTGGCTGTGACCTAGCAAAGCATTAGGCATGGCTTTTTAGTAAATACAAGTAAATGTTTTATTCTTCCTGCTGCCTGCCTGCTCCATTCCACCCCCCCCCCAGAGCAGGCAGCAGGAGAATGGGTACTCATGTGCCAGGTTTGCTGCCTCTGGCCAGCACGTGGTGCCTTTGCAAGTCCCTGGCGTTTGTGTGGTGCAAGCTCGGGGTTCGAGAATCCGAACTCCGAGTGCTTTTTGAAACAGGGTTGTGTCCGTTGTTTGAGAGTTGTCGTGCTGGGCTGTGGAGTGGTAGGACCTATGGAGAGCAACGGAGACTGGGCTTACCTTGGTTTGGCTGAAGCCATTCCGTTGGCTCTGCCTGGTGCCTCCTCCAGCCAGTGAAGATCCCTGCTGCTTCTTGGTCCTCCTCTGTGTGTGCGGTCGAGTCTGGCGGGCCCCCCAGAATAAAAAAAAAAAGAAATCTGCCATTTACCATGCGTTGGTCTGTGTAGCCACCTCATTTTATTATTTTAGCCCCCTGAGTATTTTTTAAGTTTATTTCAGTCCCCCATTGGCAGCTCTGCCAACTGCATCGCGATCGAGTTCCTGTCGGCCCTCCGAGGCTCCCTAGGTTGTCCCCCAGCTGCCTGCCAAACTCCTTCCCACTGCCAGCATACCTCCTGCCTCCCAACATCGCAGCAGCCCTCTAACGGATGAAGGAGTGGTGAGTCGGTGGCAGCACTTGAAGCGTGCTGACTGCCTATAAAGGGAGACTGTTTATTTTAATTTGAAAAGTGCACAGAAGGTGCACCAGGAGTGGCCGAGCGCCACAAGGGAAAGCAGGTCAAAAGGACCCTGAAGTAATTTTGGAAGGGGGCAGGTGTAGTGACGCCCATGGGAGGGGCGATCCATTAAGGCCGAATAGGAGGCCTAATTAATATTCAGAAGGGGGCAGGAATAGTGATGCCCACGAGGAGGGGCTAGGAAGTAAGGCCAGTTTAAGGCCTTATAAATATTCATGTGGAAGCGGGATTTGGGGTGGTGATTTGCCACTGAGTGACAGTAGCTCTCAATGAGCTATATAGATTTAAAAGGGGCCCAATTATATAAAGGGGAGATTCAGGCCCAAAAGCAAAGCAGGGCATCTGGCTACAGTAACGAGGGCTATCAGGCCCATTTCTGTTAGGGCACCAGGCCCACTTTATTTAGGGCTCCAGGTCCACTGTATTTAGGGCACCAGGCCCTGTATTTCGAAGGGCACCAGGCCCACTGTATTTAGGGTGTCAGACCCGAGGTAATTGTAGGACATCAGGCCCGAGGTAAATGTAGGGCATTAGGCCCGAGGTAAAGCAGGGTTCCAGGGCAGTCCCTGGCCTAGTGGATTAGGGCAAACCAGCCTAGTGGTAGTGAGGGCAGCCCCGCGGCCTAATGGATTAGGGCAACCCAGCCTAGTGGTAGTGAGGGCAGCCCCAGCCTAGTGGATTAGGGCAACCCAGCCTAGTGATACTAAGAGTAGCCCCAGCCTAGGGGATTAGGGCAGAGCCAGCCTAGTGGTACTAAGGGTAGCCCCAGCCTAGTGGATTAGGGCAATCCAGCCTAGTGGTACTGAGGGTAGCCCCAGCCTAGTGGGTTAGGCATCCTTAGCATAATGTTCAGGGGTAGCCAGGTCCTATTCAGGAAGACCCTATATTTAGAAAAAGGGGTCCATCCAAGGGGTGCTCAGTTCACAAATACTGTAAAGCTCTATAACAACTGTACTGTTTATACAACTGTGATTGCTGAAGTACTCGAAAGATTGTGAACTTACTAAGAAGCACCAAGATTGTATTGTATATGGATTGTGGTTATTTGTCCCTGAGTATCTGAACTATTGCCCATGAGTATCTGAAGTATTGCCCCTGGTTATCTGAACTATTGCTCCAAGCACCTGAACAATTGCCCCACCTGTAGCAATTACCCAAAAATTTATAATCTGCCTTTCCTCGGCAAATCATTGGAACATTCTGCAGTCTCCTTGGCATTGCAGGAAGGTGCATCTTTCAGCTATATTGCTACTAGTGTATGGGGACAGTCTCAATCTTCTACCACACTGCAGTCCCATAGTGTGGTCTGTACTCCTCTGTACTCAGAATCAGTCTCTACCCAGAAGAGGATGTCTTCTCACCATTCTTCACTCAAGTGGGATCGTCCATCAGCTCATCTCCTCTGACTGTGTCATCCGCTGAAGTCAAGTCCATCGCCAGTCGTACAAGTTGTACCCGCCATTTCTTGTTTTTACAGCTCGAAGGTACGTCCACTGAAGTGCATCACGACAGCCATGCCAGTGTCATTTCGTATGGTTCCTGTTCCAGATGTCCCGAAGATGGTCGCCCTCCTCAGAAGAGTGTGCTCATCCTGGAGAACCTGGTCTGCACCCCTGGTCGTTCGCCAGAAGTCGAGTCCGTTGAAGCCCAGTACAGGACGCGTCTGCCATTTCTTTGTTTTGTTTCTAGTTTCTGATGATAAGATTGCAGAATCAACCATCATCTCTACAGATTCTTCTGGTTCCTGGTCCTGTCGGAGATTCTTCAGAGCTTAGCTGGCCCTTGGAGTGCTGCAACATCAGTCAGGTCATGGAAATCCTCGATTGGATTCATTGTCATGCAGGTCCTGATTTCTCTTCATCCTTGGTGACCCTGGAAGTGGGTTTTGGCCGAGGAGCCCTTTGTTTCCAGTTGGGAATCCGACAGCCCATCAGTGGGTTATTTCAGGAACCAGTTGCTCTGGTTCTTTATTCCAGCAGCCTTGGAGAGAGTGGGTTTTGCAAAGAAAACACGTGGTCTGTTTAACAAACCTCTCACCACCCAGTGGCCTTGACAAGGTCCCTGCTGAGAATTACATTAGTATCTATTGTTCCATTTGCTTCCCCTTCGTAGCTACCATCGCAGACCGATGGTGTACATGAAGACGCCAGACCTCTGGACTCATGTAACATCTGGACTTTGGTGGAAGTGTGTAGTGATAGTTTAACCAAATACTATTCTGAGTCATGTATGTCATCCGATTTTCACCTAAGCTTATTGAATTGTAGAATAATAACAGAGTTACAGTGGCAGTAGGCCTCAGCAACTATTCTATTCTTGTAATAATTTTAGCAGTCATAGATCAAGTATCTGTCTTTTTCATCACCCTATTGTTTTGGCAACTTCTCCTTCCTCTTGTGACTGTGTCTCCCTACCTTCTGGTACAAAATAAACACCCTGCGGGCACTGAATCTCTAGGACGACTCCTGCCTCTCCTTGGCTGGGTAATGGTTATCTTATCCACAATAATTCGGACCTTGGTGCCTCACTTATCTCTTTTCACCACCTTTAGAGCAGAGTCCCACAGAGCACCACTCTAGACCTTCACAGAGCATCACATGATCTAATTACAAAACAATTAAACCAGCACCACCTGCTGTCCACAGCCAAACAGACTTGTTTCAAAATATTACTACACAATAAAAATCATTACTAAAACATTGAAATTTTTTTTTTTTTTTTACTTTTTAGTAAAACACCTGGATCCAGTTCATAATAGCAGTAATACACTCCAGGGTATGGTATATCATCACTTGCTTGGTGCATGAGACTCAGCCTGCAGCCTCACACCTCACAACACACACAAGGGATGATGATAGCCCATGATATACCATACCCTGTCATGTAATATTGTGTAATTGTTTAACAAGCACATGAAGTGCTTTGCCTCTGATGAAGTCCTTTTCCATACACAGATCACATTGTCACTATATAGATATCACCAGATGATGTGGACTGTGCTGGGGTTTGACTCCAGGCTAAAGATATGTGATTCCTCCTATGCTCCTAAGAACAGATTTGCATAGGTGGAGTCATAGTGGCCCCCTTGCAATCCCACACATTTGTAGATATTGCTCACTTTTAAAGTCAAAGGGCTCAATTTTCAAAGCCCCCGATAGCTGCAAGCTCCAGGTGCATCGAAGATATGGTGCACAGGGCCTGCAGCAGTCACCCAGCCAGTGAGCGGGATTTTCAGCCCTATGTGCCAGGTGCTGCAAATTGGACTATTTTTTTTCTGGTTCTGCTTGCTGCATTCCCGGGGGTGCTTTTATGGAGCATGCGCCAGATATTTGCCACAAAACATGGAAACTGTCACAGTTGTGTCCGAGATTTGGGAATCGGGTGCTGTTGTGGCAAAGGGGTTTGGGTCACCACCAGAACCTAAGTGTTGTGGTGCAGGGCGTGACACAAGCCCTGTGCCACATTTTGAAAATCTAGCCCAAAGTGTTTATGTGTAAGAATAAATTCTAACCCATCTAGTATGAAATTGATTGGCAATGCCTCAAATGTAATTATCTGGCAACAAGAAATGTCTGACTGCAGCATATCTGACTCCAGCAAACCCATCCTCATGTCTGATAGATGTGTTAAGACTTACAACATCTATTCTCATTGAGAGATCGTCCTTATCCTACAAAAAGTGCTCACATTTCCCCAGAACATTCTGTTCCTCATATGGAATGTAAGTTTCTTAACCTGGTCTTGTAAGAAGAAAATTCCACAAAAGTGGAAAAATGTTTGGTCAGGGAGCCTACACCTGACACAAACCTATTTTAGCTGCTTTGGCTACTTTCCTACACCGTTCATCATAATGCTCTGTTTATGACATCCTAATCTTTTCCAGAGCATCAGACTGTGATGTCACAAACAGGGGACTGTAATGTCAGGTGTAGACAAGCAGTCAGAGCAGATGGAATCTAATGGGACAGTGATCCTGTTTTCACGTAAATGTCCATAGCAATAATGAAATAAGGCTAAATATTATATAAAAAATATGAAATCTAAGATGGTGTATGCACAGATATTCTATTTTTTAAAGATTTCCCTACAGTGTCAGGGGCTTTTTTAATGACTTCTGCTTGTGCCTCCATATAGTCCTTCACTACCAATATCTAGCATAATGCTTTGAAAATGAATTTGAGATATTGTACTGTATGTTCAAATGGCTCTCTACAGAACTGGATTCTGTTCTTTATTCTATCCTGCATACCCATAAAATCAACATGCTTGCATAAAATGCCTGAAATAAGGAATAAATGTAGGTAACGTAGTTGTGAAAATAGCCCTTTATCTGCTGCAACACATACAGTAGTTCTCCATCCAAGGGCATTGCCATAGTGAGGATGGAGTGTACTATAATATGGCTTTGTTCCTGCTAGCTGCCAGACAAACTGTAAATTGTCATATCTGTATGAAAATGAGGTCCTCTTTCATTTTCAGCCATGTTTTGTATAGTTAATATTGGGCTTATCAATGCTTTAAGAATCAAGTGGTATTCCTTTAACTGTGAACACTGCAAGCATGCTGATGTCAGCTCTAGCTGAGCCCTGTGTTTATATATCTTGAGGACTGCTGACCAGCTAAGATCACAATTTTATTTAAAAGAAATGTGGTGTGCATGCACTGTATTTGAAATGCAATTTAGAAAAGAGAAAGGACACATATTTCTCTTAACTTCTAAATGGTATTTCAAATATACTGTATGCACACTGCACTACTTGTAAATACAAACATAATTCTAATTTGTATGGCTCCAGGGTGTGCATTGAAGAAAGATGTGTGCCTTTGAGATCCTTAGGTATCCAGTAGTCCTGGTTGCATAAGTGGAAGTGCAGCAGAATAATATTCTGAGTCAGTCTGGGTTCAAACCCAAGTTAGGGCACTTACATTTTTTCCCCACTTGTTATTTGACTAGTTGAGCTCTAGATTTTATTTCTTACAACCCCTTCGGCCTCTGCTCCCAGAGAAAAGTTCAAGTGGGCATTTTTTTGAGGTGGTGTTTACATGACATTATTCATCTCCACAAGTGCACAGAGAGTATTGTAAACATACACGCACACATATACACACATACACACACACACACACACATATACACACACCAGTCTCACGTTTAGTGCGATCATTGGAACTTCAAGCCTTCGGTATTGATGAGCTATATTCAAAACCACTGGATAAACACTAGTTACTATGACACCACCAGTGGATAGATAATTGCTAACTTCATGTCAGAATATCAAATCAGATTGCAGGACCAGTGAACTGTGACTCACAGCAAAGTCGCCTGGCTTAGATTTCCATTTTTTTCTTTATTAAACCACTATACAGTTTCTCTTGTTCTACACAGTGCATCAACACCTGACAGACAGACCAATTTAATCAATAAAACAAATGCTGGACTATAACTCTCAACTAGAGTACAGTATACTATATTAGGCTTAAATGAAATACCTTTTCTTATTTTATGCTCATTGAATTTGAATGCTAAATGTTATGAGTGAATAATGTAAAAAGAGAATTCAATAGAATTTGCATTTGTAGGACCTTCCATGCATGAAGTATCACAAAATACTTTACAGACCATGAGTTACATACTGGCAGTGCAGGTATGGTATGCAAACACAGTAATAGGGATGTGCATGAACCGAATATCCTTACTATTGCAGTATTTGGATTTCAATATCAATTATCTCAATATTTGGACTGGTACTTAGAAAAAAAATATTTGGAGACACCTACCCATCTATTTTCCCCCTCACATCTGTTTGAGGGGCCATGTGCATCAGATCTTTTTCATCTGGCAAGTTCATGGCTAACTAATGAGACTCTTTAGGCATACACAGTTATGTTGCCCCATCAATATTGCCACCTCTTTGATAAAATGCACAAGTATTTTGATTGAAGTGCTATGTACAGTAGTTTGAGATAGTTACTGAAATGGGAATTGGTTATTTACATGGCACTATTCCCTAATCATCACAAATGAAAGAGAAGACCTGGTGTTCAGAGCAGGGATATTGCATAGTGCCCGGATAATGACACCAGATCCTGTGGGCCAGTTAATTTATTGAGAGATTATATACAGTTCAAGATTCTGGTAGAGAAGGATACACACCAGTCAACAATAACTACTTCAACTTAAAGACTTGTTGCTGAAAATTTTGTAAGGATCAGCCAATGCCAAATTTGCATGTAGTGAATATCCTGAAATCTAATGTTGTTGACACTGGCGAAGCAGGTTGAAAGGAACACATGTTCTCTTCAGGACTTAAGCGT
Source organism: Neoceratodus forsteri (assembly GCA_016271365.2). NCBI lineage: Eukaryota > Metazoa > Chordata > Ceratodontiformes > Ceratodontidae > Neoceratodus > Neoceratodus forsteri. The sequence goes on from JADMNL010000023.1 coordinate 348,635,652, forward strand.
CATGATGCAGTACTTTTTCCAGGGAGTAGACACTGAGCATGTCCATGTTTTTGATCAGAACAAGTTAGAAATCATCAGAGAATCATGTACTAGTTAGATAATTTACTACCTTTAACTGTCACACAGGTAGGCCGATGAATTTGTGTTGCAGAGGAAAGGAGCGTGCACAGTGTGCGATCCTGCACTGGCAGTTGCAGCCCCTGCATCAGGAGCAAGGCTAAGTGAAATGATTAGACTGGGAAAGGTGCAGAGGGATTTTTAAAGGATTTAGATGGAACATATTTTTGTAAATGAATGCTGGTGGTAAAGAGGGAACAGAAATTCACCTTTATTTTTTTTTTATTTACATTTTTTCCCTCATTCAGCCAGTGCAGGGCTAAGTGAATTTAGTAGACAGGGAAGGCTACAGGAGGCAGTTCTGAAGAGATTATTTGAGAAATAGGGCCCAATATTCGAACATTAGCCCCCACACTAATGCGTTTTGCTTCAGTGTTATCTGGGTTTGTAGCTTGCATTCAGGTTGGGGCCATATTCAGAGACCCAGTTAGTGTGCTTTAAACCCACCTGCACCCAGACACTAAAACACCACTGCATCCATGCCAATGAGGGGGTCCCTTCCTGCATACAGGCACAGCAGCATTTTCAAAAGTTTGCAACAGCGGTAAACAGCCTGCAAATCAGTGCTATTTACTGCAGCCAACAGGCAGGGTAGCTGTACTGCAGCTGTCTGCCCCCGATCACCCACCATACCATCAAGCATGCAGTCCCTGGCGTGTAGGAGCACCTGCTCCAATCACCCATACCATGTACTGTTTGATATCCCTGGTGTCCAGTGACATCTCCCACCTTGATCACCTGTATCATGAACTGTTCGATATCCCTGGTGCCTAGTGGATCCTCCATCCCCTGAGCACTTGTACCATTTACTGTGCGATATTCCTGGTGTCTAGTGGCACCCCACCCCTGATCACCTGTGCCATGTACTGTCCAATATCCCTTTTGTCTAGTGGCATCCCCACTCCCCCAAGCACCTGTACCATGTACTACCCAATATCACTGGTGACTAGTGGCACCCCTCAGCCCCTGGTAGAACATGTGGAGTCCTGAATGCCCTGTTTCCCACTGGTTCCACCACCCCCTCAAATGCTATTGACATAATAAAGGTAAACACTGGTGGTCCAGAGTCCTCCCAGCTACCCAGCCTACTCATAGAACACTACCCATCACAATACCCCCAACACCAGGGTGTCTGAGGATGTCCAGGGAATCCCAGGATGGTGACTAGCACAGCCATCCTCTCACCACCTCAACCAGCTGCTGTATGAGCTGTCAGTGACCAGCATACACACAGTACATGCTCCACTGACAGCTCATACAGTGGTCAGCTGAAGAAGTGAAAGGAGAGCTATGTCAGTCACCATATCAGGATTCTCTGGATATCCTCGGACACCCTGGTTGGGGGGGAGTGATGGGTGGTGTTCTGTGAACAGGCAGGGCAGGTGGGGGGGATGCTGGACTGCCAATGCTTACCTTCACTTGTGTCAGTGGGCATTCTGGGGGAGACACGTATACCAGGGCATTCAATATTGTTGTACACAGGTGACCTGCAGGTGGAGGGTGCCACTAGACACCAGGGATATCCTACAGTACCTGGTACAGGTGCTCAGGGGTGGGGGCTACCACTAGACACTAGGGATATTGGACAGTACATGATATGGGTGATTGGAGGTTGGGGGTGCCACAAGACAACAGGGATATCGGACAATACACAATATGGGTGCTTTGGGAGTGGGTGTCACTAAATACCATGCAAAGTGTCAAGACACTATCAGGATGGGTGAAATTGGTCTGCTGCACACCATGCAAATGTCCCATTAGCATGTTGCATGACCAATGGGTTCACTTGCATGTTATTTATTTAAAAGTAGGTAACTGGGAATGACACACTCAGCCAAGGCTCATTTCATTTTCTTTCATTTCCTGGTATGACCCGGGGCAGAGGTTGTAGGGAGAACAAATACATTCATTATCAGTATAGCAAATTGCAGGCTAACTGGTGTACAAAGAAGCAGTGGCAAAATGTGCTGGCATAATGTAAAAACAACATTGTAAACAGCAGTGAGCACCAAACATTCATGTGCGATGTAAAGTTCACAGTGTGCATTGGGGTAAGGGTCAAAAGATAGGGAACAGAGCAGGTGCAGGTCAAGGGAGAGGATACAGGGTTAGGGAGGGGGTAGACAGGAATGGGAGTGGAGAGGAACATGTTGTTGAACATAGCCCACACTGGCCCCAGCACTGTCTTTTCCAAGCAGTGCTATTCCCTATGGGTTACAAGTCCATGTTGGGGCAGCATAGTTTCACTTAGCACTGTCACCACATGGACCAATATTCCACTGGATAGCATTGATCTGCTATCCAACTGAATATTGCAGCTGCTGGGTCTGGCTCTAGCATAAGCCCAGCACAAGCCATTGCACCATTCTTGCACATCCTTTTGAATATATCCAGCCCATAGTTTTTTTATTGACTGCTGGTGTTGCAGACAGAACACAATATCCATCTTTATTTTTATTTTCCTTTTAGTGAAAACTAAGTGATGTAGGCTGCAGCAAAGAGACACTAAGGGCTGGATCAAACACCTTGATGCAGGAGTAAGTCCCTGTTTTGGTTGCAGTCTGCATTATGACAAATGTGTCAAAATACTTGCATTCTATTTTCAAATGTTTTGATACATTTGTGTAATTTTCCTTACTTTTCTGCACAAAAAAACACATTCGTCATTTTTTTGACACATGCATCATTTTTGGTACACGTTGCACCACACTTGTGACATAAAGTTTGGCCACATTTTCTGTGGTCTAAATGTCCTGTTACAAGTATCAGAAGTGAATAAAAATCATGACATGACTGAAAATTCAGCACTAGATCCGTAAGTGAGAGTGAGGAGGATGGTGTGTCAATGGGTGACAGGTATGTGTGGGCATCTGCCATCTTGTAGAAACCATAAGGAAAATAACTGGAGGAGAAAGAGAAGTAGGGGTAGTAAAGGAGCAGGGAAAGCTTCCACCATGCTAGATTCACTTAATACCAGTTCTGCAAGCAGTGGTGGTAGAGGAGTCGGGGATGGGAGTTGCAGTTATGAGGCTAAGCCTGAGAGGAGAACTAAGGCTGGGTATGTGAAAGTACGGCCAGAGATATTTTGGTTCATTAGTCCCCAGAAGTCTACTGGTTCCACTCTCACTAGAAGCAGCTTTCCCAGTCAGTTGTCCAGTACATTTGTTGCTGAAACTACATTGAGCAATCCAGAAGCATAGCAGTTCCACACTCTTCCCCAGTTCAGTGCTTCCAGTTCCCCTACCTGGGATAGAATAGATCCAGTTCCAAATTACACTGTCCAGGTTGTCTTGCCATGTTACTGATCAGTCTTGGATCATCCACTGAAAATTCCAATCAACATAAAAATAAAACAAACTCTGGTCAGATCCACCATGGCTGCATAATGAAGTTAGTGAGGTTGTGTAGAATGGTGAAGGAGACATGAAGAAACAACACAATTTTTAACTAGTAAGATTTGTTTTATTTTCTATTGTAAGGAAGGCAGACATTATTAGGAAAAGATATGGAGGTGTAGATTTCAGTGGAAGGAATGGTAAGCAATATAGGTTTTGTGTAATGATCATATAGTCATAGCGATAGAAGCTGACTGATTCAGAACCCTGGAACCACATCGTCAGAATTAATGAGGAATGCACATTTCATTATTCATATTGAAGCTGATCAAACCAAACATCATGACTCAGTTGTCCTACATTTGCATGGCATGGCTGATCCCTGTTCTGCAGATGCAGTCCCTGCTCTCTACATTAAGATGCTCCATTTTATCTATGGACTACTGATTGCTACTTTTGTGATTGACAACAGGACTGTGACACTTTCCTCTATGCACAATTAGAACAAAAAAAAATATTTAGTATAATCCATACATTTTTCCCAGATAACACATGGGTGCTCCTATTTTACATAGCAACACTTATTCTAATTTCTAGTGTACACAGACTTGTACCCAGAAATTACAGATTATGGATCAGTTAGATTTCAGATATTAGGCTGCTGCTATTTAATATATGACAATGCATATGTCACCTTGGGAATATTTCTATATTATCCTTTTTTGGGGGGTCGGGGGTTGATTTTGCATAGAACAAACAGTGACACTCTTGATATCAATCACAAAATTAGTATTCCATATTCTTTTCACCAAGATGTTCCATCTTATTGTATAGAATAGGGATTGCATCTGTGATGTGGGGACTGACCATACCATGCAAGGATACCTCAGCTCATCATCATAATGGTTGCCGAGGGACTGGAAGGAAAAGTATGCCTCTTTACAGAGGACACAAAGATCTGCAACAGGGCTGATACACAAGGGGGTGGAAAGGATGAGAAGGGACTTGGGAAGGTAGTAGGAATGGTCAAAAGTATGGCGGCTTCGATTGAATGCAAAGAAGTGCAAAGTAATGCACCTGGGAAACGAAAACTCAGGGGAAGAGTACACAATGGGGGGGGAGGTAGTAACAATAACAAAAATGGAAAGGGACCTGGGGGTAATCATATCAGATGACCTAAATGTTAGCAAGCAATGTGAGAAGGCAGTAGGGATGGCTGGAGGGATACTGGGATGTATAGAGAGAGGCATCACCAGCAGAAAACAGGAAGTTGTTATCCCTCTGTACAGACAGTTTGTGAGACCCAATCTGGAGTACTGCATCCAATTTTGGAGACCCTATCTCCGCAAAGATATAGACAGGATGGAGACAGTCCAGAGGAGGGCAACTAAAATGGTACATGGTCTGCAAGAGAAGCCATATGAGGAGAGACTAAAGGAGCTTAATATGTATACCTTCAAGGAAAGGAGGGAGAGGGGGGACATGATAGAAACTTTTAAGTACCTCAAGGGAATCAATAAAGTCCAAGAAGGTAACATCTTTCAGAAAAAGAGATGTGCAAGAACAAGGGGACACAATTTGAAGATAGAGGGGGGATGGCTCAGGGGTAATGTGAGGAAGTATTTTTTCACAGAGAGGGTGGCAGACACATGAAACGGCCTTCCTGATGAGGTTGTGGAGTCAAAAGCAGTGAGGGAATTCAAGTATGCATGGGACAGACATAAGGCAATTCTTGGGGGGGTAGGAAGAAATAGGTTGTTGGTTATCTAGGATCTGCAGCTTATCAAGTAGATAGGGAAATGGGCAGGCTAGGTGGGCCAAGTGGTCCTTATCTGCCATCAAAGTCTATGTCTTTATGATCTCTGTTTTGCATCTTTTTCCTATGCTTCATGAAATGTGCATTCCCTACTGATTCGGATGGTGGGGTTCCAGGGTTTCACATATTTGTGTTTCTCTCACTACCACTATATGATTGTTTGTGAAAAGGACTTAAAACTATTTTTGAGTTTACTCTCAGTACATTACAAGTTGTTTTACAGATCCTGTACCAATCTACTGTACTTGTACACTACTTGAATTTTAATTTATTTATTTTTACAGTCGTCATTATTTAATCACAGTTGTAATGCTTAGTAGCTGTGCACAACAGTAAGACAGGCCCTAGGATTTTCATAAAATACATGAATCATAAAAAACCTTGGATCATAAAAAACAAAAAATGGGAATTTCTAGATACTGAACCAAGTCTGAATAATGTGATATCAGCATGACCACAATTAACATTTAAACAAACCAGTACTTTACAAGACAGCCTTGTTAAATCTATATTTATAAAAGTAACATTTAATCTGAGAACAAGCTGCCCAGTGAAGCTGAAGGTTAATACACCAGACACCTCACCTTGCACCACACCGGTGACCCGGATTCAGGAACGAGCCTGGGTCAACAGGGCTGGCGGGGCGAGGAGGGATTGAACATCCGGTGGATAGCTCTCCCTTCCCTGGGAGGGTGTAGGGCATCACGTCACTCCTTAGCAACCGCTGGCAGCAGTCGGGGGTGGCTAGGAAGTGGCAGCGCAGCCGTATGGTACTGGGGGGGCGGAGTTTGGCAGACAATGACTGTCTTTGCATGTCCGAGCTCCATGGGTGGGAGGAGGAAGGGACAAAAAAAGCAGGAAAACCCCGGCTCCTGATAAACAAAGGCGGGACCAGTGGTTGGTCCTCACGCCCAATGTCGGGCCTCCCAACTCCATCTCAGGCACTCCCTCCACTCTCTGGTCACTCATTTAGACTGTAGATAGAGTGCCAGAGGAGCAGGCGATCACACCACAGGGAGCTCAGAGCCCGGGGGGTCGGGCAGCCAGGTGGCATGGTAGGGAGATGGGCCCATGCCTGAGAGAGGAGTCTGGGGGCTTCAGGCAGGGAGGAAAAGAGTGTACCGAGTGTTCTCGCTGGAAAGAGGTCAGGTAAGCCAGTGATAAAGGGGCATAAAGAAAGTTGAAAACAAATCTGAGAACAACTTAAATGCCTGACAGTCCACATTAAAGAAGTGATTTTGACAGTTTGAGAGAAGACATGTGAAGGAGACGGCTTCACCCAGAACTTTCTGGATTTATGAATGTCGTAGTTTGTAGCCAAGAGGTTTAAATGAAGGTGTTAGACTGCATAGTTATTAATAGTTTTTGCATTTTCCAGTAGCTGTAACTTGTTTAGTTAAAACATTTATTTTTCAGGAATTGATAGGAATCTGTATACATTTTCATTGGTTTTCCAGTGTATATGATGTCTTTTTTTACATGCCATTACATATAGGATATGTGCTTTTCACCTTTGTTTCTATGATTACAAGCTTAATAAAACTAGACACACATAAAAAAAACAAGAAAACCAAGTTATGTTTAGCACCTCATTTACAAAAGGGGTCTTCAGAAATCGATGCGATCATAATAAAAAACCTGGGACATTATAGGTATTGTACCTTGTTATTCAAAGGGCAAAAAAATTGCAATTAAAACCTGATAAATGTGTAAAGCTGTACATAAGAGTAAAATAATCACCCTGGTATGCACACCCACATAAAGTGGTTCTTGGAAGGACACAGATTGGGGATGGCTCAATTAAAGGAGTAGTCCCCCCAGAATTTGCAAAAACATATGTTACATAGAGTGTTTTGATTTGTATGTAAAGTCCTAGTGTGTCCTTCCCTCTGTCTGCTATTAGGAGTTTTTCCTAAATTAGCCTGTTAGCTTTAGGGTAGTTTTATGACCCCCTGGGGATCTCCATTGCAAATAAGTGCATTGCCTTCTGCCTCCTACAATGCACCCTGTCTCATGTGACAGTGATGTAGCCAGGCCCATAGATTTAGCATATGAAGTGCTTTTTAAAATCAGTTCACAACAGCAGAGCTTTGTAACTGTTCTTATCCAGTTGGCACAAATGGCAAGAGCTGCAATTTTGCAAATGCAGGAGAGCTACCTAACTGGGGTTTCTGTAAGAAAACAGCTACTAAATAGCTTTAATTCACCATTTGTGTTTTCTGGGTGTGTCATGTCTAGCTAGCAGTAATATGTGTTTTCATGTCAAAATTTAATTTCATCAAACTACACACAACAATAAAAAGCACAGAAATTGCCCCAGATCATCACTGCTATAATTAGTAAAGACTATAGTGGTTTTCTTATGGAAAACTCACTCAGTTAACTCTAAAGTATTTGCTAAACTGTAAATGAAGATACCAGCATAATTCTTTTTTTACCAGGAGAGACACACTAAAACCTGTTTACAGGTGTGACCTGGGAGCACAAGGAAGTTAAGTGATTTGCTCAGGGTCACACAGTACACATGTGGGGGCTGTGGGATTCAAACCCAGGACACCAGGTTTGCAGCTCATAGCCTTAGACCACAGCACTATACTGCCTCCTCTAGTCTAGTAGGTAGAACTGGCAATGCTGATTTTGCTCTGTGACATGATTTTTCAATTTTTTTGGTCACAAATGTGAGGTATCTTTTCAATAAAATATAAAAATATGAATGTGTGAGTTATTTGGTTTGGCAAATATTTGTTTTATTATTTGAAAAAGTGTGATACACTAAATGTGTAATGCAATGAACCATTGTAAAATGGGATCAAATGTATAGCTGAAATAGTCACTGTCATCCTATTGTTTTCATGCCATACCACACACAGGAGAAAAAGTGACCTTAAAGTATTGTTGCTGCTCCCTGATTGACTCTCTTCTTTCGTGGCTTTTTTAGAGGAGGAGGAGGTGGCACAAGTGTCTCATCAGGAATGGGCATTGGCGTCTCTGGCTCTTGCCCTGACATGCCCGGCACCTCCGCTTTAGTCACGGGTTCAGACATCAGGGTCAGCAATGCCAGGGTTACCGGCTGCTTCCCCGGGTTGGCCTCCTCCGGGTTCTTGGGTTCCAGCGAGGGCAGCAGCCCCCAAAGGACCTGTACCCTCCCCTTCACCCTGATCCTGCCTCCCACCACACCTTACCCTTGCCTCGGATGAGGGCAGCCAGCTGCTATTCTAGGTCCTCGCTCATCTTCACAATATTATGTTTGTAATCTGCAATCAAAACAAAATCACTGCCACTCTCCCCTTGCTGGTGCTTAAGCTTATGCTGCCACACACAACACAGGTCATTGACCGTGGAAAAATGTAGCACTTTTTTTTTTGGGAGAGACATACTATTCTTGTTTACAGGGGCAACCTGGGAGCACAATGAAGTTAAATGACTTGCTCAGTGTCACACAGCATGCAAGGGGGGCTGTGGGATTCAAACCCATGTCTCCAAAGTTTACAGTTTAGAGCATTAAATCACTGTCCTAAACTGGCTCCCAAAACTACCCCCTACACTTGCTTTAGAAGGAAATGACCCTCTGTTGCACTCCTCCATGGCTCTGGACTGTATTAAAGATTCATACAAAGCCAACATCAGTGAGTCTTTAGAAGAAAACCAAAAAAGCAATACTTTCAGCTTATACACATTTACTGGGCTACAAATGTAATTAACTCAAAATTTTATAAAATAATCTCAACCATATTCAGTAGGTGCTGTGGGATTCAAATCCTGGTATCCAGGCTCACAGCCCTGAGTCTTAGCCACTACACTATATTGCTTCCTACTTTTTGTATTTAATACCTATGCAGTCCATGTCACAAGGCAAGCGGCGGCCAAAACACAGATGATAATCATCGCGTTTGCATGCGATTTCGGTTACCGGGAAATTTTTAACGTAGCGATTAACTTAATATCCTAGTATTCCCCTACTTTATCGCAATAAAATTAAGCAGAAATGCAATACAGAGGGGGAGAAGTCTTTGATGAAATTGTCAAATAATGAAGTGCCATGGAAAGAAACCATACAACTGAAATTAAAACTTGCAAATCTATTTCCAGCCCGACAGCGAAACGGACTGAGTGAGGAAATCAGCCAAATCAGGATGAGCCCACTATGCCAGCCATTAATAAATCTTTCCTGCAGGCATGCCTTCACCCAAGCCATCCCCTAGATGGCTGACATTCCCACACTGCACCTACATGGGGCCCTATCACCCCCGCACACAAAGCTGATGCTATAGAATCCCGTCTGTGGCCTAGCACTGAGCTGCTCATATCTCCTTCTGCCACTGGAATGCCGCTGAATCCTGGAAGCTCCATTCATGCCTGCAAGTGTGGTGGCAGAATGCGGTGGATGCATAGTCTAGCCCACCGTGGGCTAGCAACCCCCCAGCACCTTCTCCTTGGACCTGGACTACAGCCCCCACCACGGAAGCCATCACCACCAATGGGACCACCGAGGACATGCAGCATCTGCCCCAATGGCCCCAGCTACCCTCATCCAAGGAGCAAGAATGCCAGGCTGCTGAGTGACAGGGCCTGCCAAGAGCTTCCTTACTCCAAGCCTGCCCACCCTGCTGCTGTATCAGGTGAGCCCGCTTCTCCACCCCTCTGGGATGCCATGAACCCTTGCTGCTTGGGGGGAGGGGGAAGCAGAAACCAAGTGGTTGCCTGCTGATGGGCTGGGACTCCCTGAAGGCCATGAACCACTGCTGCTTGTGGGGAAGGGGGGTCGGGACTAGGTGGATGCTGTCGGGGTGCCTGAGAGGAAGCTTGCACTCCTTTTTTTTTTAAATGCTGGAGTAGCCTGGGCGTGCCTTCCCACACACGTCTGTGCTCTGAGGCTCGCCCACTCCCAGAGGTACTGACTAGCAGGATTCCTGGGACATGGGGACACAAGAAAGATAATAGACTAGCCCCAAATCACACCATGAGCCCCCAGCGGTTTGTGGGCTGCAAACCCAGGCCCTCCCCTTTATTCAGCACTGTAGCACCGAACCTTAAGTCACTGCCCCATACTGCCTCCTCCAGACTCCCCTTACCCTTGGCCATGCAGCCCACACCACCTGGTTCCCTCATTCAGAACACCAACACTAGAAAGTTATACTTAATCCCCCTGAACCCACAGGGGGAGCACATCCAAACCAGCTGGGCACAGTTGCTCCCAGGGAGCACAGGCAAGCTGCAGAAATCTGTATTCTCATCCTCCTAACCTGCCTAACACCCAGCCATGTGTCCTACTAGGCCCAGCCCTTACCTCTGGTGTGTTGGTGAGTCTGACCTAGCATCCTTCTACAGCTTGCAACCTTTGAGAAGGAGGAATGAGGAGGAATTCCTCCTGTGCAGCACCTCTTAAGGGCTTAGCTCCTCCCTGTCCCTGGCCGCAAGCTCCCTCCCCCCAGGAACCCTCTCCCCCCCCAGCCCCTTCTGAATGGTCCTACCTGGGTCCCTATTGTTTGTCCAAGTGTCCCAGGCCATGCCCCCAGACAAAGCTCCACCTGCTGTGATACCTTGCAGACTCCTCCATTGTGTTTTCTGAGTGTGTTATGTCTAGCTAGCAGTAATATGTGTTTTCATTTTAAAATTTAATTTCATCAAATTACACACAACAATAAAAAACAATGAAATTGTCCCAGATCATCACTGCAATAATTAGTAAAGACTATAGCATTTTTCTTACAGAAAACTCACTTGGTTAGCTCTAAAGTATTTGGTAAACTGTAAATGAAGGTACTAGCATTCCTTTTTTTTTTCACCAGGAGATACACACTAAAGCTTGTTTACACATGTGACCTGGGAGCACAAGGAAGTTAAGTGATTTGCTCAGGACCACACAGTACACACGTGGGAGCTGTGGGATTCAAACCCAGGACACCAGGTTTGCAGTTCAGAGCCTTAGACCACTGCACTATACTGGCTCCTCTATTCTAATAGGTAGAACTGTCAATGCTGATTTTGTTCTGTGACATGATTTTCAATTATTTTTTTGGTTACAAATGTGAAGTACCTTTTTTAAAAAAGTGTAAACATATGTATGTGTGAGTTATTTAGTTTGGTGAATATTTGTTTTATTATTTGAAAAAGTGTGATACACTAAATGTGTAGAGCAATGAACCATTGTAAAATGGGATCAAATGTATAGCTGAAATAGTCACTGTCATCCTATTGTTTTCAGGCCATACCGCACACAGGAGAAAAAGTGACTTTAAAGTATTTTGCAGTTTCTAGGCTGCAGCTTCATACCATACACTTCATTTGTAAACAAGCATTTGTCAATGCCGAATGTTTGCTTGCTGGTATTAGTATTGGAAATGCAGGAGTTAGAGAGATGCAGATTAGGAATGGCAGTGAAGTATTGAACTTCACACCACCCCACCTCCTCCCTGTAGAGATGGACAGGCATTGGAGTATGCGTTTGGGTCATTGCCCATAACATTCATGCCATTTCACTTCACCCTATCCTGCAGACACTGACACATGTTGAGGTGTGCCTTAGGGTGTTCAGCTTTACAGTCACCCCATTCCATAAGAACATCTGCTGAAATGGGTGCAGTATAGGAGAATGGAATGAATTCTGGGGCAGAAGAGTCCAAGGCTGTACTGCTCATAAGGAAGTGTGAAAAAATGCGAATGTTGAAAATCTGGAGTGAAAATATTACAAATGCTTGACATTACGAGGGTGCGTGGAAACTGTGCAATGTACGCTCGTAACACAGTCATTTCATGGACTTTTGTCACTAAATTTTCAACATAGGCATTTTAGCCCCTCTGCACATGAACAGTGTAACTGTGATTTGTTTTAATCTGTCCTGAACACAGACTTCCCACAGCAACCGCGTTATTCTGTGCTGGAAGCGCGAAAACACATTTCAGCCAGGATGTTAAAAATAACAGTTGTACTATTCATAAGGAGGTGTGGAAAAATGACAATGTTGAAAATCTGGAGTGAAAATATTATAAATTTGTGAAGTTAAGGGCGTGTTTGGAAACTGTGCAATGCACGCTCGTAAAACAGTCATTTTTTGGATTTTTTCACCACATTTGCAACATAGACTTTTTGAGAGCCCACCTCATGAACACTGGCACTGTTGTTTCGTTAATCAGTCCCAAAAGGTGATTCTGCATAGTGACCACAAAACTCACCTTTTGGGACCGAATAACACCATGACAGTGGCTGAATTCATGAGAAGGGGTCCCAATAACCCCATGTTGAAAATTTGGTGCCAAAATTCCCCAAAATGCCTGAGATATGCACCAAAGTTGAAAAAAAAACTATTTATGCCATTATACAGCTTACCGGCATTTCTTCAGTTTGCGGTCGACTTTGAAGAGTGCAGACGTGTTCCTTGTCCACCGAAGATTGTCGCACCAGGCTCCGGAGGTAAATATGGGGTGAGGGGTGTGTGGGAAGGTTGGGTGCGCAGTGGGTGGATGAGGATTGGGGAAGGGGACAGTGACCGGCATGGGACCGTTTCCTTTCTTTCAGGGAGAAAACAAAACAAAAAGACGTCATGGGAAGGCTTTTTTTTCAGGCTTGCTTTCAGCACACTGGGGTGGGCTCCCAGTGTGCCACCTGCCTTTTTTGGGGGTGAGGGGACTTAAGCTGATGAGGATTGGGCCCCCCTTCAGCAAAGAATGACTGTTTTGGGGGGCATGATGCAGAGGGGGATTCGGGCACCCTTTCGGCACACAACAAATGGGGGAGGGGGTTACATTATGCTGATGGGGAGTGGGCTCCCTATCAGCAAATTAACTGGGTCAGGGGCATGCTGATAGGGGGATCGGCCACCCCCGTTGGCTTTTGTGGGGCTGTGAGGTGGCAGCAAGCCACCACCATGTTTACAAAAAATGTTACACTAGGCAAGGTACCACCCTGCTATGACAGGTCGCTCCCTCATTGCAGCGAAATGGCTGATGCTGCAATGATGAGGCAGCCCCTCATTGCAGTGGCAAAATCATTTCATCTTGGTGGCACTTTTGGAAACCAATGTCATCAGCACAGTGTACCTGCATTGGTCTACTAGTACCAAGCCCCCCAAATGGAGTGCCGCAATTGGCTGCCACAGTGCCCTACCTCCACAGCCTGCATCTCTCCTAAGCTGCCACATAATGTTTGTTAAGCATGTGTGCAAGCACACATAAATAAAAAAAAAATCATGTCACAGAGCAAAATCAGCACTAAATGCTAGTTCTACCTAATAGAAGGCTGGTACCTACATTTACAGTTTAGCAAATACTTGAAATCTAACCGAGTGGGTTTTCTGTAAGAAAACAGCTAGAGTCTTAACTAATTATAGCACTAATGATCTGGGCAATTTCTGTGCTTTTATAATTGTATATAGTTTGATGAAAATAAAAGTTTTAAAATTAAAACACTCCTGCAAGCTAGACCGGACACACATAGAAAACATCAATAGTGAAGCAGAGCTTAATTTAGTAGTGTTTTCTTATAGAAACTCCAGTTATCTAGCACTCAGATATCTGCTAATAGGCTAATTTAGGAAAAAAACTCCTAATAGCAGACAGAGGGAAGGACACACTAGGACTTAACATATGAATCAAAACACTCTGCATAACATATGTTTTTGCAAATTCTGAGTGGACTGCTCCTTTAAAACTGCAAGCCCAGTAGCAATATACACCGCAGCCTCTTGCTGTACTGACATGCTTCAGCTGATGCAAAATACAGAGCAAGCTGGTGGGGGCAGGGTTGGAGGACAGGTCTGAATAACACCATATACCCACCAGGAGGAACTTTCTATCTCTTGGAATGTATTTGTGAAAATGTGTGACCAGGAGAGGCATGTAAGCTGAGCCAAGGCTGTTTAAACAGGTGCTGTATAAGAAAACAGTTTCAGGCTTTTCCTTCCTTCTGAACCTTAAGCTCTGATGCCCCAGGCAGCTCTGATAGTCAATTATTTTAACATGATAGATCCACCTCATACCCCTCCCACATGAATAAAAAAGGTGGGGGTGGATCTTTAGGAGCTTCTCGGTGGAGGTGGGGGTGGGTCTTACACCAAAAAAAGAGACTAATGCTGCTTTCCACTACTCAGGTTCCAGTTCTAGTACCTCCCATTTAAGAAAGGAAACAGTGTCCTGCAACCACTGACTAACATGAAAGTATATTTATTTGAAGGCGGAAGCATTTCTTGGAGGAGGTTAAGGTGGAAGAGACCATTTACACCTTCAGCCAGTTCCACGGACAGAAAACATGACATCAGCCCTTTTGTACATGCAAAACGTCTGCAGGCTCCACCCACTGCAGCTGTAAAAATGGGGATGAACGCCATATATACAGTATATTCCTTTTTCCATATTTATTGTTTCACAATACACATCTCAGTCAGGAACATTTCGTGGCTGCTCACCATTTCATCAGGCCAGCTGTGCTATTTTTCTGTGAACATTTTTTTTAAAGAATCATTTGTCACTATATTGCATTTCTCATGACTGTACTTTTCCGTAGCGTCACCATCACCTAACACAGTGTCTCTTTAAAGGGAAACAGTGGAAAAGGCACAGCTTTACCCAGGCACTACAAAAATGCCTGATTAGTGCTTTCAGACAGTAACATTTTTTAACAAATAACTCTAATTAATGTTTTAGTGATTTAAACAGTGGCCTTCAACTTTCACTTTCTATTGCTGGGAGCCACCATTTCATGAGTAGCAGAGAGCTTCCTGAGCTCACTTTATGCTAATATGTCCTGCCAACCAATAGCTGAGGTTAAACAGGCATATTAGCATACAGTGAGCTCAGGAAGCTCACTGCTGCTCATGAAATGGCTGCTGCCAGCAACAGGAAGTGGAAGTTGTGGGTAGCTGTTCTAAATCATTAAATAAAGTTGTTACTGTCTGACAGCACTAATTGAGAGTTTCTGCAGTGTCTGCGGAAAGCTTTGTCTTTTCCATTGTTTCCCATTAACCATTATTTTTATGCATATCACATTTCATGTAATCAATATATGTCTTAGTGGTCTACTCTGCTACATCGTGGAACTCCCCACATGATCTTGCCATTAGTTTTTTGATATATGAAACAGTTCCATAAAATTAATACTATATATTATCAGTGTTTTAGCAAATCAAACAAATAGTTATAGAATAGATCCATCCATGTTTGTAAAGGTAAGCATACCACCTGTCGATCTTGCATGAACAACATGAAAACAATTGCCATCACAATCATCAGTATGTATGCATAGCCTTGGAAAATTGCCAATCCACTTTGAAGAACTATACGATGCCCCCTGCCCCAAATCACATATCAGCAGCAGTACAACCCAATCCAGTTATGCTGCTCAGTCATTGCATAAGGAAGGTGAGAGTGTGTCTTGGTCTGATATGGATATTATGGTTATTCTGGCACCAGAAGAAAAACAGCACTTGTTCATGGGAGTATGGGGCAGAACTGGGGCACAGCAAGTTATACCAACTTCCCAGTTCTACAAAAGCAAGCCAGTAGTACCACCACCTATGCACCATATGGAGCGTTCCAGTGAGGAGGGTATGGAAGTGGAGCTGTCAGAGCATGAAATAGGATAGAGGAAGCACATGAAAGTGAGGGGGAGGAGAAAGGACAGGGGACAACAAATAATCCATGCTAGTAGAAGGAGTGGGGCAGGGAATGAAAAAATACAAGAGTAAGAAAAGCAGAGGAGGAGGAGGACGGGCTTGAGGAAGCAGATGCAAAAGAGAAGAATGATGAACAAGAGAGGACCTTGAAAGTCTGATATCAATTGGCAGTCACACCACCAACTAGAAGGGATGATGACTGTGCCACTGAGGAGTAGAGGCCATCATGGAGGAGATATGGCAAACTGAAAAACAAATGAGAATAAAAAAGAGAAAAGCAAAAAAAAAATGTTAAATGCAGGGAAATCTGAAAACCAACACTGCCCCAGCCCCCTCCCCAAGCATGATTAACCCCATAGTACTGTACCGCCTGCTGCTGCTGCTCTGCTTAACCATCAAATGTCACATCCTGCAACAGTGGTAGTAAAAAGAAATCATCTTGTTGTTGCCAATCAATGCTTCCTGAAGTCTGTCCCCACAGAATTCCACTCATAAGGAAAAAAACAGATCTTCTGCAGTGTAGGAGTACTTTACAGATGACACCACAAATCAGCTGAAAGCATAGAAAAAGTATACCAGATGAAGGAATAGTAGCCCATCCAATCTGCCCAAGCCTATTTAATTTTGGAACTGTAACATTGTCAGTCCTCCCTACCTCCTCCATCTGCCTCCTTTTACATTATTCCCATGTGTCTGTCCTATTACTCCTTCCACTGCTTCTGCCCGGATTATCTCCTCCAGTATCTTGTTCCAGTCTGCCACTGTTCTTTCTTTGAAAAAGTGCTTCCCAGCATCCTTCTTGAATCCCTGTTCACACCAGTTTCAAAGAGTTACCCCGGTTCCAGCGTGTTTCCACCCTTGCTGCTCTCAAATCTTTTTTATTCCACAAAGGTACTTGAATTTCTCAGTCATGTCGCTTCTCATTCTCTTGTCCTCCATAATGTATTTGTTTTTATCCTCTGAGCTATTCTCACAGGAGCTGCCCTGTTGTGCCTGTATTATTTTGGTGGCTTGCTTCTGCATTGTCTCACACTTGTGCCTCTCCTTCCTTGAGTGTGGGCTCCAAAACTGCACATAATACTACATGTGAGAGGGAACCAGGGGTCTATACAGGGGCTGTATTACATCTCTCCTTCTGCTAGTGGTGCCTTTTCCTCCTCACTCCAACATCTGATTTGCCTTACCCATAGCCCTACTACATTGTGCTGATACCTGCATGTTCTCCATTATTAACACCCCAGGTCCCTTTCCCATCATGCGCTCTGCAACACCAGCCCATTCATCCTATATTCCATTCCTGGGTTCTTAGCTCCTATGTGCATTACCTTGCACTTTTTTGCATTAAATTTCAGCTGACATACTGTCAACCGCCTCTCCAGATTTTCTAGATTTTTCTTTATAACCCTGATCCCCTCCTCAATGACCACTCTTCCAGAGACCTTGGTGTCATCTGCAAAGAGGCATATCTTTCCCTGAATCCCTTCCCCCATATCACAAATAAATATGTTAAAGGGAACTGGTCCTAGAACCAGTCCCTGGAGCACCCCACCCATGATTTCCTGTCCTCCTGAGGATTCTCCATTTAGGACCTATCTCTGGGTCCTCCCACTTAAATCACTTTTTCACCCGCCTTGTAACTTTGTCCCCTACTCCCAGATCATCCAACATCTATATCAAGCACCCTTGTGGGACTCAGTTGAAGGCTTTACAGAAGCCTAGGTACAAGACATCAACTACCTGACAATCCATGACCTTTATCATTTTGCATGACCTTCCACTGGTAAATTACCTGCAGGTCATTGGCCTCTAGGAACTCCATTATCCTTTATTATGTTGATTGAGTGCATGCACAAGAAACATATTGCGGCAGGTTGCCAGAAGCAGGTTGTGGAGGCATGGCACTGTTGTGGCCAATGCCCCCACTGCCTTTAAAGGCTTGGCCGGTTTTCCCCAATGCCGTGGGCCGCTGCTGCTGACAGTAGTTCAGCCAGCGTGCCACAACCTTGTAAGGTTTCAGCTGCTGCAATCAGGGGCTGCCTCGTCATTGCAGCATAGGCCATTCTGCTGCAATGAGGGAGAGACCCGTCATTGCTGGGCCTAATCTTGTAACAGTGATATTGTTTGTGAACATGGCTGCAGCTTGCGGCCGTGTTCACAAACAATATTAAGCACCCCCCCACCAAGAGGGTGCCCAATCCCCCTTGACAGCATGTGCCCCCACCATGTTTGCTTGCCAGTGGGGGCCCCAGTCCCCATTAGCTTCAAGTCCGAGTGATGTTGCCAATGGGGGAGCCCACTCACCATCAGCATTATGTAACACCTCCACCCGCTTTTGTTGTGTGCCGACAGGGGTACCCAATCCCCGTTGGCTATTGCTGCCTCACCCCAAAAGGTTAGTTGGCACTGGGAGACCCACCCCAGCGTGCCATGCCCCTTTTAAAAAAAACGGTCCCACAATGTTTTTTTTAATTTTCCCTGTCAAAAGAAAACAGTCCTCAGGTCTCCCTACCCCTCCCACAACCCGCACCCACCCACTGCACAACCTGCCTCCCCAGACCCCTGCTCACCCCATACTTACCTCCGGAGTCTGGAGCGATGATCTTCTGTGGACCGGAAACACGTCTGCACTCTTCAAAGCTGATCATGAACTGAGGAAATGCTGGTAAGATGTATAATGGAATAAATAGGGTTTTTTCAACTTTGATGCATATCTCAGGCATTTTTTGGAATTTTGGCAGCAAATTTTCAACATGAGGTTTTTGGGAGCCCTCCTCATGAATTCTGGCATTGTCATGGTGTTAATCGGCCCTGAAAGGTGATTTCACGGTCACTACATGGAATTACCTTTCGGGACTGAATAACGAAATGACAGTGCCAGGGTTCATGAGGTGGGCTCCCAAAAGCCTATGTTGCAAATGTGGTAGAAAAAGAATCCAAAAAAATGACTGTCTTACAAGTATGCATTGCGCAGTTTGCATGCACGCTCGTAAGTTTGCAAATTTATAATATTTTCACTCCAGATTTTCAACATTGCCATTGTTCTGCGCCTCCTTATGAACAGTAAAGCTGTAATTTTTTCACATACCGGCCAAAATGTGTTTTCGCAGTTCTGGCACAGAATAGTGTGGTCGCTGTGGGAAATCCATGTTCAGGACACATTATGAAAATAACAGTGACACTGTTCATTAGCCAAGGTCCTAAATGCCTATGTTGAAAATATGGTGACGAAAGTCAAAAAAATGAGTGTGCTACGAGTGTGCATTGAGCAGTTTCCATGCACACTTATACCTTCTCAACTTTGCAATATTTTCACTCTAGATTTTCAACATTGCCATGTTTCCACACCTGCTTATGAACAGTGCAGCTGTCTTTTTTCACATCCTGGCCAACATGTGTTTTTGCTCTTCCGGTGCACAATAGCGCAGTCGCTATGGGAAATCACTGTTCGGGACACATTAAGAAAATCACACTGACACTGTTCATGAGAAGAAGTCCTAAAGTGCCTATATTGAAAATTTTGTGATGAAATGCCATAAAATGACTGTGTTACGAGTATGCATTGTGCAGTTCCAAGCACCCTTGTAACTTCACAAATTACTAATATTTTCACGCCACATTTTCAACACTGGCATTTTTTACACACCTCCTTATGAACAGTACAGCTGACATTTTTCACATCCTGGCCAAAATGTGTTTTCGCACTTCCAGTGCAGAATACCGCAGTCATTGTCAGAAATCAGTGTTTGGGACAGATTAGGATCGAGCAAGTGGGGGGATGACCAAGCTCAACGGATCTCTGTCAGGACTGGTGTGGATTTCTTTGTGGGCAGGAAAAGGCACCAATGCAGGCAGCAGCCCAGTACAAAAGGGCAGCCTGCAGTGCCGGGAGACGCAGCATGAGTGAGTGGGGGGTGAGTGAGCTCAACGGAGCACTGTTGGGACTGCTGCAGATTTCTTTGTGGGCAGAAAAAGGAAGCAATACACACAGAGACCCAGTACAAAAGGGCAGCCTGCAGCGGTGGGAGAAACAGAACAAGTGACTGAGAGAGGGGGAGTGAGCGAGCTCAATGGAGCTCTATCACGACTGCTGAGGATTTCTTTGTGGGCAGAGAAGGGCGGCAATGCAGGCAGAAGCCCCGTACAAAAGGGCAGCCTGCAGCGCCATCAGAAATGGAACGAGCGAGTGAGAGAGGGGGAGTGAGTTAGGTCAACGGAGCTCTGTCGGGACTGCTGCAGATATCTTTGTGGGCAGAAAAAGGTGCCAACAGAGGCAGGAGCCCAGTACAAAATGGCAGTCTGCAGTGCCAGGAGAAACAGAATGAGCATGTGAGACAGGGGGAGTAAATGACCTCAATGGAGCTCTGTTGGGACAGCTGCAGATTTCTTTGTGGGCAGAAAAAGGTGCCAATGCAGGCAGGAGCCCAGTACAAAAGGTCAGCCTGCAGCGCTGGGAGAAACACAACGAGCGAATGAGAGAGGGAGAGTGAGCGAGCTCAACGGAGCTCTGTCGGGACTGCTGCAGATTACTTTGTGGGCAGGAAAAGGCAGCAATGCAGGCAGGAACCAAGTACAAAATGCCAGCCTGCAGCACTAGCAGAAATGGAATCAGTGAGTAAGAGAGGGGGAGTGAGTGAGCTCAACGGAGCTGAGTTGAGACTGCTGCAGATTTCTTTTAGGGCAGAAAAAGGCAGCAATGCACACAGGGGCTCAGTACAAAAGGGCTGCCTGCAGCGCCAGGAGAAACAGAATGAGCGAGTGAAATGGGGGAGTGAGCGACCTCAACGGAGCTCCATCATGACTGCTGAGGATTTCTTTGTGAGCAGAAAAAGGCTGCAACACAGGCAGGAAGCCCAGTACAAAAATCAGACTGCAGTGCCGGCCGAAAAGGAATGAGCAAGTGAGACAGGGGAGTGAGCAAGGTCAACGGAGCTGTGTCAGGACTGCTGTAGATTTCTTTGTGCGCAGAAAAAGCCACCAACGCAGGTAGGAGCCCAGTACAAAAGGGTAGTCTGCAGCAGTGGAAGACACAGAATGAGCGAGTGAGCGAGGGGGAGTGAGTGAGCTCAACGGAGCTCTGTTGGGACTGCTGCAGATTTCTTTGTGAGCAGAAAAAGGCAGCAATGTATGCAGGGGCCCAGTACAAAAGGGCAACCTGTAGTGCCGGCAGAAACAGAATGAGTGAGTGAGAGGGGGAGTGAGTGAGCTCAACAGAGCTCTGTCAGGACTGCTGCAGATTTCTTAGTGGGCAGAAAAAGGTGCCAACAGAGGTAGGAGCCAAGCACACAAGGGCAGCCTGCAGCGCCAGGAGAAACAGAAAGCGATTGAGATGGAGGAGTGAGCGACCTCAATGGAGCTCTGTCAGGACAGTTGCAGATTTCTTTGTAGGCAGAAAAAGGTGCCAACACAGGCAGGAGCCCAGTACAAAAGAGCAGCCTGTAGTGCCGGGAGAAACACAGTGAGTGAGTGAGTGAGAGAGGAGGAGTGAGCGAGCTCAACGGAGCTCTATCGTGACTGCTGCGATTTTTGTGGGCAGAAAAAGGTGGCAACACAGGCAGGAGCCCAGTACAAAAGACCAGCCTGCAGTGCCTGCAGAAATAGAATGAGCAAGTGAGAGAGGTGGAGTGAGCAAGCTGAACTGACCTGCATCGGGACTGTGGCAGATTTCTTTGTGGGCAGAAAAAGGCAGCAATGAACACAGGGGCCCAGTACAAAAGGGCAGCCTGCAGCAGCGGGAGAAACAGAACTAGTGAGTGAGAGAGAGGGAGTGAGCAAGCTCAGTGGAGCTCTATCATGACTGCTGCAGATTTCTTTGTGGGCAGAAGAAGGCGGCAATGCAGGCAGGAGCCCAGTACAAAAGGGAAGCCTGCAGCGCCGGCAGAAATGGAATGAGCGAGTGAAAGAGGGGGAGTGAGCGAGCTCAACGGAGCTCTGTCGGGACTGCTGTGGATTTCTTTGTGGGCAGAAAAAGGTGCCAACAGAGGCAGGAGCCCAGTACAAAAGAGCAGCCTGCAGCTCCAGGAGAAACAGAATGAGCGAGTGAGACAGGGGGAGTGAGCGACCTCAGTGGAGCTCTATCGTGACTGCTGAAGATTTCTTTGTGGGCAGAAAAAGGTGGCAACGCAGGCAGGAGCCCAGTAACAAAAGGCCAGCCAGCAGCACTTGCAGAAACGGAATGAGCGAGTGAGAGGGGGAAGTGAGCGAGCTCAAGGGAGCTGTGTTGGGACTGTTGCAGATTTCTTTGTGGGCAGGAAAAGCTGTCAATGCAGGCTGGAGCCCAGTGCAAAAGGCCAGCCTGCAGCACCGGCAGAAACGGAACGGGTGAGTGACAGAGGGGGGAGTGAGCCACCTCAATGGAGCTCTGTCGGGACAGCTACAGATTTCTTTATGGGCAGAAAAAGCCACCAACAGAGGCAGGATATCAGTACAAAAGGGAAGCCTGCAGCACCAGGAGAAACAGAATGAGCGAGTAAGAGAGGGGGTGTGAGCCACCTCAACGGAGCTCTGTTGTTACAGCTGCGCGTTTCTTTGTGGACAGAAAAGGGTGTCAATGCAGGCAGGAGCCCAGTACAAAACAGCAGCCTGCAGCACCGGGAGGAACAGAACGAGCGAGTGATAGAAGGGCAGTGAGCGGGCACCAACGCAATCAACATTCGGCATTGACAAATGCTTGTTTAATTATAGACTCCAGTAGCTTCCCCATTATAAACATTAGACTGACTGGTCCATAGTTGCATGGCTCTTCACAACTCCCCCTTTTGTGTAGGGATACCACATTCACGGTCCTCCAATCCTCCCAGCACTTCTTCTGCTCCCAAAGAGCAGTTAAGGAGACCATTAGTGGACCTGCCCCATCTTCCTGATCACAATCTGGTATAACCCATCTGGACCCATGATCTATTCACATTCAGTGCTTGAAGTTTCTTCAGCATTCTCTTCTTTGTTATGGCATTCTCATTGACACCTGCTAGCAATCCCTTGTTGACTGCTTTGCTGAAGTCTAGCAGAGGCCCCCTGTTGTCCACCAGGAATACTGAACAGAAATAATCATTCAGTAGATTTGTCTCACCCTTTTTATACTCTACTCATGCCTTCCCCTTTTTATCCTGATCTCTCAACCCTTGGTTTTGCTTTTCTCTTATACAATTGAAGCAATTGACATGGTCAGATATTTCCAGATTTTTGCAGTATTTCTGAAGATGTTCTCTCTGGTGATCCTGCATTGCTATCACAGACAGAAAATTGTTCTAGAGATATCACAGAAATGTCAGGAAATATCTTATCATGTCATTTCCTGCAACTGCAAAAAAATACCTTGTCATCCTCCCTAATCCCTTCCACTAGCCTTAGTTTGGCCTTCATCTTTGCCTGTCTCACTGCCCTGTTTTTTTTTTTTTTTACACTTTTGTTTATCACCCCCAGACACCAGAACTCTCTCAGGCCCGACTCATCTCCCACTCTACTGCCCGCTGTGACCTCCACCTACCTCAAAGGCATTACTCTCTCCCACAGAGCCGGGGGGCAAGCCCCACGGGCGATCAAAGGGGCAGAGGTAGAGGTCCAGCGTTGGGCGTGTGGCAGGAGGACGCTGTGGAGCCATTGCCTATCTGGGCCAGAGGAGTCTTTTTTCCCCTTATGCTGGTCCTTTGCATGGGCACGGCCTGACTTCTGGCACACGCAGCAACTCTGCCGACGTCAGCCATGCTATATGTGCAGTCCATGTTCTGCAATGCCCCCAGTCTCCACCAGAAGCCGCTGAAACACCAGACAGTCCATAACCCACCCCTCGGGGGAGGAGAGCAGCCCAGCGGGTGCTCAATCCCCTCCCACCCCTGCCGACCCCCAGCACCCAAGCTCGCTCCCGAACTCGGGTCGCCGGCATGGCGTGAGGTGTGGCATCAAGCGCCTCAACCCTCAGTACCACCGGGCCGGTCTCACTGCCCTGTTTGCCACTCTCATTTTTCCAAGTATGGCCCCATATCCTCCTCATTTTGATTCCTCTTATACCTAACAAATGTCTTCTTGTTTCCCTAACAGACTTTGTAGCACTCTTTGAGAACCACATTGGTTTATTTCCCCATCCTACCCTTCCCCACCATTCTTACACAGAGATCAGTCAATGCCAATACTCCCCCTTTAATTACTGCCTCTTCCACTTTTTGTAGTTTATCGTCCAACATCTCCCATATCCTCCACAAATCTGCCCTTCTAAAATCCAGGACCTTAGCCCTGCAGTGAACCCACTAGGACTTGATCTCAGCCCACTTGGTCCTGTGATCACTTGAACTCAGGGGTTCCCCCACTATTACCTCCCCTACACTATCCTTGTCTGTCAGGACTAGATCTAATATGGCTCCTTTCCCAGTAGGATCCATAACTGTCTGGCTCAGGAATGCATCCTGCATTCCTTCCACCAGGGTTTATCTCCTTGCAGTCACAGCTCCAGTCTACATACAGTACAGCAGATTGAACTCACTGTCTCTTCTCTCAGTGCTGATGGCCTATATGCCACTCCAATCAAAGTTACCTTCCCCTTCCTGCAATCCCCTGTACCCATACTGTCTCAATCCCTTTAGCCTTGCCTGCTTCATGAATTTCTGAGCCATGGATACCTTCCTTTATGTATTCCACCAATCCACCTCCTCTCCCTTTTAGCCCGTCTCTCTTGAACAATGTGCACCCTTGTACTTGTAGTTCACACTCATGGTGCTGAGTTGCCCAGATTTCTGTCACAGCCACCATAAGCAAATTTGCCTTACCCATTACTTCCTGAAGGTCACAGGTTTTGTTTTCCAGTCTCCTGGCATTAGCATGCATCACTTTACATACCTGTTTTGTCTTGTCTGATGTCTGTCTTCTCTCTGAGAAGGGACCTTGTGTCCTTCTGTTTCCTTGTACCGTCCTACTCCTACTGTGCTCCATTGCCCCTGTCTATCTTCTTATCTCCTTCCTGTATTTCCTTCTCTTCTCTATTCTGAATTTTATTTGCTTCATAGTATCGTTCCTCCTCCCCCAAACTTGTTCTGCCTGCTTTCCTTAGTTCAGAGGAGAAGACCTCCTGGCCTCTTTCAATTGTATGGATTTGCCTCTCTTTAACTGTGTTACCAACCCTATCCTTGTTTAAAGTCTTTTCTAGATGTTGTGCAAACCTACTTCCTAGTTTCCTCACCGGAGTGTAGGCCATCCCCCTTGAACAACTTCCAACCCTTGCAGGTGTGGCCCCAATCTTCTAGAAACTAAAAAACCTCCATCCAAAACCTTAAGCCATGCATTAAACTGCTCTGTTTTAACCTGCTCTCTGCAACTGAAACATGGCTATGGTAGAATCTCCAAGAAGGTCACCACACCTGCCCTGCCCCTGAGAATCCTGCCTAGGGTGTAGAAACTGTTCTTCACATCCTCTACCCCTTTCCTGGCCAGATCATTTGTGCCTACATGCACATAACTGGTCAGCCCCATTTGTCCTGGTGAGTTCCAGCAGCTTCCATAAGGGATGTCTGTTGTTACCCCTGGGAAAAAGTGGCCCTTCCTTGACTTTCAGTGTGGAAAGAACTATCCCACTTGTGCCCATGACACTCAAGTTCCCAATTACCATGGCCCTTTTCCTTCCCTTTTTTGGGGTTCCAATCCATCCCTTGCACGTTACAATCAGTGTGGCAGAAAGCTTAGTTGGGGTCAGTATACTCAGACACTGGGGACAAATGTTTTAGCTGACCATGTAAAAACTGAATATAACATCTTCTTTATAGCCATATTCATTCCCAATCCCCCATTCTGGCCAGGTGGGCCAACAGCAGCAGAGGCAGCAACAGGGAAAGTCGAGCATGGGAGGTGGTGGGATTAGATGGTTTGTTGTAACAATGCAGCCAGCAAAAGAGCCACAGCAACCAAATGATACATCCCCAGATGGTGGCATTACTTAAAAGGCAACACTCGAGGCAACTACCACCAGCCAGAGTCAGGTCCACTGTATGATTTTCCAACTCCTGGCGCTTCCTGATTTCAGGGGAAATCTCTTTGTGTGCTGTGTTCTGGACAGCTGTTTTCACTGGATGCCCAGTGGAGGAGCTAGGCACTGATTGGCAGTTTCTGCTCCTTGGCTGATTTTCCAACTACTGGCGCTTCCTGATCTTGGGGAAATCTCTTTCTGTGCTGTGTTCTGGACCGAATATTTTCACCCCCCCCCCCACTTCCTCACAGTATTAAATAGATCCTTGCTCCACTCCTTTCCTCAGCCTAGCAGCTGATTGGTCACTCCACTGCTGCACATTCATAAGGCTATTGGCCTCCCTGTCTTCAATACCTGACTTGACCCACTTTCTTACCGCCCATTTTTAAAGCAATCTCACCCACAGGGTTGCACATTTGCTCTCAAGTTTTTCTCCAGCTAGAAGTACATGACATCATTTGCTACATCTTGTGTGGTGTTTCTTTTCAGAGCCCTGCTATACGCCTCTGTCCACAAATTTTTCCATAATAGCTATGGCTGGAAGAATACTGCCCCTGCTGATATTGAGCCTTGCTCTCTTTTTACTGGCTCTTCTCACTGCTAGACCTTGCTCTCCTGGCAGTGCTAAACCGATCTCCACACTATGTGACTTCACCTACTCAAACCTGCTTGTGTCGCAGATCAAGCAGCATGACGTGATTCTTCTATTACTCACTAGGCATTTCTTATACTTGGCTGCTGACATTACCTCTGAACACCTCTGGTAGAACATGCTACTTCTACCACCTCTTTTCCCATGGAAACTATGGGATCTTGTGCTCCTAGCTTTGTTATTATCTGGAAACATTGAAACAAAACCTGGCCCCCAGGTACCCACTGCCTCTCTGAATATGGACTGGTTAAATACGAAAGGCCTTCGTATAGCACACTTAAACATTAGCAGCCTACTCTGTAACTTTACTGAACTTGAGGCATGGATATCCATATATGAACCTGACATTCTCTGTCTAACTGAAATTTGGCTAAAGCCCTCTACTCCTGACTCTTCCTGCTGTCTTCCTAACTATTCCCTATTTCGAGGAGACAGACTATCTGGAAAAAGGGGAGGTGGAATTGCACTCTATTTCAAAAAACATCTGAATATGTCCTTACTGCAATGTTTGGTTGCATCTAACTGTGAGTTTTTACATACCCTGTTTCTACTTGGAATCCAAAAAATTAACTTAATATGTGCCTACAATCCTCCTAAAGCAGGTCAACTATGATTCTCCGAACTACTCAAGTACTCTACCTCTGCAGCTGGCCAAAACAAACTTATCATTCTTGGTGACCTCAACCTAAAATTGGCTGGGGAAAATTAAAAATGCACTGGTATCTCTAGTACGTGGATTTAACATGAACCAGGTAATTGAAGATCTCACCAGGCTGACCCAGTCACCTGCAGCTGGAACACTTACAGACTGGATACTCACAAATTGACCTGATAGAATTACCACCTCAGGTGTGCTTTCTGATCCTATAAGTGACCATTCCCCTATGTTTTGCATATTGGGAACATCAGTGATTCCAGCCCCCTCGCCACGCAACATCACCTTCCGGAAGTTTTACACACTTGATAAAGCAAGCTTTCTACATGACATCACTTCTGTAAATTGGATCCCTGTTATCCAGTCCCAAGACACTGAATCTGCTCTCAGACTCTTTCATTCTATATTCTTATCCCTCCAGGACATACATACACCTAAACAAAATCGACGCGTTAGGGCAAAAAAGACTAGGTGGCTGCACAAGGAACTTCTCGCCTATCTCTAGGCACGTGACAAAAGTTTGAACTACTACAAAACCTTGGATCAGCAAAGTGAATATGACACTTACAGAAAGCAGTGCAATATGTGCAAAAAATAAATCAGGCTTACCAAAAGCTCATACTGCAATGGTCTATTGCTGGAAGCTGCTGGGGACCCAAAGAAATTCTGGACACTTGTAAAATCCTTTCTGAGCTCAAACTAGTCTCAACACACGAATGATATGGTCCTCAGTGGTACAGTAGCAGCCAGAGACATTGCCAGCTATTTCCAGATATTTCGCAAAATTTCTGAAGAGTTTCTCTCTGCTGCCCCTACTGTGGAAATGCAGAAAGCAGGACATATTTCTGGAAATATCACAGAAATTTCAGGAAATATCTGGCAGTGTCTGTGGCTGCTACTATATGCACTGTAATGACTCCACCACCACTGCAAATTCTTTCAACAAATACCTTACTGATCTTACCAAATACACTATGTCAAACAGACGAGGCATACTGATGAGTCCTGGTAGGACGAAACACGTGTCTATGTCTTCTGTTAGCACCCTTTGCAAACTGTGTGAGAGGCCTTTCGGCACCATGCAATTCTGCTTAAAGTTGGACCAGCATAACATTCTGTGGTGATTTGCATATGCAGCTCATGATGCTTTGCATTGTGGGGGCATGTGTGACTTTGTATTTTCTTGAAACTTGGCTTCCCAGCCAAATGCCCTTTGGGGTAACCCTTGCCTCAGTGTTTACGCACAGAGGTTCTTTGTCTCTTACCAAATACACTGCCTCTTTCACAGCAAATCGCATCCTGACACCCGTTATTCACACAAATGTGCCCATACGTCCTCCCTTCTATTTTAAGGCTATTCCAAATTCTGATGTTCTAAAACTACTAAACTCAATCTCTGATAGCACTAGTGTGGGCTCCGATTACCTAGAGCCTAAACTCCTGAAGCTGTCTGCTCCTTTTATTGCGGCTCCATTGGCTAAAATCTTTACACTGTCTCTCTGCCATGGACATATTCTGGACATAATGAAATTGGCAAAAGTCACCCCAGTCTTTAAGAAAAGTGATAAGAAGAACATAGCTAATTATAGGCCCATAGCCATTCTGTCAGTACTAAACAAAATACTTGAGAAATTAGTGGCTATACAGGTCACCGAGTCCCTCTCTAAATATACCCTCCTATCACCTGCTCAACATGGTTTCTGCAAGGGGCATAGCACTTCTACTGCTCTGATACAGTTTACAAATGATACCCTTACTGCTATGGATCACGGTCTCATGACTGGTGCAGTGTTTATTTACCTCTCAAAGGCATTTGATCTTGTAGATCACCCTCTTCTACTTGATTGCCTTAGCTTCACTGGTTTCTTGGAGCAAACCACAAACTGGTTCCAGAGCTACTTAAGCAATAGAAGACAACAGGTAAAATTTAACTCTGTGGTGTCAGACTCTGTATCTATCAATGCTGGTGTTCTTCAAGGCTCCATCTTGGGGCCTCTTCTCTTCTCCATTTTTATAAATGAGGTGTTCAACAGTCTTGTATGCAGATGATCTGGTGCTCTACACCTTCTCTGCAAACATAGAAGAAATAAATATTCGACTAACATCTGCATTTCTCATAATGCAAGAATGGATCCACAACAAAAGGCTTGTCCTAAACATAAGTAAAACTCAGGGCATGTTCTTCAGATCTGCAACCAAACTTAGAACAAACTGCAACCTTTTCAATGTCTTCTGTGCAAATGGCTCTCCCATTAAGAAAGTAACCTCATTCAAGCATTTAGGTGTCCTGCTTGATTAAACTCTCAACTTTGAGCAACACATCATCGACACCTGCAAGTCAGTAAACTCCAAACTCGGAATAGCTTACAGGACTAGTCAGATGCTTACCCCCTCAGCTAGACTGGCTATTTCTAGGGTTATCCTACTTTCATCTCTTGCATGTGGTGCTGTCACCTACATAAATGCTTTGAAAACCACCCTAAGTAACTGGGATACAACGTACAATAGTATCTGTAGTTATGCCTCGGCTTCCCCAAGTTTGAAGCACCATTGCTTGCTATATGCAGACCTTAGATGGCCTTCTCCATCTGCCAATCAACTCCTTGCCCTTGGTACTCTGCTGGACAACATCATTAGAACTAATCTACCTATCTCTCTTTTAGGAATGCTGCTGCTTCTGTCCCCCACCTATGGCCTCTGCTCTATTGGACTCTCTCTACTATACACCCTCCTAGGTGCAGAACCCTACAAGGAACCTCAGCTTTCTCCTGCCTGGCCTCAAAATATTGGAATTCCCAACCTCTTGACATTTGCTCTGCACCTAGATGTATTGCTTTCCAAAAGACACATCACACTCTCCTCGTCAAACATGCCCTATGTTCCTGTTTTAAACCACCATAGGGTGCTTGACATCCCCTTCTTCAGCTCTCAAAATGTTTCAATTTTGCTCTGACCCCTTGTTACTGTTATATGTAGCACTTACTATGGATTATGTGTTAAAACTCTACTGCACTATGACTGTATGCTTATCGTGTTTTGTACTATTGTGTATTTTTCTGCCATTGTCTCTGTCATATTAGCAATACTGTTTATGTCACAGAACATTGTGTAGATTTTTCCTTGTATGTTTAATTACCTCTGAACTATATCTGTTATTTGTTTTGTCTGCCAATTTTGCATTGTAACCTCCTGGGTTGTGTCTGAAATTAGTCATGTTTTGTGGCTTTGACACCTTACCTGGTAAACAAAAACTAAATAAATAAATAAATAAATGCCACACCAGCACTTCTTCTGAATTTGTTGCAGCAAAGCAAGCTGTACTGCCCAAGTTATTACATGCCTACAGTAAACTGCTATCTACTCATTCAAGTTCTGTCCAAAAGACTTAAATTACTAGGGAGATGCTGGTCCTTGATCTTCAGACATTCTCCATTATAGAAGACACCTTCTTTCGAACACTGTTGCATGAAGTAAAGCCCAAATACAACATTCCATCACACTCCACATTTTCTAGGCATGTCCCCTTCCCCAGTATGTATGATGCATTACGCATCCAGATGGTAACACTTCTGAGGGAGGCAGAAGAGGTTAATGTGTATTTCATGAGTGATATCTGGAGCAGTAGTGCAAACCAAAGATTCCTATGTCTCACTGCCCATTGGACTGTGTGCAAATTAAGCTCCACCAACATTCCCATCCTACTTCCACTACTGCCAGCCTCTTAAGGAATCACAAATGCACACCAATACAGAATATGCCTTACTGTACTGATGTGCCATTGCGACTGAGATGTCTAACAGCGATTGAATGTTTTCTTCACTGTACTTTTCCTCCATGATCAACACAGAGTCTTCTGCAACCATATGAGCTGGTCACCAAAGAGTTCAGTGCTGAATTAGCAGTCCTTAACATAGTCATTTCCATGGTCATTCCCATGGTGAGTTTACTTGAATGCTACATATGCTGCTATTTATGATCTTCTTCAGCAAATTAACAGTGCAACACTAGTGGTGGAGTTAGCCATGATGGCACTGGTAGCAGGGGAAAAAATGACAGTGTTGACAGTTGTGTTGTTGGTGACACCATTTGTTCATCTAAATCTTAACCAAAACAGCAACAGTTGGATGCAATACTCATTTAAGATGTGGAAGAGACTTTGTTTTTACATAACTTGCAGACAGGTTTCACAACATTAGACTGCACACACAGTTTGGCATGGAAACACTGCTGTATCCCAGATATAAAGATGTGCTCATTTCCTCTTGATGCATAAACTATAGCAAACGGAAACTGTTGGGTTTACATGGTGGCGCAGCAAAAAGAGCTTGAAGAACACAAAAATGTTCATACACAACCTCCTGCCCACATTCCTACTTCTCCTGTTTGGTGTCAGTGTGGCTCAGTTGGTAGCATATCTGCCTCTGGACCAGAAGGTCATGGTTTCTA
The DNA here is from genome assembly GCA_016271365.2 of Neoceratodus forsteri. Taxonomy (NCBI): domain Eukaryota; kingdom Metazoa; phylum Chordata; order Ceratodontiformes; family Ceratodontidae; genus Neoceratodus; species Neoceratodus forsteri. The sequence continues at coordinate 348,667,226 of JADMNL010000023.1, forward strand.
GTCCCACACCGGGATTGGACTTGTACCTAAAATTCTGGCTCCCGAGTGCAGTATTAGGGGAGTGCTGTACTGTTGGGGTGTGCTGTCCTTCGGATTAGACATTAAATCGGAGTTCCTTCTACCCATCCTAGTGGGTGTCAAAGTGGAAATAAAAGAAGCCAAGGCATTCTTCACAAAGAGTAGGGGACATTCCCAGCATCTTGGCCAATATCCCCCTTCCCATAAAACTGGTTCATGCAATTGTCCAGGCTATGTGTGGGTGTTGATGTGCGATATGGCCGCCACTACACATTCAATCACTTCACTACCAGACTAGCATTGTTTGTAAAGTGCTTTTGGATACATTGTGTATTAAAAGCGCTATATAAATGCTGATTCTTCTTCTTTGTTCTGATGCCTTCACATGTTGCCAGGCATCAGCATGACATGGAAGAAAAGCAAACACAAAATTAGCAACCCAACCCTTGCTTAGTCACAAACTTTAAATGACATTTTCTTTAGGGGTGCTACTGCTTTATGACATACATCAGTTAAAACAGAGAATTCAGTGCACACCCTCCCTCCCCCGTGGCAAATTTTGCAAATATAATCTTTCTGTCTGAATTGGCCACTTACTTATTTTCTCTCCAATTGGAGTCACAGAAGGAATATAAATAAATAAAAAGGAGATGTATGGCTCTCTCATTACTTGGCTACTCATTAGTCACCTGACCAATGGTTGGGGATTACACCTTAATTAAAGGAAGCTAATTAGGCAGTGCACCTTATATAAAAGAAGCCATTTCAGACAGTTACATTTTAGAATATGGACCCAGCTGATGTGGTCAACCTTGAAGACTGGTACCTGGGCAACTTTGCAATAGGGGTGTGAAATGGACATTAAAAGATCCCTGCTCCTCAAGGCTAAGCTCTGAAACCTGAGCGGTCCACCTATCACCTGGTGACCTGGATCCCGAACAACTCTTCTTCAGAGGTTCTCAAGGGCTTTAGTGGCAGGATGGTGTATGGTGCAGAGGGAGGAAAGGTGGGTTGAAAAGGAGCAGGTCCCAGTCTCCAGAGGGGTAACCGGAAACCAATATCAGGCTCTGGGGACATTAAAGATGATTACTACTTATGGGATCTTGAGCGATAGTAAAGGTTAACCACCATTTTGGGGGAGTAAGGTCCAGTCCATGCAGAAGGAGACTAATGGTGTGGACTAAGTCCTCCAAGAGGATCCTGTTGGGGAGATGAGGAGAAAAGCAGGCTGGAACAGGAGGAAGGTCTTAGTGCTGATGGACTCAATAGTCAGAGGGATAAGAAGGCTGGTTGAGAGCCTGGAGCCAGGCAGAAGGATGGTGGTATGCCTACCAAGTATGTTGGCAGAGAAGATCCGACTCAAGATTTAGACCTCAACCGGGGGAAGGTGGGAAGCCAGACATTGTGATCCATCTGGGAACCAATAATCTTGAGGAATGCAGGATGAGGTTCTCCAGGTGAGGTTTAAGGTTCTAAGTACAGTCGGCTCCACTTATATCGCCCACACGTAATGTAGGCAATCAGTTAAAAATAGGCAAAATGCTGAAACCATTTGCCATATGCTATTGTTTCAATGCAAATATAGCTGCTTATAATGATCATGCTGCACTGCCTATTCCAGGCAGCTCAACAAGTGCATCACTAATGTTTTAGAACCTGTCAACACCTGTTCCCCATCAACAAGCACTAATTAGCACATACTTGCTGCTCTCATCTCAGCTGTTGATCACTACAGTGCTCACAGGTAATTACAGGTGATTAATGGTGTTTAAAATAGTTGAGTGCTCTCAGAGACATAGTGACAAGGATAAAGCAGAGCCCAAAAAGATGGAAGAAGAGGAAGACGAGCCCAAGAATACAGGCAGCAAAGAGGATACAAAAGTTACTCCTGCTGATGTGAGGTCTGTGCTTCTGACTTTGCAATGTGCTGTGGAGCAGCACCTGGTTCTAAAAAGGTGGTTATGCAGGTTAAATTACTGGTTATCTAAAATAATGTACTGTACTGAGCTTTACTTTACTTTACTTCAGCTGCTCTGTTGATGCCGTGTTTAACTTCTGCGGTGTATCTTAATGTTTAGCTAATTTTTTTGTTTGCTGTGTACAGTTCACATATCTTTCTCATTGTTTAATTAACTTGCTTGGTTGCTGTGCCTGATTTCTGTACTGTGCTATGATTCCTGTACTTTAAAGCACTGTATATTTGGATAGAGCAATAAATGCCACTGTTTCACTGCAGTGCCATCTCCCGTTTTTTTTTTCCAAGCAAACGATACACTGCCCTCATTGCATATAATGGGCAGAAGCTACTATGACAAATGTACCCATTATAAGTGGTGGTGACCGTAATAAGCTTAGGGAAACTGCAGACTAGGTAACCTTCTCAGAAGTGCTACCAGTGGTAATGGGTTAAGGAGCCTTTCACTCCTAGGAGACAGGTTCAGATTCAGCACAGATCAGTAGTGGTCAAGCAAGCAATAACACACAATGAGGTGTGGTTTATCATCTGATAAGAGCACACCCGGGGTGTACTAAGGCATGAGGCACTTGCACCGAGTGCCTTATGCCATTGGGCATGCTCTTATCAGGTGATAAACCACACCGCAGAGTGTGTTATTGTGTTATTGTGCTTATAAAATGGGTCCCCCCCCCCTTCAGTATAAACTGTAGAAAATCCTCATGATAAACTTTTTTTTTTAAGATAAGCTAAAAACTGTTAAAGATAATGTAGAGAAGAGAGAAAATAGTCCCTCTGTAGTGCAGGTTGCAGACCATATACTCTATAATATGAGGAATATTGGTGTATGTCTCCCTTCTCCCAACTCTGTTTGTCCCAAGACATAACACAACACATAAGACTTTTAATATTGTGTTTATTTTTCAGTTGGGTGTTGTTTTTAAGTTGCAGAAGTGAGAGTGTCCTTTACAGGCTGCCATTATCGATTGTTAGCACATCACTGTGATCCCAGATTGGTGAGTGTATTGCCATCGCCTGGAAGATAGAAACACTTTTTTATTTCTAGTTTTAATTAACAGTCGAGACTGCATTTCTAAGTAAGTGTGCCCTTTGCTGGCCTCCGTACTCAGTCGACGGTTGTGAGCACATCTGCTGGCAGGGGAGCGGCTGAGCGACCACGGCATAGATAATAGTTTGAAAGTGTGAGCATGCCTAAGGGACTGGTGATTGGGATGGTTCAGCTTTTCGTTACTGTTACTGTTGGGAGGGGAGGGGCGTGATGGCAAGAAATGTAGCGAGGACCGGAGAAGGCCCGCGGAACATAAGGATGACCGAAGACTATAATTATTAGCCCTGCAACATGCATAACAGCATTCTGTGAATGAAATGCGAAGGGCGGGGGAGAGAGTTTTTGTCTTGATTGGAAAGTCGGGTCCTCATGGCAAATGCAACAGTCACAGGATTAAGAACGGGTTCTCTAAAGGAGCACAGGTCAGATTTCTTTATTTAAATATAGGGAAGGCTAAAAAAAAACATTTTGTCTACTGTAATCTTGTACAGTGTGTGTCATCCACACAGTGTGAAAAATAACCAACGTTGTGTTGCTGGGGGCGGGGCTGCAGGTTGGCAAGTACAGAGGGAGTTCTTGGCAAGTGAAGCTCAGAGCAGACTCTTTGGGACAGTGATTTCTGTTGTTATGGATTGTGACTGGCTGAAGAGGTGCCGGTTGGCAAAATATGTGCTGATAAGGACACGGCCAGAGGTGCCTCTCAGCCAATCAGGACTCAGAAAACTCCAAACCGATATTATAAAGCCGTTATCACCTGACGGCTATTTAATTGCCAATGTTAAATGAGCTGTGGTGGTCAGGTGTCCACCTCACATTCACCACTGGCATTTTCAAGATCATTTGGCTCTATTAAAAGGGTCATAATTTTTTTGTAAGAACAAAACAAAACAACTGCACAGTTAACAATACCTCTAATCTAAGGCTTCCCAAATCCTGTACAACAAAACAAAATTATAAAATGGATATGGGACATACTGCAGCTTGATTGGTCACAATCCATGCATTGAAACAGCACAATGTATAGGTAAAAAAGTACTTGCAATCAGGAAACAACATGCCAACTACACTGATGCCTTTTCCAAAAATTCCTGATTGTCATTACAAACATGGATGCCACCTTTACTCAATAAAAAGTTAACCAGGCCTTAAAGTAAAACCCCAGATTACATTTTCTTTTGCATTATATTCCCCTCTTTATACACATACACAAAACAAACAAACAAACAAAAAAAAATAAGTTTTACTCACAGATATATTTTTGGAGCTTCATTTCTGACCATGCCCTCTCAATAAGTACCTGCCTTGCATGGACATCTTTGCTGCTTACCCTGCCAAAGATAAAACTGAATCACAGGCTTTTTTTTTAACCAGGAGAGACACACTAAGCTGAAGCTTGTTTACAGGTGTGACCTGGGAGCACAATGAAGTTAAGTGACTTACTCAAGGTCACACGGTATGCAAGCGGGGGCTGTGAGATTCAAACCCAGGTCTCCTGGTTTGTAGGTCAGAGCCTTAAACCACTGTGCTATACTGTCTCCTTTACCTGGGCTTTATCAAGGCTTTCTGTTGTGTGTGCTTGTGTGGGGAAAGATGAAGATTCAATCTGCAGAATTTTTTTAAAAGTTCCTTTTCTCCTTTGCCCTGACCGTATTCCATCCCCTGGACTCCCCAGCCCTGGCACCCTGGCATCCTTCAGGGCTCACCTTAGTCTGGTGTCTCCCCCCAAAGCTTACCCCATAGGGGGTCAGGGGGGTCCCCTATGGCCTGCTGTCAAACAGGATCTGGTGCACTCAGACTGTGCCTGGATAGCTGGATGGGGCCTGAGGAAGACTGGTGTCATCCTACCCATCGAGGAGACATTTTCTCTTCTTGATTTTCTCCCCAGGAGGTGCAGAAGTCCAATGCCACCATGACACTTGCTGTACACTCCCACACAACACCCATCAACAGCTGCTGCACCTCCAGTGCATCTTGATGACCCCAGGCTGCCCTACTCCTAGTCTCCACCAGCTGTAAGGCATATGCTGGGCTCTGTGTTCCCCCACCTCTGCAGGAGGACAGCAGTACCTGGGACACTCAATCCTCCACTCCTCCCGCCAATCCTTCTTACGCAAAATTTTTATTTTTACATTCCACAATAAGCAAACTTTCCAATTATTGAATGTGTGGATAGACTGATTCTTGACAGCTGGGAGGAATTACTTTCACTAGTTACTGTAAACAAAAGAAAATACCTGTTGGTAATTAAAAAGTTGGTACTTCTTTTAAAAATGTTCTATGTTTAACCATTTTATAAATGCAATAACACTGCAGGGGTATTTATTTTGCTGAGCTAACTGCACTTCCATGAGCTGAAGCCATTCTGCCCATGGTATCATGCTTTACTTTGCACTTGGGCATGCAGCTAGGGAGCATGATGTATGCCCCTTCATGTCCTATAGCTTACACAAATAGTGCCTTCTCAAAGGAAGAAATTGCTTCAGCATCTACAAATACACTGAGAATGATCAAGCCCTTTCTTTATTAAGGGTTTGCTCAAGTCCTCCTAGACCTATAAAGGAAGCTATCTTGCATTCAGAGAACACATGCTAAAGTTACATTTCTCTTCAAGGCCATGGTGGATAGCATCTGGAACCAAGGGCCCCACACTCATATAAATGTACAAGTGCTGACTCACAGTGTGAGTGTTTGTGCTGTGCTTGTGATTGCTTCGGCTGCTTCAGTGTTCAGTTGGATAGTGAGCGGCACTGTCTAAATGAATATCAGATCATGTCATCACAGTGCTAAGTCCAGCTGTGTTGCCAGACATAGAGCTGGGATGTATTTAGCCTGCAAAGAATAGTGCTGCCCAAAAAGAGATAGCACCAAGACCTCTGTGGGCTATATTCAGCCCGAATATGCAAATGAGACCTTTGGGCATGCAAAGCACCAAGGGCAATTTGCATGCCTGTTATGGTCTCATTTGCATGAGGCACTGAAGCCCCTTAGTGTCATTAACTTAGAGGAAACAGCAAGCCCTGGTGGTCCAGCATATCTGCCCATTCCTGATTGCACCTCAGAGCACTTAGAAATTCTCCCTGGTGGCCTAGTGTGTTGCCCAACCCCTCAATTGCTTCTCAGAGCACTGTGACATCTATCTAGGAGTCTAGCATACCTCTATCTCCCCAGTTGCTCCTCAGACCCCTGTAAAATTCACCCTGGTGGCTAGCGTGTCCCCCACCCACCACTGATTGCTCTTCCAAACTCTTACACATACCCTGGTGGCACAGTGGTCCCCCCACCCCATGATCACCCATTCACATGTTTTTTATATGTTCCTGCTGGACTGAGAGCTCACCTAGTGGTCGGCTGCTGAGGTGAGAGGAGGACTCTGCCAGTTGCTGTATCAGTCTGAGAGGAGCACCGACCACTAGGATGAGGGCGGTGTTGGGAGGTAGGATGTCGGTGGGTGAGTTAGGTGGGGGAGCTGTTGAGGGTGCCACCAAACCACCAGGGACTTAATTAAAACCATGTGAAGAGGCAGTTGAGGTTAGGGGACTACTATGCCACCAGGATACATTTAAGAGCATGGAGGAGTGATTGGGGATGGAGGACACACTAGACCACCAGAGAGGATTTCAGAGTGCTCTGAGGAGCAATTGGGGGTGAGCAGACACAGTAGGCCACCAGGGTGGAGTTCACAGTGCTCTGAGGAGGGATTGGGGGCATACTAGACCTTCAGGGTGGATTTTACAGTGCTTTGAAGAATGATTGGTGGTGGGGGGGACACAGTAGACCACCAGAGAGTATTTCACAGTGTTCTGAGGAAGGATCAGGGCATGGGGGGACACGGTAGACCACCAGAGAGGATTTTAAAGTGCTGTGAGGACTGATCAAGAGGTGGAGGGGACACACTGGACCACCAGGGATGATTTACATGGGCTCAAATGGCTGAACAGGGGTGGATGGCTGCAGAACAGCTGCCCTGCTTTGGGGGCACAGGCTTAGTGCCTGTTTAACATGTGTTTTCAGTGGCAGTAAATAATACCACTTAGGGGGCTGTTTACTGCTGCTGCAAACTTTTGAACATACCACTGCACTAGTATGTATGATGGGACCTCTTCATTTGCATGAGTGTAGTGGTATTTTAGCACTTTGGTGCTGCTGGGTTTTGTGGGCACTCCCTGGGCCTCTGAGTATGGCAAGGCTTGGAACATTCACACAAACCTGGATTGGTGCCCATGCTAACCTTTGACTATTGAGGCCAGAGTATCCTCATTTTATTTGGCTGTGAGTTGCACAGAGATCAGTACACAGTATGTGAGAGGAATGCTTCAATGTTAAAGAGTGAGTTCTGTCAAGTGGAGTTAGAAAATGTCCCAATGCAGGCTGAGATGGACTGTACTAACTGCAAGCTGGACCTGGTCCTATTTAGCTGTGCTAGGATACATAGATACATAGACAGTGTTGGCAGATAAGGGCCTAAGGCCCACCCAGTCTGCCCATTTGAGCTTGTAAGTTTACTTTATGTTTTCCTAGAAGTCTGTTGCCCCTTAACCCTGACCTCCAGAATTCCTTTATGTCTATCCCATGCATTCTTAAATCCCATGATTGTTTCAGCCCCCACCACTTCCTCTAGCAGGATGTTCCACTTGTCCACCACCTGTTCTGTGAAGAAATTCTTCCTCACGTTTTCCTCTGAATCGTTCTCCCTGCAACTTCATCCCATGCCCTCTAGTCCTGGAACATCTTTTTCGCTTAAAAATAGTGTCTTCCTGCACCCTGTTCCTCCCTGTAAGATACCTGTATGTCTCTATCATATCCCCTCTCTCCCTCCTCTCCTCCAGGGAGTACCTATTCAGTTCCTTCAACCTGTCCTCATAGGACCTATGATGCAATTCATGTACCATCTTTGTTACCCTCCTCTGAACTTTCTCTACCCTGTCTATGTCCTTACGTAAGTAAGGTCTCCAGAACTGTACACCATACTCCAGGTGGGGCCTCACTAGTGTCTTGTATAGTGGAATTATGACCTCCCTTTTCCTGCTGGTGATGCCCCTGCCTATGCATCCCAGCATTCTATTTGCTTTACCTGTTGCCTTGTCACACTGTTTCCCTACCTTGAGGTCATCAAAGATAATAACCGCAAGATCCCTTTCCTGCTTGGTGCATGCTATATCCTCACCCCCCCAACTGATATATTGTGCTAGGGTTTTTGTGCCCCATATGCATTATCTTGCACATCTTTGCATTGAATTTCAACTGCCAAACCCCTGACCATTCTTCAAGTTTCTGCAGGTCCCTTCTCTTTCTGTCTATACCCTCTGGTGTGTCTACTCCGTTACAGAGCTTTGTGTCATCAGCAAACAGGGAAATTCTGCTTTCTAGGTCCTGCACAATGTCACTGATGAAGATGTTGAATAGGACTGGTCCTAGCACTAATCCCTGTGGCACCCCACTGGTAACTCTTCCCTCTGTGGAGTGACAGCCATTTACCACCACCCTCTGTGTCCTACCTCCCAGCCAGTAACCTACCCACTGCACTACTGTCCTGCCCACACCCATATTCCCCAGTTTGTGTAATAGTCTTCTATGTGGTACAGTGTCAAAGGCCTTGCTGAAATCCAGCTAGGCCATGTCCATGCCTTCCCCGATCCACCTCCCTAGTCACCCAGTCAAAAAATTCAATGAGGTTGGTCTGACATGACCTCCATCTGGTGAAACCATGCTGCCTTGGGTCCTGTAGTCCATTGACAACCACATGTTCCACCAATCTCTCCTTCAGAAGTGCCTCCATGATCTTCCCCACTACCGAGGTGAGGCTGACTGGTCTGTAGTTCCCCACTTCCTCTTTGTTCCCACTTTTGTACAAGGGGACTACATCTGCTGTCCTCCAGTCTTTGGGTACCTCCCCTGTTTCCAGTGATCGGCTAAACAGGATTGCCAGAGGTTCAGCCACCACCTCTCTTAGTTCTTTAAGGACCCTGGGGTGCACCCCATCTGGCCCCATTGCTTTATCAACTCTTATTACTTCCAGTTCCTTCAGGACCATTTCTCGTGTAAAGGACTTGTGTCCATTTCTGCATTCCCTCTTGTACTCCTTCAGAACCCATTACCCTCCTCTTCCTCAGTAAAGACTGAGCAGAAATAACTGTTCAATATGTCAGCTTTACTGTTGTCATCCTCCACGTGGCCCCCAACCTCCCTCTTCAGTCTCACTGTCCCTCCCTTTGCCTTTCTTTTTTCACTTATGTACCTGTAAAAGGTTTTGTCCTCTCTACCCACTGATTTTGCAATGTGCTTTTCTGTCTGAGCTTTGGCTTCCCTTACTGACCTCCCTGCCTCCCTTTGCTTCTCCTGGTACTTCTCCTATTTCCTTCTGCCTGTGCTTCTTGTATTGCCTGAATGCAATTTTTTGCGTTCACTTCTCCCTACCTCCTTGGAAAACCATAATGGCCTTCTCTTCCTTTTCCCTTGCTAACCTGCTTAATGCATTATTCTGTTGTTCTTGTAATCCCCATTTTAAATACTGCCCACTGTTCCTCAACCCCTGATTCCTGTCCCACTCCCTTAATGCCTCTTTCAAGCATCTCCCATTTTCCCAAAGTCTGTCCCCTAAAATACAGGCTCAGTGTTTTGTGTGGTTTGGTTCTGCTCCTTCTGTGATTTCAAACCACAATGACTGGTGGTCACTGTTCCCCAGGTGCTCCCCCACTGTTACCCCCATCACACTGTCCCAGTTTGTGAGCACAAGGTCCAGTATTGCCTTCTGCCGAGTTGGTTCCATGACCAGTTGCTTGAGGAAGACACTCTGAAGGGAGTCCAGAATAAATCTGCTCCTAGTTGACGCTGGTGCTGGGATGCTCCAGTCCACATCTGGAATATTGAGGTCTCCAACCAGCACTACCTCACCCTTGTCTGCCATCCTTTGGATGGCTAGCATCAGCTCCCTATCTGTTTCTTCCTCCTGGGCTGGTGGTCTATAGACCACACCTGTGCGGATGGCTGGCCCCATTTTCCTTTCCAGCTTAACCCACAGTATTTCTCCCCCATTTTGTTTCTCCTGTATCTCTGTGGCCCTTATGTCATTTTTCACATACAGTGCCACTCCTCCTCTCTTTCTACCTGACCTGTCTCTTCTGAATATGTTGTAGCCAGGTATGGTCATCTCCCAATCATGGTTATCATTATACCAGGTTTCTGTGATGGCCACAATGTCCAGGTTTGACTGCACCATGACAGCCTCCAGATCCTCCATCTTGCTGCTGTGGCTCCTGGCATTGGTACATATGGCTTTCCATGATTTGACCTCCCTGGACTGCTTAGCTGTTCTACTCCAGCCCCTTCCCTGGTTGTCCTTTATCCCTGGTTCTCCTTGTTGTCTGCCCTTCTGTTGAATTTTGGCCCTTTTCTGCCGATCCACCTCTTGGGCACCTATGTCCATCTTCTGCACACTGCTTTGTAGAGATATCCACTCCTCCGGTTCACTGGCTCCACTGCTTGCTTTGGGGGGTGGGCAATTAGGTACCATCCTTGCTGGCCTGCCACCCCCCTTGGCTAGTTTAAATTTTTGTCAATGTAGCATTTAAACTTATCATTGAGTGCTTGGATTCCCCTCCAGGATGGATGCAGGATGGTGTCAGTGATTTTATTCCAGTGTTGATGGGGATTGTGAATGCTCCGTTGGATGAGAAGCTGAAAAACAACAAGGTGATGATGGGTATGAAAAAGAATAGCAGGAGTCAATGAGCTGAGGAGTTCTCAAGTAGGGGCTAATTAACAGGGTATAGTAAGAATGCTAAAATGTGACAAAGGTGGGGGAAGGAAACAGAGACATCGGGAGAAAATGAAACTAGAGCTACACACATAGCTGGAATGCCCATGTGCATATGCCCACACACAAACAAACACACTGGGTGGAAGTATGTGCAGACATACCCACACATGCAAATGTACCATGTGCACATGCAAGCAAAGATATGATTGGAGGGCTGAGTAAAAATGACTGACTACAGTGGTAAACCATAAGGTGGCTTCAAAAAGGTAGTAGAAAATAAGTATGTCATTAAAATCAGAGGTTTGCTAGGAGCCCAGGTAGATGCTAAGTTTGGTTTCTGTGTTTTTTTGTGGTCAACATCCCAGAAACCCTTTTGAAGGTAGGTAGGTAAAAGTTTATTTTTATACAGGTAATACATGTCATTTGGACAAAAGTCCAGTTTACAAGACAGACCTGTGAAATCCCTATCTAAAGTACAAGTTACAATAATAACAACAAGCTAGCCATTACCATGAAAGTAAACATACAGACTTTCAATATAACATTTGCACAACATGCCAACATGAAATACAAGTGTTACTAACATAGCAACAGAATAGAGAATAAAATAAATACTCCCTTCTAACGCATACAAAAATTATTGGACTTATCAAACTTTACAGCTCGTTGAAAATAGTGTTTAACAAGTGCAAATATGGACCTTCACAGTTTTTATGGTATGAACAAATATGGAATGATTTACAATTTCCCTAACATCAGCAGAAAGAGAATTACAGATAGTAGCTGCTTGATGGATTAGGATCCTATCCCCATATTTGTTTCGTGATTTTTTTCACAATAATCTTATTGAAATGTACTGACCTAGTTAATACCCTTTTTGTGTGTTGATCCACTGGAAACAGCAATCTTAAAATTGGATGGTCAGAACAAGAATATTTCATTTTATTAATTAAAATTAACCATTGGCAGATATTTGTAGTAGTAAAAAATGTTATTCAACTGACAAGCAAAAGAATAGGAAACTCGACTGAGACAAGTTCATTTCCAGTGAGGTTCTTAATACAAACATTCATGCTGACATCATAAAAATTTTTTAACACAAATTACATACATAAATATACATACAATAAACTAACACCACAACAATATTTAAGTTAGAAAAACTACTTAACGTCCATATAAATAAACTACAAAGACGTACAGGGCACGTTCATTCATATGTATGCAGGTGCAAATCTTCATCATGTTTAATAGATAATGTTCATAGTGGATCAACAATAAACCTTTTATCTGTGTAACCCCTCACCCCTGCCTTTTTACTAAAATGACAGGTGGCATGCTGTTGGTGTTGGCAGCAATACCTGGTGGGGACCTGGGTTAGGGGAGGATGAAGTTACCTGGCACAAGGGACCTAGGTTTGGCTACTCTGCACAGGGGCACCCAAGTAAATCCAACTACAGGAAGCAATAACTGTAATGTCCAGAACCAGGATTGGGATTTTTCAGTGTGGCTTTGTTCAAAACTAGCTGAACATGACAAAGCATAGATGGTCCCCCAAGGAGCTACGTTCACTGTATATGCAGATAGAGACTACAAGGCGGTCCACTTGAAGAATAAACCCATTTTTACTATTGTCTGGCTTTGGACCCACCAGGCACTCAGCCCGGACTTGCATGCGCTTTGGATACACAGCCCGACTGGCCCGGCTCCCATGCAGGCCACTTGACTGATGGTCCATTTGAAGAATGAACCCAACTTTACTTGGAGTGACTCCCATCAAACAAGGAGTATATTTCCCAAACTGTGGTTCCCCACACCACTTAGAGTCTGTGACTCCTAGAGAGATTTAATTTCTTACTTCCTTTGGACTCCCATCAAACAAGGAGTATATTTTCCCATCCTGTGGCTCCCCACACCACTTAGAGTCTGCAACTCCTAGAGAGATTTTTCAAGTTGCGACCCACGTCTGGGTACCTACCTCATCACTGGCCAGGCACATGAGGCAAGTAGCAAATCACAGAAGAAATCCATAGAGGTGGACCTGGTTGCTAAAGATGGGGGGTGTTCCCACCTCCAGCTCCCACAGCCCATACCCGGCCATTTCTCTGGACAAACAAAAACTTAAACTTTGAAAATGTAGATTAAACGGTGGATGACCTGAAGCACCCCCTCTACAGCATTACTTGAAATCCATTAAAACTTTAGATTTTTGACTGCTCCATTTGTTTGTCCTAGTAAAATAGTCCTCCCAAATAGCAGTCCACATCCCAGCTTTCTTTATATTTCCAAACTGATGAAACAATTTGTTTGCCCCTTCAAATAGAGCAAAACACTCACCCTTTCATTGCAGGTGCCCCACAGGCGAAGTACCACTTCTTTCACTGTTATACCAGAACAGAAACTGTAAACAGGCAGCATTCTTCTGTAGTGGAAAATTAGGGGATTGTCCCTGGAATCCACAGAGGGACTTTTCTCTTCCACCACCCCCCCTCCAGAAGGAGTGGGCACTGAGACCTGGACAGCGGTCTCCACTACTTTAAACTGGACTCTAACTTTCTCCAAAGGAGGTAAACAGAAAAAACACTTCCTTCCTGCTTGGAGGTAAACAGACAACTTCCTTCTTGCTTTAAGACAAACAGAAGACTCCTTTGAAAACTCCCAAAGTTCTAACTCACTCCCTGTGCTGCAGATTCCAATGTGGCTTATGCAGCTGCGACAGTTCTATGGTGATGTCATCTCTCAAGTCTCAGCTGTGACTGAGAACAGAGTGAGACAGGGTGAAACCCATTTAACTGGAGTTTTACAAGCTGCCTTCCCTGCCTACCACTAGGTCTTACTGGGATTCTAGTAACCCCGGGTAACAAGGTGGTTACACTCACCCTTGACCAGGAAAATGACTGTCCCCAGTCATTATGCACCCGGCCTTAGGCCATCCCACCCTATGTGCTACCTGTGGAGGGTGGTGATCAGGCCCCCTCCTACCATGTGCAAGCACAGGCACGCAACACTAAGGGCCCAGAGGCCTATCAGACATATCAGCCTCTACTCTATCCACTTACTATGGACACCTAGTGACTCTGGTAGAACCATCCAGAGCATAGCCCTGATAGATCAGCACTGCAGTCCCTACGGCCGTTCAGGACCACAGCCTGTCTATCCCCCCTAACCCTCTAGGGAAAACCTATCTGCCTCTAACATAATATCCCAAACAAAAACAAAGCCCGGGGACCTCCCCGACCTTGGGCAACCTGCAACTACAATCATTAAAATACCAATTACTGCCTCCCTAACCCCCACAACCACACCTGTGGAAGGAAAAAGGGTTAACACAGTAACAATCATAGCAATAACAACACAGTACTTTAAATTCTACACAATAAAGCACTGACGAGAAACTCCGATGAGCCCCTCCTCCTCGTCTTGTCTTCTCTTCTGTCTTCCCAGGAACACCTGTAAGAAAAAGACAAAACAAAACACACTTCTAATCTGCATACACAGCCTACCTAAACAACAACCCCTACCATTAAAAAAAACACTGAACTATCCCAAAAAAGATTTTTTAGAAAAAGGTAGAAAACACAGTATTTACATTAGAGTACAATAATGACATTATTTACAATACACATTTGGGGGGATGGAATGCCCTAAAAGTCCCAACTAGTGACCACAAGGCCCGAAGGCTAGTCCAATAAAGAGTCTCTCCTGGGCCGGAGCCCCATGAAACACAGTTCTAAAAGGCCAAAGTCCCGAAGGGGAGAGTCTTTGCGGACAGTCACACATTTTTGAAGTCTGTAGTGTAGGGTGTGTACTGCAATGTCATAAAGATAGAAAAAGGGGTTTTGGACTTACCAGCCATTTGTAGTATATGAACTGCACCAACCTTGTCCCTGCCGAAGACTCTCCCTGGCAGCATTTCTTCTGATACAGCTGGGCGGACATCTTCGGGAAACCACAGGAGGGCACATCTGGAAACAGCTGGGCTGATGTCATCTCTGGAGAAGGAACCTTAGAACAGGAACAAAAAGAAAAACAGCTGGTCCGATGTCATCCGATTACCAGGCGATGAACAGGAAACAGCTGGGCTGGTGTCCTCTCTGGATCTGAAGTCATCTGGTGGGCCAGTAGATGGTTGCTGAACAAGACAGTACACTGTAGACTGATGAATGTGGAGCACCTAAGTCCTTGGTTATTCATATTGGCGGATCAATAAGGGCACTTCACAGTCTGATGTGGCAGTATTGACTACCACTGCTCGGCTCTCCATTTTGTAGGCACGGGCTTAATTACTGGGAGGTCCTTGCACTGAGGCCAATAGTACCGGGGGTCAGGGGCTTGAATTATTACCCCGTCTGGGCGAACATAACTCACACAGTGGGAGACTTCACGTCCCTCTCCGTCCACTATTCTCACTCTGTCCATAAACAGTGCCCTGCCTCCTCCACTGTGTATACTTTTCGTGGAACAGTCTATTCTTTACATGCTGGTTGGCCCCAGGATGCACATGTTTCATTGCTTCATCCAGATCCAGGATTTCCTGTAGTCCTCAATCTCCTCCCAGACTGTCCGAGGAAAGGTAGGAAAGGTCATACCATAGATTTCATTGGCCTTTCTAAGAACCAGTCTCTCCTCTTTACTTGCTTTGGTCAATCTGAGACTGCTGGCCTGGCTTGAGGGTGGCCAGTCCTGGTTCTGCCAGCTTCTCATCCTCAAAGAAATTAAAAATGGATCCCTGACTTCTTCTTCTTGTAAAGTCAGGGCAGTGGCATCACCACCTTCTTCAACACATTCCTCCGAGGCAAGATCTTGAGGCTGTGTACCCGTTCCTTTCTCACAAGGCCACATAGGTTCCCCCTCATCTTCCTCTTCATTGAGGATCTGAGTCCTGGAGTGAACAGTCGTTCTCACCCCTGAGACTATCCATTCATCACTAGGAGCAGAGGTCGACACCTCCCATTCAAAGGCCTCTCGCATCTCATCTTCACTTGCGAGACTTGGGCTAGGCCACCCCACCCAGGGGTCTATTGATGCTTTATCCGAACTTTCTTTCTGAGATCCAGCATCCAAAACTTCAACTTCAGATTCAGTCTCTAATTCTGCACCCTCTAGCTTTGTGCCACACTCCCCCGAGGGACCTTCTTCTACAGGCTCCGCCTGATGCTGTGTGCTGCCAACTGCAGATTCCTGAATTTTTGTCCATGTGGGAGCCAAACGAATTGGAGGCACTTTATACAAGCCATATTTTTGTAGACATCCGGCACAGTGAGGAATCATGAAGACATCCCTTCCAGCACTCAAGCATATCTGGCATACACGCACTGGATAATTAGGAATTGCCACATCAGGAGGCAGTTGCCCTCCATAGCACCACTTTTCAATATCTCTCAGTCTATTTACTGCTGCTGTTACTGCAACTCAGGCATGATCCGGGTAACGAGCTGGTCCTGAGGCCATAACTGCAGAAAAAATAAACAGAAGTTCACTGTAACTGAAAGTCCCACTTTAATGAACACACTCTGTAGCTTTAAAATGGCTCCTCTGCTGCTGTGTTTACTTTACTACCCCACCCTGTAATGGCGGTGGCAGCACTCCTGTGCATCAACATTTAGAATCTGGGTCAAGCCACTGCGCACCCGATTTACATCAGCTACTGATAACTTTTACTCAAACTGCACAACTTGCTCTGATCTGTCTTTTCACACATTTACAGGATTTTCCTTGGACTTTTCACATGCTGGCAACATTCTTTTAATTTACAGTCCCTTAAAACTTCAGGTTTCAGCACAGGATTGCCTGCTTCTACTAGTGTTGCACTTTTTTACAACCCACAGTCTCTCTCTGGCTGCAAACTTTAAACTGAGGCTACTTTCATTGCTATGCACACATTCAATGGCTTTACAGACTTGCACTTGCTGGCAGGACATCACACAGTCGCTACTTGCAAAGCGACTATACTGCAGCACACACATTTTATATGGCATTACTGAAAATCACTGTTTGAGCAGTTTTAAATTGTTTACTCACTGTTATTTGTAGCAACTTGCTGCGATGGGATAAAATGGCCTGCAGCCAGATTTCGAAGGCCTCGGAATGCAAATGGGCGGGCAGTCTCCGCAATCGTCGTTTTAACCACAAAATTCACTAATTCCACGATCGATTTGCGGGTTGAGCCCGATTTTAAACTAAAAAGTCACTTTTTGAACTGTTTCACAGCGCTTTGAATCCTCGCGATGCTCCTCCACTGCCAGTACACGCACTACTCTCTGTCTCCCTCTCAAATGCTGAGGCAGTCTCAGAAGAGCTGGCTGAGGGGCGGGACTAATGGCAAACTGACCAACCACACGACACCATGCAAATGAGCCTCTTCTTCCTCGCGAGGGCTCCTCTCCTCATGGTGATCATTGAGCAGGCAAATCTAAACTTAAAATGCACTTTTTTTTTTTAACTGACTCCACGGCGGGAGCCCATTTCAACCATATAACATTGCCATTAACTCTGCAGTCTCTAGCTTTGCACAGAAAGCCTTTCCAACGTCCAGGGCATAATTTCTCTTTTGCTACCCCTAGTCTTCCACACTTTCCTTCACAGAATTTATTTTAAAAGCATTTCAAACGTCCAGGGCATAATTTCTCTGTTGCTACCCCTAGTTTTCCACACTTTTCTTCACAGAATTTACTTTAAAAGCTGACAAAAATGCTGTAAACAATTTTGATGATACAGGACAAGGGCACACTCTTTGGCTTTACAGCTCCTTGGTAAACAGTTGGCATTTTTTAAACAGCAGCACAAGATTCACAGCACACAGCAACACACTAGGGAAATTGCTTCAACTTTTTTGGGCTACCGACTGCCAGATAGCCAAAACGCTAGCCTACTTGCCCAAGCACCTTCCTTCCCGAACAAATCCAAAGCGGCGCCTCCATTTTTGTAACCCCTCATCCCTGACTTTTTACTAAAATGACAGGTGGCATGCTGTTGGCGTTGGCAGCAATACCTGGTAGGAACCTGGGTTCGGGGAGGATGAGGTTACCTGGCACAAGGGACCTAGGTTTGGCTACTCTGCACAGGGGCACCCAAGTAAATCCAACTATCCAACTACAGGAAGCAATAACTGTAATGTCCAGAACCAGGATTGGGATTTTTCAGTGTGGCTTTATTCAAAACTAGCTGAACATGACAAATCATAGATGGTCCCCCAAGGGGCTACATTCACTGTATATGCAGATAGAGACTACAAGGTGGTCCACTTGAAGAATGAACCCATTTTTTACTATTGTCTGGCTCTGGAACCACCAGGCACTCAGCCCGGACTTGCATGCGCTTTGGATACACAGCCCGACTGGCCCAGCTCCCCTGCCGGCCACTTGACTGATGGTCCATTTGAAGAATGACCCCAACTTTACTTGGAGGACTCCCATCAAACAAGGAGTATATTTCCCAAACTGTGGCTCCCCACACCACGTAGAGTCTGTGACTCCTAGAGAGATTTTCCAAGTTGCGACCCACGTCTGGGTACCTACCTCATCACTGGCCAGGTGCATGAGGCAAGTAGAAAATCACAGAAGAAATCCGTAGAGGTGGACCTGGTTACTAAAGATGGGGGGTGTTCCCACCTCCAGCTCCCACAGCCCATACCCAGCCATTTCTCTGGACAAACAAAAACTTAAACTTTGAAAATGTAGATTAAACTGTGGATGATCTGAAGCACCCCCTCTACAGCATTACTTGAATTCCATTAAAACTTTAGATTTTTTGACTGCTCCATTTGTTTGTCCTAGTAAAATAGTCCTCCCAAATAGCAGTCCACATCTCAGCTTTCTTTATATTCCAAACTGATGAAACAATTTGTTCGCCCCTTCAAATAGAGCAAAACACTCACCCTTTCGTTGCAGGTGCCCCACAGGCGAAGTACCACTTCTTTCACTGTTATGCCAGAACAGAAACTGTAAACAGGCAGCTTTCTTCTGTAGTGGAAAATTAGTGGATTGCCCCTGGAATCCACAGAGGCACTTTTCTCTTCCACCACCACCCCCAGAAGGAGGGGGCACTGAGACCTGGACAGCGGTCTCCACCACTTTAAACTGGACTCTAACTTTCTCCCAAGGAGATAAACAGAAAAAACACTTCCTTCCTGCTTGGAGGTAAACAGACAACTTCCTTCTTGCTTTAAGACAAACAGAAGACTCCTTTGAAAACTCCCAAAGTTCTAACTCACTTCCTGTGCTGCAGATTCCAATGTGGCTTATGCAGCTGCGACAGTTCTATGGCGATGTCATCTCTCAAGTCTCAGCTGTGACTGAGAACAGAGTGAGACAGGGTGAAACCCATTTAACTGGAGTTTCACAAGCTGCCTTCCCTGCCTACCACTAGGTCTTACTGGGATTCTAGTAACCCCGGGTAACAAGGGGGTTACATCTGCTTCAACTTTGAACCATCTTTTTATTTCTCCAATACAGGGGCTAGAACTAAGTGGTCTAAGATAAGTTGGCAATGAGTTCCGCATATTGGGACCTACAGTAAATAAAAAAATGTGCTCTACCCAAATCTGTCCTTCTTCTGGGCAATTCATATTCCATACCCTCTGCAGAGTGTAGGCCTCCTCTAGTTGTCCTAACCTGAAGTTCATCGATAATATATTCAGGTACTTTACCCCTAACTGAATTAACCATGTAGATCAAAGCATGGAAAGACCTTCTATCTTTTGGATACATCCAATTCAAAGACTGATATAGCTCTCTTCTATGTGTTCTCTTAGATACATTCAAAATAAACCTTGCTCCTTTATTAAAAAGAACATCTATTTTAGCTAACTGGGTTGAAGTTGGCCCTATATAAACAATATCCCCATAATCCAAAAAAGGTATCAATGTGATTGTAGCTACGTGCTTCCTCACTCTTTCATCCATACAGTTTCTAATTCTGTATAGTGCATCCAAACGTCCAAAGACAGCCAATTTAATTTACTTAGCAATAAACAATGATGAGTGCAATAATTCCCCCTTAATACATATTTAGACACTTGAAAATAAGTTTTATCCAACTTAGCCAAAAGTGTTTTGCTGGCATTTCTATGTATCCGTTCGCCACATCTTAACATTAGGTTAATTAACTGTTGGCCAGTTTCTTCCTATCTGTTAATGATAATATTTTGAAGAACACGAACAGAAACATCATTGACATTATGGTCCTTGGAGGTAAAATGGGTTCTGTTATAAGCTTTGGGACCTGATAGGGAGGAGTTGTTAGGCGTATGGGAGGCCGCCTTGTACCAGGAGATTCTTCAGATTGGGTTGTCTGTGGTGGAAGGCAGTTGGTAGTTCTGTAAAGGACATTTTGATACTAGGATACATTTGCGGTATCAAAAAGTTCCTAGTAATGGTCCTGTAAAGTGAAAGGGTTTTAGCACCAGTAGATTGTGCTGTTGTTGTTACATGAAAGTATCTGTCCTGTAAGTGTCAAAGTTATGAAACATAGAAACATAGACTTTGACAGCAGATAAGGACCGCTTGGCCCACCTAGTCTGCCCATTTCCCTACCTACAGGATATGCTGCAGATCCTAGTTAACCAACAACCTAATTCGTCCTACCCCCCCACAAGAATTTCCTTATGTCTGTGCCATGCATTATTGAATTCTCCCACAGTTGTAGACCCTACAAACTCCTCAGGAAGGCTGTTCCATGCGTCCATCACCCTCTCTGTGCAAAAATATTTCCTCACATTGCCCCTGAGCCGTTCCCCCAATCTTAAAATTGTGTCCCCTTGTTCTTGCAAATCTCTTCTTCTGAAAGATGCTACCCTCTTGGAATTTGTTGATTCCCTTGAGGTAATTGAAAGTTTCTATCATGTCTCCCTCTCCCTCATTTCCTCAAGGGAATGCATATTAAGCTCCTTTAGTCTCTCTTCGTGTGGCTTCTGTTGCAGACCTTGCACCATTTTAGTTGCCCTCCTCTAGACTGCCTCCATCTTGTCTATGTCTTTGTGGAGATGGGTTCTTCAGAACTGCATGAACTACTCCAGATGGGATCTCACCAACTGTCTGTACAGAGGGATAACAGCTTCTTGTTTTCTGTTGGTGATGCCTCTCCCTGTACATCCCAGTATCCACCTAGCCCTCCCTACTGCCGTCTCACATTGCTCTAACCTTAAGGTCATCTGATATGACTACCCCCAGGTCCCTTTCCATTTTTGTTGTTGTTACTACCTCCCTCCATTGTGTAATCTTCCCCTGGGTTTTTGTTTCCCAGGTGCATTATTTTGCACTTCTTTGCATTGAATCCAAGCTGCCATATTTCTGACCATTCCTCCAACCTTTCCAAGTCCCTTCTCATCCTTTCCATGCCTCCTTGTGTATTAACCCTGTTGCAGATCTTTGCGCCATCTGCAATGAGGCATACTTTTCCTTCCAGTCCCTCTGCAATGTCACTTATAAAGACATTAAAAAGGACTGGACCCAGTACTGAACCCTGTGGTACCCCACTAGTAACCCCTCTTTCTTCAGAGTGGACTCCATTTACAATTACCGTCTGTGTCCTGTTGTCTAGCCAATGTTTACCCAGGCTACCACCCTGTGCAACTGTGTCAAATGCCTTACTAAAGTCTAGGTAAGCCATGTCCACAGCCCTTCCCTGCTCTACTACTTTGGTAACCCAGTCAAAGAAATCAATTAGATTCATCTAATATGACCTTCCTGCTGTGAACCCATGCTGCCTTGGGTTCTGTGCCCAACTGGCCTCTAGCTACTCAACAATTCTTTCCTTCAGAAGTGATTCCATCACATTCCCTATCACAGAGGTCAAACTAACAGGTCTGTAGTTTCCTGCCTCTGTCTTGCTCCCACTTTTGTGAAGGCAAATCACATCCACCTTCCTCCAGTCCTCAGGTACCACATTCTCCCATGATTTGTTAAAAAGGGTAGTGGTGTCACTAGTTCTCCCCTTAATTCTTTTAGAATTCTGGGGTGAATTCCATCAGGCCCCATTGCTTTGTCCACCTTCAGTTTTAGGTGTTCTTTCAGAACCATTTCTTCTGTGAAAGGACTGGGCTCGACCCCCCTATCCAGTGTGCTTCTGTTAATTGGATTAGGCACATCCCCCTCCTCCTCTTTTGTGAATTCTGAGCAGAAGTATTCATTCAGTATCCCTGTATTTTCACTGTCCTTCTCTGCCCACCCACTGTCCATTCTAGTCAGCCTCACTATCCCTCCCTTTGTCTTTCTACGCACCCTGATGCACCTATAAAAGGTTTTGTCCCCCTTCTTAACCAAGTTGGCTATCTTTTCCTCAGTTTGGGCCTTTGCTATTCTGACTTACCTCCCTGCTTCCTTCTGCCTTAACTGGTACAGTTCTCTGT
Organism: Neoceratodus forsteri; assembly: GCA_016271365.2. NCBI lineage: Eukaryota > Metazoa > Chordata > Ceratodontiformes > Ceratodontidae > Neoceratodus > Neoceratodus forsteri. The sequence goes on from JADMNL010000023.1 coordinate 348,689,370, forward strand.
CCTGCTCCTTCTGTGTCTCCTTATACTTCTTAAATGCTATCTTTTTCTCTCTAACCTTCCCTGCCACCTCTTTCAAGAACCATAGTGGCTTTTTCATTTGTTTTGATTTGTTTATTTGCTTCACACAAAAGCTTGATGCCTCTGTGATGGCAGTTTTGATGTTTCCCCATTGTTGCTCCACCCCTCCTTCTAGCCTGTTTGCTAGTGTTTTTCTAAGGCACTCTCCCATCTTGCCAAAGTCATCCCTCCTGAAGTCCAGTACCCTCACTTTTGTATGGCTTGACTCTGTAGCTGAGGTTATCATAAACCACACTGTTTGGTGGTCACTTGCTCCCAGATGGCTACCCATTTCTAGAACTGAGATCCTGTCACTGTCCCCATTTGACAGTACCAGGTCTAAGATTACTCCCTCATGAGTGGGTCCCAAAACTCACTGTCTGAGGCATGCCACCTGTAGGGCATCGAGAAAGACCCTGTTCTTGGATGTGGCTGCAGCAAAGGAGCTCCAGTTAATATGTGGCATATTTAGGTCCCCCATCAACAGTATCTCCCCTTTCTCTGCTATCCTAAGGATGCCTTCTATTATAACCTTGTCCATTCTCTTCCCCTGAGATGTGGGTCTGTATACAACCCCTGTGCGGATTGTGGTTCCATTTCCAGTCTCTAAGGTGACCCACAGTGCCTCCTCTCCTTCTTGTTTACTCTTTTGTTCCACTGCTTTTATCCCTTCCCTTACATAGAGAGCTGCTCCTCCCCCTCTTCTCCCCTCCCTATCTCTCCTGTAGGTTGTGTACCCTGGTATGTTAACGTCCCAGTCATGGTTCTCTGTGTACCATGTTTCTGTGACTGCTACGATAGCCAGGCATTCCTCTTCCATTAAGACCACCAGTTCAGGGAGCTTGTTGCCTAGACTATGGGCATTGGTACTCATTACCCTCCATTTTATGATGGCCTTACCCTTTTTTGCCCCATCCCTGTCCTTACTGCCTTTGTTATTTTCTCCATTTACCCCTGCCCTTCTCCCTATTGAAATCTCTATATTGGTGTTTACCTTACTTACTACCCTGATTTTTTTGGGGGAGGATAGGATTTCCCTGCTCCTTCCCAGTGCCTCCCCCCTTGGCTAGTTTAACTGCTTGCCAATGAAGCATTTAAACCTATCACCTAGAATCCTGGTTTTCCTTCTGGACAGATGCAGCCCATCATGCCGGTATAGGCCTGCATCACTCCAAGTGGACCCCCAGTCCCCAATGAGGCCAAATCCCTGAACTCTGCACCAGTTTTTCAACCACTTATTGAATCCCATGGTGTGGAGCACCCTAGCCTCACCCATGCCATAGACAGGCAGCACCTTCAAGAAGGTTATCATGTGTGCTACTTTTCTAAGGCCCCTCCACAACTCCACAAAATCTTCCTGAACTGCTCTGATCCCTTTCTTAGCCAGGTCATTTATCCCTAGGTGTAAATGACATCCAGCTCCCTCCCCCTGTGCAACTGCTCCCGCGATCCTGAGGATTCGCTCCCTGTCCCTCCAAGCCATGGCACCAGGCAGGCACCTTAACTCCCTCTCCCCCAACAATGGAGTTCCCCACCAGGAGTTGTTTCCTTCCCCTGTGGGGTCCCATGCCACCCTCCTGTGGGTCTGCTTTGTGGAGGTTCCCAGCATCCTCCTTGTTCTCCACTGTGGGTGCCTCCATATAAGAACCACACTTTGCCAGAATGGCATATGAATTGTGGAGAGGTACAACTGGAGGGATGCACCTCTGTTCCACTACCCTCACCCTCCCTGAGCCCACTGTGGTCCAACCACTCCTCTTTCTTGGCAACCTCTGAGGCAATGGCAGTGGCCCCGGTGGCCCCTGTGTGGAAGAGGAGGTCCCCCAAATCCTGGCAAACTCAGCCTGGAGATGAGAAACCTCCTCCCTCACCTCAGAGAAGATTCTGTAGATGGGACAACACCGCATCCTCCAGAATGTCTCCCAGAAGACTGCTGCTCCACAGCCACTGCACTGCACCACTCCCCTCATGTCTTATTTCTGGCCCCATAACTGTTGTTTTGAATATTTACTCTTCCCTCTGTTTGTTTATTTATATATTTGCTGTTTGTTTTGTTTTTTCTCCCTACTTACTTACTGCCTATGTGCCCTTTAAGCTCCTGATCTTCCTGTTCTGAGACAAGAAGTTCCTATATTTCTCCATAGTCTCCTTACTTGCTCAGAGTCAGACCTCCAGCAGCTAGGAGGGATGGGGAACTGCTCTTTTCCTTCTAGGATGGTGAGTCTTTTGTGGCTCTGTGATCACTTACTTCCTGTTCCCAAACAGGAAGTTCCTGTTGTCAGTCAAATCCTGTGCCTATAAATGTAGAACTAGCTTGGGAGAGGGAAGGAGGGCAATATAGCCCCAGTAGAGAAGTATAGTTATAACAGCAGCTTCTTCCTCTTGGTGTTCTCTGCTTGTTCTCTGGCAGAAGCTATCTAGGACAGTTTTTAAATCTGTCTTTAACCTGGCTTCCTTCTAGCTAAACCACTCCCCCTACTTAACAGCTCTTTCTACACTTAGTTAATTGCACAGGTGACAATTCCCTTCAGCCACCCGAGACAAACACCCAGATAACTGCACAGATAACAATTCACTTCAGCCAACTCAGACAAGCACACTAACTTTTTGTTTTGTTTTGTTTTAACCCTAAGTTGAAGGTCCCCATAGTAGAGTTCTAGTTCTTTAGTCCCAGTAGACAAGTATAGGTATAACAGCAGCTCCTTCATTTTGGTGTTCTCTGTCTAATCTCTGGCAAAAGTTATCTAGGGCAGTTTTTAAATCTTCTTTAACCTGGCTTTCTTTTAGCTAAGCCACTCCCCCTACTTAACAGTTCTTTCTACACTTAGTTAATTGCACGGGTAACAATTCCCTTCAGCCATGAGGCATGTTACTGACACAAGAGACTGTTCTGTGGCTATGAATCCCCTGTTAATTAAAAACTTGCGTTATTTCAGCCTGCTCAGCAAAATCACTGTGCTGGATTCAGAAAGGAAGATGCAGTCCGTGCCATGGCACAGGATGCATCGAGAAATGTTGCGGCCAAGGCAGTGCTCTAGATTTAGTTCCAAGTCGCAATTGCACCAATGCAAGTAACAAGGATGCAAGTCGCAGGCTGCGACCTATAAAAGCATGCAAACAGCACACATGATGAAGAACGCAGGTGCAGAATGATGCCGCAACCGACAGCGGGAGGTGGAAGGAGAAAGTCACAAACAAGCATGGAGCAAGAGCCCCAAGGCAAAAGGGGCAAGAGAAAGAAGAAAAGCAGAAGACCACATGGTAGTGGGGATCCCACACAGGGCAATGTGGGCAAGAAAAAGAAGAAACACAGCAGGACACAAGGCAGAGATGAACACACACAAGGCAATGGGGGCAAGAAGAGGAGGAAAATAAACTTCACCCAGAAGGAGACTGACACCCTGATCCAGGAGGTAGATGCCCATGCAGCCATCCTATGTGCCAGAGGTGGCAGCAAGGCCACCAGAGACAAACAGAAGAAGCAGTGGGAGGACATTGCCAAGCATGTCAATGCTGTGGCATGTGCAAAGAGGACCATCAGGGTGCTGCAGAAGCACTATAATGATAGGAAGCGCAGGACAAAACAGAAGTTGGCAGAGAACCACAGAAGTGCCCTAGCCACTGGTGAAGGAGCGAGCCAAGAGGTACCCCTAACAAGCCAGAAGGAGATGATAGCAGCCCACATAAGCAACCAGACTGTACATGAAGTCAGTGGACTGGACACATACAGCATGCGGAGTGGGACAGGCAGGTGTTGTATGTGAGTGGTAGCGTTATGTGATGTCAGTCCCAGGAAGATAAGGCGTGTGTGCCATGGTGCGGCATTGGTGCATGGGTGTCAGATCCCACAACAGTGCAGCACCTAGTAACAGAGCACTGGCCAGAACATACCACAGGAAAGGGCCACAATACATAGCACTGTCAGGAATGAAACAAAAATGTGTATACAATATGTGGGCCCCACATAGGAGTAGTAAATGATGAACACCGAGTCAGAAGAGCAGGAACAGAGATAAGATGAATACCAGTGAGTGAGAGACCAGTGCCAAAGAGGGCCAACCGTACAAGGGTAACAGAGTGAGTGATGAAGAATGCTGCTATCAAACTAGTGCAATGATGTCAGACAAATGTGGCCGCAAACAGCGGAAGCAGTAAGAGGAACAGCAGTAAACCTGTGAGCAGCAAAGGTACATGTGAGTGTGATTGCCACAGCACCATGTGGAATACACAGCAGGTGAGAGGTAGGTAGGTGGCATGGTAGAATGAACCCATGACAGTACAGCTGCAGTGATGTGGCACAGAGGGCCACCATGTGCACGGCAAGAAATGGCTGCCACAGACGATAGCCAGCAGATAAGTGGTGTTACTGTGTGTAGAACCATAGGAGTGAGAGGAATGACCTGCACAGCTGTGAATGAATGCAGCTGGGCACCACACACCATGCCGTGTGTCCTGGGGGGGGCATGCACCAGCACAGCAGTTCCGTCCACAACTCTGGGCTGCACCACCAGTGCTGGCACACACATCGGGCACATGTCACAGTGGTGGCAGGTTGCATGTGACATAGAAATGTGTAGAATCATGCATCATAGCTACAGGACTTGGGGGGCAGGGTACTGTATGGGGGGCAGAGATCTGGAGATAATGGAACAAGAAAGGGACCTAGGTATCACTGTATCGGGGGACCTGAAGGTGGAAAGGCAGTGTGGGAGGGCAGTGGCTAGGGGAAGTGGAATGCTGGGATGCATCGGAAGGGGGATCACCAGTAGAAATAGGGAGGTCAGAGAACCCTTGTGCAGCCATCTGGTTAGACCGCACATGGAGTATGGAGTCCAGTCCTGGAGGCCACACCCCTAAAAGGATGTGGAGAGGCTGGACCGGGCTCAGGGGAGAGTGACAATGATGGTAAAAGGGTATGCTACCAATCCTATGAAGAAAGGTTGAGAGATCTGAACACATACTCCCTGGAACAGAGGAGGGAGGGGGGGACAAGATTGAGACCGGCTAGCACCATAAAGGTATAAACAGGGTGCCAGTGGAAAGCATCCTCCAGATGGAAGGCAATCAGTGGACGAGGAGGCATGGCCTGCAGGTGGAGGGGGGCAGTTCAGGGGGAGCTGTAGGAAATACTATGTCACAGAGAGAGTGGTGGAACAGTGAAACAGACTACCGGAGGTGGTCATTGGAGAAGAAACAGTGGACAGAGCCAAAGGGGCATGGGACAACCACAGGGGAGTATTACAGGTGGAGGGTGCAGGTCCAGGCAGATAACTGCACAAATGGGCTGACATGGTGGGCCATGTCGGTCCTATTCAGCCGACACTTGTCTATGAAACAATGAATCTATGTACAACATGACCATGCAACGTCCTGGTGGAAAGCCTTTGTGCCTGTACCATGGAGCACACGCAGGCGACACAATGGCAACTGCGGGACCACAGGTCCCCTGACAAGGAAGAGCAGGGAACAGTGTGCAGTGGGTAATGCCTGTGAACTGTAATGGGACACACAGGACTACAAGAAAGGCAGCTCAGGAGGACATGTGCAAAGGGGTTATGCATGATGAGGATGGAGGACAGGCACCATCATGCATGCCACATGCACTACAGTGGCATGCAGGTGACACACTGTGCCATGACAGTGCATGGGCTTGCACAAGTCCAACCAGAGCACAAGGTGAGGCACACATTGAGACCACACAGAGGTGAAGTGGGGGGGACAGGTCCGGCAGCACATGGACAGAGACACATGCGTGTGGACAGTGACGGGTACCTGAGTGTGAACGGCACAGCACACTGTGGGCCAGTGACTACCAGAGCAGCAGTTGCTCAGGGTCCCAACAGTAGGGGACAGAGCATGCTGGCCTGGCACACCTCGACCCAACCATCATGCCCCTGTGGAGGTGTGAGGGAGAGACAATGCAGGTAAAAGATGGTGAACCCAGGCAGCAAGACAGTATGTGGCGAGCAAAGCAGACCACCACATGTGGAGAACACATGACCCACACAATACACATGCCAGGCACAGCTGCAAGTGGCAGACACAGATGCTGTGGGCTGCAGCTGCATGCATGGCACACCATAGCCACAACATGCAATGTTGCATTGCACATGTATGCACAGACACAAACGGAAAGGCAAGGTAGTGATGTAGCAGTGCCAATGGGGACAATGCCAATGGGGTCATAGTGGTACAGACAGTAGCCACATTGGATACAGACACCGTGAGCAACAATAGGAATGTAGGCATGCAAGGACAGCCAGGTGCAAGTGCCCATGACCAGCGCTGACACGTGTACAAACATGGTGTGTGTAGCAGCAGGTGCACTGTACAGGACAAATGCATAGCGGAGCTACACACGACATGCAGCATGTAGACACATACAGGTGCCTGGGCCAGTGGCCTATATGCCATGTGTAGGAAGGAGCCATGTCAATGGTGGTGTGATGCTATGCACAGCTGACAGCTAATGTCCATGTGTGCGTGCACGGTATGCGGATATCCAAGCTGACCCATGCCAACACGCAAGGCATGCCATGCACAACAGACACCACAGCAGTGCCACTGTACAGATCCACTTTTCTGGCAGTGGGATGGTGGTAAAACCTAGGGACCTGAGCAACAAGCTGTGAACATGTACTGCACACCCAGCAGGCCAGACTTAGGTCAGACCCACACAGCCCCTTCCTGCATGCTGTATGACCATGAGCATGTCACACAGATGACCAGTGCACCCAGGCTGCCCCTGCCAACATGCACATGTGAGATGCGGGCCCTCCCCGCTAACCTATGATGGCAATACACTGGAACATCATGTGGACAATGGTGCAGGGGCCACACAGTGCTGTTGGTATGCAGCTGGACCACAGAGACACACACACACACACACACACACACACTCACCTGCCGCTGTGGAGGCCATTGTACCACACAGGACAGCACACCCATGTCCATGGGATGGTACAGGGTGGGACAACAGACAGGCATGTGCAACACTACAGCGGGCAACAGCACCAGAATACATGGCCGGCCTGCAGGTACACTCTGTACCACAACCTTGTCACACCCACCTGTGACTGTGGGCCTGCCCACCACACCCATGTCCCACCATGAACAAGTCCACTGTCATCAACCCTGTCACACACTGCTGCACTCATGAGGCATACACACAGATGATAACCACTGTACACAGACACCACCTAGTAGTGGGATAGAAGACATGCTATGGTGCCATACACACTGTGCTAGCTGCACCAGCTGTGGGGCACTGCCATTGGCACAGTATAGCCTGGACAGGTGTTAGGCCATCAACAGGGGTGGCACATGTCAGGGCCACTGGTACACATGTCCATGCCATGTACAGGGTGAAGCATGGCTGCCACTGGTACCCTATGTGGTATGGGTGTCCACACCTGCAACACACTTGTCTGGACATGCCTGCGGAGGTGTGACTATCTGACAGCCCATCTGGGCGATGGGCAGGACCAGTGCTGGGCACAGGCATCCACAGCCAGCGTCACAGTGCACAAGCAACAGTAAGGCTGTGCCTGACAACGATGCATGTGTTGGCGGGTCCTGCTCTGTGACAGTGTTCCAGTGCAGGCACATGGGTCTTGGAACATGTGCCCCATGAATGGAGGAACACCTGTACCATTGGTCAGCTGTGTATGGTGGCACAACACTTCATATGTGCAGCACAGGTACAGATGGAGACATGTGCAGTGGCTGCCTAGACTGGCATGCACATCACAGCACCCCCACAGGTCATGGCACACACCTACAGTTGTCGAGGCCCATGCAAGGGCACCACCACATAGGCTATGTCAATACCCTACAGTGGCACACCTGGGCAACACTGCAGCAGTAATGCTACCCTGACAGCACAATGTACTACACAGAGAGTGAACATGCAACAGCAGTTTATTGAAACGACTGGGTGTGGGTACAAACAAGTGTACAGAACAGGCACACGTGCATGATATGTACATGGTACTAAGAATACAAACACATGTGCAATGCCTGCCTGAAGGAGACTAAAACCATGTAAAAGCATTAACATTTAAAATGTATCACTGTACGAACACGCATGCAGGTACCATGCCTAATGCACAACCCTGATGTGTACAACTGACCTCTGCAACATGCATGGCTCAGTGTTGTTATGCAGCAATGGCCAGGGAACTGCCACATGGAGCATTATATGGGGTATTGGGACTGTCTGACAGTCACAGTGGGATGTGCTGCACATCAACAGTGTGACCCGCTATGCAGCACATGGCACAGGAGTGTGTGTGTTGAGTGCTGGTACTGAGCCCACACTACAGTGTCTGGAGCTGTCACACAGCGGCCATCATTGCATGCAGTGCACCATGTAGGCCCTCCACATGATGCATACGTTCTGCTATGTGGCCCTACAGTACCTGTAATGCTGCATTCTGCTGTGCAATGGTGCCTGGGGCCTGCTGTTCCACACCCTCCAACATCACCCTCTGTTGGGCCTCCACACCACAGGGCTGCTTAGGTTGAGCCCTGTCCACCCCACCCTCCTCCCCTGCACCCATTGCAGACACCACACCTGCGGCCTGATCACCCTGCGCCACATATGCCACTGGCAGCCCTATCCCTTCCTGTTGGCCTGCTATGGCAGGCACATCCTCATCCAGGACCTGCACCTTCTGAGCAGCCCCCTGGTTGCTATCATGGACAACAGGCTCCACACCCACCTGCACACCTACAGCTGCTGCCCCCTCATCAGCACCCTCTGTGGCCACACCCTTATGGACATTGCCTCCTACTGTGCCTTGGCCAGCATCCATATGTTGTGGTGTGTCGTGTGTGGCCATTGTGGCACTAGCATTATCAGCGTCAGGCACATGGTGCCCTGGTGCAGTGTCCATGTCAGTGTCCACAGCTGCTGGTTCCTCCTCCTGGCCTTCACTGTTGCCACTGGACTGCTCAACGTCTGTCGGTGGTAGTGGGTATGCATGCCTATGCAGTCATCTCGACCGGGACCTCTACTCCTGTGCCTCAGCCCTCTTCATGCGATCTATGGCCTGGAATATGCTGCATGCCTATGGTGTGTCTTGCACCATCCCCATCCCGCTGTTGCACCATCCACCTGTTGGGATAGGGAGCACATGTGTAGTACCATGCCATTGTGAGGCCACATGTCCACTAGATAAGTGACTGCATCGTGTACTGCAGTGCCAACCAGTCCACTGTCATCTGTCTCTGTCCTGTGCTGTGTCAGCTGTGCTGCCCTTGCAGGGATACAATGACAATCATACAGACACATAGTGGCATACGGCCCTCTTGACAACAGTGCATGCCCCATTGTGTTGCTGTACCAACTTGGCACAGCCTTCCCCTTGCACCTGCCCTGCCTAGTATCCCCTCACACCTGCTCCCAGCACCCCGTACACAGGCTGTGGTCTTCCAGTCCACCACCACCTGTGGTACAGTGTTCCACCCATCCCCCCCATTGCCCTGCATATGCCCCTTCACCTCCCCATAGCACCACATTGCACACGTCATAGAACATTCCCTCCCAGAGCACACCCTCTCAGGGGGCCAGGCAGCCCCTCTGTCTGTGTCCTGGCATTCCCATATACACATATGTGGCTTTCATTGTGATCCACCCTATCCTCCTTCTCATCAGGGTGGTATATGGATACTGACCCCTACCTTCCCTTGTCCAGCATTTTCCCCATCCCTGGCTGTGCAGTGTGTGTTGGGACTGCACCCACTCCACCACTCTTAGGTCCATACTGTGTGGAGTGTGCCACTACTGCACACATTCACCATCCATGGCTTGCCTGGTGGCACAGTTCCAGAGGGCTATAGCATGACCCCAGGAGGATGGTTCCCATGCTATGCACCCCAGCGGCATGTTGGCCCATACAGCCACTGTCCTACAGTGTGCAGTGTGGTACATGCCCCGTGTGTATGTGCACGTAGCCCATACAGATGGTTCTCATGCTACACACCCTGGCGGCATGTTGGCCCATACAGCCACTGTCCTACAGTGTGCAGTGTGGTACATGCCCCGGGTGTATGTGCACGTAGCCCATACCCTTCCCTGTGCATGCTATACACATGCCTCCCAGATGACTGTCCTACTACTGGTGCCTTGCACACAACAGCATGCATAGGGATCCCTAGACAGTGGACACTATTTGCCATGACACAACACTGATGCACTGTAGCCATGTTGTCCTGCAGCCACCCACAGCCCTCTATGCCATCAGCCACCACCATGTCTGTGCTGTCTGCACACAGATGGCAACCCCCATGTGGGTGGCAGCTCTGTGCTGCACAACGAATATTGCCCAAAGCACAGATGCCTGTGTGACCTTTCCCCCCAAAGCCATCATGGTTGGGCATTGACACCCAACATCACACACATCCGCTGACTCTGGGAACAGTGTGATGTATGCCACCAGCCATATGGCACTCCCCCATGGATCCTGTCAGTCAGCACTGCCTCCCAGCAGTCATTGAGCCATCCGGGATGCTGACCGGTGGATACAGGGCATACACCATGTGCCTTGGCCAGTCCCCAGTGTACCCACATGTACCTTTTTGTAAGTGACATTGCAGAGGGACTTGAAGGAAAAGTATGTCTCTTTGCAGATGACACAAAGATCTGCAACAGAGTTGATGCACAAGGTGGGGTGTAAAGGATGAGAAGGGACTTGGCAAGGTTAGAGGAATGGTCAAAATGTATGGCAGCTTAGATTTAATGCTAGAAGTGCAAGGTAATGCACCAGGAAACAAAAACCCAGGGAAGAGTACACAATGGGGGATGAGATACTAACAACAACAAAAATGGAAGGGACCTGGGGTAGTATATCAGATGACTTAAAGGTGGGCAAGCAATGTGAGAGGGCAGTAAGGAGGGCTGGGGGGATACTGGGATGCATAGGGAGAAGCATCACCAGTAGAAAACAGGAAGTTGTTATCCCTCTGTACAGACAGCTGGTGAGACCCCATCTGGAGTACTGTGTGCAGTTCTGGAGACCCAATCTCCGCAAGGACATAGACAAGATGGAAGCTGTCCAGAGGAGGCAACTAAAATGGTGCAGGGTCTGCACCAGAAGACATATGAAGAGAGACTAAAGGAGCTTAATATGTATAGCCTCGAGGAAAGGAGGGAGGGGGACATGATAGAAACGTTCAAGTACCTCAAGGGAATCAACAAAGTCCAAGAGGGCAGGATCTTTCAAAAAGTGTGCAAGAACAAGGGGCACAATTTGAAGATGGGGGGTGGCTCAGAGGTAATGTAAGGAGTATTTTTTTTCACAGAGGGTTGTGGATGCATGGGCAGCCTTCCAGGAGGCTGTGGAGTCAAAATAGTGGTTGAATTCAAGCATGCATGGGACAGCCATAAGGCAATTCTAGGGGGTTGGGGTAGAAAGAAGTAGACTGCTGGTTAACTAGGATCTGCAGCTTATCCATTAGGTAGGGAAATGGGCAGACTGGGTGGGCCAAGCGGTCCTTATCTGCAGTCAAATTCTATGTTTCTATGTACCACACCATGTGGTTAGTCCAGCATGCCCCATCTGTTCACATATGTGCCGCTGCCCAGTGTGTAGGCCACTGTCCTACCGATTGTTCCCAGGCCTCTCTGTCAGGTATGTCCCCATGCCATGCTCACGGATGCCATGTTGCACGTTTGCCTGTGGTTCCCTGGACCATCCTGTGGGACACTGGTATGTGTGTGTTCCACATGGCCTATCTACCACTCCTGTGTTGTGCATCCTATAACCAGAGGGTACCTGCACAGGTCACCCAGTGGCCCTGCCAGTATCCTGGATAGCTGCATCCTCACCCTGGTGTCACTACCATCTACTCCTGCTGCCTTGTAGGCTGCTGGTGGCCACCATGTGTGTCCGATCCGGTCCCTGTATACTAGGGGGCTGTCACCCCATTCCTACCACTGGCCTCCTCCCCCACAGGTTCCACCCACCTGTCCCCTGCATGTCTATTGTGCTGTTGTGTAGCTGTCAGTGCCCTGCATGTCTGCCAACTCCATCCACCCACTCTGTCCATCCAGGGACCCAATGTCTGGTCCCCGTCATCCCCCCCATTCACATATGGGGCCGCTATGTATGCATACCTCTCTGTACAGTACATTGTGCCGGCAGAGGATCCCTGTGGTCCATGACTTCCCTGGCCAGATGACTGCCCACTCGGGACATCTCCACATGTGACTATCACTCTCACCTACCCACCCAGGCCATTGTAAGCCCCCAGGGGTCCATCATCATGGCATCTCAACCCCCCTGTCCCAAGGGTAGCCATTTGGGCCTACATGTCCCTACAGCCTTGTTCAGTTTGTGCCCCCATGTGGTCTGCACACCCTTCCCACATGTCATACCATCAGTGTCACATGTCCCGGCATACTAGTCTCCACCCCATGTACCTGTGACATGTTCAGCTTGCTGCAGGACAACATTACATAGCATTGTTGGATCATGCTGATACGGTGTTCATGACTGTGCTGTCTGTCAGCATGTCCCTCCATGCTCGTGGGCCCCCCACCCATGTCCCTGTCCAACACATCACATGCACAATGTGTGCTGTGTAGGTACCCAGCCTCAGCTGCCACCACTGTGGTGACCATCCCATGTACAGTGCTGCCACTGACAGCTGTATGCCACCATGGCACGTGGAGCTCAGCATGCCCGGGCGGGCTATGGTGGTTTTGGTGACCACATACATGGGTGCAGTCGTCTCTACTCAGTACCACACTAGTTGTCTCGTACATGCATTGCCATGTATTGGTACGGGGCCACAGCTGTGCCTGCATGATCACAGGCTTCTTCATCCCCGCATCATCTCTGATGGGATACACACTACACCCTCTCCCACTACTGTCACCAGCAGTACCACTACTGTGGCATGTCACAGGTGCCTGCAGTTACTTGTCAGCCATGCCTGTACTCCACCCCCCTGGGTCCATTGTTACTCCACAGCCACAGTGAGGACAGTCATTGCCTGAACAGTGTACAGGCCAGATGCAACCTCCAGCCCCAGTGGGCCACATGGTAGCTCCAAGCATGCATGCATGCACTGCCATAGGCCATCGGTTGGTATATGCCATTGTCTGTGCACGGCACATGTGCATACCATGGCATGTCACCCTGCAGGCATTCGACCAGGGTGCAGCTCCCTCCTGCCCCTCCCCTCTGTCCTGCATGTGGCATCTGCCCCAGCATGCGCACAGTGCATGGCATGGGCCCTTGTGCTGGACCATGTGTGCTAGGCCTTGTGGCCCACACAGCAGGTGTGTCTGCATCACACAACCTGGCATCTATGTGGCACACGGCATGGCTGTTGTTGGCACACATGGTGCACCTGTGTTGCAGCCCTACTATGGTGACTACACATGGTGTGCTCATACCTGTACCCACGTACCCAGGCTGTTGTGCATCTGCTATGCGAACTACCTTGGCTTTGAGGTGCCATATCCCTTCGCGCATGGTGCTGAGTGCTCCTCCAATGTTCCTCCGGCTGCTGTCTGTGGGCACCACCTTCACTGCCACCTGTGGAAACATGGATAGACAGCCATTAGTGTCTGCATAGTGCGCTGTATTTTGCAGGCTGCCATGGTATGGGCATACATATTACATGTGTGGGACACCTACCATACAGGCGTGGCCTGCCCATCTGCATGGCCACATCAGCATCCACTGCCATCCTCCTCATGTGTGTCAGGATGGCATTGTCCCTCCTGGCAAGGTCCTGCCAGCAATGCTGAAGCTGTCTGGGTGTCCTCCAGACCCCATGTTGTGTGTACAGCTTGGCAGCAGTCCTTCTCCACACCTGTTCCCTGTCTCCAGGAGTGTGTCTCCTGCTGCTAGGTGGCAGCAGGTACCTGGCCCACTGCTGGACAAGGCTGACCAGCTGAGCAGTCTCATCTGGGCTAAAGTTGAGCCCTCTGCCACCTAGACTGCTCATGTTTGCACTTGCAGTGAGGCAGTGGCTGTGTGGGACTGTCAATTGTGTGGCTCTACGCTCCCTCCTGCACTAGGCCATGAGCTGCACACTGTGGCATCACTCCCTGCATCACTACGCAATGTTGTAGTGCATGCCGCATGTGCGTGTCATTCCACTGCATATTATAATTGTGTATATATTTATCGCAGCTTGCGATTTGCGTGCTATCTGTATGCAGGGCTCCCTTGTGCATGTACTGTTCCCCAGCATATGTTCCTGGGCTCTGCTTGGTGTGGCAGGTACTGAGGTTGTGGTGTGTGTTGGTACAGGCTTGTGCTGCACATGTGAGCACTCATGGTGATGCAGGCCTGTGGGAGGGGGGTGTTACACGGTTATGCTGGTGTGGCAATGTGTTGTCTACATGGGATGTCTGTGTTACGCTGCTGTGTGTTCTGTGGGTGGGCCTGCACATGCGTGTTCCATCCTGGCCACTGGTGGCACATGTCACCATCCCACCATCATAGCATACATGCCCCTCTGGCCCTGTATACTCACCCTACAGCGCTGTCCTGTGGCAGGCATGCATGCATGCCTTCCAGGGGTGGCTTGGGTACCACCGCGGTCATGTGTGGCTGTGTGTACTGACACATGTAATCCTCTCCCAGATTGTCTTGCAGCACTGTTATTCCCTGCATTGTCTGCCATGGGCATCACACCAGACAGGAGCACTCTTTCTGTGTCACAATGCACCCCTATGTGGTACATTGCACCGGGCAGACAGTCCTGTGTGGTGATGTCCACTGCTATGGCATTCACATGTGTTGATGTGTTGTCAGTCATCCTATGGCAGCCATTACTGTTTGGGTATCTGTCTGCCGGTACCACCCAAGGGCCATAACTCTCCCTTAGGTGAAATGGTTCCTGATGAGCTGATCCTGTGCCCACCGCCTGTTGTTGCATTGCCTGGCAGTTGATGCTGATGATGGTTTTGTTGTCGTCCACATCTGCATCCTCATTGGCCTCCTCTGCATTCCTCTCACCATGCACAGGATCCTCTGGTGACAGTGGTACACTCTGGCTTATGGCAATATTGTGCAGGATGCAACATGCAAGGATGATCTTACAGCATATCTCCCAGGTTGTATTGCAGTGCTCCTCCTGCCCTGTCCAGACACCTGAAGCGTGCTTTCAGGATCACAAAGGTTCTCTTGATCACGGCCCATGTCGTGACATGTGCATCATTATATGCCTTCTCTGCTGCATTCTGTGGGTTCCTCACTGGTGTCATGAGCCATGGCAGTTTGGGATATCCACTGTCACCTGTGGAATGAACAGTGGAGTGGATGGTTAGCCATGGACAGGCACTATGTCACCTCCACTTGTCTCTCTGCAGTTTGCCCTGCCCACCATGCCGTATCTGTATCTGCCTCCATTTATCTGTCAGCCATCTGATCTCCAGGTCACCTCTCTGGAATGCCTGGTGCAGATCACTCTGCCAGAATATGAAGGAATCATGGCAGGATCCAGGGTACCTGGCCACATCGTCTAGGATCCAACAGTCGCTGTCACACACCACCTGAATGTTCAGTGCATGGTACCCCTTGCGATTTACAAAGGCATCTCCATCTTCCACTGGAGTTTTAATTGCCACCTGGGTGCAATCGATGGCACTCATGGCATTTGGGAACTGTGCTATTGCATAGAAAGCCTGCTTGGTGGCCTGCTGAAGTGCACCCTGTGGGAAGGCAATATACCTGTCATGGCGTCACAGCATGGTATCCATGAACTGTCTCAGGCACTGGGATACGGTAGCATGTCGCAGATTCCACTGTGCCGTAAGTCTGAACGCAAGGTGCAATGCACAGCAGTGCTGGGGTTTGCTGCAGCTTGCATTTCTGAATTGCACTTGCCGCATCTTTTGCTGCATCTTGCTACTTGTGTCGTGTTTTGTGGACACATCTTACGGGTGTCCTACCTGTGGCTTTCTGAATCCGGCCCATCATCTTCACTGCATAACCTGTGAAGTCCAAGAAACCATGAATATGGCAAACCATTCTTATCAATTTTTGGGATGGAAGGAGCTGTGGAGGAGAAAGCTAAGAGAGTCAGTGGGTTTGTAATAAACCAGTGTCTTCAGACCAGTGTTCTGTACTGATACTTTGATATCTAGAAAAAGCAGTGTGGAGGAGGAGGATACTTTAACAGTGTACTGGAGGGAGGGATGGGCTGTGATAAACTTGTCCAAGAAGATTTAGAGGGTTTCCCTGGAGCAGGAGGTGGCCCCCAAATAATTATCTATGTAGCATTTGCAGAGGTTAGACAGTTCCTGTGAAGGAGAGAAACAATTGCTCTTCGTGAAGGAGAGAAACAATTGCTCCTCTGCCCAACTAACAAACAGATTGGCAAGGCTGGGATCAAACCTTGAAACACATTGCACCACTAACTTGCTGAAAAAACTAGAAAAAGCACTGAGTTTAAGAACAAGTTCAGCCAGTTAGGTTAATGTGTGTGGGCAGCTGCTAGACTCCCCACATATTCAAAAAGTGCAGCAAAACAGTCAGGCCATTATTGTGGGGGATCACGGTATAAAGAGATTTGATATCCACGGTAAAGATAGCTTATGAGAACAACTGAATCTGAACCTGTCAAATAACTGGAGAGCATGGTTAGTATCTTTAATGTATGAGGACAGGGATTCAATGAGTAGTCTCATGAGGCTGTAAAGAAACGATGAGATGTGGGATGTGGGGCATAATAGGGCATCCAGGGTTACCTGTTTTATGGATTTTGGGAAAGAGATAGAAAGTGGATGCCTGAGGATGTTGTACTATGAGTCTCTTGGCAGAGGCAGGGAGTTCTTTGTTTTTAATAGCAGACATAATGGTGGTAACCTCTTTCTGATAGTTGGCAGTGGGGTCCTATGGAAGAGGAGAGTGAAAAATGGTATCAGAGAATTGCTGTGTGGCTACAGTGATGTATAATTACTTTAGCCAGCCCACAACAGCTCCCCCCTTAGCCAATTTAATGACAATGTAATTCCTGTGTTGCAGAGATCTGAGGGCTGCAAATTCACCAGCTGTCAGGTTAGGGCGGTAGTGCCTGCAATGAAAATTGAAGTTGGTGATATCTTTCATACATTGGTTAGCAAATTAATCTACAGCAGCAAACAACTGGGAGGTGGGGTCCATGCACAGTGTTGGGGATTAATGTAGTTAAATATTCTGGTAATGTTGTCAACATTGTCTGTAGGAAGATGAGTCTCATTAGAAAATAAGTTGTAAAGTGTACTGTATGACAGAAGCACTTCAGATGTACTTGAGCCTGAGGTACATTGAGATGTCTAGGTGTGAGCAAGAAAACTGAGACACTTGCTGAGGAGAGATCATACATCTTGTGTCAGGGGAAGATCTGGAGGAATGTAAATCACCAGATAGTTAGGCTGTGTCTGACTGGAGGGCTCATGCTGATCTGATGGGAGAGAGACTGGAGTCTACAGATTTATTGTTTTTGAGGAACTGAAAGAGAGCGATGTTAAGTTGTTGGATGTAGTGTTTAATAATAGGAAGGTTGTGAGGGGCAATGCATTGCAGGAAATCCTTTTGCTTCTGTATAGTTTTGTCCACAGAGATCAACTGTTTCTAATGGAGAAAATATTGCTGGTAAGTTTTCTGGAGAAAGTATTTGAAAGCTTACTAGTGGAGGAAACGTACCTAGAACCAAAGGACAAGGGTGGAATTTCAAACAGAAACCTTGAGAAACAATTCTTTAGTGGTGACATGTGGAAAGAAATTGTAAGTGACTGCAAAGTTTAGTCAGAGAAAATTACGGAAAATTATTCAAGAGAAGGTTGAGAAATATGAGGAGTATAGATGTAGAAGAAATGAAGGAGCAGTGTAGAGATTTTAGAAGAGACTTCAGGGTAGGCATATTGAGTCACAGCAAATGAAGCACACAATGTAAGAACAAAAAACACAAGGTGCTGCATCAGCATGTGGGCTGAAAACAAAACAAAAAGCTAATATTAAATACACACTGAAGATTATTAGACAATAGAGTTGGAATGAATATTTTGATCATAGTTCTTCTTAAGGGATATCTAAAAGAGAAAAATGCACAGTTAGTGGAGCAGTAAGGGGAATTAAGGGACATATATGTGAGGATAGAAAGTTGCAGGAGGAGCCAGGAGAAAAAGTGATAATAGGAAAGGTAAGAATAGAAGCTGAAAAATAAAAAGGTGATGATGGGTATGAAATGGCATAGTAGGACTGAATCAGCTGAGGAGTCCTCAAATGGGTAATAATTAATAAGGCATAGAAAGAAGGATGAAAGGTGACAAAGGTGGGAGAAGGAGAAAGAGTCATTTGGAGAAAATGAAAATAAATATGTGCACATAGCTGGAATGCTCACGTGCATATGCCCCCCCCCCACACACACACCCCAGATGGAAGTGTGTGCAGGCATACCCACACATGCAAATGTACCGTGCATACATGCAAGAAAAGATATGACAGGGATGGGGGTAAACAGGATATCCTACAGCAGTAAACCATGAGGTAGCTTAAGCATGTTAGTAGAAAATAAGTCTGTCATTTAAGCCAGATAGATGCTGGGAGACCAAGCAGGTGATAAGCTGGGATATACAATACCAGAATAATCAACTTCAGTGAAGCCCACCAGGATGAAACGCAGCACTGCTGAATTCTGCAGTAGAGTTACTGCAACAAACAATGCAGTTTCAATGGGAATTAATCCCTTTTGTCATGCAGTTAACCTGTGACACTGCTCGTCATACTTGGGGGCTTCACTGTACATCAATCCCTAGCATAGTGTATGGATCCCACAACCAGGAAGTTTTGCTGATTTTGATTATTTCGCTAACCAATGCATGAAAGACACCACTAACTTCAATCTTCATTGAAGGCACTGTCACCATAGCCTGATAACTGTTGAACTTGCAGCCCACTGATCTCTGAAACACAGGAATTACATTGTTGTTAAACCAGTTGATAAGGGAGAGAGCTGTTGTGGTCTGGCAAAAGAAATTATGCATCACTGAAGCCACACAACAACTCTCTGACACTGTGTTTTACTCTCCTCTTCCACAGGACCCCTAGCCAACTATCAGACAGTAGTACCACCACCATCACCTCTGCTACTCAATAATAAAGAACTCCCTGCCTCTGTTAAGAGACTCAGAGTTTAACAGCCTCATCCAGGTTCTAGCTCATTTCCAAAATCCTACAAAACAGGTGTAACCCCCCTTGGTGGAATTAGAGTCTAAGGCAGGGTACAGTTAGAGCCTTTAGGTAACTGGAGGGTAATTAGTGGATACAGTTTGTGCCTTGGTAGGTAGCAAAGAAAGGATTAATTTTGGGCTGCACTGCAAGGACCTGCTGCTGGTGGGAGGTTGCCATGGGGAGAGATCGAGCGAGAGAGAGAGAGAGGGAGGAAGGAGGGATGCAGTGGGGGTGATTGCCCACTCTGGACAGCAGCAGACTTTTAGACCTGGGGTGAAATGAGAGAGAGCCGGTGGGAGGACGTGGTGGCAGCTGAAGCTTGCAGCCCCATATGAGATCCCCATGATATGCCATCCTAGTGGGATTGGAGCAAGATGCCCTGCTGTGACTACTGTCTGCATGCAAGGCATGAGGTGCAGCCGAGTAGAATGGAATAGAGAAAGATTTATTCGGGAACTTCTAGCCTAGAAGCCCTGAGGAGAGTGAGCACAGATCAAGAAGGGATGAAGTGTTGTTTGCTACAGTTTGGGAACGTGTTGCCCGAAGTTTGTGTGGACAGTTGTCCAAGGGAAGCTTCATGTAGCTAACATGGGAGTTCAAAGGGAGCTAGTGGCCCCGAGGTACATGGCCATCTGGTTCCGTATGATGACAGTGCAGTGAGCCAGTGGAGATGGGACTTAGGATGGAGTTGGCAGCCCCAAGGTGAAAAGTCAGCATGTTTCATGCGAGATGACAGTGAGTAAAGAGAAAGAGGAGAGTGTATTTGGAGACTAAAGCTGCCTATATTTGGGGACATACAATCCATGCCCCATGTGAAATGTGTGAACTGTCTGATCATGTGAACTGTTTGCAATGTAATATATAGGACCATAGGGGTCCAAGACATGGCTGCCTACCTCAACACACCTAACCTGTTTTTTCTACTCCCTTGAGTGTACATTAATTTTGCTATTTAATGGAATCCCCACCGGTTTGTTCTATAAAGTTGTGGTCTCCAGTTTTTTCACCAAATCCTGTTGTAGCTAACTTTGCCTTGCAGCCCAGCACACCAAGAGCCATGCATCCCTGGTGTGACAGAAGACCTGCTAATGCAAGCCATTTCTGGAGAAGTATTCTGCTGTGGTCCCCCTTCCCCATGGACACTTACCATCAGCATACCCCTAGACACCAGGGAGGGCCACATAGGTAACCCTAGATGCCCTATTGTGTCTGCCTGCTCACACCCCACATTCCCAAGTCTCAGTATTTTTTGATAGGCTCATGATACCCCTTGTTCAATCCCTGTCCTCCTACATTATTTATGCCCCCACTGTTTTCACCACTCTCGATGGCACATCTCTTGAAGCAGGTCAGTCCTTTAAGTACCTTGGAGTGTAGCTAGAAAGTAAACTTGACTTCTCAGCTCACATCGATGACATCTTCGCAAAACTCCATTTCAAGCTCAATGCCTTGTACCACAACAAAGACTGCTTATCTCTGCATGTCTGCAGGGAGCTTGTTATCAAAATGGTGCTCCCCATCTTTGACTATGCAGATGTGATCTTATGACACCACTCCATCCACTTTCCTAGCTAGATTAGACACCCTCTGCCTCACCTTCAGCTGCTTTGCTACAACCCCACCCCCCCCACACACACACCATTGTTCACTGTATTCATCCATATCCATCCTCCCTCTTCCCTCATATCACCAGGCTCGCTGTACCTCCTTCATATCCAAATACTGATTTTAATCCCTTCCCTCTTACCTCTCCTCTCTCCTCCCCCAACTCCTCCCTGCTTCCTTTTCCCTCTGTTCCAGGGATCATCACACTTTTGCCACCCCTCATCCCCACTCCTGTGCTAGTCAATTTGCCTTCTCCTATCAAATTCCCACACTTTGAAACCAACGCCCCCCCTTTCCTCCAACTCTTTCTATCCACTGGCTCCTTCAGGTGTAACTTGAAACTCCATCCCCTTCCACCTCTTCCTGTTACCTTTTCTCTTGACACCTCTTGGGCCAAGCCTTAACCATCCTGGTAAGCAGCCAGCTGGTGCCTGTTCCTGCCTTGGTTTCACTACCACACATACAGCTCTTTCCCTCCATTACGAGTTCAGGCAATAACTTGCCCTACAGGTCAATCACCTGTTGCCAGCACTGTTCTTGTTCAACTTGTATTGCTGCCACTAATGAAAATATGCACTTGTTGGGGGTTCTTATTGGGCTGTACTGTACTTTATTCTTTGTAAATAAAAGTTTTGTATTCTAATTTTGTACAGATTTGTTACCAAATGTCGTTTCATTGTTTTGCATTTATGAATTGTACTGCTATTCTTCCACTGTTCCACTCCCTCAGGTTGCACCTGGAAATGAGTCTTGGCTCAGTATGCCTTTCCCAGGTACCAACTTTCAAATAAATGAATAAATAAGTAAATCAATTAAAGACACTAACCATGCTCTGCAATTATTTGACAGGTTCAGATTCAGTAGTTCCCATCAGCTAATCTTTACCATGGATATCAAATCTCTTTACGCAGTGATTCACCACAGTGATGGCTTGACAGCTTTGCAATAGTTTTTGAATAAACAGGAAATCCAGCAGCCACTCAAACACAAACACACACACGCACACTCACACACACACACGTATACACACACATACACGCGTGCGCACACACATACACATATTAACCTGACTGGCTGAACATGTCCTTAAACACAATGCTTATTCTTTTAATAACAGTTTCTTTTTTCAGCAGGTTGATAGAGTTGCCATGGGTATGAGGATGGGTCCCAGCCTTGTAAATCTGTTGGTTGGATGATGAACAATTTTTTCTCTCCTTCATATGTCTGGCGTCTACAAATGCTACATAGATGATTGTGTGGAGGCCACCTCCTGCTCCAGGGAAACCCTCAGAATCTTCTTGGACAAGTTTACCATGGTCTTTCCTTCCCTTCAGCACACTGTCGGAGTATCCTCCACCGCACTGCCTTTTCTAGATACCAAATTGTCAGTGCAGAACACTGGTCTGAAGACATCAGCTTATTACAAACTCACTGACTCACACAGCTTTCTCCTCCACAGCTCCTTCCATCCCTAAACATGTTAAGAATGCTTTGCCATATTCACAATTTCTTAGACACTGGCTCAAATAATGCACAGTTGTTTTATTAAAAGGGGATACACAGAAAGCACAGTGGACAGAGCACTTTCCTGCGTCAGTAATATGCCCTGCAATCATGATGCTCATATGCATACTGTCATGAAACAACATTGACACATTCTGTTGGTGTTTCCATTCCACTCTAAGACCCATTCTCTTCACAGGACCATCACTGGGAAATGTCCTGTTCTGTAATCTGACCCTAATATTGAAGTTTCCTTAAACAAGCATTTGTCAATGCCAAATGTTTGCTTGCTGGCATTGGCATTGGTAGTGTAGGAGTTAGAGAGCTGCATAATAGGAATGGCACTGAAATATTGAACTGAAGCCAACCCCACCACCACCCTGCAGAGACTGACAGGCATTGGGGTGTGCCTTTGGGTCATCAGGCATAACAGCCATGCCATTTCACCACACCCTACCCTGCAGACACTGACAAGTGTCACGGTGTGCCTTGGGGTCTTTGGCCCTTATGCTTACCCCATTCCATCAGGAAATACAGTGAGATGGGTCCTGTATGGGAGAATGGGGTGAACTTTGGGGCTGAAGAGTCCAAGGCACTCCTTGATGCCTCTTACTGGCTGCAGGGTGTGGAATGGTATGAGCATTACAGGTGAGAATCCCAAGTAACACCCCTGATGCCTGTCAATCTCAACAGGGTGGGAAACCCTAACACCTCAGGCGTTCATTGGCATTTTCACTCCAAAGTTTCAGCATGAGTTTTTTGTGACCACCACCTCATGAACAGTGGCAATATCAGTTTGTTAGCCGAAAGCTGATTTCGCACCGCGACTATGCCATTTGGCACCACAGGTGCAAAAGCACATTTCGAACAGGATGTGAAAAATGACAGCTGTACTGTTCATGGGGAGGTGCAAAAAATAGCAATATTGAAAATCTGCAGTGAAAATATTAAAAAAACTGGTGAAGTCACGAGCATGCATAGAAAATGCGCAACGCATACCCGTAATGCAATTAGTTTGGGGATTTTTTACAGCAGATTGTCAACGCAGGGATTTTGGAACCTCTGCTCATGAGCAGTGTCACTGTGATTTTCTTAATCTGTCCTGAACAGTGATTTCCCACAGCGACCATGCATTTCTGCGCTGGAAGTGCGAAAACACATTTTGGCCATGGTGTGAAAAATGACAGCTGTACTGTTCATATGGAAGTGTGGAAAAATGCCAGTGGTGAAAATCTAGACTGAAAATATTAGAAATCCATGAACTTACAAGGATGCATGGAAGCTGTGCAATGGTCGCTCATAACACAGTCATTTTATGGACTTTTTTTCACCAAATTCTTAATATAGCCATTTTAACACCTCTGCTCATGAACAGTCTCACTGTGATTTTCTTAATCTGTCCCGAACATTGATTTTGCACACCGACTGCGCCATTGTGCACGTGCTACATGGGCAGAAACATGTTTAGGGCGAAATGTGAAAAATGACAGCTGTACTGCTCATAAGAAGGTGTGGTAAAACAGCAATGTTGAAAATCTGGAGTGAAAATATTGAAAATTCGCAAACTTACGAGTGTGCATAGGAACAGTGCAATGCATGCTTGTAACACGGTCATTTTTGTGAATTTTTTCACCAAATGTTTAACATAGCCATTTTAACACACTCTGCTCATGAACAGTGTCACTGTGATTTTCTTAATCTGTCCCGAACATTGATTTAGCACACCGACTGCACCATTGTGCTCTACATGCGCGGAAACACATTTTGGGCGAGATGTGAAAAGTGACAGCTGTACTGCTCATAAGGAGGTATGATAAAATAGCAATGGTGAAAATCTGGAGTAAACATATTGAAAATTCGCGAACTTATGAGCATGCGTAGGAACAGCGCAACGTATGCTCATAAAACAGTCATTTTTGGGAATTTTTTCACCAAATTTTCAACATAGGGTGTTTGGAGGCCTACCTCATGAACTGTGACACTGTTGTTTCATAAATCCATCCCGAAAGGTGGTTCCACGCAGTGACTGTGAAATCCCTTTACACAAGAATGGGTCCTGAAGGAACTGGAAGTAATAAGAGTTGATAAAGCAATGGGGCCAGATGGGGTGCACCCCAGGGTCCTTAAAGAACTAAGAGAGGTGGTGGCTGAACCTCTGGCTATCCTGTTTAGCCGATCACTGGAAACAGGGGAGGTACCCAAAGACTGGAGGACAGCAGATGTAGCCTCCCATACAAAAGTGGGAACAAAGAGGAAGCAGGAACTACAGATCAGTCAGCCTCACCTCGGTAGTGGGAAGATCATGGAAGCACTACTGAAGTAGAGATTGGTGGAACATCTGGTTGTCAATGGACTACAGGACCCAAGGCAGCATGGTTTCACCAGGGGAAGGTCATGTCAGACCAACCTCGTTGAATTTTTTGACTGGGTGACTAGGGAGGTGGATCAGGGGAGGGCATGGACATGGCCTATCTGAACTTCAGCAAGGCCTTTGACACTGTGCCACATAGAAGATTATTACACAAACTGGGGAATATGGGTGTGGGCAGGACTGTAGTGTGGTGGGTAGGTAACTGGCTGGGTGGCAGGACACAGAGGGTGGTGGTAAATGGCTGTCACTCCACAGAGGGAAGAGTGACCAGTGGGGTACCACAGGGATCAGTGCTGGGACCGGGTCCTATTCAACATCTTCATCAGTGACATTGCAGGGACCTAGAAGGCAGAATTTCCCTGTTAGCTGATGACACAAAGCTCTGTAACAGAGTAGACACACCAGAGGGTGTAGACAGAATGAGAAGGGACCTGCAGAAACTTGAAGAATGGTCAGGGGTTTGGCAGTTGAAATTCAATGCAAGGAAGTGCAAGATAATGCATATGGGGCACAAAAACCCTGGCACAATATATCAGTTGGGGGTGAGGATATAGCATGCACCAAGCAGGAAAGGGATCTTGGGGTTATCATCTCTGATGACCTCAAGGTAGGGAAACAGTGTGACAAGGCAGCAGGTAAAGCAAATAGGATGCTGGGATGTATAGGCAGGGGCATCACCAGCAGGAAAAGGGAGGTCATAATTCCACTATACAAGACACTAGTGAGGCCCCACCTGGAGTACAGTGTACAGTTCTGGAGACCATACCTACGTAAGGACATAGACAGGGTAGAGAAGGTTCAGAGGAGGGCAACAAAGATGGTGCATGGATTGCATCACAAGTCCATGAAGACAGGTTGAAGGAACTGAACATGTACTCCCTGGAGGAGAGAGAGGAGGGAGAGAGGATATGATAGAGACATACAAGTATCTTACAGGAGACAGGGTGCAGGAAGACACTATTTTAAGCAAAAGATGTTCCAGGACTAGAGGGCATGGGATGAAGTTGGAGGAGGACGATTCAGAGGAAAGCGTGAGGAAGAATTTCTTCACAGAATGGGTGGTGGACAAGTGGAACACCCTGCCAGAAGAAGTGGTGGGGGCTGAAACAATCACTGGATTTAAGAATGCATGGGATAGACATAAAGGAATTTTGGAGGTCAGGGGTAAGGGGCAACAGACTTCTAGGAAAACATAAACTGAACTTACAAGCTCAAATGGGCAGACTGGGTGGGCCATAGGCCCTTATCTGCCGACACTGTCTATGTATCTATGTATCATCACTTTTCGGGACTGATTAACAAAATGACAGTGACAGAATTCATGAGGTGGGGTCCCAAAAACCCCATGTTGACAATTTGGTGAACAAATTCCCCAAAATGCCTGACATATGCAGCAAAGTTGAAAAAACCCTATTTATTCCATTATACAGCTTATCGGCATTTCTTCAGTACACAGTCGGCTTTGAAGAGTGCAGACATGTTCCCGGTCCACCAAAGATCGTCGTGCCAGACTCCGGAGGTAAGTATGGGGTGAGATGGGGGTGTGGGGAGGTAGAGTGCACAGAGGGTGGGCATGGGTGGGGGGAGGGGAGGTCAGGCCAGTCAGTGAGGGAAGGTTTTTTTCTTTCAGGTTGTTTTCCCTTAGACGACGAGGGACTTGTGCCACAGTGGGGTGGGCTCCCAGCGTGGCAGCTGGAAGGCTGTTTGGGGGGACAGTGGAGCTGACGAAGGAACTGGGCATCCCCGTTGGCCATATGGACTGTTGCCATGCTGGGGTGGGCTCCCAGCGTGGCACCGGTAGTCTCTTGGGGAGAAACAGTGGAGCCCGATGGGGGATTGGGTACCCCGTCGGCCACACAGTTTCATCTGCCTTAGATGGTGGGCTCACAGCGTGGCACCTGGTGGTCTCTTGGGGAGTGCAGCAGAGCCGATGGGGGATTGGGCACCTGCCGGCCATACAGAGTGTGCATGGGGGGAGGCATGAGCACTCAATATGTGTGTGTCTGTGGGAGGAGCGCATGAGCACGCAATATCTTATCGCTGCTCACTGAAGCATAGCTCTCCCTTTGAACTGTACAGCACTGCATTTTCAACTGCTGTCACAGACAGCTGCAGCATTCATTGGCAAACTGTGGCCTTACCTGCAAACACACTGACTGAATTGGAAGACAGGGTGCCACACCTCCGAAAACTCAGATGGTGGCACTATGTTTCTTGCACATGCGTGTAAGCAAACATAAAAAGCCACAAAGTGCCTTCTATCACAGACTACACAACCTGCTGAATCTCCTGGTATGATGCAGCCTCCATCCTCTTAACAATTCCTCCCTACCAGCTCCCAAAGTTTGCAACAAAACTTTCTGTTACACCTGCAAATTTATTTCTAGTGTCACTGAAATTCAAGGTCCCACATGTATTTTTCACATGAGCAAGGAGTTCTGATACATAATGTTTTGCAGAAAGTGTGGAGCTATCTACATCAGAGAAACTGACAGATGCCTGGTTGACTGATTCAGGGAACATTACAGGACAGACAGCAATGGAGACACTGATAAACCCATTGTATCCCATTTTAACTCAAGGTGCTATAACGTTAATTATCTTTCTGTTTGAGCAGTTCCATGTGATAACAGTGATCGAGGAATAGCAATTGCCATTTGGGTAAATGTACATCGCCGAAAATTAATTACGGCGATGTACACTCGCAGCGAAATGCAAGAGGGCACCAGTCTCTTTGTTATGCGGGGGCTGCACCCCCCACAACCCCCTACTAAACAATTTGTAACTCCAGGAGAGGTGCAAAACTGTAAAAGAAAAAATAACCCAACCCCACGCAAAAAAAGTATCGTGCCCAGAACTGAACCCAACACCCTCCCAACCCCAGCCTGCCACCTACCCACCATGCCACATGACCAGATTTGCAGCCCACCCTACACCCCATAAACCCTCCATCCCCTTCCACCCATCACACAATGTGGTGCCTCCTCCCTCTCGTGCATATATACATAAGGACATCCCATCACTATATTTGCCTACCCACTGTATCCGTCCGTCACCCTGTCAGGTAGCCCTGTACACAGGCGCCATGATTGAGTTGTTCATTTTGAAAGTGTTCAATCGTGGTCGCCCTGTACATGATATACTGTTTGTGCCCTTCAGCAGGGTTTCTGTGATGCTGACCAAAGCAAAAACAAAGAAACCAAGAGTGTACAGTGATCTGAGAGTTTTCTTGAGTGTCACAATTTCAGCGGCTCAAGAAAACTGCTTGTAAAAAGAGCGCTCCTCACAGACGAGTTGGCAGCCATGTAGAGTGAGTGTAGCAGTGAGCTGCACTTGCTCAAATAGGATATATTGATTGTTTTGGCCAAGCCCTGCTGAGCTGGCCATTTGGTGTATGGCTAGAGGTACTGTATATAGAGCTCAAGGACCCGAGTTTGGGTCTGAGTGTGGGAACGAACATTTTTGTCATCCAGGGGTTTTATTTTTTTTTCTAAGTCCACCCCCCCCGGAGTTAACAATCTTTAAGTTAGGGGGTGCAAGGGGCACAGCACCCCACATAAAACAGTTTATTTTCTGGTATGGATATGGTATGTTAGCGACTGTCTCTGTTTGATGATCGATCTGATTTTAGTCGCTCTTTTTATTTCAGACAGTTTTTTTAGTCACTGTTGTGGTCTATGACTTAAAAAACTTACCCTCATCACATAAAACCAAACCAAGCTGCCATCCCCTTAGGTTTCCAGCAGCCCTCTGGTTCAAATGACAGACTTATTTTCTACTAATGTACATCTTAAAGCTATCTTG
Source organism: Neoceratodus forsteri (assembly GCA_016271365.2). Taxonomy (NCBI): domain Eukaryota; kingdom Metazoa; phylum Chordata; order Ceratodontiformes; family Ceratodontidae; genus Neoceratodus; species Neoceratodus forsteri. Next base: position 348,717,888 of record JADMNL010000023.1, read on the forward strand.
TGGTTTACCTCTGTAGTCTGTCCTTTTTATCCCCACCTCATCAAATCTGTGCTTGCATGTGTGCATGTGTGGGTATGCCTGCATACACTTCCATCCAGTGGGTATGTGGGCACATGCATGATGGCATTCCAGCTATGTGTCTAGATGTATTTTCATTTTCTCCAGAAGTCTTTGTCTCCTTCCCTCACCTTTTTCAACTTTCAGCCTTCTTACTATGCCCTGTTAATTAGTCCCCATTTGAGGACTCCTCAGCTCATTCACTCCTACTGTGCCTTTTCATACCCATTATTGCCTCTTTATTTTTCAGCTTCTTATCTTACCTTGCCTGTTATCACTTTCTCTCCTAGATCCTCTGCCTGCTTTCTTTCCTCACATATATATCAGATATTTCTCCCTTCCTTACCTATCCACTAACTTTTCTTTTTTATATTTTAGATAATTTCTGAAGAAGACCTATGATCAAAACATGGATTCTAATTCTATTTTCTACTTTCAGTGTGCATTTAATAATACTTTTTTGATTTCAGACCACAAGCTGGTGAAAAACCTTGTTTTTTTTTTTGTTTTTTTATCAGCCTTATGCTAATAAAGTATTAAGGTACTGTATGACAGGGCATGTGTTATGCTAGGACAACATCGCGCCTCAAGTACATCTTCAGCTACCTGCAAAGTGATGTTAACCAGCATAACACATGCCATTGAGTGACATGCTGTGATTATAAAATGGATCCTTCAGAATTAGGAAAAAAAGCTTCTATCTGGATTTTTCTTTGGGTTAGTTTATACACTGTGTTGTTATACTGGGAAAATATCATGGCTGGAACTGCCTGTATAGTATAGTTTGCATTAAACTGATTGCGCAGCCTGTTTGCAACCCATTCTCTATGTGTGATTACAACGAGTTGCCAGCTACTTGATTTGTTTTTAACATAAGCTGCAGAATGTGGCTTTAAACTGAAAGCCTATTTAGAGAGCCCATTTAGAATTCAGCAGAACCCAGCTAACAACCAGATATCACTGATATGACTTGCTATGCAAAGTCTTATCAACTCTAATGCCAATAGGCTGTTTACTGATTGAAATATTTAATGTGAACTGTACTGCAGAACAGTCAACAATCAGGATTCTTTCTATCCATTTTATAATTAAGCAATAATGTACGACAGGGTGTGGTATATCATGGGATATCATCACGCCTTGGGTGTTTGGGTACAAGGCCACATGCCGAGTACATTCATCACCCGAGAAGTGATGATACCCCATGATATACCACACCCTGAAGTGCACTATTGCTATTATGAACTGGATTACAATTTTTATCAGACAAAAAAAAGTGAAAATATTATGTTTTGGGGTGTTGTAGTAGTACATGTGTACAAAATAGTCCTTTGTTGGGTGTTTTTAAGATTGTAGTCAGCAGGTGGCGCTGTTTCTATAGGAGGACATAACAGGTAAGGCAGTGCTGTTTTGGTAAATGTTTCACTGGTGCTGTACGTTTGAAGATATGCCAGTTTGCCTCTCCCCCATTGAAGGCAAACATGCTTATTCTGTAATGCTCTGCATGTATGCCTACATGCCCCCCCACACAAGTAGGCATGAGTTTGGCACTGTTATTACGGAAACAAAATTTCCATGCTGTGTCTGGTTCCCTGCTAAATAAAGTGGTGGTAAATGGCATTTAATGGCAAAAACTTGTGGTTCAATCGTGTGTTTCAGCGGAGTAAATGGGGAGCAAGAGTTGTGGTCTCAGTCAACCAGAGGGACTGGCATTTGTCTCGAGCAGACAGGACAACTTCTCATGTAGTGTGGGAGAGGAATGGGTGATTTGAGGTTAGCATGGTGATTGATAACAGTTGCCATGTGGGATGGATTTTTTTTTTCCAGTCAGCGGGAAAGAGTTGCCATAACTGACAGTGTTTTTGTTTCTTTTTTTATCGGGCCAGGGGAAAAATGTGATTCAGACATTGTTGTGCTCACGCTTCTGCCATGGCTTGGTGCTGCTGAAGCTGCATCTTCAGTGCTGATTTGTTTGCAGTCGGATGAGTTTGCAGTCAGTGAGAAGGCTGATGGCTGGAGGTTTTTCGAACCTGTGAGTATGCAGTGGGATATAATCACGGTTTCAAATACCTTTCAGCTTCCTTGAATATTTTCATCCAGTTCATAATCTCTGGTTAACCTACATGTAGAGCTTAATGACAATGCTATTCAGGGTAGGACACTATTTAAAATATCAATTTTTATTAAATTACAATAAGGTAATCCCAGAGGTTAGGTAAACAGTTAATCACCTGCTGGAGTTATAGAGTACTCAGTTTTGCCTTGTGCCGTTGTGCACCCTTAATGGATAATTAACAGACTGTTAACCTTACCCCAGGTTATGCCTTGTTGCTTTATTCTCCTTGCTGTTTGCATAGTATATTAGTAGATAGACTTAGGGAGCATGCAGGGCTGAGACTATGCTGGCATGGTTCCAGTTGTTCCTCATGGACTGGAAACAATAGTCATGATGAGAATTCCTCAGATGGGATTGATAGTTCTGAGCTGAGATGTGCCAGAAGGATTGGTCATTCGCCCTTCACTGTTCTCTGTATTTATGAGGCTGCTGGGAAAAAACGTAAGAAGATAAAGGTTTCTGTTTCACTATTATGCAACTGGTACTCATCAGTATCACTCATTTGTGCCAAAGCAGGGCTCTTCCATGATATTGCTAGAGCAATGTATGTCATAAGTTAAGGACTGATTGGCATCCAAGTGGTTGACTCTCAACTTGAGCAAAGCAAAGCTTCTGGTGGGCTAGAACCATCAGTTTTCTTCAGCTAGACTCCAAAGGGGTGGTTCACAGCCTCAGAGCCTTATTTTTCTCTGTGACACGTTCTGATCTATGTAAGGGTACTGTTGAAACTGAAAGTACCTTTTCTCCCACACACACATGCATGCACAAAGATACACACACACACACACACACACACACACACACACACACACACATGAATGCACACAGTGTAAAGGTACTATACTATACATACGTGCACACAGACACACACAGTATAGATGTATATGAAATGCAGACAAATTCTGACAAACCCTTACACATAAATACACATTCTGACATGCAGACTTTTCAAACCTCCCTCAACCCTGGCCACCTTCTTCATTATTCAATATTTCTCTCCTCCTAACAGAAAAGTTCTCTATAATTTTTCTTTATTATTGCAGTCTTGGTCTGTCTCTTCTGAGTGCCTGACAGAATTAAGAGTTATAGTTCCTAATTCAAGAAGCAATGGTCAGAAGAAAGGCACTCCCTGACGTCAATGCATCGTCTTAAAATAGTCAGCCCTGACTTCTCCTTCACCTTGCAGCTCCTGAAGCAGCAGATTGGGGAAGCCAGTATGAGATGCCTGTCCTGCCACCTGTCAGTTCATGCTGCCACCACAGGGGTAAAGTTGCAAAGATCAACTGGGTGGTTTGTGTCTGAAGCTTTAGCACTTGGGCTTTAAAAAGGGTCAGTACATTGCAAAAAGCAAGAGAGAAATACAATTAAATAACAAAATTGATTTCAGGAGGGTGTACCTCACTCATTTCCCTCGCTCTGTCTGTCTCATCTCTCTCGCTCACTCTCTTTGTCGCCAAGTTACACTGGCATATGTAGCATTATGCAGATACTGCTGTGGCAGTGCTGCAGAGTACAGACAGGTCCTGTCAAAACCAAAACCTAACTCTGTCATCCCAACAAAGCATAAATGTTAATTAAAATCCTTATCTTGCCACTGAATCCATGCTGTGAGTGATAAGGCATGGCTCTAGTGACTTGGGTTTGTGCCCCATGCCCAAGATATCTGGAATGGAGGCTGGCAGGGAGGGCAATAATCCATTCTTGAATTCTTTATGCCTGGGGAATGGAGATGACTCATCACTCTCCTTGCAGTGCCTGGTGGAGGTGTGGTGGTGGTACCCTCCGCTCTGTGGATGACCTGATGGTGCAACCCCCCCCACAGCATGCACTCAGGGAGGTGAGAAGGGGGAGGGAAGGGGTGGAAAAAACAAGGACATAGGCCAACCCACCCACTTCAGATGATGGCACCCCCCCCACCACACACCACTGAATATCTAATGCACCATGCTTGTCCTACCGCAGCTACACCTACCGGATCTCATGCTGAGGGGAAGGGGTACCACAACAAGGAATAGATCCATTCCCATTGAGAGTGGAAGACAAAAGGAGCATAGTGGCAGACATTCATGGCTATGAGGTGAGGGGAGTCTTGCAGGCAAAAGGGATGATAGATGGCCCCCAATGAGTGGACTGCATGGAATAAAGGAGATGTAACCAGGCTGAGCAAAAATGGAACTCCTTATCCTGCTGTTCCTTGGGGCTATACTTTTTGGGATGATACCTATGACACTGCGCCACTTTCATCCATGATTTTTGTGCAGACCCCGCCTGATCTGCCTTCCCCTACCCCCCATTTGTCAGAACAGTCAGAGCACTGAGATAAAAACAATTATTCAGGGTATGCTGATATTTTTAAAGTGATGCTGCAATAAATGACTTATTAAGAGTCCCAAAATGAGTATGCAACCATGGTAGGTTTCAAACCTGGGGTATTCAGGTTCATAGTTTTGTACTGTAACCATTAGACTTAATTGCCTAAAAACAGACCCTACCATCCTACCACCATTCTCCAGGGCTTCTAATAGTTTATTAATTTTCTAGGTTGTGATTGGGATTTGAGCTTTAGTGCCACCGCCCCCCCCACACCCCTAGCTGCTTAGAAATGCACTATCCTGCAATATAATTAAACTTCCCCTTTCAACTGAGCTGCTGAGTGGATCACACCAGTCGTGGCACTTGATCAATTTTTATAGTGGGGGTGCTGAAAGCCATTGAACAAAACTCTAAAGAAGCCATAGGGAATTGTACTTCAAGCAAGGGGGTGCTGCAGCAGCCCCAGCACCCCTGGTTCCAGCACCTATGCAACCCATTGCCCCTTCCGGTGTTCCTTACCAAAAAAGGCAAAGAAGCATGCAAGGCATATGCCCTGCAAGGCATGCAGGAGACAAAAAACATATATTGACACAAGAGGTTTGCAGGGAAAGTCCTAGGATAAGTGTACAGTTCTTATATGCCTCACAGCACACCGGAATAATCCTAACATTTTTAATGAAGATTTTTTTATTCTACATGAAACATGAAACTCAACAGAGCATCTTATGAGAGCGAGAGCAACATACATGGCATATCAGATATGCAGTATCAACACTCTTTGCAAAAGGTTACATGATCAGTCATTCTGACATTACATCATTCGGTGGGAACAGTAATTTGGTCATCACACAGAATAATCTTGTAGAAAAAGCTAGATGCTCAGCACCCTTTAGACAATCACAATATGTGAAGGCTGGTTCAGAGTAGTAATGCAACTCACAGCTGCTGTTTATAAAAAAACAGAAAATATATTGAGACTGTAAACATCCAACATAGGGAACAAACACGGACTACAACAGCATGTGTAACTTTTAAAAGCATTTGCACAAATAATAGCAAACCGAAAGATTCATACATGGACTATGCCTGAATGATGACTGGTAGTATGTAAGGACTGTGCACCTGTCCTTGAATGTTCCTTGAAAAACGTTTCTGTGAAACTTACTTTGCATCTCTTGCATGTCTTGCATATTTCTTGCATTTTTATTGTTTGGTGAGAGACCTTGAAGAGGGACCTGTATTTCAAGAATTTTCACCTTGTGTGCCATTCTTGACACAGTGGTCTCTTTCCACTAACTCTGCCTCTGACTCAAGGTCACACCAATATCATCAAGAATACATTATTAATTTATCATTTACATCCAAAAGGATCACCAGACAGCCCTACGAGATGTGACTGATATCTTGTTTTCTTGGGGGCCCTTTCATGTAATATATTTATGGTTGTTTTATGGTAATGCAGTAGTTTCAGTTTTACATGCTGGAGTCTTTGCTGTTGTCTAGCAAAATGTGATGAATTACAGTGCATTGTTAAAGGGGAAGGCTCACTCACCCCTGGTTAGCTCACTGAGTGCAACTTTGAATTTTATTTTACTTACATGCATGTTTGGAACTTTTAAATATATTTGGCTTACTTTACCATCCCTGACTTGCATCTCACATTTCTAGCTACTGCTGAGCATCCCACAATCCAGGGGGCTGACATCAGTGGTAGGTTGTAGCTGTGGGGGATTCCATAATTGTATAAACTGAGGTACTTTATAAAGCTTTGATTTGCCAGTCTGCAACCCTGCTGTACTAAGCCTTGGGAGTGCAGTGGAACAAGTGAATCAGAACTTCATCAAGCTCATTAGTTTATTTAATCTACTGTATGTGGCAAATTTTCTCCTGCTAGATTCTCCCCTATTCTATATATCTATTTATGCAATAGGTGTGAGCACAAAAACAGTTAAATAAATGTGTTTATTTCCACTGGTGTTAAATAAATCATAGAACACTCATTTATTTAACACCCTAACATCAATTAAATAGCATTTATTTAACACCCCAATGTCAATCAAACTTCACAGTACCCTAATTAACATAAAAGTTACAGAGACAATGCTATACACAGATTACCCATCTCATGCCACAACTCAACACCTGGCACTATGCACACTCTTGCTGCCAACCTGCATGAGGCACAGGTAACTGAATTCTTCACAATGAAATCACCAAGAGGCACTTCAAACCTCATGAATCTGTAAAAAAAAACAAAAAAAAACCAAACAAAAAAAAAAACAGTGGACTAAAAATCGATCGGAAATACAGAACAGAATGGCACAACAGACATCTGCAGATAACAGCTTTGAATTAAAAAATCAGGACATCATAATGCAGCTTGAAATGGACACTGAACCTCTAGAAGCCTCTCAGACACCTTCTAGGCCTCAGCAACCAGCAACAATACTAATCGTAAGTGTCAACATAGAAACCAGGACACCACAGCAAGAAACAAACGCCAGATGATATTTACAAAGCCCAGGTGAAAGCTGCAGATTGTCACACAACACAATAACCCAGCAGCTAAGAACTTGCAGCAAAAAAATAAATAATAAAGACAATATTACCAACGAAGCAAAACAAGCCACAGAAACTGGTAGAGATACAGTAAACCCTTTTCTGCCATTGAGCACAGCAAAGCATGAAAAATAAAGCACAAGTTCATCAAGAGAGACTGAACAAGCCAAAAAAGAACAAGCAGTACCCACAATACACACCAGTGCAATTGAAGAATTTATACAGAACTCAGAAAACATAAATATAGTAAAAAAAAAAAAATCAAGACGATGTAAACCAACTAAGAGCATACCTAGAAAATGCATTTAATATAACAAAGCCACCAGAAGAAATCCCACTTGAAGTAATGGACAAAGCGTTAGCACAATGCTTCATGACAGCACAAACAAAGGATGGCACCCCTATGAACCCCTATCGTTGTGGTTGACATTTCAAAACATAGAATGCTATCTGAAGGACCACCAGAATCCAGCATCACTGTTCACATCTGCATACTTTAAAGTAACTCAACATGTCCTCAAATAAAAACAAAAGTAGCTTACAAGTCAAGGCAAAGGATATCAGTCAAAGGCAGCAGATAAACTGACAGCATCATTGACCAGATGTACCAGAGAAAGCAACTAGGGCCACATAATCCAGACTCCCTCAGAAATACCATGTGGTTAACCATCAGCTTGTATTTTTGTGTCAGAGGTAGCACCAAAATGAGAGGAGTATGTTGGGGTGACATAGAATTAAAAAAAGATGAAAACAACAAACGTTACCTCCAGTATGTCCATGAACATCAAACTAAAACAAGAAATGGAGCAAATCCAAAAGAATACAGAAAACTTAAGCCCTGAGCTTACAAAATACTAGAAAAGGAAAGGTGCCCTGTCAATAATTAAGAACTACACCAATCCAAGAGACCTACAAAAACTCTACAACCAGAGGCTCCATATGTCTTAGCCACTAATACATGATTGTCCCAACAACAACAAACAGAAGGAGCATGGCATAAGAACCAGCCAATCAGAATCAACAAAATAGCAAACCTGGTTAAAAATATGATATCATCAGCAAAAGCAGAAACAGACAAAAGACTGACCAACCATTCTGCAAGAAAACATCTTATTCATAAACTCATAGATAGTGGAGTAGCACCAACCGACAGAAATAATCCAAATTTCAGGCCATAAACAATTACAGAGCCTTAATAACTAATCCAAAATAAATGATGAAAAGTAACTGAAACTATCCAAACTACTCAGTGGAAAAGAACTGAAAAACTATGAACAAGGCCCCTAGAATTCTGCGGCCGTAGAATTTTGCGTAGAACTTGCAGTCTACACAGAACTTCTGCGGTGCCGCAGAATTCACTCTTCTTGATGATTTTTTATTAATATTTCTGTTTATCCCTAGAATCTGGTTCCCGCACCCTCTTTTTATATCCAAACCCCCATATGCTTAGAATGTGATGTTATCATTGTTATAACATCATACATTAGCTAATGAAATGGCTGCATTCTGCAACAGAAATGAACAGTCACTTATCTACCACAGCTCCCACTGCCAGAGACGGTGGCATAGCACATCATGCATGGTGATATTTGCTCAACCTGCACTACAGCCTAATACAATTTTTGTCTTAAATTATTGCATTAGGGCCAACTTAAACAAAACCTTGTCAATAGCACAGACCTGTTAAGTCCATACCTCATTTTGTACAAACCTATTTGTGCCTTTAAGATACAGAGACGCCATCTGAAATGAATAACTGGTAAAATGAATTTAACTGTCATTTTTAAGAAAAATAAAGTAATTATGCTCCAAAAAGTGGAATATAATAATGTGCAGACCTGTTGAAAGAACAGATCTGTTAATTAAATAATTGCCCTGTACGCATTTTTGCCAGGGTTATTGATTACAAATTGTCATTGGTTAATAGAATCACCTAAAAGTTATGGAGAAATGTTGTGTGCAGGGACAGCTGTTGGGCCAGAGGGTAGCATGCTGTGTTTCCGTGATGGCAACTCAGGTTCAGAGATTAACTCTGGGAGCTGGCTGGGCAGCACAAGGATTGGTGGAACACATCACTGCTCGGAGCCTGGGAGGGTATGGTGCAGTGTTCTGTCACATGGTGGACACATTGTGATGGGCTGGAGAGCTCTGTCTCACAATCGGTTCACATGCATGTCATGGCCTGATGGTGTTACGCAGTGTGTCAGGGAAAGCAGGTTGACATGAAAAATTAGTTTTGCAATAACTCCTCTATTCCATTTCCAATGGGACCTGTATGAATGAGGATGCAAGTTCATGGAAATAAAAAAAATTTATACACACACACACACACACACACACACACACATATTTGTATGTATGTTACAGATTGCATATAAATATATAAGTGATACACAGTGGGAACCTCATGAGTGGTGTAGAAGGCACATATACGTGATAGACAGTGGAGACCTCATTAGTGGGTTAGATAGCATGCATATAGAAATACCTTATTTATCACATAAGATCCCCTCTGCTTATGTCATTTATGCAACAGGCAAAGACCTTAAGGGAGAGACATTTGTTTTGCCTTTTTAGGCATAAAATTATTTTTATAAGTCTGTTATTTTTTGAACTAGTGTTACTGTGCTTTCCACCATCCTGATTGCTATAACCACTGCCATGAAAGTGAAGTCAGGATGACAAGCTGACACTGTGATGTGGTAGTTTGTTAGTCCCGCAGAACTTCCGTAGAAATTACAAACCACCGCCGTAGAAGTTCTGCGGCAAATGGTAGTCTTGCCACAGAACTTGGTCCCACTGTGCTGCAGAAAAGTAGGGACCCTGACTATGAAGAACAAGCTGAGGAAAAAGCCAAACCCAGCACAGTAGAGCACAATTATGAACACCTACTAGGAGCCTGCTTCCACAAACCGATGATCAGTACCAAGCACATAACATTTAATATAGTGCAAGGTAAGTACCTACTTTGATAATTATGCTACCATTAAAAAAATACATCAACAGACTACAACATGCAAACCCTATCCCCCCAAAACCCACACACACAAACCACTACTCATTATGCAAACAAAGAACCCTACCTCTCAGAACTCCTGGCTTCCCTAAAAAAAATACACAGCAATATAACAAAATACTTATAACTTGCATACATTTCTTCTTACAGATAACAACTATGAAAAATGCAGACAAAAATAACTACAAGTAATAGACTAGGATACTAACTCCGACTAAAAGGTACAAAAGAATAGAAAACAGTGCATGCGTCCTTCAAAGTATGCAAATGCATAAAAAAAATGAGACTGCACAGCAGACCTTCAGATTCTTGGGCCCACATATTCAAAGGAGATGCGTGGCCCAAAATGGAGATGCGTGGTGCATCTCAGAAAATGTACGGAAGCATGATATTCAAAAGGGAGAGATGCGTTGTGCATTTCTGAATGCATGATCGCTTATAAATAATGTATGCAGCACAGAAAAAGGGGATGGGCATCTGAATATGCCGTGCAAAAACTTATATTCAACCAAAATGTGTGGCACATGTTGCATCTAAAAAATCATACCGAAAGTTAGGTATAAAGGGGATGGCCTAAATCGGCCAGCCAGCCACCCCCAGGCAGGCTGCAGAACTGCAGACAGATGACCCTGAGACAGCCCTGGGAGGTACACCAGGAGATGATCCAGGCATCCACACACAGCAGTCACACCAGGACAGTAATACAGTAAAACAAGGTGACAAGGCTTTCTATAGATACATCAGTGAAAGGAGAAAGTTCAGAGGGGGTATTGTTAAGATCAAAGGGGATAAGGGGGCGTGCGAGGAGGAGGACCATGTAAAAGCATCTATCCTAAATAGATACTTCTGCTCAGTATTTACTGAAGAGGATGTAGGGCAGGGCCAACAGCTCTGCACCATGGACACAGGGGGGAGGGAGGTGTGCACTAGTCCCTTCACAAAAGAAAGAGTCCTACAAGAGCTCGATAAGCTCAGGGTGGACAAGGCAATGGGACCTGATGGCATACATTCCAGGGTACTAAAGGAGCTAAGGGTGGAACTAGCAGAGCCATTATCAGAACTGTTTAGTGAGTCTCTGAGCACAGGAGAGGTCCCAGAATAATGGAGAGGGGCTCATGTGATCTTGCTCCACAAAAGCGGTAGCAGGGAGGAGGCAGGGAACTACAAAGCAGTCAGTCTTACCTCAGTAGTGGGCAAGATTATGGAGGCACTCCTTAAGGAAAGGATAGTGCAACATCTGGAATCCATAGGAGCACAAGATCCAAGGCAACATGGGTTTACAAAAGGAAGGTCCTGTCAAACTAATCTCATAGATTTATTTGACTGGGTAACCAGAGTGGTGGACCAAGGGGGAACAGTTGATGTTGCCTACCTTGACTTCAGCAAAGCTTTCAATATTGTTCCACATAGAATCTTGATTTATAAGCTGGGTAGGCTTGGGGTAAGTCAGACGTTGGTCAACTGGGTGGCAAACTGGTTGAAGGGCAGAAAACATAGAGTGGTGGTAAATGGTATATAGTCAAAAGAGATGCAAGTCACAAGTGGGGTACCTCAGGGATCAGTCCTGGGGCCAGTCCCCTTCAATATCTTCATCAGTGACATTGCAGATGGACTGGAAGGTAAGGCTTGTCTGTTTGCAGATGACACCAAGATCTGCAATACAGAAGATGATCCAGATGGTGTGAGCAGAATGAGAAGAGATCTGGATAAACTAGCAAAATGATCAGAAGAGTGGCAACTGGGGTTTAACGCAAAAAAGTGCAAGATCATGCACATAGGGAAGAGAAACATGTAGCCACCTATAGGCTGGGAGGGGAGTTGCTGGCAGTCACAAGGGAAGAAAGAGACTTGGGCGTCATCATCACCGATGACCTGAAATCATCCAAGCAGACCTCTAAAGCAGTAGGTAAGGCTAGAGGGATGTTGGGGTGTGTTAGTAGGGGTATCACAAGTCGGAAGAGGAAGGTAATAATCCCACTTTACAAGACACTGGTTAGGCCCCATCTGGAGTACTGCGTGCAATACTGGAGGTCATTCCTTCTCAAGGATATTAACCAAATTGAGGCAGTCCAGAGAAGGACAACCAAAATGGTGCAGGGACTGCGTCAGAAAACATATGAGGACAGATAAATTGAACTCAATATGTATACCTTAGAGCAAAGGAGGGAGCGAGGTGATATGATTGAAACATTCAAACACCTTAAGGGCATTAACAAGGTGAAAGAGTCTAACATGTTTCAATATAAGAAAAATAGCAGGACAAGAAGACACAGCATGAGATTAGAGGGAGGCCGATTAAGGAGTAAAGTGAGGAAGTTCTTTTTCACAGAAAAGGTGGTGGATGCGTGGAATGGCCTACCTCAGGAAGTGGTGGATATGAATACAGTGCAGGGCTTCAAACAGGCATGGGATAGGGAGAAGGGAGCAATACAGATGAGTATGAATAGATAGGCCATTGACAGAGCAAAGGCCTATGGCACATTCATAAGGTAGAAAAAGAAATGGGCAGACTGGATGGGCCTTGTGGTCCTTTTTTGCCATCAGCTTCTATGTTTCTATGTTTCTATGTTTCTACCTAAAGCCACATCCGTGCTGTGCCTACCCACCGGGCAAGTGCAGATAGGTGGCACCACCAGCACCGCCCAGTCAGCCACCCCCCCTCACCACACCCAGGTTGGGGATGCCCAGTTGCCAAATGCCACTCAGGTGCCCCCCTAGCACACCAAAGGGGCAGGCAGCTACAATGCAGCACATGTACCAGGTGCCATGATCTGCATGCATGAGGCCATCGGAGTGCTACCCAGTGGAGGCATGTGCCCGTGGTGGCATCTGCGACAATGGTGAGTAGGATGCATGGCGATGATGGTGGTAGCATAGCATTGGTCAAGGGCAGCCTAATGGCATACATCATTAGTGGCACACCATGTGCACACAGCACACCCATGCCAGACCCACGGCACCAGTAACCACATACATGTCACCAATACCATTCCTGCAGTGTGACAATGCCACAAAGGGCCCTGGGTTCATGTCACTGTGGTGAACTGGTGGTGGAAGGTGCACAATTGTGAGCATCGCGGGGCAGGGGTGGCACCACATGTGGCCTGGAGGCAGCAGGAGCATGCCCCAAAAACACTGGACCCTTCCAGCATTGTAGAACTGCAAACCTCTCAACTGTCACACAGGGTGGGGTATAGTACTTATCTTAGCTCTCAGATACCCTCTGACCCACATAGCATGAATGACAGTACACTATAATCACTGAGATTGTTATGCAGCATTGTATGCTACTATGAGATGCTTGCTTATCAGCACACTTATCAAAATCAGTGCACTTATTTCCACAGTCTTCCAAGCTTGCAATGTCATGTGTAATGCTGTGCCACACATTCTGACCAGTTGTCACATGCCTTGGCACACATTTGGGTTCTAAAAGGTTGGGGGGTATGTAGCACTGTACTCAGGCCAATGCAGTTCACCCACACAGAACCATGCATTCTCACCTGCCTGCTAGGCTACAGTACCTCCAAATGACCTTTGTGGTGTGGTGGTGCTGCTTTGAAATGATGGCTCTATGCATACCAATGGTATGCTAATGGCCTGAATACATTCCACTAATGAGATGCAAATGTGCTGTTTAGGCGCTGACTGTGCAGTGGGTCCATTTGCATATCCTTGCTGAATAATGCAAATCTGCATGCCATTCAAGTGGCTTTGCATTGTGCACTTCCATATGCTCTGCACTGGGCTCTGAGCACCTGCCATGCATCTCCCATTGTGCGATCGCGCATATTCAGGATATTCAGCTGCACATGTGTGATCGCATTTTATGGCGCACTTTCTGAATATATAATTTTTTTGTGCCAGCACAGTTGAGATGCATGGGACAGGCACATGCACAGTGCAGCCTGCCACTTTTGAATATGGGGCCCATAGTGTGTTAAAATACCTTGATCTACTATATGCTACTGTTTTATTGTTTTTGTAAATTTCTACAGTTGTTGAAACATTCCTAACCAGTTTTACAAATACATTCCACAACTTTCGTTTAAGCATTTCAAAAAGAATGGTAAGACTTCCTGCAGTGCAAACAAACAATGGGGGGTGACTTGCAATTGAATCAACCTTTAGTTACCAGACATCACAGAAAACTTGCAACAACAACAGGAAAAAAAACAAAGTGTCTATCAAAAACACTAAACACTGTTAGATACACATGTCCTATTTCACCCGTACCTAACAAAAGCTGAAAATAAAGAACTGTTCTCTTTACTTTTTCTTGTCTTCATTGATATAAATAATAATCGACAGAGACATACTAACTAATTAAGAAAAAGCCCCAAGAAACAATAACTAATCTTCAAAAAAAAAAAAAGAAAACAATAATCCCACATCTTCAGACTCTTCATGCCCTATATCCAAGATGTAAATCTACACTGTCCAGAAGTAATACTACTGTCCAATAACAAAGCATCCTCCATGGCTACAAAAATAGATTAACCCGATGAATTCAAGCTCTTCATGCCCTATATCCAGGGCTCCTGGTGTTCTGCGGTAGAATTTTCTGATTTCTGCGGCAGGGCTCCTCGACTTCTCCGGCAGCATTTTCTGATTTCTGCGGCATGATTTATTCATTTCTCTGGCAGAATGCAGTCCTGTCATTGGCTAAATATGATGTGATGTCATCGATGACATCATATGCTGAGCATAGAGGAGGGACTTCAAGATAAACGAGGTGGGAAAGAAAGCCTGACACTATGGAAAAACAGTATATTTATATGAAAATTCACCAAAAACAATGAATTCTGCGGCACTGTATATATTCTGCGGCATGATACAAATTCTGTGGCAAATTCCACAACCGCAGAACCGCAGAATTCAAGGGGCCTTGCCTATATCCAAGATGGCAATCCACACTGGCCACAAGTAGATCCACTGTCTGAAAACAAAGACTGCTCCATGGCTACAGACATCAATCCACCCAAAAAATGCAACCAAGACCGATAATTCACATCCACAAGATACCAAAAGAAAAATGGGAACCAGCAAGAACCTCTTTAGAAATATTCATACACCTCCCATATCCTCCGATTACACCAATATGGATTCCAATAAAGAAAATCCCATCCACCGAAGGACAAACACGATGACATCCCAAAGAACATCCATCAATGTCTCACAAATCCTCTCCAATGCGCCTCAGCTCCAGTAAATCAATCCAACACCAGTCCATTCTCTGCCACTGCTCTGGTAGACCCATCCCAAAGAGCTCCATCCTCTGTAGGCTCTTTGAATGCCATTCTCCTGGTCCTCAATAATCCAAGTAGGCCAAGACCACTGTAAACACAGGCGCGATGCACGTGATATCATTCACACTCGGCTCCTCCACCATGACTGATGAGAAACTTCGCCATAACATAAAACCCCACCCACAGATGTACAGACATGCCCCTCAACCAATCAGATCAATTTTCCCAAGCTACAACTACCCAATCACAATTTGCAAATGTCATCCATTCAAAATAACTAACCTATCAAAATCTACACACAATCCTATTCACACAAAAGTATACTTCCACTCATTAAATCAACTGCATCACAAATAGTCCCACACTAAACACTTTAAAACACAACAATAACACAATTACAACAGAAACTTATTGCATAAATTGTATACATGATGAAGTGATGCTGAATACATGATTTATTTGAACTAGCTGTGCGTGACCTTAGAGTCACTTACAGCTTATTCAAATAAATCTGTATTCAACATCACACCATCATGTATCCCCTGTATCTATATCTATTTTTTGCAAAAAAAACTGTGTCAATGCAACATTTAGGGTTCAGGCTAAAGTGAAAAAAGTAAGGACATGTGGTTTTAGGGTTTCCAACCCTAAAACCCCACCAACACCCCAAAAACAAATCAGGGGTGCAGTTTTCCTTGGGGTTGTCAACCCTAAAGCTCAGCCCAGTCTATACAATCCAGAAACACACACAGCTAATGGGGTGAGCTTTAGGGTGACAAGTCCAAGGAAGACTGCACCCCTGATTTGTTTTAGGGGTTGTGGTGGGGTGTTAGGGTTGGAAATCCTAAAACCATATTTCCCTACTTTTTTCACTTTAGCCTAAACCCTAAATGTTGCATTAATGCAGCATTTTTCAAAGGATTTCCTTACTTTTTGAAATAGTATAATTGTATCCTTATCTGTCTGTGGGAGCAATGGGCCATCTGGGCCCTGTGCTCCCATCCATCCATACTTTTTGAGATAGTGTAATTGTACCCTTATTTGCTGGTGGGAGCACAGGGACCTCTGGGCCCTGCACTCCCATCCCTCCATAGATGTGTACATGTATGTTGCTGTGGAAGCACAGGGCCAGAGAGCCCTGCACTAGCATTCGCAGCAAAATAGTAACCACATTGTCATCAAAGCCTTCTTATTACCCCACCTCATGAACCCAGTACTGAAAATGTTCAAATCCCTGCCAAAACATTATTCTGTGCACTGCAGTATCATTCCATGCCACAGGTGGGAAAACTCATTTTGGCCAGGATTTGAAAAATGACAGCTGTCACGTTCATGAGGTGGTGTAAAAAATGGCTATGTTGAAAATGTAATCACTATGTGGATGGCAATCAGAAAGTGGGGGGTGTTTAGACACCACGGAAAAATTAAATAATTTCAGAGATGGCGATCAGAGGGTGAGGGGTGCCACTAAACACCAGGAAAAAATAAATGGCAGTCATGGAAGAACATGGCTCACTCTGCAGTATCCAAGATGGCTCCCGCACTCTACTGTGCATGCGATACCACTAGCACAGTGTAGTGCGGTGGCCATTTTAGTTATGGAGGAATGTGCACCACTCTGCCGTGACTAATGTTTGTTTTTTCTTTAAAATTAAAGATATCTCCCCACACGAACCTCCCTCTCATCACCCACAACCCCAGCCACCCCCAGAAATGTAACAATGACACTGGAGGTGCCCAATCACTCAGTGTTGCTATCATGTTTCATGCCCCTTTTAAATATAGATTTCTTTATCTCCACACCCTACCCTCCCTCTCAGCACCCCCCCCCACTCAGCACCCCCCAGAAACATAACAATGACACTGGGGGTGCCCAATCCTCAGTGTCGTGATCATAATCTGTACTCTTTTAAATATATATTTCTTTATCCCCACCCGACCTTCCCTCTCAGCACTTCCATGAAATATAAGAGTGACACTGGGGATGCGCAGCCCTCAGTGTCGCAATAAGAATTATAACCCCCCCACCTGACTCTCCCTTGACACTGGGGGGGTGCCCAGTCTCCCAGTGCAGAAATCCTTGGGGGGTTGTTTTGTTTGTTTTGTACCTGTAAAAAGAAAACCATCCATCGATGTATTTTGTGGCCAACACTCTCCCCCCCACACAAGACCCTCCCACGCAACACCCACCACCACCCCCAAGCCGTTACTTACTGATCAGAGGTCCAACGTCATAATCCTCTTTGCACCACAGACACATCTTCAGTCTTTAAAGCTGGACCATGAACTGAAGAAACAGGTATGCGATTAAATATATAATGGGGTTATGAACTCAGTGGCATAAGTTGGGCATTTTTGCACATTTTTAGCCCAAATTTTCAACATGCCTTCTTTTGGACCCTAACTCATGAACAATTGAACTATCATTAAGTAGATCTGTCCCAAAACATGATTTTGTGGTCCCTGTGTGAAATCACCTTTCAGGCAGGAGCTGAACATTTTCTCTGCCATTGTTCATGAGGTGGGGTCATAAGAATCTTATGTTGAAAATTTGGTGTAAAAATATTAAAAAAAAACAACAAAGTTATGAGCCTATGATGAATTTTGTGAATGCAGTCTCATAACTTTGGTAATTTTTAATATTTTTACCCCAAATATACAACATAGCCATAACTTTACAGCACCTCATGAATGTGACAGCTGTCATTTTCCAGCTCCTGCCCAAAATGTGTTTTTGCATCCTGAATGTTGATTTTGCAGTCCCTGCATGAAATCGCCTTTTCAGTAGGAGTTGAAAATTTTCTCTGCCATTGTTCATGAAGTGCGGTCATAAGAAGGCTATGTTGAAAATTTGGAGTAAAAATATTAAAAACCAACAAAGTTATGAGCCTACATTGCATTTTGCAAATGCAGGCTTGTAACTGTGGTAATTTTTAATATTTTTACCCCAAATTTACAGTATATCCATATCTTTACAGTATCTCATAAATGTGACAGCTGTCATTTTTCAAATCCTGGCCAAAATGTATTTTTTATTTACATCCCAGAAGGTGATTTCATGGTCCCTGTTCAAAAAATCACCTTTCTGGCAGGAGTTGAAAGATTTCTCTGCCATTGTGCATGATTGTACACAAGGTGGGGTCATAAAAAGGCTATGTTCTCACTTTGTTGTAAAAATATTTAAAAATAAAAAAGTTATCAGGCTATGGTATAAAAATATTTAAAATAAAAGTTATAAGGCTACGCTGAATTTAACAAATGCAGGCTCATAAGTTTGGTAATATTTAATATTTTTACCCCAAATTTTCTACATAGCCATTTATTTATAGCACCTCATGAATGTGACAGCTGCCATTTTTCAACTCCTGCCCAAAATGTGTTTTTGCATCCCAAAAGTTGATTTTGCAGTCCCTGTATGAAATCACCTTTTGGGCAGGATTGGAATATTTACTCTGCCCTTCTTCATGAGGCAGAGTCATAAAATGGCAATGTTGAAAATCTGGGCCCAGATATTCAAACTATGCCCCAAAAGTGCGCAATAGCAGGAGCAAGTGCAAGTCCATTGCGCCCATGCGCAAGAGGCGCGATATTCAAAAACTTGAGCCGGCCAAACTGTGCCTACAGCCAATGACTGAATATCGCACCACCTGCACCATAGTGCAACTAGGGAGGGGAAGCTGAGCAGATCTGATGCACCATAGCACAACTAGGGAGGGGAAGCTGAGCAGATCTGATGCGCCATAGCGCAACAAGGGATGTTCAGCTGAGCAGTCCAGAGGTGCCATAGCGCAACCAGGGATGCCTCCCAGCAGCAGGGCGGCAATGCAACTGCACAACCAGGGAGGTAGAGGCCCACCACCCATGCCACACATGGGCACAGGAACACACAGCAGAACAGACATCATCCCCCCACACCCCATGCACTGCACCACTGGGGGAGGGCTAGAAGAACCACTGGCCCATGGAGACAAGCAACTAACCCACAGTAGGGCCATGGTGCCCCATCACATGCCCTGGCAAGCTGTGACTGGCACACAAGGAGGGCTGACCACCCTGTGCCACACCATTCCCCCAATGCAGAGCACACCCTGCACCATGACCCCAAGACACCCTGCCCAGGAGCAGCGTCCACCACTGCAGGAAACCCCATGCATGCCACCATCCCCACTGTGACAATGCAACCCTGTGCACCACAGAACCATGCAAGGCAGCCCCACCATGAGCACCCATCAGTGGGTGGCAGCACACAGCGATGCAACGATGGCATACACAGTGCCACCATGCACAGCCCCCTGAGGTACAGCTGAGAGACCAACCATGCATCGGCACACAAGGTACCCCACATGGGACAGGGCATGCCCCGGACACCACCACCAGTGGTACAGCACCCTGCACACTCTCCCAATGACACACCCCAACCCAGCACTTGCCACAACAGCCAGCGCAGACACCCACAGTGGTGCGTGGAAGCATGCATCACACTGGATGCCACACAGTGCATGGACAGACACCCACCCATACCAAGGGGCACAACAACACAGGGATGCAGTAGCGGGGCAACCAAGCCCCCAGCGTGGGCCCATGTAAACTGTGTACACACAACCTGCAGTCCTCCATGGTACAGGAGTGGCAGCCACCCTGTGCAGGCACTGTGGACCTGTACGCCACCATCATTTGCCCAGAGTACAAGTCACAGAGAGTGGTGCACATCCCCTGCAACACACACAAGGCACAGCATGGAAGTGGGTCAACAACTGTGGAGGCCACAGTGTCACCCGAGGCAGACATGCACCACACCAGTGACAGGAGGCAACCCAGCATTGTGACGGGTACAGTGGCTGCCCTGCATGGATGGCCACCACTGACATGCCAGCAGACCATGCAGATCACAGACATGCATGGGTGTCAGCTGCACAGGCCATGGACGGGCTGACAGGGGGCACCATGGACACAGAGCATGCACCATGGACCACTGCACACAGTCATCCAGTGCACAGGGCACAACACACACACCACAGACACTGACTGATAGCTACCCCCACACCATAGTCACTTCCCCACGGACACACACACATATCCATGACTGCACCACCCCTGACGCCATGCACACCACTGCAGCTGAACAACTATAGTCCGCTGCAAATCAGAGACCACCACAGTATTCATATCAAAAGATCTGTATTCAAAAACAATATCAAAATAAACTATATACAATACTATATACAAAGTTGGGGAGGGCCACAAACAAGGTGGGGGGTGGGTAAGGGCAGGGGTGAACAAATGGGACAGGAAAGGAGGGGTGTGAGGGTGGGTCCGGGGTAGGGATATCAGGGCAGAGGGACTGTTAATGGGAGCCCCGCTCTGCACTCTGGCTGCTCCACCACCGGTGCCTCCTGCGGACCCCAATCTGGTCAATCCGTTGAAATATTTCTAATGACGCCCTTGCCACAGTCAATATCTCCCTCAATGCCTCCCTGATCTCCATCAGCTGGTGGACACCTAGGACAAGGGAGCACAGTCAATAGGTGTGAATGCACAATCCCATACAGCCCACCCACTGTGCATGGCATACGGCTGTGGGGCATGCCTCTGTGATGGTGTGTGACCACCCACAGTGATCACGTCCACAAGACCTGCCCACCCAGGTGCATACATCCATGCGGAATGCTGCACTCACCCACTGACCAAGTCATGCACAGCACCACCGTGGCCATTTGGTGACATGGCTATGTGGTGCAAAGGCAGTGGCACAGCCATGTACCCGGTACATGCATGGACCACCATCGATGCACTCCCAGACATGCATTGCCACTGGACAGTGCTGACTGTAACAAGTTGCGTGCATGGCAGTGGTGTCAATGGATGGTGGCCATGCCCCGCTGCTCACCCTGTTACACAGTATGCAATAGTAATCATGGAGGTATGGCACTCACCATCATTGGGCCGGTCCCTCGGGTGCTGTGGACCATTGCCCTTCCTTGCGTCCCTGTCCTCTTGGTGGCACCGCATTTCACAGGCTATACGCTGCTCCTCTGGCCCTGTGGTGCAAACATGGAGAGAGGAACATCAGTACAATCCTGTAGCAAAGTCCCCCTGCCCCACGGTGTGTGCCCTCCCACCCAGCCAGACCCACCCACCCCACACCCTGATAACACCACCACAGCCAACACCGGACGGTCCCTCCCCCATGTGCTGGACACATACAACCGTGATACCCATATGGAAGATAAAAGTGTGTTGACATAACACCTACCTGGCCGTGGCACCGTGCCCCACCTGGCACGTGACCGCAGGCGGGTAAGCAGGTCTGGCTCCCTCCACCGCAGGTCGCCATGCCTGTGGCGGCACTGCTCTGCTGTCCACCCCCTTTCTGTGGCCTCCTCTAGTGCAGTGGCCACCTCCTCCCACACCTGGTTTCTGGCTCCTGAACCTGTCCAGGGGTG
This sequence comes from Neoceratodus forsteri, assembly GCA_016271365.2. Taxonomy (NCBI): domain Eukaryota; kingdom Metazoa; phylum Chordata; order Ceratodontiformes; family Ceratodontidae; genus Neoceratodus; species Neoceratodus forsteri. The sequence continues at coordinate 348,739,641 of JADMNL010000023.1, forward strand.
CTCCCCAAACAGTGGTCCATGGAGTGGCTCCACTATGGCCACTAGGTTGGCCAGTTCTACCTGGCTCCACTGTGCAGCCCTCCTCCGTGCCATTCTCCTAGCTCAGTCGGCCAAAATGGTGCTCTGCAGTGCAGCTCCCCATGTGCAGATGCTGCGCGGTACAGCGCTGCCATTCCCTATTGCACTGTCACTGAAGAGCGCGATAGTGGTGCACCCATGCCTGATGCGTGGTGCCTAAGGGGCAAAGGTCAGGCACAGGGTCAAGGGGCTCTGGCGCACGGACAGGCACAGCGCCATTGGAAACCAATGCATGTAGCGCGATTGGATGCCTGTGTGCTACCTCCAGTAGCGGCCTACCGTGCTGTTGCCCCAGTGCACCTATGATGGCCCAGTGCCACAGCGTCATGTAGGTGAACATCGCTGTAGTGCCACTGGCACAATTGTGGCCGTGCCCTGCATTGCTTCCCACGCACAGCACGTCAGTAGCGCGGCAGATGCCTGCATCAGCAACCCAGGCATGTGCAGTGAGGTGCGTCAAAAGCATGTCATAGAACCGCCCTTGGCTCAGTATGTTCACCACCAATTGGCGCAGCGCCATATTCAATCGTCATATGCAAAACAGGTAATCAGCCATTCAATGGCTCAGCTCTGCAATTTGCATCCACTTAAAGTTGTGCCTCGCCTCATTTGCATGGGTTGCGCTATAAAAGTGCGACATTGGGCTGCACTGGCCATAGTCAGTTACTGCAGTCTATTGGTGAGTTGCATGCTGTTTGGGAGTGTGGACTGTGGATTTTGGGACATGCATGGGACTGCACAGTCACAGGTAACAACTGTCATTCTTACAGGCTAAATAATGACTGAGCAAGTTGTGGGAGAGGAGGAACACAGTGGTGAGGAGGAGGAGGCCTAATTTTACCAAGGCCGAGACTGACGCCCTGTTTGAGGCCTACCTGGATCAGGAGCCGCTTCTCAGTGGACGGCAGGGAACACCTCAAGCCCATGCTGCTGCATGGGAGGAGGTGGCACGTGCAGTGAATCTGCATGGCAACCACCAGCGCTCCATGCAGGAGTGCAAGAAGAAGATGGGCACAGACAGAAGGAGGAGGATAAAGGAGAAGGTGGCTGCCATCAGGGCAGCACGAGCTGTGACAGGTGGGGGACAGCCGGAGGTGGTACACCTGACCCCACAGGAGGAGAGGTTTGCTGGAAGCATGCAGCATTGTGCCATTGAGGGTGTTCTGGGTGGTGGCTTCCAGACAGGTGGTAGCCCATCACTGCATGGTAGGTCATGGTCTGTCTATGGGGGGGCAGGGTAGGTCACATGCAGTAACACGACTTTGTTTCCCTTATAGATCCTGAGCATCTGCATGGGTCAGCGGTGGTGGGCCTGTCCACTGAGGACAGTCAGCTGGAGATGGAGGAAGGTCCATCCACCTCCACAGGTATACGTGGCTCAGTGCGACAGTGGGCCCGCCTGGCTGTCCACACTGATGTTGTTGGAACAGGTGTGGAGGAGGCCCTGCCTGTGTCCCAGCATGCCAGCGTCCATGGATGCCAGCATGCTGTGACTTGGGCCAGTGCCGGGTCTGTCACCAATGAAGATGTCACTAACGGCATGGGCAGTGACACATGTGTGCCATGGGATGGCCACACAGCAGGTAACATCACAGCCATGGCTGTGGGTGATGCTGCCGTGGAGGCCTGCATGTCAGCACAGTCCCAGCCTGTGCCTGTCAGCACCAGTGGGGCAGCACTGGTGTGTGTACAGGACAGTGGGACTGTTGCGGCCACTGCGGCAGCACCAGTGAGCCCTGGGAAGTGGCAACCCGAGGGGCAGCATCAGCAGACGGCCAATGGGCTTGGGTGTACAGGGTCAAGGGGCAGCTTCTGTGCACCGCCTGTGGACATGCCCAGACCTGGTCCTGGTGTGCAGTGCCCACCCTCAAGGGGTGCTGAGCATCAGGGCCATGCACACCCTGAGGGACAGGATGCCGAGGAGGCAGATGACCTCTTGGACGATCACACCCACCTACTGCAAGCATCAGTTCAGCAGCAGATGTGGCTTGTGATGTCAGTGGATGCACTGCGTGCAGCTCTGGAGTGGGCAGAGGTGCATTGCAGCAGAGATACCGCTCTGATCCTGGTAGGGATGGACCGGTTGAGGGATGATGTGACCGCTGCCATTGACAGGCACACAGGCTTTCACTGCTGTCATGGCCACACAGTCATGTGCCCATGAGTCGCAGACACCACGAAGTGCACTGTCCACCCCCGTTCCTGGCATCATGTGACACCCTTCCTGTCGACACCGGGTTCAGCTGTGGGCATCCCGAGCATGCCTGGTGCAGGCATGTTTGGTGTGCTGCAGACCCCTGTGCGAGCACAGTTGCGTTCACACAGTGGAACCCCTGGGAGACCATCGGTGCCACCCCATGAGGCCAGTGGTCGACCTGTCAGTGCTGGCGGGTCTCGGCGGGGTCGCCAATGCATCCGTGGTGGCTGGGACACTGTGTCGCATGACTGACCTGTCTCCCAATGTGGCTACTGTCTGGTGCTGCCCTGTGTGCATTGTGTCTTTCAGTGGGCATTGCACAGGTGGGTACCCGGCCCTGCATGCGGACACACAGTCCATCTACACACCCTCCCAGCTGCTGTCCGCAGTTGCGTGTGCATGATGATGCCTGCATTGCACTGTACACCAATGTGCAATGGTGCTATGGTGCTCAGCATCTGACACACGGACATGGACAGGCACTGGGCGTGGTGGTCTGTGGACGTGTGTGGCTAAGGGTGGCGTTCTGGGTCTGTGTGCCTCCTACCCTTTGTGCATGTTTGGTGCATTGTGTGTGTGTGCGTGTGTGTGTGTCCATCCGCGTGGCATGTTAGACCTCACCCATCCCTGGTTGTGTGTGTGGTTCCATGCCCTGCCACTTCCCTTGATGGCATGCACACCTGGTGTGTGTCCATGCATGTTTGTGGGTTGTGCTTTAGCCACTGTTGGCTGCACATGGTCCCATGACTTACCTGGGTTGGCTGAAGTGCTCCTCCGTGATGGTGTCCCAGTGCAGCTGTGCCAGCCGGAGCAGTCAGTGGTCCCGTCGCCCAAGGGGGGGCTGCCCATCGCCATCGCCACCGGCTACCTTGTCATCCCCATCATTGTCCCCCTCTTCGACCTGTACGGCTATCCCACATTCGTTGGCCATGTTGTGCAGGATGCAACAGGCCAGGAATAGCCCACAGGCCTTTGAGGGGCTGTACTGTAGGGCACTGCCGGAGGTGTCCAGGCAACAGAAATGTGCCTTCAGCATCCCGAACACCCACTCAATGACATTACGTGTGGTGGCATGTGCCTCATTGTAGCATTGCTGCGATGGGGTCGCAGGCCGCCAGTAAGGTGTGAGCAGCCAGGGACGGAGTGGGTATCCACTGTCACCTGTGTGTAGAGGGTGGAGGTTAGTTTGGTGATCAGCATCGCCCTGCCCCAGGTCATGTAGGCCACTACCCATGTCACCTCTGACCATATCCCTCCCAAGCCCTATGACTGTCCATGTGGTTTGCATACTCACCCACTAGGTGGCCAGTGGGGATATCCCCACTCTCGAATCTGTGGCACAGTGCTGACTGGTGCCAGATGAAGGCATCATGTGCTCCCCCAGGGTGCGTGGCACAGACATTGATTATCGCCCCTGGAATCACACACCACCTGGCAGTTGATGCTGGCATAGCCCTTGTGATTGATGTATGCGGCCCCCTTGGGGCCAGGTGGTGTGCAGATGGCCACATGGGTGCAGTCTATTGCCCCTAGCACACCAGGCATACGTGCTACCCCGTGGAACACCTGTATGTTTGCTGTGCACTCCGCCGGTGTGCTGGGGAAATGGATGTACTCTGCAGCATGTGGCAGCACTGCGCTGAGGAACTGGGTGAGGTGGCGTGACGTGGCCGACTGGGATATGCCTGTGGTGTCCCCAGTTGGTCTCTGGAAGGTACCCATGGTGAGCAAGCACATGCAAGCTGTCACTTTCATCTCCACTGACAGGGCATGGCTCTGTCGTGTGGGTGCCTGCATCACATCACTGCACAGCTCACAAAGCTGCTTCAGAATTGCCTGATTCAGGCGGTACCGGCCCACAGTCTCGGTATCACTGTACAGCTCGAAGCTGGTGTGGGCTTGGTACTGCCTGTTGGGGGCATACCACCGACAGGCCCTTCCACGGCCACACCCCCCTGCTGCCCGCCTTCTCAACCCCCTCATTACGACCTCCATCTGGAAGGTGGCACTGGCCATGTCCCTGGCTTGTGTTCACCCCCCTGGAAGCTGTTACTGTATTCCCCCCACTGTCCTGACTGCTACTTCCCCTGCACCGGGAACACCTGCCTGTGCTTGCCTCACTGCTGTGTGGTGTACTTCCCCCTTCTGCACTGTCTCCCCACACCTTCCCCTGTGGCTGTTGCTTCCAGGTGCCCTTTCCTGCCTGGCCCTGTGTGTTCCTGCTGCACAGTTTTCCCTGCTATCTTTGGCTCTCATGTGGCTTCCCTGTAGCGTTCTTACACCTCTCCCTTGCTCCCTTTATTTGGCTCATTTCATCTATGGCTCAACTTCCGCTTGCTCTCCTATTGCGCATGGCGCAAGTTGTTAATTATCGCACTGCGCCATTTATGCATGGTTCCTCCCCCTTCAGTTGCACATGCATTCATTATCATTGCGCTGATGCTCAGCATGATTTGGGGGGCACAACTACCTCCTGCTGAATATCGCAGAATGGCGCATTTTCAGACTTGCACAGGCTCAACCCTATTACGCATGGCTCAACTCTTCTGAATATCTGGGCCCAGGTGTACAAATATTACAAAACAACACATTTAGGAGCCTATCTTACATTTTGCTAATGGAGGCTTGTATCTTTGGTAATTTTCAACATTTTTACACCAAATTCTTTGCCTGCAGCCTTATTGGCTCTGGCCAGAGTTTTTTTTTTTTTTGTTATTGTGGTGAGCAGTTTGTTGGGCTAGCAGAAAGCAAAGTTTCTGCTGTTGGATTTCAGTGAGCCCTGGCTTAGTGAGCGGTGCTAGTATGCTGTTGAAATCTTTTTTCCTTTTTTTTAAGTCAGGGAGCAACTTGCTTAAATGGACATTGTTTGATTTCTACTTTCTGGAAGAGCCAGAGGGACTGTGGCAGGGTAAATTGTAAGGGACACTGGAGTTGTGTAATGATATTTGTAGGCTAGGCAAGTGTAATTATTTTACGATGTGCAAGTTGGTCTGCTGGCTCTTGATTCATGGGTTGTGGGGAGATTTAGTCATGGCCTGACAGTCATCTTGGCCAATCAGATTTCAGGATTTGTGATGCCCATAGTATAATGTAGAATTTCATGTCCAAGGGCTGGTGGAGGGGGAGCTAATGTTGAGAGAGGGTGAGAAGCACTTATTAGTGGGGTGAGGGTAGGAGAGAGTGGGCAGATGAACAACAAGACAAAGCCAAAGTCAATGACTCATATTTGAAATGTGAACTTGTGTATCACTCCTTGAGTGGTCAGCAGCTGGGAGAACAATGACAGTGCTGAGTTGGGATGCTGATTCTGCGTAGCATTTCAGATTCCATGAATGAGCTGTAATGCATAGTAATCTTTTGCAAGGACTCAGATGCAGTAAACATTCAGAACATCATGGAAAATCCGTAATGGGTAAGATGTAATGTTTTGAGTTTATCCCTCTTCACTTTGGTCCAGTAGAGTCTGGGAAATGATACGAAGGTGGTATTCTTAAGCTTCAGAAGGATATTGGGGATCTTTACCTTGTGTGAACAAGGCGTTTGGGGGGGCTCAGGGCAGCACAGAATTAATCAAGTAAACATACAATATTCTGCCTTCACCCCCCCCAGCTGGCATGACATCATAGCACTGATAGAGATGGGTGGCTGTTGAATGATGTCTGCAGCTTTTCTCACATTAGCACTTCAGCCTCTGACCTTACAGCTCCTCCCATTGTATATGGATGTTTGACAGTATGATACATATTAGGTGACAACATACAGTTTTTGCCAATGATAAATTGCAGGTATATATAGAAATATCTAGATATATCACTAGAAATTCCATTTACTTGAATGGAAGTTCCTGTACAAAATCCAGAAACATCCACCTATACTGCAACTTGTCACTGGCTGCCACTGTAGATGTTGTATGCAGATGTTATAGCACACAAGCTTTTGGGGACACACAATCTCTTTCATCAGGTGCATGAAGTGTTTCCTGTAGTGTTGTACCATAAGGCACTGCAAGTGTTAAACTTATGTTCTTATCATCCATAAATTGTCTAAGAACCCAAGAACACAATCTTCAAAACTTAGGCAAACATAATTTAATAGATGGGGGCACAATTATATTACATAACTGGATGGTTTAGCTTTGAACTTCTCTAGGTTATGCTGAAGAAGCGGAAAGCTGAAATGTCCTTTTTTGTAATATAATTGTGTCTGCATCTACTAAATCATGTTTGCTTATGTTTTGGAGATTGTGTGCCTTGGTTCTTGGGCAATTTATACAGTGCAGCACAATATCATTTTATATGGCGTCTTTCATACAATATATCACACTTTACAAGGCAGTAATTCAAACAGAACAGAATGAAAAAAGATACAATTACAGGGTCGCTGGAATAACATGAGCTGGAGGGCAGAACTTGCAATCTATAAGACTGTGCTCATGCAATGCTTGCACTGAAGGGCCAAGAATTAAAAGTAATGGAAAATGTGTGGTTTTTAGGCTAGGTTTGAAGGTGGTAGGGGAGTACTGTAGTTAAGGCATATAGGAAAGGAAGACTGTTTCAGCTGGGCTAAAAGGACCCCCTCCCATTGGTAAGGAGGATAACATGAGGGACAAAAAGAAGACCAGAATTAGAGGGTTGAAGAATACTAGCTGGAGAGTGGGGGTAACAGAAATGGGGCAGAAAGACCTGGAGAATTGTTAAAAAACAGCAGGGTGGTTATGCAATGGGTGTGGACTTCAGAGATGTAGTTGGCAAGCCAGTGCAGGTTACAGATAGGCAAAGTCAGCAGATTCTGCTCCGTGAAATATTTTGCGAATTTTGTGCATTTCGCAAAATATTTTGCGGATGCCAAGTGCAAAATTCTGACTGCAAAATGTGGAATTTCTCTTCCGAAGTGCAGAATTTCACCTGCAAATGACAGAATTTCACCACTATGGGCGAAATTCCATTGGTTCACAGGATGAAATTCCACTGTTCACAGGCGTAATCACTATGGGCAAAATCATGTATTTCGGTGGTGGAATTTTACAATTTGCACCATGAAATATTTCACAGAACACTCAAATTCATGAAATATTTCACAAGTTGAAATTGCCAACTTTGCCAGAACTTTGCTAGTGAAATTAAACTTCTGCACATCTAGTGCAGGTTAGGAAGGATGGCACAATATGGTCCCATTTGTGAGAGCAAATGAGACCAGCAATAGAGTTTTGGACAGATCAGAGCTTAATGCTAAGGATAAGCTTTTGTGGACCATACTGGAGGAAGTAGCAGTAGACAAGTCAGGAAGAGACAAAGGTGTGAATGTGGTTTGGCTGAGGCAGTGTTGAGACAGTGGTGATGGTGGGCAATATTGCAGTGGTAGTACAGAAGTAGGCACATTTACAGACCATCCATATCTGAACCAAACAAAAGTTCTAGATCAAGAAGGACACTAAGGTTTCTGATATAAGAGGCAAAAGGAAGGTTCAAGCCAAGGAGGATGATGATGGGTGTAGTGTAATTTCTCTACTAAGGTTATTTTTTTTTTCCAAAGAAGGAGAATTTGTGTCATAGAAACACAGAAACAACATTTTACAAACAACAAAATACTCTCAGTCTGAGTCTTCCCAATGTCTATCTTAATCTCTACCAGTCTAGCACTGACAGCCCTGTGCAGTGCTACTAAGTCATAGCTCCACTTGTTAATTGAGAGGCCCTCACTTGACCCCTCTCACCACTCCCATCATTTTCATCGTACCCATGTGCCTATCCCACCATCTCTTGAAACTTGTATCCAATTTTACATTAACTGCCTCGCCTTGTAGACAGTTCCACCTATTCGCTACCCTCTCCATGGAGAAGTACTTCCCAAATTCCTCTTGAATCCCCCCATCAATGTATAATTATGTCCTCTTACTGTAGACCCCTCACTTTGCCTGAACAGTTGTTGGCAGTCTGCTCTGTTTATTTCTTTCAGATATTTCAAAGTTTGAATCATAACTCCCTTTCCCTCCTGGCATCCAATAAATACATATTCAGGTCACCCTGTCTTTCCTCACAGGTTTTCCCTTGTTGCCATGTATCATTGAGGTTGCCCTCTGACCCATTTATTGTTGGCCTTTGTCCTTTTCTATGTAAGGGTATTAGAATTGCACACAGTACTCTAGGTACAGCCTCTTCAATGCCCTATAAAGAGGACAGAATCACATCCTTCCTTGTGTTAGAAAAGACCCTGGTGGCTTTAATATATGCCTCATTACATTGGGCCATGGTCTTAAACATATCAGGTATGGCAACCTTTATGTCCCTTTCCTCTGAGGTATGAACTATCCCCCCTCCCCCCCCACACACACACACACACCATCCAATATTGTATTTTCAGGTTCCTTTTCCCAAAGCACATGACCTTGCACTTATTGTTGTACCGTAAGTTGCCAAATCTTGGACCGTTTACCAGCTTCTCTTGGTCCTCTTCCATTCCTTAAGGGAGAACTGTGCCAAACCTGTAAGTCATTTTCCCCTGCAGAAGCTATTTTTTTTAAATACTTGCTCCAGTTCTGTTACTGTTTCATCTCTACAGGCTTTTTTAGCTATCTTAGTGGGTGTTTCTAATTGACACACATAGTTATTACAATTTTAGAACTGTATGATATAGTTTATGTCCTTGCTCAGCTTTTCCATTGCTGGCACAATGCATCCATGTTCTACTGCAGAACTTTGTGGTTGGGAGTGATCTAAGTTCTAAAATGGTACTTAACCACAGAGTATTGATCAATAGTACTTAGTAAGGTTATGAACAGGACCACATAGAGGGAACAATAATAGAATTGGAACCACTATTGAAAAACAACTTCTACTGCGAAACTTACTTTTAGGTTCAGAGCACTTCTCCTTTAATCCCCTCCTCATGTTCTACCCTACAACATATCTTAGGGTCCCCCTGCAGAGAGACACATTTTGCTCTAAACTTATTCTTGAATATCACATATAAACAGGCTGAGGAGCACAGGACTCAGGTTCAGCCCCTGATGCACCCAACTACTCCCCCTTCTTAGCTCACAGTGCTTACCATTCATCACTACTCTTTGGGTTCTCCTCCTAATCAGTTTTCTACTAGCCTTGTTATGTCATCCCTCACCCCTATGTTCACAACTTCTTCACATAACATCTGTAGGGAAGGTAGTCAAAGGCCTTGCTAAAGTACACATGCAGGAAGTCCAGTGCCTGGCCCTTGTCCATGTCTGAGACACTAAAAAAAAAATCTATAAAGTCCATTTGGCAGGACTTTATACAGCCACACTAATAACAGTCTAGGAGACCATAAGTAACCAGAAAGTCAACCAACTGCTTCTTGATAATAGTCTCACGCAGCTTGCCAACAGTGGAAGTCAGACTGGCTAGTCAGTCCCTGTCTGGGTCTGTCCTCTCCCCACTCTTCTGCAAAGGCATAACATCCACCCCCAAGTCCATGGGGACCATGCCTGTCACTAGCAAGCAGTTCCATTGGTCTACCAGTGGTGCTGTCAATGCCTGCCTCATTTTACTGAGACCCCAGGGATGCAGCCCAGAGGGTCCCGGTGACTTCCCCGCCCTCAGTGGCCTCAAACACTTGAGCATTCTGTCCTCAGTAATGGAGCTCATCATTATCTTACTATTCCTCCCAACTTTGATTCTACACTCTGGCAATGGCCCTACATCCTCAACTGTCAAGACTGAGCAGAATTATTTATATAATATGTATGTTTTTGCATGTATTCATCCACCCATATCCCCTTCCATAATTATTAAATTCCCCCTTTGTGCTTCCTCTCTGCACTGGCATGCTGTATCTAAAACAAGGCCTTGTCATTTTCCTTTACCCTCTCTGCTTTTCTGAGCACTGCCTGTACCTCAGCTGTCCTCACTGCATTGGTGCTTCTCTCAGTTTACTAAGGTCAAGCTCCCTAATTGCCTTCAACTGTTCTGACTTACACATTCTGAGGGCAGATTTCTTGGTTCAGACTGCTGCTTCCACTACCCTGGAAAAACAAATTAGTTTCTTGTGCTTCTTTCCCTTACCAACCTGCCTTAGACATGCCTTTGGTACCTCTTGGTTCCCTTGTTTGTTGTCTTCCCATTTATTCTCCATCCCTTCTAATAGGCCAGACCCCTTTAGTCTCTCTTTCTAAGCTCTTCCTCCATCTTCCCAAAGTTAGCCCTTTTAAGGTCCAGAACTAGCATCTGGATCTCTGCCGCTATGCTTCAATAGGTATGATGTCAGGAAAGCACTTGCTAATCTGAGGGTGGACAAAGTCATGGGGCCAAACGGGATGCATCCCAGTGTTAAAGGAACTCAGGGAGGTGACAGCTGCACCCCTGACAGACTTATTTAACAGTTCACTAGAGGCAAGGAGGAGGCAGGAAATTACAGGCCTTTCAGCCTGACATCTGTAGTAGGGAAACTGATAGAAACACTATTAAAGGAAAGAATTGTGGAACACCTGGAATCCAACAGACTGCAGGACCTGAGGCTGTATGGCTTTACAGAGGGGAGGTTGTGCCAAACAAATCTGATAGATTTTGTTCAGCAAAGCAGAAAGCACTCCAAGTGAACAGGTCACATCTCAGAAAATGTCAGATTAACAGTTATTTTTATTGTGTGACCAAAACAAAAGCAGTGAAGTGGTGCCAGTAACCCCCAGCATCTCAGCTTACAGCCACCTAATTGGGGTATGTTGTAACACTAGAAACCAACCTCTTAAGTAACCCAAATTTAATTACATATAGCTGATAGCTGTTAGAACTTTACTACTCTACTGGGACTTAAGAACTAGAACTCTACTACTGGGGCTTTCAATTTAGGGTAAAAACAAACAAAAAAAAACACAAGAGTTAGTGTGTTTGTCTGAGTTGGGCGATGGGAACTGTTATCTGTGCAGTTAGCTAGGTGAAGAAGGGAACTCTGAATTAGGGGGAGTGACTTAGGCTGCAGGAAGCCAGGTGTTTGGATTTAAAACTGCCCTATATAGCTTTTGGCAGAGAACAGAAAGAGGAAGGAGATGCTGTTAGAACTTAACTACTCTACTGGGACTATATAGCCCTCCCTCCCTCCCTCCACACCACACCCCCCACCCTTAGCTAGTTCCACTTTTATAGGCACAGGATTTGACTGACAACAGGAACTTCCTGTTTGGGAGCAGGACGGGAGTGATCACAGAGGTACAAAAGACTCATCATCCTAGAAGGAAAGAGTAGCTCTACATTCCCCCTAGCTGCTGGAGATCTGTCTCTGAGCAAGTAAGAAGGAGACTTCTGAGGAATACAGGAACTTCCTGTCCCAGAACAGGAAGCGCAGGAGCTTTAAGGGCATGGATGCAGTAGGAAAGTAGGGAGGGAAAAAAAATAAATTAAATAAATAGAGAGAGAGGAAAGAGAAAGCATACAAAACAACAGTTGAGGGGCCACAAATAAGACACGATGGAAGTGGTGCAGTGCAGTGGCTGTGGAGTGGCAGTCTTCTGGGAGACATTCTGGCGGATGTGGTGTTGTCCCACCTGCAGACACCTCTCTGGGCTGAGAAAGGAGGTTGCTTGTCTCCAGCCTGAATTGGCCAGGATTCAGGGGATCTCCTCTCCCACCCAGGGACCATCAGGGCTGCTGCCATTGCCTCAGAGTTTGCCAAGAAAGGGGTGCAGTTGGACCACAATGGGCTCAGGGAGGGTGAGGGTGGTGGAACGTAGGAGCATCTCTCCAGCTGTACCTCTCCACAACTCGTACATCTATGAAGGCACCTGCAGTGGAGATCAAGGAGGATGCTGGGAAGCTCCACAAAGGAGACCCACAGGAGGGTGGCTTGGGACCTCACAGGGGAAGGAAACAACTCCTGGTGGGGGACTCCACTGTTTAGGAGGGAGAACGGGGGAGGATGGGCAGGAGGTATGGTGCCTGCCTGGCACCATGGCCTGGAGGGACAGGGAACAAATCCTCAGGATCATGGGAGCAGCTGCACGGGGGAGGGAGCTGGATGCCATTGTCCACCTAGGGACAAATGACCTGGCTGGGAAAGGGATCAGAGCAGTGCAGGAGGAGTTGTGGAGTTGGGGAGGGGCCTTAGACAAGTAGCACTCACAGTAACCTTCTCAGAGGTGCTGCCTATCTATGTCATGGGTGAGGCTAGGGATTCAATCAGTGGTTGAAAAACTGGTGCAGAGGTCAGGGTTTTGGCTTCACTGGGGACTGGGGGTCCACCTGGAGGGATACAGGCCTATACTGGCGTGATGTTCTGCATCTGTCCAGAAGGGGAACCAGGATCCTAGGTGATAGATTTAAATTCTTCATTGGCAAGCATTTAAAGTAGCCAAAGGGGGAGGCACTGAAAAAGAGCTGGGAAATCCTAGCCCCCCTCCAAAAAAAAATCAGGGTAGTTATTGAGGTAAACACCAAGATAGAGAAGTCAATAGGGAGAAGGGTAGGGGTAAATTGAGAAAAAGGCAAAGGCGGTAAGGACAGGGATAGGGCAAAAAGAGGTAAGACCATCAAAAAATGGAGAGTACTCAGTACCAATGCCCGTAGTCTAGGTAACAAGCTGCCTGAACTGGTGGCCTTGACGGGAGAGGGATGTCTGGATATCGTGCCAGTCACAGAAAACATGACACACAGACAACCATGACTGGGATGTCAACATACCAGGGTACACAATCTACAGGAGGGACAGGAAGGGTAGAAGAGGAGGAGGTTGAGTAGTTCTCTCTGTAAGGAAAGGGATCAAAGCAATGAAACTAAAGGGTAAACAGGGAGGAGAGGAGGCACTGTGGGTCACCCTGGAGACCAGAAATGGCACCACAATCAGCATGGGGGTTGTATACAGATCCCAGTCTCAGGTGGAGGAAATGGACAAGGAAATGACAGAAGGCATCCTTTGGATGGCAGAAAAAGAGGAGATATTGTTGATGGGGGACCTGAATATGATAGATGTTAACTGGAGCACCTTTGCTGCAGTCACTTCCAAGAGCAGGGACATTCTCGATGCCCTACAGGGAGCATGCCTCAGACAGCTAGTGTTGGAACCCACTCAGAGGGAGCAATCTTAGACCTGGTAGTCTCAAACAGGGATGGAAAGAGGATCTCAGATCTAGAAGTGGGTAGCCATCTGGGAAGAAGTGACCACCAAACAATGTGGTTCACGATAAACACAGCCGCAGAGTCAAACCATACAAAAGTGAGGGTACTGGACTTTGGGAGGACTGACTTTGTCAAAATGGGAGAGTGCCTCAGAAAAGCACTAGCAAATAGGCAAAAAGGAGGGGTGGAGGAACAATGGGGAAACATTAAAACTGCCATCACAAAGGCAACAAGCCTTTGTGTGAAGCAAATAAACAAATCAAAATGAAAGAAAAAGCCATTCTGGTTCTCAAAATAGTTGGTGGGGAAGGTTAGGGAGAAAAAGGCAGCATTCAGGAAGTATAAGGAAACACAGAAGAAGCAGGACGAGAATTATACCAGTTAAAGCAGAAGGAAGCGGGGAAGGCAGTCAGAATAGCAGAGGCCCAAACCGAGGAAAGATAGCCAACTCGTTTAAGAAGGGGGATAAAACCTTTTATAGGTACATTAGGAAGCAAAGGAAGACCAAGGGAGGGATAGTGAGGCTTAATAAAGGAGAGGGTGGGTGGGCAGAGAGGGTCAGTGAAAAAGCAGGGTTACTGAATGAATATTTCTGCTCGGTATTCACAAAAGAAGAGGAGGGGGAGGTACCTAATCCAATTAATAGAAATACTCTGGATAGGGGGATCGATACCAGTCCTTTCACAGAAGAAAGGGTTCTGAAAGAACTCCTAAAACTGAAGGTAGAAAAAACAATCAGGCCTGATGGGATTCACCCCAGAATTTTAAAAGAACTAAGGGGAGAACTAGTGACACCACTGACTGCACTTTTTAACAAATCATGGGAGGATGGTGTGGTACCTAAGGACTGGAGGGGGGCGGATGAGATTCCCCTACACAAAAGTGGGAGCAAAGCAGATGCAGGAAACTACAGACCTGTTAGCTCGACTTCAGTGGTAGGGAAAATGAATCACTTCTGAAAGAAAGAACTGTTTAGTACCTAGAGGCCAGAGGGGCACAGGACCCAAGGCAGCATGGATTCACAGCGGGAAGGTTATATCAGATGAATCTAACAGATTTCTTTGACTGGGTGACCAAAGTAGTAGACCAGGGAGGGGATGTGGACATGGCCTACCTAGACTTTACCAAGGCATTTGACTCAGTCCCACACAAAAGATTAATAAACAAATTAGCCAGCCTGGGAGTGGGTCCCAGGGTGGTAGCCTGGGTAAAAAATTGGCTGGACAACAGGACACAGAGGGTAATAGTAAAACAGAGTCCACTCTGAAGACGGGGGGTTACTAGCGGGGTACTGTAGGATTCAGTACTGGGTCCAGTCCTTTTTTTTTTATTCTCCTCCTTGATCCCTGGTGACCCCCACTCCTTCTGGCTCCTGCAGGTCCGCTCGAGCCCCTGCCAGCCCTACCCAAGCTCTCTCTCAACTCTCACATTGCAGCCGGTCCCTGAGATATCCTGGATGTAACCCTTCCCTGGGTGGGTTCCCCTCCTCCGAGAGGGAAGGCACCAGGGGGAGGACTCTAGCACACTACTCGATAAGGCCCAGGGATGCTGCTGAGGGAAGGAGGCTCACCAAGGCACTGGAGGTATCGGTGGATGGGGAGCCATCATCCGGCAGCCACCAGGTGGTATTTCCAGTTTTCTAGGTCCCCTTCATTGCATCGCTCGCATAGTGCCTCCAGTCTCCACTGGGGGCCGCTGCCGAGCGAGGCATTCCCCAATCCCACCCCAGGATAGAAGAGCAGTCCTTTGGATGCTCAATCCTATCCTCCCCCTGCCGACCCCCGGCGTCCTGAGTCCATTCCTGAACCCGGGTCGCTGGAGTGGTTTGAGGTAAGGCACCAGCACCTCAACCCTCTACGCCATCAGGCCGTCTGGGTCCAGTCCTTTTTAATTTCTTTATAAGTGACATTGCAAAGGGACTGGAAGGAAAAGTATGCCTCTTTGCAGATGACACAAAGATCTGCAACAGGGTTGATACACAAGGGGGGTGGAAAGGATGAGAAGGGACTTGGCAAGGTTGGAGGAATGGTCAAAAGTATGGCAGCTTAGATTCAATGCAAAGAAGTACAAAGTAATGCACCTGGGAAACAAAACCCCAGGGACACAATGGAGGGAGGGTATTAACAACAACAAAATTGAAAGAGACCAGGGGGTAGTCATATCAGATGACCTAAAGGTAGGCAAGCAATGTGAGAAAGCAGTAAGGATGGCTGGGGGGATACTGGGATGTATAGGGAGTGGCATCACCAGTAGAAAACAGGAAACTGTTATCCCTCTGTACAGACAGTTGGTGAGATCCCATTTGGAGTACTGCATGCAGTTCTGGAGACCCCATCTCCGCAAGGACATAGACAGGATGGAGGCAGTCCAGAGGAGGGCAACTAAAATGGTGCAGGGTCTGCAATAGAAGCCATACGAAGAGAGACTAAAGGAGCTATGGGGATAGGACCTATGGGGAGAGGCTCAAAGAGCTAAATATGTACACATTGGAAGAGAGAAGGGACCAGGGGGACATGATAAAGGTCTTCAGGTACATGAAGGGCGTAAATAGGGGAGGAGCAGTCAGGGTGCTCTGAAGAAAGGAGGGGGGTAACTAGAGGGCATGGGTGGAAGCTGGAGTGGGGGGAGATTCAGGGGAGAAAGGAGGAGGTGCTACTTCACTGAGAGAGGTGGTGGAGCCATGAGTAGCGCTGCCAAGGGGGCTGTTGGAGGCAGAGACGGTGGAGGGGTTCAGAGGTGGGATAGCTACAGGGAAGGGTTTTGGAAGCAAAATCCAATGCAGCAAGAATATCCAGGACTGGGAAGGAAGAAGCCAGAGAGGGAGAGGGGGGCAGCAAGGT